>CM074733.1:165801945-168531945 GCA_037367245.1 Phrynocephalus guinanensis
TTGAGCTGGACCCCAAGGTGGCCCCAATCCGACTCAAGCCAAGGCGAGTGCCATTTGCGCTGCAACCCAAGATTGAGGCGGAACTGGACAAATTGGTCAAACAGGGAGTTCTTTCACCTGTGGACTCTTCTAAGTGGGAGACTCCTATTGTCACGCCCCTTAAGGCAAATGGGGAAGTGAGAATTTGTGCAGACTACAAATGTACTATCAACAAGTCACTCAGGGGAAATTCATACCCCATTCCAGTCATCTCACAGCTGTTGGCAAAACTAGCTGGGGGGGGGATTTTCGCCAAACTTGACCTGGCACAAGCATACCAGCAGCTGCCAGTGACTCCGCAATCTGCAGAAGCACAGACTATCGTAACACACAAAGGGGCTTTCAGAGTAAACAGGTTACAATTTGGAGTTTGTGTGGCCCCAGGGATTTTTCAAGGTCTAATGGAGCGCCTGTTAAGGGGTCTGCCAGGGGTCTTGCCATTTTTTGATGATGTTCTGATTGCTGGGAAAGACCCCCAGGAACTAGTTGGGCGTATCCATGCTGTGTTAATCAAATTTAAAGAGGTGGGGCTGCAGCTTAAAAAGGAAAAATGCAGTTTTGGGGTACCATCTGTGGATTTCTTGGGGTTTCAAATTGATGCAAGAGGTATCCACCCCACTGACTCTAAAATTAAAGCCATTGCTGAGGCTCCACGCCCACAGAACAAGATGGAGTTACAGTCATTCCTGGGACTTATTAACTTTTATCATTCATTCCTACCTCAAAAAGCTTCAATAGTGGAACCGTTGCATAGACCAGTGTTTTTCAACCACTGTTCCGCGGCACACTAGTGTGCCGCGAGATGTTGCCTGGTGTGCCGTTGGAAAAATTTGAAATTCAAAAGGCTCCTGCCGGGCTTGTCCCAGATTGGGGCCGCTTTGTCACCCCGGGAGCCATTATTCAGCGCGAAAGGAGGAGGGCACGTGACTCCCGGGGTGTGTGGGGATCAAAGCCCTTAAAAGGGCCGCCCTCACACCAGTCCTCCTCTTTCGCGCTGTGCAGCACTGACAGGAACTCCAGAGTACCTCCGGCAACGTTGGATGCCTTTTGGGGCTCACGCTTCAGCCGAGCCCCAGGTGACAGCGGGTTTCGCCAGGGGTGGTGGTCGGGAGCTTCTCCGGGGCCCTGCGGGCTTGTTTGCCGCAGCCCACCCACCCTCAACTGCCACTTAGCAGCCCGACCTGACCCATTCGTCGGGTACTTTTGTTAAAAACAACAACACTCCACCGCTACCCACCCCCTACCCTCCTATCCTTGCTTGCCTGCCAGCTGGAGAGGCTTCGGGTCTCGGCTGGTGTCGGCTGCGGCCGCGGGGCGGGGCCCCGCAGCGTTTACTCCAGCTGATGGGCGGTTCCTCGCCGGAGTGCGGCCCACTGGGGCTTAGCCGGCTTTCCGGGCTTCCTGCCGGCTGGTCCTTAGGCAGCTGCTCGGGCGGCCTTTTAAAAGCCGCCTATC
Organism: Phrynocephalus guinanensis; assembly: GCA_037367245.1. Taxonomy (NCBI): domain Eukaryota; kingdom Metazoa; phylum Chordata; class Lepidosauria; order Squamata; family Agamidae; genus Phrynocephalus; species Phrynocephalus guinanensis. The sequence goes on from CM074733.1 coordinate 165,803,440, forward strand.
AAGTCCTAGGGGCGATCATTGGGCGTCCTCGCCCGTGTGGGGTCGAGCTTCGCCCTGTCAGTTTCCCTTTGAGCTCGCCGCGGCATTTTCTTTGGTGGAGGGTGGCTGTCCTGCCCCCCCCCGCCACTTAGGGGTTCGAACCGACCTGTTGCGCCCCCCCCCCAACATTTTCTAATGGTGGTGTGCCTCGTGATTTTTTCATGAAACAAGTGTGCCTTTGCCCAAAAAAGGCTGAAAAACACTGGCATAGACTATCGAAAAAAAGCGTGTGTGGCGTTGGGCTCAGGCACAGCAGAAGGCTTTTGACACCTTACGGGGCATGCTAACTAGCGGGCGCGTCCTTGCTCATTATGACGAGTCGAAACCTCTTGTCCTGGCATGTGATGTCTCTCAGTATGGGCTGGGAGCTGTGCTGAGCCATAGGGAAGTGGATGGGTCAGAAAATCCCATCTCATTCTATTCTCGTACGTTGTCGCCGACGGAGCACAACTACGCACAAATTGACAAAGAAGCACTGGCAATAGTGGCAAGGATTAAAAAGTTCCATGACTATTTATACGGTCGCCACTTCTTCCTTGAAACCGACCACAAGCCATTGTTAGGATTGTTCAACCCGAACAAGCAGACGCCGCAGATTCTCTCCCCCAGGATGTTACAATGGTCTATATTCCTGAATGGGTTCCAGTACACCCTGACCCATGTTCCAGGGAAAGGGTTGTGCCATGCTGATTCACTCAGTCGCTTGCCCCTTCCTGGTGTGAGCAATGCAGATCCTGCCCCAGCGGAACAAGTGATGATGCTGGAAACACTTCCGGGGGCCCCTGTAACGGCCACTGAAATAGCTGAGAGAATGAGGAAAGATACCACTCTCTCCCGTTTGCTCACTTGGGTGGGGAGGGGATGGCCAGGTGGCCCGCATGAAGAAAAATTTAGACTATACGCAACAAGGCAACATGAGCTATCCCTGCATAAGGGCTGTCTCCTGTGGGGAGACAGGGTGATCATCCCAGCGCCACTGAGAAACAGGGTTCTGGATACGCTTCACATGGGGCATCCGGGAATGGTCAGGATGAAGTCGCTAGCCTGGTGCTATGTGTGGTGACCTGGGATGGACCAAGATGTTGAACAATGGGTACGGATGTGCAAGGCATGTCAGAAAGTGCACCCAGAAGTGGCCAGAGCACCAGTCCACTGGTGGGAGCAGACCTGGACTCCCTGGAGCCAGCTGCACTTAGATTTTGCTGGGCCATTCCAAGGAAAGGTTTTTTTGGTTATCATTGATGCGTATTCTAAATGGTTAGAGGTAGCTATGGTTTCCAGCATGTCGTCAGCTGCAGTCATCAAAGTGTTGAGACAGCTATTTGCAACCCACGGGTTGCCTGAGACCATTGTGTCAGACAATGGAGCAGCCTTTGTATCCCAAGAATTCAGGGCATTCTTGGCTGATAATTTCATAAGAGGGGTCACCTCAGCTTCCTTTCACCCCTCATCCAATGGGCAGCCTGAGCGCATGGTGCAGACAGCCAAAGGATCTATTGCACGCTTGATAGAGGGTGACTGGTCAACGCGCATTGCCCGAATGTTGTTTTTGCAGCATGCGACACCGTGTACTACTACGGGCAAGTCGCCAGCAGAGCTGCTCCTAGGTAGAAGACTGGTGACAGTGCTGGATTATGTCCACCCAGACAAAATGCCAAACCGCAATGCTAGAGCACCTCCACAGGCAGAGAGCGACTCTACAAGGTATTTTGCTCCTGAAGATTTGGTCTGGGTGAGAAATTATGCCAGAGGTCCCCTGTGGGTGCCAGGGGTGATCACCAGAGCGTCTGGGCCAGTCTCTTATTACGTGACCATTGAAGATGGCAGGGTCTGGCGTAGGCACGTGGACCAAATGAGGTGCAGAGCGCTCAGTAGAGTTGGTACAGGAGTGGGGGAATTGCAGTCTGAGAGTGACACTACCCCCATTAATGAGTCACAGCTGCAAGACCAGAGCGGAGATGCCCCAGGAATGCAGGTACCAGTGGCTTCCGCAAATGAATCTGCTCCTGCAAGTCCTCATGGTGCCGAGGAACAGATCAGGGACACTGAGTTGTCTGAAACCCCCTCCGTGTCAGACGAAGCTGTTACAGTAGACTCTCCGCCACAGACACTGCCTGCTCAAGCCCCGGCAACACCAGTAGTCAGGAGATCAATTAGACGTTGCAGGGCCCCACAATATCTAAAGGATTATGTGTGCTGTGCCCACCGGGGGGGTGTTGTGTATTGATCTGTATTCCTATTATCTGTAATTGCTTATGTTGAAGTAACTGCCTTCCTGTTCCAAAGGGAACAGGCCTATTGGTTATTTCTAGTTGCTGCATTTGGATCCTCAATCCTATTGGTTTCCGCCAAAAGGCAGCTTTGTGATTGCTTGTAATGGTTCCCTCCAAAATGTATCTTTTCCTAGCCTGTCCTCGTTCCTATAAATGTAGCTCCCTCTCCCCAGTCCCCAGTCTTGTTCTCTCCCTGAATAAAGAGTTGTTACAATAGAAGCTGTCTCCAGCCTACTATGTCACAGAGCTGAAATCACTTGCTGAAATCACTAAACCCCACACTTTTACACACGGAGACATGGGAAAATATACGGTCAAGGCTTTCAAGTGGAGAACGCCATTGTTCAGAACCCCTGTAAGATTCCACGAGTCAGGAAGGGTGATTTCAGGGACAGCCTTATAACTAGGCCAAAGAAGACAACCCAATTACTGGTAGCTGTCATCAGCATTGTTCCCATGAAGTATCTTGAGCTGTTCCATTTCCTGGAAGCACAGAATGAGGGACACCACACAACCTGTTCTCGCATCAATAAATCTGCTGTGCTTCAATAAATTTGCTGTGGTGGATGGTTTCCCATGGCTAGAACTACTGTAAGATTAGATGCTACTCTGGACTTTAATGGAATATGGGATAAACTGTTGGCATATGTATTTCAGAAAGGTAAAGGGTATACACCCGGAGAAGATTCAATGTATTTCTGAAGGGAAATGGGCTGGTCAATACCATGAGAGTTGTAATTTTGTTAAAAGTCCTAAGGGGGGTGGGTTGCACAGGGTTTATTTTTGTTATATTTGTTATATTTTTGTCATATTGGTGTCTAATATTTTCCTTTCCTTTACGGTATTTTAATGTTCTATGTGGTTTTTGTATTGTAGTTTTATATTAATTAAGTTAGAATAACAATAACAATAATAATAAAGATTAGATGCTACTCTGATTGCTTTCTGTTAAGGAGCCTCACGCACAGTGGTTAAACTGCGGCACTGCAGCCAAATCTCAGCTTACGGCCTGGTTTCAGACCCTGGTAGCTGGTTCAAGGTTCACTCATCCTTCCCAGGTCTGTAAAATGAGCAGCCAGCTTGCTGGGGATGGGGGCGATGTGTAGCCTGCATCATTAAATTGTAAACCTCACAGAGAGCACTTTAAACGCTGTGGGACAGTATGTAAGCAGCACTTTCTATGTGGCTGGCGAGGTGATATCTCAATCTTTGCAAGACATCTTGAGATAGCCATACTGTACATGATTGCACAGCAAAAGCATTTTATAAGCTCCAAAGAAGAGAGAGACGCATAAACTGAAAAATGACACTTTATTTTGTTTCATTTCATTATCAACATTTTAAAATAAAATTATAACAATACAAAATGATTTATTATATTCTATACTATACTGTATATTGCACATATATACTATTTGGGTCTGTTCCCCTGGGTCCTAAAGATAAATGCCCTCCCCCCCCCCCCTACACACATACATCCACTTTACAGCAATACCTATTTATCTACTTGCATTTATATGCTTTCATACTGGTAGGTTGGCAGGAGGGGGAGTTAATAAACAACAAGAGGTCACTCTACTGCACAGTTTCAGCACTCTAGTCTGCTGAGCCACCACACCTAGAGGCACCCAATTTTGCAAGTAGCTCAAGAGTCACGGTAGCAAATTAAAAACTATATACAAGGAAGTGGGACTTAGGAATGGATGATGTACCAGTAAGATATAATGATCCATCTGGGAAGAGATGGGCTATCAGATATATCAGTGCAGAGGATGATTTTACGGTGATTGGAAAAGATCCCATGCAAAAATCATACGAAATCAAGAGGATATGGTAAGAGCAAGCTTCTTTTACCCATAAACCTCTTTTATTTAAATTTGAAGAGGGTGCATAGCCACTGGCCAATCCTCTCTCTTTAAATTTAAATCTTACTGTCTCCTCTTGATTTCATATGATTTTTGCATGGGATCTTTCCCAAATCATCCTCAAATCATCCTCCACACTGATCTGTCTGACAGCCCATCTCTTCATAGATGGACCACTATATCTTACCAGTGCATCATCCATATTCCTAGGTCCCACCTCTCTGCACACAAATTTCAATTTCCAGCCTGCTGTCCTGTTTGTCTAGGGTGGTACTGGTATGTTCTGACAAGGGAAAATGGCATTTTCTTTTGTTATTTGACAGAATGCTTGCTTGCATTTTGTTTTGTAAAGCTTTATAACCTTACACAATATTAATTAGCATGTTGTTTTTCATTTTCTGCCCATCTCTACCAAGTAATTATATATCTATATCACTTACTTAGCAGATTAATATCTACATTAGTACCACCTGCATTCTGCAAGCATTAGTTTATTATTACATTACAGCCTTCTAAAGAAAAGCTCTGATTCCAGTCATATGTGTGGCTTGTCACATTTTCAAATGTGTATTCCTCCCTACCATGGGAAATATCCCATCCTCTAACCTGTGGCTGTTATGGAACGCCTACAGCCCAAAGACATAGTGGAACTGGAAAAGCTGCAGAAGAGAGCAACGGAAATGATTACTGGGCTTGGGCACCTCCCTTATGAGGAAAGGCTAAAACATTTGGGGATGTTTAGTCTGGGGAAAAAAAGGGATATGATTGAGACGTACAAAATAATGCAGGGCATGAGTAAAGGGGATAGAGGGACGCTCTTCTCCCTCTCACAAAATACCAGAACTAGGGGACATACAATCAAATTGAGGGCTGGGAGAGTGAGAACACACAAAAGAAAATATTTTTTCACCCAGCGCGTTGTTAGTCTGTGGAACTCCCTGACACAGGATGTGGTGATGGCATCTGGCCTGGATGCCTTCAAAGGGGGGTTGGGCAGATTCCTGGAGGAAAAGTCCATCACAGGTTACAGGCCAGATGCAGGGGAGTGGTATCAGGAGACAGAGATCTAGTCTCATGCACTCCCAAATGCATCTGGTGGGGCCACTGTGAGATACAGGAAGCTGGACTAGATGGGCCTTTGGTCTGATCCAGCATGGCTCTTCTTATGTTCTTATGTTCTTATGTTCAACATTCAACCCCATGTATGGCTGCCTTGCTTTGTGTCTAAGGGCTGGAGGTGGTAATGAGCTAAATTCCATGTTGTACATTTCAGCTTTTAAGACATCCCTGTGTCATATTTTTAGAATTGCCTAATTAGTGTTTCTAGAACTATCTGCGCACTAATTTCCAGCTGTTGTCGGATATATTCCCTGAGCAATTTATATACTCACGTCACCAATACTCAAAGTGATGCGTCTGCAACAAATCCTCATGGATAAGTGGAAGCATTTTAGTAGCATGGCTCTCCCTGCTAGAGCTCTGCCCCCAAAGGGCAGTTTTTAGTGATGAATCTAAAAGCACGGCGTGAGTTAGGGAGAGGCTTGGGTGGGATACTAACATCAGGATTACAGGAGCTTGTGTGTGTGTTGTGTCATTACAGTCGTGACCGACTCTTCGTGACTCCATGTCCATGGAGTTTTCTTGGCAGGAATACTGGAGTGGCTTGCCAGTTCCTACTCCAAGCGCCTACAGCACCTGGTATTCCCTGGTGGTCGCCCATCCAAGTACTAACCAGGGCCAACCCTGCTTAGCTCCCGAGATCGGGCGAGATCGGATGTGCTAGGGTATAGGCAATATCTTATCATAGACTGCAGAAGAATTCAGTTCAGATCCTTCTAGTCCAATGTTGGCGGGCCTAGGGCACGGGTGTCAAACGTGGCCCTTGGAGCCCATTCTGTTGGCACCCGACATCACCCCTTCACAGCCACCTGTATGCAAGTTATGTGGCTGTATTGGCACTTTGCAAAAAATTAGTGGGTTTTGAGTCAATTTGGGCATTTGGTCTTTAAAAGGCCATAGAATCATAGAATCATAGAGTTGGAAGAGACCTCAAGGGCCATCCAGTCCAACCCCCTGCTATGCACAACCCCTCATCACATTGCTCCTGACATATGGCCATCCAGCCTCTACTTTAAAACCTCCGAAGAAGGAGACTCCACCACCCTCCGTGGCAGCATATTCCACTGCTGAACAGCTCTGTCATGAAGTTCTTCCTAATGTTCAAATGGAATCTCTTTTCCTGGTCCACTATCATTGTTCTAGTCAAAGACCAAGCTGTTATCGAATGTTAGCGTGTTACCCTCATACATTTTATAAACGGAGTGGGGTGGGGGGTGGGGGTGGGAGAGAGCTACTCCTGAACAGGATTTGAACAGATCCACTGGTGCAGAGTGTTGGTACTCACCTGCTTTGACCAGCTCAGAGTTGTATCCTCACTTCGCTATCATCTTAGAACTGCAATTCGGTGCTGTCAAGTCAATAACGGGTTTATGGTGATCCTTTTCAGGATGTCCAGAAGATAGAGAGATCTCAGATGTAGTGTCCCCATTCTCTTCTTCTGGGACTGTGCAGCTTGCCCAAGGCCACACAGGCTGGCTGAACACCCAGGAGGCACACAGTGGGGGAATCGAACCCCTCCCAAACTTTAGCTCCACAGCCAGACACCAACTCACTGAGCTGGCTAACTTTATATGCTGCTTGGCTCCAGGCCTTATCTCCATATTAGAGCCTGGCGATGGCGAAAGATGTTCAAGGCAGGTTCTGTATTACAGTAACCCCCAGCCGATCGTGGGGTTTAGGGACCCACCCCACCCGCGATGCATGAAAATCCGCAATATGCGGAACCGGGTGGGGTGGGGCCTGGGGGCGGGTGGCAATCGTGTGCCTGTCTGAGAAGCCTTGGGGAGGCGCGCGCAGGCGGTGTTGTGGGATCTTACCTCCCACCACTGCCAGCCCGTGCCGCCCGAGGCTTCTCGGAGGAGCGCGGGGGCGGCATGGAGAGACCCGATCGCCCCCTGCCACCCCCCACGCGGCCCCGAGGCTTCTCAGCGGAGCACAGGGTGGCAGCATGGAGTGACCCAATCGCCCCCCAGCCCCCCAGCAGCCCCGAGTCTTCTCGGTGGAGCACGGAGGGGTGGCATGGAGCGACCCGATTGCCCCCCGCCACCCCCCATGCAGCACCGAGGTGCAGGTACTACGATCCCGCAATATAGTGGGGCTGCAGTACCTGAATCGTGAAATGGTGGGGGGTGACTGTACCACTCTCACAGGAACATTTGGTGAAGCCCCCCAGAATGGCCAGGCTCTTTTTCAAAGGCTGTGATCTCACTAAAGTTTTCTGCGCATCTTATTTGATGCATAGGTTTTTTTGGGGGGGGCGGTCACATGGTGTTTGAAGCACAGTTACTGTCCTGTCGACAGGGTAGTATTGTACTGCTCTGTGCCTGTCTCTACTCATTTACTGCACATCTTTTCCCTTTTTCCTGGGTCAATTTTCTAAGCCGGACCCACAGGAAGTGGCAGGAAAAGGGGTATGAAGCTAATTACTGTGTATTTTCTGGGGTCACACATCACTAGAGTAGCAAAGAACTGTGCATCTTTAAGGGAAGTTTTTTAAACCAACCTCTAGCAGTGGTTTAAAAAACTTCGGTGAAAGTGCGCTTCCGGGGGCGTGGTCAGTCGGGACACCAAATTACTTCCCTTCATGGTTAGGACGCGGTCTTTTACTGTGCAGTTCGCTGCAGCAAAAATGCACAGAAAACAGTGGTGAGACCGCGGCCTTTAAAGACTAGACCTGGGCCTCTCTTTCAGCTGGCTATAACATTTCTTTTTTATTTACAGAAGACATTGGCCACTGGTTGTCTGATAAGGAAGGTGGGTGTTTTTTCTCTCTGTTGTTGTTTTAAAGGGCTTTTGAATTCTATTAACTGATTGTTTTAATAGGATAATCTGTATATTGCTGCTTTAAAATTCTAAGTTCTGTTTTTAAAATCTGCAGTTTTGAATTCATGTTGCGAGTCTTATTTTATTTATTTGTTTATATAGCTTGTATGCCGCCCACTACCCAAAGGTCTCTGGGCGGCTCACAATCAAATTGGACAATTAAAACATCAAAATACAATAAAATTAGAATAATAAAAACATGTAAATGCAATAAATACAATACATTAAAAACACCACTAAAATTGCCATCAGGACCCACACGTCAATACTGCAAGGAAGACGGGAAGAACAGAAATTAAATATATACATAACTAAATAATGACAATATTCGATGCCAAGTGATTTTTGTGCCCAGTTCAGAGAACTGATTAGGGGTGGCGTTTTGATGGCAGGTTCATTGTTCCTGTTTTTAACTTGATTTTTTTTAAAAAGTTATACAGTATTTAGTATTTTGTCTATTTAATGTTGTTTTAATGGAGTGTTTTTATTGTATTTTTACTGTATCTTTTTAAAAAGTAATAAGCTCCTTCAGATCCTACAAGGGAAACAAATGGGACAGAAGTTAAATGAACAAGCAAGCAAATAAATAAGGTGCTTGTTTTCACATTTGAAGCAGTGGACAAACTGGCCTCTTATTATGGCAGAAAACATCTAACCACTCTAGGATATAAGATCTCTTAAGGATCTGCAGACATTTCTAATAAACAGGGAAGCTTGATTAACTTCTACAAGAAGTCCAGTAAACAATTTCAGCCAACAACAGAAGAATTACAGAGTAACAAGGGTGATAAGAACCAATAAGACAGATGGAGAGTCAGCATGGGTTAATAGAGAGCCAGACTTGGATCCTGAGTTCAAATCTCCACTCAGCTGTGGAATCTGACTAAGGGACAGCAATGGAAAATCACCCATTAAGCATCCCATCTGCATCAACGCCCCTGTCCGGCAATGGCTAAGTGGCAGAATGTTGCACTGACAAACAAAACAAGGGTGTTGGCCAAGTTTGCGGATGACATGAAACTTTTCTCTGTGGTAAAAACCGGAGAAGATTGTGAAGAGCTCCAGAAGGATCTCTCCAAACTGGGGGAATGAGCTGCCAAATGGCAAATGTGTTTCAATGTAGCCAAATGTAAAGTAATGCATATTGGGGCAAAAATCCAAACTTTATCTATTAACTCATGGACTCTGAGCTATCCGTGACGGATCAGGAAAAAGATCTTGGTGTGTTGGTGGACAGCTCCATGAAGGTGTCTACTCAATGTGTGGCAGCGGTGAAGAAGGCCAATTCCATGCTAGGGATTATCAAAAAGGGGATTGAAAATAAAACAGCCAACATTATAATGCCATTATACAAAACGATAGTAAGGCCCCACCTGGAGTATTGCGTAGAATTCTGGTCACCGCATCTCAAGAAAGACATAGTGGAACTGGAAAAGGTGCAGAAGAGAGCAACTAAAATGATTACTGGGCTGGGGCACCTCCCTTATGAGGAAAGGCTAAAACATTTGGGGCTCTTTAGTCTGGAAAAAAGGCGCTTGAGGGGGGATATGATTGAAACGTACAAAATAACGCAGGGCATGAGTAAAGTGGACAGAAGGACACTCTTCTCCCTCTCACAAAATACCAGAACTAGGGGACATACACTCAAATTGAGGGCTGGGAGAGTAAGAACAGACAAAAGAAAATATTTTTTTCACCCAACGCGTTGTTAGTCTGTGGAACTCCCTGCCACAGGATGTGGTGATGGCATCTGGCCTGGATGCCTTCAAAAGGGGATTGGACAGATTCCTGGAGGAGAAGTCCATCACAGGTTACAAACCATGATGGAGATGTGCCATCTCCAAGCTTAAAACTGGGGTACCTCAAGGACCAGATGCAGGGGGGTGGTATCAGGAGACAGATATTTGCGCACCTAGACGCATCTGGTGGGGCCACTGTGAAATATAGGAAGCTGGACTAGACGGGCCTTTGGCCTGATCCAGCATGGCTCTTCTTATGTTCTTATGTTGCATTCCTTCAGATTTAGATTTAAAAAGCTGGCAGTGCCCTTTCCTGAAGGAAAGGTGGTAAGTATTTTTAAATAAAACGAACAGCCATTTGGATTTATGTTTTTGAGCATAGGATTGCAAGTGAAAGCAAATAAGGAAGGTAGGGGGGAACCTTCCCCAGGCCATCACTTCTGCCTGTGAGGAAGCATTCAGGTTTCCAGACTCTTCCAGAAGATCTGTCAATCGAGTTCCCCAGAACATTCAGGAAGAGGAGAGCAATTTCTTCTCCTCATTCCTTCCTTCATCTACAACCGCTCTGCTAATTAACTCAGTACCGAGGCATGCACTCAGTACAGCTTTGAAGCTTCCTTTCTCCCAGAGATAAGGGGCAGGTGCTTCTTGCTTCCCAGTTACCAGTGGACATCTCTCCCTCCCTGCCCTTGGTCAGCTTGTCCTACAAAGCGATATTGCCTAGTTTCACACACGGACCCAAGTATACCTAGCTTTTTGGGTCATACCCAATCCCCTCATTCATAGGGCTGCCATTCTTAGGGGCTGGAGTCCACATTTATCAAGGTCTTAGGCTTTGGGCATGAAATCCCAAGGTATGGGATGTTGCAAAGCCCACAACGTTATATTATGGGGCCAATTCTCAGGATGTGACATGGAGATAGACAGTGGTACCTCAGGTTACAAAGTTGATTCATTCCCTGCAACACTCTGTAACCCAGAAATTTCATGACCTGGAACCACATGGAGAAGCACAATGCATTCTGCATATTTTTTTTCATAATGCCTGACAAAAAAAAAACACGTAACCCATGGTATTCCAGGGAAAAATATGTAAACTGAGCCATTATTTCCAGTGGACTTCATTACGTAACCCAGAAATTACGTAACCTGGGCCGTTTGTAACCCGGGGTACCACTGTGCCTTGTTTCCCCAATTTCTCGGCAGGATCCACCTGGGGTGGGGGGTGGGGAACAGACATTGGTGAGAAGGATTCCCTGGGAGGGTCAGGAGAAGTGGGGAGGCAGGGGAGCAGATAAAAAGAATACAGGGCTGGGTGAGCACTGCCAACTGCCTATCCCTTATTGGGGTGCCAGGAAGGGTGAACCACTAATTATTTCCCTGAAATGTCCACATTGACGGGACAGTCCCCTGCAAGGGATGCAAAAACCGACCAAACAGTAGAGGACAAAACCTGGTGCTTTTGCCTCTACTGTTTGGCCGGGGGGGTTTTCCCTACTGTTTGACCTGATGTTTTTGCCTCTTCATTGCCAGTGCCTAGCAGTGCTGGGCTTTGAGAGTATGACCGTGGTCATCCCTGGGTTTCCTTCGTATTTAAATTTCCTGTGTATTATTTTTTTTGGGGGGGAGTGGTCATGTGGTTTTTAATGAGCAGTTGGTGTCCTCTCCTCTGCATCATAGGGCTTTTTCACACGACCCCCTAAGATCCGCTGGTCCCTTAAATTCGGACCAGAGATCTTGGGGGTTCGTTTCTGTTCCTGCGTCCCCACTCCTCAGCACTTCCTGCTCCTGTCGGCGTGAGGGGAGGGAGGGAAAAAAAAGGACAAAAGAAGCCTTTACTAACCTGCCGGTGCCGGTCGAAGTTGCCACGAGCCCCGTTACTTTTTGGTTCCTTCTCAAGGGGCTCTTAAAGGGGCGGGAGGCAAAAAAACAACAGACAAGCGAGGAGAGCCCGGCACTCTTATCCGCATCAAGGAATTTTCATCTGCTGAAGAGCAAGTACATGAAAGGTGCGCTGGGTCGCGCTTATGGGGGCGTGGTCGCACTTAATTTTCTCTAAACTCCGGAGCTGGTGGGGAAACATTTCTAAGCTCCGGAGCTGGGAGCCATTTGCAGCGCAGCTTAGGGGTCGTGTATAAACGCCCATACCTTCCTATTCTGGTTCTGTCCTAACCTGTGTACTACACATTTTGTCCTACTTTCCGGCTTCAGTTTCCAAGGCTCCGTCTTTTAAGCCGGGTAGAAAGGGGAGAAGCTGAATTTACTGCGTATTTTCAGTGTCCTGTCATTGCATCAGAAGCAAACAAGTAAGCATTTTCGAGCGAAGTTTCTAAATCCAGCCCCTGGCGGTGGTTTAGGAAACTTCGCTGAAATTGCTGTTCGAGGGGCGTGGTCGGCCGGGAGCAGAATTTGCTTCTCTTCCTGGGTAGTACACAATCTTTTACTACGCAGAAAACGCAGGTATGACTGCGGTCTATGTTGTGGTGTGTGGACTAAACTACACCAGTCCTGGAGCAAAAGGACAATGAGAGTATTTATGGGATTGGGGGCGGGGTGTGTGTGTGTGTGACAACACCCTGGAAGCAGGAGAAATACATATGTAAATCATCAGCCAATCCCAGCAGGAGGGCGGGGGATTGTATGGTATAAAAAGGGTGGAGGCTGGTCTGTGAAGAGTTAGTAGTTGTTGTTGAGAGTTGAGAGTGCTGGGAGAGCACAGCTCTGTTAGAGTTCAGGCAGGTTAGGTTAGGTGTGAGGGCTTTACTGCTTACTGTTTATTAAAGACAGGGAGGCTTGAAGATTTGATTTAATCTATTTATTGTTTAAGGCAATGCATACCAACTTCAGTCATTGTTGTATTTATTTATTTTCTCAATAAACATCATCATTATTTTTATACTATACATCTGAGTCTGTCCCAGTTCATAAGGCGACGATTTAAAAGGTGGCAGCATTACCAAGTGGATCCTGTGAAGATTAATAAGTTGGTTCCCTACACTTCACATTTTCATCACAATTACAAATCTGACCTGTTGTCATGAGAATCGTGAAATAAAGCTGTGGTGGGTAGTTGGCCCCTCATGTTACCCTTCATGCCCCCCACCCTCAACAAAAGGCCCTGGGGGCGTACGCAACGGCACACTTCCATTTGTAAATAACCATCTGAGATTGGTGGCAGGAAACGTTTCTCCTCCACCTATCTATCTCTTCCTGGGCTAAAGTGAGTAGCTTTTTAAGTCTGGACTTGACTTTACGTGGGAAAATGCCACAAGCAACTCAAAACTTGCTGGTTCCTTTTTTTCCTTCCCTGTTACGTCTGGATTTTATCCTGTACCACAAAGAACTAGCACCACATGACTCCGCTGGGCAGACGTACCTTCAGGCAAGAATGGAAATAAATGCTTAATGCTATGTTGCACAACAATTAGGCAATGCCACAATTGGCCCAAAGAAGTCATAGAATTTTCTCTCTCTCTGGAGTTTTGAAAGGAAAGGCTGCACAAACGTGTGCCAAGGGGACTTTGGTTCAGGAGAAACTAACCACGCAAGGGAGGGAAATGGACTCCCAAAGCTATGAGGAATGATTTAACTATTTTCTCTCACTGTGCAGCAGTCGGTAATTTTAAAACAAATGACGACTGCAAAAACACAGGTATCCTTAAAAAGGCCTGTGGCACACTATAGCTATTCTGCAATGTGGAAGTATTGCTACTCCACAAAAATAAGAAAGAAACGGAATTAAAACCATGCTTCCATCGTGTGCTAATGTTGCTTTTAAAACAAAACTGAAATTCCCATAATTTCTAAAGACAGAATTATGTCTGTGAAGATTCTCAGTCATCCAGGTGAGTTTATCTGGAAGTTGACTCATGGCTACTGGACTTCTTTTTTGAGAGATAGAAACGTTTCGCTGCTCATCCAAACAGCTTCATCAGTCTGAATACAGCTAGTGCGAGTCCTCCATCTTATAGGGCGTTTATACACGACCCGTTAGCTCCGCCGCAAATGGCTGCAAGCTCCGGACCTTAAAAATGTTTCCCCACCAGCTCCGGAGTTTGCAGACAATTAAGTGCGACCCCGCCCACCTAAGCGCGACCCAACGCACTTTTCTTGTACCTGCTCTTTGATGGTGAAAAATATTTGATGCAGAGAGTGCCTGAGTTCTCCTTGCTTCTTTCTGTTGTTTTTCTTTTGCCTCCGCCCCTTAAAGAGGAACCAGGAAGTAAACAGAGGTCGGAGCAACTTCCCCTGGCACCGGAGGTAAGGCTTTATTCTTTTGTCCCTGTCTAAGGCTTTTTTCCTCCCTCCCCTCACGCAGACAGAACAAAGAAGTGCTGAGCGGGTGGGGACGGAGGAACAGCAACGAACCCTCAAGATCTCTGGTCCAAATTTAAGGGACCAGCGGATCTTAGGGGTCGTGTAAAAAGGCCCATAGTCAGCTTTGACATCTTGTCACCCTGGTCTGAATTAGGCTCATAAGATGAACAATGGCCTGAATACACTCGTTAGGGAGACAATAGTATCCATAGCCTTAAGGTGAAAAATTGCCTATGTAGAGTGTTCAGACCTCTACATTGGAGAAACTAATCAGCCATTAAACAGAAGGATGGCCCAACATAGGAGGGATAACAGCTCAGGACCAGAATCAGCAGTACACCTCCATTTGAAGGGCAAAGATGAGGATGTACAAATATTAGACAAAGAAGATAGATGGTTTGAGAGAGGAGTAAGGGAAGCCATTCATGTGAGCATCGAAACCCCCTCCCTCAACAGAGGTGGCGGCCTCAGGCATAGTCTATCTGCTACTTATCAGGGTCTGTGAAGATTCTCTGTCATCCAGGTTCGTTTAACTGGGAGTTGAGTCATGGCTACTGGACTTCTTTTTTGAGAGATAGAAACGTTTCGCTGTAAATCCAAACAGCTTCATCGGTCTGAATACAGCTAGTGCAAGAGACCTTCTTATAGTCAGCTTGACCTCTTGTCCCCTGGTCTGATTGGCTCATAAGATGAACAAAGCCTGAATAGGCTCGTTAGGGAGACATTAGTGTCCATGGCCTTAAGGTAAACAATGGCCTACTTATCAGGGTGTGCTTTCCAGAGTACCCAGACCAATCAAAAAGCCTTCACCACCAAGGCCATAGCTAACGACCCATTCTTGATAAGTTTCAGCACCTTAGGCCATTTTTCACCTTAAGGCTATGGATACTATTGTCTCCCTAACGAGCCTATTCAGGCCATGACTCAACTTCCAGATAAAGACAGAATTGTAAGTTTGTTTGGTCAGTTTAATACAGCCATGTCCAAAGTCAGGCCCAGGGCCAAATGTGGTCTGTTTTCAAATTTGGAGCGGCCTGCAGCCTCTTCTCCCTGTCACACATCCCCACCACTTGGTCTCTCCCCATACTGGATGGAGATGTCAGCTTACAGTTTTACAGTTTGTGAGCCCTCCCTGCCTCTGTCCGTCCCCCCATCCACCTGCCCAGCCTACCCAACCCTGGCTCCATTGCTGCAGCGTCCTCCCCGCCTCCTTGCATGTCCTAGAGGCTTGTCCAAAGTCCAGTCCAGGGGCCAAATGCGGCTGAATGGTCAGCCCCCACACATTTTCACCTCACCAAATCTGGCCATCCTTGCAAAAAGTTTGGACACCCCTGGTTTAATGAGTTTGATATGTGTTTAAGAATGCAAGACTAGCCCAGAACCTTTCAGATCATCTGTGTTAGCTGAGGCTGGTCAAGTTATTTTGGTGCCTAAAGCACAAAACCCCACAAATACCTTACATAAGGCTGAGTAACTATTCGTTATCCTTTGGTGACACCCAAAATCAAACTCTCTGAGACTGCTACCTTACTCTACCATTGCATCAGGGCTAGCCCTGGAGTTTCTAGATTCTAGGCAGATAATGAGGTAAGGATGCAGCTGCAATCATCATTACATCATCATTGGAAGTACTGTATTGGATTGGAATGACTTCATTTGCTTTCAACCTGGAAATATTTAGCATTTTCCCCACAATAATATTTTTAAAGAAGAATGACTTGAATCCTAAGAGCCACTCAGCTAATATGCAAACATCCAAAGGAAGATCTGAGCTTTATGTCCGTTTGTCTCTGTTAGTGTTGCGCTCAGGAGTGGTACAAAAAAGTTACTTCACGTCCATCGCACAACTACTGAATTTTGTCTCGACCACATCCCCGGAACGGGTGCTAAGCATGACAATCCTGTACCTGGAGCTGGGGTAGGGTTTTCCCTTGTCACTCTTTGTTTCCGCTTTCTCTTCCGAGACAAGACACCGTGTAGTAACGACTGTCACGCAGCAAAACATTTGTTTCTCTCAGAAGTGAAATATCAAAAAAGAATTTTAAAAGACTCCTCTCCCCCTGCAAAAGGAAAAAGGTATCTAGACAAATTCAGTGTTTGTCACAGTACAAGACCTTGAGGTAACACTTGTCACGAAACAAGTTATCACAACCATAGGAACACTGAAACAGGGACAAAACCACGTGATCGCAACCAGTGCTGTCACGGTACAAAACTAGTTGCGGAACAAAGAAGGATGTGAAATAACCGCTTTTGTTTCTCAAAAATGCAACCCTTGTACAGCATTTAAAGCCACAACAGTAGTAGGGTATGGGTGAGCGCCCTCTAGCATGACTAATTTGGCTCTGCAGATCCTATGAATGGTTAAATAGCTCAGTCGTTTAGGTGTCTGGCTGCAGAGCAAGAGTTTGGGAGTTCTGTCCCCTACTGTGCCACCTTGAGGCACAATATAATAACATTTGATTATCAGAATTTCAACTGCAGAATTGAAAGGGACCTCATGGATCATCAAGTCTACCGATTCCATGCTGTGCTTCCTTGACTAGGGAATAGGTAGATTTGATGATCCATGAGGTCACTTGCAACTCTGTAATTCAAACTCCAAACAACCCTACGTTTCAAATGCTATTACTGACAAACCACTCCAGTATTCCTGCCAAGAAAACTCCATGAACATGGGGTCAGAAAAAGTCGGTCATGACTGTAATGCTGCAACACACACACACAGGCTTTCTTTGGTTCCAATTCAAGCCCCACCCCCTCTTCATTTTCCACTTCTTCCTTCTTCTGAAAAAAGTTGGTAATAAATGAATATTTGGTTTTGAGGTATTTCATCATTAATTAAAGATGAAAAGTACACAGTTCTATGTCTGTGAAGATTCTCAGTCATCCGGGTGATGGCTTATTTGGAAGCTGATTCATGGCAACTGGACTTAAGAACATAAGAACATAAGAAGAGCCCTGCTGGATCAGGCCAAAGGCCCATCTAGTCCAGCTTCCTGTATCTCACAGTGGCCCCACCAGATGTGTCTGGGAGCGCATGAGTCACTAGATATCTGTCTCCTGATACCACTCCCCTGCATCTGGTCCTTGGAGTACCCCGGTTTTAAGCCTGGAGATGACACATCTCCCTCATGGTTTGTAACCTGTGATGGACTTTTCCTCCAGGAATCTGTCCAATCCCCTTTTGAAGGCATCCAGGCCAGATACCATCACCACATCCTGTGGCAAGGAGTTTCACAGACCAACAACACACTGGGTGAAAAAATATTTTCTTTTGTCTGTTCTTACTCTCCCAGCCCTCAATTTGAGTGTATGTCCCCTAGTTCTGCTATTTTGTGAGAGGGAGAACAGCATCCCTCTATCCACTTTACTCATGCCCTGCATTATTTTGTATGTCTCAATCATATCCCCCCTCAGGTGCCTTGTTTCCAGACTAAAGAGATGAGCACCGCCCCTAGAGTTGGACACAAGTAGCACGCATGTGCAGGGGAAACTTTGCCTTTACCTTGAGAGATCTCTTGAGAGATCGAAACGTTTTGCTGCTCATCCAAGACTGACGAAGCTGCTTGGATAAGTAGCGAAGTGTTTCGTTCTCTCAAGAAAAAAAGGCCAGTTGCCACGACTCAGCTTCCAGACACACAGTTCTCATTTTGTCATGCCATAAACTTCTTGCACCCCAAGGAGACAGCAAGTTCTTCTCTCTCTACTGTGGGTAACACTGGACACTCTCCTAAAGACTTCCGAGCTGAGTGTGTTGCTCATCTTTTCTTGATTGAGCTTAATTACATGAAGCTTCCTCTTCACTTTCTCAATCATCCCTTGCAAAATCAATATGCCCGGGAGTTAGTCACAGCAATTTCAAAGCACTCGGCTTGATTCGTATATAAATATATCTCATTTATCTGTCGTCTTTCCAATAGTCAACTTGTAAAATCATAAGTATATTCGTATTAACTTTTCTCAGTGCTAACTAACAAATAAGCAAGCCCTACCCTTAGGCTGGGTAAGTAGACACTCTGAGGTGCCACCAGATGCTGGGAGCATCATGACAGCTTCCAAGCTTCTCCTCTTGAAACTCCTATAGGTTCTCTTCTGCCACACAGTTGGCTTTCAGGTAAAGGTAAAGGTTCCCCTGCACATGCGTGCTAGTCGTGTCCGACTCTAGGGGCGGTGCTCATCTCTGCATTCAAGCTGAAGAGCCAGTGTTGCGCAAGTCCATGGCCATGTGGCCAACATGGCTGCAAGGAAACACTGTTTTACTTTCCCGCTTTTTATGGCAGTACCTATTTATCTACTTGCATTTACATGCTTTTGCACTGCTAGGTTGGCAGGAGCTGGGGCTATCAGCGGAAGCTCGCTCCGCTGCGTGGCACCCGGGATTTGAACCACTGAGCTGCCGACTTTGCAGTCAACAGTTTCAGAGCCTTAGTCTGCTGAGCCACTACACCTTAAGCTTTATGCTCACAGCCCACAGCTTTAGGTCCCCCTAAATTAGCGCCATTCCAATGGTGTATTACAGCGTGCAGACCCCTTACTGATGCTAAAGTAAGATTGCTGTCTTCTGTTAATGGAAGGGGGAGGAGTGCCATTCTGTCCTCACTTTGTTTAGACTACAACTCTTAAAAAAATAACATTTTCCAAGCTTCGTCTGTAGTTACTTAAGAGGCTGTAAGGGTGATCTCCAGGTAAGCAAGTGGGAAATTGTTGCCCCATGCTCAGCTTCACCTTGGATTTCCAGTTGTTGACATACTGGAGAGCTCAGTGAGTTAGGGTGAATGGATCATCACCACGGGTGCCTGTGGTGGGCTGTTGCCCCCCCACCCGGTTCAAGCAGGATCCTTGAACCCAGCTACTGCTGGATCCAAGCACACGTTGGTCATGAGTGACCAGCCCAGGAGGGCCCCCCTGAAGAAAGACAAGGGGAAGTAAACTACCTTCCAGCTGGGTGTTATAAAAGAGGCTTTGGAAAAGATTGGAGAAGAGTCCAGGGGAAAATGAGGCACACATGTGTCCTGCAGGAGATTCATCCAATCCAGAGGAGGAACGGACTTGAGGAGATGACCTGGGAAATGATAAAGGAAATACTGAGTGCTGAGTAGGTTTGAGGAAGATGAAGAAGATTGGGATTCCATCCATCAAGAAGACTCCTGGATGGGGGTCCTCCTCCATCTGCAGGTGCCTCGGGGACAAGGCAGCCTGCAAGGCAGGGCTAGCTCTTCCCTCTGCCTCCCTCAAACACCAACAGCCGGTGCCAGTCCAAGTGGACCCCACATCCATCCAAATGTATTGCTGGAGGCAGAAAAGGCAAATGGCAGAGCAACTACACTGACAGCAGCAAGCAGCTCAGGCAAGTCTTGAGCCTTGCTTGGGCTGTGAGCATATAGACCAGTGGTTCTCAACCTGTGGGTCCCCAGATGTTCCTGGACTGCAACTCCCAGAAGTCTTTGTCACTAGCTGAGCTGGCCGGGATTTCTGGGAGTTGCAGTCCAGGAACATCTGGGGACCCACAGGTTGAGAACCACTGATATAGACCATCCCTCCTCAGAGCCCCCCCCCCCAACTTCAGTCCCCCATGGATACCTCCTTTGAAGGGGACTAAGGACTCACAGGCCCTATTGAACTTGGGACCCAGATTGGACTATGACACTTCTGGGACAAGTGTCAATAATGTTGCTCTTTGGAAAGGCACCATGAATGGAATGAACTATACTTCCCATGTTTCCATCCCAATAACCCAGTCCTTGCTGCACTAGACCATGTGCAGACAAAGGAGACAGGTGGAGAAAGGTTTGCCCAATGACCCTGTACTGAGTGGCCGTGGCAGGACTTACAGGTATGGCTGAGGCTTGAATTTTCCATTGTGCTTCCAAGGGGATGATCCACTCAATGTAGCCTTGGACAGGCTGCACTGCCCCAGAAGTGGTCGCCGGAAAACGGTATGGTAAACCATTTGTGAATCCTTTGTAGCTCGAAAACCATCACAAGGTTCACCCTAAGTCAGAATCGACTTGATGGGACACTTATTTTTCATTTCAATGCTTCAATTGATTGAGACTAGAGATGGGCACAAAATGAAAGACGAAATGCTGTTTCATCCTTTCATGATGTAAGTAACGAAATGGCAGGACGCATTTCGTCATGAATCGAAATGAAATGCCATTTCCCCCTCCAGGAATGAAACTATTCATCCTAGAGGAACCAAAATGGCAGGGGAGCTTCCTCAATCTCTTCCCTGTAAGCCCCCCCCCCCAAAAAAATTGGAGAGGTCTGGGGATTGGGGGCTGAGTTATTAAACTCCAAAGGAGGTGCCCCTAGGGAAAAATCATTCTAATTGAAGGCAGCCAAGCCACTAATCGCTCACCCATGGTGGTGGTGGTGGTGGTGGTGGGCTATTGTGGTTTCCCATTTCAATTAGAGTGATTTTTTCCTTAGGGGCATGCCATTTGGAGCTTAATAACTCAGCCCCCTGACCCCTAAACCTCTCCAAATTTCAGGGGCTTACAGGGAAGAGCTTGAGGAAGCCCCCCCGCCATTTTGGTGCCTCTAGGACCCAGGGGAGCATAGAAGTTCATTTTAGTTTGTTTCATTTCATTACAAAACTACTTTAAAATTCATTAGTAATGAAATGAAACTACTAAAGAAACGAAATGAAACAAAATGAGACACTATATTTTCATTTTGTGCCCATCTCTGATTGAGACTTGACAACACTGGCTGCATAATTGGCTGAGGTACATACCTTCTCAAGGAATACCATCCTAGGTGATTAATGTGTGTGTGTTGTGTCATTACAGTCGTGACCGACTCTTTGTGACTCCATGTTCATGGAGTTTTCTTGGCAGGAATACTGGAGTGGCTTGCCAGTTCCTACTCCAGGCGCCTACAGCACCTGGTATTCCCTGGTGGTCTCCCATCCAAGTACTAACCAGGGCCGACCCTGCTTAGCTTCCGAAATCAGGCGAGATCGGATGTGCTCAGGGCATCTACTCCCTGGAACATGCCTACAAAGTACGTCTCAGCAGGAAATATCCACTTCATTTTCTTAGCCAATGAAGCCCTCAGTTGAGCATTTTCTCAGAATGACAATAACTTTTATTCCAGAATGGATGCAATTTTAGCTAAAATGGCCTGTAAGAGAGAACATACACATGGCAAACATGCAAAACATTCTTCTTGTTTTGATTTGCAGTTACTGTTGTAATCATCATCAGTATGTTGCACACATGCATAAAGCATTGCTGCAATTTTGTTTCATTTGCCTATACCCATCCCAGAACACAAGGTATTGTCATTCCCTTACACCCTGAAAACTGAACCACCTCATAAACAAGAAAGGTTTTAGATGTATATAGTGGAATAACAGCCACATACAGTATATACTCTTTGCTAAAATAAATGTAGTGTATTAATTACACCAAATATCAAGCAGTGGTTTAGGTTTCAGGTTGCAGAGCCAGAGGTCAGGAGCAGAGATGGGCACGAAACAGAAATATAGAGTTTCATTTCATTTCGTTTCATTTCATTACAAACAAATTTTTAAAGGACTTTTGTAATGAAATGAACAGTTATGCTGCCCTGGGTCCTAGAGGCACCAATATGGCAGGGAAGCTTCTTTGGACTCTTCCCTGTAAGCCCCTGAAATTTGGAGAGGTTTGGGGGTCAGGGGGGCGAATTATTAAATTCCAAAGGGGGTCCCCCTAGGAAAAACCATTTCTAATTGAGTTGGAAGTAGAGAAGGGCACAAAATGATTTATTTTGTTTCGTTTTTCGTTTTGTTCCCTCACAATGAAACAACATTTCATTTTTCATTTTCTGCCCATCTCTGGTCAGGAGTTAATTCCCTCGGAATGGGCAAGCAACATTGTTCCAAGGCACCCCCCCCCCAGAAGAAGGCAATGGCAAACCACTTATTTAATAATCCCTACCTAGAAAACCCAGGAAACTACTATTGAAAAATACCAGGCACCATCAATTGACATTATAGAAACATTGACTGATGTGATATGACAGATACAAGTTTTCACAAATATTGACACAGTCTACATCAGGGGTCCTCAACCTAAGGCCCCGGGGCCGGATGCGGCCCCCCAAGGTCCTGAATCCGGCCCCTGGGACCAATTGCAACCCCCCCACCTACCCCCTGTTTTGTGAGCAAGCCAGCCTCCGCAGCTGCTTTTGGACTGGGATCTGGCCCCCAGTGGTGTCTGGATGGTGGTGGACCGGCCCGCTGGTTGAAAACTTTGAGGACTCCTGGTCTACATTATATGCTGTTCTTAATAATGCCAGGGTTTGTAGCTCTGTTAATGTTATTTCTGGAATCTGCAAATACTTATAATACTGTGCAAAATTTCTTGATATTGTTCCCAAAGTCCCAATGGCAATAGGGACCACTGAGCTATGTTTCATCACCATCATCACCATCATCATCACCACCACCACCACCATCATCATCATCATCACCACAAAACATATAAAATACTTATAAAAGAAAAGGCCACTTGAGTGATTTGGTCGGCTAACAATGAAGAGGAATTATATCAAGAATAAGCAATTTAAAAATTTAATCCTATGGATCAGCTGCTTTGAAGCACCTAATGTGCTGGATGTTTGCTTTGCCTCAACTGAAAAATATCTTATTCAACACTATTAAAACCAAGGAACGTGGAAATGACACTAGATTTGACATACAGTAATACCTTGATTTAAAGTAACTTGGTTTAAGAGTGTTTTGCAAGACAAGCAAATATTTCTTCTCATTTTTTACCAACAAGCAATAGCTTGCAATACAAGTAACTGGAGAAGGTCACATGATCGTAAGTGAGCCAATGGTGGCTCTTCCCCCCCTCCCGGCAGCTAGTCAAGTGTGCTTATGGCTCCAAGTTGCATTTTATTATTGTCACATTAAAAACATAGAGAAAAAATCCTGTTGTCAGTACCAAGTGGTGTAGATTCTGTATCCACATACCTAAACCATAGTGTGGACATAAACTTCTAGCCAACTTCTTTTGTGCGTTTTGGCATTTTGTGTGTACGAAGGAATCATCAGAATTTCCATTATTTATTATGGGGAACTTTGCTTTGATATAAGAGTGTTTTGGTTTATAAGCATGTTTCCAGAATGAATTATGCTTGTAAACCTATTTATTTATTTATTTATTTATTTATTTATTTATTTATTTATTTATTTTACAGTATTTTTACCCTGCCTTTCTCCTTGGAAAAAGGACCCAAGGAGGGAAAATATACAGTCCAGTAAAATTAAGACATGGTCAAGTATTGAGAACAGGGAGTTGGGGGACATCTTACAGCATTAAAAGACAACATTAAAGCTACAAGAGAACGTGAGCAGTTAAAGAGAGAGTAAAAATTCAATGTAAAAGTCATGAGGGATGGAAACTATAATTGAAAACATAGCATCAATGTAAACCCATAAGGTTATAAGTAATTATAAACACAAAGTCTATATGAGCCTAAAGATTCATATAAAAGCCACATAATAGGTAGACAGTCATTCAGGGAAAGCTTGCCTGAAGAGAAAGGTTTTTGCCTGTGTCCAGAAAGACAACAGAGATGAGGCAGTCCTGGCCTCTAGTGGGAGGGAGTTCCAGAGACTGGGCACAGCAGTCGAGAAGGCCCTTTCATGGGTTCCCACGAGAAGTACTTGTGAGGATGGCGGGATGGAGAGAAGAGCCTCTCCTGATGACCTTAGCACCGGAGTTGGTTCAGTGCTTTGTACGTCGTACAGTGCTTTGTAGGTCAAGGTCAGCACTTTGAATTGTGCCCAGTAGCTGATTGGCAGCCAATGGAGCTGTTTTAATAGGGGTGTAATGTGATCTCTGTATCCCGCCCCAGTCAGCAGACTGGCTGCTGCATTTTGGACCTGTTGACGTTTCCTGAGACTTTTCTTCGGTAGCCCCACATAGAGCACATTACAGTAGTCTACCTGGGATGTCACAAGGGCATGTTTTCACTGTGGCCAGAGCTGGTTTCTCAAGAAACAGGCATAACTTGCCTACTAGCCTTAATTGTGCAAATGTGCTCCTGGCCACAGCTGTGACCTGAATATCAAACCAAGATATTACTGTACAGCTGAACATTGCAAACCATGTGTAACAAGCAAGGAATGAAATCTGCATAACCTGTTGGCTACCTATGATTTCAAGGCATACCTTTCATTTCTGCCTAGGATAGGCACATGGGTATCTAGTGGTTGCCACAATCCATCTAGTCAATATTATTATATATATATATATATTTCTAGGATTAATGGCAGATTGAACATGTGTAGCTTTCCCATGCGACAAATCAAAAGGATGCAAACATGCTTAAGGCTGAAAGATCACACTCTGGTGCTAGTAGCAGAGTATAAATATTATTTGTGGAGCATATTGAAAGCAATGCAGAAAGTCCATGAAGAATCCTTCAAAACTGTGCACTCTTCCTTCACATGGCACTGGGGACCATGAGTTCAATCCTGTTGGTGATAATCCAAATGTGACATGACTTTAGATCTCATTGGCCTATATAAAAGCAACGGGGAAAAAACATGCTCCATTTTTGGGTCTGCCCCTGGAAGATTGGTGAAATGTTCATGCTAAGAGACAGAGTCTTTCAATATATCTCTTGTTTCTGCTGATTAAAACAGACATAGGATCCCCATTTATATTTCATAGAATGAAGTGGTACAACTCTAAATGATATTCAGAACGCAGTTAACTGTTTAAGTCTGACTCTGCTATAGCTGATCTCTGAGTGGATTGCAAATGGGGGTGGAGAACATTGCCAAACCATGAATTATAAAATAATTTCGTAATGCCGTAGAACTTCAAAAAATAAATAAATTTAATCTTATTATCTTCCTGCTTTAAAAACCCATGACGACGGAGACATGTGGTCGAGAAAGGAGATTCAAATGTTCCCCAGGCAGAGGAGGAGAGTATTGTGAGATTCTCAGATTACACGCCTTTAACAGTTATCAAAGGCTGACAAAGCAGATATGGGGGAGGTGCTGGTAATTTTGATTATTTACTGACAGAGTTGCTGAGACAACTGGACCTCTGAAGCAATGGTCTCACTTAAACTTTAAAACAAAACACTGATCAATCAGAGATACCCTTTAAAATTCACATTGATTATACTAACAAACAAACAAATAAATCACATTATTATATAAAACCTCACAGTTAAATACGGTAACAGGTATCTTGCTGGCATTTACTTTGTCTTGTGACCACACTGCACCATTATTTAATTTATTATCCAATCATCCCACTTTCACAACCTTGGGTCCATACAGCACTTAACTGTGGCTTGGATCAGCTGGCGTTCTGGACCCATGCAAACATGCTTCTGCCTCCAGACGGAATGGTGTGCCTGTTCCAGCCGTCTTCCTCGGCATCTGCAGTATGACATTATGGGTAAACTGGCATTCCAGTGGTGGAAAGGTTCTTATAGCTATGTCGCTGCTTGGGGCAGGCAGCAAGTAAATTTCACCTGGCCAATGGCTTTCACCTTTTGAGCAAGTCTTCCTACGTAGTGGCTCAGCGGACAAAGAATAGAATAGAATAGAATAGAATAGAATAGAATAGAATAGAGTTTTATTGTCATTATGC
The DNA here is from genome assembly GCA_037367245.1 of Phrynocephalus guinanensis. Classification (NCBI taxonomy): domain Eukaryota; kingdom Metazoa; phylum Chordata; class Lepidosauria; order Squamata; family Agamidae; genus Phrynocephalus; species Phrynocephalus guinanensis. The sequence goes on from CM074733.1 coordinate 165,829,230, forward strand.
ATATGCAAGATATGCACAACGAAATTAGAGTGCCGTTCCACAACACACTCTAAACAAGGAACCATACAAAAGACATAAAACACATAAAACACCATACAAGATATTAAAAAATCTTAAAATCGCTTACAAAATTTAAAACACTACTTAAAAACTGATTAGGATGGTGCTAAAACTGTTGCGTTTAACTTGGATACCTCTCTGGGATAAAAACTGTTCTTTAATCCGAAAACTCCAAAAACTGTCGGCTGCAAAGTCGGCAGCTCCATGGTTTGAATCCCGGGTGCCACACAGCGGAGCGAGCTCCCGCTGTTCACCCCAGCTCCTGCCAACCTAGCAGTTCGAAAGCATGTAAATGCAGGTAGATAAATAGGTACCTCCGTAAAAAGCGGGAAGGTAAAACAGTGTTTCCTTGCAGTCATGCTGGCCACGTGGCCATGGACTTGCACAACACTGGCTCTTCAGCTTGAATATGGAGATGAGCACCGCCCCTAGAGTCGGACACAACTAGCACGCATGTGCGGGGGGGGACCCCTTACCTTCCCCCCCGCTATTATATATCCATCTTTTCCCAGTTAGCGAACAGGACTGCAAAGGTCAGGAGGCACTTTGGCCTCATAGCTAAAAAATTCATTTTTCAAAAAATAAATCAGTGAACGTCTTCATTTATGTGTGCTTTTTCTTCTTAAGATTCCAGCTGTCAGATACAAACTCTGAAGTGATACAGTACTATAGATCAGAGTCTACATAGTAGGTAGTAGACATGGGCATGACCAGAAAAAATGACGTTTCGAGTTGTCGTTTGTCGGAACGGGTCTGTTTCGGGTAGTTTCCGTTTGTCGTGAAAATTTTCAAAAATTTGTCATTTCGTTTGTCGTTTGTCGTTTGTTGTTTCCACCACACAATTTGACTTCCCAGAGCATAGGGGTGTCCCGCAATCAGGGCCGGCACTAGGTGTTTTTGCACCCTAGGCGGCGGGCAGGGCGGGGGGCGGGCGGCGGGGGGGAGTTGCGGGCGGGCGGCAGTGGCGGGGGGCCATGGGCGGGCGGCAACAGCAGCAGGGGGGAGGTGCGGGCGGACGGGCGAGTGGGCAGTTAGGATATCACTTAGGATAGAGGTTCTGTTCTTGGCTTGCACCCCAAATGTGTGTTTGTGCAAGCAAATTGAAGTTGGGAAAATACAAAATAAATGGTAGAATATAATATATATTTAAAATGAATCCACACCTCCCACTCCCAGTCGAACCTCCCCCTTTATCCAATATCAGAAAAAAATCCTCACAAACTGCCAGAGAAGAAATAAAGAATAAACTGCTATTCTCTTCAGCAGACAAAGCTGCAGGGAATCAAAGAAATTATTTTCTAAATTCAATTCTCTCCCTGCCTGCCTAACTTAAATCCTAAAGCCTCCAGCCTCCCTCCTCAATCTCGATTGGATCACACCAGCACCAGCAGCGAGCCCTCCTACCTCAACCACATCGATACACCCGACTGCGATTTCTGGAAGGTGCCTTGGCTTTTTATGCCCTCCGAGACATCCAGAAGTGTCAGTCAAAAACCTGGCGATGCCATTGGTGGAATGGTTCAAAAAAATTGCATGGTCCCATCCCATGCCCATCCCAAATGGGCAGGTCTAAATAAAATAAAATAAAATAAAATCAATACGACGTTTTATTGCTATAAAAAACCCACTGCTGCTACTATTAAAATTCAGGCATTTAAAATAAATAATTTTCACATGTTTCTGTGGTGATTTAGTGTGTTTTTTGACCACGATTTCAAAAGAAAAATTGCAGTCGCCATTTTGGATTCCCCCCCACCGCATGGCATGGCGAGACGACGAGGATGACCCCCCCCCCAGCCTGGTGCAAGCAGCCCAGGACAGGAGAAGAGGGGGGAAAGGCCGGGGACCCCCCAGAAATCACCCATCTGGTAGGTGGCAAAGCCTCAGGCAGGCATATTTTCGCCTGCTTTTTTGGCCGGGAGTCAGGGTTTTTAAAAAAACTTTTAAAAACTTTTTCTGTGCTTCGCATTGCGCGATCGCAGCGATGCCACAAACGAAAACGAAAAACCCGACCAAATTTTTCTTTTTTCGGTTCGAGTTCGAGTTCTGACGGCTTAATTATTGTTACCGTTTCCGTTACGTAACGGAAACGATAACCGAAAACGGAAACGACAATTTCGCCGAGTCGTGCCCATGTCTAGTAGGTAGCTGCCTTCGTATTATGTTGCTTCCTATTTTCACCTACATAGCAGACAGAAAAATGATTAATAATTCTTCTGAAGGGGTTGTCACTATTAAATACTAAAATAATCATTTATAGAGGATAATTTTTATAGTAGATAAAAATGCACACAGCCCTTATGGTCTAGCAGATGCCAAGTTCTTATTCAGAAAGCATGTATAACCATGTACTTACAACGTACATGTAGACCCAACACCTCCCCAGAATTGCATATTCCATTAAATGTAGTAAATGTGTTGTTTTTTTCTCTTATCTGATAATTGCAGAACAAAATTTGAGTTCTCTTGTGCTATTCTATACAACACAACAAGCATGTCTCTGTGCGGATAGTCTAATAAATGAAATGTCGTGGCATTATTTTTACATTAACGTGAAAGTATATAGAATGAAAATCACATGATTAACAACTGCAACTAAGTCAATTCAGGGTTTTACAAGTAGAGAATACTCAGAGGTGGTTTACTCTTCCCTTCCTCTGTCTGGCTTTGTTCACAGGAGGAATAGTGCAGAATCAAACTTTTTAAAAATATAGTAATACAGTTTTGTAGATCAGGTGCTGCATAGAGAAGATGCTTCTGTCTCCCCCCACACACACACACCCCAGCCAACCACTGATATTTTCTAAACAAGATTCATTAATATTTCTGGGCCTAAATTCATTGCTACAACAAACTCTCAACTCCTCCATGTTATGCCCACCGTAACAGCAGCTGCTAGTGAGAATTCCACTAGAGCTGAAGTCAGCTGGGGAACATTTACAACTTCAACAGATGGAGGGTATTGTGAGGCGTTTGGACGTATTAACGACTTCCTCTTCACTTTCCGGTCTGGCAGACATGACAAAAAGATTAAAATCTCATCATTTGACATCGGAGTCCAAACCCATGGGACCTGAATCTACTTCAGACACGCTGCGTATCCTCTTGCCACCTAAGCATTTGAGAACCTCCAGCGCAAGTTTGTAAATTAGATGTGACTGAATGCACTTCTTGGGCTGAATCCGTATGTCCAAAATACAAGGAATTCCTTCTCCATCCTGATGTATCATTGGCCGCCATAGCTGCCTTTGCCATTTTTACTGAATTGTCTGATAGCATCTCAGTTTTGTGAACATAAATGATACCTTCAGTTCTTGGCGCCAATGACAAAAGGATAAACGTGCTTTCCCCAAGTATTATCCCATAATTATACTAGATAAAGAGTTTAAGAATATCATAACACTAACAACTTCCCACTCTTAAATCACATGCACTATTTTCTCCTTGGAAAAGGACCCAAGGCGGCTTACAGTAACGAGAGACTGTATAGTCCATTACAATTAAGACACAATCAGTTTGAGAAACAGGAATTGAGTGACATCTAACAGCATTATGTGTGTGTGTTGTGTCGTTACAGTCATGACCGACTCTTCGTGACCCATGTCCATGGCGTTTTCTTGGCAGGAATACTGGAGTGGTTTGCCATTTCGTACTCCAGGCGCCTTGCAGCACCTGCTATAAACTATCATTGGCCAACAATGATGGATTTGGGAGCAATAGATTAAATAAATCCCAAATTCTCATGTGCACTAATGGAATCAGTGACTGACTGAGACAGAGTTTGAGAGTCAGTCGGTAGTTTGATGAATGCTAGTTGGTGCTAGTTGAAGCTGTTGTAAAAAGGAAGGAAGGAAGGAAGGAAGGAAGGAAGGACAAGTTTATATTGTGAGCAATTAGAACAGTGATGCATAATACTGCTACCATTGTACTGTCCACATACAAACTCTGTAATATAGTTGGGTATCTAGGGGAGAAAAAAGGCAAAAAGAGGAAGATGTAGCAATGGATCTAAAACAATGCATGGTGTGGAGAAATCACCCTGGAACCCAAAGTCATCCCTCAAAGTAAATGTTGAGAGATTTAGAACAAATAAAAGCAAACCCCTTTTCTACACAGCACTTAGTTAAACTATGGAATTTATTTACTACTAAGGGCGTTTATATACGACCCCTAAACTCCGGGGCAAATGGCTCCCAGCTCCAGAGCTTAAAAATGTTTCCCCACCAGCTCTGGAGTTTACAGGAAATTAAGTGCGACCACGCCCATTTTAGCACATCCCAGCGCACCTTTCAAGTACCTGCTCTCTGGAGGTGAAAATTCTTTGATGAGGTGTAACGATAGTGAGTGCGGGGCTCTCCTCGCTTCTGTTTGTTGTTTTTTGGCTTCCGCCCCTTTAAGAGCTACTTGAGAGACTGGATTGTTGCCGCAGCAAGAGCGAGAGGCAGAACGGAGGTGAGCCACGTCTCTTTTCTTCCTGTTTTTTTCCCTCCCCTCACGCAGCCAGCAGCCAGGAAGTGCGGAGGGGTGGGAACTCAGGAACAGCGACGAACCCCTAAGATCTCTGGTCCGAATTTAAGTGGCCAGCGGATCTTAGGGGTCGTGGGGAAAGGCCCTAAGTTATGCAGCCGCAGGCTTGTTCAATGGATTTAAAAGGGGATTTGACAAATTTGGGGCGGAGGGGGTAAGTGATTGATGCCTATTAGCCATGATGATAACAACAGATCACCACCATGACCACAGACCCTAAGTATCTATGTATACACCAGTTTGCGAGGGCAGCAAGAGTGACAGAGCCATGTTGTGCTTGTGGTCGTGGATTGCTTGTAGATCCCAGCTGCCCCCCCCCCCGGCATGTGGGTGTCCGCAGTGAAGACAACACGCTGCACCCAACAGGTTTTCCTTTCTGTCCAGCAGAGATCCTCACCCCCGCTTTTCGTTGTTGTGTGTTGTTGTTGCTTTGAATGCTGATGTTCTCTATGTGTCACAAGAGAAGCTGCATTCACCTGCTGTGGCAAATGATAGCAGAGGCTAACTTTTACATCGTAGCATGAGCTTCCATGAACTTTGAAAGCCCAGCGCATTATCCAAACTTCCAAGTAGGCAGGGAGCTCACAACTAAAGAATCCTGACACAAGCTGGTGGTGGTGATTATGGTGATGATGATGATGATGATGATAAAATAATAATAATAATAATTTGAAAAGAGTCAATAATAATCACATAAAAGTGGAACAGGTGATACATTTAGGCTACTAGAAATTTGTTTGTTTGTTTGTTTGTTTGTTTGTTTGTTTGTTTGTTGCATTTCTATACCACACCTTCTTCCAAACTGGAACTCAGGGCTGTTTACAGCTAAAAAGATATAAATACAGTGGTACCTTGTATAAAGGAATTAATTCGTTCCAAATGAAATGTTAAGCAAATTTTCCTTTATACAAATTCCCATAGGAATGCATTGAAAACAGAGTGATCCCATTTTTATGTTGTATGGATTTTCCCCATAGGTGATTATGTTAAGCAAATTTCCCCTATCTCCGGAATTTTTTATGATGTACAAATTTTATGTTATACAAGCTGTTCGTTATACAAGGGTCCACTGTATATACAATTTAAAGACATATAAAACAAATAGAGTGAGGGGAAAGCCCAGGAGAGAGACATCAGAAGATCAGAAGATGGGCAGATGAAGAAAAAGAAAGAAGAAAGAATTAACAAGAACGTTGCTCATATTTCAGGGGCAAAACCCCCTTCCTCAGAGCAGCACCAATAAGTTATAACATGGCAAAAGATGGATTTGCCAGGAGATATTTCTTAGATGTAAGGTCCTTGGCAAGATGGGGGGAAAAGCCAGGCAGTTTTCTTAGTTGAGGCTCGGAGCTTGGATGTTCTTAGGTTGCATCCGAAATGAAGAGAGGGAGAAGACATGTCATCGCTCATGTACACACATTCCCACCTCTCCTCAATTTGGCTCATCAAGGCCAATGGCCCCTGCCTTGCCAGTGACGGGGGATTGGTGCAGAAGGCCCATGCATTTCATTTTGGGATTGGGATAAGATTTGGAAAAGTCCAGTGGGTGTAGCTAATTAGCTCAAATAAAAAGGCAAGAGATTACCCAGTGTTGGAGTCTTGTCACGTCTCCGTTGATGTGCATGGCTTTCTCCTCCTGCTCCCCCTCCAGGTGCCCCCATATTGCTGTGCCCCCGGGGAAGATGTACCCTTCTACCCTCCCTAGATACACCCCCAATTTATAATGACCCCAGGGCCACCAACCAACCACCTTTGAGCTGCCGCGCTGGAAGGGACCCTGTGGATCATTGGGTCCCTCCCTTCTCAAACAGGCCCAGTGGGGGAATTGAACTCCCAGCCTCTGGCTCCGCAGTCAGAGACCTCAGCCACGGAGCTGCCCCTGCAATGTTTTCACAGTAGGTTAGATACTTAAAGACTGACTTTACTAGTCTCACACCCAGGACATCCCTCTTGCTACTGCACCACACTGGCATCCCCGTTTCTATCTTTAAGTAAAGGTAAAGGTTCCCTCAGCACGTATGTGCTAGTCATGTCCAACTCTAGGGGCAGTGCTCATCTCTGTATTCAAGCCGAAGATCCAGTGTTGTGCAACTCCGTGGCCAGCATGGCTGCAAGGGAACACTGTTTTACCTTCCCACTTTTTACGATGGTACCTATTTATCTATTTGCATTTTACATGCTTTCGAACTGCTAGGTTGGCAGGAGCTGGGGTGATCAGCGGGAGCTCGCTCTGCTGCATGGTACCCGGGATTCAAACTGCCGAGCTGCCAACTTTGCAGTCAACAGTTTTCGGAGCCTTAGTCCGCTGAGCCACCACACACCTAATGCTAAGCTATGCCCAATGATGTGAAATTAACTCCATTGAACTCAGTGAAATGTACTTCTGCATAGATAGGTTTAGGACTAGAGGCCGTTTCTAACACGACTTCTAGATGCGAAATTAATTCATTCCTTGAGACACTCCGCAAAGTGAACATTTTCATATCATGGTTCTGAAGGGGGTGCAATGCACCCTGGGAATGGAAGTCTTCTGCAACATTTTCATATCTCAAGTTTTCCCGCAGGGAATTTTTCATATCTTGAGGTTTTGCGGAAGTTTTCCGGAAGACTCCCATTCCCAGGGTGCATTGTGCCCCAGATGGACTTCCCTTCGCATCTTGCGTTTTTCATAGGTAGGGGCATTCATATCTATAGAAACTACTGTAATACTAAAAACACAATACATTACATTATTTATTTTACAACTTATATGCATTACAGATTAAAAAGCCATTAAACAACAGTAATAATTAAGAATCCATTAAGTAATTAAAACACAGAAAATTCTGTGTTGCATGGAACCCCAAAAGCCATCAAATAGAAATAAGAAAATGATAACCGCTTTCAAGGGGGGGCATATTTAACAAATAAGGAGTATGAAAGAAAGGTATAACTGTTTCATCCTTACCAACATTTCTGCTATTAACACACACACACACACACACACACACACACAGAGAGAGAGAGAGAGAGAGAGAGAGAGAGAGAGAGAGAGAGAGAGAGAGAGAGAGAGAGAGAGAGAGAGAGAGAGAGAGAGAGAGAGAGAGAGAGAGGTTCACCCTTATATGTATATACTCGAGTATAAGTCCAGGCCCCTAATTTAACCCCCCAAAACTGGGGAAACGTATTGACTCGAGTATAAGTCTAGGGTGGGAAATGCAGCAGGGCCTGGCAGCTCCTCCTTTGTGAGCTGGGGGAGTGGTGTGTGATGTTTAAAATGACTTTGAGCCACCGAGGCGGCTAAAAGTCATTTTGAACATTGCAAGCCGCTCCCCCGCAATGCAGGGGACTTCAGGAGAAGCGGTGCACAATGTTTAAAATGACTTTTAGCCACCGATCCAAGCACTTGCCTCAGTGGCTAAAAGTATTGACCCAAATATAAGTCAAGGGCCCCTTTTTTCAGCCAAAAATTAGGGCTGAAAACCTAGACTTATATTCAAACCAGGAGTGCAACCTGAAGTCTCAGGACCGGATATCAGGAGGAGGATTAACCATTAACCTTCTGCTTCTCCACTTAACTATAATTATTCTTGCCCTGTAAAATTAGCTGCTAGGATTCCACACATTTGTGCCTAATGCATAGATTAAAGAAAGGAAAGCAGGAATGAATGAATGAATGAATGAATCAGTAAATGAGATGCAGACACAGGACTCCTTTCTCCTGGATGCCTTCCAGAGGCCTGGTGTTTTAAAGAAAGACACAATGAAAGTTACACTCCTTACAGGATATTGTGCTGTTGGCAAAGGACCGGGCTTTGCAGGATCACCCTAAGGATAAACTGCAATTATGAGCCACTTTTTTATATAATGGTACCAAAAGGCCCTAAGTAAACACCTGATGAGTATTGGAAATTCCTTGTCAGTGTCAGCCTTTCCCAGGGCAATTTGCCACGCTAGAGAGATTTCCTGTATTCAAGAAAATCCCACGGTTAAAACCATATGGATAATATAAAAGCTGGTCCCAACGCATTTGGTGGAAAGGGAAAACAATACGGGACCATCTAATAGGGCATGCATGTAGAAGCTAACTTGGCTTGCCAGGAACCTTTGAGTTTAGATGCTAATAAGAATTTGCATCTTAGGTTGAACTTCTGCATCCCACTTTTACTTCATTTCACTTTTATTCCAGCGCATGGATTTGTATTCTGAAACTACAAAGGGGTGCCTTGAATCCATGCTGTGCAGGTCAGCCCGCCAAATTCAGTGGAAAGGTTTCCCAAAGCATTTCTAAATCCAGTGTCTTCAAATGAATGTGTTCCATGCCATCACGTTGATTCTGACTGAAGGTGACCCTAGTAGGGTTTCTGACATATTTATTCATTGATTGATTTGATTTGATTTGTATACCACCCATCTAGCCCAGGGCCACTCTGGGTGGTGAGCAACAGTAAATTAAACAAAACATGATACAACCACATTAAAATAAGTACTAACAATATTAAACATTAACATAAATCAATGACAACAGCGATAAATCAAAAGAAACGGCAAAAGAATGAAGGACAATTCAATTCAATAATGAGGTATTTAAGGAGTAGTTTTATCAGTCTCTCTCCCTACCCCTACCCCGCATGAGGTTTCAAGGTTGAATGGGGATTTGATCTCAGATCTCCTGAGTCCTTGTCTAACATTCCGTTCATATTTATTTATTTATTTATTTATTTATTTATTTATTTATTTATTTATTTATTTTTACAACTTATATGCCGCCCACTACCCAAAGGTCTCTGGGCGGCTTACAATGAAAAGAATTAAAACAGTTAAAACATAAAATAACAATAAATAATTAAAACAATAATAAAAACCTTACACTAAAATCATTACACTAAAATTGACATCAGAGGACGCACGATCTATATTGTATCAATTAAAAAACTTCTGGAACAGGAAGGTTTTTACCTGGCGCCGAAATATCATCAGTGTTGGCGCCAGGTGGATCTCACTTGGGAGGGCATTCTATAGCTTGGGGGCAGCTGCCGAGAAGGCCCTGTGTCTACAAGCCATCCCTCTCACCTCCTTGAGGGATGGCTCTTTCAAGAGGGCCCCCAGGCTCAATCTTAATTGCCAGGTAGGTTCATATGGCAGGAGGTGGTCCTTCAGGTATCTACTGTAGGTCCTAAGCCATTTAGGCCTTTATATGTCAAAACAAGCGCTTTGAATTCGGCTCGAGCAACAACTGGTAAACAATGCAGGCTATGCAGAATTGCTGTGATGTGACCCCTGGCAGCCCCACCACCTACCAGCTGCGCCGCACGATTCTGAACCAGTTACAATCATCGAACCACACTTGTTAGCATTTTTGTTTTTCTTCACATCCACACACCTTGCATTTTCTTTCCATCCTTGTTTTTTGCAGAGTTGCAGTACGTTGTGTTTTCTTCAGACATTGAACTTTGTGTGCATTTTAACTACATTTTCCCTGAGGCTCACATTTATTTGTTCAGTTCACCCATTGGCTGGATTGTTTCTGAGCATATTTTCTCAGTTGTGTCCTTTTTCATGGTTCCTATTTTTTTAAAAAAAAATGAGTGTGTTGCCTTTTGTGTGTCTTGCTCCTCTGAAACATGCTGTGTAAGCCTGGCACAGATTCAAGCTCTCCAGGCGAAGAGTCGCAGAAAATATGGAAATACCTCTTCTTTCACCAAGGCTGTCCAGAAGAACAGAATTCTTTTATATCCCTGAATTTAAAAGACCCTCGTGGCAGTAGCAAACCTGTGAGGCTTTTATGGCCCAGTGTTTCGTTCAGCCAAAGATTAAATGGCAAGTAGGAGAACATGCCTGGCTTCCATCTCTTTGCATCCAGTGAAAATTTCTGATTTGAAATCGGTGTCTGCTTTTGTGCTCACTTAGTTTGTTCTTACAACTACTACTAGGGTTAGTTTGCTTATCACTTTAGTGACGGCGTTCCTACGCCTCCAGTAATAATGAAGTTCAGTCGCTGTGAGGCAGTTGTTTTCCTGTGCCCACCACATAGAATCCAGTTTAAGCTTCTCCGATTGTTGGCAGAGATACATGACATTAGGGCTAAACACATAACGGAGCACTGATAAAAGCGATTAATGAAATCGCTGTGGGTGGGTTGTAGCTGCCAGATGTGGCTGTGTGAATTGGCTCTTAACTAGGGATGGGCAGGAAACGAAAAATGAAATGCTGTTTCGTCGTTTCATGATGTAACACGATGAAACGAAATGAAACGAAATGAGGAAGCAGCATTTTGTTATAGATGAAACGAAACGGTCATTTTTCCATGGAAATGAACCATTTCGTTCTATTGGTTTGGGGCTCCTATCGAGCTGTTAACGGCTAGAGCCCTTTAAATGAGAACTTCTACCCGTACCCGAGCCTTCTCTGTGGCTGGCCCGACCCTGTGGAATCATCTCCCAGCAGAAGTGCGCCTAGCAGAGTCCCTGCCTGCCTTCCGGAAGGCACTGAAAACTCTCCTCTTCCGGGAGGCATTTGGGTGACTCTAACAAAGTCTTTTTTTTTCTTTTTCCCCGCCATCTGCATCCTTGGTCCTTATTGTTCTGTTTTGTTTTGTTTTATATTGTTTTATTGTTTTATTATTTAGCTAGTTAGTTAATTTGCTGTTATTTTAATCTGTTGTTTTGTTGTCCCCTTGTTGTAAACCGCCCGGAGTTCCTCTCAGGAAGACGGGCGGTATATAAGCTTAATAAATAAATAAATAAATAAATAAATAAATAAATAAATAAATAAATAAATCTGGCCCAGTCGGTACCGGGGGGGGGCCTGGTGCCGACTGGGCCAGGTTTAAAGGGGTCCAGACATTGACAGCTCGGCAGGAGACCTTTAAAAACGGCTCCTGGAGTCCCAGGCACCAAACCTGGTTCCTCTATGATACAGGGGAGCTATTTCATTTCGTATGAAATTTTAATTTTTTTTTCATAAGAAATGAAACAAAACAAAACGGGGGTGAGCACGAAACGAAACAAAACATGATTTTTTTCGTTTTGTGCCCATCCCTACTCTTATCCTTCACAAATGACTTTTCACAGATGGAGGAACTGGAATCAACCCCGATGCTTGATTTGAGGATGCCTAGTAAGCACAGCACTCTTGTATAATGCTTTCTATATGCATTGTCTTATAGGGGGAAATGGAGTATTGTCATCTTCCCAATATGGTGTAAGAGGGGCTAGTAAGTTCATGGCTAAAGCAAGAGACCATCTGAAGAGGGGCCTTCTGGTCTCACAGATCACATGCTTATTCAGTGCACCCAGGTAATCCTTAACATTGAAGTAGCACCATTTAAAGGCAGAGGAGCAAGTCGGGGGGGGATCTCAGTGTTTCCAATGGTATGTTCTATGTTGTGTTATTTTTTAAGACAAAAATCACAGATAAACACACACACTTCACAATGCTGTGTTGTATGCTGGATATCCACTGGGAACAAATTAATTGCAAATAATTACTAACCATAATTTATTTATTTATTTATTTATTTTATTTTTACAATTTATATGTCTCCCACTACCCAAAGGTCTCTGGGCGGCTTACAGTTACAGTTCTTTTCTTCTACAATAAATGCCTAGCTGCATGACAAGAGATACTTTATGAGGGGCAGTTTCACCTATTTTGTTGTTTGGCGGAATCTTTCGGTTGCTTGTGTAGGTAGGTGTTCTAAGAGAAATGTGGTCTCAGTATCACCTCCTGGTCTGTTGTGGGTATTAAGGCAGGAAGGCGAGTGGAGTGCTTTTCTATTCCATGATTGTGATTACAACAGTAACTAAATGCTTGATTAGTTACAGAACTGGAACTGTAGCAAAATGGGGAAAAAAAGAATTTCCCAACTCTGTTTGGGGCGGTAAACGTTGTTTCATACTGCAATGACCGAGAGGATTAATCCACCACTTGCAGTGTCCTTAAAAGCTCCTGTCCTTGAAGCCGTAAACGCAAGAATAGCAATGTCACTCTGCATTATGCATAAAACGGCACAACATGTTTATTGTTCCTTTGGATTAAGTCTATTTTGATGATATGTGATTCTGCCACTATATGCTGACATGATCGTTTAGCCAAAAACTGTTACCATTCCGAAGCGCAATCACATACTCGACTGTGTTTTGGAGCCAGGCTTACATTTCTTGAGGCTTACATTTATACAAGTATTACACATAGAACGCTAATACATAAAACAAGGGTTTTTTGTTTTTTTTAATACTTCTCTGTCTTGTTTTATTTTAGACTATTCGTTCGAGACCCTTTCTGCGTTCAGTAGTGAATATTATGTCCACAAGCAGAGGCAAAGGAATGCCATTTTAGGAAGGATTGGTTGAAAGTAAAGCTTCCACTTGTTGAGAGCTTCATCTATCATCCCAGCAGGGACAGCCCTTGGCATTTGACTCCTTGCAGGCAAAGGCAGGGTTCCAACTGACCCATTCACGTACGGGATTTAAGTAGGCTGGCAAGTGGGTTTCATTACTCACTGGCTGTGGAATAGAATCCCCCTCCTCATTCTGAGAGCAACGGGGCGGCTCAGGAGATGGAGGGCAGGCTGCGCGAACGATTGTACACAGTTCTGCTGTCAACTAAAAAGGAGCATCTAGGACATCACACATTAACTGCTTCCTGGGTCAAACACCCACTCTTGCCATTGGTAGGGCCAGCTCTGACATACAGTACAGTGGTGCCTCTGATAACGAATTTAATTCGTTCTCAGAGGCAATTTGTTATCCAAAAAAATTGTTATCCGAAACGTGGTTTCCCATTGAAATGAATGGAAAACCGATTAATCCATTCCAGAGGTCCGAAAAAAGGCAAAAAAGCTGGGGGAGGGGTTCCAGACCTCTATACAATGCACTTTAAAGTCTTGCAGTGCTGGAACAACCTCCAGAACATCTCCCTACAGTGCAATGCAAAAATGAACAAGAGAAAACAGCAAGACTACCCCAGCCTGTTCCCACCCAAAGTGCAATGGGGAAAAAATGCAAAGAAACAAACATAAGCAGGAAGAAAAATCCAGCCCATTTTTGCCTGCAGAGCAATGAAAAAAGACTGCAAACACAGATAAGTGGAACCAGCAAGACTACCCCAGCCTCTTCCAGCCAAAAATGCAAAGAAAAGCAGTGCAAAGATTAATAAAAGTTAGCTCCTTATCTTACCAAGTTTGAAAGGTCCAAATCCTTCAGCAAAACATGTCCAGAATGACTCCAAAACACCATGAAAAACACACACACTCTAACTCCTCCCACCCCTCCACAAACTATGCATCCTGCAATTCATGCAGGGTACAAATTTTTTGCAAGGCATTATGAAACATTTGTTCTCCGAGGCAGCCCAGAGGGAACATTTGCTATCCGAGGCAGCCCTATACCTGGAAATTTACATTTGTTATCCGAAAAATTTGTTATCCGAGGCATTCTTTATCCGAGGTATTACTGTACTAACATTTGGGATCTAGCCACTGGACTATAGGGAGGGATAGATAGAATAACATTTAGAAAATCCAACTAAACCTTCAGCTGGATTGCTCTACCTCTGACTCATAAAGGGAAGTTGAGGCAATTGTCAATTTTAATTTAAAAAAATTTGGTACACAGGGCCACAAGAGGTGCACACATTTGATAATCTTATGTTTGATGCAGAGAAGAAAACAGGACTTGGTCAGAATTTTATTGCTGTTCATGTGAGGTTTGTGTGGTGTGCCCCGGTGGTGACTAACTGACAAGGTGCAAGGATTCATGCCAGTTGCAAATTGAGAACATGGCAAGCCAGGGAAGCTTACCACCCTGGCAATTAGGTGCAGTAAGTTCTGTGCATTAAATATGAAGAAAAATATGTTCTGTTTTAAATCTACTGCTAATCAAGAATACACACACACACCCTAATACATTTGATAAGCAGTTGGTTTAAGACAGAAAATATTTATCTTCATATTAATGCATGGCTTGAACCACAGGCAGCTTGTGACCTGCCAGGAATACAACAGCCCTTAAAAAAAACGTGGTGGTGAATCATCCCGGTCCATGGTTCTAGCCGCTGTGCCAAGACCAACATTGCCTCTCAACACGAGCTCTTAGAGAGGTAAAAGAATGTGAGGCTGGAAGCCAAAGACCTGTCCCTTTAAGGCCTCCCACCATGCAAGAAGAGGTAGTCTAGGCCAAGAGGCACTGAAGAACTCAAACTCAGCTCTGGGCTCCTTGAATCAGGTTGCTCACTCCATGTTCTTCCACTCTCCTCTTCCTGGCCCTTCAGCTCTTGCAGCTTGCCGGGTGGGACAAAATACTGGCGGGATGTAAAGCTGAACTTCACCATGTGGCCAAAAGAGAGGAAAAGTGAAACAAAAAAGCCCCAAGGCCACCCCCAAAAGCACTCCCTCCAGGCACTTCTCATGTTTTTCCCTGGCAAGGACGTCAGGCAAGGTCAAGGGCTGGTTCCGCTACAATAGCGGCTTCTCGTCTCTGTCCATCTTCCTCTGTCAATACTTTTTGTTCACCCATTTCTCTTTCTTATTTAGCTGCTAAGATCATCACTCAGGCATGACACAGAAATTTACAGAGGCCACTGTCGTTCTGTGGAGACTTGCTGGTACATAAGCGGTTGCTAGCTACATATTCCTGCCTGCATGATTTGGGAAAACTGCATCTCTCATTTTCAGGCAAATTCTTTTTAAGAGCTACATACTGACAGCTTCACTCAAACACCTTGAACATGGAAATGAAAGGAAGTGGGCGACTGTGCCACAAAACCTTTTCCCTAATTATGTTGCGGTGTGATTTCTGAAAGGTGAGGCACCTCCACAAAGCGATGGGTTGGCATTTCACTGTGCTGCCCTGACGGGTCACCTGTCTCAGCAATCTAGCTGTGAAAAAGACAAGCTGATTTCTCTCCTCCTGTCTCTTTCCCTTTCTCTGTCATTTCATGAAAATGTCTCCTACAGCTACCCTTTCTGTCCTGCCTGTCGTTACTATTAAGATCAGGGCTGGACATTGTCCTCCCACTCTTTATCTATTAGGACTTGTTTCTTGTTATTTCTTCCCACATGGAGGGCTGGTGTGCATAGTGGTCTCATTGCTACCTCAGGGCATTTATACCCTGATGTTCGGTGCAGTCTTTCCACCCCAGTTGTGGCCATGGCCAGTTTTACTTAACTTCAAAGACTGAACCCTGTCCCTTTAGACCACTCTCTGGAGTTTGACTGGCTTTGGATTTTCTCATGAAAGGCTTTGTTGTTGAGAAGAGAAGTTTGATCTGCCAATCATCACCAGAGGCCTTTGGGAAATGTGAGGGGAGCCCCATTATGCTTTAGAACACTAGCTCGAAGGAACATTTCTTATTGGAGATCTCCACTGTATACCAAAATACTCCGGCATAGATCTGTTCTTCTAGAAACTTCTACAAGAAGAAACTAAAAACAAGCTACAACACAATAACGCACAACAATACAAAAAATACCCCTAAAAAACATGGAACAGCACCACCTAGTGGCCGGAAATGCCGCTGACATAACCACTAGGGATTACGTCTGTGAAGATTCTCAGTCATCCAGGTGAGTTTATCTGGAAGTTGAGTCATGGCTACTGGACTTCTTTTTTTGAGAGATAAAAACGTTTCGCTGCTCATCCAAACAGCTTCATTGGTCTGAATACAGCTAGTGCAAATCCTCCATCTTATAGGCAGCTTATAGGCACAAGAGGTCAAAGCTGCCTATAAGATGGAGGATTTGCACTAGCTGTATTCAGACCGATGAAGCTGTTTGGATGAACAGCGAAACGTTTCTAGCTCTCAAAAAAGAAGTCCAGTAGCCATGACTCAACTTCCAGACACTAGGGATTAGGTAATGAAACGAAACAAAATGAGGAAGTAGCATTTTGTGACAGATGAAATCAAACTTGGGGTTTTTTTGTTTGTTAAAATGAACCATTTCATTCCATCTGTAAAATACTTCCTTACCTGATGCGCTCGGAGGCCATGTTGTTGCCACGGCCACCGCCGCCACAACCAGGGAGGCTGAGCGTGCTCCCGCTGCCATCGCCACTGCCACCGAGGACCCAGGCCTGGAAGGGCGAGCAAGGCCTCTGGAAGGCCATGTGGGTGCCATTGCTGCCACCAAGGACTCCAGACGACAAGGGCGAGTGAGGCCGCCACCGCCCCCTGCTGCCGCCAACAAGGGCGAGCAAGTCCACTGGAAGTGCCCACAGCTACCGCTGCCAGATCCCAAAAGGAGGAGGGTGAGTACAAGCCCCCAGAGGAATGAAACATTTTGTTATTGTTTTGATTCGTACAATTCTCCCCCCCCCCCAAAAAAAAATTCTTATGAAACAGAATGAAACGAAATGTGGCGGGACAAAATGGAACAAAGTGAAACACTGTTTTTCCATTTCGTTCCCATCCCTAATAACCACCATTGTTAAGTCCAGCATTTATTCTCGCTTAAGCTATATGAATTGCTTTAAGGTCAGTCCACTCAGGCCAAAGCGGTTATACTATTTCAGCTCCATAGTCCTGCTTGAGAACAAACACTAGCAGTGCCCGTGGGCTGCCATTTGCCTTTCGCTACATAAATCCAAGGCCAGCCCTGGATTTCTTCGTAAGACCTCGTTGTGGGATCCCATCGACTCTCATGCTCTTTTTTTCTGATGTCATGCCTTGGCATAATGTTTAGGTAACAAATCTTGTGTGGGAAAGCTTCTTTACTTGGGGCAAAATGAATTTTCAAGCTAAAATATTATTTTCAAGGCTATTTCTTTTGGCCTTGGGTCCTCTTTCCAAAAAAAGCAATTCTCACTGACCTTTGGTTTTTTTTAAAAAAAATTATTTTATTTTATTCCTTTTTCTTTTTCTTTTGCAGTGACAGTGTGACAAATGAACTGGACTGCCATGACTATGCAGAGGCCATGAATACAAGCAGAATGTCGGCCATTATACATTCAGTGACTAAAAACAGATTATTTACTCGTTTGTCTCCTGTAACAACCCTATTGTTCAGTTAAGTGATATTGTGTGGAACCGGTGTGTGTGTGTGTGTGTGTGTGTGTGTGTGTGTGTGTGTGTGTGTGTGTGTGTGTGTGTGTGTGTGTGTGTGTGTGTGTGTGTGTGTGCATGTGCTCCAATGCCCTTTGTAGATTATTCATTCCTGCACTAATTCATTCTGTCCATACAAGTGTGTCAGCTTGTCTAGAGACAATGTGGTTTGTAGGACTGGAAAGGGAGTATAGGGCTTCCCTTTTGGAAATCCTTTGGCTTGGCAACGAGACTGCAATGAATCAGCATTTAGATATAATAATTTATCTCATTACGGCTATGAGAGCTATGCTGGACCACACCAAAGACTTATGTAGTCCAGTCTACAGTCCCGACGGGAGCTAAGAAAATGCCTAGAGAAGAAGCTCACATGATAGATCTGACTGTCAGAGCTTCCTCCTCTTTACATTCCACAGGAACTGTGGAAATTATATGTATAGAGGTAATTTTTTTTCCAGTGGAATGCCCGAGTTTATTTTTTTTAAATAAGGCACATCCGATCTCACCTGATTTCGGAAGCTAAGCAGGGTCGGCCCTGGCTAATACTTGGATGGGCGACCACCAGAGAATACCAGGTGCTGTAGGTACCCTGGAGTAGGAACTGGCAAACCACTCCAGTATTCCTGCCAAGAAAACTCCATGGATGTGGGGTCACGACGAGTTGGTCACAACTGTAACAACTCAACACACACACACACACACACACACACAAAGTTGATGTGTGATGTTTGCATGACAAAAATAACAAGGGTGCCTCAGTTTAAGAAAATTTTAAATAGAATGCCCCGGTTAGCCTTTTTTCTGACCTCCGGAATGAATTAATTGGTTTTCATTGCATTCCTATGGGAAACCATGTTTCAGTTTATGAATTTTTTGCAATACAAAACAACCCAGAGAACGAATTACTTACTTAAACTGAGGTACCACTGTGTGTGTGTGTGCCTGTCTATCTATCTATCTGTCTATCTATTCTGTCTATTCTGAATAGTAATAATTGACAAATCTATTGTCCATGAATTTGTCAAATCACCTTTCAAAGACATTTAAGCTGGTAAGGATCATGGGTGCATCTTGTGGCAACAAATTCCATAGCTTATCTACGAGATCACCTAAAGGAGGTGCATCTTATTTATTTTATTTTAGTACTCCCAAATCTCTTCCCAATTCAGCTTCACTGGATGAGTCTGAATACGGGCATCAGAAAGAGAAAAAACTTCTCTCTACCTGTTTCTTCCACATGATGGCCTAATTTTGTACTCCTTTATGATGTATACCAGAGGATCAAATGTCAGATTAGGACTCTGGCACAAAGGCTTTGAATCTCCATTCGGCCGTGGAAAGTCGCTGGGGACATGGAACTGGTAAGAGCACCCCTCAGATAGCTTTCTTAAGAACATAAGAACATAAGAAGAGCCATGCTGGATCAGGCCAAAGGCCCATCTAGTCCAGCTTCCTGGATCTCACAGCGGCCCCACCAGATGTGTTTGGGAGCGCATGAGACTAGATATCTGTCTCCTGATACCACTCTCCTGCATCTGGCCCTTGAAGTACCCTGGTTTAAACCCTGGAGGTTACACATCTCCATCATGGTTTGTAACCTGTGATGGACTTTTCCTCCAGGAATCTGTCCAATCCCCTTTTGAAGGCATCCAGGTCAGATGCCATCACCACATTGTGTGGCAGGGAGTTCCATAGACTTACAATGCGCTGGGTGAAAAAATATTTTCTTTTGTCAGTTCTTACTCTCCCAGCCCTCAATTTGAGTGTATGTCCCCTAGTTCTGGTATTTTGGGAGAGGGAGAAGAGCTTCCCTCTATCCACTTTACTCATACCCTGCATTATTTTGTATGTCTCAATCATATCCCCCCTCAATCGCCTTTTTCCAGACTAAAGAGGCCCAAATGTTTTAGCCTTGCTTCATAAGGGAGGTGCCCCAGCCCAGTAATCATTTTAGTCGCTCTCTTCTGCACCTTTTCCAGTTCCACTATGTCTTTCTTGAGATGCGGTGACCAGAATTGTACACAATACTCCAGGTGGGGCCTTACTATTGTTTTGTATAATGGCATTATAATGTTGGCTGTTTTATTTTCAATCCCCTTTTTGATAATCCCTAGCATGGAATTGGCCTTCTTCACCGCTGCCACACATTGGGGAGACACCTTCATGGAGCTGTCCACCAACACACCAAGATCTCTTTCCTGATCCGTCACGGATAACTCAGAGCCCATGAGTTGATAGATGAAGTTTGGATTTTTTGCCCCAATATCCATTACTTTACATTTGGTTACATTAAAACGCATTTGCCATTTCTCAGCCCATTCCCCCAGTTTGGAGAGATCCTTCTGGAGCTCTTCACAATCTTCTCTGGTTTTTACCACACGGAAAAGTTTTGTGTCATCGGCAAACTTGGCCACCTCACTGTTTATCCCTGTCTCCAGGTCATTTATGAACAGATTGAAAAGCACCGGTCCCAGGACAGAGCCCTGGGGCACACCGCTTTTCACTTCTCTCCATTGTGAAAATTTCCCATTGACACCTACTCTTTGTTTCCGGGATCTCAACCAGTTCTCAATCCATAAGAGGACATGCCCTCTTATCCCCTGACTGTGCAATTTTCTCAGCAGCCTTTGGTGAGGGACTGTGTCAAAAGCCTTTTGAAAATCCAGATAGACTATATCAACCGGTTCACCCAAATCCACGTGCCTGTTGACCTTTTCAAAAAATTCTAAGAGGTTTGTCAGACAAGATTTACCCTTACAGAAGCCATGCTGATTTTCTCATAGCAAGGTTTGTTCTTTTATGTGTGTTAAGATTTTATCTTGGATGAGGCTTTCCACCATCTTCCCTGGGACAGATGTAAGGCTAACCGGCCTGTAGTTTCCTGGGTCCCCCCTCCTTCCTTTTTTAAAAATTGGTGTGACATCTGCTATCCTCCAGTCTTCCGGCACTGTGGCCGTTTTAAGAGACAAGTTGCATATAACCGTTAAGAGATCTGCAATTTCATTTCTCAGTTCCCTAATAACCCTTGGGTGGATGCCACCTGGGCCAGGTGACTTGTTAATCCTCAATTTATCAATTAGTCCTAAAACCTCCTCTCTTTTAACCTGTATTTGATTTAATTCTTTAGTCAAGAGGGGCGGCTCAGGCAGCGGAATCCGCTCAAGGTCCTCTGTCGTGAAGACAGACGCAAAGAACTCATTCAATTTCTCTGCAATGTCCAAGTCTTCCTTAACCTCCCCTTTTCCTCCCTCACCATCCCGAGGGCCAACTGGTTCTCTGGCAGGTTTTCTACTTCTAACATATTTAAAGAAGCTTTTATTATTACCCTTTATATTGCTAGCCATTCGTTCCTCAAAGTCTTTCTTTGCCTCCCTTATCATCTTCTTACATTTCTTTTGCCAGAGTTTGTGATCCTTTTTATTTTCCTCATTTGGGGAGGATTTCCATTTACAGAAGGACCTCTCCTTGCGCTTTAGAGCCTCTCTAACTCCACTCGTTAACCATGCCGGTGTCCTCTTGGACTTAAATGAGCTCTTCTTTCTTTGTGGTATGCACTTGTGCTGGGCCTCTATTATTGTTGTTTTAAAGAGGCTCCATGCACTCTGAAGAGATTGGATTCTTCTAACCTTCCCCTTCAGTTTCTCTCTAACTAGTTTCCTCATCTGAGGGAAGTTTGCCCTTCGAAAATCAAGGGTTTTTATGTCTGATTTGGTTGACACTCTTCCTCCGACATGCATGGCAAAGGTAATAGCAGCATGGTCACTGTTCCTCAGAGGCTCAGTGACATTCACACCTCTGACCAGGTCCTGAGTATCACACAATATTAGATCCAGAGTAGCCTGGGATTGCTGTATCCCACTGGTTCTCCGCATTTCACCAGGTTTCTGTTATGGCTATTAGATCAATGTTATCCCTAGCTGCCAAATGTTCAAGTTCTCCCATCTTTGCTCGGAGGCTTCGAGCATTGGCGTAGAAGCACCTGTACAGTGGGTCCCGCAACAACAGCTGCTGCCTTGTTCTATTCGCCCCACAGCTTTTATTTTCAGTAGATGAACTGTCACATTCCGTTATTCTCCCGGTGCTAATACCTATACCTGCTATGTCTTCTCTATGTGATTCTCTACCCTCTCCAACCTCATTCCCCGAGGATGAGGTGTTCCGAACCGGATGCCACTCAGCTCCTGTCGGCTTTCCCCCAGTTATCAGTTTAAAAGCTGCTCTGCTGCCTTTTTGAGGTTGAGTGCCAGCAATCTGATCCCATCATGATTCAAGTGCAACCCATCCCTCCTGAACAGGTTTGGCTTGTCCCAAAATGTTCTCCAGTTCCTGACAAATCTAAAGCCCTCCTCTCGACACCATCGCCTCATCCACGCATTGAGGCTTCTGAGTTCTGCCTGTCTGGCGGGTCCTGCACGAGGAACAGGTAGCACTTCTGAAAATGCTACCTTGGAAGCCCGGGTCTTCAATCTTCTACCTAGCAACCTGAATTTGGCTTCCAAGACTGACCGCTTGGCCTTCCCGACATCATTGGTACCGACGTGTACCATGACCACTGGCTCCTTCAAAGTTCTCTCTAACAAGCTATCTATATTTCTGGTGATGTCTGCAACCTTTGCACCCGGCAGGCAAGTGACCATACGGTTATCATGCTCCTCACAAATCCATCCCTCCGTATTTCTAATTATAGAATCCCCTAGTACAATGAGCTTCTCTCCTGCAGCCTGGTCATCAACATGTACCTGATCTTGTATCTCATCAATAGTGATGAGGGAGAAATCCTCCGGTGGAACCAATTCTTCCTCTATGTGTGCCTCATGAGGTGTGGTGAGGGAAAGAGCTTCAAACTGATTGTGCAAGATGAGACTCTCTGAGCGATGCCTTGGCCTTCTACTCCTTTGAGTCACATTCCTCCACCCATCCACCTCCTGAGTTGCGGGAGTGACTTGCTCCTCTGAAGTTTGCCCTGTCTCCTCTTGGACCTGAGTAGTCTGTTCCGCTCTGTCCAGGAACCGCTCAAGCTCCTTAATATGTTGCTGGTCGGATATGCGAGCCTCCAGCTGCTGGACCTTCTCTTCCAATAGCGCCACCAGCTTGCACTTGCGGCAGATGTAGTTCTGCACACGCTCTGTCAAGATAACAAACATGGCACAAGTACTGCAGGTAACTACAGCTGCTCCCTGCAACTCCATTTTAACAAGTGCAATAAAATGTATTGAAGGTTTCAAAAATGTAAACTTGCACTAATTTTTTTTAATCTAGTAAGACTCTTTACTTCTTTTGTTGTTTATTGAAAATCTAATTGTGTAGGGGCTGCTAAAGCACCTCTACTCCAACTGCAATCACGTCACGCGTGCTACTGGGAGCAAGTATTTAAAGCTAAAACTCCGCCCCTAGCTCCTGCAAGAACAGGAAGTTAGCTCTCTGCCCTTTGGCCGTGTGCTCCTCTCACCACCTGCTTCCTCTCTGCTGCTCTGCCAGAAAAGGACTGAGGGGCTGCTGGGAGCAAGTATTTAAAGCTAAAAGTCCGCCCCTTGCTCCTGCAAGAACAGGAAGTTAGCTCTCTGCCCTTTGGCCGTGTGCTCCTCTCACCACCTGCTTCCTCTCTGCTGCTCTGCCAGAAAAGGACTGAGGGGCTGCTGGGAGCAAGTATTTAAAGCTAAAACTCCGCCCCTTGCTCCTGCAAGAACAGGAAGTTAGCTCTCTGCCCTTTGGCCGTGTGCTCCTCTCACCACCTGCTTCCTCTCTGCTGCTCTGCCAGAAAAGCAAAGGCTTCTTTCTTCTGAGGTAGAAAGTTCCAGATACTGTAAGCTTTCTTCACAGGGGAATTGCTCCAGTCATTTGAGGATCTGGGTTGCCCCTCTCCAGTTCTGCAACTTCTTCTTCTGGTAGATCTTGAACAGAACAGTATGCAATGCTCCAAGGAGGGCTGCATCGTAGGTTACTATGATGGCATTATGATATTCCGAGGGTTACACAGTGCCCATCTCCTGCTCTGCACTGGCAGTGGAGGGAGCACTGCAATAATAAAAGCCAGGTTCTCAGTAACTAAGAAGTCCCACAACTGTGGCCAGCTGAGGAAGAGAAGTATGGAAGGAGGATAAAAGCAACAAATGCCTCAGACCAGGTGTTATTAGAGCAGGGGGACATTCACCTTGTGGCCAATGACAGGCCTTCCCAGCTGGACAAAGCTGCCAGTCCTTGGCCCAGAAGAAAGGCCAAGAAGTGCTTCACAACAGACAGCACCAGGAAAAGGAAAATGGGGACTTCCACCTTCAAGGCTGCTGGAAGGCAGCAGGGAGCAGCCTGACTGAAGGAAACCTAAACTGAAGATGCTGGCGGTTTGTCCATATGCGGAGCTAGGGTCTTGGAAGAGCTCCACCACTGGAAGGAGAAGTCCACAATTCTTGAGCTGGACCATCCAGTGCCATGCAAGTCTGGCCGTCCTACCACCTATGTCTCTGGCTGCCCGGTGAGTTAAACAAGAGACTAGAGATTTCACTCTACCCCCAGCTGGCATCTCTTAGCCAGCCGTCCCCACTGACTCACTATTTATATGATCCCCAGCAGGGACCATATTCTGAGAAGCCAATCACATGAACCCATGAAGGTCCTTCTTGGCTGTTGCGCCCAGACTCTGGAACTCCCTCCCACTAGAGGCCAGGACTGCCTCTTCTCTGATGTCTTTCTGGAAACAAAGACCTTCCTCTTCAGGCAAGCTTTCCCTGAATGATGGACTACCTATTATTTGACTTTTATTTGAATCTACCATAAATGATCATACAGGCTTTGTGTTTATAACCACTTATAACCTTGTGTGATTGCCTTGACACTATGTTTTCAATGTCAGTTTCCATCCCTCATGACTTTTACATGGAATTTTTACTCTCTCTTTAACTGCTCACGTTCTCTTGTAGCTTCAATGTTGTCTTTTAATGCTGTAAGATGTCCCTCAATTCCCTGTTCTCAATACTTGAGCATGTCTTACCTTTACTGGACTGTATATTATCCCTCATTACTGTAAACCAACTTGGGTCCTTTTCCAAGCAGAAAGGCAGGGTAAAAATGCTCTAAATATATAAATAATAAAATAAATAAATTCCTGGACCATGTCAGGACCTATGTGGTCTTTGGCATCTACTTACCAGGAGTTCCTACTTGATCCTGTCTTGACTTACCCTCTGCCATGTGTGTGTGTGTGTGTGTGTGTGTGTGTGTGTGTGTGTGTGTGTGTGTGTGTGTGTGTGTGCGTGCGTGCGTGCGTGCGTGCGTGCATGTATAAAGGTGGTGCTGAGCCCAACATATGGATAGCATTATGCTAAAGAAGATCCCCTGCCCATGGATTATAACAGGGCTGTCCAACTTTGAACAAGCCGAGGTCTACTTTTTCCAGATGAAAGTGCCTGAGGGCTACTACACTAAAATCTCTACTTATGAATTTTATCTGTTCCGAGCATATGTTCATAAGTAAAAAAAAAAAAAATGTAAGTAGAGCACTGGTTTCCCATAGGAACGCATTGAAAATCAATTAATCCTTTCTGGAGGGAACATATTTCAATGCATTCCTATAGAAAGGCTGACCATGCATATGCTTCCCTTACACCCACTTGAGCCGGTGTGCATGCGTGCAAGGGAGGCGCGTGCATGCTTGTGCAGATTGCCCCTTCCGTTTGCCCGGGCTGCTGAAAGCCTTTTTAAAAAAGGTGCACTTTCCCTCCCAACCCGCCCGGGGCCTGACTTGACTCTACTTCTCCTCCTGTTTTTCCCCTTCTCCCTTCCAGCCTCCTTGCTGCCACTGCTGCTGCCGCCCATAGCTCTCACTCACTTCTGCCATGTTCTCTGTGCAGCTGGGATGGGCCAAGCCAGCGGCAAGGCAATCACATCACAACGGTGGTGCAAGGAAGAGGGAACGGCTCAGAAGGGGAGCAGGAGGAGCAGCAGGCCACAGTCTCTGTGAGGCAGCTGTGGGGGTGGGAGGAGCAGGAGGAAGGAATTCTCCGGGGGCGGGGGAGAAGAGGGGGACGTCACCATGCAAAAGAGGTGGGCACGCCCATGACCCTGCCCCTCGCTGTCCCTTCCACTCCCCTTCCTCCACTCTGCACCAAGAACTCAATTGGTCATGACACAGTGGCATGCTGATCATCTGGCCTGTAGGGAGAGCAGGGGACTGTGCCATGGCCCTTGAACTGCCCTGCTCGGCTGAGACAGTGGGCTGGCAGACCCAGAGCTTTGCTGGGGCAGTGGTGGTCCTTAGGATGGGAGAGGTAGAGGTGGAGAACTTATCCGCTCACATTTTTTTATTGATGGCTGGCGGGCTACTTTTGAACCCTTCACGGGCTACTTTTAGCCTCCAGTCTACCTGTTGGGCAGGCCTGGATTATAAGAAACCAGGCTGTCCATGGGATTGTAAGGGTGGAACTGGCACTTGTCACTGTCATTGTCACACATGAGACATACCCTAGGAGGCCACATGAGCCCACAGGTGCTGTAAAATTCCCTTATAAATCCTTCCATAGAATACATCCAAAATCCCATGTCCAGATATGTCCATGGGAGTCTATGCCCTATTACTCCTTGAGGAGAGAATGGAGGGCGGCACAGTGGCCTTGATTTTCCACTAAAACAAAGAGTGCCAAAGCAGCACTTAAGAGAGCACATTTCACTTTAAAAAAAGAATATTAACAAACATTACTAAAGGAGACAGATAATAAAATAATCACAATAATAACCAAGCATGAGGAAACAGAACATGGAAGGGTTCTCACAGAGCTGATGTTGTTTAGACTTCAGCTCCCAGAATCCCTCAACACTTGATGTGAACTTCAGCTTTAATGGGCAGTTGGCGCTCAACAACTTCTGGAGAGCTATACAGTGGTACCTTGTACAAAGGAATTAATTCGTTCCAAATGAAATTTTGTTAAGTAAATTTTCCTTTATACAAATTTCCCATAGGAATGCATTGAAAACGGAGTAATCCCTAATCACGACCATTTTATGTTGTACGGATTTGCCCCATAGGCGATTCTGTTAAGCAAGTTTTCCCCTATCTCCTGAATTTTTTATGTTGTACAGATTTAATGTTATACAAACCATTTGTTATACGAGGTTCCACTTGTACGATGATCATCTCGGCCTAAATAGTCCCTGTTTGGGGGGGCGGGGGGGGGAAGAGGGAATTTACTGGGAAACGGCATCAGGTTAAGTCCGACACTTGCGTTCATTACATCTGAGGTCCAAGTAATATTGTGCCATTATATGGAGGGCCTAAAGCAGGCTGGTCCAAACTTTGGCCCTCCAGATGTTTTGGGCCACAACTCCCATAGTCCTTTGCCATTGGCATTCTAAGCTTACAATTCTGGGAGTTGCGGTCCCAAACATCAGGAGGGCTAAAATTTGGACATGTCTGGCCTAAAGTGACATATTTTTTGTTACAAATCTTTCTAGCCCAAGCAGTTCAGCGAATAAGAACATAAGAACATAAGAAGAGCCATGCTGGATCAGGCCAAAGGCCCATCTAGTCCAGCTTCCTGTATCTCACAGTGAAGCTGCAGTCCCGTATCTGGGTGCAGGTCTCAAGGTCAAAAGTTCGAATCTACATGGTGCCTCCTGGGAATGCAGCCAGGATGTGAGGTCTTGGCCAAGCCACACATTCCCAGGGAACCCTCCCTCCCCCCCTTTTTGACCACTCCTGATTATTCTCTACCTAGATAACTTGGAAAGGGTCACCACACATCAGAATGGACTTAGAAGTGTATCAAAAGTCTGTTTGTGGGGAATCCATGCAGCATGATTATGGAAATCTACAATGCCCTTAAAATGCAGCTTTACGACGACAGCCCTGCCGTTTCCTGACACATCTAAGACAGCCCTGCCTGGCGAAATTCGTCTTTCCAAGAACTCTGCATCTAAGATTAATCTCCTGGCAAACCCCATCTTGCCATGTTTAAGCTCCTGGTACTTGCCTTGAAGAAGTGGCATTTATCCCTGAAAGCTTTGCAGTGTTTTTTGGTTGTTTTTTTTAAATCAGTGGCTTATAAAGGTATCGCCTAAAATTGATAGTGCCTTTTAAAAGTCTCTCCGTTATTGGCAAGTATAGGGCGGGTTATATGAGCTCTTTGAAGGAAAATGAGTTTCGCTAAGCTGACAAGTCTAGTGAGGCATTTGAATTAATTCAAAGTATAAGTGAGAACTGATCTCAGGTGGAATAATTTTGCTACCTTTTCTGGTACCAATTTGCGGGAAAAAGAATCAAATACACTGATTGCAATTACATTTTTATAAACATCTTCTCCCACCAAAAGGAACTCCTTTTAGAAACTGGACATTGCTTGGCGGATTCCTTTTTATGTGAATGCTGAATTTCCTTCTCATGTCAACATTTTCATTTAGGAATATTTATTTATTTATTAGATCTAAATACTGTGCCATTTTGCCTGAATCTAATAGAGCTTGGTGTGTTTTTTTTAAAGTCATTTAGAACATTATTTAGTTGCCTATTTTCCAAATTCTGGAATGCAGCATTAAGGTGCCTTTGGGTGTTAGAATTCCATGGTTCTCGGATTTAAGGTGGCTTCCAAACAATTCATTCTGGAATAACAGTACCAACATAACCAGCTTTACTCAGAAGCATACGGGACCTTTCGGAGGCCACTCATTCATAAGTGCCTTGATGACACATAACAAGCATGTACAGAGTAGAAGCCTCCGTCTAGAGGTACAGTGGAGCCTTGTATAACAGTTTCTATAACATAAAATCTGTACAACATAAAAAATTCCAGAGATAGGGGAAATCTGCTTAACAGAATCACCTATGGGGCGAATCGGTACAACATAAAAATGGTCGTGATTAGGGATTACTCTGTTTTCAATGCATTCCTGTGGGAAATTTGTATAAAGGAAAATTTGCTTAACATAATTTCATACGGAACGAATTCATTCCTTTATACAAGGTACCACTGTACATCAATAGAATGTCAGCCTAAGTAACTCAACATGTCGAGTTACCAGGTGTAATGACTGGACTTGAGCAAGACTGATAATGCTGAAAAAAGGAAAAAACACTGATGTAGAAATCTGGAGCACAGATATTCATACATCGGATGACTTTTAGAAACAAGAATTTAACGGGAAGATTCATATGGATTCCTGAGAGCCTATGCATGGTGGATGTTACAATTTGTCCCCAATGACAATCTAAGCAATTTGTTCCTACATTTATTGTGGAAAAAATGCCTTAAGCCCTATTAATTCTCAAAGCAAGCACAAAGTGGGAAGTGAATCTTATCCTGGTTAGATACTAGTAAAAGATCTTTGCCTGTAGTCATCATGCAGACTTTTCTGGGACAAGGAGATTATCCATCTAGCACTAATCAATAGCTCTTCCCAGCAATGGAAAGTCAAAGAGAGCCCTGCTTATCTGCTGAGTACTCTTTCCTGGGTTGGTGGCAGTTGTTTGTTTGCTGTTGATCTGTTAACTTGTGTAGGCTGCTAAGTATATGTGCAGTAAAGAAAGCAGTCAACACAGGTCTGCAGTTTCAAGCAGCTCTAAGTAAAAACAACAAAACAAAAAACAAAACAAAAATAAAACACCTTATATCATTTCTACAGCAAATGTCTCAGAGTGAGTTGCTGAGAGTTTATGTGGCAATTAATGACAAATGGGTGGGCTTTGGGGAACGTGTAGCATTTCTCCTCTGTGGGTCTGTGTATTTCTATTGTATAGCAAAATGATAATTTTACCAGAAATTCAAAACTCTGGTAAAATGTGATTGGCTATCAACCATGTATTGTCAGAGTCAGGGGTGCAGGAACCCTGAAAGTACTGGTGAAAGCAGAGATGCCTCTTGACAAGGGTTGCAAGGAGCAGGTAACGGACAGTTGTGTGG
The DNA here is from genome assembly GCA_037367245.1 of Phrynocephalus guinanensis. Lineage (NCBI taxonomy): Eukaryota > Metazoa > Chordata > Lepidosauria > Squamata > Agamidae > Phrynocephalus > Phrynocephalus guinanensis. The sequence continues at coordinate 165,858,719 of CM074733.1, forward strand.
TGCAGCTGGAGGCCCCAGAAGAGCTATATTTACAGGCTTCCCGTTGCCTCGGCAACCCAAGCACCCTGGTGGCTCTTGAGCTCTGGTCCTATGCTCTTCTCTTCCTGCCTCGTCCCTTGTTCATTCCTGCCTTGCTTCCAAAGATTCCCGTGTGTCCCACAAGTTCCCACCTTGCTCCTGGTTTGTCCTTGCCTTACTCCTGAGTAGAAATGGGCGCAAAACGCTAAAATAGCATTTTGTTTCGTTTTTCATTTCGTTCTGTTCCCTTCCGTTTTGTTTCATTTTAAATGAATTTTTTAAAAAATGTTTCATTTGTCATTTTGTTTCATTTCCCCTTTTTAAAAATGTGTGTGTGTGTGTGTGTGTGTGTGTGTGTTTCTTGTGCAACTTGAAAGAGCCATCCCTCAAGGAGTTGAGAGGGATGGCTTGCTGACACAGGGCCTTCTCGGCAGCTGCCCCCAGATTGTGGAATGCCCTCCCAAGTGAGATCCGCCTGGCGCCAACATTGATGACATTTCGGCACCGGGTAAAAACCTTCCTGTTCCAGAAGTTTTTTAATTGATACAATATAGACTGTGGGTCCTCTGATGGCAATTTTAGTGTAATGATTTTAGTGTAAGGTTTTTATTATTTTTTTAATTATTTATTGATATTGGATGTTTTAATTGTTTTAATTCTTTGATTGTAAGCCACCCAGAGACCTTTGGGTAGTGGGTGGCATATAAGTTGTAAAAATAAAATAAATAAATAAATAAATAAATAAACTTTTTGTGTGTGTAGTGCTTGTGCAACTTTTTTCCTCTCTCCCAAGCCCCGCGTGCCAGCTGATCAGTAATGGGGCAAGAAAAAAATCTCCCCCACAGTGCCAATCAGCTGGCACATGGGGCTTGGGGAAAGGGGAAAAATGTTTTAAAAGCCTGTGGCTTTTTAAACTGCCCCCCCCAGCCCTGTGGACCAGCTGATCAGCTCTGGAGTGGGGAAAAAGGTTTTTCCCCCACCTCAGAGCCAATCAGCTGGCACACAGGGCTTAGGGGAGGGGGATAAGTGTAAAAAGCCCACCATTCCCATAAGGGATGCATTCAATGGAAAACGAAATGGAACGAAATGAAAATTTCCATTTTGTTTTGTTTCGTTTTTCTTCGATGGGTCACTTCGGTTTTTTGTTTGTTTGTTTCATTAGGAAACAAAATGAAAAACAAAATGAAAAAAAGTGTTGCATGCCCATCTCTACTCCTGAGGAATCTTGTGTGCTCCAATTGTCCTTGTCTCCCAGTCTCTGCCCTAACACTCTGATTCGGGTGTCTTCCCTATTTCATCTTGCTGTCCACATGCCCTGCCACTGACATGTATCAGCCATCTCCAACCTAGCACTCTTTAGGTGTGTAAGACTACGGTTCCCATTGTTCCTCAAAGAGCATCATCAGTTGTAAGGACATCAGATTGGTGATGTGTTGTGAGCAATCAGAATAAATTGGTGTATTATATCACAATGAGTTAATATAATGTTGAATAATGAAACTTTCTTATCACTTTGTGAAACTGCAGTAAGTACATTATTTTGATTTTTTAAAGTGATATTTGTAATATTTAAATTGTTCAAACTGCTTAACCATTCTTTAAATTTGATGTGTGGTCTTCAAATTTTGGGGTAAGGAAGTAATAATTAAATAATTTAAATGGGAAATGATAGTTAGGTCGATAATATGCATAGCAAACTGGAAGGCTACATGTAAGCAATTCTACCGTGTTAGGATGTTAGAAAGCCACCTGAAAAATCAATTTCACTAGAAAATATGAATATTTCCACTTTGTAACATACTTCATGGTCAGCGAGCTATGCTGTCAACAGCTCTTCTCAGGAGGATGGGAAATAGATCTTGGAAGCCGATGACTTTGAAAAGTGGAATATATTATCTCATTCAATGCTAACGGTATCCAAGAAAAAGATGAACCACTAAGTCATTCCAGAGAAGTAGAAGGTAAGTGCACACATATGTCAGAGGCCAGATGTGTTTCTCTTCTTCTTTTCTTGCGCTGAAAGTCGCAAAAGGAAGAAAGGTGAGGTGACTGAATGAAATACAGTACAAGATGATACATTTTCTTGAAAATGCTCTAAGCAAGGGGGGGGATTATGCTAAAATGACCCAATGGCATTCTGATCTAAGACTGCATCTGAGGGAGTCGATTCCTTTTCTGTCACAAAACATGTCAACTTAAAGGTCCTTTCATATACTTTTCATTCAGCTTCCTTCCCCCGTTAGGAATTTTGAAAGTAAAAGTTTGGGATGGGATCTGACTCTTATAATGTATTTTACTGTAATAGGGAGACTGCCAGGAATGGGCTTAATTTTCTCCCAGCATGATCTAAACCTGATTAATTTAATTAAACGATGTGTGTGATTCCCTCCCTCGTTCTCTGATCTGTCTCGCCAATGATGATGATGATGATGATGATGATGATGATGATGATGATGATGATGATGATGATGATAATAATAATAATAATAATAATAATAATAATAATAATAATAATAATAATAATAATAATAATAATAATAATAAAGAACGAGGGATTTTTGAAGGTGACTCTTTGTCACCTCTGCTATTTACTATTGCACTGATTCCCCTCTCAATAATATTGCAGAAGACAAATTTAGGGTACCAAACTGCTAAAATTCAGGGAAAATTTCTCATCTATTGTATATGGAGGACTTAAAGTTGTATGGAAAATCAGAAACTGAAATACACTCACTGACCAACACAGTACTGATGTTAGCATTGAGTTTGGACTAAACAAATGTGCCACAGTGGCACTGAGAAAAGGAAAAATCACGGAGAGTTGAAGGAATTGAAATGCCAAAAGGACAAGCCATTAAGTATCATCAGTCTGAGGTCTATAAATATCTGGGCATACTGCAATTAGATAATATCAAGCATGGTCAAGTGAAAATGTGGTTAGCAAAGAATATATCCAAAGGGTTAGAAAAGTATTAAAAATTAAGCTGAATGGTGGTAACACCATCAAGGCCATTAATAGTTGGGCCATACTGGTCATCAGGTATACTGCTGGCATTATAAACTGGACTCAGATGGAGCTAGATAGTCTGGATAGGAAAACAAGAAAACTTATGACCATCCACCATGCATTACATCCATACAGTGATGTTGATAGGCTGTATTTACCTAGAAAATTAGGTGGTAGAGGTCTTTTACATGTGAAGCACACAGTTGAAGAAGAGAAGCATGTCTGTGAAGATTCTGTCATCCAGGTGAGTTTATCTGTAAGTTGAGTCATGGCTACTGGACTTCTTTTTTTGAGAGATAGAAACGTTTCGCTGTTCATCCAAACAGCTTCATCGGTCTGAATACAGCTAGTGCAAGTACTCCATCTTATAGTCAGCTTTGACCTCTTGTCACCCTGGCCTGAATTAGGCTCATAAGATGAACAATGGCCTAAATAGGCTCCTTAGGGAGACAATAGTATCCATAGCCTTAAGGTGAACAATGGCCTAAGGTACTGAAACCCATCAAGAATGGGTCGTTAGCTATGGCCTTGGTGGTGAAGACTTTTTGATTTGTCTGGGTACTTTGGAGAGCACACCCTGATAAGTAGCAGATAGACTATGCCGGAGCCCACCACCTCCGTTGAGGGAGGGGTCTTCAATGCTCACATGAATGGCTTCCCTTACTCCTCTCTCAAACCACCTCTCTTCTTTGTCTAATATGTGTACATCCTCATCTTTGAAAGAGTGGCCTTTGTCCTTCAAATGGAGGTGTACTGCTGATTCTGGTCCTGAGCTGTTACCCCGCCTATGTTGGGCCATCCTTCTGTTTAATGGCTGTTTAGTTTCTCCAATGTAGAGGTCTGAACACTCCTCACTGCATTGGACTGCATATACTATATTTTATGGTTTGGTATCGGATCCTTTGGGTGGACAAGTCTCTGCCTTAGTGTGTTTGTGGGTTTGAAATAAACAGGGATGTGGTTTATAGATTAATAGATTATGTACTATTAAAAGGGAAAGGGATACAACCGTCATACATTCCAACACAGTTCTGGAGAAAAGGACTCTCAGAAGACAACTAGAAAAAAAGAAGATGAAGAAGGAAGAGAAGATAAAGGAACACTGGATGGTCCCGAGGTGGGTGGGGTGCACTTTGTAGTGTTGTAATATTTTGTTTATTGTATTATTTATTGTATGTTTGTTTATTTTTAAATATTTTTTAAAAAAAAGGGGGGGAAGAGTCACCGAGAAACAGCTTGAAAAAATTACCTGATATCAGGATCTGAAAATTGAACTTCAGAGACTCTGGCATAAACCAGTACAGATGGTCCCAGTGGTAATCGGCACGCTGGGTGCAGTGCCTAAAGAGCTAAGGAAGTATTTAGAAGAAATTGGAGTTGGCAAATTCACCATCAGTCATCTGCAGAAAGCCACCTTACTGGGATCTGCTCGCATCATTCGCAAATACTTCACATTGTCCTAAATGCTTGGGAAGTGTTCGATTAGTGATTTGTGATAGAAAATCCAGCGTAGTTAGCTGTGTGATATGATGATGATGATGATGATGATGATGATGATGATGATGATGATGATGATGATGATGATGATGATGATGATGATGAATCCAATCTTCACCCAAATTGGAGGGATTGTACAAGAGAGTCAGGGTGCCTCTAGGGGCCATTTTAGAGTCAAACAAATCAATCAATCAAAAATCACTAAAACTTGTTGATTCATATTCATTGGGGGTATCAATTTGTATAAATACAATTAAATAACTTAGTGATTTTCTGAATGAATTTTGCAATTCGTTTTTTAAGCTTTGCCCATTTTTATTACTCACCCTTTAAAAAAACTGCTCAGTCTGGTCAATGTTATTGTGTGGGAGAAACAGCCAGAGAGTGGGCAATCTGAAACACATGTCTGATGCAAATATATCAGAAGAAATTCACAGCATACTAATTAAAATGCATTTTAATTAATGTATGGTTAACTTGCCTTTTAATGATCACCTTATTTACATCCTTTCCATGGCATCATCCTATGAAATTCCCTGGTTGAATCAGCCTGTGCTGAGTCGTCCTTCCTCAGCATTGTGTGTGTGTGTGTGTGTTGTGTTGACTCTTCGTGACCCCATGTCCATGGAGTTTTCTTGGCAGGAATACTGGAGTGGTTTGCCAGTTCCTACTCCAGGCACCTACAGTACCTGGTATTCCCTGGTGATCTCCCATCCAAGTACTAACCCGGGCCGACCCTGCTTAGCTTCCGAGATCAGGCGAGATCAGATGCGCTTAGGGCATCTAGGCAGCTTACTCAGCATATTTTGTCACATGTTATATTGTCCTATTCAAGTCTGTAAAATCAAACTTTATTTTAATTTTAATTTGACATGTCTGACACCCATAGATAAAGCAAATAATAAATAATAGACATTACTGTGTGTGTTATGTCCTTACAGTCGTGACTGCCTCTTCATGACTCCATGTCCATGGAGTTTTCTTGGCAGGAATACTTGAGTGGTTTGCCAGTTCCTACTCCAGGCACCTACAGCACCTGGTATTCCCTGGTGGTCACCCATCCAAGTACTAACCAGGCCGACCCTGCTTAGCTTCCGAAATCAAAGACATAACTTTATGTCCAACACAAGACTGCAGTTGGCCTTCTAAGCTTATCTGCATCTCAGGTGGAAAATTGAACACTCTCCTGTTCCTCCTGTTGACATAAGGTTCCACTGCTGGGCCAGAAGGCTTCTGTACATGGAACAGGGAGCGGATTCCATGTTGTCTTTTTGCCTCAGAGTAACATGCATGTCTTGGGCCAACCTTCCTTCCCATCTGTACAGATACAGCTTTGAGCTTCTCGCAGAGTCTTTTGTGCAAAGATTCTCCATGGTCTGCCTGTTTAAAAAAATTACTAATGCCGAGTCTCAGAAGGCAAAGTGAGTTAAGAGAACTATGTATGTGGTTTTTTTGGGGCGGTGGGATGAGGGTTTAGGTCTGAAAACACTTCATTTACCAGAATTATGTTCTTTTATCACTTAAGAAGTCAGGCCAGAGATGAAGGGCTAATGTATTCCAGAGAAGTCCACATTTCCCATATGTAATCCACCCCCACGATATTGAAAGTAATTATGTTTAACATTTCAAAGCTTTAAATAGCCACCTCAGTCCCAATTTTAGGTCGAAGCATAAGCAAACAAACATGGGTCGGATTTTTCAATCAGCAAAGGCTTCATGTTGTTGAATCCTTTGCAATATTTTTGGACTTTCTCAAGAATTGTTCTTTCGTGGTACAAAGGCGTTGTTGCGGGGTTCACAAATGTTAATAACAATACCAAGATTGGTTTCTATTTTCGCCCAGAATGTTTTTGCTGAAGAGAAGTGTCCTTCCCAAAGTCAGATGTTTCTCTGGGAGGAAGGCATGGGAATTGTCGTTTTCTTAGGAAATGGGTTTTAATCTTGTTACATGCTATGGAAAAGCATCACACACAGTGGCTGAGACTGAGAGCAGCCTTTCTGCGTGTAAGAATGCTTTGTATTTTTACTAGCAGAGTGTGGCAATGTAATCCTGCATTTAAAACTATTGAACAGGAGTAATATTTCAGAAACTCATTAAAAAAACATCAAACAGGCTCAAGCTTAACCTGGAGAAGACCGAGGTTCTGTTCTTCGGGGCGCCCTCGTCTAGGTACAATGGCCCCCTCCCTAGCCTGGGGGTGTTTCCCTCCAGCCTATGGACAGTACCAGGAATCTGGGCGTGGTCTTGGATTCAGCCCTCTCCCTGGAAGCCCAGGTGATGGCGGTCTCCAGGGCCGCTTTTTTCCAACTCCGCAGGATCGCCCAGATCTGCCCATACAAAATTACTTCAGTAGTGGCAGCAATTGCTGCGACTACTTCCTCCACCACCAATTCTCTTCCTCCCTCTCTAGTCTGCAGGTCCCTCCTCACCTCTCCACACCTTCTGTGGCCAGCCTGGGTCACAGGGGGCTACAGCTGAGTCCTGCCCCCCTCCCCCCACTGCTCTTTCATGTCCTGGTTCCCCAACCATCCAGCCACCAAAGATGAGCAAGCATCACCACCAGTGCCTCCGAAGAAGGAGAGTGCACAACCAGCGTGCAGAAGGGAACTGGGGAGGAGTGTGTGAATCAAGGGTGAGGAACACAGCAGCGACCCCCCTGTCCCCCCAAAAAACATTTTGTGAACCCCATGGAGGTTGTGACCCACAGGTTGGGACCCTGTGCTACAGTTTGTTACTAATAGTTGTGTCTATCACAGAAAATGAGTTCTGGGGTCCTCCAAAGGCCCGCTTCAGGTCCATTCCAGATGGTTTCTTATAGTGAGTTCATGCATTTTCCAGATAGCTCAGAAACCGTTCTAATATGGATCAACAGAAGCCGGTTGTGGAATCCAGCATGTCCAGAATTCAGTGGAAACTCTACGTCTCTGAGTGCATACGGTATTATGAGCTATTCCCAGAATCCTGTTTTAAACTGATTGCAGCCATATATGACTTTTTATTTTAAAAAAACAATTGTTTCATAAATATGCTTTGCTCTGACAGTGCTGCAATACTGTACACTTTGAACAGCTGGATGTCTTTTTCTGATATGATTTATTTGGCAACTTGTAAGGGAGCTTTCCCAAACTCTTTGCTAGCCACAGTTGGAGACTGGTTTAAATTATCTTTGGTCTGGACGCAGCAATATTGTGCTTAGATTCTCGCACTCTTGATTTGGTAATGGAAAGCCCATCGCTACAGCCCTCCTTGACTTAAAAATATTTTCATCTTTGCATGGTCATGCCTTCTAATTAAATTTAGTTCAGGCAAGTTGCACACACACACAAAAATCTACCTGACAATGGTACTTGTAAAGCTAATAATTTAAAACTTGCCGTCCATGATCTATTGGGTGGGATGGAGCTAGACAGTTAGAGCCTGTAAGCAAGTACAAAACTTTCATCTTCAGACTCATCCTTGTTTACATGGGGAAAATAACAATGCATCTGTCAAAGAAAAAGAAAAAAGAAATGGAAGGAAAGGAAAGGAAAGGAAAGAAAGAAAGGAGGGCAAGAAGAGGAAAATAAATGTCAAATGATTTCATAAACAACGTGAGAGGAACAGTTTCTGGAAAAGCATATCATATTTTTCTGTGAATCTCTACTAATGTACTTTATTAAGTCTTTATCACTTAGCGTTGAAAAACCAAGGCATGTAGAAAAACCAGGGAAAGGGAAACCGAAAGTTAGACTACCCTGTACAGTACAGACTTTCAAAGGATCAGCATCAGTCTTTTCTTTAAAATATCAAGTACACAAAACAAAATGGACCATCAATTAAGTATACAGTCATCCCCCTACATTTCACATTTCATATACTGTGGTATATTGTGGAACTGCAGTATATGAAACAACGTCTTCCTGGGGCAAGATGCATGGGCCCGTTTGAGGCCTACTGCACTTACCCCAGGCCTGGCGCTGCCCCAAACGGGCCTCCGGCGGGCTTCCTGGGCCTTTTGGAGGCCCCAGAAATGGTTTTTAGAGAACCAGAAGTGGCTTCTGGAAAACTGGAAGTGCCTTCCGGATCACCCAAAACCACTTCTGGGGCCTCCAAAAGGCCTGGGAAGCCTGTTGGAGGCCAATTGGGGGCAGCGCCAGGCCTCAGGTAAGTGTAGGATGCCCCAGATAGGCCCCCCTGTCCCAACCTGACCCAGCATCCACATATCACGGGTTTTCCATTATCATGGGTCAGGTTGGGTCCCTAACCTCCATGACAGTTAGGGAATTACTGTATTATAGATTTTATTATTCTCCCTAATTAAATTTTCTTGCAAGAGACTGGAGGCAGGTGATGTGTTCCAAAATATTTAAACAACAAACCAAAGAAAAAATATTTTAATTACACAGAGATGAAAACATCTTGCAGGGATAGTTATTGAAGAGAGTTCTTACTAGCAGTGCAAATTGGGTTGAGGGTGCCTCATCCCCTTGTAGCAGATCCTCAGAGAAGCACAAGGAGCCATTGTTTCTTTTATATAGTAGGACTCTTGTATCTGTGGGCAATGAGTTCCAAGTCCTCACCCCATGCTGGACAAACACAGATTACGCTGATACCTTGGTTTACAAGCACAATCTACTGCAGCAGCATGCTCATAAACCAAAATGCTTGCATATCAAAGCAAATGTCCCCATAGGAAATAATGGAAACTTACATGATTTGTTCTGGGCCCCCCAGTTTCCATTATTTCCTATGGGGAAATTTGCTTTCGCCAGAACATGGCAGCCTGGAGCCTTCATCTGAGAGGAGCTATCAAATGCATGTGTACAGCTGTGCACCCCCTTCCCTGCTGCCTTATTTATACGTGCAGTGGTGGTGCTGGGGTCTGGGGCCGTTTGCATGCAGCACAGGGAGGGTGTGTGCGGGTTTGGCACCGCTTGATTGGAGAGGATCTGTCAAGTGTGTGCATGGGTTAGGGTTTTATATTTCTTTGCCACCTCCCTGGCATTTTATTTATTTATTTATTTCAAATATTTTTACCCCACCTTTCTTCTTGGAAAAGGACCCAAGGTGGCTTACAATAATGAGGGGCAATATACAGCCCAGAATATTTAAGACACATTCAAGTTAAGAACAGGGAATTAAAAGAGGTATCTTAGAACAGGGGTCCTCAAAGTTTTCAAACAGCGGGCCGGTCCACTACCCTCCAGACACCACTGGGGGCCGGACCACAGTAAAAAAACAACAACAACAACAGCCCGACATGGGAAAAAAGGGGGGAGGGGCAAGTGGGCAGAGCCCCCCACAATTGGCCCATGATCATTGTGTCTCCAGGGCCCCAGCAATGCCTCCTGCTCCAGATCACCAGATCTCCAGAGGCGACATGGCCCATTGCTTTGAACTACCTCAGCAATAGAAGCAGCTGCGGAGGCTGGCTTGCTTGCAAAGCAGGGGGTAGGTGGGGGGGGTTGCAGTTGGTCCCGGGGGCCAGATTCAGGACCTTCGGAGGGCCGCATCTGGCCCCGGGGCCTTAGGTTGAGGACCCCTGTCTTAGAACATTAAAAGGTAACATTAAAGCAACAAAGAGCATGCAAAAAGAAAAAAAATCCATTATGAGGAATGGAAACTAGCGGTGTTCTTATGAAATCAGTCAATGCAATCATGTATGGTAATCCATGTGAAAGTCACATAGTCCCTTATTCAGGGAAAGCTTGCCTGAAGAGGAAGGTCTTTGGCCACTATCTCACCTGGGGGAAGATCCGGAAATTGTGAAAGTCTGGCTTTTCTTCTTTCTTGGTCACGTGACTGAAGATGTGGGATCTCTGTTCCCACGTACAAGGAATTTTTTAAAAAAAAAAGCGCAGTCCAGCGCTAGGGCCAGCAGGTGGTGATAGAAAAATAAAATAAAATAAAAAAACAGGGCTGACAGCCCGAAGGCAAGTTGATCAGTGTGTGTGTGTGTGTGGGGGGGGGGAAATAAATAAATAAAAATTTAAAAGCACCGACGATCACCAGGACAAGCTTGTCGGTGCTAGAAAATAAAATAAAATAAAATAAAATAAACAGCACTGACGGCCTGAAGGCCAGCTGATCAGCACTGGGGAGGAAGGGATCATATGCAAGCTCCCACAGACTTCTGGCTCACATTTTTCACCGGAGCAAAAAATTCCCAACTTCTTCAGTAGGTCTTGAAAAACTCGCTAAAGGGGGCATAACCATGTTTTTTTTTAAAGCCCAGTGGCCATGGAGACAAGATTTTTGGAAACGCTTTATCTTGAAATTTAATCAGCATTTTAAAGGATGTGTGATAGAGCCCTTTGCCTGTTTCTGGAAAAACAGCAGACATGGGGCAGTCCTGGCCTCCAGCAGGAGGGAGTTCCAGAGTCTGGGAGCAGCAACAGAGAAGGCCCCTTTCATGTGTTCTTCTGAGATGCACCTGTGCAGGTGGCAGGATGGAGAGAAAGGCCTCTCCTGATGACCTTAGAACCTGAGTTGGTTCATACTGTGAGATTCGATATTTGAGGTAGCTTGGGACCAGGTCGTACAGTGCTTTGTAGGTTAAAGTCAGCAGCACTTTGAATTGTGCCCAATATCTGATTGGTAGCCAGTGGAGCTGCTTTAGTAGGGGTGTAATGTCCCTTAGAGGGTTCCTTTGGCAAAGTGAAAGGTCTCTTACGTTCATGCAACACATGATTTTGGCTACGTAAGTGTCCATTTTCATGTCCGAAGATCAGAAATAGATTTATCCAATCTAGAGGGTAGCAGTTATCATGTATAAATTAATACAGGGCCATAAGGAATCTGGTGTTTGTTGGCATCATTGTCTTTAGGGAAGGGCGAAAGCTCTTATCCCCTTGCATTTTAGAATTTATTTATTATTCTTATTGTATCCACGGAAATGTAGTGGCTGGGATCCTGTTGCTTAGCATAATAAATTGCACTAGACAAGGACCATTGAATCAGTGGGGATTTGGTAAGTCACCTCCTACATAAGTTCCATGGATTCAGATCAGCCTACTCTAGCTGAGACTACAGGTGAAACTTGAAAAATTAGAATATCATGCAAATGTTCATTTATTTCAATAAGTCAACTCAAAAGGTGAAACTAATATATGAGATAGACTCATTACATGCTAAGCGAGATATGTCAAGCCTTAATTTGGTATAATTGTGATTATTCTGGTGTACAGCTTATGAAAACTCCACATTCACAATCTCAGAAAATTAGAATAGTGTGAAAAGGTTCACTATTCCCAGTAGTGCATCAAGTGCCACCAGACAGAGACGGATCCTGGACACGGGCTTCAAATGTCGTATTCCTCTTGTCAAGCTGCTCCTGAACACTGTTGCTCAGTGGTCCAAAGTCCTTTTTTCTGATGACAGCAACTTTTGCATCTCATTTGGTAACCAAGGACCCAGAGTCTGTAGGAAGAACGGAGAGGCATACAATGCACAATGCTTGCACAGTGTGAAGTTTCCACAGTCTGTGTTGATTTGGAGAGCCATGTCATCCGCTGCTGTTGGTCCACTGTGTTTCCTTAAGTCCAGGGTCAACCCAGCCATCTACCAGGAGATTTTGGAGCACTTCATGCTTCCTTCCACAGATGAGCTATATGGGGATGCTGAGTACATATGCATGCTTAGACTTTTCAGAGGTCCGATATTGTTCTATTTCTAATCCTTGTGTTATTGTTGTCATGTAATATCCTAATTTTGAGTTGACTTATTGAAATAAATGAACATTTGCATTATATTCTAATTTTTCGAGTTTCACCTATATGTTCAAGTAAACAAAGAAAAGCAACAGATTCCCACCAGCATGTTTTAGTGGTATGTGGATTTAGTGAATTACCTTGAACTTTGGTAATCTGGTACAAAACTAATAATATTAATAAATTAGTTAAGTGAATGCTTGCGTAGCCAAAATCATGCCTTGCACATGTGTAAGAAACCTTTCACTTGGCTGTGGGAACCCTCTAAAGACAGTGTTGCCTGGCCCAGAAAATTTCAGCAGACACTCTTGGTTCAGATGATGAACACACACACACACACACACACACACACACACACACACACACACACACACACACACACACACACCAGCCTGCTGCTTCTCAGAGAAGAGAAAAGTAAGTATGAATCTTGTAGTCAAAATATTATCATAATTCCCTCAGAAACTTTCAGACAATGGATAGCTCATCTTTAATGCAAACCAGGAAACTAGAGTAATCTAAATAATAAAAAAATTACTTACCAATAGATATAAAATAAGACATTTATGTTTGCCATAAAAGGCACAGTGCATAAAAATACTTGAAATGAATAAGGCAAACAACATTAATAGACTACACAATTTTTTTTCAGCAGGGAGTAACATGAGATGTTAAGAGAACATGCAATCTTGAGGACAAGTGGAAGTGAACTGTATTTCATTTTAAGGAATTGATCTAAATGTCAGAAAGAAAACATCCGTGATAATTGTGGGATGTCAACTGATTGTTGTTGCTGCAATCAAGTCACCTCTGACTCTTGGCCTCCCTATGCGTGAGCAATCTCTGAAAGGTCTTCAAAAGCCCTGCTCAGCTCTTGTAAACTCAAGCCTGCAACTTCCATTAGGGAGGGTGGAAGGCTGAGTCAACCATGAGCCGGCTACCTGGGATTGAACCCCAGGTTGTGAGCACTGTTTTAGCTGCAGTACAGCAATTTAACCACTGCGCCACGGGGCTCCTTAAATTATTTGCCAGAGTACATTTTCACAATATTTTGGGATGCCGTGCAGTCTTTTATTTTTAATTCTTGAATGTACTTTTAGAGCTTTTTTATAGTATTGAAAATGTTTTGTTTCAGTCATATGTGGAGCATAATAATCTTGGAATCCTTATTTGGCTACACAGATGCATTAAATTTCCATCTTGATAGGCTAGATAGGTAGACTGCATGCAATGGTTGTATAAATCTTGTCTACACTGAAAATATGGAAGATTTGTCTTTCAAAATCTCTCCATGGTCCTACCTCACAAAGAAGGAACTCTCTTTTCATTTTGATCAGTAATTCAGATCAGAAGATAAATGTTTATTTTGTCCTCTTATAATATTATCCACCCAATTTTTCCATGTGTTGTGTTTCAGATATTAAACATTTGGGTGGCAGCGGGGGGGGGGGGTTCTTATTATCACCCATACAACCAATGACAAGGCAATTAATCAAATGCAAACTGAGCCAAGCTCATGTTACAATAAAAAAACCCAGATTTTCAAGGTGCAGAAATAGCAGCTCCTCTAGCAAAGCCCAGAGTTTCATTCATGCCTCATGGCGCAGGGGCTAAATGGCTGTACTGTGCTCACAACCAGGGGTTCAATCCCTGGTAGCTGACTCAAGGTTCATGCAGCCTTCCATCCTTCCAAGATCAGTAAAATTACCCAGCTTGCTGGGGTGGGCAGGGAGGCAATGTGTAGCTTGTAACTTGTAAGGCTCCCAGAGAGTGCTTTAAGTGCAATGCAGTGATATATAAGCAGCATGCTTTTGCTTTTAGAATTCAAAGGCTGACCGAAATGAGAAACAGACAATATGTATGAAACAATTTGTCCTAGGTAAACCTTGGAAAACAACTCAGTGAACTGCAATACTCCAGGCACTGTTTTTCACAAGATTTTTTTAGGGGAAACAAGAAGCAATTATACTGATATAATTTTATTCCAGCTCTTACCATTCCCACCAAGATGCAATTCAACAACATTCAGGCTGTGCCAAATCAAATTTCAGGTAATGTTAGACTCTGTATATATAAATGTAGACAGATGGCCATATTATTACTGCAAAATGCCAAAAGCCAGCTGTGCTAGATTTTGGTATCTGCACCAGCTACTCAAGAAAGGAGGTTTCAGGAGACAAGATGTCTGTGGACATCATCCAGGTGAGGTTGTCCGGAAGCTGAGTCATGGCAACTGGACTTCTTTTCTTGTGAGAGTGAAACGTTTCACTACTAATCCAAGTAGCTTTGTCAGTCTGAGGAAAGTTAGTGGCAGGCTTCTAATTTATAGTTCACCTTGATTTCACATCACCCTGGTCTGAATAGGCTTGTTAGATGTACCATGGCCTGGGGTGTGTGAAAGTCCCACCTATACAACCCTTCCCAACATGTATGGGGATCGTAAGAACATAAGAACATAAGAAGAGCCATGCTGGATCAGGCCAAAGACCCATCTAGTCCAGCTTCCTGTATCTCACAGTGGCCCCACCAGATGCGTTTGGGAGCGCATGAGACTAGATATCTGTCTCCTGATACCATTCCCCTGCCTCTGGCCCTTGAAGTACCCTGGTTTTAAGCCTGGAGATTACACATCTCCATCATGGTTTGTAACCTGTGATGGACTTTTCCTCCAGGAATCTGTCCAATCCCCTTTTGAAGGCATCCAGGCCAGATGCCATCACCACATCATGTGGCAGGGAGTTCTATAGACTAACAACGCGCTGGGTGAAAAAATATTTTCTTTTGTCTGTTCTTACTCTCCCAGCCCTCAATTTGAGTATATGTCCCCTAGTTCTGGTATTTTGTGTGAGAGAGAAGAGCTTCCCTCTATCCACTTTACTCATGCCCTGCATTATTTTGTACGTCTCAATCATATCCCCCCTCAGGCGCCTTTTCTCCAGACTAAAGAGGCCCAAATGTTTTAGCCTTTCCTCATAAGGGAGGTGCCCCAGCCCAGTAATCATTTTGGTCGCTCTCTTCTGCACCTTTTCCAGTTCCACTATGTCTTTCTTGAGATGTGGTGACCAGAATTGTACACAATATTCCAGGTGCGGCCTTACTATTGTTTTGTATAATGGCATTATAATGTTGGCTGTTTTATTTTCAATCCCTTTTTTGATAATCCCTAGCATGGAATTGGCCTTCGTCACCGCTGCCACACATTGGGGAGACACCTTCATGGAGCTGTCCACCAACACACCAAGATCTCCTTCCTGATCTGTCACGGATAACTCAGAGCCCATGAGTTGATAGATAAAGTTTTGATTTTTTCCCCCCAATATGCATTACTTTACATTTGGCTTGGCTACATTAAAACACATTTGCCATTTCGTAGCCCATTCCTCCAGTTTGGAGAGATCCTTCTGGAGCTCTTCACAATCTTCTCTAGTTTTTACCACACGGAAAAGTTTTGTGTCATCGGCAAACTTGGCCACCTCACTGCTTATCCCTGTCTCCAGGTCATTTATGAACAGATTGAAAAGCACTGGTCTCAGGACAGATCCCTGGGGCACACCGCTTTTCACCTCTCTCCATTGTGAAAATTTCCCATTGACACCTACTCTTTGTTTCCTGGATCTCAACCAGTTCTCAATCCATAAGAGGACCTGCCCTCTTATCCCCTGACTGTGCAATTTTCTCAGCAGCCTCTGGTGAGGGACTGTGTCAAAAGCCTTTTGAAAATCCAGATAGACTATATCCACCGGTTCACCCAAATCTAAATGCCTGTTGACCTTTTCAAAAAATTCTAAAATATTTGTCAGACAAGATTTACCCTTACAGAAGCCATGCTGATTTTCTCTCAGCAAGGTTTGTTCTTTTATGTGTTTTAAGATTTTCTCTTGGATGAGGCTTTCCACCATCTTCCCTGGGGCAGATGTAAGGCTAACTGGCCTGTAGTTTCCCGGGTCCCCCCTCCTTCCTTTTTAAAAATTTGGTGTGACATCTGCTATCCTCCAGTCCCACGGCACTGTGGCCATTTTAAGAGACAAGTTGCATATTACCGTTAAGAGATCTGCAATTTCATTTCTCAGTTCCCTAATAACCCTTGGGTGGATGCAATCTGGGCCCGTGGACTTGTTAATCTTCAATTTATCAATTAGTCCTAAAACATCTTCTCTTTTAACCTGTATTTGATTTAATTCTTTAGTCAAGAGGGGTCGTTCAGGCAGCGGAATCTGCTCAAGGTCTTCTGTCGTGAAGACAGAAGCAAAGAACTCATTTAATTTCTCTGCAATTTCCAAGTCCTCCTTAATCTCCCCTTTTTCTCCCTCACCATCCAGAGGGCCAACTGGTTCTCTGCCCTCTCGATGAAAGGGCAGCATAAGTGGCGGAAAAATTGTGTCTAGTCCCCCCCACCTTGCAAAACCAAGGTGAACTATAAATTGGAGGCCTCACCACCACTAATTTTCCTCAAACTGACAAAGCTACTTGGATGAGTAGTGAAACATTTTCGTCTCACAAGAAAAGAAGCCCAGTTGCCATGACTCAGCTTCCAGATTTCAGGAGACAAGTGCGCAAAACAGACACAAAGCAGAAATTGGGGGAAAGTACAGTGGTATCCCCCTTTTAATGGTTTGCTGCTAAATTTTAGAATGTTATACTCTGGGAGGCCATTTTAGAAAGTTGAGGACTCTGGGTTTTGGCTTGAAGAATAATGTCAATTGTAAACGGATGTGTAAATACATAAGCTATATCTCACGGTATCTGGAAGCTCTGTGAAAGGCAGTGTCACAATCACCTCCTGTCTGATCCCGGCAAGATCCGCCACTAGAACATAATCCCTTGCACAGAGAGAAGGGATCTTTTAGTATATAACTTGCAACAATCTGCCTGGCTGTGTTGGAGCGTGACTCATCTGATGAGAGGCAGCACAGGACTACAAACCACCAGGCCATCCCAGTGTATTCCCATTATCTGGAAGGAGATGATTCTATAGGGAATGTAGTCATTTCCTCAATGCTAAAACCTGAGTGGAAACTTCTATATTTTTTCAATAAAGGGAGACAGCTTCCATTGCTATATTTCAGTTGATTCAAAATATTGTTAGAAGTGACTTTCTCACTGACAGCAGGGGGGGACGTTTTGCTCTGCTTCATTCACTGTGGAGAGGACGTTCAACCCCAAACACCTGACACACCCAAAACAGAATGAAAATACAAACCATCAGGCGAACAGTGAAGAGCAAAAGTATTTGACCCTAGGAGAAATAGAAATGAATGTTTTCTGCACTATATGTGCAATAGGAGAAAATGAAACACGTTTATGAACTCAAAGGAAGGGGAATTTGGAACAATACTGGAAGACCTAAACTGTTCAATAGCATAGATAGATAATGTTATGGAGAAATGGTTGGTCAAGATCTCTTCCACTCTGTTAATTCTTGATGCTTAAGGTTTCTATTGCCAATGTGAGTGCCCTGATGGAGTAGTTCTGTGTTTAAAAGGATTAACTGCACGTTAACATTAAGGCTTGCCTAGGTGCCCTAAGCACATCCGATTTGGCCTGTTTTTGGAAGCTAAGCAGGGTCAGCCCTGGTTAGTACTTGGATGGGAGACCACCAGGGAATACTAGGTGCTGTAGGCACCTGGAGTAGGAACCGGCAAGCCACTCCAGTATTCCTGTCAAGAAAACTCCATGGACATGGAGTCATGAAGAGTCAGTCACAACTGTAACACACACCACACCACACAACATTAAGGCTTGCAGACATTGCCTTCTCCACACAACTGTTAAAGGTAGAAGAATCTTGTCCTCATCTGATCACTGTAACCAATGCAGTTAATCAATAGCTAGATGAATAAATACAAACAGCTAGCTGAATAATATACCAGTAAATGGAATGTATGTTCCAAAACAGACTCTGAACTCTTGTTAAAAGCCATCATAGTTAGCTAGCAACTCAGTTAACTGGTATGAAATTATTTTGCACCCAAAAAAATTTACAGAAGTGTTATACTGCTGTTCCTCTCTAGTATTTCATATTTAGGTGTGTACCCTGGGAGACCAGCTCTGGAAATGGTTCTTCAGAACTGAGACAGAGGCATATCTGAACAAACATCATGCACACACCATGAAGTGCATCCATTTCCCTGTGGAGTGCTTGTTTGTGTCTTTTTTATACAGGTGGGCCTATGCAGTCCAATTTCATAATCTGCATCCATTATGAGGAGAGCTGGGGCAGAGACAATACTTGGACCATCAACGTGTGTGTGTGTGTGTGTGTGTGTGTGTGTGTGTGTGTGTGTGTGTGTTGGGGGGGGGACAAAGTTGAGAAATTGTAATGTTACATAAAGGGTTGTTCTTTGCCCAGGAACCAGGCATATTTTCATGTTTGTTGTAGATCTCGCACAGAACAAGGTCAACATTTTACAGTATTATGACCTGAAGAGATGGAAACAATGATTTTGAATTTCAATCACATGGCAGAGGCGTGGTTTTGTTTTTTGTTTGACAGACAAAGAATAGCTGAGGCGAACCTTATCCTAACAAATGTATTGCACATTCCCATGAGGTGTTTCCTTTTTTGTTTTATACAGTGTGATGTACAGTATGTGGACAAAAAAAAAGATAGAGAGACCCACACTGTGTTGTAGTTAAAACATGATTTAGAAAAGCTGTTGGCTGTGCTCAAATGAGAAGCAGCTCTACCCATAGCCAAAACAGAGGGAAGACAGACGTCATCTAAAATGAGACCGCGTGCATAAATAACCATTCTTCCCCCTTGCCTCCACTGAATGCTCATTACACATCTAAAGGTGAAGCCACTGTTCCACCAGCTATAAACTGGATGAAATCTGAAGATAATGTTTACGCAAAGCATTCCTCAG
Organism: Phrynocephalus guinanensis; assembly: GCA_037367245.1. Classification (NCBI taxonomy): domain Eukaryota; kingdom Metazoa; phylum Chordata; class Lepidosauria; order Squamata; family Agamidae; genus Phrynocephalus; species Phrynocephalus guinanensis. Next base: position 165,877,796 of record CM074733.1, read on the forward strand.
GTACCCCAGAACATTGTTCAAGCAGAAGCACATTTGAGGAGTATCTGGGAGTTGAGTCATGGCTACTGGACTTCTTTTTTGAGAGATAGAAACGTTTCGCTGTTCATCCAAACAGCTTCATCGGTCTGAAGCTGTTTGGATGAACAGCGAAACGTTTCTATCTCTCAAAAAAGAAGTCCAGTAGCCATGACTCAACTCCCAGTTAAACGAACCTGGATGACTGAGAATCTTCACAGACGTATTTGAGGAGTATCCTCAGGAAATGCTTCCAAGTACACATGGAAGAGCTTTGTCCTGTGGCTGAGAGCTTCCAAGAGGAAGGAGACACACAGGTGGGAGGGCAGCACATGCATCCTTTTCTGAACCTGTAGGGAAGGGCTGTCCAACTTTGAACAGGCCAAGGTCTGTTTTTTCCAGCCCAAAGTGCCTGAGGGCTACTACACTAAAACATCTACTTACAAACTGCATCTGTTCCGAGCCCGTGCTCATAACTAAAAACATTTGTAAGTACAGCAGCGGTTGCCCATAGGAATGCATTGAAAGTCAATTAATCTGTTCTGGAGGGAACAGATTTCAATGTGCCATGGCCCTTGAACTGCCTTGCTCGGCTGAGGCAGTGGGCTGGCTGACTCAGAACTATGCTGGGGAAGTGGTGGTCCTTGGGATGGGGGAGGGAGGGGTGGAGAACTTATTCCCTCACTTTTTAATTTGATAACTGGCAGGCTACTTTTGAATCTTTTGCGGGCTACCAGTAGCCCGCGGTCTACCTGTTGGACAGGCCTGCTGTAGGGCAGCCACTCTCAATGAGACACATACTACTTCCTGGGCCACTGTTGAAGAGGGCTACAGGCTGGGAACAATTCTTCACACACAACCTTATAAGATTCATTATGCAATTTATACAATCCTTATTTGGCCTCTATTTCTTTCATACTGTGTTTATAGCTGTGGCAAAACAAAACAAACAAACAAAGGTAGAGAATGGCTGCTGCAGAGAAAAGACCGAGAGAAGATGAAAATGTCATTAAAGACAGAAATGGAAGGTTCTGGTGGATCTCTGTCCATGGATAATCCAGAGATACAATATACCGTGGAATGTCCTAAGACCAAAAAGGATGCAGATAATCAATGCTATTAGGAATCCTTGAATCATTCCTCAGAGATAACATTTTTACCTAACCCAGTGGCTCTCAACCTGGGGGTCGGGACCCCTTTGGGGGTCAAAAGACCATTTCACAGGAGTCGCCATAAGCCAGTGAAGAAAAAGGCACAAATGGCTTGGGTCTGGAGGAGGAGGGTGAGGAAGTGGGGGAAAGAGTGAGTTACAGCTTGATAGGTTGGAGGGGATGTCAGTCATTGGCACTGGAGGCTGTAATTGGCTGAGGGTGCCTGTAGAAGGAAGTTCCCTATGGCACCTGCAGCAGTGGCCTGCCAAAGGGGGCTTGTGGCCTCTTCCAAGCAGGCCAAGGGGTCACCACAACATGAGGAACTGTATTAAAATGTCACGGCATTGGGAAGGTTGGGAACCACTGACCTAACCATTTGTGAAACAAATGTAGAAAGAAACAGCTTGGTTATAGAGCCCAGTATGGTGAACGGTTGTTGAACTATATTTCCATATCAGATGAAATCTAGTAAGAGACAATGGCCAAAATTCTGTTGGAGATTTTTGTAGATGTAGCTGAAGCAGGAAACTGATAATAATTAATACACTGTTCACAGTCTTGATCAAGCACTAGTCCCATGACTTGGTACTCGACCAGAAATGTGAGTGGTACCTCATTAATTAGTGCGAATTCCACACTCTGTTCTATGTAATTACATTTACACCAGTGAAAATCTCCAGAGGAATTGTGGCCATTTCCCCCCCTGTTAGAAGTCTTCCATACAAGCAAAAACAACTGGTATCATTCAAGGTTTAGATAAGCTTTCTATGTTTTGCTGTCAGCTACTCCTACCAAACATTCTGGTCCACGTGAACACATGCTTTCTGGTTCTGGGTGTAAAACAATATTGTTGCTTTGGGACATGTAAACACTTATGGACATGGGGCCTGTTCACATCCTGCAGTATATCAAGATTCCCATGGGGGCAGAATTTATCCAAGTCACTCAGTGCAAGTGTTCCTTATGGATGAGGGCAATTCAAGGTTTCCAGCGGCCGTTGAATTATATTTTTTGGAAAATAAAGTGGATGTAATAACATTGCAAATATCAACACACATTATTTGGCAAAGGCATTTTCATCCCCTTTATCAAATGTACGGAAGGCTGCCTCTCTGGTCAATTATTTATACATAGACTTGCGTTTAGAGATGGGCACGAAACGAACAATTTTTGTTTTTGTTTTTGTTTTTTCATTTTGTTACACAACGAAACGACAAACAAATTTTGTCTCCAAAATGAAATGAAACGAACAGAAACACCGGAAATTTTGTCGTGCATTTCGTTTTTCGTTACTGCAATACAGTGAACTGCTTTAAATGCTAAAAAAAATCACAAAAATTGAAATAAATGGTAACGAAACTGTAACAAACAAATGAAAATGAAAACTATTTTTTGCAAAAATTTGCAAAAACGGAAACAACCGAAACGGACCCTACAAACGACAAACGAAACGTCTTTTTTTTAAATTCATGCCCATCTCTACTTGCGTGGATCAGGGGTATGGGAAAACTGAAAAAGGCAAAAACATGGTTATCTTGTCATGGTTATAAGTAAACAGTAATGGTGGGTATCACCCAGTGATGGTGAACCTTCACCCATCCAGATGTTTTGGACTTCCCACAGTTCTTTGTCATTGGCAATACAGGGTTATCTCTACTTTTGCCCTTTGCAATTATCAGTAAAAACCAGGAAAATGGCAGCTGCAAGTTGAGGACAAATCTGATGGAAAGATGAGACAGACAAATATCTTTATCTCTTTAACCATCTGTCTAAATGAGTCCAGAAGTATTGGAGTCTAGTTTTTCAATATTCATTTACAAATTCTTACCTACTCTTTCCCCTCTTTGAGAACATTCATAAATAGATTTGTCACTTCCTTACTCAATGGCATCATTAACTGTAAAACACTCCCTGCTCATATTTTGCTGTTACGAATTCCAGGAAGCTTTCAGGCATTAGCCTTGCTTAACGTGGGTTTCTCTTACTGCTAATTAAACTATAGAAAAGCTCTTCTGCTAGGAAGTGACAGAGAAAATTAAAACATCCCGTATCATAGTTAATGCTGCAAAAATTGCTCTTTGTAGCTTTCTATATAAATGATCAGAAGTGAATGATCTGACTTCAAATAAAATGAAAGCCTGGGACACTTCTTCAAAACTACTCTGCCACTTTGAAACATTGTCTCATCCACTAGAAAATAATTGTTATATCAAAAATAACGTTGAACTTCCTTTTGTTCACTTCAAGGCGGATACTCTGTACCACCCAAAGGACAGCTTTTACATTGCTACTATACTGGGTGTGAATATCAATAAAAGTTGTATTTCATCTTCATGTTATTACTGCCAATTTATGATTTATAAACTCATCTATATTTGGACAGGAAAGTGTACTTCTCATAATGGCCACTGCTATGTTTCTTATATCTGTTCTGTTTTCTGGTCAGACGTAACTCCCCCTCCCCCAGAAAGCTCAAAACAACTAAACTAAACATCTAGCAATTATATAAAACTGTTTTCACTATCACTGAAATAATATAGCTTCAAGGAAGCCATTGCGGTCGGTAATAACCCAGAACATGAAACACAAGTACTGTATCTATCTAAGAGACCCAGTAATCACATAGAAAGATGAAAAATACAGAATAAAAATAGGGTGGGCACATTCAATAAAAAGTCACAATATGGGAAACTATCAGTACACTCACATGGAAGGTGATTTCAGCAATTATGTAATATCACAGTAATCATGAACGATGAATCACAAATAATACTAATGACAAATGCAGACCTTGGCAGCCACTTCCCAAGACTGGGTGCCCAGCTAATCCCACTACTACTATATGCGGATGATGCTGTAGTTCTATCCAAAATCCAGTTGGACAAGTAGCTTCTGGAATAACAATAGCTTGACCATTTTCATCGCAAAATCATGGTGTTCTTCAAGTCTTGGAAGATATTTTGCTGGACACTTCAGAATAATGAGCAAGTTAAAAAACTTAAGTACTGGGGACTAAATTTCTGATATAATTGTAGCTGTATTGTATAGCTACAATTGTAGTGTATTGAGAAACAAGAATTGTTCTCGTTAACAAACAGAACCTGTTCCCCCTGGCATGGGGTATTATTCCAGTTTATATGACACTCACTACCTACTTAAGTAAACTCTGAACACCCCAGGCTTGCAAAGTACTCATGCTTGCAAGATTTTACACCCTACCTTCAGCCTTACTTTAGAGCAGGTGTCAGGGAACCTCATGCCATGTGGAGCTGGGGTGCCTGAATTCCTGTCACATACTTTCTTTTACTGCACTTTTTATGATCCAATCAGCAGAGATCTGATCTATCTTCTGGTCTACAAATTCCAAGGGCTGCCCAGACAAGTGGCTGGTCTTGTATTGCCTTTCAGATCAGAATTGCTACATTACATCTCAGGTTGCTAACTTTATTTTGGCCACAATCTGGAGAAGGGCCTCATTACTAACAGATGGTTGATCACTGTACATTCTCCCTATGACCCCAGTTTTAAAACCTCCTTTTTTCTGTGCCATCTTTAAATGTGCCACATGACTGCAATAAAAAGATTTGATACAGACCTTGGCCTCATAACACACAGTGTTCATTGTATTTGGCAACAGTATGAGGAAGACAATGAAACAGGTTGCCTGAGGTACATTGTGGCAGTAATCTTCTGTTATTGCACTGACTGCAGAGGCAATACATTCCACTTCCTTGGCTGCAGCCATGGCAGACCCTACCAGTTACCAATAGAGATGGGCACAAAACAACTTTTTTTGGTTCGTTATTCATTATTAATTTCATTATGTAACGAAATGAATAATGACCCAGGGGCAAATTTAACACAAAACGAAATGAACCGAGAAAACTTGGTTCAGTTAGGTTCGTTTCGTTAATGGGGGGGCGGAGATGTCTCCTACCTGGTGCTGGTATGGAGGTCCTTTCATGCCAAGCTGCACAGAGGGAGCACGCACCTCGTCGATGCCATCGAGAGATGTGGCAGGCTCAAGCCTCAGCCCAGTCCCAGGAGGAGAGATAAGCAGGCCATGTTTAGGCGGCCAGAGCAGCGCAGCTTCAAAGCCACCCCCCTTGCGCATCCCTCCCACGGCTCGTTATCACGGGGCCAATCGGGAGGGGAGATAAGGGGGCCGCGCAGTGGGCGCTGGGGAAAAAGCGGGTAAAAATGAATAATGAATTAACAAAACAATGAAACAAATTTTTCTGCAAAATTCCTGAAAAACGAAATGAAACGAACTGAACTCCTTAATGAAACAAATCAAAATGAAACACCATTTTTTCAATTCGTGCCCATCTCTAGTTACCAAGCCACCTTGCTTGATATCACAGGCAAGCCAACTGTGTTTTTAAAATATATCATGGATTTGATCCAAACCTGTGTTTTGACTGTTTCTGTGACCTGTCATTGCCCTTCAAAGATCTCCCTCCCCAGTCCACAAAGTTGCAATGATGTATTTTTGAATATTCTTATCGGAAAGCCTGTGGCATGTATGCACAGTTTATAACAAAGTTGATTGGAAAGGCCTTTTTTGAGAACCAGTAGTTCAGCCCTTGTGAGCCAGATTCCTTTGAAATAATAATAAAAAAGCAGGTTTGTTTGGGTTACCCCCATTTTTAGAATTCCCTTGTAGAATTTCAGTTTGCTCTTTTGAACAATAATTAAGAGAAATTTCAGGACGTCATCTGGCTAAAATGTCTCAAATGTCCTGTCTTGATGACATTTTTCTTGAGGGGCTACTTCCTTGGCTACTCCTTTGACAACCCCTGCAAAAGACCTTTAAAAATCATGACACCCTTGGTATCAGCTTAGGCTTTCCCCTTCTTTTTTCTAGCCATTATATGATAGTGGTAGTTGTGGGATGATTATAAAAGCAATACTACAGTGAGATAACAGATTTAAACTTTTCTCACCTTGAAATGGTGGTCCCAAGATGAATCAGGGTGACACATGCTTATTTGTAAGGAAGAAAGTGACTGCTGCACAATACGTTATGAACATATTATGCAATTTGTCCCCCCAGTCATTTCATCTGTGTGCAAATTTATCCCCAGTACAGAGATATTTTTGAGGACATGCATCAAGTGGGGAAAGAGGGACAAATTGCTTTCAGCCAGCAGGTCCAGAAGTCATTTGTGTCCTGGACTAGGACTCAGGCACTTTCTGGAATCACTGCGTGACATGACGATTCCTTCCTGTCAAACCACTCTGCTGCCTCTAATTTCTGATCAGAGTTAGCAGGGTTTCTGAGGGAGCAGGATGGAATTCCTGAGTAGATTTCCTTGGGCTCAATTCTGGACCTAAAAAGGATCAATTGCACAAGAGGTTTTTCTCTACAGTTCCAAGAAGAGTTAAAAGAGCACAACCGTTTGGCCGTGTAGCCAGTTTTCATAGTCCTAGGTAAGTAAACCACAAAAACAAGATGTTTCTTTATTTTAACTCAGTGTACATTACTTTTGCACTCAACATGGGATCTGTTGGTTTCTTGCCTAAACTTATTTATCTGTTGCCTAAGCTTCCCTGAACATTGACCATTCTCTAACAATAATATATGGTAAACATAGCAAACAAGTGCATGGGTTTTTAAAACTAAATATATCTGATGCCTCCGAATGTACCAAGTTGGATTCAGGGTGCTCCTGATGAAGTAGGGCAGTGGTGGCGAACCTTCGGTGCTTTAGATGTTTTGGACCACACCCAGAGTCCTTTGTCATGGGCAATACAGGCTTGGAATTCTGGGAGTTGTGGTCTAAAACATCTGGTGTGCACTGCTGAAACAGGGTATTCCCTAATCTCAGCTCCCCTTACCTCTGAAGTCCTCTGAGCGCCCAGAATAACTGAAAGTCAGGAAGCCCTCCAAAATAACATGTGAGATGGCATAATGATAAGAGAAAATTGAATCACTTTGTTTCAAGAAACACCGCTATAATCAAGGTTCTGCAGGCCTGGAAGGTGCCTGCGAACGTCAAAGTACCTCCAGTTCAAGCATCAACACAGCTGCCTTCTCTAAAACACAATGGGTAATACCTGTGTTGGAATATTCAAGACCATACCTTGCCATCTTTGGACACAATTAAAGAAAAGAAAAGCAGCCATGATGGTGGTGTAAATACTGATTATCATATACAGTATGGCCCTAATTGTGTAAAGATGGCAACTCTTCCCCATTTTACAGTTTAATTTGGGCTTTGCTTTTCAAAAAAGAAGATTGGAGTTGAAACAGGGGCACACCTCACCCCCCACACATCCCCAATGGCAAATACTTTCTCAGACTAAGAGTGACCCATGCCATCTTGTCGGGATCAACACCAACAATCCTATTTATTTGTTTGTTACCTTTGTTATCTCGCCCTTCCTTCAATGATCTTAAGGCACAGCATTTGGGCGTGTTCTCTACTACCAACACCATCTTTACAACAATCCTTTGATATAGGTCAAGCTGACAGAGTGTAATTGGTTGGACAGTACACAGTGAATTTCATGGGCATCTGAGGATTCCTGCATTCTAATCCAAGATTTGAATCCACTACACCACACTGGCTGTGACTGCAATAGCTTTTTACGGCCATCTTTTTAGCATGAAGTCTCCAACGTTTGGGAAAATGTAATGACAAGTGATTAGTTTTCACAATGATGGAGAGGAGGGAGAAACAGATTGCTTTCACTGTTAAGAAATGTGCTACATTTTTTATCTATTGGGGCAAAGCTTCCTGATGAATATTGATGCAAAGAGAGGTGATTGCCAAAGTACAAGTAGTTCTCTTTAATAAACCATGTTTCGTTTTGCATGCTGGCAACATACTGTAAATGAAAACAAATATAATCTAGATGAGTGTTTGGACAAAGACTCGTTCACTTATATTTACTGTGTATCCAGACTGCCAACTTAAATAATTGAAGAGACTCCAAGCTGCCTCGGCTTTTTAACATCTTTGTTAGTTTAAGGCTGGATTTGGTAAATTATTCAAGACGATTCAAAGATTAGTGCATTCAGATTATATTCTGTTGAGGGTGGCTTATCTCTAATGGCAACCAATGTGAACAGGTTAATTTAAACAAACCGGGAAATGATTTTGGTTATTTACACCTTCCCAATCATTCCTGAGGCAGAGTTCCTATACCAATGACAGTCGTTGGAATACACAACAATGTTTGTGGAATCCAGTTTTCTGACATAGAACTTAAATTTCTTGGGGGGGGGTGTCTGCTCTTTCTAACATTCATTTGGATGTGTTGACTTTTAGAAAAATCAGAACTACCACTATAGATGGTAATTCTTTCTCACTAACAAGAAACATATTTTTTTCTTTCTCTTCCCCGCCCCTGCCAATACTGGTTCGCCATCTGGATGCTGCTATTTTGTTTTTAACTTTTTTTTAATCCTGTGTAAACCGCCCTGAGTTCCCGTTCGAGAAATAGGCGCTGTATACAAATTTGAAAATAAATAAATAAATAAATAAATAAATAAATAAATAAATAAATAAATAAGTTTTCAAGTAAAGGTAAAACAATGAAACTACCCTTGTATGAGTGGCTTAAACTACGATTGGAGAACTGCCACCATCCAACAGTCAAATGCAGCTGGAGGCGGGATGATGCATTTCCCTGCACAACTCCTGATTGGCCAGCGCCAGGGAGAAGGACTAATGATGTCAGGGGACTTCTTCCTGGTTAGACTTTAGCGTGATACGACCATGCAGGAAGGTAAGTGATTGGCTGCTTGAGTTTCAGAGGCCGGATAGTGCTACTTCCGAAATGAACAGCCCATCCCTAGTTGCTATTACTGAGACATCACCAAAGCAAGGAAGGAGCACCTGGCCAGCCAAAGCTCCACAGAAGATGACCAACAATATCAAGAACCATGGCACAGCACAATAGAGGCCATCATTCTCTATTGAGAGGTATGTCATTCAACCGGTATAATCCTTTATGGATACCACATTCATCAGGCATGAAGAAACCATGAGTGGCTACGGGGTGTCCAAACTTTTTGCAAGGAGGGACAGATTTGGTGAGGTGAAAATGTGTGTGTGTGTGGGGGGGGACTGACCATACAGCTGCATTTGGCTCCCGGGCCAGACTTTACATGAGCCTATAGGACAGTGTTGGCGAACCAATGGCACAGGCGGCAAAGGTGGCCCTTGGAGCCCTTTCTGTGGGCACCCGACATCGCCCCTTCACAGCCACCTGTATTCAGGTTAAATTGCTGTATTGGCACTTTGTGAAAAATTAGTGGGGTTTGAATTGCAGTTTGGGCACTCAGTCTCTAAAATGTTCGCCATCACTGCTCTAGGACATGCAAGGAGGCAGGGAGGATGCTGCAGCAATGGAGCTGGGAGCAGGTAGGCTGGGCAGGTGGCTGGAGGGGACAGACGGAGACAGGGAGGCCAGGCAAACCATAAAACTGCAAGCTGACATCTCCATCCGGTATGGGGAGGGGCCAGCTGGTGGGGATGCGTGACAGTCTGAGCCGGCGGGGAGAAGAGGTTGTGGGCCGCTCAAAATTTGAAAACGGGCCGCATTTGGCCCTCAGGCCTGGTTTTTGACGTGTCTGGGCTACAAGATGCAGAAGACCACTGGAAAGGTTCTGAATGTGAGGGTAATTGTATGGGATAAATGAAAATATTAAAAATTGCACACAACTAAGGTTGACAAGCTATATAATTTTTACTCAGGATCGAAGTCCATTGAACTCAGTGGAACTTGCAACTGAATAAACATGCATCCAGTTGTGTTGTAAGAGAACTGTTCTTGCAAGGTGGCAATTATAAGAAAAGATTATGGTCAGCTCCACAGTGCTGCAGAAAACAGAGGTCTGTGCAGCAGCTGATCAATATTGTTAAGACTTAGGAAGCAAAACCCAGCAAAATGTGTGATCTATTTAATTGCACATAAATAACATGAGTGTTACTAGAAAGAAAACAGCTGTGCTGTTTCCTCTTTGGGGGGTGAATTCTAAACACACGATGCTGGTATCAACTGTGTCACATACCACTGACTATATAAACGTTTAATGACTAAACTTAGCTTAATACAGGAATTTAGATTTCTGTATGGGAAAGCAGAAATTCAATAACAATGTAGCATCTCTCTCTTTCCCACTGCATGTGAAAGTATGGTAGGATTAAGAATCAGAGCAAGGGAAGCCATGCTGTGCATCTAGCAGCATTTTGTTCTGTTAATAGTTAAAGGAAGGCAGCATGTGGTTCCTATTAAGTCTGCAATGTGTCTGCAGTTTCAGCTAAATAATGCCTACTGAGTCTTATCAAGGAGCAGAAGGCAATGGTGATTATTTAAAGCAGTAAAAGCAATAAAACACTCCTACAAAATATATATTGACATAGTGAAAATATTAGAGAAAAAGCAGATAGTCCAAAAACAGTCAAGCTTCAGGGTTTCTCCCCCACCAAAAATACTCTTTATAATAGTGCTAATTTTTATTGTGTTGAATTCAAAGATTTGCACATGGAAGCTGCAGATGCAGTGGGTGGGCCCCCTGGCCAGCTCTTATAACTTTGTATTTCTATCCTGTCCCCTAATTCTTGTACCGTATAGTCTGAATTCTACAACTTTGTGATGACGGTGATCAAACAATTCCTCACCTGCAAACGTTTTTACCCATAGCCCATATAGCAAATTCACTTTCTCATTTGGAGGGAAGCACGGCCCATGATTGACCATACACTTGCTCATGCAACTGTACAATAATTATTAAAACTGCCTTAGCACTTTCTCACCATGCTTCATTCCAGGAAGGTGGCCATGTTGATCTGTTACAACAGCATAATAAAGACTTGTGTTTTAAAGACTCTTCAGTTTATTAAGGCATTAAAGGCTCTGTGCTCGTCGTCAGATACATGATGTGTTACCTTATTACTTGGATATCCCTATCTCTATTTCTATCTAAATGCACACTTTGGTGGGTAAATTATAATCAGTGAGGTCAGAAGGTAGTGAAATGCAGAAATTACAAGCTGTGATAATACCTCGTAAACCACAGCTGTTCAGGTTATTTAAGATACATATCCTTTAAACAATGAGGAAAGTCAAAATGTGAGTCAATATAAGTCTTAAGATTAAACAGAAGCCTCAAGTCATGACTGATATTTTAAAATAATATACATTATTGTTTTTGTGGAAATTATTTCATGTTTTGTATGGAACCATTGAACAAATTTATTTATTTATTATTTATTTATTTTTACAACTTATATGCTGCCCACTACCCAAAGGTCTCTGGGCAGCTTCCAATCAAAATAATTAAAACAGTTTAAATTATCAATAAATAATTAAAACAATAATAAAAACCTTACAATAAAATCATTACACTAAAATTGCCATCAGAGGATCCACAATCTATGTTATATCAGTTTAAAAGCTTCTGGAACAGGAAGGTTTTTACCTGGCACCGAAATGTCATCAGTGTTGGTGCCAGGCGGATCTCACTCGGGAGGGCATTCCATAGCTTGGGGGCAGCTGCCGAGAAGGCCCTGTGTCTGCAAGCCATCCCTCTTACCTCCTTGAGGGATGGCTCTTTCAAGAGGGCCTCCTGGCTCGATCTTAATTGCCGGCTAGGTTCGTATGGAAGGAGGCGGTCCTTCAGGTATCTAGGCCCTAAGCCATGTAGGGCTTTATATATCAAAACAAGCACTTTGAATTGGGCTCAGGTAACAACTGGTAACCAATGCAGCCTCACCACTTACCAGGTGTGCCGCATGATTCTGAACCAGTTGCAATTGCCAAACGGTCTTCAAAGGCTGCGCCACATAGACCGCATTGCACTAATCAATACAGGATGTTACCAGGGCATGCATAACTGTCATGAGGATCTGCTCGTCCAGGTAGGGGTGGAGCTGGTATATTTTCCTCAGCTGAAGAAAGGCACCCCTGGCCACCGAGCCCACCTGAGTTTCCAGAGTTAGACTGGGGTCCAGGAGCATCTTGTCCCTTAGGGGGAGTGCAACACCATCCAGGACAGGAATATGGCCCTCTAACCTGTGCAGCAAAGCATAAGAAGAGTAATGCTGGATTAGGCCAAAGGCCCATGTAGTCCAGCTTCCTGTATCTCATAGTGGCCGCACCAAATGTGTTCTGGGAGTGCACAAGACTAGATATCTGTCTCCTGATACCACTCCCCTGCATCTGGCCCTTGAAGTACCCTGGTTTTAAGCCTGGAGATTACATATCTCCATCATGGTTTGTAACCTGTGATAGACTTCTCCAGGAATCTGTCCAATCCCCTTTTGAAGGCATCCAGGCCAGATGCCATCACCACATCCTGTGGCAGGGAGTTCCACAAACCAACAACACGCTGGGTGAAAAAATATTTTCTTTTGTCTTTTCTTACTCTCCCAGTCCTCAATTTGAGTGTATGTCCCCTAGTTCTGGTATTTTGGGAGAGAGAGAAGAGCTTCCCTCTATCCACTTTACTCATGCCCTGCATTATTTTGTACGTCTCAATCATATCCCCCCTCAGGTGCCTTTTTTCCAGACTAAAGAGGCCCAAATGTTTTAGCCTTTCCTCATAAGGGAGATCCCCCAGCCCAGCAATCATTTTAGTCGCTCTTCTTTGCACCTTTTCCAGTTCCACTATGTCTTTTTTGAGATGCGGTGACCAGAATTGTACACAATACACCAGGCGTGGCCTTACTATCGTTTTGTACAATGGCATTATAATGTTGGCTGTTTTATTTTCAATCCCCTTTTTTATAATCTCTAGCATGGAATTGGCCTTCTTCACTGCTGCCACACACTGGGTAGACACCTTCATGGAGCTGTCCACCAACACACCAAGATCTCTTTCCTGAGCCATCATGGAGAGCTCAGAGCCCATGAGTTGATAGATAAAGTTTGGATTTTTTTACCCCAATATGCATTACTTTACAATTTGCTACATTGTTACAAGGTGAGGTTGCTGTTTGGGTGAAAACTATTGAAGTCCTGGTGGAATTTTTAAGGGATTCCTCTCCATAGTTCCCGATCAGAAAAATGTCATCGGTGTATCTCAAATAGAGAAGTGGTTTCTGGGTGCAGTAGTTATGAAATCGTTGTTCCAGGTCAGCCATAAATATGTTCGCGTACTGTGGGGCCATGCGAGTGCCCATTGATCTGGAGGTAGTTTTTATTGGCAAAAGAGAAGTAGTTGTGTGCGAGTACAAAATCACAGAGGATGATGATTATGTTGGATTCTTGCTTGTTTCGGATGGTGTTTGTGATAGCTTGTAGTCCATCTACATGTGGTATGTTGGTATAGAGAGCCTCTACATCCATGGTAGCTAAGATGCTGTTATCGGGAAGGTTCTGTGTAGACTGAAGTTTCCTTAGGAAGCCTGTGGTGTCCCTTACATAACTGGGTGCATTTGTAGCATAGGGTTTGAGAATGTTGTCCAAGTATCCAGATACTCCAACTGTGATGGTATTGATACTTGATACAATTGGTCGACCAGGGTTACCTTGTTTATGTATTTTGAGTAGGAGATAGAAGGTCGCTGGTTGAGGTTCTTGTGGTGTATTCTGCAGGATTTGTTCACGTACCTTTCCAGGGAGGTCTTTCATGAGGTCCTGTAATTCCTTTTGGTATTTGGTGGTTGGATCTGTGGATTGGGGCTGGTAGAATTTGGTGTTAGATAGTTGTCTTTGGGCTTCCTGTGTGTAGCTTGATTTGTCCATGATGACTACGAATGAAGAGGTAGCAATAAATGATGATTGAAGATGATGCTGATGATGCTGATGATGCTGATGATGCTGATGATGCATTTTTACTCAATTCTGGGTTTATGGTCAGGATTTATATTTTCTAGGTTTTATTCCTTGCACTTCTGTTAACTCTTGATCAGGTGATTTCTGTTCAGACAAAAATATTAATTTAGTCAACAACATAGCTGCAGGTATCCACAGCTGGTTAACCAGCCTTTAATTTTATGTTTGGGTAGGCTCCCATCTTGTTGCATGAAAGTAGCTTGACAAAGGTAACAGGAAAGGTTCTAGAACAGTTTCTATCTATCTATCTATCTATCTATCTATCTATCTATCTATCTATCTATCTATCTATCTATCTATCTATCTATCTATCTATCTATCTATCTATCTATCTATCTATCTATTAGAGATGAGCACGAAATGAACCTTTAATTTGTTTTGTTATTTGGTATTGGTTTCATTACGTAACGAAACGAATGATGAACCTGAGTGGTTTTAAAATGAACCAAACCGAACCGAAAAAAATTGGGCTGTTTCAGTTTGTTTGTTAATAGGGGTGGAGATGTCTCCTACCTGGTGCTGGTCCTTCCCGGATGGTCCAGTCTTCCTGGCTGCAGGGAGGAGTGACCAGAAAAAACCCAAAAAGTCAACCGTTGCACGACAGCTGGTAGGCGGCCATGGTTGGCAGTAGATAAATAAAATAAAATAAAATAAAATAAAATATCTGGTGTGCGGTGCCTGGTACCGGCCCGCGAGCACCGGCCCCGGCCCACGGGTCACTGAACCGGGCTGCGGGCTGCGGAACTGGCCCATGGCCGGCAAAAGTTTTTTTTTTTAAAAGGAGCGCCAACCCGGCCCCAGGGGTACTGGGTTGGTGCTCTAAAACGAAGAAGTCGGCGCTTGAAAAACAACAACAAACAAAAATACCCTGAGGCGCTGGCCCCAAGCCAGCACCTCAAAAAGCTCCTGCCACAGGGGCCAGGATCGCCCCGCCACTGCCGCCGCTGCCGCCACCTGGTAAGGATGACGTGGTGAATGATGATTGAAGATGAGGATGAGGATGTGGGTGATGAGGATGAGAATGCTGCCAATCCAGTTTGTGCAAGTTGTCAACGTCTGTGTTTTTTTTTTTATTTTTGAACTTTTTTTCCCGCCCGTGAGCTGTCAAATGGATTAGCTCGTACAAAGTGGGGGAAACGAATAACGATTCAAAACGAACCAACAAAATGAATATTTGAAAAACATTGTTAAAAAGGAAACGAACTGAACCAAAACGAATTGCCATCATGCCCATCTCTCCTCTCGTGGCAGGTGGTGCCATGGCTGAGGACTGGAAGGCACTTTAGGCAGTGGTAGGCAGAGGCTGGGATGACAAGAAGAACCTGGAGCTCGCTTACTCTCTTTCTCTGTCTGTCTGTCTGTCTGTCTGTCTGTCTGTCTGTCTGTCTGTCTGTCTGTCTGTCTGTCTCTCTCTCTCTCTCTCTCTCTCTGGCCATCTTGCCGGGGGCCACTCTGAGTGGTGAACAACAATAAAATAAAACACAATACAGTCACATAAAATTAACTTCAATCAATATTTAACAGCAACAAAAATAAATAACATCAGTCTATGGCATCCAGAAAAGAACACATTTGATTACTTAAGACCCAGCATGGGTTTCTCAAAAAACAACTCATGCCAGACTAATCTTTCTCTCTTTAAAACAGATTTAAGAAATTGGTATGCCAAACCAATGCAATAGATTTAGTATATCTTGATTTCCATAAGAGTTTCAGCAAGGTCTCCTACACTATTCCTGTGGCCTAGCTAGTCTAGACAAGGCTGCTGATGGGTGGATTTGTAGCTGGTAGGCAAGTGTTTACCAGCACTTCATTGCAAATGAGAGACAGACATTAGAGATAGTCCATAACTAGAAGAGGGGAACATCTTAGCTATTGTGAGCATCCCAGTATTCAAGATTTCACAAATTAGTTGATTTCATCTAGTGATTAGTCTTTAAGACTTCAGGACAGGATTACCTTGAGATGTGAGCTCGCAAAGACAGAAAGCCTGCTTTAATCATTTTTTCTGCAATGTTAACATGCTTTCAGTTAGTGTTATGTTAACATGCTTTCTGTAATGTCATTTCTGGCCCTGGAGAGAAGGGTCAGTCAGGATGGTAGAGAGTAGACCTCTGTCCTGGACCCAATGTTGGTAACCATCTTTACAAATGAGTTGAATGAAGAACGGATGCGAATCAGATTTCTAGATTACATCAAACTGTGAAGGGTAGCTAATACTTCAGATTCAAGTTGATCTTGACAAACTGGAGAACTGGGACAAAGAAAATGAAATGAATTTTAACAGGTAAAAGTGAAGAATTCTACATTTCATCAGTAGAAACTAGATGCACAAATGTAAGTAAGTGACTGCTGGCTAGCTTTAGTAGATCACTAGCAAATGTGTTAACAGTGTGATGCAGCAGCAGCAGCAGCAGCAGCAAAAAAATGCAATTCTAGCCCACATCAACAGACTCTTAGTATCTAGATCACAGGAAGTAATGATTCCCTCTCTATTCTGCTTTACTCTGACTTTACCAGGAGTATTTATTATTTATTTATTATTTATTGAGCTTATATCCCACCCATCTTCCCACAGGGAACTCTGGGCGGCTAACAGGGCTGAACAAGTCAGCATACCAAAAAGACTATAAAAACAAGCAATTTAAAAACAGGAAAGGCAACTGGGCATCATAAAACAGACAGGCTCTGCAGCAACAAATTGTCAGGCGAGCATTATAGATGGCGAGGAAAAAAAAAACCTAAACTAAATCGCCAAAGGCCTCGCGAAAGAGCATAGTTTTTAATGCTCGGCGAAAGGCTAGCAGGGACTCTGCAGAGCGCACTTCGCTCGGTAGACTGTTCCAAAGGGAAGGGCCAGCCACCGAGAAGGCCTGATTGCGGGTAGATATGATCGGGTGCTACAAAAAACTGAATATCAAGACATGCTAATGGGGCTCTGAAGAAATGCCACCTAGGGGCATGGTGCCTCAGTGGACTAAGGCTTCCGAAAACTGTTGGCTGTAAAGTCAACAGCTCAGGTACCGCTGTGGGAAGGTAAAACAGTGTTTCCTTGCAGCCATGCCAGCCATGTGGCCATGGACTTGCACAACACTGGTTCTTTGGCTTGAATATGGAGATGAGCGTCGCCCCTAGAGTTGGACACAACTAGCACACATGTGTGGGGGGAACCTTTACCTTTATAACTAACCTAGTTATTTGAGGAATCAGAAACATCTGTATGTAATGTTATGTTTCAGAGGTTTGAGAGTACAGTATAGACAAACAGATAACATACTTTATAATCAGTCATTAAATTAAGTTAGGAAATCAGCAGTGTCCATGTAAAATTTTGGGTTTCTAGCTTTTACAATTTTCAAGGCTTTTCCAGAACAAGCTTTCAGAAAATCTTGTGGAAAATCAATGAATTAATTATTGTATGTGGGAAATATATATATGTGTGCACCAGAATGTATCTCTACATGGACCCCACAGTCCGACTGCAGTTGAGACAGAGCACTGAAACCTTGGAAGCCCATGGTCCACATACATCAGCTATGTATATCATAAGTGACAGTGGATACTGGGAGATGGTGGGGTCAAAAGCAGGACTTATTTGGATGACAAATAAGTACAAGAGACAGTCTCAAGTCTTTGATTCCCAGAAGGAAAGAAGGAAGACAACACTTGCCCCACTTGCCACTAGGAATAAACCCATTCAAAAGAATGAGATTTCTTTTCAACCAACCAACCAACCAACCAACCAACCAACCAATCAATCAATCAATCAATCAATCAATCAATCAATCAATCAATCAATCAATCAATGGAACTGATGTACTGAAGGCTGTGTAACTATGAACAGGGCTGAACTGCATGTTTGTGATTCATTTTGGCTTTTCTGCACTCTTAAAAAGAGCTATACAGAGGGTCTAGTGCAGTGGTGGTGAACCTTTGGCACTGCAGATGTTTTGGACCACAACTCCCCCAGTCCTTTGTCACTGGCAATACAGGGTTGGAATTCTGGGAGTTGTGGTCCAAAACATCTGGAGTGCTGAAGGTTTGCCACTACGGGTCTAGTGGATTGTTGCTATAATATGGCACTGGAATGAATTATCTCAAAACTGGCGAGCACTCCAACACTGAAAGCATTCAAGAGAACATTAGACAACCATCTATCAGATATATTTTGATTTAGATTCCTGCATTGAGCTGGTGGTCAGATTCGGTGGCTCTATACTCTTGTTCCATTATTCTATGACTGTAATATACTGTTTCTTTGAGATAACTGTGAAGCAGAAAACACGTGCTAGTGTGCCTATGTTTTGATCAGGGGCATTTTTGGTGGAGGGTGCAGGTGTCAACTGGATTTTTTTTAAAAAAATATTTATTTATTTATTTATTTATTTATTTATTTATTTATTTATTTATTTATTTATTTATTTATGCTTTTAAAATTTTGCATGAATTGTTAAAGAGGAGCCTCAGTGTGTGTGATATGTGAGGTCTGTAGTTTAGGGCCTGATCACACGAGGCAAATGTTCCCTAGTTATACCCCAGTTACACTGTTGCATACATTTACTATCACATAATGCACAACTAAAGATAGGCTTTTTATTTTGGAAGTGGTCAGCTTCTGAAACAAAACGTGGGAGCCCAGCTGGCATTCGGAAGCAGAGGAATGAAATCAACCAATCCCTTACCTTGCACTGGGCTCGCGTGGGGCACAACTCCAACCAGGAAGAAGCCTCTGACCATCATCTTTCCTTCTCCCTGGTGCTGGCCAATCAGAGAAGGAGATGGGATGATGCATTTCCCTGCACAGCTCCTGATTGGACAGCATCAGGGAGAAGGAACAACAATGCGTTGGAGGCTTCTTCCTCGTTGGAGTTTAGCCCTGTGTGAGCCTAGCGCAAGGTAAGGGATTGCATGATTTCATTTCCCCGGTTATGAACATCAGCTGGGATCCTGCTTTTCATTTCAGAAGCTGACTACTCCCGAAATTAAAAGCCTATCTCTATGCACAACCATTATTGAATCCCTTTTC
The DNA here is from genome assembly GCA_037367245.1 of Phrynocephalus guinanensis. Classification (NCBI taxonomy): domain Eukaryota; kingdom Metazoa; phylum Chordata; class Lepidosauria; order Squamata; family Agamidae; genus Phrynocephalus; species Phrynocephalus guinanensis. The sequence continues at coordinate 165,896,780 of CM074733.1, forward strand.
TGGCTGGCAGTGTACAGTGGTACCTCTGATAACAAATTTAATTCGTTCTCAGAGGCAATTTGTTATCCGAAAAATTTGTTTATCCGAAATGTGGTTTCCCATTGAAATGAATGGGAAACCAAAGAAACTGGGGGGGGGGGTCCAGACCTCTTTATAAAATGCACTTTAAAGGCTTGCAGTGCTGGAACACCCTCCAGAACTTCCCCCTGCAGTGCAATGCAAACATGGACAAGAGAAACCAGCAAGACTACCCGAGTCTGTTCCCATCCAAAGTGCAATGGGGAAAAATGCAAAGAAGCAAACATAAGCAGGAAGAAAAACCCAGCCATTTTTGCCTTAAGAGCAATGAAACAAGACTGTAAACATGGATAAATGAAACCAGCAAGACTACCCCAGCCTCTTCCAGCCAAAAATGCAAAGAAAAGCAGTGCAAAGATTAATAAAAGCTAGCTCCCTATCATACCATGTTCAAAAGGTCCAAATCCCTCAGCAAAACATGTCCAGAATGAAATGAAACCACCATGGAAAAAACACTCTGACTCCTCCCACCCCTCCATAAACTATGGATCCTGCAATGCATGCAGGGTAGACATTTTTTTGCAAAGCATTATGAAACATTTGTTATCTGAGGTGGCCCATAGGGAACATTCCCTATCTGAGGCAGCCCTATACCTGGAAATGTCCATTTGTTATCCAAAAAATTTGTTAGCCGAGGCATTCTTTACCTCCATTTTCTTTACCCCTTATTGGGAGGATTGTGTTATTTTGTTCCGACACCATATCAGATCATTCCTTACTGGTATGGCATGTGTGAATGCCAGTCCTACTGGGGAAAAGGGAGAAGGAATTGCTACCAGGAGCGACGGGCACGGGCGGTGGGCGGCGATGGGTGCGGTGGGCGGCAGGCGGACGGCGACGGGCGGCGGGTGGCGGGGGACAGACGGCGGTAGCCAGCAGTGGGGGTGGGGGCGGGGGGGCAGCAGGCCGGCCAGCGCCCTCTGTCCATTTTGGCGCCCTAGGCAACTGCCTAGTTCGCCTTAATGGACGTGGCAGCCCTGACTGTGGGGCAAGAATGAGTACTGGAGAAGGAGTAACATGAATGCTAGGGGCACCTTTCCCCTAGCTGCCAATGCTCCAGTTTTCCCCAAAGCCAATCCACATAATCTGGAATACTGCCAAATCAAGCCAAGCCATAAGGTGCAAGTGTTAGAGGTTTTAGCCCTACAAGAACCTCCATGGCAACAGAGCTCTACAAATATAAAGTAAGGGGCTGCACTGCAACAGGAAACATCAGAGGAAATAAATCGGTCCCACAGTGTAGCCGGCTATAACTTTTAAAACAGGAAGCAATGAATTGGTAATGCTAAATGAACATGTTTGATCATGTGGTAGTATATGTACCATCATCATCATCATTGGCATCCTTCAGTCTCGAAAGGCTATGGTATCATGCCTGGAGTAGAGATCCTAAGAACAACACCTAGTGTGACTAAATAGACCAATTCCGGAATGGCAGTCTCTACCGCACTGGGGACAGATGTATTCTGTTTCTTGCCCGGTCCTCGAGTTTCGTTCTTTCCGTGCCTGCCTCTTTTCCTCTGCCTGTTGGACAAATCACTCTTCAAATTTATGTAGACCATGCTGTATCTCTTGCCTCCAGACAGTGCGATCAGAGGTCAGGGTTTCCCATCTGTTGAGGTCCATTCCCAAGGCCTTCAGGTCCCTCTTACAGATATCCTTATACCTCAGCTCTGGTCTCCCTCTGGGGCGCTTTCCCTGCACTAGTTCTCCTTATAGAAGATCTATGTACCACATGACCACAATTTGATACGACATAGGTATGGAAGCTATCATTCGACCTGGGGAACTTTTGGCTGATATAAACTCAAGCCTTGAGTTGAGTTAGCCTGCTATTCAGCAGTTTCCTAGGATATCTGAAACCTCTGATACTTTTTAAAACTCTTTTCTGATTTCCTGGACACTATGGGAACAAAGGTTTTCCCCCTCATGCTGCAGTGGATTGCATTAATGCATTTTTAGAAACAGATGCAACCATTTATAGTCCTGTTTCGATTATTTGAGAAAGAGGCTCATTCTAAATGACAACACACAACAGATCCAACATATGTTTCTGCAACAGATTGGCTTGGACAACATACAGTAATTGGTCATTTATTATCCTCAGTAAATCCTCTTACTGATGCCAGGAATAACTACAATTTCGGGGCAGGGTTTGAGGGGGGGAGGAAAGAGAAGGTTTTTGAAATGTAAATAATAGATAAAGGACACAAACAAAATAATCACAACCAAGTAGCAATCTACCCAAAGGAAAATCAGAGCCATATAAGTCCAATTTGTGTTGAAAGATCCATTAGCCAGGAAGTCAGTAAGGCTGATTTTGCCCTATGACTCTGAAGGGAATAAATTTAATGTGAGGCATTTGGTACCGCTAGTAAGGAACTGTGGAAGGAAGGAAGACGTTTTCCAGCATTTAATTGTTTCACAGTAAGAAGAACGTTCACAGGAAAATATACCATATTGGAGTGTGAGAAAATGGTGGGTCATTTTTTACAGTGAGGCCTGAGGCTCAGAAAAAAATGTGCCCATTGAAAAACCATGCTTTCTGCTCCCTCTGCACCTATTGCCTCTATACAGAGTGCTGTTCAACAAAAAGGGACATGGGTTCCCAATATGAGAGGGACAGGACTGCAACACTGCCGCCGCCACCCCCCCACACATATTTATTTATTTATTTTATCTTAGAGTATTTTTACCCCGCCTTTCTCCTTGGGGGAAAAAAGGACCCAAGGCGGCTTACAGAATGAGGGATAATGTGCAGTCCAGTACAATTAAGACATGTTCAAGTATCGAGAACAGGGAATTGGGGGACATCTTGCAGCATTAATAGACAACATTACATTAAAGCTACAAGAGAACACAAGCGGTTAAAGGGGAGTAAAGTTCCATGTAGAGATGGGCACGACTCAAAAAAATAATTTTTTGTTTTTCATTTTTCGTTTAGGGGGGTCCGTTTCGGTTCGTTTTCGTTTTTCGAGGGTTTTCTTGCACATTTTTTGTTTTCGTACGAAATGAAATGAAAAACATAAACGAAAACGAAAATTTTTTGTTTCGTTAGCATTCTTTTCAATGCAATGTGTCTGCCGTAACGAAAACGAAAAACACGGCAAAATTTTTCATTTCGTTTCCGTTGTCGTTTTGCTTCTGAAAAAAAATTTTTTCGTTTTCGTTTTCGTTGCGAAACGAAACGAAAAAACGAAAACAAAAATGAAAATTTCGATGAGTCGTGCCCATCTCTAGTTCCATGTAAAAGTTATGAGTGAGGAAACATACACTGGCCAAAGCCGCCAAACAGGGACATGTCTTTCAAACAACAGCCACATGGAAGGGAGGTGTGAGTGCGTACATGCATGACCTCTGTCCCTTTGTTTGTAGGACTGGTGTGTGTGTGTGTGTCTGTGTGCGTGTGTGCCTCACCTAAGACAGATGTGCCTGGCGAAATTCATCTTGCCAAGAACTTTACCTCTAAGATTGACCTCAAGGCAAACCCCATCTTGCTCTTTGAACTTCTGGTACTTGCCTTGAAGAAGTGGGATTGCCTCATGAAAGCTCGCATATTGTGCTATTTATTTGCTTTAATCAGTGGCCCATAAAGGTATCTCCTATTGCCTTTTCAACTCCAGTCAAAGATTGTCCACCTGATAGCATTTTCTATCACTTTATGAGTATTCTTGTCTAGAGATGGGGCACGAAACAGAAACCCCACGGTTCGGGTTCATCTGTTTCAGGCCCACCCTTGATTTGTACGAAACCGAACCAAGCTGAACTGGTTTGGGTCCGACTTACCGGGTGGCAGCGGTGGCAGGGGCGGGGCGCGAACCTGGCCCTGGTGGCAAGGCCTTTTTTTTTTAAGTGCCAGCCACGTGGCCCCTGGGGCTGGGTCGGTGCTGGTTCTTTTTATATATTTTTTCCTTTACTTTACAACGCCAACCCAGCCAACCCTGGGGCTGGGTTGGTGTTCTTTTTTTTAATTCTTTTTTGTTTTGTTTTTAAAGCACCGACCGCGCGGCCCCTGGGGCCGTGTTGGCGCTTGTTTTATTTATTTATTTATTTATTTATTTATTTATTTATTTATTTATTTATTTATTTATTTATTTATTTATTTATTATTATTATTATTATTATTATTATTATTATTATTATTATTATTATTATTATTATTATTATTATTATGCTTTTAAAAATCCCCAGCAGGGGCTTTTGAGGCACTGGCTTGGGGCCAGCACCTCATATTTTTTTCTTCAAGCGCCAACCACGTGGTCCCAGGGGCCAGTTTGGCGCTGGTTCTTTTTTATTTTTTATTTATTTAAGAGGGCCGACCCAGTCACCCCTGGGGCGGTGTCGGTGCTCCTTTTTAAATTTAATTTGAATTGGGCTTTTTTGTTTTGTTTTTGTTTTTGTTTTGTTTTGTTTTTGCTTTTAAAAGTCCCCAGTGGGGGCTTTTTGAGGCACTGGCTTGAGGCCAGCATCTCTACAGGCCTACCTTCCCCGCCAGGATTAGGAGGATCAGTTTCTGATTCCACGAGGGAAAAGGAAGCTTTGAAGGTTCAATTAACTTTTCTTATCCCTGTCTTTCAAAAATCAAACTATTATTCTTTTACAATGTTAACATAAAACAAAAAAAAAAGCTAACATGAAACCCACTTCTAACGGTAACTGACATCTCAGCTGTGATCAATTGGGGGGGGATTTAAAATGGGTAGCCAGGAAACCAGTCATTAACCCTGGGTATTTGCTAAATGCCACTTAACTTGTGAATAAAACATGATAAAAGAATCTTGCGCATGGGATATGAGGCACTTCTTGATAACAGAACACTGTGTTATATTCCATGTTGAGCCTCTTTGTTTTCCATTTCACATCCACCCAATTACAGAAAAACTGTGGGTTCAACAGCACTAAAGGGCTCAAGTGTAGAAGCTGCCTTAGATTCCTTTGACATATAATCCAGACCAGCTCTCTTTGCGATCATCCAGGTCAAATATACCTTAAACATTGTTTAGCTTTTGCAATGGCAGGTGGGCTCGGTAGGTTTCAAGTTCTGCAAATCTAGTATAAACCTTGAAGAGATGGAGTCTTAAGAGACTAAACAATCACACCTAAAGAAGTCTGATTTTAATTAGAATCGACGCGGCAGATAAAATATTTTGGAATCATCACATAATTTCTTCCAGTTTATTGTGGCACTTCAAATAGATCCAGAGCTTATTCACACGCTCGACTTCTGGACACAATTTGTAGAAGAAAGAAAACAGGAGCCCTTGGCTTTGTAAGTATCTGAATGCTGTCATAGTTGTGTGATTAATTACTGTTCTTATTTACTGCCCCACAAGTAACTGCAATGATCCAGTCAGCACACATAATTCAAACTTAAACTGAAGAAAGTAAGGAAAACCACTGGGTCAGTCAGGTATAATCTAAGTCAAATCCCTTATGAATACACAGTGGAAGTGAAGAATAGATTTAAGGAACTAGGTTTGGTGGACAGAATACCTGAAGAACTATGGATGGAGGCTTGTAACATTGTACAGGAGGCTGCAATGAAAACTATTCCAAAGAAAAGAAAATGCAAGAAAGCAAAGTGGTTGTCCAACGAGGCCCTACAAATAGCGGAGGAGAGAAGGGATGCAAAATGCAAGGGAGAAAGGGAAAGATACAGAAAATTGAATGCAGACTTCCAAAGAATAGCAAGGAGAGACAGGACGGCCTTCTTGAACGAACAGTGCAAAGAAATAGAGGAAAACATCAGAAAAGGAAAAACTAGAGATCTATTCAAAAAAATTGGAGATATTAAAGGGGCATTTCGTGCAAAGGTGGATATGATAAAGGACAAAAAAATGGTAGGGACCTAACTGAAGCAGAAGAGATCAAGAAGAGATGGCAAGAATATACAGAGGAATTATATCAGAGAGATCTGGCTGTCCCTGATAACCAAGATAGTGTAGTTGCTGACCTGGAGCTAGGCATCCTGAAAAGTGAAGTCAAGTGGGCCTTAGAGAGTATTGCAAACAACAAGGCCAGTGGAGGTAACGGCATTCCAACTGAACTCTTTAAAAATCATAAAAGAGGATGCTGTAAAGGTGCTGAACACGATATGCCAGCAAATTTGGAAAACCCAGCAGCGGCCAGAGGACTGGAAAAGATCGGTCTACATCCCAATCCCAAAGAAAGGAAACACCCAAAGAATGCTCCAACTATCGCACAATTGCACTCATTTCACATGCTAGCAACGTTATGCTTAAAATTCTACAAGGGAGGCTTCAGCAGTATGTGGAAAGAGAACTTCCAGAACTACAAGCTGGATTTCGAAGGGGCAGAGGAACTAGAGATCAAATCGCCAACATGCGCTGGATTATGGAGAAAGCCAGAGAGTTCCAGAAAAACATCTACTTCTGCTTCATCGACTATGCCAAAGCCTTTGACTGTGTAGACAGTGTGTAGACCAGCCTTTGACTGTGTAGACCAGCGTTCCTGTGCCGGGAGACTCCAACAACATCTGCCACCCCCACACCTTTTGGGTGAGAGCCAGAAGGGGCTGCTTGCAGCTTTTTCCTGTGGGTGCTGTTTGGCTTTGGAGTCCCTGCCATCTCCTCAGGACCAGGACCCTGGGACTCGGCTGCCTGGACTCCCCACACCTCCCTGCTTAACACCAGCCACCTGGCCCAGGCAGGAAAGGGCTTGAAAAGACCGGGCTGCCAGGGACTGTCGGACCAGCGTTCCTGTGCCGGGAGACTCCAACAACATCTGCCACCCCCACACCTTTTGGGTGAGAGCCAGAAGGGGCTGCTTGCAGCTTTTCCCTGTGGGTGCTGTTTGGCTTTGGAGTCCCTGCCATCTCCTCAGGACCAGGACCCTGGGACTCGGCTGCCTGGACTCCCCACACCTCCCTGCTTAACACCAGCCACCTGGCCCAGGCAGGAAAGGGCTTGAAAAGACCGGGCTGCCAGGGACTGTCGGACCAGCGTTCCTGTGCCGGGAGACTCCAACAACATCTGCCACCCCCACACCTTTTGGGTGAGAGCCAGAAGGGGCTGCTTGCAGCTTTTTCCTGTGGGTGCTGTTTGGCTTTGGAGTCCCTGCCATCTCCTCAGGACCAGGACCCTGGGACTCGGCTGCCTGGACTCCCCACACCCTCCCTGCTTAACATCAGCCACCTGGCCCAGGCAGGAAAGGGCTTGAAAAGACCGGGCTGCCAGGGACTGTCGGACCAGCGTTCCTGTGCCGGAAGACTCCAACAACATCTGCCACCCCCACACCTTTTGGGTGAGAGCCAGAAGGGGCTGCTTGCAGCTTTTTCCTGTGGGTGCTGTTTTGGCTTTGGAGTCCCTGCCATCTCCCCACACCTCCCTGGACCAGGACCCCAGGGGACTCGGCTGCCCTGGACTCCCCACACCTCCCTGCTTAACACCAGCCACCTGGCCCAGGCAGGAAAGGGCTTGAAAAGACCGGGCTGCCAGGGACTGTCGGACCAGCGTTCCTGTGCCGGGAGACTCCAACAACATCTGCCACCCCCACACCTTTTGGGTGAGAGCCAGAAGGGGCTGCTTGCAGCTTTTTTCCTGTGGGTGCCATTCTCCTCAGACCAGGACCCTGGGGACTAGGCTGCTGGATCCCACTGTTTGGCTTTGGAGTCCCTGCCATCTCCTCAGGACCAGGACCCTGGGACTCGGCTGCCTGGACTCCCCACACCTCCCTGCTTAACATCAGCCACCTGGCCCAGGCAGGAAAGGGCTTGAAAAGACCGGGCTGCCAGGGACTGTCGGACCAGCGTTCCTGTGCCGGGAGACTCCAACAACATCTGCCACCCCCACACCTTTTGGGTGAGAGCCAGAAGGGGCTGCTTGCAGCTTTTTCCTGTGGGTGCTGTTTGGCTTTGGAGTCCCTGCCATCTCCTCAGGACCAGGACCCTGGGACTCGGCTGCCTGGACTCCCCACACCTCCCTGCTTAACACCAGCCACCTGGCCCAGGCAGGAAAGGGCTTGAAAAGACCGGGCTGCCAGGGACTGTCGGACCAGCGTTCCTGTGCCGGGAGACTCCAACAACATCTGCCACCCCCACACCTTTTGGGTGAGAGCCAGAAGGGGCTGCTTGCAGCTTTTTTCCTGTGGGTGCTGTTTGGCTTTGGAGTCCCTGCCATCTCCTCAGGACCAGGACCCTGGGACTCGGCTGCCTGGACTCCCCACACCTCCCTGCTTAACATCAGCCACCTGGCCCAGGCAGGAAAGGGCTTGAAAAGACCGGGCTGCCAGGGACTGTCGGACCAGCATTCCTGTGCCGGGGGACTCCAACAACATCTGCCACCCCCACACCTTTTGGGTGAGAGCCAGAAGGGGCTGCTTGCAGCTTTTCCCTGTGGGTGCTGTTTGGCTTTGGAGTCCCTGTTGCCATCAAGTATAAGATATAGGACCCACAATAGAACTAAAGGAACAGGAAGGCGGGAGGGCAATGGATGGGGCAGCCATTGGAATTGTGCTGGGTAGGGGAAGGTATGGTGGTAGGAGTGGAACATGCCCCCGCCTAGGAGAAGAGAGTTTAGATACCTTACATCTATCCCCTCTTCTGGTTCCACCCCTAGCCAGAAGGAACCAGATGACCATATCAGCGAGCCCACAAGCCACACGGTGCTGTTGTTGAATGCCAGGTCGGTACAAAAAAAGACCGCCCTCATCCATGATGTCATTCTGGATGGGGGTGCCGACTTGGCATGTATTACCGAGACCTGGGTGGGAGAGGAGGGTGGTGTTCCCCTCTCCCAGCTATGCCCGCCTGGGTACTCGGTCCAGCACCAGTGTCGCTTGAAGGGTCGGGGAGGGGGAGTTGCTATAGTCTATTGGAGTTCTATCTCCTTGACCAGACTTCCTGTCCCCTTGGGAGGAGGCCTGGAGGGCCTGTACTGTGTGTTGGGATCACGAGACAGATTGGGGATTCTGCTGGTGTACCGCCCACCCTGCTGCGTACCAACAGTCTCCCTGCCTGAGCTGACGGAGGTTGTCTCGGACCTGGTGTTGCGGACCCCCAGGCTGTTGGTACTGGGGGACCTCAACATCCATGCTGAGGCAGCCTTGAATGGGGCAGCTCAGGACTTCATGGCCGCCATGACAACCATGGGGCTGTCTCAATATGTCAACGGCCCAACGCATGAGAAGGGCCATACTTTAGACCTGGTCTTCTCAACGGGATTGGAGGATGGTGGTTTGGATGTGGAGGGGTTGGTTCTGACTCCATTGTCATGGTCAGACCACTTTCTGGTCAAGTTTAGGCTATTAGCTTCTTCTACCCTCTGCAAGGGTGGGGGATCTATGCAGATGATCCGCCCTCGGAGACTAATGGATCCAGATGGTTTCCTGAAAGCTCTGGGGGATTATCCATCTGATATGGTCGGCGCTCCTGTCGAAGCTCAGGTCACCCTGTGGAATAGGGAAATGTCCCGGGCGGTCGACACGATTGCACCTAAGCGTCCTCTCCCCTTACGCAGAGCCCAGACAGCTCCTTGGTATACATCTGAGCTGCGGGCAATGAAGCAGGAGGGGAGACGGCTGGAGCGCAAGTGGAGAAAATATCACTGTGAGTCCGATCGAACACGGCTTAGAGCCAATTATCGGGCCTATTCCGTGGCGATACGGTTTGCGAAAAGGCAATATTTCACAAACCGTATTGCTTCCTCAGAGTGCCGTCCAGCAGAGCTGTTTCGGGTGGTCCGGGACCTTCTTCAACCGAGAAATATGATGGAGGTTCTGGACCACTCAGCAGCCCGCTGTGACGAGTTTGCTGTCCACTTTGAGGAAAAAATCGCTCAGATTCGCAGGGAATTGGACTCTACTATTGGTGCAGAATCAAGGGATGTGTCCAGTGTGCCGTGCTTAGGTCCAGTATTATTGGATGAGTTTCAATTATTGAGACCCGAGGATGTGGACAGGGTGCTTGGATCTGTCCGTGCTACCACTACACCACTCGACCCTTGCCCTTCTTGGCTAATTGAAAGATCTGCCAGAGGAGTTCGCACCTGGGTCCAGGAAGCTGTAAACGCCTCATTAAGAGAGGGAGTGGTCCCTGCTGCCTTAAAAGAGGCAGTAATTAGGCCACTCCTTAAAAAACCTAACCTGGACCCAGAGCTGGTGGTTAACTACCGTCCAGTAGCGAACCTCCCTTATTTGGGCAAGGTGTTGGAGTGGGTGGTGGCCGGGCAACTCCAGGCACTGCTGGATGAAACGGATTTTCTGGATCCATTTCAATCTGGTTTCAGGCCGGGTTTTGGTACAGAGACTGCCTTGGTCGCCCTGTATGATGACCTCTGCCGGGAGAGAGACAGGGGGAGTGCAACCCTGTTGATACTCCTGGACCTCTCAGCGGCTTTCGACACCATCGACCATGGTGTCCTTCTGGATAGGCTGGCCAGGTTGGGAGTCGGAGGCACCGCTTTGCGGTGGTTCCATTCCTTCCTGGCTGACCGTGTCCAGAAGGTGGTGCTGGGGGACAGTTGCTCTGCCCCGTGGCATTTATGTCATGGGGTTCCTCAGGGCTCTATACTGTCTCCCATGCTGTTCAACATCTACATGGAACCACTGGGAGAGGTCATCAGGAGGTCTGGGCTGAGGACTCAGCAATATGCTGATGAATACTCAGCTCTACCTCTCGTTTTCCACCAATCCAGGTGAGGCGGTTTCTGTGCTGAACTCGTGTCTGGGCCAGATAATGGACTGGATGAGGGTTAACAAATTGAAACTCAATCCAGACAAGACGGAAGTGCTGTTAGTGGGTGCTTTGCCAGACAGGTTAGAGGGCCACTTCCCTGTTCTGGACGGGGTTGCACTCCCCCTAAGGGACAGGGTCCGCAGCTTGGGGGTGCTCCTGGACCCCGGTCTAACTCTGGAAGCCCAGGTGGATTCGGTGGCCAGGGGTGCCTTTCTCCAGCTGCGGAAAATATATCAGCTACGCCCCTACCTGGATGAACGGAGCCTCATAACAGTTACGCATGCACTGGTAACATCCCGTATTGATTACTGCAATGCGCTCTACATGGGGCTGCCTTTGAAGACGGTTCGGCGATTACAACTGGTTCAGAATCGTGCGGCGCGGCTAGTAAGTGGTGGAGCCGCTAGGGATCACATCACGCCGATTCTACGTAGCCTACATTGGTTACCAGTTGCTGCCCGAGCCCAATTCAAAGTGCTTGTTTTGACATATAAAGCCCTAAATGGCTTAGGACCTGGATACCTGAAGGACCGCCTCCTTCCATATGAACCTACCTGGCAATTAAGATCAAGCCAGGGGGCCCTCTTGAAAGAGCCATCCCTCAAGGAGGTAAGAGGGATGGCTTGCAGACACAGGGCATTCTCGGCAGCTGCCCCCAAGCTATGGAATGCCCTCCCAAGTGAGATCCGCCTGGCGCCAACACTGATGACATTTCGGCGCCAGGTAAAAACCTTCCTGTTCCAGAAGTTTTTTAATTGATACAATTTAGATTGTGGGTCTTCTGATGGCAATTTTAGTGTGATGTTTTAGTATAAGGTTTTTTATTGTTTTAATTTATTTATTGCTGTTTGATGTTTTTAACTGTTTTAATTCCTTGATTGTAAGCCGCCCAGAGACCTTTGGGTAGTGGGCGGCATATAAGTTGTAAAAATAAATAAAATAAATAAATAAATAAATAAAACTATGGCAAGTCCTTAAAAGAATGGGAGTGCCTGACCACCTTATCTGTCTCCTAAGAAATCTATATGTGGGACAAGACTAACCCCTTTCCCACCCAATAATGTTTCGTGGGAGTGGGAGATGCTATACACCAGCGGTGGTGAACCTTTGGCACTCCAGATGTTTTGGACCACAACTCCCAGAATTCCAAGCCTAGACTGCCAATGACAAAGGACTGTGGGAGTTGTGGTCCAAAACATCTAGAGTGCCAAAGGTTTGCTTGCTACAAAAGACTTTATTGTTTCTGTCCAAAGGCCTTTACAATATACAATACATGAAAGGGGGAAAATACTTGTGCCATTTAAAACCAGTCATTATAACAGCTCACTAGGCCGCGTGCTCAAATACAGTTTCCTCAAACATAAAACAGGTTTAACTGGGGTGGCCCTTCTAACTGTGAAGGAAGTTCTTCTCCTGGGGAGCTCTCTCAGTGGGAGTCCTGGGACCCTCTCCCGAAACACTGGGTCCCACAACAGGGATGCTGCACCCATTGTGCCACCGGATTCTCCCGAGAGGGTGGTCACCCCCTGTCCCTCATCTGCTCTGGAGTTCCTGGGCCATAATAATGGTTTCACCTGGACTGACCAGGATTTCGGTTCCATTGGGCGGCAGTCCCTTCTCCCCCAACCCTCGTCCTCCCGTCTACCACAGGTCTGGGTGCCATCGGTCACCCTCAACGGTTTTTCTTCCCTGCCCAACCGCCAATCTTGTCCCATGCATGACTCCTCCTCCTCCTTCTCCCAACTATCGGTGACCCAACAGGCCTCCTCAACACTCTTCGCTTTGCCACCTCCTTTTCTTCTACATTCCTCCTCCTTATCTCTCCCTGTTAGATTTTCTTTGGCAGACGGTGCACCGCTGTCTCTTTTGTCTCTTCTTTGTCCACTCTCACACCAACCCATGGCTTCAAAACCCAAAGTCAAAACTGAAGTCTCTTTATGCTTATTAGTAATAAAACAATACAGGGGGCAGCTGTACACAGGCTGGGAAGGGTTTGTTTGTTTATCTGTGTTGCTTCTACAGTTAAAACCTCTCTTTCCCACAATGTTGAAATGCAGTCTGGAGCCTATGAAGGAAGAGGTCTGGAATTTGTTAACCTGGTGCACATTAGTCAATCCGATCTAGTTTAGTGTCTTTCTTTATGAATCTTTCACCATGTGGTGAACAGAAACACGGGGAATTATTTGGAAAAAAACCATAACTGATCCTCACCGAAGCCAGCAGTTCAAAGCAAGAAAATGGTCTGTTTGTTTTAGGGTCTGGACCTTCATCAGGATGTAGGAAGAAGAAAATCCAAAGGTGTTCTCATCTTTTATATATTTAGTATAATTGTCTGTGAGAATTTAGTCCCATTCTCTGTTCAAATATCTTTAGGACCCAATCACCAGCCTTTGGGTGCTCCCACTTTAATGACTGTCAGTCAATGAGACTTGAAATTAAGTTTGGCGAAGATGGGGTTTGGATTGTCCAGACTGTCATTTGGGAACAAGGTCAATGGTCTGGGACTAGGCTGATCTAAATGGAGCCCATGTCATGGCGATACAGCCTGTGCAACAATCTAACAGCAAGGAATGGTCTTTAGTGCTGGTCCAAAGTAAAGGAGGTAAAGATACAGCAAAATGTCCAAATTCATTTCCCACTATTGGAATTTCCCTCTCACAATGTGGTGTATCAGTAGTTGGTGTGTTTTTCTGATGTGATTATTGAAACAATAATCCTCCCTAGAAGCATCTCTGTCCGTCTTCCAGGGCTTTAATTTCTATGCCTATCTACTTCCAGTTTATTTATTTATTTATTTATTTATTTATACCCCGCTTATCTTCCTTGCGGAACTCTAAGCGGCTTACAGTGAGCGACATGCGCCAAATAGACAAAAATGCAATCAAATATAAAACAACAAAACATAGAATAAACAGTAAAAATCCAAGAGCCCCCAGCGGGCCACGTTGGCATCATAAAACTTAAAGATCAAGCGAGCATAAATAAACAACAGCACTAGGCAAATAATCCACTAAGCACAAACATTGGTCACTTGGTCATAAGAAGATGGCGGGGAGAGAAAAAAAGGAAATAAATTAGTTAGGGCTCGCAAAAGGCCTCTCGAAACAGATAAGTTTTTAAAGCTTTTCGAAAGGCCAGCAGTTCCTGCTATGGTTTGATTCCCCTGTCCTCCAAGGGAACTAGATCTCCTCCTTTGCACTTATTAGAAATGCTACTGCTCCTATGTGGTGAGGATCTATTTTTGGTAAGAATGGCCACTATTGCTCCTGATTGTACACATCACCCCTTGTTTATTTCCCCCACCCCACCCCTTGCTGCTATTCTTCCCCCGCTGTGTCAACTAGTTTGAGAACTTGGCATTTCAGTTATGCATTTAGTCAAGTAGGTTCTCCTCTGTCGCCATGATGGTTAAATGTCCCGCTGACTGCCCAACACCCAACCAGAAAACTCAGTCACCATTTCTTCTCTTTACCGGAGGACAGAAGATGACAGGTCTATATATAACATAAATTTAAATAGCAAGTTTGTTGCTGGTATGGGGGAGGATTTTGCTGCTATCCTACTGCGCTATTTAATGGAGACTGGGTGGCTGGTGGGTTACAGACTAGTTCATGCTGTGTTGTTGCTACCTCCCCATGTGCTGGGTCATGTTACTGGCATGCTGACTGCGTACCACTGACACCAGCGTAGGCTGGGTAGAGAAACAAGTCCCCACATTTAGACTAAGTGAAGAGAAGTTTCATTTGTAAACATAAAAAGAAGAAAAAAGACGTGTGTGGTTCTTGAACATAAGCTGAAAAGTAGGGTGAGTGAAATCTATTACACTCCGAAAATAACACCAGCAGAAACTAGTATCTGATCTTACACAAGTTTCAGTCAGGCGCAGAAGAAACATACATGAAACATACATGTTCCAAAACATACAAGAAACATACATGTTCCAAAAATCATAACTAGATCTCTTAACAGTTATATGCAACTTGTCTCTTAAAACAGCCACAGTGCCGGAGGACTGGAGGATAGCAGATGTCACACCAATTTTTAAAAAAGGAAGGAGGGGGGACCCGGGAAACTACAGGCCAGTTAGCCTTACATCTGTCCCAGGGAAGATGGTGGAAAGCCTCATCCAAGAAAAAATCTTAAAACACATAGAAGAACAAACCTTGCTGAGAGAAAATCAGCATGGCTTCTGCAAGGGTAAGTCTTGTCTGACAAATCTTTTAGAATTTTTTGAAAAGGTCAACAGGCATGTAGATTTGGGTGAACCGGTGGATATAGTCTATCTGGATTTTCAAAAGGCTTTTGACACAGTCCCTCACCAAAGGCTGCTGAGAAAATTTCACAGTCAGGGGATAAGAGGGCAAGTCCTCTTATGGATTGAGAACTGGTTGAGATCAGGAAACAAAGAGTAGGTGTCAATGGGAAATTTTCACAATGGAGAGAGGTGAAAAGCGGTGTGCCCCAGGGCTCTGTCCTGGGACCGGTGCTTTTCAATCTGTTCATAAATGACCTGGAGACAGGGATAAACAGTGAGGTGGACAAGTTTGCCGATGACACAAAACTTTTCCGTGTGGTAAAAACCAGAGAAGATTGTGAAGAGCTCCCGAAGGATCTCTCCAAACTGGGGGAATGGGCTGAGAAATGGCAAATGCGTTTTAATGTAACTAAATGTAAAGTAATGCATATTGGGGCAAAAAATCCAAACTTCATCTATCAACTCATGGGCTCTGAGTTGTCCGTGACGGATCAGGAAAGAGATCTTGGTGTGTTGGTGGACAGCTCCATGAAGGTGTCTCCCCAATGTGTGGCAGCGGTGAAGAAGGCCAATTCCATGCTAGGGATTATCAAAAAGGGGATTGAAAATAAAACAGCGAACATTATAATGCCTTTATACAAAACAATAGTAAGGCCCCAACTGGAGTATTGTGTACAATTCTGGTCACCGCATCTCAATAAAGACATAGTGGAACTGGAAAAGGTGCAGAAGAGAGCGACTAAAATGATTACTGGGCTGGGGCACCTCCCTTATGAAGAAAGGCTAAAACATTTGGGCCTCTTTAGTCTGGAAAAAAGGCGCTTGAGGGGGGATATGATTGAGACATACAAAATAATGCATGGTATGAGTAAAGTGGATAGAGGGAAGCTCTTCTCTCTCTCCCAAAATGCCAGAACTAGGGGACATACACTCAAATTGAGGGCTGGGAGAGTGAGAACAGACAAAAGAAAAAAATGTTTTTTTACTCAGCATGTTGTTAGTCTGTGGAACTCCCTGACACAAGATGTGGTGATGGCATCTGGCCTGGATGCCTTCAAAAGGGGATTGGACAGATTCCTGGAGGAAAAGTCCATCACAGGTTACAAACCATGATGGAGATGTGTAATCTCCAGGCTTTAAACCAGGGTACTTCAAGGGCCAGATGCAGGGGAGTGGTATCAGGAGACAGATATCTAGTCTCATGCGCTCCCAAACGCATCTGGTGGAGCCGCTGTGAGATACAGGAAGCTGGACTAGATGGGCCTTTGGCCTGATCCAGCATGGCTCTTCTTATGTTCTTATGTACGTGCTAGGTTCCTTTTGGGCTACAATGAAGCAAGAACATTTAACATCACCCAAGCAGGACTGTGTACACCTGAGGACATTTTCCTCTAATCAAAGTAATACAGTACTTATATTTGTCTGGGGTAGCCTTGTCTTCTTTGTAAACTAAAATTGTATTTCAACTTCTCTGATACAGCTGTGTGTCATGTTTCAGTGTGTCTCTGTTTCTAGGCAAAAAGTGGACCTGTGGTTTAATATAAGGCAATGGGGAGGACTAGTTGTTCTGTGTTTTAACAGGATTGGACGGCTATTCTAATCTCCATCCTCTGCGCTGATATTCGAAACCTGCTACCTCTATCTTTAGCCACCATTTTGGAATTTTCTTTAAACAGATAAACCTGACATACTGCATATGTCTATATTAGAGATGGGCATGAAACGAGCGATTTTTCGTTTTCGTTTTTGTTTTTTCGTTTCGTTACGCAACAAAAACGAAACGAAATTTTTTAAAAAAACAAAATGAAAACAAAAACGAAACGACCAAATTTGCTGTGTTTTTCATTTTCGTTGCAGCAGATGCATTGAACTAAAAAGAATGCTAACGAAACAACAATTTTTCATTTTCGCTTTCATTTTTTCGTTTTGTTACCTAACGAAACGAAAACGAATTTTTTTGCAAAAAAAAGTCACGAAAACGAAAACAAACCAAAACGGACCCCTAAACGACCAAACGACAAACGAAACACAATTTTTTTTGAGTCGTGCCCATCTCTAGTCTATATGGTGGTTCCTTTCCCTTCTTGCCTTTTCCCTTCGCCGGAGGCTCTCGGGCGGCAGCTCAGCCGCCGGCGTGCAGTACGCACTCCCGGTGACTCGGGCGGCATGCCGGCCGCCGGTGGCTGCCTTTCATCTCCCTTGGGGGGCACTTGGTGGTCATCCTCCTTTGTTATTCCTGGCGGCTGGGGGTTCCCGGGTGGCAGATTGTGTTGACTGCTCGCGCCATTCCCTCCTGTGGAGGGCTGAAGGACTGGGACTTGGAGTGCTTGACCAACGGTGGAGTTGGGGTATGATGGAGGGCAAACTTTCTGTCGGGGGTCTCCGAAGTTCGAACTCGGACCTTGGGTTTCATCTTAATTTCTTGCAGTCTGACCTGGCATATCTTGCCATCGTTACATGCCTGATTTTCCACCTAGCTGCAGTGACCTTGAAATTAACCATCTGAGCCACAATCACCTGGCCTCTCTCCTCCCCCCCCCTCTCCCAGGTGTTTTACATCTTCTCCTGGCGCTTTGCCCATTATGTTATGTATTGTTCATTTAGTTGCTTTGTTGGTAATTACTTTATTATCTGTTATTTTTTTCTTTATTATTATTATTATTATTATTATTATTATTATTATTATTATTATTATTATTATTATTATTATTATTATTATTATTATTATTATTATTTGCTTTTACCTCTTCCTTTATTTTTATAGTTTTTTGTATTGTGTTTTACTTAGTTGTAGCTTGCACTGTTTCTGTGCTTTGGTTTTTGTCAATTGTATTAGCCTTTATTGTTTTCATTTGTTCCTTTTTTCTTTTCTTTTTTCCTCCCCTTTTCCTTTAGGCCACCATGTCGGCAGGGACTCTCATCTCAGTGGTGTCTGGCCGTGGGAGGTACGCTCTGGACGGTGGGATCGGTCGGGTAAGAAGAACTAGGGACCGGCATCTAAGGCCTCTCCCCCGTTCTGATCCCATCGTCCACCGCCATCTACCTGGGTGCCATCCCGCCAGCGCCTCCGATCTGACCTGCCTGCTGATTAATGCCAGGTCGGTGCACAATAAGACCCCGCTCATCCTCGATTCTATCCTGGATGAGCGCGCCGACCTGGCATGTATTACCGAGACCTGGGTGGGCGCGGAGGGCGGGGCTTCCCTCTCTCTCCTGTGCCCACCCGGGTTTCAGGTTCAGTGGGCAGGCAGATCGGAGGGTAGGGGGGTGGGGTGGCCATCGTTTTCAGGGAATCCCTTCACGTTAGCAGGTCCGCGACGATGGTGTGTTCTGGGGTGGAATGCCTCCATCTATCTGTGGGTCAGCGAGATAAGTTTGGCATTGTGCTGGTGTACCGTGCTCCCCGCAACCCAGCACAATCCCTACCAGAGATCGCCGAGTTCATCTCGGCTGCTTTGTTGAGGTCGCCCCGCCTTTTGGTGGTTGGGGACCTCAACTTGCATGCCGAGGTGGAACTCTCTGGTGCGGCTCTGGAATTCATGGAATCCATGGCTTCCATGAACTTATCTCAGCATGTTTTATGCCCCACCCATAGAGCTGGCCACACCCTAGACCTGGTCTTTTCCTCCATGTCGCCGGATTCGTGTCTGGGGGTTGGGGACATCTTGCCCCTGCCCGTGTCATGGTCGGACCATTACCTGCTAAAAGTTTCCCTGTCGATCTGCCCCCCACCCCGCGGGGAGCACCCCTCTTACACCTGGGCTCGCCCCCGTAGGCTCCTGGACCCTACAAGGTTTATGGAGGCCTTCGGGGAGCTCTCTGGCGGTCTGGCAGATGATCCGGTTGATGCCCTGGTGGAAAGGTGGTATGTTGGTGCCGCCGGGGCGGTAGACCGGATCGCCCCTAAGCGTCTCCTACGATGTCGAGGCCGCTCCTCCCCGTGGTTCACGGAGAAGCTGCGGTCGATGAAGCAAGAACATAGGAGACTGGAGGTCATATGGAGGGCGAACCGGACGGAAGTGAATAGGGCTGCCCTTAAACAGCTGACTGGCCGCTATCTTCGCGCGATCAGGGACGCTAGAAGATCTTATGCCTCCCTGAGAATTGGGGAGGCCTCGAGCCGCCAGGCGGAGTTATTCCGGGTGGTTCGGGACCTCTCCAATCCCAGTCAGCTGCGGCCTCCTCCTAGTGATTTCACTAGTGAGCAATTTGCAGCCCATTTTAGATCAAAAATTGAGGCCATCCGTTCCGACTTGCCCCCCAGTTGCTCTAGTCCATCCTTTGGGTCTTCCAGTGCCTCACCCCTCCGTTCTCCCCTCCTGGACGAGTTCGGGCCGGTCTCTTCAGCGGAGGCCTCCAGAGCTATGGCTCGTTGCCGGCCGGCGGCCACTCCCTTTGACCCTTGCCCAGCTTGGCTTATAAAATCTGCCGAGGGGAACATGCCAGAGTGGTTTTCTTCCATCGCCACGGCCTCCTTTCGGGAGGGTTGTTTCCCTTCCCGCCTGAAGGAGAACGTGGTAAAACCCATTCTTAAGAAACCTGGCTTGGCGACGGACGATCTCTCCAACTTCCGTCCGATCGCCATTGTTCCCTTCCTGGGCAAGGTTGTCGAGGGAGTGGCTGCTGTCCGGCTGCAGTCATACCTGGAGTTAAACCATATCCTGGACCCCTTCCAGTCTGGATTCAGGCCTCTTCGCGGAACCGAGACCGCCCTGGTCGCTCTGCAGGATGACCTCCTCAGGGAGGCCGACAGGGGGTGTTCCTCCCTGCTCGTCCTCCTTGATCTCTCAGCAGCCTTTGATACCGTCGACCACGGTAACCTTCTGGCCTGGCTCACTGAGGCGGGAATTGGTGGTCAGGCCTTGGCCTGGCTCCGTTCCTTCCTTGGCGGCCGGACCCAGAGGGTACAGCTGGGGGATGTCTTGTCGGCTCCTTGGGCTCTCCCTTGTGGGGTGCCCCAGGGGTCGGCAATCTCCCCCGTGCTGTTCAATGTTTATATGAGGCCGCTGGGGGAGGTCATCAGGAGATATGGAGTTCGCTGTCATCGGTACGCTGATGACGCGCAGCTCTATATCTCCTTTTCTACGTCTGCAGAGGAGGCGGTTCGCTCCCTCGATCTGTGCCTGGAGGCCGTTCTGGAATGGACCAGAGATAACCGGCTCAAGCTTAATCCGGAGAAGACGGAGGTTCTGTTCTTTGGGGCGCCTTCGCCTCGGTACTATGGCCCCCTCCCTAGACTGGGGGGTACTTCCCTCCAGCCTACAGACAGGGCCAGGAATCTGGGCGTGGTCCTGGATTCGGCCCTCTCCCTGGAAGCCCAGGTGATGGCCGTCTCCAGGGCCGCTTTTTTTCCATCTCCGCAGGATCGCCCAGATCCGTCAGTACCTTGACGAGTCCTCCCTGAGGACAGTCGTGCAGGCCCTGGTGATCTCGAGGATCGACTATTGCAATGCCCTCTACATGGGGTTGCCCTTGACCCTGGTCCGGAGGTTACAGCGGGTGCAAAATGCGGCGGCCAGGCTGGTGGTGGGTGCTCGTAGATTCGAGCGCATCACCCCAGTCCTGGTCCGCCTGCATTGGCTTCCCGTTGTCTTCCGGATCAGGTTCAAGGTTCTGGTCTTGGTTTTCAAGGCCCTCCACGGCTTGGGACCAGGATACCTGGCGGAGCGCATCTCCCTGAGGGCATCCGGATCCAGACCCACGAGATCATCGCAGGCGCGCTCCTTGAGAGTGGCCACACCCAGAGAGGCGCGGAAAACGCGTACGCGGAACCGCGCCTTCTCTGTGGTGGGGCCCTCGCTCTGGAACCATCTCCCTCCTGAGCTGCGCCTGCTGGAGTCCCTGCCCGCCTTTAAGAGGGCTTTGAAGACCTTCCTCTTCAAGGAAGCATATGGTGCCCTTATTAGTTAGTGCTTTTTTTTTTTTCTTTGCCTCACCGTTTGCCGCCATCTTGTCCTCTGCTGCCCTTGCTTGGTGGCCTGGTTATTCTCAGCTTTTTAGCCTTTTTAGCTTTTAGCTTTTTGCGTTGTTAGCCGCCCAGAGTTCCCGTTTGGGAAGATGGAGCGGGATATAAGTATTTAAATAAATAAATAAATAATAAATAATATTATTGTATTATTAAATGTATCTTCTTGCAACATAGGTGCAGTGTTATCCACGGAGGTTTCTTGTAAGTTGTTTCCACCTTGTTTCCCATAACTATGCGTACATGTGGGCAGAGATAGAAAAAGTTAACTTTTTAAATAGGATCAACTGCAGTGGTTCTCAACCTGTGGGTCCCCAGATGTTCCTGGACTGCAACTCCCAGAAGCCGCCATCACTCACTGTGCTGATTGGGGTTTCTCAGCTAGTATGGCTATTGGAATGGTCATTATGGCTAGAACATTCTGGGAATGGTAGGGTTTTTAAACAACCTCATAATCCTGTCCCCGTCTCCTTGACCCATATAAATTCATGGGTTAAGCTTCTCTTTTCTTAAAAGGCCCAGGTAGTAGGGATGAGAAAAAAAATTCAACCAGAGACTACGTTAGAGCTTCAGCTGGGGAGAATGGACAATGATTGAAGCTGATGGTTTGATTCAGTATAAGACAGTTGCGTGTATTCAATGGAATCCACATTACTCACCCATTGTGTACACTACACAAAGTTGGAGAAGCTTTCTAAATGATTCATCAGCTCTCTAGTCATACAAGCTTGTCAGGGTTTTGGCAATGAAGATGTGCATTTTTCTCTTCTTGTTAAGGATAAGCACATGGGTTGAAGACAGCTTTGTGTGAGAAAACAAACAGGGGTACACTTTGGAAGGGATAACTTGGTGTCACTATGTATACACTTTTAAGATATATAAAGGACTTTGCTTTGATTGTGAATGTTTGTAACTTTCTTGAGTTCCTTTGCTTCGTGAACATGAACCATGGTTTGTACTGGCCATCCGACAAAGTGTTGCATTTTTTTAAAAAAAACCTGATGGCAGCTGTAATTTTTTTTATTTTCAATGTAAACACAGCATTATACAATGAGGGAGAATGGAGATTAAGTATGTTAGCTTCCCCCTCCATTGCTGAAGACAGAAGAAGCTTCTGGACTTGATGTAGATCTAGGAAGGGCAATTTTGAGGGCTTTTGCTTTTGCTCCTAGCACAGTTGATGGGACACACCCAGCCTGGAAGAGGTGTGTGTATGTGTGTGTGTGTGTGCATGTGTGCGTGCATGCGTGCACGCATGCGTGTGTGCATTCAACATCAACACTATAAGAAGAAGCCCCCGTGGTGCAGTGGTTAAATGCTTGTACTGCAGGTAAAACTGTGATCACTACTGAACAGCTCTAGCTAGAGATGGGCACGACTTAGCGGTATTCCCTTTTCCGTTTCCGTTACTCGTATCCGTTACTCTACGGAAACGGTAACGGGAATTACTCCGCCAGAATTCGAGCTCGAACCGACGAACGAACAATTTGGTCTGATTTGTCGTGCTCGTTACTTGCATCGCAGCGATCGCGCAATGCCAAGAGGCACAGAAAAAAGTTTTTAAAAGTAAAAAAAAAAACGATTCCCGGCCCTAAAAGTAGGCGAAAACTGTCTGAGGGCACCTACCAGGCCAGAAGGGTGTTTTATTTGGGGGGGGGTTTCCCCGCCCCCTCTCCTTGGCTATTGCTACTGCTGCGCTGCTGGTACCAGGCTGGGAGGGCGCATCCATTTGCCATGCAATGCGGGGGATCCAAAATGGTGACCGCAATATTTTTTTTGAAATCGTTGCCCAAAACCCCACCAAAGCACCACAGAAACATGCGAAAATTAGCTATTTTAAATGCTTGAATTTTTACAGTAGCAGCAGTGGGTTTTTCTTGCAAAAAAAAAGTCTCTGTTGATTTTATTTTATTTTATTTTATTTTATTTTTTACACCTGCGCATTCGCAATGATGGGCTCGCCCATGGGAGTAGACCATGCAAAGTTTTGGAGCCATTCCACCAATCGCATGGCCAGGTTTTGCTGACTGTACCAGGCTGGGAGGGCGCATCCATTTGCCATGCAGTGCGGGGGATCCAAAATGGCAACCGCAATTTTTTTTTGAAATCGTTGCCCAAAACCCCACCAAAGCACCACAGAAACATGCGAAAATTAGCTATTTTAAATTCTTGAATTTTTACAGTAGCAGCAGTGGGTTTTTCTTGCAAAAAAAAAAGTCTCCGTTGATTTTATTTTATTTTATTTTATTTTATTTTTTTACACCTGCACATTTCCCATGGGAGTAGACCATGCAAATTTTCCACCAATCGCATGGCCACTTGGCCAGGTTGACCACAGAGACTTCTGGGATGTGCCAATCGGGCATAAACAGCCACTAAATCGTAGCCCAAACCCGAACCCTAAGCCTAACCCATACGCCAGTACACTGTCCTTCTAAGTGGGTCAGAGAGGCACCCAGAGGTGCACCCCAATACTCACCCTAACCTCACCCGTAACTAGCCTAACCCTAGCCCTTGCGCTAACCCGTCTTAACACTAAGCCAGATCTACTTGCATTGCACTACATGCAAGTACGTTCGACACAGCGGGTGCAAAGAGTCTGCCAGTCCGTCACTTGTGGCTCTGGCTGACTCTTGCAGCTCCCTCCAGGAGCCCGCTACCCCCCCCAAACCAGTACTAACGACAACAAAAAAATGAAAAAACGAACCGACTAATTTTTGCGAAATTTCGCGAAAAGCGGAAACGAGCCGAAATGGACTGCCTCCGACACACGACAACTCGAAAACGTCATTTTCCCTAGTCGTGCCCATCTCTACTGTTCAGCAGTGGAATATGCTGCCACAAAGGGTGGTGTAGTCTCCTTCTTTGGAAGTTTTTAAGCAGAGGCTGGATGGCCATCTGTCGGGAGTCCTGTGATGGGGGTTCCTGCATGGCAGGGGGTTGGACTAGATGGCTCTTGAGGTCTCTTCCAACTCTATGATTTTATGATTTTATGATTCTATGCTTGGAGAAAACTCCGACATCCCAATGCAACTGCACCCCAATGCAAAACGCACTGTTCCTGGAGATGCCCGGAAATGGATTTTTTCCCCAGTGGGAAAAAAAGTTATAATGGAATGAAGGATTTATGGGAGTTTAACAACCACAATCAGACCACAGGCCACATTTGATCAACCTCTGATATGGATCTTTCCCTGCCCCAAAAGATCTAAATGGGTACTGATTAGAGATAGGCACGAAACGCTAAAATGGTATTTTGTGCTCATTATTCGAGCCCTGGGGCCTGTTTCGGGTCATTTCCATTTTTCAGGGCCCAGGGGCCCACTCCATTTTTTGGGCGTCGTTTTTTGGCACCCGGTGGAAAAGCGTTCCCGCGGCCGTGGGGAGCCCTCCCGGGGCTGGGCGCCACTGGTACCAGCGGCAAGCCTCCTGGGAGAGCTGTCCCACATCTGAGGGGAGCCCTCCCGGGGCTGGGTGCTGCCGGAGCCAGTGGCAAGCCTGCCGGGAGAACGATTCCGTGGCCACGGGGAGCCCTCCCGGTGCCGTGCACTGCCACAGTAGCCGGCAAGCCAGCCAGGAGAAAAGTCCCGCAGCCACAGGGGGCTCTCCTGGCCAGCTTGACAGCACCGGAGGTGCCCGGGAGGGCTGGGGGGAGATTTAAAAAGCCTGCTCTTCCCCCACCCCATCAGGTGGGTGGAGAGAGCGGGCTTTTTAAATCTTCTCCCCTCCCGAAGCTAGCACTGAGCGGCTACTGGGCGCTGGCACTGGGAGGGGGGACATGGGGAAGAAAGCATGGGCAAGGAAGATCCCCTTCAGACCTCCCTTCACCCCTCTGTGTGCAGAGGGGAGAAGGGGGGACTCAGCTTCCCGCGAGGCTCAGCCGATCTCCTCCACCCCGGGTGACAGCTGCCCAGCCGTCACCCGGGGGGCGGAGGAGACCGCGGCCGAGGCTCAGCCGATCTCATCCACCCCGGGTGACAGCTGCCCAGCCACCACCTGGGGCGGAGGAGATCGAGGCACGGTCTTGCCTCCACGCATGGAGGCGAGACCGCGGCCGAGGCTCAGTCGATCTCCTCCGCACCGGATGACAGCTGCCCGGCCGTCACCCTGGGCGGAGGAGATTGGATGAACGAATTGAACATAACCGAACTAATTTGTTCCGGTTCTGTTCGGTTCGTGCCCAAATTACTCTGGGCTCCGTTATTCGTTCCGTTACGTAACGGAACGAATAATGGATAACGGAATGATTTTTTTTTCCGTTTCGTGCCCATCTCTAGTACTGATGTCATCAGTCAGGGGTCTGTGCTGAGCACACAAACTCATTTCCACTCTCCTCCTTTCCATGAATAATTTGAGTATCCCATCCCCTTTGCCACTGGGTTTTTTTCAATAATAAAGGGCCTTTTCACACGACCCCTAAGATCCGCTGGTCCCTTAAATTCGGACCAAAGATCTTAGGGGTTCGTTGCCCTTCCTTCCTCCCCACCAGAGAAAGAGGGGGAAAAATGCAGCTCACCTGGAGGAGCTTCCCGGAGCTCCGTTTCTCTTCCGTTTCTCTTCTGCTTGCTTTTTTTCCTCCCACCTCTTCTCTTAAAGGGGCAGGAGGCAAAAAAAAGACAAGCAGAAGCCAGGAGAGCCCCGCACTGACCAGATTAAATCCGGACCTGGGGATTTTCACCCACCTCAAGCAGGTACAAGAAAGTGCAGCTGGGTCGCGCTTAGGTGGGCGGGGTCGCACTTAATTGTCTGCAAAGTCCGGAGCTGGTGGGAAAACACTTGTAAGGTCCGGACCTTGCAGCCATTTCCTGCGGAGCTTAGGGGTCATGTATAAAGGCTCAAAAAGTGGGTAATGAACCACTAAATAAATGTTGTAGGTCCAAGAGGAGTTGAAAGAGCAGCTGTTAAAGGCAAGGCAGTGACTGGAAACAAGTCTGCAAACATGGCTTTCAAATGGAGCAATTAGACAGGTGGTTTGTTGGAACCCTTTTAAGAGCCTCTGTGTGTTCTGGTTCCCAGTATGGGCTTCTGGCTGTGCTGGCAATCAGCTCTTTCATTTCCTGCTTGTTTTGGAAAGCAAAATTGAACTGAACAGAATTCTGGAGCAAAACCAAACCCCCACAAATACAATACCATCCATTAACATCTGGGCCATGTACTCTGCAGGCTTGGCTTTGTGTGATGAGAGCCTAGGGACGACAGATCTATATCAATATATTTTGAGATCACGGGATCAGAAATTACAGGTCCTTAACCATGCCGGGCCAATGACAGAATAATCCAGTAGAATTTCAGTGTAAAACCCATGGTTAGGAGGAGAGAGCAGCAAGCTGTGATTGATATTATACCATGCAAGTTACAAGAGACTGGAAGGGATGAAGGATGAGGGTCTTAAGAGTATGCAATCATGGGCCAAGTTATTAGATGCAAATGTGGTGTTTGCTTCATGAAAGAGATACATCTTTCAGCCTGAGAGCCGAATTCAGTTTCAGATATATTCTCAGGAGCATATTCCAGTTACACGAGGCAAAAGAAAATGATTTCAATTTTTTCAGAATGGCAAACAATCCATAAGAAATAGATGTCTGTGAAGATTCTCAGTCATCCGGGTGAGTATCTTCACATGTCCACCACCAAGGCCATAGCGAACAACCCATACTATATGGCTTTCAGCACCTTAGGCCATTGTTTACCTAATGGCCTATTGAGACTATTGTCCACCTAACGAGCCTATTCAGGCCACTGTTCATCTTATGAGCTGATTTCAGACCAAGGACTCACAACTAGCTTTACTCAGACTGATGAAGCTGTTTGGATGAGCAGCGAAACGTTTCAGTCTCTCAAGAGGTCCAGTTGCCATGACTCCACTTCCAGACAATCTATCTCTGTGTTGTGTCATTATAGTCGTGACTGACTCTTCGTGACCCCATGTCCATGGAGTTTTCTTGGCAGGAATACTGGAGTGGTTTGCCAATTCCTACTCCAGGCACCTACAGCACCTGGTATTCCCTGGTGGTCTCCCATCCAAGTATTAACCAGGGCCAACCCTGCTTAGCTTCCAAAATCTGGCGAGATCAATTGTGCTTAGGGCATCTGTTGTTGTTGTTCAGTCGTTCAGTCGTGTCCGACTCTTCGTGACCCCATGGACCAGAGCTCTCCAGGCCTTCCTGTCCTCCACTGCCTCCCGGAGATTTGTCAAATTCATTTTGGTTGCATCGATGACACCGTCCAACCATCTCATTCTCTGTCGTCCTCTTTTCCTTTTGCCTTCAATTTTTCCCAGCATCAGGGCCTTTTCCAGGGAGTCCTCTCTTCTCATGAGGTGGCCAAAGTACTGGAGCCTCAGCTTCAAAATCTGTCCTTCCAGTGAACATTCGGGGTTGATTTCTTTCAGAATGGATAGGTTTGATCTCCTTGCAGTCCGGGGACTCTCAAGACTCTCCTCCAGCACCACAGCTCAAAAGCATCAATTCTGCAGCGATCAGCCTTCTTTATAGTCGAGCTTTCACTTCCATACATCACTACTGGAAAAACCATAGCTTTAACCATCCTGACCTTAGTTGGCCAAGTGATGTCTCTGCTCTTTAGGATGCTATCTAGGTTTGCCATTGCTTTCCTCCCAAGAAGCAGACATCTTTTTATTTCGTTGCTGCAGTCGCCATCTGCAGTGATCAAGGAGCCCAAGAAAATAAACTCTGTCACTGCCTCCATTTCTTCCCCTTCTATTTGCCAGGAGGTGATGGGACCAGTGGCCATGATCTTAGTTTTTTTTATGTTGAGCTTCAGCCCATTTTTTTTCACTCTCCTCTTTCACCCTAATTAAGAGGTTCTTTAATTCTTCCTCACTCTCTGCTATTAGAGTAGTATCATCTGCGTATCTGAGGTTGTTGATATTTCTTCCGGCAATCTTAATTCCGGCTTGTGATTCATCCAGACCGGCCTTTCTCATGATGTACTCTGCATATAAGTTAAATAGGCAAAGTGACAGTATACAGCCTTGTCGTACTCCTTTCCCAATTCTAAACCAGTCAGTTGTTCCATAGCCAGTTCTGATGGTTGCTGCTTGTCCCACATATAGATTTCTTAGGAGACAGATAAGGTGGTCAGGCACTCCCATTCCTTTAAGGACTTGCCATAGTTTGTTGTGGTCTACACAGTCGAAGGCTTTGGCATAGTCAATGAAGCAGAAGTAGATGTTTTTCTGGAACTCTCCGGCTTTCTCCATAATCCAGCGCATGTTGGCGATTTGATCTCTAGTTCCTCTGCCCCTTCGAAATCCAGCTTGTAGTTCTGGAAGTTCTCTTTCCACATACTGCTGAAGCCTGCCTTGTAGAATTTTGAGCATAACCTTGCTAGCATGTGAAATGAGTGCAATTGTGCGATAGTTGGAGCATTCTTTGGCGTTTCCTTTCTTTGGGATTGGGATGTAGACCAATCTTTTCCAGTCCTCTGGCCACTGCTGGGTTTTCCAAATTTGCTGGCATATCTTATGCAGCACCTTTACAGCATCCTCTTTTAAGATTTTAAAGAGTTCAATTGGAATGCCGTCACCTCCACTGGCCTTAGGGCATCTAGGCAGCCAGATAACCCATAAGAAAAGCTAAGAAATTGCCAAATGGCAGTGTCGCAGGTAAGAGGGTCCCAACCCTCTGAGAACATCCAGAGGCCTACACGAGACTCCCAGAAGGGCAAATTTGGGGGCCAGGTTATATGCTTCCCCACACTAGTTTACAAGCATATTGTAAGTTACCAAATTTTGTTATCATGGTCATGGCTATACTTTTCTGTGGAATCACAGCATTGTCAGGGGCTTCAGTGTGCAGTTCCAAAGACAGATTGGCTGCTACATCAAGAAGGAGATTTGTAGCTTGAATAGTCTATACAGTATATCCCAGACCATGAAGATTTTGTAAGTATGAAGTAACAAAGGAGTTGTGCGACTGCTGATGTGGTCCTTTGGACGTTTTGCATCCCAACTGACAGAGCCTTCTTCCATTATAAACCAAGGATAAGGAGTTGGAATCTAAAATCTTTAAAGGACCACAATTCCCCCTGCCTCCACTAGAATATGTAGATATACAGTGTGGCAAAAGGAAAAAAACCAAGTATGAATATTCATGAGTCTGTTTTGAATAGCCAATCACCAAGCTGCTCGGAGTGGCTAAGAATGTTATATATGGAAACCTAATAGGTGCTGGAGAGTTCAGTTAAGTTAGAGTTAGAGTTGAGAGCAGCTCAGTTCAGTTCAGTTGAAAGAGCTGAGAGTCGGTTTGGATTGCCAGGTGGGAGATCCTGCCACTGAAAAGGGACTGGTTTATAAAGGAAACACATTGTTATAAGATTTCATGTATGCAATACAATAACATCGGCTAAAGCTATCATAACACTGAGCATCTAATTGTAAACTAATAAACGTTTCATGTTTTGTTTTAAAACTAGATAACCTGGTGTGACCCTCTCTCAAATACATACAAGTATCCAGTTAATCTGGTGGCGGCAGTGAGTGGAAACCCAGTGTGTGATGCGGTGTACATCACATACAGTAGAGCTGCAACGAAGGCTGAGTAAAAATATGCATTCATGGTGAGACAGATTTGCTACTACTGCAGTTGAAGTCGATGATATAGTACACCTGTGACCTTTCTGCCAACAGTCCCCGTTCATTTGTGTTCATTAGACAGGCTCTTGTGTCTTCCACATTTTATATCTGTACATTCTAAAACTGTTCAGTCTCATAAATCCAGGTAAGTGCACCAGAGAGGTTTTCCTTTTAGATACTGGCAAATTTGCTGCTAAACAGAGAGGAGTGATTAGTTATAAAGCCACGATACTCCGGTTGAAATATTCCCATGGAGCGAGTAACGGGGCTTGTTCATCATACCTTAGTTTTTAACTGCCAGCATGAGAAATATTTATTCTTTTTCTTTCTGTCACTGGAATGTTCCTGTTTAAGAAACTCTTCCAGTATTTATTTATTCTAGTTCCATGTCTAAGCAGGGCAGTATGAGTAGATCTTAACCCCATATATGGGCTATGACTAAACAAGAGCTTACTCACATCCTCCAGTCAATCAAGACAATGATAAAGATGCATCAAGGAGTGAAATAAGCTGAAAAGACAAGAAGAGAGCATTGCTTCCAATTGCTGCCAGCCAAGCTCTCAATAGATAAACTTGGATTACGGCTCAACTATGTCTACCCCAAACTGAGATACATTTCAGTTTTATTTATTTATTTTGAATATTTCACCCCATCTTTCTCCTTGGAATAGGACCCAAGGTGGCTTACAATAAAGAGGGACAATATGGAGCCCAGAATATTTAAGACGTATTCAAATTAAGAACAGGGAATTAGGAGAGGCATCTGAGAACAGTAAAATGTAACATTAAAGCTACAAAAACCACACAAAAAGAAAAGGAAAATCCATCATGAGGGGTGGAAGCTTATATGGAAATCACTATTGTTCTTATGAAATCAGTCAATGTCATCATGCATGGTAATCCATCTAAAAGTCACATAGTAGGTAGTCCGTCATTCAGGGAAAGCTTACCTGAAGAGGAAGGTCTTTGCCTGTTTCCAGAAAAACAGAAGAGACAGGGCAGTCCTGGCCTCCAGCAGGAGGGAGTTCCAAAGTCTGGGAGGAGCAACACAGAAGAACTTCCATGTGTCCTTCTGAGACATACCTGTGAAGATGGCGGGATGGAGAGAAAGGGCTCTCCTCATGACCTAAGCACCCAAGCCAGTTCATAATGTGAGATTCAATCTTTGAGGCAGCTTGGACCCAGACCATTAGTGCTTTGATGCCTGAATCTGAGCATCCCCTGCCTGTTCTGCATTCCTGTTGTGCCTTTTGCTGGTGAGGGGATGGTGTTTCGTCCCTACCTGTACCTACGGGCTCTGAAGTGCTCTTCCTCCCAATTTCACCGACTAGCTGGGTCTGAACAGAGGACAGCCAAAGTATTCCTAGAATTCCTTAGTCAGCTTGGAATTATAGTCAAGAAAAGTAACTTTCCCAAGTCTCTAGTTTGCATCTGATAAGCTGTATATCAGAGCTCAAGGTGTAGCTGCCAGGTAAATGGGCAAGAATGAGAAGGTGGAGGATGGAGTCAATGTGAAGTTTTTACAGCTGATGGATTATCACAAATAGGAGTAGAATTTTCCTTGGGTGTGGGTTAAACGATGAATTGGGAATGACTTGGGTGTATGTGTGTGTCAAGAACTCTTATGGCTCGACTTATGAGCAGATTTTAAACAGTCAGACTGCAATTATTTAACAAACAATGCTGTCATTACAAGAAGTCAACACGGGTTTCTTAAAAACAAGTCATGTTTGGCAGTGGAATATGCTACCACAAAGGGTGGTGGAGTCTCCTTCTGTGGAGGTTTTTAAGCAGAGGCTGGATGGACATCTGTCGGAAATATTGTAATGGGGTTCCTGAATGGCAGGGGGTTGGACTAGATGGCCCTTGAGGTCTCTTCCAACTCTATGATTCTATGATTCTATCTCTTTCTTTGATAGAATTACAGGCCTGGTAGATGAGGGGAATGCTGTAGATATTGCTTATCTGGACTTTAGTAAGGCCTTTGATAAGGTTCCCCATGATATTCTCGCTAAGAAGTTAGTAGAAAGTGGGGCAGATAGTGCTATTGTTAGGTGGATTTGTAATTGGTTGACTGATTGCACCCAAATGGTGACCATAAATGGCCTCTCTTCAGCTTGGAGAGATGTGACCAGTGGGGTGCCCCAGGGTTCTGTTCTGGGTCCAGTGCTGTTCAATATCTTTATTAATGACTTGGAGGAAGGACTAGAGTATGCTAATTAAATTTGCTGATGATACCAAATTGGGAGGGGTTGCTAATTCCCTAGAGGATAGGATGAAAATTCAAAAAGACCTTGACAGATTAGAGTGCTGGGCCAAAGCTAGGATTTCAACAGAGGGAAATGTAGGGTGCTACATCTAGGTAAAAAGAATGAATTGCACAGATATAGGATGGGGGATACATGACTGGAGAAGAGTACCTGTGAAAGGGCTTTGGAAGTCTTGGTGGACCACAAATTGAACATGAGTCAGCAGTGTGATGCGGCAGCCAGGAAAGCCAATGTGATTCTTGGTTGCATCAACAGAACCATGGTGTCTAGATCAAGGGTGGTGATAGTACCACTCTATTCTGCTCTGGTCAGACCCCACCTGGAGTACTGTGTCCAGTTCCGTGCGCCTCAATTTAAAAAGGATGTTGACAACCTCGAGCGGGTGCAGAGGAGGGCAACCAGGATGGTTGAGGGTCTGAAGGAAATGTCTTATGAGGAACAGCTTAGGGAACAGGGAATGTTTAGCCTTTCAACAAGAAGGCTGAGGGGGAATATGATAGGTATGTTTAAATATTTGAAAGGATGTCATATTGAAGAGGGAACAGGTTTGTTTTCCATGGCTTCAGAGACTAGGACTCGGGGAAATGGTTTCAAACTACAGGAAAAAAGATTCCATTTGAACATTAGGAAGAACTTCATGACAGAGCTGTTCGGCAGTGGAATATGCTGCCACAAAGGGTGGTAGAATCTCCTTCCTTGGAGGTTTTTAAGCAGA
Source organism: Phrynocephalus guinanensis (assembly GCA_037367245.1). Taxonomy (NCBI): domain Eukaryota; kingdom Metazoa; phylum Chordata; class Lepidosauria; order Squamata; family Agamidae; genus Phrynocephalus; species Phrynocephalus guinanensis. Next base: position 165,929,352 of record CM074733.1, read on the forward strand.
GGCTGGATGGCCATCTGTCGGAAATATTGTGATGGGGTTCCTGCATGGCATGGGGTTGGACTAGATGGCCCTTGAGGTCTCTTCCAATTCTATGATTCTATGATTCTTGGTCTCATAAGCACCACCATGCCGTATTTGGTTACATTAGTCTCAACAAGCTCTCAGCCACAAACAACCATTGTACTCCTTTTCCCCCATTGCCTAAAAGTGTGCATGTTTGAAATACTGTAGTATTGTTTTGCATGGCAGGGAGTTGGACTAGATGGCCCTTGAGGTCTCTTCCAACTCTATGATTCTATGATTCTATGATTCTACGATTCTATGATTCTCTCTCTCTCTCTCTCTCTCTCTCTCTCTCTCTCTCTCTCTCTCTCTCTCTCTCTCTCTATATATATATATATATATATATATATATATATATATATATATATATATATATATATATATATATATATATATATATATATATATATATATATATGCATGTTAGGGTGGATTCGGGTTTCTTCCCGAATCCACCCTAACATGCATACCTATACCCGTGAAAATCTACGAAAACCTATGGCCGTGAAAATCTACGAAAACCTATGGCCGTGAAAATCTACGAAAACAAATATATATATATATATATATATATATATATATATATATATATATATATATATATATATATATATATGTATATATGCATGTTAGGGTGGATTCGGGTTTCTTCCCGTGTAGAAATCTGGTTGTTTTGGCGACGTTTCGACGAGGTCTCACTCGTCATCTTCAGGCTGGTGTTCTGGCTTCTTTCTTCTTGAAGCAAAGCGTGGTCTCAGTTGAAGTCCTTCTATAAATACTGCTGGGGGGGTGTGGTTTGCTTGCTCTGTTGCTGATTGTAGGTTCGTTTGTTCTTTTGTGATTTGCTGTGTGGCTGAGGCGATCGTTAAGGGATTAACTGCTGGTGGGTTAGATGGCTGTTTAGAGACATCCTGTGTGGGTGGGGTGCTGGATGTGTGTCTCTTAGCCTTTTGTTTCTTAACGACCTTGGTGATGGGTGTTCTGGCAGCATCCTGGTCTTTGGTGGAGTGGGGTTCTGTGTCTTGTGAATTCATTTTGGTCTGGCTACGGGTCTGTGGTCTCCCAATGTTTTTTTGGTGTGTGTAAGTGTGTTCCATGTGGTGACTGGAGTGGGGTGTAGCGGAAGATGGTACAGTCGTGGTTTTGTTATTGGATGGTGGTTTCGTTTCATCTGTGGGAAGGGTCTGGGTTTGTGTTTGGTGTGGATGGAAGGTGGTGGTATCTTGTGTCCTTTTGGACCTGGTGTCAGTCTTTGTGACAGAGGCTCGTCTGTTGACCAGGGCTAGTTTCCAGATGTCAGGCAAGCGGGAGGTGTCGTCACGTTTATTCATGTTGTTTGGGTGTTTCTCTCTATTTCAATGGCTTCCATGATTATTCGACTGTTGAAGTGTTCAGTTTTGGAGATGAGTTTGGTTCTTTCAAAATCAATTTCATGACCTGTTGTTTTTATGTGCTGGAAGAGAGAGGAAGATTTTTCTTCTTTTTTGACTGCGTTCTTGTGTTCTGCGATGCGTGCGCTTATTCTCCTGTTTGTCTGTCCGATGTATGTGGCTGGGCAGACTTTGCATGGTATTTCGTAGACTCCTTGGTTTTCTAGCTCAATCTTGTCTTTGGGGTTTCTTAAAATGTTGGCTATTTTTTGTTCGGTGCAAAAGGCTGTCTTGATATTGTGTTTGTGGAGAATTTTTTGCTGATTTTGTCTGTGGTGCCTTTGATGTAAGGGAGGAGGGCAGTGCCATTGTTCTCTTCTGTTTCTTGGTTCTTGGGGGGTGTTTCTTTTTGGATTAGTTTGGTGATGGTGTTTTTTTGGAATCCGTTCGCAATTAAAGCATTCGAGAGAGTGTGTAATTCAGTTTTTAGGTGGTCTTTGTCAGCGAGGCGTTTGGTTCTGGAGATGAGGGTTTTTGCTACTGAGTTGATCTGTGCAGGGTGGTGGTGTGATTGTGCATTTAAGTAGCGGTTTGTATGTGTTTTTTTCCGGTAGATGGTATGTCCTAAGGAGCCGTCGGGTTTTTTGTAGATTAGGACGTCCAGGAAGGGAAGTTGGTTGTTGGTTTCTATTTCCATAGTGAATTGTATTTTGGGGTGTAGGCTGTTGAGATGTGTGAGGAAGTTGTTCAGTTTGTCTTTCCCGTGTGGCCAGATAACAAAGGTGTCATCAACATATCTGAGCCAGAGTTTGGGTTTATGTTTGGATTTCTGTAACGCGTTGGTTTCAAAGTGTTCCATATATAGGTTTGCGATGACCGGTGAGAGGGGTGATCCCATGGGTGCTCCTTCTATCTGTTTGTATCTTTGTCCATTGTGGATGAAGTATGTGTTGGTTAGGCAGTGGTTGGTCAGATCTAGGATGTGCTTGGGGGGGTTGTATTTGTTGTGGATAGCTGTCAAGGCTTCTTGAATGGGCACTTGGGTGAAGAGCGAAACAACATCGAAGCTCACGAGTAGGTCGTTGGGTTGTAGGTCTTGTTTCTTTATAATTTCTATGAAGTGGAACGAGTTTTGTACGTATGAAGTGATGGATTCTGCATAGGGCTGGAGTTGTTTGGCAAGAAATTTGGCGAGGTTTTGTAGGGGTGAGCCTATGGAGCTGACTATGGGTCTGAGAGGTGTTCCTTCTTTGTGAATCTTGGGGAGACCGTAGAGCTTGGGGCATCTGGATGATTTCTCTCTGGGGATGATGCTTGGCTTGATTTCTTCACTTAAGGGAGAGGCTTTTATTTTGGCTTTGGTGGTTTTTTCCAGGTAGGTGGTGGGGTCTGTGTTCAAAGGTATGTAAGCAGGGTCTTGTAGTAGGTTGGATAGTTTGGCTTGGTAGTCAGATGTGTTCATCACCACTGTGGCATTGCCTTTGTCTGCTGGGAGGATGATTATGTTGTTGTCTTTCCTCAGGTTGTTGAGGGCTTTTTGTTCTTCTTTGTGTAAATTGCTTCTGGATGGTTTGCTGGAGCAGAGGACATTGGTGACTTCGAGTCTGATTTTGTTGGCTTCATCTGGGTTGATTTTGGTTAGGCTGGCTTCCACTCCGCATATGATGTTTTCAGTGGGGATGTGTCTGGGGGCGACTGCAAAGTTGAATCCTTTGGACAGGACTTTGGTCTCTGCGATGGTGAGTGTCCTGTCTGATATGTTGTGGACTGTTTGTTTCATGGGCTGCTGTGGGGGGGGGGGGTTGGGCTTCTGGCGTTTTTCCAGTTTGTGGAGTTTGTTGGTGTGTGTGTCTGTCTTGTGGGAAGTCTCTGTTTCAGCTCTCCAGGCGGCGAGTTGCTTGGATTTGTTCCAGAGTGTTGGGTGGATTTTGTTGCTGAGTTTGAGGTGGAGAGTGAGTAGGTTTCTGTTGGTTTGATCTAGTAGGTATCTTTTCCTGTGTAGTTCGTTTCTGATTAGGGCTAGTTCTGTTCTTTTCAGGATCCTTTCTCTGGATGGGGTTTTTGAGTGGTATTTCAGTTGGAAGCTTGTGGGGATCACATTTTTATCTCGGCAGTTGCGTAGGAATGCAATGTCACATAAGATGGTGGCTCTTCGGACTTCTAGTTTCTCGTAGGTTCTGGTCAGCTGGAAGGTTTCCTCCCCGTAGAGGTCGGATATTTGTTTTCGTAGATTTTCACGGGTATAGGTATGCATGTTAGGGTGGATTCGGGTTTCTTCCCGTGTAGAAATCTGGTTGTTTTGGCGACGTTTCGACGAGGTCTCACTCGTCATCTTCAGGCTGGTGTTCTGGCTTCTTTCTTCTTGAAGCAAAGCGTGGTCTCAGTTGAAGTCCTTCTATAAATACTGCTGGGGGTGTGTGGTTTGCTTGCTCTGTTGCTGATTGTAGGTTCGTTTGTTCTTTTGTGATTTGCTGTGTGGCTGAGGCGATCGTTAAGGGATTAACTGCTGGTGGGTTAGATGGCTGTTTAGAGATGAAACGAAACCACCATCCAATAACAAAACCACGACTGTACCATCTTCCGCTACACCCCACTCCAGTCACCACATGGAACACACTTACACACACCAAAAAAAACATTGGGAGACCACAGACCCGTAGCCAGACCAAAATGAATTCACAAGACACAGAACCCCACTCCACCAAAGACCAGGATGCTGCCAGAACACCCATCACCAAGGTCGTTAAGAAACAAAAGGCTAAGAGACACACATCCAGCACCCCACCCACACAGGATGTCTCTAAACAGCCATCTAACCCACCAGCAGTTAATCCCTTAACGATCGCCTCAGCCACACAGCAAATCACAAAAGAACAAACGAACCTACAATCAGCAACAGAGCAAGCAAACCACACCCCCCCAGCAGTATTTATAGAAGGACTTCAACTGAGACCACGCTTTGCTTCAAGAAGAAAGAAGCCAGAACACCAGCCTGAAGATGACGAGTGAGACCTCGTCGAAACGTCGCCAAAACAACCAGATTTCTACACGGGAAGAAACCCGAATCCACCCTAACATGCATACCTATACCCGTGAAAATCTACGAAAACATATATATATATATATATATATATATATATATTTGTTTTCGTAGATTTTCACGGGTATAGGTATGCATGTTAGGGTGGATTCGGGTTTCTTCCCGTGTAGAAATCTGGTTGTTTTGGCGATTTCTACACGGGAAGAAACCCGAATCCACCCTAACATGCATATATATATATATATATATATATATATATATATATATATATATATATATATATATATATATATATATATATATATATATATATATATATATATATATATATATATATATATATATATATATATATAAGTACACATCATTTTACCTGTGCCATATCAATAGCTTCCCAAATATACAGATTTCCATGACAAGAAAGGATCCATCAGTTGACTGTGAGGAGATATGAAATGGGCATTTCCGTTTGGAATGATTGGATTAATCTTTACTGCAGCTTGATAGTTGCAGGACAGCAGTGTGTGGACTGGTGCACGGCCCCGAGCAAGTAACAAATGCAGAGGGGATTCCACATACAGGAGGGATGTAAAATGATGGAATCTGATTCAGACAGTTGGGATGAGGCCTAGAGGGCATTTCACGAGAGAGAAAACTCTCCTGATGAACTCTGGCCAGATCCACAAATGGCAGACCTGGTAATCCCTTGGGTAAATTTCGTTCACCTATTATTGACTATTTGGCTAAAGCCTCATTTACTTTTCATTTACTCAGCTTGTTTACTCACTCTGACTCTGCTCTGTTCATCTTTCATTTATTTACTCTTGGTTACTGGGCTAATTCCGTTTACTTTTCATTTACCTTTAGCTATTCTTGTCTACTTCTCATTAACTCACCATCCGTCTGTAAACAGCAAGGACATGTATTATTGTAATCAATAACTGTGCAAAGCATGCTCTGTTCACAAGGCGATGATTCCCTATAGAGCATCCAACCAGCATATGCCACCTTTACTCTTGTAACCAAACACTGATGTTGTGCATACTCTGGGATGTAAAACCATATGTAATAAAACATGCCAATGGCAAGGGGCATGATCGCTCCACTGGTCGGACAACTGGACTCAAGTCTTATTCCTTCAGGATCCTCCCACAGTAAAAGATGGACATTAAGTGACTGATGGATTGCAGTTAGCTTGGTGGCTCAAAAGCTGTGCACATTGATTGATTGCCAATTACATTTACCTTGCAATGATTTTTCTGAGTTTTCTTCCCACTGCATCTGAATCTGCATCTTTGAGAATGCTGTCTAATGTTTCTGATATGATTATCAATTGATCACTTTTTAGTGAGTCATTCATCACCTTCTTCCTGAATTCATCCTTAGACTGAGACTTCTGTTAATTTGGGGCATAGTTTCCTCCATCTCAAAGAACTGTGATGTCATTCTGTTTTAAGACTGATACTACTCCAATCCAGGGGTGAAAAACAACAAACACTGTATCTGAATCAGACCATCATGTCTTTCCAGCTTTCCATAAGTGCTCGCTGTTTAAACGACCTTGGCCAGCTGTTTATCCAGTTTAAACAGAAAAAATGTGCATCATAGAAAATAGGTTAAAGAGAACATTGCTAACCCTGCTCCCCTCTATCCTTGCTCTCTGAGCCTGTAGGCCAAAAACTAATAATCTGTTTCTGTTGAATATCCCTGCATACGCAGGATCCCTGATACACTCCCCTCCTCCAAGCTTTCTGATTACTAGTAGGTGCTCCTTGTACAGAGATATTCTTGATTATATTGCGCCTTCATCTGAAGCCTTTGAAAGGGTTTTTGCTGGGAGGGAGTTGGAGTGAATGTCAATCAACTCAGCAGCAGCCAATGGCTTTCCTCTCCACCTCAGAGTTCCTTTTCCCTCCTTTTAACCCAGCCCAGAGGATGCTGTTCAGCTCCAGTTCTGTCAGTGCATGAGTTACAGAATCAGCCGTGAACAGTTAGAATGAAGTGTTCTGTTACCAATGCCCTCAGTCAATTAATCACTAATGAAGTAAATTAAGTGGTCAAGCTTGGTAATGAAGCAAGCTAACATTTCCACAAAACATGTTTGGTTTTTATAGAAGACAAACTGTAAAGAAATAGAAACCTTTTTTTCTAATTTACCAGAGTCTCTTGAGTGAATATATTGAAACAAATACAGTGGTACCTCTACTTTAGAGCGGCTCGACTTATGAGCAATTCAACAAGAGCGGAAAACCGTTGGCATTTTAATTGCTGCCTTACCAATTTTTGATGCAGTCTGCTTTTCTTACAATTTTTTAAAAAAATTATTTTTGTATTTTGGTTTTTTTTTAGATATGGCTGCTCTAATTACGAGTTGTTCGACTGATGAGCATGCATTCAGAACAGATCAAACTCATAAGTAGAGGTACTGCTGTAAGTGCCAGTTGAGGTCAACATACTTTCTATTCGTTCTTTATTTTTTCCATCTGTTCTTATTTTGAATTGTTAAATGGTTTTGATTTATCGTATTTGTGCTTATTTGCTTATTTGTTCTTTTTATTATTTACCTCATGTTGTTCTGATTGATTAGTTTTTATTTACCATTTTAAGTGGTTTAATCTGTTTTTGTATTTTGCCTATGTGTGCCCAGCGTAGCTTTTTTGCTAGATGGTTGCAATATAGAAATCAAATAAATAAATAAATAAATAAATAAATAAATAAATAAACTTCAAGCTGTTCTGTTGGTTCCTGCCAGAGCCATTTTTAACTGCTAAATAATAAGAGGGAGGTTTATTTTTATTTTTAATTAAGGCCACACAAATTTTTTCCTCACACCAAGCTCTCCCAGACCCACCAACAGAGATCTCATTAAGCTAACTCAGCAGTCACAGAGAGCTAGGATTGGAGTGGGGCATGGCCCACATATGGGGGAATGTCCATAGGGTAGGGTTGTCTTCCACTGCTCATTCTAGTATAGGATTTTTAGGAGTGACACTTAGGGGAAAAAGAGGGGGAAAGTGTGGAAATGCAGTACAGTTAAACCCCATCTATTGCGGGGGTTAGAGACCAAACTGAATCACAATGATTGAAAATCGCGATATACAGATGCAAGTTGGGTTGGGCCTGGAGGGGCACAATTTTAAACATTGTGTGCCACTTCCCAGCACCGGGAGCATGCAATGTTTAAAAAGGACTTTCCACCACGGAGCCAAGTGCTTGGCTCTGTGGCTGAAAGCCTTTTAAAGATTGTGCGTGGCTTCCCAGCACCCCGAGGGGGTGGGGAGAAGCAGCGCGTGATGCCTCCATGAAGGCAAGCTCCAGGCTCCAGCTGTTTGACGCTGGGGTGGGGGAGAAAAACCTTTTGTTTCCCCACCCCAGCGGCAATCAGCAGGAGCCCAGGGCTTGGGGAAAGTGGGAGGTTTAAAAAGCCCTGACTTTTAAAACCTTCTCCCCCTCCCTCAAGCCCTTTTGGGGTACTGTGGTCCCACAATATAGCAGGACAGCAGTATATGAATTGCGAAAGGGCGGGGGCCACTGTATTTGCAGAAAGGCATGGGGATTGCTGTGGTAAGAAGGAGCAAATGGAAAAGTCTTAGTTGGCAAGCTGCATTCCCCTACAACCTGGATCTAATCCAATATAACTAGGCATGTCCATGGACTGCCATTAGCCATTTATTTATTTATTTATTTATTTATTTATTTATTTATTTATTTATTTATTTATATTTCTATACCACAACTGATTTTCCCAATGGGAACTCTGCATACAGAGTTCCCATTGGGAAAATCAGTTGCAGAATAGAAATATAAAAAATTAGTATGGCCTTAATTAAAAATACTGTAATTAAGAAACTCACTCTTATTATATAGCAGATAAAAATGGTTCTGGCAGGAACCAACAGAGCAGGTTGAAGTTAGTTGACCTCAACTGGCACTTATAGTGGTACCTCTACTTACTTAAAACTGTATACCGCCCAGAGACTATTTGAAGTGGTAATGGGGCAGTACATAAGCAGAAATCTTTGCTTTTTTTAACATAGAAAACCATACATGTCCAATAAAACCAACACATGGATAACGTTTGAATAAAAATAAAAGTAAAAATCAAACCAATAATACAATAAAGACAACCAAATAAACACAGAAAATTAACCATGTCACACCGTACAACAGGGCCTGGGGGTTAGTTTCGCCCAGATTGTCAGAGCTGAATAGCCCACCACAGTTCATGCTTGCCATCCCAAAAGTGCTTTTCTTTTTACAAATGTTTTGAACTTTTGCTAAGCCTTCACAATCACGTCACTTCTGAGGCTGAAAAAGAAAACCCAAAACAAATGGTGAACAAACAAACGAGGCAAACACACATTTGGTGTGAATTGCCCCTTGTCAAGGAAAGTGTTTGAAAAAGCAAAGACCTGAAGACAGAGCCAAAAGATGAAAGCAGGTGAGGATGGAGAGGGAGTGAAGAAAACACACAAAAAAGCCATTTGGAGCTGTTTCGTGAAGGGAAAGAGACCCTGGTTCAAAAATAGCATCTGAGTATTCTTTCCAAACAATCCAAGTAATTCGATCTGAGGAAGAATTCATGCCCCCTCTTCTCCCATTGCTGAAAGTGTTGCTGCTCCACAACATCTGCAGCAAGGATGTCTATTTCAGCAGGCACCTTCCTTTGGGGCAGCACAGGAGAAGGTGTAGGTCTTTCATCCATATAACATTCCTGGGTCTTCTCCGCTGCACGTTTCAAGATTTTTTGGGGGGATGAGTTTTTCAACAAGTGGCTAATAGCCATCACATGTGATTTCTCGGCATGAGCTCATCTACACATCCCTGCAGAATTCTTACTAAAACACCAGCACTCACAACCATCTTCATTTGCCTTGCCTTTTATGGGCAACAGAAATGCAGAGTGCTACTTTTATTAATACTCATCACGGAAATGTCCCTCCTCTACCCGTATGCACTTTCTAGCCAAACATTTCTGGCATGAGACTGGGAAGAAACTGGATCCAGCAGTTACATTCTTGAAGGAAAATGGAATTGTCTTGATTTAAAATGGGACACAAAAATCATGGGATAACAACTCCAGTGCCATAGGTTCACCTGCTTGGCTCCAAGCTGGTGACTCTCTCTGTAGTGGAAAGTGGTGCACTCTTTTGCAGGTGATAAAGAGACTGTGGCTGCATTTGGATGATTAACTGAGGCAGCCATTGGTGTAGTGGAGTTTGCACAGTCAGTGTTGGAAAGTTTTGATTAGGAAGGACTGCTATTATCATCTGCCACTCTGGTTGCCCCATTAGATGGTTACGTCCTTTTCTGGCAGGGCAGCAGAGAGGAAGCAGGTGGTGAGAGGAGCACATGGCCAAAGGGCAGAGAGCTAACTTCCTGTTCTTGCAGGAGCAAGGGGCGGAGTTTTAGCTTTAAATACATGCTCCCAGCAGCCCCTCAGTCCTTTTCTGGCAGAGCAGCAGAGAGGAAGCAGGCGGTGAGAGGAGCACACGGCCAAAGGGCAGAGAGCTAACTTCCTGTTCTTGCAGGAGCAAGGGGCGGAGTTTTAGCTTTAAATACATGCTCCCAGCAGCCCCAGTCCTTTTCTGGCAGAGCAGCAGAGAGGAAGCAGGCGGTGAGAGGAGCACACGGCCAAAGGGCAGAGAGCTAACTTCCTGTTCTTGCAGGAGCAAGGGGCGGAGTTTTAGCTTTAAATACATGCTCCCAGCAGCCCCAGTCCTTTTCTGGCAGAGCAGCAGAGAGGAAGCAGGCGGTGAGAGGAGCACACGGCCAAAGGGCAGAGAGCTAACTTCCTGTTCTTGCAGGAGCAAGGGGCGGAGTTTTAGCTTTAAATACTTGCTCCCAGCAGCCCCAGTCCTTTTCTGGCAGAGCAGCAGAGAGGAAGCAGGTGGTGAGAGGAGCACACGGCCAAAGGGCAGAGAGCTAACTTCCTGTTCTTGCAGGAGCAAGGGGCAGAGTTTTAGCTTTAAATACTTGCTCCCAGCAGCCCCTCAGTCCTTTTCTGGCAGAGCAGCAGAGAGGAAGCAGGTGGTGAGAGGAGCACACGGCCAAAGGGCAGAGAGCTAACTTCCTGTTCTTGCAGGAGCAAGGGGCGGAGTTTTAGCTTTAAATACTTGCTCCCAGCAGCAAACTACAAAAAAAAAAACCCTTATAATTTCTTCTGGGTATAATTGAGTTCCTAAAGCCAAGCTACTCCTGAGGAAGTCCTACACACATTAGCAAGTTAGCACTGGAAACTTCCTGAGGTGATTGCAGTTGGAGTAGAGGTGCTTTAGCAGCCCCTACACAGTTAGATTATCAATAAACAACAAAAGAAGTAAAGAGTCTTACTAGATTAAAAAAAATTAGTGCAAGTTTACATTTTTGAGACCTTCAATACATTTTATTGCACTTGTTAAAATGGAGTTGCAGGGAGCAGCTGTAGTTACCTGCAGTACTTGTGCCATGTTTGTTATCTTGACAGAGCGTGTGCAGAACTACATCTGCTGCAAGTGCAACCTGGTGGCGCTTTTGGAAGAGAAGGTCCAGCAGCTGGAGGCTCGCATATCCAACCAGCAACATATTAAGGAGCTTGAGCGGTTCCTGGACAGAGCGGAACAGACTACTCAGGTCCAAGAGGAGACAGGGCAAACTTCAGAGGAGGAAGTCACTCCCACAGCTCAGGAGGTGGATGGGTGGAGGAATGTGACTCAAAGGAGTAGAAGGCCAAGGCATCGCTCAGAGAGTCTCATCTTGCACAATCAGTTTGAAGCTCTTTCCCTCAGCACACCTCATGAGGCACACATAGAGGAAGAATTGGTTTCACCAGAGGATCTCTCCCTCATCACTATTGATGAGATACAAGATCAGGTACATGTAGATGACCAGGCTGCAGGAGAGAAGCTCATTGTACTAGGGGATTCTATAATTAGAAATACGGAGGGATGGATTTGTGAGGAGCATGATAACCGTATGGTCACTTGCCTGCCGGGTGCAAAGGTTGCAGACATCACCAGAAATATAGATAGCTTGTTAGAGAGAACTGGGAAGGAGCCAGTGGTCATGGTACACGTCGGTACCAATGATGTCGGGAAGGCCAAGCGGTCAGTCTTGGAAGCCAAATTCAGGTTGCTAGGTAGAAGATTGAAGACCCGGGCTTCCAAGGTAGCATTTTCAGAAGTGCTACCTGTTCCTCGTGCAGGACCCGCCAGACAGGCAGAACTCAGAAGCCTCAATGCGTGGATGAGGCGATGGTGTCGAGAGGAGGGCTTTAGATTTGTCAGGAACTGGAGAACATTTTGGGACAAGCCAAACCTGTTCAGGAGGGATGGGTTGCACTTGAATCATGATGGGACCAGATTGCTGGCACTCAACCTCAAAAAGGCTGCAGAGCAGCTTTTAAACTGATAACTGGGGGGAAAGCCGACAGGAGCTGAGTGGCATCCGGTTCGGAACACCTCATCCTCGGGGAATGAGGTTGGAGAGGGTAGAGAATCACATAGAGAAGACATAGCAGGTATAGGTATTAGCACCGGGAGAATAACGGAATGTGACAGTTCATCTACTGAAAATAAAAGCTGTGGGGCGAATAGAACAAGGCAGCAGCTGTTGTTGCGGGACCCACTGTACAGGTGCTTCTACGCCAATGCTCGAAGCCTCCGAGCAAAGATGGGAGAACTTGAACATTTGGCAGCTAGGGATAACATTGATATAATAGCCATAACAGAAACCTGGTGGAATGAGGAGAACCAGTGGGATACAGCAATCCCAGGCTATAAACTCTATAGAAGAGATAGAGGGGGGCGGGTTGGAGGAGGAGTGGCCATCTATGTCAAAGAAGGGGTAAAATCCAGCAGAATGGAGATTGACAGAGGGTCTGACTCCACCATAGAATCACTGTGGGTTAAACTACCAGGTCCAAGGAGTGATGTGATCGTTGGAGTATTCTATCGTCCACCAGATCAGAAACTTGAGGGGGACCTTGAAATGAGGAGAGAAATCATGGAAGTGGCTAAAAGGGATAGGATAGTAATCATGGGGGACTTTAATTATCCCCACATTGACTGGGCCAATGCGAGCTCCGGGCAAGAAAGAGAAACTGGGTTTCTCGACTTGCTGAATGACTGTGCCTTAGAGCAACTTGTCACGGAGCCCACCCGAGAGCAGGCAACTCTGGATCTAATATTGTGTGATACTCAGGACCTGGTCAGAGGTGTGAATGTCACTGAGCCTCTGGGGAACAGTGACCATGCTGCTATTACCTTTGCCATGCATGTCGGAGGAAGAGTGTCAACCAAATCAGACATAAAAACCCTTGATTTTCGAAGGGCAAACTTCCCTCAGATGAGGAAACTAGTTAGAGAGAAACTGAAGGGGAAGGTTAGAAGAATCCAATCTCTTCAGAGTGCATGGAGCCTGTTTAAAACAACAATAATAGAGGCCCAGCACAAGTGCATACCACAAAGAAAGAAGAGCTCATTTAAGTCCAAGAGGACACCGGCATGGTTAACGAGTGGAGTTAGAGAGGCTCTAAAGCGCAAGGAGAGGTCCTTCTGTAAATGGAAATCCTCTCCAAATGAGGAAAATAAAAAGGATCACAAACTCTGGCAAAAGAAATGTAAGAAGATGATAAGGGAGGCAAAGAAAGACTTTGAGGAACGAATGGCTAGCAATATAAAGGGTAATAATAAAAGCTTCTTTAAATATGTTAGAAGTAGAAAACCTGCCAGAGAACCAGTTGGCCCTCTGGATGGTGAGGGAGGAAAAGGGGAGGTTAAGGAAGACTTGGACATTGCAGAGAAATTGAATGAGTTCTTTGCGTCTGTCTTCACGACAGAGGACCTTGAGCGGATTCCGCTGCCTGAGCCGCCCCTCTTGACTAAAGAATTAAATCAAATACAGGTTAAAAGAGATGAGGTTTTAGTACTAATTGATAAATTGAGGATTAACAAGTCACCTGGCCCAGATGGCATCCACCCAAGGGTTATTAGGGAACTGAGAAATGAAATTGCAGATCTCTTAACGGTTTATATGCAACTTGTCTCTTAAAACGGCCACAGTGCCGGAGGACTGGAGGATAGCAGATGTCACACCAATTTTTAAAAAAGGAAGGAGGGGGGACCCAGGAAACTACAGGCCAGTTAGCCTTACATCTGTCCCAGGGAAGATGGTGGAAATCCTCATCCAAGAGAAAATCTTAAAACACATAAAAGAACAAACCTTGCTGAGAGAAAATCAGCATGGCTTCTGTAAGGGTAAATCTTGTCTGACAAACCTCTTAGAATTTTTTGAAAAGGTCAACAGGCACGTGGATTTGGGTGAACCGGTTGATATAGTCTATCTGGATTTTCAAAAGGCTTTTGACACAGTCCCTCACCAAAGGCTGCTGAGAAAATTGCACAGTCAGGGGATAAGAGGGCAGGTCCTCTTATGGATTGAGAACTGGTTGAGATCCCGGAAACAAAGAGTAGGTGTCAATGGGAAATTTTCACAATGGAGAGAAGTGAAAAGCGGTGTGCCCCAGGGATCTGTCCTGGGACCGGTGCTTTTCAATCTGTTCATAAATGACCTGGAGACAGGGATAAACAGTGAGGTGGCCAAGTTTGCCGATGACACAAAACTTTTCCGTGTGGTAAAAACCAGAGAAGATTGTGAAGAGCTCCAGAAGGATCTCTCCAAACTGGGGGAATGGGCTGAGAAATGGCAAATGCGTTTTAATGTAACCAAATGTAAAGTAATGCATATTGGGGCAAAAAATCCAAACTTCATCTATCAACTCATGGGCTCTGAGTTATCCGTGACGGATCAGGAAAGAGATCTTGGTGTGTTGGTGGACAGCTCCATGAAGGTGTCTCCCCAATGTGTGACAGCGGTGAAGAAGGCCAATTCCATGTTAGGGATTATCAAAAAGGGGATTGAAAATAAAACAGCCAACATTATAATGCCATTATACAAAACAATAGTAAGGCCCCACCTGGAGTATTGTGTACAATTCTGGTCACCGCATCTCAAGAAAGACATAGTGGAACTGGAAAAGGTGCAGAAGAGAGCGACTAAAATGATTACTGGGCTGGGGCACCTCCCTTATGAAGAAAGGCTAAAACATTTGGGCCTGTTTAGTCTGGAAAAAAGGCGCCTGAGGGGGGATATGATTGAGACATACAAAATAATGCAGGGTATGAGTAAAGTGGATAGAGGGAAGCTCTTCTCCCTCTCCCAAAATACCAGAACTAGGGGACATGCACTCAAATTGAGGGCTGGGAGAGTAAGAACTGACAAAAGAAAGTATTTTTTCACCCAGCGCGTTGTAAGTCTATGGAACTCCCTGCCACACAATGTGGTGATGGCATCTGACCTGGATGCCTTCAAAAGGGGATTGGACAGATTCCTGGAGGAAAAGTCCATCACAGGTTACAAACCATGATGGAGATGTGTAACCTCCAGGGTTTAAACCATGGTACTTCAAGGGCCAGATGCAGGAGAGTGGTATCAGGAGACAAATATTTAGTCTCATGCTCTCCCAAACACATCTGGTGGGGCCGCTGTGAGACACAGGAAGCTGGACTAGATGGGCCTTTGGCCTGATCCAGCATGGCTCTTCTTATGTTCTTATGTTCACAACTATTCTTGTCCCGGGAGGAAGTTTGTTGCGTGTTGATGTTGGTTGTGGTCATGTGGTCTTCTTCCGGTTCTGTCCCTGTTCCTGTGTACGCATGGGCGTGATGGATGATACCGGCATGACTGGTACTGCACATCCTCGTTCTGTGATGAGATGTGAAATTCCATGCCTTTGGTTTCCGTTATTTTTTTTTGGCCCAACCTTCCATTTTTCGATGTTTCGATTCTCCGAAGCCTTGCCTTCAATGTGTTACAGAGCTAAGTTTTCAGCATTTGTCTTTTAATCTCTCTGCACTGCGTTGCTGACTCCACAGGGAATGTACTGGTGAATGGCACTTTGCACTCCTGCCACTAGATGGAGAATGGCACGTTGCGTGACGAGCCTTACCTCACGGGCACTCGGCTCAGAACGAGAAACGCGATGAGCAGATTCCCGAGGCCAGGGAGGGGAATCTCTCATCCCACTTAAATTGCAGTTCAGGGGACGTGTTTAGGACGAACTCCCCTCATCTCGCAATTGACATGCGGTTACATTACTTCATGCCAGTCCCAAGCGGGACTGCAAACAGCGTTGAGATGGACGTGAAGTATTGGCCTTAGTTTTCCTATTGCCTTTGGACAGCAACGACTGTCCCGAGGCAATGGGGTGGGGTGGGGAGCAGGGGCAAGGAGAGATGAACTTCTTCAGCTATTATATATTGTTGCAAGCTGTTGTTGTAATACAAGGTATTTGGGATGGATTGGGTGTAAAGAGAAACATTAGGATTCATTAACTTTACAAAAGATCTGCTGTTCATGGAGGCAAAACAGCTGGAACTGACTTGTTCATATGGATCAACACAGTTGGCCATATTCTTGGATTCTGATGGCTATGGGGATTATTCTGAGAAGCACTTGCAATTCCAAATAGCCCACTCTATCACTGGAATGGTGCTATCACAAAAAGTGTATGGAACCGTGAATGGGTTCCATAGCTGTAGTCTTTTTCTCTGCTCATTAACAAACCAGGATCAGATCTTACCTAATAGTTTTAGTGGAAGACAGTGAGGAAACCCTGTGAGAAAATATCAAAATAAGGAAGTAATTTCTCTGAATGTATTTGTGTGTATTTTATTTATCTGGAAGTTGAGTCATGGCTACTGGACTTCTTTTTTGAGAGATAGAAACGTTTCGGTGCTCATCCAAACAGCTTCATCAGTCTGAATATAGTTAGTGTGAGTCCTCCATCTTATAGTCAGCTTTGACCTCTTGTCACCCTGGTCTGAATTAGGCCCATAAAATAAACAATGTCCTGAATAGGCTCGTTAGCGAGACAATTGTACAACTCACCTGGATGACTGAAAATATTCACAGATGTATACTTTATTTGTTTATGTATTTGGGAGTATTTACCCCATCTTTCTCCTTGGAAAAGGGCCCAAGACAGCTTAAAATAATGAGGGATAATATACAGTCCAGTACAATTAAGACATATTCAAGTCTTCAGAACAGGGAATTGAGGAACATCTTACAGCATTAAAAGACATTACATTAAAGCAGTAGTTCTCAACTCTCCTCATGCCATGGCCCATTAATACAGTTCCTCATGTGGTGGTGACCCCTTGCCCTGCTTGGAAGAGGCCACAAGCCCCCTTTGGCAGGCCATGGCCACAGGGGCCATAGAGAACTTCCCTCTACAGGCACCCTCAGCCAATCACAGCCTCCAGTGCCATTGACTGACATCCCCTCCAGCCTATCAAGCTGTAACTCACTCTTCCCCCTTCCTCCTCCAGAACCAAGCCATTTGTGCCTTTTTCTTCTCTGCCTCATGGCGACCCCTGTGAAATCGACGTTCGACCCCCAAAGGGGTCCCGACCCCCAGGTTGGGAACCACTGTGTTAAAGGTACAAGAAAACGTGCACGGTTTAAAAGAGAGTAAAATTCCATGTAAAAGTTATGAGTGATGGGGGACTTCAATTATCCCCACATTGACTGGGGCAATGCGAGCTCCGGGCAAGAAAGAGAAACTGGGTTTCTCAACTTGCTGAATGACTGTGCCTTAGAGCAACTTGTCATGGAGCCCAACCGAGAACAGGCAACTCTGGATCTAATACAGTGTGATACTCAGGACTTGGTCAGGGATGTGAATGTCACTGAGCCTCTGGGGAACAGTGACCATGCTGCAATCTCCTTTGCCATGCATGTTGGAGGAAGAGTGTCAAGCAAATCCGACATAAAACCCCTTGATTTTCGAAGGGCAAACTTCCCTCAGATGCGGAAACTAGTTAGAAAGAAATTGAAGGGGAAGGTTGGAAGAATCCAATCTCTTCAGAGTGCATGGAACCTGTTTAAAACAACGGTAACAGAGGCCCAGCACAAGTGCATATCACAAAGAAATAAGAGCTCATTTAAGTCCAAGAGGGCACCGGCATGGTTAATGAGTGGAGTTAGAGAGGCTCTAAAGTGCAAGGAGAGGTCCTTCTGTAAACGGAAATCCTCCCCAAATGAGGAAAATAAAAAGGAACACAAACTCTGGCAAAAGAAATGTAAGAAGATGATAAGAGAGGCAAAGAAAGATTTTGAGGAACGCATGGCTAGCAATATAAAGGGTAATAATGAAAGCTTCTTTAAATATGTTAGAAGTAGAAAACCTGCCAGAGAACCAGTTGGCCCTCTGGATGGTGAGGGAGGAAAAGGGGAGATTAAGGAGGACTTGGAAATTGCAGAGAAATTAAATGAGTTCTTTGCATCTGTCTTCACGACAGAAGACCTTGAGCAGATTCCGCTGCCTGAACGTCCTCTCTTGACTAAAGAATTAAATCAAATACAGGTTAAAAGAGAGGATGTTTTAGGACTAATTGATAAATTGAAGATTAACAAGTCACCGGGCCCAGATGGCATCCACCCAAGGGTATTAGGGAACTGAGAAATGAAATTGCAGATCTCTTAACGGTAATATGCAACTTGCCTCTTAAAATGGCCACAGTGCCGGGGGACTGGAGGATAGCAGATGTCACACCAATTTTTAAAAAAGGAGGGAGGGGGGGACCCGGGAAAAGACAGACCAGTTAGCCTTACATCTGTCCCAGGGAAGATGGTGGAAAGCCTCATCCAAGAGAAAATCGTAAAACACATAGAAGAACAAACCTTGCTGAGGTTGTCTGACAAATCTTTTAGAATTTTTTGAAAAGGTCAACAGGCATGTAGATTTGGGTGAACCGGTGGATTTTCAAAAGGCTTTTGACACAGTCCCTCACCAAAGGCTGCTGAGAAAATTTCACAGTCAGGGGATAAGAGGGCAGGTCCTCTTATGGATTGAGAACTGGTTGAGATCCAGGAAACAAAGAGTAGGTGTCAATGGGAAATTCTCACAATGGAGAGAGGTGAAAAGCGGTGTGCCCCAGGGATCTGTCCTGGGACCGGTGCTTTTCAATCTGTTCATAAATGACCTGGAGACAGGGATAAGCAGTGAGGTGGCCAAGTTTGCAGATGACACAAAACTTTTCCATGTGGTAAAAACCAGAGAAGATTGTGAAGAGCTTCAAAAGGATCTCTCCAAACTGGGGGAATGGGCTACGAAATGGCAAATGAGTTTTAATGTAGCCAAATGTAAAGTAATGCATATTGGGGCAAAAAATCAAAACTTTATCTATCAACTCAGGGGCTCTGAGTTATCCATGACAGATCAGGAAAGAGATCTTGGTGTGTTGGTGGACAGCTCCATGAAGGTGTCTCCCCAATGTGTGGTGCAGTGAAGAAGGCCAATTCCATGCTAGGGATTATCAAAAAGGGGATTGAAAATAAAACAGCCATTATACAAATACAAAACAATAGTAAAGCCGCACCTGGAGTATTGTGTACAATTCTGGTCACTGCATCTCAAGAAAGACATAGTGGAACTGGAAAAGGTGCAAAAGAGAGCTACTAAAATGATTACTGGGCTGGATGCCTTCAAAAGGGGATTGGACAGATTCCTGGAGGAAAAGTCCATCACAGGTTACAAACCATGATGGAGATATGTAATCTCCAGGCTTAAAACCAGGGTACTTCAAGGGCCAGATGCAGGGGAGTGGTATCAGGAGACAGATATCTAGTCTCATGCGCTCCCAAATGCATCTGGTGGGGCCACTGTGAGATACAGGAAGCTGGACTAGATGGGCCTTTGGCCTGATCCAGCATGGCTCTTCTTATGTTCTTATGTTCTTAACTAACATCGAAAACATAGTATTAATGTAAACACATAAGATTATAAGTAGTTATAAACACAAAGTCTATGTGATCCTATCGATTCATATAAAAGACACATAATAGGTAGTCCATCATTCAGGGAAAACTTGCCTGAAGAGAAAAGTCTTTGCCATTTGTTTTAATTAACTTCAACAAGCTCTGCTTTTTTTTCAAAAGGAGAAAAAAGCCACTTCTGTATTATTTGTAGCAGCTCCAACCTTTCTCTGTAACTTCCCACTAGTCATGATTTCTGGAAGCACTGGTGTGTGTGTGTGTGTGTGTGTGTGTGTGTGTGTGTGTGTGTGTGTGTGTGTGTGTGTGTGTGTGTGTGTGTGTGTGTGTGTGTGCGCGCGCGCGTTCATGCGTGCAACATGACACCACCCCACGTCATGGCACATCCCATTTGCTCCTGAGGGATTCCAGTAAGTTTAGCCAGCAGGAAGAACCATTTTCTTCAGAGCTTCCTGGTCGCCGCAGTTCCTGGCACCTTCAAAAGAGCAGCCAGCAGAATGGTGTAGAGAGAACTTTTGCCTCCTGACAATATTGCCAATTCCTCCTAATAGATTGAATATCAGCCCTGCTTTTAAGGGGGGGAGTGTTTTCAGGACATGGGGGAATTTCAACCTTGTCTTAATATCTGGAAGTTGAGTCATGGCTACTGGACTTCTTTTTCTTGAGAGATAGAAACGTTTCACTGCTCATCCAAACAGCTTCACCAGTCTGAATACAGCTAGTGCGAGTCATCCATCTTATAGTCAGCTTTGGCTTCTTGTCACCCTGGTCTGAGATAGACTCATAAGACGGACAGTGGCCTGAATAGGCTTGTTAGGGGGACAATAGTATCCAATCCATAGCCTTAAGGTGAACAATGGCCTAAGGTGCTGGAACCTATCAAGAATGGGTCGTTAGCTATGGCCTTGGTGGTGAAGGCTTTTTGATTGGTCTGGGTTTTGTTGTGTGATTGAGAATCTTCACAGACACCTGGTTTTAATAGTTAGTGTGACTGTAGTACAATGCTCTGTGCAAGCCTTATTGAGCCGTATTTCCTTTAGTGGCCTGTTTTGCTAAATCCCCAGATGTTCAAGTCAGGCTTTGCATGTGGCTGCCCATGGAAGTTCCTTCTAACCGGAGTAGAAGCAGATGGATGGAACCAGATGTGACACAGCTCTACTCTGAAGCACACACTTCAGTGATTGTAGTATACAGATGATGAAAATACAACCGGATTGGGGGAGGGTTTTTTTTAAAGAATGGCTGCAAATCATGTTGGCTGATGAGATAAGATAAAAGCAAGAATGCAACATAAGAAATATGTTAGCCTAAATGCAGATGGGTTTAATGCAAAATAAGATCACATTTGTTTTCTCTCAACTTGCCTCAATTTTCAATCAAGGGGTGCCATAACACAAGCAGTAAAATGAGGGTGTAGGATGAGGGGAACTTATAACTTTTTTTTAAAAAAAATCTCCTTTTCCTGACAGCTGAATAAATACTTCCAGAGTTCCTTACCATTGCATGAGATTCACTGATATTGGAAGGAAGATGGGGTTGCTTTTAAAGCAGCACCAAAGGCAGTTCCCCTCAGAAAAGCTTGCAGTTTGAAGGAATAATACAGGGATATTATCTGTACCTCTGTATCTGACAAGTGAATTATTGCTTCTGGTTCTTCTTCTACTACTTTGTCTATAGCTTTATGCATTTTTGCACATTTTTAGCTTTTTCACTTCATTGAACAGATGGTTTAAATATTATTTTATTCCTTTTTATCCAGATAATATACAGCATATATAAATAAACCAGCATGCCCAATATTCTTCTAATACATCTCTGGAGTTTTCATTCTAGCCTGTAGACTTTAAGGCATTTCACATCGGAACAAGCTGTCAGCTCAGCAGGTATTGTCAGCCTGTCCTTCACGTTTGATCCATACTTGGGCTGGAAAAATGTGGGTTGATAAAGACCAAGGATCCTTAGTGTAGAAGTGTGGTGTGAATGCACACAACCACTTTAACCTATATGCATATTTATGCTGTTGGACGATAAGAGCAACATAGCACTCTTCACTGGCAAAACTTCATCTGCAGTATTTTGCATCATTGTTGATCATTTTTCATTCTCTTGTCCTGCCTTCCTTTAGGAAAAGATACCAGGAAAAATAATAAAAGAGAATACTGTACAGTTTCTTGGTGTGCCTAGTCGTGTCCCCCACCCCACCCCGAGAACAGAAACATTGATCAATTAAATTAAATTAAATTAAATTTTGATTACAACCCCCTACAAATGGCCATGGGAATTGTAATCTAAGCTACCTATTCATCCAAGTTCCAGTTCCCACCATAGCTTCAAGACTGTAAAAACCTGTCCACCTAAAACTTGGCATGGGAATATAATGGTCGGACATACTTATGTGGCACAGTTTCAGAAGAACACGACTATTTCAGTTCAATATCCTCTAGTTCTTCTGTCCCTGCAGGCTGTCAATGCTGTGTAAATTGTTAAATTGTAAACCTTGCTATAAAGTTCCATGTAACTCACATTTGTGGAGGCTACAGAAACAAATAAGCGACACAAATCTGCCACTTTTTAAGCCAACTCTTGCCAGCTAAAGTTATTAAAAATGAAACAATGTAATACAAAATGTTGGGAAATGTAGGTGTACCATTCTTCTAATTTACGCTTCAGAATCTTTACCGTAATGAAAACATCTATGAGATTAGAACACAACAGCAGCCAACTTGCAGAACATTTTTATTCCTCTGTGAGCTTTACAAATTATAATGTGCAGCTGTATCCGTTATCACTGCATTTTGTGCTCCATACATTGAACAAATAAATACACCCAAAGACCTGGAAGTCCCAGCTGTAATACAATAAAAACTAGAAGAAATCAGATAATATATCCTTCAGATTGCATTGGGGGGGGGATGTGAAAACTACATGAACAAGCATGTTTCCTTTGTACCTCAAAAGCCTAGTTCTGCAAGCCATTTTAAATTTACCACACAAACTATATTTTACTGTATAAAGCAGGGGTCCTCAACCTAAGGCCCCAGGGCCGGATGCGGCCCCCCAAGGTCCTGAATCTGGCCCCTGGGACCAATTGCAACCCCCACCTACCCCCTGTTTTGTTAGGAAGCCAGCCTCCACAGCTGCTTTTGGACTGTGATCCGGCCCCCAGGGGTGTCTGGGTGGTGGTGGACCGGCCCGCTGTTTGAAAACTTTGAGGACCCCTGGTATAGAGGGAGTTCTTCTCTAGTGGACCCAAAAATACGCTACCAAACACAGCCATTTTCACCTTAGGCTGGAAGAGCTTCTTGCAATATTTGGAGGGGAACCTGGATGCGTCTACATCCCCAGTAGAAACTGAACTGAATGCAAAGCCATTTTTGTCACTTCTCACAACATAAGCCTCACCATGTTTAAAATGGCACCATTGTGGACTCTTTTGATGTGCACTAAAGGCTTTCTCTTTGGTCTACCAGGCTTGTCCAGCAGGTGGTTCCATAGTGACATCTGGGGAGTGTAGTGGCATCTTCAATGGCTACCAAGACCCCCCCACACACACACACCCACACACCCACACACATACAGCTGCCACTGCCAAGAGACTCCTCAGGTGCCATTGCTGCCATCTAGACACATGAAACACACTCTCACACACACACATTAAAATGGTGTGCATTTTGAGTGTTTTTACTACAACTTCCAAATAACCCTCAGTAAAAACCTTACTGTGGGTTACCTGAAAACAGGTAGTTCCTTGCCCGATCACCTAAAGCCATCTATGTTCTTAAAGAACAGTTACCCTCTGGGGACAGATAATGTCATAAGAACATAAGAACGTAAGAAGAGCCATGCTGGATCAGGCCAAAGGCCCATCTAGTCCAGCTTCCTGTATCTCACAGTGGCCCCACCAGATGTGTCTGGGAGTGCACGAGACTAGATATCTGTCTCCTGATACCACTCCCCTGCATCTAGTCCTTGAGGTACCCCAGTTTTAAGCTTGGAGATGATACATCTCCCTCATGGTTTTTAATCTGTGATGGACTTGTTCTCCAGGAATCTGTCCAATCCCCTTTTGATGTCTGTATACCAGTGGTGGTGAACCTTTGGCACTCCAAATGTTTTGGACCACAAGTCCCTGAATTCTGAGCCTAGTATGTCAATGACAAAATACTGTGGGAATCAAAAGGATATGGTAAGATCCAGCTTCTTTTGCCCCCGTGTGTGTGTGTGTGTGTGTGTGTGTGTGTGTGTGTGTGTGTGTGTGTGTGTGTGTGTGTGTGTGTGTGCACGTGCATGTGCGTGCGTGCTTGCGTGTTGTGTCGACTCTTTGTGAGTGACCCTATGCCCATGGAGTTTTCTTGACAGGAACACTGGAGTGGTTTGCCAGTTCCTACTCCAGACACCTACAGCACCTGGTATAACTCTCTTTTATTTGAATTTAAAGAGAGAGGATTGGTTGGTGGGTACATGCCTACATGCCTGCTGGTAGCTATTGTGGCATGGGTAGCTACCAGCCAATCCTCTCTCTTCAAATTTAAACAAAAGAGGTTTATGGGTAAAAGAAGGCAGATCTTACCATATCTTCTTGATTTCATATGATTTTTGCATGGGATCTTTCCTAAATCACCATTAATTCATCCTCCATGCTGATCTACCTGGCGGCTCATCTCTTCCTACAGATGGACCACAATGCCTTACTGTACTGGTACATCATCCATTCCTAGGTCCCATCTCTTTGCATACAGATTGCAGCCTGCTATTCTGACTCTTAAACTATCATCAAAATTGGGTGTGTCTAGGACCCAGGGTCACAGCCCCGCTTAGTATAACAAATTGTTTCATATCATATCATTTTATTTTGAAGTTTTTTTAAAAAAAATGTTAATAAGAAAAGAAAACAACAAAGGAAATGGAATGAAACAAAACAAAATGCTATTTTTCTGTTTTATGCCCATCTCTATAAGCAATCCCAGTCCTTCTTTGCAAACTGGCAGCTAGTCCCTTACAGTGAATGGGACATAAACAACTTGTTCCGGCTCAGGCTAACATCATGCAGCCCACTCCTGCCTGCCTCCTTAGCAGAGGAAGGTCAGGACTGCTTTTGTGTCCCCTTCCCAGGATGTGGAACTTCATCATCACCTCATGATGAGAGTGCATCAATGATATTTGGCACAGCCAGATACTGCATGAAACCAGCACCAAATTTGGCTCCGTTGTAGCAGACAGTCTGCTCTTGCTCTTTGCCAGATTTGGAGAACGGGTTTTCCAGTTTTGAGCTGTTAGAAGTCAAATTGCCCCCCCCTTCAGAAACAGGCACTCCTAAACTACCTCAGATTTAGAACACCTCACATATTGAATAGGCCAGTCTTGCTTATCTTGAAAGATAATTGTTAGTCCCAGCCTCTTTTTTTAAAATTTGGAAATAATCTAGGCTTCAGGGACTGAAATATTGATCCTCAAAAAAGACCTTGCAAACAGAAGTAATTTCTGTACATATATGCCAGACAAAGGTATGGGCTTGCTAGGCAAAAAAATCTTGAAGCTTATTGGTTGGGGGGAAACTGCAGGCCAGTTAAAGTTTACAAACCATATAAAAAAAAGTAATGGAGTGGCAGTCTTCTAGAAAGGGGGTGTTCTGCCATGTATCTTCACTAAATTAGCATGCAGTCTACTAAGGCATATTCAAATTATTTTGCCATACCTTTAAAAGCCTATATGGAGTTGTGTTTCATCCTGTCCCAAAGTAAAACTTTTCTCAAGATATCTGAGACTAAACACTCTGCTCGCATAGGTTTTAATAGGGGAAATCAATTCCACTGGTGGGACAATCCAAACTTTGGAAATGAAATCAGTATTAATCAATTCAATTGGAATCAGGGTGCTTCATCAGCTCAGCACCACAGGTACTACATAGACCATCTCTTCACCCCACCCAACCTGAGTGCTCCACTCACCAGCATCTGCACACTGCCCGGGTCATCCCCACAAACCAGCTACTTTGTCAAGAGACAGGGATATCCTTCCCTTGCTCTTC
Source organism: Phrynocephalus guinanensis (assembly GCA_037367245.1). Classification (NCBI taxonomy): domain Eukaryota; kingdom Metazoa; phylum Chordata; class Lepidosauria; order Squamata; family Agamidae; genus Phrynocephalus; species Phrynocephalus guinanensis. The sequence goes on from CM074733.1 coordinate 165,954,670, forward strand.
TGGCAATAGGCCACTCGGGACACCACCCGTGCAGCCATGTGGTGGCTGGCTGTCAGAGGAAATGGGTAACGAAGGATGATCCAGTCAGATGATCCAGAGGCTGGTGAGAGAGAGCTGGCTGGGTGGGGAGGAGTGAATGCACAGCACTTGTGGTGCTGCACGAACAAAGTACCCTGATTCAGGCTAAACTGATTTCTTCCCATCTCTACTTTGGAACCTGTCAGTCAGAACCCAGTTCACTATCTCCCAGCTAACTTTTTAACTCTTTCCTAGCTGAACAGGCTGTCTGGGATTCATGCATGCAAAAAGAATATTACAAATAATGTGAAAGAATACATATATTTTAATAGGATAGTTAAATGATTTTAGAAGACAATATTTTAAAAAGAACTCAGAACAAATATATATTCATTTATTAGATTTTTATATAAATATTCAGAGGGTCACTCATTTAGTCTGTGAAAATACTGTTTTTTGCTTCGTCCTTGTGGATGTTCTTCAATCTTAGCTCTGCTTTGATTACCTATATCCTGTCATAGTTTCAACCATTCCTGCATCTTATCATTATGAAATTCTTTGGTAGCTAGGAAAAAATGTCAAAGATGATATTTGCCATTAGATGACTTCTACTATGTGGTGACTATATGAGTTAATGACCTACCATTATAATAGCTCTGGTCAGATCTTGCAAACCAACACTATCTCATTGTAAGTTGTTCTTTCTCCCTACTACTCTCCTCTTAGCAATGTTTCCAGTAAGTTTTAACCAGGTGTTCAAAATGTACAGCTCTGGACTCCTTTATTTATTCAATCTCCCTCATGTTTAAAAACAGCCTTGACAATTGCTTTGTGTTTGGGTGATAAGTTAACTGGTGAAGAAGAGTCTGCATGGTGTCTCTTTGTGAATGGTTGTGAGCACGAGGGAATCTTGTAGACCAGGGGTGTCCAAACTTCGGCCCTCTAGATGTTTTGGACCACAACTCCCAGAATTCCAAGCCTAGATTGCCAATGACAAAGGACTGTGGAAGTTGTGGTCCCAAACATCTGGAGGACCAAAGTTTGGACACCACTGTTGTAGACCCTCTTCCGTTCTGACTTTGCTGTTGTCAGCATGCAGGCATCCCTTCATTATGCAAAGTTTGGCATCCTTTCTGCTAGAAATGTGGGCATGATATTGTGCAGCAATTTAAGACAATTTCTTGGCATTTTGAATTGTGTCTACAGAAGCAGAATGTCCCACATTAATCAATGTGAGGTTGTTGTTTTTTAAAAAAGAACTGAATTTATCTATTCTTTAGCAGCAGCAAAGGTGGAAAACCAGCTATGAAATGCATGGACTCCATGAAGGAAACCACCGCTTTCGGTTTACAAGAGCTGAGCAGGACAGTTGAGGGCAGGACGTCTTGGAAACCCTTCCTTTGTAGGGTTGCCATCGGTCAGAGGCAACTTGATTTGCAGATTGCAACAATAGCTTGGGGTTGATGTGGTGATGTGGGGCAGTGTCTGAGTGATTCCCTTGTGTGTGTGTGTGTGTGTGTGTGTGTGTGTGTGTGTGTGTGAGAGAGAGAGAGAGAGAGAGAGAGAGAGAGAGAGAGAGAGACAGACAGACAGACAGACAGACAGACAGACAGACAGACAGACAGACAGAGAAAGAGAGTAAGCGAGCTCCAGGTTCTTCTTGTCATCCCAGCCTCTGCCTACCACTGCCTAAAGTGCCTTCCGGTCCTCAGCCATGGCACCACCTGCCACGGACTTCCCTTCTTATTAAGGAATTCTCTATTAATCTTCTCACTACATTGGTTTGCTAGGATAGTATTACAAAATACTGCAGCGAACAGATTCCTAGTGCTATATCCACAAACGCTAAACATCAACCCAGATGTGCTGGTGGAAAATTAACGGACGGAAGGGGATGCTTCCAATGCGCGATCCCGGGAGACTTGCCGATGGGGCACGGTGGTCCAGGAGAAAGGGGGATGAAAGTCACCTCCATTATTCCCATTCCACTGGTCCTTCTCTGGAGTTCAGTTACAGTATAGCACTTGGGGGTGGGGGCTAATATTACATCAGGCTATCTGATAGCAGACTCTACCAAGGATAGTCAATAAAATAACTCCAAAATAAATTAAAAATATGTTACAAAACTAAAAGAAACATAGGTATGGAAAACATCTTTTGCTCAGTGTTTGGGAAGAAGAAGAATATGACACACAGTTTATTTTTTAATCAAAACTGGCAATAAAACGAATGCCCTTGAGGATGTTTTCTTTTATGACGAAACCCTGCTCACCTTTCTTCACAAGTGTTTGCCGTGATGTTGGACGGAGAGAGGTGGCATCAGTCCAAAACTAAACTCCTTTCTCTTCTGTAATTGAAAAACTTTAAAGCAATTCTTCGGCCCCAGGTCACAAAAGAATATGCGACATTGATTGTATCATCCTTTTATTCTCATTTCAGTTTTGTCCAAAGGCTTATAATAACACACTTCCCTCTTTCTAAAACAATAGATTTTTAAAAAAAGATTATTTATTTATTTATTTATTTATTTATTTATTTATTTATTTATTTTTGTACTTATTAACCGCTCGATTTTCCCATAGGGAACTCTGGACGGTTTACAGCACATCACCAAAGTGACTACCCAACAATAAGCCCCAATACATAAACAAACACAAGAAATCATAGAAAATACAAGCATGGTAAAATGCACCCAAATATGGGAGTACAGTACCAAAGAGGAAAAAAAAAAAAGACCTCACACTACCCACCAACGGGTAAGATCCGGCAAGGAGAGGGGGAAATATACAGATTCCACACATCCTGGACATAACCTGCTTCAATTGTTACCCCCCAGGGTGACGTTTTAGGGCATTGCACACTAGGACAACTAGATATAAAGATAGTTTCTTTCCAAGTGCTATCAAACTGTTGAATAATTAATTTTTGCTTCTCTTCTTCCTTTTTAAATAATAGGTTATATTGTATTGTTGTACTGTGTTTTTATTGTTGACTATATGATTCTTATATTTCCTTTTATATATGGAGAGTAGAGATGGGCACGAAATGAACAATTTTTTGTTTCCCGTTTTTGTTTTTTCGTTTCGTTATGCAACAAAACGACAAACGAATTTTGTCTCTAAAATGAAACAAAACGAACAGAAACACCAGAAATTTTGTCGTCCGTTTCGTTTTCATTACAGCAATACATTGGACTGCTTTAAATGCTAAAAAAATCACAAAAAATGAAATAAATGGTAACGAAACGAACGAAAACGAAAACGATTTTTTGCAAAAATTCACGAAAAACGGAAATGAACCAAAATGGACCCCCTAAACAGCAAACGACAAACGAAACACCATTTTTTTGATTCGTGCCCATCTCTAATGGAAAGCATATTTTACCAAAACAAATTCTGGATGTGTCCAACCACACTTGGCCAATAAAAGTATTCTGATTCTGATTCTGATTCTGAAAAAAAATCACAGTGCGCTCAGAGGTCCCCAAAGCATTGCGTGAAGAGCCAGGTCTTTAGGGCCCTTCTAAAAGCCGACAGTGACTCGGCCTGCCTAATCTCCGGAGGCAGTTTGTTCCACTGTGCCGAGAAGGCCCGATTCTGGGTCGAAGCCCTACGGGCCATTCTCGGTGTAGCCACTCGGAGAGAAAGGGAGGACAAGGCTCTGGTTGGTTGGGACGAGAGAGACCTCTGGGAGATCCGCTCCACCAGATAGACAGGTCCCAAGCCATGGAGGGTTTTGTAAACCAAAACCATTACCTTGAACCTTATCCGGGAAGCAACGGGCAACCAATGCAGGCGAGCCAGAATGGGGGTGATACGGGCATACCTGCTTGCACCTACCACTAGCCTGGCTGCTGCATTCTGCACCCGCTGCAAGCGCTGGACAAGGGTCAAGGGCAACCCCATGTAGAGGGCATTGCAGTAGTCGAACTGTCCAAAGAGCGTCCACATCTAGGTATGGGCGAATGAAGGTCAATATCAGGCTGATCTTGCTGTTTGCATTTATTTTAAGCAACAAAAATTTATATACTCTGTGCAATTGTAGGAACTTAATTCTCCCTGAGGTGTTGTTTGTTTGTTTTTGTTTTTGTTGGGGGTTGGGACCGGGATGAAGAGTCAGTTTACACAGCCAATGGCCTGCCATAAAAAGTTACCTGGGAATGTGAGGACCTGCTGAGACCATGACTGAGATCTCATGGCAACACCAATGGCAAAGACTGAACCCCAAACAACTTCCTTATGGCATCTACCTTCCTGTTCCTGTAACTTTCTTTTGGAAAAACATCCTACCATCTCACCTCCATTTTTCAGATGTGATTTAAGTCACTACCGGTGGTTAGCATGAAAAGGGAAACTCAGAACAATATGATAAGTGTTTCTGCATTGTTCATGTATACATATGTCAGTCTTCTTCAGCCTTGTGCCTTCCAGGAAGTATTCAGCTGTGGCTTCCAGCATCAACAGCCAATGAGACATTACTTAAGAATTGTGAAATTTGCAACCTAAAATGTCTGGAGCACACCAGATTAGGGAAGGTTTATGTAGAAATACAGGCCTGCACAAGGACATGGTATTTGGGGGGTCTATAACCCTCTCTGTGTCAGTCTGATCATGCTGTAAAATGTATTGGACATGGATGTGACATTCAGTTCAACCTATTTCTAAATACTGCAAGACAGTGAAAAATGATTGTGGCACATCATTCTGGCCTTCTCCTTCACTCCTGCCTCCTCTTATTAGACAAAGAACAGTGCATGGAAAGATCACTTTTTTTGGGGGGGGGATTGTTAGCTGCCTTCAAATGGTTCCTATTTAATAGCAACCCTATGGTTGGGTGCGCAACCACACTGGACGTAAGCTTGATAGGCAGCCTTTTTAATGGTTGTTTAGGTGATCCTATGAAGATGCTGGATTGGTTTGGTGCACAATGACCTGGAATCCAACAAGATTTGATCCACACCCACTGCCCTTCTTCTTTGATATTAACCACAAAGGATTCCCATATGTTAGAAGTGACTTGGCAGTACACAACACACACACATAATGACCAAAATTCTATTGCTTAACATAGCAAATTGCAGTAGGCTCAAACTATAAAATCCACAGGGATCAGGTGAGTCAATTCCCCTGTACGTTCCCATTGATTCAAATGGACCTACTCTAAATGTGATTTATTTTAGCATAATTGGATGCAGCTAGAGCAAACCCCTTTGAACCTGTGGAATCTATGGAAGAGTTGACTCACCACATCCCCATCATTCATTGTCCATAGCACAGAGCATGATCAGGCCAGTAGCAGGACCAGTTATGCGTTCCAGTGTCTCCACCACAGGCCATTCTCCTATGCATATTGGGATTTATTGGACTTTCCAGAAATGACTGGAAGTTGACGTTTACTTTGTGTTTGTGTGCATGCATGCACTGAACAAAAAAGATACTGGAAATTTCTCTTTGCTGTCCTTTGCTTTAGGAGGAGCAACGCCATTACGGAAGGATTCAAAGAGCACAGGTACATATGCTGGCCAGCCAAAGAGAACTTCTGCTCCTGGAAGCTTCCTAGGTTGGCCAACAAAGCAAAAGAAATCTTTAGTACTAACGTGTATAGAAATTTCCAGTATCTTTTTGTTCAACACACTCTGTTAAGTCACCATAAGGATCCCCTCAGGAATTGGGGGAGGGAGGCAAAAAAATGGCCTAGTGATGGCAAACCTTTTAGAGATCGAGTGCCCAAACTGTGACTAAAAACCCACTAATTTGTGCCAATAAGTGCCAATACAGCAATTTAACCTGAATAACTTAACCTGAAAAGGTGACGTTGGGTGCCCACAGAAAGGGCTCCGAGTGCCATCTTTGGCACCCGTGCCATAGGTTCACCAACACTGGCCTAGGATGTGCATGATATAGCATCTATGAAGAGTTGATGTGTGACCATCAATGCTGCTTTGAAGCATCACAAAATAAGGAAAGGATTTCTAAGGAAGCAGATTTAAAAGAAAGCTATGATTTCTAACTCCTTTTGTATTTATTGACCTATATAAAGTACAGAACATAGGTCTTACCTCAAAGAAGTAAGGGGGTGGCATGTCTAAACAGGGCCTTCTCAGCGGTTGCCCTCCAAATTTGGAATACCCTCTCTACGGGGATCCACCTGGCGCCAACACTTTTGGCTTTTCGGTGCCAGGCAAAGACCTTCCTGTTCGGCCAACATTTTAATTAGATTTCTTTGGCTGGACACATGAGCAGCAGGGTTTTATAATTTGTATTGTGTTGTGTTTTAACTATATTGTATTTTATAGTTTTAATAATTTTATTGTTTTATAGTTTTTAATACATTATTGTATGCTATCCGGAGACCTCTTGGTAGTGGGGCAGCTAACATTGTTTGTAAATAAATAAATAAATAAATAAATAAATAAATAAATAAATAAATAAATTTACTGATTGAATAGTTGCATCCATTTAATCTGCTATAATAGTCGAGGGATGTGCATATGTGCACACATTTGTCTGTGTGACTTTGTATCTGTCTGTGATATGAATGTCAAAGCAAGAATACTGGTGGTTTCTTCAGAAGCTGATAGTATACATTTACTGGTCTGAACATCTCCTCTTTACAAACTCCTCTGCTAGACTCTTAGGTCTTTGATAGGCCTCTTCAGAATCTGCTCATATGACCTCTCAAACTCCCTTTAAATTGTCATGGCTGGCATGAACATAGGGCAGAACTCTGTTCTCAGTACAATTAAGCTTACAGGAACTGAAAGAACTAATATTTTCTTTCTACTTTGTTCTTCACTATGCACCTGCCTCTAGGGCTTCATTAAATCTCTTCTGAGTAAGGGAAAGGCGAATAACGGAATAATTCCATCTAATGTAGTTCCAGCATGAACAGGAAATATATTTCACCTAGCTTAGTTTACAGTGCTTTATTACTTCTTATTCCCTGCATCCCATGCATGTAAAATTCCTGACCTTCTTTCTTAAATCTGAAGCCTCCCAAGGACTTCTAGACTGAATATGATATTTTCTGCTACCAATATGCCATAAAGGCAATAGGGATGGGCACCAAACCAAAAACAAAATGCTGATTCCTCAGTTCGTTACACAATGAAACAAAACAAACTGAAGAAACAGCATTTTGTTACAAATGAAACAAAATTGTGGTTTTTTTCATTTAAAACAAATCATTTTGTTCTGCTGGTAAGTGCAGCCTCCCAGAGGGAGAGAAGGGCAGGCAAAGGAGTGAACTAGGAAGCACGGGTGTCCTCCTCCAACACTCTTCTACACTGCCTCTGCCATTTTAAACAGGCTCCAGTCTCTGACAGCAAGGCTGGAGTCTATTTAAAATGTCAGCAGCGTGTTCCTCCTAGCTAATATCCTAGCTCACTCCTTTGTCTGTCTCGGCGAGGCAGCAATGGAGGTGGGTGCAGTGGCATAAGTGCTCCTCGGACTCTCTCCCCACTACCACCTCCCATCTGGGAGTCAGTGGGGAATCCCATGGCAGGAGGCTGAGAGGGGAATGCTGACATCAGCGCTACCCTCTCAGTCCCCCACCGGGGGGTCCCTTAACTCATTTCATTTCGTTATTCGTAAGTAACAAAAAAAAATCGAACATTTTTGTTACTTATGATACAAAATGAAATGCAGGGGGAATGAAACAAAATGAAATGGAACTCAATTTTTCCATTTTGTACCCATCCCTTCTTTTTGTCAGATATTGGCAGGGGGGAAATTCAAGGGCAATTCATTCTTGGCAAGGAATCAAGGAAGAGGAGTCAGGACGGGTTACCCAGTATGCCATTTGCCCACTCTCTGCTGTGAAATAAGGCATCCCTCTTAATTGCTGCTTAACAAGCAGGATCAACTTAAGGGATAGTTCTCCCCATGGAGGAGTCTACAACAAAGCCTGGGCAAATTATTTTATTTTATTAAATTTTTACTACAACCCCCAAAATCCCCTGTCCACCTTGACTATTAGCTGTGGCTGTTCTGACCATTGTTTCCTTAGATATTTGTAAATGAGTTTATCATGTCTGCTTTTCAATTTGCTTTCTGGAGACAGCCAATAAAGAAACCCCCCCCCCCAAGATGGAATGTGCTGATTTTGCAAAAGAAAAAAAACTTTTTGCGGTTTTTAGTATGGTCAAGTTTTCATCTAGGACTCTTTATCAGAAAGGTTTGTGTGATGTGACTCCTAGCATTCTATTAACTTTACTGTAAAATATACTCAATAAAACCCCCAACAGCCATAGACAAAATTGTGACACAATTTTATAACATTTTACTTCCTCTTTTCATTGACGTGTGGCCAATATAATAAAGATGTTAAACTCTTTCTCCCACCTACATCCACAGATTCTTTTGAGCCTCGTGGCGCAGTGGTTAAATGCCTATACTGTAGGTAAAACTGTGCTCACGACCTGGGGCTCAATCCCAGGTAGCAGGCTCATGGTTGACTCAGCCTTCCATCCTTCCGAGGTCGGTAAAATGAGTACCCATTTTGCTGGGGGTGTGTGTGCAATGTGTAGCCTTCATACTGTCATTAAAAACTGTAAACCGCCCAGAGACTACTTGAGGTGGTATGGGGTGGTATATAAGCAGAACACTTTGCTTTTGCTTTGCTTTGTACCTGTTAATCAGTGAATCTACAGGGAATGTGGACATCCCTTGCCATTTAGAAATCACATCCTTCCATTCCTTGCCTTAGACTTTTCAAGGTTTATGTCATGTGAGCAAGTCCATGCTTAAAAGGTAGATGGGCTTTTGACATTGCAGCAAACTGAAAGCTCCTGCCACTTGGAAACCCATGTTTTTGTGACCACACCAAATGCTTATCAATGATGCTACCCACTAGCAGAAAAAAGTAAAACCAAAGCAATAACCCTGTGCCCATGATTTGTTGCACATAAGCTACATAGTAGCCGCCTAGATGCCATAAGCACATCCAGTCTCACCTGATTTTGGAAGCTAAGCAGGGTCGGCCCTGGTTAGTACTTGGATGGGAGACCACCAGAGAATACCAGGAGCTGTAGGCGCCTGGAGTAGGAACTGGCAAACCAATCCAGTATTCCTGCCAAGAAAACTCCATGGACATGGGGTCACGAAGAGTCAGTCATGATTGTAAGGACACAACACACACATGCTACATAGTGGAGGTGGAAGCATGCCACGTTTGATGTGGAAGGCTTTCATGGCCAGAACCTGATAACTGTTGTGAGTTTTTTGGGCTGTTTGGCTGTGTTCTGGAAGTTTTTCTTCCTGACATTTTGCCAGACTCTGTGGCCAGCATCCAGGGCCCGCGGCAGTTGCCTAGGGTGTCAAAATGGAGAGGGGGTGCCAAAATGGAGAGGAGGCACCCCCCCACCGCCACCGCTGGCTAGCCTGCTTCCCCCCACCCCTGCCGCCGCCTGCCTGCCTGCGCCTCCCGCTGCCGCTGCCGCCCCGCCCCCACTGCCACCCCACCCCGCCCCCGCCACCTAGGGCGCAAAAAAACCTAGTGCCGGCCCTGCCGGATCGTCAGAGGGCAAGGAGCTCAGGGAACTAGGAGTTCTCTCTGTGCTCTGGGATATACTCACTCACTCTATACCCCAGAGCACAGAGAGAACCGCAAGTTCCCTGAACTGCTTGCTCTCTGAAGATGCTGGCCACAGAGTCTGGTATCATGAAGAAAAACTTCCAGAACACAGCCAAACAGCCCAAAAACTCACAACAGCTAACACCATCTTTGCTTTCTTTAGAAAGGAGGAGAATGTTAGAGCAAGATACAGGTCTTGTTTTGTTTATGGGCTAATCTCCCAAGCAAGCAGCAGACAGTTCTCCTCAGCGGTCCTATGAAGCAGCTTTCGATAGGGAGGCAGCCAGCCAAACCTTTGTAGGAAAACCTAGCATTGCTGAATTTAATGCAATAATATGATTTCCTTAGTGGCATTGATATATGGCATTGAGAGAGAGCCTCTGTGTCTGTCTGCCAGCAAGCAGCCATACACAATGACTCACATCTAGAGGGAGCACACACAAAACTATTTAACCTGTGTCCTTGGGGAGGATAAGAGAAGAGGGAGGACAATGATAAATAATAGGCATTGCCAATTGCTGTTTGGGCCTGGGAGCCTTTGAGTTCAGTAGCTGAAATTACTTTTCAGTTTGCAGTTGATTCTGAGTATGCTGTGAAAAGAAGGCATTGCATGTGCTATAGCCATTATGGTATATTTCAAGTGGTACCTGAAGGTTTTGCTTGCTTCATAACCCAAAATCAAAAACACTTGAGCTTTCCGATACTCTTTTCTGATATTCATTGCACATACAACTAGATAAATTATCTAGACTTATCTAGAAAACAGAGGCTTTTGCCTGTAAAAATAAAAATAATAACTCCAAGGCCAACTACCCTCCTAACCTTTCAGTCATGAACAGTTTTGGATAAAAGAAGAATAGAGAATTTAAATGCTGGTAGCGAATTAGATGGATTTAATCACTCTTGTTATTTTGTCAAGGTTTTGTGTTAAAAACGAACGGTGGATACAGAGAACGTTACCCTGAAAATGAAAGTACATTTAAAAATGTAGGTTGGAAATAGTTTACTATGTGGTGGTGAACCTTTGGCACTCCATATATTTTAGACCTAGAATTGACAGAAAATTCACAACTCCCATGCCTGTATTGCCAATGACAAAAAACTTTGGGAGTTGTGGTCTAAAACAGGCCTGCCCAACAGGTAGACCGGGGGCTACCAGTAGCACGTGAAAGGTTCAAAAGTAGCCCGCCGGCCATCAATAAAAAATGTGAGGGGATAAGTTCTCCACCTCTACCTCTCCCATCCTAAGGACCACCACTGCCCCAGCAAAGCTCTGGGTCTGCCAGCCCACTGTCTCAGCCGAGCAGGGCAGTTCAAGGGCCATGGCACAGTCCCCTGCTCTCCCTACCGACCAGATGATCGGTGTGCCACTGTCTCGTGACCAATTGAGTTGCTGGTGCATAGCGGAGGAAGGGGAGTGGAGGGGACAGCGAGGGGCAGGGTCACGGGCATGCCCACCTCCTTTGCATGATGACATCTCCCTCTTCTCCCGCCCCCCCGGATAATTCTTTCCAACCACCCTTCCATCCATCTCCTCCTCCTCCTCCTCCTTTCCCCCCACAGCTGCCTCACAGAGACTGTGACCTCCTGCTCCTCCTGCTCCCCTTCTGAGCCATTCCCTCCTCCTTGTGCCGCTGCGGCGATGTGATTGCCCTTCTGCTGGCTTGGCCCATCCCAGCTGCACAGAGAACATGGCAGAAGTGAGTGAGAGCTATGGGCAGCAGCAGCAGTGGCAGCAAGGAGGCTGGAAGGGAGAAGGGGAAAAACAGGAGGAGAAGTAGAGTCAAGTCAGGCCCCGGGCAGGTTGGGAGGGAAAGTGCAGCTTTATAAAAAAAAGTCTTCTAGCAGCCCGGGCAAGCGGAAGGGGCGATCTGCGCAAGCATGCACACGCCTCCCTTGCACCCATCCACACCAGTTCAAGCGGGTGAAAGGGAAGCATGTGCATGGTCAGCCTTACCATAGGAATGCATTGAAATATGTTCCCTCCAGAAAGGATTAATTGGTTTTCAATGCGTTCCTATGGGAAACCGCTGCTCTACTTACAAAATTTTTCACTTATGAGCACATGCTCGGAACAGATAAAATTCATAAGTAGAGGATTTAGTGTAGTAGCCCTCAGGCACTTTCGTCTGGAAAAAGTAGACCTCGGCCTGTTCAAAGTTGGACAGCCCTGGTCTAAAACAACTTGAGTGCCGAAGGTTCGCCACTACTGATTGTCATTTCAAAACATGTTGAAGTGTATCCAAACAATTAGCCAGCTCTGACTGAGCAAGGTCTCAGAATCATAATATCCTGACAGCTGTACAATATTTTTGTTACAGCTTTGGGGAGAAGAAAATGCGGGGGGGGGGGGGAATAAAGACAGAGCGCACGGGAAGCAACTGGTAGGATGGGGTGTCTCAAGAATCTTGATTCATTGGGATGGGGGAACCTCCAACTGAGTAGCAGCTTTAAAAGAGAAGTCCACAAGGTTGTGTTTTCCAGTACCACTCTTCTCAAGCTTGCATTCAGGAACATACAAGTCCCACCCTCATGAGTATGTTCTCTGGCTGGTCCTTTGCTACCAGCTTGGTCAGGGGTTTAAAATTAGGAATATGACACAGGGTCCTAAAAATTGCACAAATGATTGCACAAGTGATACTTTTATTATTATTATTATTATTATTATTATTATTATTATTATTATTATTATTATTATTATTATTATTATTATTATTATTATCATCATCATCATCATCATCATCATCATCATCATCATCACACAGCAATCAAGATAACTATGCTGGATTTTGTATTACAAATTACTAGTCAAACGCTTCCCAGTCCTTTAGGACTACGTGATGTATCGGCAAATTAGGCGAACGGATCCCAGTAAGGTGGCTTTCTGCAGATGACTGATGGTGAATTTGTCAACTCAATTTTTTTCTAAATAGTTACTTAGCTCTTTAGGCACCACATCCAGTGTGCCGATTACCACTGGGACCACCTGTACCAGTTTATGCCAGAGTCTCTGAGGTTCAAATTTCAGATCCTGATATCAGTTTATAATAATAATAATAATAATAATAATAATAATAATAATAATAATAATAATAATAATAATAATAATAATAATAATAATAATAATAATGCCAGGTATACCGCTGGCATTATAAACTGGACTCAGACGGAGCTAGATATTCTAGACAGGAAAACAAGAAAACTTATGACCATTCACTATGCATTACATCCACGCAGTGATGTTGACAGGCTGTATTTACCTAGAAAATTAGGTGGTAGAGGTCTTCTGCAAGTGAAGCAGACAGTTGAAGAAGAGAAGCATGCATTGGCAGATTATGTAAAAATTAGTACAGAGCCAGCATTATTGGAGGTTAAGAACAGGGAGGTGTTTAAAGTAAATCAAACAAAGGGTCAATACAGGAAAACAACAATGCAAATACGAGCTGATAGCTGGCATAATAAAGCGCTGCATGGGCAGTTCCTCGAAAAAGTCAAAGGAAAAGTAGATGAGGAAAAGACTTGGTTATGGCTCACCAATGGAACACTGAAAAAAGAGACAGAGGCCCTGATTTTTGCACCTCAAGAACAAGCTATCAGAACAAATGCAGTTAAGGCTAGAATAGAAAAATCAGCTGAGTCCCCCACATGTAGACTCTGCAAAGAGGCAGATGAAACTATTGACCATATATTGAGTTGTTGCAAGAAAATTGCTCAGACTGATTACAAACAGCGCCATAATGTAGTTGCTCAAATGGTCCACTGGAATTTGTGTCAGAACTATCATCTGCCCATAACAAAGAACTGGTGGGACCATAAGCCTGAAAAAGTGACTGAAAATGAGCATGCAAAATTACTTTGCGACTTCCGAATACAGACAGACAGGGTTTTGGAGCATAATACCCCAGATATTGTGATTGTGGAGAAGAAAAAAGTGCGGATCATTGATGTTGCTATACCAGGAGATCGTAGAGTCACTGAGAAACAACTTTAAAAAATTACCTGATATCAGGATCTCAAAATTGAACTTCAGAGACTCTGGCATAAACCAGTACAGGTGGTCCCAGTGGTAATTGGCACGCTGGGTGCGGTGCCCAAAGACCTAAGCAAGTATCTAGAAGAAATTGGATTTGGAATGGACAAAGTCACCATCAGTCAGATGCAGAAAGCCACCTTACTGGGATCTGCTCGCATAATTCGCCGATACATCACTGAGTCCTAAACGCTTGGGAAGCGTTCGACTAGTGATTGGTAATAGAAAATCCAGCATAGATAGCTGTGTGGTTAATAATAATAATAATAATAATAATAATAATAATAATAATAATAATAATAATAATAATAATAATAATAATAATAATAATAATAATAATAAACATGTGCCATCAAGTCAATTTTGATTATGGTAAGCCAGGGTTTTCCATGTAGAGCATACTTAGAAGTGGTTTACTGTTTCCTTCTTCCAGGGATGCCCTGGAACTGTGTGTCTTGCTCAAGGCCACACAGGCTGGTTGTCCTGGGAGCAAAAAGTGGGGGAATTAAACACCCAACCTGTGGTTCCACAGCCAGATGCCTGACACACTGAACTATCTAGCCAGCTTTATTAGAACACTTAAGGGTTAAAAAATCTAACAAACAGTGAGCTTTCATGTGTCATGTCCACTTCTTCAGGCTATGCACCAATGTTTGGTGGACAGTGCAGAAAAAAATACCAATGAGAGTCTCAGAAATTCATGCCAGATGTCTGTGCCAGATCTGCTTCTGAGACCTGCTGTAAGCTAGTGTTCATTTGCAATCCTTTGTTGCAAGAGCTACATGGAAAATTCCAACCAAATGTTGTTACCAGAGACAAAGCTTGAAACCATATTCCTAGGAGGCTATTCACAACCAGAGTTTGAACATATCTCACAAGCAGACCTGGCACAGACATCTGCCATGAATTTTTGAGACTTCCATTTATAATTTTTCTACACTATCACACAAATATTGGTGCATAGTCTAAAGAAGTGGACATGGCCCATGCTAGCTTGGTCAGGGTATCTGCTCTCATCCTTGCAGTAGGACAGACAGTCATCTGAATGGCCCCCTTTTTTAGGCAGGCCAAAAACCCAGCCGTATGAGCTTAATATGTATATTCACCTCTTCACTTTGTGACACTTCAATAAATCTCTTGTTATCTTCCATCCTAGGGATTTGCAGCAATTCATCTATCCCAATGCCTTTTAGCATGCTTCTGATGCAAGCAAGGTACTCTGATGCTGTGAAAGACAGAATTGTATCATTTTGTCCATGGCTGCCATTGGAACTGTCCCCCTTTCCCAGTTCCACTGATGGGAGCAATTGCCCTAGTGGAATTTCAGTACAAAATCCAATTCTTTATCTCCAGCATCACTGGGGGTGGCTTCAGATGGATGGGTTCTAGTACTGATCACCCCAATACATTGTCTCATTATTCCTCCCTTTCCTTGTCAATAAGTTTTTTGTAAAGAAACAACTTGACAAGGAGGAGGAGGAGGAGGAGGAGGAGGAGGAGGAGGAGGAGGAGGAGGAGGAGGAGGAGGAGGAGAAGAAGAAGAAGAAGAAGAAGAAGAAGAAGAAGAAGAAGAAGGGAAACTCAGAATGTCCCTTTAGCCACAGTACACTATTTTAGGGGCAAGCCACAGCAAAGAATTGCACCCTAGGAACATTTTCCCAGCGTCTACATTCTAGATTCCAGCTGGTAGCAAGAGTCTGAGAATTGGTCAGACTAATGGCATGAGGGAGGGTGAACTTCATCCTTTCCCACACAGACATTTTTTTCCTCCTCAAAATCAACCATCAGATTTCTTCCCAGAAAAGACAATGTGTGTTATCTTTCCCCTTGTGGTCAGTGGGGAAAACAGCCCATGGGAAATAATTAATCCTCCTGGCTTTACTTCTGTCCAGCTTCCTCTGTCTCCCACATCTCTATGGTTTCTGGGTCTCTTACAAATATACACCCATACATGTTGCTCCACAGTTCTACAACCCCTGCTAAATATCAGTATTTAATGTTTAGCTTTTTCTTTCAGGTGATGGTCCATAAATTGCCCGGGTCCCAAACACCAAAGATGCTGATGAGTACAAAGAAGTATCTTTAATAGCTACCTCAGAACAAAACAGGGGGAGTTTAGAATTTTTTTCTTAATTATTTATCATTATACTTGTATGATAAAATATTTTAAAGGTCTCATTGGAGGCTAGACATCTGTACCTGAAGACCAGCAGAGTTTTTGTGGCCTGGGAAAAAATAAGATGGTTTCCCCCTTTTGGCCTGTAGAGACTAAGGCTGACGGTGTAATCTTATTTCAGCTCTGGCAATGGGGCTGTGCCATCCTGAGGGCAGGAGCGAAATGGGAAGTACTCAAGGCAGGCAGGCAGGCAGGATGGCAAACCCAGTTTTGGCCCAGAGGCGTAGCTAGAGCTTCCAGAGCCCGGGGCAAAAGTCAGTTTTTGCGCGCCCACCACAAGGTGTGAATCATAAAGGGGGTTGCCGTGCAGCAGGTACTGGGCCGTGGTGGCGGCCATGGTGGAGTGCAGCTGCTGTCGTGGCTGCCGGTGGGGTCGAGTAGGCTGGGGTGCGCTTGTGGAGTCATAGTTGGGCATAATGAAATTCTCAGAGATGCTTTTGGGTCCCCTGAGACCCCTCCCAAAACATTCCTTGTTGGGCCAGGATAAAATAATTCATTTCCAGGACATTCAAAAGAGCCAAACACAATTCAGGTCGAATCTCCCTGAATTAACAGTTTATCCCTACTGTGGTCATAGCTCATGGGGTGACGGCCACAGATCGCCATCTCCAACCCTCGGGGACACCCCTTTTACTCTCAAAGCTACCTCCATTGCCCCTCTATCTATATGAACCCTGGCTCTTAGCCATAGCCAGCCCCCCCTTCCCTCTTCTGCTTTATTCCTCCTTCTCTCTATTCTCTGTCCCCTTCCCCTATTCTCACACCTTGAATGGCCCATCAAAGAACAGAGAACACCTGGCCACACCTGGCAAACAGGTTAATCTGGAATCCTGTTTCAGTCAGAGACGCAGCCCAGGAAAATCTTCCAGGACCGAGGGTTTATTTCCACCATGCTCTGGGCTCATGAGGGGATGATCAAGAGTGATCATCTCCAAACCCCAGGGATATCCCTCCCCTCCAAAAAGCTTGCCTCCATCATATCCCTTTGCCTATACTGGCCCTGGCTTCAGACCCCCCCCCCGCCAACAGAACGCCCCTTCTCTCTCTCCCTCTCTCCCTCTCTTTTTCTCTCTTCTCTTTTCATTCTTCCTCTCTCCTTCTCTCCTCCCTTTGCCCCACTCTCCCTGGGTGTGCTTTAAACGAGTTCCTATCCTGTCCTATGCCTCTTGGACCTGCACCCTCTTGGGCATGGGCTCACAGCTGGGGAAGGCAGACGTCATGGCGACTCCACACAAAGGCTGCATCTTCCAGAAGTGGACTCCATTGCTCATCCTTGGTTCCTGCTCGTCTCACCACAGCTGCACCCCAGATTATCGTCAGCAAGAAGCATCTCATTGTTTCAACTCAACACCTCTCAGGAACTGTCTGGCATCCTCAGGGCTTATCTTATTGACCCTCTGGTTCCCCCATTGACTCACTGATTTCCCCCCTCCATTGATTTACTGATTCCCTCATGTTTACCCAGACCCTTGGACAATACTCAGTTCCTCCTCGCCATTGTCACGCCCCTGATGGCCCATTAAGGGACAGATTTGGCCAGTCACGCCTGGGCAGGTGCCCAGCTCCGGATAGTCAGGAACACCCTGGGACCGCCCAGGACCACGCCTGGACTGCACCTATTGGACATTCCCGAAGACTGCCCCCTGCCCACCCCGAGGGAGGTGCGCACCTTGGAGGGAGGGATAGGGGAATGTATAAAATGGGTTCCGTCTTTGTCTTCGGGTGGAACATCTCTGCACTGTCCTGGTGGGGGTGTTCGCCTGCTGTCTTTTATTGAGCGCAATAAAACCAGTATTTTTCTTGGATCTCTCTCCTGCTGGACTCTTTATTGGGAATAATCCTGAGGCCCAGCAGCATACAGCAGGAATAGCCTGCTGCAGACTCAACACGCTCAGCTCGGCTCCTCGCCTCCCTGGGGCCCCCTCGGTGGCGAGGCACGCTTTAGAGTCCTGGTTCGCCCCCACGCACAGCCTGTCCTTTGTGCGCGCCCCATTGACTCCGCCACCTGCGACTGGCAGCCGGCACCACACCTCCATAGGGCACCCCCAGAGATGGGGAATGCCCCCGCCCCATCTGGAGGAACTGGGTCTGGGATTAGCATGTGGGGAAGGGGAGCGTACAGCCCTGATTGGAGCTCCGCGCTCGGGTCTGCCGCTCCACCCCTCACCGTGTGGGCTGCCCGCCAGATCCACACCTGCTTCACCGGACACTGTGGACTAGATGAGCGCTGAGCTTTCCACCCGCCCGCCCGCCTGCTGCATTGATCAACGCCGTCACCTGGCTGGGGGCCTGGGCATGTCTGTGGCTGCCTTCCAGCTCCTTCTGGCGGGAGGGGCCCCAATCAGGATTTGGTGGCCCCTAATTGCTGTGCCCGGTGTGCCCCGCCCCCTTGCCCTCCCCAAATCACACCGCTGTTCTGGCCTCTAGGAACTCACTGCTGCTGACCTTACTTTGCCCAGGATCTGCTTATTGTTAACCTTGGCAAGGAGCAGGTCTTTCTTACAGGTAATGCACCACTAAAGTCAAAAGCACATTGGGGTTGGAGAGAGATGATTAAGGCAGTCTATCATTTCTGAAAGTGTGTTTTTAAAGGAGTTATGTGTCCTTTTCCAAGGAGAAAGGCAGGGTAAAAATAAATAAATAAGTTCTCAAGACCAATCAGAAAGCAAAGCAAGCTGATGTGCAAATGTCAGGATTTTCCTCTTTGAATTACAAGGTGCTGTATCTAGAACACTCATTTCTGGTTTTATATGCTTCACTAAAGCAGCAGTGGCTCCACTAACAAGCATGAGTCATATAAGCAAAGCAGACATGTGCCTAGTGTTGAAATATGTGGTCTGTACCACTGGTTGTCCCTTTTCTTGTTCATCTTCCTCAGTGGCACTGCCTATAATGCACCGAAGGCAATTGATAGGACGCCTTAAATTTTCTGAGTTGTTTTGATAACTGGAGATCAGCTTTCCCAGTGATGTAAACCAGGGGTGCCCAAACTTTTTGTAAGGAGGGCCAGATTTGGTGGCTGAGAATGTGTCAGAGGCCGGTTGCTCCTCAACCCTGTCACCCCACTGCAAGCCCCACCCACTGACCCATAAGCCCCACCCACTGACCCCTTGCAACCCCACCCGCAGGAAGGGAGGCGGGGACCAAGGGAGGGAGGGAGGGAGGTGGAAACCAAGAGAGGAAGGAAGGAAGGAAGGTGGGGACCAAAGGAGGGAGGAAAGAAGGAAGGTGGGGACCAAAGGAAGCACAGGGAGCTGTGGCCACCGCAGGGGAATGTGTGGGTGAAGGAAGGGGAGGGAGGGGCAGGCCAGCCAGCCGTGGGCCACTCAGAATGGCCTGACGAGCCGGATTTGGCCCCCGGGCCGGACTTTGGGCAGGCCTGATATAAACCATCTTCCTGCACTGAGCCTCAAATTTGAATCAAGAACTTTGTGGCCTTTTTTGTACATAATGCATTGCTTTTGCCCCCCCCCCCCCCCCAGCCCTGTCTTCGTTCACATGAGACCAGCAGAATAGTCCAAATCTGCCTAGTTAAGGTATGTAAAATAGTAAAAAAAAAAAAAAAAAACCACAAGAGATTTCAATGATAGCTTTCATATTTACATAAAAACCAGGGTTTCATATCACGGGTGTGTGTACTCCTGAAAACCCAAGCACAGAGTGTTCAAATAATTTTTTTCAGAACAAAATACCAAGCCTGCATGAGGAAAAAAGTAACTTTTTTATAAATAGCACTTGCGAATTATTCTTTGATTGCTATCTCAAAGGTCTCTATTATGCAAAAATAGGCTCCACAGCTGCACGTCTATAATTTAGACTAGGTTTTAAAAATATCCTCACTTTGGCTGCCTTAATAAGTTCCTTATTAAGACAGCCAAGTTCCTTATTAAGAGTCCCACGATCTGGTTCTTCTTCAGCAGGGAGTCTCTTCTCTGAAGAAAATGTTGTGGTTAATTGCTGCAATGACAAATGTATAAATAGAGACGGGGTAGAAAGCTAAGCTTTTCGACCACTGGGTGGAAAGTTAAGCTGGAACCCATAGCTTCTGGTTGGGATAGACATCTTTTCAGGGTACCCCGCCCCTCAAAAAATCAAAACGGTTAAGGGACTCGAACATTTCCTTTTATGAGGAAAGGTGAGAAATGCTTCCCCTGATATGACATGCAAGATGGGCAAAGGGAAGGATTTCCTTTAGGCAGAACATAGATAAATAGTAGAATTTAGGGCACAAGATACAGTGATGGCTGTCACCTTGGATAGCTTTGAAAAGAAACCAGATGAATAGAGGGGTGACCATAGGTCCCTGTTTCTGTGTCCTTAAAAGATGCAAGATGCCTCTTATGCCTAAACTCTTTTCAAACAATGGTGCCCCTGAGCCTAGGGATGGGCACCAAATGAAAAACGAACCACTGATTTGTCAAAACAAAGCAAAACGAACCAGGGAAGCAGCGGTTTGTTAGTAACAAAATGAACAGGCAGTTTTTTGTTTACAATGAAATGATTCCTTTTGCTGCAAAACGGCTCCCCTGGGTTCTAGAGGCACCAAATGTGGTGGGCAGCTTTCTTGGACTCTCCCTTTTAAGCCCTGCAAATTTGGAGAGATTTGGGGTTTAGGGGCCCAAGTTATTCAACTTCAAATGGGGTGCCCCATTAAAAAACATTTCCAATTGCAATGGTATGTGCTTGAAAATACTGACCCCAGGCAGCTAGCAGAGTAGAAATTACAGTGGAGCTTCATCAAGCTCCCCCCTTTAAGCACCCCTAATTTGGCAAGGTTTGGGGTACAGGGGGACAAATTATTCAACTCCAAAGGGTGCACCCAAGGAAAAAAAAACATTTGTAATTGAAAAGTATTTGAAAATACTGATCCCAGGCATTTTTTCTGGGGCACCCCCTTTAAAGTTGAATAAATTGCCCCCCCCCCCGAACCTCAAATCTCTCCAAATTTGGAGGACTTAGATGGGAGAGGATCCAGAGGACCCATTTTATAGAATAACGAATTGGTTCATTACTGTTTCATTTTGTAACAATACGAAACAAATCACAGGAGAACAATATGAAACAAAAAGAAACAAATCTCAATTTTTCCATTTCATGCCCATCCTTAACTGAGCCTCATGACTAATTGGTTACACTGTTGTACTGCAGCTATATCTGTGTTCATGACCTGGGGTTCAATTCCAGGTAGCCGGATGAAGGTTCACTCAGCCTTGCATCCTTCCGAAGTCAGTAAAATGAATACCCAGCTTGTTGGGGTGGGAGGGGGAAAGGCGTAGGCTGCATAATTACCTGCAAACAGCCCAGGGAGTGCTTTAAGCACTATGAGGTGGTATATAAGCAGCACACTTTGCTTTGCTTTGCCACCTCAGTACATCGAAGGCTTCAAAGTATACAGATGGTTTGTCCACATGGCTGGGTGTAAGCAGGCTGTGTTGGGTTAAATGGGATCACTAGAAGGTCTGGTATGCCGCATTCAAACAGCATGCACATTTGCACTTTGAAGTGCAAATTTAAGTATAAATATATTACAAACGATATTTAAAAGAAGTGTATTTGATATGTGTACACATACTAAGATACTTCTTTTAAAGGCCTGGTTAAGACCCGGTTGCAACCTAATACACATAACTGATACACAAATATATTTCTTTCCCTTGTTTTAAAGGACTGGTTGAGAAACTGCCATGCCAACAGATGTGGCTGCAGGCAGTATCCCAACTGACCCTCTAAGAGACATGCAACAGAAAAGACTTAATTGTTTTATAACTGCTGTAGCATATTTTGACTGCTATAATGGAGGCTGACACGGGGCATGGTGGCTCAGTGGACTAAGGTGCTGAAAACTGTCGGCTGCAAAGTCGGCAGCATGGTGCTTCAAATCCTGGGTGCCACGCAGTGGAGTGAGCTCCCGCTGATAACCCCAGCTCCTGCTAACCTAGCAGTTTGAAAGCATGTAAATGCAAGTAGATAAATAGGTGTATGTTGTGTCGTTACAGTCATGACTAACTCTCCGTGATCCCATTTCCATGGAGTTTAATTGGCAGAAATACTGGAGTGGCTTGCCAGTTCCTACTCCAGGCGCCTACAGCACCTGATATTCCCTGGTGGTCGCCCATCCAAGTACTAACCAGGCCTGACCCTGCTTAGCTTCTGAAAATAGGCGAGATCAGATGTGCTTAGGGCATCTAGGCAGCACAGATAAATAGGTACCGCTGTAAAATGTGGGAAGGTAAAACAGTGTTTCCTTGCAGCCTTGCCGGCCATGTGGCCATGGACTTGCACAACACTGGCTCTTTGGCTTGAATATGGAGATGAGCACCGCCCCTAGAGTCGGACACGACTAGCATGCATGTGCAGTGTGTGTGTGGGGGACCTTTAGCTTTAATGGAGGCTGACAAAATGTCACTTCCTCAGCCCCTCTACTGAATATTTAATTGGCCAATAGCCTGAAGTGGCTCTGTTAAGCCACTGCACAATACAGTACTTTCCAGATCAAAAGAGAAACAGGTTTTTTTTGTTCCTTCCCAGTTATCACCCACTGGAAATAGACAACGAGTGTGTAGATCCTACCTGGACCAAAAATGAAGAAGCCGCTGCCAGGGGTCAGAAAGGTTAAGACCATTCTGGTCTGGTTTACTTCAGAAAAGACATTGTCTGATCACTGGTTTCAGAAGTGAAACAGCTCATCCTTGCAACAGACCATACATCAGGCTAAACCTGTGTAATCAACATCAAATTTCGTTACAGTGGTACCTCTTAAGACAAATGCCTCGTAAGGCAAAAAACGTGTAGGAAGAAAAAAAAAGTTCTTCACATTCCCTATGGGATGCTTTGTAAGACGAAAAACCATTCTGCATGTACCCAGGAAAAAAAAAACCCCGGTTATTTTTGTTTTTATTCCAGTCTCCAGAATGGATTAATCCGTTCCAAATATATTCCTATGGGAAACCACGTTTTGTAAGATAAAATTTTCTTAAAACAAATTGGCCCATAGAACAAATTAAATTCGTTTTAAGAGGTACCACATGTAATTAGTTAATAATTTATTGAGTAGTACCATGACCACATCAACCAACAAAAACACAAAATATAAAATACATTAAAGGGTAGGGTACACTACAATAAAAATTCAGAATATACAACCTGTAGTCAACCTCAGACCAAGCCTAGTGGTCCTCTGGGAGACTTTAGTCGGTGGTGGCGAACCTTCGACACTCCAGATGTTTTGGACCACAACTCCCACAGTCCTTTGTCACTGGCAATGCAGGTTTGGAATTCTGGGAGTTGTGGTCCAAAACATCTGAAGTGCTGAAGGTTTGCCACCGCTGATCTAGGTCTGCCACCATCTGCTTTGTTGTTCATTAAATGGCTCAGAATGATAAGTGAACACGATGAGGTCACTCACCACAGGATAGCTAAGTCTCTCTCTCTCTCTCTCTCTCTCTCTCTCTCTCTGCGTGTGTGTGTGTGTGTGTGTGTGTGTGTGTGTGTGTGTGTGTGTGTGTGTGTGTGTGTGTGTGTGTGTGTGTGTGTGTGTGTGTGTGTGTACACAGGTGGGGCAAGGTGCCTCCTACCTATTTAAAAGGTTGCTTGTCACCCGCAGAGGGTTCCCAGGAGCAGGAATTCAATTTGTCTTTTGCTAAGAAAAAAAACAAAGTACTGGGGAAGTCCAGGGACCTTCATGTGACTCCAGACCTGCCCTTTGCCTACCTACAAGGTCAGAGCCTACTTCCAAATTATGTACAGTATCTTGGAATAAGTGTGCTTTTGCATGTTTAGAATCAGCCTGAAGAAATTTTGGTTTGTGAGGGTTAACACATTCAAGATGGCCATGCAATTCCCAGAAACCCCAACCAGCAGAGCCTATGGAAAGGGATTGTGAGGACGGTAGTGAAAAACATCTGCAGGGCCAAATGGTCTCTCTCCACCTCAAGCATATGGTGTTGTCTGGGCATGGAGTAGCACTCTAAAAAATGTTTTGTCCTTCTGGAAACAGGCAAAAGCCTTTCTCTTCAGGCAAGGTTTCCCTGAATGATGGACTACCATGTGTATTTTATATGAATCTATGCGTTCACGTAGACTTTGTATTTATGACTACTTATAACCGTGTTGCTTTAATGTAATGTTGTCTGTTAATGCTGTAAGATGTCCCTCAAATCCATGTTCTCAATACTTGAACATGTCTTAATTGTACTGCTCCGTATATTATCATTGCTGTAAGCTGCCTTTGGTCCTTTTCCAAGGAGAAAGGTGAAGTAAAATACTCTAAAATTAATTAATTAATTAGTTAATTAAAGGAAGCCACAGGTGTGAGTTTGCCAATGCTGAGCAGGCTTGTTGAGGATCGGACATTATGGAGATTGCTCATCCATTGGGTGAGCATAAGTTGGAGACATGGTGATGGCACATGACATGTTCTTGTATATTTCTTTAGGCCACTTAGCTCAAAAGTAGTTTTTGTTCAGTTCTGGCCACTGTGCCTGCTGCTGGCCTGGTCGAACATGCAGCAATGGACGATGTGGGTGGGCCTAGGCTTTGTTCTTGCTCTGATGGTGGTCCGTAACAATGGCCAGAAATGGCTACTCGTACGTAGTTACTTCACGTCCTCCTTTTTACCATGACAGCATTGGTCACACAATCACATGGTTTTGTCCCTGTTTCAGTGTTTGCATGGTCATGATAACTTGTCTCATGACAAGTGTTACCTCACGGTCTCGTACCGTGGCAAACACTGAATTTGCCTAGCTTCCTTTTTCCCTTTGGGGGGGGGGGGAATACTTTTTTGATATTTTGCTTCTGAAAAGTCAAACAAAACAAAACAAAACCTGGACACAGTTTTCTGAAAGAAATGAATATTTTGTTGCATGACAGTCGTTTGTACATGGTGCCTTGTCTCAGAACAGAAAGCAGGAACAAACAGTGACAAGGGAAAACCCTATCCCAGCACCAGGTACAGTATTGTCGTACTTAGCACCCGTTCCGGGGGTGTGGTTGACACAAATTTCAGTAGCTGCACAACGGATGTGAAGTAACATTTTTTGGTACCGTTCCTAAGCGCAACACTAACAGAGACAAAATGGACATGAAGTAACTGCCTTAGAAGTATAAGTTTTAAATATAAGCCTTTCTAGCTACTGCTTTTTACTTGTTTGCATGGGGGTGGGGAGAGAGAAGTGACATCACAGTTCCTGGAAGCCTCCAGGAGCAAAAATAGACCTTTGGGGTATGTATGCTAAAAAAAAACAGAGCTTACCTCTTCTGTGTGTTTTTTTTTAAGAGGACTCAGGGGGTAGGAGGACTCGGTCACTGGAAAAATGCCCCAGTGAGGGACATACAGTTCAGAGCTTGGATACTGTCCATGACTTCCTGAATATTTTGTTTACAGGTTATCTGTTGTGCCATACTGTAAATCTTATGGTTCAGAGACGAACTTTTTTCTGAACTTTGATTAAACAAAATGTCAGGATCATGTTTCTTAAAGTGGCATTAATGGTTCTGCTGCAAAGGGCACTGGGCGCCAGAAACAGATCTGATCTGGGTAAAATCTGTGCTCAGAACGGATCCTTCCAAGCCATATTAATGAGAACGTCACCTGATTGTATTAATTTTGGGGGGGTCTATACCATGGCGTGTTGTCCAAATAATGAGCTGTGTGATTCATCAGAATGACTCAACTTGTCTCAACTCAGGGGACAGGAAAAGTAGGAGGGTTGTAATTCAGTGACAAACATCAGTTGGATGACATGACTGCTATTTAACCAATAATCTGATTTGAAGTGGCAGTCACACACACACTCAACCTACAGCTGCAGGGAAATAGACATTTAATGTCCTATCACTGCTAGTGAAGTTGCAAACTTTTTTGTATAATGTGGCAGAGCAGAAATGATCTCATACAAGATATTTTACATGCTTTTAAAAAAGGCCTTGGATCTTTTGGCCTTTTCTTTTGAAAACACTAATCTAGACACACAAATTTCTTCTGGCTAGCAGGACAACAGACAGTGATTTAATGTTCATTGGAAGACACTGCTTCAACGATTGGCAGCCCAGTCAAAACTGCAGTGGAATAAAATCCCATGAATATTTTCTTGATGGATTGAGGACTGTTTAATTGAGGACTGTTATATCTGTTCTTCTTAATGTAAGAGACCTTAAGCAACCCTCAGAACACATCATGAAAACAGTCATACTTCTCTATCTGTTAGGGGTTTTGTTCAGCAGTTATAACTTATATGGAACCAATGCTGCCACTCTCTTGTAGGGAAACCAACTCTTACAAGTTAAGGGACATTTTAAACTGATGATTGTGGGTCCTGATGGCAATTTTAGTGTTGTGTTTTAATGCATTGTATTTATTGTATTTATATGTTTTTATTGTTCTAATTTTATTGTAATTTTGATGTTTTAATTTTTTTTTTGATTGTGAGCCGCCCAGAGACCTTTGGGTAGTGGGCGGCATACAAGCTAAATAAATAAATAAATACAATAAAATAAATTTAGAAGATTTACACAGTGACTAGGCTTTTGTGTGAGGGTGATACCTGAATTCAAGATTTTGCTCATCTAGGGATCTCCCTCAAACAAATACTACAGTCAACAAAAGCAATGCCAAAACACATTCAAAGCAATCCATTAAAAAAAATCCACTCAGGCAGCAAGTCGTTATGGGAAAGCATACTCAAAGAGAAGTCTTTTCTTGCTTGCAGAAAAACAACGAAGAGAGGGCGAGCCTGGCCTGCAGTGGGAAGAGGTTCCAGAGTTTTGGAATAGCAAAAGAGAAGGCTCTCTCTTGTGTCCCCACCAAATGCACCTATGAAGGTGGCAGAGCCAAGATAAAAGGTATCTCCTGATGATCTGAACACCTGAGGATCGTAAAAGGAGATGTGGTCCTTGAGACAGTTTAGATTTGAGCCATTGAGTATATTTATTTAGTAGTGCAATTTATTTAAAAATTAAGCTGAGGATGCTTGTCTCTGAGTATACAATTGGAGAATCATGGTATGCAACTCAGTAGCATATGTGCTACTGTTACCTTTGTAAAAATGCCATTTTTAAAAAGCTTCACATCAGCGAGCAGCTTCCATTTTGTAATTCCTTATCACTGGAGTAAATAATATCAAACATTTAGCTAGCAGAATTTATTTACTGCAAAATTATAGGAATCCAGGTTGAATATTTCAGGCTTAATTGTTGGCTAATCCTATCCAAACTAATGAATGAACCATCATGCACATTCACTCACATTGCAAGGTTCTAAGTTATAATCTACCATAAATAAAAATAATTTTTATATACCAGAATTTTCTTCCTAACTTTTTGCTATCACTATTTTAATGCTTAGCTTGCCTAGATGCCCTAAGCACATCCGATCTCGCTTGATTTCGGAAGCTAAGCAGGGCCAGCCCTGGTTAGTACTTGGATGGGAGACCACCAGGGAATACCAGGTGCTATAGGTGCCTGGAGTAGGAACTGGCAAGCCACTCCAGTACTCCTGCCAAGAAAACTCCCTGGACATGGAGTCACGAAGAGTCGGTCACGACTGTAATGACACAACACACACAGGGATCTCCCTAGGTACGCACCGGGAAATCGCTCTGACCATCATCTATTGTGCAAGATTGATGTGGGAATAAAAGGAGTGAAACTGAATTTTAATCCAGTTGGAGTCCTTGGAGTATAGACAGAGAAAAAGGAGAAGAGTAAATCTTACCTGATTTTCTTCAGACCTAGCCTGTGGTTTAGGGGAGGAGGATATAAATAAAGCCACCCGTCATGGCTGTAGAATAAAAGCTTTTTCAAATATCAGAGAACCCATGGAAAAACAATGCTATGTTGAAATCCCATCACTTCTGAAGCAAAATGAGAAGTCCAGTTCATTATTTAATGCTTGGAAGTTGGATTATGTAGTTCTTGTTGTTGGTTCCCTCCATCTGTATCAGTACTAGATAACCCAAGGGTACCTGTTCATGATCAGAGAACTGAGGAATAATGGAATTATGGCATCACTATCATCTGTTAGCCGTTTGGCTTGGGGACCTGGTCCTGACCCATCTCCTCTATGGTCTAGGGCAGTGATGGCAAACCTTCAGCATTCTAGATGTCTTGGACCACAACTCCCACAGTCCTTTGTCATTGGCAACACAGGCTCGGAATTCTGGGAGTTGTGGTCCAAAACATCTGGGGAGCTGAAGGTTCGCCACCACTGGTCTAGGGCAATGATGGCAAACCTTTTAGAGACTGAGTGCCCAAACTGTGATTCAAAACCCACTATTTTTTCCGCAAAGTGCCAATACAGCAATTTAACCTGAATATAGGTTGCTGTGAAGGGACATTTCGGGTGACCATGTACAGGCCTCCGAGTGCCACCTTTGGCACTCGTGCCATAGGTTCGCCAACACTGGTCTAGGGCACTTTGGGGCACCTGGTATGACCAATGAGTGGTATGGTGCCAGGTCATTTACCATCCGCTAAGCCTATTCAGCTTATGTCCACCTGCTATGATTGGTGCTTGAATCTCATCTGGGACGCTAGACGTATGCTCCATTTCCAGGCTTATTGGCACAATTTGTATGGGGTTGGCTTATACTGCCACACTATTATCATTTCTATACATTTTTAAAACTTATATTCATATTGTTTTCTGTCATTTTTACTACTGTATTTTTTGATAGAGTGATATTTTCTTGTAATTTTGTATTGGGGTGGTCTGGGTGCTGGTTGTTTTGCTTTGCTTATTTTTTCTTATTTGTTGTTATCCCCCCCTCCACCTTCCAGCAGTCGCCAAACTTGAGGGCTGTTCCTGTACTGGTGGCGTCGGGCCGTGGATGCTATGCTTGGGACCTGCGGATGGATCGGGTGAGAAGAACTCAGGCCAGGCATTTGGTGCCAGTCCCGGTTCTGATCCCTCAGTCCACCGTCATATATCTGGGAGCCATCCTGCCCGCACCTCAGACCTGTCCTGTTTGCGCCTCAATGCCATAAGATCCTTCTCATCCATGAATTGATTGTGGATGAGCGGGCTGACCTGGCACGTTTTACTGAGACTTGGGTGGGCACAGAAGGGCGAGCTTCATTCTCTCTCAGCTGTGCCCCCCCCAGGTCTTGGGTTCAGCATCTGGGTAGGTTGGCTGGTAGGGGTGGCGGGGTGGCTATTGTTTATAGGGAAGCTATAAACACTCAATGCACTCAGAATTACTTACCTTGGGGAACCAAAGTAGCAGGGATACCTTCAGAAAGCAATTTTAGGGAACACCCTGAAATTTGGAAACATTTGGGGTAATGGGGCTGAGTTATAATGCTCCAAAGGGGGTGCCCCTAGGAAAAAAAAACCTTCTAATTGGATTCATATGGGAAGCCGAAGCATCCCTGTTGCTTACCTGATCAGCTCCCAATTCCAATTGGTGACAGTAGCTTGCTTTACAGATGCTATTTGTGACAACAGCTTGCTTTACAGCTTGGTATGTGGTTGCTGAATCATTTAATTTTTTCCTCTGCCAACTATGGATAACTTAATCAGCAGATAATGAATCAGTGGATACAGGAGTCCTACTGTAATTGAGGATGTTAGAACTGCAGAGATGAAAGGGACCCTAGGGATTGTCACGTCCAGACCCTCTCAAGGAGGCACAGCGGTGAACTGAACTTTCCATCTCTGGCTCGGCAGTCAGATGCTTAAACCACTGAGCTATCAATCCGTTCTTTTCCTGTGTCTTTCTCACCATTAATTTTTGAACTGGAGCAGAATGTGTAATGTCACTTTTCCGGGGGGAACTCATACATTACTAATTACTGTCTTGGCAGTCAAGCTGTTCTTATCTTTAATACTTCTCCAACTCTGGGAGTAATGGAGTTGTATTGTGTGCTAACATGAGGCATTGGCCTCACCAGCAGGCCACAAAAGAATGGGGACATACTTTCGGGTATCTTCGTAAGTTCGGTTTCCTTACTGTAGCTTAAAAATATTCCCCAAGAGCAAAAGCAAAGAACACTTCTGAGGCCCTATAGAATTGACAAAAGAATGGCACGAAACCAGTTGCATTTCTCTTATAATGCCTTAAACTCCCCCTTTAAATTTTACTTTTGAAAGGAACTAAAAAGCTCTACTCTTTACACATTAAAACGTTGGCAGTTATTTGCAGTTATTCGTTATATGAATCGTATGTTGCAAAGTATTTATGGCCCCCAAAGAAAATAGCCACATTAACTAAATTATTTGTAACTAATTGCCTCCAAAAATTGACTTGGATGGTTATGCTGGACACAACATGTTGTCTAGACATATAGACACTGAAGTTGCCATTCTGTGTTAACAACTTCCAACTGTCAGCTGGTACCATTTATGCAGAATGGCAAAGTTGCAAGGGAGTAATCCTGACACTGCCTGCCCAACTTCTGGCAGCCATTCTTGTGCATTAGCAGTTTTTGATGCTCTTTACGTTAAAACCAGTGTCAACCTTCACTGTGCAGCTTTATTTCAGGTCAATCAGTTGAGCTAGTCTCAGAATGCAAAATGTACCATCTAGTCTTCCCCTGCCAGTTTCTGATTATCCAGTTGGAATGCAGTTCCTCCAAGAGGTACTTTTCAATTCAGGCCACAGTGATCACATCTGGAATTTTTAAGACTATAGACAATGATTAAACGCAGATAATGACCATGCATTTTCTGGCTATAAATTTTCATTTTGTAGCAGCTTTGTATATTGATTTTCTTCCCTTTTAGCAACACAAAAAAATCAGATGTGCAAAATCTGTATGTCTTTAATTAGTTAAAAAAAGCAAGCCTAGTGCTTTCCTGAGACTCGTAAAGCCCATCTGATCATCTAATAAATTATATATATAAAGACACACACACACACACACACACACACACATGCAAATTCCTTTATGCAAGGTACTACTGTGTGTGTGTGTGTGTGTGTGTGTGTGTGTGTGTGTGTGTGGTATTTGGGAGAAGTCACTCCCTCCCCTCAGTATACATATGTGAGCTAAGTAATTGATGAGACAGGCCCTTACATTTTATTAAATTAGCTCTTAGAGGAGAAGCAGCACTCACTGTAGATCTTTTTTCACTAGCTCTGCAACTTCAGATTAATGCCCACAGTTACATACGGGCTGTGTACAAATGCCAGACGTTGCCCCTCTCTTCAGCACCCTCTGCCACAGACATTACTTAACTCAATGAAATTTACTGGCCGCTTCCATGAAAGTGTTACATTCAAAAAGATTCACTGAAAGAGGGATGGTTGAAGAAGACTAACTTCTGCAAAGGTCACTCTTTTCTTCCCTTCATCTACCTCTGGCAATTCAAAACATTGTCAAGCTGTAAAACGTGTAACAAATACACCTCTTCTCACCATATCCCAGAAATACAGAGGGAGTAACCCAAAGCTGTATGTATGTTTACCAGTAGTTCCGGTTATTCCAGTGGAAGAATTAAACCCATGTTTAATTTCCTCCTAATGTAATTATTATCATTGCTATCTAATTGGCCAAGGTCCTGTTCCATACTCATGTTGGTGGAAGAGAAAGAGTGTAACTCACGGTAGCCAATTGCACTAATTAATGGGTCCTTGCTTCAATTCTTGGTTGTGTGTCCAGGGACGCAACTGGCATGCAGTATAGCAACTGAGTGGGGACTCGTTAAGAAGTGGCAACTAGCCCTTGTGTCTTCCCTTCCACCAGGGTAGCTGTGGAACAGGATTTTGACCACTGAAAAATATATACTATTTTCTGGGTGCACAGTCAAACCAAAAGAACCATATATGGTTTAACTTGAACACCCATTGTTCCCGGTTGTGGTTACTTCTGACTTTTGAAAAAGGCTGCTTTAGCTTGGCAAAAAGCAAGGGGTAATATCTTTAAATCGCACCCCACCCTCTAGGGATAAATGGTTTTTTTTTGGGGGGGGGGAGTTAAGGTGTTAGCAGCACACTCTGCAAGACATGAGCCACACTTAACCCACCACAATGTTCCAATGTTAGACTCCCATGCACATCTCCACTTGGCTGAAGATTCCTTATGCAGCCCTGTGTCTGGACTATTTCATAGAGTTAATGCTTTAAAAGTTTCCAAATTGAATCCACCAGCCAGAGAAACAAGTGTGCATGCTGAAGGAAGATTCTTGGGACAAACTGGCTTGCCCCCCCCCCCAGGAGACAGGCTATGGGGATTCTTGAACCTTGCAGCTAACTGGCAGGTGGAACTGAGAAGTGGCACTCACTCAACAGATTCTGAGTCAGTGGGTAGAATGGATCACCAGCCAAAGCTTAGTTTAAGGACTGGCACATATTCTAGGAAATGATAATTGCCAAGCTTCCAGTCCTCAGGATCACAAAGTTACATGAGCAAGAAGCCCAGCCACATGTAATGAAAACCTTCATTGTACTTAGGAATTGAAAGGGCTGCTCTAGGTGGAAAGGGAAAATCATCACTGCTCCTTCTGTGTGGCTCGTGTAACTCAAGACTGCTCAATCTGAGAAGGTAGAGAGTAAGATGTTGGGGGTCACCCCCCTAAAGAAATCATCTGGAGAACTTTCACAGGAATCTTTACAAGCCCAGGACTCTAATCATGACAGATTGTTCTCTACATTCTGGAAATGGTTCTTTTTTCTGTGCTTCAGTTCCAACAAACCCCTGTCGGATTACGACTTTGGTCTGTGCAGCTATTGTATATCAATGATTCTAAGCACAAAACATCTGAGGAATACCTGCATGGCTGCAGGATTAGATGCCCTTCAAAAATAAAGTTTCTTGCTCCACCATCTTTCTATGTGGTGCATTCTTTGACCAGGAACATAAGAACATAAGAACATAAGAAGAGCCATGCTGGATCAGGCCAAAGGCCCATCTAGTCCAGCTTCCTGTATCTCACAGCGGCCCCACCAGATGTGTTTGGGAGCGCATGAGACTAGATATCTGTCTCCTGATACCACTCTCCTGCATCTGGCCCTTGAAGTACCCTGGTTTAAACCCTGGAGGTTACACATCTCCATCATGGTTTGTAACCTGTGATGGACTTTTCCTCCAGGAATCTGTCCAATCCCCTTTTGAAGGCATCCAGGTCAGATGCCATCACCACGTTGTGTGGCAGGGAGTTCCATAGACTTACAACGCGCTGGGTGAAAAAATATTTTCTTTTGTCAGTTCTTACTCTCCCAGCCCTCAATTTGAGTGTATGTCCCCTAGTTCTGGTATTTTGGGAGAGGGAGAAGAGCTTCCCTCTATCCACTTTACTCATGCCCTGCATTATTTTGTACGTCTCAATCATATCCCCCCTCAGGTGCCTTTTTTCCAGACTAAAGAGGCCCAAATGTTTTAGCCTTTCTTCATAAGGGAGGTGCCCCAGCCCAGTAATCATTTTAGTCGCTCTCTTCTGCACCTTTTCCAGTTCCACTATGTCTTTCTTGAGATGCGGTGACCAGAATTATACACAA
The DNA here is from genome assembly GCA_037367245.1 of Phrynocephalus guinanensis. Taxonomy (NCBI): domain Eukaryota; kingdom Metazoa; phylum Chordata; class Lepidosauria; order Squamata; family Agamidae; genus Phrynocephalus; species Phrynocephalus guinanensis. The sequence continues at coordinate 165,987,902 of CM074733.1, forward strand.
TACTCCAGGTGGGGCCTTACTATTGTTTTGTATAATGGCATTATAATGTTGGCTGTTTTATTTTCAATCCCCTTTTTGATAATCCCTAGCATGGAATTGGCCTTCTTCACCGCTGCCACACATTGGGGAGACACCTTCATGGAGCTGTCCACCAACACACCAAGATCTCTTTCCTGATCCGTCACGGATAATTCAGAGCCCATGCGTTGATAGATGAAGTTTGGATTTTTTGCCCCAATATGCATTACTTTACATTTGGTTACATTAAAACGCATTTGCCATTTCTCAGCCCATTCCCCCAGTTTGGAGAGATCCTTCTGGAGCTCTTCACAATCTTCTCTGGTTTTTACCACACGGAAAAGTTTTGTGTCATCGGCAAACTTGGCCACCTCACTGTTTATCCCTGTCTCCAGGTCATTTATGAACAGATTGAAAAGCACCGGTCCCAGGACAGAGCCCTGGGGCACACCGCTTTTCACTTCTCTCCATTGTGAAAATTTCCCATTGACACCTACTCTTTGTTTCCGGGATCTCAACCAGTTCTCAATCCATAACTGGGAGTTGAGTCATGGCTACTGGACTTGACTCAACTCCCAGTTAAACGAACCTGGATGACTGAGAATCTTCACAGACGTATTCTCAATCCATAAGAGGACCTGCCCTCTTATCCCCTGACTGTGCAATTTTCTCAGCAGCCTTTGGTGAGGGACTGTGTCAAAAGCCTTTTGAAAATCCAGATAGACTATATCAACCGGTTCACCCAAATCCACGTGCCTGTTGACCTTTTCAAAAAATTCTAAGAGGTTTGTCAGACAAGATTTAATCTTACAGAAGCCATGCTGATTTTCTCTCAGCAAGGTTTGTTCTTTTATGTGTTTTAAGATTTTCTCTTGGATGAGGCTTTCCACCATCTTCCCTGGGGCAGATGTAAGGCTAACCGGCCTGTAGTTTCCTGGGTGCCCCCTCCTTCCTTTTTTAAAAATTGGTGTGACATCTGCTATCCTCCAGTCCTCCGGCACTGTGGCCGTTTTAAGAGACAAGTTGCATATAACCGTTAAGAGATCTGCAATTTCATTTCTCAGTTCCCTAATAACCCTTGGGTGGATGCCATCTGGGCCAGGTGACTTGTTAATCCTCAATTTATCAATTAGTCCTAAAACCTCCTCTCTTTTTTTAAAATGTTTTTATTAAATTTTAAACTACATACAACGACATAAGAAAATGGAAATAAAAAAAAACTACAACAAACAATATAAGTGCACCCCCATCCCACGGGGCCATCCATACATTCTTATTCGTTGCTCCATCTTCTATTCTTCTAGTGGTCTTCTTAAAGTTCTCTTCTCCAGAATTGTTGTGAGATATTCGTGGACTCTTTCCCTTTTCCTTCGACTAGTACATAATCTAAAAATTTACCCCAGATATCGTAGAAAATGTCTTTTTTCATTTCTCCTCGTTTAACCTTTAAACTGCAGGACAGTTTATCGTTTATAGCTATATCCCAAAGTTCATTATACCAGTCTTCCATCTTGAATTCTAGTTTTGACTTCCAATTTTTTGCTATAATTAATCTAGCAGCTGTCATAAAATTTGCTATTAGTTCCTTTGTTGTAACATCATAATCTTTACTTGTTAACAATGATAATAAAGCTATCTCTGGATTACAATCTATATCTATCTTAATCATATTACTTAGCTCTAAAAACACTTTTTTCCAGATGCAAGTAAGTACCAAGCTCTTTTTCACATTTCCAACATATCTTAGAGTAAGCAGGATTCATTCTATTTAGTCTTACTGGGGTTAAATACCATCTAGAAACCAATTTGAAGTAGTTTTCTTTTATCCTGACCGATAATGATCTCAAAATTCTCATATTCCGAATTTTCTTCCAGTCTTCTTTCTCTATCTGTACATTAAGGTCTTGGTTCCAAACTTCTCTCAGGGTGTTTAACTCCTTCATTTCTGATAATTCCCCTAATATTTTATATATTTTACGTATTATTCCTTTCTCTGAATTTTCCTGTTCAGACTCAAGCGATAGTAGGAAATGTTCAAATTTTGTGCATTCTCTGATTTGATTATTTCTCTTTCCCCAGTCCTTCATCCATTTTCCTAGTTGAATATAATTTAACCATGTTAAATCACTGGGTTGCAAAATATTTTTTATATCCTGAATTGTTTTAATCTTGAGCATCCAATCCTTTAGTCTAGCTATTTTCTTAATTTTAAATAACTCCAAATAATGCTTCAAGTTGTCTGGAAAGCTTTCCAAGTCAGTAACTAAAGCCAGTGGGGATCCCTTCGGAGACAAGATTTTCCTATATGTTCTCCATGTAACAATTAAACTGTTCAATAGGGGGTTGTCAATCTTTACTTTGTTCTTAACTTCCGTGAATAAAAATGTGTTTATTTCCCCCTTTATATCCAAAGACTCTTGCTCCCACCATATTAGCTTCTGTGGTTTAAAAAGAATTTTCCCCAAAGAACTAAGTTGGTTGGCTATATAATAATTTTTTATATTGGGTATACCTATTCCTCCTTCTTTCTGAGATCTATACCATAGACTTTTATTTATTCTTGATTTTTTCCCTGCATTACAATACCTATTTATCATGTCTTGGAGAGTTTTAATTTCCTTTTCTAAAAACTGAACCGGTAACATTTTAAAAATAAAGTTAATTTTTGGGAGTATTTTCATTTTTATCAATGCAATTCTGCCAAACCACGATAATTTTAGTTTAGAGTAGGATAATAATTTGTTTTTCATATCTTCTTCTAATTTTCAAATATTTCTTTCTTTAGTTTTAGTAAATTCTTTATGGAGTTCTAATCCTAGATATTTAATGCTTTTTCCCGGTTTAAGTCCAGATTTTTCAATCATCTTTAAGTCATGTTTTCCATAATTGAACAATAAACTCTCTGATTTTTGCCAGTTTACACATAATCCTGTTATTTCTCCAAATTCTTCTAAATGAGTTTTTACTCTTTGAATATTCTCTATTGGGTTTACAATAGTCAAAAGAGCATCGTCCACGAATAAACTGATTTTAGTTGCCCCATCTTTCCCTATACCTTTAATAGATTTATCGTCCCTTATGGCATTTGCCATGAGCTCTATAACAATACAAAAAAGGACTGGAGAAAGAGGGCATCCTTGTCTAGTTCCTCGGCCTAGGGTAATTTGTTCAGTCAATCCGTCATTAACTATTATTGAGGAAGTGCCCGTTGAATATAGTTGATTTATTACTCCCAAAAAGGATTTCCCAAATCCCCATTTTTTTAACAATATTTTTAATGTAGGCCATTGAACACAATCAAAAGCTTTAAAAAGATCTAGAGATAGCATCCCAGCTTTAGTAGTACTCTTTCCCATTTCATAAAGAACATTCAAATTCCTTCTAATAATATTTGCCATTTGTCTACCTTTAATAAAACCACATTGATCCTCTTTAATATATTTAGCTATAAATTTATTCATTCTTTTAGCCAAAATTGCTGTGAAAATCTTAGCATCTTGGTTTAATAAGGATATTGGTCTGTATGACCCAATATCCATTAAATTTTTATTAGGTTTTGGAATTAAAATAGTTAAAGAATGGGTCCAAGATCTCGGAATTTGTTCTCCATCCAAAATTTCATTATATAGCTTCTTTAATTTAGGTATTAATACTCCCCCCTCCTCTCTTTTAACCTGTATTTGATTTAATTCTTTAGTCAAGAGGGGAGGCTCAGGCAGCGGAATCCGCTCAAGGTCCTCTGTCGTGAAGACAGACGCAAAGAACTCATTCAATTTCTCTGCAATGTCCAAGTCTTCCTTAACCTCCCCTTTTCCTCCCTCACCATCCAGAGGGCCAACTGGTTCTCTGGCAGGTTTTCTACTTCTAACATATTTAAAGAAGCTTTTATTATTACCCTTTATATTGCTAGCCATTCGTTCCTCAAAGTCTTTCTTTGCCTCCCTTATCATCTTCTTACATTTCTTTTGCCAGAGTTTGTGATCCTTTTTATTTTCCTCATTTGGGGAGGATTTCCATTTACAGAAGGACCTCTCCTTGCGCTTTAGAGCCTCTCTAACTCCACTCGTTAACCATGCCAGTGTCCTCTTGGACTTAAATGAGCTCTTCTTTCTTTGTGGTATGCACTTGTGCTGGGCCTCTATTATTGTTGTTTTAAACAGGCTCCATGCACTCTGAAGAGATTGGATTCTTCTAACCTTCCCCTTCAGTTTCTCTCTAACTAGTTTCCTCATCTGAGGGAAGTTTGCCCTTCGAAAATCAAGGGTTTTTATGTCTGATTTGGTTGACACTCTTCCTCCGACATGCATGGCAAAGGTAATAGCAGCATGGTCACTGTTCCCCAGAGGCTCAGTGACATTCACACCTCTGACCAGGTCCTGAGTATCACACAATATTAGATCCAGAGTTGCCTGTTCTCGGGTGGGCTCCGTGACAAGTTGCTCTAAGGCACAGTCATTCAGCAAGTCGAGAAACCCAGTTTCTCTTTCTTGCCCGGAGCTCGCATTGGCCCAGTCAATGTGGGGATAATTGAAGTCCCCCATGATTACTATCCTATCCCTTTTAGCCACTTCCGTGATTTCTCTCCTCATTTCAAGGTCCCCCTCAAGTTTCTGATCTGGTGGACGATAGAATACTCCAACGATCACATCACTCCTTGGACCTGGTAGTTTAAACCCACAGTGATTCTATGGTGGAGTCAGACCCTCTGTCAATCTCCATTCTGCTGGATTTTACCCCTTCTTTGACATAGATGGCTACTCCTCCTCCAACCCGCCCCCCTCTATCTCTTCTATAGAGTTTATAGCCTGGGATTGCTGTATCCCACTGGTTCTCCGCATTCCACCAGGTTTCTGTTATGGCTATTATATCAATGTTATCCCTAGCTGCCAAATGTTCAAGTTCTCCCATCTTTGCTCGGAGGCTTCGAGCATTGGCGTAGAAGCACCTGTACAGTGGGTCCCGCAACAACAGCTGCTGCCTTGTTCTATTCGCCCCACAGCTTTTATTTTCAGTAGATGAACTGTCACATTCCGTTATTCTCCCGGTGCTAATACCTATACCTGCTATGTCTTCTCTATGTGATTCTCTACCCTCTCCAACCTCATTCCCCGAGGATGAGGTGTTCCGAACCGGATGCCACTCAGCTCCTGTCGGCTTTCCCCCAGTTATCAGTTTGAAAGCTGCTCTGCTGCCTTTTTGAGGTTGAGTGCCAGCAATCTGGTCCCATCATGATTCAAGTGCAACCCATCCCTCCTGAACAGGTTTGGCTTGTCCCAAAATGTTCTCCAGTTCCTGACAAATCTAAAGCCCTCCTCTCGACACCATCGCCTCATCCACGCATTGAGGCTTCTGAGTTCTGCCTGTCTGGCGGGTCCTGCACGAGGAACAGGTAGCACTTCTGAAAATGCTACCTTGGAAGCCCGGGTCTTCAATCTTCTACCTAGCAACTTGAATTTGGCTTCCAAGACTGACCGCTTGGCCTTCCCAACATCATTGGTACCGACGTGTACCATGACCACTGGCTCCTTCCCAGTTCTCTCTAACAAGCTATCTATATTTCTGGTGATGTCTGCAACCTTTGCACCCGGCAGGCAAGTGACCATACGGTTATCATGCTCCTCACAAATCCATCCCTCCGTATTTCTAATTATAGAATCCCCTAGTACAATGAGCTTCTCTCCTGCAGCCTGGACATGTACCTGATCTTGTATCTCATCAATAGTGATGAGGGAGACATCCTCCGGTGGAACCAATTCTTCCTCTATGTGTGCCTCATGAGGTGTACTGAGGGAAAGAGCTTCAAACTGATTGTGCAAGATGAGACTCTCTGAGCGATGCCTTGGCCTTCTACTCCTTTGAGTCACATTCCTCCACCCATCCACCTCCTGAGTTTTGGGAGTGACTTCCTCCTCTGAAGTTTGCCCTGTCTCCTCTTGGACCTGAGTAGTCTGTTCCGCTCTGTCCAGGAACCGCTCAAGCTCCTTAATATGTTGCTGGTCGGATTTGCGAGCCTCCAGCTGCTGGACCTTCTCTTCCAATAGCACCACCAGCTTGCACTTGCAGCAGATGTAGTTCTGCACATTCTCTGTCAAGATAACAAACATGGCACAAGTACTGCAGGTAACTACAGCTGCTCCCTGCAACTCCATTTTAACGAGTGCAATAAAATGTATTGAAAGTCTCAAAAATGTAAACTTGCACTAATTTTTTTAATCTAGTAAGACTCTTTACTTCTTTTGTTGTTTATTGAAAATCTAACTGTGTAGGGGCTGCTAAAGCACCTCTACTCCAACTGCAATCACGTCAGGAAGTTTCCAGTGCTAACTTGCTAATGTGTGTAGGACTTCCTCAGGAGTAGCTTGGCTTTAGGAACTCAATTATACCCAGAAGAAATTATAAGGGTTTTTTTTTTTTGTAGATTGCACGCGCCGTCAGGTGCGTGCTGCTGGGATCAAGTATTTAAAGCTAAAACTCCGCCCCTTGCTCCTGCAAGAACAGGAAGTTAGCTCTCTGCCCTTTGGCCGTGTGCTCCTCTCACCACCTGCTTCCTCTCTGCTGCTCTGCCAGAAAAACCCAACTCTTCTGAAAACACTGTGATGCTAAGCATTCCAAGCTTCTTGAAAACGTCTGGCAAAAAACACTCTTTTGTTACCTCACTCTAATATGCCAAAGGCATAATTTCCCTGATATGCAAGAACTAGGAACACCTAAAATCCTGTTGGGAGAAACAAGGAACATGCCAAGAAAAAAAAATTATGCAGTGTGTCATTCACTCTCTTCCAATCTGGACTATTTCATAGAGTTAATGCAAGACCAAAAATTAGAGAGTCGAACCATGAATCCTGCTTTAGCAATGTTAAATAAAATCAAGATCTGAATGAATATGTATCGACCAGGTGAAATGTTCATAGAGAGATGCAGGGTGTGCCAATTAACACTTGATCAGTCCAAAGTTCATCTAGGCTCTGCTATCTCACCTCACGCTTTGACGTGGCCAGATAGAATGGTTTGCCAGCTGAAAACAGTTCAGAAAAAGCAAGAACCAAAAAGATAGATGACTCCTGCCAAAGTAAGGAAGAGGACTGTGCCTTTTTGCCAGCTTGTACTGTAGTCTTCTCAGCAACATTGATGTATGTTGCATTGCGCCCTGGACGTTCTGTCAGATACCTTCACTGGAATGAAAGAGCAACTCCAAAGTAAAGTCATGGGGTGTTGGTGGGGGAAGTCTCACTGTTTCTGAGATTTTGTTTGACTCTGTTGTGGCATAACAACAGAGTAGTGTAAGCTTTTGATCCTGCCCCGGAAATTCTTGGTAGTGACATAAGACCATGGCCTGAAGTCAGTTGGTAGTAGACATGGGCACGACATGGCAAAATTCTTGTTTCCGTTTCCGTTGCTCGTTTCCGTTACGCAACGGAAACGGTAATGACAATTACTCCCCCAGAACTCGAACTCGAACCGACAAAAGAAAAATTGGGTCTGATTTGTCATTGTCGTTCCTGGCATCGCAGTGATCGCGCGATGCCAAGCGGAAGCGGCACAGAAAAAAAGTTTTAGAAATTACCCCCCCCCCCGATTCCCGGCCAAAAAAGCAGGCGAAAATATGCCTGCCTGAGGGCACCTACCAGAGGGGTGATTTCTGGGGGGGTCCCCACTCCAGCCTTCCCCCCCTCCTGTCATGGGCCGCTGGTACAGGGCTGGGAGGGGGCATCCTCGGCGTCTCCATTTGCCATGCGGTGCGGGGGATCCAAAATGGCGACCGCAATATTTTTTTTGAAATTGTGGTCCAAAAACCCACCAAAGCACCACAGAAACATGCGAAAATTAGCTATTTTAAATGCTTGAGTTTTTACAGTAGCAACAGTGGGTTTTTCTTGCAACAAAACGTCTCCATTTATTTTATTTTATTTTATTTTATTTTTATTTTTTTACACCTGCGCACGCGCAATGATGGGCTGGCCATGGGATGGGACCATGCAAATTTTGGGAGCCATTCCACCAATCGCATGGCCAGGTTTTGCTGAGACTTGCTGGTACCAGGCTGGGAGGGGGCATCCTTGGCGTCTCCATTTGCCATGCGGTGCGGGGGGATCCAAAATGGCGACCGCAATATTTTTTTTGAAATCGTGGTCCAAAAACCCACCAAAGCACCACAGAAACATGCGAAAATTAGCTATTTTAAATGCTTGAGTTTTTACAGTAGCAACAGTGGGTTTTTCTTGCAACAAAACGTCTCCATTTATTTTATTTTATTTTATTTTATTTTTATTTTTTTACACCTGCGCACGCGCAATGATGGGCTGGCCATGGGATGGGACCATGCAAATTTTTGGAGCCATTCCACCAATTGCATGGCCAGGTTTTGCTGAGACTTCTGGATGTGCCAGAGAGGGCATAAAAAGCCCACCAACCCTAACCCTAACCCTAACCCTAACCCATACGCCAGTACACTGTGTTCTTAGTGGGCCAGAGGCACCCAGAGGTACAGCCCACTAACCCACCCTAACCTTAACCGTTACCCTAAGCCTAGCCCTTACCCCCTAACCCCATGCTCTGGGAAGTCAAGTCGCGCTAAATCGCGGCGGTAACGACAAACGACAAACGAAACGATGAAACGACAAATTTTTGAAAAATTTCACGAAAAACGGAAACAACCCGAAACGGACCCGTCCCGAAAAATGACAACTCGAAAAAGAATTTTTTTCTGGTCGTGCCCATCTCTAGTTGGTAGTCCTAAAGGGATACAATCAACAGAATTTACATAGAATTTTCTGTCCTACTGTTGGTTCAGTAGGTCTGCTCTAGCTGAGAGTAAGAAGATTTCGCCTGGGCCACGGGAAAAATTATTCAGATGTGGAGCAGATTATCTACCAAAGTGCCAGACTCCATTTTTCTGGAGTTTTATAAAATGGAGGTTAAATGACTATATGTCCTGTACGTTTTAGCTTTAGATAAACCATGGGCTACTTCCAATACTAGAAGTGTAAAAAAGTAAAAGTAAAGGTTCCCCCCGCACATGTGTGCTAGTCATGTCCGACTCTAGGGGCGATGCTCAAGCCAAAGAGCCAGTGTTGTGCAAGTCCATGGCCACATGGCCAGCACGGCTGCTAGGAAACACTGTTTAAACTACAAGTGTATGAGTCTACAAACTGGATTTATACCTGAGGCAGCAAACAATAGAAGGGTTGTTGTTGTTGTTGTTGTTGTTGTTGTTGTTGTTGTTGTTGTTGTTGTTGTTGTTGTTGTTTATTGACATGGTCAACCAATGGCTCTCTATTTGTTGATACAATATGGGGTTGCCCTTGACCCTTGTCCAGAGACTCCAGCTGGTGCCATTGTTCCCTTTCTGGGCAAGGTTGTTGAGAGGGTGGCCGCCGTCCGGCTTCAGTCGTACCTGGAGGAAAATCATATCTTGGATCCCTTCCGGTCTGGGTTCAGGCCGCTTCGGGGGACCAAGACTGCCCTGGTCACTCTGCAGGATGACCTCCTCAGGGAGGCTGACAGGAGGTGTTCCTACCTGTTGGTCCTCCTTGATCTGTCAGCTGCCTTTGATACCGTCGACCATGGTAACCTGCTGGTCCGGCTTGCTGAGGCTGGAATTGCTCTGTGCTGGCTCCGTTCCTTCCTTGGCGGCTGGTCTCAGCGAGTTCAGCTGGGTGATGATTTGTCGGCTCCTTGGACTCTCCCTTGTGAGGTGCCCCAGGGGTTGGCAATCTCACCCATGCTGTTCAATGTTTATATGAGGCCGCTGGTGGAGGTCATCAGGAGATTTGGAGTTTCCTGTTATCAGTACGCTGATGACACACAGCTCTATCTCTCCTTTTCTTCTGCTGCAGAGGAGGCAGTACGCTCCCTCGACCTGTGCCTGGAATGGACAAGGACAAAGAGGCTGAAGCTGAACCCGGAGAAGACGGAGGTTCTGTTCTTCGGGGTGCCCTCATCTGGGTACAATGGCCCCCTCCCTAGACTGGGGGGGGGTGTTTCCCTCCAGCCTACGGACAGGGCCAGGAATCTGGGCATGGTCCTGGACTCAGCCCTCTCCCTGGAAGCACAGGTGATGGCTGTCTCCAGGGCCGCTTTTTTCCATCTCCGCAGGATCGCCCAGATCTGACCGTACCTCAATGAGTCCTCCCTGAGGACAGTTGTGCAGGCCCTCGTGATTTCGAGGATCGACTATTGCAATGCCCTCTACGTGGGGCTGCCCTTGACCCTTGTCCGGATGCTCCAGCAGGTGCAGAATGCGGCGGCCAGACTGGTGGTGGATGCTCGTAGATTCGAGCACATCACCCCGGTTCTGGCCCACCTGCATTGGCTCCCCATTGTCCTCCGAATAAGGTTCAAGGTCTTGGTTTTGATTTTCAAAACCCTCCACGGCTTGGGACCAGAGTACCCGTTGGAGTGTATATCTCAGAGATCAACTGGGGTCAGGCCCACGAGAATGGTGCAGGAGCGCTCACTGAGCGTGGCCACACCTAGGGAGGCGTGGAAATAACGTACATGTGACCACGCCTTCTCTGTGGTGGGCCCCACGTTGTGGAATCATCTCCCCAGTGAGCTGTGCCTAGCACAGTCCCTGCCCGCCTTTAAAAAGGCTTTGAAAACACACCTTTTTAAGGAGGCATTTGGCGACCTTCTTACTTAAATGACTTTTCTTTTATTTTCGTCACCTGCGCCATCTTCTCTGGAGGGTACCGTCCCCCCCTCTTTTATACTGGGATTTGTGCTATTTTGTTGTTAGCCGCCCAGAGTTCCGTTTCGGAAGATGAGCGGGATATAAATGTAACAAATAAATAAATAAATAAATAAATAAAAATAAATATTTGACTTAAGTAACAATTAAAAACAAGAACAGTAAACTCAAATCAAAACAGACAATAAGCAAATCCCTAAAGCACTTTCCGGTACATCATATTATACAGAAATGGTCAAAACCCACTGGTGAAAATGGACAATTTTGGAACCACTGACAGCAAAAAAGAGCCCACACTCTACACAGAGTCTCTCTACACACAAGCACACACCGTGTTTTTCTCTTTACTATGCGAGAATGGATGGAATGGGGATTTAGACTTCTAACTTTAAGGGCTCGCTCATACCCGATGGGATTTTTGAATCAAAGGCTTCTGGATAGAATATAACCTGCTTTTAAAACCCTTTTGATTTCCAAAGAGGGTTGCCAAGTTGTGTTTAGGTAAAGGAATGCACTGCCAACCTTCTCTTGGCAAGCATAGGCACAGAGCCTGTCACACATTTCTTTGGACCCAGGGAGACACTCCATAGGTCTGGTAGAGCTTCAGAGGCAACTATCAGCTGCAAATATCATGAATTATTCACAGAGAAATACAATCATTTATTCATGCAGGCTTAACTCAGCAGCCCAAATGAAAAATGCACAATTCCTAGTTCTTTAAGATACAGCGTGGTCAAGAAAGGCAGCTTTTTTTGATTTAAACATAAGTGCTCCATACATTTTTAAAAACATGTTTTGTTTAGGCATAAATGAAATTGTCTCATAGAGTTGCTGTGAATATTTCATGTCTACAGCTAAGTACTGTATATAACATTTGTACACGGCATATAATGTAATTGCCTTTTAATTTCAACTCAAGTGAATTAAGAAGGTTATTTTGACACTTGCATAAATGCATGCATGTATGCTGAGATTTTAAAATGGCGCTTCATCAGCCTTTGCTTTTCTATAAACATCTAGCAATTTAAAATATTATATTCCCCCGAAGGCAGGCTTTTTTTGTTTTTGTTTCTGCAGGAGGGAGAGAGTTAACACTCTTCTCCATGAACACGTATAAGAGTAGAAGTTTATCTTCAGCCACTGCTTGGATCTTTTCATTGGAGAAAGGTGTTAAGGTGGAAAATGCTGGCCCAAACAGGAGGACTGACAGCTAAAATGCCGGTTTCTTTACTTATCTTCAGTACAATAGCGGTCCCGTTTAAACATTAATATTTTGCTCCAGCAAGATGTCCTGAGCACATCCAATCTCACCTGATTTGGGAAGCTAAGCAGGCTCGGCCATGGCTAGTACATGGATGGGCGACCACCAGGGAATACCAGGTGCTGTAGGCGCCTGGAGTAGGAACTGGCAAGCCACTCCAGTACTCGTGCCAAGAAAACTCTATGGACATGGGGTCACAAAGAGTCGGTCACAACAGTAATGATACAACACACACACACACAAACCAGAATTAGGAACCTGTTCCTGCCTACCTGTCTACCTGCCTTCCTCCATGGGACTGGTGGGGGTTGGAGTGCATAGACACATCATAGAGAGAAGCACATGACATCTGCACAGGGATATAGAGGGGCATCTTGTGATAAACCATGGAAACAGTGGCTTAATATTGTTTCAATGGAAGAAATATCCAAAAGTTTGTTTTCAAACTGGGACTTGACTTGGGACTAGCATGAATCCTTACACAATCAAAACAACGTAGGGGGAAAAAAGATACACTGTAAAGAGGTTTGAGGAGCCCTACATTTATAGAAATGCCCTAGACTAGATTATTTAGAAATCCATCCTAACTGGAGAGAGATCCCCCCCAAGACAAGCGTTGCTGGGGTGAGAGCAGAGGGGAATATGCTGGAAGAAGCCATGACCGACTTGCTTAATACAAAACTGGCATGCTGCATTCTACTGTCATCATCATCATCATCATCATCATCATCATCATCATCATCATCATCATCTTAGAACTGCAGAACTAAAAGGAACCCTTGGGATACTCAAGTCCACCATCCCCATCTGTGGGAAAATTGAACGCCCAGCCCCTGTCTCTGTAGCCAAATACCAAAACCGTGTCTGGGGCCCTGATTAGTAAACCCATGTTGTAGCCAGGGTTTAAACCAGTCCCCCAGTTCAGACACAATAGGAACTGGATTTAAAAAGAATTAAAATGTCACATTGAAGGACAGAACAGTTGGCAGAAAGGGAGGAAGGAACATGCAGGGGCGATGCTCATTCTTCATTCAATAAGCCATGGTGCACTGGACTAAGGCTGTCCCATCTGATCTAGGCCACAGAGAAAGAAGGGATTTTTGGCCTCATACTGATAATGTACTTGAGGGTACACAACCATGCATCCTTTCCTGATAGCCACCTTGTGTTGGCACTGTGACACTCAAGTTGAGTAAGCATGCTTAGGAATCCATTGGTTAAAAAGTCCATAGTATATTTGCAATTTCCCTGGTAGCTGTGGGTATCCAGTGCCCATAGCTTGACTTATATGGGTCCTGCTCAGCTGGGCTGCCAGGATATTTATAAATAGCCTGGAGTTTGAAACGTTAGCCAAAATCCTCTTGCATCAATGATACCAGTGAGAGGGGAAATGATAACATCAGTGGCAGATTGCTGATAATTAAACAGCTCCTACTTTGGTTCTAGGTTGTGCATCAATCTACTTGAGTGGCATAGAATGAAATCCTACTGAAGCAATGAGGAAGCGGGGACTGTTGAACTCAATGGCAGTCTTCCTTATGCAGCTGATCCCATTTCCCATACACACCTGTAAGAAGATTCTGGCCATCAAGTTTTGAACTCCAGCTCCCTGCATCTCCTGAACAAATGTGACCAGCGAATTACAAAGTTTGATCAAGTGGGACAGATGCTAAGAAAAAGAAGAAGGATTAGAAAACATGTTTGAGCATACTGTTTTTAGATGATCCTCATTTGCAACCTCACGGCATTTGCAAGCTATGTCTGTGAAGATTCTCAGTCATCCAGGTGAGTTTATCTGGAAGTTGAGTCATGGCTACTGGACTTCTTTTTTGAGAGATAGAAACGTTTCTCTGTTCATCCAAACAGCTTCATCGGTCATTTTGCCATCACACCCAAGCAGATTCCTGTTGTGGATTTCATCACAGCTACAGAACCGGCCATTCACAGCAACAATCTGCCAGCAGCAGAAGCAGAACAGACCTATGAAGCTGTTTGGATGAACAGCGAAATGTTTCTATCTCTCAAAAAAGAAGTCCAGTAGCCATGACTCAACTTCCAGATTTGCAAGCTAGAAACAAGAGAACAAATAGAAACAACCGATTTTTAAAAACACAAACTTATTAGAAATTAAGCTTATATCAGCCAGTGCTGAAAAGCAAGCAAACAAAAAAACTGATGCAGATGCCGCATGAAATCATGTTTCAGAGGCCTCTGTCACAATTTCAATTATTCACCAAGTAGAAATTTCCCGGGGTACAATAGGGACCAATGCTAATGTCTTGCAGCAGTTTCAGCAAGACAACACATGGGATCTTAAAGATTACAAAGTTTTGTTTGGCATAAACAATGGGATATCTGAAGAAGTGGGCTGCAATCTGTGGACACCAAGTCATAGAATCATAGAATCATAGAGTTTAAGGCCCCACAAGACTTCCTACTGTATACATTAAGTGCATCTCAGGAAGACACACAGGAAAGGGCTTCAACCAGTGGTTTCACAGCATGAATCCTGTCTATGCCTTATTAATGCTGTGATACCACTCCTGTGATACCACTGCAGATGGCTCCTTGATCACTGCAGATGGCAACTGCAGCAACGAAATAAAAAGATGCCTGCTTCTTGGGAGGAAAGCAATGGCAAACCTAGGCAGCATCTTAAAGAGCAGAGACATAATTTTGCCAACTAAGGTCCGGATAGTCAAAGCTATGGTTTTTCCAGTAGTGATGTAAGGAAGTGAGAGCTTGGACCACAAAGAAGGCTGATCGCCGCAGAATTGATGCTTTGGAGCTGTGGTGCTGGAGGAGAGTCTTGAGAGTCCCCTGGACTGCAAGGAGATCAAATGTATCCATTGTGAAAGAAATCAACCCCGAATGTTCACTGGAAGGACAGATTTTGAAGCTGAGGCTCCAGGACTTTGGCCACCTCATGAGGAGAAAGGAGTCCTTGGAAAAGTCCCTGATGTTGGGAAAGATTGAAGGCAAAAGGAAAAGAGGACGGCACAGAATGATATGGTTGGGCAATGTCATTGATGCAACCAATATGGATTTGACAAAACTCCGGGAGGCAGTGAAAGATAGGAAGGCCTGGCGAGCTCTGGTCCATGATGGGGTCACGAAGAGTCAGACACGACTGAATGACTGAACAACAACAACCACTCCTGTGGGATGAATACGGTGACACCACTACCCAAGTGTGAATGAACCCATTCAGAGAGCTTCTCCAGTCACCATGGAGTTTAAAATCAATTTTCATACGGAGGAGAGAGTGACAACGACCAAAGTCCCTGCCTCGAACACCTCTCCTGTGTCTATATGTGGAAGAGAACCAAAAGAGAGTGAATGGAATCTAATAACTATTTTGGGGATCACTGGGTGGTATGGCACCACCAGGAGATTTTATCACCTGAGTTGAAAGAGCCAATTCCCCCATGCTATAGATAGAACAAACAACTTCAGAGACCCCTGATGATTCCACAGGTCTTTTTTCCATGTATGGGTGAGAGACCCTTCAGAAATAAATGTGAACTTCTTGGCTCTTGGCCAAGAATTTGAAAAGTGGCTTTCAGGGAGAATAAATATAGTGACATGTTGAAGCTAAGGATGATTTTAGTACGTCATTATTTGTATTCATCTTAAATAACTTTCCAAACTCTGCTCCAGGTTCCATGATAGTCTCTTATAGGATTCAACTGCTGGAAATAACACAGTATATTATCACAGCCTTTGGGTTCCTAACTCAAAGTCTTAAGTATATGATGCCATGGCTATCACAAACTGTAGATTGTTGTTTGCGGACGTTTTCAAGTGGTTGTCAACATTTGCCAAATTGTCATTAATTTCCAAATTCTAGTCATTCTTGGTGGCAAACATAAAATTCAGAAAAAATGAAATGATTTGCAATCCAGTTTGGTGAAACAGTACTACTTGGAGTTAATGTTAATGAATTGAATCTATCTTGGACCACACCCACTGTTTTCCCCCCACCCTCCATGTTTTAAAAATAGTTTCTCTGTAATATTTTATTCATGAAGTTTCCTAGCCTGTGAAACCTGTGACAAAATCTGTAATTGCCTGGAATATTTTACCACCTTTCTAGAATATTATCATTATCCAGAGCTATGAAATTAAAGATTCACTGAGTCGTTCTGCAGTAGGAATTAATTACATGCATTACATACTGCTTGGACTCTAATCTTTCAGGAAAATCATCAGAGGCGGTTCTGATAAACCACTCTACTTTGCACAGTATTCATCATCACAACAGTATCAATATTTAAATCTAAATCCTCTTGAGTTGTTCTGTGTTGAAATCACCATTTCAAAGAGATGCTCCTTGGATTAGAACTAGCAGGAATCCTCATCCAGCATAGCCCAAACAAAAGGGTAATCTTTCCAAACTGTAGTACAAATTGAATTCTGAGTTAAACAATCTCTGATTAAAAGCAAAAATCCTCATCCAGCATAGCCCAAACAAAAGGGTAATCTTTCCAAACTGTAGTACAAATTGAATTCTGAGTTAAACAATCTCTGATTAAAAACAAACCCAGATCACTGAATTTACATGTATGTCATGGTGGCTCTGCATGCTAGAGTGCTGAAACTGTCAGCTGCAAAGTCGGCGGCTCGGCGGTTTGACTCCCGGGTGCCACGCAGTGGAGTGAGTTCCCACTAGAGATGGGCACGACTTAGCGGTATTCCCCGTTTCCGTTTCCGTTACTCGGTTCCGTTACTCTACGGAAACGGTAACGGGAATTACTCCGCCAGACTTCGAGCTCGAACCGACGAACGAACAATTTTGGTCTGATTTGTCGTGCTCGTTCCTTGCATCGCGCGATGCCACGCGGCACAGAATTTTTTTTAAAAAGTTAAAAAAACCCGGTTCCCGGCCAAAAAGCAGGCGGAAAAATGCCTGCCGTGCCTCAGGGCACCTACCAGAGGGGTTGTTTCTGGAGGTCCCCGGCCTCCCCCCTCATCCCCCGTCCTGGGCTGCTCTGGTGGGACTCGCCGCAGGCTCGCAGCCAGCAAAAAGCCCAGTCTCGCCGCCGGCCGCCCGCAATTAAAGCGCAAGCAAGTGGCACGGACGGCACAGGAAAAAACTTTTAAACTCTCCCCCCACCCATTCCCGGGCCAAAAAAGCAGGCGGAAAAATGCCTGCTTGACTAAGGGCGCAGGGCACCTACCGGAGGGGTGGTTTCTGGAGGGGGGGTCCCGCCTCCCCCCCGTCCTGGGCAGCCGGACTCGAGTTGCCATTTCGCCATGCCATGCGGTGCGGGCGGGGGATCCAAAATGGGGCGGCAAACGCAATATTGTTTTTGAAACCGTGGTCCAAAAACACACAAGCACAACAGAAACACGCGAAAATTTATAAACTGCCAGATTTTTCACAGTAGCAGTGGGGTTTTTCTTGCAACAAAATGTCTCTCCTCTCCTCCTCTGTCCTCCATTTATTTTATTTATTTATTTTTTTTACACCTGCGCAGTGCGCAATGATGGGCTGGCCGAGTGGCCAGCCATGTGGGAGTGGACAACCATGCAAATTTTTGGAGCCATCCCACCAGTCGCATGGCCACTTGGCCATGGAGACTTCTGGGATGTGCCAAAAAGCCCCCTAAAACCTGCCCTAGCCCTAACCCTAACCCTTGACTCCATACCCATACGTCACAGACTGTCTTCTTAGTGGGTCAGAGAGGCACCCAGAGGTGCAACCCACTAGCCCACCGTAACCTTACCCGTCACTAGCCTAACCCTAGCCATTGCACTAAGCCACCTTAAAGCCAGATCTACTTGCTTGCATTGCACTACACGCAGCAAGTACAATTCCCTTCTGTGTGAGACATGGTGGTGCCAGAGCCTTGTGAAGGGCGGGCATGACGCTATCACTCTCACTGGTCTCACTGTCTGCACATTCTGTTATGCAATATCCATATGGCTATTGCATAGCATTTTGCAGCAGCAGCAGGTGAGGAGGGGAGACCCCCATGTAGAGGGGTCTCTCTTGGAGCCTGCTTCCCCTTCCTAGTGGCAGGAGGCACCCACGGGTGCCTCCAGGAGCCCACTTTCCCTTTATAGCGGGCCAGAGGAGGCACCCACCCCACAGAGGTGCCTCCAGGAGCCCGCTCCCCCCCCAAAACCAGTACTAACGACAACGAAAAAACGAAAAAACGAACCGACTAATTTTTGTGAATTTTCACGAAAACCGGAAACGAGCCGAAACGGGACCGGCCCGACTAACGACAACTCGAAAAAAATTTTTTTCAAGTCGTGCCCATCTCTAGTTCCCACTGTTAACACCAGCTCCTGCCAACCTAGCAGTTCAAAAGCATGTAAATGCAAGTTGATAAATAGGTACTGCTGTAAAAAGCAGGAAGGTAAACAGTGTTCTGCCATGCTAGCCACATGGCCGCGGACTTGCACAACACTGGCTGTTTGGCTTAGAAATGCAGGGAGCACCACCCTAGAGTTGGTCACCACATCTCAAAAAAGACATGGTGGAACTGGAAAAGGTGCAGAAGAGAGCAACTAAAATGATTACTGGGCTGGGGCACCTCCCTTATGAGGAAAGGCTAAAACATTTGGGGCTCTTTAGTCTGGAAAAAAGGCACCTGAGGGGGGATATGATTGAGACATACAAAATAATGCAGGCCATGAGTAAAGTGTATAGAGGGACACTCTTCTCCCTCTTAAAAAATATCAGAACTAGAGGACATCCTCTCAAACTGAGGATTGGGAGAGTGAGAACAGACAAAAGAAAAAAATGTTTTTTTACTCAGCATGTTGTTAGTCTGTGGAACTCCCTGACACAAGATGTGGTGATGATATCTGGCCTGGATGCCTTCAAAAGGGAATTGAACAGATTCCTGGAGGAGAAGTCCATCACAGGTTACAAACCATGATGGAGATGTGTAACCTCCAGGCTTAAAACCGGGGTACTTCAAGGGCCAGATGCAGGGGAGTGGTATCAGGAGACAGAGATCTAGTCTCGTGTGCTCCTGGACACATTTGGTGGGGCTACTGTGAGATGCAGGAAGCTGGACTAGATGGGCCTTTGGACTGATCCAGCATGGCTCTTCTTATGTTCTTATGAGTAGAACACATGTGCCGGGGGGGACCTTTACCTTTACCTTTGTCTAAAGCAAGTTTGTCTGCTTGTATTTTAAAAAGCTTCTCAGATGTACATGTACTGAGACAGGTCCAGGCACTGATCAGTGCTGTTCCTTGCATGAAGCCCTTCTCCTGCTTCACATCATTGGTGCAGGGGAAATGTAGTCTGAGTAGAGGGGAAGGCACAAGCATCCAGAACAAGAAAGTCAGCACCATGGATAGCTCCTAATGTTGCTGAAGGCCAGAAGCAAGAAAATGTGATCTGTTCCAGAGAAGACCAGATCCAGACTGAGCCTTAAACAGGCAACAAGTTTCTTTGATCCTGGTTGGCCCTACCTTCTCACAGCTGAAAGCTTCGTATCATAAAGGTTTTACGAGCCTTGTGGTTCAATGGATGAACCTACTCCCTGACATTATAATTTTGCAGAACCTTCTTCCAAGGATATGGATTTGTTTTAGGCTAACCCTAGGCATGCATCTGGTTCTTGATTTTAGTCTTGTGCTTTGCTCTGATTTTCTCTGATTCAGGGTGGATTTTCAAGACCATGGCAAACTTTACTATATGTGATTACCTCTGGAAAAATCACAGGGAGGTCGTGAAATCTCAACTTTGCAAATGGTCCCACACAATGTGGCGTGGTGAGAATCGAAATGGATTGGGAAGGCCTCTGATAGGACCTCTCCAAGGGGAAGGGAATGATTTTTTTTTTAAATGGGAAATGAAATTACCGCAACTAAGTGTAAAATGGTGCATGTTGGGGCCCCAGCAACACCAAAAAACAAACCCATCCACCCCACTTTCACACATAAAACTATAAAATATCTGTGAGTACCAACTGAGCAAGAATGGGATTTTGGGTTTGCAGTAGTCAGTTTGATGAAAATGTTGACCCAGTGTTGTAAAAAAAAAAAAAAAGACAATAAGATCATAAGAACATAAGAAGAGCCATGCTGGATCAGGCCAAAGGCCCATCTAATCCAGCTTCCTCTATCTCACAGTGGCCCCACCAGATGCATTTGGGAGTGCACAAGACTAGATCTCTGTCTCCTGATACCACTCCCCTGCATCTGGCCCTTGAAGTACCCTGGTTTTAAGCCTGGAGATTACACATCCCCATCATGGTTTGTAACCTGTGGTGGACTTTTCCTCCAAGAATCTGTCCAATCCCCTTTTGAAGGCATCCAGGCCAGATGCCATCACCACATCCTGTGGCAGGGAGTTCCACCGACCAACAACATGCTGGGTAAAACAAACAAACCATTTTGCCTGTTCTTACTCTCCCAGACCTCAGTTGGAGTGGATGTCCCCTAGTTTTGGTATTTTGTGAGAGGGATATGTGCATATTTTTACAATTAGCAAAGGTATCTAAAGCAAAACCAGCAGTAACTGTACTGACATCTGGAAAACAGGATGCAGTTTTGACCACCACACCTTTAAAAAAAGAGCTGGACATAGAAAAACTTAGGCACCATAGCAAAGACTGTGATGTTTTGGGCTGCTTAGCTTTGAGCAAAGGAAATGAGAGGCAGTCATGATAGAGATGGATGCAATTTGTGGTGTGGCATGCAGAAAGGGGGTAGAGAGAGGTTTTTCTGTTCCCTCTTTCTACTTCAGCCTGAAATGATCCACTGAAGACAAATGGTGGGAGATCCAGGTTTGATAAAAGCAAATCATTTTCCAGGGGGTAGGCAGAAACCACTGCAACAAGATGAAGAATGGCTGCCACTCTGGGTTGCTTTAAAAGGGTATGGCATAAATTCTTGGACTATAAGGCCTTTAATGGCAGGTGCCGGCTGTGTGTCCCCTGCAACATCAGAAGCAGTATGTGTCTGTGCAGCAGTGCAAGGAGAGAGTTAAACAAGGCAACAAGCCCTTTGCTTAGTCCTTGACATCACCAGAAATGGCTGGCAAATGCCCTCTTGAGAGCCACTGTTAGTCAACATGGACAATGCAGAGTCCCAAACACTGCCAGCCCACTAGTACTGCCCGCATGACTCAACACACTTTGCCAATGAGGTCACAGGACTGCAGTCTCAACGATTTCCCAGACAGCCTCATACTTCCGATGGCATCCATCTCTGTCAGACCCCATCTTGCAATTTACACGGTTAATGCAAATTTTACAGATAAGGCATTGATTTCCAGAACCCAAACAGGAGTGCCTCTTTCCCACATGGAACCTCACGGCATTTGTGAACACATTCAATTCCTGGCCAGAGAATACACATTGCATTCTTCAGGATACAGCATATGTCTTGTAATGATGGATGTGTTGATTAGCCAGGATGTGATGAGCATAAATAGCTTGTTAGCCTGGGTCTCCTGTGATCTTCGGCTGTTTGATTTGTTCACACTCTCATATCCCAAGAGCTCATGTTAGTGCAGAGACCCAAAACACTGGCGTGATGGTCTTGTGCCCAGAACAGTGGCCAAGAGCTCTTCTACTGGTGCTTCCAACTATCATAAAATGGAGATGGCACATGGAGTGCCAGTGGGGCGGGGTGCTGAGAAAAAAGCCATTGTAACGATGCTGACTCAATGTCACGTTAGCCATTCTGACTTGACTCCACGATATCAATTCAATTCTGGCTTACAGCAACCCCTTCCTCAGTTTTCTGGATAGCAAGTACTCAGGGGTGGTTTGTCATTTCTTTTCTACTCGGGGCACTTCTAGGACTCTGCAGCTTGGCCAAGGTTACCCAGGCCGACTGTTCTCCCTGGAGGCACAGAGAGGAATTGCACTCCCAGCCTCCAATGCTCTGACCAGATATCTAACTCACTGAGCTAATAGAGAGGCTTACATTTAGCCTGCCCCCATGTACACTGTTTCCAGGCACTTAATTGTTTGCCAGCTCCAAGTGAACATCTGGTTCATTTGCCGACAGCTAGCTGCCTAGAAAGAGGCCAAGGGCTACAGGTGGACTGTGGATTGCTGATGGTTTCCCAAACACTCCCTATCCCATGCTAAATTCTGTTAAAAATTAAGTTGACGGGTAATATCAGTGTTGAATGTGTAACATATATATTGTATGGGGGATTGTTTATGGCTGTTGTTGTTTTTTTAAACCGTAGTCAGGTGAAAGAGTGTAGGGCTGTGTGTGTATGTTTGGTTTTTATGTCAGTTTTAAATGAGTATAAGTGATGTTCAGCATGTGAATGTAGGAGTATGTGTATGGATGTTTTGTTCTTAAATGGTAGATTTTATGTCTTGGATTTTTATCCTGGGGTGTGTGAATGAGCTGACTGGATGGCACTTTTAATCTCGTTGTATTTATACAATGACAATAAATTCCATTCCAATTCCAATTCCAATTCCAATTCCTATTCCTATTCCTATTCCTATCCCTATCCCTATCCCTATCCCTACCCCTATCCCTGTCCCTATCCCTAACCCCAAATACTCCCCAACAGCAACTTTCCAGAAATTTGGACAGATATCCTTTCCATGCGTACCTTAAGACAGGCATGTCCAAACTTCGGCCCTCCGGATGTTTTGGACCACAACTCCCACAGTCCTTTGCCATTGGGAATACAGGCTTGGAATTCTGGGAGCTGCGGTCCAAAACATCAGGAGGGCCGAAGTTTGGTCATGCCTGCCTTAAGAAGCTGTGATTGGATTTGGAACCCTCTAAAAACTAAATGTATGTTCTTCCCCTCTAGGGAAAGGAAACAATTGTTTTGTTTTGTTTTATCCCACCACCACCACCACCACTACCATCTGACCAATGGCCACTCACAGACAGAAACAAAAAGAAACATGGCATAATCAAGTGCATTACATTCAATTAAACTAAACAGAACAATAAACATTGAAAGCTCTTTGCATGCTGGATTAAATCAGATCTTTCTGCCACTGCTTTAAATAGACAATGCTATCTAAAGAGAACTACCGCATGTGTGTTTAAAAGCAATAGAGACCACTGGCCCTTGATTAAAGAATAAATAGTGGCACAACTCTGCCAACTTGTCTATAGAAACAGAAAAAGAATGTGGGAAATGGCTTAGATGAAATGTATATAGTTATGTAGCTCTTTTCTTGTCCGTCCATTTAGCATGGAAATAAAAGAAAGCTGCATCATGACTCTCATGACTCAGTCCAATGAATAGGTTTATATGAAAAATAATGATAATTTTGATTCATTGCCTTCGCCTTTCATTAATTACCCTCAAAATCACAGGAACTTTATTGTAAGTGGCCGAGTCTTCCTTCAGTCTTGCTACTTATCTTCTAAAGTTGAGTTGAAACCCAAATGAGTTAAAGAGTGGGGATATGAAAACAGGACAGCCTGCAAGTGACTGGCAAAGCGATCTTAATTTATTAACACTCAGTCCTGTAATTCGCCCACCAGTCCACCCACTGCTGCAAAAGACTCAGTATTAAGTTCCAGAGTAACAAACAACTCGTAAGTTCAAGCAAATAAAGCTTCAGATAACACAGACTGCTTGAAGTAATGTTTTTTCTTCCCCAATTAAAATCTTGATATGTGGAATTTTTTTTTAATTTTTAACAAGTCCAGTGATTCAAAATTAACAAGTAAGCAAAGAAAAAAAAAACATGTAGAAGTTTAGAATATATGAGCTAATGAACAGGAAACATCCTAGCTTTCTGTTCATTAGGCAAATTATGGCGATGGTATTCAATCTGACTCTGAATCTACCTGCTGGTTCTGAATGTGGTAGTCTTATAAAAAGTTCTCTCTTTTTCACGTTTTCTTATCCATCTAATTACCCTTCTGTGACATTACTGTAGCCCTACAATGCAAGTGCTTTGTTGATATCTTACTCCTGGCAATACCAGCTAAGTTTTTTGGGGACTTTTAGCACAAAAGAAGAAAGATGTAAGTGATATGTGTAGGGCTTGTCACAGATCCAAGGAAACAATACATCATATCATAGATGGATGCCTTAAGATAAGATCCAGAGATTACATGTACAAGTATAATCCGTTTGCAAATATCTTTTTTTTTGCATTTAGCCAAATCTTACAGATTATTCACATCTTTTCTTCTATATTATAAATGCTAGCCATGAGCTTTTGGTGGCCTGCTCATTGCTACCTGGCCATCTGTTGGAGTGAGGACCTAACTTTTCCTGATCACGTAGATCCCTTGGAGCCAAGGTTTTTCAAACCCATGTCTCACAGTGGTGTCTCACCTCTGAAACATCTGACTACAGTTAATAGTGTCTGTGAAGATTCTCAGTCATCCAGGTGAGTTTATCTGGAAGTTGAGTCATGGCAACTGGACTTCTATTTCCTGAGAGATAGAAATGTTTTGATGCTCATCCAAACAGCTTCATCAGTCTGAATAAAGCTAGTGTGAGTCCTCCATCTAATAATCTCCTTTGACCTCTTGTCACCCTGGTCTGAAACACGCTCATAAGATGACCAATGGCCTGAATAGGCTTGTTAGGTAGACAACAGTATCCATAGGTTTAAGGTGAACAATGGCCTAAGGTGCTGAAACCTATAAAGCAGGCATGTCCAAACTTTGGCCCTACTGATGTTTTGGACCACAACTCCCAGAATTCTAAGCCTGTTTTTCCAATGGCAAAGGACTGTGGGAGTTGTGGTCCAAAACATCTGGATGGCCGAAGTTTGGACATGCCTGTTATAAAGTATGGGTCGTTAGCTGTGGCTTTGGTGGTGAAGGTGTGAAGTATTTTTGATTTGTCAGGGGATTGTTGAAATCACTGCCTGATAAGCGGCAGATAGACTGTGCCTGAGACCCCCACCTCTCTTGAGAGAGGGGTTTTCAATGCTCACATGAAGGGCTTCCCTGACCCCTCTCTCAAACCACCTCTCTTCTTTGTTTAATATGTGTACAGCCTCATATTTGAAAGAGTGCCCTTTGTCCTTCAAATGGAGGTATACTGCTGATTCTGGGCGTTTATACACGACCCCTAAACTCCGGGGCAAATGGCTCCCAGCTCCGGAGCTTAAAAATGTTTACCCACCAGCTCCGGAGTTAACAGGAAATTAAGTGCGACCCCACCCACTTTAGCGCGTCCCAGCGCAGCTTTCAGGTACCTGCTTTTTGGAGGTGAATATTATTTGATCCGGTGTAAGGATAGTGAGTGCGGGGCTCTCCTTGCTTCTGTTTGTTGTTTTTTGGCTCCCGCCCCTTTAAGAGCTACTTTTACAGAGACGAGAGGCAGAACGAGGTGAGCGGCATGCTTTTCTTTCTCTTTTTCTCCCTCCCCTCACGCAGCCAGCAACCAGGAAGTGCGGAGGGGGTGGGAACGCCCAAAGAGCGACGAACCCCTAAGATCTCTGGTCCGAATTTAAGTGGCCAGCGGATAAGAACATAAGAACATAAGAAGAGCCATGCTGGATCAGGCCAAAGGCCCATCTAGTCCAGCTTCCTGTATCTCACAGCGGCCCCGCCAGATGTGTTTGGGAGTGCATGAGACTAGATATCTGTCTCCTGATACCACTCTCCTGCATCTGGCCCTTGAAGTACCCTGGTTTAAACCCTGGAGGTTACACATCTCCATCATGGTTTGTAACCTGTGATGGACTTTTCCTCCAGGAATCTGTCCAATCCCCTTTTGAAGGCATCCAGGTCAGATGCCATCACCACATTGTGTGGCAAGGAGTTCCATAGACTTACAACACGCTGGGTGAAAAAATATTTTCTTTTGTCAGTTCTTACTCTCCCAGCCCTCAATTTGAGTGTATGTCCCCTAGTTCTGGTATTTTGGGAGAGGGAGAAGAGCTTCCCTCTATCCACTTTACTCATACCCTGCATTATTTTGTATGTCTCAATCATATCCCCCCTCAATCGCCTTTTTTCCAGACTAAAGAGGCCCAAATGTTTTAGCCTTTCTTCATAAGGGAGGTGCCCCAGCCCAGTAATCATTTTAGTCGCTCTCTTCTGCACCTTTTCCAGTTCCACTATGTCTTTCTTGAGATGCGGTGACCAGAATTGTACACAATACTCCAGGTGGGGCCTTACTATTGTTTTGTATAATGGCATTATAATGTTGGCTGTTTTATTTTCAATCCCCTTTTTGATAATCCCTAGCATGGAATTGGCCTTCTTCACCGCTGCCACACATTGGGGAGACACCTTCATGGAGCTGTCCACCAACACACCAAGATCTCTTTCCTGATCCGTCACGGATAACTCAGAGCCCATGAGTTGATAGATGAAGTTTGGATTTTTTGCCCCAATATGCATTACTTTACATTTGGCTACATTAAAACACATTTGCCATTTCTCAGCCCATTCCCCCAGTTTGGAGAGATCCTTCTGGAGCTCTTCACAATCTTCTCTGGTTTTTACCACACGGAAAAGTTTTGTGTCATCGGCAAACTTGGCCACCTCACTGTTTATCCCTGTCTCCAGGTCATTTATGAACAGATTGAAAAGCACCGGTCCCAGGACAGAGCCCTGGGGCACACCGCTTTTCACTTCTCTCCATTGTGAAAATTTCCCATTGACACCTACTCTTTGTTTCCGGGATCTCAACCAGTTCTCAATCCATAAGAGGACCTGCCCTCTTATCCCCTGACTGTGCAATTTTCTCAGCAGCCTTTGGTGAGGGACTGTGTCAAAAGCCTTTTGAAAATCCAGATAGACTATATCAACCGGTTCACCCAAATCCACGTGCCTGTTGACCTTTTCAAAAAATTCTAACAGGTTTGTCAGACAAGATTTACCCTTACAGAAGCCATGCTGATTTTCTCTCAGCAAGGTTTGTTCTTTTATGTGTTTTAAGATTTTCTCTTGGATGAGGCTTTCCACCATCTTCCCTGGGACAGATGTAAGGCTAACCGGCCTGTAGTTTCCTGGGTCCCCCCTCCTTCCTTTTTTAAAAATTGGTGTGACATCTGCTATCCTCCAGTCCTCCGGCACTGTGGCCGTTTTAAGAGACAAGTTGCATATAACCATTAAGAGATCTGCAATTTCATTTCTCAGTTCCCTAATAACCCTTGGATGGATGCCATCTGGGCCAGGCGACTTGTTAATCCTCAATTTATCAATTAGTCCTAAAACCTCCTCTCTTTTAACCTGTATTTGATTTAATTCTTTAGTCAAGAGGGGCGGCTCAGGCAGCGGAATCCGCTCAAGGTCCTCTGTCGTGAAGACAGACGCAAAGAACTCATTCAATTTCTCTGCAATTTCCAAGTCTTCCTTAAGCTCCCCTTTTCCTCCCTCACCATCCAGAGGGCCAACTGGTTCTCTGGCAGGTTTTCTACTTCTAACATATTTAAAGAAGCTTTTATTATTACCCTTTATATTGCTAGCCATTCGTTCCTCAAAGTCTTTCTTTGCCTCCCTTATCATCTTCTTACATTTCTTTTGCCAGAGTTTGTGATCCTTTTTATTTTCCTCATTTGGGGAGGATTTCCATTTACAGAAGGACCTCTCCTTGCACTTTAGAGCCTCTCTAACTCCACTCGTTAACCATGCCGGTGTCCTCTTGGACTTAAATGAGCTCTTCTTTCTTTGTGGTATGCACTTGTGCTGGGCCTCTATTATTGTTGTTTTAAACAGGCTCCATGCACTCTGAAGAGATTGGATTCTTCTAACCTTCCCCTTCAGTTTCTCTCTAACTAGTTTCCTCATCTGAGGGAAGTTTGCCCTTCGAAAATCAAGGGTTTTTATGTCTGATTTGGTTGACACTCTTCCTCCGACATGCATGGCAAAGGTAATAGCAGCATGGTCACTGTTCCCCAGAGGCTCAGTGACATTCACACCTCTGACCAGGTCCTGAGTATCACACAATATTAGATCCAGAGTTGCCTGTTCTCGGGTGGGCTCCGTGACAAGTTGCTCTAAGGCACAGTCATTCAGCAAGTCGAGAAACCCAGTTTCTCTTTCTTGCCCGGAGCTCGCATTGGCCCAGTCAATGTGGGGATAATTGAAGTCCCCCATGATTACTATCCTATCCCTTTTAGCCACTTCCATGATTTCTCTCCTCATTTCAAGGTCCCCCTCAAGTTTCTGATCTGGTGGACGATAGAATACTCCAACGATCACATCACTCCTTGGACCTGGTAGTTTAACCCACAGTGATTCTATGGTGGAGTCAGACCCTCTGTCAATCTCCATTCTGCTGGATTTTACCCCTTCTTTGACATAGATGGCCACTCCTCCTCCAACCCGCCCCCCTCTATCTCTTCTATAGAGTTTATAGCCTGGGATTGCTGTATCCCACTGGTTCTCCGCATTCCACCAGGTTTCTGTTATGGCTATTATATCAATGTTATCCCTAGCTGCCAAATGTTCAAGTTCTCCCATCTTTGCTCGGAGGCTTCGAGCATTGGCGTAGAAGCACCTGTACAGTGGGTCCCGCAACAACAGCTGCTGCCTTGTTCTATTCGCCCCACAGCTTTTATTTTCAGTAGATGAACTGTCACATTCCGTTATTCTCCCGGTGCTAATACCTATACCTGCTATGTCTTCTCTATGTGATTCTCTACCCTCTCCAACCTCATTCCCCGAGGATGAGGTGTTCCGAACCGGATGCCACTCAGCTCCTGTCGGCTTTCCCCCAGTTATCAGTTTAAAAGCTGCTCTGCTGCCTTTTTGAGGTTGAGTGCCAGCAATCTGGTCCCATCATGATTCAAGTGCAACCCATCCCTCCTGAACAGGTTTGGCTTGTCCCAAAATGTTCTCCAGTTCCTGACAAATCTAAAGCCCTCCTCTTGACACCATCGCCTCATCCACGCATTGAGGCTTCTGAGTTCTGCCTGTCTGGCGGGTCCTGCACGAGGAACAGGTAGCACTTCTGAAAATGCTACCTTGGAAGCCCAGGTCTTCAATCTTCTACCTAGCAACCTGAATTTGGCTTCCAAGACTGACCGCTTGGCCTTCCCGACATCATTGGTACTGACGTGTTACCATGACCACTGGCTCCTTCCCAGTTCTCTCTAACAAGCTATCTATATTTCTGGTGATGTCTGCAACCTTTGCACCCGGCAGGCAAGTGACCATACGGTTATCATGCTCCTCACAAATCCATCCCTCCGTATTTCTAATTATAGAATCCCCTAGTACAATGAGCTTCTCTCCTGCAGCCTGGTCATCAACATGTACCTGATCTTGTATCTCATCAATAGTGGTGAGGGAGAGATCCTCCGGAGGAACCAATTCTTCCTCTATGTGTGCCTCATGAGGTGTGCTGAGGGAAAGAGCTTCAAACTGATTGTGCAAGATGAGACTCTCTGAGCGATGCCTTGGCCTTCTACTCCTTTGAGTCACATTCCTCCACCCATCCACCTCCTGAGTTGCGGGAGTGACTTCCTCCTCTAAAGTTTGCTCTGTCTCCTCTTGGACCTGAGTAGTCTGTTCCGCTCTGTCCAGGAACCGCTCAAGCTCCTTAATATGTTGCTGGTCGGATATGCGAGCCTCCAGCTGCTGGACCTTCTCTTCCAATAGCACCACCAGCTTGCACTTGCAGCAGATGTAGTTCTGCACACGCTCTGTCAAGATAACAAACATGGCACAAGTACTGCAGGTAACTACAGCTGCTCCCTGCAACTCCATTTTAACAAGAGCAATAAAATATATTGAAGGTCTCAAAAATGTAAACTTGCACTAATTTTTTTTTAATCTAGTAAGACTCTTTACTTCTTTTGTTGCTTATTGAAAATCTAACTGTGTAGGGGCTGCTAAAGCACCTCTACTCCAACTGCAATCACGTCAGGAAGTTTCCAGTGCTAACTTGCTAATGTGTGTAGGACTTCCTCAGGAGTAGCTTGGCTTTAGGAACTCAATTATACCCAGAAGAAATTATAAGGTTTTTTGGCGCGTGCTGCTGGGAGCAAGTATTTAAAGCTAAAACTCCGCCCCTTGCTCCTGCAAGAACAGGAAGTTAGCTCTCTGCCCTTTGGCCGTGTGCTCCTCTCACAGCCTGCTTCCTCTCTGCTGCTCTGCCAGAAAAGGACTCTTAGGGGTCGTGTAAAAAGGCCCTCTGGTCCTGAGCTGTTGCCCCTCCTATGTTGGGACATCCTTCTGTTTAATGGCTGTTTAGTTTCTGCAGTGTAGAGGTCTGCAAACACCTCACTGCATCGGAGCACATATACTATATTGATCCTTTTGTGTTTTGGTGTGATACATTGTATTGCCAGATACAGTTATAGTGGTTTTGGGCTTTTGTTGGCAGAATATTTTCTCTTCCGTTATCCAGCATTTCTTGTTTGTTGTTTAATATCAAGTACTGAGACACATTCGTGTGTGATTAGTATTCACCCAGAGGAAGAATGTTATGGAAGCCAGTGAAATGAATTGCACTTATTTTGTCTCTCTCCTATCCAGATACAGTGGCTCTGCAGCTGCAATGCCTTATAAAATTATATATGCTCCATTAATATACACACAACCACCAGTTATTAGTTGAAAAATCAGTTCTCAAAGCCTATTAAAATAACTGTGCATCAAAATCACTTTTAAAGACAGCTTTCTGCAGAGGAAGGAAAAAGCTAGTGTAGCCTATTGCAGCAAATAGAAAAGCCACATTTATTTATTTATTTATTTATTCATTCATTCATTCATTCATTCATTCATTCATTCATTCATTCATTTTTATACTGCCCATCTTCCTGAAGGAACTCCAGGTGGTGAACAGAGAGGGCAAGACAGACCCAAAAGGAACAATACATCAATTGAAGTGTGTGTGGGGGGGACAAACGAAAAAATAAAGGAGAAGAATATGGTAAAATATATAGCTACTCAACAAAGGAGTTGATAAGTCATCGGCAAGATGGTGCGAAAAGTGTCCGACACTTCCCCTTCAAGCTTGCTGGATGACAAATTCCATCATTCCACACCATTGGCCATTCCAGTTTGGACTGATGGGACCCACAGTCCCACAATATCTGGAGGTCCATTGGTTTTTTCACCCTGCAAAAGACAATAATAATGTTTCAGTCCAACGTCATAATCCTACACATGCCTACTCAAAAGTAAGTCCCATTGAGATCTTCTGATTAATGCCAGGAAAATGGGTCTTCTTGTCCAACAATCTCTAAAGGGCCACCTCCCGTCTCCATCTATACAGCGAGTTCATAGAATACTGATAATCTCATTTTTCTATGTATATTTTTTCATTCCAGAACGTCACATTCCATTTCATGAACGGAATGAGATTCTTACAAGCAGTTCATGGACAAAGTGAGGCGATGACTTCTCTCAAAATTTTCTCTCCCCTCATAAGAACATAAGAAGAGCCATGCTGGATCAGGCCAAAGGCCCATCTAGTCCAGCTTCCTGTATCTCACAGCGGCCCCACCAGATGCGTTTGGGAGCGCATGAGACTAGATATCTGTCTCCTGATACCACTCCCCTGCATCTGGCCCTTGAAGTACCCTGGTTTAAAGCCTAGAGATTACACATCTCCATCATGGTTTGTAACCCGTGATGGACTTTTCCTCTAGGAATCTGTCCAATCCCCTTTTGAAGGCATCCAGGCCAGATGCCATCACCACATCCTGTGGCAGGGAGTTCCATAGACTTACAACACGCTGGGTGAAAAAATATTTTCTTTTGTCAGTTCTTACTCTCCCAGCACTCAATTTGAGTGTATGTCCCCTAGTTCTGGTATTTTGAGAGAGGGAGAAGAGCTTCCCTCTATCCACTTTACTCATACCCTGCATTATTTTGTATGTCTCAATCATATCCCCCCTCAAGCGCCTTTTTTCCAGACTAAAGAGGCCCAATTGTTTTAGCCTTTCTTCATAAGGGAGGTGCCCCAGCCCAGTAATCATTTTAGTCGCTCTCTTCTGTACCTTTTCCAGTTCCACTATGTCTTTCTTGAGATGCGGTGACCAGAATTGTACACAATACTCCAGGTGGGGCCTTACTATTGTTTTATATAACGGCATTATAATGTTGGCTGTTTTATTTTCAATCCCCTTTTTGATAATCCCTAGCATGGAATTGGCCTTCTTCACTGCTGCCACACATTGGGGAGACACCTTCATGGAGCTGTCCACCAACACACCAAGATCTTTTTCCTGATCCGTCACGGATAGCTCAGAGTCCATGAGTTGATAGATGAAGTTTGGATTTTTTGCCCCAATATGCATTACTTTACATTTGGTTACATTAAAACGCATTTGCCATTTCTCAGCCCACTCCCCCAGTTTGGAGAGATCCTTCTGGAGCTCTTCACAATCTTCTCTGGTTTTTACCACATGGAAAAGTTTTGTGTCATCTGCAAACTTGGCCACCTCACTGTTTATCCCTGTCTCCAGGTCATTTATGAACAGATTGAAAAGCACCGGTCCCAGGACAGAGCCCTGGGGCACACCGCTTTTCACTTCTCTCCATTGTGAAAATTTCCCATTGACACCTACTCTTTGTTTCCGGGATCTCAACCAGTTCTCAATCCATAAGAGGACCTGTCCTCTTATCCCCTGACTATGCAGTTTTCTCAGCAGCCTATGGTGAGGGACTGTGTCAAAAGCCTTTTGAAAATCCAGATAGACTATATCCACCGGTTCACCCAAATCCACGTGCCTGTTGACCTTTTCAAAAAATTCTAAAAGGTTTGTAAGACAAGATTTACCCTTACAGAAGCCATGCTGATTTTCTCTCAGCAAGGTTTGTTCTTTTATGTGTTTTAAGATTTTCTCTTGGATGAGGCCTTCCACCATCTTCCCTGGGACAGATGTAAGGCTAACCGGCCTGTAGTTTCCTGGGTCCCCCCGCCTTCCTTTTTTAAAAATTGGTGTGACATCTGCTATCCTCCAGTCCTCCGGCACTGTGGCCGTTTTAAGAGACAAGTTGCATATAACCGTTAAGAGATCTGCAATTTCATTTCTCAGTTCCCTAATAACCCTTGGGTGGATGCCATCTGGGCCCGGTGACTTGTTAATCCTCAATTTATCAATTAGTCCTAAAACCTACTCTCTTTTAACCTGTATTTGATTTAATTCTTTAGTCAAGAGGGGCGGCTCAGGCAGCGGAATCCGCTCAAGGTCCTCTGTCGTGAAGACAGACGCAAAGAACTCGTTCAATTTCTCTGCAATGTCCAAGTCCTCTTTAACCTCCCCTTTTCCTCCCTCACCATCCAGAGGCCCAATTGGTTCTCTGGCAGGTTTTCTACTTCTAACATATTTAAAGAAGCTTTTATTATTACCCTTTATATTGCTAGCCATGCGTTCCTCAAAGTCTTTCTTTGCCTCCCTTATCATCTTTTTACATTTCTTTTGCCAGAGTTTGTGTTCCTTTTTATTTTCCTCATTTGGGGAGGATTTCCATTTACAGAAGGACCTCTCCTTGTGCTTTAGAGCCTCTCTAACTCCACTCGTTAACCATGCCGGTGTCCTCTTGGACAAATGAGCTCTTCTTTCTTTGTGGTATGCACTTGTGCTGGGCCTCTATTATTGTTGTTTTAAACAGGCTCCATGCACACTGAAGAGATTGGATTCTTCTAACCCTCCCCTTCAGTTTCTCTCTAACTAGTTTCCTCATCTGAGGGAAGTTTGCCCTTCGAAAATCAAGGGTTTTTATGTCTGATTTGGTTGACACTCTTCCTCCGACATGCATGGCAAAGGTAATTGCAGCATGGTCACTGTTCCCCAGAGGCTCAGTGACATTCACATCCCTGACGAGGTCCTGAGTATCACACAATATTAGATCTAGAGTTGCCTGTTCTCGGGTGGGCTCCATGACAAGTTGCTCTAAGGCACAGCCATTCAGCAAGTCGAGAAACCCAGTTTCTCTTTCTTGCCCAGAGCTCGCATTGGCCCAGTCAATGTGGGGATAATTAAAGTCCCCCATGATTACTATCCTATCCCTCTTAGCCACCTCCATGATTTCTCTCCTCATTTCAAGGTCCCCCTCAAGTTTTTGATCTGGTGGACGATAGAATACTCCAATTATCACATCACTCTTTGGACCTGGTAGTTTAACCCACAGTGATTCTATGGCGGAGTCAGACCCTCTGTCAATCTCCATTCTGCTGAATTTTATGCCTTCTTTGACATAGATGGCCACTCCTCCTCCAACCCACCCCTCTCTATCCCTTCTATAGAGTTTATAGCCTTGGATTGCTGTGTCCCACTGGTTCTCCACATTCCACCAGGTTTCTGTTATGGCTATTATATCAATGTTATCCCTAGCTGCCAGATGTTCAAGTTCTCCCATCTTTGCTCGGAGGCTTCGAGCATTGGCGTAGAAGCACTTGTACAGTGGGTCCCGCAACAGCTGCTGCCTTGTTCTTCTCCCCCCACAGCTTTTATTTTCAGTAGACGAACTGTCACATTCCGCTATTCTGCCAGTGTTAATACTTGCTATGTCATCTCTATGTGATTCTCTACCCTCTCCAACCTCATTCCCCGAGGATGAGGTGTTCCGAACCGGATGCCACACAGCTCCTGTCGGCTTTCCCCCAGTTATCAGTTTAAAAGCTGCTCTGCTGCCTTTTTGAGGTTGAGTGCCAGCAATCTGGTCCCATCATGATTCAAGTGCAACCCATCCCTCCTGAACAGGTTTGGCTTGTCTCCTCCACCCATGAGCTGCTTACATGTGGGAGTCTCATAGTTGGGGTTCAGCCTAGGAGGCATTGCCATTTTATGAGTGGGAAAGCCCACCTGGTGGAAATTCCTCCTGCCTAAATCCACATGCTCCAAACTCCAGACTTTGGAATCTAAATCAGCCTGGGTTACCAATTATTTGCCCTTAATTTAGTCAGCTTGTTTATCCCTGACCTGGTGCTGCCTGCTCATCTCCACTCATTTACTCCTGGTTACTGGGGTAAATCCTGTTTGCTTTCCTGTTTGCTTTTCATTCCCCTTTACCTAAATTCGTCTTCCCTTCATCTATTGTCTTTCTCTCATTAACTCGTCCTCCCCATTAACTCACCTGTCTCATTAACTCACGTCCATCTGCAAACAGCAGGGCATATGGCAATCAATAACTGGGCAAGGCATGGTCCGTTCACAAGGCAGTCATGAGGCAATCCTCTATACAGCATCCTAGCCAACCAGCATATGTAACGTATGTAATGCTTCCCTTGTAACCAATCACTGATTCTGTGCATACTGTGGAATGTAAATGATATGTAATAAAACCCGAATGGCAAGGGGGATGATTGTCATCATCATTGCTCCGCTGGTCAGACAACTTGGACTCGAGTCTATGTTCTTTCATCCAGATCCCCGCACTTACGCAGATGATGCTGTTCATCTATAACCCAGGAGAGAGCAACTGCCAGGGGAGGGGCTGGGGGGGGGGTTGCTGCCTTCTGCCGTCTAATTCCGTGGGACCTACATTGCTGTATCCCAGCAAAGCTAAAAACAGTGCTGTGGGATGTTAGGATGCAGTGTTTGCTTTAAAGCAAGTTCTGTGGAGAACATGCTTTTTTCTTAGGATAGCACAAACTTTTCTTTAGGTGGTCCACCCTAGAGTGGCAAAAAAGGGTGGCAGAGATTCTTGGGGGTTGGATGTGGCTGGGAATGGCTGCAAAACAGCCTGGAGGAATTTGTGCTAAGAACATAAGAACATCAGAAGAGCCCTGCTGGATCCGACCAAAGGCCCATCTAGTCCAGCTTCCTGTATCTCACAGTGGCCCCACCAGATGCGTCCAGGAGCGCACAAGACTAGATATCTGTCTCCTGATACCACTTCAAATAAATAAATAAACTTCAAAGTCAAATAAATAAATAAATAAATAAATAAATAAATAAATAAATAAATAAATAAATAAATTCCCTGCATCTGGCCCTTGAAATATCCCGGTTTTAAGCCTGGAGATGACACATCTCCATCATGGTTTGTAACTTGTGATGGACATTTCCTCCAGGAATCTGTCCAATCCCCTTTTGAAGGCATCCAGGCCAGATGCCATCACCACATCCTGTGGCAGGGGGTTCCACAGACTAACAACATGCTAGGTAAACAAATATTTTCTTTTGTCTGTTCTCACTCTCCCAACCAACCCTCAGTTTGAGTGGATGTCCCCTAGTTCTGGTATTTTGTGATCCACTTTACTCATGCCCTGCATTATTTTGTACGTCTCAATCATATCCCCCCTCAGGCGCCTTTTTTCCAGACTAAAAAGCCCCAAATGTTTTAGCCTTTCCTCATAAGGGAGGTTCCCCAGTGAACCATGTTTTGCTACCCACCCCATAGCTAGCGTTCAAAATATATTGGGGGAGGGATACTTCAAAATACTTCAAAAGCACAGAGTTTTTCCACAGTCACTTAAAGCAAGAAAGATATATATCTATTTTATAGAGATAGAGAGATTTATGTACCCATCAAATTCTAATACAACAAAGCTACAAAATTTTTAAAGCAAAAAAAAAAAGGTGTTCATAAGTTAGACTTCAAACAATCTGGCCTTGATCCATTTTTTTCCTATTCCCTCTGCTTTGGCAACAGAACAAAATGGAGGACACTTTCAAATAAGAGGCAATAGATCCTAATCTACAGTTATCCTGCTGGGATCATAGTCTGACTCCCCCAGTTTTTCTATAGAAGAGAGTCAGAACTCTGTGTGTTTGTGTGTATTTTTGTTTTGTTTTTTAATAGACAAAACGAGCAAGAAAATAATAATACTCCTGTTTCTATCGATGCCCTGAGGACTGCAATACTCATTTAAAGACAATTGCCTTGTGATGGTCTGAAGTCAATCACGCCCAGCTAACAGTAGGAATGACTCTTTATTCATTTCCTGCACATTTTGCTTTGTGCCTGCAATTATGCCTTTTGCAAATCCTAGCAGAACTAGCAAGTGTTCTTTGGGGGAAAGAAATGACAAACCTTCTGTGTGGAACACTCATCTTGCTGAGCTTACGCTTGAAAAGCTGGAACTTATTTGTCATGGATTGCCTTCCCACCCAAAGGGCAATGGCGGACGGAAACACGACAAGGGAAGGCTCAATCCACTTGAGCCGAAGCTGCCCCCTTATGCTTGCAACATGTGCCTGCCAAAACCAAAGGTAAACATAAATAACAAACCGCGATGCCATTGGGCACCCTAAGATGACATAATGGTTTTCCGTCACATTGGGGTCCAGATGGAAGTCCAGTAGAATGAAAAAACCCACTCCGCTACTCCGCTACCGCACTTCCTTGAGCAGCCGCTTTTTATTTTGCATCACCTTATCTCCTCCCGCCGTCACGTGGTCGGTAGTCTGCACTTCGGCGGTTGCTTAGCAGTCGGCTTCCCTGTTCGCACCTGGCTGAATCGCTTTAAACTACGACAGGGAAACGGCAGAAACAGGAGGGAAACCGGAAAAAGGCGGCGTAGTATGTCTGCAAATACAACCAAATCGCTTTAAAAGGGGGTGCAGGAACCGATTTAAAAAAAAAACACCACCCACAGTGGTCGTCGCAAGGAAAACCGACACAGCGGTCAAAAATGGGCCTGGCCAAGGGGGCTCTTCAGAAAAAGCTATTTGAAAAGCGGACAGTGATTTTTAAGGCAATTTGTCTTTAAGGAAAAGGTGTTTCAAATCTAAAGTGCACTAGCGGTCTTTGCTTCTTCTGTGGCTAGAACAAGCTGGTAGGGATTATGTGGATGATAGCAAGCATCCTATTTAACACAGGTGCATCACCAAAGGGACACCTCATACATGCAGCCTTGAAGGTCAGAGCAGATAATTTCTGGAGGGTTATTTATTTATTTATTTATTTATTTATTTATTTATTTATTTATTTATTTATTTATATACTGCCCTTCTTCCCAAAAGAACTCTGGACGGTTAACAACAGCAGTAAATAAAACAATAACAAACACAATAAAATAAACCACTGGGGGGGGGAAGATAAGATACTCGGCAAAATGGTGGAACAGAGTTTAAAAAGAAAAACCTAAAGGTCGCCAAATGCCTCTCAGAAAAGCAAGGTCTTTAGCACTTTTTTGAAGGCAGGCAGGGACTGTGCTAGGCACAACTCACTCGGCAGATGGTTCCAAAGAGAGGGGCCAGCCACAGAGAAGGCTCGGTTATGAGTTACTGATTTCCTGGCCTCCCTGGGTGTGGCCATCCAAAGTGAGAGTGCTTGTGACATTCTGGTGGGTCAGGCCTCCGTTGAGCTCTGGGAGATACGCTCCTCCAGGTATTCAGGTCCCAAGCTGTGGATGGTTTTGTAAATCAAAACCAGTACCTTGAACCTTATTCGGGACACAACGGGCAACCAATGCAAGTGGGCCAGAACTGGAGTGATGCCGTCATATCTGCCCGCACCCACCACCAAAAGGTTAACCCCCTTTCTCCTTCCCAAGAGGATTTCTTCAGAGATCCGATGCCACTGTAGTCAGATCTGAAACTGAATCCCAAGTTTACTTCCCAGGGACAAAAAGAAGCATGCTAAATGCAAGATTCATTGGTAAGGAAAATCATATGGTGTGACAAAAAACTATCATTTTCCACTACTTAAGAAAGCATTTGTGCAAAAGCACGCCTGGCCAAGGCAAACATGCTAAATGTATTCAGTAATTTGATCCCTGGCACTTGCAGCTAAACTACACACTAGGCTAATATAGAGGTTGAAATCCTGTTGTGAAACATGATGTGTATAATAGCAATTGGAGAAGCCGTTTTCATGTTTTCTTGTTTCCATTTTTTAAAATCTGGCAGACATATGCACAGTTGCACTATCAATTGCATGGCCAGAGGATGCCTGAGCAGGCAGCAGGCAGCCAACCGGCACAGCATCTCCTGGCAACTGTTTTTACACAGTTGCACAGTAGAAGCAGCAGTTCCTGGTTTTGGTTTTCAAAACCCTCCACGGCTTGGGTCCTGAATACCTGTCGGGAGCGTATCTCCCAGAGGTCAATTTAGGCCAGGCCCACTCGAATGTCACAGGTGCGCTCACTCAGGGTGCCCACCCCCAGGGAGGCGCGGAGGTCGGCTCCGCGCAGCCGCGCCTTCTCCGTTGTGGGCCCCTCGTTATGGAACCATCTACCATGTGAGCTGCGCCTTGCACAGGCTTTGAAAACCATGCTTTTTAGGGAGGCATATGGCGACCTTAATTTAATTTAATTTAATTTAGTTTAGTTTATTTCATCCTGCCCCTTTTTCATTTTGTTTTTTTCCCCCTTCTCCTGCCCCTGATGGAATTTGCTTAGTCCCCCCCCTCTTTTTTGTATGTTTATGTTTTTAACTTGTATACCGCCCAGAGTTCCATTTGGAAGATGGGCGGGATAAAAATGAAACAAACAAATAAATAAATATAAATAATACTATTGTGTGGATATCCAGTTCCATCTCTAGCTGACGCTAGGAGCACAAGGGCAAGCAGGGAGGAGAACTTTTCAGAGTCAGGCAATGACTTTCACTTACCAAAATGCAGCCTTGTGGCCCAAGCGACCATATAGGTAACCATGTCACAGACATCATCCCCCCATGGCTTTGACTAGTAAAAGCTTGTTTCAAGTCCTCATAAAATTCCATCTTGGTCATTATCAGTACATTATTTCATAAATACAGTACAACTGCATGGGGGATCTGTTAAAGTATATAACCCTTTTATGTAGATAGGGATTTGTTATGTTCAAGGAAATATATAAACCACTAGCAGACATTTGCAGTGTTGTGGAAGAATAAATGCATTTAGTGATTATGGAGCTAGGAGACAAATGAACAAGGCAATAGAACTTAGTACGAAACTTATATTACATATGTACACATAACAAAGAGTAATATACAATAACAATATACAAAGCACAACATATAGAAAAGATACAACAGAGTGTGGGGAAAGCTGCCTCTCACTTTAGGCAGTCCCAATTTACATTGGTTTGCATGATACCTTTATACGTAAAGCAATATGGTGTAAGCCAATCACACACTACATGGGATGAGGTGATTTATCTATACCACCTGTGCCTAATCATCCTGACCTTCCAGTACTGATGATTCTTTACACCTTGACCTAGACCTAATACATATTCTTGTCTAGCTCATGACATAGCATTTTACGCAGGATCCATTTTGTAATCTGTTAAATATATATATATTACAGACATTTTGGCAAAACTACAATCCTTGACAGGATCAGTTCTGGGACCCCTGTGGATAGCAAAATCCGTGGATTACAGCAAACACTCTTATCTGAGGGTAATGGCAGCAAGAGGGCTGCTGGGGTGCCAGGGTGAAAGTTTTCACCCCCAACACCCCCCAAACAATTGGTAGTGCGGTGGCGGCGGCAGCGGCAAGGAGGACTCAGCATTGGTAAGCTTCTTTTTGTTTTCTTCCTTCCTCGTTGCCGCCATCCAACTGCGCTCTTTGCTGCCAGGTTTGGCAGCTGGCCTGTGGGGGTGGCAGCAGCGGCGGCGGTTAAAAGGGGAAAAACAAAGAAAACTTACCGATGCCGGGCCCTCTTCACCGCCAACGCTGTTGCCACCCTCTTCACTGCCGGCTTTGCGGCTATTGTTTGCGGCAGTAGCTTGCTTTATGGCGACTGAATTATTTTAAAAACATTTTCCCCCTCAATCCACGGATATGTGAATCAGTGGATAATGATCCAGCGGATAAGGGGGTCATACTGTAATAATATTACCTGTCCTTAAAGAAGCAGTTTTGAGATCAGCATTTCCCTCAGTCTTCCTTCAGTTCACTAGAACTGAGGAGCTGGATGCTTATGCCGTGATTTCAAACTTGTGATTCCTAGCCTGAAAAGCTGAGGGATTAGCAGTGTGAAAGCTTCAGATACCTCAGGGAAAAACAGAATGTGTCCATCGACTTCCTCTGGCATCTGGCCAGAGTTCTGGGCAGGCGAACAGTCACTGTATCAGGAACTGATTATTTATGTTAGTGGAACATAACAATTTCGATGACCTGGGATCTCTGGGTGACCTTGAGTAACAGTGACA
Organism: Phrynocephalus guinanensis; assembly: GCA_037367245.1. Taxonomy (NCBI): domain Eukaryota; kingdom Metazoa; phylum Chordata; class Lepidosauria; order Squamata; family Agamidae; genus Phrynocephalus; species Phrynocephalus guinanensis. The sequence continues at coordinate 166,028,750 of CM074733.1, forward strand.
GCTTTGGGCGCTTTTACACGACCCCTAAGATCCGCTGGCCACTTAAATTTGGACCAGAGATCTTAGGGGTTCGTCGCTCTTCCTGCTTCCCCACCCCTCCGCACTTCCTGGCTGCTGGCTGCGTGAGGGGAGGGAGAAAAAAAGGAAGAAAAGATTGTGCCTCACCTCCATTCTGGCTCTCCTTCTGGCTCTCGCTCTTGCCGGCAAGATTGCTGTCTCTGTAAAAGTAGCTCTTAAAGGGGCGGGAGCCAAAAAACAACAAACAGAAAGGAGGAGAGCCCCGCACTCACTATCTTTACACCGCATCAAGGAATTTTCAGGACGGAAGAGCAGGTACTTGAAAGGTGCGCTGGGACACGCTAAAGTGGGCATGGTCGCACCTAATTTCCTGTAAAATCCGGAGCTGGTGGGTAAACATTTTTAAGCTCGGGAGCTGGGAGCCATTTGCCCCGGAGTTTAGGGGTCATGTATAAACGCCTTTTATTACTCCTTCAGGAGTACCTGTTGGAGGACCATCTTACCTTGCAGTAAGAGGTGATTTAAGGAAGAGGTTTTCTTTACCACCAGGTAGAACAGTACCAATAGGTTGTAAATAGAGCAAGTCTATGTGATAACAAGAAAACAAACACAAGGTAGTAGAGTGTATGTGAAACTGAACTTAACATGGGATTCTCCTTTTCCTCTTGTGCCTAGAGGGTGTGTGAATTAATCACAGTGTCACAGGTGGCTTTTGAATGCTTTGGAGCTGTGGTGCTGGAGGAGAGTCTTGAGAGTCCCCTGGACTGCAAGGAGATCAAATGTATCCATTGTGAAAGAAATCAACCCTGAATGTTCACTGGAAGGACAGATTTTGAAGCTGAGGCTCCAGTACTTTGGTCACCTCATGAGGAGAGAGGACTCTTTGGAAAGGTCCCTGATGTTGGGAAAGATTGAAGGCAAAAGGAAAAGAGGACGGCAGAGAATGAGATGGTTGGACAGTGTCATCGATGCAACCAATATGAATCTGACCAAACTCCGGGAGGCAGTGGGAGACAGGAAGGCCTGGCGTGCTCTAGTCCATGGGGTCACGAAGAGTCGGACACGACTGAACGACTGAACAACAACAATAAAAATATATATAAATATTCCTTGTCTTATTTCTTACGCAAAGCTATTGGGTATACACTAAAGTTGTCTAATTATTTACTCTCCAGCTGTGGTTTACACTCGGAGTATGATGATTTATCAATGTAGACCTTGAGAATTTTGTCTCAGTCCACAAAATGATGCACACTAAAATTTAAAAATTCAAAGGGAACAACATACAGCAAGAGATTTCTTCCCGCTGCTGTGTTCTGTTTCCCGTGATGTTTAATTGTTGTTGTACATGCTTTTGTCAGCATGCTATATACAGGCATTCCCCAGAAGGATAACGAGGATGAGGAAATATGCATCATGCTGTGCTGCTGTACTGGTGACAACACAGACACCCCCGGAGGATGACAACGATGACAGCAATCTGACTAACATTCCCCTGCCAAAGGATGAGCTGGATGTGATGGAGAGAGCTCCGGCAGCTCTCTGAGGCCTGCTCCATTTGCTGTGTGGTCCCTCAGCTTCAGACCTAAAACTGTCTGGACTGTAGCTCAGGCCATTTCCTTAACACTCTAATAATAAGGTCAGGCTCTGAGGACTTCCATAGTCACTGATGAAGCAGCCACTCTGAGATGTGCTTGCTCTGCTGAGCAGCAGGAGACTTACCAAGGTCGAGGCCAGGGCAGCCATTTTGCCGCCTGTCTGAGGTGACAACTCACCGAGGCTAATGACTCGCTTTATTAAGCGTGTCAGCTACAGTGAAGCTACGACCCTATGCCCCCAAATCTGGCAGCATTCCCATTAAACTGAGAGGGACCGACTTATGTGTAGATATGTAAAGGATTTCACTTTTAAGTGCATTGGGCAGTACCTAGCAACCCTACTCTTTCTGCTGAGCCAGTTTGCACTGTTGCCCTAGTTCAGTGTTGGTGAAGCTATGTCATGGGTGTCAAAGGTGGCACACAGAGCCCTTTGATGGCCTATAGCTAAGCCTTCTTCCATCTATACAAATGACACAATCAAACATGTTATGGAATACAAAAAGTCCACAACTTTATTGGTAACAGCAGCAGTTATCTGGCTAGGCATTGGAGATGGATACAACCATCAAGGGTCCTGTTTGCCCATGATGACAACGTTCCCAACAAGCAAACTCCCAGGTGGGATCCCAGATGCCATGCGGATGTAGGCCACATCATGGCATCATACCTTGAGGGGGGGGGGTTACAGGCGTCTCCCCAAGCTGGTACGCCTCACCTTCCCGCCCCCTCACCACCGGTTTTCCTTTGAAGTCCACCAGCAGGCTACTGCCTGTCTTCCGAAAGCCATTGAATCCATCCCAATGCCTGAAAAAAAATGCCAATTGTTGTGACAAACAAACAATATACAGCAACTGAACTCTAACATTAACAAACTGGGAGGGAGGGTTGGGTATTGCTACTTCAGCGGGACTGAGCTCCTTCTGGCCCGCCTCCTCTTTTTAACACTTGATGTCGCACAGCTGTGATGTCATTCCACCTCCTTCCTTGGAGCCGACAGTACCGTCCTCCTGCTTTCCATGGGCCAATCCCTTCAGCTGGCTACATCCGGGTCTCTTTCTTCCTTGCTGGTGGCTCCACGTGGCAGACGCCATTACCACTGCCACTCCGACTCCAGAGCCGCCCCGGCATCAATGCAGGACCCTGGTAAGTCAGGGTCCTATCTTTCTCTGGGCACGCAACATCGCCCCCTCATAGCCACGGCACTTGCCCCTCTGCTCAGAGCACGCCACCGTGGTCCTTGCAGAGAGCCGGGGTGAAGGGGAGGCAGCGATGTGTGAGCTCCTTCATAGCCCCAGTTTACTTTCCAGCCACACCACTTTTGGGATGCCCAGAGCAGCGTGGCTGGAGTGTAAACTGGGGCTATGAAGGAGCCCACAAGCTGCCACCACTCCCCCCTGGCTTTCCCAATGGTGTAGCACCTCTGCCCAGGGCAGAGAGGCAGATGGCATGCTACTCTTTGAGAAAGTAAGGATTGAAGAGCAGGTTTTTGAATTTCCCACAGCCACAGTGAGGGTGCTGTGGCCACGGGAAATTCAAAAACCTGCTCTTCAATTCTCGGTTTTCCAAGGGTGATACCCTTTTGGAAAGTGAAGATTGAAGAGCAGGGGTGCTACCCTTTGGGAAAGAGAGGATCGAAGAGCAGGATTTTGAATTTCTCACAGCCACAGTGAGGGTAGCACCTGAAGCATTTGTAACCTGGAGTACCACTGTATTCATCTTAAAGTGCCATATTGGCACTTTGCAAAAAAAAAAAAAAAGTGTGTGTTGAATCACACTTTAGGCACTCGGTCTCTAAAAGATTTGCCATCACTGCTCGAGTTGTACATCTGATTTTTCCTGGCACTTTGCCTTTTTTCCCTGTTGAAAATCATTTTCTTTGTATTGGTCCAGTTTTCTAAATGGTTAAGGTCATTTTGAATCCTGATTCTCTCTTCTGATATATTAGCTACCTCTCTAAGTTTGGCGTCATCTGCTAAATTGATTGGCATCCCCTTCATGGCTTGTCCAAATCGTTTATGAAGACGTTGAACAACACCATCCCTAAGAGAGAAACCTGTGCCACCCCTCTTGTCACTCACCTCTAGAACAAAGACATGTCATTGGTGGGCAGTCCCGTCAATCAGCTAAAAACCCACCTAACCATAGCATTGTTTATCAGCATGGCCACAAAAACATCATGAGGGTCCTTGTTAAAGTCAAGATACATTACATCCACAGTATTGCCATTGTGTACAAAGTTTGTGAGTGTCAAAGAGAAAGATAAAGAGAGAGGGAGGGAGATGATCAGTCTTCCATGACTAGTTTTTGAAAAACCATGTTGAGCCTTAGACATTGCTGTGTCTTTTTCTAAGTGCTCAAAAACTGACAGCTTAATGGTCTGTTCTATAGCTTTTCCTGATACTCATAGTCAAGATGATTGGTTGGTAGTTGCTCAGATCCCACCCACCCCACTTTTGAATCGTCAAATGGTATTTGCTCACTGCCAGCCTTCAGGGAGCTCACCTGTTCTCCAAGAATGGTTGAAAATTATAGACAGAGTGTCTGAGATTGTATCTGCACAGTCCTTTAATATCTTTGGATGGAGTTCATCTGGCACTCAACTGAGATCGCTAGATGCAGAAAGGGCTCTTAGTGCCTCCTTTGGCACCCATGCCAGAGGTTCACCAACACTGTTCTAGTAGCACCCCAGTGCTGATTTTGAGGCAAGGGATACCTAGATATATAGAATCCCTGTGAAATAAAGATGGCCTCTGGTTGACAGGAAAGCTCAGTTGCATCATTAGAAGAACAATGTCCATTTTAATGATTTTGGGGGTTGCTGTAGAGCACAATGAATTGGCATTAGGTTCAACTCACACATTTATTCAAGAAAGATTTAAGTGATACATGGCTGCCATTTCTGTAATGTGGTCTCTTTTTAAAAAATATCTTGTATTTTTTCAGACAAAAGTTTATCACAGTAACAATGAAAATGAAACTCGGCAAAACACTGATATCAGAGATGTTAGTTGGATCATGACATAAAATTAGCTTTATCACAAACAAGAATAAATACCACAAGGAGATTAGTCATGATATCTCAAGACACTCAGTCAAAGTTAAAGGGAGGAAGGATGGGCATGGGTACAAGCTGCATCAATCAAGCATGTCATTCCACAATGAGGTAAGGGAAGATGGGGGGAAGTATGAGTCTTTGGTCCTGCTGATGTAATTAATCAAGTAGTGAACAAAGATGTGTATGCCTCAAGAATTCTCAAGCCCTGGCATTGCTGTGCAAGTATCTCCATCAGGGCTAAGTTCCATAGCCCCATATCAAGGTAAAGATTTTGCCACATCTTTGGTTCTAACTGGGTTGCTAGGCACATGAAAATGATTAATTGCTTCTGTTCTAGTTTGCATAAAAATAGTGAAGGGCAGCCCTATTCTATTGCTTTAAATATTTTTATTTTAGAAAGAAGTAGTCAGCCAGAAAGTCAGTGGGAAAGTCTACAGCTGGTGAAAGTACAAATGGAGAAATTCCTAATCTCTCCAATACCATACACTTATTGTGGTTCACATGACTAAGGCTGCTTTCATATGACCCCTGAAATCCGCTGGCAACTTAAATGCGGATCCCTCCCCCCAACCAGAGATCATGTGGTTTTTGTTCTGCTTCCTGTGTTCCCACCCTCCCGCACTCTGATTCTATTGCTTCTGTCTGCTGTGAGGTGAGGGAGAAAAAAATGCAGGCTCACCTCTGCCTGCCGTGGGCAGCAGCTAATTGTAGCAGGACAGGAAGCCCGTTAAAAGGGGGGGGACAACAAAAACAAACAGAAGGCAGAGAAGGACCAGGCATGCAATGCTTTAATATCCGCATAGGAACAGCAATAAGGATTTTACCTCCTCGAGACCAGGTACTTCTAAAATACGCTGGGTCATACTTTTTTTTTAAAGGCCACTGCTGGTGGGAAAACAATTTTATGCTCTGCATCTGCAAGCATTTTGTAGCAGATTTTAGGGGTCGTGTGAAAGCAGCCTAAAAAATTTCAATGTTGCTTAAATGGTAGGGGTTAACTAGTGTTCACAAATGCTCGTGAAAATTCAAGGCATACATACTTTCCCCACCAAAAAAGAAAAAGAAAAGGAGAGAAAAAAGACCATTGGTCATCATCTATCTGGTAATCAAATTCTCTCTTCCCAACTGAGTTTGCTCTGGAAGTGTTGTTGTATAGAGTTTAAAGTAAAATACAGTAGATTTTAACCACCCCGCTCAGCTCTTTCAAAATCAATTCTGTTTCTTCCTTTAGTAACAGAATCCATCTTGCATTTTGTCGTCTTCTTTTTTTGTTGCCTTCAACTTTTCCTAGCATTATTGTTTTTTTCCCTAGAGAATCCTGCCCTTTTACAGCTGTGAAGATTCTCAGTCATCCAGGTGAGGTTATCTAGAAGTTGAATCATGGCAACGGGACTTCTTTGCTTGTTAGATCAAAATGTTTGGCTGCTCATCCAGGTAGTTTCTTCAGTCTAAGGAAGGTTGGTAGGAGGCCTCCAATTTATAGTCCATGTTGGTTTCACTTCATCCTAGTCTTGGTCTGAATAGACTTGTTAGATGCACAATGGCCAGGGGTGTGTGAAAGTCACACCACTGCAGCTCTTCCCAACACCTATTAAACATGGGTCATTAGCAATGGCCTTCCTGGTGGAGGTGTGAAGGGGTCCTTATTTTCGGGGTGAGTGGCTAAGAAAGTGCAGCATGATAGATAGGAGCCAGATTGTGCCTAGTCCTCCACTCTATTGAGATAGGGATTTTCTAAACACATATGAATGGTCTTCCTGACTCTTCTCTCTAAATGCTTTTTTTGCCTTCTACATTCTCTAAATATATCAACAGGGACCCCCCTTTTTCTGGTTTTAATAACATCTGTTGCTTTAAAAACCTTGTAACAGCTAGAGGATCCAAACACATGGGGAAAGCCCCCCAAGAATAATCAGCTATATAAGATATCCATCAGTACAAAGCTATTATTCATTTCTTTGCAGCAGAGTTATTGGGCTCAAGGCAGAAAACAATTTACTAGTATGGTCTTGAGAAGTGTCAAGGGTCCTTTGACCTGACAGACACCACAATGACACCTTCAACAAAGCAGTATGCTGCTCACCCAGAAGAACAAGGTCTCAGCCTGAGACCCAGACCCAATGGAAGAACCCGGTTGTTCCCTACATGGCTGGAGTGCCTGAGAAGCTTAAAAGGATTCTTGGGGGGGGGGGGGGGAGGAAGGACCCACATCCCTGTTTATTTCAAACCCACAAATATACTAAGGCAGAGACTTGTCCACCCAAAGGATCTGATACCAAAACAAAAAAGGATCAATATAGTATATGCGGTCCAGTGCAGTGAGGAGTGTTCAGACCTCTACATTGGAGAAACTAAACAGCCATTAAACAGGAGGATGGCCCAAATAGGAGGGGCAACAGCTCAGGGCCAGAATCAGCAGTACACCTCCACTTGAAGGACAAATGGCAGTCATTCAAAGATGAGGATGTAAACATATTAGACATTTCAGGCAAAAATCAAAGAAAAACAAAACAAAACAAAAGACAAAAAATATGTGGCAACTTAAAAACTTACTTTCATATTTTAATGTAACATTTTGTGGACTAAACGTTCACTTCTTCAGACATATAGCAGCAGAATGAGGTGTGCAATATAATATGGGATGGGATATACATTTCATACCAAATATTCATTGACTTCCCTATCCACTCCCTAACTCTATATACTACAACTCATTCTGCTGCTATATGTCTGAAGAAGTGGACGTTTAGTCCACGAAATGTTACATTAAAATATGAAAGTTAGTTTTTAAGGTGCCACATGTTTTTTATCTTTTGTTTTGTTTCCTTTTGTTTTTCTTTGATTTTTGTCTGAAATCCTTGAAAAGACTAACATGGCTACTCTCTCTGAAACATATTAGACAGAGAAGATAGGTGGTTTGAGAGATGAGTCAGGGAAGCCATTCATGTGAGCATTGAAACCCCCTCCCTCAATAGAGGTGGGGCCTCAGGCACATCTATCTGCTATTGATCAGGCTGTGCTTTCAGCAATACCCAGACAAATCAAAAAGCGTTCACCACCAAGGGCATAGCAATGGACCCATAATTTATAGGTTTCAGCACCTTAGGCCATTGTTCACCTTAAGGCTATGGATACTGTTGTCTACCTAACAAGCCTATTCAGGCCATTGTTCATCTTATGAGCCTGTTTCGGACCAGGGTGAAAAGAGGTCAAAGCAGATTATAAAATGGAGGACTCGCAACTAACTTTATTCAGACTCATGAAGCTGTTTGAATGAGCAGTGAAACGTTTCTATCTCTCAAGAAAAAGAAGTCCAGTTGCCATGACTCAACTTCCAGATAAACTCACCTGGATGACTGAGAATCTTCACAGACATACCTATTTTGCTTCATGGGACACACATTTGACAAGCAAGTCCCCAGGCTTGCCTCTATCAGGAAGCCTTGACAAATTTGATCTAAGCCATAATGATGTCTGTTTCTGTCGGTTTCAAATCCAGGAAATATTTGCAAAAGCATTCCATCAAAAAGAGGTTTCTCCTTTTTTATGTAGATCCCACAACCCCTCTCCTTTAGACGTTTACTTTTTTAAATTTGCATCTGAGCTGGAGGTCTATGATGCACTTCTATAACTGAGTGATAATGATGATTTTTAGTGAAGGCCTGCCTCCATTGCCTGCTTTTCAGTACAAAGGAAATAATATGGCTAGCTAAAACCATCAGCTATCTTTTTTCTTTTTTCTTTTCTTATCTTTTCTTTCTTTCTTTCCTTCCTTCGTTCGTTCGTTCGTTCGTTCATTCCTTCCTTCCTTCCTGTCTGGTACATTTTTGTCCAGGACCCCAGTTGCTGTCAAGACAACATTTCTGAGCCCGATGTAGCTATTGGTCATGTCCTACTGTTTGGCAAAGTGAAGCAACTACCAGGAAATAGTAGTGGAATCCCCACCCACACACACCCCAGCCACTTGTTCTAAAATCCATTCAATGGGCTAAAAACAAATGGTTCTCAATACATCTAGAGCCACCAAATTTGAAGGGGAAACTTTGCCCAACTCTTCTCTACAATCTCTCCAAAATCAAAAGAATTACAGCTACAAGGAATTAGAATAGATTGGTGGTTGGAAATGCAAATGAAACCTTGCTTTAGGAATGAGAAAAAAGCAATATAACTTCTCAAATCAAGAAGTTGACTTGAATAAAATCATTCTTTCTTCTAATGAAAAATTAATTAAAACAAATTATTGTTGTTTATCAGCTAAACAGGAAGATGATGAGATAGTAAAAGAATGTATGATAAGATGGGCAAAGGATCTAAAGGCAGAAATTCAGTTGGCTGAATGGGAAAAATTATGGAAAGTTAATATTAAAATCACTAAGTCAACAAGATTTAAAGAAAATATTTATAAAATGTTCTATAGGTGGTATTTAACACTTGATAAGCTGGCTAAAATGTATAAAATATCCGATGTTTGTTGGAAATGTAACAAAGGGCGGGGATCTTTTCTTCATATGTGGTGGGAGTGTAAGAGGGCTAAAAATACTGGTGTATGGTACAAAAAATTATTTTACAAACTATCTTAATTAATCTTGAGCTAAAACCAGAGATATTTTTACTATGATACAACAAAATATTGGTGATAGTAAAAAAATTGGAATAATCTATATTATCACAGCAGCTAGAATGTTGTATGCAGAACTATGGAAGACAAACAAGATTCCGGACAAAAACCAGTTAATTATGAAGGTGTTAAACTGCACAGAAATGGACAAGATCTCAGCATTACTGAGATTTCAAAGAAAGATGGCATGATTTCTACAAATTTTTAGATAAATATTATATAAGTCAAACTAAGTTCCCTGTTTAATTTATGAGTAATTGAAATAGTTAAGGATCATATATTGTTATGATGAGATGCAAATTTTGTTTAAGAGAATTAGAATCGGTCCAATTTTTCCCCTTTTTATTTTATAACTTTTTTTGTTTGAAAATTATACATAAATTGCAAAAAGAAAAAAGAAAAAAAGAAGAAAAAAGATTGGGTTTCCCAAAGCCAGATGTTAAAGAAACTTTCCTGGGGGACGGGGGCCTTTTGTGGTTGTATAATGCACATATGTGAAACCTAACACACCCTAAAGCTGACAAGTACTGCAGCTGAATTCTTTAAAGTCTTGTTTAAAAACTTTTCTATTATAGGAACAAAGTTTTTGAGGAGCTCCTGATGAGCAATCTTTTCCTCCTGTGATGCCTGCTATGACTTTGCATGACAGAGAAACGGAATTATTTCCAATTCGTCATAGAGACCATCTCTTCATGACAAGACGCCTGCGATGTGTCCATCCGGTTTTGAATTGACTTTGGATTCCATTGACTGCGACAGGGGAAAGCAGAGTATGCAGCTCACCCTTTGCACAGTATCCATTTGAAAGAAGTATCTGATAAGGTCGTTTTATCAACAAAAAATCTCTCAAGCTGCAACTGACAATGTATCTTACTTGTTCTATGTTTCCTGCTCCATGTTAGCTGTCCAAAATGTCATCTTAGCCTTAGTCTCCTTTGTCGGCTGTTTGCGGCAGTAGACAAGGGGAAATGTCATGTTCAAAAAGGTTTCAGGGACAAAACAATAGGAAACTTACAAATCAACACACAGGACAACCATGAGTCATCCTACAGGATGACTAAGGAACAGGAAGATTTTAATCATTTTCACTTTCTTTTATTTTCCTAGCTCTCTTCCTTGAAGATGACATGTCAAGGACTCTGAACATTCTTCCTATCAGAACACCGCAACGGAGACCATGATTGTACACAGGATATATCCATTGATGGAATTGTTTCTATCTGTAGAATCGGGGGGGGGGGGGGCGGGGAGGGTGATCTTGGCCCTCCTACTCCTCTCTGGGAATCTGGCTGGGAGAATTTCTGAATCCATCCTTATCAATGTGTGATGATGATGACGACGACAACAACAACAACAATAATAGCAACAGAAACAACAACAACAACAACAACAACAACAATAAAGGAAAAGAGATCACTCACAGCTTACAGGTTCGTCTCTTTCTAATTCCTTCTGAACAAGAAGGGTTTACTAAAACTGCAGTGGACTCAAATTACTGGAAATTGGATGAGCTCTTTCATACTTCACTCATGGTGGGAACTGCGAGAAGTTTTCTATCTGTGCCATTCCTAAAGTTTAAGAACTTCAGTCACAAATAATATACACATGCACATGCAGAGACCTATTCAACTTTCTTTGGTTTTACTCTGATTCCAAGACAGCTCCCAACCACCCAACCACCCCTATATATAGAATATTCACATTTATTTATTTATTTATTTATTTTTAAAACTTATATACCACCCGTCTTCCGGAGGAAAGACAATAAACAAAATTATAAACTGCATCACAATAAAACCAATAAAGTCAGTTTGAGCATAAAAATCAATGGTAGGGAAAGAGATGGCGGACAAGCAAAATCAGGCAAGGAAAACAAAACAAAACAAAACAAACTTAACAGTCACCAAATGCCTCCCCAAAAGCAAGGTCTTTAAAGCTTTTTTGAAGGCTGGCAGGGACTGTGCAAGGCACAGCTCACTCAGGAGATGGTTCCATAGTGTGGGACTAGCCACAGAGAAGCCTCACCCACGGGTGACCATTTTCTGAGCCTCCCTGGGCGTGGCCACCCACAGTGAGTTTTCAATACATACAGTAATACAATACATAATTTGTTCCAAAAACATGCTTGTAAACTAAAACACTCTTCTATCAAAGCAAATTTCCCTGTAAGAAATAATGGAAATTCAGATGATTCGTTCTGGGGTTCCAAAGACCACATTTTGTACAATCAAAATGCCAAAACTCACAAAAGAAGTAGGCTAGAAGTTCACGTCCACACTATGGTTTAGGTATTGCACCTGGCTGTGGAGTCTGCTCTGCTTGGGACTAAAAGCTGGATTTTACTCTGTATTTTTAACGTGACAAAAATAAAGTGCAATTTGTAGCCCTATACCCACTGGATCAGCTGCCCCATTACTAGAAATGGTTTGAAAAATCAGAAATGTTGAAACCAAATTAAATAAAAATATAATTATGAAGGAAAATAAAACTCTAACCTGAACTCCCCTTTGAAAATGTTCCTGGTTGGTATAAGGGAGACCTCTGTTCCTCTCTCCTCCCTGTGGTTTGGAGACTGCCTGAGATGGAACATTCCAGACAATCACCTGCAATCCAGCAGTGGGAGGGAGGGATAGAAAGCGACCATTGGCTCACTTGGGATCTTGTGACCTTCTCCAGTGCTTGTACATCAAGACATTGCTTGTTGATCAGGGCAAAATTTAGAAGAAATGTTTGCTTGTCTTGCAAAACATTCTTAAACCAAGGCATTACCGTAAGTGAAATGAAGATGTTATTATTAGAGATGGGCATGAAACGGAAATATAGTGTTTCATTTCATTTCGTTTTGTTTCTTTGGTAGTTTCATTTTGTTTCCTTAGTAATGAATTTGTAAAGTAGTTTTGTTACAAAATGAAACAACATGAAATGAAGCGCTATGCTCCACTGGGTTCTAGAGGCACTGACATGGCAGGGGAGCTTCCTCAAACTCTTCCCTGTAAACCCCCCAAATTTGGAGAGGTTTGGGGGTCAGGGGGCTGAGTTATTAAACTTCAAAGGGGTGTCCCTAGGAAAAAATCATTCTAAATTGAATTGCAAAACCGCAATACACCCCCCTCCACCCGCAGACGAGCGATTGTAGCTTGGCTTTCAATTCCAGATTCAATTTAGAATTAACAGTGCAAAAACATGCAAGAAACAGGAGGCTCTGCTCTCCATTCCTGACTTTGTACTAGTGTGGTAGCTTTTTTCCACCTGCAGTAGATCAAGCGATCACACATCTGAACCATTCTGAATCGATCTGTGGTTTTCAAAAGTAGAAGCCTCAGCAGCAGAGGGAAAAACTATGCATTTACTGGTATTAATTTCATTGGGTGACCAAAAGAAAAAAGTGCAAATCAGCCCACCCTAGACCCGTAGCCTTTCCCACATTTTCCAAATATGATCGCACCCTGTTTTTGCCAAACATTTTTGAAAATGCCAACATGCAAATGAATACCAATGAGTGGATGAGTCCCATTTCTTAGGCAAAAAGCATGCTACTTCTTCCTGACATTTTCTGCCGTTGTAGTGATATATTAGGCCACAACACCTGGAGAAGAAATACAAGCTGATTATGGAACTATTTATTTATTTATTTATTTATTTATTTATTTATTTATTTATTTATTTATTTATTAGACTTGTATACTGCACCATCTGACAACAAAGGCCACTCTGGGCAGTTTACAGGGTTAAACAAGAAGTACAACCATTAAACATAATAATATATTTAAAATACAATATAAAACAAAATAACAACACCAACTCAGTGAAAATCAATAAGAGCAGAGAGAGACCAGAATAGACAAGAAGGAAATGACCAGAGAGACATAATGGGAGAAACTAATAACCAGGGAAAGCCTTCCTAAATAGCCATGTCTTAAGATGTCAGAAGTTACTACAGTCACCCTCTGCCGATCGCGGGGGTTAGGGACCCACCCGACCCACGATGCATGAAAATCCGCGATATGTGGAAGTGGGTGGGGTGGGGCCTGGGGGCGGGGGGGGATCACTTGCCTGTCCGAGGCTTCTTGGAGGAGCACGGGGGCGGCACAGAGCAACCGGATCGCCCCCACGCGGCTCCGAGGCTTCTCAGAGGAGCACGGGGTGTGGCGCAGAGTGACCCGATTGCTCCCTGCACCCCCCCTGCGCAGCTCCGAGGTGCAGGTACTGCGATCCCGCGATGTAGTGGGACCGCAGTACCTGAACCGCGAAATGGCGGGAGGTGACTGTATACTTCTCTCAGCCTAACTACCTCATTGGGTAATTGGGCAACTGAAAGGAGAGACAGAGAGCCATAGACGCTGCCTCAAGCTTAACAGAGGAAAGATGAGATGTTTAATGGAAATGCATGTTGCTGCTGGAAGTAATAGGGTCTTTTAAAAGATCATACAGCAAGGAACCAGGAGAAGCATTACACTAAAGGCTTAACTAGTATCTAAAAGCCAAGGACCATGCCATGGTCAACGGTAGGTGGATAACCAACTCAAGGGTCATAGTTGATACGAGTTTAATCATATTAAGGACTCCTAAAATACAGCTTAAATAGGAAGCCAAAACCAGGTCTACTTTCTCATTGGCCACTTTGATCCAAATTGGGACACCATACAGAATTTGGCTCATGGTCTTTGTCTGTAGAACTTTAAGAGCTGCAGGGATATACTGGTTGCCGCTATTATAATGGAAGTGGGCGACTGCATTTAGGTGAAGTGTTGTTAGTGATATTGGTTCAGCATTTACTGAGCCTACATTTCTGAGAAGATATTTTTTTCTGATATGTTTTCAACTTGGTGCTGCCGCCGCCACCACCGCTGCTTTATGTGAGATGGTTGGAGAATTCTGCCACTGCCACTCCAAATACTGGGTGATATACCGTATCTACTCCATTCTCAGTGCATTATAGATGGTGGAGAATTTCAGCATGGCAGTTTTTTTCTTAGTCTTAAGAGAGATTTCATTTTTTTTTACCATTTCCCTTTGGAATGAGACTTACCAAAATTGAATTTTACACCTATGCTCTTACAGCTGTGTATTCAGCTCAGTCTGATATTTTATTATACAGTAGACCCTCGTTTATCAAACACTTTATATAACATAAAATCTGTACAACATAAAAATTCCGGAGATAGGGGAAATTTGCTTAACAGAATCGTCTATGGGGCGAAACATAAAAATGGTCACGATTAGGGATTACTCCATTTTCAATGCATTCCTATGGGAAATTTGTATAAAGGAAAATTTGCTTAACCTAATTTCATTTGGAATGAATTAATTCCTTTATACAAGGTACCGCTGTATCTCATTTTTTGAAACCTTGCTACGTTGTCGAGCTGAATTAGAACCCTGCATTTGAGTATTTTGTCAGAAAGCATGGTTTTGGGAGCCATGCTGGAAAAGCTTGCTAGCTTGATTGCCTTAAAACTTTCCTCCTTCAAATTCTCTCTTTTCTCTGCACGAATTAACATGGCACAGTAGCATATGCTGTCAATCTAATGCAATCCATGTTTTGGTTATCAGAATCTGGAAAAGAAAGTAACCCCTCATATTAGCAGAAATGTATCTGGGATCCAGGACAATACTATTAAAATGCTTTTAAAAACAGGTTTTATAATCAAGAACGGTTTGTGTCTGGGCTCAGGCTTATCAAAATGATCCCTGGTAATAAAAAGACTGAGTATATACCAGTTGTAATGTAACAAATGCCATACGAGACTGATCATGCTCAATCAGCATCTGTTGCAAGAGCAGCTTGGAGGAAGAATGGAGTTTTTCAAGGATAATGTTTATAGCAGTCCATTTACGACACACAGCTATAACTCTCTTGTAAGAAACAGTCATTGAAATAGAGGAAAATGGTAATTAAATGAAACTACTAAATGAGCCTTGGAATTTCACGTTCATTGAAAATTAATTTGTATCTTTTCTCATGGTAGAAACCATTGGGCTGAGCTCAGATTCAGTTAACTGTACTGAAAGGTAAAGGTTCCCCCCCCCCGACATGCGTGCTAGTCATGCCCAACTCTAGGGGTGGTGCACATCTCTGTTTCCAAGACAAAGAGCCAGTGTTGTGCAAGTCCGTGGCCATGTGGCCGGCAGGGCTGAATGCATTTCTGCGCACGGAATACTGATCACCTTCCTGGTTTTTTGGTGGTATTTATTTATCTACTTACATTTACATGCTTTCAAACTACAGTGGATCCTCCTATAACAAACAGTTTGTATAACATAAAATCTGTACAACTTAAAAATTTGGGAGCTAGGGGAAATTTGCTTAACAGAATTGTCTATGGGGCGAATCCGTACAACATAAAAATGGTTGCGATTAGGGATTACTCTGTTTTCAATGCATTCCTATGGGAAATTTGTATAAAGGAAAATTTGCTTAACATAGTTTCATTGGGAACAAATTAATTCCTTTATACAATGTACCACTATACTAGGTTGGCAGGAGCTGGGGCTAACAACGGGAGCTCACTCCACTGCATGGCACCCGGGATTCAAACTGCCGAGTTGCCGACTTTGCAGCCAACATTTCAGCGCTCTAGCCCGCTGAGCCACCATGCCCTTGCTTAGCCACCACATCCCTGAACTTAGGCCTAATTAAAACCAGTGGGGAAAATTCATCAAAACTTAGTCCTGTTGGTATCAAGGGGAGCTCAGTTCAGATGAGTATGAGCAAATATCTCTGGCTTGGAAGTACAGTAGCAGCGAAACACGTTCTCTGTTTATTAATACAGAAACTTTGACATCTGTTTAATTAGGGATGTGATCGTTGAGCCTCTCACTCTCAACGAGAAACAGAGGGGAAAACCCTCTTTTCCCCATGCTGCAAAATGTTGTATGTATATTTGTGCAACATTTTGATTTATTTATTTAGTCATTTGGTGGTCCATTCTGCATGCACACACAAATTAATGGCTATCCTTTGCAAAATAGTGTCTTTCCTACATAGGATTCCTTGGAAGGAATCCGGAGCTGTGCAGAATATTGCACATTTTTTTTGCACAAAAAGAAGGTGAAACATAGGGATAACAACATGAAAATAAAAAAATAGGTAGCCCTGCCTAAAGCCATGACATCTAGCTGCTGCAGGTACATCTTCCTGAGGACTGACACCACTGATAACACTCGTAAAATTGTGGAAAATGAAAAATTATATGCATACTCTTCACTAACCAGATTTAAATTCCCTCACTTTCAACATGCTTTTCATTTCAGGGAAGGCGTGTTTTCCCCTTGCCTGGCTGAGAAGGGACAATGGAGTAAGATTTTGAATATCCTGCTACCTGCTCTGTTCTCCTGTTGCTGCTCCGTTGTCACCCCCCGCCTCCCAGGTGGGATTTTGTTTTGACAGCTTGGGCTGTGGGAAGGGGAGATGCCCCCCTCCCCACACCTTGAACTATCAAAAAAACCCACCTGGGAGGCGGGGGGTGACAACGGGAGAATGGAGCAGGCGCGGGAAATTCAAAACCCTGTTTTGCCCCTCCGTTCTGACCAGCGCCACCCAGCCGGTTTTGACAAAACTGGCTGGGTGGCGGTGGCCAGAACAAGGGAGCGGAGGAGGGAAATTCACAAATCATTTTGTTTCCACAGAAAAAACTGTGTTTCATTTCATTTCATAATGAAATACTGTCTGCTATTTCATTATGTTACGAATTGTTTCATAACCTTATCACATGATGAAACAGTGTGTCATTTTTCATTTTGTGCCCATCTCTAGTTAAGATTGAATGTCCTAGCCACATTATTGAAAGGCTGCATTTTCCCTGTTGATTTTCAATCATGATTCCTGACGGATGTTTGGTAAGTTTCCTTCCTTCCTTCCTTCCTTCCTTCCTTCCTTCCTTCCTTCCTTCCTTCCTTCCTTCCTTCCTTCCTTCCTTCCTTCCTTCCTTCCTTCCTTCCTTTCTTCTTTCCTTCCTTCCTTCCTTCCTTCCTTCCTTCCTTCCTTCCTTCCTTCCTTCCTTCCTCCATGTGTCCTGTTTTATAAGATTTTAAGGTGGTGGGCACAGCCGTGTCTATTTGTCATTGTGGTGCCTCATATGCTGATATAAATTATGGCTGTGAAAAGTAGATGACTGCCAACAGAAAAGAGAATCCTTATTAGCCGGTTGATTGACATTTGCAGATGACACGGTAGAAGAAATGGATAGTAGCTAAAATGCCTGGTATAAGAGATGAAGGTACACAGGCATTCTCTCTCTCTCTCTCTCTCTCTCTCTCTCTCTCTCTCTGTGTGTGTGTGTGTGTGTGTGTGTGTGAAACCTTCATATTCCTCGAAGGGAGGGTTCGACTAATCGATCGCAGCTGCAATAGAAATACCAAAAACCTTTCACAGGCCTTATTGTAAATGTTTCCTATTAAAGTGTGGGAAAACCATCTCTTGGGGGGAGCGGGATGGAGCCATGGACAAAGGCTACAATCCCTCTATAGCTGTACTGTGGTTGGACATGAAAATAAAACTGTCAGTAAGTCAAATAATAATAAAAGCATGACAAATGGATTATTAAGGGCTCAATTTAAACATGTGCAAGTCATTAAAACGGAGCAGCCGTCTGTGGAGTCCAGTCTTCCTCCTGAAAAATCCCTATGCGATGGACTTAAAGCACTGTGAACGGGAGATTGTACTTATATCAGTGATGGTGGGTTCAAGTTTCATTTTACACGTTTTGCAATTAAGATATTTTCTTTCCCTAGTTAGCAGATGCAGTACTGGAAGGGATAAACTGGAGCTCTATACAGTTCACAGGCTGTTTTGTCTCTGAGCTGATCTATACATTGCGCCCATCATCATAAGGCTATGGTCTCTGTAGTGAATATTCACACACCCTTGTGAGATGGGTTGGGAGCACCCCACAGTCACAATTTCTGGTGAGCCTTCAGGCATGAATTCCATGTGCAGTGGTACAGTGGAAAATCTGGAGGTGCAGGTGCTCATCACAATAGTTCCCACAACCAGGTCCCCAGTCCAAAAGTGCAGATTGCTAGACTGGACCATATCAACAAGTGGGGCACAGATTTTTTGTATTGTTAATGGCTCTTAATTCCCTCTTAATCCCCTCTTCCTTGAGAGACCATTCCCCCCTCCCAGCTTCTGTAATGACTGTAACTAAGATCATGGGGGACAAGGAAGGTGATGGCATATGATGTCATGGCGCCTGCAACTCAGAACATCCCTGGGCTTTAGCCGTGCATGCTCTGGCCACCCACACCATGTGTTGAAATCTTCAAAAATTATCATCAGAAGTTTCATCAGAAGCATGCCACCGGTACTTCATTGAAACTATAAATCCTATGTGTATTTATTACCTTGATTTTGATGTTTTGGTTTTAGATCTTTCTAAATTTTGCATTTTGCTAAGGCTGGGACTAACACAAATAAAATGTTATTTGAAGCAGGATTTCTCTAACTTCTTGTTAGAAGGAGAAGGCTACTTTTTATATGAGACAGGGTGCTTCCCGTTAAGGTAGGATTTTTTTAAAGGCTTTCATGATCTGGCCAGTGCCATGTGTGAAAGGAAGAGACGTCTAATAAGGCCGCTACTGCACTTCCTTGAGCAGCCACTTTTTATTTTGCATCGCCTCATCTCCTCCCGTGGTCACGTGGTCGCTACAGCGGTTCGGCAGTCCGCACTTCAGCGGTTGCTTAGCAATTGGCTTCCCGTTCACACTTGGCTGAACCGCTTTAAACTACGACAGGGAAACAGCTATCTGAAAAGTGGACAGTGATTTTTAAGGTGTTTTGTCTTTAAGGAAAAGGTGTTTCAAATCTAAAGTGCAGTAGCAGTCTAAGATATTCCCTGGTAGGCAGTGCCTGCCTCTCTTCAATATCTTGAATGAAACTGTGAATTGCCATTAGCAAGGTGAGAACCAAGAAGGCGTGACACCCTCTGCCACCAGGACTGAATGTGAAAAAACAAAGCCAACACCGAGGTTATCTTCATAATGGCCATCACTCCTAAAGGGCTGAAAGGAAAAGTAACACTGCAGATCACAATCTACCCCACTGGGAGAGAGCAACGATGCACCTTGCAGCTGTTCTTTCTTTGGCCAGTGGAGAGGTTTACATGGATGTCCCGTGGCGCAGTGGTTAAATGCCTGTCCTGCAGCTAAAACTGTGCTCACGACCTGAGGTTCAATCCAAGGGAGCAGGCTCAAGGTTCACTCAGCCTTCCATCCTTCCAAGGTCAATAAAATGAGTACCCAGCTTGCTATGGGGGCAATGTGTAGCCTGCATTACTATAATTAAAACTGCAAACTGTCCAAAGACTACTTGAAGTGGTTTGAGGCGGTATATAAACAAAACACTTTGCTTTGCTTTTGCTTTATTTTGTAACCTTCTCAAACCACTCCAGTATTCCTGCCCAGAAAATTCCATGGACATGGAGCCACAAAGGGTGGGTCACGACTGTAACGACACAACACACATGCACACACACGCACATGCACACGCACGCGCGCGCACACACATGCACACACACACACACATGCACATGCACGCACGCGCGTGCGCACGCGCGCACACACACACACACACACACACACACACACACACACACACACACACAAGGATTACGCAGAAATAAATTAAGACTGCACTGAACTGGAAGAATTTCTTTAGCCATTTATTAACTGCAACTGTGGCTTTCACCAGCTGGTGGCATGGTTGTCTCTCTGCTGCCTTCACTCCTCTTGGATCCATCAATTATTGCGGGCTTGGGTGTCCCCCCCCCTCCTCTTGTTGTAAAATCACAGGCCTCTAGAAATGGAGGGGTTCCCAAGGATCTTGGAGCCCGGATCTCCTGCTAAAGGAGAAGCTCCATAGATAAAAGTGTCCCATAGTCGTGCTGTCCTCACAGTGTGGTGTATGAAGAAAGGCTAGAACAATTGGGCCTCTTTAGTCTGGAAAAAAGGCGCTTGAGGGGGGATATGATTGAGACGTACAAAATAATGCAGGGTATGAGTAAAGTGGATAGAGGGAAGCTCTTCTCCCTCTCTCAAAATACCAGAACTAGGGGACATACACTCAAATTGAGGGCTGGGAGAGTAAGAACTGACAAAAGAAAATATTTTTTCACCCAGCGTGTTGTAAGTCTATGGAACTCCCTGCCACAGGATGTGGTGATGGCATCTGGCCTGGATGCCTTCAAAAGGGGATTGGACAGATTCCTAGAGGAAAAGTCCATCACGGGTTACAAACCATGATGGAGATGTGTAATCTCTAGGCTTTAAACCAGGGTACTTCAAGGGCCAGATGCAGGGGAGTGGTATCAGGAGACAGATATCTAGTCTCATGCGCTCCCAAACGCATCTGGTGGGGCCGCTGTGAGATACAGGAAGCTGGACTAGATGGGCCTTTGGCCTGATCCAGCATGGCTCTTCTTATGTTCTTATGTTCTTATGTTCTTATTAAAATCACGGCAATAGGATTGTAGCCATTATATTTAAGTAAACTAGTTTAAACTTAGTTTATTTAAAACTTGATTTATTTCAAAGCAAAACAGAGAGCGAGAAGGGAAAAAAGACTGGAAGCTGATTTTCATGGGAAGCTGGGAAATTTTGCTGGCATGTTTTATATTTTCTCCAGATATTGAGAACGTGGCTTTTTAATAAAAAGCAAGTAAAAAAGACTTATCAGCCTTAGATTGGCCTATGAAACACTGTTATCAGACGTTTCTGCTGTGCTGCTGGAGGATGCATAATCCAAGTACTTTGTGTTTGCCGGTCTAGTCCGCTGTACCTAGTTCGTATCAAGCCTCAGGGGTCAGGGCTTAAAGCAGCAGCTAGTTAAACTGGGTTGTAACCCACCCTCTTTTAGTCCCAACTAAGCTCCTACTCAAGGACGGATTTCCTGTTGTGTGCATGTGGACCCTGGGTGCAATGCTGGATGAGGATGGGGAATGTGCTCCCACCATGTAAGCTGAGCTACCTTTTCTCGCCAGTAGTCAGGGTGCAGCTTTTTCCAAAACAAGGCAACCCCCCCTTTTTTTTAATAACTACACCAAAGCTAGAGGCAGAGGACAGTGGGGTATGGTAGGGAACTGAATGAACCAGGTGTAATAGACTATAAAGTGCTGTCAATTCTGATGTAGGCAAGCCTTTTCAGGGTTCTCCAACTAGAGAACTCAGAAGTGCTTTACTACAGGACTATAGTACTGTATATGAAAAAAGGCCCCCTGGGGTAAGGGGGCAAAGGCTTAACCCAGGACTGGGACTGCCCCAAACGGGCCTGCGAGGGCCTTCCCAGGCCTTCTGGAGGCCCCAAAAGGGCCTTCCTGCAAACTGGAACTGATTTCCAGGTCGCTGAAAATCATTTCTGAGGCCTCTGAGAGCCTTTCTAAGGCCAGTCGGAGGCTTCAGAAATGATTTTCGGCGATCCAGAAGTCACTTCTGGTTCACAGGGATGCCCTTTTGGCCCTCACAGGCCCGTTCGGGACAGCACCAGGCTGGGGGTAAGTACAAGAGTCCCCAGTTAGGCCCCCAAGGCCTGACCTGACCTGCATCAGCATATCACGGATTTTCAATTTTCACAGGTCAGGTCAGGTCCCTAACCCACGCAATAGGCGGGGGGGTCACTGTTGCAGCAGTCCCCCGCCCATTTGTGGTTCATATACTGCAGTCCCATTATATTGCGGGACCACAGTACAGTGGACCCTTGTATAACAAACAGCTTGTATAACATAAAATTTGTACAACATAAAAAATTCTGGAGATGGGGGAAATTTGCTTAACATAATCACCTATGGGGAGAATCCGTACAACATAAAAATGGGATTACTCCATTTTGAATGCATTCCTATGGTAATTTGTATAAAGGAAAATTTGCTTAACATAATTTCATTTGGAACGAATTAATTCCTTTATACGAGGTACCACTGTTTATGAAAAAAGATCCCCCTGGGGTAAGGGGGGAAAGGCCTGTTTCATCCCTCCCGTACTTACCCCAGGACTGGCGCTGCCCCAAACAGGCCGGTGAGGGCCTTCCCTAGCCTTCAGGAGGCCCCCCAAATGGCATCCCTGTGAACCGGAAGTGACTTGCAATTTAACGAGCTAGGCCTCCCAGGCCCAATCCTACCTGCCTCCACATATCACGGATTTTCAATTATTGCGGGTTTGGTCGGGTCCCTAACCCCCACGATAAGGAGCCTCATGGCGCAGTGGTTAAATGCCTGTACTGCAAGTAAAACTGTGCTCACGACCTGGGTTCAATCCCCGGTAGCAGGCTCAAGGTTCACTCAGCCTTCCATCCTTCCGAGGTCGGTAAAATGAGTACCCAGCTTGCTGGGGGGGCAATGTGTAGCCTGCACTCTGTAATTAAAATTGTAAACCGCCCAGAGACTACTTGTAGTAGTATGGGGCGGTATATAAGCAGAACACTTTGCTTTTAAGTGGAGGGGGGGTTACTGTATTCCTTTGTTTGGGGGGCATCCTGGGATGGTGCCCCTTGACCAAGGCCAGACAGACCGGCTTTTATCACAAGGAAGCACAGTGGCACCCTGAACTCCAAACTTGCAGCTCCACAACCAGATACCTATCACTGAACTCAGCCGCAAGTTGTAGGGAGAAACAAATGGGTGCATGAACAAAGAGACAGGATCCTTACTTTAGATAGGATATTTTACCTCAGACTGGATTTTCATTGATCCCTCAGCTCTTGTTAATTATTCTCAACATATCTGACAAGTAAACAGATGCATCACCAAGCAGGAACAACATACCAAGGCAGAAGGTGATTATTACCAGCTCACACAAGCCAAAGGCCTCTATTTGGGTGATTGAGAATATAAAGATATGGTGTTATGGATTCTTAGGTGTTTAAGGCTGATAAGATTGCCCCATTGACTGCCAGTGACTTGCTGAAGAAGGGGGATAGTGTGTATTTTATCATTTCCCCTCATCCCTAAACACATTTGCTTAATATTTTATTGCCGTCAAGATTTTGTGTGGAAGGGGAAACTATTTTAACAGCATTAATTTAAACAAGATGACCACGAAAATTTATATTATGACTTCTAGTGCAGTATTATGGCCCTTCGTTTAAAATATTTCTCATGTCTTCCTCCCTTCTCCACGTTCCTTCCAAAACGAATGCTTTTGAGAGAAGGTAACAAGGGCGGTTAATCTGCTGGAAAACCAACAGCACAATCTTAAGGAAGCAACCACCTTAGAAGAATCAGAGACTGAAAAGTTTAATGATAGCAAACGGACTACAGTTTTCTTTTTGGGATGTCACCCTGTATAGATTGATAATCCTGCCAGATGGGTGCTGCAGTGCTAGTGACATCCTTCATTGTGTAAAAATAGGTGACGTGGTTGAAGAACAGCCCTTTGGCCTGTAAAAACTGTTGGAGAACCGCTGGAGTGACGGTTGATTGTCCCTCCCACCTCATTTAGCACCTTACCTTTTCATGAAGCATAATATTTTTCAAGTTTTTTTAATTAAATATTATAAATCTACAATACAAAAAACACATAAAACAACAGAGTATCATAAGGGAAAGGAAAATATTAATCAAAACACACATCAATGTAATAAAAATATAACAAATATAACAGACATAACCCCCCGTGCAGCCCCCTCCCTCGGGACTTTTAACAAAATTACAACTCTGATGATATTGACCAGCTCATTTCCCTCCAGAAATACATTGAATCTTCTCCAGGTGTATACCCTTTACCATTTTGAAATACATATACCAACTGTTTAGCCCATATCCCATTAAAGTCATTAGATTTACTCGGGCCGTTCCTAATTTTAATTTCACAAGTCAGTTTATCATTAAAAGCACCTTACCTTTTCATGAAGCAGAATATTGTTGTGGAGGTGCGTTTGAGAAGTTCCAGAGGTCCCATGGCCACAGACACTCCCATCTTCCTCCTATGATTTCTAGGGCAAAGCATACTCCCTAGGATTTCTGTCAAGAGATGACATCTCTCCATCTTTGCTAAAACCGGATACAAAAGACAGATTTGGGCTTGAAACAGAGACTTCAGTCACCCCATCCTGCTCTCCAGAGCAGAACGAGAAGAAAGCAACTAAAACGATTCCTGGGCTGGGGGACCTCCCTTATGAGGAAAGGCTGAAACATTTGGGGCTCTTGAGTCTGGAAAAAAAGGCGCCTGAGGGGGGATATGATTGAGACGTACAAAATAGTGCAGGGCATGAGTAAAGTGGATAGAGGGACACTCTTCTGCCTCTCACAAAATACCAGAACTAGGGGACATCCTCTCAAATGGAGGTTTGGGAGAGTGAGAACAGACAAAAGAAAATATTTTTTTACCCAGCGTCTTGTTAGTCTGTGGAACTCCCTGACATAGGAGGTGGTGATAGCATCTGGCCTGGATGCCTTCAAAAGGGGATTGGACAGATTCCTGGAGGAGAAGTCCATCACAGGTTACAATGGAGATGTGTACATGATGCAGATGCGTAATCTCCAGGCTTAAAACCAGGGTACTTCAAGGGCCAGATGCAGGGGAGTGGTATCAGGAGACAGATATCTAGTTTCGTGCGCTCCCAGACGCATCTGGTGGGGCCACTGTGAGATACAGGAAGCTGGACTAGATGGGTCTTTGGTCTGATCCAGCATGGCTCTTCTTATGTGCTTATATCAAGGTTCACCTCTGTCCACAACTTGGGCAACTATAGCTCTCAGAGAGACACATAATGGAAATGTTACGAGGCATCTAATATACTTTGATTTTAAGAGGTGTAACCAAAAGCTATTCACACTAACAACTCCAGTAATGTTCATAGAAATCACCCTGTAACCCATTTTCCAGTCGAGAGTAGGCAGATGTCTCAGAAGGCTCAGTAATGATTTGGTCTGCACACGGATGTAGAAAACAAAAGCCTTGGACAGGTGACTTCACTGCTGCTGGAACTTCTCCTATTAGAGGTGGAGTCCCAGAAGAGACAGAGCCTGATGTACCTTGTGTCTACAAGGTATAAAAGGCTCAGACTGATCTGTCCATGGAGACACAGAACCACAACTGAACTACTTGAGTGACACGTTGCAGCACAGATAGACCAGCATTTTGTTTAAAATGTACTTGTAGAAAAGCAAGCTAGTGCTCAGAAACATAATTTTGACACTGGCAGCAGGAGCAGGCCCATTGCCTCTGTCTGCTGTAGAAAATGGATGCACTCTTTCGTGGTTTACATAATATGCCCTTGGATCTTCAGGTTGGCCTCTTCACAGGTACAGGACTGGGGGTGATGTTTGGTGTGCACTGTTCATACTGTGCTCTGTCAACGCCGTACACTATTTCCAGATAGTGTCTCAAGAACTAAAATAGAAGCTCAAGATATCAACGTGCTTCCTGTTTCTCAAGGGCTTGTTCAACTCTTACCAACTCTCTAAACTTGGAAAAACACAACTGAATTTTTAACAGAAAGTGTGTGAAAGAGCAGCCCCTAGTGGTCAATTGTAGTACCACAATAATATCTTGTCAGTAAGAACACTTGTTTTAAACACAGATTACTAATCTCTGCTGAGAAATATAAATTATACAAATGTTTGTGTTTACTATTCTATAGGGCCTCAACCTGTTCTTCCAGGTGCCTCAGAGGAAATGATGGTAAGCACACGACGAACATGGCACTAACTGATGATCAAGTGGGATCTTGAGTTTCCTGTGGGTCTTCAATCCAGTTCCAATTGGCAAACCTAGTGGATTTACAAACATTTTTTACCCCAAACCCAGAATGAAGCACATGGGTCCTTTGTATCAATGCTTTTCTCCCCCGCTTCCCAGACCAAAAGGGATTTGTATGTTTCGTAGTGCCAAATTGGGCTGGGTAAGGGAGGGTGGTGGTGGTATATGACCCATGTTTCTTTGTTTGAAGAACAGGGGTGTGACTTAAGAAACTTCCTTTTACAACTGCCCTTCTTACCTCCAACAGGACTCCTGCCCTGGCTGCAACATCACCGAGCCATGGACTTCAAGAACATCATCTAACCAAGGACTTTAAAAGTAACCTCCTGGTAAATCGCATCTTTCACCATGTCTGAACTTTTGGGACCTGCTTTGAAGAAGGGTGATTGACTGCACTCGAAAGCTTTCAATGTTCCTTTTTTATTTTTAATAGTGGCCTATGAAGGTATCGCCTGTAACCTATTTTTGTAACTGTGGGTCTTCAAAAACTGATTCCCATATTACAACAATTAAAAATATAATATTTTCTGACTAAAGCTTTGGGAAACTGCTTTTTCTGGATGTTGTCTCCAGCATCTCCCAGCCAATATAGCCAGGGCATTTCACCATTTTGCTCTTAATTTAAATGGTTTAAAATCAATGCATGTTTACTGCTGATAAGAATAAAATTTGTCTAAAAAATAGTTATTGGTTGTTTTTCTTTGTTAGTTGCCAATGCACCATTATAAATTGTAAATGCATCATTGGTGGTTCATCAAAATTGCCACGCTGAGTTAGTTATATAGCAAAAGGTTTATTAAAGACAGATAGAAATATATCATAGACAGTACAGAACATAGGCAGTACAAAGAATGGGTTAGCTTAGGATCCGAGCACAGCATGGCCTGACGGCCTTGCTGCTCTCTGGATTCTTACAGTACAGAAGGTAGGTTAGTTTAAGGGATCCTAGGAGCAGCATGGCCAGAGGCCTTGCTGTCCTGGACTCTTGCAGTACAGAAGGTAGGTTAGTTTAAGGGATCCTAGGAGCAGCACGGCCAGAGGCCTTGCTGTCCTGGACTCTTACAGTACAGAAGGTAGGTTAGTTTAAGGGATCCTAGGAACAGCATGGCCAGAGGCCTTGCTGTCCTGGACGCCGAGTGATGGTTTTCCGTGGTCTTTTTATACTCTTTTGCATGATGTGGTGACGTATTTTAGTACGCATACAAGTGTTTGTTTATGTTGGCCTATGTCCATCTGGATGCCCATCAGAATGATTTTATCCTATTTCAGGTTGGTTCCTTATAACTGGCTAACTGCCATATATTATTGCCGGCCAGCGGGTGCCATGGATAATGTCAACATTTCTATGTGGTTTTGCTATCTTGTTTCCTGCGTGAGATCTTCGCCCACGGTTGCCAAGTTTCCCAGCTATGACGCCAAGCCCGCTGGTTCAATTTGACCTTATGCCCTGTGAGCTCATTTGGGTCTATTTTTGATTTTGAGGCATGTTAACCCGTTCCTATCAGTCCTTACTTTTTCTCTTCGCGAAAGTTGAAAAAAACTAAATAAAAAACTATTCTTGAACTAGCTCTGAAAAATTCTGAAAAGTTAAGGAGTATAATATCCATTAGCTTAAGCCTTATGTCTGCTGGATGATTTAAGACCTTCCAGCGGCCACTTACTTTAACTTTATAGTGTATATAACTATAGCTTTATAGTGTTTTATTTGTTATGGACCTAATTGATTGTATGTCTCTTGTATATGATTTACTTGAGGTGACATAGTGCTTTTTGTTAACAGTAAGGAGGTCTTGTTTCCTTAGGACCTAAGATTGCCATTTTTATAATCACAACTTCCCCCATTTTTTTTTCCAGCATACATTAAAATCATGACACAAAATTCAATTAAAGTTTCCTTAGAGGGTGGCATTTGATTGACAGTGGGGTGCTCTGCTGTTTGAGTGTTAGGTAAAGCAGAGACCCAGGATAGTATCAAGGGTATTCTGTATTGGGAGCAAACCAGGGGCACAAATCAAACTATTGTGTATTCAATAACTGGAGTGGCTTATCTCTGCAAACCATTTTAAACTGTATAATAGATTAACATAAGGGAATCAGGAGGGCATGGACAATACATATATACCATAAGGCTGAATGGGAGGGCTATGGGCATCAGTTAAAAATGAAACTTTGATAAAATGAATTTGGGGAACAACTATTCTGTAAAATATGTTGATTGACAACATTGATGATGCTTTGTGGTGATAGGGCCCATTGAACTATTGAAAAAAAAACAAGTGCTTTCTGTTCCTTTGACTGCTAAACAAAATGAACAAATATGTGGATACCCTTCTTGTGAATGACAGAAGTTCAGTTGACACATGAAAGTATCTTATACAATACAAAGGTAAGGTAAGGGATATGATAGCAAAGGTAGCACATAACAAAATTCAGTAAGGCCAGTAGAATTACAGAACATACAGTATGCTGCAAAATAGTAATTGCTTCTAAACATCAGCTGTAGATGGCTGCAAAGGAGCTGAGCTGTGTTGGCTGCAAAATGCACGCTGACAGTCTGGTAATGGTGGTGAAGCTTGCTGTCATTATAACAGTTCAGGATGAGTCTTAAAAGGAGAAAACACTGCCGTAAACAGTCTCTTTAAAGTGCCTTCTGCTTCCATGGCTGTGCAACCAGTTCGTTGTTTTGCTTCAGCTGAGACAGCTAGACGGCTGCAGGTGATGAAATGGAGCTGATAACAGACCACAGGAACGATGACGTTGGAGCTGTCATGACGAGGAGAACCCACATGAAGCAGCTGTCCGACGATGCTCCTTGGAAGGTGTAGATCAGGAAGCGGCACAGAGGCTGTTGAACTCAGGCAGGCCTCATCGAGACTCTCAGGAGTAGACAGAGTATTAGAATTTGGAGCAGCCAAAAACCAAAAGGTGTTTCTGTAGGTAACTAGGAAAGATGACTAGTAGAGAGACAGCTGTATAGATTATCAGCATGATCTGAAACAGATCTTTTTCACACTGCACAGTGGGGGCAATAGCAAAATTTACACTTTAAAATTCTCTGAAACATAATTTCTGAAACCTAATTTAAAACACAAAAACAGGACAATAGTATAGCTATCTCACAACTGAAGCCTTTTATAAATTAAATTACTTGACTCATTTATCAAAACCATATTTTTTTTTACAACTATTTTCTTTAGCAGTCAGAGGAAGTTTGTCTCAGAATATAACAAAGAAATTACAGTGGTACCTTGCACAAAGGAATCAGTTTGTTCCAAATGAAATTATGTTAAGCAAATTTTCTTAACTGTAGTCCAAATTTAAGTACACAAATTCACACATCAAATATATTTTTTGATAAAGCAACACTGATTGATGGTATGGGATTGGACAATTGATTAAAATTACAGTGAGCTAGCTAAGACAGATTCAAAGAACAGAACAAAACAGACAAGCAGCAGATAGGATGAAAAGAGTGTTAATTTCAAATCTACTAAATAATATTTTAACTTAACATATTTTCTAAGTGAATTAACATTTTATGGTAGCATTCAGATATGTCTCATGTCTAAACATGAACACATCTGGCTGTGGACACAAAACAGAAACAAGCAGGATGTTTATAGGCAAATGCAGAATAGGTTCCCATGTCTAATAGGAAAGCTGATTGCTTGCTGCTGTGCCAATCAAGCAATGCTGTTTTCCCCTAAACATTTTTTTAAGCAAATTGAAAGCTGGTTTGATATATATATTTTTAACAATTCATGGTACCTTGCCAACTTGTCTTCCTACTTAAAAGTTTTTCAAAACACAACGTTTCACAACACCATATTTTTTTTTTACTTGCACAGACCCACTGCAACTTCACATATGCCCTATATATTTTTTTTCCTATAAATCCCTCATGTCTTTTCAGTCTTTATACAACCTCCCTTCATATATTTTTTTGAAATATCTCTTTCTATTTATTCATTAATTAAATAGTAACCACTTTTTTTTTCATAGGCTTTTCTCAGTCTAAATTCAAATTAGCAACATAGCATTATTGTTAAATATCAAGATCTAATTCATTACAGAATAATATTTATATATCATGGATCAGTGTTCATTCAAGAGTTAAATTGTCATGGGTTTAAGTTTCAGTGACATCCAATTTTTATTCTATTACAAGGGGCAACACAAATGTTAGACAACACAATAACAGATATTTGGAGGACAAAAGACACACCGGGCGTTTAGACACAACAGAATAAGATGCAGGAGGAAAATAATTGTAAGTTTAAGTTGTTAGAAGGGAAGAATTCTATAAATCAAACTTTTGTAGTAAAATGATCAATTTGGAGTAAAATAGTCACTGCTAGCCTAAAAAAATCACATTATATTGGTTTGGTGCTGTAAAAAAATCAGCTATGATGGTGCTGTAAAAATCAGCTAAGCAGATATTTCCAGTTTCCACAGCAGAATTATGAATTATGAAACCCTATGCAGGAACAGGAAGAGAATTCCTGTCCTTAATTACCTAATAAATTGTCACACAGACATTACTTCAATTAACCCCAAAACAAAGTAAATTCTCTAACAGTTCTATAAAAATGTCCCTAAACTCTTTTCTTAAAACAAAAATCTCATCTCTATTACAATGCTTCAATTAAACTCAAAACAAAGAAAATCTTTACCTAATAAAATGTCACACAGACTTCACTTAACCCCAAAACAAAACAAAATTCTCATATTTAAACAACTGAATTACACAAACATTCCAGGCTACACAAGCCTTCTCCAGACCTTTATTTTTGCACACACATACAAGGAAGGGGGACGTGGAACGCACTCTGGGTCTTATATTTTAAACTCCTGGCTACACAAGCCCATTTAAACAACATTTAAAAGAGAAAAAAAACACATTCTGCTGTAGAAAGGAATGGCTCTGCTGTCGAAAGTTCAAAATTCATGAGAAGATGGCCAAGTTGGAGGGCAAAATGAGGGGCCGCAATCATTATGCAGATTAAAAGAACATTCTTGGGCAGTAGGCTGTTGTGAAGGAAACGAAAACTGGAGCTCTGGTGATGATGTAATATCATCTACCACCTTTAAAAGATTTCGGAGAGCTACGGACAGATTCTGCATGGCATCAATTAGTGTTTGATAAGGATTTTGAGCCATGTCTGACAAATCATGAACTGACGGGAATTGCTTTTTGTCTTGTAAAAATCCAGCCTGCTGTTTCGGCTTTTAACTAAACAATATGCAGCAGAGGAATGGCAAAACACAAGAAGTCCTTGGCTGGCTGATAAGGAAGGGCTTTTACTGTCTAGTTTACTTTCTTAGAAAATAGATACAGAGTTCGGCTTTCAGAGGAAAAAAGGTGTCGCTTTTGAAATGAGCGCTTTTGAAATGAGCACTCTGCAACAGAAGCGGCAAAAGTCCTTGACTGTCTGATAAGAAAAGGCTTCAGAGGAAAAAAGGTGGGGGCTGCGTTCCTTTTTAAAAATGAGGAAGGGGGGGCGTGCCGCTTTTAAAATGAGCTCTTACAATAAGGCAGACACTTGATTTGTTAACTGATTCTGCCACACACGCGTTACTTGGGACTTCTTGAGCCAATTAATATAAAAACAGAGATATAAAAACAGGCCATAATTTATTTCTGGGCAAGAAGAAAAAACAAGTCAGGGAGTCAAATTCTGTAGCTAAACTATTTCTCTATTTCTCCCCTATTAACCAAGCCAAAAAAAAATTTTTTTTGGCTTACCTTAGCTGGAAATGCAGACGATCAAAAGAAATTGGAAGAGGGGGAAGGTTAGGGCAGAGGTTGGAGGAGATTGCTGGTAGCTAGAAACAAGGACAGTCCAAGGGAAAAAAAAACTCTCATGTGGGAACCAAGCTGAGACCCGTTCACCCTCGCCGCTGGCAGAACTTTCTCCAGCGTAGCGTAAGTTCCCGGCCAATGCACCATCTGATAAGAATAAAATTTGTCTAAAAAATAGTTATTGGTTGTTTTTCTTTGTTAGTTGCCAATGCACCATTATAAATTGTAAATGCATCATTGGTGGTTCATCAAAATTGCCACGCTGAGTTAGTTATATAGCAAAAGGTTTATTAAAGACAGATAGAAATATATCATAGACAGTACAGAACATAGGCAGTACAAAGAATGGGTTAGCTTAGGATCCGAGCACAGCATGGCCTGACGGCCTTGCTGCTCTCTGGACTCTTACAGTACAGAAGGTAGGTTAGTTTAAGGGATCCTAGTGTTGGGAATCTTTCTCACAGTGCCTCTGTGGCATCCATTTAATGTAAGCTGGAAATCACGTAACTAGCGAGGACAGTTTAACAAAGGCATATTGTACTAAATCAATGCTCAGATTCTATGTTTCACTTCTCATCAGGTTCCCAGGCTAATTTCACACATGCGCAGTAGTTTGCATTCCTGCTCATGCTCAGTGTGTTAAGATTTAGAGAAAGAAGTAACTTTATTTAGGCATTACGTAGATGTGTAAGTTTGTAATTGGTTAAGAAATTACTGCAAAGTCATATGGGATTTGTAGTCATGTGGTTTTCTATAAAACAGCCTTGCTGGGGTGCGGCAGGGGGGAATCAAGGGAGAATCAAGGGAGAATCAAGGGAGAATCAAGGGAGAATCAATCGGGAATCAAGAATCAAGGGGGAATCAAGAATAAAGGAGAGAAGGAGAGCTGCTCCATTTTGCACCAAGAAGAACACTTGTCGGAGTCTTTATTTTTCCAACCCATTGGGGGGGGGCTTGCTGGCTAAGCTTTCCTGCTGGGTTCCCACATCTACTCTCAAGCCTTAAACGTTAAGGCTTCCCTGGGTTTAATTCCTACATTTGGCAAGCAACTTTCCAAGCCTCACAGATTGGGGCTTCCCACGGGAGTAATTCCCACATATTGGCGAGCCAAGGCAGGAGTCAACTACCATCGCTCACCATCCTCATCCGGGCAAAAGGATCCCAAGCGCGCTCAAATCACCATCGAAGACGTACCTTCGATCCCATTGGTGAGTGATCCCGTACTTTAAGACTACCGATACTGTTTCAACATGGGCGGGAATGCTGTTTCCTCCCCGCAACAAAAGTTCTGCCAGGAACTGCATTATCTGCTCACTAAGAATAGCTACGAAACTCCTCTAAAGGAGGTGGAAGATCTTGCCAAAGAAATTGCTGAAATATGTCCTTGGTTCCCACTAGCTGGCATGTTAGATCTTCAAAAATGGGACAAAATTGGCTACTGCCTTCGGAATCATCCCAAAGTTAATTTTAAGGTCCGGCACACGTGGTTTCAGGTCCGTGCGTGCCTTCAAGGACCCACTCCAGACAATCCTTTATTGGCAGTAAAGTCTCTGCCATCACCATTGCCTATCATCTTGCCTCCCAAACCAGCATCTTGGCTAATTGAGGCTCCTAAAGCTCCACTACCAGCGTGCCCAGCCCTTGAATTTCCAAGCCAGCTGCCAGATTCACTGCATGAGCCCTCTCCAGCCTTATCCATTGCAAATGATGGAAAATTGCTCAGTGCTGGCTTTGTTGACGCTGTTCCAGCAGCAGCCTTGGCCATTGAGCCTGTGCATCTTGCTTCTCCAGTCCTGCAAGCTACTGCCCCTGCTCACGCTGAAAAAAATGCCCCAATTCCCTCTGAAGCACTGAAAGAGGGTGAGGACGCTTATGCAAAGAACACTGCACTCTCCAGTGTGGTTGAAATTGTTCTTAAGGCTGCCAAAACTGACTCTAATGTTGCTGGGCTTGCTGCCATTCGTCAGGGTGCCAAGGAGTTGGTTGCTGAATTTGTGTCTCACTTGATTGTGGCGTTTGAAGAGCAGGTGGGAACTACGGAAGTGTGGATAACCTTTCCCAGGATGCTTTGTATAAGCATCATTAAACAATTGGCCTTTGAGAACTTTAATGCTGGCTGCAAGCTAGCTGTTGCTACTTTCTCCGGCAGTTCAACTATCTCGCTGGCTGATATTCTGCGTGCGTGCCGATTTGTGAGTACTGATTCTGATAAGGCTTTTTCTGCTGCCGCAGTTCAAATTCCTAATTCTAATCCTGGGAAAACAACAGGGCACCATCCTGGGGAGCGGCAGCCTTTGGGGGATGAAGATGGTGATGATGGTGGTGGTGGTGGAATGGAAGAGGTTAATGAGATGTGGAACAGTAATCACGAAGAGGGGGAGGAATTCCCAGGCCCCCCTTCCTCGGGTGAAGTTGCTTCTATGCACACGCCGTGGGAAAAGCTCTGCTTTCCTTCGTTCTGAAAAGGCGTCTCAACTGATACAGTCGCCATGCCGTGCCTCGACTCCCTTCATTGTTTCCACCCACTGAACGTTGTGGTGGCCTGATTACTGCGTTACATGGATGAAGTTCGTGGAACAGTTCCAGAGATCAACGGTTCTATCCTTACCAGCTGTGAACTGTGAATTAGCACTGAAAACACACTTTGTTCTGAAAAGGCACTTTTTTCTAAAACATTCCATTCCTTTGCTGCCGGAAAATCAGCCTCAGAGTGAAACTGCCATGGATCTCTACCTTGTTGCAAAGGAAACATTGAATCAGCGTTCAGAAGGTCAACTGAGACTGCTTGTCTTGCCATCCAACACAACAGAACACTTTCACACCCCTCTTCCCTGCCTTCAGCTAAACAGCCATCCTGCCTTCACCTTTATGTCTCTGTCAATGACTGTGGATGATAGGCTGTTTATAACAATTGCCTCTGTTTAATTTCCTTTTTCACAGGTCATCTTAACAAATTTTTCCTTTGCAGCTTTTTCTGGGAAGGATCAGAGAAAGTTTGCATTCAACTTTCTATGGTTTAACAAATTTCTTTCCTTTACAGCTTTTCCGGGAAAGATGCCAAGGTTTCTGATAAGGGGATTCACACTGTTCTTGCTGGCAATCGCTGCCTAGCTATCTATGTACTGTTAATTGTCTTTTGTTGAGCTTACAGGAACGCTGCGTGATGTGCCTTTTGGCCTATATCAGAGCACACACAAATTTGGCAGACTGCACATTAGCTTGTGGATTTTTTTTCTGACATATTTCATTGCTAGAATTTCATTGCTAGTTATATGAGATTTTTCTGACTTTTGCACCCTCTAGTTTGTGTCAAGCTGGCTCTGCTTGGAACATAATACCTGGGGCCCAACCACCAAGTGACTTCCTAAATCTGCTTTTACTTTTTCACAACACTAGTACCACACAACTGAATTGTCTTGTTATTATTTTTGCATATGTGTTGCTTCAACTACATTCCAGCTATCAGATTCTGTTTGCTGTTTCACAATGGTTTAGAAATATAGTGCTAGTTTCAGGGATTACCTATCTTTTGGGGTTTTAGAGCATTTTTGAAAGCTAACAGCTAATTATGGGTAACTGAACACTTCCAAGGCTCATACTGAAATTAGATTACTTTAGATAACAGAGATGACATTGGTTTTATACTGCTGCAATTGCATAAAGGCTATGCTTATTATTGTGGTATGCATTATTATCATAAGTTGCTGCCTTTAATGTATATTTACTATATGTCAGATTTTTTGCTATTGCTAATTGCTACTTCTGGTTTCACGCAAAGACAAGTGTACTGCCACCTTCAGGTTGAAACTGGCTACAGCACAGTCTGAAGGTTGAAAATATAGTTATATTCTCACTTATTCCAATACTATTGTGTTATCGTAGTTAGTTGATTACTACGAACTCAGTGTTCCTATTCTTCAAAAAATTTAAAAACAAAAAGAGTGAAATGTTGGGAATCTTTCTCACAGTGCCTCTGTGGCATCCATTTAATGTAAGCTGGAAATCACGTAACTAGCGAGGACAGTTTAACAAAGGCATATTGTACTAAATCAATGCTCAGATACTATGTTTCACTTCTCATCAGGTTCCCAGGCTAATTTCACACATGCGCAGTAGTTTGCATTCCTGCTCATGCTCAGTGTGTTAAGATTTAGACAAAGAAGTAACTTTATTTAGGCATTACGTAGATGTGTAAGTTTGTAATTGGTTAAGAAATTACTGCAAAGTCATATGGGATTTGTAGTCATGTGGTTTTCTATAAAACAGCCTTGCTGGGGTGCGGCAGGGGGGAATCAAGGGAGAATCAAGGGAGAATCAAGGGAGAATCAAGGGAGAATCAATCGGGAATCAAGAATCAAGGGGGAATCAAGAATAAAGGAGAGAAGGAGAGCTGCTCCATTTTGCACCAAGAAGAACACTTGTCGGAGTCTTTATTTTTCCAACCCATTGGGGGGGGGCTTGCTGGCTAAGCTTTCCTGCTGGGTTCCCACATCTACTCTCAAGCCTTAAACGTTAAGGCTTCCCTGGGTTTAATTCCTACATTTGGCAAGCAACTTTCCAAGCCTCACAGATTGGGGCTTCCCACGGGAGTAATTCCCACATCCTAGGAGCAGCATGGCCAGAGGCCTTGCTGTCCTGGACTCTTGCAGTACAGAAGGTAGGTTAGTTTAAGGGATCCTAGGAGCAGCACGGCCAGAGGCCTTGCTGTCCTGGACTCTTACAGTACAGAAGGTAGGTTAGTTTAAGGGATCCTAGGAGCAGCATGGCCAGAGGCCTTGCTGTCCTGGACGCCGAGTGATGGTTTTCCGTGGTCATTTTATACTCTTTTGCATGATGTGGTGACGTATTTTAGTACGCATACAAGTGTTTGTTTATGTTGGCCTATGTCCATCTGGATGCCCATCAGAATGATTTTATCCTATTTCAGGTTGGTTCCTTATAACTGGCTAACTGCCATATATTATTGCCGGCCAGCGGGTGCCATGGATAATGTCAACATTTCTATGTGGTTTTGCTATCTTGTCTCCTGCCTGAGATCTTCGCCCACGGTTGCCAAGTTTCCCAGCTATGACGCCAAGCCCGCTGGTTCAATTTGACCTTATGCCCTGTGAGCTCATTTGGGTCTATTTTTGATTTTGAGGCATGTTAACCCGTTCCTATCACTGCTCCTGCTTTTATTACGTTAGATTCCAATAGGGTGGATCCAGAAACAACATGAGTAGGGACCTGCTAAAATGGCGGGAAAGGGACTGTGTGGGAGGAATATAACTTTGATTTTTCCTCTTCCCTCTTCCACTCCTTTGCACATCCAGAACATCAGATCCAGAGGTCCTGGGGGGCAGACCCACTTTCTTTAGGTGGCATGAAAGAAGAGGAAATCACAAGAAATCAGCTTCCTTCTTTCTGTCCCTTCCAGAAACTGAAGTTTATAGATAGAGAACTTTTAGATCTAATGTTTAAAAATAAGAGATATGCCAATTGCACAAACACATCTCTTTTCCTGCACAAAGAAATACCGTCTTCCTTTACAGCTGCCAAAACTGTTAGCTAAAAGTATGCATAGTTTGCCCTAAGCCATTTATTCCCCCTGCATATAACTTATTTCTAACAATAAACCAAGTATTTGCTTCTAGCTTTATGATGCGATTAATCCAGATCTGTCAACACTTGACTTTTGAACTAGGTTCTTCTTGTTCTTTCATAAATCACCTTACTACCTCATAAATCTAGTCCTGTTATAAACATAATGGGTGCCTCCACCCTAATTGATTGAAAACAGGGCTGTTGCACCTTTTTTAAATGGATGTAAAACCCACACTATAGCTCTTCCTTAAAAAATGTATAGGTCTGTAATAAACAGAAGTTCATCCTGTTATACATTAGTTTTTAAAGATTTGGCCGTTCAATTAACTTAGACACAACTATCTATTTGAAAATGGGAGAGTTTGAGTATTGAATAATAGGACATTTCATCTTTGACATTCATTTTTATTATAAAAGATATGGACAAAAGTCAACAGTTGCTTTCTTATATACTTTAAGGGACAGATCAGCAGTAAATACACATTGGGTGAACTAAGACAAAGAATTCCATTAGCTAGAGACTAGCATCATTTTGAGCCATAAGGCCTGTTCCAATTCTGCAGTTCTAAGATCTGCAGAACTTAGAACTGCAGAATATGCAGAACTGTATATTCATGATGATGACTATACAGTGGTACCTTGTGAGATGAAATTAATCCATTCCACGAGTACTTTCGTTTTACAAAAATTTCATCTTGCAGAACGGAGTTTCCCATAGGAATGCACTGAAAACCAATTAAGAACATCAGAACATGCGAACAGCCTTGCTGGAACTGGCCACAGCCCATCCAGTCCAGCATTCTGTCTCACACAGCGGCTCACCATTTGCCTCAGGGTATTCTCAAGCAGATGTCTTCACTGGCTTACGATTCCCTGCAAATGGCATTGGGTTTTCCTGCCTCTCTCTCCAACCTGGAGGTTGTCCTTAGGCATCCATAATGACAGCCATTGATACCCTTGTTCTTCATGAACTTGTCCAATCCTTTCTTAAAGCTGTCAAGGCTGACAGCTGTCACTTCTTCTTCTGGCAGGGAGTTCCACAGACCATTGATCCTCTGGGTGAAAAAGTTCTTTCTCTTATTTGTTTGAGATCTAGCACCCAAAAGTTTCATAGAGTGCCCCTAGTTCCAGTGGTGTGATAGGGAAAACAGTCCCCCCCCATCAACTTTGTCTACACCGTGTATGATTTTATAAACTTCAATCTGTTCCGGAGGTCAGAAGAGTCAAAAATAGGGAAACGAATTACATTGGTTTTCAATGCATTCCCATGGGAAGGCTGTCTCAAGCCCCCTCAATCAACTGGCAGCCCGGCAGACAGCTGATTTTGACAGCTCCGAGCTGTCAAAATCACCTGTCTGTTGGGGGGCTGCAGTGAGCAGCCTTCCACTGACATTGATTGAGGGAGTTTACCCCCAACCCAGCAAAGAAGGGGAAGGTATTCCCCTTCTTTGCTGGTTTGGGTCAGGGAAAAGCGCCCCCTTTTGCTGGCTTCTCCAACCCAGGGAAGGCGACAAGCGAGGGGTGAGACAAACGCTCGGTCCCCTTCCTGTGTTGGGACAGTCACCCCCCTTGCCCAAGTGTTCATGCCAAAACGGCTTGGCGCAGAGACCCAGGCAAAGGGGGGGCAAGGGTTGTCTGCTTGTTCGTAGCCTGGAGAGTCAACTGCAGCTACAAAGGAGCAGACAAACAAACCACTGCCCCCCTTTGCTCGGGTCTCCACACCGAAACAGCTCTGCGCGGAGACCCAGTTGAAGGGAAAGTCGCTGCCCCGTTGCCTCGCCCCCTCCTCCTCCTCCTGGTTGCTTGGACTTTTTAAGCGCCAAGGATTTCAGCGAGGTTTACTCCTGAAAAAGTCCACGCGTCTGTAGCTTTACGACGTTCCTACGAATATCTAACAGGTAATCTGGAACTCACATGCATTAAGTTGTTAAGAGGCCTGAAACCGAGGCATACTTCCAGTTGCCTGAAGAGTGATATAAAACAAAATGAACTGAATAAGCACCTTTAGCATTGTTTAATTGTAAAAACTGAAAATTTACATATGCAGCAGTGTTTATAGCAAAACGACAAATTAATTTACATCTCGATAAAAAACAGATATTGTAAATAAATGTTAATAAGGCTCCAATTCCCCCCAAATCCCATAAATTTCATGCCAGTGGCCATGCTAGCTGATGGATTCTGAAAGGTATAGCAGGGTAAGGTTTACAAGCTCGGGGTATGAAACCTTGAAAAAAAACCAACTGAGTGCAACAAAATTATATTGAAATAAATATCCTTAGTACAGTACGACGGTTTCTGCTGTTTTACATAACAAAACATTATATACACCTCCAGTGTGGAAGCTATATGACTAGGACTGTTGCCACAGATAAGACAATAGATATGCGCACGACACCCATACTGATTTTGAATGGGTAGGAAATGGAATGAACACAATTATGAATATACATATACATATGTACATATACATATTTTACTTCTCATTGGCATTTTAGCACACTTGTTGCATAAAGTCCATAGTTGCCTTGGATGAAAGAACAGTACCTGAAGAATTTACTGTATAAAAGTACATTGAAGTTACTGTGCGTGTCTTATTAAATTACTCAGAGAAAATATTTTACTGCTGATTCAATATGAACTAGGTAACACAGTATACAGCAATGTAAGAGTGACATTTTTATTATGGAAAAAAATTGTCACAGAGACAGAAAAAGACAGTGGGGACAGATTCTAAACATGATACTACTAAAGAAAAGGGCACAAAGTAACCTTTGAATATCACCTAGTTACGAAATACATGGTAGCTTTTAAGTAAACAAAATTAAGAGAAGGTAAAAAAGGCTGTTCATTGACTTTTCTTATTTTCTCTTCTTGCTTTTCTTTTCTGTTGCACCATCTTGAGTTCTGCCATTACATTCACTGTTTTATAAACCCAAGCAATCTGGAAAAACAAACAAACAAATAAAATTATATTCAATATGAAAATAATTTAAATAATTAATCACTATTAACATTCAAATTGAAGTGCCATTCATTTTAAATATTAATAGTGAATTCATTTCCAAAGTATATTTACTTAAACAACCAAAATGGCAGTATCCATGTACAGTAGGACCCCCGTATCCACTGATTCATTATCCATGGTTGGCAGAGGGAAAAGTTAAATAAATAACTCAGCAGCCATAAAGCAAGCTACTATCACAAACAGCAGCCATAAAGCAAGCTACGGTCAAAAAACAGCTGCTGTAAAGCAACCTGCTTTAACAAAACAGCAGTTTTGGGGATTTTTGGTGTTCTCTCTTATCCACGGTTTTCATTATCCACGGGAAGCCCTGGAACCAATCCCCAGCAGATGCCGGGGTCATGCTGTACAACATCAGGCATAGAGAATACTGAAAATGGAGGAGGGGGGAAGGTAAGGTGGAGGGAAAGGAGGAGGACTCGAAAGGCCCCAGTGAGGACTGAATGTGGACTCACTGTTATGAGAGGTGAGGAAGAGACAATACGCCAGGGTGTTTTTGAAAGGGCCTAGATAGCTGGGTGGCTATACGGCAACACCTACATCCAGCCCACTCCAATGTCTAAGGCAGGATTAGCACTTACCACAATGATGATGGCATTTAGTAGTAGTGGTGCTGAGAAGACTAAGGAAATAAACATTCCTCTTGAATCAAAGTACTGGTGTTTTGAAAACGATCTGGAAAAGAAGGAAAAAAATAAATGTTGGGATCGAACACACATCTACCTGAGAATCAAAGAAAGTCTCATCTTTCAGCACTACCTCCCGTTGGATCTTTGGATTATCTCATCATAGGACTAGATATAAAATATTTAGCCGTCGTTTCCCACTCCCTTCCTCTGTGCTGTATCAACAAGAATCAGCTTGAGTGTGTCCCTGCCAGCGTCTATGAAAGATCCTCCAGCAGTCTCACCTTCCACTAACGCTGCTGCCCAACAGATGCCCTTCAAGGATTTTTCAGAGCACCCTTCACCGCTGGAACTATTACTTCTTTTCTGCTGACGCAACCATTGACTGCTGAATGGGACGGATGTATCTTAGGCTGGTCTCCCAGCTTTGACTCTTCTGCCTTGGGCAACCCTGATCCAATTGCTATCAGCTTTCCTGGCCCACTCAAGTCCTGTCAGGAAATTAAGGTATCCACTGAAGAGGGGGCATTATCCTATACACAAAAATGATTTCTATGTGGCTAATAATTTCATCCAGAATCCCCAAGTTTAGCTTAAGAACATAAGAACATAAGAAGAGCCATGCTGGATCAGGCCAACAGCCCATCTAGTCCAGCATTCTGTCTCACACAGCGGCTCACCATTTGCCTCAGGGTATTCTCAAGCAGATGTCTTCACTGGCTTACGATTCCCTGCAAATGGCATTGGGTTTTCCTGCCTCTCTCTCCAACCTGGAGGTTGTCCTTAGGCATCCATAATGACAGCCATTGATACCCTTGTTCTTCATGAACTTGTCCAATCCTTTCTTAAAGCTGTCAAGGCTGACAGCTGTCACTTCTTCTTCTGGCAGGGAGTTCCACAGACCATTGATCCTCTGGGTGAAAAAGTTCTTTCTCTTATTTGTTTGAGATCTAGCACCCAAAAGTTTCATAGAGTGCCCCTAGTTCCAGTGGTGTGATAGGGAAAACAGTCCCCCCCCATCAACTTTGTCTACACCGTGTATGATTTTATAAACTTCAATCTGTTCCGGAGGTCAGAAGAGTCAAAAATAGGGAAACGAATTACATTGGTTTTCAATGCATTCCCATGGGAAGGCTGTCTCAAGCCCCCTCAATCAACTGGCAGCCCGGCAGACAGCTGATTTTGACAGCTCCGAGCTGTCAAAATCACCTGTCTGTTGGGGGGCTGCAGTGAGCAGCCTTCCACTGACATTGATTGAGGGAGTTTACCCCCAACCCAGCAAAGAAGGGGAAGGTATTCCCCTTCTTTGCTGGTTTGGGTCAGGGAAAAGCGCCCCCTTTTGCTGGCTTCTCCAACCCAGGGAAGGCGACAAGCGAGGGGTGAGACAAACGCTCGGTCCCCTTCCTGTGTTGGGACAGTCACCCCCCTTGCCCAAGTGTTCATGCCAAAACGGCTTGGCGCAGAGACCCAGGCAAAGGGGGGGCAAGGGTTGTCTGCTTGTTCGTAGCCTGGAGAGTCAACTGCAGCTACAAAGGAGCAGACAAACAAACCACTGCCCCCCTTTGCTCGGGTCTCCACACCGAAACAGCTCTGCGCGGAGACCCAGTTGAAGGGAAAGTCGCTGCCCCGTTGCCTCGCCCCCTCCTCCTCCTCCTGGCTGCTTGGACTTTTTAAGCGCCAAGGATTTCAGCGAGGTTTACTCCTGAAAAAGTCCACACGTCTGTAGCTTTACGACGTTCCTACGAATATCTAACAGGTAATCTGGAACTCACATGCATTAAGTTGTTAAGAGGCCTGAAACCGAGGCATACTTCCAGTTGCCTGAAGAGTGATATAAAACAAAATGAACTGAATAAGCACCTTTAACATTGTTTAATTGTAAAAACTGAAAATTTACATATGCAGCAGTGTTTATAGCAAAACGACAAATTAATTTACATCTCGATAAAAAACAGATATTGTAAATAAATGTTAATAAGGCTCCAATTCCCCCCAAATCCCATAAATTTCATGCCAGTGGCCATGCTAGCTGATGGATTCTGAAAGGTATAGCAGGGTAAGGTTTACAAGCTCGGGGTATAAAACCTTGAAAAAAAACCAACTGAGTGCAACAAAATTATATTGAAATAAATATCCTTAGTACAGTACGACGGTTTCTGCTGTTTTACATAACAAAACATTATATACACCTCCAGTGTGGAAGCTATATGACTAGGACTGTTGCCACAGATAAGACAATAGATATGCGCACGACACCCATACTGATTTTGAATGGGTAGGAAATGGAATGAACACAATTATGAATATACATATACATATGTACATATACATATTTTACTTCTCATTGGCATTTTAGCACACTTGTTGCATAAAGTCCATAGTTGCCTTTGATGAAAGAACAGTACCTGAAGAATTTACTGTATAAAAGTACATTGAAGTTACTGTGCGTGTCTTATTAAATTACTCAGAGAAAATATTTTACTGCTGATTCAATATGAACTAGGTAACACAGTATACAGCAATGTAAGAGTGACATTTTTATTATGGAAAAAAATTGTCACAGAGACAGAAAAAGACAGTGGGGACAGATTCTAAACATGATACTACTAAAGAAAAGGGCACAAAGTAACCTTTGAATATCACCTAGTTACGAAATA
Organism: Phrynocephalus guinanensis; assembly: GCA_037367245.1. Taxonomy (NCBI): domain Eukaryota; kingdom Metazoa; phylum Chordata; class Lepidosauria; order Squamata; family Agamidae; genus Phrynocephalus; species Phrynocephalus guinanensis. The sequence continues at coordinate 166,072,425 of CM074733.1, forward strand.
CATGGTAGCTTTTAAGTAAACAAAATTAAGAGAAGGTAAAAAAGGCTGTTCATTGACTTTTCTTATTTTCTCTTCTTGCTTTTCTTTTCTGTTGCACCATCTTGAGTTCTGCCATTACATTCACTGTTTTATAAACCCAAGCAATCTGGAAAAACAAACAAATAAAATTATATTCAATATGAAAATAATTTAAATAATTAATCACTATTAACATTCAAATTGAAGTGCCATTCATTTTAAATATTAATAGTGAATTCATTTCCAAAGTATATTTACTTAAACAACCAAAATGGCAGTACCCATGTACAGTAGGACCCCCGTATCCACTGATTCATTATCCATGGTTGGCAGAGGGAAAAGTTAAATAAATAACTCAGCAGCCATAAAGCAAGCTACTATCACAAACAGCAGCCATAAAGCAAGCAACGGTCAAAAAACAGCTGCTGTAAAGCAACCTGCTTTAACAAAACAGCAGTTTTGGGGATTTTTGGTGTTCTCTCTTATCCACGGTTTTCATTATCCACGGGAAGCCCTGGAACCAATCCCCAGCAGATGCCGGGGTCATGCTGTACAACATCAGGCAGAGAGAATACTGAAAATGGAGGGGGGGGGAAGGTAAGGTGGAGGGAAAGGAGGAGGACTCGAAAGGCCCCAGTGAGGACTGAATGTGGACTCACTGTTATGAGAGGTGAGGAAGAGACAATACGCCAGGGTGTTTTTGAAAGGGCCTAGATAGCTGGCTGGCTATACGGCAACACCTACATCCAGCCCACTCCAATGTCTAAGGCAGGATTAGCACTTACCACAATGATGATGGCATTTAGTAGTAGTGGTGCTGAGAAGACTAAGGAAATAAACATTCCTCTTGAATCAAAGTACTGGTGTTTTGAAAACGATCTGGAAAAGAAGGAAAAAAATAAATGTTGGGATCGAACACACATCTACCTGAGAATCAAAGAAAGTCTCATCTTTCAGCACTACCTCCCGTTGGATCTTTGGATTATCTCATCATAGGACTAGATATAAAATATTTAGCCGTCGTTTCCCACTCCCTTCCTCTGTGCTGTATCAACAAGAATCAGCTTGAGTGTGTCACTGCCAGCGTCTATGAAAGATCCTCCAGCAGTCTCACCTTCCACTAACGCTGCTGCCCAACAGATGCCCTTCAAGGATTTTTCAGAGCACCCTTCACCGCTGGAACTATTACTTCTTTTCTGCTGACGCAACCATTGACTGCTGAATGGGACGGATGTATCTTAGGCTGGTCTCCCAGCTTTGACTCTTCTGCCTTGGGCAACCCTGATCCAATTGCTATCAGCTTTCCTGGCCCACTCAAGTCCTGTCAGGAAATTAAGGTATCCACTGAAGAGGGGGCATTATCCTATACACAAAAATGATTTCTATGTGGCTAATAATTTCATCCAGAATCCCCAAGTTTAGCTTAAGAACATAAGAACATAAGAAGAGCCATGCTGGATCAGGCCAACAGCCCATCTAGTCCAGCTTCCTGTATCTCACAGTGGCCCCACCAGATGCATCTGGGAGCGCATGAGACTAGATATCTGTCTCCTCATAGCACTCCCCTGCGTCTGGCCCTTGAAGTATGGTTTTAAGCATGGAGATTACACATCTCCATCATGGTTTGTAACCTGATACCCAACATCAAGATATGTTTGATCTTTGTTTCAGATAGCTACTTGCACATACGTTTGGACAGGTGTATAGTTATGACAGGTTGACATCAGGTTTTCTATGTTTTTAGGTTGGTTTCTGACTCCTGCAGCGCTGAAGCCCAAAATAACCTTCATTCCTTCGCATGCTACAGCAGTGTCATGTTTCGTGCAGTGTTTGACCATCATCAGACTTGTGGTCACTTAATTGAAATGGCAACCCAAACCTGTACAGACATTTGTTCCACCTCCAGAAGGAATATAGAAAGATAAGCATATACAACAGGCATGTCCAAAGTTAGGCGCGGGGCCATATGCGGCCTGTTTTCAAATTCTGAGCAGCCTGCAGCTTCTTCTCCCCACTGGCTCAGTCTGTCCTGCAACCCCACCAGCTGGCCCCTCCCCGTAATGGGTGGAGGCCTTAGCTTGCAGTTTTATGGTTCGCCTGCCCTCCCTGCCTCTGTCCATCCCCCCAGCCACCTGCCCAACCTACCCACCCCCAGCTCCACTGCTGCAGCATTGTCCCCTCCTCTTTGCATGTTATAGAGGCTTGTTCAAAGTCCGGCCGGGCAGCCAAATGAGACTGAATGGTTGGCCCCCACACATTTCCACCTCACCAAATCTGGCCCTTCTTGCAAAAAGTTTGGACACGCCTGATATAGAAGGTAAGTTAGATTTAATAGTACTGTATACCAGAACTCTACAGTTTCCACTTTCTTCACAGATGTACATACTCTGATGTGTATGTCAACCCTTCGTGTATTTATTTCAGCAGGTCAACACATACAAACAAGGATCTACAGGCTCTAACTTGTAATGAAAAGAAAAACCGTCCTGGCTTAATGAACAAGACACCACTAGATTGAGGAGTTTGAGTGCAGTTCATTTGACTTTGCATTCCTTCCCTTACCATTATTTGCAAAAGGGTGTGCATGGAATCATCTGTCTTGTGCAGATCAATAGGATATATGTACCTGCACAGGCCACAAGAGATTTGAACATCCAATGCTGCACATAGAACCTGTGCAAGGCAGGAATCCACCTTCATGCACATCTCAGTTCCAGAAACTATATTCCCCTGAATACAAAATACGGTTTTGGTCTTATGCAGAATACAGTGGAACCTTGGTTTAAGAGCACTGTATTTGGATAAACAAGCAAACATTTCTGTTACATTTTGCCTTGATCAAAGAGCAATGTCTTGCAAAAAGAGCACCAGAGGTGTTCGTTTTGCCATCACCACCACTAGGCCCCTCGCCATTGTCCACCTCCTCCCATCCTGCATGCACCTTGCCTCAGCCGCAGCCCCCATTGCCAGCTAGGATCCGGGCAAGCTTCAGCGTTATTTGCCATCCGTGCTTTTCTTGTTTCAAACGCAATAGGGATCTTGCGCAGATCGCTCTCTGAAAGGTGGATTGTGGAGTGTTTCACTTTTGCAACAGGCCAACAGCCATTCTACAAAGGCTGAAGTGGGAGCATCATGTGCAGGACACATGATAATCTGTATAGGAATTGTAATGATTCTGTATAGGCTGGTATGTCTTCCAGAAAAAAAAATAGAAACTTTGGGGTGCTAGACCTTAAACAAATAAGAGAAAGTACTTTTTCACCCAGAGGATCACAGGTCTGTGGAACCCCCTGCTAGAAGAAGTGGTAACGGCTGTCAGCCTTGACCGCTTTAAGAAAGGATTGGACAAGTTCATGGAGAACAAGGGTATCAATGGCTAGCATTATGGATGCCTAAGGACAACCTCTGAGTTGGAGAGAGAAGCAGGATTTCTCTCATTGCCATTTGCAGGGAATCTTAAGCAGGTGAAGACCTCTGCTTGGGAACAGCTGGTGGACAGCTGAATGAAGGTGTCTGCCCAATGTATGGCAGCGGTCAAGAAGGCCAATTCCATGCTAGGGATTATTAAACAGCCAACATTATAATGCCATTGTACAAAACGATAGTAAGGCCGCATCTGGAGTATTGTGTACAATTCTGGTCACCACATCTCAAAAAGGACACAGTGGAACTGGAAAAGGTACAGAGGAGAGTGACTAAAATGATTACTGGGCTGTGGAACTCCCTGCCACAAGAGGTGGTGATGACATCTAGCCTGGATGCTTTCAAAAGAGGATTGGACAGATTCCTGGAGGAAAAGTCCATCACAGGTGACCAACCATGATGGAGATGTGTAATCTCCAGGCTTAAAACCAGGGTACTTCAAGGGCCAGATGCAGGGGAGTGGTTGCAGGAGACAGATATCTAGTCTCATGCGCTCCCATAGGCATTTGGTGGGGCCACTGTGAGATACAGGAAGCTGGACTAGATGGGCCTTTGGCCTGATCCAGCATGGCTCTTCTTATGTTCTTATGAACGCCCTGAAGAAAATGGTGAGCCGCTGTGTGAGACAGAATTCTGGACAGCAAGGCTGTTCTTATGTTTTTAAGTATCTGAGAGAGCCCAGAGTTTTTCTTGTGGAATCTATTGGGGGCAATATTCATGCAGAAAAATATTACAGCAAACAGAAAAGAGGCGTATTTTTTCTCCAGATGCACAATGTTACTTCAATTATCATTAATATTATTTTTAAGATCATGTGCTGTTCATTTTCACTGCATTTTGGAATGCCTTTTCTGGACCATATACTATCCCTCATTCTGTAAGCCGTCTTGGGTCCTTTTTCCAAAGAGAAAGACAGGGTAAAAATACTCTAAAACAAATAAATTTTCATCATGTTATTTGTGATTTCCAACATATGTAAATTCAGTACCATGCACTTTTGGAGTGGCCCTACTTTAACAGACATTCTCCATGAATGAAGCAAAAGAAGTGAAATAAAAATGCCTTCTTCCAAGTGGTTTCGCAAGACATAAATGTTTTTAATAACATTAAATAAAGAAGTGGATCTTCCAGTTACCTCCAGTTTGCAGCCGCCGTTTCATTTATGTATTCTGCGCACAATACCAGAATCACTAAAGAAGAGAGACAAAATGTATTTCAGATAACCTGATGAATACTAAATATGGAATTGCACATAATAGGTGATGGGACTAAACATATGCTTAGGGCCCAGGTTGAATTCAATGTTTAAATGGCATGGCCAAATTAAAGAAGATATTAAAAACTACTATTTTAAATCGGGGAAACTACATAGAAAACTTTGTATGTAGTCTTTTTGTTCAACAGAAGGTTACTCTTGCTTGAAGAGCTATACTGAAGTACTATTACTGGTCTGATTTCAGCTGGTGAAAAAGCTCAACACCTAATGTTGAAGTTATATAGATATATCTGTTGTCATAACCAGGCTAACTAGCTTGTAATCTCATAGACTCAATTACAGTAAAAAAAAACAATGATACAATAAAAATTATACAACCCAAAATTACCCCTGTATGGTTAAATTTAAGAGTGATGGAGCAAAACTGGGTAATTTTTCCAATCTGCAAGTAACAGAGAATACAGTGGTACCCCGACTTAAGAGCAGCTCAACTAAAGAGCAAATCGACTTAAGAGCGGAAAACTGTTTGCATTTTAACTGCCGCCTTACAAATTTTAGATATGGTCTGCTCAACTTACATTTTTTTTCTTTTTTTCAATTTTTAACTTATTTTTTCAATTTTTTAGGTAAGTATCCTGACTTAAGAGTAGCTCGACTTAAGACAGGCATGTCCAAACTTTGGCCCTCCAGAGGTTTTGGACCACAACTCTCACAGTCCTTGGCCAATGGGAATTCAGGCTTGGAATTCTGGGAGTTGTGGTCCAAAACATCAGGAGGGCCGAAGTTTGGACATGCCTGACTTAAGAGCATGCATTCGGAATGGATTAAATTCGTAAGTTGAGCTACCACTGTACAGTCAAGGGCAGGGTAAGAATTTGAACAGTTTCGAATTCTATGCTTTTTCTCCTTTCTAGTATGCAAAAAAGTATACAAAACCAGGAGCTCCATCTACCATCTTCTCAGTTAATGTAGACACCCTCTATATGCTTGCAGATGGTATCTGGTTCAATATCCATCATCTTCAGCTCAGCAGGAGAAAGCTGTGTCTGAAGCCGTATAGAGCACGGTCGGTCACTGAGTTACATGCATCAAGGACCAACAGCCTAAGGACAACACTGACTCTAGGCATTCATGAGCAGAAAATTGTTTCATGCAGCAAAGCCAGCTGGTGGAAAGAAAAGAAGTAATTTTGTCAGCTTCCTGTTTCCTCTAAGTTCCTAATCTGTTCCCAATCTTGAGTCCCCAGATGTTCTTGAACTAAAACTCACTGGACCCTTCACCACTTACTATTGTGTATAAAACGATAGTAAGGCTGCACCTGGAGTATTGTGCACAATTCTGGTCACCGCATCTCAAAAAAGACATAGTGGAACTGGAAAAGGTGCAAAAGAGAGCAACTAAAATGATTACTGGGCTGGGACACCTCCCTTATGAGGAAAGGCTAAAACATTTGGGGCTCTTTGGTCTGGAAAAAAGGCGCCTGAGGGGGCCTATGATTGAGACGTACAAAATAATGCAGGGCATGAGTAAAGCGGATAGAGGGAAGCTCTTCCCCCTCTCACAAAATACCAAAACTAGGGGACATCCACTCAAATTGAGGGCTGGGAGAGTAAGACCAGGCCAAAGAAATTTTTTTTCACCCAGTGTGTTGTTAGTCTGTGGAACTCCTTGCCACAGGATGTGGTGATGGCATCTGGCCTGGATGTCTTCAAAAGGGGATTGGACAGATTCCTGGAGGAAAAGTCCATCACAGGTTACAAACCATGATAGAGATGTATCATCTCCAGGCTTAAAACCGGGGTACTTCAAGGACCAGATGCAGGGGAGTGGTATTTATTTATTTATTTATTTATTTATTGGTCTTATATACCGCCCGCCTTCCCAGAAGAACTCCGGGCGGTTTACAACATAAGAAATACTAATAACAGCTATTAAATAAGCAATTAAACAGTTTAAAAACAGTTAAATACAGATAGCCAGACTAAGCGATAAAGAATGGCTTTGCAGATGGCGCGGGGGGGGGGAACCTTTTGAAGAGATATCTCATAAGATATCTAGTCTTGTGGGCTGTCAGAGGCATTTGGTGGGGCCACTGTGAGATACAGGAAGCTGGACTAGATGGGCCTTTGGCCTGATCCAGCATGGCTCTTATATTCACTAGCTATGGTGGCCAGGATTTCTGGGAGTTGCAGTCCAGGAACAGCTGGGAACACAAGGTTGGGAACCACTGCTCTAGAACTCTGCTCAATCCTCACATGGTTCACAAGGGCAGACTTTTGGGGAAAGGTAACACAAAGGGCCATTAACACCCCCCCCTGTTTTTTTTTGTGGCTGGTGGAAGCATCCTGGGAATAAAATGTTACCATGCCATCCTTCAATTGATGGAGGAGGGGATGGTATTTAAGCCTTAGCTTTATATTATATAAACAGAGAATGAGGATAGACGCCTTTATCTTCTCACTATATATGGAGATGCGAACCCAAAAGAAAAGAAAGCTGTGATAAAAAAAATCCTTCTTTGAATACTCACTGATAGTAAGAAAATGCCCTATTTGCAGGTGGTAGTGCCGGAAGGAAAAATAAGTGAGAAACAGACATACAATGTGGAAACATACAAGGCATAAGATCCAAGGTTCAGACCAGTCTGTGTCCTATAAACAAAAAATAGGAGCAAATTATATCAGGATGCTACCAAAATTGCAGGTACAGGTTATTTACTTTTCTTTCTTTGAGAGGTACATCGTTCCTTCACATCTCTTTCCCAAACCCATTTACTTAGTCAATCAAAGGTTTAAAAGCTCCTTTGAAACAGGGCTGACAAGAAAATGTGGGGGAAAGGGGTGGAAGAAAGCAAACTAATTTACATTTAGTATTAGATGGAGTGGTTGTCAACACAGGCTGTACAGTATTCAAAGCTGATGGCAAAGCAGGATAAACGTGGCTCTGATGTTGAGTTATATTTCTACCCAATCATACTTAGCAAGACCTAAAACATTTCCAGCAGTACGGGCTATATATCTGACTCTGTAAATATCTGTAAAGCAGGCCATTTTGCAATTAACTTGAGAATGGAGAACAGAGGAACAGTGCACAAAAAGCCAAAAAGAAGATATACTGTATCATTATCTCTGCTCAACTGGCCAAATCACGGTTATTTTGAGAAAAAACAAAACAGTAATTTTAATTCTTCTTAATTAATGTTTAAATAACTGAATATTTTCAATGTAATTTATTCTGCTCAGGATCCAATAAAAACATGTAAAGTTCTAGCTGAAAATAAAGCATTGATTTCATTTCAAAATTACTTCTTGATTGAAATCCTCTTGCACAGCCATGCAAAAGACATTAACTTTTAGAGATAAATTGCCTCAAGATAAGAAGTGTCTGTAGATATCTGTGGAACACTGAGTCATGTGACTTAGTACTTTTCACTATTTATTTATTCATTCATTCATTCATTCATACAACTTACATGCTGCCCCCTACCCAGAGGTCTCTGGGTGGCTTACAGTTAAAATAAACAATTAAAAAATTTCAATGTCAATCAACTTTTAAAAATGATAAAAAACATTTAAATACAATACACACTAAAATTACTATCAGGACCCACAATCTATATCAATTAAAGAACTTCTGGGATAGGATATTGATATGACATTCCAAAAAATATAGGCCGGAATCCTCTTGCTTCTTGCGCAGAACTTATTATATTTTATAACCTGAAATCCTGCTTCAGATTTAAGCATGTATTTTGAGAAGTTTAGGAGAAAACGTACTGCTGTTCTCTCTGACAGACATTGCATCTTTATGTATCTGTCTTTTAGATATAGGACTTTCATGGTGCCGTGATTTAACTACTGTACTGCAGCTGTAACTAGGCTCACAACCTGGGGTTGAATTTCAGGTACCCGCTCAAGGTTCACTCAGCCTTCCAGCCTTCTGAGGCCAGTAAAATGAGTGCCCAGCTCTCTCTCTCTCTCTGTGTTTGTGTGGCCTGCATACTTACCTGTGTAAACCATCCAGAGAGTGCTAAAAGCAGCACACATCTCATTGCATGCACACAGCCCACCATTAGATAATGCACTACTGGGAGGGGGGGTTTACAACAGTTATAAAATACACAGAATCAACTACACCTACCCAGATACACACTTAACAAGATAAAACCAGTAGGACAAGTGGCACCAATAGTAGGTTCATGATAAAGCAGCAAGATAGGAGGCTTAAAATCTGACAGGATTGGAGTTTTACGTTGCTTTCTAAAAGTTAACAGCGAGCGCCGTTACACTTAGTTAACACAGCAAAGTAAAACGATATCATGATCCTTTCAGGGCTTCCCAACTTCAACGGACTTGACTTTGCATTTTTTGCCTCTGGCGCACCTGTTTGAAGGCACAGAAACCCTGGCAGGACAAGAGAGGGGCACACACACACACACACACCCAACTCGTGGGCGCAGGACTGTAAGGGGTCATTAACCATACACTCCAGAAAGAGAAACAAACAAAAAAAACCCCCATACATTAAAAAATAACGGTTTTTAATGGGGGAGGCGAGAGCATCCCTCATCCCTGATTCCTCTTTCCAGGAGATGAAGAGGCTACGAGATCCTGTGCTTGTCTTGCCAGAGGAGCCCCTTCCTACACTGTTTCATTGTTGTTGTTTGTTTGTTTTTCCTCCCCCCCCCCGCTTTGTTTTATCCTTCCTCCTCTTGCGGGGCTTCCCTCTTTTATCCAAGGAGGGAGCCATCTCTCTCCCCGACCAGGGCGATATTTGTGAGAGAGGAGGACGCCGTCGGGGGGGGGGAGGAAAGCAACCCGCATGCACCGGTCCGCAACACCCACACACCCACACCTGCTTCTGTGCACACCCACACCCACACCTGCTTCTGTGCACACCCACACCCACACCTGCTTCTGCGCGCGCACACACTTGCTTCCGCGCACAGACACACACACACACCTGCTTCTGTGCACACACACACACACACACACACACACACACACACACGCACACACACGCACACACACATCTCTGCTTGTGCACACACTCACCTGCTTCTGCACACACACCCCTGCTTCTGCACAGACACACATATCTGCTTGTGCGCGCACACGCACACACCTCTGCTTGTGCGCGCACACGCACACACATCTCTGCTTGTGCACACACTCGCCTGCTTCTGCACACACACCCCTGCTTCTGCACAGACACACATCTCTGCTTGTGCGCGCACACGCACACACCTCTGCTTGTGCGCGCACACGCACACACATCTCTGCTTGTGCACACACTCGCCTGCTTCTGCACACACACATCCCTGCTTCTGCACACACGCGCACGCACACACACACACACACACACACACACCTGCTTCTGCTCTCCGGGTGGGGGAAACGACACCCAGGCTCCCTCCCCTGATTGCCCCCACTCCCTCCCCGGCCTGCGATTACCGCCAGGATCCTCGTGACCCCGAGGGGCGCGCGCTGCGGGGTCTCCATGGCTCAAGAGGGAGCGGCCAAAAACCCGGGCAGGGCTCGTAGCAGGCGAGACACGCTCTTCCCTGCCCCCCCCTCCAGGAGAGACACGCAAACACTTCCGGTTTCCATCGCGAGCTCGCCACTTTGCGGGGCAAGCAGGCGACGGAAGGCTGGTGTTCCCTCGGCTACAAGTCCCCAGAATACACCCACCCACCCCCACAAATTTAAAAACAAACAAACAGAAACAACCCCCGCCGCCGCCGCCGCCGCCGCCAAATCCATAGACAGGGCTCCATCGCTTGAACCGTTTTCCTTTTTTAAAAAGAAAATCTACACACTTTGCCCCCTTTTCGGGTTCAAAAGTGAGCCGGAAGTATTGGGTGCTATTCAGTGTTTTGAAGTCCCGCCGGACAACCTCTCGGGTAGTCTCGCGATGAGAGGGTTCTTCTCGGGGAGGGAGGGAGGGAGGTCCGTGATTCTCGCGAGACTCTTGTGGGAGGGATGGTATAAATAAGGCGCACACGCGGCCAGGACCCGCTTTCTTTTTGGGCGGGCGTGGAGCGTGTTTGGTGGGGTGGTGTTGCTGCTGGCTTTCGTTGCGCTTTGGGGGAAGGGCGCAGAGATAAAAAACGCGGTTTAAAATCAGTTTTCCCTCCAAAAGACGAGAGCAAGGGAAACTTGACAAAGGATTTTAGGGGTGGCGTGTTACCGCCTACTCGTTTCGCGTTACTTTTATTAGGATTAGAGTAGCGACGCTTCAAATTCTAGTTCACGGTTCTTTGAAAGCCTCGTAGGGAAAGTTAGTACTGTGGTTGCAGAATGGAAGTTAAAGCGTGTAGGGATTGATAGAATTTGCAAGAACAGAAGAACTCTTAAAGCAAATAGAGCAGTTGGTAACGGGAGAGGGGACCTAGTTTTCAACATTTTTATTTTTATTTAGTTGATTTATATACCGCAGCCACCTAGCAACATTTGAGACCAGGCATATTTGAGCTCCTCTTACTAATATCTATGTATTTAGCTTGCTTACTGCTTAATATACTGGTAGCTGCGTTCTTTGGGTGGGTAGCAGCTGATGTACAAATACAATTCCCCCGCCCCCTTTAGCGTTTGGCTTGGTGGTGGGGCCTGCAACTATGTACAAATACAAATAACCCAATAAACTAAAACAGTTGATGCATAAGTAGACAGTACAAGGCAGTACAGTGCTATAGTTAGATTTTTATGGTTATTTTTTAAACTGGGAGGGTGGGTCATTGGTGAACCTTAGTTTATAAGAGTATACTCCATAAATGAGTCACAGTAGAAAACATTTGGTTTTGCAAGCTGTTAGTTTACAGTATTCAAACTTGGTTTCAAAGAAAGCCATAGTTAGGCCTGATTCAGAACAGTAATTATTTATTATTTCTTCTAGAGTATTTTTACCCCACCTTTCTCCTTGGAAAAGGGCCCAAGATGGCTTACAGTAATGAGTGATAATATACAGAACACTTCAATTAAGATATGTTCAAGTATTTGAGAACAAGGAATTGAGGGTCATCTTACAGCATTAATAGACATATTAAAGCAACATGTTTATGAGTAGTCATAAACACAGTCTATGTGAACCTGTAGATTCATATAAAATACACATGGTAGTCCATCATTCAGGAAGAACTTGCCTGAAGAGAAAGGTCTTTGTGTTTGAATAAATTCAAAATTTATTGACTATCATAGATCATTATAGTATGTAAGATGAGAGTGAGGAAAAGGGTACTCGATGTACTAATGTCTTCAAAACTTTGCTTTTAAGTTACATGTTATACCCACACCTACCCTTTCAAATGATATCTTGAAGTTGGCTTAAATCAATTGCAGCCATGTTCTGTAGTTTCCCATTTATTTTTTTGCCTGAGTTTTAGAAAGTAGGTTCAGAAATTATATTCTTCACAGAAAAATTCCATACACTATCAAGATTGGTGAAATTCTAGGTCTCCCATTTGTGAAACATGATTAAGAGGATGAGGTCTACAATTCCAGTGTCGCCTCTGAGCTCCATATATGTGTGCATGCTCATCTAGATTCTAGAGATTGCCCTCCCCATGTATTAAATGGTCCAATTCAGAAGGAAGAATATCTGTTGTTGAAAGTGAAACTCCAAAATAACACTAGAGAAAGTAGTAGAAGATGATAGTCTAAGCCAGGAGGTACTTAAGTTCTTTCTAGAGATAAGCAAAGCATAGTCTCTCGAGTAGTTCTGTTGCTCATGAAAGGTCTATTGGCTCACCTACACATTAAGGAAAACAAGTTTAATACTGTGTCAAAATGTGTGATTATAATATGTGAGAAATACAAATGAAGATGGAATTTAAAATAAAGCAGGAAAGGGAACATGTAAACATTGTGGTAGTTGTTGCAAATGAACTGAAGTGGTTTTTAATAGGACACTAAGACAGAAAAACTAAAGATGGAAGTATGAATAAGATATTTACAATGTTCTTGAAAAATGTCCTTTAAATTCCTAGTTGTTTAGTTACCCATATGTTCCTGGTCTATGTATTCAGTTCAGTGACCATCAGCTCCATCTCATCCCAACTTGAGGGCCATCTCTACTCCTTGATTTTAATTCTACAATTCCAAAGTGAAATGGGAATCAGGCTTGTGTTCAACTTTGTCTGCTTGCTTGACTAATAGATAATATTTTCCAAATCAGATTATACATGGGCTTCTTAGATTCCTGATCTGGCAAGATAATTTATCCAAGATGTTTAGATTTCCAACTGTCTGAGGAACGATTCTTGTCAGTTTTCTAGTTAAAAAGTTGTAATTAGTTTGCTGTGAAATTCAAGCATTATTAAATACTTTAGAATAAGATTACAGTGGTTGCTATGTAGGAAAAAGGTCAAGTGAAGGACTTGCAGTGTGATATGTTTTCTTAATAGATTCCCCAAAAAGGAAAAATTACTGAACAAGACTAGATCAGAACCGATATAGATCAGCATAGTCTGTTACATATTTAGTAAAGTCAGCAGAGGTTTCTCTTTTAGTAATATCTTGAGGCAAAAATCTCCACTGTAGTAGATCACACATGAACACCTGGAAAGTGAGTAGAAAATACATTTACAACAACAACAACAACAAGTTTATTGATTAGCCAATTAGGCCATATCAAATACAAAAACCACAGTAAACACATCAACAGATTAAAATAGAATACTGAAACTAAAACATTTGGAACATAATTGAGGTTTTACATGTCACTGTCACCCCTACAAGAAACTCCTATTTGATCAATATAAAGAGATCTCACACCCTGCCACCTTGAATATAAATTTGGCCACACCACGGACAACCTGCATGTTGGGACTGTGAAGCAGGAAAAAAGGTCTAAGGTCCACACACCAATGTGCAACTTTAACCAACAATTCTGATAAGTGATTTCGTCTAGGAACAGAATATCACTCACAGTCAAGTAGGATGTGAGCAATATCCTCAATGCCGGGCACCACAGATGCATGTTCTTTCACAATAAGGCAAATTATGAAAACAATCCTATTTGTTCATGGACTCCAATAATTCAAATCTTAACCTAGTGAAAGCCTTTCTGAGGATGAGATCAACTAATTGTTAAATAATTTTTGCAATGAAATACCAATTTGTTCTTAGATTGCCATCTTACTGCTCTATTCTTAGAAAGAAGCTCCATATCTAGTTGAGCACTGAGATCCTGGGCTCTCTGTTTAAAAATATATTTAGCCTGGTGTCCACTTGAGAGTAAACACTGAGTGGAAAACCCAAAGTGAACAATTGTAAGACCAATTTGGCTAACCCAAGAAATGGGGATGGCAGACTCTACCTGTTCAACTAGACATAGCTTAGGAAGTCTTATCTAAACCCATAGACTGGACCTTCAACCAAAAGGAAAAAGCCTTGAATACTGTATGATTAGAGAGTGAGTAAATTCCTGTTTCCGCCCTAACAGCATAGACAGCCATATTTTTATCAGTCGCCAGGATACTTCTCAGAAAATGGGTCTGGACTAATTCTAACAAGGGAGCTTTACTTAGGCCCCAAATTTCTGTGCCATAAATCAACACTGGCATTTTGCCCTGAAAACTTTCGTTATAGGAAGAAGAGAACCAGGGTGGTTATAACTAATTTATAAAGCTGTTTCACACTTAATTCTGCCCTTAGGGTGCTTCTTTTGAAGTGATTTAGCCAAGACCCTGTGTGACTAAAGGTAATTCCTAAGTAAGTGAACGAATCAACCTGTTCAATAGACTTGCCATTAGTGTACCAATTGTGTATCACATTACGTTTGCTAAATACCATCACTTTAGATTTGGTTTTATTAATAGTTAGAAAGCTGTCGATGCAATAGGTGTATAACTTTTGTAACAACCTTTTTAAGCCAATCTGCGAGTGGGCCATCAGAACCATATCATCGGCATATAGAAGGATGTTCAGAAATTTGTCATGATTTTTTAACATATGAGTATTGGCGTCACATAGATATCCTGGTAGCAATTAATATAAAGATTGAAAGGTGTTGGAGCTAGAATGCATCCCTGTCTAACACCCTCATGCGTAGGGATTGACTTTGAAAGAGAGCCATTTATGCCTACGCGGATTTTCAAATGCGTGTTCAAATGAAGAGCCTTAATTAAAGCATATTTAAGCTAGCCAATTTCTTCCACAGTAAATATTGAATCAAAAGCACCACTAAGATCAATAAAAGCAGTATACAAATGTTTACTTTTTGAAATTTGTCTGGATGCAAAATGATGTAAGACAAAACAGTTATCTATCGTAGATCTTCCTGGTCTGAAACATGCTTGCCTCCTCCACTAGTATGTTCCTCTCCAAAGTCCAATCTGTGATTTTATTCACCAGGTGTTTGGCATACATTTTGGCCACTATTCCAATTAGACTAATCGGTCTATAATTTTTTGGGTCATCTTTATCACCCTTCTTATGCAATGGGATAATAATGGCGACTTCCCAGCCTATTGGAATACAGCCTGTGTAATCAATATAAGAAAACAAACCTGCCAATAAGGGTACCCACCAATTGATATGGGACTTAAAGAGTTCAGGGGGTAGAAAATCTTCACCAGGAGCCTTATTTGGCTGCAGGGATTGAATAATTGATATAATTTCTGCGACCGCAACTGGGGGCCAGAGAGGAAGATCTTTGATAAATGATGTTTTCATGCAAGTGAGTTTGTACATTTTCCTGAGAAGGTGCTGAAAATAAATTTTCATAAAACTCCTCCCAGATTGAAGTTGGAATAGGAGTATCAAACTGAAATTTGCATTCCTTCAAAAGTCCAGATACAGTATTCCAAAAAAATACTGATCCCCCCCTTAGTTTGCAGTTCCAAGTCCGCCCATATTTTAGCTTTGTTAATGGCTTTTTTCTTGATTATAAGTTTCTTATAAATGCGTCTGGTCTTCAACATTTCAGTATGACTATCTGCAGATTGATGAATTAGAGCTTGATGCATAACAGCTCTTAAATGTTTTCTATTGTAATAACATTCCGAGTCAAACCAGTACGACCTTCGGTTCTGGTAATTCTTTAAAGGGCTGTTAGCTGTTACGAATTGGGCTTTTAAAGCATTGCAAAGATCGGCATAATAAGGCAAAGCTATGACAGATTTATTGGAGCTTGAGGCAATTGCAGTGTTCCAAAGCTTAGCTTGTTCTGAGTTCAAACAGTTGGCTAAACCCTCTGTATTCACCTTGGCCCAAATTAACTTCCTATTTTGCCTTACTTGGACATTAAAAGAGATAATTTTATCAAAAGGGGGGTAGTAGTTCTAATATCTGAACTGCCCCAAAACTTAACCTTTAATAGGCTGATGATCACTAACCTCCCTCACCAGCACTTGAATATCAGAAAATAAATTTCTATCATAAGAGACACAAATGTAATATACCACACTGCTGTGATTGCCTGCATGATAAGTAAAAGGATAAATATAACCAGGATCTTTGCCACCTAAAATAAATAAATTACATTTATAGATCAGATATATCAATTGAGAACCAGCCACATTTCTTTTAGCACCCGTAGAAGACAAAGGGACTTGATTCATTAAATAGTCCTTGGGGATAATTCCCCGCTCTACAAAATCCATTTAGGAAGGTCCCACTCTAGCATTAAAATCACCTAATAAGATCACTGTGGCATTGGGAAAAGATAAATTTAACTTAATCAAGGAATTTTCGAGATTAGCCCACATATATGGGCGATAATACGGAGATGAATAGGGTGGAAGGTAGACATTCACAATTATCCATAGAGATGATTTTAAAGAAAACTTGATAGCTAAATAATGAGGAGCATCATCAAAAACAAGTTGCTGCCCCTGCCATCCCAGCTCAGCGTTAATGGTCAAACCTCCTGAAACCCGACTCTTAGACCACTATGTAAAATGCGGTAAATAGATAGTCTCATTTGACAGCCAGGTCTCCTGCAGGGGCTATAAGGTTGAAGGAAGAAAGAAAGAAACTCGGATTCGGGTCATAGAATCATAAAGTTGGAAGAGACCTCAAGGGCCTTCCAGTCCAAACCCCTGCCACGCAAGGACCCCCATCACAGTATATTCAACACGTGGTCAACCAGCCTCTGCTTAAAAACCTCCAAAGAAGGAGACTCCACCACCCTCCATGGCAGCATATTCCACTGCCGAACAGCTCTAACCATCAGGAAGTTTTTCCTAATGTTCAAATGGAATCTCTTTTCTTGTAGTTTGAAACCATTGCCCCGAGTCCTAGTTTCTGAAACCATGGAAAACAAACCTGTTCCCTCTTCAATATAACATCCTTTCAAATATTTAAACATAACTATCATATCCCCCTCAGCCTTCTTTTTGAAAGACTAAACATTCCCAGTTCCCTAAGCCATTCCTCATATGACATTTCTTCGAGACCTTCAACCATCCTGGACGCCCTCCTCTGTACCCACTTGAGGTTGTCAACATCCTTTTAAAATTGAGGTTCACAGAACTGGACACTATTCCAGGTGGGGTCTGACCAGAGCAGAATAGTGTGGTACTGTCACTTCCCTTGATCTAGACACTATGATCTTGTTGATACAACTGATCAAGTCAAGTTGTTACCTTAAAAATTGGCATTTGGGGTGGTTCGTTATAAATTGCCAATGCACCAATATAAATTGCCAATGCAGCATTGGTGGTTCATCAAAATTGCCACGCTGAGTTAGTTATATAGCAAAAGGTTTATTAAAGACAGATAGAGATACAACACAGAACACATACAGTACAGAAAATAGGTTAGCTTAAGGATCCAAGGCATAGCACAGGCCAGATGGCCCTGCTGTCCTGGACCAAGGCTTCTGATGATTTTTATAGTTTTCTGTGTGGTTCTATGATCTAAGAATGCTGACGTATTTTGTACGCCCTTACACGTGCCTACATGTGCTTTCATGTGCTTGTTCATCAGTTCATGTTCTTGCCCTATAGCCATTTGGCCATCAAAGCCTAGAATGACCTGACCCTAGGCTTGCTTCTCACTTCCTAGCTAACCACAAAATATTTGCTGATCTTCATAGACTGGCACCCACGAGCTGTTAAGATATCATGCCAAGTCCCAGCTGTTATGCCAAGTTTTGTTGGGTCAACCCGACCTTTTACCCTGTCAGCATATTTGGATCTGCTTATAATATATTTTCATTTTGCTCATGCTCATCCATCCTTATCAGAACCAAGAATCGCATTGGCTTTCCTGGCCGCCGCATCATACTGCTGACTCATATTCAATTTGTGGTCCACCAAGACTCCCAGATCCCTTTCACAGGTACTATTTTCCAGCCAGGTATCTCCCACCCTATATCTTGTGCAATTCATTCTTTTTACCTAGATATAGCACCCTTCATTTCC
The DNA here is from genome assembly GCA_037367245.1 of Phrynocephalus guinanensis. Lineage (NCBI taxonomy): Eukaryota > Metazoa > Chordata > Lepidosauria > Squamata > Agamidae > Phrynocephalus > Phrynocephalus guinanensis. Next base: position 166,090,448 of record CM074733.1, read on the forward strand.
CTCTGTTGAAATCCATTCTGTTAGCTTTGGCCCAGTACTCTAATTTGTCAAGGTATTTTTGGATTTTCATCCTATCCTCTAGGAAATTAGCAACCCCTTCCAATTTGGTATCATCTGCAAATTTAATTAGCATACTCTATTCCTTCCTCCAAGTCATTAATAAAGATATTGAACAGCACTGGACCCAGAACAGAGCCCTGGGGTACCCCACTGGTCAGATATCTCCAAGTTGAAGAGAGGCCTTTTATGATCACCCTTTGGGTGCGATCAGCCAGCCAATTTCAAATCCACCTAACAGTAGCACTGTCCATCCCACTTTCTACTAACTTGTCAGCAAGAATACCATGAGGAACCTTATTGAAGGCCTTACTAAATTCCCAATAAGCAATATCCACAGCATTCCCCTGATCCACCAGGCCTGTAACTTTATCAAAGAGGAGATCAAATTAGTCTAGCATAACTTGTTTTTTAGAAACCCATGTTGACTTCTTTTAATGACAGTATTGTTTGTTGAATAACTACATACTGCCTGTTTAATAATCCGCTCTAGGATCTTTTCAGGAATTGAAGTCAAACTGACTGGGCGGTAATTATTTGGGTCCTCTTTTCTCCCCTTTTTGAAGATGGGGACAACATTAGCCCTCCTCCAATCGATAGGGATTTCCCCTGTTCTCCAGGACTTCTCAAAGATGATTGCCACTGGTTCTGAAATTACTTCTGCCAGTTCTTTTAATATCCTTGGGTGTAATTCATCTGGCCCAGGAGGCTTAAATTCATTTAATGTTTCCAGGTGTTCCTGTACTACCTCTCTACCTATTCTATGTTGCAATTCCCATCCCATATACCCCTCATCCCAATACCTCCCATCCCAATACCTCATCTACTCTTTGTGCCAAGGGAACTGTTATTTCCTTTTTGGAGAAAACTGAGGCAAAGAAGGTGTTGAGTAGTTCTCTCTTTTCCTTGTCTCCTGTTAGTCTCTCTGCCTGGCAATAACCAGTTACTATCATTTCCTTATTTTTCCTTTTTGCTGTGGACATAACTAAAGAAACCCTTTTTACTATTTTAATCTCACTGGAAAGTCTAAGTTCATTTTGCGCTTTAGCTTTTCTTACCATCTCCCTGCATATATTAGCTGTTTGCTTATATTCCTCTTTGGTGCATTTTCCATTTTCCACTTCTTGTACTAGTTTTTTTTAATAGTTAGCTGAGTTGAAAGTTCTTTAGTAAACTAAACCATTGCGGTTTCTTTAGACCTCTCCCATTTTTCTTCTTGGAACAATTTTAGTTTATGCCTTTAATATCTCCCTTTTAAATAACTCCCATCCATCATGGACTCCCTTCTCTTTCAGTGTTTCAGTCCATGGAATTCCCTAAGTTTACAAAAATTGGCTTTCTTAAAGTCCAGGATTCTTGCCTGACTATGCTTAGCTTCTCCTTCCAACTGTATTACAAATTCCAAGGGGGCATGGTCACTTTTACCTAAAGATCCCACCACTTTGACCCTATTTATAAGGTCCTCCTTATTGGTTAAGAACATATCTAAAATGTTTGTGCCTCTTGTTGCCTCCACTACCTTCTGGACCATGAAATTGTCTGCAAGGGCGGTAAGAAATTTGTTAGACCTTGCATTCTTAGCTGAGTTGGAGTGCCATCATACTGTATATCAGGATAGTTAAAATCTGCCATTAGTACTACATCTCTCCCTTTTGACTGTGTGCCCATCTCACAGAAAGCATCATCCCACTCTTCTACCTGGTTTGGGGGGTCTATAATATATGCCCACAGTGACATGCCTCCCAGTTTTTTCAACCCTAATTTTCACCCAAATACTCTCAACATGCTTCCCCTGCTGTTTATCATGTATTTCTTCAGCACTATAAATGTTAATTAGAGATGGGCACGACTTGAAAATTTTTTTTTTCGAGTTGTCGTTAGTCGGGCCAGTCCCATTTCGGGTCGTTTCCGGTTTTCGCGAAAATTCGCAAAAATTAGTCGGTTCGTTTTTTCGTTTTTTCGTTGTCGTTAGTACTGGTTTTTTTGGGGGGGAGCGGGCTCCTGGAGGCACCTCTGTGGGGTGGGTGCCTCCTCTGGCCCGCTATAAAGGGAAAGTGGGCTCCTGGAGGCATCCCTTCCTCACCTGCTGCTGCTGCAAAATGCTATGCAATAGCCATATGGATATTGCATAACATAATGTGCAGACGTGAGACCAGTGTGAGAGTGATAGGGTCATACCTTCCCTGCACAAGGCTCCCGCACCACCATGTCTCACACAGAAGGGAATTGTACTTGCTGCGTGTAGTGCAATGCAAGCAAGTAGATCTGGCTTTAAGGTGGCTTAGTGCAAGAGCTAGGGTTAGGCTAGTGACGGGTAAGGTTACGGTGGGCTAGTGGGTTGCACCTCTGGGTGCCTCTCTGACCCACTAAGAAGACAGTCTGTGACGTATGGGTACGGAGTCAAGGGTTAGGGTTAGGGCTAGGGCAGGTTTTAGGGGGCTTTTTGGCACATCCCAGAAGTCTCCATGGCCAAGTGGCCATGCGACTGGTGGGATGGCTCCAAAAATTTGCATGGTCGTCCACTCCCACATGACTGGCCACTTGGCCAGCCCATCATTGCGCAGGTGTAAATAAAATAAAATAAAATAGAATAAAATAAATGGAGGACAGAGGAGGAGAGGAGAGACATTTTGTTGCAAGAAAAAACCCACTGCTACTGTGAAAAATCTGTCAGTTTATAAATTTTCGCGTGTTTCTGTTGTGCTTGTGTGTTTTTGGACCACGATTTCAAAAAACAATATTGCGTTTGCCGCCCCATTTTGGATCCCCCGCCCGCACCGCATGGCATGGCGATGGCGACTCGCGAGTCCGGCTGCCCAGGACGGGGGGGAGGCGGGACCCCCCCCCTCCAGAAACCACCCCTCCGGTAGGTGCCCTGCGCCCTTAGTCAAGCAGGCATTTTTCCGCCTGCTTTTTTGGCCCGGGAATGGGTGGGGGGAGAGTTTAAAAGTTTTTTCCTGTGCCGTCCGTGCCGCTTGCTTGCGCTTTAATTGCGGCGGCCGGCGGCCGGCGAGACTGGGCTTTTTGCTGGCTGCGAGCCTGCAGTGAGTCCCACCAGAGCAGCCCAGGACGGGGGATGAGGGGGGAGGCCGGGGACCTCCAGAAACAACCCCTCTGGTAGGTGCCCTGAGGCACGGCAGGCATTTTCCCGCCTGCTTTTTGGCCGGGAACCGGGTTTTTTTAACTTTTAAAAACTTTTTTCTGTGCCGCGTGTGGCATCGCGCGATCTCGCGATGCAAGGAACGAGCACGACAAATCAGACCAAAATTGTTCGTTCGTCGGTTCGAGCTTGAAGTCTGGGGGAGTAATTCCCGTTACCGTTTCCGTAGAGTAACGGAACCGAGTAACGGAAACGGAAACGGAAATACCGCTAAGTCGTGCCCATCTCTAATGTTATTATATAAAGCTACACCTCCTTTCTTACTAGGTCTATTCCTTTGAAACAGGTTATACCCTCTAATAATTACATTCCAATTATAAGTCTCATCCCACCATGTTTCAGTGATTCCAATTATGTCATATAATATTTATTTTTCTGTATTAGGAGTTCCAGCTTCTCTTGTTTGTTCCCCATGCTCTGTGCATTGGTGTAGAGACATTTGAGGCTGTGTGCTTCTTACATGTCCTTTGCTGAATCTGTTTTTCCTCACACTGATGCTCTGCACTACTCCTTGTCCTGCTTCTACATCAACATTTGTGCTATTCCCCACAACCCCTGTATCTCTACCTTTAAGGAAAATTTCTCCCTCCCCCTGAGAACTCAGTTTAAAGCTCTCATCAAATTTTCAAGCCTCTTGGCGAAAGTATTCCTTCCAGCAGTGTTGAGATGTACCTCATCCTCATCAAATAGCCCATCTGAATGAAATATCAAACCATGGTCCAAGAATCAAAATTGTTCCTGTCACATACTTTTCTCATTCTGAAAAACAAAATTTGGATATTGTCCCAGATGGTCCTGCATTGTAAGGAAACAATCAAAAGTGTTGCTGCCAAGGTCAGTCATCAGTAGCTGAACTCTGCTCTGGTAGGATGAAGCTGTACTGTACTCATGTCGCCAATAGATTTGTTTCTGCCTTGTATTTCTGGGTTAGAGATGGGCACGACTAGAGATGGGCACGACTTGAAAAAAAATTTTTTCGAGTTGTCGTTAGTCGGGCCGGTTCCGTTTCGGGTTGTATCCGTTTTTTGCGAAAATTCGCAAAAATTAGTCGGTTCGTTTTTTTGTTTTCGTTAGTACTGGTTTTTTGGGGGGGAGCGGGCTCCTGGAGGCACCTCTGTGGGGTGGGTGCCTCCTCTGGCCCGCTATAAAGGGAAAGTGGGCTCCTGGAGGCACCCGTGGGTGCCTCCTATCCTCACCCACTAGGAAGGGGAAGCAGGCTCCAAGAGACCCCTCAACATGGGGGTCTCCCCTCCTCACCTGCTGCTGCTGCTGCAAAATGCTATGCAATAGCCATATGGATATTGCATAACAGAATGTGCAGACAGTGACTGTGAAGACTAGTGGATGGCACTGAACCCAGAGCCATAGTGAGATGCCTAACTAAGGCTCTCACACTACCATGTCTCACACAGAAGGGAATTGTACTTGCTGCGTGTAGTGCAATGCAAGCAAGTAGATCTGTCTTAGGGTTAAGGTGGGTTAGTGCAAGGGCTAGGGTTAGGCTAGTGACGGGTAAGGTTACGGTGGGCTAGTGGTTGCACCTCTGGGTGCCTCTCTGACCCACTATGAACGGAGTCAAGGGTTAGGGTTAGGGTTAGGGGGGCTAGGGCAGGTTTTAGGGGGCTTTTTGGCACATCCCAGAAGTCTCCATGGCCAAGTGGCCATGCGATTGGTGGAATGGCTCCAAAAATTTGCATGGTTGTCCACTCCCACATGGCTGGCCACTCGGCCAGCCCATCATTGTGCAGGTGTAAAAAAATAAAATAAAATCAATGGAGGACAGAAGAGGAGAGGAGAGACATTTTGTTGCAAGAAAAAACCCACTGCTACTGTGAAAAATCTGGCAGTTTATAAATTTTCGCGTGTTTCTGTTGTGCTTGTGTGTTTTTGGACCACGATTTCAAAAACAATATTGCGTTCGCCGCCCCATTTTGGATCCCCCGCCCGCACCGCATGGCATGGCGAAATGGCGACTAGAGTCCGGCTGCCCAGGACGGGGGGGAGGCGGGACCCCCCCTCCAGAAACCACCCCTCCGGTAGGTGCCCTGCGCCCTTAGTCAAGTAGGCATTTTTCCGCCTGCTTTTTTGTCCCGGGAATGGGTGGGGGGAGAGTTTAAAAGTTTTTTCCTGTGCTGTCCGTGCCGCTTGCTTGCGCTTTAATTCCGGCGGCCGGTGAGACTGGGCTTTTTGCTGGCTGGCTGCGAGCCTGCGGCGAGTCCCACCAGAGCAGCCCAGGACGGGGGATGGGGGGGGAGGCCGGGGACCTCCAGAAACAACCCCTCTGGTAGGTGCCCTGAGGCACGGCAGGCATTTTTCCGCCTGCTTTTTGGCCGGGAACCGGGTTTTTTTAACTTTTGAAAACTTTCTGTGCCGCGTGGCATCGCGCACGACAAATCAGACCAAAATTGTTCGTTCGTCGGTTCGAGCTCGAAGTCTGGCGGAGTAATTCCCGTTACCGTTTCTGTAGAGTAACGGAAACGAGTAATGGAAACGGAAACGGGAATACCGCTAAGTCGTGCCCATCTCTAGGCACGACCAGAAATTTTTTTTCCGAGTTGTCGTTTTCCGGGACGGGTCCGTTTCGGGTCATTTCCGTTTTTCGTGAAATTTTATAAAAAATTGTCGTTTCGTTTGTCGTTTGTCATTTCTACCGCGATTTAGCGCGATTTGACTTCCCATTCCCACCCAGAGCATGGGGGCGTCCTGCAATGACCCAGAGCAGGTGGAAAACACTTTAAACTGGGGGTGATGAATAATATATTTAATAAATATATCGTAGCATAAGACTGCATCCAATGCAATAAAGCAAACAAAGTGGGCAGAATGCAATATTCTTTTTTTTGTCTTGGTCAACGCTGAACCGGCTGGCCACCCTACTTGGTCTGGCTGCCTGTTATACTTTTGTTGTTGTTTTGTTTTGAAGCTTTTATCCATCCCATCTCCCCCTCTCAGAGGCAGCAGGAGACACAGACATTCCGTTCCTCCACAAATCTGGATGAGGGTCTACTCCTCTCAATGCCCCCCCCATCTCCAAGGTCCTGGCTTCACATCACACTGTAAAGCCAAGCCAATGCAACCCTGGTCATCTAGCGGTTAGAGTCTGATATTAGGGTTAGGGTTGGAATAGGTAGGGATTGGGCTCTGGGTTGATCTTAAGGAAGACAGCGTGCTGGCGTACGGGCACACAGCTTGGATTAGGCAGAAGAACTCTTAAGTTTTACACTACAGCCCAGATCCCACTAGGCTATACAAGGCGGACTATGGGTGTCCACGTCCACACACAAGGCCAGAGTAAGGGTGTCCACAAGGCCAGCCAGAGTATGAGACCACACAGAGCCTGAGTACCGGAGGCCACAACGCCAGAGTACCTGAGGCCACAAGGCCAGAGTAAGGGCGCCAGCAAGGCCAGCATGGCAGATTTTTGCTTTATCATGGCTGTGTTAACCAGTAAAATGTGTCCTTCTTAGTGGGTCACAGTGTCTTGCAGCCCAGAGGACAGAGTAGGGGAGCCCAAAAGGGCTGCGTCTGAGACCACAGCACAGGGCCCTGCGAAAGGGAGGCCACAAGGCCACAGAGTCCAAGGTGTGTGCTATTATCCCAGCAAACTCCCAGTACGCAGGCAAAATGTCGTTCTTAGTGAGTCACAGTGTTTTGCAGCCCAGAGTGAAGAGTAGCGGAGGACACATAGCCTGAGTCTGAGGCCACAGGGCCTGAGCAGGGGAGGGTCATTGACAGCTCGAGTTACCAAAGGAGCTAGCTGACTGGCCCGAGTTCGGGCTGCCGAAAGGCCAGCAAGGCAGCGTGCTGCCTCTTCAAAGCTGTGCTACAAGCAGTTTTCATCCCTTCTTAGTGAGTCACAGTGTTCTGCAGCCCAGAGGACAGAGTGGCGGGGGCCAAAACATCCACCCTAACCCTAACCCCACCTCCAACTATTCCTGATGAGTGTTCCCACAACTTCTCACATAACTCTTCAACCGCCACCACCTACAAGTGTAGCTTGGTGAACGTAACATTAAGTTTTCTTGTCCGGCAGTCTTTGTTCCAGGGTTTGGGCAAAAATGATTATAAAATGTTTAAGCAGTGTTAAGGAGTGCCAGCTTGAACATCAGGTACAGGTACTGTGTTCAGGTTAGTTGTTAAGCTACATTATGTGAGTATTTTTGCATTTTATTTGCAGGAAAAGCAATCATTACATACAAATAACATAGTTAATGAGGTAAAAAAAGGCAGAATAAGATCCATATACTTTAGCCAAGTCCCAGCAGCAGTGTGCTACAGTAGTAGTACTGTAAGTTTTCATCCCTTCTTAGTGAGCCACAGTGGTTTCCAGCCCAGAGGAAAGAGTGGCTGGAGGAGGCCACATAGCCTGAGTCTGAGGCCGCAGGGCCTGAGTAAGCGAGGCTAAAAGGACCGCTCGATTAGAAGAAGAATGCCTGAATTCCCTTCTCAGTGACTCACATGCAGCCCAGAGGACAGACTAGCGGAGACCCAAAGGCCTGAGTCTGAGGCCACAGGGCCCGAGTAGGGGAGGATCATTGCCAGCTCCAGTACCCAAAGTGGCTGAATGGCCTGAGTACGCCAGTAAATTGTCCTTTTTAGTGAGTCACAGTGTTTTGCAGCCCAGAGGAAAGAGTGGCGGAGGCCACATAGCTTGAGTGAGTCTGAGTCTTAGTAGTAGTCAGTCACAGTTCCTACACCTCCAAGAACCAAGCCTGGAACGTTCAGGCAAATCTTCTATATGGTGACAGACAGAGTGCCACCAGCACGCAAGTACAATTCCCTCCTTAGCGAGCCACAGTGTCTTGCAGCCCAGAGGAAAGAGTGGCGGGGGCCACATAGCTTGAGTGAGTCTGAGTAGTCAGTCACAGTTCCTACACCTCCAAAAACCAAGCCTGGAACTTTCAGGCAAATCTTCTATATGGTGACAGACAGAGTGCCACCAGCACGCAAGTACAATTCCCTCCTTAGTGAGCCACAGTGTCTTGCAGCCCAGAGGAAAGAGTGGCAGGGGCCACATGGGGCCTGACTCTGAGGCGAATGTCTCAAAAATCTCCCAATATAGAATGCAACTTGAAAACATTGTACTGACCAGTGATGAAGAGCACATTATGACAAGTGAGCAGAAAAATATTAAAAATTGGGTCAAAGAAAACGTGACAACAATTATTACTGACTGAGTCACACAGCACAGCACCAAGAACCACACATGGGACTTTCAGACAGGAGTACGCAGTTACGCACACAACAAGTACATTTTCCTTCTTAGTGAGCCACAATGTCTTGTAGCCCAGAGGAAAGAGTGACGGAGGCCACATGGGGCCTGACTCTGAGACCACAGGGCCTGAGTAGGGGAGGATCATTGCCAGGACCAGCACGAGTATCCGAAGGAGCTAGCTGACTGGCGCGAGTATGGGCTGCCAAAAGGCCAGCAAGGCGGCGTGCTGCCTCTTCAAAGCTGTGTGCAACTACAAACAGTTTTCTGCAATTCTTAGTGAGTCACAGACAGTGTTTTGCAGCCCAGAGGAAAGAGTGGCGGAGGCCACATGGGGCCTGACTCTGAGGCCTGAGTCCAGCCTGAAAAAAGGACTGCAAGCCAGAGGGTCTTCCTTCACAGCTGTGTGCTGCTTCTCTGGTAAAATCCCATCCGAGGCACGTTCCCTTCTCAGTGAGTCAGTGCTTTGCACTAGTGCCAATGGAAACGACAAGTAGCCCTTCCTCCACAGACTCGCAGTCAGTGAAACAGACTACTAGTATCCACCAACAAGGACCACGGATGGAACTTCCTGACAACTCTTTTATTACGTATACGTAATTACGTACGTAACACAACTCCAAGAGCCAAGCCTGGAACTTTCGGGCAAATCTATTTGAATTGTAAATGGTGACAGAGTGCCACCAGCACGCAAGTACAATTCCCTTCTTAGTGACAAACTTTTATTACGTATACGTAATTATGTACGTAACACGTACGCATATGCAAGTATGCTTCCCTTCTTAGTGAGCCACAGTTGGCAGCCCAGTGGAAAGAGTGGCGGAGGAGACAGTAGGCCTGTGAATCACAGAGTCACAGTCAGTGTGCGTTAGAGTATCCACCAAGAACCAAGCCTGGAGGCTTCCTCCCTTCCTTCTTAGTGAGCCACAGTGTCTTGCAGCCCAGAGGAAAGAGTGGCGGGGGCCACATAGCCTGAGTCTGAGGCCACAGGGCCTGAGCAGGGGATGGTCATTGCCAGCTTGAGTTTGCCAAGAAGCTAGCTGACTGGCCCGAGTACGCCAGTAAGATGTCCTTCTTAGTGGGTCACAGTGTCGTGCAGCCCAGAGGACAGAGTGTCGGAGACCCAATGGCCTTAGTCTTGATGCTGCCAAAAGGACAGCAAGGAAGAGTTCTGTCTGACTCTTCCTTCCCGTGTGCTGTTACGCTGGCAAGTAGCAAACTGCCAATAGGCAAGGGCAATGCCCTTCTTAATGAGTCACACAGACTCACAGATCCACCATGAACCCACCCTGGAAGTTCCTCCTGACAGGCTCTTCTATTTCTAAGAAACGGACAACACACGGTTATTGTGCAGTACAGTATACACACAGTACGCACAAGTACATTCCACTCCAGTCCTTCTTAGTGAGTCACAGTGTTCTGCAGCCCAGAGGACAGAGTGGCGGAGGCCATAGCATCCCCCTTACCTAACCCTAACCCCCTTCCCAGTATTCCTGATGGAGTTCCCCTCTCGGGTGATCATTCACCACCACCACCTCTAAAGGAGACCAGACCACAAACCCAGAGTCCTTCTTAGTGGGTGACAGACCAGCCCAGAGGACAAAGTAGGGGAGGCCAGAAGGCCAGACTAGAGGAGGTTGAATGAGAAGCAGCTGGAAGGCATGCTCAAAGCTGGGAGTCTGACAGGAAGGCAGGTTGGCAGAAGGGCGGGCAGGCAGGGAAGCAGGCAGTCCGGTTTACAGGTATGTAGGCTAGGCAGGCTTGCAGGATACCAGCCACCCAGGCTAGGGATTGGGAAGGCACAAAGCCAAAGTGCCAGAAGGAAGGATTGTTTCTGCCTTGGGAGGCAGAGATTCTATCGCCAGATTCGCCACCCCAGGAGACCGGGTTTTGTCAACCAAGGAGAAAGAGTGGAAGCAGGAGATCTGGGCTATTTCTTTAAGGCTTTAAGGAAGGAGGACTAGGAGAGCTAGCCCCCTGCTACTCAGTCTTTGAGGTAGGTTGTTGTAAAGTGCTTCCTGACCACTTTGTAAGCAGATTGGCGCCTAAACCCCAGGGAAGGGAGGGAAGCACCAAGGAAGGCAGGTTTTAGGGTAGGGGTGGCGAACAAGTTCGACAAAAAGAGCAAAAATTTTAAACTGTGAGAGTCAGAGAGCCACACCACGCAGTGACCTGCCAAAACAGACAAACACTCACACAAAAGCATATAATTTTAACAATAATATATTAAACACATAATATAACATGCTCAGTCAGGTGTTTTTTGTTACCTTGTTGGAGTGATGGGATGATAATCTCAGTGGGATTTCTGGCATCTTTTGTTTTCAGTAATCTTTTGCAAATCAGGTTTGTATTCAGTTGTAGCCACTCGGAGCAGTTCCTTTACATGAGTGTCAGTCAGAATGGACCGGTGCTTTGATTTCATGTGTTTCAAAGTAGAAAACAGCTTCTCACAGACGTATGTTGACGAGAACATAGACAGCAGCTTGAGAGCGGCTCTTTTTACACACGGGTATTTTTCAGTTGGCACAGCTCTCCAAAACGTAACATGGCCTTCCTTCAAAAGAGATTTCAGTCTATTGTCCTTGCGTAGCTCAATCATTTCTAGTTCACTCGCTGCCTCATCAGTAACAAGTGGGGTTTTCAGGCAGTCGGTGTCAGCATTAAACGGGTCGATGAGAAAAGTGATCTGTGGTCTTTTTTGGTCCAAGTCCTCAAACCGGAAAGTAAACTTCTCTTGCAGTTGTGTAAGTTGTTTCACGTATCCAGCTATATCTGTTTTAACACCGGTCTTCTGCAGGGTGCTGCGCAAAGAAGGAAAATGGGATAGATTGCTGTTTTGAATGTGTGCTTTAAAAAGCTTCAACTTGTTTACAAAGGAGAATACACTTTGTGTCAGCTCAGGAAGAGTTTTTAATTTCCCCTGCAGGTCCACGTTTAGTTTATCCAAGTGTGAAAGCATGTCCACTAAAAATGCCAAATCCATAAGCCACTCGGGGTCTGAAAGCAGAGGATGCGTTTTGTTCTTCTCTGCCATAAACAATTTTACTGTTTCCAAAAGCTCAAAAAAGCACGAAACTACTTTGCCTCTTGAGAGCCATCTCACTGCGCTGTGCAGTGGCAGGTCACCGGGCAAGTCTGCGTCAAGTTCTGCAATGAGGTTCTTGAATTGCCGGTGATTAAGGGCGTGCGTACGGATGTAGTTCACAATCTCCATCACAGGCTTGATAACGTGGTCTAAATTCAGTGTTTTGGACACAAGTTGCTCACGATGGATGATGCAGTGGAAGTTCCAAAATTCAGGAAAGGCGTCATCACCTTTACAAAGACCCACAAGTCCATTTACTGAGCCAATCATCAACGGTGCTCCATCCGTGACTATTGCGGTGAGTTTTTCAAAAGACATATTCGCTTTTTTAAAAACGGCAGTCATTGCCTCTTTTATGTCAGTACCGCGAGTTCTGTCTTTTAATGCGACAATGTCGAGAAGCTCTTCTTTAATCACGCAGTCCTCAGAAACCATTCGCGCAAATACTGCCAACTGTGGCTTGTCTTGTATGTCGCATGACTCGTCTAATGCAACACTAAAATAAGCACATGCGTTCAAGTCTGCATGTAGATCTGACTCAATCACATTATTTATGTCTGCTATTCTGGTTTCAACTGTGTGCCGTGACAGCTGGAGATCATTGATGGAATCTTTGAGTTTTTTATTGTCTGGAGCCAAGGTTTCAATTACATCCGCAAAACACTGTTTTAGAAACTCCCCCTCATTGTATGTTTTTTTAGCACGGGCAATGTTCCACGCCACTTTATAGGATGCAAGGGTCACAGTTTCTCCATGCTTGGTTAATTGCTGAAACATTTGAGACTGTCTTTTTACCTGGCTTTTCAAGGTGCTCAATTTTTGCTTGCGTAGTTCAGTACCTTTGGGTAATTCCTTGTCAATATTAGCATGGAGAGTTCTAAAATGACGCTGAAGATTTGAAGCCTTGAAATGTGATATCATAGTATTGCATATTAAACACAGCGCTTTCCCATTCCGTTCAATAAAGAAGAAAGCATCTTCCCATTCTTCCAAAAATGTCCTGTGTTCATCTTCATATTTTCGTTTAGCTTTGCATTTTGCCATTTTGAGTGAGGGTAAAAATCCTGCAGTGATGGTGAGGGTGTGCTGCGTCCTCCACACTAAGAACTAACGGCAAGATGTGACACAACATGTGACACACGGGTCCCGCCGCTCTCTGGCCCGTGCAGTTGGTTCCGGGGGATGGGAGACGTGATGATGCAGCCTGGGGGCGGGACTACGCGCTCAGAGATCTCTCCTCAGAGGTCCCTCCTCAGAAGCAGCATAACAAAATCCAAACTTGGCAAAGAGCCACAGTATACAAAATAATGATAAGAGGCAAAGAGCCGCATTCATTTTGGCCGGGAGCCGCATGCGGCTCGAGAGCCTCGTGTTCGCCACTCCTGTTTTAGGGTCTCACTCAGACCAGCCATGGCCAACGGGGAAACATTGGGCCAATACTGATTACAGACCCTTTCAAATGACACTTTGAGAATGGTCCTTGCTAGTTTGGACCCAGGCAAGGGCTGCAAAAATTGGGCCAATACAGACCCCTCCAAATGACACTTTGAGAATGGTCCTTGCTGGTTTGGACCCAGGCAAGGGCTGCAAAAATTGGGCCAATACAGGCCCTTCCAAATGAAACTTTGAGAATGGTCCTTGCTGGTTTGGACCCAGGCAAGGGCTGCAAAAATTGGGCCAATACAGACCCTTCCAATTGTGTGTGTGTGAATACAGTCAGTCAGGCAGTCAGGCAGGCAGGCAAGCAGGCATTTAGGCACTAGGCAGGTAGTCACAGGGCCGGCCAGCCAGGCAGGTAGCCTTGTAGGCAGACAGGCAGGCTTGTAGGCAGACAGGCAGGCGGACCGGCATAATTAGGTCTTGGAGTGTTGGGGTAATCCCAACGTGGAAAAGTTGAAGCGGATGAAAGTCAACCTTTCCATGGTCTCCGGGTCCAGTCGGGAGCAGCGTGGCCCCAGGACATCTCCCATGTGGGAGAAGACACGCTCACTCTGGACACTGGTGGGTGGGATGGACAAGAGGTCCAACGTCAGAGTCGAAAGATCGGGCCAGAGGTCTGCCTTTCTGGCCCAGTAGTGGAGTGGGTCCAAGGTAAGGGGTTGGAGGGGCTCGGCCATGTACTCCTTCACCATGGTCAGAGCGGGGTCTGGTTCTTCTTCCTCCATTGCCTCCACTGAGGAGGAGAATGCCATGGCTAGGGCAGAGGCCAGGTAGTTGGCTGCTGGCATGGAACCTGGCCTCTGGGTGTATACTCCTGGAGTACAGAAGGATGAGGATCCTTGCGAGGATCCCTCTTCTGCATCGCTCTGGCTTCCGTGCGTCCTCGGAAACGCCTGGCCCTGATTGGAGAGAGCCCTGACTTGACGGCATAGCTCCGTCTTCCAGGAGTTTAGGTCGGCAGCGCTGCCCGCCAGGGAACCCTTGACGCGAGGGTCGCACAGGCATGCCATCTGGTACACCTTTTCCCTCCTTAGTGGGCCAAGGCGGGTATCCACGCCAGTCAGCATCCTGTCTGCCAAGGCCCTGCTCTTTGGGAGAAGATTGCCTTCTTCCCGGATACTGGCCTCCAGGCGTTGGCGAAGGGCATTGACCAGGGGGAGAACGTGGCCCAGGCTGGTGTTTTAGCTGCTGAGGACGTGGGTGGTCTCCTCAAACGCCTGCAGGATATCCACCATCTGGGAGAGGGCGAGCCACTCGGTAGCACCAATGTCCATCTCCCTCCCCTCATGCAGGACTGGGGTGGTTGACATGACGTATTCCACCACTTCCCTCTGCTCCACCAGGCGCTTGACCATTTCGTAGGTAGAGTTCCAGCGGGTGGTTACGTCCTGGATCAGGACGTGCTCTGGTCGGCCCGTCTCCGCCTGCCTCTTACGCATCATCCTGGATGCCTTGACGCTGCGAGAGAAGTGCCCGACGATTTTCCGGCACTTGTCCAGCAAGGCCTTGGTCTCCAGGGTCCCCTCACCCCAGGAGTCCTTCGGTGCTCCCACCCCAACGGCATCGACCACCACCAGATGCAGTTTGTGTGCTGCGCACACGATGCCCTGCAACCCTGCCCTTTCAACCTCATTGGTCATGTTACGGCCTGCGTCAGTAACCATGAATCCGAGATTGACCTGCCCTTCAGTCAATCTCCACTCTCGCATTGCTGTCTTGAGGACCTCTGAAATGTTGAACCCTGTGGCGTTGTCCTCCATGCTTTGTGCCTAGAGAAGCACCGCCCTATATATACCCTCCTGGGGTGCTGCCTTGTGGCTCCCCCTGCAGCTGTTCTTGGGATGTCCTGGGCTCCAGGACCTCCTTGGGTTGCCACCAATGAGCCGTCAGAGAGAGGTATCCGTGGTGCCCACCGGTCCAGAGGTCGGAAGTGAAGTGGATCTTCCTTCCTCTGGCCGCCTGCAGCAGGGCCCGGATCATGTCCCTGACGGACTCATAAAGGGAGGGAATCACCCGCCTGCTGAAGGTGCGCCGGGATGGAGGCTCGTACCATGGAGCCACGTGCTTCATCAGGTGCCTGAAGCCTGATGACTCCACAAAGGAGAGGGGCAACCTGTTCATGGCCACCATTTCACCCACCACGCGGGTGGTGGTCTCCTGTGCCTTCGCCCTATTTCGCTGGCTGACAAAACTCCCACACAGTGCCTCTTCCCACTCTCAGCACTAGCGGAGCTGTGTTTTTCTTTCCCTAAACCTTCCACTCTCTTCCTCCCTGAGGAACCAGGGCCTGACAGGCTTCCAGGCAGAGTCCCAGGGTACTTGCGCATCAGGTGGCTGCGCAACCCACTTGAGGAGAGGTCTTTGGGGTCATTCCCCCTGCGCACCACCACCCCGCATTTCTTGCACACTGCCATCCTTGCGTCTTGTGGGCTGTTCTCAAAATGCTCCCAGAGACACCTGCGTGGCTTAGTAAAAGTACCGGCCCCTCTGGTATTGCCTGCCGCTGCTGCTGTGGTGGTGGTGTGGCCTGTGCCCTGCCTGGAAAGTAGAGTACTACTGCTGTCACTGGCGGTACTCTGGGAAGAAGGAGGGCTGCTCCTTCCATCACTGTCTGAAGCCTGCCTTTCGTCAGTTCCTGCCATCAGGCCCTCAGAATCTGGAACCTCTAGATTCAAAGTGCCCGTTTCTGATTCTGATGCCATTTCCGACTCCGAGTCCTCGTCTTCTTCCTGATAAAGGAGGTCGGAGTCAAGTATCGCTGAAGGGATTTTTATTGCCTCATCCATGCTTCCCTCAGTGACAGAGGATGGTACGGTACTGGTTGTGGAGCTGCTTGGCGAGGGACTACTATCTGCACTACTTCCTGTGCCTTCCTTCAGAAATGCGGTCCGATTTATCTTAGTGGGGGTCCCCCTGCCCTTCCCTCTGGCTGTGCCACCCCTCCTAATTTTTTTCATTTCTCAAAGTATTAGAAAATAATAATGGCACTGTGTTCTACTGTAGGACAAGTGAGCAAAGTAAACTTGTGCTGGCACCCACCAAGGGTGTGCCTTGTAAATAAATGAACGAGCAAGCACACTACTAGTACAGGAGTAGGACTGTGTTGTACACTGTGAGCAAAGTAAACTTGCGCTGGCACCCACCAAGGGTGTGCCTTGTAAGTTGTAAATAAATGAACGAGCAAGCACGCTACTAGTACAGGAGTAGGACTGTGTTGTACACTGTGAGCAAAGTAAACTTGCGCTGGCACCTACCAAGGGTGTGCCTTGTAAGTTGTAAATAAATGAACGAGCAAGCACACTACTAGTACAGGAGTGGGACTGTGTTGTACACTGTGAGCAAAGTAAACTTGCGCTGGCACCCACCAAGGGTGTGCCTTGTAAGTTGTAAATAAATGAACGAGCAAGCACACTACTGGTACAGGAGTAGGACTGTGTTGTACACTGTGAGCAAAGTAAACTTGCGCTGGCACCCACCAAGGGTGTGCCTTGTAAGTTGTAAATAAATGAACGAGCAAGCACACTACTAGTACAGGAGTAGGACTGTGTTGTACACTGTGAGCAAAGTAAACTTGCGCTGGCACCCACCAAGGGTGTGCCTTGTAAGTTGTAAATAAATGAACGAGCAAGCACACTACTAGTACAGGGGTAGGACTGTGTTGTACACTTTGAGCAAAGTAAACTTGCGCTGGCACCCACCAAGGGTGTGCCTTGTAAGTTCTAAATAAATGAACGAGCAAGCACACTACTAGTACAGGAGTAGTTTGTGCACGCCTGGCGCCTGGCACAATGTTGTACAGCAGTAATATGAAGGAAAAGTAAACAAAAGTAACTGAAGCTGGAACTCCAAATCTGTTAGAAAGGCAGATCTCAGACTCAGAGGGCAATGCACACGCAAAAGGTGTGGCTTGTAAATTAATGTATTGCACAATGATAAACAAACAAAGGAAACAGTGTTGGAGTAGGATGGATGGAACCCCAAGTCTGTTAATAAGGTGGCTGTCTGATATCAGAATGGTCCTGTGTTGTTTAACTGCAGTGTCCTCACAAAAAGTTTAGCAAACAATGTAAGTAAAAGTAAAGTACACAAATAATATTGTAATGTATTTCTAAAATGTAAAATATTCTCCCTCAGAGGTGCCCTTGGCTTGCCAATGCCAACAAATGTGTTTGAGTGCAGTGGTTGGGGAAATCTAAAATATACTAGGCTAGTATATATATTTAAAATAAATCCACACACCTCGCCTCCCAAAAGCCTCCCCTTTGAATTTGAAGCACTAAATGAAATAAATCCTCTCTCTCTCACAAAAAGGAGAGGAGAGAATAAAGAAAACTGCTAGGCTGCTATTCCCAGAACCCACAGCACTGTGCTGGAGGCAGGGTAAAGGAACTTGTTGCCAGCCACCAAGCAAATGAAAATGAACTTTTGAAAATGGAAAATAAATGGTAGTATATTCAATATATTTTTAAAATAAATCCACACCAAGCCTCCCAAAAACCTCCCCTTTGAACTTGAAGCACTAAATGAAATAAATCCTCTCTCTCACAAAAAGGAGAGGAGAGAATAAAGAAAACTGCTAGCAATCAAATGAAAATGAACTTTGTAAAATAGAAAATAAATATGGAATGATAGTATATTCAGTATATATTTTTAAAATAAATCCACCCCCCCCATCAAACCTAAACCAATATCAGAAAAAAAATGCTTCTGACAAACTGCAGGAGCATAAAGGAATAAACTGCGTTGCTATTCCCCACAGCAGACAGGGAATGAAATATTTCCTAAAAATTAATTGAATCAATTATTCCCTCCCTGCCTGCCTGCCTGCCTGAAATCTAAAGGCTCCGCGAAATCGAAACTAGTCTAGCACAGCAGCCAGCTACAGCCCTCTCCACCCACATCCAAACCCGGACTGCGAGTGTTCTCAGAGTGCCTTGCCTTTTTATACCCTCTGGCACATCCAGAAGTGTCAGTCAAAACCTGGCCATGCAATTGGTGGAATGGGTCCAAAAAATTGCATGGTCCCATCCCATGGCCAGCCCATCATTGCGCACGTGTAAAAAAATAAAAATAAAAATAAAATAAAATCAATGGAGACGTTTTGTTGCAAGAAAACCCCACTGCTGCTACTATAAAAAATCAGGCATATAAAATAGCTAATTTTCACATGTTTCTGTGGTGCTTTGGTGGGTTTTTGGACCACGATTTAAAAAATATATTGTGGTCGTCATTTTGGATCCCCCCGCACCGCATGGCAAATGGAGACGCCGCGGAGGATGCCCCCTCCCAGCCTGGTACAAGCAGCCCAGGACGGGGAGGGGGGGAAGGCTGGAGTGAGGACCCCCCCAGAAACCACCCCTCTGGTAGGTGCCCTCAGGCAGGCATATTTTCACCTGCTTTTTTGGCCGGGAATCGGTTTTTTTTTATTTTTAAAACTTTTTTTCCTGTGCCCCTTGGCATCGCGCGATTGCTGTGACGCCAGGAACGACAACGACAAATCAGACCCAATTTTTCTTTAGTCGGTTCGAGTTCGAGTTCTGGCAGAGTAATTGTTGTTCTTCGTTCCGTTACGTAACAGAAACGAGAAACGGAAACGAGAATTTCGCCAAGTCATGCCCATGTCTATTCTGGGTTCATATCACTTATTTCGCCTGTAAAGTCAGCAAGAAATGCCAAACCACATAACCACGCCTCCTCTTCCAACTTGCGTTTGTCAGCTCCCCTTTCCTTCAAAAAAATTCTTATATCATCCAGCAGCTGATGAAATTATGAAATTTGTGCCTTACATCTGTGTGCAAAATAATTTCCGCTGCCCCTTCATCAAGAGTAAGATTGGAGAGCCATCTTTGACTTTCCATGGACTGAATTTACAATTTTGAAAGCAATGTCCATGGCACTTTTTGTATTGAGGCTCTCCCTTGCCAAAACTTGCTGGTGAATTATGCAGTGGTAGGAAAAGAAATCTCATGCCCGTCTACAGAGGGCTAAGAAACCATTATTCTTATCAGTCATTGCTTTTGCCCCATCAGTAGTGATGGAAACAAATCTGTGCAATGGAAGATTGCACTTTGTCACAAAAGAATGAAAAGAACTGAATATTTTGTTACTGGTAGTTCTCCCTTTAAAGAAATCATTCCAAGAAGCTGTTCTTTAATACTGAAATCTTCAAAATGGGGGCAGGGGTGCCATCCTCTGGCCGGTCCCTGCTCTGTTTGGGTTTCAACGCCACTTCGGTCCAGGCTCTTTGATCTCAGGATCCGCAGTGCCAGGGGGTTAGCGGCCTGTTGTCCAGCCTTTGGGGCTCACCTAATGCCAAATTCCCCGCACTACCTGCCACGGCCATGGACAAGCTCCACGATGGCCATGCCTCCCCTCCAGGCCCTCTCAGGGTTGCAAGCAGCCCCCTCTGCAGGTCGTCCAGAAATAGCTGCAGACCATCTTCAGAGAGATGTACGCCGTCCTTCCAAAAGAGCTCAGGTCTGCTAGGTGTAATGCTCAGGTGGCCGATGACTCTGCCTCCGGTTCACAGGATAGCCTATAGAGAGCCTCTAGCTTGTGTGGGATCGACGTGGATGAAAGAGCTTGGAAGGATTCGTCAACCATAGTGAGGAACGACGGAATCAGAGTCAAGTGAACAGGCGATGTCTCGTCACTTGAAACCCTTCCAAAGATATGGCAAACTCGTTTTGGTTGAGGTTGATGTACAGGCAAGTCAATGGTTTTGGACATCCTGAGTAGAAAGCTGCAGTAATTCCTCATCGAATTCGATGTGGAACGTGGAGATTTTTCGTCAACCTCAGAGTCTGGGGAGGTGACGAATTGGACGGACATCGAATCCGAAGCCTCGGATTGGAGGGACCCTTCCTCAGAAGCCTCATCATCCTCTCTGTTGGAGCCTGAGGAGGATGGGACAAGCGCCATCTGCCCGGATTCGACGGACTCCGCTGTGTGGATGGACCACTGTCTTCCGTCGAAGCGGAGAGAAAATGCAGGGATTGGAGGCACCGCCACTGAAGGAGGTTGAGTGTGGTGCTCCTTCCTCCTTCCTCCGTCTTTTCTTTGGAGGGGCTGTTGGATCCGACGCTTCAGTCACCTTTGGTGGAGTCAAAGCCTGGGAGACAGCCACCGCGACGGATTCGTCTTGCTGGGCAGAATCGAGTGCGGGTCTCGAAGCGGAAGGCTGAAGCTGCACCTGCTTGCGCTTCCGGAGTTTTTCCGGCTTCGACGGAGGAGCGGCCAGAAAGGTTGGAGGCAGAGATGAAGCACGCTCCTCGGTTTCGACTTCCCTCATTGGAACAGGGGAAGAAGCTGCTCTGGAGACCAGAGAGGGAGAATGTCCAGGAGGTTCAACGGACCGACAGGTCCCCTCCGGAATGGACCGACGGGTCCCAGGATCCATTATGGGAGTCGAACCCACCAAGGTGCTATTTGGAGGGGTTCCGTCATCATTGGATGACGACTCCGATGGATCTGAAGGAAGGAGAGGGTCATAGCTGAGGCTTGGAGCTTGCGGAGGAACGGCGGCCGCCGAACCAGAATATTCGGTTTCGATGAAAACTGAAGGGGAAGCAAGCATCAGAATAGGAGCCTTAGCCATAGTGGAAGCGAAGTCGATGAAGGTGAGGGCTTGGGAGAAGTGGAAGTCGAGGGATGCTTGGTGTGCTTTGAAGCCTTTGAAGAAGCCTTTGAAGTGGAAGCTAGCGAAGGGTTCGTGGAGGACTTAGTTTTAGAAGCCCCCATGCCCTGAAGGACGGGGATCTTTTTCACCTTCTCTATCCGCCCCGAAGCTTTTGACTTACGGGCGCTCTCGACGGTCTTCTGCTCCATCGGTTGTAGACGAAGGGAGCGTTCCAGGAGAAAATTCGCCAAGCGGTTGTGGCGATTCTTCAGAGTCTGAGAGCAGAAACCTCTACAGATCGGGCAGGAGTTGGTGCGGTGGTCTTCATCGAGGCAAAAAAGACAAAAGGTCATGCCCGTCTGTATGAGGAATCTTAGCCTGGCAACGAGAACGTTTGAAGGGAGGTGCAAAAGACATTAGCCAAGAGACGATCCAAGTCGAAAATCCGAGAAAAAACGCCGAGAATTTCTTTTGAAAAAAGACGCACGGAGACTAACGGACAAGAACCTCTAGCCATGGCGATAAAGAGGAACTGAGACGTTTAGGCGGGAATACCCACGCACATGCGCAGGGTGCGGGGGCAGAGACTAACGAACTTTCCTATTGCTAGGGAAGTTCCGACCTCTGGCGCAGGGGCGCCTGGGAAACCCATCTGTGTGGCTTCACGAAGGCCATGATGGAGAACCATAGCTTTGACTATCCTGACCTTAGTTGGCAAAGTGATGTCTCTGCTCTTTAGGATGCTATCTAGGTTTGCCATTGCTTTCCTCCCAAGAAGCAGGCGTCTTTTAATTTTGTTGCTGCAGTCGCCATCTGCAGTGATCAAGGAGCCCAAGAAAATAATCTCTGTCATTGCCTCCATTTCTTCCCCTTCTATTTGCCAGGAGGTGATGGGACCGGTGGCCATGATCTTAGTTTTTTTTATGTTGAGCTTCAGTGCGGGGATCTGTATGAAAGAACGTAGACTCGAGTCCAAGTTGTCCAACCAGCGGAGCGATGATCATGATGATGATCGCCCCTTGCCATTCGGGTTTTATTACATATCATTTACATTCCACAGTATGCACAGAATCAGTGATTGGTTACAAGGGAAACATTACGTACGTAACATGCTGGTTGGCTAGGGTTGCCTTGTGCCTATCTTGTGAAGAGACCATGCCTTGCCCAGTTATTGTAACCCATGCCCTAGCTGTTTGCACATGGGGGTGAGTTAATGAAATAGAAGAAGTTGAGTTAATTATAAGGAGACAATAGATGAAGGGAAGATGAATTTAGGTAAGGGGAAATGAAAGCAAGCAGGAAAGCAAAGAGGAATTATCCCAATAACCAACAGTAAATAAGTGGAGATGGGTAGGCAGCACCAAGTCAGGAATAAACAAGCTGATGAAATTAAAGGCAAATAATAGGTTACCCAGGCTGGGTTAGATACCAAGGTCTGGAGTCTGGAACATGTGGATTCAGCAGAGTGCCCCGTCAGGAGTGTTTTCACTCTCTTGGAATGGGATTCTGTACTTCCTCCCATGGCTCAGACTACTACACTTCAGCCCATTTTTTTCACTCTCCTCTTTCACTCTCAATAAGAGGTTCTTTAATTTCTCCTCACTTTCTGCTGTCAGTAGTATCATCTATGTATCTGAGGTTGTTGATATTTTTTCCGGCAATCTTAATTCCGGCTTGTGATTCATCCAGACTTGCCTTTCACATGATGTACTCTGCATATAAGTTAAATAGACAAGGTGACAGTATACAGTAGAGATGGGCATGACTAGAAAAAATGACGTTTCGTTTTTTCGTTTGTCGGGGCGGGTCCGTTTAGTTCCATTTCCGTTTTTGTGAATATTTTTGAAAAAATTCGTTTCGCCGTTTCGTTTGTCATTTGTCGTTTCTACCGCGATTTTGCGTGATTTGACTTCCCAGAGCATGGGGGCGTCCCGCAGTGACCCAGAGCAGGCAGAAAACACTTTAAACTGATGAATAATATATATTAAATCTATCAATAACACTGCATCATACGCAATAATGCAAACAAAGTGGGCAGAATGCAACATTCTCTTTTTCTTTCACCTTTATACTCCAGTCCAGACTCCATCATCATCACACACATATACAGTGTAATAGCATCAATTCTGCAGGGAAGAGGAGGGTGGGGTCAGGGGGATTCTGCCTGGAAGATGCAGAAGAGATGCATGCCAGTCCACCCCCAGTTTCTGGAAGAGTGGATGAGGGCAGGGCAGAGGAGCAGGGTCTCAGGGTTTCCGCCTGCAAGAGACTAGAGAGATGCTTCTCCCATTTCCCCAATCCCCATCTCAAAGGAAGAACTCTTTCCTCCAGACTGAGCTCCAAAGAACAGAATCTGAAAAGCAGCAGCAGCCAGCAGCCATTCCATTCCCACCCAGCAGCAGCCAGTTGTTCAACTGCTGAGACTGAACCGGCCACAACACTGGTCTGGTCTGGTATATGTTTTTTGTTTTTGTTTTTGAAGCCTTCCATCCAATTTCCCCTCTACCTCTGAGGCAGCAGGAGACATGCTAGTATTCTGTTCTTCCCCCCAATCCAGATGACGGTCTACTCCTCTCAATTTCCCCATCTCCAAGAATGTACGCAATGTCACTCTTTTAAAGCCAAGCAAATGCCATCCTGGTCAACTAGTGGTCAGAGATTCAGTCTGGTAGAGGCATGACAGATGCTGTTCCTGCCCCTACTCATCTGGATGAGTGCCCCTCCTCTCACTTTCTCCTTCTCCAAGGAAGAACTCATTTAGTCCCAACTTCCCGATTCCCAATAAAGTTCCCCTCAACCTCTCAGAGCCAGCTGGAGTATCCCAAGCAGCTAACAGCTAGATTTTCCAAGGATCAGATTCATGAGCCAAGGGAGGTCCTCCAGAAAACCCTGGAGGTCAGTCCACCACTCTTTCTGGGCAGCTGTGCTTGATTTCCAAACAGGCCTCAGCGGCCACGTTCTCCCCCTGTGGCAGAATGAATAAAAATGCCCCTAGCAGACATACAGGCCCAACAACTCTCCCCTCCTTGTCCTAGGCCTAGGGATTTTCCGCCTGTTAGAGGCCGGAGTGGCTTTACAACCCTCCTCATAGGAGAGGGTAAGGAACAGCCCGGAGACCAGGCTAGAGTTTTGCCAACCCAGGAGACAGAGTCCACGCAGGGAAGCAAGAGTGCCAGGAAGTTTTCTAGGGAAGGGATTTTTTTCAGCCTTTTAGAGGCCAGAGTTTAGCCTACCCAGGAGACCGGGTTTCGCCAACCCTGGAGACAGAGTCCACACAGGGAAGCGAGAGTGCCAGGAAGTTTTCTAGGGAAGGGATTTTTTTCAGCCCTTTGGAGGCCAGAGTTTAGCCAACCCAGGAGACCGAATCCCGCCAACCCAGAAGACAGAATCCACACAAGGAAGCAAGAGTGCCAGGAAGTTTTCTAGGGAAGGGGTTGTTTTCAGCCTTTTGGAGGCCAGAGTTTAGCCAACCCAGGAGACCGAATTCCGCCAACCCAGGAAACAGAGTCCACACAGGGAAGCGAGAGTGAAAACATGTCATAAAATAATTTCTGATTTATTTTCTAAAACAGAACACAATTTTAGCACAGAAATCACTTTGAAAAATGTTAAATGTGATGCTGAAATTAAAGTCTCTTTAATGTTTCAATTTCAAGCAAATCAAAAGCTTATTTTTAATTGCCTTTTCCTTTGCAAATTTTCCTTCAGGTCAAGTGATGATGCTTCAGCATGTTCGATTGATATAGTTGCCAAACCAACTAGTCTCTTTTGGAGCATAGTTGAGCGTATGTGTGTTTTTATAAGTTTGAGTTTTGAAAAACTGCGTTCACCACTTGCCACTGACACGAAGTGTGAGAAGGATCCTAAGAGAAACAAAAACATTAGGCAGGTGTCTGACCTAGGATGTCTGATTCTCCCATCCCCATCCAGGGATCCATCCTGGCAGATGCACAACTGGGCATCACTTGCACCTACCATTCCCATGGCACTGGTGTCTGTAGAGGTCGTCCAGTGTTTACCTCCATCTGAGTCCCTCTGTCCACAAACTCCCCCTTTATTATTATTATTATTATTATTATTATTATTATTATTATTATTATTATTATTATTATTATTATTATTATTATTATTATTATTAATCCTCTCGCTTTCTCCTCCTTCCACTTGTCATCTTCCCTGTGGACAGCACACACTCTTCTATTTCTTTTTTATCTCCAGCTCTGCTTGAATTGTCTTGTTTGGGAATATAGTTCGGTGCAAGAAATGTCCAGTCCTTAAAAGTATATGGCTTTTCTGAGTTCTGCTCATAAAGATGTCCAAAAATGATCTGCTCTTGAGAATATATAATTTTAAACCATGGTGGGAAATCTAGATAAAGTATAGGTTTCCTCTTAAACACTCTATCAGTATGCAATGGACTTTGCTGTCATTGACTGGAATTGGCAAAATATCCTTGCACAGAACTCCATATCTCAAGAATTATTGGTGGATTCCAGGTGATAGCCTTCCACTTACTAAAGTTTCAAAGAAGTAGTGGGAAACCTGTTCCATTGTGACCAAGCTCTTTAGCCGTGATTGCTCTGGAGGCCAGAAAGTCATTGATTATTTGGCCATTCAACCATTTGCTTCCTTCAAGGGTTTCAGTGTCATAATCATATATAGATACTTGCTATAGAATCCCAAAAAATCCCCCTGGTCTTGTTGGTCAACTTTTGGAAATGTACAGCCATGCCATGGAGCTGAATGCAACCATTATGTCTGTCCATATTCATCTTACTGTGTGATGGGAATGCAGTACTGCAATCTCAAAGAACCCCAACCGCTGATGGTTTTTTTAAACATGCATTTTGGTGTTGAGGTCATCAGTGGTGTATTTTCCACTTTTCCTGTAGTGAATAGGCCTCCTTGTCTTTAAAATTTCTGAATAATCCGTGTGAACAATAAAATCGGCTGCTGGGACAACAGTGATCTTTTCCTGTGCCCTAAGGAATTTCTTGTTTCTGGCCCTGATCCTGCACCTGCTGTGTGCCAGATCATGCCATACAGGGCCTGAGTCTGTAAACACTTTGCCCACCCCCACCCCCAGGTCAGAATAACAGGCAAGACAGAGAACGGGGTTGCAAATGTGGGCCACACTTTATTGTAGTTTAAGAACATTCATTTAACTCACGTGGGGGCTGCTGTTGTGCGGGGAACCATTGTCCCTGGGGTCACCAGCTGGACCCTGCTCAAGGGCATTATCAGGTGCAGGCACGTCTCTTCCCCCCCCCCGCCCCGGGTCTCCGGGGGGTTCCATTCAAGTGTGGCTCCCCTGGGCCGACAGCTAAACCTTTTCCCAATGGGGGCAGGGGTGCCATCCTCTTGCTGGTCCCTGCTCCGTTGGGGTTTCAACACCACTTTGGTCCAGGCTCTGTGATCTCAATGCCAGCTGCCCAGGCCCTCCTGGGAACAAGAGTTGACCAGAGCATCCGCACTCCTGCGTGCAGTTCGCACCAAAGCTGCAGGTTGGTGAGGACAGCCTTGATGAGATCCTTGCCCAGCCTGCGCCCAAAATCGTTCCCCCCCATGTGTATAAGCAAGATTTCTGGAGCCTGTTCCTGCGCCAGCCTCATGGCGGCAGGCATCACTTGGTCCCATAGCTTTTTAAACACGCGCCGGACCGTTAGCGAATACAGCAGGAGAAGAAAGGCAGTAGTTAATGCATAGAAGTACAAATCCAGCTGTTAGAAAGTAAATGTTTTACAGAATGAGTGGGGGTGATAACGTTGGGCTGTTTTCCGTAAGGTAACATTGTGTGTAGGTCACTTGCAGTTCAGCCTGCAGTTCTGGTCTGAGCTGCACACGAGACGCCGTGGGTCATGTTTGTACCGCGGCATTAAGGGGCGTGAGGGTTGCTGACAAGTAGAAGCCTCTGTCATAAACGTTTGGTTTTCATTGCACTCCACGAAGATTGCATGCATGAGGAGTATGGAGAACAGGAGACTACGCGACAAATGAAAGCTTTGTGTCAGGACGGTTTTTTAAATTGCATTTTTATTTTTCTAAATGTCACTATTAAGTGAAGCAGCAGTCAGCTTCGTGGGATGCGCAGGGAATAGCTCCACAAGCAGGGCGATGTAGTTCCTGGGCAGCTAGGAACTTCAGCCCTACTCGAGTGCTACTCAAGTCTGTGGGTTCCTAATGAACTCCATCCATCTATTTCCTGTAGTCCTCATACCCTACTACTGCAAGTGGCAGAGGATTTTAGAGAGCTGTCACCTCAGCCGGGGTTTGGACCGTTAGTGAAAAGCAATTTTGGATATTCGAATGCAGCAGAAAAAGAAAGGCATTAGTTCATGCATAGAAGTACAAACCCAGCTGTTAGAAAGCACACCTTTTACAGAATGGGGGAGCAATGTTGGGCTGTTGTCCATAAGGTAATACTGTGTGTAGGTCATTTGTAGTTAAGCCTGCAGTTCTGGTCTGAGCTGCCCATGAGATGCTGTGGGTCGTGTTTGTACCGCGGCATTATAAGAACATAAGAACATAAGAAGAGCCATGCTGGATCAGGCCAAAGGCCCATCTAGTCCAGCTTCCTGTATCTCACAGCGGCCCCACCAGATGCGTTTGGGAGCGCATGAGACTGGATATCTGTCTCCTGATACCACTCCCCTGCATCTGGCCCTTGAAGTACCCTGGTTTAAAGCCTAGGGATTACACATCTCCATCATGGTTTGTAACCCGTGATGGACTTTTCCTCTAGGAATCTGTCCAATCCCCTTTTGAAGGCATCCAGGCCAGATGCCATCACCACATCCTGTGGCAGGGAGTTCCATAGACTTACAACACGCTGGGTGAAAAAATATTTTCTTTTGTCAGTTCTTACTCTCCCAGCACTCAATTTGAATGTATGTCCCCTAGTTCTGGTATTTTGAGAGAGGGAGAAGAGCTTCCCTCTATCCACTTTACTCAGGAAACCACCCACCCCCCTTCGACACCATGAAGGGTGCTTTTAATATTGTTGGACATGAAATGGCCAGCGACCAATCCCTCTTGACGCAACGCATGGGGAATATCAGGTTGTGGATAAGTGAAGTGTGTTCGTATTCATAGATCTTTGGAGTCATGGTGCATAGATTATGAAATAAAGCAAAATAAAAGTAACGACGAACGGGGATATAAAGTGTTGCATTAGAACTCCGTAACCAAACTAATTAAAAGTAAAAGCAGACTGTGGCACTTTGCAGGTAACCACATGCCCCCCCCAAAGAAAAAGGGAAGCATTCATGGAAAGCAGCCTTCCCAAGATCCAGGGATGGATTTTTAGGTGCTTGCGGACGGGGCCCAAGCGAAGTTACAAGGAGCATTGAGAACGAAATAGACAGTACCCAAACCTGACCCTGAAAACATTGCCACCATATGGAGACTGACAGTGGAACATGTGCTGTTCATAGTAGTTGTTAAAAATGAAGAGCCACCAGGTGGACACGAACAAACCGGAAATGGGACGATAATGTTCATGTACTTAATGGAATGATACGAAGGGGAAAAGGGTGACGGAACCAATGCCTTGACTCATGCTTTTGAACTTTCAAAATACAGCAGTGAAAAGACAAAAAAAGGGATTGCAACACCGTAATGAGCAAAAATCGGCACTTCTTCCGTGACGAGCCTTACCTCACGGGAACGAGAACTGAGACAAGCAGATTGCTCAGGACAGGGAGGGGTATGCCTCATCACACTTCAATTTCAGTTCAGGGGGCGTGGTCGGGACGAACTCCTGTCCTCACCCAATGGACGTGTAGTAACATTTCTTCATACCGGTCCCAAGTGGGATGGCGAACAGCGCTGAGAGGGACGTGAAGTAACGGCCATCGTTGCTTCCAGTAAGTTACAATTTGTAAGGGAACTGTGGAGCTTCGTTGTTGTAGGCATGGACTGTCTCTTCATTAAGAGGAGGGGGCTGGACATCAATCACATCTAGAAAGCTTTTTAAAAAATATTTTTGGCCGGGGTTCTTTTGCTGGACTTGCATGAGGTCAATTTTTAAAGGGTTAAGATGTGGTCATCTGCCTTCTAATATGTTAAGTGCTGTTGTTTACTTTCAACTGGGTGAGCGGGAGCCTTCAAGGTCTGATTGGTACTGGTGGAAGTGAAACATTATGTTGCCATAATGTGGTAGCACATTCTAATTGATGGACAGGAAGCAATTCTGTTCCTTTGTGCACTTTACAACAAACACGCCAAGTTGAGGGCAGAGTGCTGTTAAATTGTTTTGCACTACGTTATCTGCAAGTACTTCCAGACAAACCGAGGGGTCTTCTCAAAACTTTTTTTTGGGGTGGTTTGAGAAGCTTTCCCTGCTTCACAAGATCCATAATTTGTGAAGAATCACAGGCAATGTAGTATTTTCTGGGGTTCTTGTATTCTTGCCGAACTGCAGATGTAAATGAAGACTTCCTGTATTGCATAATCCATGGAATGTTTGTCACCAATAGAAATTTTGCATTGCAAACAAGGACAACACCATGGCTTCCATGGTTATTTCTAGAGATGGGCACGACTTAGCGGTATTCCCGTTTCCGTTTCTGTTACTCGTTTCCGTTACTCTACGGAAACGGTAACGGGAATTACTCCGCCAGACTTCGAGCTCGAACTGACGAACGAACAATTTTGGTCTGATTTGTCGTGCTCGTTCCTTGCATCGCGCGATTGCGCGATGCCACGCGGCACAGAAAAAAGTTTTTAAAAGTTAAAAAAACCCGGTTCCCGGCCGAAAAGCAGGCGGAAAAATGCCTGCCGTGCCTCAGGGCACCTACCAGAGGGGTTGTTTCTGGAGGTCCCCGGCCTCCCCCCCCATCCCCCGTCCTGGGCTGCTCTGGTGGGACTCGCCGCAGGCTCGCAGCCAGCAAAAAGCCCAGTCTCTCCGCCGGCCGCCGCAATTAAAGCGCAAGCAAGCGGCACGGACGGCACAGGAAAAAACTTTTAAACTCTCCCCCCACCCATTCCCGGGCCAAAAAAGCAGGCGGAAAAATGCCTGCTTGACTAAGGGCGCAGGGCACCTACCGGAGGGGTGGTTTCTGGAGGGGGGGTCCCGCCTCCCCCCCCGTCCTGGGCAGCCGGACTCGAGTCGCCAATCGCCATGCCATGCGGTGCGGGCGGGGGATCCAAAATGGGGCGGCGAACACAATATTGTTTTTGAAATCGTGGTCCAAAAACACACAAGCACAACAGAAACACGCGAAAATTTATAAACTGCCAGATTTTTCACAGTAGCAGTGGGTTTTTTCTTGCAACAAAATGTCTCTCCTCTCTTCCTCTGTCCTCCATTGATTTGATTTTATTTTTTTTACACCTGCGCAATGATGGGCTGGCCGAGTGGCCAGCCATGTGGGAGTGGACGACCATGCAAATTTTTGGAGCCATCCCACCAATCGCATGGCCACTTGGCCGTGGAGACTTCTGGGATGTGCCAAAAAGCCCCCTAAAACCTGCCCTAGCCCCCTAACCTTAACCCTAACCCTTGACTCCGTACCCATACGTCACAGACTGTCTTCTTAGTGGGTCAGAGAGGCACCCAGAGGTGCAACCCACTAGCCCACCGTAACCTTACCCGTCACTAGCCTAACCCTAGCCCTTGCACTAACCCACCTTAACCCTAAGCCAGATCTACTTGCTTGCATTGCACTACACGCAGCAAGTACAATTCCCTTCTGTGTGAGACATGGTGGTGCGAGAGCCTTAGTTAGGCATCTCACTATGGCTCTGGGTTCAGTGCCATCCACTAGTCTTCACAGTCACTGTCTGCACATTCTGTTATGCAATATCCATATGGCTATTGCATACCATTTTGCAGCAGCAGCAGGTGAGGAGGGGAGACCCCCATGTTGAGGGGTCTCTTGGAGCCTGCTTCCCCTTTCCTAGTGGGTGAGGATAGGAGGCACCCACGGGTGCCTCCAGGAGCCCACTTTCCCTTATAGCGGGCCAGAGGAGGCACCCACCCCACAGAGGTGCCTCCAGGAGCTCGCTCCCCCCCGCAAAAACCAGTACTAACAAAAACGAAAAAATGAAAAAACGAACTGACTAATTTTTGCGAATTTTTGCGAAAAACGGAGACGACCTGAAACGGAAGCGGCCCAACTAACGACAACTCGAATTTTTTTTTTCAAGTCGTGCCCATCTCTAGTTATTTCCTTCCACTCAGAAAGTCTCTTCAGAGCTGCTGGGAAGCTCTCTGAGATATTGTTTGTGATGCCAGTCCCTTCATTAAAAAAATTTCAATTTGTTTAGAATCCAACAACCAGCACGACAGCTTATGGTCTACTAGAGATGGGCACGACTACAAAAAAAGTTTCAATTTTTCGTTTGTCGGAGCGGGTCCGTTTAGTTCCGTGTCTGTTTGTCGCGAAACTTTTTGAAATTTTTTCGTTTCGCCGTTTCGTTTGTCATTTGTCGTTTCTACCGCGATTTTGCGTGATTTGACTTCCCAGAGCTTGGGGCATCCCACAGTGACCCAGAGCAGGCAGAAAACACTTTAAACTGATGAATAATATATATCAATTATATCAATTACACTGCATCATATGCAATAATGCAAACAAAGTGTGCAGAATGCAACATTCTCTTTTTCTTTCACCTTTATACTCCAGTCCAGACTCCATCATCATCATACACATATACAGTATAATAGGATCAATTCTGCAGGGAAGAGGAGGGTGGGGTCTGGGGGATTCTGCCTGGAAGATGCAGAAGAGATGCATGCCAGTCCACCCCCAGTTTCTGGAAGAGTGGATGAGGGCAGGGCAGAGGAGCAGGGTCTCAGGGTTTCCGCCTGCAAGAGGCTAGAGAGATGCTTCTCCCATTTCCCCAATCCCCATCTCAAAGGAAGAACTCTTTCCTCCAGACTGAGCTCCAAAGAACAGAATCTGAAAAGCAGCAGCAGCCAGCAGCCATTCCATTCCCACCCAGCAGCAGCCAGTTGTTGAACTGCTGAGACTGAACCAGCCACACGACTTGGTTTGGCTGGCCTGTAGTGTTTTCCTTTTTTTGTTTTTGTTTTTGAAGCCTTTATCCATCCCATTTTCCCTCTACCTTTCAGGCAGCAGGAGACACAGTATTCCATTCCTCCCCCAAATCTGGATGAGGGTCTACTCCTCTCAATGTCCCCATCTCCAATGCCAAGCAAATGCCACCCTGGTCAACTAGCGGTCAGAGATTCAGATGCTTTCCCCCGCCCACACACTCATCCGGATGAGTTCCCCTCAATCTCTTGGGGAATCATCGCCAGTTGGAGTGTCCCGAGGAGCCAGGTTCGCTCATGGAGCGGAAGTGGTCTCGGTGTTCTCTCAGGCGGCCGCGGGCGGAGGCTTCCCTCCTGCTCAGTATGATCCGGAGGACATGTGGGCCCACCTTCAGCTGCTCTTGTCTGCTTACAGCAAAGCCACGAAGTCAGAATGGCGTGGAACAACAGGGAGGGATTCTTTCAGCCCCTACTTTGGAGGCCAGTTTTGACTACCCAGGAGACCACTTCCACCAACCCAGTGGAGACAGAGTCCACGCATGCACGCCGCAAAGCCACGAAGCCAGAACGACGGGGAACAACGAGGAGGGATTATTTCCGGCCTGGTACTTTTATCTGTCAGCGAAGCTTTCAGGGAGGAGACCAGTTCCACTAACCCAGTGGACGGAGAGAACGCCGGCAGCCGACCTACCGCTCGAGTTAAGCCAACGGCTTCGGCATGGAGGCCCCCAGTTCACCTTCATAAGAGCAGCTAAATGGGAGAATTTTTTGCTGCTTCTGGTAAGATCTAGACTGAAGAGCTGCCACAACAGGGAAAGGCAATGACCTTGTTGGCACAGAACAGCCAGTCTCTTCTCCCTCTCCTTTCAGACTGTAGAACACTGACTACTCAAAGTGATTAATGATTTTCTGCAAAGTCCAAAGATTTCAACAGATTTTCTGCAGCATTCAGATATGTGAAAGCCATGTAGTTGTTGGAGAGGTGGACATAACCAGATGCACATTCCAATAAATAATAGAATGCCCAGGTGTAATTGCTAAGAGCCAAACAATGTTGAGACTAGAGATGGGCACGACTTAGTGGTATTCCCGTTTCCGTTTCCGTTACTCGTATCCGTTACTCTACGGAAATGGTAACGGGAATTACTCCGCCAGAATTCGAGCTCGAACCGACGAACGAACAATTTGGTCTGATTTGTCGTGCTCGTTACTTGCATCGCGGCGATCGCGCAATGCCAAGTGGCACAGAAAAAAAGTTTTTAAAAGTTAAAAAAAAACCCGATTCCCGGCCCTAAAAGTAGGCAAAAACTGTCTGAGGGCACCTACCAGGCCAGAAGGGTGTTTTATTTTGGGGGGGTTCCCCACCCCCCTCTCCTTGGCTATTGCTACTGCTGCGCTGCTGGTACCAGGCTGGGAGGGCGCATCCATTTGCCATGCAGTGCGGGGGATCCAAAATAGCGACCGCAATATTTTTTTTGAAATCGTTGCCCAAAACCCCACCAAAGCACCACAGAAACATGCGAAAATTAGCTATTTTAAATGCTTGAATTTTTACAGTAGCAGCAGTGGGTTTTTCTTGCAAAAAAAGTCTCCGTTGATTTTATTTTATTTTATTTTATTTTATTTTTTTACACCTGCGCATTCGCAATGATGGGCTCGCCCATGGGAGTGGACCATGCAAGGTTTTGGAGCCATTCCACCAATCGCATGGCCAGGTTTTGCTGACTGTACCAGGCTGGGAGAGCGCATCCATTTGCCATGCAGTGCGGGGATCCAAAATGGCGACCGCATTTTTTTTTTTGAAATTGTTGCCCAAAACCCCACCAAAGCACCACAGAAACATGCGAAAATTAGCTATTTTAAATGCTTGAATTTTTACAGTAGCAGCAGTGGGTTTTTCTTGCAAAAAAAAGTCTCCATTGATTTTATTTTATTTTATTTTATTTCATTTTATTTTATTTTATTTTATTTTATTACACCTGCACATTCGCAATGATGGGCTCGCCCATGGGAGTGGACCATGCAAATTTTCCACCAATCGCATGGCCACTTGGCCAGGTTGACCACAGAGACTTCTGGGATGTGCCAATAAACAGCCCCTAAGCCTAAGCCTAAGCCTAACCCATACGCCAGTACACTGTCCTAAGTGGGTCAGAGAGGCACCCAGAGGTGCACCCCAATACTCACCCTAACCTCACCCGTAACTAGCCTAACCCTAGCCCTTGCGCTAACCCGTCTTAACCCTAAGCCAGATCTACTTGCATTGCACTACATGCAAGTACGTGAGACACAGCGGGTGCAAAGAGTCTGCCAGTCCGTCACTTGTGGCTCTGGCTGACTCCTGCAGCTCCCTCCAGGAGCCCGCTACCCCCTCCAAACCAGTACTAACGACAACGAAAAAACGAACCGACTAATTTTTGCGAAATTTCGCGAGAAACGGAATCGAGCCGAAACGGACTGCCTCCGACACACGACAACTCGAAAACGTCATTTTCCCTAGTCGTGCCCATCTCTAGTTGAGACAAGGGCACAATGACAGATTCTATAATCTCTTTACATTTACACTCAGAGGACTGTGTGGTCTTGACCCTTGTCTTGTCATTGCCAACATTACAGATTTCATCCATCCTCCTTAGGAAATTCCATTCTGGAATTTCAGCTCTTAGCTCCAGCTCAACAAAGCTTTCAGGGAGGAGACTAGTTTCACCAACCCAGTGGAGACAGAGTCCACGCATGTACGTGGCAAAGCCACGAAGCCAGAACGGTGGGGAACAACGGGGAGGGATTCTTTCAGCCCCTACTTTGGAGGCCAGTTTTCACTACCCAGGAGACTAGTTCCACCAACCCAGTGGAGACAGAGTCCACGCATGCATGTGGCAAAGCCACCAAGCCAGAGTTTTGACTGCCCAGCAGTCAGAGATTCAGATGCTTCCCCCCCCCCCCACTCATCCTGATGAGTTCCCCTCAATCTCTCTGGGAATATCGCCAGCTGGAGTTTCCTGAGGAGACCGGTTCGCTCATGGAGCAAGCATAGTAGCAGACCTTTTCTCTCCTTGACCATGACCAGATTGCGCATCTCGAGGCCCATCTCCAGGGCAGAGACACTCCACTGCCCTCCACCCCATCGGGCTTCCCTGCCCTGTCGCCGGAAGTGGCCTAACTCTAACCCTAACCCTATCCCTAAACCTATAATTTTTTTTCATTTGGGCCCTACTTGCAAGAAGGGCCGGCTGGGAAGAAAAGGACCCCCCCCCCGGGACTGCCAGCAAAAAAGGGTCCACTGGTTTTTCAAGAACTGATTGGCAAAGGCAGCCATTCAGAGAGCAGGAAGGACGGGTGGTGGTGGGGTTGGACCTACTGCCTTGAACGGTTGGGGTGCAGGCAGCTGAGCCCGATTCGTGACAGTCCACCCAGGAAAGCCATGAAGCCAGAGTTTTGGAGGCCACGAAGCCAGAGTTTTGGAGGCCACAAGGCCAGAGTTTTGCCTACCCAGTGGAGACACAGTCAACCCAGGAAAGCCACGAAGCCAGAGTTTTGGAGGCCACGAAGCCAGAGTTTTGCCTGCCCAGTGGAGACACAGTCCACCCAGGAAAGCCACTAGGCCAGAGTGCAAATGTTAGGGAGGGATTGTTTCTTCCGCCTTTGGAAGCCGGAATGCTAGTTGGAAGGAATCTCCCCTCCTTCTGCAAAGGGATTTCCCAACCTGGACTGTAACTGGTGGGAGTGAAACCCCCCGCCCATGTTGGAGGACAGAGTACCCCAATTCTAAACAAAATAGTTGATGATGACTGTGCCTGTTAAAGTTGGTCTCCTCAAGTGATTTTCCGCCTAGAGGCGGGGGCAGCCGGGGTTGCTGCCTGGGGAAGTCGAGGAGAGTGGCCGACAGGGCGCATGTCTGCTCGGGGGCTGAACATGAGGCACTGAACCGCTGATAGGCTGAAGGAGAAGAACCTGGAAGGCCTCCTCCAAGCCGGGAGTCCCGGGAGCCTGTCAGGTAGGCAGAGGGGCAGCCAGGCAGGCAGGGAAGCAGGCAGTCTGGCTTACAGTTAGGAAGGCAGGCTTGCAGGGTACCCACCCAGGCTAGGGAAGGCACAAAGCCAAAGTGCCAGAAGGGAGGATTGTTTCGCCTTTGGAAGCAGAGTTTCTCCAGCCCAGGAGACCGAGTTTCGTCAACCCAGGAGACAGAGTGTATGCAGGAGAACAGGGCTATTTCTTTAAGGCTGTAAGGAGAACTAGGCCCCTGCTAATCAGTCTTTGAGGTAGGTAGTTGTAAAGTGCATCCTGACCACGTAGTAAGCAGAGTGGTTCCAAAACCCCAGGGAAGGGAGGAACGCATCGAGGAAGGCAGGTATTGGCGTGTACTACACTCAGACCAGCCATGGCCAACGGGGAAATATTGGGCCAACACTGACACTAGAAAAAAATAGTCCTGGGCTGCTACAAAGACCAGGGGAGCCCTATAAAAACTTGGCTAATTATGTAGCCCTTATTACATCCATACATGCAGCGGAATTACAGGCATTCAGGTAGACAAAGGTGGAAGGCAGGCAGGCAGGCGAAGCATTCAGGCAGGGCAGGCAGTCATATAGACAGAGCAGACAGCCAGGCATAATTGCGTTGCGCTGGTGGAATGTTAGGATGGGAGGCATACAGGCATTGTTTAGGGTTAGGGTTAGGGGAAGTTGCACAGCTGCAATCCCATCAGTCTTCTGTGGTTCAAAATTATAAACATTGAGTGGTCCTCCCTGGTTCGGAGCCAGGCAAGGGCTAGAAAAATCGGGCCTACACAGACCCTTCCAAATGACACATTGAGTGGTCCTCCCTGGTTTGGAGCCAGCCAAGGCCTATAAAAATTGGGCAGTAATCGAACACTTCAAATTGAGTGGGAATGCAGGAAGGCAGGCAGGCAGGCAGGCGGGTAGGCACAGGGCCAGGCAGTCAGGTAGACTGGTAGGCAAGCAGGAAGGAAGGCAGGCTGGCAGGAAGTTGGGCTTGCAGGGAGGAAGCCAAGCTGGGAGGCAGGCATAATTGCAGGCAGGCAGGCATAAGTATTGCTCTGGTAGTGCATGTTAGAGCAAGGGAGGCCTGTTTGGAAGGAACCGGTGGAAGAACGACTGTGGGCCTAGGTCTTGGAGTGTTGGGGTAATCCCAACGTAGAAAGGTTGAAGCCAATGAAAGTCAACCTTTCCACGGTCTCTGGGTCCAGACGAGAGCGGCGCGGCCTCAGGACATCTCCCATGTGGGAGAAGACACGCTCACTCTGGACACTGGTGGGTGGGATGGACAAGAGGTCCAACGCCAGAGTCAAAAGAGCAGGCCAGATGTCTGCCTTTCTGGCCCAGTAGTGGAGTAGGTCCAAGGTGAGGGGTTGGAGGGGCTCGGCCATGTACTCCCTCACCATGGTCAGAGCGGGGTCTGGTTCTTCTTCCTCCCTTGCCTCCACTGAGGAGGAGACTGCCATGGCTAGGGCAGAGGCCAGGTAGTTGGCTGCTGGTAAGGAACCTGGTCTCTGGGTGTACGCTCCTGCAGTAGAGGAGGAAGAGGACCCTTGCGAGGATTCCTCTTCTGCATCACTCTGGCTTCCGTGCGCCCTCGGGAACGCCTGGCCCTGATTTGAGGCAGCCCTGCGGACTTGACGGCATAGCTCGGTCTTCCAGGAGTTTAGGTCGGCAGCGCTGCCCGCCAGGGAACCCTTGACGCGAGGGTCGCACAGGCATGCCATCTGGTACACCTTTTCCCTCAGTGGGCTAAGGCGGGTATCCACGCCGGTCAACAGCCTGTCTGCAGGAGATCGGCTTCTTCCCAGATACTGGCCTCTAGGCGTTGGTGAAGGGCATTTACCAGGGGGAGTACGTGGCCCAGACTGGCGTTGTAGTTGCTGAGGATGTGGGTGGTCTCTTCAAAAGGCTGCAGGATAGCCACCATCTTGGAGAGGGCGAGCCACTCGGTAGCACCAATGTCCAGCACCCTTCCCTCAGGCAGGATGGGGGTGGTTGACATGACGTATTCCACCACTTGCCTCTGCTCCACCAGGCGCTTGACCATTTCGTAGGTGGAGTTCCAGCGGGTGGTCACGTCCTGGATCAGGACGTGCTCTGGTCGGCCCATCTCCACCTGCTTCTCACGCATCATCCTGGATGCCTTGACGCTGCGTGAGAAGTGCCCGACTATTTTCCTGCAGTTGTCCAGCAAGGCCTTGGTCTCCAGGGTCCCCTCCTCCCAGGAGTCCTTTGGTGCTCCCAGCCCAATGGCATCGCCCACCACTAGGTGCAGTTTGTGTGCTGCGCACACGATGCCATGTAGCCCTGCCCTATCAACCGCGTAGATCATGTTACGGCCTGTGTCAGTAACTGAATCCGTGATTGACCTCCCCCTCGGGTGCCCACTCTCGCAGTGCCGTCTTGAGGACCTCAGCAGTGTGGATGCCTTTGGCACTGTCCTCCATGCTTTGTGCCTGGAGAAGCACCACCCTGTACCCTCTTGGGGTGCTCCCTTGTGGCTCCCCCTGCAGCTGTTCTTGGGATGCCCTGGGGTCCAGGACCTCCTTCACATGCTAGCAAGGTTATGCTCAAAATTCTACAAGGCAGGCTTCAGCAGTATGTGGAAAGAGAACTTCCAGAACTACAAGCTGGATTTCGAAGGGGCAGAGGAACTAGACATCAAATCGCCAACATGCGCTGGATTATGGAGAAAGCCAGAGAGTTCCAGAAAAACATCTACTTCTGCTTCATTGACTATGCCAAAGCCTTCAACTGTGTAGACCACAACAAACTATGGCAAGTCCTTAAAGGAATGGGAGTGCCTGACCACCTTATCTGTCTCCTAAGAAATCTATATGTGGGACAAGCAGCAACCGTCAGAACTGGCTATGGAACAACTGACTGGTTTAGAATTGGGAAAGGAGTACGACAAGGCTGTATACTGTCACCTTGCCTATTTAACTTATATGCAGAGTACATCATGAGAAAGGCCGGTCTGGATGAATCACAAGACGGAATTAAGATTGCCGGAAGAAATATCAACAACCTCAGATACGCAGATGATACTACTCTAATAGCAGAGAGTGAGGAAGAATTAAAGAAGCTATTAATGAGGGTGAAAGAGGAGAGTGAAAAAATGGGCTGAAGCTCAACATAAAAAAAACTAAGATGATGGCCACTGGTCCCATCACCTCCTGGCAAATAGAAGGGGAAGAAATGGAGGCAATGACGGAGTTTATTTTCTTGGGCTCCCTGATCACTGCAGATGGCGACTGCAGCAACAAAATAAAAAGACGCCTGCTTCTTAGGAGGAAAGCAATGGCAAACCTAGATAGCATCCTAAAGAGCAGAGACATCACTTTGCCAACTAAGGTCAGGATGGTTAAAGCTATGGTTTTTCCAGTAGTGATATATGGAAGTGAGAGCTGGACTATAAAGAAGGCTGATCGCCGCAGAATTGATGCTTTTGAGCTGTGGTGCTGGAGGAGAGTCTTGAGAGTCCCCTGGACTGCAAGGAGATCAAACCTATCCATTCTGAAAGAAATCAACCCCGAATGTTCACTGGAAGGACAGATTTTGAAGCTGAGGCTCCAGTACTTTGGCCACCTCATGAGAAGAGAGGACTCCCTGGAAAAGTCCCTGATGCTGGGAAAAATCGAAGGCAAAAGGAAAAGAGGACGACAGAGAATGAGATGGTTGGACGATGTCATCGATGCAACCAAAATGAATTTGACAAAACTCCGGGAGGCAGTGGAGGATAGGAAGGCCTGGCGAGCTCTGGTCCATGGGGTCACGAAGAGTCGGACACGACTGAACGACTGAACAACAAGCACCACCCTGTACCCTCTTGGGGTGCTCCCTTGTGGCTCCCCCTGCAGCTGTTCTTGGGATGTCCTGGGCTCCAGGACCTCCTTGGGTTGCCACCAATGAGCCGTCAGATAGAGGTATCCGTGGTGCCCACCGGTCCAGAGGTCGGAAGTGAAGTGGATCTTCCTTCCTCTGGCCGCCTGCAGCAGGGCCCGGACCATGTCCCTGACGGCCTCAAAAAGGGAGGGAATCACCCGCCTGCTGAAGGTACGCCGGGATGGAGGCTCGTACCATGGAGCCACGTGCTTCATCAGGTGCCTGAACCCTGATGACTCCACAAAGGAGAGGGGCAACCTGTTCATGGCCACCATTTCACCGACCCCGCGAGTGGCGGTCTCCTGTGCCTTGGCCCTCTTTCGCTGGCTGACAAAACTCCCACACAGCGGCACCACTTCCTGCAGAGTGGCCTGCCTCTTCCCACTCTCAGCGGAGCTGTCCCTGGAGTTCTTCCCCATGCCTGCTTCCCCTCTCTTCCTCCCTGAGGAACCAGGGCCTGACAGGGTTCCAGGCAGAGTCCCAGGGTGCCTTCGCATGAGGTGGCTATGCAAGCCACTTGAGGAGAGGTGTTTGGGGTCATTCCCCCCTGCGCATGACCACCCCGCATTTCTTGCACCCCGCAAGCCTCGAGTCTTCCGGGCTGTTATCAAAATGCTCCCAGAGAGAGCCGTGAGGCTTATGGAAAGTACTGCCCCCTCTGTTACTGCCTGCCGCTGCTGTGCTGGTGGTGGTGTGGCTTGTACCCTGCTGGGACAATTGAATGCTGCTGTCAGTGGTGGTACTCTGGGTGGAAAGAAGGCTGCTCCTTCCATCACTGCCTGAAGCCTGCCTTTCGTCTGTTCCTGCCAACAGGTCATCAGAATCCGGGATATGTAGATGCAAAGAGCCCGTTTCTGATTCCAAGTCCTCGTCTTCCTCCTGATAAAGGGGGGTTGTGTCCATGTCAAAGCCTGGTGGCGTTGGGGCTCACATGCAGTCATCCATGCTTCCCTCAGTGACAGAAGATGGTACAGTTGTGCTGGTTGTGCAGCTGCTGCTTGGAGAGGGAGTGGCAGCAATATCACTATCTGCACTACTACTTCCTGTGCCTTCCTTCAGAAATGTGCCCCCATTTATTTTAGTGGGGGTCCCCCTGCCCTTCCCTCTGGCTCTGCCACCGCTCCTCATTTTTTAAATTTCTCAACAAGTATTAGAAATATGTTTTCTTTTTATATTTGTGTTAAGTAACAAACTATTCTAATAAACTTAATATCCTTTTGACCCACAAGCTTACTCTCACACTGTGTTCTTTTGTACAAGCTTTCAATGTTGCCCTCCTGGCCCTTGGTATAAGTTTCTAATATCTGAATTCAACTTGATGCACTGAAATGGAATGTGCCTGCCTGTGTGTTCAACTGCATACACACAACACGTGTATGTATGTAAACAAACAAACACCCGAGTAATGAATCAATATAATATTGTAAGGCTGATATAAGCAGCAGCAGCAGCCTCCCACAAAAAGATATTGGGGTGTAAATAAAAACAAATAATATAGTTTAGTAGTAGTTGTAGTCAGAGAATAAAATGAAAATAAATTTCTGAATTCAATTTGATGCACTGAAATGGAATGTGCCTTCCAGTGTGTTCAACTGCACACACACACAACACAAGTGTATGTATGTAAACAAACAAACACTGGAGTAATGAATCAATATAATATTGTAAGGCTGATATAAGCAGCAGCAGCTGCCTCCCAAAAAGATATTGGGGTGTAAATAAAAACAATATAGTTTAGTAGTAGTTGTAGTCAGAGAATAAAATGAAAATAATTCTCTGAATTCTTCTGTTCCACTTAAACACAACAAGTTTAAAAACAAACAATGAAGTAAGTAATTAGTAAACTAAATAATATTGTGAAATATTCTCCAATCTCCACTTAGGAGGATAGAGGTTCTGTGCGCGCGCGCAAGCAAATTGAAGTTGGGAAAAATAGAAAATAAATGGTAGTATATAATATATTTTAAAATAAATCCACACCTCCCACTCCCAGTCGACCCTCCCCCTTTATCCAATATCAGAAATATCCTCCTCTCCCCACAAACAGCCAGAGAAGAGGACAAATAAAAAACCCTAACTGCTTCCCTTCGCCAGACAAAGCTGCAGGTAATCAAAGAAATTTTTCTAATAAAAAATTAATTCCCTCCCTGCCTGCCTAAAAGCCTAAAGCCTCCAGGCCTCCCTCCTCGAATAATCTCTTCTCTGCAAGTGCACAAGCACCACCACCAGCAAAGCACAGCCCTCCTCCCTCAAACACATCCAAGACCCGACTGCAACTTCTGGAAGGTGCCTCGGCTTTTTATGCCCTCTTGCACACCCAGAAGTGTCAGTCAAAACCTGGCCATGCCATTGGTGGAATTGTTCAAAAAAATTGCATGGTCCCATCCCATGCCCAGCCCACATGGGCAGGTCTAAAAAAATATAAAATAAAATAAAATAAAATCAGTGCGACATTTTATTATTATTTATTTATTATTATTATTTATTATTTACGCTTGTATACCGCCCCATTCCCACAATGGGGACTCTGGGCGGTTCACAGCATCAAAATTAAAACAGCAAAAATCAATTACGAACAACAATAACAAAACTGCAATATCCAAAAGTAATTAGGCGGGGTTACGATGTCCAGAAATATATAGGCGGGATATTTAAAAAAAAAAAAAACAACAACAACAGAGTGGGACCTTAGACATCGCCGTAAGCTTCTCGAAAGAGGATGGTCTTAAGATTCCTCTTAAACGCTTCCAGCGATGGAGCGGGCCGTAAATCACTAGGAAGTTTATTCCAAATGGATGGAGCCACTACCGAGAAAGCCCGCCCACGAGTACCAGCCTTACGGGCATCCCTCGGTGTGACCATCCGCAGTGATAAGGCCACCGAGGCTCTGGTGGGTCGGGCCAGATCTAATTGTCGGGAGAGACGCTCCGCCAAATAAGCCGGGGCCAAGCCATGGAGGGTTTTGTAAACCAACACCAACACCTTGAACCTTATTCGGGAGGCAACGGGTAACCAGTGTAGGCGAGCCAGGATAGGGGTGGCTATTAAAAACCCACTGCTGCTACTATAAAAATTCAGGCATTTAAAATAAATAAATTTCACATGTTTCTGTGGTGATTTGGTGTGTTTTTTGACCACGATTTCAAAAGAAAAATTGTGGTTGCCATTTTGGATCCCCCCACCGCATGGCATGGCGAGACGACGAGGATGATCCCCCCCCAGCCTGGTGCCAGCAGCCCAGGACAGGAGAGGTGGGGGGGAAGGCCGTGGACCCCCCCCCGAAACCACCCCTCTGGTAGGTGGCAAAGCCTCAGGCAGGCATATTTTCGCCTGCTTTTTCGGCCGGGAGGGAGTCGGATTTTTTAAAAAAAAACTTTTAAAAACTTTTCCTGTGCCTCGCATCGCGCGATTGCCGCGATGCCACAAACGGAAACGAAAAACCCGACCTAATTTTTCTTTTTTCGGTTCAAGTTCAAGTGGTAACGGCATAATTACCGTTACAGTTTCCGTTACCTACGGAACCGAAAAAAACGGTAACGGAAACGAAAATTTCGCCGCTCCGTGCCCATGTCTACAATGCAGACGTTTTATTGCAAGAAAAACCCACTGCTGCTACTATTAAAATTCAGGCATTAGAATAAATAAGTTTCAATGGATTTGTGTTGTGCTTTGGTGTGTTTTTGGACCACGATTTAAAAAGAAAAATTGCGGTAGCCATTTTGGATTTCCCCCCCCACCGCATGGCATGGCGATTGGCGAGACGACGAGAATGATGCCCCCCCCCCAGCCTGGTGCAAGCAGCCCAGGACAGGAGAGGAGGGGGGGAAAGGCCGGGGACCCCCCCAAAAAACACCCCTCTGGTAGGTGGCAAAGCCTCAGGCAGGCATATTTTCGCCAGCTTTTTCGGCCGGGATTTTTGAAAACTTTTTTTCTACTTCTTTTCTGTGCTTCATTTGGCATTGCGTGATGCCACTAACGGTAACGGAAAACCCGACCAAATTTTTCTTTTTTCAGTTCGGGTTCTGTCTGGCCCGGCTAAATTACGATTTGTTGTTCCGTTACATAACGGAAACGATAAACGATAACGGAAACGGTGAATTACTCGTTCTGTGCCCATGTCTATGGTCTAGTGTAATTCTTCCATGGAGTAATCAATAAAGCTTGGCTCCACTTAATACCAATTTCTTAAAGTCTGCTAATGTAATCCCATTGTGAGGCTGATAGTACTGTATTTCCCCAAAAATAAGATACTGTCTTACATTTTTTCTTAAGACACACTAGGGCTTATTTTCAGGGGATGTCTTGCTTTTATTACCATAGAAGAGTCCATATATCAGAAATGTACACATTTGTCTCTGTTGAATTAGCACTCTGTTTTTTCAGTCAGAATGTGACATCTTGACGAATGTGATTCCAAGATATGACTCTGAAGCTCCTGGCCAAGACAAACGGTGTGACATTTAGAGTTGCCCTTTCCCTGTCTGACACAAATATCACATTTTCAGAATTGAAAACTGGACACAGCTGTACAGTACAGTACATTCAAAAAATCACTTATGACTAGGTTTCCTTTTGCTATCATGAATCATGAACATGACTGGAATCAAAGGAGAATAATGATGTTCTTAAATAACAAGGGTGAGAGGTAGAAGTCACCAAGCTGAAATGTTGTATCATAAGAAAAAAGTTCTGGCATGTCTGTCTCCATGTCTGTTTTTTTAAAATTCTGTGAGAATTTTACTTTATCCCATAACAAGTATGATTGTGGGCTATAGGGAAAACTCATGGGTGAATCCCCTCAAGAAGTTCACAGAGCTCATATTCTGTATGTTGTAAAGGTCCTTGTGGCTGATCTGTTTATGCTTCCTCTCTGCTGTCACAGCTGTTATTAGCCAGGCCAGGCCAGGGTCAAGGAAGGAGGTGTTGGCACAACGGTCAAGCGCCCTGTCCACCTTGGAAGACATCACTGGTTGAAAGTGTGTTAACAATATCGGACAAGATGATGCAGATGATATCTCAAATGTTACCACTGCCGAAGGGTAGTGGTCTAGGTCCCGATGGATGGCCTCCACTTTTGATTTTAAAAAGGCTGCAAATTGGTTACAGGATATACTAGTTGGTGGGCCTATCACTGTGACTATTACCAGATAGAACACACACAATAAGGAAAGGTGATTGGAAAGACTGATGATTACTAGCTTCGTTGATCCAGACAGCGTAGTGAGATCTTTGAGTGGCCTTAACTTTAGCTTGGTAGATGTGATCTTTACGGCTTTTAAGTTGTTCTCCATTGGAACCCAC
Organism: Phrynocephalus guinanensis; assembly: GCA_037367245.1. Taxonomy (NCBI): domain Eukaryota; kingdom Metazoa; phylum Chordata; class Lepidosauria; order Squamata; family Agamidae; genus Phrynocephalus; species Phrynocephalus guinanensis. The sequence continues at coordinate 166,135,206 of CM074733.1, forward strand.
CTCCAAATGCTCTCTCACTTCCTCCTTACCCGCTGCATTGCTTGGAGATGCTGACCATACCACAGAGCAGGGCAAACTCTGTGGGGCTGGGGGTGTTTAGGAGCGATCGTGATAGCCACCCTGGTGGCAGCAGCTTGCCACCTATCTACCAGAGCATCAACAGGACAATCAACCAAATCAGCCAGTATCACCTTCTATGGTTTCTTGGAAACCAACCGGATTCAGTAGCCTGTGAGGGTGGATCATCTTAATGGGTCCTGGCTCCCTGTGAGGGGGGAATGCCATTGTGAAGCTGCATTTTATTCGACGATGGTCCGACCATGATAAGGGGACCGCCTGAAGATTGGTCACCACTGGTCCACTCTCTCTGCCCTGAAAAAAACCAATTATACCAATTATAATATAAAAATATAATATAAAAATATAAAAACATTGCAAAAACTTAAACATTAAAGTGTCTGTTTATATATATGGCCCCATACTGGGCGGTTTACGGTTGAATTATGGAGGCTACATATTGCCCCTCCCCCCCTCCTCATTTTGCCAACCTCGGAAGAATGGAAGTCTGAGTCAACCATGAGCCAGCTACCTGGAAACTGAACCCCAGGTTGTGAGCAGAATTTTAGCTGCAGCTGCAGTACAGGTATTTAACCACTGCGCCTTGAGTCTCCTTATTACTTTTGATATAACCTGAAATGTCAACATAACATAAACTAGCATGATGTAATTTATTTATTTATTTTATTTATTTATTTCTTACACTTATTAACCGCCCGATTTTCCCATAGGGAACTCTGGGAGGTGTACAGACGTCACACAAGAGTGACTACCCGAATACAAACGAACCCCAACAATAATAAATAGTCAAAACCTAACACAAAACAATCAGTATACAGATACCATATAAAAACATACAAAAATAACAAGTATAATAAACATTGCACCACTAAACAAAGGATCAAAGTCTAGATTAAACCAGGCAAGAAAGCTGACGTCCAGAGTAAAAAAAAATGCTAGATGCATTTTATCGCAAAGCAAAATTCTTCTTGCCTTTGCTGCTTGTGAGCGTTCCTCTTTACGACGGACACCCTGTCCCCCTTTTTCCAATAAAGAGACATTCTTTTCCAACACAAAGTCCTTTTTATTAACATCGTCCAAATTTTGGGAGGCATTTTCTTCAACTTCAACTTCAACAGAGCCAACAGTGGCAACAAAAGGATTATTTCTGGGTTCCCTTGCGGGAGTAAACATAAATGAATTTAACCCTCCCTTTGCTCTGGAGAGGTTTCTTCCCCACCAGTCCCCTTCACTGGGGTTGAGTCCGGGTGCATCTCCTGGGTTTGCACCCCAGCCTCCACTGAGGTTTGGAGGCTGGTCTTCTCCTCCCTCTAAACGGTTGATTCTTGAAGAGAACTGAACCCCTTCCAAGGGAGTATTTACCAGTCCGTCACTCTTCAACCTTCTGAGCAACCCGCTTCTCCAGTGCAATGTCCTTCCATATTTGTTTCAATTTTTTTATGATATTCCCTTGCTTCTCACTCTCCCCAATAAGGACAACCCACTTTATGGGCATGTCTCCGATAACTTTCTGCCTCTGCATGAGGCATCATCATTTTTTCCCATTCCTGGGTATCTGGGTTCTGCATCCATACTTACTCCCAGCCAGGGGGTAGAATGCACAGCTTTTTATATCCCCATACTCCATCTCCACTACTGTGGGTGCGTCATCTTTCCCCGCCTTTTCCGACCCTCCAATCTGCAGCGTCTCTTCAAACCTCCTCCTGGTTTCTTCTCTCTCCTTTGCCTCCCTCATTTGTTCACTCCTCGCTTCCTCCTGTTTCCTCTGCTTTTCCCACCAATCTGCCCTGTCTTCCCTTCTGGGTGTAGGCGGCACTCTTGACGGGTGGGTCTTCCGACCATCCCCCACTCCACACTGCTGCAAATTCATCAATTATTTCATCTAAATTTATGGTGTCAGTAACCTCCCACTCCACACTCAGCAAAGCCAAGGCTGAAAATCTTTCCGGTCCCATGGATGACCTTAGGTAGGACATGAGAAGTTTTAACTTACTAACAGACCTTTCACAACTGGCAATGGACGTGGCAGCAGTCAGTAAGATCTGAAGACCTACTCTCATATTTGGAATTACATCATCCCTGTACTCCACAATGAAACAAAGTAGGTCCTCTGGTGTTGAAACCTTAATATCAACCCTTGTCTTAAGTAGCATTCGGCAGTCCATTATTTCACATCTCTAAGCCATCCAAGTCTGTATCGTAAAAGCTGCCCATAGAAACACATCTGTTTCAAGATATTTTCATTAGTTACGTACAGCAGTTCCTTTATGTTTAAAAGAAAGCCAAAACTAGAGTCCAGTTTCGTCAGGCTGATGAATACTGTCTCCCAATTCTGTACGTATTTTGTCAATCATGCTTTTCATCAGTCTTAGCATTTCATTTTCTGCTGTGAGCCTTACGTCCTTTGCTGTTTCTCCAGGCATCATCATCTTCTTTCTCTGTCGTCTCTCTACTTGGGTGTCATAAGTACTGCACAGTTCTTTTGCTCTTTCAAGAGAATTCTTGCATAAGGCATCACTGTTTTCTAGGAATAACCCTTGTAAAGCCTTAATATCTTAAGCAGCAGTATAGAAATTCATAGTGTAGTTCTGCAGCCTTTTCTGAACCCTGTCAATTTTCAAAAGTACACCATTTCAGAAATGAAGAATAAAAAACTCAAATGTTAAAACCTGATGTAACACTTGATTTGCCTCATTCTTGTATCTGAATTTTCATCCGGATCATCTGCAATATTTTCCAATAGTTCTATCAAGTGTTCTAACTGATTATATATTGGTTTATAACAGCTTCTACTCTGGCCTCCATGATATAACCAGAGCAGTTTTTATTCTCTTCCATCGCAGAGTTGAACGTGAAAAATAAACATAGATAGTTTGTACAGTACTGAAAAATGTCGCACCTGCTACCTCATGACTAACAGCATTGAACCCCAACTAAATTAAGTGTGTGGTTATCACAGTTAACAAATACAGCTTTTGAGTTAAGTTCAGCAAGTCTTTGTTGCACTCCTGATTTGTAGCCAGACGTTACAGATGCATTGTAATAACTAGAGATGGGCACGACTTAGCAGTATTCCCGTTTCCGTTACTCTACGGAAACGGTAACGGGAATTACTCCGCCAGACTTCGAGCTCGAACCGAGGAACAAACAATTTTGGTCTGATTTGTCGTGCTCGTTCCTTGCATCGCGCGATTGCACGATGCCACGCGGCACAGAAAAAAAGTTTTTAAAAGTTAAAAAAACCCGGTTCCTGCCCAAAAAGCAGGCAGAAAAATGCCTACCGTGCCTCAGGGCACCTACCAGAGGGGTTGTTTCTGGAGGTCCCCAGCCTCCCCCCCATCCCCCGTCCTGGGCTGCTCTGGTGGGACTCGCCAGTCGCCGCAGGCTCGCAGCCAGCCAGCAAAAAGCCCAGTCTTGCCGGCCACCGGCCGCCGCAATTAAAGCGCAAGCAAGCGGCACGGACGGCACAGGAAAAAACTTTTACACTCTCCCCCCACCCATTCCCGGGCCAAAAAAGCAGGCGGAAAAATGCCTGCTTGACTAAGGGCGCAGGGCACCTACCGGAGGGGTGGTTTCTGGAGGGGGGGTCCCACCTCCCCCCCGTCCTGGGCAGCCGGACTCGAGTCGCCATGCCATGCGGTGCGGGCGGGGGATCCAAAATGGGGCGGCGAACGCAATATTGTTTTTGAAATCGTGGTCCAAAAACACACAAGCACAACAGAAACACGCGAAAATTTATAAACTGCCAGATTTTTCACAGTAGCAGTGGGTTTTTTCTTGCAACAAAATGCCTCTCCTCTCCTCTGTCCTCCATTGATTTTATTTTATTTTATTTTATTTGCACCTGCGCAATGATGGGCTGGCCGAGTGGCCAGCCATGTGGGAGTGGACGACCATGCAAATTTTTGGAGCCATCCCACCAGTCGCATGGCCACTTGGCCATGGAGACTTCTGGGATGTGCCAAAAAGCCCCCTAAAACCTGCCCTAGCCCCCTAACCCTAACCCTAACCGTTGACTCCGTACCCATACGTCACAGACTGTCTTCTTAGTGGGTCAGAGAGGCACCCAGAGGTGCAACCCACTAGCCCACCGTAACCTTACCCGTCACTAGCCTAATCCTAGCCCTAACCCTAACCCACCTTAACCCTAAGCCAGATGTACTTGCATTGCACTACACGCAAGTACAATTCCCTTCTGTGTGAGACATGGTGGTGCGAGAGCCTTAGTTAGGCATCTCACTATGGCTCTGGGTTCAGTGCCATCCACTAGTCTTCACAGTCACTGTCTGCACATTCTGTTATGCAATATCCATATGGCTATTGCATAGCATTTTGCAGCAGCAGCAGGTGAGGAGGGGAGACCCCCATGTTGAGGGGTCTCTTGGAGCCTGCTTCCCCTTCCTAGTGGGTGAGGATAGGAGGCACCCATGGGTGCCTCCAGGAGCCCGCTTTCCCTTTATAGCGCGCCAGAGGAGGCACCCACCCCAGAGAGGTGCCTCCAGGAGCCCGCTCCCCCCCCAAACCAGTACTAACGAAAACAAAAAAACGAACCGACTAATTTTTGTGAATTTTCGCGAAAAACGGAAACGACCCGAAACGGAACCGGCCCGACTAACGACAACTCGAAATTTTTTTTTTCAAGTTGTGCCCATCTCTAGTCATAACACTGTGATTGAGAATCTTCAAAAGGCAATTTATCCCTCTCCAGTTGTTGCAATATTATTTCTGCAATACTTCCTGCATCTTTTTTAATGGGTATGAATGAATCCTGAGAAAGACTCCTTCACAACTACAGTTTTTTCCTCAAAGTTTATATCTACATATCTATTGTTCATGGTGAGCAACATCAGTTGAATCAAAAATTATTCCATAGTATTTGGCTCTCTGGATGTCATTAAAAAGTTTTTCTCTAACTGCAGTTGCTATTAGTTGGATGAACTCATTTTGTATTTCTGGTAAAATGTAGTTGATCCTGGATTTTGCTGCGTATACAAAAGGTAGTCATTTATGATTGCATCAAACTCTGTGAAGAGCTTCAGAAGTTCTATAAAATTCCCTGCATTTTTTCAGTGATATTTTCTCTGCGGCCTCTTAGGGCCAAATTTTGCTTGGCTAAATATTTTATGCAGCATAACACCCTCTTAAGTACATGTTGCCATTTCTCCTTCTCTTTAGTAATTTGGTTTTGAAGTTGTGCATCTATTAAACCTTCTTTTATAAAGAGCCTCCTTTCCATTTCTTTCTATGTTGTGAAAGAATCCCAAAGCTTTCAGGAATTCTCATGTGCAACAATTTTTTCTAGTTTTTTCCAACTAGTAAAACCCTTTTGACTTTCCAGAGAAGAACAGATGCTGGCTGCGTCTTTTGATGGGAAAAGCAGACACGAAAAACAAAATGCTGCACCCTTCACAGGGGAATACACCAACCAAGATTGACTCACAGTACATCCTTTTCCTTTTCCTAATTGTTTTTTAAACTATGATGAAGACATTGATCTGTTGTTTTTAGTGCAAAAGGCCCAGCTCTATTCTGAAAAAATAAATCAACCTTCTTTCCACTATTTCTATGCAAAGTTTATCTGATAACGATTGCTTTTCTTGATTCCTGGTCAAACTTCAGATATGATGGTGAATCACATCAGGTGCAAATTTGGTTCAGCTTGTTGAGTTGGATCATCGTCCAGATCTTCAGAACTTGATGAAGTTGCAAATCTTTGTATTCTGAATTTTGAGGGCCCTTTTTAGAAAAATCTCAATTGATTTTGGAATTGTGCTACTGATATAATCAAAGGGGAATGGGAAAGGACCAAGTAATACAAGGCATGTGAGAGCCAAACCACTGTCAGTCCAGAGACATAGGTGGTTACTTCACATCCTTCCTCGAGCCGAGGTGAACTTACCTCTGTGTTGAAATCGGGTTTCAACACGGATCGAGAAGTGGATTGAAAAGATTCCCGAGCTACAGGACGGGAATCTCTCACCCTGCTTGGAGCGCAGTTCAGGGGGCATGGTCGGGGTGAACTCAGATTGACCCCACAAGGATGTGAGGTTACGTTCCTTTGAACTCGGATTGACCCCACAAGGACGTGAGGTTACGTTCCTTCGAAACGGTCTCCAGCGGGGCCGCGAACTGCAGCGAGAGGGACGTGAAGTATCAGCCATAGCCTTTAAATTAGGCTGTGAGGGTTCAGTCCTTGCCCAGGTGTCCCGCCCTTCCAACTTCAAAGAAGGCATCTCACGTAACAAGGAAACAGAACTTTTATTGTGTTCATCAACAATAAACGAAGTCTTTCTTCTAACTACAGTTTCAACATCTTTAACATCAGATATAAACGGGTTCTTTCCTCCATAGGTTGGGGTTTCTAGAAAGTGATCAAGTTCCCCACCACCACTTGTGGGAATTCGGTTCCACCACGGTTCTCCTCCTCCCTCTCTGAAAGCCTCAGCCCCTCTACCTGTATCCCAATGTCCTTCACGGACCCACAGAAAACACCTGCGGAAAACTTGTAAGGCAGAAATTCCGGAGTACAGCCACGAACAAGACACCCTGAAGATAAAGGAGACCTATCCCTACTAGGGTCCATGAGGTGAAAGTGATTTGGTGCCCCTTAATTGCTGGTGCGCCCCCCTCTTGCCCTCCTTACGCCGCGCCCCTGGCAAAAAGCCAGGCAAACAGTCTCGGTGCTCACTGAGACAAAAAAGGCACTTGTGGCCGTCGGTGTGAGGGATTTTTCCGCCGCAGTCAGAACAACGTTTGAAGGGTTGAGCAAAAGACATTAGTCAAAATCCAAAGCCAAAATAAAGCTGAAAATCCATCAAAATCCAGTCAAATTTGCAATCGTCACAGAGACTTCCGAATTAGAACCTCCAGCCCTGGCGGTTAAGAGGAACTGAGGCGTTTAGGCGGGAACACCCAATCACGTGTGCAGGGTGTGGGGGCAGAGACTAACAAACTTTCCTATTGCTAGGGAAGTCTGACCTGTGTGGCTTCACGAAGGCCACGATGGAGAACCACATACTTCCACTTACTGCATTGTTCCATCACCCTTAGCAACCAGTAGTTCTGGGGTGGGGTGGGGGCTCCTGATGTCAATAGAGCAGAGGCTGCTGTGGCCCATGAGGCATTCCATGATGTGATTATCCCTGATAGGGCCGCCTTTATGGATCACTCCCGCTTGAGATGATCCAGTTGGGAAACTTCCTTGACAATTCTTGGTTCTGCATCTCGGATGGGTCCTATCTCTTCGTCTAATAAGTGTGTATGCATTTTGGTGGCATCAGAGAACAGGGTCCCCATGAAATGCACTGAACATTCAAGACTACTGTGAAAGAGCACCTTAGAATGCCAGTGGGGGCAATGTTTGGAATGCAGTGACACATAATTCAGTTGCATTAGTCCTTATTAGAGATGGGCACGACCAGGAAAAATTATGTTTCGAGTTGTCGTGTCAGAGCCGGCCCGTTTCGGCTCGTTTCCGTTTGTCACATTTTTTTTCAAAATTTTGTCGTTTCGTTTGTCGTTTTTCGGTCTGTCGTTAGTACTGGTTTTGGGGGGGGGGTAGCGGGCTCCTGGAGGCACCTCTCTGGGGTGGGTGCCTCCTCTGGCCCGCTATGAAGGGAAAGCGGGCTCCTGGAGGCACCTCTCTGGGGTGGGTGCCTCCTCTGGCCCGCTATGAAGGGAAAGCGGGCTCCTGGAGGCACCTCTCTGGGGTGGGTGCCTCCTCTGGCCCGCATGAAGGGAAAGCGGGCTCCTGGAGGCACCTCTCTGGGGTGGGTGCCTCCTCTGGCCCGCTACAAAAGGGTATGCATAGCCAATTGGATATGCATACCAAGTTGCAGTGGCAGGCAGAGGCACCTCTCTTTCGGGTGCCTCTGTGACTCACTGTCTAGCATACGGTGCACTTGGGCTGGGGATGGGGAGGAGGAGGAACAAAGTGAGAGAGGACCCCTATGGGTGCCCTCTGGCTCACTAAGAAGGGAAGTGTACTTGCTGTAGTGCAATGCGAGTACACAGATCTGGGTTAGGGTTAGGGTTAGCGCAAGGGCTAGGGTTAGGGTAAGGTTAGGGTGAGTTACTGGGGTGCACCTCTGGGTGCCTCTCTGACCCACTAAGAAGGACAGTGTACTGGCGTATGGGTTAGGGTTCAGGTTTGGGCTAGGGTTAGTGGGCTTTTTATGCCCGACTGGCACATCCCAGAAGTCTCGGTCAAAACCTGGCCAAGTGGGCATGCAAATGGTGGAATGGCTCCAAAAATTTGCATGGTCCACTCTCATGGCCAGCCCATCATTGCGCAGGTGTAAAAAAATAAAAATAAAAATAAAATAAAATCAATGGAGACATTTTGTTGCAAGAAAAACCCACTGCTGCTACTGTAAAAATTCAGGCAGTTTTAAAATAGCTGTTTTCGCATGTTTCTGTGGTGCTTTGGTGTGTTTTTGGACCACGATTTCAAAATAAATATTGTGGTCGCCCCATTTTGGATCCCCCGCCCGCACCGCATGGCATGGCGAGCGAGTTGGCGAGACGACGAGATTCCCCCCACCAGAGCAGCCCAGGACAGGAGAGGGGGGGAGGCTGGGGACCCCCCCCCCCCAGAAACCACCCCTCTGGTAGGTGCCCTCACTGAGGCAGGCATATTTTCGCCTGCTTTTATGGCCGGGAATCGTTTTTTTTTTTTTTTTTAACTTTTTTTCTGTGCCGCGCTGCTTGGCGAGTTGGCGAGACGACGAGGATGCGCAGCCCAGGAGAGGAGGGGGGGAGGCCGGGGACCCCCCCCCGAAACCACCCTTCTGGTAGGTGCCCTCACTCAGGCAGGCATATTTTCGCCTGCTTTTTTGGCTGGGAATCGGGGTTTTTTTATTTTTAAAACTTTTTTTCTGTGCCGCGCCGCTTGGCGGCGAGTTGGCGAGACGACGAGGATGCGCAGCCCAGGAGAGGAGGGGGGGAGGCCAGGGACACCCCCCCCCCCAGAAACCACCCCTCTGGTTAGGTGCCCTCAGGCAGGCATATTTTCGCCTGCTTTTTTTGGCCGGGAATCGGGTTTTTTTATTTTTAAAACTTTTTTCCTGTGCCGCTTGGCATCGCGCGATTGCTGTGATGCCAGGAACGACAACGACAAATCAGACCCAATTTTTCTTTAGTCGGTTCGAGTTCGAGTTCTGGCGGAGTAATTGTCGTTCTTCGTTTCATTACGGAACGGAAACGAGGAACGGAAACGGAAACGAGGATTTCGCTGAGTCGTGCCCATGTCTAGTCCTTATGCGTTAACTCACCTATGAAACAGCAGTCTGTTGTTGAAATGCTGCTCCTGTGCATCTGTAGAGCCTAGAGCTGCAGTTGATGGGAGCACAGAGAATATGGGAAAATTGAGTAGCTCACTTGAAGTGATTGGAAATGTTATCTATCGATGTAAAGCCACCACTGGATTCAAGATGCCAGATTATGCATTTTATGGGAGGGGATGAGGTGAAATGGGTCTTGATTTTATTTTGGTTGAGCTGTGTAAGGAACAGTACAAGCCTATGTAAGGAAGAGTACAAGAGTACAACCCTAACCCTATACCCAGACATAGGCCCTCATGAATATAGATCAGAGAAGATGTGACCCAGGAACTGAGTCAGCTCTGTCACGAATTCAGGAGTTGAGTTCACAAAGCGCTGTCCTCTCGGCCTGATTCCTCTTGCCTGATGAGCGCTAGAAATTTCTGGTCTATCCTGCAAGGTTTTCTTAAAACAGATGCCACTAACAGTTTTTTTTTTAAAACCTAGAAGTAAAACAGAGTGACCGAAAAACACACAAATGCAAGACTAGACTAGGTGGTACCTTTATAGGTCACTTATAAAATGGAAGCTGAGCTTTCAATAGCAGGCTATCTTTATCAAAGCATTGTACCAAAATTCATTCTTGGCAGAGAACATAATAATGAATATATATGATTATTTCTTTGACTCCTTCCTTGTAATGCAAAGCTGCAACTGGATATAAGGCCTAGTTTGTTTCCAAAAAATAAAAAATCTTGAGTGGAAAGGACAGGTGAGAAAGGTTAATGAGTAGAGAATTTCCATTATTCTTTCTGACTTAGTTTTATATCAGGAAGCTTTATAAGATTAAGAACGGAGAGGAAGAGAAAAGGGAGGGGGAGAGACGAAGGTGGCAACTTTTGACTTTCTGTGTATTTTCCATTACTTTGATCGTTCTTGTGGTAATCCATTCCAAATTAGATTAGTATTAACGGCTGAAATTATTTTCCCCTCGCCTTTTGTTCCTCTCTCTTAACAGAAGATTAGAAAAGAGCTTTTCCAGTTGCGCTAATTAACTTTAGAGCTGTCATCCTATTTCGTTTAAATCTGAAACTCAGATAAATATCAGATGAGAACGAAAATGTATGCGTAATCCAGTGTTTGTAATCCTGTTACTGTCAGGCTTTATCATTCAGTGCATTTGAAATACTTTAGGGGACTTTTATCTCTATTTGGCTGTTTTTAGGTGTGAGTTTCAAAAGTAATGGGGGAAAATTACCCCCCCCCCGTTTCATTTAGAGATCGAATACTGTTTCTTTTTTGTAACCAATACAATACACTGGAAAACTATATGTCAAATTGTGTAAGATATAAAGATGTATGGAAGAGAGTAAAATTTGGTTTAACAGGTAATAATTTATTTCCAAATAATGTCCATGGGATAAAAGCTTAGATAATTTCTTTGTTTCATAATGAGGTTTTGTTTGTTTGTGCTGGTCTTAACTCCATGACACCCCTCCATGTTACATGGTTATTTAGAATTGGCAGAAAACAACCACATGTGAAACTTCTCAAAAGATTTCTGATCAAGCACCTTCCATGAATTCTAAGCATATTTGGTCTTAGTTCACAGCTTGTACTGTCTAGAAAACATACTGTGTAGTAGGGGAAAGCATTCTTCAGTTGAAACCCATGCTAATTTGTGCTATTAACATTCTCTAATAATCGAAATGATTTTCAGAGAAATCACAAAAATCTGCATTATCAGTCTTTCTTGTAAGATTGCTGCCTCTCTATAAACATAAGTTGGTGGAAACCCTCTGAAGGCGCTTATTCTGTTTTCTGGTAATATTTTGAAAGGGGTTTCTAATGCGTCCTTGCATAAACTAGAAACTCTTAAAAGTTAAAAGGAGAATATAACTGAACTATTCTATTGTATCTGCTTTGCAACCTTAACCCATTTCCATAAAACAGACATTAGTTGCTCCCCAAATTTCAGGATTTCAGACCATATGAGTGCAATCTTGTCAAGTCAAGTCAAGAAACCTTTAATGGCATAAAATGTTATCTTTTCGTTCACCTACCAAGGACTGAATTGCAATTTCTTCTGTATTTAGATATCTCTTCCAGTTGTTTTCAGTTCTTCAGTTCTTTTCAGTGTTAATGTGACTATTGACTTCTGAAATTCTGCATCCAACTTTGTCTTGGCTAGTCGCCTCCTTGAATTCTCCCTTCTCAGATCTTTAGAACATTATCTGGTCAAATTTAAAATACTTGGTGATCTTTCATAAAATTATATACCAGTAAGTTTCCTTGGAATGTTGAGAAACCCACCAGCCAAATATAATCATGTTGGGCTCATAATTTCATTGTTGATCAACCCTGCCTTCATGGCATTGCTCTTACTGGCAGTTTGATGAGAGCCAACTGTATTATGATGGAATTGAGATCCGGACTCCCATGGGCATTCCAGTTGTGGATAGTGGTGAGCTATGTATGCAGGGCTGGCAGCAGCATGGTGACTCCCATCAAAATACATACCGTTCTGTGAATATTGCAGTTCTGTAATCTTGATTTAGGAAGACTTGGTATTATTGGCTCCGAATCCAGCCCCTTTTGAATGGAGGAACTCCGGAGCATAAGGCAGCAGAAGCAATGGATGGAGAAAGAAGGAGAAGTAGTGGCTGAGAAGGGAAATACAGTGGGGACAAGAATTAGGTGGCATGTACAAGGAAATTAGGTGAAGAAGGAAGAGTGCCTACCTGGGCACCTGGAATTGGAGCTCATGCCCTACAACGGAGTACTGTGGGATGGTGTGGCAGCACATATGCTGTTAAGCAGCCCTGCTTTTCTTTCCTGTTATAGTTTTAAACTTGGACTTGTTACTCCAGCTCTATTGATAGTGTGCTTTATCACAAAAGAAGAGGGTTGCTACAGAGAGCTGCCGGAAACGGCATGTTCAAGTATTGAGAACAGGGAATTGAGTCAAATTAAGCCACAGGCTCCACTCCTGGTGGTGCCCTTCGGTGAATTCCTTTAAGTTTCAGCTTTGCAACCAATCTCCCCCCCCCCCCCCCAAACCCAAAGACTCTGGTTTCCCAGAAGCTGCCTGGTGGATTGTGAGGGTTCTCCTTTCACCCAGGCATCCGGCCCTTCCAGCTTCAATGAAGGCACATCTTGATAAGAGTAAACTGAGCTTTTATTAGGTTCTTCTACAATGACAGAGGTTCTCTTTCTTACAACGGTTTCAACATCTTTAACTTCAATAACAAAAGGGCTGTTCTTAGACTCATAACTTGGGGTCATTATAGAGAAATCAAGTCCCCCACCTCCACTAGGGCGGTTACTTCACGTACCTCCTTGTGCCGCGGTGATCTTGGCTCCGATTTGAATTCGGATTTGGTCACATGATCTTAAACCGGGGCCGCCCCTCTTTCAGTTGTACTCACGTCTAGAGATGGGCACGACTTGAAAAAAATTTTTTTCGAGTTGTCGTTAGTCGGGCCGGTCCCGTTTCGGCTCGTTTCCGGTTTTCGCGAAAATTCACAAAAATTAGTCAGTTCATTTTTTCGTTTTTTTGTTGTCGTTAGTACTGGTTTTGGGGGGGGAGCGGGCTCCTGGAGGCACCTCTGTGGGGTGGGTGCCTCCTCTGGCCCGCTATAAAGGGAAAGTGGGCTCCTGGAGGCACCCGTGGGTGCCTCCTATCCTCACCCACTAGGAAGGGGAAGCAGGCTCCAAGAGACCCCTCTACATGGGGGTCTCCCCTCCTCACCTGCTGCTGCTGCAAAATGCTATGCAATAGCCATATGGATATTGCATAACAGAATGTGCAGACAGTGAGACCAGTGAGAGTGATAGCGTCATGCCCGCCCTTCACAAGGCTCTCGCACCACCATGTCTCACACAGAAGGGAATTGTACTTGCTGCGTGTAGTGCAATGCAAGCAAGTAGATCTGGCTTTAAGGTGGCTTAGTGCAATGGCTAGGGTTAGGCTAGTGACGGGTAAGGTTACGGTGGGCTAGTGGGTTGCACCTCTGGGTGCCTCTCTGATCCACTAAGAAGACAGTCTGTGACGTATGGGTACGGAGTCAAGGGTTAGGGTTAGGGCTAGGGCAGGTTTTAGGGGGCTTTTTGGCACATCCCAGAAGTCTCCATGGCCAAGTGGCCATGCGACTGGTGGGATGGCTCCAAAAATTTGCATGGTTGTCCACTCCCACATGGCTGGCCACTCGGCCAGCCCATCATTGCGCAGGTGTAAATAAAATAAAATAAAATAAAATCAATGGAGGACAGAGGAGGAGAGGAGAGACATTTTGTTGCAAGAAAAAACCCACTGCCACTGCTGCTGTGAAAAATCTGGCAGTTTATAAATTTTCGCGTGTTTCTGTTGTGCTTGTGTGTTTTTGGACCACGATTTCAAAAACAATATTGCGTTTGCTGCCCCATTTTGGATCCCCCGCCCGCACCGCATGGCATGGCGAAATGGTGACTCGAGTCCGGCTGCCCAGGACGGGGGGGAGGCGGGACCCCCCCTCCAGAAACCACCCCTCCGGTAGGTGCCCTGCGCCCTTAGTCAAGCAGGCATTTTTCCGCCTGCTTTTTTGGCCCGGGAATGGGTGGGGGGAGAGTTTAAAAGTTTTTTCCTGTGCCGTCCGTGCCGCTTGCTTGTGCTTTAATTGCGGGCGGCCGGCGGCGAGACTGACTGGGCTTTTTGCTGGCTGCGAGCCTGCGGCGAGTCCCACCAGAGCAGCCCAGGACGGGGGATGAGGGGGGAGGCCGGGGACCTCCAGAAACAACCCCTCTGGTAGGTGTCCTGAGGCACGGCAGGCATTTTCCCGCCTGCTTTTTGGCCGGGAACCGGTTTTTTTTTACTTTTAAAAACTTTTTTCTGTGCCGCGTGGCATCGCGCAATCGCGCGATGCAAGGAACGAGCACGACAAATCAGACCAAAATTGTTCGTTCGTCGGTTCGAGCTCGAAGTCTGGGGGAGTAATTCCCGTTACCGTTTCCGTAGAGTAACGGAACCGAGTAACGGAAACGGGAATACCGCTAAGTCGTGCCCATCTCTACTCACGTCCATACTTGGTGAAGCCGAAGGCATTCGAACCTCACGTCCTTGATTCGCATCCTAAAGCAAGATTTATTTCCTTTCTGCTGGTTCTGTAAGTGGCATAACTTTGCGGTTCTTTGGTATTTCGATTAATCGACGGTCTCTCCCATAAATCCTCCGTTCCTTTTTTTTAATGTGCATATTTCTTCGTCCAAGCATTCCATGTCAAACTCCATAGATGCGTCTCTCTGCTGAGCCACTTCCTAAATCAGTCACTAGGTGGCTTCTGGTGCCATTGATCGACGTCCGACAATTTGGTCCTCCAAAGCCACCAGAAAGTATTTTCTGGACTGTATGAAGAGGGGTGAGATTCATTTCATACCTCTTTTAATATTCTTTCAAATGATGACCACTGTTGTTATATACAAAGTAACTTATAACTTCTATGACGTGGTATTGTTTTTCAAACCCACCAAGAATGTGGTGGAGAAGTGGTTCCAAAATGAGGTTATTTCAAATCTATGGGTTTCCTCTAGACCAATAGAGAGAATTACGGGTTACATAACCTTGTCTTCTAAGCCCTCGAGAGAAATCTGCAGTCGACCAACTGCCACTTTTGCAGAACGAGCTATGTATGGGCCATTGGTTGCTGACACAGATTCTGATTCTGGACATAGCAATGACCCAAGTAATGAAACAGACAGTGACCTAGGGGTCAACTTCTCTCAGTCCCTCCTTTCTGCTGAATCCCTTCTGCGAGTAGAGGAAGGGGAATGTGGGGTAACTCACAGCACACCTAAGTTGGTGGTCCTAAAGGATTCTGTCCCCCCATCTTGCTCTAATGAGCAGAAAAGGGTCCACTAAAAAGAAGGAGATGTTTAGTAAGTCCCCGACTGCTAAGGAAAAGCCCTCTCTGTACATTACTGTTAAGCCCGAAAAAGGTAGCTCACCTGGGCAACTGGTAGGGACACCATTGAAACGCCTGAGGAAGAGGAGTCAGATATACACTACATAAAATTGAAAAGGTTTTTTAGAAATGTGCCTGCTTCTATTTGTTGACATTTAATCGTGGTGATTTCTGTGTGATGAGTACCTTCAAATAATAAAGGGACATTTGTATTCAAAAAGGTTTTATTTCTTATTAAAAAACCAGTAGTGCATCAGGCTTTACATTCAGCCCTCGCAGAGGTAGAAAAATAAATGTGTAATTATTATTATAAATAGTTCTTTGTATCAACAAACTAACTGAAGAGCATAAAAATATCTGGGAACACAAGCAACAGAGGAAATATAATAATAAACTCTGCAAAAAGGAGTAATAAGCTTAACAAGAAATTTTACAACAGGTTCTTCACCGCCTTCGGCGGCGTGGCCTGTTTATTTGGTTAACAAGCAGGTCAAGGCGCTCCTCGATAGCAGCAACTGCAACAGAGAAATGGACATGAGGTGTACATGTTATAGGTCTTAGACAGGACAGGTTCTTCTATTGTACTGCAGACATAATTCCATTACTAGCGATGCAGATCAAAAGGACGGCCTAGTAATGCTGCTGATATAATTGATATTTACAATGTATCTGCTTATGTTAGCAATTAGAACTGAGAGGCAACTAGAACTTGAACTCGGGGCAAGATTACAGGGACGATTAAAGGCCTGCCGTTACCTCTCTGTGCCAGTTCCTGGACCAGAGCAATTACTGCTTGGAGCTCAAGTCTTTTGACTCCAAGCATCATGGCATCCATGCCAGGCTGTAGTGCTGAAACAGTAATAAATAACTGTTATCCACTGCTGGGGGGGGGGGAGATTCCCGCAGTGCAGTGGTACATTAATGGGTTACCATTCAATGAACATACATCAGAGTTGGCACTGCTTAATAATCCCATCAATATTTTGCTACACACTGTAAGTTGGTGGTGCATACCTGGGTGCTCAGCCTCTTCCTCCTCCGCTCTCCCTCCTTCCTCCTCTTCCGGCTGCTGTTCCCGGAGCAACAGGTTTGCATGGGCTCCTGGCACTAGCCTTACTGCTGCCAAATGCCGCAGCCCGATATCCTGGGCGGGGCCTGCACCTATGTAGTAACAAAATTAGTGTTTAGTTGCTTGGAGATACAGTACTTTTAAAGTTTACGAGTCACTCATGATTAGAGATGGGCACGACTTGAAAAAAAAAATTTCGAGTTGTCGTTAGTCGGGCCAGTCCCATTTCGGGTCGTTTCCGGTTTTCGCGAAAATTCGCAAAAATTAGTCGGTTCGTTTTTTTGTTTTTTTGTTGTCGTTAGTACTGGTTTTTTTTGGGGGGGAGCGGGCTCCTGGAGGCACCTCTGTGGGGTGGGTGCCTCCTCTGGCCCGCTATAAAGGGAAAGTGGGCTCCTGGAGGCACCCGTGGGTGCCTCCTGCCACTAGGAAGGGGAAGCAGGCTCCAAGAGAGACCCCTCTACATGGGGGTCTCCCTTCCTCACCTGCTGCTGCTGCAAAATGCTATGCAATAGCCATATGGATATTGCATAACATAATGTGCAGACGCGAGACCAGTGTGAGAGTGATAGGGTCATACCTTCCCTTCACAAGGCTCCCGCACCACCATGTCTCACACAGAAGGGAATTGTACTTGCTGCGTGTAGTGCAATGCAAGCAAGTAGATCTGGCTTTAAGGTGGCTTAGTGCAAGAGCTAGGGTTAGGCTAGTGACGGGTAAGGTTACGGTGGGCTAGTGGGTTGCACCTCTGGGTGCCTCTCTGACCCACTAAGAAGACAGTCTGTGACGTATGGGTACGGAGTCAAGGGTTAGGGTTAGGGCTAGGGCAGGTTTTAGGGGGCTTTTTGGCACATCCCAGAAGTCTCCATGGCCAAGTGGCCATGCGACTGGTGGGATGGCTCCAAAAATTTGCATGGTTGTCCACTCCCACATGGCTGGCCACTTGGCCAGCCCATCATTGCGCAGGTGTAAATAAAATAAAATAAAATAAAATCAATGGAGGACAGAGGAGGAGAGGAGAGACATTTTGTTGCAAGAAAAAACCCACTGCTACTGTGAAAAATCTGGCAGTTTATAAATTTTCGCGTGTTTCTGTTGTGCTTGTGTGTTTTTGGACCACGATTTCAAAAACAATATTGCGTTTGCCGCCCCATTTTGGATCCCCCGCCCGCACCGCATGGCATGGCGATGGCGACTCGCGAGTCCGGCTGCCCAGGACGGGGGGGAGGCGGGACCCCCCCTCCAGAAACCACCCCTCCGGTAGGTGCCCTGCGCCCTTAGTCAAGCAGGCATTTTTCCGCCTGCTTTTTTGGCCCGGGAATGGGTGGGGGGAGAGTTTAAAAGTTTTTTCCTGTGCCGTCCGTGCCGCTTGCTTGCGCTTTAATTGCGGCGGCCGGCGGCGAGACTGGGCTTTTTGCTGGCTGCGAGCCTGCGGCGAGTCCCACCAGAGCAGCCCAGGACGGGGGATGAGGGGGGAGGCCGGGGACCTCCAGAAACAACCCCTCTGGTAGGTGCCCTGAGGCACGGCAGGCATTTTCCCGCCTGCTTTTTGGCCGGGAACCGGGTTTTTTTAACTTTTAAAAACTTTTTTTCTGTGCCGCGTGTGGCATCGCGCGATCTCGCGATGCAAGGAACGAGCACGACATATCAGACCAAAATTGTTCGTTCGTCGGTTCGAGCTCGAAGTCTGGGGGAGTAATTCCCGTTACCGTTTCCGTAGAGTAACGGAACCGAGTAACGGAAACGGAAACGGAAATACCGCTAAGTCGTGCCCATCTCTACTCATGATGATGCATGTGCTTACACATGGAGCAGTACGATGTTAATTTCATCCGTCATACTGAAAGAGAACCATGTAGACATAAGAAACAAAATGGAGGGCTAGTGATGACTGTAGACTTTATGAAAGATTTGCTGTGAACCAAACAGCAGTTTGGTATGTTAAAAAGAGTTGAAAATGTCCAATTGAAAATTGATCGTGCAGGAGATCTGCAAGGTTAATCCCTGTATCCTGAGCACAAGAGGAACATGATTAACACAACCACCAATTTACAGAGGAAAAAAGTGACACTGAAGGAAAAAAATGACACTGAAGGTATAGTACTGTGTTCGCTGTGAAGATTACTTGAGAATCAATATTTGCTAAGTGGAATTCTGAAATATATTTCTGTTTTAAACCACTCAGTCCTTACATGTTAAAGAAGTGGTACAACAGTTCGGAAATTATCTCTTTTGTGTTTTCCGAGGAGCGTATGCAGGACCTTTTGTTTTACATTATTAAAAAGATGAACAATGAAAATGGCATAGGTGCTGGAGAAACCCCCTTCTTTCAGCAATTGGTCTCTGTTTTCAAGGCTGATTTTGCCCCATCATAAATAAATAACCTGAGCAACATTAAATGCTGCTTCTTGGCCAAAACCTAGCCCTTTTAAATGCCTGCTCATGTACATAGTGCTTTGTGTCCCGTTTTAATTTTGTGATTTTCCAGGTATTACTATCCAAAAGGGTATATCTCCTGTTAACAACTCCCAAGAAAATATACTGTTACAGGTGAAATAGGCTCTTTAGCATCAAGCAAATGTTTGTAAAAGGCAGAAGCAAAGTATTTTTCAGTGATAGTAAGAAATCCAGTAATCAGCAAAATTAACTGAAATTAACTGCATTTATGGAGAGCAGTTAAATGCTTTTTAAGGTAGTTAATTTCAGCATTTAATAGTACCCACAGCCATCATCGGAACCCTCATTCATAACTGAAGGGGAGGATCAGCACTCTGTGCTTTCTACAAAAAAAAATTAAGATATGAAAAAAACCTTTCTTATCAGTAAGGTTTCATTCAGCAGTTGATACCCGGACCTATTCGGGGGAATAAGCGCCCAAAGGAGGAACCGGGAGCGCTGGAGGAATTGACTGGATTATATTTTTTAAAAGGCAATTATAAGACCTGGAAACCCGGATTTCCATTAACTTCTGTGAGAGAGGGAGCTTACAAGACATCTTGAATGAGAGTGGGCCGTCTAACAAGCCAGACGACGGCAAGGCCAAGGACCAGACAGAGGAACAAGCACCAAGTCGGGGACCGGGCGCACGAGGCATACAAATAATAGGCTTAAAGGACATGACGGGGATAGAAGGGGATAAGGAACCAGAAGTCTTGTGGGCACTAGAAGACTTAGAAGACGAATGGGAGGAGTGTATTCCGAGAGACACGCGCGAGCCACGGGAGGGTTTTGACAGTTGGCAACGACAGGTAGAATCGGTTGGGACACAGTCGGAGGAGTCATCACTGAGAGGGAGAGAGACAGGGGTCCGGAGAAGGAAGGACAAAGAGATTACATGGGCAGTCACGGTCAGACCCCTACGCTGGCCTGAAAACTCTGAGATATTTCAGAGAAGATGGAGGAGAGATCGAAGTCCCACTCCTCTAGCTCAATGGGCGAAGCACCCATGTTGTGGGACCCAATGTTTGGGTCGCGGGAAGAGTGTTCCTCCGTTCCTGTGAAAAATCCTGATACAGGAGGTAGACCCTTTGAGCTCAGTTATCAGGAAGACGGTTTATTGTTTGATGTTCTGAAACCTTGTTAACTGTTAACTGTTAATGAAGAAGCTAGAACCTACAGCACGTTTAAGCCTGTAAGTAATAAAAATCCTTTTGAAGTTGAAAACAGCGTCCACGTCTTATGCCTACACTCGAATCACCTAATCGAATGAGTCAACCCTCACAACTTCTCACGCATGAGTTGTGCTATATGAACAGACAGTTCTTATTTCAACAAGACTCTGAATGAAAAGGTGTGCAAATGAAATACTTAATGAGCAAGAGCTGTTTCGTTTCCTTGCTGAAGAACGATGTTTTCTAAAGAACCCCTTTTTACACAAAACATGAGGAAATCTGAAGCAATTAATAATTTGGATGCCGTTTGTGTTTCACTGCAGTACCTGCAGATTAGAGATGGGCACGATTTAGCGGTATTCCCGTTTCCGTTTCCGTTACTCATATCCGTTACTCTACGGAAACGGAAACGGGAATTACTCCACCAGAATTCGAGCTCGAACCGACGAACGAACAATTTGGTCTGATTTGTCGTGCTCGTTACTTGCATCGCGGCGATCGCGCAATGCCAAGCGGCACAGAAAAAAGTTTTTAAAAGTTAAAAAAAAACCCGATTCCCGGCCCTAAAAGTAGGCGAAAACTGTTTGAGGGCACCTACCAGGCCAGAAGGGTGTTTTATTTTGGGGGGGGGGTTTCCCCACCCCCCTCTCCTTGGCTATTGCTACTGCTGCGCTGCTGGTACCAGGCTGGGAGGGCGCATCCATTTGCCATGCAGTGCGGGGGATCCAAAATGGCGACCGCAATGTTTTTTTTAAATCGTTGCAAAAAACCCCACCAAAGCACCACAGAAACATGCGAAAATTAGCTATTTTAAATGCTTGAATTTTTACAGTACCAGCAGTGGGTTTTTCTTGCAAAAAAGTCTCCGTTGATTTTATTTTATTTTATTTTATTTTATTTTTTTACACCTGCGCATTCGCAATGATGGGCTCGCCCATGGGAGTGGACCATGCAAAGTTTTGGAGCCATTCCACCAATCGCATGGCCAGGTTTTGCTGACTGTACCAGGCTGGGAGGGCGCATCCATTTGCCATGCGGTGGGGGGGATCCAAAATGGCGACCGCAATATTTTTTTTGAAATCGTTGCCCAAAACCCCACCAAAGCACCACAGAAACATGCGAAAATTAGCTATTTTAAATGCTTGAATTTTTACAGTAGCAGCAGTGGGTTTTTCTTGCAAAAAAGGTCTCTGTTGATTTTATTTTATTTTATTTTATTTTATTTTATTTTATTACACCTGCACATTTGCAATGATGGGCTCGCCCATGGGAGTAGACCATGCAAATTTTCCACCAATCGCATGGCCACTTGGCCAGGTTGACCACAGAGACTTCTGGGATGTGCCAATCGGGCATAAACAGCCCACTAATCGTAGCCCAAACCCGAACCCTAAGCCTAACCCATACGCCAGTACACTGTCCTTCTAAGTGGGTCAGAGAGGCACCCAGAGGTGCACCCCAATACTCACCCTAACCTCACCCGTAACTAGCCTAACCCTAGCCCTTGCGCTAACCCGTCTTAACCCTAAGCCAGATCTACTTGCATTGCACTACATGCAAGTACGTGAGACACAGCGGGTGCAAAGAGTCTGCCAGTCCGTCACTTGTGGCTCTGGCTGACTCCTGCAGCTCCCTCCAGGAGCCCGCTACCCCCTCCCCAAACCAGTACTAACGACAACGAAAAAACAAAAAAAGAACGACTGATTTTTGCGAAATTTCGCGAAAACGGAAACGAGCCAAAACGGACTGCCTCCGACACACGACAACTCAAAAACGTCATTTTCCCTAGTCGTGCCCATCTCTATTGCAGATTATTAAAAATGAGTAATAAAAGTCCTTAGTTAGTAATTTGAAATTTAACTTTTTTTAAAAAAAATTGTCCTCCAGATCTCCTCATGGCAAAATAAAAGCGGGAAGGATAGTACATGAAATCACTATGAATGATTTGAAGAGGGTTGGTTGAATTACCCAGTGGCAAAGCGAGCCTGTAATATAAGTTATATTTTGAAGAACTGATATCAACCATGTGCCATCATTCCTTGGAGAAGCCACCACCAGAACGGGGGTAGAAATGAGGCAAAGGATTCCTTTTCAAAACATGTAGTATTAAAGAAACTTCCACTGCACAACTGTTGTTCATTACATAGAATTTTATGGTAAGCAATGATTATCAATCGCAGTAAGGCGGTCTGGTACAAAATTTTCTTGTGCATTGCTCTATTTAACGACAGAAAACTAATGTACGTACTGTTAGAAAATATTACTAGTAGAAGTTGAGGTTTTTAAATCAATGGCAAATATGGTTCTTAATTAAATTGCAGAACCGGTTTACGAGCCGCTTTGAAAAGGTTCGAAGTGTTATTTAATCAGAATTTGCCAGCCGGAACTTTAATTTAGAAAACCAAGTTATTTAATCAGAATTTGCCAGCCGGAACTTTAATTTAGAAAACCAAACATACCTATTTTTCTTGTACTTGCCATTGTAGTGTATGCCCAACAGTAAATTTAAAGGGGTGGGGCTACTTTTAACTGTTACTATGACTACACTGCAAACAGTGACGTAGTGGGTAAATAAGGCGGTACCTGGTAGAAAAGCATTCGCGGGGTTTGGACGGCCTGCTTGACGCCAGAGCTCTCTCATTTCCCGCCAATAAGGTGACTGGTGCTCCTCCGGTGGTTCCTCGCTGAAATTCAAAACAGCCAGCTTGAATTGCTGACGCAGTAGTTTGAATTTCGATCAGCACTGTCGGCTAGATCGAAAGTACCCTAATAGACGAAGGTCCTCAGATGAACGCACAAAGGCATGCTCATTTCTACGGGCACTGGCAACGAAAATAACAGGTCCGAATTGATTTTCTAGCAGGGACTCCAAAAAGGACCTGATTTCATGCGGTGTCCAGAAATGCCCCCATCTCTGCACCATTTCTCTGATTTTTCTGTAATTTTTAGGTACAGAAAATCCTGGCTGTACCCTACTAGCCCCTCAGACAAAGATTGGAAAATTTTTCCTGGGTAGATCCCCATGAAAAAGGTCAATTGGCCAGCCAATCAGAGAGCACAGGCAATCAGTGAGGTAACAGGTGTGGAGACAACTTGTCTGCTTTGTCCTTGGGAGTGCAGATTATTTCAGAAAGTTTCTAGAACTGTACTTTAATGTATCTGTTCAGTACATCACCAGGAATGTGAAGGTCCGCTGGTGAACAAAGAAGCTTTCAGATTTATGTGTAGGGAGGCCCCTTTTTAGGAAGATAAAACGGTGCAATATGGAACCGCAGTTGTGCATGGGTACTGCAAACAGCCATGAACTGTCCCCCTGTGCAGCAGAAAACCAGAGTTTATCGGCTGTTATTATTCAGCTCTGAAGAAAAGCAGAACCCCCGGTTGATATCTTTGCAGAAACTCTTCTATTACGTACGCATACACAAGTATGCTTCCCTTCTTAGTGAGCCAACGTGTATTGCAGCCCAGAGGAAAGGTGGCAGAGGCCACGTAGCTAGAGTCTGAGGCCACAGGGCCTGCGAACGGGAGGCCAGCTCGAGTACCCAAAGGAGCTGAATGGCCTGAGTATGCAAGGAAAATGGCATTGTCCTTCTCAGTGAGTCACAGACTTGCAGCCAATGGAACACAGTAGCCCTTCCTTCACAGACTCACAGTCAGTGACTCAGAGTATCCACCAACAAGGACCAAGGGTGGAACTTCCAGACAAAATCTTCTATTACGCATGCATACACAAGTATGGTTCCCTTCTTAGTGAGCCACAGTGTTTTGCAGCCCAGAGGAAAGAGTGGCGGAGTCCAGAAGGCCAGACTAGAGGAGGTTGAATGAGAAGCAGCTGGAAGGCATGCTCAAAGTCTGAGGCCACAGGGCCTGAGTAGGAGAGGCCAAAAGGCCAGAGTAGGGGCTGCCAAAAGGCCAGCAAGGCAGAGTTTTGCCTAATCAATCACGGGCCCACGGCTGTTTTCTAGCACACAAGCACAATGTCCTTCTTAGTGAGTCACAGTGTTTGGCAGCCCAGAGTGAAGAGTAGCGGAGGCCATAGCATCCCCCCTAACCCTAACCCCCCTCCCAGTATTCCTGATTGAGTTCCCCTCTCAGGTGATCATCGCCAGGTGGAATATCCCAAAGAGACAGACCACGAAGCCAGAGTCCTTCTTAGTGGGTCACAGACCAGCCCAGAGGACAGAGTAGGGGGGCCAGGGCCAGAAGGCCAGACTAGAGGAGGTTGAAGGATAAGCACCTGGAAGGCATGCTCTAAGCCGGGAGCCTGACAGGCAGGCAGGTTGGCAGAGGGGCGGCCAGGCAGAGAAGCAGGCAGTCTGGCTTACAGAAGGCAGGCTTGCAGGGTACCAGCCACCCAGGCTAGGGAGTAGGGAAGGCACAAAGCCAAAGTGCCAGAAGGGAGCATTGTTTCTGACTTGGGAGGCCGAGTTTCTCCAACCCAGGAGACTGAGTTTCGTCAACCAAGGAGACAGAGTGGAAGCAGGAGAACTGGGCTATTTCTTTAAGACTGTAAGGAGGAGAGCTAGCCCCCTGCTACTCAATCTTTGAGGTAGGTTGTTGTAAAGTGCTTCCTGACCACTTTGTAAGCAGAGTGGCGCCAAAACCCCAGGGAAGGGAGGGAAGCACCAAGGAAGGCAGGTATTGGGGTCTCACTGAGACCAGCCATGGCCAACGAGGAAATACTGGGCCAACACAGACCCTTTCAAATGACACTTTGAGTGGTCCTTGCTGGTTTTGAGCCAGGCAAGGGCTGCAAAAATTGGGCCAACACAGACCCTTTCAAATGACACTGAGTGGTCCTTGCTGGTTTGGAGCCAGGCAAGGGCTAGAAAAATTGGGCAGTAATCAGGCAGGCAGGCAGGCAGGCAGGCAGGCAAGCAGGCAGGTAGTTAGGCACTAGACAGGTAGGCACAGGGCCAGCCAGGCAGGTAGGCTTGTAGGCAGGCAGGCAGGCTTGCAGGGAGGAAGTTAGGCTTGGAGGGAGGAAGCCAAGCTGGGAGGCAGGCCTAATTGCAGGCAGGCAGGCGGAGAGGCATAAGTGTTGCTCTGGTAGTGCATGTTAGAGCAAGGGAGGCCTGTTTGGAACGAACTGGTGGAAGAACGACTGTGGGCCTAGGTCTTGGAGTGTTGGGGTAATCCCAACGTGGAAAGGTTGAAGCGGATGAAAGTCAACCTTTCCACGGTCTCCGGGTCCAGACGAGAGCGGCGCGGCCTCAGGACATCTCCCATGTGGGAGAAGACACGCTCACTCTGGACACTGGTGGGTGGGATGGACAAGAGGTCCAACACCAGAGTCGAAAGAGCGGGCCAGAGGTCTGCCTTTCTGGCCCAGTAGTGGAGTGGGTCCAAGGTGAAGGGTTGGAGGGGCTCGGCCATGTACTCTTTCACCATGGTCAGAGTGGGGTCCGGTTCTTCTTCCTCCCTTGCCTCCACTGAGGAGGAGACTGCCATGGCTAGGGCAGAGGCCAGGTAGTTGGCTGCTGGTACGGAACCTGGTCTCTGGGTGTACACTCCTGGAGCAGAGGAGGAAGAGGATCCTTGTGAGGATTCCTCTTCTGCATCGCTCTGGCTTCCGTGCGCCCTCGGGAACGCCTGGCCCTGACTGGAGGGCCTGCCAGGTGCAATGACTTTGCACGCAAAATTTAAATGACCTACGTGCTCCTGGAGCTCCAGAAGTGTAACCTATTACTCAGTAATAGCCCCCTAATCCGCTTCTGTAGGGCGGTCAACTTATCTTTCCGGAGTCTCCATGACTGCTCCCATGTATCAGTTTCGACTCCCAGGAACGTCATGATAGAGAAGGGGCCTTCGGTTTTGTCCTACACCAGGGGAAGTCCAAGTTCCTCAGCCAGGTTCTGAAATGCCTCCAAGAGGAACTTACACTGGCAGGACCCTTTGCGTCCACAGAAAAGGAAATCATCCAAATAATGGGCCACACCTCCTAAACCGAAGAATGTCTTCACTTTCCACTCAAGGAACGTACTGAATTTCTTGAACGTGGCGCAGGACACGGAGCAACCAAAAGGCAAGGCCTGGTCCATATAAAACTTCCCCTGAAACTTAAAACCCAATAATTCAAAATCCTCAGGATGTACGGGAAGGAGGCGGAAACCTGACTTTATGTCACAATTGGCCATTTTGGCTCCTACACCACAGCCCCTCACCTGCGGGAAAAAGATTAGCAGGGTGGGGGCGGTCCGCCTGAATCCATAATTGCAGCAGCTGGTCCCAATATGCTGCTTGGTGTCTCTCCTCTGCGTGCTCGCCAAAATAATACAGACATCTATTAAAATTCTGCCTCAGGGTTTTAAATTTCGATCGTATTTGGGTGGGGCTCCTTGCATAGTTAAGTCTAGCAAGTTGGCGTGAAGCAAGCCTAAAGGCACCCTCATTCTTTCTTGGCTGCATATGGAACAGAACAGGCCCAAGCCTGTTCTCAATTAAGATTTCCAAAAGAGCAGTGACCTCCGCCTCGGTCCAATACCTACCCCTACCTCCCTCCATCATCTCCTAAGCTATGTTATTCAACTCCTAACCCTAATTCCAAACTACTCCGCAGAACAACCCTCCTCTGAACTAACTCTCCACATCTATCCAAAGGTGCCACTGGGTATTTATAAGTTCTTGAGCCTGGTCCCTGAGCAGTTCTGTTGAAAAAGAAACTAATTTCAACCAATAGGAGGAGGGGTCAAAGTGTTGTTCCAGGGCCTGGTGCCTAGGAGTCTGTTTACCATGGTATCATTATAAATGCTATAGTGTGTTTCTAAACATTCACTGTACCAAAACTCTGTATCAACCGTGCATATGATGGTTTGCAAGGAATAAATATAGTCTTTTCAATGCAACTCTTTGTTTCATTTATTTTAAGAACAATACTTTTAATCTGTATCCAATGATATCTTCATTCAGAGGCGTCCAAGGTCCCTCCAACTAATCTGGTGGAGTGCTTGAAGGTAACCAATAGAAACATTTTCTTAGCCCTGGAGAACAAATGGGCCCATTGTTTAAGAAGGTGACGTGGTGGAGGTGGTGATGGACAGGCTCCACGAAGTCCAACACCTGCCGTCTGAGGCAGAGGCGATGGCTATCTAGGGGTCAGAAGTTCACGCAGTGCGACTGACCCTTAGGAACAGGAGAGGAACGTACCACTAGTAAGATAGGGGCCAAGCAAGATGTTTGTCTTTTGACTCTCTCCCTAGGCTTCTAAACGAAGCATAACAACATTTTCATCTGTCGTGGCGTTCCAGTACTTCTGTAATAAAAGGTTTTTAAAGGAACCCATTAAATTAATTAGGACAGACCAGTGGTGCATTCTGACTGTGGGGTGACTTTTGAAAATACAAGCTTTTTAATTCGAAGGGTTTTTAATTCCCAGATCTCTGCAGTATGCTTATAGTGCGGGGTGGGTGGGTTATGTAGTGGCCATCACGACTGCCACATCTAAAGTTGGTGAAGGAATCATTGTATTATATTGCATTATATTTTTTGGGGGGGATGGGGGGGAGCACCAAAGCAGCTTTCCCAGCTTCCGATGATGCGTCTCATACAGCAGTCACTCAAAATGGAGGCGGGAAGAAGGTCATGCGTTTTAAACTCTGCCTATGCTCAGAGGCACAGCCACTGTCCGCGGAGAAAGATTTTTAGGGTGACCGAAACCCAAACGAGAGGCGCCCTCTGGTCTATCTTTACGTCCGTGAACACATACTGGTATCGGGAGGAATGAATCATTTAATGGGTTCGATGCAACAGCGCACAACTGTCAGCTTTTTTTTTTTAAGGGAGGGTTTTTTTGTGGGGGGGAATAAGGGGGGGAAGACCACAGAAGCTTTCCAAGGTGCTGATGATGCGTCTCATACAGCAGTCACTCAAAATGGAGGCGGGAAGAAGGTCATGCGTTTTAAACTCTGCCTATGCTGAGGCACAGCCACTGTCCGCGGAGAAAGATTTTTAGGGTGACCGAAACCCAAACGAGAGGCGCCCTCTGGTCTATCCTTACGTCCGTGAACACATACTGGTATCGGGAGGAATGAATCATTCAATGGGTTCGATGCAACGGCGCACAACTGTCACCTTTTTTTTTAAGGGATGGTTTTTTTGTGGGGGGGAATAAGGGGGGGGAGACCACAGAAGCTTTCCAAGCTGCCGATGATGCGTCTCATACAGCAGTCACTCAAAATGGAGGCGGGAAGAAGGTCATGCGTTTTAAACTCTGCCTATGCTCAGAGGCACAGCCACTGTCCGCGGAGAAAGATTTTTAGGGTGACCGAAACCCAAACGAGAGGCGCCCTCTGGTCTATCTTTACGTCCGTGAACACATACTGGTATCGGGAGGAATGAATCATTTAATGGGTTCGATGCAACGGCGCACAACTGTCAGCTTTTTTTTTTAAGGGAGGGTTTTTTTGTGGGGGGGAATAAGGGGGGGGGAGACCACAGAAGCTTTCCAAGGTGCCGATGATGCGTCTCATACAGCAGTCACTCAAAATGGAGGCGGGAAGAAGGTCATGCGTTTTAAACTCTGCCTATGCTCAGAGGCACAGGCAGTCTCTGCGGAGAAAGATTTTTAGGGTGACCGAAACCCAAACGAGAGGCGCCCTCTGGTCTATCTTTACGTCTGTGAACACATACTGTTATTCGGAGGAATGAATCATTTAATGGGTTCGATGCAACAAAGCACAACTGCCAGCTTATTGTTCATTTTAAAGAAGTGTTTTTGGTGGGGGGACAGCAAATGTTGGGAGTGGGAAACCACTCCGCGGACAAAATATGGCAAAATCAAAGGCGTGGCGGTTACATCCGGTAATAAATGTAAAAAAAGCCAACGAGTTGCCACCAGAAAGTAAAGTAGCATCTCTGGTTTAACACAAACGCCACCACTTGGCTGTTGCAGTAATTAAGAAAACGAAGGGGGGCGGGCAGGGGAAAACAGTGACACCTGGCGTTTGTCGATTTCGGAAAAAAGGAAAGACATGAGACACCGGGATTCAGATATACCTGCATAAACAAGCACAAATATCTGAATATTGTAAGTACAGAAAGCAAGATCAAAAGAACGGGTTAACCGAAATATCGTTGCATTGGCATTTCGGAGAAAAAGTAACTAAAAAAATAAATATATATATATAATCACTGGCCACACGTGACTTTGGATGCGAAGCGGGATGCGAAGTGAAAAAGATTCCCGGCCTCCGGCAGGGGAATCTCTCGCCCCGCTTGGAGCACGGTTTAGGGGGCGTGGTCGGGGTGGCGCCGCATCCAAAAAGGAGGAGCGTGCGGACTGAAACGATCGATTTGCACAGAAATGACGGCTCGCCGCGCAGCGAGAGGTTCGTGAAGTAACACCCCTTGTTAACAGCCTCATCAAATGATGTATATCACACTGAGCACACCTCCTGCGGGATACTGTCATTGACGAATGAGCCCTCGGGTGCGATAAGTGGTGTATAAGCCGAAATTTGTCCAAGGCTTTCTTGGGAACCAGGCCAAGGGGAGACATTTTAAGGGCAGGTGTGTCAAAGGGGCCGACCACCCTGCCCTCAGTACCTCTTTTGCAATTTTCTCCATGGCAACTTTCTCCATGCACCTAAGCGATCTGCACAGCTTGAAACGGAATCCTAAAACCAAAATGGAAACCTAACAAGAACTAAGCTGCTTGTCTATCCGGATACTTTTGGAGCCAGCGTCCCAGCACTGATGCCCTAATTGGGCTGGGGCCCTTTCGGAGCTGGCCTGCTTTTTGGTGCCCTTGCTTTTGGCCCCTCCCTGCTGAGGTCTGGCCCAGTTACAATTGATCGATGGTTGTTCTGCTCTGTATACAGAGCATTCATGCCGAAAGTGGCAGATTTTCCTGGTGCAGCCAACTTGCCCATTGTATTCCCAGAACATGAGCCTGGGTTGAACCTGCTGGCCCGCTACAGGGGTGGGACGCTTAATTATATGCCCATTATAAAAACGTTCACCCAGTGCCAGGCCTACCGGCGTTAGAGATGGGCACAAATAGAAAAAATGATGTTTCGGTTTTTCATTTTTCATTGCGTTTCCATTTCGGGTTGTTACCGTTTTTCGTGATTTTTTTCAAAAAAAAATTCATTTCGAAATTTCATTTTTTCGTTTTTCGTTTTTACCGCGATTCTGTGCAATTTGACTTTTCCGTGCTTGGGTGTCCCGCAACGCCCAAGAGCAGATGGAAAATTAAAAATGATGAATATTTTATTGAATATATAAATAACACTGCATCACATACAAACAAAGTGAACAGAGTGCAACATTCTTTTTTTCCCCAACCTCATACTCCAGTCCACTCCATATAGCATCAATTCTGTAGGGAAGAAGAGGGTGGGGTCAGGGATTCCACCTGGAAAATGCAGGAGAGGAGAGAGAGATGCATGCTAGTCCACCCCCAGTTTCTGGAAGAGTGGACGCAGTGCAGAAGAGGAGGGTCCTCTCAGGGTTTCCGCCTGGAAGAGGCCGGAGAGATGCTTGTCTCTCAATTAACCCATAAAGAACTCTGTCCAGAGCTCCAAAGGACAGATTCTGAAAAGCAGTAGCAACCATCCATTTCCAGCAGCAGCTGTTCAACTTATAACTGAACCTGCCACACCACTGGTGTATGGTTTTTCTTTTTTTCTTTTTTCTTTTTTTGAAGCCATCCCAAAAAAGTTCTCTTCTACCTCTCAGAGGCAGGAGACATGCTACCCCCCCCCAAATCGGGATGAGGGTCCTCTCAATTTCCCCATTTCAAAGAAGTTCTGTAACTCCTTCCATAACCGAGCTAATGCCCTGGTCAACTAGCGGTCAGAGATTCAGTCTGGTAGAGGCATGAGAGATGCTATTCCCCCCCCCCTCTGTATGAGGGTCCTCCTCTCAATTTCCCCATCTCAAAAAAAGAACTCTGTCCAGAGTATTGTTTTTCTTTCTTTCTTTTTTGAAGCCTCCAAATAAAGTTCCTCTCCTTTACCTCTGAGGCAGGAAGCAAAGCAAAGAGTTGACAGACAGAATTCAAAAGGAGCAGGAGACAATGGAGGCCCTCCAGAAAACCCTGGAGGTCACCACCACACGACACGACCTGGGCAGCTGAGAATCTCCAGACAGGCCTCTGGAAGAAGGGATTCAGGAAAGAGTGCAAGGAGGGTCCTCTCAGGGATTCTGCCTGTAACAGGCCGGAAGAAATGCTTTTCCACCCCCACCCCCCAACTGGAGGAAAGTGGATGCATGGAAGGAAGAGTGCAAGGAGGGTTCTCCTCTCCTTATGGATTCTGCCTGTATCAGGCTGGAAGAAATGCTTTTCCACCCCCACCCCCCAACTGGAGGAGAGTGGATGCAGGGAAGGAAGAGTGCAAGGAGGGTTCTCCTCTTCTTATGGATTCTGCCTATATCAGGCCAGAAGTAATGCTTTTTCACCCCACCCCACCCCCAATCTGGAGGAGAGTGGATGCAGGGACGGAAGAGTGCCAGGAGGGTTCTCCTCTCTCTCCTCATGGATTCTGCCTGTAACAGGCCGGAAGAAATGCTTGTCCACCCCCAGTATCTGGATGAGAGTGGATGCAGGGAAGAGAAAGGCAGTTTTATTTTTTTATTTTATTTTACTTTTAACTTTTTTTTATTTGTTAAAGCCTCCCATAATCTGGGGAGTCTGCCTGGACAAGGCTGGAGAGAAGCTACTCCACCCCCTAGTGTAACAGATATATGGGGACTGGGAGACAGATGGGGAAAGATAGATGGAGAGATGCTAGTCCACCCCCAGTATCTGGAGGAGAGTGGATGCAGGGATTCAGGGAAGAGTGCAAGGAGGGTCCTCTCAGGGATTCCGCCTGGAACAGATAGATTTGGGGAGATAGATGGGGAGAGATACATGGATTGGAAAGATGCTTGTCCACCCCCCCCCCAGTATCTGGAGGAGAGTGGATGCATGGAAGGAAGAGTGTCATCCCAGGGAAGTTACAGTGGGCATGGAGGAGCCAAGAGAAGCAAGAGACGGTGCCGGGCAAGACTGGCTCAGCCAAACAAGTGGCCCAGGGTGGTGAGGAAAGTGGATTACAAGAGTGAACCAGCCACTTATGCTGCTGCTGCTGCTCCTGCTTCCAGGAGTGCCTCTTGCAAAGAGGACCAAGGACCTGAAGCAAGCCAAAATGGGAAGGACAAATGCGCTGCGTCCACAGGTCCGCCTACATGGGGGCTGTTGACCTCTCCTCTTCCAGGAGTGGCCCTCAAAGACCAAGGGTGAGCTGCTGGAGGCAAGGAGCTTGGTGGATTGCATGCCGATCGGAGCAAGAACAGTGGGATTGTCACCTACTTGAAGAACCTTTATTCTGACCTGCCAGTAAAATCCAGCCCTGAAAGCTCCACAGGCCTGACAATCGACACGAATGTGGTGTCGTCCTAGCCCAGCAAAGAAGAGGCGTCTCCCAAGAGTGTGGCTGAAGCCGTCTGCAGTTAGTTTGTGGGTTGGACGTTAGCAACACAATTCCTGTTGACTGGGTTGTGGCTCTTTCTCCTTGCCTTGCCTTGCCTGTGAGCGATTATAATGTTGGTTGTGTTGACAGGGAAGATGGCAGCCAGACGCAACTTTGAAAGGAAAGAAAGATTTATGTGAATCCTTGGTTAGTTCCAAATAGTTGATGTGCCTTTTAAAGTTGGCCTCCCTTGGGCATTCGTTCTGGTGGCCAATCTTTTCCTCGGTTCCTTCAGAATTGGAAAAGTCCAGAGAAGCACCGTGTCGAGAGAACGCACTGCTTCTGATACCAGTGTGGAAGAAATAACTTGTTTGGACAGGCCTTCCTGTTAAAACAGAACAAATGGGAAACAGAGCATGTGGAAAAGATGGTTCCAGCCCAGCCTTCTCCCTGGTGTGTGAAGTCTCCAGAGTTTGGAAAGATGTTTAATGTGGGAGCCGCTTCCATTCAATGGTCTGTCGCTGTGAGTTCCAAATGGCACCATCCTGAGAATTATAGACATCTGGAGACCACTTCGGAGAACTTTGATCTAGGTGCATTCACTTGGTCATTTAAAAGCCCTTGTGTTTGAACTGTTTTTCAAAAGTTTTGGGAAATGTTGCTCTATATCTCGATGTAAAGCAC
Organism: Phrynocephalus guinanensis; assembly: GCA_037367245.1. Taxonomy (NCBI): domain Eukaryota; kingdom Metazoa; phylum Chordata; class Lepidosauria; order Squamata; family Agamidae; genus Phrynocephalus; species Phrynocephalus guinanensis. The sequence continues at coordinate 166,168,233 of CM074733.1, forward strand.
AAACATTGCCTTGGAGACCCAAGAAAAAGAACTCCAGTGGAAGATCTGGAGTTGAAATATATTACTTTTTCAACATCACTGGCTTTTTTGGGCATACCTTTCCATCCTGTTCACAAAGTGGCAGCTTCTAATCCCATGGTTTCCTTGTAATTTGTTCATCTTGCAATAATGTGTAAAGACCAGGCATGGCCTAGAAAAATTGGGCCAACACACAGACCCTAGAGAATGAGATAGAATGACATATCCTTCAGTGGTCCTTCGTGGTGTAAAGACCAGGCATGACCTAGAAAAATTGGGCCAACACATAACCTTCCAAATAAACATTGAGTGGGCCTCCCTGGTTTGGAACCAGGCAAGGCCTATAAAAATTGGGCTAAAATCTAACCCTTAAATCCAGGCATTGAGTGGGATTACAGGCAGGCAAGGGAGGCAGGCAGGCAAAGCAGGCAGGCAGGCATAAGTGCAGCAGGTAGTCGGGCATGTTAGGAAGGGAGGCATACAGGCACTGGAACCGGTGGAAGGACCTAGGGGTTTGAGTAGTGGGGCAACCCCAAAGTGGAAAGGTAGAAGCGGATGAAAGTCAACCTTTCCACGGTCCCTGGGTCCAGACGTGAGTGTCGTGGCGTCAGGACATCTCCCACGTGGGAGAACACGCACTCACTCTGGACACTGGTGGGGGGGATGGACAAGAGGGCTGTCAGTAGTAGTCTGGATCTGGGGCAAAGGAGGGGGTGGACCTTCCCTCAAAGGCGGAAGCCTCTATTTCCTCCGTGCTTCCCAACAGGTCCTCAGTCTGGCAGCTGCAGATGCACAGAGGTTTCTGAGCACTCCTCCTCCTCCTCATACAAGGCGGTTGTTGGTACTCGAAAGGTTGGGGAAGGGGATCGCATGCAGTAATCCATGCTTCCCTCAGTGGCAGAAAGAGATGCTCCGGTGGTGGCACTGCTGCTGCTGCTGGGGGAGGGCATGGCACCAGCAATATCACTTTCTGCACTTCTGCCAGTGCCTGCCTTCCAAAACATGCCCCTTTTGATTTTAGTGGGGGTTCCCTTTCCCTTGCCACTGCCGGTGCCACTCTTCCTCATTTTTCGTTCGTTCTTTGGGGGGGGGTTGTATTTTTTCTTTAAATTTTATATTTTTTAATTTAATAAAGTTTGTGCTCCTTTCGGGCCCACAAATAAAGTGGTTGTGTTGTAGAAGGAATAAAGTTTGGGCTACTGTGGCCCTCCAAGTAAAGTTTTTCCCTTGTAGAAGGAGTACAGGTTGGGCTACTTTGGCCCTAAAAATAAAGTGTTTCCCTTGCAGAAAGAGTGCACTGTAGGGTTAGGCTACTAGTCTTCACCCACCCAAAGAAATAAAATATTTCCCTTGCAGAAGGACTGAGTTTTGGGACACTATGACCCTCCTGGACTTGAAATGAAGATTTTCCCTTGTAGAAGGAGTAAAGTGGGCTACTTTGACCCTAAAAATAAAGTGTTTCCCTTGCAGAAGGAGTGCACTGTAGGGTTAGGCTACTAGTCTTTGTGGCCACCCAACCAAAGAAATAAAATGTTTCCCTTGCAGAAGGACTGGGTTTTGAGGCACTTTGACCCTCCTGGACTTGAAATGAAGATTTTCCCTTGTAGAAGGAGTAAAGGTTGGGCTAAGATGTTCCAACAACCCCACCTGAGTAGAAATCCCAGCTGGACAGAGCAGGAGCAGCAGCAGCACCACCACCACCAGAGACAGTCCCCTTTTTAATAATAAAAAATAAAGTAATGGCCAGTTGGCCACCCAAATAAATAAAGTGTTTCTCTTGTATAAGGACTAAATTTTTGGGTACCGTGACCTTAAAAATAAAGTGTTTCCCTTGCAGAAGGAGAATACTGTAGGGTTAGGCTACTAGTCTGTGTGGCCACCCAAATAAATAAAATGTTTCCCTTCCAGAAGGACTGAGTTTGGGGGCACTTAGACCCTCCTGGAGTTGAAATAAAGTTTTTCCCTTGTAGAAGGAGTAAAGGTTGGGTATGGGTACTTCTTGACCCTTGAACTAAAGTGTTTCCCTTTTTGAAGGAATAAAGGTTGGGTATTCTGAATCTTGACCCTTGAAATAAAGTTGTTCCCTTGTAGAAGAACTAAAGGTTGAGTTTGGTTACTTCTTGACCCTTGAAATAAGGTGGTTCCCTTGTAGAAGGAATAAACTTTGGGCTCAGACGTTCCACCATTCCCCTGAGTAGAAAACGCTGCTGGACAGAGTAGGAACAGCAGCAGCAGCAGAGAAGAGTCCCTTTTTTAAATAATGATATAAAGTAATAAAAAAGTAATGGCCACTTGGCCAGTTGGACAACCAAATAAATAAAGTTGTTCCCTTGTAGGAGGAGTATACAGGCTACTGTGGCCCTTGAAATAAAGTGGTTCCCTTGTATAAGGACTAAAGGTTGGCCTTCTGGCCCTTGAAATAAAGTGGTTCCCTTGTAGGAGTAAAGTTGAGTCTACTTTTGCCCCCCCCCCCAAAAAAAAGTACAGCAGTGGTCTTGTAAAACAACTGAACAAGTATTTAAAGTTTGGGCTCAGACGCCCTGAGTAGAAACTGCTGCTGGGCAGAACAGGAGGAGCAGCAGAGAAGACGGTCCCTTTTTGAATAATATAAAAATAATAATAAAGTACAGCGGTTGTCTTGTAAAAGAAATAAACTTTGGGCTCCTTTTGGCCCCTCAAATCAATAAAGTAGTATTCTATAAAGAACAAGCTGAAGGAAGGAAAGGTAGGCTAAATATACCCCCCCCCCAAATAAACTTGAATTTTGCAGCAAGGAAGGGAAGGCTAAATATGGCCCCCTCCCCAAATAAACTTGAATTGTGCAGCAAGGAAGGGAAGGCTAAATATGGCCCCCTCCCCAAATAAAATTGAATTGTGCAGCAAGGAAGGGAAGGGTAAATATGGCCCCCTCCCCAAATAAATTTGAATTGTACAGCAAGGAAGGGAAGGCTAAATATGGCCCCCTCCCCAAATAAACTTGAATTCTACAGCAAGGAAGGGAAGGCTAAATATGCCCCCTCCCCAAATAAACTTGAATTCTACATCAAGGAAGGGAAGGCTAAATATGGCCCCCTCCCTAAATAAACTTGAATTGTACAGCAAGGAAGGGAAGGCTAAATATGCCCCCTCCCCAAATAAACTTGTATTGTGCTATAGAGCAAGCAAGGAAGGGTAGGCTAACAAATTGCCCCCCAATAAAATAGAATTGTATTGTTGTACAGAGCAAACAAGGGTAGGCTAAAATCCCCAAAATGGACTAATATGGTTCTTTGTAGTTGGTTTTGGCAGGGGCAAGGAACCCCAATTAATATTCTTCATGGAAGTTGAAGAAGTAGGTGATCGATAGGCTACATATATAAAAGGATATACAATTGTAACTCAATTCTCAGATATTACTATTTAGCTATGTAAAGTAAATAGGGAAACAGTATTTTAGGGGGCATATTTACCAAAGGGAAAAGCGGTTTTTGGAGATGGCCTTCCTGCTTTGTCCCACACATTATTAGAGTTTTATAGAATGCTTGTCGTAGAAGTTTGAATTTGCTTCTAATTTGCCACATTGTTCTGGGATAGCCATTGTTTTCCGTTTCCCTTTCGATTTTTCCTACGATTTTTTTAGTTGAACGGGGGGGGGGGGGGGCTGATATAAGCTGATTTAAGATGGAACATGCCTGAATAGTTGCTGTTTATTCCCTCGATATTATGGACAGTGCGAGGGTTCTTCTCCGCGCCGGACACCCCGCCCTTCTCTTCCCAATAAAGACGCATTCTTTTTGAAAGCAGAGTCTTTTTTATTGATTTCTTCCAAGATTTTGGAGGCACCTTCTTCAACAGAGCCAACAGTGGCAACAAGTGGATTGTTCTTCGATTCCCGAGTGGGGATACATAAGAAAAGAGTTCAACCCTCCCTCTGCTCCGGAGAGGTTGGCTCCCCACCAGACCCCTTCTGTGGGGTTAAGTCCGAGGTCATTTCTCTTGTCTGCACCCCAGCCTCCACTGAGGTTCGGGTCCCACATGGTGGTCTCTGGTGTCCCCGGACTGGGAAGTTGTCTGCCAAGGCAAGACCCCTACTACCTGTTCGGCGTTCCTCAGCCACCTTATGGGCTCTTTTCAATGGCTATTTCCTTTCATATTTGCTTCAGTTTTTTCTGATACTCCCTTGCTTCTCTCTCCCCACTTTATGGGTGCATGTTCTATAACTTTCCGCCTCTGCATGAGGCATCATCATCTTCTCCCATTCTGAAGTATCTGGGTTTAGCATCCAAATCCAAACCGAACCCATTCCCATCCTCGGGGTAGGATGCACAGTTTCCACCTTATATTTCCGTACCCCACTGTGGGGGTTCATTTTCTAAGTCTTGACTATTGTTAGAAGAATCATAAATAGACTTTGGTATTTCTTGAAAAGTAAAAGAACTTTTATTCAACATTTCAAATTTCGTTTTTTCTGTGTCCTTTCTGTTACAACAATTCTCAACAGGAGTTAAAACAGGTATTCCAAACGTAGGGTCAAACGAATTGTCTAACAAAATATTCTTACTTCTTGAAGCTTCTTCCCTTACTTGGGAGGAGTTTTCTGTTGAAACACCCGGGGACCCTCGCAATGGCTCCCGCAGCAATGGTGTTGCACATTTGGGGTTTGGCTCCAACCCCACCCTGGGATCCATCCCACTGGATTGGGATCTGGACTTCCTCTTCTATCCCTTATTTCTGGGTTACTAACATTCTTTGGATAACGAGGTGGATATTCAGGAGTTGGAAGTGGTAACCCCATCTCCACCTTTCGAAGTACCTCCGTCTTCCTCGGCACCCCCTCTCTAACGTCCCTAACCGTTTCCCATCCCCGCGCGAGCCTTCCTTCCTTGTGCAGATCCCTCACGGTCTCGTGCCCTTCTGTCTGCACGCTCGCCTCCCTGAATAATACTCTATTCATCCTGCTTTCCGTTTGCACTCCAACTTGCCTAACCTCCTTCTCCAAGTGTCGGTTCACTTGCACTGCGGTATGCCAAAACCTCCTAGGTATATCTCCAAACCCATCCCCCTACTTGTAACTTCTTATCCTTCCCCATACATTTCCAATCCTCCTTTTGTATTCCTCTCTCTCTCATCCCTTTTTTATATATCTCCTCTTCCACCGTTTGGGTGCCTATATCCTTTGTTTCAGTGTTCCACTCTTCTATCTCTTCCTTCACTAAATCCCAAGTTATAACCCTGTTGATGACTGCTAAGAAACCATTAGTTATTCTTGAAGGGTTCCATCTCTTTATTGGAATGTCTTTAGGTTTCTCATCTGTTTTTCTGCCTTCATTGCTTAACTCCTGTTCTCTTATCTCTTCCCCAGGGTCTTTATTCACATATTCCTCCTCCTCTTGTTTCTCTTGTTCTTTTGCGGACGGACCCACACTTGTTGCATCTTTCTCCCTTTCACCCCCCCCCCCCGACAAGTGGGTCGTCCACGGGGGCAAGTCTTGGACCCAGGGACCCTGCTGGGAGAGATAATCAGCATTAGAATTTTCCCGCCCGTTCCTATATTGAACATCAAATGCGTATGGTTGTAAACTCAAATACCATCTCGTAAGCCTAGGATTACAATCTTTCATCCTATTTAACCACATTAGTGGAGCATGATCTGTTACCAAGGTGAAAAGTGAACCTAATAAATAATATTTTAATGAGTTGATAGCCCATTTCACCGCCAAGGCTTCCTTCTCAATTGTTGAGTATTTAACCTCCTTATCTTTTAATTTCCTACTAATAAAGAGGATGGGGTGTTTCTCCCCCTTCACCCGTTGGGCCAGTACGGCCCCTATACCCCTGTTGGATGCATCAGTTTGTACGATAAATGGTAGATGAAAATTTGGTGCGTGACGCACAGGGTATGTGCACAGCTTATGTTTCAATAGATCAAAAGCATTTTGTTCCATGGTACCCCATTGTATGCATTTTGTTTTTGTTTTCCTAGTTAAATCGGTCAATGGGGCCGCAATAGAAGAAAAGTTTTTTATGAATTGTCTGTAGTATCCAGCAAGGCCTAAGAATTGCTGTACCTCTTTCTTAGTTTTTGGAATGGGCCAAGCGGACATCTTGTCCACTTTCTCTGATTGTGGTAAAATTTTCTCTTCTTCGACCCTGAAACCAAAGAAAGGTATAGATTTGCGTGCAATCTTACATTTCTTTGGGTTTACCCTCAATCCCGCTTCCCTCAATCTATCTAGTATAGTTCTTAAATGTTTCACATGTTCCTTCCAATCTGAACTAAAAATGACAATGTCGTCAATGTAAGCAGTCGCGAACTCTCTGTAAGGGCTAAGGACATGGTCCATCAGCCTTTGAAACGTGGCCCCTGCGCCATGGAGGCTTAAAGGCATATTCCTAAATTGGTAGAGACCCACTGGTGTGGCAAATGCGGTTTTTTCTTTGTCACACGCCCGTAATGGTACTTGCCAGTAACCTTTTGTTAAGTCCAGAGAGGACAGGACCCCTGCTTCTCCTAAGCGGTCCAGTAAATCATCAATCCGGGGCATCGGATAAGCATCAAACTTTGATACTTTGTTTACCCTGCGAAAATCAATGCAAAAACGAATAGATCCGTCCGGTTTAGGGACTACTACCGGATGGCTCCTCCATGGGCTTTTGGATGGTTCTATCACTCCTAGAGATAACATTTTACTTACCTCTTCCTCAGTTACTGGGATGAGGTGTCTGGGCCACATCCATCCTTGATCCCTAACTATCACCCCATCCGGTGTATTAATAGAATGTTCTGCCCATGTGGTTTTGCCTGGTTGTTCTGAAAAAACATCTGCAAAATCCAGTTCTATTTGCCGTACATCGCCAAGTTGGTCAGTTGTTAATTCTTGACAAATTTCTATGTTACCCTTAGTGTTTTGAGTTTCAGGTCCTAAGTCCTCATGTTCTATTTCTGACCAGAAAGCCTCCCGATCTTCCCATTTCTTTAATAGATTAATATGGTAGATCCCCTTCCTCTTTTTCCGATCTGGCATATCAATTTCATAATCCACGTCATTGACCTTCCTGATCACTGTATATGGGCCTTGCCACTGTGTGAGTAATTTAGAGTGTTCTACTGGTAATAGTAGTAATACTTTTTGCCCTGCTTCTAAGTGCCTCGGCTTGACAGTGCTATCATATTTCCTTTTTTGGTAAGCCTGCGCTTTAGCTAAATTTGATTGTGCCAATTCAGAAACTGTCCGTATGCGATCCCTCATTTCAGTGACATATTTCACTGTACATTCAGCAGAATCGTCTCCCTCCTCCCATCTTTTTCGACTGAGGTCTAATACATTTCGTGGATTGTGCCCATACAGCAGTTCAAAAGGGGAATACCCCAATGAGGATTGTGGCACCTCCCGTATTGCGAACATCAGGGGTGTAATCATTAAATGCCACTTTCTCGGGTTTTCTCCCACAATCTTTCTTAACATAGATTTTAGGGTTTTGTTGAATCGTTCAACCAAACCATTTGTTTGTGGATGGTAAACTGTGGTTCGGATCGGTTTAACATCAAGGATTTTCCACAATTCTTTCATAGTCCAACTCATGAAATTTGCTCCTTGATCCGTCAAAATTTCTTGTGGGAATCCCATGCGGGAAAATATTTGGAGTAATTCCCTAGCTAGCATTTTTGCTGAAGTGGATCGCAACAGAATAGCTTCAGGGTACCTAGTTGCATAATCTATAATTACAAGTATGTGTGTGTGACCACCTGCTGATCTGCACAATGGTCCTACAATATCTAAACCAATTCGTTTAAATGGTTTGTCAATAAGAGGCATGGGTATCATGTGTGCACCTTTGGCCGGTTTCGGTTGTGTCAGCTGGCAAATTTTACATGTTTTACAATATTTTTGTACATCCTCATGTAAAGTGGGCCACCAAAATCTGAATTTGATTCTGGATAGCATCTTATCCGAAGCTAGATGGCCTGCTAGGGGAAGATCATGGGACAATGCTAAAATATTATTCCTCCAGGCTGAGGGTACTACTAATTTGTCTGCCCCATGTTTGTCAATATAATAAATCAAACCCTTACGCATTTCAAAACCTGTATCGCCCAAACCTATAGTCCCTTCAGCCTTTACATTCTCCACCATGTCCAATAACGTTTCATCTTCCTGTTGCCAGAGTCTCACCCGGTCACGCTTGGCCTCCACCATCTCAGTCCATCGTTGGTCATCCGTTGGGTCTGTCATGCAGCACATGCTGTCCTGTATTGACATCAAGTTGTTAATATCCTGCCAGTTTCGACCTAATAGCATCTCTTTAGCTAATGATGGTACAATTCCTACTTTTAAACGGTGAGTTCTGCCTAAGACTGTTACATTAGCCCACATTGTATGATATTTCCTAGTGTCCCCATGAATACATTGTACTATAATAACTTCTTTCGTTGGTGTACCCGCCAAGCTCCTTACTAGCGTCTGTCCACATCCAGTGTCAATTAAAGCTCTTTTTTCCTCCCCATTGACAATTGCTTTCACCTCCCAATTTTTTCGTTCATCACGCCCATCGTCCTCCTTCTTAGTCTCTTCTGCTGCCACCTACGCGCAATCCCGATACGGGCATTCTCTTCGGAAATGTGTTGCTGACCCACATATGAAGCAAGATGATTTTTTATCTGTTTTTACTTGTGTCATTGGTGGTCTGTCCATCTGTCCTACAATTCCTTGTTGTGGTCCTTGCATCGGTCCTGGAGACTCCATTTTTACAGGTGGTTTTTCTCGTTTCCATGCAGGATAGCCTCGTGGTCTGTCTCTTGGAGATGACGTCATTGTCTTCTCGCGGGGCTTTTCTTGTAAGCTTGTCTCGCGAGATGTATACGGTTTGTCATTGTTAGTGCTGTAGTTCTCCAAAAGTTGTATGACGTCCTCTAAAGTTTTTGGATTATTCCGACAGACCCAATTATTGACAGAGGTGCTGGCGGTGATAAGCAGTTGCTCAATTACTATTTTATCTATTGCTTCCGCAAACGTTCGGGTTCCTGGCTGCAGCCATTTAACATTAGCTCGCATCCGTTGTGCCAGTGGTCTCGGATGAATGCCCGTTTGCATTCTCAGTTCTCTGAATTTTTTCCTATAAGCTTCTTCGGTAATGTTGTATGTCAGTAATACTGTATTTTTTACCTTGTCGTAATCACAAGCTTCTTCGGGTCCTAAGGAATCTACAATGCTTTGCAAGTCCCCTGTTAATCCCGGCGTTATAATTAGTGCCCATTGTTCTTTGGGCCACTTAGCTGCCGTGGCTATCCTTTCGAACATATGTAAATATGCTTCAATGTCGTCGGTCTCTCCCATCTTCTGCATTTTTGTTGGAAATATAGTGGAGTTGGTCTTCTGTTGGTTATTTCCGTTGCGGAGGTCACAATCTTTCTTCTCATTTAATTCTTTGTCTCGTTGTTCAATTTATCTCATAAGATACTTGGTTTGTTCTGACAACATTTCCATTACTCTATCTTGTCTCATCAGTGTTTGCTTAAGCCAGAGGTTTTCATCCGTAACCACTGCGGGATGAGATTCAACCCGTTGGGCGCCAATTTGTGGGGGTTCATTTTCTAAGTCTTGACTATTGTTAGAAGAATCATAAATAGACTTTGGTATTTCTTGAAAAATAAAACAACTTTTATTCAACATTTCAAGTTTCGTTTTTTCTGTGTCCTTTCTGTTACAACAATTCTCAACAGGAGTTAAACAGGTATTCCAAACGTAGGGTCAAACGAATTGTCTAACAAAATATTCTTACTTCTTGAAGCTTCTTCCCTTACTTGGGAGGAGTTTTCTGTTGAAACACCCGGGGACCCCCGCAATGGCTCCCGCAGCAATGGTGTTGCACATTTGGGGTTTGGCTCCAACCCCACCCTGGGATCCATCCCACTGGATTGGGATCTGGACTTCCTCTTCTATCCCTTATTTCTGGGTTACTAACATTCTTTGGATAACGAGGTGGATATTCAGGAGTTGGAAGTGGTAACCCCATCTCCACCTTTCGAAGTACCTCCGTCTTCCTCGGCACCCCCCTCTAACGTCCCTAACCGTTTCCCATCCCCGCGTGAGCCTTCCTTCCTTGTGCAGATCCCTCACGGTCTCGTGCCCTTCTGTCTGCACACTCGCCTCCCTGAATAATACTCTATTCATCCTGCTTTCCGTTTGCACTCCAACTTGCCTAACCTCCTTCTCCAAGTCTCGGTTCACTTGCACTGCGGTATGCCAAAACCTCCTAGGTATATCTCCAAACCCATCCCCCTACTTGTAACTTCTTATCCTTCCCCATACATTTCCAATCCTCCTTTTGTATTCCTCTCTCTCTCATCCCTTTTTTATATATCTCCTCTTCCACCGTTTGGGTGCCTATATCCTTTGTTTCAATGTTCCACTCTTCTATCTCTTCCTTCACTAAATCCCAAGTTATAACCCTGTTGATGACTGCTAAGAAACCATTAGTTATTCTTGAAGGGTTCCATCTCTTTATTGGAATGTCTTTAGGTTTCTCATCTGTTTTTCTGCCTTCATTGCTTAACTCCTGTTCTCTTATCTCTTCCCCAGGGTCTTTATTCACATATTCCTCCTCCTCTTGTTTCTCTTGTTCTTTTGCGGACGGACCCACACTTGTTGCATCTTTCTCCCTTTCACACCCACCTCCACTACTGTGGGTGGTTCTTTCCCACCTTTTCTACCCTGCTAATCTTATTGACTCCTCGAACCTCCTCCTCATAGACCCCACCATGCTAGGAGCACCATCAGTTGTCACACTGGCTAGTTTAGCCCAGTCTAGCTCCAAATCATTCATAGTTTGGCAAACTTCTTCATAGGTATCTTCTGCTGTTGTACCTTTGATGCTTTTCAGTGTAGCGAGTTCCTCTGTGGTTTCGAAAGAATCACTTGTCCGATGAATGAAAATTAGAAGTTGTGCAGAATCACGAATATAATTGCTTTAGTTGTGTGCCAATTTACAATAGCAAAGTTTTTTGAGGAGTTTTGCAACTGCAGATGCAAATCTCCCCCATTTCTTCAGTCCTTCATGTAACTATAGGTCCTGAAGGACTCAATGTATTAAATAAGTCCACCTTCTCTGGTCACATCTCTTTGGCAACAGAAAGAAGGCATTCTTTAACAAATTCTCCCTCTATGGGTGCTCAGCCAGTGCAAACCACGAGCTTGGCAACTTGAAAAATTGCTTGCAGTTATGATATATTTAGCTGCTTTTGCTACACAAAAGTATTTTGCTGAGCTGTATATACATTTTTCGGTTGCAATACTTTATCTTTTCTCACTTGTCCGGCAAAACAATATTTATCTTCATGTTGAATTTCGTAGTGTCAAAGCAAATTGTATTCCTTGAACACAGACACTGAATTTTGGCATATCAGACAAACAGCTATTTGTACTCCGTGAAATGTAATTGAAAATGTACTGTTCTTTGAATACTCTGCACTCAGAGTAATTTTTTTATATCATGATTTCCTAGGGATTGAAAATTGGTATTTAGTACAATGCAAATAAATACGTCACTCAGCAGTAGTAGTATTTTTATTTTATGGTCTTAGACCAAAGTACTACATATGCAATCTAAAATGAGGAGTAATACAAATAATACATATAAGCATCAATGGCCAGTTAAAAATTAGAAATCTTGTAAAACCATACAGGAGTAAAATTTATTGATAGATATACCAATAAATTAAATATGCTAAAAATTTAAATTTATGGATAAAAAGTATTACAAAGAGTAATGTGCTTATATGTTACTATTAAAATATTAAATATGCATAACAATTAATAGATAGATATAAACCCATGAGCTACTAAGGCTCTGGGAATCTAGGGTTCGGATAAGGACATCATCTTATGGCAAGCCATAGCGGCCACACCAAATTTAGCCACTGCCATTGTAATATACGTTCTAATATAGAAGGTAACACGTTTAATCTTGCCAGGGTAAACACTTTTGTAAATTTCAGAGGAAAAACGATGAGTCCCGGTTCTCTTGAAGTTGGATGTCCCTTATTCTTTGTTGGACAGCTGCTTTGGCACTGTTATAACCCAGAGAGGTAACATGTTTTAAAGAGAAGCTCAAAAGCAGGCACTCATTCTCTAAGAACCACTTCCATTTTGATTGGAATGAATCTAAAAGATAATTTACCAAGAAGATATCTCGCATACAGTTTACTAATCTAAAAGAATTAATGGAGCCAAGCCCTCAGGCAGAAAAAGAATTTTTAACCAGATGTTAAACAATTGGGATTTGGCATGGGCTCTGATAGAAATTAAGCCAGCCTCCATCCAAATGGCTTCATTAGAAACGCATGTCGGGACCGCAAATAAGGCTCTCAACAATTTAGTTTGGACTCTCTCAAGGAGTCTCAGATTGGAGTGCACAAATAATTGGCAACCATATGTCATTTGAGCAATGACTTATTTATTTTATTTATTTATTATAAGACTTCTATACCGCCCCATCTTCCCGTAGGAACTCTGGGCGGTTAACAAAGAGCCAATCAATTCGGCCAAATAAGACAAACAATCAAGCAAACATTACATATCACAGACAATTTAAAAACAGAATGTGCACCCTTGGCGTAAAACTTCAGTAAACTAAGCTAAATGGATGGCGGATGAGAAAAAAAAACTAAACTAGGTCACCGAAGGCCTCGCGAAAGAGCAAGATTTTTAGGGCTCTGCGGAAGGCCGTCAGGGACTCTGCAAGGCACATTTTGCTGGGAAGAAGATTCCACAGAGTCGGGCCTGCCTCCGAGAAGGCCCGGTTCCGGGTGGAAGTTTTCTGGGCCTCTCTTGGGGTGGCCACCCGAAGCGAGTGCGCCTGCGACGACCGGATTGGACGGGCTGAGGTTGATTGCTGGGCGATCCACTCTGCCAGGTAGTCTGGTCCCAAGCCATGGAAGATTTTATAAACTAAAACCAGGACCTTGAATCTGATCCGGGACGCAACGGGTAGCCAATGCAAGCGAGCCATGACTGGGGTGATGTGGTCGTAGCGGCGCACACCCGCCACCAGCCTGGCTGCTGCATTTTGCACCCGCTGCAGATGCCAGAGGAGAGTCAAGGGCAACCCCATGTAGAGAGCGTTGCAGTAGTCCAGCCTCGAGATCACCAGTGCTTGCACAACAGTTCTCAGGGAGCCGCCGTCCAGGTATGGGCGAATCTGGGCAATTTGACGGAGGTGGTAAAAAGCGGTTCAGGTCACGGCGGCCACCTGGGCCTCCATGGAAAGGGACGGATCCAAAACCACGCCCAGATTCCTAACACTGTCCGTCAGCTGGAGGGAAACGCCCTTCAAACTGGGGAGAGGGCCTCCATAGCCGGACGGGAAGAACATCACCTGAGTCTTCTCGGGGTAGAGTTTGAGCCTGCTGGCCCTGGTCCATGCCATGACCACGTCCAGGCACTGGTCGAGGGTCTGGACAGCTTCAACTGCAGAGGTGGAAAAGGAGAGATAGAGCTGCGTGTCATCAGCGTACTGATGGCAGCAGACTCCAAATCTCCTAATGACCCCAGCCAGCGGCCTCACATAGATGTTGTACAGCATGGGGTAGAGAGACGACCCCTGCGGAACCCCACAAGGGAGTGTCCACGGGGCCGACAACTCTCCCCCATGCTGCACATACTGGGGCTGGCTCTCCAAGAAGGACTGGAGCTAACTGTGAAGAGTGCCCCCGATACCCACCTCGGAGAGCCGGTCCAGTAAGATACCGTGGTCAACGGTATCAAAGGCCGCTGACAGATCCAGGAGAACCAGCAGAGTAGAGCAACCCCTGTAGGCCCCCCAGATCAGGTCATGTTGAAGTGCAACCAAAGCTGTCTCAGTCCCCCGGCCCGGCCTGAACTTGGACTGGCATGGGTCAAGGCACTGTTATTCCTCCAAAAAAGATTGAATCCGGATTGTGGCCATCCTCTCGATAACCTTGCCCATAAAGGGGACATTGGCAATTGGACGGTAATTGGCCAATTCGTCCAATGCCATGCCAGGTTTTTAAAGAATGGGCTTTACCACAGTCTCCTTCAGGTACGAGGGGAAAACCCCCTCCCCGAAGGAGGCTGTGGCGATGGCAGAAGCCCATTCTGGCATACTCCCCCCGGCAGCTTTTATGAACCAGGCTGGGCAAGGATCGAAAGGGGTGGATGCGGGCCGGCAGAGGGCAGTAGCCGTGGAGGCCTCCAAAGGGGAGACAGGCCCAAACTCAACCAGTCGAGGGGAGCGAGGGGGTGCAGCGTCAGGGGATGGCGAGGGTGGGCTAGTGCAACCGGAGTCGAGACCAGCCCGGATGGCCTCTATTTTCAATCTAAAGAAGACTGCAAAACTCTCACTACTGAACTCGGTAGGAGGAGGCCTCGCCAGACTAGGATTGGCGAGGTCCCGAACCACATGGAAAAGCTCCGCCTGGCGGTTCGAGGCCTCACCACTTCTCAGGGAGTAATAAGTTGTTTTACCCTCCCTGATCGATCGAGAGTAGCTCCTAGTCTGGATAACAGAAGGTATGTGTTGCCCAACCTTGGTGTAAAAAATTAAGTAAAGCAGTAGCAGTTTTCCAGGTGTTTGTTGCTACATATCTGATATGGGGGAGCCAAGATCCAGGGGAATGGAAAATAAATGCCGAGATATTTAAAGCTAGTCACCTGCTCTATAAAGTTTCCATTGATATGCCAATTGTGCTTAATTCCCCTTCTGGTGAATACCATCACCTTGGACTTGGAATAATTAACAATTAATTGTTCTCCAACGCAAAAGGAGGAGAGGGCTCTCAATAGGCGTCATAGACCAACACTGGATAAGGACAACACAACTGCATCATCTGCATATAAGAGGATTGAGATAGAATGGGAAGCTAACTTAGGCGGATGAAAATTGGGCTTGGATAAACTATCTACAATTCCATTAATATAAAAATTAAACAACATGGCAGATGAGTATTTTCATACAGGCGCTGCATTAGCAATAGAAGGTGCCGGTCGATAGAAGTCTATCTCTGGGCACCAGATAAAAGGCAAATTTGAAATCAATAAAAGCCGCATATAGAGTTCTGCCCTTAGGTGAAGAATATTTGTCTGCCAGATGGTGAAGAATAAGAGCTTGGTCAACAGTCGATTGATCTACCACGTCGAAAACCTGCCTGCTGTTCCGGTAGAACAGGGTTGTCCAGCTTTGAACAGGCCAAGGTCTACCTTTTCTGCTTCAAAGAGCCTGAGTACTACTACATAAAAACTAAGGTTAAAATAGTTTCAAATTAAATTTTAACCCAATAAAGTTGGATGATTCCCTTTCCCCATTTTTATGAACAACCCACCCCTGCAGTTCAATGCAAACATGGACAAAAGATACCTGCAAGACTACCCCAGCCTTTTCCACCCAAAAATGCAATGGCTGACAAACATAAGCAGCAATTAAAATCCAGCCCATTTTTGCCTCAAGAGCAATGGAAAGATGCAAACACAGAGAAATAAAACCAGCAAGCCTACCCTAGCCTTTTCATGCCAAAAATGCAACTGGGGGGGAGGGGGAATGCAAACAGACAAACATAAGCAGCAACTAAAATCCAGCCCATTTTTGCCTCCAGAGGAATGGAAAAAGATTAATGAAACCAGCAAGACCACCCTAGCCTTTTTGAACCCCATTGAAAAGCATTTCAAATCTAAAAATAAAACAATTTTAAAACCCACAACATGCATCCAAAAATACCCAGGCATTAATAACACTTCAACACCATTGCAAATTTAAAATTTAAAAAACCCATTCAAAGAAATTCAATGTTTTTGAATAAATTGAATGAAATTGAATGTTGTTGTTTCCCCTGGTTGTGAAAACATAACTACATAATTATACTACAATAAGTAAACAAATATAGGGGAAATGCCATTCTGAGAAATGAAAAACACAAAAAATGGAAAACACAAGTACCACTGGAAATCCAGTCCAAGCAGTAATGCATAGCAATCCATCTAAAAATCACAATCACCCAGCAGGTAGCTTGGTACTGAGGGAAGGCTTGTCTGAAGAGAAAAGCCTTCACCTGCTTGCAGAAGAAGAGCAAAGAACAGGCAAGTTCGGAACAGACCTAAAGTTAAAACGCATTCCTACTTTAATCAGGAGGATAACTCTCTTCACAAACTCCACAGTTGTCACTCTGCACACACCCACTCACCGCTTAGGAATCACTGCTGCACCGAGGGATTAAAACGGGGAGGGGGGAGGGAAGGAAAAGAGGCTCCCACTGGCAAAATAGATCCCAACTTGTTTCTCCCTGGCAGGCACGAAGTGACGCTACTCACAAGGGAGGGAGGGGATTCTTTTTGGCACCTGGTTTTTAGAGAAGAGGCAGCCCGGCGGAGACAGGAGCCCTCG
Source organism: Phrynocephalus guinanensis (assembly GCA_037367245.1). NCBI lineage: Eukaryota > Metazoa > Chordata > Lepidosauria > Squamata > Agamidae > Phrynocephalus > Phrynocephalus guinanensis. The sequence continues at coordinate 166,184,622 of CM074733.1, forward strand.
CCATCATCCTTGCACTCACAAACTCTCTCTCTCTCTCTCTCTCTCTCTCTCTCTCTCTCTCTCTCTCTCTCTCTCCATCGGTGTCTTCTCCCTCTTGCGCTCGAGATGCCCCAAGGTACGCTCTGCCTTGCCAGCCAGGGCGCACGCCACTCCAGCAAGGAATGGGATGCTTGTCTGGCTCACCTTGCCAGCCCCAAGCAGCGGCAGTGGCAGCCCTCCTTTCCTAGCCACTTCTTGTGGCGGTGGCAGCTTGACAGAGGCCCCTCCCCAGCACTACAAAGTTCCCTCCTGCCACTTGCTGGCACCCATTTGGGCCGCCTGCCTGGTGAGGAGGTTGCTTGATGCTGGCTGGATGGGAGGGTGCAGGGAGGCAATCCCGGGCGCCCGTTGGCCCTGGGCTTGCCAGCTTGCTCTAGGCCGACAGGGAAGGTGTGCAGCCAGCGCACTCTTGCTTTGCACTGCCCCGCTGTTTGCAGATGAGAGAAGGGAAGAAGGTGGGCTCCCCCTTTTAACCCTTTTTTTAAAAACATTTTTATTAGAGAATTTTAATATACAAAAGAAAAATAAGTTCAAAACGTTAACAATATAGAATCAGTCTATCACTAAGGTTAGGCTTCCCTCTGTTCTTCGCGCGGTTTTAACGTTATTCATCTCCTAGCCTTCCTTTCTAACGAACCCCTTTTATATACTTATAAAAAAGGTTTCTAGAAGTAAGTAGTAATCCTTCGAGTTCTACCCTAATCCGGTAAGAGTCTTTAATTCCTTACAATAAGTCTCCATGTAGTTCTTAAATTTTTGCCAGTCTTTTTGGAACCTCTGGTTGTCTTGATCCCTCAGTCTGCACGTCAGTCTGGCCATCTCTGCAAAGTCCAATAGTTTCGCCCTCCATTCATCCAAAGACGGTATATACGTTGTCTTCCAATTCTGTGCCAGGAGCATTCGTGCCGCTGCAGTTGCATATAAAAATAAAGTCCTATCTGCTCCTTTAATTTCATTATCCACCAACCCTAACAGAAAAAGTTCAGGTCGTTTTGGGAATGTACACTTTAACATCTTTTTGAGTTCATCATATATCAGTGCCCAATACTCTTTCACTTTCTCACAAGTCCACCACATATGATAAAAGTCACCTTGTTTCTCTTTACATTTCCAACAGTAATCATCTTTCATCCTATACATCTTTGCTAATTTCGTTGGAGTAATGTACCATCTATACATCATTTTCAACAGATTTTCTTTTATCAAAGTACATGCGGTAAACTTCATGTTCTTTTTCCACAATCTTTCCCACACATCTAACTCAATGTTGTGACCCAAATCCATAGCCCATTTTATCATACATTCTTTGACTTGTTCATCATTTAGATTCAACTCCAACAAGAAATTATATAATCTAGTCAACAATTTCTTTTTTGGACCCATGATTATGGTTTGAAACCTAGATTCCTTCTCTCCAAACCCAGACATCCTTCTGTCTTTCTGAAAAATGTCATGTAACTGATGGTACTGGAACCAACCTGTTAACTTCTCTTTTAACAGTTCATAAGACTTCAGTCTAGGACCTTTTTCTGAGAAAAATAACACATCCCCATATGTGATCCCCACTCCTTCTGTATCTTTCCTCTTGATCGCCGTTGCTTCAATCGGGGATAACCACCTCGGGGTGTGTCTCTCTAATAAAGGTTTCAACCGTTCCCAGACCTGAAGTAGTGACTTTCTAATTACATGATTCATAAAACTTTTATGTACTTTCACTTTATCATACCAAAGATAAGCGTGCCAACCAAATCTATTATCATGACCTTCTAAACCCAAAAGATCCCCATCAACTAAAGTAATCCAATCTTTTATCCGAGACAGGCCACTTCATAATACAATCTCAGGTCTGGCATGGCAAATCCTCCCCTTTCCTTGGCATCTGTTAATAATTTAAACCTTATCCTAGGTCTTTTACCTTGCCAGACAAATTTAGACAATGTCTTCTGCCATTCCTTAAAATGGCCTATCCCTTTGATTATTGGGATCATTTGAAATAAGAATAACAACCTTGGTAACACGTTCATCTTTATCACCGAAATTCTTCCCATCAATGACAAATTCAATCTGTTCCATGTTTCCAAATCTCTCTTAATCGAATTCCAAACCATAGTATAGTTATCCTCAAAGAGATTCAAGTTCGTAAGAGATAAATTAATTCCCAAATATTTAACTTTTTTCACAACTGAGAGAGTGGACAGTTTTTCAAATTCTTCACAATCTTTCTTTGTTGCATTTTTCAATAGGACCTTCGTCTTATTCTTATTCAGTTTAAAGCCGGCTAAATTACCAAATTCTTCAATTACCTTCATCACCTCAATAATACTTTCTTTGGGATTCTCTAATGTCAAAACCAAATCATCAGCAAACGCTTTTAGTTTATATTCCTTATCCCCCACACTTGTACCTTTAATTATCACCATGTCTCTCAGTTTAACTAACAATACTTCCAGTACAGTAATAAATAACAATGGAGACAGTGGACACCCTTGTCTTGTACCTTTCCCAATCTGGAAACTTTCTGTTATCACATTATTAACCAATAAACTTGCTTTCTGTTCCTTATATATTGCATTAACACCATTCCAAAACTTTCTTCCCACTCCCATATGTTCCAAATTCTTCTTCATGAATTGCCAAGAAACATTATCAAAAGCTTTTTCAGCATCAATAAATATCAAAGCAGCTTGTTTCTCCTTCCTGACTTCTAGATATTCTATTATATCAATTATATTTCTCATATTGTCTTTCATCTGTCTGCCAGGAAGAAACCCCGCTTGGTCTTTATGTAGCAATTCATTTAAAACCCTTTTTAATCTATTGGCCAAAACATCGGCAAATAATTTATAATCTCCATTCAAAAGGGAAATGGGCCTATAATTTTTGACATCTGTCACATCCGAATTCTCCTTTGGGATCAGTGTTATATACGCCTCCTTCCAGGTATTAGGTATAACTCCTTTTTCTAAAACTTCATTCATCATCTCCACCATTATTGGTAACATTTCTTCTGACAATTTTTTATAATATTTTGCAGTCATACCATCTGGACCCGGTGATTTTTCAGATTTCGCCCTCTCTATTGCACTTTGTACTTCATGTGGGGTAATTTTCTCACTCAATGTCGACAATTGGCTTGTTGAAATTTTTTTCAATCCATCTCTCTTAAATATCTATCAATCTGTTCCGGATCCTCTTTTTTCTTCATGTATAAGTCTCTCTAAAAAGTCCGAAACACCTTTACAATTTCTCTTGGATCTTCCACTAATTTCTTATCCACTACTAATTTGTTCACGACCTTTTGTTTTTGCTTCCATTTAAGCTGCCAAGCCAACAGTTTTCCTACTTTGTTTGCCGATTCAAAGTTTCTTTGTCTCATCATCTTAACCTTCCACTCAATTTCTTGATTGATAACCATTGACAACTGGGTTTGGAGCATCTTTAATTTTTGAATCCATTTCTGTTCCTTTGGCTTTTCCACCAATTTCTTCTCTGTCTCCACCATTTCTTTTAAGATCTCATATTTCTTTTTTTCTTTCTGTTTCTTCTGATATGAATTTCTCTGAATAAAGAGACCTCGCATAACAGCTTTGCTCGCATCCCATACAAAATTTGTTGGTGTTTCTCTTCTCCAATTATTTTCCAGATAATCTCTAAAAGTTTCTTTCGCTATTTGCAAAGTCTCTGTCTCGTCCAGTAAACTTTCATTCAATCTCCAGCGGTATAGTCCTTGCAATTTTGTTTTAACTTCCATCACAATTGCATTATGATCTGAGATCGTTTTAGGTAAAATTTCCACTTTCGTCACTCTATGTGAAATATCGTTAGGAACAAATATGTAATCGATTCTTCCCCAACTCCGATTTGGTTCAGAGAAAAAGGTAAACTGTTTCTCCATTGGGTGTCTCAGTCTCCAAATGTCAGTCCATCCAAAGTTTTCAACTAAGTCAAAAAAAGATTTTGGTAATTTCCCTTCTGAGCCTTTCTTTTTCTGGGATCTATCCAGATCCGGCATCATTACTCCATTACAATCTCCCATCAAAAAGAGTTTTTCGTCCATATAATCTAGCAGTCTTTGTTCTAAATCTCTGTAAAATTCTAATTTCCTTTCATTTGGCGCATAAATTCCTACGATGAAAATTTTTTCAGATTGCCAAGTAATTTGCACCATCAAAAATCTTCCCTCTTCATCTTTCAATATCAACTTAGGTTCTAATTTATGTTTTGCATATATCACGACTCCTCTTTTCTTCAATTTATCAGATGATACAAATTCTTGTCCCAAAATTTTGTTTTTTAGAATCTTCATATGTTTCGTTGCAACATGTGTTTCTTGCAGACAAATCAAGTCTAAGTTTTCTTTCTTCAGTAAATGCGTAATTCTGTTTCTCTTGGTCTTTTCATTCAGACCATTAACATTCCATGTTAATACTCTCAACGCCATTGCAGATTTCAAATTAAATATATTTTTATCAGTCTCTATTCAAATATTGGCCATAGCTAAGTCAGCTTTGCCTTCCTCCTCATCAGAAAGTTCTAACTCCTCTTCTTCTTCCTCTTCTTCTTCTTCACCCTCACCTCTTCTTAAGCCTTGGTCCTCCTCCTCAGGTAATCTATCCCCCTCTTTCAATGGTTTCCTGTACCCAAGCTCTTCTCCATATTTTCTCAGAAATTTGCCTATCTCCAACTCAGATGTTACTTTTAACCTCTTCATTTTGTAAATAAAGGATAGGCCTTCCGGAAACTCCCAGCGAAATCTCAGACCATTTCTTCTCAATGTTTCTGCCAGAGGTTTATAACTTCCTCTTCTTCTCAAGAAAAAAAGAGGGATCTCCTTATATATCAAGATCTGTTGTCCTTCAATCACAAATCTGTTGTCATAACTATGTTTCAGAATTCTATCTCTCACGACCATAGATGTCATTGACACAATAACATCACCTGGTGTCTTCTTCGCTCTCAACTTCTTTGGTCTAACTGCCATCCTAAACACTTGGGAGATTGCACCAGCTACTTCTTCTTCTTGCCACCCAAGCCACTTCGCAAGTTCAGTTATTACTTTGGCTTTAATATCTTCTCCCTCCTCCCATGGTATCAGGCGAAAACGAAGATTCTGTTGTCGTTGCCTCATTTCAAGAAAAGCAAGCTCCTCAGCCAGTTTCATTTGTGTAGTCTTTACTTCTGTCACTTATTCCTCTCTGTTTCTTCTCTGCATTGTTTAACCTCTGTCTGCACTTTCTTCACTTTAACTTCTATACTCTTTGTTTTCACCGTTAAATCCTTCACTTGAGTTGACAGTTCCCCAACTGCCTCTTTAAGTTGTTTCTGCATATCTTCCTTTAGTTCTGATAACTTCTTGTCCATATTTTCTTCACTTTTTTCAAATTCTCTCCTTATGTGTATCATTAGTCCTTCCCATTCTTTGCCCTCCTCTTGTCTGGAGTCTCTTCTCTGTGTTAAGGGTGTCATCTTCTTCTTCTCCTTCTCTCCTGCCATCTCAGTTTTAATTAACTTCTATTCCAATGGAGCACAATTTAATCACAAATTGAAATTGATTCAATCAATAAATAATAATAAACTTCAACCAGTCAAATTAATCAATTAATACTCCAATAATTAATAATCACCTATTTACCATCAATGATATTCAATTTACTTATTCAAACTTCCTTTTGTCCTTTCTGACTTTAAATTATCCACCTATCAAATTAATAACAATTTATCAAATTTTGTCAATTTTTCTATATATTCAAGCACTCTCCCACCCCAAACAGCGTTCAAATTGAATTTTAAATGCAATAATTTTCCAAATCCACTAGATGGCGCTCCAACACAAGAAATAGATTTCTTAACCAATTTCAGATGCAATAATTTTTAACATCCACCAGGTGGCACTCCAACCTAAGAAATGAACTTTCCATTCACCTTCACAGCTGTAGCATAGTCCTGTTTTGGCTACCGTGTGACCTTCCAGCCACCGAGAACCTCAAAAAACAACAGATAATGACTTAGTTTCAGTTCCGCTGCCGCCAAATACACAAGGAGAGACCCACAAAAACCCTTAATAATTAAAAATTAAAGGAAAAAATTAGGCGAACGTCTTCAGCTTCTTCCAAAAGCCTAGTCCACACAGCTCTCAGATAGGAGAAAATGGAGTTCCCTGCTTACGAGAGCCTCAGAAGGGAGAGTTCTTACAAGTTCAAAAAATTCCTTTTTCTTCAGCCTTCAGTGGCCCAACCCAATTAAAAAGGAAAAAATATCAGTGACTCCAGTTAGCAATAACTCCAGAATTGCTCACAAAAACACCCCCAGAAATAGAAAACAAAGCACTGAAAGATCCAAAAAGTAATGAAGGTAATAAAGTAAAATAGCTCCCCCTCAAAAGAAGGGGGGGGGGGTAACTCCAAACGCCAGCTCTGGTGAAGTCTTTTGAAATGTAAAATCAAACAGGCTCTCCTCCTTGTCCGTCCCCCAGATTCTTCTTAAGTATTCAATCCTTTCACAAAAAAAGAGGGGGGGAATTACTCCAAATGTCAATTCTCGGAAGTCTTTGGAAGTGTAAAATCAAATAATATAGGCTCTCCTCCTTAGGGGGGGAATAACTCCAAGCGCCAATGTCCTTTAAAGTGTAGTCAAGAAAAAAAAAGGAGCTGCCCCCCTTATCCACCCCCACGTTCTTCTTTATTCACTCAGTCCTTTCACAAAAAGAGGGGGGTGACTCCAAACACCAGTTCTGAGTTGCAGACTTCACGATCAAGCCTCCCCAAGTCCCGTATTTCTTTCCACTTCAATATAAATAATACTAGTTCAAACTCACTTCGCAAATGAAGGGATATCTCTCCACCCCACCGCACGGCTCCAATTTGTATCACGAAGGAGAGTTACGGCTTAATTCCCACCACACTCCGGACAGATTCCGATGTAAACAAACCAACTCGCGTTTCTTCGGGTATAGTCCTTATCTTCAAGTTAACCGTTTAACAGCCTCTGTTGATTCTTCCTCCGATAGAAAAGTTTTATAGAGTTCTTGGAGGCTAATGGCTTCCTGCCAAGACAGCGAGACTTCGCAAACACAGGGGTAGCGATCGTAAGAGCGCCCGCGGCTCAATCCTTCTCCCCAACCCCTCCGGATCGGGGCGAGAGGAGAGCCGCAAGGGACGCAGCCGATACCCAACCCCTCAGGGCACCCCCCTGAGGTTTTTAGAGTCCGTGGAGCCTTCACGAGACTCTTTAAACCCCCCGTGCGCTCTGGGGATCCCACGGAGGAATTCCCCTAGCGTCTTATGCAGTTGGCCATTAAACCGGAAGCCCCTTTTTTAACCCTTTTAAAGTGGAAGAGAGGGGGAGGTGGGAGTGGAAATCCCTGTGGGTGGGGCAGAGGGGAGGGAGCAATGTCCCCATCCCTCCCTCTCCTCCCCCTCCATTTCCCCGGGCAGGGGTTCTCGCTCCAACTCCACGGGGGTCAGAGGGAGGGGGGAGAGCAGCAGGAGCAGTGGCCTGGCCAGGACCCTCCTGCACCCGCTGCCCCGAGTGCCCATGATTCCCACCACCACCACCCCTCTAGCTCTGCCCTCATCTATCTCCTCTCTCCCTCCCTCCCTCCCTCCCTCGGCCAGCTGGCTCTCCTCCTCCTGCTGCTGCCTCTGTTGCTGCTGTCCTTGTTGGTGGCCGCTTGCCTTGCTGGTGCTCCGGATTAAAAACCTTCCCTCCTCTGAACACGCCGCCACTGGCGGCAGATCGGCTGGCAGGGACCTCATGGGCTGCTTCAGACACCCCTGCGGGCTACCTGTCGCCCACAGTCGATGCGTTGGGCAGGCCAGTGCTAGAATATTTTCCTTTTCAAACCGATCCAATAATTTACCAAGAAGATATCTTACGTACAGTCAGGGCCGGCGTGTCCATTAAGGTGAACTAGGCAGTTAGTTGCCTAGGGTGCCAAAATGGAGAGGGGCCACCAAAAAGGAGAGGGGGTGCCAAAATGGAGAGGGGTTGCCGCCCCCCCACCACCATCGCTGGCCAGCCTGCTTTCCCCCCGCCGCTTGCCACCGCCGGCCTGTCCGTCCCCCCGTCGCTGGTCGCTACCTGCCTGTCACCCCCCCACCGACTCCGCCCGCTGCCCCTGCCGTGGGGGTGTGGGGAGGGTGGGAGGCCGGCAGCCTCCTGGGCGGATTCTCTTCCAGGAGCTGCTCCGCTCGCGCCGGCTGCCCGGAGGCGTCTGAGGAGCCAGAATGCTTCCTCCCGTCCTCGGCCCGCCCGCCCGCCCGCCTCCCCTTGGGCTGTGCTCGCGTGCGCCCTCCTGGAACCCCGAGACCCCCCTCCCTTCACGGCCGCCGCCACCACCACCAGGCTCCTGTGTCTTGCAGGCGCACGCGGTGGTGGGCATCTGGCGGCACCCATTCCCACTCCCAGGCCAAGCGCTCCGCTGGGGCAGCCACCGCCGAGCAGAGACAGCCCGCCTAGCTAGAGCCCCGGCAAGGCCAGCCGCTCCCTTTGCCTCAGATCCCTCCTTCGGATGGCGTGGCCTGGCTCCCCCGCCGGTCTCCCGTCTCGTTCCAAGGAGGGCCCCCATTCGCTCCCTGGCTGCTCAAGAGCCCGTGAAGGCCTCCTCGGCCCGGGCCCATCTTGCGCCTCCTCCGAGCCCACTCGAGGCCGGGACGTTCTCCCCGGGGAACCGGCCTCGCCCTGCCCCCCCCCCACTTAGGTGCCATCGCCGGGAGGAGAGAGAAAGGCGGGGGCCCCGTCGAGTGCTGGGCGGCGGCCTTCCACCCTTCCTCGGCTCCTCTCATTTCCCGTGGGTTTGGCACACCTCCGCGCCACTTCCCTCCTCGGGAGTTTGGCCCTGCTTGCGCAGGAGCTCGGTCGGGGCTGAGGCAGAGGCAGGCAGGGGGAAGGTGCCAAGCGTTTGTCCCGGCTGGGGGGGGTCTTGTTTTCGATAGAGGGGACCAGGAATACACACAAGACCGACACATACACATGCACCCCTTTGCTGCCATGCGTCGTCTTCCGAGGTGAGACGGCCCTGAGGGTCTGGGTCCCCCTTTTCTGCAGGGCTCCCCTCGCCGCCGGCGCCCCCTGCCTGTCCGCCCCCCCGCCACCACCACCTAGGGCGCTAAAAAACCTAGCACCGGCCCTGCATACAGTTTACTATTAACAGCAAGCCCTTGCTCCACAACAGTTGTTTCTTCAGACATTACAAATGGTGACTGTAACAACTCATGATTTGAACTCCAGTCATAGAATAGGAGCTTCTAAGGTAGAATTGCCTATGGCCAGAGTGAAACTACAGGTTAAAGATTGGGAAGGAACCTTTGATGTAGGAGTTTCAGATCAAATCCCAAGTGCATGTTTAATTGGAATAGATGTCTTAGAGCATGTGCAGAGTGCTTTTGTAGTAACAAGAGCTCAGACACACCCAGCTGAACCAAACAGTGAAAACAACACAGTTACAAATCAAATGTCAGTAGGAGAACTTGAGAGGGAATCTCAGCAGTCTGAAATGGTAGGAAAAGACAATTAAGCCGACACTATAAAAAGGCCAGCAGCAGACTTTAGTCTAGAACAAAGGCAAGACGACAGTTTGAAGGGATGTTTTGACTTAATGGAAACGAATACACACCCCTTAAGTCTCGAACACCCTGAAAATTTCATAATAGAGGGGAGAATGATACAAGCCTTTGAAGAACTTCGTGTACCAGCAGAGAACTCCAGACTGGACATATGTTTAAAATTAAAAGAAGAAGAAGAAAAATTAGCACAGCTTGAAAAAGAACAAAATGAAGCAACAGCAGAAGAGCTGAAAGAAGCTAAAATTCTGCAGGCATCAGTTATTGGTGAACTCCAAAATGAAATTTCACCTTTGAAAGCACTTTTAGAGATGAAGGAAAAGAGACTGGAGGAAAGGAGGAATATATCTGATACATATCTTTTCGAACTCCAGAAGAAATCAGCAGAAGTAGAAGTAATTACTGCAGTGGAAAACATTAAAGAAAAGGAAATACGTGATTTGGAAATGCAATTGTCTGGTGCGTTAGAAAGTAAAGGAGATAAACCCAGTCACCCGAGACCCCTCCAACCGGGCAGCGTAGGGCAAGCAATGACCCCCAGGCGGTGCAGTCAGCCAACAGCACCCGCCAGGCCAGTTGAAGGGTTCTTCACCTCCCTTGCGTCCACTTGCAACAAACTGGGTTATCCCCGATGCAGGGAGTCATCCCCACATATCCACCCCGACACCGTGACCTCCGGATCCGCAGTACCGTGGTTATTGGGTACCTGGGGACAGATGTTCAATTACATACTTACCGCTGCCCTACATCTGCTTCAGCTGCCAGTTTGATCAAAATTCAAGGGACTTTATCTACTGCCGAGGTACCAGTGTGGGATAGGCGAAAAATCCCTGCTCTGAACAGCCAATTCAGAGTGCGGGTCAAAAATTCCTATCCGGCCCCCGAAGGCGACCAGTTACACTCACACTAGTTCTCAAGTGGTGGGTGGGTGGGGAATGCCAGATGGAGAAAGGCTGTTGGGAGGGGTAGGAGCCACCCTTTATAGAGTGCTCCTTCCCCCTCCCCTTTGGACTCGATAGCACGTCCCGCTCATCTCATCGCCTTGACGAGAGGGCAAAGCAGCTCTGCCGGGCGGAATTGCTGCCGCTGAGCCATCATTCCCTCCCACTCCCAATGACGAGACGAGTCAGTGTATGGAGTTTAACTGGGCCACACTTTATTAATACATAACTTTATTCAAACAGCAACAACAGGAGGAGCCTGGCATCAGCGTAGATGGTTGGAACCCCGGGGTCACCCTAGACCCCTCCAACCAGACAGCGTAGGGCAAGCAATGACCCCCAGGTGGTGCAGTCATCCGACAGCACCCACCAGGCCAGTCGAAGGGTTCTTCACCTCCCTGCATCCACTTGCAACAAACTGGGTTATCCCCGATGCAGGGAGTCGTCCCACGTATCCACCCCGACACCGTGACCTCCGGATCCGCAGTACCGTGGTTATTGGGTACCTGGGGACAGATGTTCAATTACATACTTACCGCTGCTCTGCCATCTGCTGCAGCCCCCACTGCCACGGGCCTAGCCTTGCTATGGTCCTGGTCTCCCATGCAAACCAGCCAGCTCAGCAGCCAGGCCCCTCCGCACATCCTGCAGGAACAGCTCCATGCCTTCATTGGAGAGATGCACCCCATCCGGCTTGTAGAGCTTGGACCTGCCAACATTAAACTCCAGATGGCCCACAACAGAACCGAAGTCCCTGCACACAGCCCGAAAGACCTCCTGGTTCACCCCCCGCCGGGAGCGATTCAGCCTCTGGGGGTCGCAGTCCACGTGCCACCTCTGGCGGGATATCATATTCGACCAGACAATTCTGCAGGCCGGATATTGGACCTTCCAAGTCTCCAGGTCACGCCTGATTTCAATCACGAGCAACTTGCCAGTTTCTCTGGTCAAATCGTTTCCCCCCCAAATGTATAATTAGAATGTGTGGTGGCTTGCCAGTGGCAGCGGCCATAGCAGTGCCCAGGAACTCCTGCCACCGCATCCCCCTCTTACCCAACCATTCAATCACCGCCACGTCACTGAGACCCAGGTTGGGCCCCCAGCCGGACCTGCGGGCAAACTTTTCTGCCCAGTAGACGTAGCTCTGGCCCACAAACATGACTGTCCAACAGGAGGCTCGGCCAAGGCTACCTGAGAAGACAAAAGCAACAAATTAAAGTGCCGGCAACGGTTGGACATAATGCTTATAACAGTGTGAGGACCACCTGCCCAACCTGCAGATGGCCCCAGATTCAAAACCCAATGCCGCCGCCGTGGACGCGGCCCCAACTCTAAATGAATGCGTGCCAAATTTGAGAGCCCCTATACCTAGGTCCCGCAACACCCTGCCTGAAAGTAATCCAAATTGATACTTAGTCAAGGGCAAGCCGTCCTGGTGTCGAAACAGGTAACCCATATAGTCCCGCAGGGCCCGCACCAGGCAAATGGCCTCACTGGAGCAGGTACCCAAGGTAATCCTTGCCCCATTGGTCCATCTTGGGCCATCTAATGCGCACTGTCGGCTGAGTGTGCTTCAATACAATGTCCGAGGCCTCCAGTGCACTGCGGGAATTATCCTGCCGGCCGGCTGCAACCAACTTGCTCACCCTCAAGGCTCCAAAGAATGCCAGGAGGGATGCCGCTCTGAATAATGCGGCCTCGAAGCCATCCCGGCAAACCAGGGGCTACCTGGCACTCATGTTAGTTAACATCGGGGGGGGTGAGTGGAAAACAGGCATCCCTTGTTTTGCTCCTCTCCCTGGCCCATCCCGCAATCATACCCCGCACCCTGAAGTTAGGTCCGCATAGCCCCCAAGTTTAGAGTGGAAGACCAGGGCCGCAAGTTTCCCCTGCATGGAACTAGGGACCAGTCCCTTCCTGTATAAGTGGACCAGGAATCTCTGTAGGTGCATAATGGGCAGTGGCCAACTCTGCTCCAGGCCTTGCTCTGCCCGAAAGGAGGTGAACTCCTCCATCACTGATGCATAGCCCCTCTGGGTCCTGGGAGCAACAGAGAGGCAGAGAGCTCGGTCGGCCTCAGCTCGCCAACCCACCATACCTCGTCCGGAATCTCCACAGGCAGGGCGGCCGCTCCTGGGGCAAGGCCCCAGAAACGCTCGGCCTGTCGGCGGGACAAAGCATCAGGAATTTTGTTATTCAACCCCGGGACATGTCTGGCCTGCACCACTATGTTGTGCTGCAGGGCTTTCAGAGTAAAAGACAGCACCAAACGCATCACTCTGGGCAACTGAGACGTCAAATTGTTGATCACATGGACCACAGCAAGCAAAAGCGGACAACCGAGTTGGCCCACGATGTTGCCCAGAGGCACAGTGCTGCCCATACGGGGAACAGCTCTAAGAAGGTAAGGACACATGTAGTGCCGTTCTCTTGCCAGGCAACCGGCCAAAGGCTGTTGCACCAGGCCCCCCTCCAATAAATCCTGAAACCAATGCCCCCCGCCGCATCCGTTTGCACTTGAAAATGGGCACCCAGGCGTAGTTCATCCCTCCAAAAGGATACACCATTAAAGGCATCCAGGAACGTTTGCCAGACTTCCAGGTCCTCCCTCATCTCCGCCGTGACCCGAGTCCTATGAGTGGGTCGGCGAAGACCCGTCATCGCCGTGCATAAGCGGCGGAGAAAGGCCCTTCCTGGGGCCACCACTTTACAAGCAAAGTTGAGGTGGCCCACCAACTCCTGCAGCTCCTTAAGGGAGATCTTACGGCGGGAGTGAGCTGCACGCACCCTAGTCCTAAGGGCCTGCAACTTATCCAGCGGGAGGCGGCATGCCTGTTCCTGGGTATCGCTCTCTATACCCAGGAACGTGAGGACGGGGAGGGGTCCCTCAGTTTTCTCCTCGGCCAATGGCAATCCCAATTCCCGGGCCAGTTCCCTGAAGGTATTTAACAGGAACAGGCACCTGCCTGAGCCTCTGGGCCCACAGAACAGGTAACCATCTAGTTAATGGGCTACACTGGACAGGCCCGTGACATGGCGCAAGCGCCATTCCACAAAGGAACTAAATTTCTCAAAGATGGCACAGGACACTCAACACCCGAATGGCAATGCCCGATCCATGAAGAACTGGTCCCTAAATTGGAACCTCAGTAATTCAAAATCATCAGGGTGCACCGGGAGAAGGTGAAAGGCTGACTTGATGTCGCAATTCGCCATCTCGTTGTGGTTGGAGAGGGCTGTGGCTCTCAAGTAGTCTGATAGGGAGTCGAAAATCGGAAGAAGTTTGAGCAAGAGATGATGAGTGGAAGCTTCCATTGCACATAAATAGTTGGTGTTGCGCAGTGAGAAAGAGGCCAGCTAATAATGGCAGCAACCTATGAGACCCAGTTTCCTACCTTCCTAGTTACTAGGAGAGGTGGTAGGGTGAGATTTAGCCCTATTCTGTGTGGTGTTGACAATAACAGAATTAGGGAGGGGATGTTTTGACAGGAAGGTTGCCTCTTCGCCGTGTGTCCACTATGGGTTGTCTATACATTGAGGAATTAGCCGGGTAGAGGATGGTTTTTCCCATGCTGCTTGAGAGCACTTAAGGAGTTATGGAATGAATCCTAAGCGCAGAGATGTAAACAAACAAAAACAGGATTCATCAGTATCAGGTTGTTGAACCTGGAGAGCCATAACTGTAGCAATGTGTTGTATCATTTGGCAGTAGAGCTGCAAGTCCTCAACAGGAGAAGGGATGTGCAATAATATGGGGGTGGGGGTGGGAAGAGGGGCATAGAATGCCATGTTCAGAACTTGCAGAGGGCTACAGGTTGCTAATCATTCTCACAGTTCCATTTAATTGGGCAGATAGCATTTATATGACCAATCAAAAACTAGGTTAGCACATATTACTGCCCTATTCATAACCTCCTGAATGAGGATGGGAACATTTGTTCATAAACAAAGAGGAATTGTTCCCAGATCCCAAAACAGGAAGCAGCACGGATGTACACCTGTGGTGTGTGTGTGGAAAGAAATCATTTTCAAAACAATGTTATTCCAGTGTGAAAAGTCATTTCTTTGGTGGAGACCTTTGATTTTTGCCAAAGCCGCTGGCCATAGAGTCTCAGGAGGCGGCACTGTTGTGAACTGTGGTGTTCTTCAACATCAGTGAACTAAAACCGACAATACAGGGAACTAAGTGCTTGCCACCAGATGTCATTGGCTAGAAACTCCATCTGGCGGATGGAAGATTCACTCGACCTTAATACATAGACAGCATGGCTGAAGAAATGGAAATTATTATGGCATGGGATTTTAACCCAGTGATTTCAGCTCTTAGATAAGCAGGCAGGAGGCAGCTTCTTCAAGTAACATTGTTTATTCAAGGCAGAGCAGAACTGGAGACTGAGGGGAAGGAAGCTGCATTTATAGGGACAGAGAACAGGCTAGAAAAGGATACATTTTGGAGGGAACAATTTCCAGCATCACAAAGCTGCCTTTTGGCAGGAACCAATAAAACCAAGGATCCAAATGCTGCAACTTAAATGAACCAATAGTAACAGTTCCTTCTAGACAGGAAGGCATTGACTTTACCTTAGTGGATTCATTGTGAGAGACCGAGCAGATTCACTGGCGGTTCCGCGGATGAAAGAGAAGGTGAGACTTGTTTATCTTCAAAGTCCAATAAACTTTTATTAACAACGTTCATCAACTTTTGGCTGACATCTCTTTTATTCCAACCGTCGGTAAATGGGAATAACAAAGGAGGTTCTAAACTTGGATTAACTGGAGGTTCACAAATAACATGTTCGTCTTGGAAAGGATTATGTATACTTATTTGGGGCGTACTACATGGGGGAACTGACCCGTGCCCATGAAAGGGAGTCCAAATCCTTGGGGATAGGATTCCGGTCCCAGACTCCATCCCCATCTGAGGATCCATCTTGGAGAATTCGGCTCCAGACCCCTCCGATTGATATCTGGTCGAACTGTAGGTCTGGGAACATTCAACCTAGGAGGTCCTGGAGGAGTGGGCAGAGGCAACCCCAAATAACTAGGTGGTATAGGTAGAGGCAGACCTAACTCCCCCTTCCCTTTCTCCTCCTTCTCCGTCTGAGTCTCCCTTTCCGTTAATATCGTTACTTTCCTAACTGTTTGGGTCGCGCACTCCACTCGCCCCTCCTCCCTGTCACGCGCACCACCTGTATTCCCTCTCCCGCCCCCTTCAGTCTGTGTCTGTGCATCCCAACACAACTTCGGACAACCATCCCATTCTGTTTGCACCCCTAAGTCTTTCTTTACCTTCTCACCATCCAATTTAACCTGTACACCTATATGCCAAGCTTTACCTACTATATAATGTTTCTTCTCTATTTCTGCTTGAATTCCCACATTATGCATCAATCTTCTAGCTATCATACCTACTTGCATCGAGACATCCTTCCCTAACCTCTTCCATTCTTTCACTTGTATTTCCTTATCTACTTGTATCTTCTTCCATTCTTCCACTTGTATTCCCTTATCTAATTTTCCCTTTTTGGTACGCCTCATATGCGCTCTCCAATTCAATGCCTCCTGGGCAACGGCAAAGAAACTTCCAATGGTTGGAATGTCTATGTCCTCCCTTCTATAATCCTCATGCTGTTTCTTTACGCTTCCTTCTTTTCCACTTGGATCCATTTCTCTTTGTTCCTCCTTCATCTTTCTCACTGTCCCTGTTCCTTCTTCTTTAATATTTTCTTCATTATCCTCAGCCTTGTCAGCGGACAGACCCACATTCTCCTGCTCACATTCATACAACCATAATAACAATATTTATTTATTTATTTATTTTCAAATTTGTATACCGCACCTATTTCCCGAACGGGAACTCAGGGCGGTTTACATAGGGATTAAAAAATTAAAAACAATAACAGCAACATCCAAGACGGCGAACAAGTATTGGCAGGAGGCGGGGGAAAGAGAGAGAAAAAACAAACACTGTACCCCTAGCAGTTTCCGAAGGTGTCCCTAAGGAGCCAGGTCTTCCAAGCTTTCTTGAAGGATGCCAACGAAGGAGCTTGCCGTATCTCGCTTGGCAAAGCGTTCCAAATAGCAGGACCAACAACCGAGAAAGCCGGATTGCGGGTAGTCGCTTTACGGGCCTCCTTCAGTGTGGCAATCCGAAGCGAGAGGGCCAAGGAAGATCGGGTGGGTCGGGCCAATATGATTCTACTCAGAGTGAACTGAATCAATACACAACAGAATCAATGCATCTGATTGTTGTAAAGAAGAGTTAACACAATGCCTGAAATGTTTAATAAAAGGAGAATAAAAGGAGGGCTTATTAAACAGCTGCAGACTAATGGAGTGCAGTGGCGGCATGGCCAGAAATAACCCAAGACTTTAGGGTTCACACTTCAGCATAACCCGAGTGTCACAGTCCAGATTCCTATGGTCAGGCTTCAGCTGCAAGTAAGGGCAACGGGGCCCAGCCCAAAATTGAGCAGATTAAAGAGCAGACTGAAAAACTCGACGGCTTTCAGCAACAGACTTCAACGGATTCTAGAGAGGGTAAAAGACCCCTGAGTAAAGAGGCTGGGCTGTCTGGTTACTCCGAGGTAGATGGATAGTCATCCTGATAGTAGAATTGGCCTCCCAGCCAAATCTACTAAAGGCAGCATTCGGGGTTGCAAAAATGTCCAGAAGAATTTGGTATTTAAGAGGGGAGGGAAAGGTTGGATGTTTCTCTTTCTTTATGCTGAGGTGAAGGATATGGAAGAAGGTAGAGGGAGGCATGCCCCCTCCACTAGACACAAATGGTGTTTTACTGTCTTCTATCTTCACATGCTTGAATCTGACCAGATTGGTTGTATTGAAGTTGATAGCCAGAAAGAGTGGGTCTCCATTTTTAGAAAATGCTATTGAATATGATTTTTTTTTAATCCTGTAGCCCTGTGTTATGCGTATTCAGAAGTAAGTTCCATAGAGTTCAGCGGCAGTTACCACCACAATATTACCTTAAAGATTCGCAGTTTTAATGGCCCGGGAGTATATGAAATCCACAAAATACATTTTATATTGTGAATTGCCGTTTGTGTGAATGGCATAGTAAAATCTTGCCATTTCCATTTTTTTCATAATAATAATAATAATAATAATAATAATAAACCTTTCCAGCTATAGGTTTATTGTTCTGTAAGAGAAACAGAAATGGAGCATTAGATAAAGATTTACAGAGCATAAAGCTTTTGTAAGAGGCTTAAAGGTAGGCAAGGAATCGAGAATAAATGAACAGAGGCCAGGGAAGGGTGAGAGAAGTTTTGTTTTCAAAACTGCATAGTGATTTCCTGTAATACATGTTTGGCTTATGTATGTAACATAGCAGACTGGAACATAGGTATCTGTTAGTAAGCCCACATTGTCAGGGTTGTCACTTTTCTGGAAAGTCAGGGAAATAGAACATGGAGGGGAAAGTCAGGGAAATTGTGAATAAAATATAATTTCTAACTTGATTATTGCTGTAATTTCAAAACTCTTTAAGTTTCATAATGTGGCTTCAGGAACCATTTTAGCTAGAACATTTATTTTAATTTTCATCACACCTTCAAAACAATAACAAAAATGTTACATTCAGAGTTCTTTTGAATTGAAGTTTGTATTTTTGGTGTAATGTTTGGTGCAGTTGCAAAACGGACATTGGTGCAGTTAATATTGAAAGAAGCTGATACTAAATCTTTTAGACTGACATTTTTTGCAGTTGAGATTTGAGATTTGTGTTGCTGTACAGGAGAACATAGCTGCCTAGATGCCTTAAGCACATCCGATCTCGCTTGATTTTGGAAGCTAAGCAGGGTCGGGTCTGGTTAGTACTTGGATGGGCGACCACCAGGGAATACCAGGCGCTGTAGGCGCCTGGAGTAAGAATTGGCAAGCCACTCCAGTACTCCTGCCAAGAAAACTCCATGGACATGGAGTCATGAAGAGTCGGTCACGACTGTAACGACAGAACACACACACACAGGAGAACATTTCATTAAACCTTGCATTAATGCAACCTGACCTATTTAGTTTTTAACTTGTGGTTGCATTTGAAGAGCGGTCAGTAAAATTGAGAAATGTTGGTCATGGAAAGTCAGAGAAATAGAAAATAAAATTTTAGTGGCAACCCTGAAGGTCCTATTTCTGATCTTTTTTGGGGAATATTTGAATTATTTATTTATTCATTACTTGTTTATTTTGAATATTTATACCCCACCCTTCTCCCTGAAAAAGAACCCAAGGTGACTTACAATAATGTGGGACAATATACAGTCCAAAACATTTAAGACATATTCAAGTTAAGAACAGGGAATTAGAAGAGGCATCTTAGAACATTAAAAGGTAACAGTAGAGCTACAAAGAGCACACAAAAAGAAAAGAAAAAATCCATTATGAGGGGTGGAAAATAACACGGAAAACACTGGTGGTCTTATGAAATTAGTCAATGCAACTGCAATATAGTGGGTCCAACGGAACCAGATGACGCCTGAGATAATCGTTCAGCTCTTTATTCACACACATGCACAGGTTAGAGAAAAAGCTGCTGCTGTATGTGGCTCGTGGGCTGGTTTATATACACTACAAGGCATGCTGTTGGGGGGGTGTGTTGAATGGCCTTCTGGTCCCTGATTGGATGGGCCAGAATCCTACCCATCTATTGTTCTCTTGACTCAAACTCCCAGAGCCTCATGCCTGTCGCTGGTTGGCTGTGCCTGGGAGCTTGACCAGCCTCTAATTGGTTGGAGGTAGGGTGAACTCTGTTGTTCTTGTGCTCCAAGCTCAGGCAGTTCTGGGATTAATCTAAGGACACATCAGCAATCATGCCTGGTAATCCATGTAAAGTCACATTGTGTCTCCTTCAATGTAGAAGTAGGAGACTGTAGGCGGCCACTGAAGAATGTGGCCTGTTTATACTCGGATTCTCTTCCAACAAGGTTCTGCAGGATGTAACTGACAGGATCACCCTTTGTGGAAAGTACTGCTTCCCACGGAATTTCACAGGCATTTCCTTCCAATGATCTTATTCCAGGTGCTTGATAGCAGGGGGAATGGATTTGGTTGTCCTGAAGGTTAACACTTCTGAGAAAGGTCCTTCCCCAGCATCATTTACAGCTTGTATTCTAAAAGCATAGCAGGTAAATTCCATCAGTCGCTGTACCTTGTAGGTGTGACTTGTTCCCCTATAGATTGGAATAAACCTTTGATAGCAGGGGAATGGATTTGTTTGTACGGAAGGTAAACACTTCTGAGAAAGGTCCTTCCCCAGCATCATTTACAGCTTGTATTCTAAAAGCATAGCAGGTAAATTCCATCAGTCACTGTACCTTGTAGGTGTGACGTGGTCCCCTATAGATTGGAATAAACCTTTGATAGCAGGGGAATGGATTTGTTTGTACGGAAGGTAAACACTTCTGAGAAAGGTCCTTCCCCAGCATCATTTACAGCTTGTATTCTAAAAGCATAGCAGGTAAATTCCATCAGTCACTGTACCTTGTAGGTGTGACGTGGTCCCCTATAGATTGGAATAAACCTTTGATAGCAGGGGAATGGATTTGTTTGTACGGAAGGTAAACACTTCTGAGAAAGGTCCTTCCCCAGCATCATTTACAGCTTGTATTCTAAAAGCATAGCAGGTAAATTCCATCAGTCACTGTACCTTGTAAGTGTGATTTGTCCCCTATAGATTGGAATAAACCTTTGATAGCAGGGGAATGGATTTGGTTGTCCTGAAGGTAAACACTTCTGAGAAAGGTCCTTCCCCAGCATCATTTACAGCTTGTATTCTAAAAGCATAGCAGGTAAATTCCATCAGTCGCGATACCTTGTAGGTGTGACGTGGTCCCCTATAGATTGTAATAAACCTTTGATAGCAGGGGAATGGATTTGGTTGTCCTGAAGGTAAACACTTCTGAGAAAGGTCCTTCCCCAGCATCATTTACAGCTTGTATTCTAAAAGCATAGCAGGTAAATTCCATCAGTCGCGATACCTTGTAGGTGTGACGTGGTCCCCTATAGATTGGAATAAACCTTTGATAGCAGGGGAATGGATTTGTTTGTACGGAAGGTAAACACTTCTGAGAAAGGTCCTTCCCCAGCATCATTTACAGCTTGTATTCTAAAAGCATAGCAGGTAAATTCCATCAGTCGCTGTACCTTGTAAGTGTGACTTGGTCCCCTATAGATTGGAATAAACCTTTGATAGCAGGGGAATGGATTTGTTTGTACGGAAGGTAAACACTTCTGAGAAAGGTCCTTCCCCAGCATCATTTACAGCTTGTATTCTAAAAGCATAGCAGGTAAATTCCATCAGTCACTGTACCTTGTAAGTGTGATTTGTCCCCTATAGATTGGAATAAACCTTTGATAGCAGGGGAATGGATTTGGTTGTCCTGAAGGTTAAAACTTCTGAGAAAGGTCCTTCCCCGGCATCATTTACAGTTTGTATTCTAAAAGCATAGCAGGTAAATTCCATCAGTCGCTGTACCTTGTAGGTGTGACTTGGTCCCCTATAGATTGGAATAAACCTTATGCTAAAGTGGCGGCACAGATGGCACCGGAGGACTGAGCCCCAGTCGGACCACACGGTCGCTTCACAATGGTGGCAATGGAGGAGAGGATGACACAGATCCAGCAATGCTCCGTATCCTGTAGTGCGTGGGGTCTTTTGAAAAAATCAGAAGGAATTTGAAGAACCAGATGCATTGCCTGTTAGGCTTTGAAATCCTTTCTGAAATATGAGAAAGAGAGAGCGTACAGGGAATGTTTCTCCAACAAAATGAAGAAAACTTGCCCTTTCCCTCTCATTTGACTTGTAAGCTTGATTTATGCAATTTAAAACCTGGGGCAAGATAATCTTTTGATCAATAGAAGACCATCTTTTCCTCCCCAGTGCATTCTTCCTAACAAAACGAATAGAAGACTGCTTTGTTCCTTAGAGGCATCATTGTTTATTCTTTATGACCAAACAACAGCATTCTGTTTTTGTTTTTTTTGAACTATAGTAAGAAGATGCCACAGGATAGCAGCAGAGGGAGCTGTACGACAGTTAATCTGCAGTACCAGCCTGTTTCAATGAGAAGAAAAAGCAGCAGGTGAGGAATTAGAAAAGATCATCAAGAGTTAAGATGCATCACTGGAGACTAAGACCAAGATCATCCACACTCTTACATTTTTGATCACTATGTACAGATGTAAAAACTGAACTGTAAGAAAACGGATGGGGTGATTGATTTGTTTGAACAAGGGTGCTGGAGCTTGGCAGATATCCCAGATTGCCATAAAGTTGACCAAGTGGATTCTAGATCAAATCCAGCTTGAACTAACTATGGAGGCAAATACGTTGAAGCCGATGGTGATGCCCTGCGTGGGGCACACGAGAAGGCAGAATCATCTTGCAAAAATAATGTGGTGAAAGCATCAGGAAAAGAGGAAGGGCCAAGTATGAAAAGAACTGACCCCCTAAAGCAGTGGTGGTTAACCTTCGGCCATTGCAGATGTTTTGGACCACAGCTCCCACAGTCCTTTGTCGTTGGCAGTCTAGGCCTTGGAATTCTGGGAGTTGTGGTCCAAAACATCTGGAGGGCCCAAGGTTTGCCCAAGTGAAAACAAGTACTGAGCAGGACAGTTCAGGACAAGCCATTTTGGAGATTGCTCATTCATAGGGTTCCCATAGGTTGGAGGTGAGTTGATGGCAGATAAGAACCAACAGCAATAGTTGGTTGCACAGAATATGAACCGTCTGGGGTGGGTGGGGGAGGTTGCTAAGAACTGGGTTACCTTCACAAGCCTTGTGACCTCTGGAAAGCAACAGACAGGGCTTGCCCAAACATGGATGAGTCCAAAGTCCCAAATCCTTGCTGTTTTAGTAAAGGGTCTGTTTCCAGACAGTGAACACCAGGTGACCTTTCCCTAATTAAGCCTTGTGATCTAAGTCGGCGGCGGGGGGGGGGGAATAGAGTGCTGGCCCCTATGCCTCTCCTATGCCAGCAGCAATGGAATCTCATAATCTGCTAATACTCCCTTTCCACACTATTCACCAGGGCAATGAACAGGTAC
Source organism: Phrynocephalus guinanensis (assembly GCA_037367245.1). Lineage (NCBI taxonomy): Eukaryota > Metazoa > Chordata > Lepidosauria > Squamata > Agamidae > Phrynocephalus > Phrynocephalus guinanensis. Next base: position 166,207,225 of record CM074733.1, read on the forward strand.
CGTTCTATGCACGAGTTGTCATCCTCTCTCATCTTGCTGCTTCTGCTTTGCATGTAATTGGCAGTGAGAACTTGTACGTCTTGCATGACATTGCATGAAATAGAAGCTGCAAGTCCCTGATGCTAGTTGTTTTTAACTTAAAACAGCTTAATGGGTGCTATGCGGTGCATAAATGCACAAAGATTTACAATTTGTGCAACAGAGCCTAGAAAAAGTCCCTTTTTGGGTCACCACGAAGCCCAAATACCCTCAGCCCAGCAACTTTCTCCAAGCTCTGTCATCTGTCTTTGCATCCTTTGAAGCTGTCCTGTGTCTTGAGATGTGTGTGGTTACCACTGTACTTGTTTCTGAGTATTTTCCCCACATCCAACAGTATTCACTGTTATGATTTCTCACTCTTATGATTTCCAAAATGTTTCTGTTCTTTTTTAGCCTTCTTATGCCATACAAATGCATGCCACCCCAACCTTAAGTCATGACCTTCTAATTTCGAGATTCTTTGATTCTGTAGTGTGATCCACTCCATTATTCACACAATTATGTAAGCTTTATAAAACAATTCCCAATCCGATAAACTGCAACCTGCTTTGGAGGTGTCATCTTGAAGAGCTTATTTTTTCCCTGATCCTTGGTTTCTTCCCTTGCCATATGCATTCCATTATTACTTTTTCTATATCCCTGAAAAAAATGTTTTTTTAATAGCAAAGGAATCATCTGGAATAAAAATAAAACTTTTGGGAGTATCATTTTAATTGTGGCTGACCGTCCCAGTAATGATAATTGCAGTTTATTCCATTTTCCCAGCTCTATTTGTATATCCTTTAGACTTTCAAGATAATTGTCTTGCCATAAAGCACTTGCTTGTTTAGTTATCTTTATGTAATAGTCTTTTCCTTTTTAAAAATTGTTCATTCTGTCAATTCTCAAATAATTTCTTTTTCTGTCCTATTCTTTTGTTAAGATTTTAGTTTTTTCTTGATTTATCTTCAAACCTGCCATTTCTCTGAAGCTCCCTATAGTTTCCAACAGGCATTCTACTGAATCATTGGGGTCTTCAAATATAAAAACGTCAGGATATGCCTGCAACTTGTATTCTTCTTCTTTTACTCTTAACCCTTTTATCACTTTCTGATCTTGGACCTGTTGACTTAGCATGAAATTCCAGTTGATGTTATCAAATGCTTTCTCTGCATCAAGAAATATCAATGGCATTTTTTTTCTGGATATGCCTCATAAAACTCTAGGTGTTCAGAATTATCCTCATGTTCTTCATCTGTTATTTTGGTAGGAATCCCATCTGATCTTGGTGCATCACTCTGACTAAAAAAGTTGTTTTGAATCTTGTGTCCAGAATTGACGCATAAATTTAATAATCTGAATTTAATAAAGAGAGAGGTCTGTAGTTTTTCATATCTTTAGGGTCTGTATTCTCCTTATGTATCAATGATGTTGCTTGAGTCCATGTTTTAGGTATAGGCGTTCCTTTTCTTTCAATGATATCTTCAAGTAATTTTTTTAATTTTAACAATGCTGTGCTTGAGACACTAGTCCCAGAAGCGGATGGTGAGGTCCAGCAGGCGTGCTGAATGAGTTCCGCCCTGTTTTTTGATGTAGTACATGGCAGTTCTATTGTCAGTCACCGCCAGTACTACATTGCTGGAGAGGTGTTGGAGGAACGCCCGGAATGCCTTGAAGATGGCCAACAGTTCCAGCTCGTTGATACGGAGCTGATGTTCCTGTGGAGACCAGGTGTCGTGGATCCGGTAAGTGAGACACATTGCACCCCAGCCCGTGTTGCTGGCATCTGTGGTCACCTGAATTGTTGGAAGAGGGCCCCTGAATGGCCAGCCGGTGAGTAGATTGGGTCGGCTGGACCACCAGGTGAGCTGTTGGGGTAGGTCAGGCAGAATGGTGAGCAATAGCATCTTGGATGGAGGATCCCGGAGGGGATCGAAGTGACGCAGGAACCAGCTTTAGAGATGTCTGAGTCTGAGCCTCGCATGTACGAGCACAGACGTCATTGAGGCCATGTACCCTAAGAGTCTTTGGACTTGAAGAGCCTGTATTCATGCTCGTGGGTGAAAGAGATGAAGTAGATTGAATATTTCGGCAATCCTGTCCCGAGGAGTGAAGGTCATGGCTTGAGTGGAGTCGAGAATCGCCCCTATGAAGACAACCACTGGGGACAGATCAAGATGGGACTTCTTGAAGTTTACTTGAAGGCCCAGAGAGTCCAGAGTTGTGAGGACGGTGGAAATGTCCCGACGGGCTTTTTCTTCAGAATCTGCTATGACTAACCAGTCGTCGAGGTAGGGGAAGGCAATGCCCAGGGTGCGAAGATGTGCTGCAACTGGTGCCATGCATTTGGTGAAGACCCGAGGGGCCGTTGCTAAACCAAATGGCAGGGCAGAATACTGATAGATGTCATCCCCTACAGCGAACTAAAGAAGATGCCGATGTGCGGGATGTATAGAGATGTGGAAGTACGTATCCCACAGATCCACAACTCTGAACCAGTCCCCTCTGCAGAGCAGAGGAATGATCTTCTCTAAGGTGACCATCCTGAACTTTTTGTGAACCAAAACCTTGTTGAGGAAACGTAGATCCAGAATCGGTCGCAGGCCGCAGTTCTTCTTGGGAATGGTGAAGTAACGAGAGAAGAGTCCTCTGTGAGCGAGAGCTCTTGGGACCAGTTGGATGGCACATTTCTGGAGTAGAGATGCAACTTCTTCCAACAAACAGGGGGAAGGAGGGGTTCAAACAACATTCCCCAATGGAGGAAAGGAACTTAACTCCAATAGGTAACAATCTCTTATAACTGAAAGGACCCAACGGTCCAAAGTAACTGTCTCCCACACGAAGAGGAAAGGATGCAGATGGATGTTGTGAGCATCAGTATTCATTCAGGTGCCTCCTGTCTCTAGGTTTGGAGACAGAGGAGGAAGATTTTGGCTTCTTGGATTTGGCAGAGAAGCCGGAGAAATTGGAGGGCCGGGCAGGCCTGTCTCACTGGGACTGTCTGGAGGACGACTGAGAGGAAGGAGGCCAGTAACGGCGGTGTGGCTGAAAATGAAATGGCTGCTTGGGCCGTTGAGGGATCACGTTAAGCTTTTTCGCCATGTCCTGTTTCTTGTGGCTGTGACGTCACCCCTTTCACAGACTGGGTTTTCAGAAGCACAACTGGGTTTATTTCGACATCCCACTGCTGTGCCACCAAATTGTGATGACACCTCCGTTTTACACACTGAATTCTGTGATGGAAATGGTACTGCTGCCACCTTTTAAACTCATCGCCTCATGAATCGGGACAGACTCAGATGAATAATATAAAAATAATTACAAAGTTTATTGAGAAGATAATAAATATAACAATATCTGTGGATGGTATGCGTTGTCTTTAACATATACTGTAATAGATTTAATCAGCTCTACAAGCTTCCCTGTCTTCAATCACTAGTAACCAGTATAGCCCTCCCTGCCTGACAGAACTCTCACAGAGCAGTGCTCTCTCCCAGCACTCACTCTCCAACACCTTCAACTTCACTGAACTCATCTGCCTCAACTGACTAGGCTCCACCCTTTTTATATCATACCATTCCCCGCCCTCCTGCTGGGATTGGCTGATGATTTGTATATTCATTACTCCTGTTTCCAGGGTTTTGTCACAATACCTCCCCCCTTATAAAGAAATTTTAAGGGAGCAAACTTACCTCGGTTTGCTCACTTAAAATTTTCTTCTGGAGCCTATTTAACTAATTCATACATCCTTCTGTTTATCAGCTTCAATTCTGCATATCTATAAACTGTTTTATAACATGTTCAACCTTATTACTATATAATATCATTAAATGCAATAATTCTTTCTATATCATTACATTTTAAATAGACTATACTCTTATGACATTGGTTTGTGGTCCAGCGCCGAGCCTTGTGTTTGCTGCAACCCATTAACCACACATTAACAACACAGAGACACCTGGATTTGTGGGCAAATTGTGGAGGCCACAGCTTTATTGACTAGGTGACAACCTGCAGTACTCTGGCCAGGCATTGGGTCGGATCCGACGCTATCGGGGAACCTGCCTGTCCCCCGATGCTCCTGGTGGCGCCCCCCACAGGTGGCAGCACCCTTGATTCTCAGCTTCTGGAAACCCCCATGGGCGCAAACTCCTTCGAGATTTCCTTCGCCGGGCTGAGCGGAGAGGCCGTCTGTTGTCCCACCCGAGCCGGGTTACTCGCGGCTCCCTCGTGGGTCCACCGTTGCCACCTGTTGCTTCCGAGCCAAGCAGGCTCCGTCCGGCGGCCACCTCAGCCTGGATCCGGCCCCAATGCCACCAAACCGCCCAAGCTGTGACAAGACACAACAAGCACCTTTTAATTTACATACACAACCTAACACTTAGCTTACTGGGTGTGGGTGGGTGGGTAGCGACGGGGGAAGCCGGCCGAATCGTGGGCTTCCGGGAAGAGAGGCCCCTTTTAAGGGGGCTGGTGCCGGCGGCGGCTTTGCGCCTGCGCGGGCCGGCCAGTACCCGGATGCCCGCGGCCGCAAAGCACGCCGGGCGCCCGGGATTGGCTCCGACACCCAGTGCGACGTTTGGGCGCGCTGGGCCGGCGCCATCTTTGCAGCTCCCTACGGACCGGCCAGGCCGCGGGCCACAACGCCGGACCCGGTAAGTCGGGTCCGTGTTTAACATTATAACTTCAAATACCTGTCAAGACCTTATTGATCATACTAGAATCAATCTATGTTAAGATGCATAAATATATATATTTGGTTTACATTTTAAGCTATTTTACTTATCAATATACATACAATTTTTATCCTTAACTTATATTCTAAATATCACAAACATTTTGATTTATAGTAAGCTCTAATTATACATTACCTTTCATTTACAGTTAACTTACATTCAGTTATGGTTTTCACATTTTATGATATTACATTTCCATACTTTTTTTAAAAAACAACTTTCTCTTACATCAGCAATAAAATAACAATATTACATTATTATTATTTAACCATGGTCCATGTAATCAATGTCTTCCGCTTCTTGCTGCAACGGCTGGACGATGATACGCCACGGGTGATCACTTCCTCTGGCACATAAATTCAAAGTCCAGTTCACAGTAAAGTGATGCCATTTTTCCTTGGGTTCTTGGAATGTGCAACTCAACTCTTTGTCACCACTGCTGGTACAGTTCATTAGAGTCCCCTCAAATGCAGCTTGGTATTCAGATGACCACTGTATGACATACAAGTGCTTCGTCCTTGCCAGTTCAGTCAGTGGTGCTGCAATGGTGCTCAAATGTGGACTAAACCTCCTGTGTTATCCTGGAAGACACAAAAAAGGATCTCACCTTGTTTTTGTTGGTCTGTCGTGGCCACAAGTCGATCGCGTTGATCTTCCTCTGCAGGGAGTTGATAACGCCTCGGCCCACGACGTGTTCCAGATAGTTGATCTTTAGATTTCCTAGTCGCCACTTGGATGCTCCCTTCGTCTGTGGAGGTGTTGAACAGTCCAGTGCCTTCAAAAGGAAGGGCCTCAATTTGAGCTTTGTGCTCGTCGGACAGACCTGTGGTATGGAGACAAGCATGACGCCTCAAGGTGATGGAAGTGTTAAGTAACTTGGACGAGCAATCGAAGGTATGCTTGGATGTACGCATCTGTTGGGCCGCTAAGACCATGGCTTCCTCATATACAGCAGAAGCCTCTGCCCTCTTAGCCTCCAGGATGAACTCAAGGAATGGGTGCAAGTGAGCCAAGAGTTCCCTCTGGTACGCACCCATTGCGCCCTGATAGTTCGAAATTTTGTCGAGGAGAGTGGAATATGAATAAAGATTCCGACCCATAGAGTCCAGCTTGCAGCCTTCCTTGGGTGGAGGGATAGGCATCTGATTAGTGCGGGACTGCATCTGTGACGAAGCCACCACTACCGAATTCAGAGCAGGATACTTGTTGAGGTAGGGAGCTTTGTCATCGTGGACCCTATACAGTGCCTCAAGCTTTCTGGACACTGACATCAATGACAGGGCTTGAAAAGAGTCCTCCACCATGGTCAAGAAAGATGGTATTAGGGTGAGGTGGACCGGAGCTGTATCCTCAGCCACAATGCGTCCAAAAATATGACAGACATGTTTCGGTTACAGTTGGTGGATGGGAAGGTCAATGGTCTTCACCATCTGCACCAGAAAGCCGGCATAATTCCACATTGACTCCGATGATGACGGGGAAGACTTCTCTTCCACCTCTGAATTCGGTAAGGTGACCAGATGAACCAAATCTGAGGCCTCGGATTCGAGATCAGAAGGCGCGGAATCTACCCACAAATCTGAGGACGAGTCGGTGGCATGCTTCTCAAGCTCCGTCGAATCGGAGGATTGGATGGACCATTGACGGCCATCAAACTTCAAAGAGAAGGCTGGAATTGGAGGGACCGAAACTGGGGGCACTGGAGATCGGTGATGCCCGGTTCGACGTCTTTTCTTGGGAAGCTTCGTCGGAACCGACAAGGCAGAGCTCGGATCCAGAGGAGTAAGAGCCTGAGCCACAGCCGTGGCGACGGATATCGACGGAATCGAAGGAGCGGTAGAAGTCTTGAAACCGACAGTCGGAACCGATGTCTGCACCGAAGAAACCAGGGGAAGTTGGACCTTCTTGTGGTGTGACTTCTTGGTGGACTTCTCATGAGAAGAGCCAGCTGCTCGGGCTGAAGCTACCGGGATTGATGGAAGAGCCAACATACGGTCTTCGAATTCAACTGCCGGTAAAGGGGAGGAGGCTGCTCTCGATGGAATGGAGGCCAAAGGCGAGCGCGCAGGCAGTGCAGGGGACCGACGGGCCCCAAACTCCAAAGTCGGTGTGCCCTCCGGCTTAATGAGGCTGATGTTTGGAGGCAACATCATGTCATCATCAGATGACGAATCCGAGGAGTCCGACAGTAGGAGTGGTTGAAACTCGGGACAGTCGGACATGGGAGCCGCCAAACCCGAGAACTCCATCTCGACCATCAGCACCTGAGGCGAAGCCGTAGGCGATACCGGTCTCGGGGATTTTGCTGGTTTGAGGGACTTGGTAGTTGAATTCTTGGGTGACCGTTTTGGTTTCGAAATGCCCTCGAGGACGGGAATCTTCTTGGGCTTCTCACCCCGCCCCGATGCTTCGGACTTATGGGCGGACTCCGAAGGGGTCTTCTTTTGCTCCATGGGCTGGGGGCAGCGAGAGCGCTGCAGCAAAAATGAAGCCAGATGAATACGGTGATTTTTCAAGACCTGGGTGCTGAACCCATGGCAGATGGTGCAGGCCTCGGGCCAGTGGTTTTCGCCAAGGCAAAAGAGGCACTTCTCGTGCCCGTCTGTATGCGGGATCTTACTGCTGCAACCGGAGCACTTTTTAAAAGGTTGTGAAAAAAACATACAAGCGAATCCTAATCAAAACTGAGAAAATAGTCACTAACGCAACAGAACCTCTAGCCGTGGTGGTTAAGAGGAACTGAGGTGTTTAGGCGGGAACACCCACGCACATGCGCGGGGTGTGGGGGTGGAGACTAACAAACTTTCCTATTGCTAGGGAAGTCCGACCTCTGGCGCAGGGGCACCTGGGAAACCCATCTGTGTGTCTTCACGAAGGCCACGATGGAGAACTTCCCAACACTTTTGAATGGCCTTTTCCTGACAATCGTCTCCAGGCTGCGGTCATCCCTGCTGCTTGTGCACCTTTTTCTTCCACACTTTCCCCTTTCGCATAACTTTCTACTAATGTGCTTTGATACAGCACTTTGGGAACATCCCACTTCTTTTGCAATTACGTTTTGGGGCTTTCCCTCCTTATGGAGGATGTCAGTGATGGTTTTCTGCACAACTGTCCGGTCAGCAGTCTTTCCCATGATTGTGATTCCTACTGGACCAGCCTGAGAGACCATTTAAAGGCTTAGGGGAAGCCTTTGCAGGTCTTATTGATTAATTAGCTGAATAGAGCAGGAAAATATTGAATCTTTTCACAATATTCTAATTGTCTGAGATTGTGAATTTGGGGCTTTCATAAGCTGTAAATCATAATCATCACAATTATAACAAATTAAGGCTTGAACTATTTATTTATTTATTTATTTATTTTGCATTTATACCCCGCTTATCTTCTTCGCGAACTCTAAGCGGCTTACAAAGGCTATAATAGCCACACAAAATACAATAATTAGATAGACACAGCAATAAACAGTGAACAATAAACGTTAAAACCTTAGGCACCTCAATAAATGAGCTCTAAAAACACAGGCACATGATGATGGCGGAAAAGAAAAGAAAAAGAAAAGAAAAAACCCCTAGGTTAAAGGATCGCCAAAGGCCTCCCGGAAGAGATAGGTTTTTAATGCCTTCCGGAAGGCCAGCAGGGACCCTGCAGAGTGCACTTCACTGGGAATGGAATTTCAGAGTCTGGGAGCCGCCACTGAGAAAGCCCGGGTCCGAGTTCTCGTCTTCCGGGCTTCACGAGGGGTGGCGACCCGAAGCAAGTGCGCTCGCACCTGCCGAACGGGATGGGCTGAGGTGGATTGCTGAGCGATGCGCTCTGCCAGGTAGTCTGGTCCCAAGCCATGGAGGGTTTTATAAACTAAAACCAAGACCTTGAATCTAATCCGGGCTGCAACGGGCAGCCAGTGCAGGCGGGCCAGGACTGGGGTGATGTGATCATGATGACGCACACCAGCCACCAGCCTGGCCGCCGCATTCTGTACCCGCTGCAGTCGCCGGAGAAGAGTCAAGGGCAGCCCCATGTAGAGAGCGTTACAGTAGTCCAGCCTCGAGATCACCAGAGCTTGGACCACTGTTCTCAGAGAGTCCGCGTCCAGGTACGGGCGGATCTGGGCGATCCGACGGAGATGGTAATAGGCAGACCTGGTCACCGACACCACCTGGGACTCCATGGTGAGCGCCGGGTCCAGGAACACACCCAGATTCCGCACCCCCTCCGCGACTTAGAGGGAAACTCCCCCCAGACAGGGGAGAGGGCCACCGTATCCAGACGACGAGCTCCCAAAGAACATGACATCCGTCTTCTCGGGGTTGAGCTTAAGCCTGTTCGCCCCGGTCCAGGTCAGTACGGCATCCAGGCACTCGTCGAGGACCGCCACAGCTTCCACTGCAGAGGTGGCAAAGGAGAGATAGAGCTGCGTGTCATCAGCGTACTGATGACAGCAGACTCCAAAACTCCTGATGACTCCCACCAACGGCCTCACGTAGATGTTAAACAGCATGGGGGACAGAGACGACCCCTGTGGAACCCCGCAAGGGAGAATCCAAGGGGCCGATAACTCCCCCCCATGCTGAACATACTGGGGCCGGCCCTCCAGGAAGGAACGGAGCCAACTGCGAACAGAGCCTCCGATTCCAACCTCAGAGAGCCGGTCCAGTAAGATACCGTGGTCGACGGTATCGAAGGCCGCTGACAGATCCAGGAGGACCAACAGGGTAGAGCAACCCCTGTCGGCCGCCCGGATAAGGTCATCTTGCAGGGCGACCAAAGCTGTTTCGGTACCCCGGCGGGGCCTGAACCCGGACTGCCATGGATCGAGGCACTGCCGATCCTCCAGGTATGATTGCAGCCGGACCGCCGCCACCCTCTCGATCACCTTGCCCATGAAAGGGACATTGGCGATTGGACGATAGTTTGTTAAATCGTCCGCCGCCAGGCCAGGTTTTTTCAGAATGGGCTTTACCACCGTCTCCTTCAAACGAGAGGGGAAAACCCCCTCGCTGAAGGAGGCGGTGGCGATGACGGAAGCCCATTCGGCCATAGTCCCTCTGGCAGCTCTAATTAGCCAAGCAGGGCAAGGGTCGAAAGGAGTGGAGGCCGGCCGGCAATGCACCATAGCCTTGGAGACCTCGACAGCAGAAACAGGCCCAAGCACATCCAACCGAGGCGACGAAGGCGGGCCAGCAACTGGGGATGACGGGGCGGGACCACTGCAACCGGAGTCGAAGCCAGCACGGATGGCCTCTATTTTGGTTCGAAAGAAGGCTGCAAATTGCTCACTACTGAAATCAGTAGGAGGAGGCCTGGCCAGACTAGGATTGGTGAGGTCCCGAACCACCCGGAAAAGCTCCGCCTGACGGTTCGAGGCCTCAGCAATTCTCAGCTATCTCACTTTGAGTGTAATGAGTCTATCTCATATATTAGTTTCACCTTTAAAATTGCATTACTGAAATAAATTAAATTATTCTAATTTATTTCATTTTACCTGTATATTAGTTATTAAAGTCTTTTTCCTTCTCTTTATATTTCATTAGAATTCTTGCATCTTCAGATGCATATCTTAAGTACTTTTGAGCTATATCACAGTATTTCTTCTTGGGGTCATGGCTTGCTTAGACCTTTGTGGCAGTTCTTCTCTGCCACTGATGGCTGGGACGACAGACACAAAAAAATATTTCTTGACCCAGCATGTTGTTAGTCTGTTGAGATCCTTGCCACAGGATGTAGTGATGGTATCTGGCCTAGGTATCTTTAAAAGGGGATTGGACAGATTTCTGGAGGAAACGTCCATCCCAGTTTACAAGCCATGATGAGGACACATGTTATCTATGGGCTTAAAAGGAGGGAACTTTGAAATGCCAGACACAGGGGAGTGGTGTCAGGAGCAGGGCCGACGCGTCCATTAAGGCGAACTAGGCAGTTGCCTAGGGCGCCAAAATGGAGAGAGGGCACTGGCCAGCCTGCTGCCCCCCCCCGCCACTGGCCACTGCCATCCTTCCCCCCATCACCACCACCCTGCCCCCTCGCTGCCGCTGCCCCCACCCCTCACCTAGGGTGCCAAAAAACCTAGCGCTGGCCCAGGTCAGGAGACTGGTATCTAGTTGTCTCATGGGCTCCCAGAGGCATCTACCTGGTGGGGCCATCCTGAGATACAGGAAGCTGGACTAAATGGGCCTTTGGCCTGATCCAGCAGGGCTCTTCTTATGTTTTTATGCCCACTATTTTATCCTATACTTGTCCTTGACATGTTTTCCAGTTGAAAACAGTTTGTGGCATGCACATACAGGTGTGGTTTTTCAAACTTGGCTAGTCTGGTGACAATGTTACTCTTCAAACTCTCCGAATCTCTCTTGTGGGCATGGAATCTTCTGGGTGTTGCTGCCCCCCTCCCCGAAACCCTCCAAAGCTCTGCAAAAGAGTCACAAGTGAAGCTCTAGAGAGCTCCAGTGGCATTCCACATTCAGGGGCAACGTCCTGTTCACACCTTGTTATGTCTGTTAGGTATTAAAGGACAGCATTGAGGTGTTCTGCACAAGGCATTACTATTCCAATTGCACTTCCTCCATTTTGATGGGTGTAGCATGTCTCATTGACTTTCTAAAAATGTCAGCTTTGTGTTTAAATAGTAGCATTCATCATCCCTGAGGAGGGAGGGAGGGAGAACAGAGTTTACCCTCTGTACATTTCTTTCCTTACTAAGGTCAATTGCTGTAATATGTTCCATTTAAACTCTCGTTTCTTTGCCAATTTATTTAAATCAAGTGCAGCATCATTAAAGTTGAGAAGTGCAGCATTACCAAAGTTTAAAATGTTTTTCAATTGTCATTATTTACCCTCATTATTCCTTCCCACCCACCAGTTTTAAAGAGAGAAGAGAAAAATTGGTCAGTAGAGATAGGCACGAAACGAGCGATTTTTCGTTTTCGTTTTTTCATTTAGTTACGCAATAAAAACGAAATGAATTTTTTTTTAAAGAAAACAAAAACGAAACGACCGGATTTGCCATGGTTTTCGTTGCAGCAGATGCATTGAACTAAAAAGGCTAACGAAACAGCAATTTTTCATTTTCGTTTTTTGTTTCGTTACCTAACAAAACGAAAACGAATTTTTTGCAAAAAAAATCACGAAAACGAACCAAAATGGACCCCTAAACGACCAAACGACAAACGAAACACCATTTTTTGAGCCGTGCCCATCTCTATTGGTCAGTCTTCAGATGCTGGCCATTTAATGTCTCTGTTATGTAATACCTTGCTTGATTGCCTCTTGATTGACAGCAGTCGCTAATCCAGCTTACTGTACCTGGTCAAGACCTTCTACACCTATATTTGACCCTTCAGGACTAGGCAGACCCATGGTGCTCCAGATTTTTTTTTACTCCAACCCTCACTAGCCCCCTGCTTGCATACCCCATGGTCCCTCCGCCAGCCCAAAATTTTCCCTGTCAGCCTGCCACCTTGGTATCCCGCCAGATTGCTCCCTGCCCCCTCAATCATCTCCCTCCTTCCACCCATGATGGACATTTTTATTATTATTTATTTACAAGCAGTGGCAGAAACATAAGGATGCACACACCGGCACAAAAACCTTTGGATTCAGGTTATGATCCATGTGACTTTAGCTGGAGTCCAAAAGAAACAAACCCCCTTCCCCTTGCAGATTTATTCCAGCAGTGGGATCCGGTCCAGGGAGGAAGTTTTGATGCAGCACCATTTAGTGAGAACAGCACTAATTATATTTTAGCTGGACCTCTTTCTGATACCATCGCTAAGTATAGGGGAAGAGGCTTATTTATTTATTTATTTATTTATTTATTTATTTATTTATTTATTTATTTATTTATTTATTTATTTATTTTTTTTATTGCATTTATATCCCGCCCATCTTCCCAGAGGAACTCTGGGCGGCTTACAAGTAGCGACAAAGCGCAATAATCAAGTACAATGTAACAAACAACAACTAAACAGGGTAAAGCAATTAAAACAATTATAAAACACATAAGCACCCTAGCATCGCCAACTAAGGGGAGGCGAATTACTTAGAAACAAATATTGATGGCGGCAAGAAGGAAAAAAAAGAATAAGAAAAAAGAAAAAAATTAATTAATTAAAACTCGCCAAAGGCCTCGCGATAGAGAAGCGTTTTTAAGGCTTTGCGAAAGGCCAGCAGGGACTCTGCAGAGCGCACATCGCTTGTTGTTTCTCCCCACCTTTCTACTTAAGACTGGAGCACACACGAATATCTGGAGAGCTGCAGCCCCGGAGCCCTTTTACTGAAAGAACATAGAAGCCCATCCGATACAGAGAAAGGCTGCTGTGGCTTGTGCCTCCATTCATCGATATCACCAATAAAAAATTATCGTGTCCCTCACACACAGGTGGCTCCCCTATTTCCATTTACTTTAGAGTGCCCTTGATAAAAGGCCTTGTGCGGGGTTAGACCGAGTGGTAACTCATAGCAGTCTTGTTAATACTGGGCAAATTCATTCTGATTTACATATATGATCATAGCTGACAACATTCCCTATTTGGCTGGGAAAACCCCATATTTCATTCCCTTTCATGTTATTTCCAGGGTCCTTGATATTCACGGAAATACCATGTTTCCCCAAAAATAAGACACCGTCTTATATTTATTTTTTCTCAAGAAGACACACTAGGGCTTATTTTCAGGGGATGTCTTATATAAGTATAATATGCTTGAATGTCAGCCATGTGCACAAGCAAAGCCTTTGCTCTCCTGTCAGCAATCCATTCACAGATTATTTTTTCCAGCTCAGGAAATAAAGGTTGCCAACCTGAACCACACTTGCGCTTCTTAGCAGTTCCTCTGTCCACATTTAGACTGAGGTTATCGTATTCTGCCTGCCATTTTTGGACCATTTGGATATCCAACTTCTTCTCTTTGCAGAAAGCCATAAGATTCTTGCCCTGGGAGTCCTCGACAGTTCCTTTCTTGTACTCAACAGAATAGCTGTTTCTTTTTGCACTCACCTTGTAAGGGGGTACAGATACTCAGGAAAAGCAGGTCCACAGACTGTTGCTGCTCGGTGGGGCTGGCATAGTGATGTGTGAATTCCTTTCCCCTGCTGTTCATGTGTGCGCAATAGGATACCTGCGACCACGGTTACCACATGCACACGCGCAAGTGTCAATGGCTCGGAGAAAGGAGCTGTGGTAGATAAAAGGTATTCCAATCGTCCTTACTGCTCTGTGCCAAAATACATGGCGTAGCTATGCAGCATATCTGCATTTCCACACCCATCACTAGGTCTTATTATCAGGGTAGGGCTTATATTTAACAAATGCATAGAAATCCTGCTAGGGCTTATTTTTTGGGGAGGTCTTATTTTCAGGGAAGCAGGGTATCCAGAATCCCCCCCCCCCCGCTCTGAAAGCAAGCGAGTGGTGCGCCAGCTGCACACTTGTTTCCCTTTCACCCAAGCAGGCTGCTGGCCTTCCCCTTCTTCCCTCTCAGGCGCAGCAGAGCTTCCCTTCCTCCTCCCCCCTGTCCTCTGGGGCCAGGAGGCAAAGGGTTAAGCGGGCTGCTCGCTGGGGAGTCAGAGGCTGGCCTTGGCAGGGGCGAGGGTGGGGGCAGTGCACGGAGGAGATGCAGCAGGTGGGAGGTGGAGTAGAAAGGGGGGTGAGGCTCCCAACACTGAGATGCTGCTTTGCCTGCATGACTCTCCCACGGCTCTTCCAAAGCCAAGAAGAAGGCATGCCCACCCGACAGTGCTCCCGGCTCAGGCAGCTTTGGTGAGGAGGGGGAGCGAGCTGGTGCAGCTGTGAATTGGCAGAGTGGGAGGGGGGAAAGCAAGCTGTGTGTGCATATGCATGTGGGCAGGTGGGTGTTTGTGTTCGCGTATATACACACACTATCTCCTCCCATCCCAGCTGGCAGCAGAAAAAAGTTGACAGGTATGCATACGATACATGTGGAGTGCAAGAGACAGTAAATCGTCTCTTGTGGGATTGTGTAAAAGTATAATGAGACAATTACCATTTTAAAATATTTTAGCGAGTTAAAGGCATTGTGGCTGGTAATTTGGGGGGGGCAATTATTTATTTATTTATTATTTTGTCAGTCATGTAGTTGTAGGAATTCATTTATAATCAGCCCCTGCTTGCCCTGCCCTGCCCCCCTTCTCTTCTGTCTCACTTTCTTCCCCTCTCTTTTCCTCTCCAAATCTGGTGCTTGATTACACTAGGTCAGGTCAGGTTTTTATTGCGGTATAAAACCATAAAAGTCATTAAAAGTCATTTAAACATGATTGCAAAATTGTAGAGTTACAAAAACAGTGTAGATATAACAATATACATAGAAATATTAAAACGAAGAAGGAAACTAAACCAGTAAAAGAAAATAGATAATTTTCTAGTTAAAACTAGCCCGCCTTCTTAGAATGGAATTTAATCAGGTATAAGCAGAATTTGGCTATTTGTTTGGTAATAAAAGAGTTTTCATCACTTAAAAGTCTTTCCAGGCCCATCTCGTTTGGGTCTACTGTAAGTCTATCTAAGCATGGGTGAATGAATCTCTCTCTATAAAGATTGTGAAGAGGACAACAAAAAAACATGTGTACCATAGATTCCACCTCCCTTTGGGAGCACATGCAGCGTCTATCTTCATAGGGAATTTTCTTATATCTCCCTTCTAAAACCATTGAAGGAATAACTGAACAGCGGGCTAAAGTGAAGGCTCTCCGATAAGCAGGCTCTTCCAGTTGTAAGAGATAGTTGGCCATTCTCATAACATATCTGGTCTCCATAGGAGCCCTAAACAAAGGGGATTGTGCTATATCTCATTGGCGCTCAATGTCTTGGATCCTTTGTTTAATAAGTGCTTTGGCCTGTGTAGTACTCTGAACGCTTGATTACACTAGAGTCTTTGGGCCTGCTTTTTACCGTTAAAAGAGGAAGGCCTGGTGATGGTGATTGTTGATAGGAGTGGGGGAGGGGCAGATCTCTGAACCCATCATTAAGAGCCTTTAAAAAATCAAGAATCATTAAGAAGCGCCTGTCACACTGTCAGGGTTCGTGTGTGTCTGTTATTACCCAAGAGCCCGTAGAGTGCGGCAGCACTTGACAGCATTTTGTGACATTTATAAGATCAATTTTTCATCCATCTTGCTCTGGTGGCAAGTGTCTGCATCCATGGCTGCATGACTGAAAGAAGTTGGTTTTAAAAGGCTTTAGAAGCTTATTTAAGGCTGGGTAATGGCAACCCAACATTATTGCTCTGAATATTAGCAACTATTATGAATTCATTTTTGGTCGTCTGGATGGGCATAATGTTCCAATGTTTTTCCTGTGGAAAAGCATTAGCAGCTCATGCCTTCCTGCTGAGCCACATCTAGTTTGAGAAAGAATCTGCGGAAGAAAATGATAATGGTTTTCATAATCATGCAAAAGGGAAGTGGCAATCATTCACTGGAAAGAATGCAGCCACCCTGTTATTTGTAGTATTGCTGTTGCTATCAAAACCTTTTAATAATTAGGAAAAGGAAAGTAAACAGAAAGCAAATACAACTTTTAATATAAAACATTTCTGTTTGTATTTCAAGTAAGAGCACTTAATCACTGTCGACTCTCTTTTTTTGAAGGGGGTGCTTTTTTCGATAGGTCTAACTCCCAGGTTTCCGCCATTCAAAGAAAAAAATTGCTGCTGTTCGGGTGAAGGCAATTAAAGGGAATTAGCATGTAGCAAATATATTCCTGCCTTATAAATATATTCCATCCACTTTGCTGTTTCCAAAAAATATATATGCTTTGCATACTAATGAATAAGTGCATGGAAAAAGTATGCAGGAAAAGAAGTGGAAGGCTACTTCTTTGAGAAGTAGCCTTCCGTCAGCCTTACCTGATCTAGTCTCTCAGTGGGGGTGTTTTATAAATTTTAACCCCACCCCCCAAAAAGCCTAGGGAGATGTGTTTTGCAATTTCTCAGATGCTTCTAGTTGGTGGAGTTAAATAACAGTTTATTAACATTGTTCCTATTCAGCTGGAATTCTCCGTACCTTTGGCCTCCAGATGACACAAAGTAGAAATTTAACTGTGGTCAAGGCATGTGGCTCGGTGGAATCTCTGAGAAGTGTTTGAAAAGATGAACATAGCGTTGATATTAAGGAAAGCCTTCCCTAACCTCAAACTGGAGGGTGCTGGGTTAAAAGCTCAAATTACCCCTAGTCAGCAGAGTGAAGGCTTACCTAGAGTAATATAGATACTGTCAAGCCCCACACACAGAACACACAGCAAGCCAAGTTCAGTTCTTTGCCAGGAACTTTAGTTGTAATCCAGATAAAGTACAAAGTACAGTCCGAGTCAATCCAGAATAACTTACAGAGCCAAATGCCAAGTTCAAGGGAAACAGAGAAACGTCGTAGTCAGGAAGCCGGTCCAAGGTCAGGAAACGGAGAACGCCGTAGTCAGAAAGCCGGTCCAAGGTCAGGAAACAAAGTCAGGATAACACACAGGAACGTGGTGGCAAGGTAAGTGACGTGTTGCTTCCACAGAGGGTTCAGGGTAAACTTGCTAGCTTTATCCTAAAACAGGGAGCACACCCATATCTCTGGCAAGGCTCCTGCTAGAACTCAGGGCTTTCAGATCTAATTTTACGCCTATCATTAAAGATCCTTTCCCTAGCTCTCCTGTTAGTTCTCCTTTGCAGGATCCTGCTCCTAGCCCTTATAGGAGGAGGAGATGTGCCCTCAACTGCGTCCTCAGACTCAGCTGCCTGCTGAGTTGAACTACAAGGCTCTTCCTGCTGCTCTCCAGCATTTAACCCTTCACATTCGGGTTCCATGACAGGCAGGGTCCTGGCACTACCCCCCTCCCCATGGTCCCCCTCTTCCGATGGGCCAGGTTTATCTGGATAATTATCATGAAATTCCTGAATCAACTCCAGTGCATGTCAGTTAGACACCGGTTCCCAAGATCGATCTTCTGGTCCATACCCTTCCCAGTCCACTAAGTATTGCAACCCCCCCCCCCCCGATGTATCCGGGAATCCAAAATTTGGTGGACCTCATACTCCTCTTCTCCTTCTACTAAGATCGGTGGAGGAGGTTCAGGATTTGGTGGTCGGTTGGGGTCAGGATCTTTGGCTGGGACCAAGAGGGAACGATGGAACACGGGATGAATATGGAGGGATGCAGGTAATTGTAGACGGAACGCCACTGGGTTGATTTTTTCTAGGATGGGGTAAGGGCTGATGAATCGAGGATCTAGTTTCCGGGATCGCCCAGGATGTCTCAAATATCGGGTAGAGAGCCAAACTTTCATGCCTGGATTCAACTGTGGACCTTCTTGTCTTTTCTGATCCGCTGCTTTTTTATATACTTCCTTGGCATGATTGAGTTGTTCTTTCAATAATTCTTGAATGCCATGAAGTTCGTGGATATAAGCATCGGTAGCTGGCACAGAGGTGGAAGGAAGGGTGGTTGTTGTATGCAAACTCAGCTAAAGGCAACAAATCCGCCCAATTGTCCTGTTGATAACATGTATAACAACGTAAATATTGTTCTAAAGTGGCATTGGTGCGCTCAGTCTGACCATCTGACTGTGGGTGATAAGCGGATGACAAGTGAACTTGGGTTCCTAGTGCCTTGTGCATTGCTTGCCAGAAACGAGAGGTGAATTGGGGGTCCACGATCCGAAATAAGGTGTTCAGGTAAACCATGAAGCCTGAAGAGGTGTTGTAAATAATGATGAGCTGTTTCTGCTGCGGTAGGAGGTTTAGGACAAGGAACGAAGTGGGCCATTTTGGTGAATAAATCTACGAAGACCAGGATGCAGGTAAACCCTTTTGAGCGGGGAAGATCCGTGATAAAATCTAGGGAGACAGCATTCCAGGGACCAGAGGGTGTTGGCAAAGGATGAACAGACCTGAGGGTTTAGCCACCACATCCTTTGCTCGCCGACAAACTTCACAGGAACCCACATATCGGGCAACATCAGCACGGACCTGTGGCCACCAGAACTCTCTTGTGAGCAGATGCAGGGTTTTGTAAAGTCCAAAGTGTCCAGCAGGTAAAGAATCATTAGATAGATGCAATACCTGGTTACGAAGGGGACCAGCAGGAACATATAACCTCCCTCAATGTAGTAATAACCCTTGTTGTGCAGAAAACTCTCCATGCTCCCCATTCTGAAGTTCTTGAAGACGTTGCTGAGTCCATGGATCTCGAGCTTGAGATTCCTGGATTTCTTCTGCCAAGCTGGGACACAGATTTGTGGCTGCGAACACAGAAGGAGGCAAGATGGGTGCCACTAAGGTCTCTTTCACTGGTGCCGCATATTCAGGTTTTCTAGATAATGCATCAGCTTTCTTATTCTGAGCCTCAGGAATATACTTGATACGAAAATCGAACCGGGAAAAGAATAAAGACCACCGGATTTGTCGCTGAGACAATCGCCAAGCTGTTTGTAAATGTTCCAGGTTTCTGTGATCAGTTAACACTTGCACAGGGTGTCGAGCTCCCTCAAGGTAATGCCTCCATACATCAAAAGCTGTTTTGATGGCCAACAGTTCACGCTCCCAGATCGTATAATTCTTCTCTGCGGGTTTTTTAATTGCCGAGAATAGTAGGCACAGGGACGCGGGGTTTGGGAGGGATCCTCTTGTTGAGATAATACTGCTCCCAGGGCAACACTAGATGCGTCAGCCTCCACTATGAACGGCAGTTGTGGATCAGGGTAGCGAAGTAAAGGCTCCGAGGTAAAGCGGGTTTTCAAGGTAGAGAAAGCCTTCTCTGCTTCTGGAGTCCACCGGAAAGGCTCTTTGGGACGAAGGAGACGGTTTAAAGGTGCAGCAATATCGGCGTAAGCAGGAATAAACTGACGGTAGTAGTTAGCGAAGCCAAGGAACCGTTGCAAGTCCTTACGATTTTGTGGTTGCTGCCATGACAACACAGCCTCTACTTTCTTGGGGTCCATGTGGATTCCCTGGGGAGAAATATTATGCCCCAGAAATTCACCTTCTTCAATGTTAAACTCACATTTTTCCAGCTTAGCATAGAGTCCTTTCTCCCGAAGATGCTGTAAGACCTGACGAACATCTTGAACATGTTGAGCTGGATCAGCGGAGTAAATCAGAATGTCATCTAAATACACAATCACACAACGATCTAGGAGATCCTGGAAAATGTCATTCATCATCCTCTGAAACACACTGGGTGCATTGGTCAAACCAAAAGGCATTACTAAATGTTCATATTGACCGTACCGGGTCCGGAATGCAGTTTTCCACTCGTCTCCCTTACGGATACGTACCAAATTATACGCTCCCCAAAGGTCCAGCTTAGTATAACACAGCCCCTTTCAACCAGTCCAAAAGTTCAGAGATTAAGGGTAAAGGGTACCGGTCCCTAATAGTGATCTTGTTTAGTGGTCTATAATAATTACAAGGACGAAGCTCCCCTCCCTTCTTCTTGACAAATATCACTGGTGCGGACAATGGTGATTTGGAAGGCCGTATGAACCCACGTCGAAGATTTTTATCTAGAAAAGCCCTCAACGCTTCTAATTCTGGTTCGGACATGGGATAAACTCACGCCACAGGTGCCCCAGGAATCAAATCAATGGCACAGTCATAGGGTCGATGTGGAGGTAGCTTGTCAGCCCCCTTTTTCTCAAATACATCTGCAAAGTCTTGGTATGCCTGAGGCAAGACAGGGTCAGATGTATAATGGGCAGATGCCAGTACAGTAGAGGAATGTTGCTTTGAACAAGGAACCTTGGAATATAATTCCCCTTGCACCCAATCCACCAGTGGATTATGAGCTCGCAACCAGGAAAGTCCCAAAACAAGAGGAAACCGGGGCATTCGGGTTACATTAAAGCTAATCTGCTCATTATGATCCATTACCTGAAGAGTAAGGGGACAGGTTTCCTGAGCTACCGGCCCAGAACGAAGTAACCGACCCTCAATGGATTCTACTAACAAAGGAGTGTCCTTATTTTGTACTGGAATCCAATGGTACTGCACAAACCCAGCATCCACAAAACAGTGAGCTGCCCCAGAGTCTACCATAGCATACACCGGAATCTCCCGACCATCAGGGAGCCCTCGAGTCACAGGTATCAGAAAAGGTCCTTGAGGTGTGATAGTATTGCCTGGGAACCCTTCGGTATGCTCCATTCCTCGGGGATCCTTCAAGGATGGAGCTGCCCTTTTACTGCTGGAGAGATAGCAGCTCTAACTGAGGAACGCTTCAAAGGGCAATTAGAAGCAAAATGTCATCCTCCCCCACAGTACAGACAGAGATGATGAAAGCGTCTTCTTGCCTTTTCCTCTGGGGTGAGGCGTGGTCGAGCAGCTCCCAGTTGCATAGGCTCTGGATCCACTTCACGGGCCTCCCGGGATTGTAGATGAGACACAGCTGGCAGAGGTTGCTGTTTGCAGTTCTGGCCTCGAGAGAGATGACGGCTTTCCAGGCGTCCATCTATTCTCAGACACAGGGTAATGAGTTCCTGCAATGTGTTTGGTTGTTCTACCCTGCAGAGTTCATCCAGCACTTCATCTGCCAAACCTTCCATATACTGAGAAATCAGTGCCGGCTCGTTCCACTGCAAATCCTGAGCTATCAAACGAAATGCAGTGGTATAATCAAACACTGAGTCTTTGCCCTGTTTCAAAGCTCTGAGTCTCCTGTTGGCGGTAGCAGCCTGCACGGGATTCTGAAAGGCTGAAGAAATATGGTTCAGGAAAGCCTGATAATTATCCAGCAAAGGTGAAGCACTGAGGAGTAAAGGAGTCGCCCATTTAGCTGCCTGTCCCTTCAATAAACTGATGATAAAACAGACCTTAGACCTCTCAGTAGGAAATTCTTGAGCCCGTACCTCAATGAACAGCTTGCATTGAGCCAAGAATGCAGGGAATTCCTCTAATTTGCCTTCAAACTGGTCAGGAGGCAGCAAAGGGCAACGAGGCTGTAATGATGCTGGAGCTTGCTGCAATTGAACAATTGCCTGTGACAAAAACAGTACTTGGTTTTGCAAAGCTTCCAGCGGAGTCATTCCAACAGCCCCCTCCTTCTCCATTCTGCTTGAATAAGTTTGGTGGGTGGGAGCAAACTGTCAAGCCCCACACACAGAACACACAGCAAGCCAAGTTCAGTTCTTTGCCAGGAACTTTAGTTGTAATCCAGATAAAGTACAAAGTACAGTCCGAGTCAATCCAGAATAATTTACAGAGCCAAATGCCAAGTTCAAGGGAAACAGACAAACGTCGTAGTCAGGAAGCCGGTCCAAGGTCAGGAAACAGAGAACGCCGTAGTCAGAAAGCCGGTCCAAGGTCAGGAAACAAAGTCAGGATAACACACAGGAACGTGGTGGCAAGGTAAGTGACGCGTTGCTTCCACAGAGGGTTCAGGGTAAACTTGCTAGCTTTATCCTAAACAGGGAGCACACCCATATCTCTGGCAAGGCTCCTGCTAGAACTCAGGGCTTTCAGATCTAATTTTACGCCTATCATTAAAGATCCTTTCCCTAGCTCTCCTGTTAGTTCTCCTTTGCAGGATCCTGCTCCTAGCCCTTATAGGAGGAGGAGATGTGCCCTCAGCTGCGTCCTCAGACTCAGCTGCCTGCTGAGTTGAACTACAAGGCTCCTCCTGCTGCTCTCCAGCATTTAACCCTTCACATTCGGGTTCCATGACAGGCAGGGTCCTGGCAGGCGTAAAGAATGTACACCTGGAGTATATAACATTAAAAAAGTAATAAAAGACAGAAAACAGTAATTGCACTTCAACTGCACCACTATTGTTTAGTACTGTTTGCGAAGATGCATTGTGAGTGCATCATGTACATGGCATTCCTAGATCTTTTCTGAAACTGTATGAGTCAATGCCGAGTAGCATATTTGATCATAATTTGTATGGTGTGTTGTGATTGGAGCTGTATTGGTCTTAGGAAACAGAAGCTCCACTTTACCTTCAATGTCATCATCCGTTGGTTGAACCGTATTGGAATCACCTTCCTCTTGAACTTCTCTTATAGTTATTTCCCCACCCATATGATCTTCATGCCTTTCTGGTGACACATCGTGCTCTCCATCCGTCGAAGCTCCGGCATTTTCCTTGCTCTCAGGATTAAAGTCCTCCTCACCCATCCTTGGTCTGATAGTAGCTCTCTCGCGCAGACCTAGGTTGATTCCAGTTCCAGACCCTGAGGCAATATAAAGCAGTGACAATTTCAGTTTTTTCTAAAGGGAAAACTGTTGAATTTGCTTTTGGGTGCTGGAACAACTAAGGGAATTGCTGTAAATAAGCATGTCATTGTATAAACAGTAACATTCAAGAGGTTTGCTAGCAGCAATTGCAACCAAGAAGCACCATTTAGGACCGCATGGTGGAGCGAGGACCACTAAACGTGTCCAGAGCAGGGTGTTGTCTGAGGAGTACCCATGTCTGCTGAATCAGGGCCAGTATGTGGTTAAGTGCCTCCTTTCATGTGCAGCTATGAAACTGAGTAAGCAGGCCTGTGATGCAAATTATTCAAGTACTGGGTTTCCATAATGCACCACTCTTTAGTCTTTCTAATTTTCAAAAACGAAGGGGTAATGATGAAAACATAATTCCTACCTACGGGAAAATTCCTTTGAGGCCGTGGCTTCCCCGCCTGAATCCAAAGAAGCTTTAGATCATCCCAATAGGCGGATTCCTGCAGCGGTCTTGGGTTCTCCCCAAAGTGAAGCATTGCCATATAAAATTTTTGGCGTAGGATCTTAAATTTGTTTCTACACTGGGCCGGAGACCTCAGAAACCCATGCCTGTGTAGCTCCCTGGACGCCACACGGAATGATTCCCCGTTTGCTCTTGGCCCGCTTCGCATAACTTGAGCTCCAAAGTTATTATCCAGAAGAATTCCCAGGAAAGCACTGGTCTCAAAAGCCATCCAGTAGGGCATGGTATTTGAGGGTTTCAAGGTAGCAGCAGCAGAGAGGAGTTGTAAGGAACACTTCCCTAAATGCAGGGGAGGAGTTGTTTCACACTTTATAAAGCCACAGTAGTCATGCCTGTACATTAATTGGTTTAATTAGCTCACAGGTGTGTGGGGGGCAAGTTATGATTTGGATTGGTCTTAAAGAGGACGAATCTTATGTCTCCTTTTTTCCCCCATTGTATTATACAGGTATCTGAACATAACCATTACAAGGCAGAACTATTAATGGTTGTGAGGGCAGTTATCTAACAGCGATATCTATGTACCATACGGTCAGTACAGCATAGGCTTCTTTGAAGGGCAGTGTTATTATGTGGAGACCCTTAGAGGTAAAATGTTAAGTAAAATGGGGTACAGTAGGAACCACCACCTGCTATACTCCCATTTGAGCAGTCACTCTATTTACTATTTACCTGCTCAGTGGTTGAGATTAACGGAAACTTACTTTTATTAGATTCAGTATAACTCTCATTATAAGGTGCATGACAAATTTTCATTCCGGTGAGCTTTGGAGGTGTTTTTTGAGAAGAAGAATCAGGGAATCAGTAATTCTATACCCTCCTCATGAACACTGTGCTGAAAGTAGCTTCATTTTACGCAATCCATGTAAGGGACAATCCACTGTGTACCTTTAAATAATGCTTGTTCCTTTACTTGTTTGTTGGTTTTGTCCCACAGCTGATGGTTCTGTACTGCAGCCCGGTCCTAATCAGAACTAATGAGTTCCTGA
Organism: Phrynocephalus guinanensis; assembly: GCA_037367245.1. Taxonomy (NCBI): domain Eukaryota; kingdom Metazoa; phylum Chordata; class Lepidosauria; order Squamata; family Agamidae; genus Phrynocephalus; species Phrynocephalus guinanensis. Next base: position 166,231,644 of record CM074733.1, read on the forward strand.
AGGAGAACAAGGGCCCTTATTAAATGGCTTACTGCTCTTGAAGGCCATGAGAAGCAGACACCCAGCTGCAAGAAGAACCTAGCTTCCTAGTAATCAATGAGGCATGGTCGACATATCCACGGTTCAATCCGGTGGGTGATAGTGTGAGGCAGTGATGTGTTCAGGATAACCAGGGGCGTGGGTTCAAGGTTACCTTGATGAAATTGGAAGCAGGACATTCTTTAATTGCAGCATAAAACAGGGTTACCTCCAACAGATTGGCAGGCCAACCGGTTATGTCCCTGCCTCATGCATTGCATACATCCACAAAGTGCACTGTGGTTTGATAGTGAATAACCAGTGTGCAATTTAAAGTAGTTTAAGTGTCCTCAATACGGATTTCCATCGCCAGAATGCAGCTTAGAATCAGTATTTTCAGTTTTTTACATACTACTCTACAAATCATAAAATCTTTCCCATCTGAAAACCAAAGAACCTCCACGAGCTAATCCACTAGTGGCGTTGTACTTTGGAGTGCTTGCCTTCATATTCCTAGGCTACATGCACTGTGCTGTGGTACTCCGATGAGAAGGTATGTTCACTAAATCTGAGGCAGCCTAATAATTGGGCAGGTAGAGTAATGAAGTTCCGTTACGTCAATATCTTTACCCAGGGCAAGAAACAGTTTATTTTTTTTTTTTTATAAATTTTTATTGGATTTTTAAGGGGGGAACAAAGGGAAGGAGTATGGGTAAGAGGAAAAAGAGAAAAAAAGGGGGATACAGTTTTTAAGACTTACATTGAGTATATCAAGCAAAATAGAAATAGTAATTAGACATATTGCTAAAATTGCCAGATGTTATCACAATACTAATAAATTTGTTACTTCTTGCCATCTTTCCCAAAAGATCTCGTCGTAGTCTCCCTTTAGATAACCAGAGAGTTTATCAATTTCGATGCATTCTCTTATCTTTCCATGAAGATCCTTCTCTGTTGGCGTGATTGGTTGTTTCCAAAGTTTCGCGTACAGTATTCTTGCAGCAACAATTACATGATGAAGTACATATCTCTGATCATAGGAAATATTTATATCTACTATATTTAACAGAAATAGTTCTGGTCTAAAGTCTATTTTAATTTTCAAAGATCTTTCTAAGAAAAGTTTTACCATATTCCAATACGCCTTAGCTTCTTTACAAGTCCACCACATATGATAAAAGGTTCCACAGTCATAATTACATTTCCAACATTTAGGTGAACAATTATACATCTTGGATAAACGATGAGGCGCAAAAAGCCATCTATAAAACATCTTATAACAATTTTCCTTGAACGAAATAGATTTAAAGATTTTAACTGTGTTCCACAAAGAGTATCATTTATTTAAATGAATAGTATAGCCTAAGTTTTCTGCCCATCTTATCATACAGTCTTTAACCAGTGTATCAATCATTTTTTCATTTAACAATATGCTATAGAATTTACTAAGAAGCTTGGAGTCACCAGAAGAAAGTATTTTATCAAATGAGGTATCAGTAGTCATAAAACCACCCTCTTTGGAAAGCTCTTTGAAGTGTGAATGTATTTGTTGATATTTCCACCAATCCAGATTATAACCTTCTGATACTAATTTCCCTAGTGGTTTCAATGAGAAGTCATCATTCAGAAGGTGTCTATAAGTTATAACATTTGAGATTTCACTTGCCTGGGAGCTGTAAATTGCTCCCAGTGGGGATAGCCACATAGGTGCTTTGAAATAAAATTGTTTTTTGATCATTAGCCATATTTTAACTAAGGCATTCCTTATCCAGTGCTTTTTAAAGAGGGTAGGTAAATTTCCCCTATGCCACAAATAGTGATGCCAGCCCTTATCAAGACCATAACTCTCAAGCTGCGATATTCTTTTATTTGTCATCAAGATCCAATCCTTAATCCAAGTCAAGGCAGCAGCCTTGTAGTATAGTACCAAATTAGGAAGGGCAAAACCACCAAATTTGGTTCTATCCTGCAAATAAATATTTTTAATCCTTGCTTTTTTCTTTTGCCATATAAATATACGTATACTTTTTTCCAGATCTGAAATAATCTTAAAGTTTGGCAATATAGGCAGAGATTGAAACAAAAAAAGCAGTTTAGGTAAGACATTCATTTTAACTGCAGCGATTCTGCAGGGCAAGAAACAGATGAGAAGGTATGTTCACTAAATCTGAGGCAGCCTAATAATTGGGCAGGTAGAGTAATGAAGTTCCGTTACGTCAATATCTTTACCCAGGGCAAGAAACAGTTTAAAATCTCCCTGTTGCCTCAGGTGCAGCAGATGATGATTTCTTATAAAAAGTGCTCAGCAGACAAAGTGTTGAAGACCTGCACATGTCCCTTTCTTGATACTGCTCTTTAATTAAGAAAGATAATCTAGCATATATAATAACAGGTGTAGAGACAGAAATGAGACCTGGATAGAGACAGAACAGGTTTACTATGAGATATATAGCCATCCGAGGCATGGTTGTCTTCTGGTAGTGTAATTACAGAATAATCATTCTCAAATGCCAAAAATTTGCTTCAGACCACAGATTTCTTACACAGAGCTGATTGTCCATCATGAGTCCAAATGGAGAGACAGTCTGCATGGGGGACCTACATGAGAAATATTACAGTACTGCCACCTTACATGGTTTACAGGCATGCTATCTGTCATCCAAAGAATTACTTTTATTTTTACACCGTACATTAATAGCAGTACAATCGATGTAGTGACTCAGATTCTAATCTGGTAACGAGAATCCTGAGTATTGGTTTGTTGCACGTGGGAGAGAAAAAGTAGTCAGTAACCATGTGCTTGAGCTGCCTTTCGAGTGCAGAAACCCATGTTTGTTTTGCGGTTTTTAAAAACTTTTATATAGGGGACACATGACGCAAGCGTAATCATATAACAAATTTGTTTGTTCACAATCACCTTCACGATCTTCTTCTGGTACTGCTGCTTCACCTTGAATTTGTTCCTCCAGTCCAGGCCTAACGTGTTCCTCGCCTTCTGCTGGCGGAAATGCAGGATGGTCAGGATGCATTTCCACTTCATCATTTGACCCCTGACTGTCTTCCTCTCCTCCTCCTCCTCCAAATCGAATCTGAGGATGGATTGCAGCCCTATCCCACAGTCCCAGATGCATGCCTGGTCCAGCCCCTGTCAAAGTGTTAGAGATAGAGGTTCAGTATCTCATGTGATGGTAACCGCGGTAGAGTAATGAAACCTAATGTTCATGTTATAGAAGCAATCCTTTGCATTTACAATCTTGTGCCATTTTCTCATATCAATTTCCAGTCCTTATCCTGTTTGAAGGTTTACGGAGGCATGTATATCCAGCCTTTGCTTAGGGATCAACAGTTAATGAAAATCAAGTAAACAGAGTAAATTAAAAGAAATTCTTTATTACTTTTTTATAATATCCTCATGTAGATGGCAACCCTTGACCTGAATTATTTTCTGTAAAACCCATAATCCCTAAACTTTTTTTCATGTTTATTTTCAAACTTGTCACATAGGGAGTGTTTTCTCCACTAATGTTATTGCTGGAGTAATGATATTGTCAGTAATAATTTCTTACCGGATGGAAAATTTCGCAGTGGGCGTGGCCTTCCCGCTTGAATCCAGAGAGGCTTCAATTCGGGCCAAAAAGCAGATTGCTGGATTGGAGTAGGATTCTCACCGAAATGTAGCATTGCAAAGTTGAACTTCTGCTGCAGAATTTTAAATTTGGATCTACATTGCGATGGGGATCTCTGAAAACCTCTCCTTCTTAGCTCCCGGGAGGCTACTCGAAAGGCCTCCTCGTTAGAGCGTGGGCCGCTCCTCATTACTGCAGGGCCATAGTTCTTCTCAAGTAGAATTTGAAGGAATAGTCTGGTCTCAAATGCCAACCAGTACGGCATCTTGTAAAGTGTTTATAATTTGCACAGGTTAGGCAGAAACAAGACCCTTACTAACCAGGCCTAAAAAGCCTTGCACACCCTATTGGAATTGCTGCGCAGTGGGTCTGGAAACTGAAACTTACTTACAGTGTTCTGACCAATCACTGTAAGCTGCAATATTGTGATGACCAAGGTTAATAGATAGGAGTACCCCTTTCCCCCCAAGGTAAACTTAAGTAAGGTTGCTGATTATATTTTTGGCATAGCAGTAACATTCTAACTTTTATGTATATTACCTCACTAAATGTGAACGACAAGTGGACTATTGTAGGGGAACCAAAGGGGCCACATACCTCGAGGCTTGTTGTAAACTATCAAGATAAATGTATCATAACCGTTATAGAACAGAGGCAGACTGTTTTAAAGTGACCTTGTAGTTCTTAGTGGGCTTTTGTCCCTTATTTTGATGAAAGGGAAGAACGTACCCTTCACCGTGATCTACTTGCACCTTGGTGCTATCATTATTGAGACATGTATATTGTGTGCCGTAATTGCTTTTAATAACAAAGGGCAAACAATTAGAGGAGTGTAATTGAATGGCCTTTTCAAAACAAAAAAAGGGGGGGTTCGCACTGCGGTGCATCACATCCCTCCCAGAGTATTTTAGCATTGAATGAGGTGTTGGAGTTTAGGACTTCCCAACCGAAAATAGCATGGTTTAACAGATGAATTCCCACAGACGTAGCAGTGGTTTGACCTAATGTACTGTGGTAAAGTTATCGATTAATCGGTTTTCCGAAACCGGTTGACTAATGTAGAAGAGCCTGTCGTTGATCTCATGTTAAAGCAGGTTTTATGCTAAAACTCAAGCATCCATTTTATGGATGGTATTAATAACAAAGCCACCCTTTGTAAAGCAGTAACCATTCCTTAGTCATGCAGAAAGAATGTAATTAGGTTGAAAGTGCATCAATCACGGTAAGGACAGGCTATGCACGGAACGTTTGGCCTGTTGTAAAAGCTGAAGAAAGTCTCCTGCAGGAAAAAGGGGGGAGGGTGAGAAAAGCATTGCCTCATGGATTGCAGACATCAGTTAACTCTGTAGTGTCTCTCAGTGCTGCTGGCTGGTTTTCGGTGTTGGTATGTGGTATGTTTATAATTGCCTAGAAACGGTTCTGGAAGCAAGCAGGAACAATGAATGCATCAGGAGATTACGCAATAAGGAACTTCGATTTTTCTCTTTGTACAAGTCAAAGAACCCCGGAGCGGCGCCGCTTATCATGGGGTGAAAAAAGAATGGCAGCATTGCCCCAAGAATCACAGGCATTGGATATCTCTTGATTGTTTGACATTGCTTCCCGGCCGTTTAAAATAAGATCTCCCCTCATTGCAAGGAATAAAGTTGTAAACAAAAATAGGTGGTTAAGGTGTAAAGTGCCCTTTAATTTTGTGTTGTAAAACCACAAAAAGCACGCACCAAAAAGACACCAGCTGGAGGGTCTGCATTAGGGGTTTTCGATGTTTCAAGTCTTAAACGTCAATGTTCATGGGGCGACGAAACCTGGGCGTGGGGAAAAAATGAAAAGAAGACAAAGCAAAAAGCATCCAGGCCACCAAATAAATCATCCTTAGTAATCAGTGCTCCATTATGTGCAAAAGAACATACTTCGGAAGTGTTAGGAACATTGATAGGCTGTAGATCAGAAGTAGGCTGTGTGGTTGTGGCTAAGGGTCTTGGGGGGGGGTTTACGATGGACAGTTCATTCAGACAGGAATAAAAATCCAAACCCTCTCAAGTTTTTTGTACCTAACACCATTATAACATTTGGTTCACCAGCGTTACTCTTAGCAACCACATTTTATTTACCAGCTCTACTCGTTGTAAGTTGAATGGCTCAGGACAGTGGAAGATAGAAAGGAGCAGTGAGGAGCATCCATTAGAGGGCCATTGTGTGTCAATCACCACTTCATTTCGTGGTTGATGGGTTGCTGTAAATGAGGAACACCGCCAGCAGGAGAAAGGGGGGGTAAGATAAGCATTGCCCCAAGGATCGCAGGGATCTGTTTACTCTGGATTGTTAGCCAGTGCTCCCTGCTGTGCACAAGAATAGCCTTCTTAAGTGAAAGGCGGAAGAATTTAAAGAGGAACCAGTAACTCTTTTGAAGTTTCTTTTTTTTTTTTGTATAGTAAAAGTCCCACAAATCACGCCTCAGAATGTTCACCGCCAGAGATTATGCAGCAAGCCTTTTCGGTTGTTCGCGACCTACACGTCAAACTACCCTAGGCCAACACAGGCGTGTCGCACGGGGCGAAAATGAAAGGATTCAGTACCCCAAGTATTTTTTGCATATTAAAATACAAAGTACCATGGAACGACACAAAAGACTATGGGTGGGAGAAAATCAAGGATGGTTTTTGAAAGACATAAAGTATACTGAAGGACACAGCATATGCAACCGGGAATACCTAATGACCACTGATATTGATTGCTGATGATTCTTCGTTTATTTTTTGGGGGGGTTGTAATTGTGGCGCAAATATTTCGGGGAAGAAATCAGTAATAAGAACGACAACTGAAGAACAGGAAGGGTGCGTGGACCGGTACTGCGTAGAGTGGGGAAGAGGCCATGGAAGAAGGGGCTTCAGGTGGTTATAATGAGCAGATCATTCACAGAGGAAGCAGTGTAACATACAATCTACTTCATAATACTAATTGCATGGGAAGTGGTTGCAGTGATGCAGATGGGTCGTCTTAAGCTGTGGATAATATGAAGTATAGTCACAATGAAAAATTTGCATGCATAAGGAATTGTAGAATATTCTTGAGCACGTATTCTTTGTGGCTCATTTATATGGCTGCAGGACGTAAACATCAGCAAGCTCCTCTCTTCCTGTTGCACAAACTGGGCATTAGTACGGGGAAGGTGTTGGAATGCAATAGAGCGATGCAATGCAGGAAGGGGGGCATGAGTACACCGTAAAGCACCAGTGCACTCTACAAATGCACAGGGCTTTTGTCATCATTATGCATGAACTATCAGGTAACGATGATGAGATGGTGGCTGGAGCGAGGGTAGTTGTCCCAGTACTTGCTTAGTACCATTGTCACCAGTCACCACTAGATAAGATGTAAGGGGCACAATACCTTAATGGCAATGTTAATGAGTAAAAAACAGCATCTGGGCCAAAACACCCAGGCAAGGCAGTGGCCGAGTAGTGCACGCATTAAAACCTGGAGTGGAGTTTCTTAAGCGGGGGAACTTGGTGAAACGGAAGGTTTGTCGTAGTGGGGCCAGGTAAGGAAAAGTACCCTGCAAAGTAAAAACAGCGCCATCGCATGGATACATCCCTAAGCAAGGCTCGGCATGTGTTGGTGCTTCTACAGGAGGAATGCCATCTGGTGGTACCCGGCATGCATGCACCGCGGTAACCATTCAGTTGCAGGTTTATCATTCAAAACCGGTGCTGAGAAGACTTGGGAAGGTGGATGTGCTACCGGTTTATCGATTAATCGATATTTATCTGTCAAAAAAAGAAAAAGAAAAAGTGGCTCTGGAGAGGAAAACACGCCTCTCGTTCCGGGAGTGTTACCCAACTTCAAGTGTACTCCCCCCCTTTCTCACTGGGTTTCTTCAGTCATTTTTTTCAAATAAAACAGGACACGTTTGAGCCATGGAGGGCTCAGAAGGGCAGAGCAAATGGAGGTTGCTTACGATCTCTTGCCTGCACCTGCTTTTAAACTGTTATGCCAGGCTATATCTTTTGCCATAGAGCAGATGGAAAGAATGGCATTTACAATTCTTTCTTCACCAGGCCTACCCAGAAAATAAAGAGCTAAAAACCCAAGAGATGGCTTTCCTTTTCATTATTAAAATTTGCTAAACATAGAGCAGACCTCCATTTTTCTTCTTCTAAAAATTAGCCTTTGTTTGGGGGCGGGGGCAGGGGAGACCCAATCCACCTCTGTATGTTCTCTGAATGACGGTGGTTGGTGACACTAACACACCCAGTCTGTTAAAGTAACTGTTCAATATACAGAACACGACAAAAGAAAGGTCTTTGTTAATATCAAAACTATCTTCTTCTATTTCAAAGTTCAGATACGTTAGCCTTCATCCCTCTCCTGTCACTTTGGCTTTTCTTCATCTCCGTTTTCTTATGAGTGATATCCTCGGAGGAAAAGATTAAACCGTAATAAATATTTATGCCAAAAAATCCAATCCAGGTAGTACTATTAGCAAGGCTGCCTTGCTGAGCATACATTTTATTTAGAGAAGAATTGTCTCTGTATATCAAATATATAGCCAGCATTACAGTGTGTCAGAGGAGAGCAGCTGGTTTCAATTCTCAAGAAAATCCATCGCAATATTGCTTCTCCCTTGAACAGTGAATGTGGTGCTCTAGGAACCCAATTGGTAGAGTTAGCAAAGCATAAGATTTGCAAAGTGGCTCCTATGTAGGAAGATCACACCTTCCAGGCAGAGGAGTAGAAGTCGCTGATTCCAGCAGGCAGCATATATACCCTTCTTTTCTTCAATTTCATTCAGCTCCATCTTTCCCTTGTCTGACGTACCTAGATATAAGGAGACAAGATACTGGTGATGGGTTTTAACAAGGCTCCTGCTTCCCCCACTGCTTTTTACATTTATTTTTGCAGATCTAACAGAAAAAGACAAAAATAAATTGAATAAAAAAGAAAAGCACACAACAGAAGCAACACCAAAAAGATGAACACTGTAAACCACCATTATAAATTTACAATATAGTTTTGCTATATTATACATCTTATATATATTTGTTCAAATAAATCTATGGATAACAGGTTCTCTGACAATTGCCTGGTCAATGGTGGATATTTAGCTTTCCGAGCTTGGACTATAAGTCTCTTAGCCACCATCAGGCCTTGTAAAGTCTAGTTTTCTTGTCCTTTTGTTAAGCTCCTTAGAAGAGGGATATAATTTAAGAGAACATGAATATCTCAAAAATATTGATAATTTCCCCAATACTGGATTAATGCATGTGACAACTTCAGTCCGAAATGAATGTGTGTACTGGACAACTTCACCATGTGTCAAGGTTGCATTTCCAATAGTACATCTCCAACATCTGTCAGAATTTGACCATCTCTTCCCAAACAGCTGTTACGGAGTTCTATATATTCTGAATGCTATTTTTTGTTGAATCAATCTCAGATTCAGATATTAAAAATACCCCTTGTAGATTCTGATACAATTTTCCATTGCTTTGATTGTATTTTATCTTCTAATTCTCCATCCCATGTCTCTTTAAGCTCTGCAATTACTGGCTTGAATTTTGATAAGATAATTCCCTCCAGAAACTTAAGATATTTTGAAGCACTCAATACAGATGGACTGAAGCAAGTACTGGAGTTATTGTTATTCTGTATTTGTGCAGATAGGTTATATTTAGCACATAGAGTGGAAAACATTAGAAATTCATTTTCCCTCCTGTGTTTTGATCCCAGAACAAACTATTTTTTTAAAAAAAAATTAAATTGATTTTCACAAACTTGATGATTACAATCTTACAATCTCAGCTCTCTTATAATATTCTTCCCCTCCCACAACAAAAAGGCCATCATATAACTACAACTTAATTTTTTAACCACAAGCACAGTTTTTTCAATTTTTCTACAGTGATTATTCATCTCCCCTTTTTTTCCTCCCATGCCTTAACTTGTTTTAAACAATCCAATGTATCAGGTTGAATATATTCATACAAATAATCATTCCATCCTTCTAGAGTCCATTTTGAGTTCTCCTTCCATCCATTGGCTATCACTGCATGCACATCTAATAACATTGCTTTAATTTATTTATTTATTTGTAAGCTTGTATCCCGCCCATCTTCCTGGCGGGAACTCTGGGCGGCTAACAGCAGTAAAAGCACATAAAACAACAATAAAAGCTACAAGCAATAAGGCAGCGGAGGGCAAGATGGCGGCGAGCCCGAGGAAAAGAAAACAGAAAAAAAACACTAATTCACAAGGTCGCCGAAGGCCTCTCTAAAAAAGAGGGTCTTCAAGGCCTTCTTGAAGGCGGACAGGGACTGAAGCAGGCACAGCTCACTGGGGAGGTGGTTCCAAAGTGAAGGCCCAACCACAGAGAAGGCGCGGTCTCGCGTATGCATTTTCCGCGCCTCTCTGGGTGTGGCAACCCGCAGTGAGTGCGCCTGAGATGATCTCGTGGGTCTGGATCCAGATGCCTTTTGGGAGATGCGCTCCGCCAGGTATCCTGATTTTGTATTGAAATTCTCTTGTTCCCCAGTACACCCATAAATAATGGATCTGCATCTATATTTAACCTCACTTTGCATAACAATGTCATTTTTCCCTGTACTTTTCCCCAGAGAACTATAACCTTTGGGCATTCCCACCATAAGTGGGAGTACCATCCTCCTTTTGCCTTGCAATGCCAACAGTTAGGTTTCATCCCTTTAATCATGTATGCTAACTGGGCAGGGGTACTATAAGACTTCAATTATAGCTTCCTTTTGTGTTCTCTATACCTTTCCAACTTGATTTTCTTCAAATTCACCATTAACTTAACGTCCGCAAAAGTTATTTGTTTTTCTTTATTCCATTTGTTACTTAACGTTCTGAACATGAAATCCTTATCTTTCACCATTTCCAGATAGATTTTCCCTGCCAACCCTTTTATTCCTTCCACGTATATGTTCTATGTTATTATCTTCCCTTTTAATGGCTTGTTTATATTTGTCTTGTTTAATTAAATAATATAGTCCCATTAAACTTATCCAATGTCTTTTTTCCATTTTTTGACTCAGCTCCTGAAATGATATCAAATAACCTTGATAATTTAAACATATTCTTTATTCTTATTATACCATTCTCCTTAAGATCTTCCCAAAATTTTCGGTTAATCTTCTTCTCCCAAATGCACTCAAGTGGAATCCACTTCGAATTTTGAGGCATTAATGTCATTCGCCATCTCTTCCAAACATTCAAAGCTACTTTCCTTGGGCCTGTTGTTTGACTTATCTCCTTTCTCAGGTCACTGGTATAAATTCCATAGCTTCCTGCTCCCTTATTAATAGCAGTTTTAAAATCTTACCCACTTATCATCTTTCCTCCATTCCAGCTCCATCAATGCTTTCAGTTGAAATGCATCATAATAAGCCTGTAAGTATGGGACTCCCCAACCTAAATCATCTTGGGGCATATATACCAACTTTTTTGAAATCCTTGTTTTTTTTCTGCCGAACACCCAATTTTTAATCTTTTCATCCCATTTCCCTATCTCTTTTTGATCCAATTCTATTGGGAGTACCTGTAATAAGTATAATATTTTTGGTAATATAGACATTTTCACTGCTCTAATTTTCCCTAAGATGGGGAAAGCTGGAGAAAATCTAAGATTTGATGAACAAGTAGACAATAAATTAACGACAGAACAGATTGAAGAATTGAACAAAGAAATCACATGACAGGAAATAGTAGAAGTATTAAAAGGTTTTAAAAACAAGAAATTGCAATAAAATTAAGACAATAAAACATTTAAATACAATAAATACCGTATATTAAAATACTACACTAAAATTGCCAAAAAGGACCCACAATAATCAGTTTAAAAACTTCTGGAAAAGGAGTGTTTTAACCTGGCACCGGAATGTCAACGTTGGCGCCAGGCGGGTCTCACTTGGGAGGGCATTCCATAATCTGGGGGCAGCTGCCGAAAAGGCCCTGTTCCTACAAGCCATCCCTTTCATCTCCTTGAGGGATGGCTCTTTCAGGAGGGCCCCCTGGCTAGATCTTAATTGCTGGGTAGGTTCGTATGGAAGGAGGCGGTCCTTCAGGTATCTAGGTCCTAAGCCATTTAGGGCTTTATATGTCAAAACAAGCACTTTGAATTGGGCTCGGGCAGCCACTGGTAACCAATGAAGGTTATACATGATGTGTTCCTTGGCAGCCCTGCCACTCACCAGCCGTGCAGCACGATTCTGAACCAGTTGCAATCGCTGGACCATCTTCAAAGGCAGCCCCACGTAAAACGCATTGCAGTAATCAATACGGGATGTTACCAGTGCATGTGTAACTGTCATGATGCTCCATTCGTCCAGGTAGGGGCGCAGCTGATATATTTTCTGCAGCTGGAGAAAGGCACCCCTGGCCACTGAGTCCATCTGGACTTCCAGAGTTAGACCAGGGTACAGGAGCACCCCCAAGCTATAAACCCTGTCCCTTAGTGGGAGTGCAACCCCGTCCAAGACAGGGTAGTGGCCCTCTAACCTGTCCTGCAAAGCACCCACTAACAGCACTTCCATCTTGTCTGGATTGAGTTTCAATTTATTATCCCTCATCCAGTCCATTATTTGGTCCATACCTGAGTTCAGAACAGAAACCGCCTCACCTGGATTGGTGGAAAATGAGAGGTAGAGCTGAGTATCGTCAGCATATTGCTGACTCCTCAGCCCAAAACTCCTGATGACCTCTCCCAGAGGTTCCATGTAGATGTTAAACAACATGGGAGATAGTATTGAGCCCTGTGGAACCCATGACGTAAATGCCATGGGGCAGAGCTACTATCCCCCATCACCACCTTCTGAACATGGTCAGCCAGGAAGGAGCGGAACCATTGCAAGACAGTGCCTCCAACTCCCAACCTGGCCAGCCTATCCAGAAGGACATCATGGATGAGGGCAGTCTTATTTTGTACCAACCTGGCATTCCACAACAGCACAGTGTGGCTCATGGGCTCACTGATATCGTCACCTCATACCTTCTGGTTGGCAGTGGAACCAGAAGAGGGGATAGATGTCAGGTATCTAATCCCTCTTCTACGCGGGCACACTCCACTTCTACCACCATACCTTCCCCTACCCAGCACAATTCCAATGGTTGCCCCATTCCATTGCCCTCCCTGCTTCTTGTTCCATCAGTTCTATTGTGGGTCCCTACTTTCTATACCTGACGGAAAGAGGGGGGAAATTATCCACCCATAAAGCTGCAAAATCCCAACCTCTACCCTGGTAGGGAGAGCCCAGAGGGGCTTCTTGGAGCAATGCCCAGCCTGGAACTTGTTAGTGTTGGAGTTCCAGCCAGTTCAGAGGCCTCTCAGGTAAATGTCCTTCTGCACAGCCCCTCCCCTGCTGGGGTTGCTGACTCTCCCTTCTGAGCTTCTCTCGCCAGCCCAGAAGAGAGGCGCAGGTGATTTTCAGCCTGAGAGGCCTGTGAAGCAAACAGGCAGGCCCTGAGGAGGCCCTGCAAAGGCTCGGCTGGCTGGCTGGCTCAGCTGGTCACAGCAGAGAAGATGTGCAGCCCCTTTGTTGGCAATAATAAGCTAGAGGATACTTTGTTTGATTTAAAGTCAAATTCCTGTGTTTCCTGCATATAACAAAAAAGTATTTTTCACTGAGAGTAAAAAGGTCCTCTTGGAAGGAAGCATGGGACAACAACAGCCATTATTCTGTATATGAGGATGCAGTGCCATGTAAATCTGTCATTTAAACACAGAAAAAGAGAAATAACTGAGGGCATGTGCATCAGGGCAGATGGTCAGGTGATTTCCTCCATTTCATCAATTCAGTATTTTCTGGGTGATTTAGATGTTCCGTCTCGCATTTATCTAAAACAAATGAGATGCTTCTTGCAGTCTTTTACAATCACACAGGTAGCTAATAGAACACAGAGAGGGCAGATGCAAGCAGCAAGGTTGAAACAGTGATAGCGAGATTCAGATCAAGGAGAGCATCATCTCTGAATCTGAGCAAGACCAAAGACGGCAAACAAATAATCACCTCATTTAAAACAAAGCAAAGCAAAACATAAAGAGAGAGAGAGAGAGAGAGAGAGAGAGAGAGAGAGAAGTGGTAGTGGGTTTTGTGGCAGCTGATATTCGTAGCAGATAGATCTAGATTTACTGGTTATGCTCTGGGTGTCTTGGAGCAGATCTGCAAGAATTTCTTATTCCCAATTGTTTGTTTGTTTGTTTGTTTGTTTGTTTGTATTACCACAACCGATTTTCCCAGTGGGAACTCTGGGTGGTTTACATAGAAAACCATACATGTACAATAAAACCAATATGTGGAAAACGCATGAATAAAAATACAAATACAAATCAAACCAATAATACAATAAAGACAACCAAATAAACACAAGACAACCTGGCAAGAGGCAGAAACGAAATAATAACCAACAAAATAAAAACACAGGGAAACACAAAACAGACATTAGCAATCACCAAATGCTTCTATGACGAGCCGAGTTTGTACCACTTTTTGAAGGCTTCTAGGGATGAAGCTTGGCGAATCTCGCTAGGCAATTTGTTCCAAGTAGACGGGCCAGCCACTGAGAAGGCCCGATTGCGTGTTGCAACCTTATGGCCAAACTAGGCGTGGCCACCCGCAGCGAGAGTGCCATTGCCATCTGGTGGGCCATGCCAGCACTGAGTTTTGGGAGATGCGCTCTGGTGGTTGGAAGGACTGGCAAAAATGTTTCTTCCCTTGTCCTCCAACATGAGATAACTGTGTTTTCAACTATGCTTTTGAACCAGTAGAGCCTCCTCTTTGACCAGACCACCACAAAAATCTGGAGAACTCATGGCTGCTGTTCCTTACGGCTCTCAAGGTTTGGATAGTTTCCTGCTTCTGATTCACATGGTGCCGGGGCACATTTTGGTCATAGCTCTGGTCACCTGTCTGATTGCACATCTGTGCTCCATTACGTCCTTTAAAGCAACAGTATCTTTTAATAAGATTTTATAAGCAGTCCAGTGCTGAAAAGTAACTCTCCTTTTCTTGCCCCCTTTTGCAAAGGCCTGTTGATTTCCAGAGAATGCAGCTCCACCGTATATGCCAGAGTGGTTCTCTTCATTTACAAGGAGACGACGCGTGGCTGCTATTAGTACTAAACACCTCTGCCCTGCTGCCTCCTCTACACATTCCTTCCACTTTGTTGGGTTGCAAAACAAAGTTAGCTCTCTCTCTCACTGCAGTGGGAGGGGGCTTATTAAAAAGTGGCATAGGGCTCTGCCAGATGGTGCCTGTATGCAAAAAAAAAAAAAGGGGGGGTTGTCATTCCCAACCTGTGGCAAAAGGAGTCTTGAATCAAAGCCATAGCGTACCTGGTAACGCATCGGACTGTGAGGGTTCTGCTCTTTCTTTCTTTTTTAAAAACATTTTTATTAGAAAATTTTGATATACAGAAGAAAAATAAGTTCAAAACGTTAACAATATAGAATCAGTCTATCACTAAGGTTAGGCTTCCCTCTGTTCTTCGCGCGGTTTTAACGTTATTCATCTCCTAGCCTTCCTTTCTAACGAACCCCTTTTATATACTTATAAAAAAAGATTCTAGAAGTAAGTAGTAATCCTTCGAGTTCTACCCTAATCCGGTAAGAGTCATTAATTCCTTACAATAAGTCTCTATGTAGTTCTTAAATTTTTGCCAGTCTTTTTGGAACCTCTGGTTGTCTTGATCCCTCAGTCTGCACGTCAGTCTGGCCATCTCTGCAAAGTCCAATAGCTTCGCCCTCCATTCATCCAAAGACGGTATATACGTTGTCTTCCAGTTCTGTGCCAGGAGCATTCGTGCCGCTGCTGTTGCATATAAAAATAGAGTCCTATCTGCTCCTTTAATTTCATTGTCCACCAACCCTAACAGAAAAAGTTCAGATCGTTTTGGGAATGTATACTTTAACATCTTTTTGAGTTCATCATATATCAGTGCCCAATACTCTTTCACTTTCCCACAGGTCCACCACATATGGTAAAAATCACCTTGTTTTTCTTTACATTTCCAACAATAATCATCTTTCATCCTATACATCTTTGCTAATTTCGTTGGAGTAATATACCATCTATACATCATTTTCAACAGATTTTCTTTTATCAAAGTACATGCGGTAAACTTCATGTTCTTTTTCCACAATCTTTCCCACACATCTAACTCAATATTGTGACCCAGATCCATAGCCCATTTTATCATACATTCTTTGACTTGTTCATCTTTTAGGTTCAACTCCAACAAGAAATTATATAATCTAGTCAACAATTTCTTTTTTGGGCCCATGATTATGGTTTGAAACTTAGATTCCTTCTCTCCAAACCCAGACATCCTTCTGTCTTTCTGAAAAATGTCATGTAACTGATGGTACTGGAACCAACCTGTTAACTTCTCTTTTAACAGTTCATAAGACTTCAGTCTAGGACCTTTTTCTCAGAAAAATAACACATCCCCATAAGTGATCCCCACTCCTTCTGTATCTTTTCTCTTGATCGCCGATGCTTCAATCGGGGATAACCACCTCGGGGTGTGTCTCTCTAATAAAGGTTTCAACCGTTCCCAGACCTGAAGTAGTGACTTTCTAATTACATGATTCATAAAACTTTTATGTACTTTCACTTTATCATACCAAAGATAAGCGTGCCAACCAAATCTATTATCATGACCTTCTAAATCCAAAAGATCCCCATCAACTAAAGTAATCCAATCTTTTATCCAACCGAGACAGGCCACTTCATAATACAATCTCAGGTCTGGCATGGCGAATCCTCCCCTTTCCTTGGCATCTGTTAATAATTTAAACCTTATTCTAGGTCTTTTACCTTGCCAGACAAATTTAGACAATGTCTTCTGCCATTCCTTAAAATGGCCTATCCCTTTGATTATTGGAATCATTTGAAATAAGAATAACAACCTTGGTAACACCTTCATCTTTATCACCGAAATTCTTCCCATCAATGACAAATTCAATCTATTCCATGTTTCCAAATCTCTCTTAATCGAATTCCAAACCATAGTGTAGTTATCCTCAAAGAGATTCAAGTTCGTAAGAGATAAATTAATTCCCAAATATTTAACTTTTTTCACAACTGAGAGAGCAGACAGTTTTTCAAATTCTTCACAATCTTTATTAGTTACATTTTTCAATAAGACCTTTGTCTTATTCTTATTCAGTTTAAAGCCAGCTAAATTACCAAATTCTTCAATTACCTTCATCACCTCAATAATACTTTCTTTAGGATTCTCTAATGTCAAAACCAAGTCATCAGCAAATGCTTTTAGTTTATATTCCTTATCCCCCACACTTATACTTTAATTGTCCCCATGTCTCTCAGTTTAACTAACAATACTTCCAGTACAGTAATAAATAACATTGGAGACAGTGGACACCCTTGTCTTGTACCTTTCCCAATCGGAAAACTTTCTGTTATCACATTATTAACCAATAAGCTTGCTTTCTGTTCCTTATATATTGCATTAACACCATTCCAAAACTTTGTTCCCACTCCCATATGTTCCAAATTCTTCTTCATGAATTGCCAAGAAACATTATCAAAGGCTTTTTCAGCATCAATAAATATCAAAGCAGCTTGTTTCTCCTTCCTGACTTCTAGATATTCTATTATATCAATTATATTTCTCATATTGTCCTTCATCTGTCTGCCAGGAAGAAACCCCGCTTGATCTTTATGTAGCAATTCATTTAGAACCCTTTTTAATCTGTTGGCCAAAACATCGGCAAATAATTTATAATCTCCATTCAGAAGGGAAATGGGCCTATAATTTTTGACATCTGTCACATCCGAATTCTCCTTTGGGATCAGTGTTATATACGCCTCCTTCCAGGTATTAGGTATAACTCCTTTTTCTAGAACTTCATTCATCACCTCCACCATTATTGGTAACATTTGTTCTGATAATTTTTTATAATATTTTGCAGTCAAGCCATCTGGACCCGGTGATTTTCCAGATTTCGCCCTCTCTATTGCACTTTGTACTTCATGTGGGGTAATTTTCTCACTCAATATCGACAATTGGCTTGTTGAAATTTTTTTCAATCCATTCTCTCTTAAATATCTATCAATCTGTTCCGGATCCTCTTTTTTCTTCATATATAAATCACTATAGAAATTCCGAAACACCTTTACAATTTCTCTTGGATCTTCCACTAATTTCTTATCTACTGCTAATTTGTTCACGACCTTTTGTTTTTGCTTCCATTTAAGCTGCCAAGCCAACAGTTTCCCTACTTTGTTTGCCGATTCAAAGTTTCTTTGTCTCATCATCTTAACCTTCCACTCAATTTCTTCATTGATAACCATTGACAACTGGGTTTGGAGCATCTTTAATTTTTGAATCCATTTCTGTTCCTTTGGCTTTTCCACCAATTTCTTCTCTATCTCCACCATTTCTTTTAAGATCTCATATTTCTTTTTTTCTTTCTGTTTCTTCTGATACGAATTTCTCTGAATAAAGAGACCTCGCATAACAGCTTTGCTCGCATCCCATACAGAATTTGTTGGTGTTTCTCTTCTCCAATTATTTTCCAAATAATCTCTAAAAGTTTCTTTCGCTATTTGCAAAGTCTCTGTCTCATCCAATAAACTTTCATTCAATCTCCAGCGGTATAGTCCTTGCAATTTTGTTTTAACTTCCATCACAATTGCATTATGATCTGAGATCGTTTTAGGTAAAATTTCCACTTTCGTCACTCTATGTGAAATATCGTTAGGAACAAATATGTAATCGATTCTTCCCCAACTCCGATTTGGTTCAGAGAAAAAGGTAAACTGTTTCTCCATTGGGTGTCTCAATCTCCAAATATCAGTCCATCCAAAATTTTCAACTAAGTCAAAAAAAGATATTGGTAATTTCCCGTCTGAGCCTTTCTTTTTCTGGGATCTATCCAGATCCGGCATCATTACTCCATTACAGTCTCCCATCAAAAAGAGTTTTTCGTCCATATAGTCTAGCAGTCTTTGTTCTAAATCTCTGTAAAATTCTGATTTCCTTTCATTTGGCGCATAAATTTCTACAATGAAAATTTTTTCAGATTGCCAAGTAATTTGCACCATCAAAAATCTTCCCTCTTCATCTTTCATTATCAACTTAGGTTCTAATTTATGTTTTGCATATATCACGACTCCTCTTTTCTTCAATTTATCAGACAATACAAATTCTTGTCCCAAAATTTTGTTTTTTAGAATCTTCATGTGTTTCGTTGCAACATGTGTTTCTTGCAGACAAATCAGGTCTAAGTTTTCTTTCTTCAGTAAATGCGTAATTCTGTTTCTCTTGGTCTTTTCGTTCAGACCATTAACATTCCATGTTAATACTCTCAACGCCATTGCAGATTTCAAATTAAATATATTTTTATCAGTTTCTATTCAAATATTGGCCATAGCTAAGTCAGCTTTGCCTTCCTCCTCATCAGAGAGTTCTAACTCCTCTTCTTCTTCCTCTTCCTCTTCTTCACCCTCACCTCTTCTTAAACCTTGGTCCTCCTTCTCCTCAGGTAATCTATCCCCCTCTTTCAATGGTTTCCTGTACCCAAGCTCCTCTCCATATTTTCTCAGAAATTTGCCTATCTCCGACTCAGATGTTACTTTAAACCTCTTCATTTTGTAAATAAAGGATAGGCCTTCCGGAAACTCCCAGCGAAATCTCAGACCATTTCTTCTCAATGTTTCTGCCAGAGGTTTATAACTTCCTCTTCTTCTCAAGAAATAAAGAGGGATCTCCTTATATATCAAGATCTGTTGTCCTTCAATCACAAATCTATTGTCGTAACTATGTTTCAGAATTCTATCTCTCATGACCATAGATGTCATTGACACAATAACATCACCTGGTGTCTTCTTCGCTCTCAACTTCTTTGGTCTAACTGCTATCCTAAACACTTGGGAGATTGCACCAGCTACTTCTTCTTCTTGCCACCCAAGCCACTTCGCAAGTTCAGTTATTACTTTGGCCTTAATATCTTCTCCTTCCTCCCATGGTATCAGGCGAAAACGAAGATTCTGTTGCCGTTGTCTCATTTCAAGAAAAGCAAGCTTCTCAGCCAATTTCATTTGTGTAATCTTTACTTCTGTCACTCCTATTCTATTCCTCTCTGTTTCTTCTCTGCATTGTTTAACCTCTGTCTGCACTTTCTTCACTTTAACTTCTATACTCTTTGTTTTCACCGTTAAATCCTTCACTTGAGTTGACAGTTCCCCAACTGCCTCTTTAATTTGTTTCTGCATATCTTCCTTTAGTTCTGATAACTTCTTGTCCATACTTTCTTCGCTTTTTTCAAATTCTCTCCTTATGTGTATCATTAGTCCTTCCCATTCTTTGCCCTCCTCTTGTCTGGAGTCTCTTCTCTGTGTTAAGGGTGTCATCTTCTTCTTCTCCTTCTCTCCTGCCATCTCAGTTTTAATTAACTTCTATTCCAATGGAGCACAATTTAATCACAAATTGAAATTAATTCAATCAATAAATAATAATAAACTTCAACCAGTCAAATTAATCAATTAATACTCCAATGATTAATAATCACCTATTTACCATCAATGATATTCAATTTACTTATTCAAACTTCCTTTTGTCCTTTCTGACTTTAAATTATCCACATATCAAATTAATAACAATTTATCAAATTTTGTGAATTTTTCTATATAATCAAGCACTCTCCCACCCCGAACAGCGTTCAAATTGAATTTTAAATGCAATAATTTTCCAAATCAACTAGATGGCGCTCCAACATAAGAAATGAATTTCTTAACCAGTTTCAGATGCAATAATTTTTGAAATCCACCAGATGGCACTCCAACCTAAGAAATGAACTTTCCAGTCGCCTTCACAGCTGCAGCATAGTCCTGTTTTGGCTACAGTGTGACCTTCCAGCCACAGAGAGCCTCAGAAAACAACAGATAATGACTTAGTTTCAATTCCACTGCAGCCAAATGCACAAGGAGAGACCCACAAAAACCCCTAATAATTAAGAATTAAAGGAAAAAAATTAGGGGACCTTCTTCAGCTTCTTCCATTAGCCTAATCCACACAGCTCTCAGATAGAAGAAAATGGAGTTCCCTGCTCACGAGAGCCTCAGAAGGGAGGGTTCTTACAAATTCAAAAAGTTCCTTTTTCTTCAGCCTTCAGTGGCCCAACCCAGTTAAAAAGGAGAAAATATCAATGACTCCAGTTAGCAATAACTCCAAAATTGCTCACAAAAACACCCCCAGAAATAGAAAACAAAGCACTGAAAAATCCAAAGTAATGAAGGTAATGAAGTAAAGTAGCTCCCCCTCAAAAAAGGGGGGGGGTAACTCCAAACACCAGCTCTAATGAAATCTTTTGAAATGTAAAACCAAGCAGGCTCTCCTCCTTGTCTGTCCCCCAGATTCTTCTTAAATATTCAATCCTTTCACAAAAAGGTTCTGAGTCATAAAACATCCGGGAGTCACTTTGCAGATGAACATCAAAAGGATTTTTATTTAACAGCTGGTCATTAACAAGTTCAACAGGCTCTCGCAAATGTGGAGATAACACAAGGCATGTTTTTGGCACATCTTCTTTGGTAACTGGTTCTTCATAAATAACATCAACAACAACAATCTTTATTTGCGGCCACAGGCCCAACCAATAAGGTAAAAATACATACATGAAGTTTTAAAAGGATAAAAGGGTAAAACCATTACAAAATTTTTAAGATAGTTAAAACAGTTTAGGTAGTAAAAGTGAATTATACAAACATTGTGCAATTCATAATTGTATTAAGAGCTAACAGAGGCCAAGGTTGTCTTCCGTATTCTTTGGGCAAAGAAAAGAAACTTGGCCACAGATTCAGTGGTCCCCTTGTTTGTGTCACCTAATAAATATTTTAAATACCAGTTCAGCGTCCTACCTGGGAAGACACTCATTATGGGCTTGAGTAATTTAGTACGCTCATTTCTATAAAAATCACATACAAAAAGGACATGATTCAGTGTTTCAATGTCTTTGTTATTACAAGGACACAATCGGTTTTCATAAGGGACACCAGAGTAACGCCCATCTAAAATTGCAGATTGAAGGCAGTTAAATCGAGCTCTTGAGAAAACATGCTGATATTTTGGCACAGTCAGGTTTTCCAGGTATCGAGCACTTTGTGAGAAATTAAAGTTTAGTCCAAAATGCAGAATAGAGCATATCTCATAAATAACATTAACAACAGGCAAACTTTAACTGGAAGATCTCAGAAATAAGGGCAACTGCTCGTACCCCGACCCATACATTGGGTCCCGCAGCAGGGGTGAAGGGTCCATTGAGCTACAGGGTTCGGGGACCTCTCGCT
This sequence comes from Phrynocephalus guinanensis, assembly GCA_037367245.1. Classification (NCBI taxonomy): domain Eukaryota; kingdom Metazoa; phylum Chordata; class Lepidosauria; order Squamata; family Agamidae; genus Phrynocephalus; species Phrynocephalus guinanensis. Next base: position 166,253,614 of record CM074733.1, read on the forward strand.
CCTCCATTCTTTAACAAATTTCTCAGATGTCTCAGGCCACCTGAGAGGTCTCACATGTACCGACCATTGAAATTCCTCTTGTGCCCGCCCTCCAGGTCTATCAGACCTCCGCTTTAAATCTCCGTCCTCCGTCTGAGTCTCTCTTTCCCTTGAATGTTTTTCCCAACTGTCTTTCCCCAGCTTGCGCTCTCCCTCTCCCTCTCTCCGACCGTCATCCTCCTCAGACACCCACAAAGCCTCTTTTCTCCTCTCGCGCGCGCTCTTGTCCCCGCACCCATTCTCACTCTCCTTGCACCCTTTCGGGCTTTTCCCGGTACGCTGCTCATCAAGTTCGGTCTTATTATTCCCAACAGAAATACACAGACTTTGTAACTCTTTTTTACATCCTTCCACTCCCTCATCTAGTGACTTTATATCAGGACACAATTCTCCAGATGGCAGACTCCACTCAGGATTTCTTTCTTCATCTCCTCTCTCACATGGACAAAGAACATTTTCCTGTAGGAAAGGCAAATAAAAGTATCTTTTATTTTATTTATTTATTTATTTATTTATTTATTTATTTATTTATTATTAAATTTTTACCCCGCCCATCTTCCCATGGGAACTCTGGGCGGCTTACAATAGGCTGATCAGTTCAGCTAAAATACAATAAAAACAAATAAGACAACCGTAAACAAATATGACAAATATGACAGGTAGCACCCTTGGCATAAAAACATATGAGGCTCAACATCAGAGCATCTCACAAGTTAAAATGGTTAACGGATGGCGGGACAAAAAAAAAACTAAGCTAGGTCACCAAAGGCCTCGCAAAAGAGCAAGGTTTTCAACGCTCTGCAAAAGGCCAACAGGGACTCTGCAGAGCGCACTTCGCTTGGTAGGCTGTTCCACAAAGAGGGGCCAGCCACCGAGAAGGCCCAGTTTCGGGTGGAGGTTTTCCGGGCCTCTCGGGGTGACAACTCGATACGTACATGTGATGATCTCCATGTATGTATCACAGCAGGAACACCGCAAAGCCTAATAAATACAAAATGAGCTCAGTTTATGTGTTTTTAAAAAAAAAAGTGGGAGGGAGGAGGGGTTGTATTTCCTCAGGAAACAGAAAATATTGTATGTAATTAAAAGTGAAAAGTGTGGACAGATGGGATGCCAGACGTAAAAGCAAATGGTCTCAAATAGCCTTTATCTGGCGCAATGGCATTCTGCTCACCCACCAGGAGAGGAAAAGAATAATCTGCATTTCTTTGTCTTGGGCTACAGCGTTTCTGTCCCTCTCCTTAAGTCCTGAACAGATGTTGACTTCAGGGAGTTTTTACCAAAGCAAACATGTGGGCAGGGGAATTAACTCAGTAACCCAGAATTGGACGCTGGGCCATTTTACGGGCTGTATCTTATGTTCTTTACAGATCCTCCAGCTTCATCCAGAAGAGGGGGGGAACACCAGCAAGAGAACATCCATAAAGCAGTGTTTGGAGGAGAAAGACACAAAGAATACTTCATGCTATGTCTGTAGCTGAAACTACAGTCTACTACGGCTTATGGACCCAGGAGCATCAGCCATTGGTTTTCATGGCTATGGGTTGTTGAATTCAGTCCTGACATTCCATAATGATGCCAGACACCAAGTAGATGCAGGAAAGTGGTCCTTTCAGAGATGGGATTTTAGACTCGCAGTTTGACCTAAGCCAGTTGGTTCCATTTTCCTATATGCAAATTAGCGTGCAAATTAGAAGAAAGATAATGATAACATTTTAAACCTGTTGGGGGGGGGGAAATAATTTCTAATAATAATAGATACACCTCAACATTTGAGCCCTTTAGTCCAATCTAGGCAAAGTTCCCATACCCCTCCCTAAGCATTGCAGACTTGTTATACTCTTGTCATAATGTGTGCCAGTCATTTGTTCTTCCTGTGTACTTCTGGACATCTCCAGTTAGGTTACAAGATTTACAGACTGCAATATATTTTAGATCATATATATTTTTGGTTGGTGGTTTATAGTCAGCTGCTTAATTCCTAACATCTGTCACAAGTTCCCCTTTATCACTCCTGCAGGATGGATATTGCTTAATATTGCTTAATAGCATCGACCTCAGAAGCTTAAGTGTTGAAGAAGTTCAAGCTCTGGTCACAATTTAGGATCTTTATTCTTTAACATCAACACATTGTTATTATTTCATTACTTAATGTGATTAATATAGTTAATAAAAGTTGTTTTCTAGCAATTCCTCTCTTTGCTAGTACCACCCATTTGTATAGTCTGTCCAGAAAACCATCAAGAATTTTGACATTATGCCTTTATTGAACTTGTAGCTCACAATGTAATTCCTAGGTTAATATATTTTATTATTCCTAAAGCATAAAACATAAATCATTCCCCAACTTCTGGTTAAGAAAGGCACATGACATAATTTCCCAGTGTAAGGCTGGAAAAGATTCTCATAGTCAACCGTTGCAATCTATGGGCCGTATAGCAGATAGTTCATAAATGCTCAGGTACTCGCATTTTGGCAGGCTACAAGTTGTGCAACTTTTACAAAAGTGAAACATCACAAAAACTAATTAAATTCCATTTTAAATCCCAAACCTTAAAACTAATTAGGTTCTCTTCCTCTTTGTCTTTTTCAAATGCTGTAGTCCTAAAATAAATACCATGCTTTCTCAGATGAATATTTGTGGCAATTGTGTTCTTTAACTCTTGGGAGTATTCAATTAACTCCATTCCTCTGTTGAATTATAACAAATAAATCACCATCAGTGATATTACAACAGAATGAAAGCAGCTGTCATTGTGTGAATATATAAATCTTAGCCCAGGTCTTCTGTTATCCCTACCAATAAATGATTAGCAGGGCAAGCAGTACAGTGAGACACTGGTATCTGCTGGGGGTTCGTTCCAGGCCTACCCGTGGATAATGAAATCTGTGGATAAGAGAGAAGGCCAACCCCCCTCCCCAAACTCTTGTTTTGTGACAGTAGCTTGCTTTCTGGCTGCGGTTTTGAGACAGTCTCTTGCTTTATGGCTGCTGTTTGTAACAGTAGCTTGCTTTACACTGCTGTTTTATGACAGCAGTTTGCTTTACAGCTGCTGTCTCTGACAGTAGCTTGCTTTGCGGCTTCTACTATTTTTTTCTGCACACCGTAGATAACTGAATCAGTGGATAATGAATCAGTTGATATAGGGGTCCTACTGAAGTTTCTTTGTCCCCCCCCCAGATTGAAATAAAGTCACGAGACAAAAATTACTGGGTTTAAAATGGGCCACAATTTTATTTAAATTAAATTCCTGTCAAGAATCTTTTAGCCCTTCCTCGCTCCAAGGGGGGCTGCCTGTAGTGCACGTTTGTTAAATGTTAGAATCCCCAGGTCTTCCAACCTCTAACCATAACAGTTTAATTTCATGCATTGAGAAGGTGTATCCCACTGTAACGGTTCACCTAAAGTTATTAACGGTTCCAATGAGGAATGAGGAATAGACGCCTGAGTTTCTTCAAATTGCAATAAACTTTTATTAAAACTGTTCAAAAATGCAGGCTCAGGTGTTTTCTTTTCAACTTCAGGAATATTAGATAAACATAAACAATCTTCATAACTATGGGGCAACCGGAAACTATTTGTTAACACATATTTGATAAAAGGGTTATTTGCTTTTATTTTTGATGTGAGGTACTGGTTGTCAACATTGGCCCTGCAAATTGAGTGCCGCAACAATTGTGGTCAACCATCGGCTGTTGATGTTCCCATCCCCATCCAGGGATCCATCCTGCAGGTCCAGTCCCAGTTACTCCTGCTGATGTCCCGCTGACCTGAATAGGTAGATTCGGAGTAGGTAACGGGAGCCCGGTTTTTATTTTCTTCTCTAACACTCTCTCTGTTTGTGTTGCTTTCTCCATCATCAATCTAAACCTCCTCTCTGGCTGAACTCCCTGCTTCTTTCTAACGATCTTTTCAACCGACTCCTTGTCCTCGCGCTCTTCCGTCTTGTGCCTCCCCACCTGTATTCCCACGTCTAGGCTGCTATTCATTATTCCTCTAGCCTCGTTCATCCTCACTTGTATACCCACATCATGTTTCTTCATTATTGACATCCTATTGTCTTTCCCTACATGTATACCTATGCTTACCTTCAACACTTATACTCCTCCCACCTGTACTCCTATGCTTCTTTTCACCTCCTTCAACTCTTCTTCTCTTACTTTCCAATCGCTTGCTTTTCTCACTATAGCAAAGAACCCTTCGATCACAGGTTGATCCTCTACCCCCAATCTTCTATCCCCATAGTCCATATCTTTATTTCCTTCTTTTACATTATCTTTGTCTTCAGCCTTCACATGCACTTCCTCTGTCCCATGGGATTCACATGCACATCCTCTGATTCTCTCAAGGGTCTCTCTGTTTTCCCTGTGGACGGTCCCACCCGTAATTCTCCTTCACACCCACCTTCCCAGCACTAAACCTAATTAAATTTCTCTAAAAGCCCCTTTTGCATCAGTTTAAAGGGTTGCATTAATATAGATCTTATTATCTCTAAATGTCACTCTTTTATTTTACCAGAGGGCTACCCGTTGCCTGAAGGGCACTTCCCTATGGGACATGCTTAACTTCCTTCCCTCTTGCACTACCCGCCAAATTGTGACCAAATCAAACAGACTTTGAACCTACAGTAAGCCTTGACACCCCTGAGAGAGAATGGGATGGGCAATAACACACCGCCATTCAAGGCCAATCAGAATGATGGTCAAAAATTCCCATCCAGCCCTTACGTGACCAGCTAATCTCGTTCTCTCTTACCTATAGGGTGGGAGGGAGGGGAGAATGCAGCTAGCCAAAAGAGGGAGAGCTCATAGGGGCACAGCCTTAAATACACTGCCCTCCCACGCAATAATGGCCTGGAATCTGGTGCAATTTTTGCACCCCATTCAATCAAGGGGAAAAATAACCCCTGCCTTCCACAATCTCGGGCGAAGTCACCATTTTTCAGCTTATTTAGTTACAACTGTTTCCCTTGAGACACTTGGTACTCTGCACAATTGTCTCTTTTAAGGCATTCTGATATTCTAGCTACAGAAGTTCTCAGATGGTCCTGTTTCGTGCAGATAACCAGACAGTCCAAAAAGTTCCTCTAGGCGTTGCCTTCAGTTATTTTGGCCCTGGTTCTCCAAGCTGCAAATGATGAGCTTTCAGTTGATGCGTTACTGACTTAAAATGAGAAAGTCACCAAAGATGGAAGGAAAAAAAATCACAGTGGCATTGATGAAGCTTGAAGGGTCTCCAATACAGCGGCAAAAATAACTTGCATAGTATATCAGTGATGTCCATTCACTTGCTCGGGTCATGAATAATGCTTTCTTTCAAATAATTGTTACAGCCTTCACAAATCTATAAAAAACTCAAATTATTAGTCATTCAGAATGTTGGCAGAAATAAATTCGGGAGTTCCTATAGGTCCTCTTAAGTATTTCATATAGTGCAGTCTTAGAATTCATCTTTAGTTCAGCTCAATTTCAGTCCCATTTCGGTTATCTTTTCATTATATGCTAATAAAATCACTATGAATTGGTACTTATGTCTGTGTTCTTTATTAGTTCTTTAAAATGTATGTTATGTTAAGGAACATATACATTTTAACAAATCATAACTAAATTATGGACAATATCTAGTAATAAAAAACGGATTAATACTTGGGGACCAGGTATTACAAGAATCATTTATTTTAAATGAACCATCATTTGAACTAACACTGTCCTTTTAAAATTGAATACTAGTCCAGGTAAACACACACACAGTTACGTGTACCCATTAATTCTAAAATAACAAAATGAAAAAATATTAAAAATAAAATTTGCTCTTCATTAATTTCAAAAGCAATTAATTTAGTTAAGCCAGCGAACAAATCAAATGATATAAAATTAATCTAATCAAACCAATATTTTAATATTTATATTTATTTCAAGAACATTTAATTAGATGTATCACTATAAAGTATATTAGCCAAGTTATTTCAATCGAATCTCAATCTTTCAGTTGTTGCTTTGACTCCAAAGCCTCCAAACCATCTGGCCAAGTAGTTGGTGTGCCTTTTCACACCTGGCAATGATCTTTCCAGATCTTGTGCAGAATATCTGGGCAAAGTAAACTGATTTGAAACCAGTTTCTGTGTTTTGCCATTCCTAATATCTGCTTTGTTCCACTAATTCTTTTTCACAGCGATTGTCCTGTTTGTACCAGGTAGAGCGCAGAGAGCCATTGTTGGCCAAAAGGTGGCATAAATAATATTGGAAGGGGAAAGTACCCTTGATGTTGTATGTGATATTGTTAGGTCCTGTAAGCTTGTTGCCAGAGTAAATGTGGGGGCCAAGCTGGCATCTGGGTTTGTAGCAGGGTTTAGTCCCCATATCTATGCCGCTGTTGTGTGGTCCATTGTGTGTCAGTAATTTCTTGCGATTGGGGGGTTGTTTGTAAGCAAGGACAGGTATACCACCAAGGTCTTGGGAGAGTGAAGTATTCTTGTCAGTGATGGGGTGGAGATCACTTATGATGCATGTAAGGGCCTTTTCACACGACCCCTAAGATCCGCTGGTCCCTTAAGTTCGGACCAAAGATCTTAGGGGTTCGTTGCCCTTCCTTCCTCCCCACCAGAGAAAGAGGGGAAAAAATGCAGCTCACCTGGAGGAGCCTCCCGGAGCTCCGTTTCTCTTCTGCTTGCTTTTTTCCCTCCCACCTCTTCTCTTAAAGGGGCAGGAGGCAAAAAAAACACAAGCAGAAGCGAGGAGAGCCCTGCACTGACCAGATTAAATCCGGACCTGGGGATTTTCACCCACCTCAAGCAGGTACAAGAAAGTGCAGCTGGGTCGCGCTTAGGTAGGCGGGGTCGCACTTAATTGTCTGCAAAGTCCGGAGCTGGTGGGAAAACACTTGTAAGGTCCGGACCTTGCAGCCATTTCCTGCGGAGCTTAGGGGTCGTGTATAAAGGCCCTAAGTGGTCTTGTGTGTGTGTGTTGTGTCGTTATAGTTGTGACTGACCCTTTGTGACCCCATGTTCATGGAGTTTTCTTGGCAGGAATACTGGAGTGGTTTGCCAGTTCCTACTCCAGGCACCTACAGCACCTGGTATTCCCTGGTGGTCTCCCATCCAAGTACTGACCAGGGCCGACCCTGCTTAGCTTCCGAAATCAGGCGAGATCAGATGTGCTTAGGGCATCTAGTTGTGGTCTAAACGTGACAAGTAGTATATTTGAGACATTTTCTCTTCAGGATCTGTCCTGCAGTAGGTTGCCTTTGGGGTATTGGCTTTGCTTTGTTAATTTATTCCTTAATGCTACTGGACGGGCATTGTAGTCTGTGAACAGCTTTTTGTAGATCATGAAGTTTGGAGTTTCTATTGTATGGGTCCAAGCAGATCTTATCATATCGGAGGGCTTGGCTGCAAGAAATGAGTGGAAGCTGAAAGGGTGCAAGTAGATATACTGATCAGTGGATCTGCTGTCTGTTAGGCTGTATAGAGGGGCCTCTCAAAGAATTACTTATCACATGAGACTTCCAGGAATCATTTCCATTCCCGGCATCATGGCATCCATTATCCAAGATTACTGTTGAATTCTGGGAGACTTGCAGTCCATTAAAAAATGAAAGTCCCATGCCAACACATGAGAAGGAAATTTCCTTCTACCAACTCACTATTGCTATTGTGAAGAAAACAGCAGAAAAAGAGGTGAGGCTAGTTGCACCCCTCTAAATTTATTGACAGTCTCTGTAATTTAGACTGAACCGGCAAGGACATATTTCCACTGTTTCTGCCAACATGAAGAGTTTCCATATTTGTTTATTCAAGTCACGGACCTACCTGGCTGATCCAAATCAGACTGCCAATTCTGCCCAGAAATTCTGAACAGCAACGTGCAACACTTTAATGAATGCCATCAAGAAAAATTCTGAACAGACTTTATTCCACAAAAATGACTTGGCAGAAAAACAGATTTCTGATCTTAAGCCAGATCAAGTTTTGGAGACGGTAGCTGTGTACGTCTGTGCAAAAATTCCAGGCAAAGAAAGAAAGAAAGAAAGAAAGAAAGAAAGAAAGAAAAATGAAACAAAAGACAAAAACATGTGGCACCTTATTTTAACATAACGTTTCATGGGCAAGTCCGCTTCTTCAGACATATAGCAGCAGAATGAGGTGTGCGGTATAATAGTATGTAATAGAATATATGTTTTATGCCAAATATCTATTGGCTGCTGTATATGTATTTGCATGTACGCTCTGTTGTAAAAATTCCTAAAGAGACAGAAACCAGATATGAGTGAGGGTGGGGAGGGGAGGGTAAAGCGGAAGAGGTAGAGGGGGTGGGTTCATTTTGGGTCAAGGGAGTGGCTTAGTTTAAGATATGATGGGAAGAAAGGGAGTTGTAGGCAGTTTTTGCCTAGGGTCTTGTGGTGGAAGCTCGGTTTGTTGCTGATGGAGAAAAAGAAAGACAAACAGAAAAATGGTAGTATGGAAGTGTTATATAGAATGGGCTGTTGGACGTAGGTACATTTGCAAGTAGTGATACGGCTGGCATAATTTTAAGGCTCTGTAGTAAAAATAAGAGACCAAAAACAGACACCAGATCAGGTTGAGGGGGGTGGGAGAGAGGAGGGAAGGTGAGATATGATCTTTAGTGAATGGAAGAATGGGGAAGTTTAGATTAGACAGTTTTTACTTAGGCCATGGTTTCACTAAAGTTTTCCGCACATCTTAATTTGATGTGTAGTTTTTTTTGGGGGGGGGCAGTCAAGTGGTGTTTGATGTGCAGTTAGTGTCCTGTCGACAGAGTAGTATTTTACTGTTCTGTGCCCATCTCTATTTGCTTACTGCGCATCTTTTCCTTGGGTCGTTTTCCTAAGTCTCCATTGCCAGACCCACAGGAAGTGGCAGGGAAAAGGGTACGAAGCTAATTGCTGTGTATTTTCTGGGGTCACACCTCGTTAGAGTAGCAAAGAACTGTGCATTTTTAAGGCAAGTTTTTTAATCCAACCCCTAGCGGTGGTTTAAAACACTTTGGTGAAAGTGCACTTCCAGGGGCATGGTCGGTCAGGGCAACAAATTACTTCCCTTCATGATTAGGACACGATCTTTTACTGCGCAGTTCGCCACAGCAAAAATGTGCAGAAAACACCGGTGAGACCGCGGCCGTAGTGTCTTTTGGTGGGAGATAAACTGCCATGGAAAAAAAACAGTGGCAATATAAGAATATTACATTTCATAATGACTCAAGAAACCTTGACATGTTCAGTCCATTCTTGTGTGTGTCTATCAAACATATGGATTTTTTCTCGGCTGTTTCCCTTTGTATTCTTGATTTGTAATGATTCTCTTCCAAAATGGTGACGTTCAAATCTTCAGAGTATCCTGGTAGAATGAAATGGTTTGAGGCAGGTTTCTGTGTATTGTGGTTTCTTATGTCAAACTTGTGATCATTGAGGCATTTTCGTAGACTGGATACTAACTTGTTTTTTAAAAATACAGGCATTCATTGATGCATCAATTTAACACTGAAGGCACTTCAGCATTGGTTACAAATATGGAATGCTCACGAGATAACATAAATAGTGTAATCTTTTTAATTTACCACAGGCATTTTCAAACTTCGTTCCAACTATTGGTTTGAACCATTACTCCCAGAGACCTTTGCCATTGTGAATTCAGGCATGGAACCCTGGGAGTTGTGGTTCGAAACATCAGGAGGGGCAAAGTTGTGCCATGCATGGTTTTGCATAACTCATTGCAGAATGATGTTATTTTCCATTACAACAGTTCGCAGTACCACCTTATGGTAAACTGTAAGGTTTAATTCTTGCTAAGGGAGGGCAACTTACTCTCTTACTTTTTTTTAATTCATTTTTTATTTTTTTATTTTTATTCACAAGACAAGTTAAGACAACAGTACAATAGCGTCTCATTATTTATACATTCTATAGGACCAATATCCTTTTCGAAATCCACCCTCTAATTCATCTTCCAACACAGTTAATTGTGACACACACATAAGTAAGTTAATTCTTTTAAAATTTTACATTCCAGCAGTCAAAATTATTCCCCATAACAGATTCCTCATTTTTTGTGTTAATTCCATACGTTAATAAGGGCTTCCAGGTTCTCATAAATGTATCATGTTTTATTTCCCCTCTATATATTTTAATTTGATAGGTCAACTTTTCCATAAGAACCATTTGCCAGATTTTGCTCAGAAATTTTTGTAGTGAAAGATCTTGAGCATTTCTCCAATTTTTTGCAATTTCAGCTCTTGCTACACCAATCAGATTTGCTATTAAGTCTTTATATGATAATTTTTCATTTCCATCCTTAAATATTGAAAATAATAGTAAAGCTTCATTTATAATTATTCTTTGTTTTAACAGGGTTTCTATCCATTTAATTATTTCCTGCCAGTATGCTCCTACTTTGGGGCAAGAGATCCACATATGTTCTAGAGTGCTTTTACTTCCACAATTCCTCCAACAATTGTCTGGAATTTCTTGATTAATTTTATGTAATTTTGTGGGATACCAATACCATCTGTGAGCTACTTTTAACACCAGTTCTTTCGCTTTAGTTGATATTGATTCGTAAGGATATGTGTTCCATATTCCCATCCATTCTTTCTCAGATATACTAATATTTAAATTTGTTTCCCAGGCTACTTTGGATCCCATGCCCCTAACAAATGCTTTTTCAATCAACTGTTTATATATGATTGAAGTTATACCCTTTCTTTTATTTCGATCCATTTCTATACAATATTGTTCGAGTACTGTAAGTGTTCTCATGGGTCCATGTCTTTGATATAATTGGTTTGCCAAATTTCTTACTTGTATCAATTGTAGCCAATTAGCTTTTATTTCCTTTGTTTTATCTTCCAACTGTCTAATTGTTATTGGTTTCCCAGCCTCAAATAAGTCTCTTATTCTATAAATTCCAATTTGTTTCCAATTTTTAAATTGTGCATATTTCTCTCTTGATTTACATTTAGGATAATCCAGCATAGGGCAGAAAGGAGATATAGGTGGAGCAAAAATGTTCATATACTTGCGCCAAATTTTCAATGTCTCACAAATATAAGGATTTTGTATTTGCTCCTTTTTTCTAATGAATTCCCTTGTAAATATATAGGTATTAACTAATCCAGTTTCCTCGCCTTTTTCCATTTCGACCCAATCTGGGATTTCTTCTATCTGAATAAACTTTATAGCTTGAGTGATTTGAAAAGCTTCATAGTATTTTATTAATTGTGGTATTCCTAGCCCCCCTTCTTTGCTTTGACCATATTTAACACTGCTTATGAACCTTATTTTCTTCCCCTTTCCTCCAATAAACTTCTCGATATTTTTTTGCCATAGTTTAATTTTTTTAATTTCAGGTTGTAATGGTATATTTTGAAATAAAAATAAAAATTTTGGTAATATATATGCTTTGACTAATGCTATTCTTCCCAGCATTGACATATTCAGTTTCATCCATTTTCTAGTTTTTTCTTTAACTGAATTAAATACTATTTTGTAATTTCTATATATTAATTGGTTTTTACTTTTTGTTATCCATACTCCCAAATATTTGAAAGTTGAGTAGCATAAGTCCAGATTTAACTTTTTTTAATTTCCTTTTGCTCTGCTATAGAAATATTTATACATAACAATTTAGATTTTTGATAGTTAATTTTTAGGCCCGTATAATAACAATGTTCTTGTAGTATATGTTTTAATGATTCTATACTTTTTAATGAATCCTCCAAAAACAGGAGCATGTCATCTGCGTAAAGGTTTATTTTATGGTTTTTATTTTTAATCACCAATCCTTTAATATTTCCATTTTCTCTTATTTGTGAGGCAAGTGGCTCAATTGCTATTGCAAATATAATTGGAGATAAAGGGTCCCCTTGTCTCGTTCCCCTACAAAGAGTGAATTTATCAGATTCTATTCCATTGATAAGGACCTTAGCTTCCGCTCCTATATATAAATTTTTCAAAAGATTAATAAATTTTCCACCCATATTCATTTTTTCTAATAGACCAAACATATACCGCCATTCTACACGATCAAAGGCCTTGAGGGCATCTAACGAGAGGACTGCTAATTTCCGTTTTTCTTTATTTGCTATATTTATGACATTCAGAACTCTACGAATGGCATCCTGCATCTGCCTTCCTGGCATAAATCCATATTGATCTGTGTGAATGTACTCACTAATAAAACTATTTATTCTCTGTGCCAACTCCATCCGATATTCCCGTCTCCAAAGATGCAGAACATGCGTGTGGAGAATGGACGGTTACTTCTGCTCCATGGGACACAGAGATCTGTGACATATCTCTTCCGATGATTTCATTCACATCATCTAAGGTGATGTCTTGCAGCCCCATTGCCTGAAAATTCAACTCCCGGTCTTCAGGTTCAGGTTTAATGCTAACAGTTGAGCCCTCTGATGAAAATGGAGATGTGTCACATATGTTATGATGCATCAAAGATGGAGCTGCAGTAATTCCACCCAAACCTGGACTATGCGCCTGTGGGGACTGTTGTCCAGAGTGACTAACACCAGCTGGAGGAGGAGGAGGAGAGGAGGAGGCAGGTCCTGAGCTAGGCGTCTGGTAAGGCATAGGCTGCAACTGAGGAGAGGATGGCCCAGATCATGGTGAATGGACCAAAGAATGAGAAGATTTGGGTGATGGTGATGATGTGTTACCTGGATTTGAAGAATGGTATGTGACTTGCTGCAACTGTGTAGGAGAATGTCCAAGAGGTTGAGTGACTGCAGAAGGAACTGAACTTTGCTGAGGATTTGCACAATGGTACCCCATTAACTGCAGATGAGGGGATGACTGTCTTGACTGAGCTGGGTGTGCTGATGGGTGCCCTCCTGCTGCAGCTGAAGTTGACACAGAACCCGGATTTGATACGGCATGGATGGTAGAGATTGGCAGCTAAGGTTTATCAACGGAGGTAGTGCTGCATCTTGATGAAATGAAATTGTATCATATCCTTGGCTGGAGGAGGCCGAGTTCATGGGAAGACCAGACTGTCCATTATACATCATGTTGGATTGCATAGGCTGGTAGGAAGGCCTTGCAGAAGATGCTGATGTTACCTGAAAAGACTGATGGACTACAGCTGAGGACAAAACGGCATGCTCCTCGCCTGGACTAATATTTCTACCATGGACGTGTGACAATGGGGATACTGCTGAGGGCGCCATTGGTGTATATGCTGGCTGAACAGGGCACACAAGGCTCCTGGGGGATGTAGAAAGTAAACTGTCATGTGAAAGCCCTGGATCTGGGGAAGGCAGCTGAGTTTGAAGAGAGGAGAGTCCTTTAACAGCTGTGCAACGAGTCAGGGATAATGATGGAACTGAAGACAAATCCATTTCATCTCTGTTCTCTTGTTTCAGTACAACTGGAGTGTAAGTAAAACGTTGAGACTGGCTTTTTTTCCTCTTGCCATTGCAAACGTAGAACTGCACTTGGACAGCAGTCGTAATTGCGTAATTGCGATGGAGGAACTTCAAGAATAACTGTAGACTCTTGACTCCTTTCCCTAATTATTTTTCCTTCCACTTCCCACTGGGGCCGTCCATCTTGCCCCTTTTCAAGAAATATTATTTTTGATTCTGGAATGAAGTTAGACCCTGTAACAACCATTTCATGGCCTCCGTTTCCTGAGCAACTATTGATGCTGTATTTCTCTATCTGAGGAAGTTCTTGAGCAGATCTCTGAGAGCATTCAACAGGGATCGAAGCAACTTGAAGGGACAGGACTTTTACACTAGGCTGGGGGATGTGTACTCGAAATACAAGTCGCACTCTTGTGTTTTTTCTTCCAATATCTGTCTCCCCTTTCCGAAGTTCTATGTCTGAATTGCGGAGTTTCAAAATACCTGCACAATCAATACTGGCTGACATATTGTTTTCAGGAAGAAGTGGTATTTCCAAAACCTTTGTGCTAGTAATAATAATACTCTCTTACGACTTCTGCCTGTCCTTAGCTTAGTTTCAAAAGACCTTTACAAGAAACAGAAAAGTTTCAGCAAGAGGTCTCTGCCCTTCTCTAGCTCCTCCTCATCCATTTCCATCAGAGGATGGAGAAACAAAAGGGAAAGGATGCTTCAGCTCTTGTTCCTTTCACTACAGGCTTCAGCCTCACTCCTCAGTAGCGATGCAGCCCATATAGGGGTTTCCACTTATAAAAATAGACTGCCCACTCACAATCTCTCAATGGTATGAAAATATGGCACAAATAAGGTTATAAAAATATCTTTTTTTTATTTTGAGCTTTATATACCACCTGCTTCCCAAAGGGAACTCAGGGTGGTCTACATAATAGATAAAACAAAGCAAAACAACTACAACAGCCAAGACTCAGCAGCAAAACAGAATGTAAGGTACCCAGCAGAACTACACAGAACACAGGACTTTAAAACCTTACTGGTCACTGAATGCCTCTCTAAAAAGCTAGACCTTGGCTTAAGAGCTTTCCAGAAGGTGGGCTGGGAAGGCATCAGGTGGAGGTTGCCCAGTAAGATATTTCAATAATGACAGGCCTGCCACAGAAAAGGCACAGCTTTGCATAGCTGCTTTACAGGCCTCTGTAATGGTGGCAGCCCAAAGCACAAGGACCTGAGACACTCTGGTGGGTTGGGCAACAGCTGATCTGCAGGAGATATGCTCCACCAGATACTCACGGCCCAAACCGTGGAGGATTTTGTAAACCAAAACTGATACCTTGAATCTAATCCAAGAGGCAATAGGTAGCCAGTGCAGGCGAGCCAGGATAGGGGTGGTGCGCGCAAATCTGCCTGCACCAACCACCAACATGGCTGCCACATTCTGCATCCACTGCAGTTTCCAAATCAGGATCAAGGAAAGTGGCAGGTAGCGTGTGTTGCAATAGTCAATCCTGGAGATCACCAGCACATGCACAACTGCCCTCAGGGAATCCTCATCAAGAAATAGGCAAATCTGGCTGATTAGCCAAATTTGATAAAAGGTCGGTTTGGATGCGGCTGCCACGTGAGACTCCAGGGACAAAGCCGGATCCAATATACAGTGGACTCTTGTATAACAAACAGCTTGTATAACACAAAATTTGTACAACATAAAAATTCTGGAGATAGGGGAAATTTGTTTAACATAATCGCCTATGGGGAGAATCCGTACAACATAAAAATGGGATCACTCAATTTTCAATGCATTCCTATGGGAATTTGTATCAAGGAAAATTTGCTTAACATAATTTCATTTGGAACGAATTAAGTTCTTTATACAAGGTACCACTGTAATGCCCAGACTCCTCACTCTCAATCAGCTAGCTGAAGGGCAGACCCACCCATGCTGAAGAAAGGGCCACTGTAACCATCTGAGGACCCCCCCCCCCAAAGAACAGAACCTTGGGCTTCTTAGGATTCAGCATGATCTCGTTAGACCTGGTCCATTCCATGACTGCGGCAAGGCAGCACTCCACTACAGAGGTGGAAAAGGAGACACGCAGTTGCGTGTCACTGGTGTACTGATGATAGCTAACTCCAAAACTCCGAATGACCTCCCACAGCAGCTTCACGTTAAACAGCATAGGGAAATTGCCAAATCCTGGGGCACCCCATAAGTGAGGGTGCAAGGGTCTGACAACTTCTTTCCCAGACTAACTTGCTCCCCCCCCCCAGGAAGGATTGGAGCCAGCACAAGGCCGAGCATCCAATCCCCATCCCGGAGAGTCTGTCCAGGAAGATACCATGCTCTATGGCAGTGTTGGCGAAGCTATGGCACGGGTGCCAAAAGGTGGCATTCGGAGCCCTTTCTGTGGGCACCAACATCACCCCTTCACAGCCACCTGTATTCAGGTTAAATTGCTGTATTGGCACTTTGCGAAAAATTAGTGAGTTTTGAATCACAGTTTGGGCACTCTGTTCTAAAAGGTTTGCCATCACTGGTCTATGGTATCAAAAGCTGTAGAAAGATTGAGGAAGACCAACAAGGTAGAACAAACCCTGTCAGCCCTCCTCAGGAGGTCATCCTGCAGCACGACCAGGGTTGTCTCAGTCTCATGGCATGGCGTGAACCCAGACTGGAATGGATCGAGAACATGATCCTCCTCCAGGAATGCCTGGAGCTATTTATTGGCAACCCGCTCAACCACTTTGCCCAGAAAGGGAACAATGGCTATCGGACAATAATTAGATCGTCTGCAACCAAGCTAGGTATTTTAAGAATGGGCTTCACCAGCATATCCTTCAGACAGGAAGGGAACGAGGCATCAGTTGACGATATAGGCCCAAACTGAACAAATCAAGGAGATTGAGGGCACCCCCAGGGGAAAGGCACCACAACCAGAGCCCCGATTGGGTCAGATGGCCTCTATTTTGGCTTGAAAATGGGCTGCAAAGAACTCAATAGTGAAATCACTAGGAGGAATTGCAGGCTAACCAGGATTGGTGAGGTCACAATTCCGCCTGGCAATTCGTGGGCCCACCAATTCTTTGAATAAAATAAGCTTTTTTGGCCACTCTTATGGCCCTAATGTAATGTCTGGTCAGCACACGAACAGCATCCTGGTTAAAAGGCGATCGGTCTTTCCTCCATCTGCATTCATGCAGTCTCTGTTCTTCCTGTTGGGGTTAAAAACTGAAGACTGAGACGGAAGTGAAGTATATAAAAATAACTTTATTTCTCTCAGGGAAATGGGTAAATGGGATATTCCTAATAAAACAACAAAACACTAGCAGTACATACAAAAACATAACAAACAAAGTAACATAAGATAAGGCGATGGCGGCTCAGGCAATGCCCAGGTTCATTAGGCAAACAAGCATAGTCTGCCTCGCTCTGACAATTGGCATGGAGAGAGGGATAGAGTCAGCAACAGGCTGCAGCAGCTAGCAAGAGCTAAAAGCTAAAGCTGTAGGCACAATGCTTCTGAGCACGTTGAAGCTCAGTATGGCTCCTTTTGTAGGAGCCATACTAATTAAAGGGATATAACTCACAGCCTTACAGTTCCAAATGAGGTTCAGCTTATCTTAACCCTATAATGTCTGAATATAGATCTTGCCTAATTTCAACACTTCCTTCATCGCCCATAACTCAGCCAAATACCATAGCGAGGACCGGGCTCTGCAGCAGAGAAGGTGCTTGGGAGCGATCCGATTGACTTCCCAGGTGGCCTCTTGCCATATCTCCACCTGAGCTTTGAAATCTGCTGACCACAAAACATTCCCTGTAAATGATGACTACCCCTCCCTCCGAACCTCCGACCTGCCCAGATGCTGAACATGGTACCGCAGGGACACAGCTGGGAGAGGGAAGCCCCCCCCCCCGTGTCCACCCAGGTCTCCATAGTACAAGCGAGGTTGGATTTGATCTTGGATGATCGGAGACTTACTATGGACCGACCTGGCATTAATCACCAAACTGGACGGATCAGAGGAATGGAGGGCCTGGCCCCCTGAGATGTGGAGGTAAACTGGGGGATCAGAACAGGGGACGGCCACAACATGGCGGACCCTAGTTCTCCTAACCTGACCAACACCCCCCAAATTATTAGCATACCTCCCATGGTCCAACACCACTGAAATAGCCTCTCCTTCCATAGCAGATGACCATGGTGGAACAGACAAAGAGGAGAACAAAAACATTTAAAAAAACAGCAGCCAAAACTAAAAGGGAGGCCCAATATATGACCCTCCACCTCAAACCCCAACAAACTGCCAGTAGGGAAGGTTGAAGGCTTCAGAAGACAAGGCCTCTTAATCCCAATGCAAGCAAGCCTGCACATATTTCCTGTACAGGATTAATTACTAAGACTTTGAAGGAAGTCTGCACTGAAGTGGCTTTCTAAATAAAGACATAGAAGCCTTAGAATATTAGGTATTATGAAAAGCAAATGTCGGCTCTTGTGAAACCAGCAATTGCTTACAAAGAAGGCTGCAGACCTGCCATTTTATGAGAGAGTAGGAAGTGCTCTCTCCAAATTACAGAGGTGAAGATGACAGCCTGACAGCTAAAGGGCAGAATGATTTATTCTCATGTAAAAAATAACTCACATCTGTCACACTTGCATCTAGAAAATATTTGTACCGCTGGTAGGATATTTAACTATTTCGTTTCTTCTTGCTCTGTGTTATAAGCACTGGCCATTTTTTCTTAGCAAACTTTGAAATCTGAAGTAGCAAGCAAGTAGTTCTTGTGACGCTAACTAAGCAGTTTGCTGATATCAATAAAATAATATGTCTGTTAATTTTATTGAGATGTAGACAAGGTCGTTTAAATGCTGTAGAAAGCACTGACAAAATTTCAGGAACTTTCTGGCAAATTTTGCTTTAAAAAGGCTCTTCCTGGGAGAAAAAAAAGCAACATGCCACATCTGTTTCTTAGTCTGATCTAAAACTCACTGGACCAAGAAATAAGATTTTCATCTAGGCTGAAACCTTATGTTCACTTACTTGGTAATAGTTTAAATGAAATTTAAGTGACTTCTTTCCAAAAGAGAGTGCACTTCAGTGTGTTCTCCTAAGGATTGCACTAGGGGTGTGACAACACTGGAATGCCAAATCAGAAACACTTTGGTTTGCTTCAAAGCCTGCATTGTATTGAAGCATAACCAGCATCCATACAGAGGCTGCAGACGATTGGGGGTGGGGGGTGTGCTGGTACTCAAATTGGCATTCCAGCCCACAGCCCCCGTTCTTTCTTACCTTCCTCTGTTCCCACCTTTGGTTTTTGTGTTTGGTTTTTTTGTAAAGCAGTTTTATTTTCAAATACACACATTCTGTGGCATCCTTTTTCCTTCTGTGTTGCTTACTTCTTTTTCCTGTCCCTTTGAAATTTTTATATATGCAGAAGCATTAAACCCAAAGGCAATAGAATTCTTCTTCTTCTTCTTCTTCTTCTTCTTCTTCTTCTTATTATTATTATTATTATTATTATTATTATTATTATTATTATTATTATTATTATTATTATTATTATTATTATTATTATTATTATTATTATTATTATTAACCACATAACTAACTACACTGGATTCTGTAATACAAATCACTAGTCGGACGCTTCCTAAGCGTTTAGGACTATGTGATGTATCGGCGAATTATGTGAGCAGATCCCAGTAAGGCGGCTTTCTGCAGCTGACTGATGGTGACTTTGTCAACTCCGATTTCTTCTAAATACTTGCTTAGGTCTTTAGGCACCGCACCACTGGGACCACCTCTACTGGTTTATGCCAGAGTCTCTGAAGTTCAATTTTCAGATCCTGATATCAGATAATTTGTTCAAGTTGTTTCTTGGTGACTCTAGTATCACCTGGTATACCATCATCATCATCATCATCATCATCAATTATTATTATTATTATTATTATTATTATTATTATTATTATTATTATTATTATTATTATTATTATTATTATTATTATTATTAAAATCAGGCTGATCAGGAAGAGGGGAGAATGCGGTGGTGGATGTTCACTAGATCTCACTAAAAGGAACACCATTATTTGTCTTGATGGAAAGTGGCTCAAGTTTCATCAAAGGAGTCTCAATAATAATTTCATCTCAGAATTGCCCGGGTTCGGCCAACACTTGTACCCCATCCCACTGTGGTTGATGACCGTACTTAATACAATGTTCATCCAGTCCAGAATTTTCAGGCTGCGGTAATCTAGCATATAATGAAAATTGAAGATCCTCTAGACTCAGGGTCCCCTGCATTTACCAAGTACCATGTTGCTCTGGTCAAACTTATATCAGGCAGATTAGAAGATCTGTTAAAGAGAGAAGATCTGCACATTCACAATAGCTTGGACTATTTTATTAAAAACATGTAATGATGCAACTGGAAACCCATGAGTTATTTATGCATTAATTAAGCAGTTGACCCAAGGATTATAGCTGGGAAGTAATAGGACTAAAGAAAACGGTGTCATCCCATCTCAACCTCCGCCTCTGAAAAACTCCTTCCAACCACGCATTCCTATACAATTTTGTCATGAATGTAATTGGAATAGTCTTAAATTTACAAAGATTCACAAAATCTAACATTAATCAAGCATTTATTTATTTATTTATTTATTTATTTATTTATTTATTTATTTATTTATTTATTGGATTTTTATACTGCCCATCTGGCAGCGAGGTCACTCTGGGCGGTTTACAGCAATTAACACATTCAAACAATTTATGCAATAAAACCATAAAATAGTAACACAATAAAATAAAAATAAAAATAATATTAAAGTGACATAAAACAATATATTATTATTGGCAGGCTAATCAGTTAAAGATTAGAAGATATGTTATAGAGTGAAGAACTGAATATTCACAAAAACTTGGACTATTTTATTAATAAACATGTAATGATGCAACTGGAAACCCATGAGTTCTTTATGCATTAATTAAGCATGTGACCCAAGGATTACAGCTGGAAAGTAATAGGACTTCAGAAAACGGTGTCATCCCTTCTTAACATCCGCCTTCAAGGAAACTCTTTCCCATCACGCACTCCTATACAATTTTAGTATGGACGTAATCAGAATAGTCTGGACGTACAAGGATTCACAAAATCTAATGTTAATTTAGCATTTTATCCAAGGAATTACATTTTAGAAAGCAAAAAAAAAAAACTGAACTGTCTCTGAAACTCTCCAGATGGGTTAGGATGGGTAGCTAGGAAAGAGCCACAGAAGGGGGTTGGTGGATGTGTTGGTGGGATGCCTTGGGGTGGGGGGTTGCAAGTGCCCCTGATGTGGTTCAGGAGGGGCTAGAGATGGGGTATGTGCCAGCATAAACTGGACCAGGCATTGTTTGCAGACAAGCCAGTTAGAACCTTCCAAGTGGTTTGAGGAAGAGACACAAATGCTGGTACTGCAGACTTGCCTGCATCTTTATAGTCAAGTCTGCAAGTGGGGAGGGCCCCATCAAAACCTCCCATCTCAAAAATGTTGCCGCCCTTTACCAGCAAAGGCAGAAAAAATATTTGGTAGGAAAATGGCTAGATCAGTTTGATTCAGCCTTGCACAATATGCACGCCAAGGGGGAAAATCAATCCTCTTATTTTCAAAGCAGAGCAAATCCTGCGGTTGCCCTTGGCCGTGACTTAATTCACTGCACCAACAGAACCTTATAGGGATCAGATGTAAGTACTGAGGTTCAGCCCCCGAACAAATATTGAGAATGGTAAGGATTGTAAAGAAGGGAATTTTTTTAAAATTTATTTATTATTATTATTATTATATATATTTTTCATACACAAAACAAACAATTGTCAACATCTGCATGTTTTGAGGAGGAACAAACTGAGATCTTTTAGATATTAACTCATTTTTTTTATCTGTTCTTTACCCAAACATAAAATAAATTCCACACTTGTGCAAATTTGCTTTCTTCCTTTTGTTTTAGACTACACGTCAATTTATCCATTTCCGCACATTCTAAAATTTTGCTTATTATCTCCTCGCTTGTTGGTGTGCTTTCTAATTTCCATTTTTAGGCCCAGACCAACCTGGCTGCTGTGAGAATATGTATCATTAAATATCTTATCTCTTTTTTAAATATTGTTTGGAGTCATGCTTAACAAGCATAGCTCAGGTTTAAATTCTACATTCTGATCTTAGATTTCATTAAGTCATTTATGAATTTTAACCCAGAATTTCTTTGCCTTTTCACATGACCACCAGCAATGAAAAAAATGTTTCTTTCATATCCTTACATTTCCAACATCTATCTGAGCTATTGGGAAACATTTTATTTAACTTCTCAGGTGTTGTATGCCATCTGTAAAACATCTTCAACATATTCTTTGTATGCAACTGCTGCTGTTATTTTGTAATTTAATTTCCAAAGTTCTTCCCACTGCTCTAATTGAATTAAGGCCAGGTTTCTGGCCCATTTTATCATAGCATCTTTTACTTCTTCTTTTGTTTCCCAATCAATTAATAGTCTATATAATTTGGGGGTGATTTTCTCTTCTGATGTTAATAATATCTTATCTAAAGGTGTTTCCTGATCTTCAAAACCAATTTTTTAAAATCTTGATTGTATCTCGAGTATATTTGATAATAAGGCCACCACGATTTAATAAAACCCTGAGCCTCCAGTTGATCTTTAGATTTAAGATTTCCTCTCTCGTCTAGTAGACTGTTGTATGTCACCCTCTGATTGTTGTATGTCATTCCTCTGTTAAAATAGTGAAGTTTGCAGATGACACTACGGTGATTGGTCTCATTCGAGACAATGATGAATCTGCCTATAGGCAAGAGATACCATAAAACAACTAGTTTTATGGTGTACTCAAAATAGTCTTGAATTAAACACATGCAAAACTGTTGAAATGGTGGTAGATTATAGGAGGACTTGTTCTATACAACCACCTCTTATGATATCAAATAACTTAGTGTCAATAGTGGAGTCCTTTAAATTTTTAGGTACTATTATATCTCAAGATTTAAAATGGTCATCTAATATTGAAAGTATTATTAAGAAAGCACAACAAAGAATGTTTTTTTTCTGCGTCAACTTAGGAGGTTCAGACTGCCAAAAGAACTGTTGATTCAATTCTATAGAGGTGTTATTGAATCTATTATCTGTTCCTCTATAACTGTCTGGTTTAGCTCTGCTACTAAGCATGACAGATATAGACTTCAAAGGATAATTGGAACTGCAGAAAAAATTATTGCTACTAATTTGCCATCTATTGTGGGATTGTATACCACACGAGCTAAAAAGAGGGCGATGAAAATATATACAGATTCCACACATCCTGGACATAATCTGTTTCAATTGTTACCCTCAGGGCGACGTTTTAGGGCATTGCATACTAGGACAACTAGATATAGAGATAGTTTCTTTCCAAGTGCTATCAAACTGTTGAATAATTAATTTTTACATTTCTTCTTCCTTTTTAAATAATAGGTTATATTGTAGTATTGTACTGTGTTTTTATTGTTGACTATATGATTCTTATATTTCCTTTTATATAGAGAGAACATTTTTACCAAAACAAATTCTGGGTGTGTCTAACCACACTTGGCCAATAAAAGTATTCTATTCTATTCCCCAGTTTTATAAAATTAGGATGTACCATTGCTTATAGAGGGGATATCCACTTTGGTATTTTCCTATAGAATTTATCTCTTGCTATTTCTCAGATTTTAATTAGATAACCCCTTATGAAAGTGTTTCTATTTTTTATCTCTATTAGAGATGGGCACGAAACAGAAAAATGGTGTTAGGGTTTTTCGTTTGTTGTTGAGAGGTCTGTTTCGGTTCGTTTCCGTTTGTCGTGATTTTCTTTTGAAAAATTTCATTACCGTTTTTCATTTTTTTGTTTGTCGTTTCTACCCGCTTTTTGCGCGATTTTTAAAGCATTTCCATGTGGGGGCGTCCCCCAACGCTCCAGACCAAAGGGAAAACACTGGCAGAGACTCAGTATAGACTACGTATGCAGGGAGGCTGCAATGGCAGTGGCGGGCGTTGCCCAGGGTGCAAGGCAGCCACAGAGTGACTGCACTGCGGGGCAAGGGAGGGTACTCACCGAGAGGTACGCAGCACGCACACACACAGGGAGGCTGCAGGACTGAAGCTAGAGTCACAGAGACAGCAATCCCACCCTAACTCCCACCAGAGACTGCAAGGAGGACGGGGGCTGCCAGAGCTTTTTATGCCCTCTGTGGCTGCCAGACCTGCCCGCCCAGTCTGTAACCTGGGCATGCTGTTGGTTGAACATGATCCCACATCACATGGCTTGCCTCCATTTTGTGGCTGGTGGCGCCATCCATTTTAAAGGGAAAAGAAAAATACATCGCGATGGGAGAAGACAAAAACAAATGTTTTAAGGACCCCAACCCCCCTGGTAGGTATTATCAGACAATATAAGTAATTATCGCTGCGTTTTTACGGATGTCCAGGGCGTTTTTTAACATTTAAAACAGCTCATTTCATTGTGCATCGCCATTAACAGAAACGAAACGTAACAACCACAATTTTCATGGTTCTGTTCTTTTCGTTTCATTTTCATCACAATTTTCATTTGTCGTTTCGTTACGTAACGGAAACAACAAACGGTAACGGAAACGAAAAAATGTTCATTCCGTGCCCATCTCTAATCTCTATTGTACCATAAATATGTGTGCCACCCTCTTTGAAGATCAAAAAACCTCCAAATATAATAATCTTTTGTTTTCCAGTACTATCCATTCCTTTACTCATACAAGAGCGCAGGCCTGATAATATAAATACCAGCTCGGTACTCCCCAACCTCCTCTTTCTTTAATTTCATTTAGTAATTTCATTTTAATCCTGGGTTTTTCCCTTGCCAAATAAATTTTGAAGTGATTTTATTTATCTCCTGAAAGAAATTCGGTTCTAACTTAATTGGTATGTTTTGAAATAAAAATAAAGGTTTAGGGAGTGTATTCATTTTTAAAATTGCTATTCTTCCAAGCAAGAACAGCTGCATTTTACTCCATTTTTCTAATTCTTGCTTTATCTGTTTTACTAGTTTGCTGTAGTTATCTTCCCTTAGTGATTAACATCTCGATGTTAGTTGTATACCTAAATATCTGACTCTTTTCTCTATTTGGATTTCTGTTGTCTCTATAAGTTTTTTTTATCATTCTGTCATATTTTTAACTAAAATTTTGTTTTGCCTTTATTAATCTTTAAGCCTGATACCAAAGGAGGGAAATATTTAAGGTTTTGTTTAAATATTTTGTTCATTTAGTTTGCATTTGTATGAATTGCAGTTGTTTCATTTTTCATCCCTTACTCATTGTTTTTCATTGTTCATTAATTTGTCCTTTTCTGCAGATTCCTTAAGGGGCAACCAAGCCAGGCATTTGTTCTGCCAAAGGGCAGGGGTTCTTTTTGGATCTGGAGTCAATAAGCACACCAGTGGATGAAGATCAAATAATGCTTGATTTAAGTAAGATTAACACATAGCAACATGCATAATACAACATACCTGACAGGAGTTGTACACAATCTCCCCTTCAGCCACCCAGAGCCCCAGAAGAGCAATGAGAGAGATGCCTAAGCCGACAGTCTCACATCACCCAGTACCTGGTCTGTGAAGAAGCTCATCCGGCCCCTTCAGCCCACGGCTTATTTAGCCAATTTGATGGTCTCGATTGACTGCACTTGGCTAGCAGGCAACACTAGTGACTGGTCAGGCCACCAGGTGCAACTCAGCAAGAATGCTGGGCAGCTAAGAGTGTTTAGCTTAATTTGCTACAGCTGGGTATCCTCATTAGTTATCAATAGTTAGCACATGTACAGATAAGAGATGGGAGACTCCTTACACGCAGGTATGTGAAAAACAAGTATTTTATCATCAATTATACGGAAAACAATTTATGTGGAGAACAAGTTATACAAGCATGAGTCTGCTGTTTCAAGTCAGGGGATGGAAAGGGAAGATGATAGGTCACCTAACTCCTCACAATGACAAATGTCTTCCACAGGTTCCACTACAGCATTTGGTCCCTATAACATTTGGCAGCTTCTGTTCAGCTTTTAAGACAGGCTGGCGCTTTGTAGCACTGTCCTAGGAAATATGAAAAATTATTTTCCTGAGAAATGCTGCAAGCTCTCGGAGCTGCCAGCTAGCTAGTCCTCTTGGATTTTGCACTGTTGACCTTAAGTTCAAATAATGATCTTCTCCTTTTGATCTGTGTCATGCACTATTTGAGAATTTGGCCATTGGTCTTCACCACGTTTCTTTCCAACCTCAATCAGTCTGTCTCATTATCCACCCATAGGATTCCTTTCTTTCTCCATTCATTGCTAGGTTAAATTCAAGTGCATTCCAGATTGCCTCGTTTTGTGGCCTTTGCCATCTCTCTCTACCGCAGTCCTTGTATAAATCTCCATCTACAATCTTTTCATAAAATATTCTGAATCTTAAAGCAGGATGGCAGTTATAACCATATTTAAGAATGCCACCCCCCCAAGCATTGAAATGTTATTACTCAATCTGTTATTAAGAAGTTACCACTATATATCTTTTTTCTTTCCCATTTTTTGCAACTCTGTCAAAATGTCAGGTTCTTCTTCCTCCTCTTTCAGTATGAATGTGATAGATTATCCTCTGCTGATCAGCCATATGTTTTTGCCATCCTGCAGCCATTTACCTGAGAGTAAGTTATAAAGAAATAAAAATGACTTAACTCTGAGTAGGTGAGCCTAAGAGTTTCCTGTCCATAAGAACCCAAGGACGCACTTAGAAAACTTGCACCAGGGGTTTCAATTTTCTTAAGGCCAGATGCAGACCCACTTACTAGGAATACAAAAGAAAGCCATGGTGGTTGAGTGTTGGAACAGAGCTTTGGAGGAGAGGGAATGTGTCAGAGTATGTGCTATTTGATCAGCCAGCAGAAGCAATACTTATTGAATAAATAGTTAGCCAGAGAAAGAGTTTTTCTTAAAACCAAACAGCTATATTACAAACTGTACAAAAATATATCACAGCATCATAGAACTTATACAAAGTTCAACAAAGCATAGAGGGAAAAGTCACATTAGTACATTTACACAAAATTCAACAGCATAACAGCATAGCAGCATACATTACATTGACAAAATATATGACAGAGAAACAAATTGGGTGTCTTACTCACGGAAGGCCCAATGAACAATGATTTACAGAACATTTTTATACATATGTCTGTCCAGTCATAAATGACATTGCCTCATAGCCATTGCAACCCCTTGCATCAGCCAAAATTCATTATGTTAATTCTTAACATCTGTACTCCATTAGAAACTGTGACTTTGCACTATATATATATATATATATATATATATATATATATATATATATATATATATATATATATATATATATATATATATATATATATATATATATATATAAAAAAACATCTTGTCTAATACATGTATTTCACTAACTAATATCTGACAGAATGGATTCTCTCATCTATAGAACTGACAAGGTAATTGTGAATAAATCACTCTCTCAAGGGGTGTAGCACGGGTTTCCAGCACTTGGAACACCCAGCGCAAAGCCTGTATTGTAGGACGTGTGTCAAAAGTAAACAGAAAAGTAAAGAGAAAAGACAAAACACATTAGCAGTTGCCATATGCCTTTTTGAAGAGCAAAGTCTTAGTGCTGTCTTAAAGGCTTGCAGGTACTATGCCAGGCATATCGCTAGGTAGTTTATTCCATAATCTAGGGGCAGCCACTGAGAAAGCCTAGTTTCAGGTGACCATTTTCTGGAACTCCCTGAAAATGGCTGCCCGGAGGGAAAACACCTGCAAAGTTCTGGTGGGCCAAGCCACAGCTGACTTTAGGGAGATTTGCTCCACCAAGTATTCAGGTTCCAAACTGTGGAGGGTTTTGTAAATCAAAAGCAGTACCTTAAAACTTATTCGGGAGGCAATGGGTAACCAATGTATGCAGGCCAAGATTGAGGTGATGCAGTCATACCTGCCTTCACCAACCACATCCGAAAAAGGGTCATGGGAAATCCCACGTAAAGAGTATTGCAGTAATCTATGATCAAGATCACCAGTGCCTGCACAGCTGTCCTCAAGGAGGTCTTGTCCAGGTACAGGCAAGTCTGGGCGATCAGCCAAAGGCTGACTTGGAAACAGCTGCCACCTAAGTTTCCAGAGGCAAAGCTGGATCCAAGACCATGTCCAGACTCCTCACTCTTTCCACCAACTGGAGGGAAGAATCACACAGACTGGGGAGAGGGTTGCAGTGCTCAGCATAGGACGCCCCGAGGAACAGAACCTCAGTCTTCTCCAGGTTGAGTCTGAGCTTGTTTGTCCTAGTGCTTTCCATGATCACATCCAGGCAGCAATCAAATGTCGGAACTGCCTTCGCTGCAGAGGTGGAGGAGAGATAGAGCTGCATGTCATCAGCCTACTGATGACAGCTATCCCAAATCCCCTAAAGACCTCAGCCAGCGGCCTCCTGTAGATGTTAAATAGCATGGGAGATATTGCTGACCCCTGGGGCATTCCACAAGAGAGTGTCCAAGGGGCTGACAACTCTTTCCCTGGCCTAACACACTGGGGACTGCCCCGAAGAATGGATTGGAGCCAAGTCAAAGCCAAGCCTCCAACCCCCACCTCGGAAAGCTTACCCAGGATGATACCATGGTGAACAGTATCAAAGGCTCCAGACAAATCAAGGAGGACCAACAAGGTAGAACAGCCCCTGTCGGCCCCCTTAGGAGGTCATCTTGCAGCGTGACCAGGGCAGTCTCAGTCCCTGATGTGGCTGGAACCCGGACTGGAATAGATTGAGGACATGAGCCTACTCCAGGAACGACTGGAGCCACTCGGCAGCAACCCACTCAACCACTTTGCTTAGAAAGGGAACAATGGCTATTGGACGATAGTTGGACAAATTGTCCACAGCCGGGCCGGGTTTCTTTAAAGGGGGCTTCACCACGGTCTCCTTCAGCTGGGTAGGAAAAATCCCATCCCTAAAGAAGACAGTGGTAATGATAGAAGTCCACCTTGGCATGCTCCCTCCAGCAGTCTTAATAAGCCACTGGACACATCCCTTGATTCTGCACCAATAGAGTCCAATTCATGGCGAATCTGAGCAACTTTTCCCTCAAAGTGAACAGCAAACCCATCACAGTGAGATGACAAGTGGTGCAGGACCTCCACTGTATCTCCCGCTTGAACATGAGTCTACAATTGGACAACACGAAACAGCTCCACTGGACAGCAATCTGAAAAAGCAATATAGTTGGTGAAATACTGCCATTTTGCCAACTGTATCGCCACAGAATAGGCCCGATAGTGGGCTCTAAGCTGTGTTCAATCAGACTCACAGCAATATTTTCTCCACCTGCGTTCCAGCCGTCTTCCCTCTCACGTCGTCGCCAGCAGCTCAGATGTATGCCAAGGAGCCATTCAGGTTCTGTGTGTAGGGACAGGGCAATTAGGTGTGATCATGTCAACTGCCCAGGTAATCTCCCAATTCCACAGGAGCACTGACCATATCAGATGGATAATCCCCCAGAGCTTTCAGGAAACCATCTGGATCCATTAGTCTCTGAGGGCAGATCATCTTAATAGATCCCCCACCCTTGCAGAGGGTCAAAGCAGCTAATAGTATAAACTTGACCAGGAAGTGGTCTTACCATGAGTATGGGGTCAAAGTCAACCCTCACACACATCTGAACCACCATCCTCCAGTCCTGTTGAGAAGACCAGGTCCAGAGTATGGCCTTTCTCATGTGTTGGGCCGATAACATGTTGAGACAGCCCCATGGTTGTCATGGAGGCCATGAAGTCCTGAGCCGCTCCAGCCAAGGCAGCCTCAGCATGGATATGGGTCCCCCAGCATCAACAGTCTGGGGGTTCTCAACACCAGGTCCAAGACCACCTCCGTCAGCTCAGGCAGGGAGATTGTTGGAATGCAGCAGGGTGGGCGGTATGCCAACAGAATCTCCAACTGTCTCGTTAGCCCAACATACAATACAGGCCCTCCAGACCTCCTCCCAAAGAGACAGAAAGTCTGGTCAAGGAGATAGAACTCCAATAGACTATAGCAACTCCGCCTCCCCAGCCCACTGGGCAACACTGGTGCTGGACTGAGTACCCAGGTGGGCATAGTGGGAGATGGGAACCCCACCTTCCTCCCCCACCCAGGTCTCAGTAATACATGCCAGGTCGGCGCCGTCATCCAGAATAACATCATGGATGAGGGCAGTCTTATTTTGTACCGACCTGGCATTCAACAACAGAACCGTGTGACTTGTGGGCTCGCTAATATGGTCACCTGATTTCTTCTGGCTAGGGGTGGGACCAGAAGAGGGGATAGATGTAAGGTATCTAACCTCTCTTCTCCTACGCGGGCATGTTCCACTCCTACCACCATACCTTCCCCTACCCAGCACAATTCCAATGGCTGCCCCCTCCATTGCCCTCCCCCCCTTCCTGTTCTCTCAGTACCATTGTGGGTCCTATCTCCTACACTTGATGGCAACACATATCCACCCATTCACGCCTACCATCCCCCCTCCCCCTCCCCATCATATCCATAAACATGCAATAGTCTGTGCCAAGGGGTGCCAAGATACCAAAGCTTGGTTATAAGTGGCCTTGGGTGGGAATCCCTCCCTTTTGGCCCCTCCCTTCTGGTGTTTGGCCAGCTCTACTCTTCCAGGTGTTTCTCTCACCAACACCGGAGAAGCAGGGAAAGGAGCAGGTGTAGAGAGTGTGGGTGGCTCCTTCAGGCCCAGTCCAGCAGCAGGAGCAGCAGCAAGAGTGGAACCAGAAGAGAGGATAGATGTAAGATATCTAACCTCTCTTCTCCTACGCAGGCATGTTCCACTCCCACCCGAATACCTTCCCCTACCCAGCATGAGCTCAATAACTGCCCCCTCCATTACCGTACCACCTTCCTGTTCCCTTAGCTTTATTGTGAGTCCTTACCTTCTATTTTGGATGGCAAAATACACAAAACAAAGACAAAAACAAAAAATAAACAAAAAATAAAAACAATGCCCCTCCCCTAAGCCACACCCCAAGGCACTTGTTCCCTCAGCCAGGTGGCAGGTGTTGAGGAGGGAGGTGGGGCAGCTCAATCAGCACAGCAGCAAAGGGCCTAGTTCTGGATTGCAGCAAGAGTCCTAAGGCCAACCCCCCCCCCAGAAAAAGCTGGAAACAGCTCCCCTGTCTCTCACTCAGAGGCTGTGGGAGCAGCAGATGACATGGGACTCTCCAGTCACAGGTACGATGGTCTGAAGGATCCCAGGCAAGCTTGGCTTTTGGCCCTTGTTCCCTCAGCCAGATGGAAGGTGTTGAGGAGGGACGTGGGGCAGCCCAGGCAGCAGAACAGCAAGGGGCCTGGTCCTGGATGGCAGCAAGAGTCCCAAGGCCAAACTCCCTCCCTAGAAACAGCCCCTCTGTCTCTCACCCAGAGGCTATGGGAGCAGCAAATGACACAGGACTCTCCCAGTCACAGGAACCTTGGTGCCTTTCCCTCCCAATGGGGTGCATTGGGGGGAAGGTCGTGGGTCCTTTAAAATATTTTTGAGCCACCTAGACTTCCTTGGTGGCTCGAAGATATTTTAAAAACCTTTCCCCTTTCTCTCAATGGTGTGTGTTGGGGGGGAGGTGTGGGTCTTTTTTCCCCTCTGCCAAGCCGCACGCCAGCTAATCGGTGCTGGGGTGGGGAAAAGTGTGGGGCTTGGGGGAGGGGGGAAAGTTTTAAAAGCCAGGTGGGGGAAACCATGGGTTTTAAAACTTTTTTACCTACACGAGCGCTGATCAGCTGGCATGCAGGGCTTTGGGCGAGAAAAAAAATGTAAAAAGCCCACCATTTTCCGCACCCAATCATTTTCCCATAGGAATGCATTGCTTCAATGCTTTCCTATGGGAAAATGAAAACGGAAACGGAATGAAAGGAAAGGAAAATTTCCCTTTCATTTCGTTTGGTTTTTCTTTGATGGGTCACTTTTTTGTTTCGTTAGGGAACAAAACAAAAAACAAAAGGAAAAATAATTGTTTCGTGCCCATCTGTAATGCAAATTCATAATATGCATTCAGGAATTTATCTTGAATAGTCATCTGTGATTACAAGACAAAACCTGGACCCGCCAATAGATGGCACCAGTGGACCTATGACATTCATGTGTGCCAACAGCAATGGTTGCTCCAACTGTTTGAAACTTTTCTTTGCTATAGAAACTGACTTAGGCCGTTAGTTCACGAAGTACTTCTCTTCGCAGCGTGATTGCCTTCGCTGTGAATCCGAAGGCGGTCACGTGGTGGTCACGTGGTCTCCATTCGCCCCCACCCCTCTTTCCGTGTCCTCACGGGGCGAGGTTTTAGGATCGAATCCAGTACTACCTCACGTGTTCCCTTCGCATTGGAAAGCTTACTTGCAACCTCCGGTTTCTGCTTTCTTTAATATTTAAAAAAAACTACCACGGCGTATCGATGCATCAATACCCGGCTGTCATTTGCGGCAGAGCTGAATAACTGTATGTTCCTTTGTTTTCTACTCCCGATTTGTATTGCTTCGTCCATTGGCGACGTGAAAAAATTGCTGTTCTCCGTCAGGGTCACTAGGTGGACCAGCACACAACATTTGTTGTGTATACCATCGCTCCTCCAAGGAATATTGTAAGCACAGCAAGCAAGATCAAAAGAACGGGTTAACCAAAATATCGATGCATCGGCATTTCGGAGGAAAATTAACTAAAAAAAAAATATTTACAAATAATCACTGGCCACACGTGACTTTGGATGCGAAGCGGGATGCGAAGCGAAAAAGATTCCCGGCCTCCGGCAGGGGAATCTCTCGCCCCGCTTGGAGCACGGTTTAGGGGCGGGGTCGGGGCGGGGTCGGGGTGGCGCCGCATGCAAAATGGAGGATCGTGCGGACAACACCGATCCATTCGCGCAGAAATCACGGCTCGCCGCGCAGCGAGAGGTTCGTGAAGTGACGGCCTTAGACTTTGCACTTTTACATACATGATGGTATTTGTTGCAACTCTGCACAGTTCCATCGTCCACACATTGCAGTTTTTTTAATTGCCTCAAAACTCAATGTCCCACCTGACAGTGTAGGACAGTGATGGCAAACCTTTAGAGACCGAGTGCCCAAACTGTGATTCAACACCCACTATTTTTTTTTTGCAAAGTGCCAATATGGCCATTTAACCTGAATACAGGTGGCTGTGAAGGGGTGATATCGGGGGGGGGGGGCACAAAAAGGGCTTCGAGTGTCACCTTTGGCACCCATGCCATAGGTTCACCAACCCTGGTGTAGGATGTGGATACAACAAACATACAGGTGCTTGTTTTGTACTGTGTTTACAGATGCCTCAGATGTGTTGATAACAAACAACTTCTCCCTCAAGTGTCCTGTTGTGACAACACCCTGGATTCAGGAGAAATACATATGTAAATTATCAGCCAATCCCAGCAGGAGGGCGGGGGATTGTATGGTATAAAAAGGGTGGAGCCTGGTCTGTGAAGAGTTAGTAGTTGTTGTTGAGAGCTGAGAGTGCTGAGAGAGCACAGCTCTGTTAGAGTTCAGTCAGGCAGGTTAGGTGTGAGGGCTTTACTATTTAATGGTTATTAAAGACAGGGAGGCTTGAAGAGTTGAATTAATCTATTTTATGTTTAAGGCAATGCATATCAACTTCAGTCATTATTGTATTTATTTATTTTCTCAATAAACTTCATTATTATTTTTATATTATACATCTGAGTCTGTCCCAGTTCATAAGGCGACGATTTTAAAAGGTGGCAGCATTACCAAGGGGATCCTGTGAAGATAAGTTGGTTCTGTACGCTTCACATTTTCATCACAATCACACGGTTAAAAGGGAGGTGCCGTCACACCTGTTACCAAGGTTTTGCCATCCTTGACAATCTTGCATTTGTTTTCTCCAAACTGTACTCCAAATCCCATTTTTACTAATGCTAAAACACTTAGCAGATTTGCACTTTAGAGAAGGAATATACAACACTCTATCAAATTCATATTCAAGAGGTTTAAAAAAAAACAGTTTACCTTCTCCTCGCATCTTTGCCTGAATTCCATCAGCAAGTGTCGATCCCTAGAATAAAACAATATTAGGGATTTGACTAGACTTTTATCATTTACACAATGAATGGATGCCCCAGAGTCTATTATAAACAGGCCCTGCTGTGAGTGCTGTGTACATTAATGACAGACACCTGGTTATTTTTATCCTCCTGCTGCCTTTCCTTGGCCCTCCTTGCTTGATGAAAAGTGTTTCTTTGGGGAAGTGGCAGTGACCTGTCTGCCAGAATAAGTTCTTCCCTGGGGATGGATGGGGGATCTGAGCCCCGTGATCCCCGTGCACCATCCCCACATTTGAATTCTCAGAAATTATAGGTTGTGTATCCCTCCTTCGACATTAAATTCATTTTTGAAAGACAGGTAAATTTGTTGTGAATTTATCAAGGGCAGCAATGAGTTGTTATTTGCGGTCCACTTGTCTCTGACAAAGGGTGAGCCTGTGAATGAGCTACCTCCAAATTGCCCTACCATCAGCAGCTCAGTTCTTCCAAACTCAAGAGGAACCAGAGCTTTCTTGTCAGAGTTACATCATCTGATATTTGATACGTTTTCCTGCTGCCTTCAACTTTTCTTAGCATTATAGCAAGATAATATTTAGTAACAGATGGAAGTTTCTGAAAATATGTAGAACAAAGGATACCTTCAACATGTGGGTCTGTGTGGAAGCTACAGTCTTTGGTATCCTGAGGCTCTCTAGACACTGTGAGAAGCACACACAACAATTTTGCAAACTAAATTAAGCCTATGTTGGTGCACAATATATACACAGCGACAGGCTAGGATGTGGGAAGTATGGGTTGGAATCTGTCAGAGCCAGGACATGGGAAGAAATACAAAACAGGCAAAATGCCCAGACCAAAGGGTTTGAGCTAGGTCAGCGCTCAAGGGCCAGTAACACTGGAGCTGGCAACAGGGGGAAAACAGTCCCATGGTGGCAGAGAGCTCTTGAAGGAGGCACTGTAGCCCAGAAACAGTTTAACAGCCTGTGGCTAGGAAGACCACCTTGCACACCTGTAGCGATACAAACTCTGCAACACATGGATTGGGTGCAAGCATCTCTTGAGTCCCAGGCATGTTCCATGTCTATGCTTCTCTCGCCTGGGCTCAAGGCTTTTATTAGTTACAGTAAACAAGCATCGCAAGGGGTGGAGTGAGAAGCATTGATATAGAAGAGGCTACTTGCTGGTGGCCATGAAGCCGTGAATTCCATTGGTGGGGGAAGAGCTTATCTGAGGGTTGCAGGCAGCTGTTTGTCCTGCAACCCCATCTCACAGGCTTCCTGGCTGATCTGAGGGGAGATACAGACTGAGCTGGGCTTAGCTATGGAATCCATTACCCTCCATCCGGGGCCTTCCTGCTCAGATAGAGAGGTTAATGGCTCCCAAAAGCCTTACCCATGCAGGCAGCTGGGGTCAGGTCCTTCTGCCCAAGGGGATTTCTCTACACATGCCAACTCACGTAAGTAAAATTTATTTATTTATTTATTTATTTATTTATTTATTTATTTATTTATTTATTACGCTTTTATACCGCCAATTTCCCAATGGGACTGTAGGCGGTTTACAATAGAGCATCAATAAAACAATAAAAGAATAAAACAGCTGTAAAAAGCATCAATGAGGGGGGCAGCAAGAAAATAGCAGGACAGAGGGAAACCCCTCGACATGCAGCAGCAGGCAATATATATATATAAACCAGAAATAAGGTCGACATAGGCCTCCCTATACAGCAATGTTTTTAAAGCCTTTTTAAAGGCCAGCAGGGACGATGCAAGGCGCAACTCATTGGGTAGGTTGTTCCATAATGAAGGGCCAACAACCGAGAAGGCGTGGTTACGTGTCATCGATTTCCGCGCCTCCCTCGGCATGGCCACCCTAAGTGAGCGCGCCCGCGACATCCGCGTGGGTCTGGCCTCTGTTGATCTCTGGGAGATACGCTCCAACAGGTATTCAGGGCCCAAGCAGGGATGGGTTGGAGCATGTCTATGAGGAAAGGACTAACCAGAGCAAGGCAGGAGCAACTGGAACACACTGAGGCATGGACTGGAACAACTGGAGCATGGAGAAACATGCTGGAACACACTGAGACAGGACGAGCAACTGGAGCAGGCAGAAACATGCAAAGAGAGGGTAGGCAGACACCACCGGCACAGAGATCTTCGGAAGCAAGGCAAGAACAGGACTCGTAGGAGCAAAGGAGTGACACATCAAAGTACAAGAATCACCAGGACAATTTGCATTGCTACAGCTAAAGGCAGCAGTGAAGAAAACATGTATATAGATGCACCACTTAATTGCCCTTCAACTGCTCCCTGCAAGGTGCAGCAAGTTAGGTGTCCCTGATTCTGCAGGTACTGGCACAGTTTCTCCCTCCCTGACCTTGACAGAATCTCTGCTTGGCCATGAAGCTTACTGTTGGGGTTGACATTGGTAAAGCTACTCCATAGATATCTTTCTCCCTTGAAAACTCTCACTGTAAGTCAGCTGAAACTTGGAGACACATAAAATGCACATGGATAAACACCCTTTTAAAACCATATTATTATGCCTAAAGGTATGAGCAAAGTTGGGTTGGCCAAGGTCTCTAATCCGAAAGACTTTGTTTTTCAGTGGCTCATGAATTGTTCAGGTTCTTTACATGCCACAGTTTTGTATTTGGTTCTTTAGGATTTCATATCTATGGTATTTGCACAGGTGTTTTAAAATGCATTTAATTAATCTTTTAATACACAAGAGAGTTTTGAGGCACACTGAGAGACCTCTAATTTCCAGTACAGTTTCTGTTTGCTTTTCCCTGGCTGTAGAAAACAAATTACTCAATGTAATTTGCAATCCAATAAGCACAATTATGCCATTTTAGCACATTCATTCCCTGGCTTTCTTCACACCACTTTGTCATATGAAGCAGAGGAAGAAATAGCAAGGGAATATGATAAAGCTTTTTAAAAATAAGAAGAAGGGAAAGGATATAAATGAGGGCTAAAGAGAATTAAAAGTCCATTTATGAGATTAAATTGTCCACAGACGCTTTAAATTAACTTTGTGTGTTACAAACAAACATTACGTAGAAATCATATTAATAACCTTTTAAAAGCACTCTTTGCCACAGGTCAAATCATTGCACTTATATGTTCTCAGCTAGTTGCAAGAGTATAGTCACAGATCAAGGGTGCACATTAGAGATGGGCACGACCAGGGAAAATGACGTTTTCGAGTTGTTGTGTGTCGGAGCCGGCCCGTTTTGGCTCGTTTCCGTTTTTCGTGAAATTTTCCAAAAATTTGTCGTTTCGTTTGTCGTTTTTTCGTCTGTCGTTAGTACTGGTTTGGGGGGGGGCGGGCTCCTGGAGGCACCTCTCTGGGGTGGGTGCCTCCTCTGGCCCGCTATGAAGGGAAAGCGGGCTCCTGGAGGCACCTCTCTGGGGTGGGTGCCTCCTCTGGCCCGCTACAAAATGGCATGCATAGCCAATTGGATATGCATACCAAGTTGAGTAGAGAGGCACCTCTTTTTTGGGTGCCTCTCTCTGTTGACCACAGGCCCACTGCTAACTGAAGTGTCACAGTGCGCACACTGGGGGAAGGCTCCTCCTTAGTCTGGGCACTCTGTGGTCCACTAAGAAGGGAACTGTACTTGCGTGTGTAGTGCAATGCGAGTACAGATTTGGCTTAGGGTTAGGGTTAGCGCAAGGGCTAGGCTTAGGGTTGTTACGGGTAAGGTTAGGGTGAATTTGTGGGGTGCACCTCTGGGTGCCTCTCTGACCCACTAAGAAGGACAGTGTACTGGCGTATGGGTTCGGGTTCGGGTTAGGGTTAGGGTTCGGGCTACGGTTAGTGGGCTTTTTATGCCCGACAGGCACATCCCAGAAGTCTCGGTCAAAACCTGGCCAAGTGGCCATGCAATTGGTGGAATGGCTCCAAAAATTTGCATGGTCCACTCCCATGGCCAGCCCATCATTGCGCAGGTGTAAAAAAATAAAATAAAATAAAATCAATGGAGACGTTTTGTTGCAAGAAAAACCCACTGCTGCTACTGTAAAAATTCAGGCAGTTTTAAAATAGCTATATTTGCATGTTTCTGTGGTGCTTTGGTGTGTTTTTGGACCACCACGATTTCAAAATAAATAAATATTGCTTGCGGTCTCACCATTTTGGATCCCCTGCCCACACCTCATGGATGGCGAGTTGGCAAGACGACGAGGATGCGCAGCCCAGGAGAGGAGAGGGGGGAGGCCAGGGACAACCCCCCCCCCAGAAACCACCCCTCTGGTAGGTGCCCTCACTCAGGCCGGCATATTTTCGCCTGCTTTTTTGGCCGGGAATTGGTTTTTTTATTTTTAAAACTTTTTTTATGTGCCGCGCCGCTTGGCGAGTTGGTGAGACGACGAGGATGCGCAGCCCAGGAGAGGAGGGGGGGAGGCCGGGGACACCCCCCCCCAGAAACCACCCCTCTGGTAGGTGCCCTCCCTCAGGCAGGCATATTTTCGCCTGCTTTTTTGGCCGGGAATCGGTTTTTTTTATTTTTTAAACTTTTTTCCTGTGCCGCTTGGCATTGCACGATCGCTGCGATGCCGCCAGGAACGACCACGACAAATCTGACCCAATTTTTCTTTAGTCGGTTCGAGTTCGAGTTCTGGCGGAGTAATTGTCGTTCTTCGTTTCGTTACGTAACGGAAACGAGGATTTCGCCGAGTCGTGCCCATGTCTAGTGCACATCTTGGAAATTAATTCTGAACTAAAGAATGTGCAAAGGATTGCCCAGAAGGGAAGGCTATGATTGTACACAAAGCACTTCACTTTCTTGCTAAGTCTGATTACAAAAAGGTGCATATATACAGAAAGAGAGAGGGAGAGCTTAAGAATTCTAAATTTGTTTCTACATTCTGAAACCTTTTGCATTGGGACACGGCCAGGTTGCCCACAATCTGACAGTTCTAACATTACTGTCATTGTCTTTATCATTGCTGTCATTTCCTATCTTCGCACAGTTATTATTTTTATGGGTCCCCAGTGTGTTGTAGTGGATTGAGTAATGGATTAGGACTTCGGACACCTGAGTTCAGTTCTGTGGCTCTGCCGTGGAAACTTACAGAGAGGGGGAACTGACAAAACCACTCCTTACATGCCTCACTTACATTTAAACCTCTGATACGGTTGCTATAAGTGAGTTCTGAAATACAATTAGCAAAACTAGTCTTGACTGTTGAAAGATGCCTGTAGGTGTTCTTGTTTGAGGGATCTGAAAGCATATTGAGGGAATAAAAGAGGCCTGTGAGTGGGATCTCTCTGAAAATGGTGAATGTGATGTATTATTTGCATACAGTAAGTTGTTGTTGTTGTTCAATCATTCAGTCATGCCCGACTCTTCGTGACCCCATGGACCAGAGCTCGCCAGGCCTTCCTATCTTCCACTGCCTCCCGGAGTTTTGTCAAATCCATATTGGTTGCATCGAGGACACCATCCAACCATCTCGTTCTCTGTCGTCCTCTTTTCCTTTTGCCTTCAATCTTTCCCAACATCAGGGACTTTTCCAAGGACTCCTCTCTCCTCATGAGGTGGTCAAAGTACTGGCGCCTCAGCTTCAAAATCTGTCCTTCCAGTGAACATTCAGGGTTGATTTCTTTTAGGATGGATAGGTTTGATCTCCTTGCAGTCCAGGGGACTCTCAAGACTCTCCTCCAGCACCACAGCTCAAAAGCATTGATTCTGCGGCGATCAGCCTTCTTTAATTTTTTTAAATTCCATGGACAGAAACAAAAGGCATACAGTAAACTTTGGTTTTATTCAGTGTTTCCCCCCCCCTTACTTTCAGAATGCATTCATGTCATCCATAAGCTATGGGGTGTTTAAATTGTCTCTCAGACTACAGAAAGATATATTGTATATCCTTGGAGGGAGAGAAAGCTGCCTTCTCAAGTCTCCCCCTGTTAGCCTACAGCAGCGTTGGCGAACCTATGGCACAGGTGCCAAAGGTATCACTTGGAGCCCTTTCTGTGGGCACCCAACATCGCCCCTTCAGAGCCACCTGCATTCAGGATGAATTACTGTATTGGCACTTTGCAAAAAAATAGTGGGTTCTGAATCACAGTTTGGGCACTTGGTCTCTAAAAGGTTCGCCTTTACTGGCCTACACCATCCAGTGCAGATGCTTCCTTGATGTCAGGAGGCAGGGGGAAGCAGGAGTGCGAGAGAAGTGTGTCGGGGAAATTCTGCAAGTTAAAGTCCAGAGATGCAAAATCACCACACCTCAACCGACCATTAACAGGAAGAAGACATTAAATAAGGAGGTTGATAGGGAAAGAAAGAATGTTTCCCTTCAGAAAGAAAAAAGGACGCATTAGCAAACACTGGTTATTCCCCTTACTCAGCAGAGTATTGGTTCAAGGTGTTGGTTTTGGTTTGCAAAACCCTCCATGGCTTGGGGCCTGAGTATCTGGCAGAGCGCATCTCCCAAAGGCCAGTGTCGGCCCAGCCCACCAGAGCATCTTTGGCGCTTTTGCTCCGGGTGGCCAATCCCTGGGAGGCCCATAGGGTTTCCACCTATAATTGGGCCTTCTCAAGGGCCGGCCTGGCTATGTGGAATAAACCACCTTGTGAAATTTGCCAAGTTGAGCCCCTAACAGCTTTTTAAAAAGCACTAAAGGCCTGGCTTTTTAAAGAAGCATATGGCGATCGGTAATGTAATGTGTTGTTTGTTATATTTTTCAAAAGTTGTGGTTAGAGATGGGCACGACTTGAAAAAAATTTTTTTCGAGTTGTCGTTAGTCGGGCCAGTCCCATTTCGGGTCGTTTCCGGTTTTCGCGAAAATTCGCAAAAAATTAGTCAGTACGTTTTTTTGTTTTTTCGTTGTCGTTAGTACTGGTTTTTTGGGGGGGGTAGCGGGCTCCTGGAGGCACCTCTGTGGGGTGGGTGCCTCCTCTGGCCCGCTATAAAGGGAAAGTGGGCTCCTCACCCACTAGGAAGGGGAAGCAGGCTCCAAGAGACCCCTCTACATGGGGGTCTCCCTTCCTCACCTGCTGCTGCTGCAAAATGCTATGCAATAGCCATATGGATATTGCATAACATAATGTGCAGACGTGAGACCAGTGTGAGAGTGATAGGGTCATACCTTCCCTTCACAAGGCTCCCGCACCACCATGTCTCACACAGAAGGGAATTGTACTTGCTGCGTGTAGTGCAATGCAAGCAAGTAGATCTGGCTTTAAG
Organism: Phrynocephalus guinanensis; assembly: GCA_037367245.1. Taxonomy (NCBI): domain Eukaryota; kingdom Metazoa; phylum Chordata; class Lepidosauria; order Squamata; family Agamidae; genus Phrynocephalus; species Phrynocephalus guinanensis. The sequence continues at coordinate 166,294,383 of CM074733.1, forward strand.
GTGGCTTAGTGCAAGAGCTAGGGTTAGGCTAGTGACGGGTAAGGTTACGGTGGACTAGTGGGTTGCACCTCTGGGTGCCTCTCTGACCCACTAAGAAGACAGTCTGTGACGTATGGGTACGGAGTCAAGGGTTAGGGTTAGGGGGGCTAGGGCAGGTTTTAGGGGGCTTTTTGGCACATCCCAGAAGTCTCCATGGCCAAGTGGCCATGCGATTGGTGGGATGGCTCCAAAAATTTGCATGGTCGTCCACTCCCACATGGCTGGCCACTCGGCCAGCCCATCATTGCACAATGCGCAGGTGTAAATAAAATAAAATTAAATAAAATCAATGGAGGACAGAGGAGGAGAGGAGAGACATTTTGTTGCAAGAAAAAACCCACTGCTACTGTGAAAAATCTGGCAGTTTATAAATTTTCGCGTGTTTCTGTTGTGCTTGTGTGTTTTTGGACCACGATTTCAAAAACAATATTGCGTTTGCCGCCCCATTTTGGATCCCCCGCCCGCACCGCATGGCATGGCGATGGCGACTCGCGAGTCCGGCTGCCCAGGACGGGGGGGGAGGCGGGACCCCCCCCTCCAGAAACCACCCCTCCGGTAGGTGCCCTGCGCCCTTAGTCAAGCAGGCATTTTTCCGCCGGTTTTTTGGCCCGGGAATGGGTGGGGGGAGAGTTTAAAAGTGTTTTCCTGTGCCGTCCGTGCCGCTTGCTTGCGCTTTAATTGCGGCGGCCGGCGGCGAGACTGGGCTTTTTGCTGGCTGCGAGCCTGCGGCGAGTCCCACCAGAGCAGCCCAGGACGGGGGATGAGGGGGGAGGCCGGGGACCTCCAGAAACAACCCCTCTGGTAGGTGCCCTGAGGCACGGCAGGCATTTTCCCGCCTGCTTTTTGGCCGGGAACCGGGTTTTTTTAACTTTTAAAAACTTTTTTTCTGTGCCGCGTGTGGCATCGCGCGATCTCGCGATGCAAGGAACGAGCACGACAAATCAGACCAAAATTGTTCGTTCGTCGGTTCGAGCTCGAAGTCTGGGGGAGTAATTCCCGTTACCGTTTCCGTAGAGTAACGGAACCGAGTAACGGAAACGGAAACGGAAATACCGCTAAGTCGTGCCCATCTCTAGTTGTGGTATTTGGCAATAAAAGGAAACAATATAAGTGGTTTTTAGAGGGCAAGGAAATAGAACAGACTGGGACATATAATTACCTTGGCGTAGTTTTTTCCTCAACAGGTTCCTGGTCTCAGCAGATAAAGAAGAATGAAGCAAAAGCTTTAGTAGCAGTTAACACCCTGAACAAGCTACTTAATTATAAATATCCAGGATCCCTCCAACCAGTTATAAAAATATTTAAAGGAAAAGTGCTGCCCATGCTATGCTATGGTGCAGAAATATGGAGTCTTGGAAGTAGTAAGAAAGTTGAAAAGGTGCAAAATAAATTTATAAGGGGAATTCTAGGGGTGACAAGAACTACACCGGCCCATGCGGTCAGAGCAGAACAGTATATGATCTATGTCTTATTAGAGTATTTAACTATTGGATTAAGCTATGCCAGATGTCTTATGATAGGTTGCCTAAGATGTGTCTATCTGAACAAATGACTAATCCTGTAACTAAATCTTGGTTTAAGAATTTTTCGCAAATGCTTACTAACCATGGGTTAAGTGTTGAGGCTCTTAGCTTAAGTAAATCAAACTGTAAAGTCGCATTCAAACAAAGAGTGTTTGATATTAGAGCCCAATTAGATCTGGCTGCCTTGGCCTCGGTGCGATCCCTAAAGTGGTTATCAACATCTAAGACAATTTTCCAGGCAGAAAAATATCTTTTCTTCTCTATGAAAAGAGAGTATCATATTGCATTCACTCACCTTCGTTTCGAGCTAATGGACTCAGCAATGTTACAAGGCAGATATTGAGGTATACCAGTACAAGATAGATTGTGTATTTGTGGGGAGGCTAAAGTGGAAGACTTGGCACACTATGTTCTGCATTGCCAACTGTATACTAATATTAGAAAATTCTATTTAAGCCCCTATCCTAGATGCTGGGGGAATTGGGATGATAAAAAGAAACTTGCCTATTTGTTATGTGGGAGAAATCATCATTTAACACATAAAGTTGGAATTTTTGCAGTAAAAGCAGCAATTCTGAGGAAGCAGGTGGTTAGTAAGGGTGTGATCTAGTTGGATCAAGATATATATTAAATGTGAATATATCCCTTGTAGCTCTTGAGCAAGAACTATGTAATATTATTGTTTTAATGCATTGTATTTGTATATTTATCAGTATTTGGATGTGCGTGTTTTTATCTTGTGGTTTTGAAATGGTCTAATCGACTTATTCAATAAAGAATTGTTGTTGTTGTTGTTGAATATTTTTCCTGCTACCCTTTAGCTTTTTGCCTCTTGCCGGGCTTTTATGTGTTATTACTTGTTCATTTGCTTTTGTAATTTACTGGTTTGTTTTCTGTTCTTAATTGTTGATTATTTGGCTTTCATGCATACCACCCAGAGTCCCTTCTGGGAAATCAGAGTGGTCTAGAAATGCAAAAAACAAACAAACAAACAAATAAATAAATAAATAAATAAATAAATAAATAAATAACAACCATAGCATAGAGAAATGTAGAGAAATCAGCTATGTCCACATCTCCTATGTATCACATGTTTTTCTTTCCAACACTAAGTAACCCTTTGCTATCATAAAATAATCTTGAAGATGCCCTCTTGAAGATGCCCTATGATAAAATAATCTTGAAGATAAGTGTAATAAATAAATAAATAAATAAATAAATCTTGAAGATGCCCTAAGCACATCCGATCTCGCCTGATTTTGGAAGCTAAGCAGGATCAGCCCTGGTTAAGTACTTGGATGGGAGACCTCCAAGGAATACCAGGTGCTGTAGGTGCCTGGAGTAGGAACTGGCAAACCACTCCAGTATTCCTGCCAAGAAAACTCCATGGACATGGGGTCACGAAGAGTCGGTAATGACTGTAACGACACAACACACACATTTAAGGCAAACCACTCCAATATTCCTGCCAAGAAAACTCCATGGATGTGGGGTCACAAAGAGTCAGTCACGACCGTAGTGACGCAGCACACAATGTATCTTTACTTATACAGTACTCACAATTTATAGTTACAATCGGAAGATTTTTTAAAAAGGGAAATAGAGTCTCCCCCCCACATGGAAACCTCCAATATTTGTTGCCTAGACAAAGAAAAAAGGTCTAACAATACAAAAAATGGGAGCAAACAAAGAAATAGGATGAGGGGGTGTGGGGACTTACCTCAGAGATGTGAAAAGAATTCTATCACTCAAGTTAGTGACAAAGAACAATCATATTATGTTGTAAAAGCCCTCTTCCAATTACATGCAGTCAAAAATGCATCAAAAATTATCTCAATAGAATGAATGCTGCTGCTCATTTTCCACAAACATGAGCTTAGCATGGCTTTAGAATAGATAGTTTTTTTTCCTTTGTACCTTTGTATCTCAACTCTTCAGAGAAAGAGAGAAGAGAGAGAGAGAGATTAAAATGTCAATACTAATCTATAATATTAAAAATCTGTCTATACATTTTGATTGACACTGAGGGGTTGCTGGGATTTGAGCTTCCTCTTTCAAAATAAACCATGCAAATCCAGTCCTAGACCAGAAACCACCACAAAGCTGTGTTATATGTTAACGATTTGGCCCATAATTGATGAAAAGCAGCAAGAAAGTGCTCCCTGATGTTCCATCAAGTGCTCTTCCAGCCAGCACATGTCCAGGTGTAAATAAATAAATAAATAAATAAGCTACCACTCAATTTACATTCTGCGAAGTTTGCAACCTATTTCGCGCCAAGCGATGATAACCATTATGCACATTGGTTTAAATAAGATTAAGTATCTGAACTGCATTCATTATTTTGCCTAAAGCATGATTTATTCATGTCATAGTTTCACTGTGGATTAACTATTGTATATGGTGGCTTAGTGATATCCCTTCAGAAATTTGCTTTCTTCCACTTTCTATTTAAAACTTAGTATCTGAAATACAAAAAGGCTTAAAAATTAATCTTGTTACCGACATTTGTCTCTGCAAGGTGTGTGTGTGTGTGTGTGTGTGTGTGTGTGTGTGTGTGTGAGAGAGAGAGAGAGAGAGAGAGAGAGAGAGAGAGAGAGGGCCACACAATTTTGACAGCTGACCCTGTCCCACTTGGCTTGCTGATTAACTTTGATGGCAAAGGGGTCTGTGTAAGGATGTGTTTGGGGCATGGGTTCAGATTGTGCAATTATGGGCTAACGCTGAGCTCAGGGGTCTGCTGAACCAAGAAACCACACTGACGCATTAGCTCTTGGGGAGAAAAGGTGGCCACAGCTTGTATTGCCATTGGTGACACTAAGACACTGCAGTATTCTGGCCAAGCATTGGGTCGGATCCATTTTCATCGGGGGACCCGCCTCCCCCCCCCCCCGATGCGCAGGTGACACCTTCAAGTGGCAGCACCCTTGATCTCGGCTTCCGGACATCCCCGTGGGCATAAACTCCTTCGGGGTTTCCTCGCTAAGCCACGCAGAGCCGCTGACTGATGTCCCACCCGAGCTGGGACATTACTTGCTCTCTCCCGTGGGTCCACTGTCCGACCTGTTGCTCCCAAGCTGCGCAGGCTCCGTCCTGCTGCCGCATCAGCCTGGATCCGGCCCCAATGCCTCCAAACTGCCACTAGAGACGAGCTGGGTGAAAAAATATTTTCTTTTGTCTGTTCTCACTCTCCCAACCCACAGCTTGAGTGGATGTCCCCTAGTTCTGGTATTTTGGGAGAGGGAGAATAGCTTCCCTCTATCCACTTTACTCATGCCCTGCATTATTTTGTACGTCTCAATCATATCCCCCCTCAGGCGCCTTTTTTCCAGACTAAAGAGCCCCAAATGTTTTAGCCTTTCCTCATAAGGGAGGTGCCCCAGCCCAGTAATCATTTTAGTCGCTCTCTTCTGCACCTTTTCCAGTTCCACTATGTCTTTCTTGAGATGTGGTTATTTATTTATTTATTTATTTATTTATTTATTTATTTATTTATTTATTTATTTATTTATTTATTTTCACACTTATATACCGCACCTATTCACCACAAGTGGGACTCAGGGTGGTTTACAACCAATAAAATAAAACAGTTAAAAAGCTAAAACATCAGTACAGGCACAGAGAAGTACAATCAAGAGGGCCAAAAACAAAAACAAAAAAAACTAATCAGTGCCAAAAGCATCCCGAAAACAATAGCGTCTTTTATTTTTCCTGAACGACGCCAGGGATGGAGCCTGCCGCAGCTCGTTCGGAAGCTTGTTCCAAAGAGGAGGTGCCGCCACCGAGAAGGCCCATCCACGTGTGCTGGTTTTACGGGCCTCCCTCAGGGTGACGGTCCGGAGCGAAAGGGCCAAAGAGGAACGGGTGGGTTGGGCCGGATCTAATTGTCGGGGGAGACGCTCTGCCAGATAAGCAGGGGCCAAGCCATGGAGGGTTTTGTAAACCAAAATCAACACCTTGAACCTTATCCGGGAGGCAACGGGCAACCAGTGCAGGCAGGCCAGGATGGGGGTGGCGCGGTCATAACGACGCGCACCGACCACCAGCCTGGCCGCCGCATTCTGGACCCGCTGCAATCGCCGGACAAGGTTCAAGGGGAGCCCCATGTAGAGAGTGTTGCAGTAATCCAGCCTCGACATGACCAGCGCCTGTACCATTGTCCTCAAGGAGCTCTCATCGAGGTACGGGCGAATCTGGGCGATAAGCCTAAGATGGTAAAAGGCCGACCTGGTCATGGCTGACACCTGAGATTCCAGGTTCAGATCTGAGTCCAGGATGACGCCCAGATTCCTCACTCTTTGCGCCAGCTGGAGGGCGGACCCGCCCAGACTGGGAAGAGGGCCACAGTACCCCTCCGAGCCGCCCCCGAAGAACAAAACCTCGGTCTTTCCAGGGTTGAGCCTGAGTCTGTGCGTCCTGGTCCAGTCCAAAACCGCAGCCAGGCAATGATCAAGGGTCCTGACGGCCTCCACTGCACTGGTGGAAAAGGAGAGATAGAGCTGCGTGTCATCAGCGTACTGATGACAGCAGACTCCAAAACTCCAGATGATCTCTGCCAGCGGCTTGATGTAGATGTTAAAGAGCATTGGGGAGAGGGACGACCCCTGAGGCACCCCACAAGAGAGTGTCCAGGGAGCCGACAACTCACCCCCCAAGCTCACACACTGGGTGAGACCCTCAAGGAAGGAACGGAGCCAGGACAAAGCCAGACCCCCAATCCCCACCTCTGAGAGCCGCTCCAGCAGGATACCGTGGTCGACGGTATCAAAAGCCGCTGTCAGGTCAAGAAGGACCAGCAGGGTAGAGCAACCCCTGTCAGCCCTCCTCAACAGATCATCATGCAGAGCGACCAGGGCCGTCTCGGTCCCATGACGCGGCCTAAACCCGGATTGGAAGGGATCCAGGACATGGTTCTCCTCCAGGAACGACTGGAGACGCAGGGCGGCAACTCGCTCAATCACCTTGCCCAAAAAGGGAACATTGGCTATGGGATGATAGTTGGACATGTCGTCCACAGCCAAGCCGGGTCTTTTAATAATGGGCTTCACCACGTCTCCTTCAGAAGACTGGGAAAAATCCCATCCCTGAAGGAAGCTGAGGCAATTAGTGAAGCCCATTTCAGAATTGTACACAATACTCCAGGTGCGGCCTTACTACTGTCTTGTATAAAGCAAAAAGCAAAGTATTCTGCTTATATACCGCCCCATACTACTACAAGTAGTCTCTGGGCGGTTTACAATTTTAATTACAGAGTGCAGGCTACACATTGCCCCCCCCCCAGCAAGCTGGGTACTCATTTTACCGACTTCGGAAGGATGGAAGGCTGAGTGAACCTTGAGCCTGCTACCGGGGATTGAACCCAGGTCGTGAGCACAGTTTTACTTGCAGTACAGGCATTTAACCACTGCGCCACGAGGCTCATTATAATGTTGGCTGTTTTATTTTCAACCCCCTTTTTGATAATCCCTAGCATGGAATTGGCCTTCTTCACCGCTGCCACACATTGGGGAGACACCTTCATGGAGCTGTCCACCAACACACCAAGATCTCTTTCCTGATCTGTCACGGATAACTCAGAGCCCATGAGTTGATAGATAAAGTTTTGATTTTTTGCTCCAATATGCATTACTTTACATTTGGCTACATTAAAATCGCATTTGCCATTTCGTAGCCCCTTCCACCAGTTTGGAAGGATCCTTCTGGAGCTCTTCACAATCTTCTCTGGTTTTTACCACACGGAAAAGTTTGTCATCTGCAAACTTGGCCACCTCACTGCTTATCCCTGTCTCAAGGTCATTTATGAACAGATTGAAAAGCACCGGTCCCAGGACAGAGCCCTGGGGCACACCGCTTTTCACTTCTCTCCATTGTGAAAATTTCCCATTGACACCTACTCTTTGTTTCCTGGATCTCAACCAGTTCTCAATCCATAAGAGGACCTGCCCTCTTATCCCCTGACTGTGCAATTTTCTCAGCAGCCTTTGGTGAGGGACTCTGTCAAAAGCCTTTTGAAAATCCAGATAGACTATCTCCACCTGTTCACCCAAATCTACATGCCTGTTGACCTTTTCAAAAAATTCTAAAAGATTTGTCAGACAAGACTTACCCTTGCAGAAGCCATGCTGATTTTTTTCCTGCAAGTTTTGTTCTTCTATGTGTTTTAAGATTTTCTCTTGGATGAGGCTTTCCACCATCTTCCCTGGGACAGATGTAAGGCTAACTGGCCTGTAGTTTCCCGGGTCCTTCCCCTCCTTCCTTTTTTAAAAATTGGTGTGACATCTGCTATCCTCCAGTCCCCCGGCACTGTGGCCGTTTTAAGAGACAAGTTGCATATTACCATTAAGAGATCTGCAATTTCATTTCTCAGTTCCCTAATAACCCTTGGGTGGATGCCATCTGGGCCCGGGGACTTGTTAATCTTCAATTTATCAATTAGTCCTAAAACATCCTCTCTTTTAACCTGTATTTGATTTAATTCTTTAGTCAAGAGGGGCGATTCAGGCAGTGGAATCTGTTCGAGGTCTTCTGTCGTGGAGACAGATGCAAAGAACTCATTTAATTTCTCTGCAATTTCCAAGTCCTCCTTAATCTCCCCTTTTCCTCCCTCACCATCCAGAGGGCCAACTGGTTCTCTGGCAGGTTTTCTACTTCTAACATATTTAAAGAAGCTTTTATTATTACCCTTTATATTGCTAGCCATGCATTCCTCAAAATCTTTCTTTGCCTCTCTTATCATCTTCCTACATTTCTTTTGCCAGAGTTTGTGTTCCTTTTTATTTTCCTCATTTGGGGAGGATTTCCATTTACAGAAAGACCTCTCCTTGCACTTTAGAGCCTCTCTAACTCCACTCGTTAACCATGCCGGTGCCCTCTTGGACTTAAATGAGCTCTTCTTTCTTTGTGGTATGCCCTTGTGCTGGGTCTCTGTTACCGTTGTTTTAAACAGGTTCCATGCACTCTGAAGAGATTGGATTCTTCCAACCTTCCCCTTCAATTTCTTTATGCTAAGGATGAGATCTACTGCCTTCTGTTTTGTGAGATCATTCTCGCCCAGCTGCACTATTAAGACATTGGGAGGGCCCTGTTCCCTGATGCTTCTCCAGATGGTTGGCAGTAACTGGTTCCAACGCATCCCCCTTTTACGCAGCCATGAGATTTTGGGAGCTTGAGCGAAGCCCAGGTGTTCTCCAGCTGGGGATCTAGCTGCCCAGTTCCAAGCCCAGTGCAGAATGCTGTGCCCGACAATCCATACTAGAGATGGGCACGACTCAAAAAAATGGTGTTTTGTTTGTTGTTTAGTGGGTCCGTTTCGGTTCGTTTTCGTTTTTCGTGATTTTTTGCAAAAAAATTCATTTTCGTTTCATTACGTAACGAAACGAAAAAACGAAAATGAAAAATTGCTGTTTTGTTAGCATTCATTATAGTTCAATGTATTTGCTGCAACGAAAACTAAACACACGACAAAATTTCTGTTGTTTCGGTTCGTTTCGTTTCATTTTGGAGACAAAATTCGTTTTCGTTTCATTACGTAATGAAATGAAAAAACGAAAATGAAAAATTGCTCGTTTCATGTCCATCTCTAATCCATACTTGTCTTGCAGAGCCTGTGACGGAAACTAGAACAAAAATGATGTCAAATTGGATTTACCCACACTGCATATATATCCTTGGTAAGTGTTTTACCTCCATCTGCCTATCTCCTGGATTTTATGGGGTGGGACCCCTACTGCCGTGGCTTGGGATGCTATCCCAATGCGGAAAGAGTGAGTGCCGAAATCTGTGGGGGGAAAACCCACTTTGCCCAAAGCCCTCTTGAGCACCCCGGTGAACTGGTACCTTGTTAGTGGGTGACCGTCTTCATAGATCAGCAGAGGGCCTTCTTTTGCTGGTCTCACCTCCAAGAAGGCCCTCAGTGCTTGCACCGGTCATGGGGCGGGCCCGTTTTGTGCGCGCAGCCTAATGCTTGCGCCAGCACCAGCCTGGTCTGTTTTTGATGAGCTGAGGAATAAATGCACCTGATCATCCCCCATACTGACATCGGAGAAGCGCAGGGCTCTGTTGCTTGTGTCACTGCACGAATCGGCTACCAGCTCGCCCACCCTGAAGGCGCCGTAAAACACTAAGGTGAAAGCTGCTTGGAATAGAGTGGTCTCGTAACTGGACCAGCATACTGTCTCTAGTTGCTTTAGGATCGCTTTTAGAATGTCTAGAGTCAGTGGCTTCCTTCTGTCTAGGGTTCTGGGAGCCTGTCTTCCCCACCCTTTTAGCGCCTGTCTCACTAATGGGTTTTTGCCCAGGTCCCAGTTGCCATTGAATTCGTTGAAAAATGACAATGCCGCTAGGTGCACCCTTAGGGCCCTGATGGACTTTCCCTCGCAGCGTAGCATGTGTAAGTATCTCAGTATTGTTGTCTCACTGAGTGGGTTATCAGCTGGGATGCCCAGCTGGGCGGTGAAGCTTTGGAAAGATTTCCAAGCATTGCGGTATGCTTTTAGGGTGGCAGGTGCGATGGAGTTGAGGGCGCCCTGGATGACATCTTGTTCCCAAGGTTCCATAGCTCGTTGGGGAACGGGTTCGGCTCGTTGTTTGCTTGAGGGGCAAGATGCCGGAACCTGTCGAGCCGGAAGCGAGATAATTCATCCGCAATCCCATTAACGAGCCCGGGGACAAACTTAGCTGAGAAGTGGATGTTAGCCTGTAGGCATAAGAGTACTAGCCTGTGTACCAAACCCATGACCCGCTCAGATCTAGAAGACTGATGGTTGATAATGGCGACCACTGCTTGGTTGTCACACCAGAATCGGACCCTTTTATCCCGAAGCTGTTTTTGCCAGATAGTGACAGCAACTACTATGGGGAATAACTCTAGGAATGTCATATCCCTGAGGATGTCTGTACCCTGCCAGTGCTCTGGCCATTTGCGGGCACACCAGTGCCCCTCAAAGTATACGCCAAAGCCTATGGCCCCCGCTGCGTCCGAGTGGACTTGGAGCGAATCGCCCAAGTGGCACGGTAGCCGCCATATGACTGTGCCATTAAAACTTTCCAGAAACTCTTGCCATACCCTGAGGTCTTGCTTTAAGCTTTTTGTGAGTCTCAGGTGGTGATGGGGGGGGGCAGTGATCCCTGCTGTGGCACGAGCTAGCCTAGCGCAGAATGCTCTGCCTGGGGCCACTACGCGGCATGTGAAGTTGAGGTGGCCTAGAAGTGACTGCATATCCCTCAGTGTGACTTTGGTTTTTTGTAGGGTATTAGCAATTTGTTTTTTAAGGGCTGCAAGCTTGTCCGGGGGGAGACGGGACACGCCCACCCCTGTGTCAATTTTGATCCCCAGGTATGTAATTTTGGGTGTTGGGCCCTCGGTTTTTTCTTTTGCTAAAGGTACCCCAAGCTCGCCTGCTAGATTCTGGAACATATGGAGAAGGTCTGAGCATTCTTGTGTGCCGCCTCTGCCAATCAAAAGGAAATAATCTAAATAATGTGTAATGGCCCCGCCCTGGGCCCTCGGCCTGGCGGCCCACTCAATGAATGAGCTGAAGGTTTCAAATGCCGCAGAAGCAATGGAGCAGCCGAAGGGCATGGCATTGTCTACGTACCATTTGCCCTCAAACTTGCTGCCCAGCAGAGCAAAATCGTATGGATGGACGGGGAGCAGGCAGAAGGCAGATTGGATGTCACACTTAGCTAGCAGAGCACCTTTACCATGGAGCCTGACCAGGTTGATGGCCAGATCAAAGCTGTTATATTTCACTGATGTGAGGTCTGGGGGGATTGCATCGTTTACTGATGCTCCCCTGGGGTATGACAAGTGGTGAATTAGCCAATATTCCCCAGGTGTCTTTTTGGGGACTACCCCAAGCGGGGATACTCTAAAATCTGGTAGTGGGGGGCTGTCAAAAGGGCCTGCCATTCTGCCTGCCATGATTTCCTTGTTGATTTTTTGCCTGACTATAGCAGGGAATTCCTTTGCCGATTTCAGGTTGGGGGCATTGAATGGGGCTCGTTGGCCCGTGTAAGGGATCCTGAAACCTTTATTAAAGCCCTCCTTCCTTTTGGGATAGGCTAACGCTAATGGCGCCAGTGCTGATGTTTGAATAGGGGTGTCTGCCAGTTCCCTGAGGCAGTCGGGAGGCTCCTTGTTATTTGCGGCCTGATGAATGTGGCTGGGATGAGGTTGCTGGCTGCAGCCTTGTTGGAGATATTTGGTTTTGATGGGGGCCTATTCCCCCGAAAGTGCTGCTGGGCGCTTTTTTTGCTTATGGCATGCCAGCCTGGGATGCGAGCCCGCACAAATGTCGCATTCATGGTCAAATTTACATTTAGCTCTCGCGCACTTGCCAACTTGAAACTCCCAGCATGCCCTTTTTGAAGGTTCCTTTTTGTGCCAGCGGGGTTTTTTACCACCCTCCTGCCTGCTTTTCATATGAGGCCCGACCTCCCACAACCAGAGTTTACTATGTACCAGGTCCCATCTGGTGTTAGAACTATTGATGCCCTTCTCCTGAATGCCTCGTCATATGCCAAAGCAGCCGCATCCCCCGCCTGCCTCTGAGCGCATAGCACGTTTTTAAGGTGATTATTCAAATTCCATGCCCTCTCAGGGTAAGCTGCCTGTACTATGCTTGCATATTCTGCGAAACCCTCCAGCCAGTTGTCAAATGTCCTCTCCCCTGTTTGAGATTTGGGCTTTTTCCTCTTATGCCTCCCCTTAATTTTACCTTCATCCTCATCAGGTTTTAGCAATGTGAAAACATCTACATAAAACCCTTGGAAGATGGCCTTCCGCACCCTCCTGCTGATGTGTAACCCAGGAGCCTCCTCGTCATCCATAAAGGATGATTTTTGCTGGCTCTCGTGGCCTTGTGCTCTTTCCCACCCTTTTGCCCTTAGGTATTTTTCCCTCTTGCGGGTGGCCCACCATGGAAGACCTGGCACCTCCGCAGCCTCCCCCCAGTAATCCCTGTCCCTTTCCTCCTCGTCGGAGGAAGACTCACTCGTTCACGAGTTGGTGGAGGAGTCGTCTCTCCGGCTCCTTCTGCCCTCGGATCGCGCAGCTGCCTGCTGTTTTTTCTTGCGCGGTGGGCTCTTTTCCCTCTCCGAAGAGGACTGTCTGACCGCGCTCGTCTCAACAGGCCTTGGGGAGGATGTCTCGGCCTGTGGTGAGGAAGCTGATGTGGTTAGGCTGTTGTTAGCGGTGCTTGACTGCGCAATGTTTACCAGGTGACTGGAAATCAATGCTAGAGCTTGGCCGAGATTCTGCAAGGTATTGGCTTGAGGTAGTTGCATACTGATCGCTTGCGCCAAATCCGCTATCTGACTGGTCATGCCTTCTGCGGCCCCCCCTCCCCAATTGTTGTTGGGGATGGCCTGTATCTGTTGGTTGGATTGGTGGCCTGGGCCCCCAGGGCCTCCTCCGTTGGTGTTGCCGCTGGCTTGGATCTGGTGGCTGGGTTGGTGACCTGAGCCCCCTGGGCCTCCCCCACTGTTGTTGCCAATGGCTAGGGTCTGCTGATTAGGCTGGTGGCCTGGGGCCCCTGGGCATCCCATGCTGTTGCTGCTGATGGCTTGGGTCTGCTGGTTGGGTTGGAGACCTGGGCCCCCTGGACCACCTCCACCGTTGTTGCCGATGGCTTGGGTCGGCTGATTGAGCTGGTGCTCAGGGCACCCCGTGCAGGCTGCGGGTGTACGCTTTCTAGCATTACGTCTGGGGGCCATGCTGTCAGCTGAGGCAGCGACTGATGCGGCTTATTGGGGGGGGCGTGAAGAGACTTTCGCCTGTGGGGTGTAGCCTGGTGCCAGCGACCCCTGGGCTTATGAGCAGCAGTTCCCGGCTCCCGGGTGTGCAGGCGCTTCCCGTCGGGCCGGCCCCCTTTTGAACCTCGCGCCCGGGCGGTGCGGGTGCATGCACAGGTCTGTAGTCCCCGGATGCCCGCCCGTGCCTACGTGAGGGGGCGGGCACCGGAATTCGCCAGGGCGCCCCACGTGACCTGGGAGCCGGCTTCCCTGGGTTCCATGTGGACGGCGCCATCTTCATCGCTGGGCCCAGCAGACCCCCGCCGCTGCCACCCACAACTCAGGACCAGGTAAGTTGGGTCCGTTTAATTCCAGCCTACACATTCTGGGGCAGAGATGGGGACTTCCCTCCCCCTTTTCCCTCCCTCTTTCATGCTGATAAACTGTCCTTTTGATGCACATCTCAAGTTCTAAGGGTTCCAGCCAATCTAATTTCTAGCCCTAGTGGCAGGGGTGTAAAGATTAGAACAGGCATGTCCAAAATCTGGCCTGGGGGCCAAATGCGGCCCAATTTAGAATTTTAAGTGGCCCTTAGCCTCTTCTCCCTGCCAGCTCAGCCTGTCACTCATCCCCACCATCCGGCACTTTCCTGTGCTGGCTAGAGACGTCAGCTTGCAGTTTTATGGTTTGCCTGCCCTCCCTGCCTCCGTCTATCCCCTCAGCCACCCGCCCTGCTTACCCGCTCCTGGCTCAGTTGCTGCAGGGGGGTAGGATATGTGAGCAGTGGTGCATCTTGGTTGCACGTGGGCCAATTCCTGGGCTGTGCAACTGGCACTGGACTCTTGGGCACCTTGAAACCGGAGCATTTGTGGCTGTTGCAGATGCACATGGACCATGCCCTTCCCCCCCCTTCTGGCTGAATGGTCGCGTCCCCCCCCCACATTTTCATCTCACCAAATCTGCCCCTCCATGCAAAAAGTCTGGACGCCCCTGGATTAGAAAGTTAGGAGAGGTTAGGAGAGATAGGGAAGCTGTAGAATGCCGAATACTGGATTACAGCTCCCATGATTGGCTGCCTTTGATTGTGCTGCTTACAGTGTGGCCGATGGGAATGGCAGTCCCTACACATCTGGAGAAACACACAGTGCCTACCTCTGCTATAGAGATGGGCATGAAATGAGCGATTTTTCGTTTTCATTTTCGTTTTTTCGTTTCATTACGCAACGAAAATGAAACAAAATTTTTTTTAAAACAAAACAAAAACAAAACGACCAAATTTGCCGTGTTTTTCGTTTTCGTTGCAGCAGATGCATTGAACTAAAAAGAATGCTAACGAAACAGCAATTTTTCGTTTTCGTTTTCGCTTTTTGTTTCGTTACCTAACGAAACGAAAACAAATTTTTTGCAAAAAACATCACGAAAATGAAAACGAACTGAAACGGACCCCTAAACGACCAAACGACAAACGAAACACCATTTTTTTGAGTCGTGCCCATCTCTACTCTGCTATTCAAGCAGAAGCAGAATGCCCCCAAAGACCAGATTTAACAAATCAAGTTGTTACCTTGGTTCCACAAGATTAGCCTCCAAAAATAGTTCAGACCTGACTTGCCCAAGGACCTGCTTGTTCATCTTTCTGGTTGTCTAGGGTTTCATAGGCTGGAACATGATATTTAAGATGCCTTTCCTCTTGCATCCAGTTTAAAAACTACCAATGCAGTTTTGCAACATATTTGGCATTGCACTCCTCTTGCAATGTAAGGGTGCACTTACCAATCCACTTGGCATGCCTGCTGGCAAGGAAAGAGTCATGTCAAGAGTCCCCAGGTGTTGCTGAACTCCAGCTTCTTCTCTCCTGCCCACTCACCCACCCACCCAGCAGCATTCTAAAAACCTTAATGTATTTTCCATTTAAACTTATAGTAGGACTGCTTTTTGTGGTTCAGACACTGCACTGTGTAATGCAAAAGACATTCAGATTCCTGAGGTATATATAACTCACTAAAGTCCTTTTCATCTTCTTGTCATACACCACATGGAGCATTTTTCCAACTTCCTCCGTCTCAATGAACCACTATGAGTCAGCAGTGTGATGCGGCGGCCAGGAAAGCCAATGTGATTCTTGGTTGCATCAACAGAACCATAGTGTCTAGATCAAGGAAAGTGATAGTACCACTCTATTCTGCTCTGGTCAGACCCCACCTGGAGTACTGTGTCCAGTTCTGTGCGCCTCAGTTTAAAAAGGATGTTGACAACCTCGAGCGGGTGCAGAGGAGGGCTACCAGGATAGTTGAAGGTCTGGAAGAAATGTCTTATGAGGAACGGCTTAGGGAACTGGAAATGTTTAGCCTCTCTAAAAGAAGGCTGGCGGGGGGATATGATAGTTATGTCATACTGAAGAGGGAACAGGTTTGTTTTCCATGGCTTCAGAGATTAGGACTCGGGGCAATGGTTTCAAACTACAGGAAAAGACATACCATTTGAACATCAGGAAGAACTTCATGACAGTTAGAGCTGTTCAGCCATGGAATGTGTTGCCACAAAGGGTGGTGGAGTCTCCTTTTGGAGGTTTTTAAGGAGAGGCTGGATGGCCATCTGTCAGAGGTATTGTGATGGGGTTCCTGCATGGCAGGGGGTTGGACTGGATGGCCCTTGAGGTCTCTTCCAACTCTATGGTTCTATGATTCTATTCCCTACAGTAGCAAATTGCTGACCCTTGCAATGCATTTGGGGTCTGAAGCCATGCAATAATCCAAGGCCAAATACTTCAGTGTGTCATCATTAATCTTTTATGAGTTTGAAACATCACCGTTTTTGACTTTTCAAACACCCCATGGCAGATTACATTTGATATGCATACATTTTGGGGGGGGGGGGCACTGGACACAAACCCAGAAATAAACTGTTGGGGTGAAATCTCACTTGTCAAATCCCTGAACTAGTCCCCTGAAGGAGAACTCCGTTCTTCCTCATTTCTCACAGATCTCATAGATTCTGTGTTATGGTAAAGAATTTTGCCCTGGAGCTTGTCTGCGAATCTATTAAAGATCCTGGGGGGAGGGTGCCATAAGCTGCCATAAAGCATGCTATCACTAAGTTAGATTTTCCAGATAAAGCGGGGTGGTATTTGATCTATCTTCAAGACACATCATCATCGCATTCTTAAAAATTAGACATTTCATGGTATGAGGAATATATCTCAACCATTCAGCCGAATCCCTTCGGATGGTGGTGTTTGGCAAGTTTGGATGTGGCCCAAATTTGCCCCACAAAGAAATTCGAAATAGCTTGGCAATCTAATACTTGGTGGGGTTCCGTTTTGACAACAACTGAATACCCTCTCTTTCATTTATTTTACTTCTATACTACCCATCTGGCAACAAGGCCATTCATATTTACATGGTTACAAGACAGATAAAACCTAACCAAAAATAACAACAGAAAACAAGATAACTCGAATTCCATTAAAATACTTTTCAGTAACATCATATGGCTAGTGGTGATGGTGTAGACACAATTAGCCTCCAGCACTATGGAACTGGGCGCAGCTGGTTCCACTGGCACAATGTCCATGGGCTGAACTTCTGGGTTCAAAATTGTGGGTGCTTTCTTCAGAGTTGCAATTCCCCTGCCCCCTGGAGAGGTGTGGGTTGTGAGCCATTTGCCAGTCTTCGGATACCCTCTCCCCAGTAGTCTTCTCAGATAATCACTCTGAGGTTTGTCATATCCTTGAGGGAGGCTCTGGTAGACCAGCACATTCCCCTTCCCCCTCGTCCTTACCTGTCCAGGGGAATGACCAGGGAAGGCTCCAGTGTCTATGGACAGTTGTGTCTCAGGAACATGGAGGTTACACTGCTTTCCCAACTTCATCTGGTGCTTCTGCTCCTTGGGGGCATCAACCCAAGCCCCTTCTCCTACATCTTCTGTTGAGAAGCAGCATCCCAAAGCCCAACCTTCCCTTTTTATCTGGCTCCTGGACGTCTCAGGCAAGTGTTCCTTGTTAAGTTGCTGTACCTTCCCCAGCTCTCTTCTCTCTGTGCCTTAAACTTTTCCCCTGGCTGAGATCTGTCAGCCATCTTAAAGGGGGCCAACAGCTGCCTGGCACACTCACCTCATCCCAGATGGATATTGAAAAGGGGTCAATTCATTATGTGGTTGACCCATCCTGAGGGGTTAGCTGGATTTCTTCTTCTCTGTAAAGGACACAGACTTTCTTTAATATTTTAACATCTTCCTCAAACTAGCAGGCAAGTTCTTTTGTGGGTCAAAAGTGGTTCGGTTTTACTGATATCATGAAAGAAATTCTGGGGTCTCCCTACTCATCATGACATCTGGTCCACATTGATCTATGCTAGGCATACCCCCTTGAAATCCCTGAAAAATCGGGGAAATAACCCTTGCTGTACTCAAAGCCCACAGTCTCTGGTAGCTTTGATAGTTTCATGGGCAAGAAATGTTAGCTACTAATAAATCTTATTCCTAGCCTCTTGACAGTAACACAACAACCCTTTCAGTTTTTGTTAGTAAATTTGAACTTGAATTTTAAAACTGCCAGCCTCAACATCAGTAACTGCCTTGTAGAAACTAAAAAAAAAAAAAAAAACACGACCCAGGGAGTGTTGAAAAGGGATGACCTGCAACGCATACCTGATTCCGCTAAGGGTGAAGAGCTATTTAAAAGCTTTATGAAATAGGTAGAATCATGCAGTTGACCAGTGTTGTTGTGGCTGTGGGCTGTCGTCTGTTTTACTCCTAAAATTCCTACATCCCCTACCTTCGCTGGCCCAAAAGGAACTCAAGAAATTTTTGGAAAAAAATTATTTTATTTATTTATTTTTGCACTTATATTTCCCATAAAAAGGACTCAGGGCGGTTTACAACAATAAAGATAAAACAATAAGTCAATACAATAGCTAAAACAGTAATTTCCAAGAATAAATAAATCGGCGGGTTTAAAAAACAAAACCAGTTGGATCCCTAGAGATCACCAAAGGCGTCACGGAAAAGATAGGTCCTTAGGTTTTTCCTAAATGACGCCAGCGAGGGAGCCAGCCGTAATTCACCGGGAAGCTTGTTCCACATAGTTGGTGCCACTACCGAGAAGGCCCGTCCTCAAGTTCTTGTTTTACGGGCCTCCCTCGGGGCGACAATCCTCAGCGAAAGGGCCATCGAGGAGCGGGTGGGTCGGGCTAGATCTGATTGTCGGGAAAGACGCTCCACCAAATAGGCAGGGGCCAAGCCATGGAGGGTTTTGTAAACCAAAACCAACACCTTGAACCTTATTCGGGAGGCAACGGGTAACCAGTGCAGGTAAGCCAGGATGGGGGTGGCGCGGTCAAAACGGCGCGCACCAACCACCAGCCTGGCCACGGCATTCTGGACCCGCTGCATTCGCCGGACAAGGTTCAAGGGGAGCCCCATGTAAAGAGCGTTGCAATAGTCCAGCCTCGACATGACCAGTGCCTGTACCACAGTCCTCAAGGAGCCGTCATCGAGGTATGGGCGAATCTGGGCGATAAGCCTTAGGTGGTAAAAGGCCGACCTGACCACGGCTGACACCTGGGATTCCAGGGTCAGATCCGGGTCCAGGACGACACCCAGATTCCTCACTCTTTGCGCCAGCTGGAGGGCGGACCCGCCCAGACTGGGAAGAGGGCCACAATACCCCTCCGAGGTACCCCCGAAGAACAACCTCGGTCTTGCCAGAGTTGAGCTTGAGTCCGTGCATCCTGGTCCAGTCCAGAACCGCAGCCAGGCAACGGTCAAGGGTCCGAACGGCCTCCACTGCACCGGTGGAAAAGGAGAGATAGAGCTGCGTGTCATCAGCGTACTGATGACAGCAGACTCCATAACTCCGGATGATCTCAGCCAGCGGCTTCATATAGATGTTAAAGAGCATTGGGGAGAGTGACGACCCCTGAGGCACCCCACATGAGAGTGTCCAGGGAGCCGACAACTCACCCCCCAAGCTCACTCGCTGGGTGCGGCCCTCAAGGAAGGACCGGAGCCAGCACAAGGCCTGGCCCCCAATCCCCACCTCCGAGAGCCGCTCCAGCAGGATACCGTGGTCGATGGTATCAAAAGCCGCTGACAGGTCGAGAAGGACCAGCAGGGTAGAGCAACCCCTGTCGGCCCTCCTCAACAGATCATCATGCAGCGCGACCAGAGCCATCTCGGTCCCATGACGCGGCCTGAACCTGGACTGGAAGGGATCCAGGACATGGTTCTCCTCCAGGAACGACTGGAGACGCAGGGCGGCGACTCGCTCAATCACCTTGCCCAAAAAGGGAACATTGGCTATGGGACGATAGTTGGACAGATCGTCCACAGCCAAGCCAGGTTTTTTAATAATGGGCTTCACCACCATCTCCTTCAGAAGACTGGGAAAAATCCCGTCTCTGAAGGAAGCTGAGGCGATTAGTGAAGCCCATTTCGGCATGCTCCCCCCTGCGATCCTGATCAGCCAGGAAGGGCAAGGGTCGAACGGAGAGGCCGCAGGCCTGCAATGTCCCAGGGCCCTGGAGGCATCCACAGATGTAACGGCCCCAAACTCAACAAACCGAGGCGACCGAGGCGGCCCGACACTAGCCACCTCAGGGGCTAGACCAGTGCAACCGGCGTCCAGCTCGGAACGGATGGCCTCTATCTTAGATTTTTAAAAGGCTGCGAAAGACTCACTAGTGAAATCACTAGGAGGAGGCCCTGGCGGACCGGGATTGGTGAGGTCTCGGACCACCCGGAACATTTCCGCCTGGTGATCCGAGGCCTCACCAATTCTCAGGGCGACGAATGATCTCCTAGCCGCCCTTATCGCGTGGGAATAGCGACCGGTCGACGCCTTAACCGCAGCCCAATTCTAAACCGTCCGAGCGTTCCGCCATCTGCTCTCTAGCCTTCTCCGCTCCTGCTTCATCGCCCGCAGCTCCTCGGTAAACCAAGGGGCCGGACGGGCTCGGCATCGGATCAGGCGCTTGGGGGCGATCCGGTCAACTACCCCAGTCACCGCCTCAAACCACCGTTGGACCAGGGAGTCAGCCGGATCGTCATCCAAGCCGTCTGGAACACCCCCGAGGGCCTCCGAGAACCGCGCAGGGTCCAGGAGCCCCCGGGGGCGGGCCCAGATGGAAGGGCCCGGCTCCCCGCAGGGCTGGGTGGCCGCAGCAACAGAGAAAGTCAGCAGATAATGATCTGACCATGACACGGGCTGGGCCAACAACCTCCCGACCCCCAGATCAAAACCCCGCAATGTGGAGGCAAAAACCAGGTCCAGGGTGTGTCCACCCTTATGGGTAGGGCCGATGACTAATTGGGACAGGTTCATGGAGGCCATGGTCTCCATGAATTCCAGAGCTGCTCCAGACAGCCCACCCTCGGCGTGCACGTTGAAGTCCCCCACCACCAGCAGGCGAGGAATATTGGAAGATTAAGGCTTGGCCAACTCCTGTTTTTCTCTAGGCAGATCTCTGAAAGGCTAAGGTGTTGAGCCACCGAGAGGTCTCTAGCTATGTATTCTGGGCCGATTTAGCACATGTGAGCTGCAGGGGGGCGAATTGACAACTTTTTGAAATGCTTTCTCCGGGAAAAGAAATATTAGGACGTGCTGTAGCACCGTCGTCCTCCTTATCAAGGCGAGATTCCTTTGCAGAGGAATCACCTTCCAAACGTTTAAAACAGACAACAGTGTTTCAAGTGATGTGGCGAGCAGAAAGGACTGCACCAGGCCTCGGAGGCTGCTGCTGCACTGCTCTGGGTCCCTCTAGGACCCCCACACATGTCTCTGATGGAAGGACCTGGTGTTTATTCATGTCATAGAGTTCATCTTCTTTTGGAAAGGGTCTGTCAGCCATTTCCACATGCTTACTCGAGGCCTGGACCTCTCTGAGGCCATGACGGCCCCCTCTTTCCTCCGGATCCCCTGCACCACCGTGTGGAAGATGTCATCGTTGTAGTAGCGGAAGGTGGCCGAGGTTTGCAAAGAGAGACAGGAGAAGTCCTGGGCCAAGTCGGCACCTTCCCCCTTGGAGACCTGCCCACAGGTGTTCCAGATCCGACTTGTTGCCTACAAGGGCCATCAGGGTCTTGTTGGTGCCCCAGACACAATAAATCAGCTGCTTGAACTTGTGCACTTTGTAGAAATTGCCCCAGTCTGTGATGGAGTAACACCTGCACCTGCCCTCATGTACTGGTCTCGCATTGCTTTAAATTCCACCTGGCCTGCTGTGTAAAAAATGTCCAGATTTGCAGGTTTGCTGTCAATCCTTATCCACATTTTGTAAGCATCCTCAGTGGTGGGGTCAAGATAATCAGTGAAGTGGTAACTAATGAACAGCACAGTTATTGTGCTTTCCCAACGACACCAGCACCCAGCATCACCAGCTTGTTCTGCCAGGGCTGCCCCGCAGGGGGAAGAGGTGGCAGGGGGAGGCTCACCGTCCAACCCCTTGGCCCCGCTGGGCTCCATGGCAACTGGCCCCCTTCAGCTTCCACCAATTCCTGGTTCTTCAGGCCTCTGTTAATTCGGCCTGTATGCATGAGCACAATCCCTCCCACCTACCAACAAAATGGCACCCCACGCTGCAGAGCGCCCTCCCCAGCCTGGCCCTTATGTCTGTGTTTCTTAGGGATGTATACACTGCATGTCTTACACCTCGTCTTGGTTTTTGCAGGACAAATCTCCTTCAAAAAGTCTTCTTATTGGTTCCTATTGTTTATAGAGGCTTCATCTGTCCGTGGCAGTAACAATCTGACTTGTGGTTGACCACACATGTCTTCCCTTTGGGCCGGTGGGGAGGGGGACAGAAATGGCTTCACCCATTGGAAGATCTCTCTTCCAAGTTGTCTATGTGGCCCCCAGAGTTCTAAACTCTCTCTTCCTATTTGCCCACAGTTGTTTGCAGAGGGGTTATGGGATGCTCTTTAGCCATTCCCCAGGTGTGCATGTGGTACAATGTAAGGGGTTTGGTTCCAGGGCACACCACATCATTTCTGGGAGGCTGGCCACATCACCTTTGTTCTGGAGCATACAGGACCCACGTCCAGTTGCAGGGCATACAAGATGATGGGCGCTTCTGCTTCCAGAAGGCATTTCTGGTCATGTGGAACAAATTACATCCCTTCCACACAGCAAACTAAAAAAAATGGGTCATTTCTGATCATATGTAATTTGTTTTGGCCACACAGCCTTTTTGTAATGTCACTTTCGGCCACATATTGTAGTAGTAGTTGTTTTGTTTTCATCGAGCAACCACATTTTGAGAACTGGTACAAACAGAAAACATCTTACGTCTCCTCTCTCCCTTCCTTTCCCTTTTGATACCATCACTTTTTTAATTTTTAAAAATATTCAGTTCTTTTTTTTAAAAAAAAAAAAGCATCGTGTGTGTGGCATTTTTCTATTTTTTATTTTTGCAACATCTATTGTCTTGTTCATCTTGGGCCGTGAGATATTACATATTTTGGATGAACTTGTTTTCTTGTTAAAATCACTGTAGATATCTGTGGGATTGAGCACATCCAAAATGAGCCAACATTTCAGGGGAGCATTTCATCACATTAGAGCTGAACACCACCCTTCATCACGGCACCATGCAAGTGAATATAGATGCTACTTCTCCTGTGTAAACATGTTGCAGAATGTACAAAAGGGAAGGAATGCATGGCAATGGGACACGCTCAGACCTTCCAGTGTCACCTTGTGCTGCCTAAAGTGTATCAGATGTGTATCAGATGGGTGATCCGGAGTGCAAGGGACTGTGATGTTCTGGTGGGCCAGATCGACGTTGACTTTAGGATGATACGCTCTGTCAGATATTCTGGTCCCAAGCCATGGAGGGTTTTGTAAATCAAAACCAATACCTTGAACCTTATTCAGGAGGCAACGGGTAGCCAACGCAAGCAAGCTAGAATGGTGGTGATGCGATCGTATCGACCTGCACCAACCGCCAGTTTGGCCGCAGCATTCTGTACCCGCTGCAATCGCCAAACAAGGGGATTAGAATCACTATCTTTCTATAGTTCAT
The DNA here is from genome assembly GCA_037367245.1 of Phrynocephalus guinanensis. Taxonomy (NCBI): domain Eukaryota; kingdom Metazoa; phylum Chordata; class Lepidosauria; order Squamata; family Agamidae; genus Phrynocephalus; species Phrynocephalus guinanensis. Next base: position 166,317,697 of record CM074733.1, read on the forward strand.
TCGGTATTATAAACTCAGTTTCCTTTCTCCTCCATGGGAAGCCATTAAATGCCCAATGCTTGTCTCCAGATGCGAGTCCCATGTGTTTTAATGGGGCTTGTTCTCAAATAAGGGAGTACAAAATGGTAGCCTTAAGGCAGGCCTGCCCAAAGTCCGGCCCGGGGCCCCCCCCAAATCCGGCCCGTCAAGCCATTCTGAGTGGCCCGCGGCTGGCTGGCCCACCCCTCCCTCCCCCTCCTTCGCCCCATGTTTTTTTAAACAGGCTCCCTGTGCTACCTTTGGTCCCCACCTTCCTTCCTTCCTCCCTTCCTTGTTCCCTCCCTCCCTTCCTTCCTCTCTTGGTTTCCACCTCCCTCCCTCCCTCCCTTGGTCCCCGCCTTCCTTTCTGCTTATGGGTCAGTGGGTGGGGCTTGCAGTGGGGGGGGCAGGGTCGGGGAGCAACCGGCCCCTGACACATTCTCAGCCACCAAATCTGGCCCTCCTTACAAAAAGTTTGGGCACCCCTGCCTTAAGGGTTTAGCTGGGAGGAATCCTGCCAAAAACAGAAGCTAGGGGCACAGCCTTTCTTCTAGCTTTTTCTGGGTGTTGAGATGCAGGTGGAACTTTCCAGTGGTGTCCTGTGGATGTTACAAAGGCATAGACGTGGACCTGCTCTCATTCCTCACTGGGGATCCGAGTGTTGGTCACTCCACTTCTTCATTTTCCTTGTCCATCTTCCAGCTGCACCTAGGATGGTTCCCGTTCCGTCTAATGCTTGCTTTGTCTACAAATAGACAACTCGAGCGTAGTGAAACTCAGCAAGACTTCTTTATCTCAATACTGGCTCTATTTGTTCAGTGGTGTTTTTCTCCACCCATCCGCACTCACTCAGAGTTTAATAGCGAAGCAAGGCAAAAGGCCCCAATTACTAAGTAACCCACCATGTAATGATCGCCCACATCTACCCAGTTTTGATCATAAAAGAAGCAGGCAGGTCTATGGTGACAGCAGAAGCCCCCGAAACCAGTTGCGCTTAACCAGTCCAACTTACAAAGGCAGTGAAAGAGAAGAAGGGAGGCGTAATTAACAATTCCAGTGTTTCTTTTAAACAGTTTGTCTCATCATCCCTGGGTCTTGTAAATAATTAAAAGTAAAGTAACAAATGCTTCAGAGCTTCTCATCACGTCCTAAACCAGGAGGAACTGCAGGGAGATGTCCAGCAGAATTTCTAAACATGGACCCCTGCGGGAACAAACCTCACCACAAAATTTCAAGGTATAAGTATTCCCATCCTAGTTGTGAGCCATCAGTGATTCTAGGAGGGACATGTGTTTTTCCTACTTTCACACACACTCTCAATTACAGCTTTAAAACAATCCTTTTGAAACACGCTAGCAGATATTTAAACCAGGCCTGAAAATTAATAAATGCCACAGGCCAGATCAACATCTTTGAGGCAGTTTACCTTCTTCTATAGGAGACCAAACAAAGGTACTATCAAAATCAGGAAGCATACCCTAGGCCAGTGCTCCCCAACCTTTTTATCACCGTGGACCGGTAAATGTTTGATAATTTTTCCCTGGCCCGCTTGCGGGGGGGGGGGGGGTCGCAGCGGCGGCAGCGATGGCGGGGCGGGGGCGATTGCAGGGGGTCGCGGCGGCGATGGCGGGGCGGGTCGGGCGCGATTGTGGGGGGTCGCGGCGGCGGTGGCGATGGCGGGGCAGGGGAGATTGCGGGGGGGTCGCGGTGGCAGCGGCGATGGCGGAGCGGGGGCGATTGCGGGGGGTCGCGGCGATGGCGGGGCGGGGGCGATTGTGGGGGGGTCACGGCGGCAGCGGCGATGGCGGCGATGGCGGAGCGGGGGCGATTGCAGGGGGGTCACGGCGGCGGTGATGGCGGGGCGGGGGTGATTGCGGGGGGGTTGCGGCGGTGATGGCGGGGCGGGGGCGATTGCGGGGGGCGGTGGCGGTGGCGAAAACACCCGGGCCGCCCTGCACCGCCCCCCGCCCCCTCCGCTCACCTCAACACAGGCGCGGTGGCGGAGAAAACACCCGGGCCGGCCTGCACCGCCCCCCCCCGCCCCCTCCGCTCACCTCAACACAGGCGCGGCGGCGGAGAAAACACCCGGGCCGGCCTGCGCCCCCCCCGCCCCCTCCGCTCACCTCAACACAGGCCGAGCTCGCGGCCAGCCGTTAACGCCTGACTGCCTCCTTCGTCGTCACTACGCATGCGTAGCTTCCCCCACCTTAACCCGCCTGCTCAGTCTCAAGCCCATGGGTCCTAATCATTTCCAGGAGCCGGGCCGCCGCCACAGGGAAATGATTTGAAGTTCCTTGGGCGGCGGCCCGGTGCGGATTGCTCCACGGACCGGCACCGGTCCGCGGACCGGGGGTTGAGGACCACTGCCCTAGGCGTTTTCCTCAGCACTCCGGTGAGAAGAAAAAAATGGAAAGGGAACGGTTAAACCATTTCCACTAAGAGAATTTTGAAATGCTTGTATTATAAATATAATAAATATAAGAAGTCTTGAGGTAATGGAGGGGACAAAGCAGAGGGGTGGCAAGACTGTAGAAATGTCTCCTCTCTTTTAGCAGCACTTGCTGAGAAAATTGTCCATTAGCTGTTATTACGTGCCGTATCGTGTCTCCCTGATCTACCTGTACACCTTGGTCATTAAGTATCTTCCTAAACAATTTGTCAGCAAAATAATGTTTGGTCCTAAAATGCAGTATGCTTTGTCTGCTGCTAAAGTGGTTTTTTAAAAAAAATAAGCTGAGCTGCTTAGTCTTTTACATTCTTGAAATTATAAGACTGTATTAGCATTCATCTCCAATATTCAAAGGAGGAAGACAAAATCTAGTTTGCATCTACACTTGCTAAAATAGTCTAGGAAGAGGGAGGAACACAGTAGCAGACATCCATTCATCCAGCATCCAAACAATGCTCCATATCTGGATTATTTTTCCCCCTAAAGGGGGAAAAATGGATTTAAGCTGCACTCTTTGAGTACATTCTGAGCACATTCCAGTGCAGTAGAGAATATTGCTGCAATGGACGCATTAAGTCTACTCTAAACCAAGAGTGACTGGCATTCAGAAAGCCAAGGTTGGCCACTGTTCACTTCACCATCCCTTTTATTGTCCTTAGCAGATTAAGGATATTCTGAAAGCAGTTATTGATTTTAGTCGAGTCGCATTTGGGACTATATACAAGAGTCATTTTATTCACAGTACAAAATTTTCGACATTTCAGCTAGAAATATAAAGACATTCTAGACGTACAAATTTGCACAGAGTTGAATTGCTCTGTCAAGTAAAGGGAAACAGATTCTTTGATGATTTTTTTCTGCTCCCTTTCCAGTCTTGTTCTTTGCAAATTATTTCCTTCTTAATACATTACACATCTAATATTCAAACCCTAACAGATATTGTATACTTTTTACAACTTTAATGTTTAGTATATGTTTATTCTCTTTTTGAACTTGATGTTTATTCTGTTTATAATTTAATGTTGTTCATTATTGTTCTTATTTCATTAAAAACTGCCCAGCATGCCCTTGGTCCCAGATGGGCAGTATATACCATATTTTTCCATATATACAATGCTTATTTTTTTTCTAAAAGCATGACGCTAAAAATTAAAGAGTGTCATATACACGGCAAGCCTTTCCTGAGGTGTGGGGGTGGGATAGAGGAGATGCTGACCCTGCTGTTTTGTTTCCCTTCCTTTCTGGCAGGTAGGTAGGTAGGTAAGGTAGGTAGGTAGGTAGGTAATAGTTTATTGCTAAAAACCATTGGTTGTCTCAATCTTGAGATATATATATTAGACATGGGCACGACTCAGCGAAATTGTCGTTTCCGTTTTCAGTTATCGTTTCCGTTACGTAACAGAAATGGTAACGATAATTAAGCCGTCAGAACTCGAACTTGAACCGAAAAAAGAAAAATTTGGTCGGGTTTTTCGTTTCCGTTTGTGGCATTGCGGCGATCGCGAGATGTGAAGCACAGAAAAAGTTTTAAAAGTTTTTTTAAAAAAAACTGACTCCCGGCCAAAAAAGCAGGCGAAAATATGTCTGCCTGAGGCTTTGCCACCTACCAGAGGGGTGATTTCTGGGGGATCCCCGGCCTTTCCCTCCCTCTTCTCCTGTCCTGGGCTGCTTGCACCAGGCTGGGGGGGGGGGTCATCCTCGTCGTCTGTCTCGCTGCATGCCATGCGGTGGGGGGGATCCAAAATTGCGACCGCAATTTTTCTTTTGAAATCGTGGTAAATAAAACACCAAATCACCACAGAAACATGTGAAATTTATTTATTTTAAATGCCTGAATTTTTATAGTAGCAGCAGTGGGTTTTTTATAGCAATAAAATGTCGTATTGATTTTTTTATTTTTTTTATTTTTTTAGACCTGCCCATTTGGGCTGGGCATTGGATGGGACCATGCAATTTTTTTGAACCATTCCACCAATGGCATCGCCAGGTTTTTGACTGACACTTCTGGATGCCGGCACCTTCCAGAAATCGCAGTCGGGTGTATGGATGTGGTTGAGGGAGGAGGGCTGGCTGCTCGTGCTGGTGTGATCCAATCAAGATTGAGGAGGGAGGCTGGAGGCTTTAGGATTTAAGTTAGGCAGGCAGGGGGGGAATTGAATTTAGAAAATAATTTCTTTGATTCCCTGCAGCTTTGTCTGCTGAAGGGAATAGCAGTTTATTCTTTATTTCTTCTCTGGCAGTTTGTGAGGATTTTTTTCTGATATTGGATAAAGGGGGAGGTTCAACTGGAAGTGGGAGGTGTGGATTTATTTTAAAAATATATTATATAGTACCATTTATTTTCTATTTTCCCAACTTCAGTTTGCTTGCACACACACACATTTGGGGTGCAAGCCAAGAACAGAACCTCTATCCTTCCTAAGTGATATCCTAACTGCCCACTCGCCCGTCCGCCCGCGCCGCCATCCACCTGCGGCCTGTGCCGCCGCCCACCCGCGGCCGCTGCCCACCCATGGCCCACCGCCACCGCCCACCGCCCGCACCTCCCCCCGCCCCCCACCCCGCTCGCCGCCTAGGGCGCAAAAACACCTAGCGCTGGCCCTGATTGCAGGATGCCCCTTTGCTCTGGGAAGTCAAATCGCGCTAAATCGCAGTGGAAACAACAAACAACAAACGACTCTCCCAAAATGCCAGAACTAGGGGACATACACTCAAATTGAGGGCTGGGAGAGTAAGAACTGACAAAAGAAAATATTTTTTCACCCAGCGCATTGTAAGTCTGTGGAACTCCGTGCCACAGGATGTGGTGATGGCATCTGGCCTGGATGCCTTCAAAAGGGGATTGGACAGATTCCTGGAGGAAAAGTCCATCACAGGTTACAAACCATGATGGAGATGTGTAATCTCCAGGCTTTAAACCAGGGTACTTCAAGGGCCAGATGCAGGGGAGTGGTATCAGGAGACAGATATCTAGTCTCATGCGCTCCCAAACGCATCTGGTGGAGCCGCTGTGAGATATAGGAAGCTGGACTAGATGGGCCTTTGGCCTGATCCAGCATGGCTCTTCTTATGTTCTTATGACAAACCGAAACGACAAATTTTTGAAAAATTTCACGACAAATGGAAACGAGCCAAAACGGACCCGTTCCGACAAACGGAAACTCGAAACGTCATTTTTTCTGGTCGTGCCCATGTCTAATAGATAGATAGATAGATAGATAGATAGATAGATAGATAGATAGATAGATAGATAGATAGATAGATAGATAGATAGATAGATATAGATATAGATATATACTCTCTGTGTCCTGAAGACTCCTCCCCGTTTTACTTTCTGCAGGATCAGCTCCTTCTTTTCAGCAGGGAAAGCCTCAGGCTTAAGAAGTGCCTTTCCACACTGAAAAGAAGGCATGGCTGAAAAGAATCCTTTCAAGAGCAAAGGACAAAGGAGGACAATCAAGCACTCCCAGAAAGAAAAGAAAACAGCAGGGGGTGGGGTGGAGGAGAATCCAAACCGACCTTGCTGTTTCACTTCCTCTCCTGCAGTGCTTCATTGCCCTCCTCTCTGCTTTATTCTTGCAAGGATTCTTTTATGCCATGCCTTCATTTCATTGTAGAGAGGCACTTCTTAATGGGCTGCTCAAGCCCAAGGGTTTCCCCACTGAAAAGAAGGAGCTGATCCTGCAAAAGGCAAAGCAGAGAGGAGTCTTCGGAACACGGAAATGAAGGGAAAGGAAACAGCGGGTGTGTGTGGAAGAGAACGCAGGGAGGATTTATTAATTTTATTAATTTGGGGTCTTAAAAGTGGGAGGCGTCTAATATATGGCAGCACTTTATAGATGGAAAATATGGTAAATCAAATAAATAAATAAATAAATGCTGGAAATGGCAAGTCCACATTTTCTTGGTATAGCCAGTTTGATGCCAATGCCAAAATTTCCCTGAAATATATTCTCCTGTGCTGCTTTCAAACAAGCGTAGATGAAACTGTCACAAGCCTACTAGATAACCAATCATTTTAGAAATAAATTAAGAAAGTTCAATCAATCAATCAAAACCTTTATTTGCATTAAACTAAACATATGAATTCCTGATGATAGTTGGCGGGGCTGGTTGAATTTTCAGCAAGAGAGGAGAATGTATATGATTGAATCTGGTTCAACTAAACAGTGTTTGCACAGTCTATTCTCAAAAGGAATATTTTGAAACCTGCCAAGTAGAACTGCAGAGGGGAAGATGTTGGATCTGGCTAGCATGACCACCCTGTGCCATAGTGGATTGGTAATGTTGGAAAAATAGTTGGTGCCAGATACAGAAAGAAGGGGTGGACCATATAAGCGGGAAGAGCAAACTGGGTTGGAATTGGCTGCCAAAGTTTGAAGCTACATATCAAGGATTCTCTGTTGAACAATATGGTAAAGTTGAATTAATTGAAAATGTTAAACTGTCACCCTAACAATTAAACACTTTTGAACAATAGCCCAGAATAACACGTCCAAGTCTTGCCTGAACAAAAAAGTCCCTACCCCTGGAGGCAAGACAAAAACAGGCCAAGTTAGAGGATATATAAAACATTTTTTTAAAGAGATGGTCGTTTAAATAGTGAAATAAGTCTTGGTACCCATTAGATGTTATGGGAGGAGCCTCTCAATGAAACATCACTCCCACCCCCCATGGAGCAGAGAGATGACTCCCAAGAAGGGTTGGAATGGAGCAGGCAATTCCTTTCTCTTGACAGCTGAAAGAGTATTCTAGATGAACTTCAAAGACTGGAATTCGAGGGATTATGAAAATCCTATACTTAAAACCACCCACGACACAGAAAAAAGTGGAGTGGAAAAATAATAATCTCTTCTGTTGATAATGGTGTCTGAAAGCAGAACAGTGCCACTGGATGTCCTCCCATTGGTGGTCAATAGTGACTATCACCCCCTCCCCAAAAGACCAAAACCTTAAAGGCTAGCTGCTATACGTTAATGCGAGCATTCATGAGCACCTTCATGTCTTCAGTCCTGACCTTATTTTCCTCTCTCCCATTTCTCCACTTCTTTTCTTTGGCAGAGCCTACCAGTTTCTTCTCCATAGTACTTAGTAACAAATTTTTGATGCATTTTCACTTTAATTTGATTTTCATGCAGCAGTATCGGTTCATGGGGTTTCGAATGTGTGTTTACAGAAAGTGACAGATCATTAATCCAAACTTCTCTCTAGGCATGACCTGCGTTACAGGTACAGTGACATTAATTTCTCAAGACTTCTGACCTCATCAGGATGTTCCTTCGGCTTGTCCAGTTGGCTGCACGCAGTAAACTCTTATGGTAATAACCGATCCATGCTAACTTATTAGTCCTCTAAACGAATGCATAATCTATCTGAAAATGACAATTCCTTCTGAGACTCAAAACATCCACAGATCAATAAGTAGCACTTCAGTGAAACATTGCTACATTTTCTCTTCTTTAAATGAAATAATCTCACAGGCTGCTTCTGATCATGTTACTTTCTGAGCAGTGGTTTGTTTGTGTGTGTGTGTGTTTGTTTGATTGATATACCACAACCATCTAGAAGAAAGCTACTCTGGGTGGTTTACAAACAAACATAATACAAAATACAGTACAACAAAACACATTAAACAACTTAACACAACGTATGCTGCTGCTGCTGCTGGGATAGCAGAGTGGGGACTCCCCTGCCCACCCCCCTCTGCCCCTTTGGCATGGGCTGCGCCCTCGTGCCTGGCCAAACAGACCTGGAGGAGGCCCGTCCTGGAACGATGGTCAAGTTTGCCTTGTGTTGCTGCTAGACATGGGCACGGAGCGGTGAAATTCTCGTTTCCGTTTTCGGTTCTCGTTATTGTTACGTAACGGGTAACAGTAACGAGAATTACTCCGCTCCAGCTCGAACCCGACCCAAAAGAGAAAAATTGGGTCTGATTTTTCGTTGTCGTTCATGGCATCGCGGCGATCGCGCGATGCCAAGCAGCACAGAAAAAAGTTTTTAAAAAAACCCCGATTCCCGGCCAAAAAAGCAGGCGAAAATATGCCTGCCTCAGTGAGGGCACCTACCAGAGAGGGGTGGTTTCTGGGGGGGTCCCCGGCCTTCCTCCCTCTCTCCTGTCCTGGGCTGCTGGTACCAGGCTGGGGGGGCATCCTTGTTGTCTCCATTTGCCATGCGGTGGGGGGGGATCCAAAATGGCGACCGCAATATTTATTTTTAAATCGTGGTCCAAAAACCCACCAAAGCACCACAGAAACAATTGAAAATTAGGTATTTTAAATGCCTGATTTTTTATAGTAGCAGCAGTGGGTTTTTCTTGCAATAAAACGTCTCCATTGATTTAATTTTTTTTATTTTTATTTTTATTTTTTACACCTGCGCAATGATGGGCTGGCCATGGGATGGGACCATGCAAATTTTTGGACCCATTCCACCAATCGCATGGCCAGGTTTTGACTGAGACTTCTGGATGTGCCAGAGGGCATAAAAAGCCCACTAACCCTAACCCATATGCCAGTACACTGTCCTTCTTAGTGGGTCAGAGGCACCCAGAGGTGCAGCCCACTAACCCACCCTAACCTTAACCGTAACCCTAAGCCTAGCCCTTACCCTAACCCCAACCCTAACCCAGATCCGTACGCAAGTACGCTTCCCTTCTTAGTGGGTCAGAGTAGAGGCACCCAGAGAGGTGCCTCCCAGCCAGAGCCCACTACCCCTATCCCTAACCTGTATGCCAGTACGCCAGTATGCTTTCCTTCTTAGTGAGTCAGAGGCACCCAGAGAGGTGCCTCTGCCACTTACCCCCCAACCCTAACATAATGTATGGTACGCGGCGGCTACACGAAACGCTTCCTTTCCCTTCCCTTCTTAGTGGGTCAGACGTCAGAGGCACCCAGAGAGGTGCCTCCCAGAGCCCACTTACCCCAACCCCAACCCCAACCCCAACACAAATGACAAACGGAAATGACAAATTTTTGAAAATTTCCGCGACAAACAGAAACGACCCGAAACGGACCCGTCCTGACAAACGACAACTCAAAACGTCATTTCTCCTGGTTGTGCTCATCTCTAGTCGCTGCTGTTACCGCCACCGCCCGGGACATTTCCAGTAAAATAAATACAGTGGGACAAAGGCACCCAAAACGGGACACCTAACAGGTCTGCACCCAGTTATGATGCTGGATTTTATTACTGGTTACATTTTTATCCCATTCTTCATACAAACGTCCCAGAATTTTAGTGCATAGACCAGCTCGTATCCTGACAGCAGTTTTGTGGAGTAGAGGAGACTGAAGTCAGGTCATTGGCTCAAAAGATCCCATAGGCTTATAGGCATCCAAGGGTTAGAAGCCGAGATGGTTTCTAGCTTAAGTCCAACAGTACAACCAGAGCACTACCTTGTTTCCTCTTGGATTTTACTGCCGAGTTGCGTGGAAATATTCTCCCCAGCTCTCCAAAGCTGATCTCAAAGCATGTATTTTACTGTAACTAGAATGCAAGGAAAAATTATTGTTTTTAAAGCCTTTCATCCCAGCTAGAGTGCTGATCATTTTTGTTGGCATTAATCTTTTCCTGTGTGTTTTGTTGCGATTTTTAAACAGCCATCCCCTTCCCCTTATCCCGCCCCCCCAAAAAATCCCACAAACCATCCACTTTATTTTATTTTTGTAGTGCCTGAGTAGGAGGTGTTTCCCATTATCTCCCTTGGATAAATTTCCATGCTATTGGTTGTGCCCCATTCATGTCCCGTCATTTCAAGCACATTTAATGACCCAGGCATTTGTTAGAGAGAAGTGGGTGGGTGGCGAAATGGGAGGCTTAATAGTTCGCTTCGCTTTGTCCTGCTTTAGGCTATAGCTTTTCATAATTATTCTGCTTTACTTTGCTTTCTGGTCTTTTGTTCCATCTTGGCAGCTGAAATCACAAACGAATTAAGTGTACATTACTTAAGCCAATTTTCTCCCATATAAACTACATATTATAGGTTTCTGAATCGCAATGAAGTAGAGATGGGCACGACTCAGCGAAGTTTTTGTTTTCGTTTTTCGTTTTGTTTCGTAACGGAAACAAAAATGAAAATTTTTCAAAAACCAAAACGGAAACGAAATGACCAATTTTGCCGTGTTTTTCGTTTTCGTTGCGGCAAATTCATTGAACTGAAAAGAATGCTAACGAAACAGCAAGTTTTCGTTTTTTTGTTTCATTACAAACCGAAAACAAAATGAAATTTTTTCAAAAACGAAACGAAAAACGAAAATGAACCAAAACGGATCCCCAAACGACCAAACGAAAAACAAAACACATTTTTTTTTAGTCGTGCCCATCTCTACAATGAAGGTATAGCAGCAGTCTGAGTTCAGGGCCTAGGGCAGACACTTGTCCTAAAATTTCAGTAGTTTGATCCCTGTGGGACCAGGATCCAACTCAAATCCAGTCTTTAATGATGCACAGGGTCCTTTCTGTCTCCTGGTTGGTCAAAACATCCCATTATAATGCAGTATACATTAAATACTATACACCCAGCCTACTACTTAAATGATTTGTTACAAATGCAAGTCCTACATTCTCTATTATCCATCATGTTAGAGGCAGGTAGCAGCTTGGCTTGTTTCAGAATCCAGAGTTACCAGACTAAATGGCTCTTATGGAACCTGCAGTCTATGAATGGGCATATTTCTAGATGAGCACCAAAGGGAGCTGTAGCACAAAATGTAGATGTTGCGAATTATATATATCTTTTCATTCTTCTGGGTAGGCTGCTCCCGATCATTTTCTGAGGGCTCCTGCTGATCTGTCCCCCTGGTGCTGACTGGGCCAGATTTAAAGGGCTCCAGCCATTGACAGATCGGCAGGGGCCCTCAGAAAATGGTGGGGAGGACAGTCGGCACCGGGACATTCTCCTGGTGCCGACTGGGCCAGGTTTAAAGAGGTCCAGCCATTGACAGCTGGGCAGGAGCCCCAAAACGATGGAACAAAACAGTTCATTTCAATGGGGAAATGACCGTTTTGTTTCGTCTATAACGAAATGCTGCTTCCTCATTTTGTTTCGTTTCATTTGGTTTCGTTGCGTAATGAAACGATGAAACATTTCCTTTTGGGTTTTGTGCCCATCCCTAGTGTGGAATACTGGTTGGGTGCAAGAGGTTTCGCTGGGACCTTACCTTCTACGTTTTATACAGGTGCGTCCACTACCCCTCGGTGGCATGGTTTAACAGACAGTGACTTAAGGTACCACCCCCTGGGCCAGTAAGCCCCACTATTTCTTTCCAGTGTGTCCTCCCCACCCCCACCCCCACCCGCTGGCACTGTAATATCCTGATCCGCACTGCCATGAGATTGGATGGGCTACAACCATTATTATAAGTGATCCCTCATGTTCACTGTTTCTTTTGCATCCCAATGAGAACAATAACATAACCAGCAAAAGACCACATAAGGCACAATACTAAGTGCACCTGTATATACTTTATTATCCATTGGTTACAGAGTTAACCACTGGGGTTTCATTTACACAGTGCATTCAGCATTTATACATCCAATTCACATTCGCCATGAGAGAGAAGAGAGGAGCTTTTGATTGGCATTGCCCAGGCTCCAAAAAAGAGGGCAACTGATCCCAACACTTTGGTCTCAGAGTATTTATTTATTATTTTATTTATTTGTTGCATTTATACCCCGCTTATCTACATTGTGTACTCTAAGCGGCTTACAGGCGGCAGTAGCCATACAAATTACAATAAAGCAGACAAGACAATAATAATAACAGTAAACAAAATTAAAACCTTATGGCACCTCGATCACTAAGCGGTGATAAGTAAAAACAGGCTGCGATGGCGGGAAAAAAGAAAAAAAGTACAAAGTACCAGCTGACTGGGGTCTCTTTTTTAGAGATTATCCACCTCCTACCTTGTCCTCGCCTCAGTCCTCCTGGTCCTGGCAGGGGAGGTAGGCCTGTAGAGCCGCTGGCCCTAAGCCAGCGCCTCTCAGCTAAGAGTCCCCACCTGGGGACTTTTAAAACCATAAAATAAAATAAAATAAAAAAATAAAAAGTAGCACTGACCCAGTCCCAGGGGTGGCCGGGTGGGTGCTCTAAAATGAAGGGGGGGGAATAGAACCAGCGCCTACCCAGCCCACACAGTTGGGGCTTGAAGGGGGAAAAACCGAGGTGCTGGCTTGGGGCCAGTGTGTCAAAAAGCCACCGCTGGGGACTTTTAAAACAAACAAAAAATAAAATAAAATAAAAAGGAGCGCAGACCTGATCCCGGGGGTGACCAGGGCAGCGCTCTAAAATGAAGAAAAATAAAATAAAATAAAAGAACCAGCACCGCCCTAACCCTAACCCTAACCCTAACCCCCTCAACCTCATAAATGTCCTCTTATTTATATCTTGCTTCCAGCCACATCCCTGAGCCTGCCTAAGCTCCAATTTCCAGAGGCAGCTTCCTAAAGTGAGATTCTGATTTTTCACAAGGGAAAACAGACTCCAGTTAGAAAGCAGCCCCTTCTCCCTCTCCCTCTCCCTCCCCCCCCTGTGTGTGTGTGTGTGTGTGTGTGTGTGTGTGTGTGTGTGTGTGTGTGTGTGTGTGTGTGTGTGTGTGTGTGTGAGAGAGAGAGAGAGAGAGAGAGAGAGTGTGTGTGTGTGTTCATGTAAAGGCCATACCATACCAATTCTTCCTTGTTAAGTAATGAAAGGGGGGACACTTCACACTGCATATCAAATTGGAAGTAATTCAAGGATCTCGTGTTCTGATTTAATACAAGTTTAATGATTTTTCAAAAAAGGGCTTGAGCAATTCAAGAGAGAACATGTCGTTTAAATATTAAACACGAGCATTCTAAGACGGAGATGTAAAACCGAAAGGTCAGAAAATAAACGTTTTAGTACAGTATTATTGTTTTGAATACCCACTTTTGTATTACTGTCAGGAATAGTTAAATCTCAACCGAGAGTGATGCTACCAAAAATGGTTAAGAAATGTCGGTTGTAATTAAGCCTCTTGTCAAGAACAGGCATGATTTCTGAATGATAAAAATGTTCCTTCCCCTTAGATTTCATGAGCTTGTACTTGTGTCCATGGCGTTCTTTCTACGTTTTCTGGTTGATCACACACCCACCCTACCACCGCAACCACTGAAATCCCTTTGCACTGGGGAATCTCATTCCTTTCTTATCTGTTAGCATACGTAACTAATTTGTGGCTCCAGTTACTGATATTCCAGCTCATTTCCCATCTTTATGGCCAATAATAAAGAAGTGCCAGATTTAGTAATGGAAAGCAGCCCCGAATGAAGATAAAAATATACTTATTCTTGGTGAAATAAAGTGATCCATTCTATGCAGATGATGCATTCGATTCTATTCATTCCAGAATGAAAAGGAGTGAAGGGGTTCAATAGAATAAAGCAACAGAAGTTGTAGCTTGAGAGCAGCAAGAGAAATAACATAAATTATAGGGCAATTTTAATAATTTTCTAACGTTGCCAGATGAACTGTCATAAGCCTGGGAAAAATGCCTGCCTGCCAGAAAGGTTATTATTATATCAGCCTTTGAAATCTGTCTAAAACATATCACTATGTAGTATAGTTCTGTGCAATGTGCAGAGGGAGTAGATTTTAGCATTAAAAGTTGGGTACCAGGGTGTAAGGGTTCCTTAAGTGGCACTCACGGATCTAATGGCGAGATACTGGATGACTCTCGAGATTGTTCAAAACATAATAAACTTTTATTGATATCATCTTGAAAACTGTCTCTTGTTTCAATGTTTGTATTTATATTAGCATTTGACTGTTCGGGGTGAAACTTTATAAACATCTCTAGCGGGACATGAGCTTCACTGAGGAAAGCGTTTGTGTTTCTCATTTGTGACTCATGACTCCCTGGGCTATCAAAGACCCCACACATCTCGTCCTGCAGCAAGGGTGTCTCACATAACTTGGGATTCTCCCATCCCCATCCAGGGATCCATCCCCTTAGGCTGATACTTCACGTCCATCTCATCGCTGTTCGCGGTCCCGCTGGGGACCAGTATGAAGAAATCTAGCCACACGTCCATTGCGGGATGAGGGGAGTTCGTCCCAACCACGCCCCCTAAACTGAGATCTAAGCGGGATGAGAGATTCTCCTCCCTGGCCTTGGGAATCTCCTCATCTCGCTTCTTGTTCCGATACGAGTGCCCGTGAGGTAAGGTTCATCACGCAACATGCCATTCTCCATCTAGTGGCAGGAGTGCAAAGTGCCATTCGCCAGTACATTCCCTGTGGAGTCAGCAACGCAGTGCAGCACTTCCATGGCTGTTTTTTAAAAACAACACATGAATGGTAGGGAACACAAGAGGGTATCTCATAGACCATCTGTGAGGATTCGGTTTAGAACTATTAACGGTTCGGAGAATCTAGCTTTTATTAACATCACTTGCGTTTACAACTTCTTGGTCTTTAAAATCAACTTGTTTAACTTGGTTGAACAGCAAACTCCCATTAAACGGGTGATGAACGGTCCACATTAACATTTTTCACAAATGGGTTATTAGCCCTTAGAGACGAGGTAGGTGCATTCTTGACATTATCGGGCTAGCACAGCGAGTGCCGCAGCAGTGATGCCTCACCATATCCCCGAGTCCTCCCATCCCCATCCAGGCACCCATCCCACTGTTCCCTGATCCTCTCTGTTGCTATTAATAACTTTAGAAAATAACAGGTGCTGAAGCGGTTTGACAGGCAAAGGTAATGGCAAACCTATATCTTTTGCTGTTAAACTTTCTTTTTCCGTTTGCACATCCTTTCCCGCTAGCATCACTGTTTTCTTTTCTGTTTCTGTCTCTCATTGGACCCCAACTGACTCTACCTGAACCCCCACATCTGTTACTGCCTTTAACTCCTGACTAGAACCCTCCTGCCTGCTGTTCCGCACTTCCCATTCACTCACAGTCATGTCAATTATGTATAATCCTTCCACAATTGGTTCTTTCTCTATCTCTTTCTTAGTTCACGTAGCAGCAGCAGCAGGGGCAACAACCTCTACCACTCTGTTTCCCCCACCTCATCCTCCAAATTCCCCCTCCCCCCCGAATTCCCTCTCCTCGGGGGGTGGCAGGCAAAGCCCTCCACGGATCCCTGTAGGGAGTGCCCCCCTCTCAGGGACTGGCACCAAAACTGGCCACATCAGTGCTTTCCCTTTAATTCCTGATACCATATCCGTAAGAATTATGATGTCCTTCAGTTTGGGTTGTTTCTTCTCGCATCACAAGCATTGTGATGACAAGGAAAGATAAATGGGCTTGTTCTTTTAATCTCCTGGTGTTGGGCTAATTGCTTGACATAGGCAACAATTCATAATAAAAGATCTGCAAAAGTGGGTTCACAAATTTCTGTTATTAAAGGGTGATAGCAATTACTACAGGTTCAGTTTCTATTTGTGTCATCTATGCAACCTTGACAGGGGGGTATAGCAGCCAATCAACATTCTCTGGATGCAATCCATTCCTTATCAGATTGGAATATCATTGAAATATGGAAGGGAAGCGCTTTTAGAATGAGAGAACCTGCCCCAGATATGAGCAGAAATGCATTCAGTACCAGATCAGGCCACCACACAGGAGACATGAGAGGTGAAGGGAGACACAAATAATGCTAAGGAAAAAAATCAGAAAAAAAGCTATGTGGTTCCTTTGCACATCCCACCCCCTGGAAAATGTTGGACCACTGAAAATTTCAACTAGATAGGCAGCTTTGATGACAGTTTATCTTCATGCTGCATGTGGGCTTTGCTTATACATGGATGCACCAAGTTGCCGCTGCAGAAAGTATCTGCAGAAAGTATGAAAGGATTCCGAAGGAAAGGCATGTTTCATGCATAACCAGGCAGGGTCCATCAACACCTGCTGAAATCAAGAGTTTCATCCTTGCAGTGCTTACTGAGCAATGCCGCTGACACTTGTACATGCGGAGATGAGCACCGAGAATCAAAACACCACTCCAGAATGAAGCAAGCAACTGCTTATCGTGTCATCCTCAGTGGCAGTTCATACTGTGTTCAGTGATTCCTGGCAGGACTCCATCGCTACCCCCTCCTAACATCTCATCAGTGCTGGAATTCAGATGGGAAATTCCTAACAGCAACCGAGTTGCTGGGTCATAGGAAACTACTGGAAGACTTAGGGAGTTGTTATACTTCTCCACATCTCCCAGCAGGGAGCCAAATTTCAGGGTGAGAGGAACTGGAGGGTGAGGAGAAAAATGTAAGAGAGTGTGTGTGAGAGTTGGCCATAGTGTCTGCCACCCATTCCATCTCCACTTCCAGATACCACCAGGGAGCAGGGGATTGTGTGCTGGTATGTGTGTCACCCGTGTCATATTCTTCAGGAAATAGCTCCGCCTCCGAGCATGATTGGCTGTGTCACATATTATGTCGCAATGGCTATGCCCGTCCCTGTGTGTGATGTCACAAGGGATCACGTCCCTCTGTGATGTTTTCCTTTTTTTTACCATCTTAGAAGTTGGAACCCACTGGGTTGAAAACTCTAAGCAGTCCCCAACCTCTTGATGAGCTTCTGGAAATTGGTCCTAAAACGAGGCAGAACCTCATTATCCAAGAAGGGAAGGATGAAGGAATATGCAGTGCATGCAAATGCAAAAGGCCGTGGGGCTTTGCACAGACAATGTTGTAGCCTTTATTAGAAACTGGAGACATTCTGTGTGGGTTTTGGGGGAAGAAAGGTTGCCTTGGGATAAATATACCTTGAAAGCATTGTGTGGATTATAGCGTGACTTTTAAGAATAATTACAGGTGTGCCTAAGGGCACATCTCCCAGAATTCTCACAAACACAAACTGACACACCTCCAATAATCACTATCCTTTTCCCCACTTGTGTGAAAAAAGTAAATCGGAGAGCCACAGAATGTGATAAAGGGGGTGCTAGCAAATTTTATTGAACTAAGTTTGGTGTTCAGACCCACAAATTACACAGAGAGCTGTTGACAGAGCCCTACTTCAGGCAGATTTTAATCTCGGAAGTGTTCCGAGTGGAACAGCTAATTACATTCTGTCCCTATTCAGTTTAATTGCAGACCAGAATAATACAATTTCCCTGGCAATATGTTAATGTTCAAATACCTGAGTTTGATTATAGGCAGAGCAGGGAATAGTTCTCTACTAGGTGAATGTTGTGGTGAGTGAAAATTCATTTTCATTGAACAAACAATAGTCTACATTGTTCATCTATTCTAAAGCAGGCCACAACAACTGAGGACTCAGATAGCCGCCTAGCTAAGTGGCCATATTTTATTTAGATACCCAGTGTGGTGTTGCAGATAGAATTTAGGAGACATGAGTTCAAATCTCACTTGTCTGTTGAAACTCACTGGAAAGCTAGAACTGGTAAGACCACTCCTGAAATATCTCACTTACCTTTAAAGCTCTATTAGGGTTGCTATAATTCATTTAGTTGTTTATTTATATATTTGTATCCCATCCATCTGGCCTAAAAGGCCACTGTGAGCAGCTTACAAGAATGGAATATACAAATACAATACACTAATAACAAAATACATATGTGAAGGTTTGTTATGTACAGTCACCCCCCACCATTTCACGGTTCAGGTATTGCGGTCCCACTACATCGCAAGATCGCAGTACCTGCACCTCGGAGCCGCGTGGGGGGTGATTGTGTCAGTCCATGCCGCCCCCCGTGCTCCTCCGAGAACCCTCGGAGCCATGGGGGGCAGCGGGGGGCGATCAGGTCACTCCGTGCCGCCCCTCTGTGCTCCTCCGAGAAGCCTCAGAGCCTCAGGGGGGACAGTGGGGGGCGATCGGGTTGCTCCAGCGCTCTGCGCTCCTCCAAGAAGCCTTGGAGCCGCGTGGGGGGCAGCGGGTCGCTCCGCGCCGCCCTCAAGCTCCTCAGAGAAGCCTCGGACAGGCGCGCGATCACCCCCCACCCCACCCAACCCGCTTCCGCATATCGCAGATTTTCATGCATAGCGGGTGGGGTGGGTCCCTAACCCCACGATCGGCGGAGGGTGACTGTACTGTTAATGGTGCTATAGATGGTGCTCCATAGATAGTTATAACATCAAAATTCAATAAACTTTTATTAACAGTAGGATCAATCACAAACTCCAGTATTTCCATTTCCTTCTTTAAACCATTTGTTTCATTAAATAACATAAACTAGTTCTCTGTATCCAACATAACAGGCGATGAGCCTTTGACAGGTGACACTTTTAATAATCCCCTCTCCTGTGTGTGAATGGCACTTGGTTGACTCCCCCAGCACACCTGGCCCCACAAAATGGATGCCTTGCCCACGTTGCTGTTGGAACTCCCCTCCATCCAGGGATCCATCCCAGATGACGTGCCCTCGGCCATCCTATACTATAATTAGGTATCACCGGCACAGTCCATCCTAATGGCCCAGGAGGAGGTAGCGGCAGTCCAGTGTCCCTCTCTACCTGAGTTCCCACCCCTGCCTGTCACTCCTTTTTAACTCCTCCTCCTCTCTCTCATCCCATTTGACCTCCTCCCCTTCAATCACCCCAAAGCCTTCTACTATTGGTCTTTTCTCCTCTTGTGCAACCTCCTCTCTATTTACTACCTGAATCCCTTCTTTTACTACTTCATCTTTCCCCTTTATAATGAATAAATAATAATAAACCTTGTTTCTATGCCGCCTTTCTCCCCAAAGGGACCCCAAGGCAGCTTACAACAATAATTCAATACAATCAAAAATTAACATCAAGACAGGTAAATTAAAACAGCTCACAACATGAAATATTAAAAATAATAAAAACAACATTTAAAAAACAATAATAAAAACACTATAAAGCAATACAAAAAATTACAGCAGCAGCAGAGTTTAAAAGGCCCCTAGCCAATAAAACTAGATATTAATAAATAAATAAAAATTAAAGGTTGGAGGCTCAGAAGGCTTGCCTAAATGAAAAAGTCTTAAGACTTCTCTTAAATGTTTCCAGGGAGGAGGCAGTACTTAGCTCAAAGGAGAGGGGGTTCCATAATATTGGTGGCACTACTGAGAAGACCCTGTTTTTGCCATGGCCCCTCGCATTCTCTGATGACCTAAGGGGAAGGACCGGATTATATGGAAGTAGGCGGTTTCTCAGAAATCCCATTCCCAAGCTGTATAGGGCTTTAAAGGTCATAACCAGCACCTTGAATAGGGCCCAGAAACAAATAGGCAACCAGTGCAGCTGCTGGAGAAGCAGCCCAACAGAGTCAAACCACCTAGCTCCAGTAACCACCCGGGCTGCTGCATTCTGCACCAGCTGTAGTTTCCAAACTGCTGAACTGGGTGCTTCGTTAGGGAGCTGGACTCACAGAAGACCAGTGTGACTACCCTTCCCTGCCTTTGTGGTAGAGGCTCCTGCAGAACCTGGACACCTGGAGGACAGAGCTGGGTGAGACGAACCCCTGCCTCGTCCAGCCAGGTTTCCGTAATACATGCCAGGTTGTCTTTTTTATCCAGGATTAGATCCTGGATGAGCTGAGTTTGTTTGTTTTATTGATCAACCCGGCGTTCAGCAGCAGCAGCCTCAGATCCAGAGAATCACAGCTGCCAAGAGCACCAGGTATCTGGACATTAGGGACCGGACCAGGAGGAGAGACAATCGGTCTTTGATGGACCCTCCTCCTCCTGTAACAGCATGTCCGACCCCTAACGCCATATTTTTTCCTTGGCCCATCACCCTCTGAATAGCAGCACCTCTTCTTCCCTCCCCAACACTCTTTCCTGGCACAGGGCATATAATAAGGCAAGCCTTCAAGCTGAACTAGCTGCTGTACAAGGAAATGGAGTCATCCTAATCCTTCTGAAACTGAGCCAGAGCAGGCTGTAAGTCTCTTCAGAAGCAGCCACAGCCCTCAGCCAAGCAGTAGCCACAGGTGGTAAGAGGGAGGGAGAGGGTCCTCTTCGAAGAGTCCAGTGGATGTAATGTAGTCCCCTCTTCAAGGGAAACAGGAACCGGAAGCTGTTCCAACACAGCCACACCCCTCAGTCAGGCACAAACCTCATGGTAAGAAGGAATCGTGCCATTTCCTATTCTATAACTTTTACATAATCACTATTGCGGTACAATCTTTTCTCCTCCGATGGCGCACAGTCCTCTGTTTCTCCTTTGTTTCTGCTCATCTCACCACATAATCAATGCAGCAAACAATACCATCAAAAAACAAAAAAAAATTATTCAAATACAGCACAAACCTCACAATTTAAAAAGCAAGTTAAATTCAGATGACGGGAATAAAAATAACTAGGCTAGACTAGATGTTATAATCTGGGCTAGTCAGGGAAGGCCTGGCGAAACATCCATGTTTTTAGTTGCCTTTTGAAGGTGTCCAAGGAAAGGGGTAAGGCAGAGCTTGGATGGTGTATCCTTCCAGAGATTTGGGGCAAGGAATAAGAAGGTGCGAGACCTTGTCCTCTCCTTCCGTGCCTTCCTTGGGATTACCTGTAGGTTCCAGCTTGTTGTCATATAACATAACATAACTAGAGATGGGCACGACTTAGCGGTATTCCCGTTTCCGTTTCCGTTACTCGTATCCGTTACTCTACGGAAACGGAAACGGGAATTACTCCGCCAGACTTCGAGCTCGAACCGACGAACGAACAATTTGGTCTGATTTGTCGTGCTCGTTACTTGCATCGCGCAATGCCAAGCGGCACAGAAAAAAAGTTTTTAAAAGTTAAAAAAAAACCCGATTCCCGGCCCTAAAAGTAGGCGAAAACTGTCTGAGGGCACCTACCAGGCCAGAAGGGTGTTTTATTTGGCGGGGGGGGGTTCCCCGCCCCCCTCTCCTTGGCTATTGCTACTGCTGCGCTGCTGGTACCAGGCTGGGAGGGCGCATCCATTTGCCATGCAGTGCGGGGGATCCAAAATGGCGACTGCAATATTTTTTTTGAAATCGTTGCCCAAAACCCCACCAAAGCACCACAGAAACATGCGGAAATTAGCTATTTTAAATGCTTGAATTTTTACAGTAGCAGCAGTGGGTTTTTCTTGCAAAAAAAGTCTCCGTTGATTTTATTTTATTTTATTTTATTTTATTTTTTTTACACCTGCGCATTCGCAATGATGGGCTCGCCCATGGGAGTGGACCATGCAAAGTTTTGGAGCCATTCCACCAATCGCATGGCCAGGTTTTGCTGACTGTACCAGGCTGGGAGGGCGCATCCATTTGCCATGCGGTGGGGGGGGATCCAAAATGGCGACCGCAATATTTTTTTTTGAAATTGTTGCCCAAAACCCCACCAAAGCACCACAGAAACATGCGAAAATTAGCTATTTTAAATGCTTGAATTTTTACAGTAGCAGCAGTGGGTTTTTCTTGCAAAAAAAAGTCTCCGTTGATTTTATTTTATTTTATTTTATTTTTTTACACCTGCACATTTGCAATGATGGGCTCTCCCATGGGAGTAGACCATGCAAATTTTCCACCAATCGCATGGCCACTTGGCCAGGTTGACCACAGAGACTTCTGGGATGTGCCAATCGGGCATAAACAGCCCACTAATCCTAGCCCAAACCCGAACCCTAAGCCTAACCCATACGCCAGTACACTGTCCTTCTAAGTGGGTCAGAGAGGCACCCAGATGCACCCCAATACTCACCGTAACCTCACCCGTAACTAGCCTAACCCTAGCCGTTGCGCTAATCCGTCTTAACCCTAAGCCAGATCTACTTGCATTGCACTACATGCAAGTACGTGAGACACAGCGGGTGCAAAGAGTCTGCCAGTCCGTCACTTGTGGCTCTGGCTGACTCCTGCAGCTCCCTCCAGGAGCCCGCTACCCCCTCCCCAAACCAGTACTAACGACAACGAAAAAATGAAAAAAATGAACCGACTAATTTTTGCAAATTTTCGCGAAAAACGGAACCGAGCCGAAACGGAACTGGCCCGACTAACGACAACTCGAAAAAATTTTTTTTCAAGTCGTGCCCATCTCTAAACATAACATTTTCAGTCAGCTGGGATCTTATCCATATCATCCCTTTTCTTGTAATCAGAGGGCACCACCAGGTTTTAGATGGCCCTGGACTAGGTATTGTCATGGACAAGTCCACTTCCTTGTCCATAAAAGCTCACATTAAAAGTATAGTCATTTTCAAGGTGTCACCATTAAAGATGGACACAACATGTGAAAATGGCATTTTTTTTCATTTTTCATTTTGTTTTTCCTGCGTCGTTTCATTTCATTTGAAATGAATTTTTAAAAAGTTTCATTTTTTGTTTACTATTGTTTTTTAAAAAAACTATTTGGGGCCCTGCTGGCAATCTTTTTTTTTTTACAAGCACTGATCAGCTGATGTGCAGAGCCCTGTTGGCCGATCAGCACTTTTTTTTAAACAAGCACTGACCAGCTGGCAGCCCCGCACACCAGCTGATCGGTGCTAATTTTTATTATTTATTTTGACAAGTGTCGAGATCAGCGCTTGTCAAAATAAATAATAAAAATAATAAAAATGAAACACACACAAAACCCAGAACAGAACAGAACAAAAATTTCCATTTTGTTTCTTTTTGTTTTTGTTTTTTAAGGCACATTGTTTTTCTTTTCGCTAGGGAAAAAAATTCATTTCATGCCTATCTCTAGTCACCATGTTTTTGACTTCTGTTTTTTAAAAGTGTTTTGCTTTTGCCTGGCTTGCTAGCATAGACTAACATGGTTCCTCTTGAGATCGTATAAATTGTTTGTATAAGACTAATATGGTTACCAATTCTGCTGGATCCTCTCACCTCCTCAATCCAGAACTCAAGTGTCTTAAAATATGCAACCCAGTTACAAAATCATGTAGTATAATGCAACATGTTAAATCTGAACAAGCTCTGAAATTCATTCTCATGGGCTAACTAATGTAACCAGGTGAATGTTTGCATTTCTTAAATATGAGAAATAGCCTGCAGTTGGCTATAAGACGAAGAAACAGCTGTTGAGTGAGAGCCAAGTGTACAGCTGCCTTTCTGGAGATATCAATGCTTAGCAAGCATCAAATTGCCAGCTGGCTCATTTGTAACAGAAATTGACAGTCCTTCCCCATGAATGTTTCAGCGCGAATGTTGGGAGAAAGCCATATATTTCAGTAAGTCAAATTCTATGCGTGGGCAATACCACGATCATTCTAATGCATTATTTTGAACCCAGACTCCATAAGCCCCACTCTGAGGAAGGGGAACACCAATATAGGCAGCACTGCTGAGGAGTTGAAATAACATGGTGTTGCAACATGAACATTTCAGCCCAATCCATCCTTATGCCTCAGCTCTGATGCATGCACACACGAACCTACCAAAATATGAATATTGGAAAATTGGCAGCTATATGTATGGGGCTGAATCCAGAGGTCCATTGAGAAATCCTCCATTTACCCTAATTGACAGAAGGGTGAGATACAAGTTTCCATACTTTCCTTCGGATTGTCTGACTGATTGATAAATTTGATACTGATATTAATCAATAAGTACAGTAGAATAGAATTTACACTTTATTGTCATTGCAACCCAACAACCTTCTGTGCCGCATTTATCACCCTCTGGGGTGATTTCCTTTGTACGTGGTACAACCAGGGCCGGGGCTAGTTTTTTTTGTGCCCTAGGCAAGGAGCGGGCGGCGGGCGGCGGGCGGGCGGTGGCGGCTGGGGGGTCAGGCGGTGGCAGCGGCAGGGGGGTCGGGCCGTTGCGGCGGCAGCAGGGGGCGGCGGGCCGTTGCGGCGGCAGCAGGGGGCGGCGGGCCGTGGCGGGGGGGCGGGCGGCTGGTGGCGGGGGGGGTCGGGCAGCAGCGGTGGCAGGGGGGTTGGGCCGCGGAGGCAGGGGGGATCGGGCGGCAGCAGCAGGGGGGTCGGGCGGTGGCGGCAAGGGGGGTCAGGCGGCAGCGGCAAGGGGGGTCGGGCGGCGTCGGGGGCGGTGGGTTGCAGCGCTCCCTATCCATTTTAGCGCCCTAGGCAACTGCCTAGTTCGCCTTAATGGACGTGCCGGCCCTGGGTACAGCTTGTGTACCAAGTACATATACAGTATAATATGCTTTCGGTTGAACAATTTCCACTTAAATCCATGTTCAACATAGTAGCAAGATAAACATTTATTCATTTGTTTATTTATCCCTATTTATGATATATTTTAAGTTC
Source organism: Phrynocephalus guinanensis (assembly GCA_037367245.1). Classification (NCBI taxonomy): domain Eukaryota; kingdom Metazoa; phylum Chordata; class Lepidosauria; order Squamata; family Agamidae; genus Phrynocephalus; species Phrynocephalus guinanensis. The sequence continues at coordinate 166,342,294 of CM074733.1, forward strand.
TTTATAATAGATAAATTAAAAAAGGAAAATAACAAAGTGAGCCAAAGTTAACCGGAACATACAGTGTATGTAATACTTCCCATTAAAAACACATATTTAATATGTCTGAGGATATTCAAGTACATATTGAGAGCAATGGACCAGAGAACTGCAGGCGCTACAGGAAGCAAAAATTATTTGTCTTTCTTTGCGTGACGTGGTGACTCCACTGCTTCTGTCTTCTTTCTTTGTGTCAGGGGGAACTGCGCTGCAAGAAAAATGCAAATGGGTCTGCAGTGAAGTGGTACCTAGAAGGTCAAGTTCATTTACTTCAGCTGACTGCACGGGGGTAAGCAGAGAGAGTGGAGTAAATGGCCACTTCATTCTCTCTTTCAGTTGACTCCTCATTTGGTAAAAGCAAAAAAGCAAGGTGTGCTGCTTACATACTGCCCTATAGTACTTAAAGCACTCTCTGGAGAGTTTATAATATAATCTAGAGATGGGCTTTTCATTTGGGAAGTGGTCTACTTCTGCAACAAAATGCAAGAGCCCAGCTGATGTTCAGAACCAGAGGAATGAAATCAACCAATCTCTTACCTTGTGCTGGGCTCATGCAGGGCGCAACTCCAAAGAGGAAGAAGCCTCCGATGCGTCATCTTTCCTTCTCCCTGGTGCTGGCCAGTCAGGAGCTGCGCAGGGAAATGCATCATCCCGCCTCCCTGTCTGATTGTCCAGCACCAGGGAGAAGGAGAGATGACATGTTGGAGGCTTCTTCCTTGTTAAGAGTTTAACCCCGTGCAGTGGGCTCCAAAACGAATAGCCCATCCCTAGTCAGAGTAAGAATCATGGCACAATAAAGGAACCAGGCAATTTCCACCCATAACAAATCTTCCATGGTGTTACTTAAAATTGTTTTCCCTTTGTTGAACAGATGCCCCTTCTGCAAGAGAAACGAAAAGCTAGACCAAAGCTAAGAGACTTACTTCCATCTGATAATCCAGACCAGAAACATGAAGGTGTTAATGGTGTTTCACCCACAGTATTTGGAGAAAGCGGGGTTTTGGATCACATCATTGATGAATCGGAAGAACAATGGCTCTTCCAGGACATAGCAGTTGGGAATTACTATTTGGGCAAAAATGGAGGGCGTAAGTTATGTGTACAGGAATCAGAAGGAGCCTCATTTGAACAACATTCAGAAACAAGACAACAGGGGTTACATATTTAGAGAGGAAGCATGAATTAATCTCATAAATGGTCAAGCTGAATAATTAATTATTAGGCTAACATCTCAATGGGATTAATAGGAAGTTCTTAGTTTTCTTGATTGCAAGTTAACATACTAATCATGAGTAACAATAAGATTATTACTGACAATAGGTTTAAGGATGACTAAAGGGACAGGCTAGCCTCTAGTGCCATGGAGCTGGACGTGGCCGGCACAATCTCCATGGGTTCACCTTCTGGGTTCAGAAGATGAAACATCCCTGGCCCCCTGGAGAGGTGCAGGTAGAGATGCAATCGCCAGCCTTTGGAGACCTTCTCCCTCCATAGGGTTCCCAGTTAAGTACACCAAGTGTCCCCTTAGTTCAAGACTGCCAATATAAGACTCTACCTGGCTCAAAGAGGGTTTGCCCAGTCCTTGATGGAGGCTCTGGTAGAGCAGCTAATTCCTTTCCCTTAGTTCTTGCCTGTCCAGGATGATGACCTGGGAAGGCTCTGCTCTCTGTGAGCAGTTGTCCCTTGGGTGGAGGAAGGCCACATCCCTCTCACAGCTCCATCTAGCGGTGGCAGCGCCTCTGCAGCATTGAGTGAATCCCCTTCTCCTCCTCCTCCTTCTTCCTCCTCTTCCTCTGTCCAGGAGCAGCAGCCTCCCCAAGCCCTGCCTTCCCTAGTTTATCTGGCTCCTGGCTGCCTTGGGCAGATGTTCCTCATTCAACTCCTGTATACCTCCCCCCAGCTGTGCCTCTTCTCCTGGCTGAGCTCACTGAAGCATCTTAAAGGGGCAGGTCATTGTGAGTTATCTGGCACACTCACCTGGTCACAATTTATTTTATATAATATACTGATATATTAGTATGAGACCATATCCTACTAGATCAAGTTTCAGGATCTTGTAATTCAATTGATGGATGAATGAATGGAAACATACATGTACATTAACACATGCACTACCATTATTGTTGTTATTATTATTATAAAATTATCACCAAGCAAACAGGATCACTATGCTGGATTTTGTTTTACAAATCACTACTCAAATGCTTCCCAAGAGTTTAGGACTCTGATGTATCAGTGAATTATGCGAGCAGATCCCAGTAAGGTGGCCTTCTGCAGCTGAGTGATGGTGACTTTGTCTACTCCATTTTTTTTTCTAAATAGCTACTTAGCTCTTTAGGCATCGCACCCAGCATGCCGATTACCACTGGGACCACCAGTACTGGTTTATGCCAGAGTCTCTGAAGTTCAGTTTTCAGATCCTGATATCAGGTAATTTTTTCAAATTGTTTCTCGGTGACTCTACTATCACCTGGCATAGCAACATCAATGATTCACACTTTTTTCTTCTCCACAATCACAATATCCAGGGTGTTATGCTCCAAAACCCTGTCAGTCTATATTCCCAAAGTAATTTCCACGCTCTTTTCCATTCACTTTTTCAGGCTTATGATCCCACCAGTTCTTTGCTACGGGCAGATGATAGTTCTCACACAAATTCCAGTGGACCATTTGAGCAACTACGTTATGACACTGTTTGTAATCAGTCTGAGCAATTTTCTTGCAATAACTCAATATATGATCTCATCTGCCTCTTTACAGAGTCTACATGTGGGGTACTCAGCTGATATTTCTATTTTAGCCTTAACTGCATTTGTTCTGATAGCTTCCACACATCTGACAGAACTTCCAAAGGACATACCACTTGTGTGTGTGAGAGAGATTTTAATACTTCCCATTTAGAACCAAGTAAGAGGCTCTTAGAATTAATTTTTTTCAGGGAAATTGTGAAGCCATTGATGCTCATGGGAATAGTAAGGGTAGCAGTTGCTGTTTCTGCTTCATCCTCTGATGTGGAATCTTAAAATCTCTCCCCATAATAAACTGTTTGTCAAGTTCCGTCAGTCTCACACCGTATTGGCTAAGGATGGTTCCGAAGTACAGTGGAACCTTGACTTACGTCATTAATCCATTCCAGTGGTCTAGACTTAAGTCAAACATGACTTAAGTCAAATGAATGTTTCACATAGAAAGTAATGGGAAAGCGGATTAATCCGTTCCAGATGATGAAAAAGACCCCCGAAAATAGCAATTTAACGCAAATTTGACTGGGATAGGAGATTCCTTCTGGGGATGGAAATGAAATGTCTCTTCAAAGAGAGGAGGAGGCAGTGAAATTATAGTCCACAAATTATACGCCTCCACTTTTTAATGTTCATAGAAACAATGTCTGTCATTTAAGTTTTACTGATTTTTAACCTGACGTTCCAAGTTCTGAACAACTCTATGCTTACCATTAGAGTCCCACAACTTTACAGCTCCCCAACTAAAATGCTTCCATTGTGGACCAGACTTCTGCAGCCAGATTTTTTACAAGACTGAGCTGACTGTCTAACCAGCGAGGCCAGCCCCAAGCTCCCGGCCCTTCTTCTTCTCCTCCGGCAGCAGCAGCGGCTTCGGTGAGGCTGAGGACCAGCTCCAGGTGCTCTGAGCTGGTCTCGCCGAAGCCGCCGCTGCCGGAGGAGGGGAAGAAGGCAGGAGCAGTTTGGAGGTGGCAGCCGCGATGCTGGGTTGTGGCTGCAGCCCAATTCCGGTGCCTTGCGCCGGGGCTCCGAGATGTAAGTCAAAGCCTGTGACTCAAGTCAAACAGGCCCCTTCTTGCTGCAAGTCAAATATGCTGCAAGTCAAGCAGTATGTAAGTCAAGGTTCCACTGTACCTTTAAAATACTTCTGATGATTCTTCTGTGGAAGTTGTGGACACCTAATCGTTTCATATGCTCAGCATTAAAGTCGATGGGGATTTCAAAATGAATTTTTTTAGGGAGACAATTTTCCTGTTACTTAAAGCGGGGTTGCCACAAATTTCTATTCACAAAATTCCCTCACTTTTCCAGGCCAAAATTTTAGATTTTCCCTGAGTCCCTCCAGCCCATTTTTTACTTAAAGCACCAGCAGATTGACTTTTTCTGAAGATGTGAAACAAAACCATTGATATTGTAGAGCTGAAATAAATGTGTGGATGGTAAAAATTAAAAATAAGAACCTAAAATGCATGAACTCGCAAAACATTTTAATGAAAAGAGAACAATGAACAGCATTTATAAATGGCACACGCTAAAGAGAGCATCCGTAATATCAAGGACATCAGCAAAACCAAATATCAGTCAGACATTAAGTAGCATCATGGATACAAGTAAAATATCACTCAAACATTATAAAAAAACATATTTGTCCATTAGAAATATTAATCAAGAAATAATTAAGAGAACTTTGCAGGGCCATCAATTGGTCCTCTATAGCTCAGAGTTCATTAGGCTTTTCAAACAAAAGCTTGGTTTTCGTGGCCCTGAGCTCAGACATTTTATCAACTAATGACTTTATTTATCTTGTCTATTTCTTCTTCTCCTTCAGCCTTTTGCTTAGTGGTTCCCCATATTTATCCCTCGCATTTCTAAATGCAAGGATAATTTTTTTAATTTACAGTAACTTTTGCAACACCCCCCGCTGACAGGAGACCATCATAAACCTGCCTCTGAGCATTTTAAGCTATGCTCAAGCTGATTTTCAACAATCATCTCCCCATTAATTGAAAAACCAGGCTCCATGAATGCCTGACTATGGCAGAGGATTAGCACTTTCTTTACAAAACAGCACAGATGGTCATACGTGGAGTGGCCTTTAAGCAGTTCCCTCCAAAAGTGATCAATTCTGTGTTCCTTACGTCGGTAGTCCTTACACAATTCATTAACATTTGGCTTTGCTTTTAACAGCCTAAACTCCTTTTCAATAGGGATGGGCATTTCGTTTTGGAACCAGTAGCTTACGAAACAAACCATACGAGCCCAGGCGGTCCTTGGAACCAGCTGATACATGCAGATCAAATTGCTTTACCTTTCTCTGTCTCACACAGGGTTAAACTCCAACAAGGAAGCATGCTGTGACATCATCTGTGCTAGATCTGTGATGCTGGCCAATCAGGAGCTGTGCAGGGACAGGCATCATCCCGCCTCCCTCTCTGATTGGCCAGCAGCATGAAGCAGGAAAGATGATGTCACAGTGTGCTTCCTCATTGGATTTTAACCCTGCACAACACAGAGAAAGGTAAAGCAATTGGATCTGCATATATCAGCCAGTTCCGAGGACCACCTGGGCTCGCATGGTTTGTTTCGTAAACTACTGGTTCCAAAACAAAATGCCCATCCTTACTTTTCAACCGTATCACATGTTGCACTGGACTGCCTGTTTCGGCCAGAAAAACACTGCAGTGCAGTTGTTGTCGTTCAGTCGTTCAGTCGTGTCCGACTCTTCGTGACCCCATGGACCCAAGCTCGCCAGGCCTTCCTATCTTCCACTGCCTCCCGGAGTTTGGTCAAATCCATATTGGTTGCATCGATGACACCGTCCAACCATCTCATTCTCTGCCGTCCTCTTATAGTACTTAGCCTATACTTACACACAGTTAAATGGGTGCTTATAAGAGCTGGGTCACAACATGTAATACCTTTGCAGACAGAATAAATTTGTGGCCATTTTTTCAACATAAGTGTGCACATGCTGACAAGAAATTACCTACATTGTATTCTTGAAGGCTTTCACGGCTGGGATCTGATAGTTCTTATGAGTTTTTCAGGCTGTTTGGCCATGTTCTGGAGTTTTTCTTCCTGACCTTTTGCCAGACTCTGTGGCTGGCATCTTCAGAGGGGAAGGAGGTCAGTTCCCTCTGAAGATATCAGCCACAGAGTCTGGCAAAACATTAGGAAGAAAAACTTCCAGAACATGGCCAAACAGCCCAAAAAACTCACAGCAACAAATTGCCTACATTCTCCCTTTAACAACTTCTCTTCATCAGACACAGTGACATATTTCAGCTCAGACCTAACAGCATGACCACAATTTACTTGGGAGGAGTCGACTAGATTTGTTTCCTTACTGAAATCAATGTCAATGACACTTTTGGCTTTTTGCAAAATGTCACTCTTCACAAATAGGGACATCAGATCCTTAATCATAGCAGATAGGTCACAATGAAGAAATTGTGACATTGGTGCTTCACATCAATACTCCTTGAAGAACGGGGTAACCTGAGCTGACAAGCTAAAATACACAAGCTTGACTGGCAACAATTTATCATAAATTGCGGATTCAACTACTTTGTAGCTCTTTGATGATATTTTAACTTTTTCTTCTTCATTTCCACTTCCAAAATTCTTTAGGTAAGGAATCATTTTTATGCCTCGTTCAGCAACACTTTCATTTTATAGCCAACACACCCCACAAAATTTGGATGGCAATGGTGGCTTAGAAGAAGCATTAAATCTTGCATAAGAACATAAGAACATAAGAAGAGCCATGCTGGATCAGGCCAAAGGCCCATCTAGTCCAGCTTCCTGTATCTCACAGCGGCCCCACCAGATGCGTTTGGGAGCGCATGAGACTAGATATCTGTCTCCTGATACCACTCCCCTGAATCTGGCCCTTGAAGTACCCTGGTTTCTCCATCATGGTTTGTAACCTGTGATGGACTTTTCCTCCAGGAATCTGTCCAATCCCCTTTTGAAGGCATCCAGGCCAGATGCCATCACCACATCCTGTGGCACGGAGTTCCACAGACTTACAATGCGCTGGGTGAAAAAATATTTTCTTTTGTCAGTTCTTACTCTCCCAGCCCGTCAGGGTTCAGGAGCCTATGGGGGCGGGCCCAGATGTAGGGCTGACGCTCCCCACGGGGCGCGGTGGCAATTGACAGGGAAAATTTTAGCAGATGATGGTCTGACCATGACATGGGCAGGGGTGAAATACCCCTAACCCTCAGACAAGAGTCTGATGACATGGAGGTAAAAACCAGGTCCAGGGTGTGGTCTGCTCTGTGGGTGGGGCAATCAACATGCTGAGATAGATTCATGGAAGTCATGGATTCCATGAATTCCAGAGCTGCACCGGAGAGTTCGTCCTCGGCATGCATGTTGAAGTCCCCAACCAAGAGTAAGCGAGGGGACCTCAACAGGGCAGCCGAGACGAACTCCGAGATCTCTGGAAAGGATTGTGCTGGGTAGCGGGGAGCACGTTACACCAGCACAATACCAAACTTATCTCGCTGACCCACCGATAGATGAAGGCTGCCAGGACCCTGCCTGTCACAGAACCTGACTCTGAGGGGTTAAATGGTGAAGAGCTGCTGGAGGAGCCTTGCAGCTCAAGTCAGCAGGCAGCTGGGTCTGATGACTCAGCTGAAAACATATCTTCTCCCCCTAGAAGGGCTATGAGCAGGATTCTGCAAAGACGTGCTACCAGGAGAGCTAGGGAAAGGGTCTTTGATGCTAGATGGGGAATCAGGTCGGGAAGCCCTGAGTACTAGCAGGAGCCTTTCCAGAAGTAAGGGTGTGTTCCCTGTTTTGAGATAAAGCTGGTAAGCTCACCTTGAGCTCTCTGTGGGAGCAACGCGTCATTTGAACTTGCAACCACATTCCTGTCTGTGACCTTGGCTCTGTTTCCTGATTTCAGACTGGCTTCCTGGACCACGGCTTGATCTGTTCCCTTGAGTTTGGCATCTGGTTTCCGTGAGATATTCTGGTTTTGACTTGGACTGGTAATTGCTGGGAGTTTGAGTCTGTTATTTATTTGGCACTTGATTGTAACAAAAGACTTGAACTTGCGTGGCTTTCCACTAAAGATCTTGGCAAAGAACTGAATCCTGTTTGTGTGTGTGCTCTGTGTGCGGGGCTTGACAGTTTGCTCCCACCCAAACTTCTTCAAGCAGAATGGAAGAGGAAGGGGCTGTTGGGATGACACCGCTGGAAGCTTTGCAAAACCAAGTGATGCTTTTGTCTCAGGTGATTTTTCAATTGCAGCAAGCTCCGGCACCGGCTGGGTTTCAGCCCCGTTGCCCTTTGCTGCCTCCTGACCGGTTTGAAGGCAAGTTAGAGGAATTCCCTGCATTCTTGGCTCAATGCCAGCTGTTTATTGAAGTGCATGCTCAAGAATGTCCTACTGAGAGGTCTAAGGTCTGCTTTATCATCAGTTTGTTGAAAGGACAGGCAGCTAAATGGGCTACCCCTTTACTCCTCAGTGCCTCACCTCTACTGGATAATTATCAGGCTTTCCTGAATCACATTTGTACAGCTTTTCAGAAACCCGTGCAGGCTGCTACTGTCAACAGGAGACTCAGAGCTTTGAAACAGGGCAAAGATTCAGTGTTTGACTACACCCCTGCGTTCCATCTGATAGCACAGGATCTGAATTGGAACGAACCGGCACTGATTTCTCAGTATATGGAAGGATTGGCAGATGAAGTGCTTGATGAACTCTCTAGGGTGGAACAACCAAACATGTTACAGGAACTCATTACCCTGTGTCTCGGGATAGATGGACGCCTGGAAAGCCGTCGCCTCTCCCGAGGCAAGAACTACAACCAGCAACCTCTGTCAGCTGTGCCTAATCTGCAATCCGGTGAAGCCTGCAGAATGGATCCAGAACCTATGCAACTGGGAGCTGCTCGACCACGCCTCACCTCAGAGGAAAAGGCAAGACAACGCTCTCATAATCTCTGCCTGTACTATGGAGGAGGAGGACATTTTGCTTCCAGTTGCCCTTTGAAGCGCTCCTCAGTAAGTGCTGCTACCTCTTCAGCAGTAAAAGGGCAGCTCCATCCTTGAAGGAACCCACAGGAATGGAGTGTACCGAAGGGTTCCCAGACTACCATCACACCCCAAGGACCTTTCCTGGTACCTGTAACTCTAGGGCTTCCTGATGGCCAGAAAGTACCTGTGTATGCTATGGTAGACTCTGGGGCAGTTCACTGCTTTGTGGATGCTGGGTTTGTGCGGTTCCATCGGATTCCAGTACAGAACAAGGAAACTCCTTTGCTGGTAGAATCCATTGAGGGTCAGTTACTTCATTCTGGGCCGATAGCTCAGGAAACCTGTCCACTTACTCTTCATGTAATGGACCACAATGAGCAGATTTGCTTTAATGTAACTCGGATGCCCCGGTTTCCTCTTGTCTTGGGACTTTCCTGGTTGCGAACTCATAACCCATTGGTGGATTGGGTGCAAGGGGAATTGTACTTCAAGGTTCCTTGCTCAAAGAAAATTTCTTCTACCATCCTGGCAGCTGCCCATGCTACATCTGACCCTGTCTTGCCCCAGGTATACCAAGACTTTGCGGATGTATTTGAGGAAAAGGGGGCTGACAAGTTACCTCTGCATCGGCCCTATGGCTGTGCCATTGATCTGATACCTGGGGCACCCCTCCCTGTGGGACGAGTCTATCCTATGTCCGAACCTGAGTTAGAAGCTTTGAGGGCTTTCCTAGACAAGAACCTTTGACGTGGGTTTATACGCCCTTCCAAATCACCATTGTTCGCACCGGTGATCTTTGTAAAGAAGAAGGGAGGGGAGCTTCATCCTTGTAATGATTACCGGGCATTAAACAAGATCACTATTTGGGACCAGGACCCTTTACCCCTAATCTCTGAACTTTTGGACTGGTTAAGAGGGGCAAAGTGTTATACCAAGCTGGACCTTTGTGGGGCGTATAATTTTGTGCATATCCATAAAGGAGATGAGTGGAAAACCACGTTTCGAACCCAGTACAGTCAATATGAACATTTGGTAATGCCTTTTGGACTGACAAACGCACCCACTATATTCCAGCGGATGATGAATGACATTTTCCATGATCTACTAGATCGTTGTGTGGTCATTTATTTAGATGATATCCTGATTTATTCCGCTGACCCAGCTCAGCATGTTCAATATGTTTGTCAGGTCTTGCAGCATCTCCAGGAAAACGGACTATATGCTAAGCTGGAAAAATGTGAGTTTTGTTGGGATATATTGATGAATCATTGGGAGCTTGGTGTATTATTTGGTAATATGTGCTGCAGTCTGATTAAAAGGATGAGTCGTAGACACAAAAGGTATATAAAATTATAATTTATCTATGTATTCTATGGGGAAAAGGTAAACGGGATAACCTATGAAAATAATAAAACACTCATTGAATGTCTGTACAGATAAATATACAAAATACAAATTAGGGCAACAGCAGTTGTGTTAAAGCTCATAAAAAGGGATAAGGAGCTATACACATATATACTGCCTTGCTTATTAAAAATACAAAAGGATAAAATACAAGCTTACATAGCAATAAATCAGGAGTAACTCTGCAACTCTCTCTGTGCCTCTGGAATGACACCAACATCAGGCAGGTCAGGGCGTGGCTGAGGAGAGTGTTTGTTTGAGGCTAGAACCATTACTTAAGTAGTGAGGTCTTAAAGAGATATACAAACTGCTGAGTCATACTGAGATTGGTTTTGCCATATTTTTGGATGTAAGCCTTGCTATGCCAACAAGTTTGACATTAAGGAAGGTGAATTCCTGGGGCATATTATTTCTCCCCAGGGAATCCGCATGGACCCTAAGAAAGTAGAAGCTGTGTTGTCCTGGCGGCGACCACAAAACCGTAAGGATTTGCAATGGTTCCTCGGTTTCGCCAACTACTATCGCCAGTTTATTCCTGCCTACGCCGACATGTTGCACCTTTAAACCATGTCCTTCGGCCCAAAGAGCTTTTCCGGTGGACTCCAGAAGCAGAAGAGGCTTTCTCTACTTTGAAAATCCGCTTCACCTCGGAACCCTTGCTCCGTTATCCTGATCCACAATTACCCTTTATAGTGGAGGCTGACGCATCTAGCGTTGCTCTGGGAGCAGTGCTATCTCAACAGGATGATCCCTCCCAAACCCTGCGTCCCTGTGCTTATTACTCTCGACAGTTAAAACCTGCAGAGAAGAATTATACTATCTGGGAGCGTGAACTGCTGGCCATCAAGATGGCTCTTGATGTATGGAGGCATTACCTCGAGGGAGCTCGACACCCTGTTCAAGTATTGACTGATCATCAAAACCTTGAACATCCACAAACAGCCCGGCGATTAACTCAGCGACAAATCCGGTGGTCATTATTCTTTTCCCGGTTCGATTTCTGGATCAAGTAGATTCCTGAGGCTCAGAATAAAAAAGCGGATGCGTTATCCAGAAAACCTGAGTATGCAGCGCCTGTGAAAGAGACATTAGTGGCGCCCATCTTGCCTCCCTCTGTGTTCGCGGCCACGAATCCATGTCTCAGCTTGGCAGAAGAAATCCGTGAATCTCGAGCTCGCGGTTCATGGACTCAGCAACATCTTCAGGAATTCCAGAATGGGAATCATGGAGAGTTTTCTGCACAACAAGGGTTATTATTACATTGAGGGCGGTTATATGTTCCTGCTGGTCCTCTTTGTAACCAGGTGTTACATCTCTCACATGACTCTTTACCTGCTGGACACTTTGGACTTTACAAAACCCTGCATCTTCTCACAAGGGAGTTCTGGTGGCCACATGTCCGTGCTGATGTTGCCCGATACGTGTGTTCCTGTGAAGTTTGTTGGCAGGCAAAGGATGTTGTGACCAAACCCTCGGGTCTGTTGCATCCTTTGCCAACACCCTCTGGTCCCTGGAATGCTGTCTCCTTAGATTTCATCATGGATCTTCCTCGCTCAAAAGGGTTTACCTGCATCCTGGTCTTCGTGGATTTGTTCACCAAAATGGCCCACTTTGTTCCTTGTCCTAAATCCCCTACTGCATCAGAAACAGCTCATCACTACTTGCAACACCTCTTCAGACTTCATGGTTTACCTGCACAGCTCATTTCGGATCATGGGCCACAATTCAACTCCCGCTTCTGGCAAGCAATGCAAAAGGCACTAGGAACACAAGTTCACCTGTCATCAGCTTACCACCCCCAGTCAGATGGTCAGACTGAGCACACTAATGCCACCTTAGAACAATATTTACGCTGTTATACATGCTACCAACAAGATAACTGGGCGGATTTGTTACCTTTAGCTGAATTTGCATATAACAATGCTGTACATTCTTCCACTCGCCAGACCCCATTCATGGCTAATTATGGTTATCATCCTCGGTATTTTCCAACTACCCTTCCTTCCACCTCTGTGTCAGCTGCGGATGCATACATTCAAGAACTCCATGGCATTCAGGAATTATTGCGAGAGCAACTTGACCATGCTAAGGAAGTATATAAGAAAGCAGCAGACAGGAAGGGCCACAGCTAAATCCAGGCATAAAAGTTTGGCTATCTACTCGATACCTGAGACATCCTGGGCGATCCCGAAAACTAGATCCTCGGTTCATCGGTCCTTATCCCATCTTAGAACAAATCAATCCAGTTGCTTTTCGTCTGCAACTACCTGATTCCCTTCATATTCATCCAGTATTCCACTGATCCCTCTTGGCTCCAGCTGCAGACCCTGACCCCAACCGACCACCGACTCCTGAACCTCCTCCACCAATTTTAGTAGAAGGAGAAGAAGAATATGAAGTCTGTCAAATCTTGGATTCTCAAATACACCGTGGAGGATTGCAGTATTTGGTAGACTGGGAAGGTTATGGACCTGAAGATCGGTCTTGGGAATCTGTGTCCAACTTGCATGCTCCTGAGTTAGTTCAACAATTCCATGACAGTTACCCTGATAGGCCTGGCCCATCGGAAGAGGGGGACCATGGGGAGGGGGATAGTGCCAGGACCCTGTCTGTCACAGAACCTGACTCTGAGGGGTTAAATGGTGAAGAGCTGCTGGAGGAGCCTTGCAGCTCAAGTCAGCAGGCAGCTGGGTCTGATGACTCAGCTGAAAACATATCTTCTCCCCCTAGAAGGGCTATGAGCAGGATTCTGCAAAGACGTGCTACCAGGAGAGCTAGGGAAAGGGTCTTTGATGCTAGACGGGGAATCAGGTCGGGAAGCCCTGAGTACTAGCAGGAGCCTTTCCAGAAGTAAGGGTGTGTTCCCTGTTTTGAGATAAAGCTGGTAAGCTCACCTTGAGCTCTCTGTGGGAGCAACACGTCATTTGAACTTGCAACCACATTCCTGTCTGTGACCTTGGCTCTGTTTCCTGATTTCGGACTGGCTTCCTGGACCATGGCTTGATCTGTTCCCTTGAGTTTGGCATCTGGTTTCCGTGAGATATTCTGGTTTTGACTTGGACTGGTAATTGCTGGGAGTTCGAGTCTGTTATTTATCTGGCACTTGATTGTAACAAAAGACTTGAACTTGCGTGGCTTTCCACTAAAGATCTTGGCAAAGAACTGAATCCTGTTTGTGTGTGTGCTCTGTGTGTGGGGCTTGACGAAGGCATTCAACCCCGGGACACACCAATGCCACAGATCTGCTAACATGAAGGGATTCCCTGTAAACGATGGCCACCCCATCCCCCGACCCTCTGACCTGCCAGCCCACTGGACCTGAAACCCGGGGGGGGGGCACAGAAGGAAGAGGGAAGCCCCACCCTCTGCGCCCACCCAGGTGTCTGTAATACAGGCCAGGTCAGCTCACACATCCACGATTGCATCGTGGATGATGGGTGTTTTGTTATGAACCGACCTGGCATTGACCAGGAGGCAAGACAGGCCGGAGGCGCTGGTGGAACGGCACCCACGTACATGGTGGTGAGCAGAGGGATCAGAATGGGGGATAGGCAATAAATGCCTGACCCGAGTTCTTCTAACCCGACTAATCCCCCTACTCAGAGCGTACTTTCCACGGCCAGACACCACGGGAATTGAGGTCCCTGCCGGCATGGTGACCCCGGGGGAAAAAAGAAAAAAAAGAAAAGGAAAATACAAATCAATAAAGCAAAATAACTAAACAAGATAACTATAACAGTGAAATACAAGAATAAAATACAACCAATATAATTTATTTATTATTATTATTTTATTTATTAATCTTGTATCCCGCCCATCTTCCCACTGTGAACTCTGGGCGGCTTACAACAATTAAACCAGGTAATAAACACACAGAGAGAGAGAGAGAGAGAGAGAGAGAGAGAGAGAGAGAAGGCAAGACCCAAGCAAAGTTAATGCAGGGGGGACAAGAAGGTGGCAAAAGCCATGCAATAGAGCAAGAGGAAAAGAAAAAAAAGAAAAACTAACTGGAAAGGTCGCCAAACGCCTCCCTGAAAAGGTGGGTCTTCAAGGCCTTCTTGAAGGCGGGCAGGGACTCTGTCAGGCACAGCTCACTGGGGAGATGATTCCAAAGCATGGGCCCACCACAGAGAAGGCACGGTCTCGCGTACGCGATTTCCGCGCCTCTCTGGGTGTGGCCACCCTCAGTGAGCGCACCTGCACCAGTCTCGTGGGTCTGGACCCGGTTGACCTTTGAGAGATACGCTCCACCAGGTATTCTGGTCCCAGGCCGTGGAGGGCTTTGAAAGTCAAAACCAAGACCTTGAACCTGATCCAGAGGACAACGGGGAGCCAATGCAAGCGAGCCAGGACTGGGGTGATGTGCTCATATCTACGGGCACCCAGCACCAGCCTGGCTGCCGCATTTTGCACCCGCTGTAGCCTCCAGACCAGGGTCAAGGGCAACCCCACGTAGAGGGTATTGCAGTAGTCGATCCTCGAGATCACCAGGGCCTGCACTACTGTCCTCAGGGAGGACTCATTGAGGTACTGGCAGATCTGGGAGATCCTGCGGAGGTGGATAAAAGCAGCCCTGGAAGCAGCCATCACCTGGGCTTCCAGGGAGAGCGCTGAGTCCAGGACCACGCCCAGATTCCTGGCCCTGTCCGTCGGCTGGAGGGAAACACCCCCCCAGCTTAGGGAGGGGGCCATTGTACCCAGATGAGAGCGCCCCAAAGAACAGAACCTCCGTCTTCTCCGGATCCAGCTTGAGCCGGTTATCTCTGGTCCATTCCAGAACGGCCTCCAGACACAGATCAAGGGAGCGAACTGCCTCCACTGGAGACGACGAAAAGGAGAGATAGAGCTGCATGTCATCAGCGTACTGATGACAGGGAACTCCAAATCTCCTGATGACCTCCCCCAGTGGCCTCATATAAACACTGAACAGCATGGGTGAGATTGCCGACCCCTGGGGCACCCCACAACGGAGAGTCCAAGGAGCCGACAAATCATCACCCAGCTGAACCAGCTGGGTCCGGCCACCGAGGAAGGAACGGAGCCAGGCCAGGGCCTGACCACCAATTCCTGCTTCCGCAAGCCGGACCAGTAGGTTACCGTGGTTGACGGTATCAAAGGCAGCTGACAGATCAAGGAGAACCAACAGGGAGGAACACCCCCTGTCGGCCTCCCTGAGGAGGTCATCCTGCAGAGCGACCAGGGAAGTCTCGGTTCCGGGAAGAGGTCTGAATCCAGACTGGAAGGGGTCCAGGATACGATTTACCTCCAGATATGACTGAAGCCTGACAGCAGCCACCCTCTCGACAACCTTGTCCAGGAAGGGGACAATGGCAATCGGACGATAGCTGGATAAATCGTCCGATGCCATGCCAGGTTTTTTAAGAGTGGGTTTCACCACGGTCTCCTTAAGATGGCCAAGGAAGCATCCCTCCCTAAAAGAGGCTGTGGCAATAGCAGAAACCCACTCAGGCATATTCCCTTCGGCAGATTTAACAAGCCAGGCTGGGCAAGGGTCGAAGGGGGTGGCCGCCGGCCGGCAACAAGCCATAGCTCTGGAGGCCTCCGCCGGAGACACCAGCCCAAACTCATCCAAGAGGGGAGAACGGAGGGGTGAGGCCTCAGAGATCTCAGAGGGTGGGCTAGAGCAGCTGGGGGGCAGCCTCTATTTTAGATCTAAAGTGGGCTGCGAATTGCTCACTAGTGAAATCACTAGGAGGAGGCCTCAGCTGGCTGGGATTGGCGAGGTCCCGAACCACCCGGAACAACAACGCCTGGCAGTTCGAGGCCTCGCCAATTCTCAGGGAGACATAAGATCTTCTAGCGTCCCTGATCGCGCGAAGGTAGCGGCCAGTCAGCTGCTTAAGTGCAGCCCTATTCTCTTCCGTCCAGCCTGCCCTCCAAATGACCTCCAGTCTCCTGCGTTCTTGTTTCATCGACCGCAACTCAGCCGTATACCACGGAGAGGAGAGGTCTCCACAGAGCAGGAGGCGCTTGGGGGCGATCCGGTCCACCGCCCCGGTGGTTCCCACATGCCACCTATCCACCAGGGCATCGACCGGATTGCCTGCCAGACTGCCAGAAAGCTCCCCGAAGGTTTCCATGAACCTGGCAGGGTCCAGAAGCCTACGGGGGCGGGCCCAGATGTATGGCCGGCACTCCCCGTGAGGCGGGGGGGGCGATCGACAGGGAAAATTTTAGCAGGTGGTGGTCCGACCATGACACAGGCAGGGGCAAAATACCCCTGAACCCCAGACACGAATCTGACGACATGGAGGAAAACACCAGGTCTAGGGTATGCCCAGCTCTATGAGTGGGGCATACAACATGCTGAGATAAGTTCATGGAAGTCATGGATTCCATGAATTCCAGAGTCGCACCAGACAGTTCCTCCTCGGCATGTAAGTTGAAGTCCCCAACCACCAAAAGGCAGGGGGATCTCAACAAAGCAGCCGAGACGAACTCAGCGATCTCTGGGAGGGATTGTGCTGGGTTGCGGGGAGCACGGTACACCAGCACAATGCCAAACTTATCTCGCTGACCCACTGATAGATGGAGGCATTCAACCCCAGGACACACCATTGTTGCAGAACTGCTAACGTAAAGGGATTCCCTGTAAACGATGGCCAGCCCGCCACCCCTACCCTCCGATCTGCCCGCCCACTGCACCTGAAACCCAGGGGGGCACATGAGGGAGAGGGAGGCCCCACCCTTTGCGCCCACCCAGGTCTCAGTAATACATGCCAGGTCAGCTTGCTCATCCACGATCGAATCGAGGATGAGAGGGGTCTTATTATGAACCAACCCGGCATTAATCAGGAGGCAGGACAGGTCGGAGGCGCTGGCGGAATGGCACCCAGGCACGTGGCGGTGAGCGGAGGGATCAGAACGGGGGACAGGCAATAGGTGCCTGGCCCGAGTTCTTACCCGACCGATCCCTCCGCCCAGAGCATATCTCCCACGGCCAGACACCACTGAGATACGGGTCCCTGCCAGCATGGCGACCAGACCGGAAAAAAAAAAAGTAAGCAAACACTATACACAGTAAAGTAATAAACAAACAGAGTAAAACCTAAAAAAAAATTACAACTTAATACAAATGCAATGAACAACTAAAAGCACAAAATAAAAGCAATAAATAAAATAAGTAATTAACCAACATAAAAAGGGCATAAGCTAGGGCAGGTGGAAGGAGGAGATCAAAAAAAGCAATAGGGGGAAAGAAAACCAGCACAGCTGATGGGTGACTGATAACGCCGGAGGAAGCAAAAGCCAGGTGGTACTGATTGGTGGCCTTGAGAAGGAAATCAGCCTCCGGCAGCTCCTACGTGGAAACATGGTGGGAAATACACAGCAGTCAGCATTCCAAGTCTTGATGATGGTACACCCCCTCTCCCTGCAAGTCCAAACACAAACTCAAAGCAAACCTAACACCCCCAAATCATCTTCCCCTTGCAGATGGCAAATCCAGTAGTAGTCTAAAGCAAGGGGGAAGACGGGGTCCTCCGCAGGCACCCGGTGGCCAGTCCCCTGCGGGCCCCCAGAACAAAGGTTGGTAATAATCCTCAGGTACCACAGTCAGAAAGACCAAATCACCTCTCCCCCATGCAGGCAGATGGAATAAACGTCCAACATACAGGGTCTCCCCAACAAGAATAATTCTTCTGAGAGACAGGACACACCCTTGCTTCAGCAAGCCTCCGCAAGGGTGCGGGGCATGGTAAAAAGCCCTGCTGCGCTGTTGATCAAAGGCGGTGGGTGGAACAAGCTCGTTCCAGGAGACGCGGTGGGGGGAGACGACAAAGCCAGGCAGAGCAACAACAGAAACCCGCCAGAGCAACCATAATACGGGACCAATCTGTAGCTTTCGAAAGCAGCCAGGAGACCCCGGTGGTTGGAGATGGATCAGTGCATCATCTCCACAGCAACCCACAGCAAACACTCTTGGGCCGGACGCTAGCACGGACCGCAGGAGACAGCAAAGAAGCCGGCAGACAAAGCAGGAGAGTTGAGTGATGTCTGGGAGGCCCTGGGGGGCACACCGCCCAATCGAGGCAAGGCAAGGGCGGAAAACAAAGCAAAAGCAAAGTTGCCTGTGCATAAACGCTCGGCGGGGCAGGGGTGGCCAGTGGAGATGAACGCCAGCAGCCACCATGCTGGAGAAAGACACCACCGCTATCCGCCTAGATGAGGGGTGCCCAAACTTTTTGTAAGGAGGGCCAGATTTGGTGGCTGACAATGTGTCATGGGCCGGTTGCCATCCCAATGCAAGCCCCACCCACTGTCCCATAAGCCCCACCCACTGACCCCTTGCAACCCTACCCGCAGGAAGGAAGACGGGGACCAAGTGAGGGAGGGAGGAAGGTGGAAACCAAGAGAGGAAGGAAGGAAGGTGGGGAACAAGGAAGGGAGGGAGGGAGGGAAGTGGGGACCACAGGAAGCACAGGGAGCCATGGCCACAGGTCGCCCCTTGGAAGAGGTGATCTGTGCGACCTTGCACCCCCCCAAGCTCCCCAGCGGTGGCGACGGTTTGCCCACCAGCCCACCCCAAAGCTCTGTGGCAGTGGCGGAGGCCTGCTTGCCTGCCCACCCCCACACATTCCCCTGCGGTGCTGTTGGCAGCAAACTGGCCAGCCGCTCAGCCGCCCAAGCTTCCCAGCAGTGCCGGTGGCGCGGCCTGCCCAATCACTGCCCCGCACGTGCACCCAACCTCACGATGTTCCTGGCTATTTCGGTGGCAGCAGTACGCTCATGCCTAGCTTCACAAGGTTCCCGGTGAGGCTGGTGGCAGCGGCCCGCCACGCCCGCACACAGCCTCCCATGGCTGCCAGTGGTGCCGGTGGCAGTAGCCTGTGCGATGGCTGGCCGGCTGGCTGGCCCAGCCCCACAAGCTTCCTGGCGGTGCCAGTGGTGGGGGCCCGCCCACCCAGCCCCACAAGCTTCTGATCACCGGCCAGCCGGCCGGCCCAGTCCCTCAAGCTTCCCAGTGGTGTCAGTGTTGGCGGAAGATTTAAAAAAAAAACATGGGGCAAAGGAGGGGGAGGGTGGGGTGCACCAGCCAGCCGCAGGCCACTCAGAATGGCCTGATGGGCCGGATTTGGCCCCCGGGCCAGACTTTGGGCAGGCCTGGCCTAGACAGTCCCGGTGGATGGGGACAGCCAGCCCAGCCCAGGCAGTCCAGGGCAGCCGATGTAAGTCCAAGTCTAGTAGCTCTGTTTCAGAAATCAGCGGCAGAAAACAGGTCCACGAAGTTGGACAGGGGGGGAAGGGGCGCTCAAACCAGCCTCGGGAGCCGGCGTTTCGGGCTCCAGCATTTCGAGCTCAGCGCTCCACGCTCCGGCACTCCAGTCCCTTGTGGCTACGGTCTTTCTTCGATCTTCGTTTGAGCCCCGTTTTAAAGTCCCCCTTTGAGGCCTCCTCATAGCCCAGCAGCCCCCAGAAAACTAACAAAGAAAAACGCGGCACAACAGCTGAAAAAAAGCGGAGTTGGCCCCGCCAGGGTGCAGCTGACAGGAACAGAGGCTGGTGCCATCCGCCATCTTGATTGTAAAAATGGGTTTTAGTCCCCTCTCTTCACCCCTCCCTTCTGGTATTTATCCGGCTCTGCCCTCCCCCCCCAGGTGCTTCTCTCACCAACACCCAGGATCAGGAGCAGGAAAGGGAGCAAGAGTAGAGCAGGGCGGCTCCTCTGGGCCCAATCCAGCAGCAGCAGCAGCAGCAGCAGCAGTAGCAGCTAGAGATGGGCACGACTTAGCGGTATTCCCGTTTCCGTTTCCGTTACTCGGTTCCGTTACTCTACGGAAACGGTAACGGGAATTACTCCCCCAGACTTCGAGCTCGAACCGACGAACGAACAATTTTGGTCTGATTTGTCGTGCTCGTTACTTGCATCGCGAGATCGCGCGATGCCACACGCGGCACAGAAAAAAAGTTTTTAAAAGTTAAAAAAACCCGGTTCCCGGCCAAAAAGCAGGCGGGAAAATGCCTGCCGTGCCTCAGGGCACCTACCAGAGGGGTTGTTTCTGGAGGTCCCCGGCCTCCCCCCTCATCCCCCATCCTCGGCTGCTCTGGTGGGATTCGCCGCAGGCTCGCAGCCAGCAAAAAGCCCAGTCTCGCCGCCGGCCGCCGCAATTAAAGCGCAAGCAAGCGGCACGGACGGCACAGGAAAAAACTTTGAAACTCTCCCCCCACCCATTCCCGGGCCAAAAAAGCAGGCGGAAAAATGCCTGCTTGACTAAGGGCGCAGGGCACCTACCGGAGGGGTGGTTTCTGGAGGGGGGGGTCCCGCCTCCCCCCCGTCCTGGGCAGCCGGACTCGCGAGTCGCCATCGCCATGCCATGCGGTGCGGGCGGGGGATCCAAAATGGGGCGGCGAACGCAATATTGTTTTTGAAATCGTGGTCCAAAAACACACAAGCACAACAGAAACACGCGAAAATTTATAAACTGCCAGATTTTTCACAGTAGCAGTGGGTTTTTTCTTGCAACAAAATGTCTCTCCTCTCCTCCTCTGTCCTCCATTGATTTTATTTTATTTTATTTTATTTTACACCTGCGCAGTGCGCAATGATGGGCTGGCCAAGTGGCCAGCCATGTGGGAGTGGACAACCATGCAAATTTTTGGAGCCATCCCACCAGTCGCATGGCCACTTGGCCATGGAGACTTCTGGGATGTGCCAAAAAGCCCCCTAAAACCTGCCCTAGCCCTAACCCTAACCCTTGACTCCGTACCCATACGTCACAGACTGTCTTCTTAGTGGGTCAGAGAGGCACCCAGAGGTGCAACCCACTAGCCCACCGTAACCTTACCCGTCACTAGCCTAACCCTAGCTCTTGCACTAAGCCACCTTAAAGCCAGATCTACTTGCTTGCATTGCACTACACGCAGCAAGTACAATTCCCTTCTGTGTGAGACATGGTGGTGCCAGAGCCTTGTGAAGGGCGGGTATGACCCTATCATTCTCACACTGGTCTCACGTCTGCACATTATGTTATGCAATATCCATATGGCTATTGCATAGCATTTGCAGCAGCAGCAGGTGAGGAAGGGAGACCCCCATGTAGAGGGGTGTCTCTTGGAGCCTGCTTCCCCTTCCTAGTGGCAGGAGGCACCCACGGGTGCCTCCAGGAGCCCACTTTCCCTTTATAGCGGGCCAGCGGAGGCACCCACCCCACAGAGGTGCCTCCAGGAGCCCGCTCCCCCCCCAAAAAAAACCAGTACTAACGACAACGAAAAAACGAACCGACTAATTTTTGCGAATTTTCGCGAAAACCGGAAACGACCCGAAATGGGACTGGCCCGACTAACGACAACTCGAAAATTTTTTTTTCAAGTCGTGCCCATCTCTAGTAGCAGCAAAAATGTCTGCTAGATGTTGTTTGTCTGCCAAGGGAGCTGAAGGTCAGTGGGCAGCCTTGGATGGAAGTCCCTTCTCTTCACCCCTCCCTTCTGGTATTTATCCGGCTCTGCCCCCCCCCCGGTGCTTCTCTCACCAACATCCAGGATCAGGAGCAGGAAAGGGAGCAAGAGTAGAGCAGGGCGGCTCCTCTGGGCCCAATCCAGCAGCAGCAGCAGCAGTAGCAGCACAAGTGTCTGCTAGATGTTGTTTGTCTGCCCAGGGAGCTGAAGGTCAGTGGGCAGCCTTGGATGGAAGTCCCTTCTCTTCGCCCCTCCCTTCTGGTATTTATCCGGCTCTGCCCCCCCCCCAGGTGCTTCTCTCACCAACACCCAGGATCAGGAGCAGGAAAGGGAGCAAGAGTAGAGCAGGGCGGCTCCTGTGGGCCCAATCCAGCAGCAGCAGCAGCAGCAGCAGCAGTAGCAGCAAAAGTGTCTGCTCGATGTTGTTTGTCTGCCCAGGGAGCTGAAGGTCAGTGGGCAGCCTTGGATGGAAGTCCCTTCTCTTCGCCCCTCCCTTCTGGTATTTATCCGGCTCTGCCCCCCCCCCCGCAGGTGCTTCTCTCACCAACACCCAGGATCAGGAGCAGGAAAGGGAGCAAGAGTAGAGCAGGACGGCTCCTGTGGGCCCAATCCAGCAGCAGCAGCAGCAGCAGCAGCAGTAGCAGCAAAAGTGTCTGCTCGATGTTGTTTGTCTGCCCAGGGAGCTGAAGGTCAGTGGGAAGCCTTGGATGGAAGAAAAAAGAAAACAAATACAAATCAGTACAGCAGAATAAAACAATATAACAGTGGCAGTAAAGAAAAAAAAGTACGGCCAGTATGGTAAAATAAAACAATAACATAATGTGGGCAGGCAAACCAGTAGCCAGAGCTAGAGGGGAGGGCTATATGAGAGAGGGAAAGGTGGAAGGGGCGATCTCCAAAGTGAGGAGGAAACAACAAGCGGGTAGTAGCCATAAGCAAGGAGGATGATAATGAGCAGCCACCAGGTCTTCAGACCCAGGTAGATGGTAAAATGCAAGTTCGGTTGTGACAGCTCAGTCCTGCAATAAGGCACAACCCCAAGAGGCAGCCATCTCTAGGCACAGTCCCCCAGCAGCTGGGAAGAAACGAAGCGAAGGCCATAGAGGCTTCCACAGAGGGCCATGGAGGCTGCCCAGAAAGTCCATCTCCATCTCCTCCAGCCGGACCAGTCCTCCCTCTCTCGGTGGCAGCGACTGTGAAATTAAATGGAGCAAAAGTCCGAAAGAAAAGGACAGCAGGGGTCCAGCAGCGAGTACGCGGCGGGGGGGCAGGGGAACCCGCCCAGAGATGACCAACGGCACCCCCCCAGCAACAGCAACATGCCGTCAGGAAAACGCCAACGCCTGGGAGACCGCTACAGATGCCGCCACCAAGCCAAGCCGCCTCCTCCAAGGGGGAAACGACAGGAAGTCATCCGGAGGTCCAGATGACCATGGGGGGGGTCCGTCTGAAGCTCGATCGGCGGCTCCCCCCATTCCCGGCGGACTCTCCTGGCCCAGCATGGGTGCACAGAAGGTGCCAGGGCCACCGCCCGTGAGTCAAGCCGCCGCCCTCCCAACAGGGGTAGCCTCCCCCCCAACAGGAGTAGTAATAGTCCTGCTAGGTGGCTCGGCGGGAGACAGCGTATGAGCTGCCACAGTCCAGTGATGGTCGTTCGGAGATCTGGGTGAGGTCTGGGTGAAGTCCATTGGGGGGGGTCTGTTTGAAGCTCATTCGGCAGCTCCCCCCCCCCACTCCTGGCGAAGCAGCTGCTTGGCGGCCCGGCGAGAGCTGGAGCGACAAGAGCTACCGGCGAACCCCACACATGGCAAGGCGGCGAGCAGGAACCTGCAGCATCCTGCGAGGAGGTGAGGCAGGGACCCACAGATGAAGTAAGCGAGGTGGGGAGGGAACCAGGACCTCCCATAGGCACTGGAAGGAGCCCACAGTGGATTAAAAACAAAGATAGGAGCCAAACAAAAGAAGAAAAACAAAACTATAGTTAAAATAAACAAAATCTATGACAATAGATATAGGTACAGTAGTCACTTGTCTATCATGGGGGTTAGGGTCCCAAAAGAATCATGATAAAGGAAAATCCGTGAAATGCAGATGCCTTTGACACTTGTCAGCAGTTGGTTGTTAACTTGGCCTGTACGTTCATTGCTGGTCACATCTGATGCCAGAACCGTCCTTTTCTGGTCGTCGTTCCCCTGTTTTTCAAAATAATAATAATAATAATAATAATAATAATAATAATAATAATAATAATAATAATAATAATAATAATAATAATAATAATAATAATAATAAAATCCCATGAGACCGGAATATAACCCCTTCCTCTCCTCCCTGCACGTGCCTCTGCTCAGCTCTTCCCAGCAGAAACCTGGAATCAGGAAACACTAGGACGGGGCGCACACTCAGGGCCTTTTTACACGACCCCTAAGATCCGCTGGTCCCTTAAATTCGGACCAGAGATCTTGAGGGTTTTTTCGCTCTCCCTGCGTTCCCACCCCTTCCGCACTTCCTTGTTCTGTCTGCGTGAGGGGAGGGAGAAAAAAAGGGAGAAAAGAATGCACTCTTACCTCCGGAGTGCCAGTGGAAGTTGCTCCGACCCCCCCGTCACTTCCTGGTTCCTCTTAAAGGGGCTGGAGGCAAAACAACAACAACAAAAAGAAGCGAGGAGAGCCCGGCACTCTCCGCATCAAAATTTTTCACTCTCCCAGAGCAGGTACTCGAAAGGTGCGCTGGGTCACGCTTAGGTGGGCGGGGTCGCACTTAATTTTCTGTTTGCTCCGGAGCTGGTGGGGAAACATTTTTAAGCTCCGGAGCTGGGAGCCATTTGCAGCGGAGCTTAGGGGTCGTGTATAAACGCCCTCAGAGAGGCCATGGGCTTCCAACGGAAGGGGAACCTTCTATGCCGAGTAGGAGGCAGCAGCTGCCATTTCCGCGCACACTCACCACACTCCCCACTTGTGCAGAAAGGAGGAGGGGGAGAGGGAGAGAGACCGTGCGCAGGAGCAAGTGGGCGATGGGCAGTGGGAGAAATTAGGGAGCCTGACTGAACCGAGGCGTTCGGCGACCAAGACTCACACTGCCTACTGCTTCTGCTGCTGCTCTTTCTACTTTGCACAAGTGAGGGGAAGCAGCCTGAAGCAAAATGAATCGAAGGAAGAGGCAGACACATGGGGTGGGGGGAGTGGAGAAAAGGGAGAGAGGACAGCTAAAGTTGGAGAGGGAGGGGGAGAGGGAGAGGGAGAGGGAAGTCCCAAAGCAAGGGAGAGAAAGCCCTTCTGCAGGGAAAACTAGTTCAAGCATCATCCGAAGTTCCAAAGTACGTAAGAGAAAGGCGGTGTGATGCTAACATTTTTCTATCTCTTTGAGGCTGGAGGACTTAAGGGCCCTTGTGATTGGACGGCAGAGTGCCCAAATGCTTGAAAACCTGGGCAATGTAGACTTTGCAAAGGCAAGGGATGGAACTGAAGCCCCAACTGAGGTGCAAATCAGTCGTGTCAGTCCCTACGACCAATGGCCAGAAATGGGTCTAATAAGTGCCCATATGCAAGGGTCCCCCCCACCGCAGTTTTGAGTCTGATTAAAATATCATAGGTCAGTGATGGCGAACCTGTTAGACGCCGAGTGCCCAAACTGCGATTCAAAACCCATTTATTTATTTATTTATTTATGTATTTATTTATTTATTTATTTATTTATTTATTGCAAAGTGCCAATACAGCCATTTAATCTTAATACAGGTGGCTGTGAAGTGGCGATGTCAGGTGCCCACAGAAAGGGCTCAGAGTGCCACCTTTGGCACCCGTGCCATAGGTTCACCAACACTGTCATAGGTGAATGGTCAGGTGCCAAGGGGTAGATCTGCCCAGCAGCTCCAGTGGCTGGGGCTTCCAAGGCAAGAGCTTCCTCCACACTTCCCAAATCCACTTTGAGCCACCCCACCAGAAACTTCAGAATGCCCACCCTTCACACTTCCTTCAGCGGCAGCAGCCCCTTCTCCTTGCACCACAGAGAGCCTCCAGCAAGAATGGTCCTTTTCTCTCCCTTGCTTTGGGGCTTCCCTCCCTCCCTCCCTCCCTCCTCTCCAACTCTAGCTGTCCTCTCCCTTTTCTCCACTCTCCCCAGCCTGCGCTGCTCTTAACAGCAGCAACAAAAGGAGCAGGCAGTGTGAGTCTTGGCAGCCAAGCGCCTCAATTCAGTCAGGCTCCCTAATTTCCCCTACCACCAACCACCCACTTGCCCGCCGCCTGCTTGCTACCTCCCTCTCTCTTCCTTTCTGCGCAAACAGGGAGTGTGGTGAGCATGAGTGGAAATGCCAGCAGCTAGCTGCCTAGATGCCCTAAGCACATCCGATCTTGCCTGATTTCGGAAGCTAAGCAGGGTCAGCCCTGGTTAGTACTTGGATGGGAGACCACCAGGGAATACCAGGTGCTGTAGGTGCCTGGAGTAGGAACTGGCAAGCCATTCCAGTATTCCTGCCAAGAAAACTCCATGGACATGGAGTCACGAAGAGTCGGTCACGACTGTAACGACACAACACACACACACACCTGATCTGCATAGAAAGCTCCCCTTCTATGCTGTGGTGCCTCAGCACACCATCTTTCTTCTGGAAGAGCTGAGCAGAAGCACATGCAGGGAGGAGGAGAAGGCGTTATCTTCCAATCTCATGGGATTTTTTTTTAAAAAGCAGTGGGGACGATGTCATAATATGTAGAATTGACAAATTGTATGCAATGTATATCTAACAGATTGAACAGAGAATTTGTAAAATGGAGTCAGTCAAAATGCAGTGCCATGATGTTAGCCACAAGTGCAAGGGATTAGAAATCACTAGAAGGTTAAAGTGATTTAGCACAGATGGAATACTTTAATGACATCATGGTGTGTCAGGATGTGATTGGTTAAAATCATGTCTCATGAGTTCCAAATGTGTATAAAGGAACTGGCTGGTGTAATGTAAATTGGGACTGTTTATGGTGAGAAAACAGTACCCCACGCTCTGTTGTATATTTTGCTCTGTATATATGTTATGTTTGGTGTTATGCTTATCTACTGTATATATTCAATATAAGAGTTTTATTCTAAGTCATGTTCTTTGTCTCTATGTCTCTCAGTTCCAATAACACTTATTGCAAGTATCTACACTTTATATACATGCTGCTGCTGCTAAGCTAATTTTCTCTGCTATACACGTAAACATGTGCATTTGTGTATTTCTTTCATAATCCCCTTATAATGTTGATAGACGACGACCAGAAAAGGACATTTCTAGCATTAGAAGCAACCAACACTGAACGTACAAGCCGGGTTAACAACTCCCACTGGGCAGGTCCCTTCTCTACAAATAAAAAATGTGATATACACAGTCCACAGTAGATGAACCATGATGTGGCAGGGGAATACAGTATTACGTTTTTTTGTTTTGAAGTTTTAGTGTAGCAAAATGCATGAATCAGCTATGACAACTATGGTTGGGTACCTGTGAATGTAGGTAAAATGTTTGCATAATATTATTATCCACACTAATATCAGAAATATGAAAGTAAATCTGTTTGCCTGTCTGTTACGTTTATACGGCTAAAGAAAAAGAACCTCTCAGAGGTTATAAGATGTAATCAACCCCTAAAAGGATGGAGTAGGGGATGGAAGATTGCATGGAAAGTATTTAGGCTTGTTAGTTTGAGGTAATCTTATTTATAATTTATTTATTTGTTGCATTTTTATACCGCCACATCTTCCTATAGGAACTCGGGGCGGTGAACAATAAAAACAAGAAAAGAAACAAGGATAAAAATAAGTAAAAGGCAATAAAAACAGGAGGGGGACCATAACCCCCCACAACAGATGGCAATGGCGGCAAAGAAGAAAGAAGAAAAGAAAAAAGAAAAAAAGGAAAGAAATTAACTAAAAAGGTCGCCAAAAGCCTCCCTGAGTAGATGGGTTTTCAGGGCTTTCCTGAAGGCTGGCAGGGACACTGCAAGGCGCAGCTCACTGGGAAGATGGTTCCACATTGTAGGTCCCACCACTAGAGATGGGCACGACTCAAAAAAATGGTGTTTCGTTTGTCGTTTGGTCGTTTAGGGGTCCGTTTCGGTTCGTTTTTGTGACTTTTTTGCAAAAAAAATTGTTTTCGTTTCGTTAGGTAACGAAACGAAAAAATGAAAACAAAAACGAAAAATTGCTGTTTCGTTAGCATTCTTTTTAGTTCAATGCATCTGCTGCAACGAAAACGAAAAACACGGCAAATTTGGTAGTTTCGTTTTCGTTTTGTTTTTAAAAAATTGTTTCGTTTTCGTTGCGTAACGAAATGAAAAATCGAAAACGAAAATGAAAAATCGCTCATTTTGTGCCCATCTCTACCCACCACAGAAAAGGCGCGGTCACCATATTTTTTGCTGTATAAGACACACCTGACCATAAGACGCACCTAGTTTTTAGAGGAGGAAAACAAAAAAAATTCTGAATATTGGCTCTAACAGTGGTACCTCGACTTACGGGAAGTAATACAAAAGCAGTTCAAAAACTGCTTTTGCAAGGTTTTTCCCTCTGTAACCTTAAAACAGCTATTAAAAAACAGTCCAGTCCATCTAAAATGTGCATCCACTCCCTCCTACCCTCACATCCAGAGGGTTAAATAGACAAAAAACAAAAACAAAACCTCAAACCCAAATGATGGTGGGAGGAGTGGGGGTTTTCTCCATCTGCTTGGGGATTTTCCCTCCCCAGGAATGTCATAAGAACATAAGAACAGCCATGCTGGATCAGGCCAAAGGCCCATCTAGTCCAGCTTCCTGTATCTCACAGTGGCCCCACCAAATGCATCTGGGAGTGCACGAGACTAGATATCTGTCTCCTGATACCACTCCCCTGCATCTGGTCCTTGAAGTACCCCGGTTTTAAGTCTGGAGATTATACATCTCCATCATGGTTTATAAACTCTGATGGAGTTCTCCTCTAGGAATCTGTCTAATAAAGGCATCCAGGCCAGATGCCATCACCACATCCTGTGGCAGGGAGTTCCACAGACTAACAACGCACTGGGTACAAAAATGTTTTCTTTTGTCTGTTCTCACTCTTCTAGCCCTCAATTTGAGCCACCTGTGCAACTTGGAAAAGTGTCCCCTCCCCCCTGCTTTTTGTTAGTATTCCACACCCCCTGCTAGTCGTAACTTGCATTGCTTCACTGTATATGACACACACACACATTTCCCCTTACTTTTGAGAGGGAAAAAGTGCATCTTATAGAGCAAAAAGTACAGTAATTATGGTTAGTGGGCGATTAACAATTTCCAAGATTAGCCATAACACCCACTTCTAGTTAAAATCCATTTTTTATGACTATCGACATTTCCCCCTGATTTTTCCAGGATTTCCAAACCATTTTTCTATTCCCCGACTTTTCCAGGTTTTCCAGACTTGTGGCAACCCTGTAAAGCATGATTTGCACAACTTCTACATATTACTGCTATCTGTGATTTCGCAATCGTTTCACATAAAAAGCAGCTAAAGACCATTTGCAACATGTATTTAAGAGTCTGGTATTACAAACTCTGGAATTGTATCATTTGTCCTAGTTCTAACAGCCAACATTTTATCTAGCAATTTAAAATATTTCTAACAATCATTCTAACTATAGCCTTCATTCCACTTCTACTTACGATATTGTAACAGGCTAGTAAATTATGAGTTTTAGGCTAAATGTGTTATCAGGCCAACTGGTAACGGTATCTAATATGACATTTTATTCAGCCTTTTTTTTACTCTCAAGTACTGTGAGCTGTGTGGTATGTGTGATCTTAATCAGGCCATTAAAGAGAATGGAAAGTATTTCCTATAGGTTGGCAATCCTGGGAAATTACCCTATAGTTTAAAAAACAGTATCTCTGGTTCAGGAGTTTTTCAACATGGAGGGGCCACAGGCACACCCACCAAGACACTTTGGCCAGAAGATGTCCGTTTACCATTTTACTTACCAGAGGGTGTGCTCACATAGGGGAATAGATTGCAATTTGAAGCACTTTTGGAGTGGTTTGCTGTCATCTCTTTCCCAGGCTGCGTTCACACGGCCACTAAAATATGCAGCAAACTTTGACCCGGATCACCCTCCGGAGCGGTCACATGGCTGATGTGGCGGATCGGGTGTTCCCATGGTCGCATTTTAAAAATCCACAACCGTTCTGATCCCACGACAGAGACCTGCAGCAAAGATACCATAAAATTTTGGTGTGTTTTTTCCGTGTTCCCATGGACTCGAGTAACGGTTTAAAATCCACATCGGAACAGTGATAAGCATTTTACCACCTCGAGACCAGGTACTTGTAAAATGCACCGGGTTGCACTTAAGTGGGTGTGTTCACACTTTATTTATTTATTTAAAGTCCGCTGCTTGTGGGAAAATGATTTTACGCTCTGCATCTACGAGCACTTTGCAGCGGATTTTAGTGGGCCTGTGAAAGCAGCCCCAGTGGTGGTATGATGTGCTGTACGGGGAATTGTACTCCAGCTCCACCCCGAACTGTGCCCAAACTGGACCTTTCTGAGGCCAGGTTGGCGTAATTTCTCAGCAGACAGGAGGGTCACTTTAATGAAGTAGGTTGCTCCCTGCAAAGCAGCTCTTTCGGGTGTAATCAGACACACCACATTCCAGTTGTGTGATCACGCCCACTGTTTCATAACTGACGTATGTATGAGCTCTTCTTGTATCTAAGGAGCCCTGGATCCAAATCCCTGCTCAGTCATGGAAGCTCAGTGGAGGTGGGGGTGAGGGGATGGAACTGCAAAAGGCACATCTTAAAAAGCAAAAGCAAAAAAGCAAAGTGTTCTGCTTATATACCGCCCCATACCACTACAAGTCGTCTCTGGGCGGTTTACAATTTTAATTACAGTGTGCAGGCTACACATTGCCCCCCCAGCAAGCTGGGTACTCATTTTACCGACCTCGGAAGGCTGGAAGGCTGAGTGAACCTTGAGCCTGCTACCAGGGATTGAACCCAGGTCGTGAGCACAATTTTACCTGCAGTACAGGCATTTAACCACTGCGCCACGAGGCTCCTGCACTGATGTTAACCTCCCTATGAGGATCCCCAGAAGCCACTTCCAACCTGATGTCACAGAACAAACCATGATGGTGGTGTGTAATCTCCAGGCTTAAAACCGGAGTACCTCAAGGGCCAGATGCATGGGAGTGGTATCAGGAGATAGAGATCTAGTCCTGTGCGCTCCCAGACGCATCTGGTGGGGCCACTGTGAGATACAGGAAGCTGGACCAGATGGGCCATTGGCCTGATCCAGCATGGCTCTTCTTATGTTCTTATGTTATGTTCTTATGTTAACATCATTCCATATTTTCTTAAAGAGCATTGTAGACAAGATGCACAAAACTGGGAACAAGGTAAAAAGAAACTGGAACTAATAAGACAAGATTCTGATGTGATGGAGTGGGAGACTTATAGGAAAGTAGTTATTTTTTGCAAACATTGTAGCAGATAGAAAAACTTTGTTTGGTAGGATCCCTTAAATTTCCATAGTGAAATCTTTGCCAAATTTAAAATGTGGCTCCCTAAATTATCAATTTATCAAAGTCAATGAAATAAGGAAGGACATGCTTCAAACCATGAATAATTCAGAGCTGTTCTGTTTCCTAGCACTGATTAAGCTGAAAGCTGGATCCTGCATTCTGTTTGTGCCCGTTATGCCTTGAATTCAGACTTGAACATCTGCCACAGTGGCTGACTACATTTTCGGCTGGTGCAATACTGAGGCAACAGACCCTAATTTTGCAGACTTGCAGTGGTCTAAGATAACAAAGGAATATGACTGTTTAGGAACATGACTTCCCTAACAGGCTTCAGTTCAAAAGCCCTCTGGGCTGATTGGAGTCCTTCCAGCAAACATATTATTTTTCAAGCACTGAGAGATGCAACTCATATCGCAGCTGGAATCCCTCTTGGTGAAAATGCAGACCATGCATCCCAGAGGCAACATCTGTCCTGTTGGCACCATCAGTGCAGTCAGTGGTTCAGATATTCTTTTTTCTTTCCTCCTGTGCCTCAAACTTCAAAAGGAATACAGTCTTCTACCATGAAGTCTGTTCACCTTCAAACACAGAGCCTTGTGTTTAGCAATACAGTAGGATCCCCATATCCACTGATTCATTATCTATTGATTCAGTTATCCACGGTTGGCAGAGGAAAAAAATTTAATAATTCAGCAGCCACAAAACAAGCTATTGTCACAAACCGCAGCTGTAAAGCAAGCTACTGTCACAAACAGCGGCCATAAAGCAAGCTACTGTCTCAAAACAGCAGTCATAAAGCAAGCTACTGTCAGGAAAGAGCAGTTTGGGGTGGGTGGGCAGGCGTTCTCTCTTATCCATGTTTTTCATTATCCACGCGAAGGCCTGGAACCAATCCCCAACGGATACCAGGATCCTACTGTCTTATTGTCCTCCGGATGAGAAGGGCGGGATGATGGCGAGTGGGCCTGACAGGTCTGTTACCTCCTGGATTTTCAGGTCTAAAGCTGAGAAAGACTTGAGAGAACTGTTTGCTTTATAATACTATATCCCAGATGACAGTAACGAGATTAGGTTTTTTTGGAATTTGTAGTGATGCATCATTAAAATGATGAGATTGGGAAAGGGCAATATATGCTGTCACATTAAAGAGATTACTCACCCTGTTCTGCATCTCCTTCAACGTCTTCTGCCTTCATCTTCCATTATCCCCATTCCATTATTGTTACCTCCTGCATTAGTCAGCATTTTATGACCTAGAGGCCTCCCTGAATTTTATAAAGGTTTCCCCCTTCCATGTCCACCCCCCCAAAAAAAAGATTTTTGGTACCTTCACAAAACTCAGGATCACACAAGTCTATCTGTAGTTATAAGGAAGAGGAGGAACTTAATTTTTTTTTAAAGTAGTGTTAATTAGAGATGGGCACGACTCAGCGAAATTTTCGTTTTCGTTTTTGTTTTTCATTTCATTTCGCAACGAACATGAAAACGAAAAAATTTTCAGAAGCAAAACGACAACGGAAACAAAACAAAAATTTTTGCCGTGTTTTTCATTTTCGTTACGGCAGAGCACATTGCATTGGTATGATAAAGGGAAAGTTCATAAAAGTTTTATGAATCATGTAATTAGAAAGTCATTACTTCAAGTCTGGGAACGATTGAAACCTTTATTAGAGAGACACACCCCGAGGTGGTTATCCCCGATTGAAGCATTGGCGATCAAGAGGAAAGATGCAGAAGGAGTGGGGATCACATATGGGGATGTGTTATTCTTCTCAGAAAAAGGTCCAAGACTGAAATCTTATGAACTGTTAAAAGAGAGGTTAACAGGTTGGTTTCAGTACCATCAGTTACACGACACCTTTCAGAAAGACAGAAGGATGTCTGGGTTTGGAGAGAAGGAATCTAAGTTTCAAACCATAATCATGGGCCCAAAAAAGAAATTGTTGACTAGATTATATAATTTTTTGTTGGAGTTGAATTTAAAAGATGAACAAGTCAAAGAATGTATGATAAAATGGGCTATGGATTTGGGTCATAATATTGAGTTAGATGTGTGGGAAAGATTGTGGAAAAAGAATATGAAGTTTACCGCATGTACTTTGATAAAAGAAAACTTGTTGAAAATGATGTATAGATGGTATATTACCCCAACGAAATTAGCAAAGATGTATAGGATGAAAGATGATTATTGTTGGAAATGTAAAAAGAAACAAGGTGACTTTTATCATATGTGGTGGACTTGTGAGAAAGTGAAGGAATATTGGGCATGGATATATGATGAACTCAAAAAGATGTTAAAGTGTACATTCCCAAAACGACCTGAACTTTTTCTGTTAGGGTTGGTGGATAATGAAATTAAAGGAGCAGATAGGACGTTATTTTTATATGCAACAGCAGCGGCACGAATGCTCCTGGCTCAGAACTGGAAGACAACGTATATACCGTCTTTGGATGAATGGAGGGCGAAATTACTGGACTTTGCAGAGATGGCCAGACTGACTTGCAGACTGAGGGATCAAGACAACCAGAGGTTCCAAAATGACTGGCAAAAATTTAAGAACTACATGGAGACCAATTGTAATGAATTAAAGACTCTTACCGGATTAGGGTAGAACTCGAAGGACTATTACCTACTTTTAGAACCTTTTCTATAAGTATATAGAATGGGTTCGTTGGAAAGGAAGGCTGGGAGATGAGCAACGTTAAAACCGCGCGAAGAACAGAGGGAAGCCGAACTTTAGTGATAGATTGACTTTATATGGTTAATGTTTTGAGTATGTTCTTTTTTCCTTTGTACTTAAAATTCTTTAATAAAAATGTTATAAAAAAAAAAGAAAAGAATGCTAATGAAACGAAAATTTTTCGTTTTCGTTTTTGTTTTTTCATTTTGTTTTGTAACAAAAACAAAAATGAAAAATGTGCAAAAAAAACCCCCCGAAAAACAAAAACGAACCGAAACGGACCCCTAAACGAAAAACGAAAAATTATTTTTTGAGTCGTGCCCATCTCTAGTGTTAATCAAAACTTTTAAAATACGTACAAGCAGGTATCTGTACAGTACATGGGTTACAAATTGGCCAAAAATCTTCTGCTTATCATAGCAAGTAGCACTAGAATCTGCCCATTGCATTGGTGGGGATTTGGTAAGTAAAGTCCTCCATAGGTTCCATGGATTCAGATGGGCCAGCTAGAGTTGTGACTTACGTTAGCACAGTAAGTCACAGAGAAGGCCGATTTTAATCACTGAAATTTGCAGGGGAGTTGATTTGGTAAATCCCCATTTACTCAATGGGCCTTCTGTGGTAAGATTTACTATCATAAGCAACAGGATTTCAGCCAGCATATATACTCCATCATGCACGCTCTGGTACTTTTAGTTGGCTTTATACAGGGAGGGAAGTGGGGATTTGAATCAACAATCGAAACAACACTATGCAGATTCTACACTGAAAATAATTGTCATTAGCTCTGTTCAGTACAGACTGATAGCATTAGTGAGTGTATTGCTACTCACTGAGTGCCTGGTACAAGTTTTCATTTTCTGTTAGAGATTACATTGTTTGTGACTTTGCTGTTTCCTACAGAACATTCTGTGCTGCCCAACAGAGAATGCCTTGTGAAGGAAATACACCAATCTGTCAGAATTTAGATGGCATTTTTATTATAGACATGTCAGGTTGGTAATATCTACCTCTGCAGACTATCATTGTATTGCCAAAAACACCTGCTGCTCATAGATACTTGTTTACACTGAAGACGATAAGATGAGAGAAAATATTTCAGGACCTTAAAAAAAACAAAACCCAACCAACTCTAATAGAAAGATTGGCCATTTTATTGAAAAAAGGCAGTACAAAGCAAAGTGTTCAGGTCATCAAGATGAATTAATATTGTATCTACAATTGCCCATAAAAAAAACCCTCCACATCCCTACTGTTTGTGTCTTGTGGATATATTATCCATTGAAACAAAATAAACATTCATTAAACAGAATACAGCATTCTGAGACATTTTATGTATATGCTAAACATGCCAAAAGCAAGAGATCATTATTTATAGCTTAAATAATGATATAAACCACAGCCTAACTCAAAAGAAAAAAAGGGGGGGAAACATCATTGTGCAGAGTTTAAATATGACTGTTAAAAAGCTAATACTGTATTAAAATGAAGCCTCTTTGCTACGAGTACTGGAAAACTGCATATCAGAAGAACGTGTTGCTTTTTGGACACGTGAAGATGACAAGTTTTGAGGATTAAAAGCCCAGTTAGACTAATTTACTTTTTAAAAAGAGCACATGTAAAAGATAAATACTAATTTAAATACTTTGTGTTCAACTGGTCCATGGTGGATCGCTCATTTTTAGAATAGTTATAGCAAAATAAACTAGATTGACATACGATAAGGTGAATTCTTTCTTTTCTTTCTTTCTTTCTTTCTTTCTTTCTTTCTTTCTTTCTTTCTTTCTTTCTTTCTTTCTTTCTTTCTTTCTTCCTTCCTTCCTTCCTCGAGTACAGCTACACCACCAACAGGGAGCCATCTAGTCTGGGCCTTTTAAGGAACAGGTGGCCTTGATTAAAACAACATAATTAAACCTGACCATTCACAGAGAAATGGCTTCTGCTAATATTGTGACGTGGCCACTTCATCGTTTCCCCTGCTTGGCAAAGAGTGGGGGAAGAGAAAACATGCTTTCATCTGTATAGAGATCATTGCGACACCAGTCTGTCTAGCTTCGAAGCTACCACCATCCTTTTGACCGTGAGCACCTGCTGATAATGCCACTGGATTCCACAATGGCCCGGAGGATGACTGAGATCTCCTTCGTGGCAGCTCTGTGGAGAGCTACTGCATTGCTCCCTGCCTCCTCCTAAGATTGCTCTTGAATGGAATCCATGGACTGACAACAGAAATATGTTATCTCTGCCTCTTGAAATTATGAGGGTGGGGCGAGGTATTTCCCCTCCCCCTCCCCTTTTCCCCCCAATGCATTAAACTGATTTCACCCTAATAATGAAATGCAGTAAATTTGTCAGTTCAGGTTTAGTTTTTTAATTTATCAAAAAAGGCAACAAAATATTTATTTATTTATTATTTATTTGTTACACTTCTATACCACACCATCTTCCATAAGGAACTCTGGGTGGTTTACGGATTAAAAAACATCAGATAAAACAGCAATATGGGAAAACATCAGGTAGAAAACAACAATATAAGCAAAAGAGGGGAAACCCTCAGCAAGATGCAGAGGACAAAAGAAGAAGAAGAAGAAGAAGAAGAAAGGTCTTCAGGTGACCACATTGTACTTTTCTGTGGACCATGGAACAAAATACTACTTTGAAGGATTCAAGTATCCCATCTTATTGCACAGGATTAGTAACCAAGTCCCCTGGGGGAAGGGCACCTCAACACCTACCATATCCATTCTGCTGGGTCACATGATAAGCAGAGCAAGTCTACTGTACTTGGGCCAGGCAACTACTTCACGATGTGACTGGCAGAGATAGCTGAGATATAAGACAATCTCCTATGTACTTCTGTATCAATGTGACTTCTATTTGGGTAGTGTTTCTATACCCAGCTTTCAACATTCAGGCTATAGTACCATAACTTGTAATGATAAGGTAAACCCCACTGAATGCAGTAGTAGATTTATCTCTGGGAAGATATGCATAGGGTAGTGTTTTTCATATGAAAATGTATTGTGGATACCTCCAAGGGTCTTTAGCAATAACATCTTCCACAGGGAAGTTTATTGTACTGGTTTTGTTATGAAACATGTTCCTAAATAGTATGGAAGAGAAGTAATTATTCCAAAATAATTATATCACCATGCATTTGTTCTTTGATCTAAGACCACATGACTTGGTCTGTGATGTTGAATATTGATTTCAGACATCTTCACTGCCTGTATGGAGAGAGGTGCCTTTGCAACTCCTGCTATGCTAGCTAGGATGGATGGGCCTTGGAGTCTAACTACATCTGCAAGATCAGACCTGTACCACTGCTTGTAGGACAGATGAATGTTCATATCTTTTTTCTGAGCTTCTAGTAGTGTTTATATTCACAGTAATACATTCAACAACACAATAAAAGCATAAACTTCAAGGTTATCTAATATCAATAGATGTCAGCTGCTTAGAAAACAAGACTTCAAAGAGTAACTCAAAGGGGTGGCTGGTTTGGGCTTTTTATTGATTTTTCTTCCATTACTATTCAGCATCCCATTATAAACATTGCAGTTTTTTTTATCCATAGCAGTTAGCAATGATCTGGTATCATATTTCTGTCTAATTCTGCTTCACCCCACTGGCTTTGATCCTTGATCTTTCTGCCTGAAAACTTTCTTACAAGCTCACACCAGTAAATAAATTCCATCATCTCAAAGTGCCTGACTTATTTATATAAATAGCATGGACACAATCTTTTCAGATTCACAGTGCCATGCTTGGCCTGCCTACTCTAAAGTGTGTTTCAGTGGCGTAGTCATGTCACCCCAAAGGGGATGAGGTGCAGGAGTTTCTCCTGGAGACAGGACTCTCCCATAGGTCTTTCCCTAGCGCAGTGTTGACGAACCTCTGGTAGCACTCGGAGCCCTTTCTGTGGGCACCCGACATTGCCCCTTCACAGCCCACCTGTATTCAGGTTAAATGGCTGTATTGCAAAAAATTAGTGGGTTTGAATCACAGTTTGGGCACTCGGTCTCTAAAAGGTTCACCATCACTACCCTAGTGCCTCTGTCAGATCTCTTCCCCCTATCCCCACCCTTCAGGGAGCCCCTGGCTCATACCTTTTTCAAACGGCCCTCCTTCAAAACCACTCTATCCTCTTGTCTCAAAGAAATACTTTCCGTAGCACCACTACCTCAG
The DNA here is from genome assembly GCA_037367245.1 of Phrynocephalus guinanensis. Lineage (NCBI taxonomy): Eukaryota > Metazoa > Chordata > Lepidosauria > Squamata > Agamidae > Phrynocephalus > Phrynocephalus guinanensis. The sequence continues at coordinate 166,380,273 of CM074733.1, forward strand.
GCGGCTTTCCCCATGGAGGAAAGGAAGGGTCTGGTCCTACCACAGCTCTGTCCAGGAGCCTTTCCAGACTGGCTATTTGGGCTGTAAGGTGGATCAGGCTACAATGGTGAGGTCAAGGGGAGGAGTGAAGTGCCATCCCCATAGCAAATGACCCCTTGTGGCCTTATCAGGTGTGTAAGTTGAAAGAGTAGAAGCCCAAGCAGACACAAGCTTTTGCTTTCAAGCTGCCCCGTGATCTCAGTGAGCTATAAGTCAAGGTAAAGGTTCCCCCAGCAGATGTGTGCTAGTTGTGTCTGACTCTAGGGGCGCTGCTAATTTCCATATTCAAGCTGAAGAGTCTGTGTTGTGCAAATCCATGGCCACGTGGCCGGCATGGCTGCAGAGAAACACTGTTTTTACCTTCCTGCTTTTTACGGCCTTACATGTTCATTTTACATGCTTTTGAACTGTTAGGTTGGCAGGAGCTGGGGTTAACGGCAGGAGCTCACTCCGCTGTGTGGCACCCAGGATTCGAACCGCCAAGCTGCCGACTTTGTAGCTGACTGTTTCGGCGCCTTAGTCCGCTGAGCCACCACACTGAGCTATAGATCATATTTAAATGCCAGTGTGAAGAGGCCCCAAGGAAGAGGGAGGTGGCCCTTCCTCACCTCTCCTGCCTGCCCGGCTGCTTGCCAGATCAGCATGGCTTTGGGGCTTGGCTTTTGCATGGAGGGACCCTGGGCTTCTGAACTTGCAACTCCACTACTGGGAAGTTCCCTTGAGTTTTAGAAGACTTGCCCCCAAGGAAAGGCATGAGCTACCATTGGTTTATATAGTCCTTGGCGTTCCAGTCTCTCACAGGCAATGAAATGGTGGACTCACAGCTAGAGATGGGCACGACTCATCGAAATTTTCGTTTTCGTTTTCGTTTTTTTTCTTTTCGTTTCACAACGAAAACGAAAACGAAAAAATTTTCAGAAGCAAAATGACAACGGAAACGAAACGAAAAATTTTGCCGTGTTTTTCGTTTTCGTTACGGCAGACACATTGCATTGTAAAGAATGCTAACGAAACGAAAATTTTTCGTTTTTGTTTATGTTTTTTCGTTTCGTTTCGTACAAAAATGAAAACGAAAAAATGTGCAAGAAAAACCCCGAAAAATGAAAACGAACCGAAACGGACCCCCTAAACGAAAAACGAAAAATGAAAAATTATTTTTTTGAGTCGTGCCCATCTCTACTCACAACTGGCTTTTCTTCAGACTGATGAAGCTATTTGGATGAGCAGCGAAACATTTCGATCTCTCAAGAAAAAGAAGTCCAGTTGCCATGACTCAACTTCCAGATAACCCCACCTGGATGACTGAGAATCTTCACAGACAAAATTGAAGGGTTTTGGTCTGTTGTGCCAGCTCTGTTTATTTATTTATTTATTTATTAAATTTATATACCGCTCCATCTAGCTACATGGCTACTCTGGGCAGTTTACTAACTGAACAGAAATCAAAACCATAAACAGTAAAATACAATATCATAGATAAGCACAAGTATATAGATAAAAACACAAAAACTAGTAAACAATATATAACAAAAACATAGAACAGGAGCAAGATGGGCTACAGATAAAAACAAAATAAATACATAATAGCGATCATTATTAGAACAGATTAATATCCGGGGAAAGCCTTTTTAAATAGCCACGTCTTTAGATGCTTCTTAAAGACAGGAAGGGAAAGTGCCAGACAGATCTCAGGAGGAAGTTGGTTCCAGAGCCGAGGGGCCGCCACTGAGAAAGCCCGATTTCTCGTCAAAGATTTATGGGCCTCCTTCAGCGACAGCACCCTCAAATGTCCTGCCTGAGATGATCGGGGATGATGGGCAGTACTTTACGGCAGGAGTCGTTCTGCCAGATAGCAAGGTCCTAAACCATTTAGGGCTTTGTATGTCATCATTAGGAATGGGGTGCAAAACAGTGTGGATAGCAAATACAACAAAACTCCAGTCCTCCCTACAAGAGTGCAGCTAGGAAGACAGTCAACTCATTGGAAGCCCCACAAATAATGATAACAGCTTCTCTGGACAGGGGCTTTTTATTAGGAGCCTAACCATAACAAACAGAATGGTTAGGCTCCCTAGTATCAGCCTTATGTATTTTAAATGTCCCTTGCTACTGTGCTTCACAGAAGAGTTAATGTTTGCTCTAAAATACACAGAACATGCATATCTCTGCTTTTTTCTCCCCAAATATGCAAATTGAGATATTAATATTTAATTTAAAATAAGCTGTCTAAAACAAACTTCTACCAGTATAGTGCTTCTCTTCTCTTATAATTAGTTTCAATGAAGCAGAAGAAATCTCTCTCTCTCTCTCTCTCTCTCTTTGTTCTTTAAATGCGACAGTTTCATGTATTAATATTAATTCCTCTCTATGGTTATGTACAATTTCAAATTCCACGTATACTAATAACAATTACTGTGATACAAATATTATAACCATATTTTAACTTAATTGCATAATTAAATATAATTAGTCTTTCTGTACTGGGAAGCCATTTGATCCATGCTAAATGGAGGGAATTTGGTGGCTGGGGCTATAAAAAGAACAATCATTAAACAAATTAGCAAGAGTGTTTAAAATACAGTGTTCCAAAGGAGGTGAAATTTCATCCATTAGCTCAATTCTTATGGGGCTCAACTCGGCCTCATTAAGAATTAATCCAAACAAAAAATGTGAATCGCTATTTATATTTTATTTCAATGTGATTAGGATGTCTGTGGCATTTTTAAATGTGATGCCTCTGCAAAGAAATTCCAACCTAAGGATTTCTTAACAAATTATTGGCCGCAACTGGAAAAAGCAACCTCTTCTGCATTTTCTATTATTCATAGGTAACAAATAATTCAATAGTCCAGCTGTAACAATTCTGCCCCAGATTTGTTTCCATACATAACAGGATGTCTCTTTCCTGATTGTTTGGTTAATCAAGCAAAATGCAAAGAAAAAAAAACATGTGGCACCTTAAAGAATCAAAAAAGTATATGTGGTTCAATGCAGTGAGGAGTGTTCAGACCTCTACATTGGAGAAACTAAACAGCCATTAAACAGAAGGATGGCCCAACATAGGAGGGGTAACAGCTCAGGACCAGAATCAACAGTACACCTCCATTTGAAAGACAAAGGGCACTCTTTCAAAGATGAGGATGTACACATATTAGACAAAGAAGAGAGGTGGTTTGAGAGAGGAGTAAGGGAAGCCATTCATGTGAGCATCAAAACCCCCTCCCTCAACAGAGGTGGTGGCCTCAGGCATAGTCTATCTGCTACTTATCAGGGTGTGCTTTCCAAAGTACCCAGACAAATCAAGGAGCCTTCACCACCAGGCCATAGCTAACGACCCATTCTTGATGGGTTTCAGCACCTTAAGCCATTGTTCACCTTAAGGCTATGGATGCTATGGTCTCCCTAACGAGCCTATTCAGGCCATTGTTCATCTTATGAGCCTAATTCAGATCAGGGTGGCAAGAGGTCAAAGCTGACTATAAGATGGAGGACTCGCACTAGCTGTATTCAGACCGATGAAGCTGTTTGGATGAGCAGTGAAACGTTTCTATCTCTCAACAAAGAAGTCCAGTAGCCATGACTTAACTTCCAGATACTTCTGAATTGAAAGGATAAGCCGGTGGGTGAACGTCCGTTGCTCAGAGGATGCCCGAGTCCTAAAAAGAATACAATCTTTTGGTATGTTCCTTTCAGGTTTTCTAGAGATTGCATGCCAAGGATGGAAGATCAAAAGATAGTCTGAGAAAATGGGGCTTCCCTATAGAAGACACCTTGTGTGAATGTGGAGTAGAACATACGATGCCCTTCAACATGCACAGAGGAAAATCTTATGTTGGCAGCAAGAGGGAATGTTGTTGATATGGCCCAGTATTTGGGTGAAGGCCATCTAGTTGTTGCTGTTTTTTTAATCTTATTCATTTTATATATCTTTTTATACCTAATAATCGTGTTGCTTATTTATATTCTGCATAGTAGTGTGTTTTTATTTGTCAGTATAATGTGTTGATCCTTCTGACACAAATAAAGAAAGCCCTTAAAGAATAACTGTTATATTTTAATGTAAGCTTTCGTACATCAGACCCACTTCTTCAGACAGACAGAATTAAAATAAATTCCCACATTCACAAGTAAAACAGTCAAGAGATTCATTGGCTTTTATTGGGTATGTGGTTACATCTCATTGCAGCACTTTTTAGCTTGTTTTTGGAGCTAAGTTTTATTGTAAACATTACCGCAGGAAACTGAAAGCAGATAGCAGGCTAGGGTAAAAAAGAGGAGGCAGAAGGAATGGGTATGGGTTGTAAATTTTATTCATTTTCTGAGTGGGCTGGCAGTGCATCAACCCCCCCCCCAGTTGTTAGCAGGTAAGGAACACTCTGAGTGACCTAACTGACCACTACTTATTCAGAAACTAACCCAATCAGTTCCTGTCAGAAGGTCCCACATTCAACCTGATATCTTCAGATAGGGAGGATCTCCATTTAAAAACTTGAAAACTGTGCCATTTGGCATAAAGAATACTATAAAAGTTACTCTTCCACATATAATTTGCCCTACAGTTTGCTTTAATTCTACTGTGAATGTAAGTAAAAAAATTTATATTTCTAGCATAGCCAATTCGAAAAACATATGTATCAAGGGAAATCCAGTTGCAATGAAAATTACATATACTATTCAGTGCATGACTGACTCGGGTATGCATTTTTTTTGTTCAGCATGCTAAACATTAAAATGCTTCAAAGGCTTGTTGTTGACACTTGTATTAACAATAGTTTTATATCACAATGCCTTGTTGAACAAATAAAAGGAAAAATCATAGAAATGCATTAGCTTTTCAATTATGCTAAAAATAGCGTCCCTTGTTGCCGTCAGTTAATGGACAGATACAAATTCATCTTGACATTAGAAATGAACATTTGGAACTCTTCCGTTTGTTAAAGAGAAAACAATACTTCTAAACACACAGCACTCTTCAATTACTCACACTCTTATTCATCCTATTAATGAAGCATATTCCCCCCAAGAGTTCTTCTAATTGCCTTCACCCTCATCCAGCTATCGAATATTTTGCTGATTTTGCACATTTTGTAGCAGAAACCACGAACAACTAGAACTACATGATAAGCATTTCATCACATTGTCACTTTGACGAGTTGTACCCCAGTTTCAGCTCGTTGAGCACATTTATCTTATAAAGGATTTAAAAAAATCTGGGACAAAGATCTTCTCCACTCAAATCACTGCATTATGCTGTTGGGTTACTCTTTATTCCAGACATTGCAATGTCATTGATGTTCCATTCTGCTTTTCTGTAGACTAGTGTGGTGAGAAGCAAATATAATGTACCCTGCTTTTCAGTATGTTGTCCCCATTAATTGAGGACCACCACAATTCTCATAGGTTCAGGAACTCTAAGATGTGGAGCATTTTTGCCATTATACAAAACAATAGTAAGGCCGCACCTGGAGTATTGTGTACAATTCTGGTCTCCGCATCTCAAGAAAGACATAGTGGAACTGGAAAAGGTGCAGAAGAGAGCAACTAAAATGATTACTGGGCTGGGGCACCTCCCTTATGAGGAAAGGCTAAAACATTTGGGGCTCTTTAGTCTGGAGAAAAGATGCCTGAGGGGGGATATGATCGAGACATACAAAATAATGCAGGGCATGAGTAAAGTGGATAGAGGGAAGCTCTTCTCCCTCTCCCAAAATACCAGAACTAGGGGACATCCACTCATATTGATGGCTGGGAGAATGAGAACAGGCCAAAGAAAATATTTTTTTTTACCCAGTGTGTTGTTAATCTGTGGAACTACCTGCCACAGAAGGTGGTGACGGCATCTGATCTGGTTGCCTTCAAAAGGGGATTGGACAGATTCCTGGAGGAAAAGTCCATCACAGGTTACAAACCATGAGGGAGATGTGTCATCTCCAGGCTTAAAACTGGGGTACTTCAAGGGCCAGATGCAGGGAAGTGGTATCAGGAGACAGATATCTAGTCTTGTGTGCTCCCAGACGCATCTGGTGGGGCCACTGTGAGATACAGGAAGCTGGACTAGATGGGCCTTTGGCCTGATCCAGCATGGCTCTTCTTATATTGTTATGTTCTTATGTTAATACAACGGACATCTCCTAGCATCAGAAAACATCCCAGAACAAAAACTCGAGTGCATTTGATACAAGCCTTCTTGTTATTTAAGAAAGATCTACTTGAAAGAAGGTTAAAAAGCCAGCTGTTAACAAGAACTCTATCCATAATAAATGGGATTCAAAGTGGTGAAACATTGAAGTGTAAAACATTCTGGACTCCATTTAACTTTAACTGCCACTCATATGAATCTACATACCAATACAGTACTCCTACCTAAGGCCTTCATCAGAAGCTGTCCTCCAGAGGCTCCCCACCAATCTGAGATAAATGGCTTGTAATTCCCGATTTTGCAGAGTTTTTGTTTCTTTTTCTTTTCTTTTTTTACACTTGCAGCACTAGCCCACAGTAGAGAAAGTAATGACAGAGTACAGCTCTTAGTTCTGTGCAGTCTGTTTGCGAGTACATATGCAGGACTTTCCTTCACAGTAGTTTACCTTAATATAGTTGTTTACACTTACATCAGCAATTCCTTTGAATCCAATTTTAATCCATCTCTATTCCAAGTAAGAAACTTTGCAGGGCTCCACCAAGCACAACACATACAATACACAGCCAAATAATCCAGTGATTGACAGAGATCATAGTCCTTATATGGACTGCTTGACCCATAGATGACCTGGGCACACACGCTTTGAGTGCTTTGCTCTTATCTGCTCTTGGATCTTTCATAATCATAATTTCATATAATTGCATGCATCTAAAAATTTGATGGGCATTTTATGTTAACAGCACAACACCCCTCCTAGTTTTTGATGTAGCAGTTTATCATGTTGGCATCAGCTTTATTGTCCAGCTTTGATATCTCACCTTGTACCAAGCATCAACTTTACCTCAGCTGGAATGCTAGGTCTCATTACAACTGCTTTATTTCAGTCTTGTTCTCTTATATTTGCCATCCGACAACAACTTTATCTCAGCCTGGTTTTCAAAATTTAAAACAGTTTCCCCTCACTATCCTGGGACACCTGTGTGCTTGATTCCATGCCTAGTCTGCTTATTAACTCTTCATGCCTTGGACCAGATAACAGCTTTATAAGAACATCAACCAGATTATCTTCTGATCTACAGTACAACAGAATTCAAGAAAAACAATAAGGCCTTTGTATCAACCTTGGCCCATTTGAGTTTCTTTTGTTGCTTCTCTTCAACGTTTTCTAGGAAGCTCTTATTGTATAACAGATATGGCCTTGTATTCGATCTACCTTTGAAGGAAACTGTAATTGGTTGATAGTCACTATCGTCCCTCACCAGGACTTGAATGTCTGAAAACAATTCAAAATTGGCCTGGAATACACATATATAATCTTAAACGTTACTTAATTTTCCTGAGTGATATGTAAAAGGATATCTAAAACCAGGTAATTTACCTTCTAAAATGAGAAGATTACATTTCTAAATCAGGGAAACCAGCTGGAGACCTGCCTTATTTCTTTTGAAGTCAGTAGAGAACCAGGAGTTCTCAGTAAGTAAATAGTGTGCCAGCATAACCGTCAGTTTGAACAAAGTTTTGTAAGGACGCCTGCATTCTAGCATTGGAGTCGCCTGCTAAGACAACTATAGCTTTAAGGTCTTTATTTTTATAACTGTCTCTTCTAAATTCATCCAGGTATTAGGTGAAAGATAAGAGGAAGAGTATGGTGGATAGAGATGGGCAGACTTAGCGGTATTCCCGTTTCCGTTTCCGTTACTCGGTTCTGTTACTCTACGGAAACGGTAACGGGAATCACTCCCCCAGAATTCGAGCTCGAACCGACGAAAGAACAATTTGGTCTGATTTGTCGTGCTCGTTACTTGCATCGCGGCGATCGCGCAATGCCAAGCGGTACAGAAAAAAGTTTTTAAAAGTTAAAAAAAAAACCGATTCCCGGTCCAAAATGGCGACCGCAATATTTTTTTTGAAATCCTTGCCCAAAACCCCACCAAAGCACCACAGAAACATGCGAAAGTAACCTATTTTAAATGCTTGATTTTTTACAGTAGCAGCAGTGGGTTTGTCTTGCCAAAATACGTCTCCGTTGATTTTATTTTATTTTTTTCTTAATTTATTTTTTTACACCTGCGCAACGATGGGCTGGCCATGGGACGGGACCATGCAAATTTTTGGAGCCATTCCACCAATCGCATGGACAGGTTTTGACTGACACTTCTGGATGTGCCAGAGGGCATAAAAAGCCGAGGCAGTTCCAGTCCGTCACAGTCTGGGCTTGGATCTCGTGGAGGGTGGTCAGGGCTGGATTGCTGCGCTCAGTCTAGTTTCGATTTCGCGGTTGCGGTCGCGGTCTCGCTAGGCAGGGAGGGAATTGAATTGATATTAATTCGAATCGCAAAACATAATAATTTCTTCTATTCCCTGTGGAGAATAGCAACACAGTGTTTATTCTCTTTTTTGTTTTCTCCATTTTTGAGGAAGAGTTCCGTACCTTTTATATTTGCTTCAAGGGGGAGGGAAGATTTGAGTGGGAGCGGTAGGGGAGGGGAGGTGCTGCGGATTTATTTTGAAAATATATTATTTTATATTACACTACCATACCATTTCTTTGGTATCCCAATTTCCCACCAAGTTCATTTACTTGGCCAAGGTCCTTTTACCCTGCGCCTACAGCTTTTTTGCTGCTGTTGCGATTGGGGTTTTGGAAGGGAATCCAGCAACCCCTATCCTACCCTAGTAGCAGCTTATAGTTTTATTCCATTTATTTTCTATTTTACAGTTTATTAGCAAGTGGCAAGCAACAGCCAAGGTCCAGTAGTACTAGTGCTTAGAAGGGGAGGTTGGAGGCTGTGGATTAAATTATTTTAAAAATATTATACAGTACAGACTGAGTACTAGGCAGAGTCTCCCTCGCCAACCAGTGCACTCAAATTTCTCAAACACATTTGTTTTGGCAACAAGGCTAGGGCACCTTCCTCTATAGAACGTTTTACAATTTCATTTTACTTAACACTATAGATATTCTTTGAATTTCTTTCACTTGTCCAACACTCATTCATTTTTTTGCAGTCAGGCACTCAAACAAACATTTGTTGAAGGGCAGGCACCCAGCCACCTCTATAGAACTTTTTCTTCAATTACATCTTTGAAGAAGTTCCATTCATCTTAGTTACTGTGCATTATTTGTGAAAGTTGGGTGCTGCCAGATTTTGCAAACCCCTTGCTTCTATTAGCTTGGTTTTTGTGCAGTTGTTGTATAACTTACATCTGTGAAGAAGTTAAGTTACAGTTCTCCTAATTACACTTGCCCTGTGCATTAATTTGTGAAACTTGTTTGCCAGGATTGGCAAACCCCTTGCTCCTATTACCTTGTTTGTTGTGCTGCTGTTGTGAGTCCATCTCACTCATTTACTTGCCACCACAGTCTACATACACAATCCAATTACAACTGGGAAGAAGTTACAGTTCTCCTCCTAATTACACTTGCCCTGTGCAGGGCATAGAGAAACTTAGTTGGGTGCCAGGATTGGCAAACCCCTTGCTCCTATTACCTTGTTTGTTGTGCTGCTGTTGTGAGTCCCTCTCACTCATTTACTTGCCACCACAGTCTACATACACAATCCAATTACAACTGGGAAGAAGTTACAGTTCTCTTTGTTACACTTGCTCTGTGTAGGGCATAGAGAAACTTAGTTGGGTGCCAGGATTGGCAAACCCCTTGCTCCTATTACCTTGTTTGTTGTGCTGCTGTTGTGAGTCCATCTCACTCATTTACTTGTTGCAACCACAGTCTACATACACAATCCAATTACAACTGGGAAGAAGTTACAGTTCTCTTTGTTATACTTGCCCTGTGCAGGGCATTGAGAGACGTAGTTGGGTGCCAGGATTGGCAAACCCCTTGCTCCTATTACCTTGTTTGTTGTGCTGCTGTTGTGAGTCCATCTCACTCATTTACTTGTTGCCACCGCAGTCTACATACACAATCCAATTACAACTGGGAAGAAGTTACAGTTCTCCTCCTAATTACACTTGCCCTGTGTAGGGCATAGAGAGACTTAGTTGGGTGCCAGGATTGGCAAACCCCTTGCTCCTATTACCTTGTTTGTTGTGCTGCTGTTGTGAGTCCCTCTCACTCATTTACTTGCCACCACAGTCTACATACACAATCCAATTACAACTGGGAAGAAGTTACAGTTCTCTTTGTTACACTTGCTCTGTGTAGGGCATAGAGAAACTTAGTTGGGTGCCAGGATTGGCAAACCCCTTGCTCCTATTACCTTGTTTGTTGTGCTGCTGTTGTGAGTCCCTCTCACTCATTTACTTGCCACCACAGTCTACATACACAATCCAATTACAACTGGGAAGAAGTTACAGTTCTCTTTGTTATACTTGCCCTGTGCAGGGCATTGAGAGACTTAGTTGGGTGCCAGGATCGGCAAACCCCTTGCTCCTATTACCTTGTTTGTTGTGCTGCTGTTGTGAGTCACTCATTTACTTGCACAGTTCCTTGGTGCTTTTCTTTACTATCACATTATACATTCCCTGGCCTGAGCCACAAGAAGTGAGAAAAATGAGGAGGGGTCGCACAGCTAGAGGGCAGGGGAGGGGGACCCCTACTAAGATAAATAGGGGCACGTTTCTGAGGGAAGGGACAGGAAGTAGTGCAGAAAGTGATACTGGTGCAACTCCCTCCTCGAGTAGCAGTGCCAGTGGCACAAGCATCAATGTGCCATCGTCTGTCACCGAGGGAAGCATGGATGAGGCGTACCAAATCCCATCTTCGTTACCTGACAGCCCCACCCTTGATCAGCAAGAAGACAAGGGCTCTGATTCTGAAATGGCATCAGAATCAGAATCGGGCTCCTTGTATCTAAACCTGCCAGATTCTGAGGACCTGTTGGCAGGGACAGACTTAAGGCAGGCTCCAGGCAGTGACGGAAGGAGCAGCCCTCTTTCCACCCAGAGTACCACCAGTGAGAGCAGTAGTACTAGTCTACTTTTCCGGCAGGGCAGAGGCCACTCCAGCACCACAGCAGCGGCAGCGGCAGGCAATAACAGAGGGGGCGTTACTTTCTGTAAGCCACGAGGGTGTCTCTGGGAGCATTTTGAGAACAGCCCCCAAGACGCAAGGATGGCGGTGTGCAAGATATGCGGGGTGGTCTTGCGCAGGGGGAATGACCCCAAACACCTCTCCTCAAGTGGGTTGCGCAGCCATCTGATGAGGAAGCACCCTGGGACTCTGCCTGGAACCCTGTCAGGCCCTTGCTCTTCAGGGAGGAAGAGAGGGGAAGAAGGGTTAGAGATAGAGAAAGAAAAACACAGCTCCGCTAGTGAGAGTGGGAAGAGGCAGGCCACTCTGCAGGAAGTGGGGCTGTTGGGTGGGACTTTTGTCAGCCCGCGAAATAGGGCCAAAGCACAGGAGACCACCACTCGAGTGGTGGGTGAAATGGTGGCCATGAACGGGTTGCCCCTCTCCTTTGTGGAGTCATCAGGCTTCAGGCACCTGATGAAGCACGTGGCACCATGGTACGAGACTCCATCCCGGCGTACCTTCAGCAGGCGGGTGCTTCCCTCCCTTTATGAGTTTGTCAGGGACAGGATCCGGGCCCTGCTGCAGGCGGCCAGAGGGAGGAAGATCCACTTCACTTCCGACCTCTGGACCGGTGGGCACCACGGATACCTCTCACTGACGGCTCATTGGTGGCAACCCAAGGAGGTCCTGGAGCCCCGGTCAGCCCATGAGCAGCTGCAGGGGGAGGCACAAGGCAGCACCCCAAGAGGGTATAGGGTGGTGCTTCTCCAGGCACAAAGCATGGAGGACAACGCCACAGGGATCAACATTGCTGACGTTCTCAAGACAGCAATAAGAGAGTGGGGATTGGGGACAGAGGGACAGGTCAATCGTGGAGTCATGGTTACAGACGCGGGCCGTAACATGACCAACGCGGTTCTTGGGGCAGGGTTCCAGGGCATCGTGTGCGCAGCACACAAACTGCATCTAGTGGTGGGCGATGCCATTGTCCTGGGTGCACCAAAGGACTCCTGGAGTGAGGGGACCAGGGAGACCAGGGCCTTGCTGGACAAGTGCCGGAAGATCGTGGGGCACTTCGCTCGCAGTGTCAAGGCAGCCAGGATGATGCGTGAGAGGCAGGCGGAGACGGGCCGACCGGAGCACGTCCTGATCCAGGACGTGACCACCCGGTGGAACTCCACCCACGAAATGGTCAAGCGTCTGGTGGAGCAGAAGGAAGTGGTGGAATACATCATGTCAACCACCCCAGTCCTGCATGAGGGGAGGGAATTGGACCTTGGTGCTACCGAGTGGCTCGCCCTCTCCCAGATGGCGGGTATCCTGCAGCCTTTTGAGGAGACCACCCACGTCCTCAGCAGCTACAACGCCAGCCTGGGCCATGTTCTCCCCCTGGTCAATGCCCTTCGCCAACGCCTAGAGACCAGTACCCGGGAAGAAGGCAATCTTCTCCCTAAGAGCAGGGCATTGGCAGACAGGCTGTTGACCGGCGTGGATACCCGCCTTGGCCCACTCAGAAGGGAAAAGGTGTACCAGATGGCCTGCCTGTGCGACCCTCGCGTCAAGGGTTCCCTGGCGGCCAGCACTGCCGAACTGAAATCCTGGAAGACGGAGCTATGCTGTCAAGTCAGGGCTGTCTCCAATGAGGGCCAGGCGTTTCAGAGGGCGCACGGAAGCCAGAGCGATGCTGAGGAGGAGTCCTCGCAAGGATCCACATCCCTCTGTACTCCAGGAGCGTTCACCCAGAGACCAGGTTCCGTTCCAGCAGCCAACTACCTGGCCTCTGCCCTAGCCATGGCAGTTTCCTCCTCAGTGGAGGCAAGGGAGGAAGAAGTAGCAGACCCCGCTCAGACCATGGTGAAGGAGTACATGGCCGAGCCCCTCCAACCCCTCAGCTCGGACCCACTGCACTACTGGGCCAGAAAGGCAGACCTCTGGCCCGCTCTTTCAACTCTGGCGTTGGACCTCTTGTCTATCCCACCCACCAGTGTCCAGAGTGAGCGTGTCTTCTCCCACATGGGAGATGTCCTGAGGCCGCGCCGCTGTCGCCTGGACCCGGAGACGGTGGAAAGGTTGACTTTCATCCGCTTCAACCTTTCCACCTTGGGATTACCCCAACACTCCAAGAACTAAGTTGCTGCCTGTAACCTAACCTCCTGCCTGCAATCCTCCATGCCCGCCTGCAAGCCTGCCTGCCTCCCCTTGGCCCTACGAGCCTGCCTGCCTGCCTGCCTGCCTGCCTGGCCCTGTGACTACCTGCCGACTCCAGTGCCTAATGCCTGCCTGCCTGCCTGCCTGCCTGCCTGCCTGCTTGCCTTCCTGCATACCTGTATTCTCTCACACACACAATTGAAGGGTACTATTAGTGGCCCAATTTTTCTAGCCCTGGCCTGTCTCCAAACCATGCAGGGCCACTCAAAGTGTCATTGGAAAGGGTCTGTCTGTATTGGCCCAATGTTTCCCCTTTTGCCATGGCTGGTCTGAGAGAGACCCTAATACCTGCCTTCCTTGGTGCTTCACACCGTTCCCTGGGGTTTACGAACCTGCCTGCCTGCCTGCCTACCTGTATTCTCTCTCACACACAATTGAAGGGTACTATTAGTGGCCCAATTTTTCTAGCCCTTGCCTGTCTCCAAACCAGGCAGGGCCACTCAAAGTGTCATTGGAAAGGGTCTGTCTGTATTGGCCCAATGTTTCCCCTTTTGCCATGGCTGGTCTGAGAGAGACCCTAATACCTGCCTTCCTTGGTGCTTCACACCGTTCCCTTGGCCCTACGAGCCTGCCTGCCTGCCTGCCTGCCTACCTGTATTCTCTCACACACAAAGTGGTGAGGAAGCACTTTACAACAACCTACCTACCTCAAAGACTGAGTATCAGGGGGCAAGCTCCCCTCCTTACAGCCTTAAAGAAATAGACCCACCCAGTTCTCCTGCTTCCACTCTGTCTCCTTGGTTGCCAAAACCCGGTCTCCTGGGGTGGCGAGAGAAACTCTGCCTGCCAAGGAAGCCTCCATGTTTGGTTCTTGGTGGATACTCTGTCCCACACTGACTGTGTGAGTCTGTAATTCACACAGACCTAGCTCTGTCTCCTCCGCCACTCTTTCCACTGGGCTGCCAGCTGTGGCTCACAAAGAAGGGAAACGTCCTTGTTGTGTGTGCGTACTCCTGGCCGAAAGTCCCCTGTGTGGATCTTGGTGCTGTGCTGTGTGACTCATTGTGCGCACACTCGGTGCTTAAACATTTTATAATCATTTCTGCCCTAACCCCGGAACAAAGGCTGCCGGACCAGAAAAGTTACTGGTTGAAAATCTAGGTTGTGATTGATGATGATGATTGAGTTATGGGAACACTCTTCAGGAACAGCTGGTGGTTGGCTTAGGGTTAGGGTTAAGGGGGATGTTTAGGCCTCCGCTACTTTGTCCTCTGGGCTGCACCACACTGTGTCTCACTAAGAAGGGCTGGAGTGGAATGTACTTGCGCGTACCACAGTTCAGCACAATAATCGTTTGTTTCTTAGAAATAGAAGAGCCTTTCAGGAGGAAGTTCCAGGCTTGGCTCTTGGAGTTGTGGAACTGCTGTGATTCACTACGAAGGGCATGGAGATGGAATGCCGGCACGGCAGTTAGGAGCAGTCTACCAGCACACAGCTGGGAAAGAAAGTCAGAAAGCTTGGCTTGCTGTCCTTTTGGAAGGCTGTGTGGTCAAAGACTCAGACTCACTCTAGCTGTGTCTTCTCCCTGCCTGCCTGTCAGGCTCCCCACACTTCCGGCTTAGAGGAGGCCTTCCAGCCGCTTCTCCTTCACCCTAACATCATGGTCCAGTTAGTGCTTCAAGTTCAGCCCTGTCGCCACTGCCCTCAACTTGCCCATGCAGCAACCACGGCTGCGCCCGCTTCTTGGCGGAAAACCTCTTGAAGACCAACTGTAACAGTGCATTCACTCATCAACTATTTTGTTTGCACACACTGTGCCTCACAGAGAAGGGAATTGTGCTTGTGTGCTAGAAAACAGCCGTTGGGTGGGCCCGTGATTAGGCAGAACTCATGCGAAAGCACCCTTGGACTCTGCCTGGGACAGTGACAGGACTCTGCAGGAAGGAGTGCCGCAGTGTGGGAGTGTTGTCAGCCTCCGGACCGCCAATTAGTCTTCAGTGGGCTGCCATTGCCATACACTGTGGCTCACAAAGAAGGGCAACTTACTGCCGTGCTGGTGGCCCTCTGTCACCATTACAAATAGGACAGTTTATCAGAAAGTTCAAGGCTTGGCTCTTAGAGTTGTGGGGAATGTGATTCACTACGAAGGGCATGCCACTGGGATGCAATACACTGACTGTGGCTCTCAGTGAAGGGAGGGAGCAAGGAAGCCTCCACTCCAGGCTTGGTTCTTTGTGGGTACTCTGACTCACACAGACAGTGAGCCTGTGTTTCTCAGGCCTACTGTCTTCCGTGGACTGCAAAGCTATGTCTCACTGAGAAGGGAACATGGCTGTGCTGGCCTGCTAGGAGTTTACGGCCGGGGAAAGCAGCACACAGCTGTGTAGGAAGACCCTCTGACTTGCAGTCCTTTTGTCAGAGTGGTCTCAGGCCTCAGAGTCAGACACCATGTGGACTCTGCTTTTCCACTGGGCTGCCAACTGTGGCTCACGAAGAAGGGCATTTTCCTGGCGTCCTCCTCAGGCCATTCAGTCACACTGGGGAGCTGGAGCTTCCTGGCAATGTTCCTCCCCTACGGAGGCCCTGTGGCCTCAGACTCAGGCTATGTGGGCTCCTCCAGCCACTCTTTCCTCTTGGATGCAAAACACTGTGGCTCACTAAGAAGGAAAGAGAAGTTGTGTGTGCAGCACGCACTCCAGTAGTTTCTCTGACAGTTCCAGGCTTGGTTCTTGGAGTGGTGTTGGAGCTGGGATTCACTACGAAGGGCATGGTAGTAGTTTGCAGGGAGTTTGTAATTCACAGAGACCTAGCTCTGTCTCCTCCGCCACTCTTTCCACTGGGCTGCCAGCTGTGGCTCATAAAGAAGGGAAAAAATGTACCAGTTGCGTGGTGGTGGCACCACCATTTATAAATAGAACAGTTTTCCGAAACTTCAAGGCTTGGCTGTTGGAGTTGTAGGAGCTGGGATTCACAACAAAGGCCATGGTCGTGGTCGGGATTGCTGGCCCAGCATTCAATTACTCCAGCTTGTGGCCTCCGCCACTCTTTCCTCTGGGATGCAAGACACTGTGCCTCACTAAGAAGGGAAGAGGAGTTGGGTGCCAGCACTCCAGTAGTTTCTCTGACAGTTCCAGGCTTGGCTGTTGGAGTTGTAGGAGCTGGGATTCACAACGAAGGCCATGGTCGTGGATTGCTGGCCCAGCATTCAATTACTCCAGCTTGTGGCCTCCGCCACTCTTTCCTCTGGGATGCAAGACACTGTACCTCACAAGGAAGGGAAGAGGAGTTGGGTGCCAGCCCTCCATTAGTTTATTGCAAAGTTGCAGGCTTGGCTCTTGGAGTTGTGTGGGAACCAACTGTGATTCACAAAGAAGGGCATGGTAGTAGACTGCCGGGCCAGCAGTTAGCAAGTCTACCAGCACACAGCTGGGGACTTGGGGAGGAAGAGTCAGACTCAGAATGTGGCTTGCTGTCCTTTTTGCAGGCAGTGTGGTGCCAGACCAAACTCAAGGTGATTGGCCTCCTCCGCCAGTCTTTCCTCTGGGCTGCAAGACGCCGTGTTTCACACGGAAGGGGGGGTACTGATTTGAACAGCGTTCGTACTACGTACAGCACCACCCAAGAGTTTGTCAGAAAGTGCCATGTGGTGCATCGCAGGCAGTGTGGTGCCAGACCAGACTCAAGGTGATTGGCCTCCTCCGCAACTCAGTCCTCTGGGCTGCAAGACACTGTGACCCAAGGCCAGTGCCATTTAAATTCCTGTCATGCCATTCAGCTCCATCCTTTTTATACTGGAGCTGGCAAGGAGCCTGCCGCACTCTGGCTCTGTGCTGTGGTGCTCTCATACTCTGCTTTGTGGCCTGACCGGAGTGGCCGCCCTTACTCTGGCCTTATGGACGCGTCGACCAGAGATAGTCCTCCTCCTTGTATAGCCTAGTGGGCTGGGCTGTGGGCTGTAAAACTTAAGCCAGAGCAACCCAGAGCCCTATCCCATTCCCATCCCTACCGTCCAAAACTATTCCTGGCTGTAGCTACTAGCTAGGTATGTAGCTTAACCACCTCAGGCTCTAACTGCTAATGTTTTTTTTGACCATGACCAAAAGCAGGGTTGCATTGGCTTTGGCTTTATTGCTTGTCCTTTAAGTGTGTGTGACTTTGACTGTGAATGTGAAGTGAAGGCAGAAGGACCTTGGTGATGGGGGGCCAATTTGAGAGGAGTAGAGGAGTAGACCCCTCATTCAGATTTGGGGAGGAACTGAATGTCTGTTTCTCCTGCTGCCTCTGAGAGAGGTGGAGGGGAGATGGGATGGATTCAAAACCAAACAACAAAAAAGTACAACAAACAGGCACGTCAGCCAGACCAAGTAGGGTGGCTGGCTGGTTCAGCATCAGCGCAGATTCAGCAGCACAGCAGACCAAGAGAAAAAAAAGAAATGCAAATTTGTTTCTGCCCCACTTTGTTTGCTTAGGATGCACTAGCCTTGTTGTGCAGCAGCAAGTCCATCACCCAGGCAGGTTTAAACTGTATTTCGCCTGCTCATTTGCGGGACCCGCGCCCACCTGCCCACGCGCCCACCCGCCCGCGCGCGTGCCCGCCCACGCGCCCGACCGCGCGCTAGCCACTCCCCCTGCCGCTGCCGCTGCCGCCGCCCACGCATGTACCCCCGCGCCACCGCCGCCGGCGCTGCGCCCACAAGCCGCAAGTCTCGGTCGGACGTCAAAATGCGCGAAATCGCGGCAGAAACGGAAACGAAAAAACGAAAAAACGAACCGACTAATTTTTGCGAATTTTCACGAAAAACGGAGACGACCCGAAACGGAACCGGCCCGACTAACGACAACTTGAAAAAAAAAATTTCCAAGTCGTGCCCATCTCTAATGGTGGAACATAAATATTAACTAAGACCAAATCAGAGGTTTTATAAAAAAAACTTAGCCAGATTCTGTAGGGATTCATCTGCAAGGAACATTTTCTGACCACACACGTCCTCCCTCTTTTTTCATTTTAGTATCTCTTTAAAGTTCCCTTTCTAAATTGGTTTCACTTCTTATGTGTTTCTTTGTGCTATCCTTCTTCTTTTCAATCTTTGTTCTCTGATCTAGTAATACCAGAGTCATATACCCTAGAGATGGGCACGACTTAGCGGTATTCCCGTTTCCGTTTCCGTTACTCTACGGAAACGGTAACGGGAATTACTCCACCAGACTTCGAGCTCGAACCGACGAACGAACAATTTGGTCTGATTTGTCGTGCTCGTTACTTGCATCGCGGCGACCGCGCAGTGCCAAGCGGCACAGAAAAAAAGTTTTTAAAAGTTAAAAAAAAAAAAAACGATTCCCGGCCCTAAAACTAGGCGAAAACTGTCTGAGGGCACCTACCAGGCCAGAAGGGTGTTTTATTTGGGGGGGGGTTCCCCGCCCCCCCTCTCCTTGGCTATTGCTACTGCTGCGCTGCTGGTACCAGGCTGGGAGGGCGCATCCATTTGCCATGCAGTGCGGGGGATCCAAAATGGCGACCGCAATATTTTTTTTGAAATCGTTGCCCAAAACCCCACCAAAGCACCACAGAAACATGCGAAAATTAGCTATTTTAAATGCTTGAATTTTTACAGTAGCAGCAGTGGGTTTTTCTTGCAAAAAAAAGTCTCCGTTGATTTTATTTTATTTTATTTTATTTTATTACACCTGCGCATTTGCAATGATGGGCTCGCCCATGGGAGTGGACCATGCAAAGTTTTGGAGCCATTCCACCAATCGCATGGCCAGGTTTTGCTGACTGTACCAGGCTGGGAGGGCGCATCCATTTGCCATGCAGTGCGGGGGATCCAAAATGGCGACCGCAATATTTTTTTTGAAATCGTTGCCCAAAACCCCACCAAAGCACCACAGAAACATGCGAAAATTAGCTATTTTAAATGCTTGAATTTTTACAGTAGCAGCAGTGGGTTTTTCTTGCAAAAAAAAGTCTCCGTTGATTTTATTTTATTTTATTTTATTTTATTTTATTTTATTACACCTGCGCATTCGCAATGATGGGCTCGCCCATGGGAGTGGACCATGCAAAGTTTTGGAGCCATTCCACCAATCGCATGGCCAGGTTTTGCTGACTGTACCAGGCTGGGAGGGCGCATCCATTTGCCATGCAGTGCGGGGGATCCAAAATGGCGACCGCAATATTTTTTTTGAAATCGTTGCCCAAAACCCCACCAAAGCACCACAGAAACATGCGAAAATTAGCTATTTTAAATGCTTGAATTTTTACAGTAGCAGCAGTGGGTTTTTCTTGCAAAAAAAAGTCTCCGTTGATTTTATTTTATTTTATTTTATTTTATTACACCTGCACATTCGCAATGATGGGCTCTCCCATGGGAGTGGACCATGCAAATTTTCCACCAATCGCATGGCCACTTGGCCAGGTTGACCACAGAGACTTCTGGGATGTGCCAATCGGGCATAAACAGCCCACTAATCGTAGCCCAAACCCGAACCCTAAGCCTAACCCATACGCCAGTACACTGTCCTTCTAAGTGGGTCAGAGAGGCACCCAGATGCACCCCAATACTCACCCTAACCTCACCCGTAACTAGCCTAACCCTAGCGCTTGCGCTAACACGTCTTAACCCTAAGCCAGATCTACTTGCATTGCACTACATGCAAGTACGTGAGACACAGCGGGTGCAAAGAGTCTGCCAGTCCGTCACTTGTGGCTCTGGCTGACTCCTGCAGCTCCCTCCAGGAGCCCGCTACCCCCCCCAAACCAGTACTAACGACAACGAAAAAACGAACCGACTAATTTTTGCGAAATTTCACGAAAAACGGAAACGAGCCGAAACGGACTGCCTCCGACACACGACAACTCGAAAACGTCATTTTCCCGAGTCGTGCCCATCTCTAATATACCCCATCAGGCTTGGCACCCATATTTGGGGAGAGCTTCAGAAAGACTTAGTGATAGCCCTAAGATGGCAACAATTCAGGATATGGAACATATAGACACCCACAGTTGATCTATCAACTGGAAGGAATGTGAACTGAATTATGAAAAAAGCTCTGGGAGGGAAATTATCTAGCAGTTGGTTAATAGGTGGCATTGATGAGGGTATGTATGGGTGATTCCAGGTCTAGAGGCCCTTCATGTGTCAGTCGGAGCCAGGAAAGTCTTGGGATTGTGTTGGCATACCGTTCTCTCCACACTCCATCACTCTCCCTTCTGAGCCGGCAGCCTTCATCTCTGCTGTGCTGTTGAGGTCCCCCAGACTACTTGGACTGGTGGACTTCAACATCCATGTGGAAACTGAGGTCACTGTTCCAGCTGCAGAGTTCTTGGAACCCATCATCTTTTGACATGTCCCAACTTGTTTACAATTCCATCCATGTGGCTGGCAGTGCGGTGGACCTGGGCTTCTCCACATAGCAGAGAGACTGTGGACCAATAGTGAGTGGCCTGGGGTTGATTCCCTTGTCATGGTCAGACCACCACTTCTGCCCTTTTGTGAGCAAGGACTCATTAGATTCCCCACAGTCTATTGGAACCAGTTGGATTCCAAGGGCATCTTGCTGAGCTGGTTGGTGTTCCTGTCAATGCCCTGGTGATAGCTGGTAAGGCACTGCCTCCAGGGTCGGCCAACATGATAGTACCTGAACATCCCCTGCTGAGCACACACACACACAGCTGGTTGGTTCAATCAACATCTTCACGCCTTGAAACATAATAGGAGGAAGCTAGAGATCGCATGGATGAACTTCAGAGGACGACTGATGGGGACAAAGTGTCATTGGTCCTCCTTGATTTCTCAGTGGCCTTTAATACCCAACAACCATGGGATCTTCCTGGAAAGGCTCTCCAGGTTGGGAATTGGTAGCCTTGCTTTGTCTTAGCTCCAGTCCTTCGTAGAGAACAGCCCCCAGAGACTACAGTTTGATGAGATGACTTCCACTCCATGGAACCTTAATTGTGGGCTTTCCATCATACTTATTGAAGAGATCTGGGGTATTTGAAAACTCATCTTTTCTTGATGGACTTTTAACCATTGTTTCCTATCTATATTGTCATTCTGTGCTATCCCATTGGATCCAAGTTAGAGGAACTTTCGGGATTTTAAGGACCAGCTTTCATAGTTCTACTCTGTCAGTGAGTTTCTATGGTGGAGCAGAGATTCAAACCCAGGCCATCTAAATCCTAAACCACCACTCTACTCAATACACCGCACTGGGTATCCCTCGCTGTCTTTGGCCTTCTCCAGTGGAACATTTTAAGAGGAAGGGAGAAGGAAATTGCAGGAAATTATGCATTGCATCCATCCATCCAAATGCAGCAGATGCCTTTTCTCTCTTATTTGTGACAAAATAGATCTTAACAATGTACTAGTGTGTATATCTTTACATCAATTTATTATTCATGAATTGGGAAGCATGTATTAGCAGCAGAGCTACTGTCAAAGCTCCTTCCAGCTCAGATTATTTCATCACCACATATTGGCAGCAGCGGAGTCTTCCCCCCCTTTCATGAATAATTAAGGTAGGCGTTCTTCTCTGTGAAATAAGCTCAGCACATTTTCAGTCCAAACTGCTAGCCCTGCAATAATGGCATTAGCGTTTATGGAGAGGAGCCAGCAGATGCTCTGTCCAACTGATAGATTCTCAACACCGAGCAAAGCAATTCTTTCAAGGAAAGGATGCACAGGTGTACCGTTTTTTGCTTCCCCTATTCCCCTTATGGAGTTTTCCCTTTAAATTATGGCATCCATGGGGCTGTAGGATGAGGCCGCAAATCAAATGAATAGCCAAAGTATCATCTCAAAGCCATTGGCACCTCCCTGTTAACTAAGAGGAATCTAGCAGGTGGGCCAGCGTAGTCTATCACATTTCCCAGAACAGGCAACAGGTGGACTGATTTCCTTAGCTTACTCATTACTTTGGGGCAGAAACAGAAGGAAAATCAAACAAGGGGAACCTTCTTCGAACTCAAAAAGGAGGCCTTTGATTCACAGAATGCTAATTATACCCATCTCTGGGTGGGTTTTCTTCCCCTGCAGCAATAACTTTGATTTATTCATTTTCCCTGTAGACAGTGTGCGTGGTTTCATAACAATTCAGCCCGACAGCTATGGCCACAGGGAATGGTAGATTTTCCCTACATACTTAATAGATCATAGGAAGGAAGATGTTGGCAAGGGTACTCCAGACTCCTGTAGTGTTTCAAAATATACATTCAAAAAGTTTTTTATTTTCCTTTTGGGGAAAAGTGAGTTTTCCTATTCTAGTATGAGCGTACTTTGAAGCAGAAAGTGTGTCTAATTCCTGCTAGGATGCCATTTCAGCACAACTCTGAAGACATGTTGAAACTTCCATTTCTTTTGTTTCTCTTCAACTTCCTTCCCATTGCAGCTTCATTATTGTAAACTAGGAATGCCATGAACAAATGGACAGATCCAAATTTAGTCACAGTTCAGGAAGAACAATGGAAATCAATGAGAACTAGATAAGTCATGGCTAACTTGTCCCATTGATTTCAGTGGCACACTCTCAGCATGACTGAGTCCAAGTCCAAACTTATATAATTTTCTCTTTTTAACCAATTAGTTGCCAGAAACAGTGAACAATTCACTTTCTATCCACACACGAACATTCTGTCTGTCCTCATGCAACCGCTTGATCTTAGATATCATTCTTTGATTTATGATCCGTGAGCACCGCACAACAGTTTAATGCAACATATAAAAACATAGTTAAGAAAAGTCATCTTATTCATGTGCTATAGCCAAAACACAAAAGGCCCCGGCCACATTGCAGTTCATATATTATGGTCCCAGTATATCACAGTCACAGATTTTTTCTTGAGAGAAGCACACTTCCAAAGAGAAGCTTCTAACCCCCTCCTGACACCTCAGCAAACAGACCTTGGGCCCCCAAATGGTACAGCGGAATATTCAAAGGCTTTGGTGCCTACAGCAAACAAGATATTTTCAGTGTGATTGGTGGATTGAAATGTGGAAACATGCATCCTTCGATCACTCCTAACCAATCCCCTCAATGTAAGAGAGGGGTCACCTTCTCCAAGGTAACCATCCGGAATTTCGTAGTCACAATGTATTTGTTGACTTCTCAGAGGTCCAGGATGGGATGGAGGCCTCTGTCCTTTTTTGGTACTGTGAAATACTTTGAGAAGTGGCCATTCTGGATTACTAAAGAAGGACTGGTTGGGCAGTCTCAGTACATAAGACAGAACATAGGAAAGGAAAACATTCAGAGACAAGGTTATAGTAAGCTGCAGCAAAGAAGCTTCTGTAGTTAGAACAGGCCTTGATTAATTTCCGTAGAGCTTCTTTCTAACTCACATGCATAACAGAACTCACACAGAGCCATGTATTTTTAAGAGACTAAAACACTTTGATTTCCATCCAACTGAAGATGTATATGTTCACAAAGGAAGTGTATAGTTCAAGAATGCTGGATTTCTCAGAAGACTCAGTAGAACAGAAGTCCTGCTGTTATCAAGGCTTTTGGGAAAGTATTTTTCCTTCCTTGAAGTAAGTCAAACATAGTGAGCTGGGTAAAACTTGAAAGCAGAAAGAAGTATTCCAGACTGAGAAAAACAGCATCTTCAGAGCCAGCCTTGGAGGTTGGGGTTGGGGTAATATCACAACAGAGGCAGATGTCAACTATACTCTGTCAGCTTACGGGAACTAGACCCAAGATAACATGGGGAAAGACACTCATTGCCCAACAATGATGCCTTCCAGTAGTCAGGGCATTGTTATATTTTCTTAGGATGATATTAATTCTGCTGAACAAGAGATCTATAGAACATGGGTTACCAATTATGTTACAAAAGAATGTTGAGCACTGTGTCATTTTAACATCCGTAATAAATTGCTACACTTCCAAATAGTAAACTGCCAACTAGCACCCTCATTCTAACCCTAATATTTTTAGTCATATGTACAATATCAACATAATGCTGTGTGTGTGTGTGTGTGTGTGTGTGTGTGTGTAGTGGACCCTCATATAACAAAGGGTTTGTATAACATAAAATCTGTACAACATAAAAAATTCTGGAGATAGGGGAAAATTGCTTAACAAAATTGTCTATGGGGGGGAATCTGTACAACATAAAATGGTTGCGATTAGGGATTACTCTGTTTCCAATGCATTCCTATGGGAAATTTCTATAAAAGAAAAATTTCTTAACATAATTTCATTTGGAATGCATTCATTCCTTTATACAAAGTACCTCTCTCTCTCTCTCTCTCTCTCTCTCTCTCTCTCTCTCTCTCTCTCTCTCTCTCTGTGTGTGTGTGTGTGTGTGTGTAGCATTTGCTCCTCACCGACAGTACAAGACATGATTATAAAAGTAATTGGGTGTAATTATTGTAGTATAGCTGATTCTGTTATTACCTAATTCCAGACACGAGTGATCTAACATCCAGTGGCCAACATCCTGTTGCCGATCATAGTAAACAGCACTAGAGTAGGCTCACTGAATCAGAGGGGAATTACTGAGTGAGCTGCTCCATAGGTTTAGCTGATTCAAACAAGCCAACTCAGACTCTGATTTACTGTGCTAAAGTAAGTCACAGCTGAAGGGGGCATATTTGAATCAGTAGCACATCTAGAGGAACTGACTCATGGGTCAGGAAAAAAGTTTTTATGGTTATAGTGGATAGCTCATTGAAAATGATGGCGCAAGACCTAAATAGATGAGATTATTAATGCCTCATCAGAAGCAGACTGTTTATTTCAGAATGAGTTGGTCTCAATACATTTTTTGGCAAATTAGCCTGCTTTTGTTTTGCAAGGGGTCATCAGAAGATAAGCATTCTTATCTGATTTCACTGAGATCAATGTAGCATGAAAAGATGTACAGTGGTACCTTGTATAAAGGAATTAATTTGTTCCAAATGAAATTATTTAAGCAAATTTTCCTTTATACAAATTTCCCATAGGATTGCTTTGAAAACAGAGTAATCCCTAATTGCAACCATTTTTATGTTGTACAGATTCGTCCCATAGGATATTCTGTTAAGCAAATTTTCCCTATCTCTGGAATTTTTTTTATGTTGTACAGATTTTATGTTATACAAACCATTTGTTATATGAGGGTCCACTGTATATGTATATGGAGTTGTAAGAGGAAGAAATTTATTTGTCTTGCCTCTCCTCTCATGCCATCGGGTGTGATCCTCAGTGCACACCAATTGTAAAAAAACACAAATTTCAAGGTGACGCTAGGCATCATTAGGAAAAGCATAAAAACGAAAACTACCAACATCCTAATGCCTTTATACAAATGGATTGCACAGACATGATTTTGAGTATGTTACAGGTCCTACCTCTTTAGCTCAAAAGAAGATCTTGAAGTATTGGTAGAGGTATCGGAAATGGCAATGCACAGGATTGGGAAGTCCCTTTTCTGATTTACAACACAAAGTAGGATTGTTTGAAAGAAAAAGGTGAGCAGGGATAGAGCACATGAGGAATCTAGAAATATGTTGAGATTTGGGGTAAGAAAACACACTGGAAACATGTATCATTTATTTAAGTATATACTCAACACTAGAGATGGGCACGACTCAAAAAAATGGTGTTTTGTTTGTCGTTTGTCGTTTAGGGGGTCCGTTTCGGTTTGTTTTCATTTTTCGTGATTTTTTAAAAAAACAAAATTCGTTTTCGTTTCGTTACGTAACGAAATGAAAAACGAAAATGAAAAATTGCTGTTTCGTTAGCATTCATTACAGTTCAATGTATTTGCCACAACGAAAATGAAATGCATGACAAAATTTCTGTTGTTTCAGTTCGTTTCGTTTCATTTTGGAGACAAAATTGGTTTTTTGTTTCGTTACGTAACGAAATGAAAAAAATGAAAACAAAAATGAAAAATTGCTCATTTCATGCCCATCTCTACTCAACACTGCACAGGGAGCTGTAAAATCCACATAATTGTGGCAACCATATATCACCAAGTTCTTCAGATAGCTTTGCAGAAACACTTGCATAACCTGAGACTGCCCCACGTTGGCTCTGTGACGACAGCCAGCCTCCAGACCAGCTCCAAGGCCCATAAGCAGAGAAGACCTAGCCAAAAGATGTCTCACCACCAGGTCAGCCTCCCCTCTGCCTCTGCCACCTTGTTAATCTGGATTTTATGCCTGTATAACATCTAAGTCTTTGCTCTGATGGAAGATTGAGCACAAATGAAGGCAGGTGAGATAAAGTTTAACTTTAGAAAAATAGCCAAAAAGGTCAGCTGGGGCTGCTTTCAATGGTGAGGCATGCCCTGAACAAAGGCTATAAGGATCATATATATTATTGCTGTTCATTAGTTTGGAAAAAAGGCGCCTCAGGGGGGATATGATTGAGACGTACAAAATAATGCAGGGAATGAGTAAAGTGGATAGAGGGACGCTCTTCTCCCTCTCACAAAATACCTGAACTAGGGGACATCCAATCAAATTGAGGGCTGGGAGAGTAAGAACTAACAAAAGAAAATATTTTTTCACCCAGTGCGTTGTTAGTCTGTGGAACTCCCTGCCACAGGAGGTGGTGATGGCATCTGGTCTGGATGCCTTCAAGAGGGGATTGGACAGATTCCTGGACGAAAAGTCCATCACAGGTTACAAACCATGATAGAGATGTATCATCTCCAGGCTTAAAACCGGGGTACTTCAAGGACCAGATGCAGGGGAGTGGTATCAGGAGATAGATATCTAGTCTCGTGCACTCCCAGACACATCTGGTGGGGCCACTGTGAGATACAGGAAGCTGGACAGGATGGGCCATTGGCCTGATCCAGCATGGCTCTTCTTATGTTCTTATGGTCTTATATATACAAGCAAAGAAGAACATAACCATTGGATAAAATCTGCACTTCAATTGGATCTTCAGTTCCATTAGTCCTTTATAGTTTTCTCAGTGGTCTATTGGTTCCTCGGCAGTAACAAAGATCCCCTCCTGCCATCCTTGACGGAGTTGCCGGGCAGTCTCTTTGAATGTGTATATACACTGTCTATATCAGGCATGTCCAAACTACAGCCCTCCAGATGTTTTAGACCACAACTCCCACAGTCCTTTGCCACTGGAAATACAGGCTTGGAATTCTGGGAGTCATATGCTTTGAGTACAGTATCTGTCAGGCTATTCTTTACAAGTCTGTCATCTTTTCTCCACCTGAAATGTCTGCATTCCTTAAAATAACAGCTTTAAGCACTTCTAAGCATCCCTGCCAAAGGTTATGTAGGCCAATACAAGAATTTTAATACTCGAATCCATATCCATTTGATATCAGCCCCATATCTGTGCATTTTGGGAGGGACCAAGGAACATATTTATTAAGAACATAAGAATATAAGAACATAAGAAGAGCCATGCTGGATCAGGCCAAAGGCCCATCCTGTCCAGCTTCCTGTATCTCACAGTGGCCCCACCAGATGCGTCTGGGAGCGCATGAGACTAGATATCTGTCTCCTGATACCACTCCCCTGCATCTGGCCCTTGAAGTACCCCAGTTTTAAGCCTGGAGATTACACATCTCCCTCATGGTTTTTGTAACCTGTGATGAACTTTTCCTCCAGGAATCTGTCCAATCCCCTTTTGAAGGCATCCAGGCCAGATGCCATCACCACATCCTGTGGCAGGGAGTTC
The DNA here is from genome assembly GCA_037367245.1 of Phrynocephalus guinanensis. NCBI lineage: Eukaryota > Metazoa > Chordata > Lepidosauria > Squamata > Agamidae > Phrynocephalus > Phrynocephalus guinanensis. Next base: position 166,408,214 of record CM074733.1, read on the forward strand.
CACAGACTAACAACGTACTGGGTACAAAAATGTTTTCTTTTGTCTGTTCTCACTCTTCCAGCCCTCAATTTGAGCCCCCTGTGCAACTTGGAAAAGTGTCCCCTCCCCCCTGCTTTTTGTTAGTATTCCATGCCCTCTGCTAGTCGTAACTTGCATTGCTTCACTGTATATGACTCACACACACATTTCCCCTTACTTTAATGAGGGGAAAAAGTGCATCTTATAGAGCAAAAAGTACAGTAATTATGGTTAGTGGGCGATTAACAATTTCTAAGATTAGCCATAACACCCACATCTAGTTAAAATCCATATTTTTATGACTATCAACATTTCCCCCTGATTTTTCCAGGATTTCCAAACCATTTTTCTATTCCCTGACTTTTCCAGGTTTTCCAGACTTGTGGCCATGCTGGATCAGGCCAATGGCCCATCTAGTACTGCTTCCTGTATCTCACAGTGGCCCCACCAGATGCGTCTGGGAGCGCATGAGACTAAATATCTGTCTCCTGATACCACTCCCCTGCATCTGGCCCTTGAAGTACCCCGGTTTTAAACCTGGAGATTACACATCCCCCTCATGGTTTTTGTAACCTGTGATGGACTTTTCCTCCAGGAATCTGCCCAATCCCCTTTTGAAGGCATCCAGGCCAGATGCCATCACCACATCCTGTGGCAGGGAATTCCATAGACTAACAACGCGCTGGGTGAAAAAATATTTTCTTTTGTCTGTTCTTAGTCTCCCAGCCCACAATTTGTATGTCCCCTAGTTCTGGTATTTTGTGAGAGGGAGAAGAGCTTCCCTCTATCCACTTTACTCATGCCCTGCATTATTTTGTACGTCTCAATCATTATTTTGTACGTCTCAATCATTTATGGAGCTCAGCTCAGTCTCATCACTAACTCCCCAACACACACACACACACACACACACACACACACACACACACACACACACACACATACATAGAGCCTAGAGGTGTGCTGGCATAGAACCATTGTAGAAGTATTTAAAGTAGAAAAGAAGATATTGTTATTTACAATTGCTGTCTACAGTTGCAGTGAATTCTTTTTATTCATCGATCAAAAGAAAAAATTAGGAGAGGTGATTCTCAGCCATGTGGGAGACCACCCCCCTGCATGACAGCTGCAAGGTTGATGATCAGGAGTGGACAGAGACTAAGAAAGCAAAAGGAAGTGAACCTAAAAAATAAATAAGAGAAGAGGGGCAAGCCAGTGGCAGGAAAAAGAACTTTAGCTATAGGTTAATGGAAAGGAGAGAAAGCCTCCCTCCCGGTGATACCCAGCACCACAAAATCATGGAAGATTGGTATTATCTCAGCCTTTTACACATGCATTAGTAATCATCCACCTTGAATTGAAAACAAGCTGGATATTAGGCCACAGTACATCTTGTAGATGTAATACAGCATCTCGTGTGGAATTATAGAAATATAGCTACACTCCATAGGGACCAATCCTGTTCATCATGCCAACCGCAGAGTTAAATGATGTCCTCTCATTTGCAAACTTGGTCCATGTACCATATTTATTTATTTATTTATTTATTTACCGCCTGTCCTCCCGAAGGAACTCCGGGCAGTGAACAGCAATAATATATAACAATAATAAACAGATATCAAACACATCAATCTAATAAAAAACACAAAATAAAACAAGTAATGATACTTTGGCAACCATTAGGGCAAGATAAAAAACCCTAATGGTTGCCAAATGCCTCTCTGAAAAGCAAGGTCTTCAGTGCTTTTTTGAAGGCCGACAGGGACTGTGCGAGGCAAATCTCACTTGGCAAGTTATTCCAAAGCGAAGGGTCAGCCACAGAGAAGGCCTGGTTTTGAGTGATTGATTTCTTGGCCTCACTGGGCGTGGCCACCCGAAGTGAGAAAGCCTGTGATGTCCTGGCAGGTCGAGCCTCAGTTGACCTTTGAAAGATCCTCTCCGCCAGGTATTCAGGTCCCAAGCCATGGAGGGTTTTGTATATCAAAACCAGTACCTTGAACCTTATTCAGGACACAACAGGCAAACAATGCCAATGGGCCAGAACTGGGGTGATGTGGCCATATCTGCCTGCACCAACCACCAGTCTGGCTGCTGCATTTTGCAGCCACTGAAGTCTCTGAATAAGGGTCAAGAGCAACCCCATGTAGAGAGCTTTGCAATAATCTATCCTCGAGATCACAAGCGCCTGTACAATTGTTGTCAGGGAAGCCTTGTCCATGTTTGGGTGAACCTGGACAATCTGCCAGAGGTGGGAAAAGGCGGATTTGGAAACGGCTAACACCTGGGCCTCCAGGGATAAAGCCAGATCTAAGACCATGCCCAGATTCCTAACTCTATCTGCCAGCTGGAGGGTAGTACCCCCCAGACTGGGGAGAGGGCCACTGTACCCGGTAGAGGATGCCCTGAAGAACAGAACCTCATTTACAAAAAGGCTTCCTCCAGGGAGCCTCTGCCCACCCCCTCCCCTTTTGCAGCCCCCCTTCCCCCTCCTCAGACAAGATTCTACGGACATAAATCACCTTGTTTGCAAAGAGTTCTCCTCCACAGAGCCTCTGCCCTCCCCTTTTGCAGCTTGGATTCCCCAGTTCCAATCACCTCATTTGCAAGCCTCCCCTTTTGCAGCTTGCATTCCCCAGTTCCAATCACCTCATTTGCAAGCCTCCCCTTTTGCAGCTTGCATTCCACAGTTCCAATCACCTCATTTGCAAGCCTCCCCTTTTGCAGCTTGCATTCCACAGTTCCAATCACCTCATTTGCAAGCCTCCCCTTTTGCAGCTTGCATTCCACAATTCCAATCACCTCATTTGCAAGCCTCCCCTTTTGCAGCTTGCATTCCACAGTTCCAATCACCTCATTTGCAACCATCCCCTTTTGCAGCCAGGATTCCCCAGCCATGAAACCTTAGTTAGGCTAAACATTTTTCTTGTTTTCCTCCACTAAAAACTAGGTGCGTCTATGGTTAGGTGCATCTTATAGAGCGAAAAATATGGTAAAATTAGATTTGAATGTAAATTATGAACCTGATCTCATGCTGCAACAAGGTACCACTAAGGACTGCAGCACAGCACCCTATGGACCACACAGGATGTGTTCCTCTCCTTCTCCCCTTAAAATTCCAGCTGCAGCCACAAAAGCATCAGGAGACTCATCAAACTCTTCTTGCCATGTCCATGCATCTGCATGCACTGCACCTTTCTGCATCCATTTTATATGCCTTTGTCTCCTGCATGTGAGCATTAAGACAAATGGGAACAGTCAGAGACAATAACGGCCTACCTGGGATGATAAACAAGTACAAACTCACAGTTCCCTGGATCGCCTTCGCTTTCCCACCGGTTCTTCTTATTAAGAATAGGCAGCCCTGAGCCTGTGTGTGCTCTGATATGCATAACAATCACGCAGCAAGCCGGATCGGAGCACACACGATAATTTCATGCTACTCTGCATGATAAGACAGGTAGAACTGTTAATCCAGGTCCTGCAATGCAAAGACAGCTGTGCCTAACGAAATAGAAGATTGTGCATGACATTACGTGTCCCACGATCTTGCACTCACTAACTGGATGGTAAAGAGCCTGCCATTTTTAATCACCAACCACTGCTTGTCATTGCAATTGATTCTGTCCCATACAAGGGAGCAAAAGCAGCGGTGCAAAGAAGCCAACTTTTGTGGTGGGCTGTAAGGAAACCGCTTCACTGAAGATAAGCGGAGGTATTCACCGCAGGTTGTAAATCAAGGCTGTGAATTTCTGCAGTTTTATGGTTGCAGGTACCTAGAAGCGATTCCCCCGACACAAATCATTATAAATATATCATACCCATTATTCCTCAACCCACTTTTGTGGTTTGTCTTGTTTTATCGATAAGTTACAAGCTCGATTCAAACACTGCAAATATGAGTTTCAAACAGATTCCAAAGAACCTGTATACTGGCTAGAAAGCAAATTATAAAACATAACACCCTGTACCTCTTCAGACAGCAAAAGTGCATTTCAAAAGATAGCTTCTCAGATGTTATAGGAAATTGCATCCAATTACCCATGGTAGAGCCAACCAAGGACTATGTTCTGAAAATGTCCTTGTATCGCCCGCAGTCATGCCGGCTGGAACATTCTGGAAACGGTCCTCCAGAAAGAAACTGCTTCCACCTCCGGACATAGATTGAAATCGTTTGGGCTGCAGGTAGTTGGTTTTTGGTTGTTGTTTGCTTTCCGATGTCACTGATTTATTTGTACCTTTCTTTCTCATGTAGATCATGGCTAACATCCTTGTACCAATGTTTTACATGGGGAAATACTGTATGATCCAAGCTTGTCGTCAGTTCTTTGAGAAGATCAATAGATTCTAATGTAGGGTGCAGAGTCATTCTCGTGAGCAGAAAAATGAGATACAGTACTAGTGCAAAGCAGTCACCTGTCTCTTTAAACCTAGCAGCCAACCTTACACAATGAAGTACTCAGGTACTTCTGTGCGCTCTGGCGACAGCCCTTCCTGCCACACCTGTAACTGAGGTGGGCTTTTAGAATGATTTGCAACATACTACGAGGGCATGTTATTCACGAAAAGGGATGGAGTGCCAAGCTCCACTGAGTGCACATTTAGGGGTCCACAGCTGTGTTGCTGAAATCATAAGGGGATGAAAACCTAATCAAGCTAGGTAATTGCCCCCCCCCCCGGAAGCTCTACTTATTTTTCAAAGTTCTAACTTGCCTATTGTTTCATTCATTGGGGGAGCGCAAGCGCATTTCTACACCGCTGCTCTGAGGCTGCAGGTTCGAGGAGGGAAAGGTGCTTCATGGTCTGAGGAAGCAGGCAAAAGGCCTTTTCAAACTCTTTCTAGAATAACATGAGGTTGCCAGCAGGACAACATAGGCATACTCATAGGCTGGTATTATTCAAGATGAGAAAATCCACACACCAAAATGTTTTACACACTCGAGTAAATACATCCACACACTTAAAACATGAAAAATTTGTATTGGATTGACCCAACACCAAATTGAAGCGCTTATCGACAAATATTCTTAAAAGCTCAGAAAGAATAAACTGCTCATAAAAGGAATGCTATGGTCCCTGGGTTGTCATATTGTTCAAGAACTCAGCTTGAAAAAGTGAATTTGGGGGGATTCAGCATAGGAGCCACTCTGGTCTAAGATTCTAAGAGTTGCGGTTCAAAGAGTAACTTTTCTCTCTCCGGTCTCTCTTCATAAGCTAATTTCCAAATTTTCTTGGTCATATGCAACCTCCCACATTTCCAAACCGTCTGCATTTGCTTTGTAAAGGCTGCACCATTCATGTGCTCTAGCACAGTAGTTCCCAAACGTAGGTCCCCAGATGTTCTTGGACTAAAACATGAAGCCATGTTTTCCATGGCTTCAGAGACTAGGACTCGGGGCAGTGGCTTCAAACTACAGGAAAAGAGATTCAATGTAAACATTAGGAAGAACTTCATGTCGTTTAGAGCTGTTCGGCAGTGGAATATGCTGCCATGGAGGGTGGTGGAGTCTCCTTCTTTGGAGGTTTTTAAGCAGAGGCTGGATGGCCATCTGTTGTGAGCACTGTAATGGGGGTTCCTGCATGGCAGGGGGTTGGACTAGATGGCCCTTGAGGTCTCTTCCAACTCTACGATTCTATGATTCCTGGAAATCCTGGCCAGCACAACTTGGGCTTTAAGCTTCTGGGAGTTTTGGTCCAAGAATATCTGAGGACCTAAGTTTGAGAACCACTAGTTGACATGCACACACTATGCACTATATGTCCACATATCTGTGGAAAAGAATTTTCCTGCTATCTCCTGGCTCATGTTGTTGGGTTTTGAGAGATGCTCCAGAGTAAATTTTGAGTGTACTTTGGTTAGGAAGCTGAAAAGGGAACAAGAAGATGACAGGAAAATTCTGCCACGAGACTAGAAATATGTTTACACCATGTTAGATATACAGTGGAACCCTGTCTAACAAGCGGTTTGTTTAACAGAAAATCTGCTTAGACAAAATAATTTTTTTTCACCCAGTGTCTTGTTAGTCTGTGAAACTCCCTGCCACAGGATGTGGTGATGGCATCTGGCCTGGATGCCTTCAAAGGGGATTGGACAGATTCCTGGAGGAAAAGTCCATCACAGTTTACAAACCATGAGAGAGAGATATCATCTCCAGGCTTAAAACCGGGGTACTTCAAGGACCAGATGCAAGGGAGTGGAATGACTTAATTCCTTTTTACAAGGTACCACTGTAGATTTTGTCCATTCAAGGGCCATTTATGTTCTAGGTATTCTCCCACTGGGGCACCTTGTAGAATGGGGCAATGGAGCCCGTGGAGCCCGTGAGCTGCCTGTGGTGCTTTAGTTAGGGATGTCAACATGCTTTGCATGCACACCCGGCTGTGAAGGAGTAGCTGTTTACTTTTTACAACCCGGATATTATGCCCACTGATTATCATCACATGTGGCAGGAAACAGGCCGAGAGAGAAGGACATCTCTGCTACTCCTCCCTATCCCTCCTTGAAAAGTGGCCTTGTTGTCCCCCGATGGACTTTTCTGTAGACTGGGAAGAACAAGAGAGATGAGGCAAAATGTTGACGGAGAAGAAAAATGCTTTCGGTGATGAATATTTTATAGTGTGTTGACAATTTCTGGAAATTTGTGGGTAATTATCTTGTGCTAGCTGTTGCAGCCATTTGAAATCTCAGAGCTCCTTGAATGTGAAAGACGCCTGTTTACCATTGTCTAATGATGACAGACTTCCTGTAGCCCAAATCATTTATTTATCATGCTAATGGAAACAAAATAGGCTCATTCACTTTCCAATCCATTTCCCATCATTCCATATACTGCACAAGGAGTTATCTCTTTTGGCCTAATGCGGAGAGAGGGGTGCTCTTGGACTAAAGTGGATAGAGGGACGCTCTTCTCCCTCTCACAAAATAAAAGAACTAGGGGACATACACTGAAATTGAGGGCTGGGAGAGTAAGAAAGAAAATATTTTTTCACCCAGCGCGTTGTTAGTCTGTGGAATTCCCTGCCATAGGAGGTGGTGATGGCATCTGGCCTGGATGCCTTCAAAGGGGGATTGGACAGATTCCTGGAGGAAAAGTCCATCACAGGTTACAAACCATGATGGAGATGTGTAATCTCCAGGCTTAAAACCGGGGTACTTCAAGGGCCAGATGCAGGGGAGTGGTATCAGGAGACAGAGATCTAGTCTCATGCGCTGCCAGACGCATCTGGTGGGGCCACTGTGAGATACAGGAAGCAGTACTAGATGGGCCTTTGGCCTGATCCAGCATGGCTCTTCTTATGTTCTTATGATCCCTGGGAGAGCAGGCTTCTCAACAACAGCCATGGTGGGGACCTATTACCACAATGAGGTCTCCTGATCTCTGTCACTAGGAAAGCATGGCTGTCAGTTGAACAACTCATGGCTTGAATGTGTGGTACGAAATTACTGCGCTTCTCATAAATGACTTGCATTTCCCTTTGAAATAATGGCTTTTAAGAGCATTGGGCAACCATGAAACACAGAAAGCACATGTGCACACCCCTCATTCATAGTTGTTCAATGAATGTCATATAACCCTTGAATATTTTGGAGTCTCCAGATGGAGAAGAGGAGCTCAGGAGCCACCAATGAAGTAGATGCAGGATGAGAATAAGCTGGCTCCAGACCTCCAGTGGTTCTATGAGATTGGGCAAATTATAGACAAGGACTCAGTGACCAGCAGGTGTGGATCTGATAGGGCTTAATACTGTATATGCTGGCTGAAATCCTGTTGTGCATCTGCTCATGCATAATGGCGATTGTGGCATTCAGCAGCAAATTGCCTCTGATTAAATGCTTCTGTCAGTGCATCAGGATGCACTCAGTGTCACACTGTGTATATGTCACATGTACCCAAACTTTTTTTATACTTTTTATTTTTGACTTTTTGAAAATTTAACATAATACTATAACATAAACTACATTAAAGAAAAGCATTTAAAGAAACAAAAACAAGCAGACAAAAAGCAAAGATCAATACATCATAAGATCATATAATACATCCATTATAAATTGCCTTATATATTTACAATGAGTCAACAAAGGGCTTCCATATATCTATGTAGATATCCTCTCGTAGTTGCTTTCTGTATGATATTCGTTCAAATGAGGCTAGTTGTCGCAGACCTTCTGATCATTGTGTGAAGGGTGGAGGATGGTTATCCTTCCAGGCCTTTAATATAAGTCTTTTTGCCACCATGAGAGCTCTCAAAATCCAGTTTCGTTGACCTTTAGTTAGACCCTATACAGTGGGGATATAATTTAAGATAACATGAATATCCTCAAATAACAGAGATTTCCCCAAAACTTTATTAATATAGGCAAGAACTTCCATCCACAATAGGTATATTACTGGACATTTCCAAAGCATATGTATTAAGGAAGCATTTATACTATTGCATCTCCAGCATCTGTCTGAATTTATCAATTTCTTTCTAAACAGTCGTTGTGGGGTCCAATATATTCTGAATATTATTTTTTGTTGGATTAGTTTCAATTTCAAATCCAAACTTGTCTTGAATCATCAGCAATTTGCCTTGAATCAGTGGAGATTTGCTACTGATGACGGCATCATCCTCATTGCTCACGTGGAGCTGTGGAGCAGGAGTATAGCCACTGTGTAAATTTCCTCCTGTTCTTCCCACCTTTTCTGATTTTCAGAAAGCTTTCTTCTGTCATACTTTTAGAGGGGGGAGGAACTATTCATGGTATCACAGAGTCTGACCTGAGTTGTTCACTTCTAGTGTTTAAACTGGCCAATTTCCCAACATACAGTGGACCCTCGTATAACAAATGGTTTGTATAACAAAATCTGTACAACATAAACAATTCCGAAGGTAGGCGAAATTTGCTTAACAGAATTGTCTATGCGACGAATCCATAAAACATAAAAATGGTTGCGATTAGGGGTCACTCTGTTTTCAATGCATTCCTATGGGAAATTTGGATAAAGGAAAATTTGCTTCACATAATTTCATTTGGAACGAATTAATTCCTTTATACAAGGTACCACTGTAGATCCAAGTTCTGGCCTTCCTTATTTTTCATTTAACTGAACAAATTGGAGAAGATAGGTTGACAAGAGACTGTCAACGGTTTCTAAACCACAATAACTCATACAAGATGAAAGGAAACAAAAACAAAAGGAACGAGGAAGATTAGCACAGAAACTAAATACTTTTCTCTCACACAGGTTTATATGGTTCCTACATCAGGCTAACAGGTTAAATTATGACATTGTTTATAAAACTGTGCATTTTACTTAAAATCTAAAAATTGTATTTCAGTTGGCCAAAAGAAATCCTTTGTTAAACAAATTCTGAACATAATTTACCAGTGGAAATTGTAGATATTTTACTTAGCAATAAGCACAACTAAGCTTAAAGGAGGTCACTCCTAGGGAACAGTGCACTGGAATGCAATCTTCTCCCCTTGGGGGGAAAAATCTTCACAAAACCAACCACTATTGTAAGAAAAGACCCTGTACAACCAATTCCAACACAATGCTAGTACAGTGGTCCCCAGCCCATTCGCGGTTCATATACTGCGGTCCCGCTATATCGCGGGAGGGCAGTATATGAAAAAAAGACCCCTTTGGGTAAGGGGGAAATGCTTGTTTCAGGCCTCCCTTACTTACCCCAGGACTGGTGCTGCCCCAAACGAGCCTGCGAGGGCCTTCCCGGGCCTTTTGGAGGCCCCAAAAGGTCCTCCCTGTGAACCAGAAGTCACTTACGGTTCTCAGGGAAGCCCTCTGGGGACCTCCAGAAGGCTTGGGAAGACCCTTGCAGGCCCATTCGGGGCAACACCAAGCTCGGGATAAGTACAAGAGCCCCCAGCTAGGCACCCCAGGCCCAACCCGACCTGCATCCGCATATCGCGGGTTTTCAATTATCGCGGGTCGGGTTGGGTCCCTAACCCCAGCAATCGGCGGGGGTTCACTGTAAAGTAAAACATCTCTGTTAAGCCAGTTGTGCCAGATGGCACTGTTGGGCAAGCAGTTAGAAAAGACAACCGATTGTGCTTTTTGATTATGTAACAAAAAAAATGTATTGGATGCTCACTTCCACTTGTTCTGAAAATACGCTATTCCAGTAAGTCTTTTGTTCATACTGTGATATCCTTGGATAGAGTCCAAAGTGTCTTAGATGCTAAAAAATGAAAAATCAATGGGCAAAGTCCTGTTGGCATAAAGTGAGCTATGCAAACCAACTCCCTTGTCAGAAATAATTAACCGAAATGAATTGAAAATGTTCTCTCCCCTTCTTATTTTATACCCAGAGGCTCCCTTGGGCTGTCTTTTGCCCTGGGGAGTATTGGAGTTGCAGGGGGAACTTTTAATCATCAAAACTGCTGCCAGATCACCAACCTGGTCCAGATTCCTGTTGGTGATTTATTCATCGTATAAGTTACATTGTGTAATCACTAACTCGGGGTGGGGTGGGGTGGGGTGTTTTTTTAATATATATATATTTAAAATAATTTTATTAACAAAAGGAAAAATATAGAAGACAAGAGAAATAGTCACATAACATAGTGACATACATTGTAATTTTACTTACCGATTAATTAACCACCTTAGGCACAGGCTGTTTACACAATTTAGCAGGGTTACATTTACGTAGTCTCCCAATTCCATCCTAAAAAATAAATCAACAATCTAGATTATTTCCTAAAGCATGTTTCTTCTCAATCAAGTCATTCATATATTTTAGTAAAGGTTTCCAGTTTTCCATGAATTGCTCATGCTTTATTTCTCCTTTATATGTTCTAATCTTATTAGTCCATTTCTCCACCAGCATGGTTTGCCATGTCCGGTTCATAAATATCTGTAGTGAAAGATCCTGAACGTTTCTCCAATTTTTGGCAATCTCACTTGCTCTCCCTATCAGGTTCATAATTAGCTCTTTATTAGCCAGCTTCCCATTTCCCCCAGTAAATAATGGAAATAATAGCAATGTTTCATTCATAATTATTTTTGATGAGTCAAGAACATCTCTAGCTAGTCACTTACTTCCTGCCAATATGCTTCTATTTGGGGGCAGAAAATCCACATACAATAATACCTCATAAGATAAATGCCCCTTAAAACGAAAAACTTGTAAGATGAATGTATTTGGGGAGATAGGAAAAACATTTAAGATGAATTTTTCCTTCCTGTTTACATTCGTCTTACGGGGTACCATTGGTCCTTGCCCAGCCTGGGCTGTTTGTAAGGGAACTGCCCAGGCTAGGTGAGGATCAAACAGTCCCTGCTATGCCCACCAATTTGGTGGGCACAGCAGGGATTCACTAACCTTTGCTCAGGCCATTTTGCTTGGAAGGGAAGCAGTGGTGGTGATCTGCTAACGCTGCTTGCCTTCCAAGCAGCACGGGACTGGGAGAAGAGCCATGGGTCCATGCTGTGCGTGAGCAGAGCATGGATCCATGGATGTTCTCCTACCCCAGGGGGATCGCAATGCAAGCGATGGTGGTGGATTGCCAATGCCACTTGCCTTCCAATCCTCCCAGGCAGGGAGAAAATGTTTTTTTTTAAATGTCTAGGCGTGAGTACTCTGGCCTCAGCCAGAGCATTTTTCTCCCAGCCCGGGAGGTTTGCACCACTTGGTTGGGCAGTGCAGGGGTGGACTGACATTCAGCCAGCCTGGACACCTTGCAAGGCACCCAGCCTGGGCAAAGATCCATTGGTCTTTCCTCTGCCCAATACTTTGTTGGGCAGAGCAGGGAGTCCTCCTCTTCACCCAAGTAACTATGCAGAGACACAGGGGAAGACGAGTTGGCTGACCCCTCAGTCGAGGGACAGCAGAAGGCTGTTCCCTGCTGCAGCCAACAGACACCTGATTTTGACAGCTCTGAGCTGTCAAAATCAGCTGCTTGTCAGCTCCAGGGGGGGGGGAAGCCTTCCGCTGTCCCTTGACTTGAGGGGGATTTAGACAACCTTCCCATACGAATACATTGAAAAACTATTAATCCGTTCCCTCCTGAATGGATTAATTGGTTTTCAATGCATTCCTATGGGAAACCCTGCCTCGTAAGATGAATATTTCATAAGACAAACTGACTCGTAGAAAGAATTAAATTCATCTTTCGAGGCGCTACTGCACCTGTATGTTCCAATGTCCCCTTTTGTCCACAATTCCTCCAACACTTATCTGATATATGGGTGCCATTTGAGTTATGAAGCATGAGCCCAGCTCTGCAATAGGCATGCAGCCCACGCTTATGATGACTTACACCAGGCCTGCCTAAAGTCCGGCCCGGGGGCCAAATCCGGCCCGTCAGGCCATTTTGAGTGGCCCGTGGCTGGCTGGCCCACCCCTCCCTCCCCCTCCTTCGCCCCATGTTTTTTTAAAAATCTTCCGCCAACACTGACACCGCCAGGAAGCTTGAGGGGCTGGGCCGGCCGGTGAGCAGAAGCTTGTGGGGCTGGGTGGGCGGGTGAGGGGGTGGACCACCACCACCAGCACCGCCGGGAAGCTTGTGGGGCTGGGGGCACACGGGGGGAAAGCATGTGGGTGGGCCGCTGCCACCGGCATCACCCGGAACCTTGTGAAGCTAAGCGCGGGCCGCCGCCACCGGCATAGCCAGGAACATTGTGAGGTTGGGCGCACACGCGGGGCAGTGATCCGGCGGGCCGCGGGGAGCAACCGGCCCCTGACACATTCTCAGTCACCAAATCTGGCCCTCCTTACAAAAAGTTTGGGCACCCCTGACTTACACAGTATAATGTAAGTCTGCAGAAGTCACCAATAGGATTCCGGTTGTGGTTGCTGAAACGAACTAGCACAGCTACCTCTTTGAAACCTGTATCACATTTTAAAATATGTATCAAACACAGAACACAAATGACATTTGAAATAACTGATAGCGGTATTGCAGAAGCAAAATTTCTAACTTCCTTTAGGCATTGTTGTAAACCGCCCAGAGTGACTGACCAATAAAATAAATAAATAAATAAATAAATAAATAAATAAATAAATAAATAGAGTGGGCTTCACAGTAATCTTAGAACTGCAGAGCTGGAAGGGATCCTATGAATTGTTGATCCTATGAATTGTTGAGTTTCATGCAGTCTCGGACGCATCTGGTGGGGCCACTGTGAGATACAGGAAGTTGGACTAGAAGGGCCTTTGGCCTGATCCAGCATGGCTCTTCTTATGTTCTTATTGTTATGGCGTGGGATTTTAACCCAGTGATTTCAGCTCTTAGACAAGCAGGCAGGAGGCAGCTTCTTCAAGTAACATTCTTTATTCAAGGCAGAGCATAACTGGAGACCGAGGGGAGGGAAGCTACATTTATAGGGACCGAGAACCGGCTAGAGAAGGATACATTTTGGAGGGAACAATTTCCACCAATCACAAAGCTGCCTTTTGGCAGGAACCAATAAAACTAAGGATCCAAATGCTGCAACTTAATGAACCAATAGTAACTGTTCCTTCTAGACAGGAAGGCAGTTACTTTACCCTACTGGCTTCGTACAACCATAATAATGATATGATTCCACTCAGAGTGAACTGAATCAATACACCACACTTATGTTCTTATGTTCTTTTTGTTGGGGCTCAGCTGGTTGGAGCTTCCTCATTTGCTCACAGAAGCTCCCTCTTGCCCAGAGTCTTAAAGAACATACTATTTTGATGATTTAGAAAGTTTCCCACCATACGCCTTAAACAGTAATTACCTGATTCTAAGTTCCAAAACTCCACTATCTCCCCCTTTCCAGAACGCTTTTGATGCCAGTTGGCATAATTATTTCCCTTCCATGAGCATAAATGAGAAATAGCATTTTAAAGAATTAAATCCAACTCACCTTCTTCCCTGGCTGGTGTTAATTGATGGAGCTCAGGGAAGGTTGGCTCACTGCAATTCTATATTTAGTTGGTCAAATCTCTTTACATTTGCCTATACAAATTAATGATTTTCTGGTACAAAGCTTAATCAAGCTCACTTAATAAGTGACCTTCAATTTTTTATACAAAATGATCAAAATATATAAAGAGGAGTGAGGTTGTATCCCCCAAATGGTGGCGCAGTGGTTAAATGCCGGTACTGCAGGTAAAACTGTGCTCACGACCTGGGGTTCAATCCCAGGTAGCAGGCTCAAGGTTCACTCAGCCTTCCATCCTTCCGAGGTTGGTAAAATGAGTACCCAGCTTGCTGGGGGGGCAATGTGTAGCCTGCACACTGTAATTAAAATTGTAAACCGCCCAGAGACTACTTAAAGTGGTATGGGGCGGTATATAAGCAGAACACTTTGCTTTGCTTTAATACATAATAAATAAAGATTTATTAGGATGTGGGTTTGGGTAGCTAAGCAACTGAGTGACTGATGACATGGATTGTTAGCACATTGCTAACTGAGCATAAGGTGTCCAAATGTTATTTCAATAGAAATTCCTTAAGAACTGATAGAATATTATTTCCTTCTTTCTAATAATGGCATTCAGATGGCGGTGAGACCAGTAACTCCCCTGATAGTCTGAAATTTTAGTTATTTTCTAAATGGGTTAACCAGCAGAGCATTATGGGTTAACCAGCAGAAGTGGCTTGCTGACAACTTCTGCTTTCTCTAAGACCGAAATATCTTCCAGGATGCAAAACCGCAACATTGTGAAATGCTAGAGCTAATGTGAAATGCTTATATGGCAAGATGTTGAATCAGCAAATAAGTGTCACTTTAGAAGTATAACTTTAGACATGCACAGAACAACTATTAGCGCAACAGCAAGCTGATTTGAGTGAGTTCCCTTAAAAGTGGAACTGCTGTGGAAGATTCTAGACTCTGGCTAAAAAGGTATTTAATGAAGAAACATGCTCCATTTGAGTATCTTGAATCTTTGCAATCACTATTAGTATTGCCGGTTCCAATTCCCCAGATGGACGATACCACCATCTGGTTTCCTGTCTCTATGTTATGTGTTGTGTCAACTTCCTGTGTTATGCAATAAAGCTGACTTATAACTTTGCAACCAAGATGCCTCAGTGCAAATCTATTCCAACCAAAACTCCAACTTATCACCCCCAAGATGTGTGCGTTTGTGTGATTTTAAATCCCATTCTTGTATTTTTTTTTTTTTGCGGTTCATGTACTGCGGTCCCAGTATATTGCGAGACCGCAGTATATGAAAGGCAAGGCTCCCTGGGGTAAGCTGGATGGGCCTGTTTCAGGCCTCCCGTACTTACCCCAGGCCTGACACTGCCCCGAATGGACCTCCTATAAATTGGAGGTCTCCTACCAACCTTCCTCAGACATTTCAATTAACCAAGAAAAGACTTCCAGTGCCATGACTCAACTCCCAGAAAACCTTGTCTGGATGACTGAGACTCTTCACACGCATACCGCTATCAAGACGAGCCTTTCTTCAAAGTTTAGAAGTGGGGAGAGCGGGAACTTTCTCACCTTTCTTCTTTGTAAGATGTTCCAATCCACTACAGAAAATTTAATGGAATATTTCTGTGATAAGAGTTGCCTCTTTCACTTCCCTTATTCCACTGGACTATAAAGAAGGCTGATCGCTGCAGAATTGATGCTTTTGAGCTGTGGTGCTAGAGGAGAGTCTTGAGAGTCCCCTGGACTGCAAGGAGATCAAACCTATCTATCCTGAAAGAAATCAACCCCGAATGTTCACTGGAAGGACAGATTTTGAATCTGAGGCTCCAGTACTTTGGCCACCTCATGAGGAGAGAGGACTTATTGGAAAAGTCCCTGATGTTGGGAAAGATTGAAGGCAAAAGAAAAAGAGGACGGCAGAGAATGAGATGGTTGGATGGTGTCATCGATGCAACCAATATGGATTTGACCAAACTCCAGGAGGCAGTGGAAGATAGGAAGTCCTGGTGAGCTCTGGTCCATGGGGTCACTAAGAGTCGGACACGACTGAACGACTGAACAACAACATTCCAAACTACAGTAGATTAGACATGGCCGTTTCATTTTGGAAGGGGTATGGTTCCAAAACAAAGCATGGCAAAACAGCTGCTGTTTGGTACCGGGACCCACCTTCCAGAACAAAATGAACCAGTCTCTTGCCTTGTTTTGGGTAGCATGGGGCTAAACTCCAACCAGGAAGCAGCCTGAGATGCATCACCTTTCGCTCTTCCTGGCGCTGGCTAATGAGGAGCTGTGCAGGGACATGCATCATCCCACTTCCCTTCTGATTGGCCAGCACTAGGGAGAGTGAGAGATGACACGTCCCAGGCTGCTTCCTTGTTGGAGTTTAGCCTCACGCTACCCCAAGCAAGATAAGAGACTCGTTGATTTTGTTCTGAAAGGTGCATCCCGGTACTGAACGGCAGCTGTTCTGCTGTATTTCGCTTTGAAAGCGGACCCCTTCCGAAATGAAATGCCAAAGCAAATCACTGACATGAAAAGACTTGCTCAGCAATATTTTCAAATGACCAGTTGTCTCTTGTGCACATTCTGACATAGTAAAATCATAGATAAGGGCTGTGCCTTCTCCCCTTCAGTATGCTTGGGGAGTATCATGGTTCAGGTGGCTAACAATGTAATACTTCCATGTGGGCATGTGGGCAGAACAATCTCCGGAGAAGTAAAAGCTTGCTATTTGTGTGTTGTGCAAATGAGGAGGTTATTTCTGATGACTGCACAGAAAGTTAAAAGAACAGAAAGTCAAAACTGGGGTTGGGGGGTAGAAAATAATCTTTCCATTTACAGAATTGATTTATTTAAGACCAGCTGCAAGGCCAAGGCCAAGTGAGCCCTGACTCAGAAATGCACATTTATAAGGCTCATAATGCCTGATTTCGGAAGCTAAGCAGTGTCAGGCCTGGCTAGTACTTGGGTGGGCGAACACCAGGGAATACCAGGTGCTGTAGGTGCCTGGAGTAGGAAATGGCAAGCCACTCCAGTATTCCTGCCAAGAAAACTCCATGGACATGGGGTCATGAAGAGTTGGTCACAACTGTAACAACAACACAACAAGAACAACAGCAGCAGCAGCAGCAGCAGCAGCAGCAGCAGCAGCAGCAGCAACAACAACAACAACAACAACAACAACAACAACAACAACAACAACAGACACTCCAGATATGTAGTAGTTTGGACATATGATATAAATGGAAGAAATAAAAGTGGTGAAAAGTTGAACAATTCAGAAATACAAATACACTTTCTTGTTACATGCCATTAAGTCATTTTTCACTTATGGCAACCCTATGTATTAATCTCATCCCAAACTCCTAGATCTTTCGAACTAAAGGCCATGCTCTTGTTTACTGAATCAATCCATCTCATGTTCACTCTCACTTTTTCCTTTTCGGCTTCCAGTTTTCTTAGTGTCATCTTTTCTCATTGTATATTTAAAGCAGAGTAGCTTCAATTAAGTTCTTTTTGCTACTAGCAAAAGTTCAGGCTTGCTTTGATCTAGGACCCATTTATTTGCCTTCGCAGTAGTTCATGGTACCCAAGAAAATCTCCTCCAGCATCACCGTTCCAATTAATTAATTATCCTTGTCCTGTCATTATGTTTTCCAATGGGAGGAATATTTCATCAATTTCTTTTAGTTATCATATCATAAAAAGTGAAAACATCAGCTTCAGAACAGGGAAAATGTGAAGAAGAATTTCTGAAAGCCCCAAATTCCTCCCGGTCCCTTTGTTCTCACAGTGACTATCCCTTTGTATGCAAAAAAAAAAAAAAAAATCATTCTATAAGTAACCTAAGTAGAAAAGAAAATCATCTTTACTTACAATTGATCTTCAGTGGCAAGCAGAAGAATAAAAGAAAGGAAAAAGTAGCCTATGGGCTAGGTGGAGGGGTATACAATTTAATTAATTAATTAATTAATTAATTAATTAATTAATTAATTAATTAATTAAATTGCATCCTCAACCAGCTGCAATGGGAAAGAAATAAACATGAAGAGTGGCAGGCCTTTCCTCAAGCCTGAGAAAAAGGACTTTGCTAATTGGTTGGGGGCAAAGCACCATTATGTTAGTCTCTGAATCCCCTCTGAAGCCCAGTTTTAGGTTGCATACAAGATTGTTATTTCCTCCAGTGTTTTCATGATCCAGTATTCACAAGATAAACTTGACCTAATTTCATACCTGTCCTTCCAAATCTGAGTGGGCTTTTTTTTGGACATCATTTCAGTACAGTGGCATTTTGATGGTCGAATGAGGCAAGGTATACAAAATGTTTAACCCTTTTTATTTCTTCATTGTCAAAGCTGATGGCAATGATTTTGCCTTCTTAACATTCACGTGCAATCCTGCTTTTGCACTTTCTTCTTTAACCTGCACTAGAAGTTAGTTATTTTCTGCCAGTAATTTGGTGTCATCTGCATATCTTAAATTATCTTAAATGAAGTCATTTCCCCACCACCACCACCACCACCAGTTTTCATGCCTCTGTCATCTGAATTAAATGATGGCATTCACACTTAACTAAACCAGATATAGAAATGGCTTTATGGTAGATAGCCTACCATAAAGAATGGCACATTACCTGTCTTCTGTGATATAATAATATTTCTCCTGATGCAGATTCCTGGAGGCAGCATTTCAATTGATGTGAAACTGCTCAGGGTTCATTTAACCACTTGATGACCAAAGCTGTCCTTAATTCACTCCGCCAAGGTTGAATTGCCAAAAACTAGGCACGTTTATTTATGTTCCAAGCCTTTATTGCTAATGGCAAAGGACTGTTTGAGTTGTGGTCCAAAACATCTAGAGGGCTGAAGTTTGGAAATGCCTGTGTTAGGATCTGGAACACATACATGTAGACAGACAGGATATGTGGTGATTTCGTATCCACAAAACTGACTCGGGTAATCCATTCTTAAATCGATAGCGTTTTCCACTGATACTATGCCACCCTTTGAATTCCTTTTTTATACTGCCTAACCAGAACTATCCATTGTGAAAGAAATCAACCCCGAATGTTCACTGGAAGGACAGATTTTGAAGCTGAGGCTCCAGTACTTTGGCCACCTCATGAGAAGAGAGGACTCCCTGGAAAAGTCCCTGATGTTGGGAAAGATTGAAGGCAAAAGGAAAAGAGGATGGCAGAGAATGAGATGGTTGGATGGTGTCATCGATGTAACCAATATGGATTTGACCAAACTCTGGGAGGCAGTGGAGGATAGGAAGGCCTGGCGAGCTCTGGTCCATGGGGTCACGAAGAGTCAGACAAAACTGAACGACTGAACAACAACAACCAGAACTTTTGGCCAATTTAAGCCATGCTTAACCCCCCACTCTCCTTTTGAGTGCATCAATAGGCCATTCCCAAGGCTGAATAAGTCTAGGATGCTACTAAGTGCGATTTAATACTAAACACAAAGGTACTGGTATAAATGGCATATTTTCATGTCTTGTTACCTGATAGGATTATGCTATTCTGTACATTGAGAACATAAGAACATAAGAACATAAGAATAGCCATGCTGGATCATGCCAAAGGCCCATCTAGTCCAGCTTCCTGTATCTCACAGTGGCCCCACCAGATGCTTTTGGAAGCGCATGAGACTAGATATCTGTCTCCTGATACCACTCCCCTGCATCTGGCCCTTGAAGTACCCTGGTTTTAAGCCTGGAGATTACACATCTCCATCATGGTTTGTAACCTGTGATGGACTTTTCCTCCAGGAATCTGTCTAATCCCCTTTTGAAGGCATCCAGGGCAGATGCCATCACCACCTCCTGTGGCAGGGAGTTCCACAGACTAACAACGCGCTGGGTGAAAAAAATATTTTCTTTTGTCTGTTCTTACTCTCCCAGACCTCAATTTGAGTGGCTGTCCCCTAGTTCTGGTATTTTGTGAGAGGGAGAAGAGTGTCCCTCTATCCACTGTACTCAGGCCCTGCATTATTTTGTACAGCATGTCTCAATCATATTCCCCCTCAGGCGCCTTTTTCCTGACTTCATTCTTTACTATCAACAGAAATGTGCATCCTGGAAACATTAGGAGAAAGGATTTGTTAAAATTAAAACTGGCCTTCCATTTTTGGCAGCTGACAATTGTTTGTGATAACATGTTCTAATATGAAATCATATTATCTCGCAGAGGACAGCAAATGTGACCTTCCATATTGTAGGATATCTGTCACATAGCCACTCTGGTAACTGGTTTAGTTAGGTGTGAAAGCTACTAGTAAGCCCAGATGCAGAGATTTTTGGTTTTTCCTCCCCAGGCCTTTCCTTTGTAAAATGAATGCTAGAATATTTACTTTCTGATTGGAATTCAAAATCAAATCAAAATGCCAAGTGGCTGAAATCCAGTTTTGCCACCCCAAAAAGAACAAGTACACTAAATCAATGCTAATGGAACACACGTCCCATTCGTTCAAGGAATCTCCTCTAGCTGACCCAATCAATTGGTTTTAGCTGAAACTCCACAATATAGAGTGGAAATGAAAGCACAATGAATTAGATGCATCCGGAAAAGTTTCAAGTAATTCTTTAAAAATATAGCAGAGAAATAAAGCCCCTACATTCCCTTTGCTTATGAGAACACCTACTTTCAAAACAGCCGGTACTTATCTATGCTGCAAAATTGACACGGCTAGGCATCTGGGTAATCATGTTGACTTAGGGTGACATGCCAGCATTACGAGCCTGCTCATAGCTTATGTCAGGAAAGGGCAGACTAATTTATTTCTGAGGGAAAATAAAACACCACATAACTCTGTTGATTTAAGGATTTCTATAGGCCTTTCCTTGAGTCAGAATAAAACTTATTTGTGATGTATTAAAGCACTTTATTTCCATTATTGTTAACCATCAATAGAGACTAAAGTCTTCTAACAGAGTCAGTTAATCTCAGCCACAGCCTAAAGACCTAACACCTCCTATCTGCACAAATGGCATAACTTTCAGAGGCAAATTGCACGTCACCGTAGGCATTGTCAGTTGCATTCTGAGGCACATGACTCTATGTGAATCAGGTAATGTTTATGGTGATTCCTTAACTTAAGGCAACTTGCTTCAAAAAGTTATGTCATTTGTATTAAGATAGTATAGCTAGGCAAGATTTGAGCCAAGGTATTTATTAAGGTGGGAGATACAACTGAGTTAATCACAAGTAAGAGTTCATCAGATTCCTATATATCCAGCCCTTATTGGCATAGAAAAAAAGAACAAAACAGCACAGATACAATATAGATTTTAAAAGAAAATGATAAATTACAAAACTAGCAACTCAGTGCTTCTCTGCCTGCAGGCCCTAACCAACTGGGTTTAAAAAGGTGCCATATTTTCTATCATAGCAGACTCTCCTGATGACGGAAGATCAATGTCTGAGCAATGCTTCATCTTCAAAAGGAGTGGATCAAGGAGTTTTTTACAAGAATGATCATAAAATGGGCTGTACAGAACCACATGGGAGAGTGATTCCACTCTACCCAGTGCACAGGAACAGCGCCTGTCACTGTATGGCGTCCCACTGAATCTCCCATACAACACTGCTGATGAGATGGCATTGCATCTAGCGAGAGTATAGCCCCCCCCATTCCTCAGGGTATTTTAACAAGTAAAGCTAATGATCAGGGTGCTCAGTTTGAACTGGGACGAGCAAGATGATCGGTGAACATATTGAGTTTGCTGCACTCTGTAAATCCTGCATTTTCTCAACTTGTATGCTTCCATCTGGGGCAGTGAGCCTAGGACAGGCATGTCCAAACTTCGGCCCTCCTGATGTTTTGGACCACACTCCCAAAATTCCAAGCCTGTATTGCCAATGACAAAGGACTGTGGGAGTTGTGGTCCAAAACATCTGGAGGGCCAAAGTTTGGACATGCCTGGCCTAGGGTGTCTACTGCAATACCCATAGCACTGAGTTTTTTATATTAATTTAGCTGAACCTATTGGAGCTATGGAGTCTTTAAGAAGTCGGTAGAGTAGGCTGTCCTGGTCAGTATTACAATATAGTCTGAGCCAAATTTTAATAGATCTAAGCCATGCCCTTGTCTCTATCAGAGGTTGTCCTACTTCTAAGCATAGTGTTGCATAAGAGACACATCTGGGTGTGCCTAAGATTTTCCATAAAAAGCAGGCTTGAGCTCATTCCACAGTGTGGTCTAGGGTGTTCAACCAAACAGGGATGCCATATAACACTTGTGTTACACAGAACAAAACAAAACAGAAAATAGAATTTTTGTGCCCATCTCTACTGCAGATGTATCAGAAGTTAGCAATATATTGGCTAGTGGCATTTACTTTATATGCAGTAAGACGACACAATATGCTGTCCTTGCGTTTAGGTTTAGATTACATCTCAGGCAAGATTGTGGGCAGAGCTTGTGAAAAGATGCATGTTGTGAGTAAAATTCCCAAGGTTTCCTAAGCAGCATATTAAATGGGATTCTGGGAAGAGTCCTCTAAGAGAGCAACTTTTCCAAGTCCTAGTGTTTGTGAGGTTAAAAACCTACACAAAATAACCCATTTTCTTCCAGTGCAGAACCTGGATATTAATCCATTATATCTCAGTTATGTATCCATCTCAAGGACACCTATCACTTTTGCCCTTCATGCCAGAGCCAAAATCCTTATGCTCAGTATTATCAAAAAGAATGCTCTATCAGCTCAATGCTACAGCACAGGCTAAGGCTATCAGTCTTTCAGTCTTTCAGAACACTCTGCATTTTACTCAATTTCCCATAACACCAAGTATGATAATGGTTTTACAGAAGGTCCGTATTGAGTACCTGTCATTTCTGTTTAGACTGTTAATTTTTTAAAAGCCAGACATTGTAAAAAGGAGTACACTCGAGCTATTAACAAAGAGTGAGACTATTATTCAAAAAACAGCCCCCCCCCACTGTGCCAGATTACTCCAAACGCATTAAGCTATTCCACCTTCATTCAGCCCTAAGGCCATGAATGCAATAAGGTTTGAAATCACCTTATGTAAAGACTGTCAAACAATACAAATATGACAGAAACGCAACCACTCATACAAATAAGTCAAACTCCTCTCTAGTGGAACTCTTTTGACTTGCAATGTCTATTTCAATGACAGACAATAGTTCAGGGAGAATAGTTTCTGCAGGAACAGTTTTTTAAAGGTTTTTGTGCAGCCCGCACTTGAGTTATTCAAGAACATTAAAGCCATTATACCATGGATCGTTGCATAACGTTTTGTGGGGGACGTATTCGGTCTGAAAGTTTTGTTTTGTTTTGTGTTGGTGAGCCTTTTTAAAGTTGGAGGACAGGCCTTGCTATTTGGGAAAGTATAGATGCTGCCTTAGGAGGAAGATGCTGGGGAAGAACAGGTCTGTGACCAGTTCTTGAACTCGGTGTGTTTTGCCCTAATCTAGGCTACTCTCTGTGGGTGCAGCAGGGAAGCTTTTCCCGTTTCCAGTGCTGATGGAGATTCCCAGCTGCTGGCCCCTTCAAATTCTGAATGAGGAATCGGACGAATGATCCAACACTTCACCCCAGGCAGCAAATACTATTTATGCTTACATCAGTGGATCTGCAAAGAGGTGGCTCTATAAAGTAGAGGGGAAGGATTGTTGTGTCGTTACAGTTGTGGCCGACTCTTCGTGACCCCATCTCCACGGCGTTTTCTTGGCAGGAATACTGGAGTGGTTTGCCAGTTCCTGCTCCAAGTGCCTACAGCACCTGGTATTCCCTGGTGGGTCTCCCATCCAAGCACTAGCCAGGCCCGACCCTGTTTAGCTTCCATGATCTGGTGAGATTGGATGTGATCAGGGCATCTAGGCAGCTAGAGGGGAAGGATACCCTTACAACAAATAATATGTTCAACGTATTATTACTTTTAGGCACAATTAGCCTACTTCACATGTTGCTTTCTTTCGTGTGTGTAATGAAGAATAAGCAAGAATAAGCTTTCTTTTCTTTTAAAAAATTAAGACCAACACATTAGCAGTCGCAATAATGTTCCCAATCTTGGCATTCAATCTTTTTGTTTCTGTTCAGCTGGCCACAAATGGGGGAAGAGTGATTGGCTACCTGTGACTCATGCATGGCCAATCTGAGAAAGCAAGACACTTATCTTTGACCCAGAAGCCAGTGGGAAGTAAGTGTTTTCTAAATGCTTTTGTGTCGGCCAGTGGAAATGAGGTATAATCAATGCTGACTTGCCAAAACAGCTTGAAGTTTGTATACCAAAACTATTTCTTAAATGATGGTTGATTTCCAAAGGCATGCTGAGGTTCAAATACTGCTGCATTTTCTCGCAGTGGTGGCAGTAGGGAGAAATAAAGCCCAAACTATCCTAGTGCTATTTGAATGCTTACAGTAGTAGTTTATTTTATTATATTTATAGTATATTAAATATGCGCGTTGCTGGACTGGGATCATAGAAAGGAGTCAACAAGCCGTCAAGTGCGATAGCCTGAAAATGTGTTTCCAATCCAGTGGCAAGCATATAAATGATCCCTTCTCAACCTGATTGTTGGCATTTTAAAAGGAAAACAATAACACATATATAGGACAGTTTGGGAAATGACTATTGAATAAAACAAAAGGGGGTTGGTCACAGAATCAAGCACACCCTTCTTAAATTTGGATGTGTTTGAATTAGCAGTTTTCCTCTCAATTAAAGATGCTCTGCTTTCTACAAGTGAATTGTATAATACTGGCCTGCACAACGCATTGACTGTGGGTGACCAGTCACCTACAGCACTGTCGGAAGTTGCCTGCTGGGTTCCTGGTGGCCTCCTGGCGTGCCGCCCATGGCAGCATGTTGGGGGAGTTCCCCCCGCTCACACAATGGTGAGGCACATGGGAGCCCGGACCGGCACTGGGCCACCTGGTGGGGCTGCGGCTGCTGGTGCTCCTGGGCCAGGCACCTCCTCCCGGCCGCTCTTGGCCTCTCTGGCAGCAGTTTCTGGGAGCTGCCTGCCAAGCTAGGAGGGGTGGCCGGTGGCAGGGGCAACTACCACTGGGAGTGAGGAGGAGGGGGACTGCTGCCACCGCTGCCCAGCTCTGCCCACCCTGCCCAAGTTGCGCCCCCTCAGGCTCCACCTCCGCTGCCCTAGCCTTCCAGGAGCTGCTGCTTGCTGGTGGCACTTCTGCACCCTCCCTGGGGGCTTCTGCCCACCCTGGAGCCCAATGGCACCTGGGGCTGAGGCAGCGGTGGCAGCCACTGCCAGCGCCAAGAACCTTGGGGAGTAGGTGGGGGGCGAAGCAGTGGCAAGGAGTGCTTGCATGCTCTGCTGCCTCCGCCACCAGCGCAGGGGTCCGTTGAGGTCGGGCGGGTGGGTGGGCGGCCGGCCGCTGCCGCCACTGCCAGCACTGTGGACCTCGGGGGCAGAGCAGAGTGTGCGTGCATACACACATCAGAAAGGAGCCCGCCGGGACATGCAGTAGGCAAAAGGGGCCCGCAAGCTGTACAAAGTTGGACAGCCCTGGTATAATACAATTCCTGGGAAGAGATCTTAGCATCAAGATTTATAGAACATCTGTTCAGTCATATTCTGTCATCTGCATTAAATAAACAAACTGAAGAGTGATTAAAAGAGAGAGATTTCAATGAACATAATAGGCTTACTTTCATTGTAATAAAATGCTCACTTTTTACGCCAGTTCTCCCTTGGCAAATCACAGTGAGAATAGCATTTTTTCAAGTGAATTCAGGCTGCTCTTTGATCCGTGGTAAATGGCTTAATTGGTGCTCCTTAGCTGCACTGGCCAAAATCCTGATGCTTAGTGTGGTAAATCAAATTAGATTTGGTTCGTTGCATCAATGGGGATTTAGTGAGTCAACTTCTCCATATGTTCCACTGATTCTAAGTATGCCTTACTTGATCTTAGCTGTGACTTACCATCGTAGGTCACAGTTAAGGTAGACCTATTTGAATCACTGGAACCTACAGAGGAGTTGACTCACTATATCCCCAGTGATTCAATGGGTCTTTGTTGTTCAGTTGTCAAGTCATGACCCCATTGACCAGACCACATCAGGCCCTCCTGTCTTGTACTATGTCCCAGAGACTGGTCAAATCCATATTGGTTGCATCGATGACACCGTCCAACCATCTCATTCTCTGCCGTCCTCTTCTCCTTTTGCCTTCAATCTTTCCCAACATCAATGACTTTTTCCAAGGAGTCCTTTCTCCTCATGAGGTGGCCAAAGTATTGCAGCTTCAGCTTCAAAATCTGCCCTTCCAGTGAACATTCAGAGTTGATTTCTTCCAGGATAGATAGGTTTGATCTCCTTGCAGTCCAGGATACTCTATTTAGGGCGTTTATACACGACCCCTAAGCTCCGCTGCAAATGGCTGCAAGCTCTGGAGCTTAAAAATGTTTCCCCACCAGCTCCGGAGTTTGCAGACAATTAAGTGCGACCCCACCCACTTTAGCTCAACCCAGCGCACTTTTCTTGTACCTTCTCTTTGGAGGTGAAAAATCTTTGATGCGGTGCAACGATAGTGAGTGCGGGGCTCTCCTCGCTTCTGTTTGCTGCTTTTTGGCTCCCGCCCCTTTAAGAGCTACTTTTACAGAGACAAGAGGCAGAACGAGGTGAGCGGCATGCTTTTCTTTCTCTTTTTCTCCCTCCCTCACGCAGCCAGCAACCAGGAAGTGCGGAGGGGGGTGGGGACAGAGGAAGAGCGACGAACCCCTAAGATCTCTGGTCCGAATTTAAGTGGCCAGCGGATCTTAGGGGTCGTGTAAAAAGGCCCTTAGTCTCCTCCAGTACCGCAACTCAAAGGTGTCAATTCTATGGTGATCAGCATTCAATGGGTCTGCTCTAGCACAATCTGCTCCACAAAGCAATAGGATTTCATCCATTGTCTGCTGCAAAAGAAGAATTTTGTGCTTAAGTGCAAATTCTGGAAGGCTATTGCGAAATTACTTACGGAAGCTGCCATAGGGGTTAAGACACAATGAGGAAAAAGACTGAGCTCAATGCCTCTAAGAAGCTATCATAGGAATTGTATGTGATCTCTTTTAGTTTGAGACAAAAATCTGTGCCTGAAAAGTGAACAGTGAAGCAGAGAGTTCAAGCATTTAAGTGTGCGAATAAATTTTTTGACATTGTCTCATTTATGGCTGGCACAGCAAGACAGACTACTAAGGATGCTTGAGTCCCCAAAAGAGATTTCACTTCCGGCATAATTCTGAGAAAACATTCACTTTGTATACACAGAAGTTAAAAAGACAAGATGATTCCTTGGAAAAAGACAAACAACCCATAAGTGCTTTTAAAGGCTATGCACCAAGTTGGAGCCTTCAAAATTTGTGCATTTACAGAAATACAGAAAAAAATGAGCCTCACAAATGTACCACACTTTAGTCTAACCAAAACAACAACACATAATGATGTCCTGACAAAGAAGTAAGAATACTTGTATTCTTTCAGTTGACACGCAAGAACAAAACCAGGTCAGGATTCACGTCCCTACAAGAATTTTACTAAAATCCAATGGAAAGCCTTATATATAAGCAGAATTTCTATCAGTGGAATTGTCTACCAAGAATCAATTGTGGTTTAGCTGAGTGATGATCTTGTGTGTTCATTAGTCTCAGTAGGCATGGTCAATTATGTGTATTCCTTGCTTTCCCCACTACCAACAGGCTCAAAGCAATTTCACAAAGGTAAATACAATAATCATAATTACAATCGTAGCAATACTTACTCAATTACAAATTATTTAAAAGATTGCTGAAGTTTAAGCAACAAAGCATATAAATTGGCCGGTTGGCAATTTGAAGTACCAATAATATTAGCAGTGAACTATAATAATTCCACATTTGCTGCAGCAAATGTGGAATCAGTTCTTGTAATGATAATTAAAATATAGGCGTCGTTGCTGTCCCACCACAATGAACATTCTGTACAGCTGAAAATACAAGGAAAGGAATCTGGAAGGAATGTAATGAAGCCGGCGGCACCCCTAAGAGAAAGGTTTCCCCCCCCCTACCCTTGAAGTCATCAGTGTGATGAACTGCCCCCATGCTATGAGAGGGCCCCCAACACTCCTGAGTAGGGATGGGCACCATACAAAAATGACACACATCATTTTGTTAGCTAACAAAATGAAATGAAACAAAATGAAATGGGGAAGCAGTGTTTTGTTACAAACAAAATAAAATGCCATTTTTGCTCTGCAACAAAATGATTTATACTAGAGGAAATGGCAGGGGAGCTTCCTCAAGCTCTTCCTTGAAAGCCCCTGAAATTTGAAAAGATTTGGGGGCCAGGGAGCTGAGTTATGAAGCTCTAAAGGTGGTGCCCCTAGGAAAAAACCTAATTGGAATCAGAAGCTGATCGGGCCAGTGATAGATAGTTCTACCACCCCTTTCCATAAGATTCCAATTAGAAGGTTTTTCCTAGGGGCACCCCCTTTGGAACTTTATAACTAAGCCCCCTTATCCCCAAATGTTTCCAAATTGCAGGGGTTTCTCTAAAATCACTTTATGAAGATATCCCTGCTACTTTGGTGCCCCAAGGTAAGTAACTTTTGATTCACAATTATTTTTTAAAATATGCAGTCTAAATTTATTTACCTTGGGGCTCCAAAGTAGCAGGGGGACCTTCCCAAAGCGATTTTAGGGAAGCCCCTGAAATCTAGAAAGATTTGTGGTAAGTTATGAAGCTCTAAAGAGGCTGGGGGTAGTTAATTGGCAAAGTGTGCTGGGATCATGGAGGCAATCAGGGAGTTTACTCTATGGTATTAACTCCCTAATTGCCCTCATACTCCCAGCATAGGAGCAGTGAGGGGGGAAACCTCACTCCTTTCTGTGTTCCTCTCCTTCCTCCACCTCCCAGCTGGGCTTTTGTGTTCTTCTCCTCCCTCTTCCTCCCAGCTGGGCTTTTGACAAGTTGGTGTTTGGATAGGGGGCACCCCTCACCCAGACATACCCGACCTATCAAAAAGCCCCAGCTGGTAGGTGGGGGAGGGGCAAAAGGCAGAAAACAGCAGGTTTTTCCCCTCACTGTTCCTTTCTGTGTTTTGCCCCTCCTCCTGCTTCTGAGGGGGGGGGTTGTTAGGTCAGGGTGTGTGGGGGTGAGGAGTGCCCTCTCTCCAAACCCCAACCTATCAAAAAGCCCCAGCTGACAGGCAGGGGAGGGGAGAAAGGCAGAATGGAGCATGGAGGGAAAGGACGTTGCTCTGTTCAGCCTTTTGCCCCTCCCCCTGCCTCCCAGCTGGGATTTTTTGACAGGCTGGGGTGTGGGGAGAGGGGTGTACCCCTCTCCAAACTCCAACCTGCCAAAAAGCCCCAGCTGGTAGTCGGTGGTCACAAGAAGAAGGAAGGAAGCAGCAGTAAATTGAAGCTCTGTTTGAATTTGCTTCCTTCTCCTGTGCTCCCCCTCCTCCCTGGGCGGTCTTCTGGAGGGTGGCAGGGGAGAAAGGAGCAATCAGGCAGGCAAATTACTTCTGCCTGGCTGCTCCTTTCCTCCTACCCCCGCCTCCCAGCTAGGATCGAGCTGTCAAAATCAGTTGGGGGGGGAGGGTTTTGAATCCCCCACCACACCAGCTAGAGCGCTGGTGCCATGGGCGATTCATTTTGCTTCGTAACAATTTTGTTTTGAAAAAAATCATTACTTGCAATATGAAATGAAGCATGGGTCAAAACAGAACAAAATGAAATACAGTTTTTCCGTTTCATGCCCATCCCTACTCCTGAGCATATTGTTAAGGTTGCAAAGGAATCAGCAAACATTGCGGTCCTCTGTTTTCATGATGAGAGGCAAGCGGTGTGTCAAAAACCTGGAGAAAAACAGCACCCCTGGACTCTGCTCTTAATAAATTAGATAGCAAGAACAATTGGTGATACTGTATATACAATTTGTAGGTGATCACTTCAGGCATAGAACGTTGGAATTCTTGGTGGATTCAGGAAAGAGTACATATATAAATGTAGCCCTAAACCCATATAGTCAGAAAATACCCGTACAGCCATTGAATATGAGTTCTTGTTTTTCCCAGCCACATGGATGAGGTTTCACGGGTCACAGGCAGGGGAAAACCCTTTCTTACATAGGTCCTCTGAGAGTAGTGGGGACTACTAATAACAGAACTGGGTTTCGATTGTTTCTCCTCTCATAC
This sequence comes from Phrynocephalus guinanensis, assembly GCA_037367245.1. Lineage (NCBI taxonomy): Eukaryota > Metazoa > Chordata > Lepidosauria > Squamata > Agamidae > Phrynocephalus > Phrynocephalus guinanensis. The sequence continues at coordinate 166,438,245 of CM074733.1, forward strand.
TTCACAGTTGTCTTCCAGTGTGTCCACTCTGTTGGCTATCTTTTGGATTTATCCTTACCAACAAATTAGAGAAAAGAGGGTCACAGATAAGATTGCAACAAGAATGTTTGCCGGGATGAACTTTAAAGCTTCATTTCTGACCTTCAACCTGAAGGCTTCACTGATACACACTGGGTGTTTGTGAATTCAGTTCACGTTCCCCACCATAACTAGATTCCTGACTTGCTTTCTAGCTCCAGTGCTGGAATAAGGCTTTTGAGAAAGAGGATTTTAGTGAATATTTTTCACACCTGGAGTCCTGACAAATTACATTATAAACTCTTTCAAGTTACTTGCAACATGCTGTGCCAGGCTTTAAATTAGATGCCAACAAACAGCTGATTGTGTTCTCATGCTAACTTGCTTTTCTCTCTCTCTCTTTCTCTCTTATTTTTCGGGAGATTTTCTCATTTGCATTTCTTTAAATAATTTATTATTTATAAAGATAGAAGCTAATTTGCTGTATATTCTCTGCAGGTATTGCTTACAAAATGTCATAGCATGTGCAATGAGACCTAATTATCACTTGGTGTCGTTAATGTTTGATATTTCACTAATGGGAAATGCCACAGGATTTTAGAAAATATATGCCGTGATGCCTATGAAAAGAAATGCAACTTCTATCTCCCTCCTATCTGTAAATCACTTATAGGAGCACAGGGAGGCCCAGAAGAACCTGAGAGCAACTAACAGCAAAGTCATCAAAATTATGAAACATGGGTGTTTAGGAAAAGCATCTATCTATCTATCTATCTATCTATCTATCTATCTATCTATCTATCTATCTATCTATCTATCTATCTATCTATCTATCTATCTATCTATCTTATATACTCGAGGATAAGCTGATTTTTCAGCCCTTATTTTTGGCTGGAAAAAAATACCCTCAACTTATATTTGAGTGAATATAGTTACTGCACTTCCGCTGCCCCCTGAGTGTTTGTGCAGCTTGGGGAAGGTAGCGGAGGGCTAGTCTATCTATCTATCTATTTATCCATCCATCCATCCATCCATCCATCCATCCATCCATCCATCCACTGACATGCATAAGTCTCTAGAGTGATGTAGCACTAAAAGTATAACATTTTTATTCCTCATAATTTGGAAACATCAATAAGATCACTGGGAGTCATTAAATTGCTTTGGAGACTTAATGCTTTATGAACCAGCCATTCCTCTTCTAGGAGACTAAAAACATCTTGCCTTGGGCTAGACTACTGAGGCTAGATCAGTGGATCTCAACCGGTGGGTCCCCAGATGTTCCTGGACGGCAACTCCCAGAAATCCTTGCCAGCTCAGCTAGTGATGAAGACTTCTGGGAGTGGCAGTCCAGGAACATCTGGGGACCTACTAGGTTGAGAACCACTGGGCTAGATGCTTTTTGGGACACATCTGCCCTGGCCAAGCATAACCAGTGAGAAAAGAATACAAATGGTGCCACTCAGAAACATTGCGAGGACCACAGTTTGCCCATACCTGGTCCATGCCCTGTTTAAGCACTTAGTAACTGTCAGGTTGGAAGAGAACTGGGTGTACACTATTGTGTCACCCCCTCCGTCCAAAACCTTGCCATGCTTATTGCGTGTTTTTGGAGGAACAAAAATCACAATCCCTTCGCCTGAAGAGCGTTCCATGTGATGAGGAACTCTGACGGTACAAAAATCTGTAGCTGCAATTACATGCTGTCACTTTTCCCTTTAGACTGTCCAAACTTTGGCCCTCCAGATGTTTTGGACCACAACTCCCACAGTCATTTGCCATTGGCAATCTAAGCTTAGAATTCTGGGAGTTGTGGTCTAAAACATCAGGTCAGCCGAAGTTTGGACATACCAGCTTTAGACCTTTCTGCCAAATGTGGGAAGGCCATAAGCGGACAAGAAGGAGCATAAACCTACATCCCCATTTCCCTCCACATTTACTGAATGCCTGAAGAGGGGCTTAACGATGAGAAAAGAGAGCCTCTCCATAATGAAAAAGCTTCCTCACTCACCAGTAGAGATGGGCACGACTTGAAAAAAATTTTTTTCGAGTTGTCGTTAGTCGGGCCGGTTCCGTTTCGGCTCGTTTCCGTTTTTCGCGAAAATTCGCAAAAATTAGTCAGTTCGTTTTTTTCGTTTTTTCGTTGTCATTAGTACTGGTTTGGGGAGGGGGTAGCGGGCGCCTGGAGGGAGCTGCAGGAGTCAGCCAGAGCCACAAGTGACGGACTGGCAGATTCCTTGCACCCGCTGTGTCTCACGTACTTGCATGTAGTACAATGCAAGTAGATCTGGCTTAGGGTTAAGACGGGTTAGCGCAAGGGCTAGGGTTAGGCTAGTTACGGGTGAGGTTAGGGTGAGTATTGGGGTGCACCTCTGGGTGCCTCTCTGACCCACTTAGAAGGACAGTGTACTGGCGTATGGGTTAGGCTTAGGGTTCGGGTTTGGGCTACGATTAGTGGGCTGTTTATGCCCGATTGGCACATCCCAGAAGTCTCTGTGGTCAACCTGGCCAAGTGGCCATGCGATTGGTGGAAAATTTGCATGGTCTACTCCCATCATTGCAAATGTGCAGGTGTAAAAAAATAAAATAAAATAAAATAAAATAAAATAAAATCAACGGAGACTTTTTTTTTTGCAAGAAAAACCCACTGCTGCTACTGTAAAAATTCAAGCATTTAAAATAGCTAATTTTCGCATGTTTCTGTGATGCTTTGGTGGGGTTTTGGGCAACGATTTCAAAAAAAATATTGCAGTCGCCATTTTGGATCCCCCCCCCACCGCATGGCAAATGGATGCGCCCTCCCAGCCTGGTACAGTCAGCAAAACCTGGCCATGCGATTGGTGGAATGGCTCCAAAACGTTGCATGGTCCACTCCCATGGGCGAGCCCATCATTGCGAATGTGCAGGTGTAAAAAAAATAAAATAAAATAAAATAAAATAAAATAAAATAAACTCAACGGAGACTTTTTTTTGCAAGAAAAACCCACTGCTGCTACTGTAAAAATTCAAGCATTTAAAGTAGCTAATTTTCGCATGTTTCTGTGGTGCTTTGGTGGGGTTTTGGGCAACGATTTCAAAAAAAATATTGCAGTCGCCATTTTGGATCCCCCGCACTGCATGGCAAATGGATGCGCCCTCCCAGCCTGGTACCAGCAGCGCAGCAGTAGCAATAGCCAAGGAGAGGGGGGCGGGGAAACCCCCCCAAATAAAACACCCTTCTGGCCTGGTAGGTGCCCTCAGACAGTTTTCGCCTACTTTTAGGGCCGGGAATCGGTGTTTTTTTTAACTTTTAAAAACTTTTTTTCTGTGCCGCTTGGCATTGCGCGACCGCCACGATGCAAGTAACGAGTACGACAAATCAGACCAAATTGTTCGTTCATCGGTTTGAGTTCGAATTCTGGTGGAGTAATTCCTGTTTCCGTTTCCGTAGAGTAACGGATACGAGTAACGGAAACGGAAACGGGAATACTGCTAAATCGTGCCCATCTCTACTCACCAGTGCTTGGGCATTAATACGTTGCTCATGGGTTGGCACATAAGTGGATTGATTGATCATGCAAATGTTGGGTGAGCATGACTCTTGAAGAATGGCTAAGATTAGAAGTAGAGATGGGCACGACTCAAAAAAATGGTGTTTCGTTTGTCGTTTGTCGTTTAGGGGGTCCGTTTCGGTTCGTTTTCGTATTTCGTGAATTTTTTGCAAAAAAATCGTTTTCATTTCGTTACGTAACATAATGAAATGAGAAAACGAAAACGAAAATGAAAAATTGCTGTTTTGTTAGCATTCATTACAGTTCAATGTACTTGCCGCAACGAAAACAGAACGCACAACAAAAGTTCTGTTGTTTCATTTCGTTTCATTTCATTTTGGAGACAATAATCGTTTTTCATTTTGTTACGTATCGAAACGAAAAAATGAAAACAAAAACGAAAAATTGTTCGTTTCGTGCCCATCTCTTATTAGAAGCAGAGAGGGCATCCAAAAGGCAGCCAGAATATTCATCTGGTTAGTTAGATTCTTTTAGGAGCAACCTCATACCACTTGCAAAATCGGGGCTCACACGTAGTGGCATGTCCTCCTTGTCAAAGCCTACTAATGACCTTGGATGTATGGTGGCATCTGGTGAAATACTAACTATTTGCCTGAGCTTTGAAACACAGTGGTTTGTTCACTTCTCTTTCAGTTTGCTGGTTTCTATTTTCTTTGGATTATTAAACTTTTTCCAAGAGTTTTTAGTTTGTTTTAAATTATTGGAAATCTTTCATAGTTTCAAAGGTAATTTTATTTATTGCACCATGCCAGAAATAGAATGGGTAGGCACTTAAATGCATATAAACACACATATATACCTATAGTTGCCCTCCTCAGTTTTGGTCTGACCATTGATTTACTGTTTCTTGACTATTGGTCTCATCTCAGACATGGATTCCACCCCCACCCCCGGATGCCAAATTTTTTCCAGCAGTTATAATCCAAATGAAAGCAAGGCTGACTCCATATACTATGTGACAAATTGATCTGCAACATACTATATTTTTAAAAGAAAGAAAAGAAACCATGTTCATTTTCAAAATTACTGATTTTCAGAAAATGTATTGATATTCTTCCATGAAATCTACCTTCTGAATGACAAAGAAGAAGAAGAAGAAGAAGAAGAAGAAGATCTATGCCTCACTCATTTATAGGTATGAAGTTTAAAAATCTTCCTTCCAGTATGCTAAATGCCTCATTATATTGCTACCCCGGGCTCTGATTTAAGTTTTAAAGAAATAACAGTGAAGTTCTGCTTGGGTATCTTTTTTTGATGTAATAAGCAGCTCATGCCATTCTACCTCCCTTTTCACAGAAGGAAAAGACAAATCTCCTGTCAATATGAGCAGGTGAGAACTAAAAATAAATAAAACTGATATATTGCCTTTGTTTGAACTCCTCTTTGAAGTGACTTGTTTCGGAGATGTATTGAAGATCTCGCTTGAGGCTCCATCAAGACTTTTTATGGTCCCACTCTCCGAAGGAGAATGACATGCTTTTTCCCAACGTGTCTTTAAAGTACTGCCTTGGCATTTTCTGAAAAGAAGGCGAAACCAACCAACCAAACAAAAAATGAAACAGGACTTGCCCCATAACACAGCGGCTTATTGGTCCAAGTAGGACACCCCTGTGGCTATTTATTGTTATGTAATATAAAGCAGCTCTGAGTGTTCCCTGTGGCTGGTTGATTGTACAAAGATTTTTATGAAAACTAAAGCGACCGGAGGCATGCACAGAAAAGGGTAGTGGAGGAGGGAATGAGATCCTGAATATTATGTGCTTAAAATTATAAGCCAGTCATTTGCAGCAGAGTACCCACTAGATGGTTTGAATCAGAGCTCCCATCAGAGTCAGTCTGAATGGCTGAGGATTGAGGATGATAGCAATTTTAGTCCTAAAGATCTGGGGGAAGCTTGACTGGGTGTGTGTGCTCTTTTAGGAATCTTTCTTTGAAGAAGAAGAAGAAGAAGAAGAAGAAGAAGAAGAAGAAGAAGAAGAAGAAGAAGAAGAAGAAGAAGAAGAAGAAGAAGAAGAAGAAGAAGAAGAACAACAACAACAACAACAACAACAATGGAACTGTCTTCCCCCTCGTGCCTTAAGGTAGAGAGTGTTTGGAGGTGGGCCCCAAAAGAATGTAATTTAGCTGCCTTCAAGATTGTGTTGACTATTTATTCATCCAAGATTAAAGCTTTAAGAAGATTTCACTTTGCTATCCAGATAAGTGAAGCACAAAAGCATCAGGCTGAGCTTTTCCGTATAGCCCACAATCTTTCTGGGGTTGGATGCAATGATAGGCCTCCCCCTAGTATTTCCTGCAACCAATTTGTGGTATTTTTAAAATCCAAAGCAGAGGCCCTTTGCCAGGACCTACACCTCCAGTTAACAGAAGATCAAGCAGAGATATCTAATGCTCTGCCTTGCCCAGTTATTTTGACCACCTTTCAAACTGTGATGTTGTCTCTAGTGCACAGGGTCCTTGATTGTTGTCATGCCACCACCTCCATGCTTGATCATTGCCCGGCCTGGCTTATAAAAGAGGCCAGTCAGGTTACCACTGAATGGGCCACATCGATAATTAATGGGTCTCTCCAGAAGGGCAGGGTTCCCCCTGACACTCGTTAGGCCCATTTGGAAGAAGTCACAGCCTGTGGTGTACCAAATTGGCAATTATAGGCCCATCACCAATTTACCATTTATTAGCAAGGTCATTGAAAGGGTGGTGGCTAATCACGTACAGGGCTCCTGGATGAAACTGACACTCTGGATCCATTCCATTTGGGTCTTCAGGTCACGTCATGGAACAGCATCAGCATTGGTCACCCTGCACGATGACCTTTTGAGAGAGGCTGACAGGGGCAAATCATCCTTGTTGGTCCTCCCAACCTCTCAGCAGCCTTTGGTACCGTCAACCATGGTATCCTCCTGGGGAGGGTCTCTGAGTTGGGGATCAGAGATACTGCTCTGCAGTAGTTCCATTCCTTCTTGGAGGACTGACCTCAGTGCAGCTGGAGTAGATTCCTTCACCTCTTGGTTCCTCAATTGTGGGGTGCCACAGGGGTCAGTAATCTCCCCCATGCCTTTTAACATCTATATGAGGCCACTGGGGGAAGTCATCAGGGAATGTGGGGTTTTGTGCCATCAATATGCTGATAACACCCAACTCTATATCTCCTTTTCCCCACCTGAAGTGGATGCCATCTTGTTCCTTGATGCCTGTTTGGACAGACGGATGAGTGCGAATAGACTGAGGGTGAACCTGGATAAAACAGAGGTTTCTGGGTAGGGCTGCCAGTGGTTGGTGGCTTGGGAAACTCCCTCACTTTTGATGGGGGGGTGACTCCATGCAGAATGAGGTGCATAGTCTGGGCTTAATATTGGACCTGATGCTTTCCATGGAAGGCCAGGTGGCGTCAGTGGTTCGATCCACTGACTATCATCTTAAGTGGATCACTCAATTGCTCACCATCCTGAACAATGGCGCTCTTGTTACGTTGGTCCATGCACTTCTAGTCTTGAGATTAACCTACTGCAATGCACTCCATGTGGGACTGCCTTGTAAGGTAATGTGGAGGCTCCAGCTGGTGCAGAATTTTAGAGCCAGACTAGTTATGGGGTTAAGGAAACATCAAACATATCACCCCCTACACTAGCTGCCAATCCATTACCACATTGATTTCAAGGTTTTAACGATGACATGCAAAGCCCAAAATTGTTTAGGACCTTGCTATCTGGCAGAACCGCTCCTACTGCTGAATACTGCCATCACTTTGAGGGTGTCATCACTGAAGAAGGCCCATAAATCTTTGACAAGGAATAAGGCTTTCTCAGTGGTGGCCCCTCGTCTTTGGAACCAATTTCCCCCTGAGATTGGTCTAGCTCCTTCACTCTCAGTCTTCAAGAAACATCTGAAGACATGTCTATGGGTATTAAATTATTCTGTTAGAGTTCCGCTGTCATATATTTTATTTTTGCTCTGTCTCTAACCCATCTTGCTCTTTGTCTGATGGTTTGATGTTATTGTTTTGTTAAACTATTATGTTTTATTATACTGGATTGTTTATTTAAGGTACTGTATGTTGGTTATGTTATGTAATTACTCCACTTTGTACACCACCCAGAGTATCTGTGTAGCTGGATGGAGCAGTATAAAAATTTACTAAATATATAAATATATAAATGAAGAAGAAGAAGAAGAAGAAGAAGAAGAAGAAGAAGAAGAAGAAGAAGAAGAAGAAGAAGAAGAAGAAGAAGAAGTTGTTCATATTTTGATTCTCAAAAATAGCCCACACTGGCATATAAATGTATATGGCATGGCTTGAATTGAGAAACAAAATAATTAATCTGAATGAGTTTCTACTTAGAATGAGCTATACTATATAATAATTTCACTTCCCCTGACGCTCTGCAGACAACTGGGAAAGGGCTTAATTATCTGGTTACAAGAGGTCATTTGCTGTTCGGATGGGAGGAGCATGCCAAATGGCACAATTACTCTTCCGCTGGACCTCAACAGACCCTTTGAAACCCAATCCACCCCACACCCCAAATGGCCAGACTGGGCAGACCCTCAGTGGTGGTGCAAAACAAACCCAAATCTCTTCTAGCGAGCCCATTTCCCTCTAGAAATAGCCTTCTGTCTTGACATGTCGAGGGTGCATTATCTATTTCTACCAGTCACAGCTTTCTTTTCCAAACTAATTTGGAACACAACTTCTGGAGCACCATGTCCTCTGTAAAGAGGGTGCATACATCACCCTTCGTTCTGTGCCTTGCTTTCTTAATGAGCGTTTTCAAAACCCCAGTCACGTCCCCCAAGTTTTTCTACAGAAAAAGAAGCCTAGCAGGTGGCTGAGCCTGCTCCAGTTAATTTTGTATCCTTTAAGATGTCCAAATATTATGATTAGCTGTAAGATATTTTGAATTGGTGTGTCAGGGTTCTATATGGCATTATTAGGCCCTACTGCACCATGCCAGCACCTTCCTTTCTACATGAAAAACTTTAGGAGAATGCAATCAACATCCGTGTATGCATCTCTCTTCCTAGAAGAGGACTGATACATATTTATTTATTTATTTATTTATTTATTTATTTATTTATTTATTTATTTATTTATAATAGAGTTTTCAGTGGGAAGAGAATTCTTAATATCAAGGAAACGTGTATTTCAAATGCATACACCAGAGATGCTGGGTCGCAGAACTTCTGGAGTTGAACCCTGTGAAGTACCGAGATATATACAGAAGCTCCTCCACTCTACTCTCGGACACAGAGTTTCCACTCCTGCTATACCTGCTTACATGGGAGAAAAATCTCCTTTTTCTCAGCAGGTATTGCCTCACAGTAAACATACATAGGATTGTTCTGCTAGATTTTGAAATTATCTTGTGAGTCTTCTAGATCAGAACCTATCCTGTAGCATGGTACTAGCGTGAGAAATGAAAATATATAATCCTAGATTTCGAGTTCATCAACACCATATGTCAAACCCGAATCTAACATCTCAGCCCTGTGAAAAGTACCCCAACTAGTGATATCCAGAGTCAAACTCATTCTACCTCACCAAGTTGTGTAGTCATAATTTCAGGGGTCTGGCATTTTCTGTCGATCCCCACAGGGATAACATTGGGATTAATATTGGGATTCAAGCTCAGGAAATGTGCAAATAAGGGACATCACATATATCAATAAGTGGGACAAGACCTTGGTCCTGTTTCATGAAAACCATCAATGGAGTACTCATTCATAATTGCTTTTGGTATGAAGAACTGGTTGTTATAGCGGTTGGCTTGCGCCGCTGGCTGCTATATTAATCAGGATTTTTAAAATCATAGTGTCATCTGGCCGGTCAAAGTCGACATGACTGATTAGATGAATTTTATAAGACTTGGGTTGTGGAAAAACTTTTCGCTGTTGTCACGTGAGTGTTTTCTATAGTTATACACTTTTGTGGTTTCTGCATCATGTCTGAGCGCTGCGTATTTGGACTGGGCTGTTGAGGTTTTTTCATTTGACTGATATCATTGTGGGCGAGCAGTTCTGTCCCCACTATTTAATACACGAGTGTGTGTGTGTTTATGGGAGAGTTTTCATGCGGTCGCATGGGGATTCCCGTGAATACACACTTTCGTGGTTTTTGCTGGGTCTTTAGCTGAAGGATGGGAAGGGCTGCGGAGCTTTTGAATTGGGGGAGTGTTATTTCTGTCAGCGCCTCTGAACAGAGTGCCTCATTTTTCAGCACAAATCCTTGGTGATTGGAATAGGTAAAAAACCTGTTAAAATCTATTGGCATATATCTAAAAGCTGGACATTTTATTTAAGCTGTTGAAATTTGACTGACACTATCATGAACAGGCAGTTTGTTCATGATGTTCAGGGATTGGAATTAGAAAGTGTGGCATCGTAATGGGGTCAGCATGCCATTTTTGGTTTGAAGTTTGAAACTCTGAGGAGTAGAGATGGGCACGACTTAGCGGTATTCCCGTTTCCGTTTCTGTTACTCGGTTCCGTTACTCTACGGAAACGGTAACGGGAATCACTCCCCCAGACTTCGAGCTCGAACCGACGAACGAACAATTTTGGTCTGATTTGTCGTGCTCGTTCCTTGCATCGCGAGATCGCGCGATGCCACACGCGGCACAGAAAAAAAGTTTTTAAAAGTTAAAAAAACCCAGTTCCCGGCCAAAAAGCAGGCGGAAAAATGCCTGCCGTGCCTCAGGGCACCTACCAGAGGGGTTGTTTCTGGAGGTCCCCGGCCTCCCCCCCCCATCCCCCGTCTTGGGCTGCTCTGGTGGGAGTCGCCGCAGGCTCGCAGCCAGCAAAAAGCCCAGTCTCGCCGCCGGCCGCCGCAATTAAAGCGCAAGCAAGCGGCACGGACGGCACAGGAAAAAACTTTTAAACTCTCCCCCCACCCATTCCCGGGCCAAAAAAGCAGGTGGAAAAATGCCTGCTTGACTAAGGGCGCAGGGCACCTACCGGAGGGGTGGTTTCTGGAGGGGGAGACCCGCCCCCCGCCCCCGTCCTGGGCAGCCGGACTCGAGTCGCCATATTGCCATGCCATGCGGTGCAGGCGGGGGATCCAAAATGGGGCGGCGAACGCAATATTGTTTTTGAAATCGTGGTCCAAAAACACACAAGCACAACAGAAACACGTGAAAATTTATAAACTGCCAGATTTTTCACAGTAGCAGTGGGTTTTTTCTTGCAACAAAATGTCTCTCCTCTCCTCCTCTGTCCTCCATTTATTTTATTTTATTTTATTTTATTTACACCTGCGCAATGATGGGCTGGCCGAGTGGCCAGCCATGTGGGAGTGGACGACCATGCAAATTTTTGGAGCCATCCCACCAGTCGCATGGCCACTTGGCCATGGAGACTTCTGGGATGTGCCAAAAAGCCCCCTAAAACCTGCCCTAGCCCCCCTAACCCTAACCCTAACCCTTGACTCCGTACCCATACGTCACAGACTGTCTTCTTAGTGGGTCAGAGAGGCACCCAGAGGTGCAACCCACTAGCCCACCGTAACCTTACCCGTCACTAGCCTAACCCTAGCTCTTGCACTAAGCCACCTTAAAGCCAGATCTACTTGCTTGCATTGCACTACACGCAGCAAGTACAATTCCCTTCTGTGTGAGACATGGTGGTGCGAGAGCCTTAGTTAGGCATCTCACTATGGCTCTGGGTTCAGTGCCATCATCCACTAGTCTTCACAGTCACTGTCTGTACATTATGTTATGCAATATCCATATGGCTATTGCATAGCATTTTGCAGCAGCAGCAGGTGAGGAAGGGAGACCCCCATGTTGAGGGGTCTCTTGGAGCCTGCTTCCCCTTCCTAGTGGGTGAGGATAGGAGGCACCCACGGGTGCCTCCAGGAGCCCACTTTCCCTTTATAGCGGGCCAGAGGAGGCACCCACCCCACAGAGGTGCCTCCAGAAGCCCGCTCCCCCCCAAAACCAGTACTAACAAAAATGAAAAAACGAAAAAATGAACCGACTAATTTTTGCGAATTTTCACGAAAACCGGAAACGACCCGAAACGGGACCGGCCCGACTAACGACAACTCGAAAAAAAAATTTTTCAAGTCGTGCCCATCTCTACCCACAAGTGAATTTTTATTGTCAACCTATCACAATCAGCCTATGTACTGTGTTTTTGTACATTTTAAGAGCTGCATTTTTGGATTTCATGGAGTGTCTGTCATGACCACAGCTTTCTGCAGAAAAGGGGAAGCGGCCTCGATGCAGCAGAGAGAGACTGTACCACAAAATCTCACTAGGATCTATACTTCTATGCAGGCATTCCATTGGCAGAAATTGACAGCACCAGATACCTTCTTCACGGTATGCCTTAAATAACAAGAGACAACTGCAGTATACTTGCCCATACAGTATATACCAGTGATGGCAAACCTTTTAGAGACCAAGTGCCCAAATTGCAATTCAAAACCCACTAATTTTTAGCCAAGTGCCAATACAGTAATTTAATCAGAATACAGGTGGCTGTGAAGGGGTGATGTCAGGTGCCCACAGAAAGGGCTCCGAGTGCCACCTTTGGCACCCGTGCCATAGGTTCGCCAACACAGGTATATACACATCTGCCTCATTCTGGACCTAAGGTCACACCATATGACTCACATAATGGAGGGCGGATCTATCAGGCTTTGATAGGTTTTGCCATTTGGTGCATGTCCAAACAACAGCAATAATAAACAAACAAATAAACAGTATTGCTAGAGATCACTGAAGGCAATAGGAAAAGAGGAATATAACAACAATTCCTTTACTGAATAAGTCGATTAGACCATTTCAAAGCCACAAGATAAAAAACATGCACATCCAAGTACTAATAAATATACAAATACAATACATTAAAATGATAATATTACATAGTTCTTGATCAAGAGCTACAAGGGATATATTCACATTTAATATATATCTTGATCCAACTAGATCACAACCTTACTAACCACCTGCTTCCTCAGAATTGCTGCTTTTACTGCAAAAATTCCAACTTTATGTGTTAAATGATGATTTCTCCCACATAACAAATAGGCAAGTTTCTTTTTATCATCTCAATTCCCCCAGCATCTAGGATAGGGGCTTAAATAGAATTTTCTAATATTAGTATACAGTCGACAATGCAGAACGTAGTGTGCCAAGTCTTCCACTTTAGCCTCCCCACAAATACACAATCTATCTTGTACTGGTATATAGAGATGGGCACGACTTAGCGTTATTCCCGTTTCCGTTTCCGTTACTCGTATCCGTTACTCTACGGAAACGGTAACGGGAATTACTCCACCAGAATTCGAGCTCGAACCGACGAACGAACAATTTGGTCTGATTTGTCGTGCTCGTTACTTGCATCGCGGTGATCGCGCAATGCCAAGCGGCACAGAAAAAAAGTTTTTAAAAGTTAACAAAAACCCGATTCCCAGCCCTAAAAGTAGGCGAAAACTGTCTGAGGGCACCTACCAGGCCAGAAGGGTGTTTTATTTGGGGGGGGGTTCCCCGCCCCCCTCTCCTTGGCTATTGCTACTGCTGCGCTGCTGGTACCAGGCTGGGAGGGCGCATCCATTTGCCATGCAGTGCGGGGGATCCAAAATGGCGACCGCAATATTTTTTTTGAAATCGTTGCCCAAAACCCCACCAAAGCACCACAGAAACATGCGAAAATTAGCTATTTTAAATGCTTGAATTTTTACAGTAGCAGCAGTGGGTTTCTCTTGCAAAAAAGTCTCCGTTGATTTTATTTTATTTTATTTTATTTTATTTTTTTACACCTGCGCATTCGCAATGATGGGCTCGCCCATGGGAGTGGACCATGCAAAGTTTTGGAGCCATTCCACCAATCGCATGGCCAGGTTTTGCTGACTGTACCAGGCTGGGAGGGCGCATCCATTTGCCATGCTGTGGGGGGGATCCAAAATGGCGACCGCAATATTTTTTTTAAATCATTGCCCAAAACCCCACCAAAGCACCACAGAAACATGCAAAAATTAGCTATTTTAAATGCTTGAATTTTTACAGTAGCAGCAGTGGGTTTTTCTTGCAAAAAAAAGTCTCCGTTGATTTTATTTTATTTTATTTTATTTTATTTTTTTACACCTGCACATTTGCAATGATGGGCTCGCCCATGGGAGTAGACCATGCAAATTTTCCACCAATCGCATGGCCACTTGGCCAGGTTGACCACAGAGACTTCTGGGATGTGCCAATCGGGCATAAACAGCCCACTAATCGTAGCCCAAACCCAAACCCTAAGCCTAACCCATACGCCAGTACACTGTTCTTCTAAGTGGGTCAGAGAGGCACCCAGAGGTGCACCCCAATACTCACCCTAACCTCACCCGTAACTAGCCTAACCCTAGCCCTTGCGCTAACCCGTCTTAACCCTAAGCCAGATCTACTTGCATTGCACTACATGCAAGTACGTGAGACACAGCGGGTGCAAAGAGTCTGCCAGTCCGTCACTTGTGGCTCTGGCTGACTCCTGCAGCTCCCTCCAGGAGCCCGCTACCCCCCCAAACCAGTACTAACGACAACAAAAAAACAAAAAAATGAACTGACTAATTTTTGCGAAATTTCGCGAAAAATGGAAACGAGCCGAAACGGACTGCCTCCGACACACAACAACTCGAAAACGTCATTTTCCCTAGTCGTGCCCATCTCTACTGGTATACCTTGATATCTGCCTTGTAACATTGCTGAGTCCATTAGCTCGAAACAGTGAGTGAATGCAATACGATACTCTCTTTTCATAGAGAAGAAAAGATATTTTTCTGCCTGGAAAATTGTCTTAGATGTTGGTAACTGCTTTAGGGATCGCACCGAGGCCAAGGCAGCCAGATCTAATTGGGCTCTAATATCAAACACTCTTTGTTTGAATGCGAATTTTCAGTTCGATTTACTTAAGCTAAGTGCCTCAACACTTAACCCATGGTTAGTAGTAAGCATTTGCAAAAAATTCTTAAACCAAGATTTAGTTACAGGATTAGTCGTTTGTTCAGAAAGACACATCTTAGGCAACCTATCATCAGACATCTGGCATAGCTTGATCCAATAATTAAATACTCTAATAAGACATAGATCATATACTGTTACCAAGCCTAGTTCTGCTCTGACTGCATGGGCCGGTGTACTTCTTGTTACCCCTAGAATTCCCCTTATAAATTTATTTTGCACCTTTTCAACTTTCTTACTACTTCCAAGACTCCATATTTCTGCACCGTAGCATAACATGGGCAGTACTTTTCCTTTAAATATTTTTATAACTTGTTGGAGAGATCCTGGATATTTATAATTAAGTAGCTTATTCAGGGACTTAACTGCTACTAAAGGTTTTGTTTCGTTCTTCTTTATCTGCTGAGACCAGGAACCTGTTGAGGAAAAAACTATGCCAAGGTAATTATATGTCCCAGTCTGTTCTATTTCCTTGCCCTCTAAAAACCACTTATATTGTTTCCTTTTATTGCCAAATACCACAACTTTTGATTTGCTATTATTAATAACTAAGTCATTTTGTTGGCAATAATTACTAAATTTCCTTAATTGTCTATGCAACCCAACTGATGTTGTAGACATTAAAATCATGTCGTCCGCATAGAGGAGCAAGTTTACTGATCTGTCTAATATTTTTGGCATATGATATTCCGGCAGAGCCATACAAGAAGCTATGTCATTAATATAAAAATTAAAAAGAAATGGAGCTAGAATACAACCTTGGCATACTCCCTTATATGTGGCAATCTTGTTAGTTAAGGCCTGATTGACGCCTGTTCTAACTTGTAAATTTGTATTTGTATATAGAGTTATTATAAGGTGTAAAAGTCTTCTCTCAATATTTGTCTTTAAGAGTTTCCTCCATAAAATAAGTCTGTTAATAGAGTTGAAAGCTGAACTTAAATCTATAAAAGCCGCAAATAGCTGTTCGCCCCTGGAAGTGTATTTTGATATCAGGTGTAATAAAATAAAAGAGTTGTCGATAGTGCTCCTTCCCCGTCTAAAACCTGCCTGTTCTTCAGAAAATATGGCATTTTCATCAGCCCATTCTTCTAATTTCTGCAAGATGAATTTAGCATAAATTTTAGCTGTAATGTCTATTAGGCTAATTGGTCTATAGTTATTAGGATCTTTTCGATTACCTTTTTTATACAATGGTTTTCAAAATGTCCCACAACACCATAACCATGTTTTGAAAAAACTTCCTTGGCATTATATAAAACTTTAGCCAACATACTATTTCTGAAGTTAACCAGGGCACGGGTATTAATTTTGCTATATAGATATTCAACAGCATCAACATCATTGAATAATAATATCCCTGGTATTACTTCATTTACAAGTTTTACAAAGTGAATTTTACGTTTATCAGCATTATGGTATCCAGCTGGTTTCAGGAACTTTTGGAAAATCAACTTTTGTGGCATCATGACTAGCTTCCAACCTCTACACTTTTTATTATGTCTTGTATCATGATTTACTGTTCTATTTGAGTCAAAATCCCACATTTCAGGTTCAGAAGGATTTGCTTCCTGGACTCTCACTTTAGAGCTGAAAACTTTCTCCCATGGGTCCAACGTCTCTTCTTCAGCATTGCATTTAACTGGCAACTGTTCTGTTGTTGTCCTTGTATATCCTTTTAGATCTGCAGTGGGCTGGGGCTTTGTCAAGTTCTTTTGTAAACTGTTCCTTTTCTTTCCTTTAACCACTCCTTTGTTTTCTTTTTTCTTTTACAGCTTACAATTTTGGCATATTTTAGCCTTTTAGTACTACTATCATCAAGGGCCCCAAGAAATTTTGCTTTTATCTCATAAGGAGATGAAATACGTTGGTTCCTTGCCCTAGGAATTTTTGATTTTATTTCAGAAGATGATGGAATGCATTGGTTCTTCGCTTTGTCCATAAAGTTCTCAACTATCATAGTCATCAGATTATTACTTTCAGCAAAATATCTTTTGACAGATATTAATTCCTCATACACCATAAACAGAAACCCATATAGTACAGCAGAATTGCAGTTCAGGTTACAGTTCAACTCCTTTATTGGTATATGTTGTGAATGATGTTTAGAGGATGATGGTTCTGCTGGCTTACCACGAGCTAATTCAGTAAGCTGCTTTTGGAAAAACTTCTCAAAACACGTATCTTTGTTGTTTGCATTAGTCATTGACTGAGGAGTAGGGGTCTTAATTTCTGAGCTTTCATTTCTGTCAGTTGTTATTTGAAGATTAACAGGATGTCTCTCCTCTGTTGCAACCTGCAAAGGGTATTTTGATATGTCCAACAAAGATTTTAACTTCCTCTCAGCTTGTTGCATCATCTTAGCACTGACATAATCATAAACAGGTGTTTCATTAGTGTCAGCAGAACTCAGTTCCAAGGCTAAGTTAGGTGTAGCAATAGGACTTATGAAATCCTGTGTGAGGCCTTTAAGGTCCAAGGTCCAATCTAGATTGGAATTTGGAGTGTATATTGGGTCCTTGCCCTCAATATCCTCCGTATCCACCATATCCTCTTTCTTAGGAGCAAAAAACTGAGTAATTTTTGATTGCTGCTGCTTATTCTTAGATTTCAGGGGAATGCTTTCAAACACAGGGGTAATGCCAAGATTTTTATAACCTTTTCTAGTTATCATATCTACACCTCCAACATAAACCAGAACTCTTCTTGCCAGGTGTTCGCTTAATCAACCCCAAACACCAATACGCCAAGGCACCAAAACACTTAGAGCTCTCCAGAGTTCATATGACATTCACTCTGAGTTGTTAGAACTATTGAGAGTTATTTTAGTCTTGCCGATAAAGGGAGAAACAAAACTGGCAGATGAAGAGAAACACCCCCTGATTCAAGGCCAAAGCTTGTTTTAAAAAACAAAAGCTTGCAGAAATGGCATTAAAGCCGTTCTCAGTTCTCAGGAAGTCTCACTCCACTTGATAAAGCTGGCCTCCAGGGTGAAGCAAAGATAGCAACAATTAAAAATATTGTAAAGGACTAAGTATGGATTGCCTAAAATGCTGTAAAAATATTTATAAAATACTATAAAAACATGCACAGGGAGATACGTGAGAGGAGAGCCGACGACCTGCCTCTTCCCGGATCCACGATAACAGCACAGTCCCCAGAAAACACAATGGTTCAGCAGCACCAAGCAGCCTTCCAGTAAAACTATACTTATCCAGTGAACGGCGTAATCAGTGGTAGAAAGGATAGAAGAGTAAATAAATTAATTATCACCAGAAATTCGGCAGAGAGCCATAAACTGTTGAAGCAGCAACACCACCGTCAAGCTTGAGGAAGTGAACAATAACAATAAAAACTTTGTAGCAGTTGAGCTTCTTTGTGATAATTAATAGAGATTTTTAAAAACTCCTTGTAGCAGATAAAATTTAGGATTAAAACTCTGTTTAAAACTCTGTTGTAGCAATTAAAATTTAAAAGATTAAAAGGGAGTGGAGCAGAGCTCGACACAGACGCTATTCCTCCCTCGGCCGAAAAGAGGAATATGGACGATGAAATGGATTGGCCAGATGAAGAAACCCTTTAATTTGAAAGATATGAACTGTAGAAAAAGGAAGACCTTCCAGAGGTTATCAATTCATAGCGTCTGCAGCAACAGTATATAAGAACACAAAGCTGAGATATTAAACCTCAGTTGAGCCCAAAAAATATACAAATGTCCTAAACTGCCAGTCAAGAGTCAGTACATAGGATACTTGCTCATTAAAAAATTGGATTATTTGTATTAAAATTGCAGCAATTATTTATAAATGAGCACGTGTGTGTGTGTGTTGTTGTTGTTGTTGTTGTTGTTGTTGTTGTTGTTGTTACAGTTGTGACCGACTCTTCGTGACCCCATGTCCATGGAGTTTTCTTGGCAGGAATACTGGAGTGGTTTGCCAGTCCCTACTCTAGCCGCCTACAGCACCTGGTATTTCCAGGTGGTCTCCCATTCAAGTCCTAACCAGGGCCAACCCCGCTTAGCTTCTGAAATTAGGTGAGATTGGATGTGTTTACATATGATTTTATGCAAATCTGTATCCTTTCTTGTTTTCACTTTTTACAGGGATTATGTATAGTGTCAATGCTGCTACATCATCCCAGCCCTATGCAGGGCATGAGTAAAGTGGATAGAGGGAAGCTCTTCGCCCTCTCACAAAATACCAAAACTAGGGGACATACACTCAAATTATGGGCTGGGAGAGTAAGAACAGACAAAAGAAAATAATTTTTCACCCAGCACGTTGTTAGTCTGTTGAATTACCTGCCACAGGATGTGGTGATGGCATCTGGCCTGGATACCTTCAAAAGGGGATTGGACAGATTCCTGCAGAAAAAGTCCATCACAGGTTACAAACCATGATGGAGATGTGTAATCTCCAGGCTTAAAATTGGGGTACTTCAAGGGCCAGATGCAGGGGAGTGGTATCAGGAGAGAGATATCTAGTATCATGCACTCCCAAACACATCTGGTGGGGCCACTGTGAGAGACAGGAAGCTGGACTAGATGGGCCTTTGCCCTGATCCAGTATGGCTCTTCTTATGTTCTTATGTTATGTTCTATGAAGCATGTTTTCCCAATTGCAGAAAACTTCTTTTACTTTATTAGGTACAAAATATTCCATGTTAATTGGGAATCACAATTGTTGTGTGTTTTTTAATCATAGGGTAAAGGAAGATAATTGAATGCTTCTCTTTGATTGTGGCCAAGTGAAAACTGCCAGCGGGTCACAGGAAAAGGTTTTATCATTAACCAGATTGAAAAGCGACCATGTACTTTTAAAGTGGGAATGAAAGATTTCTAAATCACCTTATTTCTTGACAAAAGGAAGTCTCAAAACTGCTTTTTGAACTAACATCCTTTCAAGTCATGGATTGACCAGCTAAAGGACCGTTTACAGTGTATAAAATGGATAAAAGCTACATCAGTGATTCTAACTAGAGATGGGCACGACTCGGGAAAATGACGTTTTCGAGTTGTCGTGTGTCGGAGGCAGTCCGTTTCGGCTCGTTTCCGTTTTTCGCGAAATTTCGCAAAAATTAGTCGGTTCGTTTTTTCGTTTTTTCATTGTCGTTAGTACTGGTTTGGGGGGGTAGCGGGCTCCTGGAGGGAGCTGCAGGAGTCAGCCAGAGCCACAAGTGACGGACTGGCAGACTCTTTGTACCCGCTGTGTCTCACGTACTTGCATGTAGTGCAATGCAAGTAGATCTGGCTTAGGGTTAAGACGGGTTAGCGGAACGGCTAGGGTTAGGCTAGTTACGGGTGAGGTTAGGGTGAGTATTGGGGTGCATCTGGGTGCCTCTCTGACCCACTTAGAAGGACAGTGTACTGGCGTATGGGTTAGGCTTAGGGTTCGGGTTTGGGCTACGATTAGTGGGCTGTTTATGCCCGATTGGCACATCCCAGAAGTCTCTGTGGTCAACCTGGCCAAGTGGCCATGCGATTGGTGGAAAATTTGCATGGTCCACTCCCATGGGCGAGCCCATCATTGCGAATGTGCAGGTGTAAAAAAATAAAATAAAATAAAATAAAATAAAATAAAATAAAATCAACGGAGACTTTTTTTGCAAGAAAAACCCACTGCTGCTACTGTAAAAATTCAAGTATTTAAAATAGCTAATTTTCGCATGTTTCTGTGGTGCTTTGGTGGGGTTTTGGGCAACGATTTCAAAAAAAATATTGCGGTCGCCATTTTGGATCCCCCGCACTGCATGGCAAATGGATGCGCCCTCCCAGCCTGGTACAGTCAGCAAAACCTGGCCATGCGATTGGTGGAATGGCTCCAAAACTTTGCATGGTCCACTCCCATGGGCGAGCCCATCATTGCGAATGCGCAGGTGTAAAAAAATAAAATAAAATAAAATAAAATAAAATAAAATAAAATAAAATAAAATAAAATAAAATCAACGGAGACTTTTTTGCAAGAAAAACCCACTGCTGCTATTGTAAAAATTCAAGCATTTAAAATAGCTAATTTTCGCATGTTTCTGTGGTGCTTTGGTGGGGTTTTGGGCAACGATTTCAAAAAAAATATTGTGGTCGCCATTTTGGATCCCCCGCACTGCATGGCAAATGGATGCGCCCTCCCAGCCTGGTACCAGCAGCGCAGCAGTAGCAATAGCCAAGGAGAGGGGGGCGGGGAACCCCCCCCAATAAAACACCCTTCTGGCCTGGTAGGTGCCCTCAGACAGTTTTCGCCTACTTTTAGGGCCGGGAATCGGTTTTGTTTTTTTACTTTTAAAAACTTTTTTTCTGTGCCGCTTGGCATTGCGCGATCGCCGCGATGCAAGTAACGAGCACGACAAATCAGACCAAATTGTTCGTTCGTCGGTTCGCGCTCGAATTCTGGTGGAGTAATTCCCGTTACCGTTTCCGTAGAGTAACGGATACGAGTAACGGAAACGGAAACGGGAATACCGCTAACTCATGCCCATCTCTAATTCTAACAATAAAACACCTTCTAAAATGTGATATGTGGTTGATTTTTCTTTGCAGTACTACCCTAAACAATTACCTACTAAAAGCTCAGAATGAATGAAAAGAGTATACAAGAATAATAAAATTAAAGAGTAGCTTTGTTGATCAGATAATTTATATCATTCCAACAAATAAAGCACAAGCTAAACAGGCTATTATATATACAGTGTATCAAAAACTCTCCAGTTTATAAAAGTGGGATATTGAACTTCTATAGACATGTGAAAAAATGCAGGAAATGGACCAATATTCCTGTTTAATATTGTGTCTGTATTGCCATTGGGAAAAGATGCCAAGTTTTGCGTACCATTCACAATGTGAGTTCCATTCACTCAATTGGGTTAACTCTAGATGCAAGTTACTTTAGTGAAATAAGACCATTCTACAGGTGATACCTTTATAGGCCACTAATAAAATAAGGTAAAAATCACTGCAAGCTTTCAAGGGCAATGCCCCTTTTTTCAAAGCAAGTACCTGTGGGGATTCCATACCCCAACAGACTCTGAACCCCAGTAACTTGGCAGCACTGAGGATCATCCTTAGGCCCTGTGCAGGCATGTTCAGAGAGCAAGCAGGAAAGCCCAGTGCGTGGTTAAGCTGACCCTGAGCTGACCTCACTCAGGAGGCCAGAAAATCAAGGGCATTCCAGGATATCAGGACACAGCTGACCTGTGACTGAGCCCAAAACTTCCTTTCCTCTGTTTCCTTATCAATAACTCCTCACTAGCTAAGTATGTTCCTCCAGATAAGGTGCATTTCTCCCTCCCGCCAATGGAATGCATTACCTTATTTCCTCTGTCCATTCCCATTGTGTGTACTTGTTTACTCTTATCAATAAAGGTGTTGGTCCCAGGCAGCTTTCACACACACACACACACACACACACACTCAGCTCATGAAGACACGCTCACACACACACACACACACACACACACACACACACACACACACACACACACAGCTCACAGAGAGACACACAGCCTGGGACCAGAGATGGTTGTACCCCAAACTCTGTGTATGCATAATTAATAATGCTACAAGTACCAAAAGTCCAAACATGGCAAAAAATATGTGATTTGCCAAAAGACCATTATTGAAGTTCTTGGCAAGATGATGTTGTTTCCCAGGCTATCTTCTTAGATGGGGCAGGAAGCATCAGGGTGGTTGTAAAGGCTGCATCTACTGGTTGCAGTCTTGCCCTCTGGTGTTGACAGTTCATGTGCCTCGACTCTCAACATAAACTCTCACTAAAAATAAAATGACAAGATATGGGAAAGAAGGATGAGAGGAAAGAGATGTCGTTTTATGACTGTCTCCTTTATATTCTAATCACTGTAGTTTTTTTTAAAAAAAATCTGCACTAATGAGAGAGAGCTGTTGAATAAATTTATGCCAGGAGAGATTAAGTGTTTGTTATTTTTATCAAATCCTTTTCTAAAAACTGAAACAGTATTAAAATTACCATGGTAGCATCTGAAAGGCATTTTGGAGAGGGGGACATGGGGAGGCTTAATCCCCCAATCTGAAATATATTTATTATTTTAATATCTACAGAGAGACACACTGTGCTATTGTGGTGAGCTCCATGCACACAAATTATGCTAGCCTGTTACTGTGCAGCTCTGATACACACACACACACACACACACACACACACACACACACACACACACACACACACACACACACACACAGATTCCTGCAGAGACTCTTGGGGAGAGTGTGGCATGTACCTTTCAGGCAAGTGACTGATCTGCCAAAATGTATGTACACATACAAATGATGCTTCTAAGGCACAAAACATTGCTTGTTTGTTTCTATATGATGGGTACAAGTGCTGGGGAAGGTATTGTCTTTTTCTGGGTGAGAAAGAAAGGAAAACACTGTTTTAAAGGCACTGCTTGCCATTTGAAGTTTATATGGCTTGCTAAGCACATCCAATCTCGCCAGATTTCGGAAGCTAAGCAGGGTCGGGCCTGGTTAGTACTTGGATGGGAGACCACCAGGGAATACTAGGTGCTGGAGTAGGAACTGGCAAGCCACTCCCGTATTCCTGCCAATGAAAACTCCATGGGCATGGGATCACGAAGAGTCGCTCGTGACTGTAATGACATAACACACACACGTGCACTGTCAAATTGCTTCTGACTTATGATGACCTTCATAGAGTTTTCAGAGTATGTGGGATATTTAAGGAGTGGTTTTAGCAGTGCTGTCCAATGCCCGATGGGCTTTCTTGGCCAAGTAAGGATTAAAATCCCATCCACTTGAGACCTACTCCATAATTCTATCCATATACTACACAAGGAGCTCAAATGTTTTATCGGCGCTTGCCTTTTCAAAAAGTATTGCAAACCTATTGTCTGATCAATCAGCATGCCTTTTTCTTGGTTGGGTGATCAAAAGTCAAATAAATAAATGTGTTGTCTCTCAGGCAAAGACTACTTTAATAATTGAGACTGTATAAAGTAACAGTGGGCAACTGTAGCCAAGTATTCATGGACTGCAATACACATTCCATTAACCTTTACTTTTGGCTAGTCTGATTTGGCCTGATGGATTTTGCAGTCCAACAGTACTCAAATGCCACAAAGCTGGTCGCAGAAGATATCCATGGTTTCATTTTTAGGTATATTTCCGACATCAAGTCAAACGTTCCCTGTGCAACAAGAGAGAATAATTTAGAATAACGCTTAATGCATGGTTTCAAAACGTTAGAATCCTAAAAACGAACAACAGAAAGTCTGAATGGACAGGTTCCTTTTTAAATAGACACTCCAGGCCTGGAAACAACAGACAAAAATCTATTTTGCAACTTGTCAACAAGTGCTTGATTGACTTCTACCCAGCAGGGGCCCAGAAATGTGTTTCCTGAAGAATAATGCATTCAGCAGAGCACATTAATGGGAGTAGGGGAGAGAATCCGTTCAACCTCAATCATCACAGCATTTGCTTCCTGATATCCTTCTCATTCCTTTCCACATTGTTGTGATGGTGGTAAGGAGGCAGGGGATGGGATTGAGCTGTCCATTTTAATTTCCGCTTTCTACCTAAAAAGCTGCAATGAATGGAATAAACTGATGTGCAAATTACCTCTTGGAACTGTCCTCTGTCTTTGCAGGCAGAGAAATAATGGCAGGGATACTTTCATCAAATTTCTACAGAGAGAACAACCTCCCCCAGAGGTGGAGTTTTGCATTAACAGGGACAATTATGGATGTTGAAGGGAAGGGCCAAGGCTGATTTACATCTATTTATCCTTTTAATATACGCAGACAGACCCACACTGTTGTAGTGGTGCATTCTATGTATGCAGCTTATGCTCATTCATTGGCATTCAATGGCATCCTTCAGTCTTGAAAGACTATGGTATCATGCCTGGAGTAGAGATCCTAAGAACAACACCTAGTGTGACTAAATAGACCAATTCGGGAATGGCAGTCTCTACCGCACTGGGGGCAGATGTATTCTGTTTCTTGCCTGGTCCCTGCCTCTTTTCCTCTGCCTGTTGGACAAATGCCTCTTCAAATTTATGTAGACCATGCTGTATCTCTTGCCTCCAGACACTGCGATCGGAGGCCAGGGTTTCCCATCTGTTGAAGTCCATTCCCAAGGTCTTCAGGTCCCTCTTACAGATATCCTTATACCGCAGTCTGGTCTCCCTCTGGGGCACTTTCCCTGCATTAGTTCTACGTATAGAAGATCTTTTGGAATCTGGCCATCATAAGAACATATGAACATAAGAAGAGCCATGCTGGATCAGGCCAAAGGCCCATCTAGTCCAGCTTCCTGTATCTCACAGTGGCCCCACCAGATGCTTTTGGAAGCACATGAGACTAGATATCTGTCTCCTGATGCCACTCCCCTGCATCTGGCCCTTGAAGTACCCTGGTTTAAGCCTGGAGATTACACATCTCCATCATGGTTTGTAACCTGTGATGGACTTTTCCTCCAGGAATCTGTCCAATCCCCTTTTGAAGGCATCCAAGCCAGATCCATTCTCACAACGTGTCCAAGCCAGCGTAGGCGTCCCTGTTTCAATAAAGTGTACATGCTAGGAATTGCAGCTCGATTCAGGACTATGCTATGCTATGCAGCTTATGCTACCATGCCACTATACAGTTGTGCCCCTCTTCTCCCCCCCACAAACACATCCTAAGGAGTCTCTAGGTAACCATAGCAGGGCTTCTTTCTCCCCCAAGGATTGTGGGCTTTTATGTCATTGCAACTCAATTCAATTCCTTTCTTAATGGTCAACAAATCAGAAAATAATCATTATAGCAACTACTAGGTTGATAGCCTGGCTGCCGATTGGCGTCCATCAAAATCACAGCTTGGGAAATTTACTACCCTGGCATAAAAATTGCAGAATTCCCCAGCTGACATGGCTACCAACTGTCCTATGAGGGAACTTTTCTCGGCTACGGTATGTGCGAAATATTGAGGACTGAGCCTAATTCCAGGGCATTCTGATTGGGCACCAGCCTTCAAGCAGCAAGAATTTGTTGATGTTTCTGTTTTGAGAACAGATACCGCATTGTTAGTCTGTGGAACTCCCTGCCACAGGAGGTGGTGATGGCATCTGGCCTGGATGCCTTCAAAAGGGGATTGGACAGATTCCTGGAGGAAAAGTCAATCACAGGTTACAAACCATGATGGAGATGTGTAATCTCCAGGCTTACAACTGAGGTACTTCAAGGCCAGATGCAGGGGAGTGGTATCAGAGACAGATATCTAGTCTTGTGTGCTCCCAGATGCATCTGGTGGGGCCACTGTGAGATACAGGAAGCTGGACTAGATGGGCCTTTGGCCTGATCCAGCATGGCTCTTCTTATGTTCTTAGTCCAGCCTGTGTCAAGGAGGCCAACGTGGGGAATCAAACTCCCAACATCTGGATCTGCAGCTGGAGAACTACACTTTCTCACCAGCAAACTGAAGAGAAGGACCTACTCCGCATCCAAACGCTCTTGATGCCAGGGAGATGTATGGACTTGGGAATCACCTACAAAGGATGTCTTTACCACTCATATCCCTCAAAGGATTTGAAGCTTCCCCCTCCTCTTCACACTGCAGTTTTCTTAGCATTGAACAACCACCTGTGACAGCACCTGTGACAGCAAAGACACCAGATGACATCCATTTTGGATCATTCTTGAGAGCTAAAGAATAGAGGAAATACCCACCGACCCCACCCCCACCCCACACACTAGAAATCTGGAGTGTGCCTACCACTGACAGGATCTTCTCCCTTGTGGCAACAGGATTGTGCTACACAGTTGGCCTGGCATTACCTCTAAAATATTTTAGATGCAAGCAAACTCTGTTTATTTCTGCATGGTTTTGTGTCTATTTTAATTAGAGATTAGAACTGTTACTTTGGGGCGGGGTACATCTCTCATGCTAGCAGAGGGATTTGGGCAGTCAATGAAAACAAACACAGTTTCTCCTATCTCTGATTTTAATTATGGCTGCTCTTATTTGTTGACAAAGATTGGTATGCTAATTCTTTAGTGCTGCTTTGAATTACTATAATATTCAATGTGAAATTCCATTAATAATTTTTCAACTTCTATAAAATTCCATCAATCTTTGATAAAAGAGAAAAATGTAGATTTCCATCCTCCCCCCCCCCAAAAAAAATAAATAATGCTGAACTGAAATAACATTTTTAAAGGGCTTTAAAGTATTAAAATATTTCCTAGGATCCGATATAGGTATTCACATTGGTATGGAAATCAAGGCTTTATTCTTTTCCACCTACTACAAAAAAGGAACGCATATTCAAAAAAGTTATTTAAGGGTTGAGTTTTCTTTGTCTCTCAATAATAAAGGTTTCCGCTTTTGTATCTTGAGGGACTCCTGCCGAAGCTGCCAACTATTCGTCATTCTAATTTATATCATGCATGAAACACAAGCTATACATTTTCCCCAAATCCCTTGTCAAAAAGTAGGTTTGATTTGGAAGTTTTCAAAAGGTTTCCCTTTGTTGTCACCTCGGTTGAAAGAAGAAAAAAGCTCTGATCGTTATGCATATGACTTCTGGCCTCCTCACTTGCTATATTTTTATGTCAGAAGATAATTGAATCTCTGTGGGCTATTCTACATTACAGTCATTAAATTAAAGTCATTTAATGGAAGTGAATTTGTGGCATTCTGGTCTTTCAGATCTTTACTACGCACACCTAGTAATGAACATTGGGGAAAGAGGCAAAATCAGCTTTAGAATAGGTTCTAGGACGGTACAGCTTGGTACAGCTTTTAATCGCTCGCATGTGGAAAAGTAGAACAGATCAGCTACTGGCGCATGTATTTCTATCACTAGAAGTTTCCACTTGCCATAAGTGTGCAGGGTTACCACTATTTGGCTTGGGAGGGGCACTCTAAATAATGGAGTGAATTCTGCCACATCACTTCTTTTTAGAGAAATACAATCTTTCCTTTGTCCTAATGGAGCAGAGTAAGCCTGAATGTTTCTTGTTTTGTTTTTTCATAGCATGACCCAAGAATCCATAGTAGTCAAAAACAAGATAAAATCCTTCCCCGGAGTGGGTGGCAATTATACCACACTGTCTAAGTCTTCTCTATAAGACAAGTTGTTCCAGACTTCTTTTTCCAAACAAAGTGAGGAAATGTAGGTCACCAACACTCACCCTAGTGATGTTATTGGTTTTAAAAGTGTGCCAGCCAAAACAGAGTATAGGTTGTGTGCTCTCTTATAAAGTGGAACAAAATTTCCAAAATGTCATTCACTTTTGATTATTCAAACACAATTAAACAAAATATGCCACCAATGTCATTGCCATTCTTCTTGTTTGCTTGTATGTTGGAATACACGAATACACAAACCTCAAAGAATTGCCTTAGTTGCCCATGAACACATAAGAACATAAGAACAGCCATGCTGGATCAGGCCAAAGGCCCATCTAGTCCAGCTTCCTGTATCTCACAGTGGCCCCACCAGATGTGTTTGGGAGCGCATGAGACTAGATATCTGTCTCCTGATAGCACTCCCCTGCATCTGGCCCTTGAAGTACCCTGGTTTTAAGCCTGGAGATTACACATCTCCCTCACGGTTTGTAACCTGTGATGGAGTTTTCCTCCAGGAATCTGTCCAATCCCCTTTTGAAGGCATCCAGGCCAGATGCCATCACCACATCCTGTGGCAGGGAGTTCCACAGACTAACAATGTGCTGGGTCAAAAATATTTTCTTTTGTCTGTTCTTACTCTCTCAGCCCTCAATTTGAGTGCATGTCCCCTAGTTCTGGTATCTGTGAGAGGGAGAAGAGCTTCCCTCTATCCACTTTACTCATGCCCTGCCCCCTCAGGCGCCTTTTTTCCAGACTGTAAAGAGCCCCAAATGTTTTAAACCTTTCCTCATAAGGGACGTGCCCCAGCCCAGTAATCATTTTAGTCGCTCTCTTCTGCACCTTTTCCAGTTCCACTATGTCTTTCTTGAGATGCGGTGACTAGAATTGTACACAATACTCCAGGTGCGGCCTTACTATTGTTTTGTATAACGGCGTTATAATGTTGGCTGTTTTATTTTCAATCCCCTTTTTGATAATCCCTAGTAGAGATGGGCACGGAACGAACAATTTTTCATTTTCAACGAAACAACAAACGAAATTTGTCCCTAAAATGAAACGAAACAAACAGAAACGTGGGGATTTTGGTCGTGCGTTTCGTTTCCGTTACTGTGATGAAGTGAGCGGCTTTAAATGCTAAAAAATCATTAAAAATTGGAATAAATGGTAATGAAACGGTAATGAAATGGTAACAAAATGAAAACGAATTTTTTGAAACATTTCACGAACAGCGGAAACGAACCGAAACGGACCTCTAAACGACAAACGACAAACGAAACTCCATTTTTTCTAATCGTGCCCATCTTCTAATCGTGGCCTTCTTCACCGCTGCCACACATTGGGTAGACACCTTCATGGAGTTGTCCACCAACACACCAAGATCTCTTTCCTGATCCGTCACGGATAACTCAGAGCCCATGAGTTGATAGATCAAGTTTTGATTTTTTGCCCCAATATGCATTACTTTACATTTGGCTACGTTAAAACACATTTGCCATTTCGCAGCCCATTCCCCCAGTTTGGAGAGATCCTTCTGGAGCTCTTCAGAATCTTCTCTGGTTTTTACCACATGGTGCTAATACCTGCTATGTCATCTCTATTTGATTCTCTATCCTCTCCAACCTCATTCCATGGGGATGAGGTGTTCCGAACTGGATGTCACTCACATACCACATTATCCAAAAGAATTGACCGTGTGGACACCTCCCTCTTAAACATTTCCCCTCCTTCATCAGAATTGATTGGCTGTTTGCATCAATATTTTGCTATGCATTTCTTATTAAATGGGACCTAAAACTTGTGAGCTTGGCATTTGGCAGTGACACTGGTCCGGAAACTTCAGATTGGATACACACTTGGGCTTAGTCCTGATTTACAATATTTAGGTCTCTTTGGTGTCAGTGGACCTACACAAATTATGGCTAAACCTGAATCCAACCCTGGGTTATTTATTAACTTTTAGTAAGATGCTTCCAATTCAGTTAATCCCACTTTTAGTCGGAAAAACAATGAAAATATTATCCGTTTCAAAATTATATGGGTTAAAATATTTTTATGTCTTCTGTGATGCAGTTTCTTTGGTGATGGAAGATGAGGTAACATTTGTTTCTGTTCAGAAAAGATGCCGTGTGGCACACTGCACAAACATGTTGAGGAAAATGCATTTGCAACACAAGTTATGATTTCTTAGTGTGCAGCTTCCATGTGAAGAAAAATGTACACTACAACCTTTCGTTTGCTCTCAGAGAACATCTTCTGTCTCTCCACAGTGACTGCATCTGAACCACTTCTCAGCTCCAGTTTGAAACTATGCATAAAACCATTTGATGTTCTATGTAGGCTGACTCTTGCACCTGGACCCGTTTTGTGTTTCTAAATATAAACACATTATGCTCAGGGTTTGTATTAATTCACTTATTGTAGTATTCAAGTTCCCGGACTCAATTTAATTTAAGTTTATATTAATGGGATAATAATGCTAATTAACCCACATAGGCTTTCAAGTTTTGGTTTTGTAGGGAGAGAGAGAGAGAGAGAGAGAGAGAGAGAGAGAGAGAGAGAGAGAAGTAAAGAAAAATGCCTCCTTTCTTTTAGGTTTGTAGTGCAACCCAAGGTAATATCCTAGGGGCTTAGTGTGGGTCTGTCTGCAGAACTGAAAGAGACCTTGAGGGTTATTGGATCTGCCAAAGCACGAAACCCAGGCCCAAGCCTCTCTGATGGATATCCAAGAAAGAGGGTGCCTGTGTGTTGAGATTTCAGAGCATGATTATGGGAATCAGAACTGTGCTCTGTGCAAACCCAAATTCTAAATTCCTCTCAGTAAGTACAATAGGCTACTTAGTTTTCTTATTTTATCTTTGGTTGTTCCTTAGCACTTCTTTACCTTTACCTATTGCATTTCAGGCTTTGCTCATTTATCGGAATTGACTTCCACATCTAAAACACCTTTTTCTCTTGGGTAATGTATAACATTTCCCCATGTGGAAGGCTATATTTTGGTCTAAATTTGTTAGACTGAAAATTCAGGGCCTTCCCATACCTGGGAATAACCCAAGGAGATAACCGTGCAGTTGTGAAACTGTAATTTTGGGCTGGGAAAGTGGGGGTCGTCTTATACATGGGGTGTCTAATAGATGGGGAAATGCTGTAGCCTTTCTTTTCCTATTCTTGTGTGTGTGTGTGTGTTGTGTCGTTACAGTCATAACTGACTCTTCGTGACCCCATGTCCATGGAGTTTTCTTGGCAGGAATACTGGAGTGGTTTGCCAGTTCCTACTCCAGGCGCCTACAGCACCTGGTATTCCCTGGTGGTCTCCCATCCAAGTACTAACAGAGCTGACCCTGCTTAGCTTCTGAAATCAGGGGAGATCGGATGTGCTTAGGGCATCTAGGCAGCTTTTCCTATTCTTATGTAAGATAAAAAATATATATTTCCAATTTGGTGTGGTCCTAAATTTAAGGAGTGGCCCTGTCACCAGATGGGCTGTATATAAATATAATGAATGAGTGAATGAATGAATGAATGAATTGATAGGAACCCCGTGGCGCAGTAGTTAAGTGCCTGTACTGCATGTAAAACTGTGCTCACGACCTGGGGTTCAATCCCAGGTAGCTGACCCATGGTTGACTCATCCTTCCATCCTTCCAAGGTGGGTAAAATGAGGACCCAGCTTGCTGGGGGAGAGGCAATGTAGAGCCTGCATACTGTAATTAAAACTGTAAACTGCACAAAGACTTCTTGAAGTGGTATGGGGCGGTATATAAGCAGAACACTTTTTTGAATGAATGAATGCTTAACCACTTGATTTTGGTACCACAGACTTTCCTGTAATTGGTATCATTTGAAACTGAGTTTTTCTCTTCCTTGCCAAGCAGGTATTAGCACTGAAAGGAAATCACTAGACTTGTTGGGTGCTAGTCAACTTAGACTACCAAATGTTTCCCCAAGGCTGTTTGGACATCTGTGGAGTTCTGGGTAGCAACCTGATGTGATCTTGTGTGTGCACATACAGGGAAACCTGGTGCCACCCCTAGTTTTTTGGGGGGCTGCCACTACAGCTAGAAACATGTGCATGTCAGGGCATGTGGTCTCAGTTCCTTTTTAAAAATCACACGCCTGGAAGGAAACATCTGGCAGAACTGATGCAAGAAACAGAACAGAACTGATGCAAGAAAGCTCTGGAGAACGGACATGTGATGTGGTGATCTGCTGTGCTCTGCTGTGGGTGGGGCTCACAATGCATCTCTCCCATAAGCCACTTTCAGAAATTAAGAGTTATTTATACCATTTGATTTTCTGGATTTTTTTCTCTAATTATCCTACATTTTGCTGCCGTATTACAGATAGGTCAGAAATGGCAAGACAACGTCCGGTCCCCCAGAGGTCAAGAGTGTCAGTTTTGCTTCTAAGCAGAAGTGTCACTCTTTAAATGCTCAAAGGGAAATGTGAAAGCAGAGAAACAAATTAACAGAGGAAGAACTGTGAGCACAAGTTCAGGACATCAATTATTTAAGAACTTGTTGCCACAAGTGCAAAAATAAGGTACCAGTTTAGACTGCACAGCTGCCAAGGTCATTTCTTGGCTGCCACAGGGGGATTTGAGCACTTCCGAGGCCCGCATAGCCCAAACAAAACTGACTAGAAAACATACACAGTGCTTAATGAGCAAACCACATCTCATCTGAAAAGCCAACCCTAAATGGCTTCTTTAATTATATATTGCATACATTCTCTTTATGCCCTGTCAACAGGATTCCCCTGCATGACAGAGAAGAGGGAATATGTGGGGAATAGCTATAGCGTAGAAGGAATCCTTTGGGGATTTGGTCTGTAGGAAGTAAGCATTTCTCGTTAAGAAAATGATCATAAGGGCAATGTGGAGCTTTATTCCTTCATAGGTCTGAAAAACTGGAAACTGCCAATGACGGCATTTGGAGAAAATACTAAAGTACTTACAAAAAGGGCAGTAGCAATATTTTAACATCCACTCTGAAACTACATAAATGAGAAAGGAATATAAAAATCAGATTGCAAAGCAGAATTAAATATGTTTCTCATTGAGACTAGCTTAAGCCAACTACAGCATTGGTGGCTGAAAGGTGAGTTTACACAGCCAAACAAAAAAGCAAAGTGTGTTGCTTGCAGATGGCCCCATAGCATTTAATTGGATGCATAGGGCATTTATTTTACATTACCATCTTTAATGTGTCCACTTGAGAATCTTTCCATAGTTTAAAGTCAAGCCAACATTCCAAATAATGCCTGGAGGTCATAAAACATCATACCCTCTTGAACATGCCCTGTCATTTCTGATTTTGGAAGATAAGCAACATTAGTACTTGGATGGGAGATCATTAATATACCATTGATCTGCTGGTATGCTAGAAAAACAATCCGTGTGGAAACCCCACAGAGTCACAAACATTGGCTAGATGGACTAATAGGCAGATCCCCATGTGGTCAAGTTGTGATATCAACCAAAATATGGTAACAGTAGGATGGGTGCATTAGCATCTCCTAAAAATAGGACCTTCACTCTCAAAAGAAGAGGACAAAAGGGCAAAGAGAACATGTGGATATACTAATGCAGTGGTTCTCAACCGATGGGACCCCAGATGTTCCTGGACTGGAACTCCCAGAAATCCTGGCCAGCTCAGCTAGTGATAAAGACTTCTGGGAGTTGCAGTCCAGGAACATCTGGGGACCCACAGGTGGAGAACCACTGCCCTAATGTATGCACATAGACACCTTTACAAATAATACTAGTGTGCCATCAAGTTGATTCCAACTTATGAGAACCCCTTCCAGGGTTTTCTAGGCACAAAATACTCAGAAGTGGTTTGCCATTTCCTTATTCAGTGGTGAGGGAGTCTGGTATCATGCAGCTTCCCCATAGCTACCCAGACTGGCTCATTTCCGCAGAAGACCCAGTGGAGAATTGAACTCTCAACCTATGGCCCCACATCTACATACCTCCACCACTGAGCTACCCAGCCATCTAGAAATGGCTACTGTGGTAATGCATACATGTAGAAGCACATTTATATAGAAACAAAACCTATCACCCTATACTGAGGAAGACTGTGAGGTGATCAGCATGCTTCCTTAGCTAACTGTAGAAGGGAAGCTCCATTTACTCCTACTTCTCTAGATCAACAAGTTCACCTATGTTGGTAGAATCATAGCAACCGCAGTTTCCCCTGCAAGATGCCCGATCGGGTGAGGGAAATCACAGGGTTTCAAAACTATTTTTGACACCCCAAGTTCAGATCAGCTAGCGTATGGGGCTTCGGGTGGCAAAAAAAGTTTAAAAATCCCCTGGTTTCCCCCCACCTGATCAGGAGCAGGTAAAGCGCGGAATTTTTAAACTCCTTTTTTTTTTGCTGTCAAAGCCCTTCATGCCGGCTGATTGGCACTTTGGGAGGCAAAAAAAAAGCACCCACCAGCAGGGCCCTGCGCTTCAGCTGGTTAAAAACAAAAAGCACCAACCGACAGGCCCCGAGATCCAGCTGGTCGGCACTAGTAAAAAAAAAAAAAGCGGCATCCAGCTGGCAGAGCCCTGACAGTTGTGAAAAAATAAATAAATGAAAAACAAAAATTAAAATGAAACAAAACCGAAACAAAATGAAACCACCCAAAATGAAAAACGAAATGAAACACCATTTTGGTGTTTTGTGCCCATCTTTAATTGTAATCCATATCAAGTCACAAAGTAGGTAGTCTGTCATTCAGGGAAAGCTTGCCTGAAGAGGAAGGTCTTTGCCTGCTTCCAGAAAGACAGCAGAGATGGGACTCCAGTGGGAGGAAGTTCCAAAATCTTGGACCAGCATCAGAGAAGGCCCGTTCATGTGTTCTTATGAGGTGCACCTGTGAAAGTGGCAAGATGGAGAGAAAGGATCCCAACTTTTCATGGAAAAGCAACTAAGAAACCAAGGTAGCATTTATAAGATGACTTTTCTCATTTCATTTTGATAACAACCCTGAGAGACAGCCTGGGCCAGGGGCAGAGAAAACATGGGGGTTATTAAAATTAAAATATCGAGCCCCAGATGTCGTTTTTTTAATCAGATGACAGACTGACCACTGTTTTGCCTGGGGGAAGATCTGGATGTGAGAGTCTGGCTTTTCTTCTTTCTTGGTCACATGACTAAAGATGTGGGATCTCCGTTCCCATGTACAAGGTGGCGCTAGGAAAAAAATAACAAAAAACCCAGTACTGACAGCCCGAAGGCCAGCTGCTCAGCACTGGGGGGGGGGGGATTTTTAATAAAATATTTTTTTAAAGCACCAACCAGCCCCAGGTCAAGCTGGTTGGTGCTAGGAAAAAAACAAAAAAAAAACAGCACTGACATCCCGAAGGCCAGCTGCTCAGCGCTGGGGCAGGAGGGGAAGTTTTTTTAAAAAAATAATAAAAAGCATCAACTAGCCCCAGGACAAGCTGGTTGGCGCTAGTGGGGGGGGAGCAGAAAACGGGATCATATGCGAGCTCCCACGGACTTTTACTGGAGCAAAAAATTAAATGCATCATGTTATCTTGTTATCATTCCAAATTGCTTCGAGCATGCATGGGCAAAGTGATAAACAAACATTTTTTATAATAAGCAGTCAAAAAATAAATAAATGAACTTCTCTGGTAGGCTTTGAAAAACTCGCTAAAGGAAGCATAACTGAGGTGTTGTTGTTTTTAAAAAGTCTAGTGGCCGTGGGGACAAGATTTTTTGGAAATGCTTTATCTTGAAATTTAATCAGCATTTTAAAGGATGTGTGATAGAGCCCATTAATACTGAAGCATGCATTTCAGCCAGCCTGCAAGAACATGTACCTGCTGCTCAGCCGATAGTTGGCCACCTATGCAGAAGCCATTCCCACCCCCACCCCCCACCTCCCGGCATTAACCTAAAAATGAACTGTGGAGGGGGGATTTGTGATAGTTCATGGGCCATGGGTAGCCACGAATCATAAACAACCATGACCCACCCATTTTCCAGTTCAGGCCCATCTCTACTTCTGCCTCTCAAAACAAAATCTTGGGCTCAGGATACTTTAATTCTAATAAATCCCATTTTTCTCTGCCCCTGGCCCAAGCTACCTCTCCGGGTTCTCATCAAAATAAAATGGAAAAAAATCCATCTTATAAATGCTACCTTGGTTTCTTAGTTGCTTTTCCATGAAGAGCTGGGTCATTCACAGATCAGTCTCTGATGTGGCAGAGGCCAACTCATAAAAGTCAGGATAAGTAGGTGGAATGGCCCATTTATCATCCTTCCTTCTGTTGAGAGAACTAAAAGGTTGGCCACTGGCACCATCCTGAGAGGTGGCGGATTTAAGACCAGGTAAATACCAGATGCTGTAGGTGCCTGGAGTAGGAACTGGCAAGCCACTCCAGTATTCCTGCCAAAAAAACTCCATGGACATGGGGTCACGAAGAGTCGGTCACAATTGTGATGACACAAGAAGAAGAAGAAGAAGAAGAAGAAGAAGAAGAAGATAAGAACATAAGAACATAAGAAGAGCCATGCTGGATCAGGCCAAAGGCCCATCTAGTCCAGCTTCCTGTATCTCACAGCGGCCCCACCAGATGCGTTTGGGAGCGCATGAGACTAGATATCTGTCTCCTGATACCACTCCCCTGCATCTGGCCCTTGAAGTACCCTGGTTTAAAGCCTAGAGATTACACATCTCCATCATGGTTTGTAACCCGTGATGGACTTTTCCTCTAGGAATCTGTCCAATCCCCTTTTGAAGGCATCCAGGCCAGATGCCATCACCACATCCTGTGGCAGGGAGTTCCATAGACTTACAACACGCTGGGTGAAAAAATATTTTCTTTTCTCAGTTCTTACTCTCGCAGCACTCAATTTGAGTGTATGTCCCCTAGTTCTGGTATTTTGAGAGAGGGAGAAGAGCTTCCCTCTATCCACTTTACTCATACCCTGCATTATTTTGTATGTCTCAATCATATCCCCCCTCAAGCGCCTTTTTTCCAGACTAAAGAGGCCCAATTGTTTTAGCCTTTCTTCATAAGGGAGGTGCCCCAGCCCAGTAATCATTTTAGTCGCTCTCTTCTGCACCTTTTCCAGTTCCACTATGTCTTTCTTGAGATGCGGTGACCAGAATTGTACACAATACTCCAGGTGGGGCCTTACTATTGTTTTATATAACGGCATTATAATGTTGGCTGTTTTATTTTCAATCCCCTTTTTGATAATCCCTAGCATGGAATTGGCCTTCTTCACTGCTGCCACACATTGGGGAGACACCTTCATGGAGCTGTCCACCAACACACCAAGATCTCTTTCCTGATCCGTCACGGATAACTCAGAGCCCATGAGTTGATAGATGAAGTTTGGATTTTTTGCCCCAATATGCATTACTTTACATTTGGTTACATTAAAACACATTTGCCATTTCTCAGCCCACTCCCCCAGTTTGGAGAGATCCTTCTGGAGCTCTTCACAATCTTCTCTGGTTTTTACCACATGGAAAAGTTTTGTGTCATCTGCAAACTTGGCCACCTCACTGTTTATCCCTGTCTCCAGGTCATTTATGAACAGATTGAAAAGCACCGGTCCCAGGACCGAGCCCTGGGGCACACCGCTTTTCACTTCTCTCCATTGTGAAAATTTCCCATTGACACCTACTCTTTGTTTCCGGGATCTCAACCAGTTCTCAATCCATAAGAGGACCTGCCCTCTTATCCCCTGACTATGCAATTTTCTCAGCAGCCTTTGGTGAGGGACTGTGTCAAAAGCCTTTTGAAAATCCAGATAGACTATATCCACCGGTTCACCCAAATCCACGTGCCTGTTGACCTTTTCAAAAAATTCTAAAAGGTTTGTAAGACAAGATTTACCCTTACAGAAGCTATGCTGATTTTCTCTCAGCAAGGTTTGTTCTTTTATGTGTTTTAAGATTTTCTCTTGGATGAGGCCTTCCACCATCTTCCCTGGGACAGATGTAAGGCTAACCGGCCTGTAGTTTCCTGGGTCCCCCCTCCTTCCTTTTTTAAAAATTGGTGTGACATCTGCTATCCTCCAGTCCTCCGGCACTGTGGCCGTTTTAAGAGACAAGTTGCATATAACCGTTAAGAGATCTGCAATTTCATTTCTCAGTTCCCTAATAACCCTTGGGTGGATGCCATCTGGGCCCGGTGACTTGTTAATCCTCAATTTATCAATTAGTCCTAAAACTTCCTCTCTTTTAACCTGTATTTGATTTAATTCTTTAGTCAACAGGGGCGGCTCAGGCAGCGGAATCCGCTCAAGGTCCTCTGTCGTGAAGACAGACGCAAAGAACTCGTTCAATTTCTCTGCAATGTCCAAGTCCTCCTTAACCTCCCCTTTTCCTCCCTCACCATCCAGAGGCCCAATTGGTTCTCTGGCAGGTTTTCTACTTCTAACATATTTAAAGAAGCTTTTATTATTACCCTTTATATTGCTAGCCATGCGTTCCTCAAAGTCTTTCTTTGCCTCCCTTATCATCTTTTTACATTTCTTTTGCCAGAGTTTGTGTTCCTTTTTATTTTCCTCATTTGGGGAGGATTTCCATTTACAGAAGGACCTCTCCTTGTGCTTTAGAGCCTCTCTAACTCCACTCGTTAACCATGCCGGTGTCCTCTTGGACTTAAATGAGCTCTTCTTTCTTTGTGGTATGCACTTGTGCTGGGCCTCTATTATTGTTGTTTTAAACAGGCTCCATGCACACTGAAGAGATTGGATTCTTCTAACCCTCCCCTTCAGTTTCTCTCTAACTAGTTTCCTCATCTGAGGGAAGTTTGCCCTTCGAAAATCAAGGGTTTTTATGTCTGATTTGGTTGACACTCTTCCTCCGACATGCATGGCAAAGGTAATTGCAGCATGGTCACTGTTCCCCAGAGGCTCAGTGACATTCACATCCCTGACGAGGTCCTGAGTATCACACAATATTAGATCTAGAGTTGCCTGTTCTCGGGTGGGCTCCATGACAAGTTGCTCTAAGGCACAGTCATTCAGCAAGTCGAGAAACCCAGTTTCTCTTTCTTGCCCAGAGCTCGCATTGGCTCATTCAATGTGGGGATAATTAAAATCCCCCATGATTACTATCCTATCCCTCTTAGCCACCTCCATGATTTCTCTCCTCATTTCAAGGTCCCCATCAAGTTTTTGATCTGGTGGACGATAGAATACTCCAACTATCACATCACTCTTTGGACCTGGTAGTTTAACCCACAGTGATTCTATGGCGGAGTCAGACCCTCTGTCAATCTCCATTCTGCTGGATTTTATGCCTTCTTTGACATAGATGGCCACTCCTCCTCCAACCCGCCCCTCTCTATCCCTTCTATAGAGTTTATAGCCTGGGATTGCTGTGTCCCACTGGTTCTCCACATTCCACCAGGTTTCTGTTATGGCTATTATATCAATGTTATCCCTAGCTGCCAGATGTTCAAGTTCTCCCATCTTTGCTCGGAGGCTTCGAGCATTGGCGTAGAAGCACTTGTACAGTGGGTCCCGCAACAGCTGCTGCCTTGTTCTTCTCCCCCCACAGCTTTTATTTTCAGTAGACGAACTGTCACATTCCGCTATTCTGCCAGTGTTAATACTTGCTATGTCATCTCTATGTGATTCTCTACCCTCTCCAACCTCATTCCCCGAGGATGAGGTGTTCCGAACCGGATGCCACACAGCTCCTGTCGGCTTTCCCCCCAGTTATCAGTTTAAAAGCTGCTCTGCTGCCTTTTTGAGGTTGAGTGCCAGCAATCTGGTCCCATCATGATTCAAGTGCAACCCATCCCTCCTGAACAGGTTTGGCTTGTCCCAAAATGTTCTCCAGTTCCTGACAAATCTAAAGCCCTCCTCTCGACACCATCGCCTCATCCACGCATTGAGGCTTCTGAGTTCTGCGTGCCTGGCGGGACCTGCACGAGGAACAGGTAGCACTTCTGAAAATGCTACCTTGGAAGCCCGGGACTTCAATCTTCTACCTAGCAACCTGAATTTGGCTTCCAAGACTGACCGCTTGGCCTTCCCGACATCGTTGGTACCGACGTGTACCATGATCACTGGCTCCTTCCCAGTTCTCTCTAACAAGCTATCTATATTTCTGGTGATGTCTGCAACCTTTGCACCCAGCAGGCAAGTGACCATCCGGTTATCATGCTCCTCACAAATCCATCCCTCCGTATTTCTAATGATAGAATCCCCTAGCACAATGAGCTTCTCTCCTGCAGCCTGGTCATCAACATGTACCTGATCTTGTATCTCATCAATAGTGATGAGGGAGAGATCCTCCGGTGGAACCACTTCTTCCTCTATGTGTGCCTCATGAGGTGTGCTGAGGGAAAGAAGAAGAAGAAGAAGAAGAAGAAGAAGAAGAAGAAGAAGAAGAAGAAGAAGAAGAAGAAGAAGAAGAAGAAGAAGAAGAAGAAGAAGAAGAAGAAGAAGAAGAAGAAGAAGAAGAATTAGGAGGAGGAGGAAGAGGAGGAGGAGGAAG
Source organism: Phrynocephalus guinanensis (assembly GCA_037367245.1). Classification (NCBI taxonomy): domain Eukaryota; kingdom Metazoa; phylum Chordata; class Lepidosauria; order Squamata; family Agamidae; genus Phrynocephalus; species Phrynocephalus guinanensis. The sequence continues at coordinate 166,478,327 of CM074733.1, forward strand.
GCCAGGATGAACAGCAGGCATTCCGTTTTGCCGAAGCAAAATGAAAAGCAGTTTCATTTCAGGAAAATAGAATCCACAGACTGAACCATGAACCAGCCTAATCTGTATTTTTTGTGTTTTTTTGGTTTGGTTCATGCCCATCTCTAATCAGAACTGAACAGAGTTCATTTATTTATTTATTTGACTGCTTATTATAAAAAATGTTTGTTTATCACTTTGCCCATGCATGCTGGAAGCAATTTGGAATGATAACAAGATAACATGATTCATTAGAACAGATTTTAAAACATTTTAGGAAAAAGGTAGTTTTAAAGCCACCTTTACACATAAAGATCAGGTGAAACAATAGTTTTGGCTGCTCAGGTCTTGAAATACAGGAGAAGGAACCCTTTTAAATATCTAGTCCTAAGCCATTCAAAGCTTTAGAGATCAAAACCAGCACTTTGAATTGAGCTTGGGAGCAAGTTCAAAGCTAGTGGAGTTAGTTCAAGACAGACAATATCTAGCCTCTGAAATGAGCTTTGGACAGGGCTACAGCTGCTATATTTTGGGCCAGATCAACAGTATTAAAGTGCTACTGAGATCTGCAGCAGTATCAATTGGGATGAATTCTACTTGCCTGTTTCCCAGCACAGGTCACCCAGCGAGGTGGCAATAGCTGTTTCTGACTGAAAACAAGGCTTGAACTCAAATTGGAATTGGTGCCCAATGCTCCATGTACTCCAAAGAGGGATGGAGTCACGGTTTGACTGCTTCCTCTAAGGCAGGCATACCCAAACTTCGGCCCTGCAGATGTTTTGGACTACAACTCCCAGAATTCCAATACTTTATTTCCAATGGCAAAGCACTGTGGGAGTTGTGGTCCAAAACATCTGCAGGGCCAAAGTTTGGGCATGCCTACTCTAAGGGATGGACTTTAAACCTTCATGGAAAGTTGCTCACCAGGTCTTGTGCAGTCTTTCTTTTCTTTTCTTTTCATTTTTCATTTAGGGTGGTGTTCGGTGCCTTGGAGTCTTAGGGATCCAGTGTACAAGGAATCAAAAAATGTGCCCACTAAAGTGCATCCAGTGTTCAGTCACAATTTCATCTAATTTCCAGATGCCACTCCACTGCAGTACATGCTCATTTGTAACAGGGTCCCTGTAGAATATGCCCAGTGTCCTACGCAAGCATCTCTGGTAGAATACCTTCAACTTCTGGGTTATTCTCTTTATCATTTTTCATGTTTAACTAGCATGTGTTGCAGTCGGAATAACAATGCTGGTGTACAGGTGGCTCTTTAGCGCAATAGAGATTGATGGTGAAAACCAAATTTGGCACAAGCATTGGAACGTACCAGATGCTTTGCCAATCCTGCATCTAACATCGTTTGCAGTGTCTCCAGCATTGAATGCTTCAATGCATTCCTATGAGGAAATGAAACAGAACGGAACAAAATTTTCCATTTTGTTTTGTTTGGTTTTTCTTTGATGTGTCATTTCGTTTTTTGTTCCATAAGAGAATGAAACAAAAAATGAAAAACAAAACAAAAAATTCATTTCGTGCCCATCTCTAATTACCATATTTGATTGCATTGACTGCTTTCATAAGAACACCAGTGTTTTCCATGTTACTTTCCAACCCTCATAATGGATTTTTCTTTTCTTTCTGCATCTTTGTAGCTGTACTGTTACCTTTTAATGTTCTAAGATGCATCTTCTAACTCCTTGTTCTTAACTTGAATATGTCTTCAAAGTTCTGGACTGTATATTGTCTCTCACAATTGTAAGCCACCTTGGGTCCGTTTCCAAGGAGGAAAAAGTTGAGGTAAAATATTCAAAATAAAATAAAATAAATATGAATCTTTCGTACAACAGAGTCCAACTCATAAAAATCAGGAGAAGTAGGTGGAATGGCCCATTTATCATCCTTCCTTCCAGTCACAGGAATAAAAGGCTGGCTCCATTAATTGTACTGTCTGGGTGAATACATTGATGGTCACCTTGTTTATTAACAGAAGTGTGCTTTCTAAATAAAGAGTGGGTGAAAAAGTATGTCTCACAGTTGATAGGTGCTGGGGAAAGTACAGTGGCTTCCACTGAAATTTCTGCATAGCAGTTTCTGTACAGACCTGTGTGCCCTTCAAATTCATTCTTGTTAAACTCTGTGCAGGATTCTGACCTGAAATCACTATCAGAATCTCTAGCCTGTAGATTGCTGGGCTAATGAAGTGAAAACCCGGTACCAGGGGCATTGGCTTGAGTGTAAATTGAATTCTACCCTGCTGTTCTCTCCTGGAATGTTGAGATAGCTCCAAATCTATTTGCTCCAGCATTGTAAAAAAAAATGGGAATGATAATAACATACAGCCACAGGGTAATCTTGAAGATGAGTGCATGAGATAAGGATTGTAAAGTACTTTGCATAACAATGCAATTGCCTCAGAGAAGCATACCAGTTTACATTGTTTATTTGTTTGTTTATTCATTTTTAAACAAAGGAAAATCCCAGTGGTCTGCCTTTTTTGAAAAAAAATGCAGGGGGAAAGCAAATTTCATCAGGATCAGGTTACTCTATGATCAGCATTGCATTTTTCACCTGCAGGCGATCATAAGTACAATAAAATAGAAAAGAAGAGAGGTTTATCTACAGTTACTGTTCTTACTGCTCACTTATTTTCATTTTCACTGAAACTAAATTCCCAGGGTTTGTATTATTTTTCAATCAGGTCAGTAACCAGGACCTGCCAAGCCTATCATGGTTCATGAAAGCTAGTATGAGATCCATTTCATACTTGTAAAGGCTGAAGACCAGTCAAGGGTCTGTAAGGAGCCTTGAAAACATGGGAAATTATGTAGCAAAATATACCTGGGCATTCTCTGTCTCCCCTTCCCCCCCCCCATACATTCAATGGCAGTTTATATCAGGGGAAAGCTTTTTCCCCAGACTACCATATGCTATTTCCTGCCCCTTGGGCTCCTAAAAAGTAGTAGTAGTAGTAGCAGTAGCAGTAGCAGCAGTAGTAGTAGCAGTAGCAGCAGCAGTAGTAGCAGTAGCAGCAGCAGCAGCAGCAGCAGCAGCAGCAGCAGCAGAAGAAGAAGAAGAAGAAGAAGAAGAAGAAGAAGAAGAAGAAGAAGAAGAAGAAGAAGAAGAAGAAGAAGAAGAAGAAGAAGAAGAAGAAGAAGAAGAAGAAGAAGAAGAAGAAGAAGAAGAAGAAGAAGAAGAAGAAGAAGAAGAAAAGCTGTCCAGGAGCTATACAATTCTGTATAGCTCTAATTAATAAGGTGCATAGAATATATTTTACTGAGATCAGGTGTGTGAGGAATAGTGGAGTCCATTACTTTGCTGCCATCATGAAGCAACCAAGAAAGAGACAGAACAGGTAGGCATCTGCAGTGGGTACTGGTAGAAGAAAGTATATGGTAGCAGTAGGGCAAGGTTGTTCAGAACCTGTAATAGGGTGGGTGTGTCTGTGAAGATTCTCAGTCATCCAGGTGAGTTTATCTGGAAGTTGTATGCATGCATGCGTGCATGCGTGCAGATGCGTGTGTATGCCCAATGTGAGGTGAAAAGCCCTTGCCAACATCTACACTTGGTGGCGCAGGGGATAAAATCTCAAGCTGACACACTGCAGCATTGCCATGCTGCAGCTCTTCACTGATCCACTCTTCTACCTCATCCGGCAATGTGGCCAGTCTTCTCTATGCCCACATTTCACCTGGATAGCTCTATTTCACTCCTGCAGGCTGGCTGAAAAGCATGCTTCAATATTAAATGTCTGACATTTAGTTCAAAAATCTGCGAGGCATGTGCAGAATGATGTGGCCAGAGAGTAGTGTGGGGAACAGTGAGGCAGCAATTTAACATCTTTCCTTCTGCATATGTCTTCATTCTCAGGCCAGGCTTAGAGGGAACTAGATCAGTTTAAGAACAGGATCTTGGGAAACTTAAATGACCACAGGGGAACTGGGTCACAACGCTTGTAATCAGCCTTAAGCCCATTTTCCCACTGTAAAGAAAATTTGGAAAACTTTTACCAAGGCGTCTTTTAAAAAGAGAGTGGTCAGTAGAGTCAGAGTGAGTCATGGAAGGAGACTAGAACAAAAAAAGGAAATATGTTGAATAGCAAAGGCAAGGGATACTACCCCTTTATCAGTTTTTGGATACTGTCACATAATTCAATCATTACAGCAGATCAACCTGTGAATTCACCACTCAGAAATCAAAAGCCGTAGTTCCTCAAAGGTTGTGTAATCCAGCAACTTCAGTGAGACAGGCAAGTTGTGAGAAACCGGGCTTTCTCCATGTCCACCCCTGCTCTTTGGAGCAAATTGCCAGTTGACATCCATTTAGTTCCATCTGTGGCAATGTTTAAGAGTTCTTTAAAAACGTGGCTCTACCGTGAGGCCTTTGGCAATACTGCATGTTACTCGCCACTTGTCTGACTCCCTATTATGATTTGTTTACTCTATATGTTTATTATGCACACTTAATATATTTTGTTGTTTTAACTTTCCTTGTACGCCACCTGGAGTTGTTCTCTGAATGAAGCTTGGTGGTATAGCAATCAATCAATCAATCATCAATCAATCAAAGGCCAACCATGGTTTGTAGCCTTGTAGTAATACCTTTGTCTACTGATCTGCTCTTTTTGTTTGTTTGTTTGTTTGTTTGTTTGTTTATGTTTTGTCCAATAAAATCAAGATGGCACATGTGAATCTCTCCCCCCTTTCAATGCTTTGTTGTTGTTGTTGTTGTTGTTGTTGTTGTTGTTGTTGTTGTTGTTGTTGTTGTTGAGTCGTTAAGTCATGCCTGACTCTTCATGACCTTATGGACCACAGCATTGCCAGGCTCTCCTGTCTTCCACTGCCTCCCAGAGAATGGTCAAATCAATGTTTACAGTCCTGTAAAATGGATCATGCATGTCATCCACTGATATCAGAGTGCAGGGGGAAATCTTCTGAGAACCAGTACAACCCAGTCTAACCACTACACCAGGCTAGTCCATTCCCCTCTCACTCCATCTCTGCCAACCATATCCCTTTTCTTTCAGGAACTAAACAAGAACCGTAGCCTGCTTTGGTGATATAATTCTGTGATTACTGGTTAAGGAGTCCGGGAATAAACCCAGGATCAGTGCCAGGTGCATTTGCTGTGCTACGAGCAGAGCTGGATATGGCTTTAGAGGGCTGAAGCCAAGAGGGGCCTGGTGAGCAGCTTGATTTGTCTTCCTCCTTCCCGCACTGACTTAGGTGGTTACTTCATGTCCTTCCTCGAGCCGAGGTGAACTTGCCTCCCTGTTGAAATCGGTTTTCAACACGGATCGAGAAGCGGATTGAAAAGATTCCTGAGCTCCAGGACGGGAATCTCTCACCCCGCTTGGAGCGCAGTTCAGGGGGCGTGGTCGGGGTGAACTCGGATTGACCCCACAAGGACGTGAGGTTACGTTCCTTCGAACTCGGATTGACCCCACAAGGACGTGAGGTTACGTTCCTTCGAACTCAGATTGACCCCACAAGGACGTGAGGTTGCGTTCCTTCGAACCGGTCTCCAGCGGGGCCGTGAAGTGCAGCAAGAGGGACGTGAAGTATCAGCCTTAGAACAACTGCAGCATACAGCCCCAATGAATGATATTAAAATTCAAAGCTGTCCCCTCCTCTGAAGCCCACACACATCACATGAAAGAGCTTGGGTTTAGCCCTGGAGTTTTAAACAAGCTTGGGAAGATAAGCAGAATTCAGTGTATTGACGGGAGCAGGGCTTAAGGGTGGAGAAGGTGAATTAATGCATATTACCATCTAAAGAGCCCTCTGTCCTACCAAGCCCGTGAAGTCTAGGGAGGGAAATGATCTAAGTACACCACTGCTACTCTTTGAACTAGCAACAAAGACTGGTAGAAGCACAGTTTAGCTTCTGGGTGTCAAAGGGGCTGAATAATCATGTTGATCACTGATTTGCCCTGCCCCCGCAACCACCGATCCTTTCTCTGAAAACCTGCAAAGTTGAGAGGCACCTCCAGAACCCAGTGACTTGCAGTGAGCTGCTTCTGAAATTTCACCTGTCAAGCATGAGTGAAACACTTTTGAATGATGAGCAAATTATGAAACAAGATAATTATACACCATCTACATGTCATCATATATACAACCGCAAGTTCAGGTTAAATTTTAAGATAAACCTCCGCAGCGATGTCAGGAAAAAAATGCTTTGAAACATGGAAACAGACGCCTGCTGGAATTAAATGAAATTCATACTTCCTTGCTCAAGGATAAAAGAACGAAATGCAAGACGTTGTTAGGAATCATTGTGCTACACGGTGCTATGGTAAAATGTTTACATAACCAGTTGGAAATAGTGGCTTTTTAAATTATTATTGGTGCACAGGAGCCCAATTCAGCATTCCATAAGCCAGCTCAAAAAATAAGGGTACCCCAAATAAAAATTATGTTTCCTCTTGGACCTCAGATAAGCACCCAATATGGCATAGTTAGCTGCCTAGATGCCTTAAGCACATCCGATTTTGCCTGATTTCAGAAGCTAAGCAGGGTCGGCCCTGGTGAGTACTTGGATGGGAGACCACCAGGAATACCAGGTGCTGTAGGTGCCTGGAGTAGGAACTGGCAAGCCACTCCAGTATTCCTGCCAAGAAAACTCCATGGACATGGGGTCACGAAGGGTCGGTCACGACTGTATAGACGCAACACACACACACACACACACATGGCACAGTTGGAGCAGATGGCCTGATCTTGCTCTGTGCCAATTATGGGGATGTTTGGGCAAAATACCTTTGAATTATGCATTTTTAAAAATAGTAACACTGCCCCCCCCCCAAGACACCAGTGACCTTCTGTGTTTGTAGCTTTAAAACGCATTTAAAACACTGAAAAGATCAAACCTGCTCACTTTGAAAAAGAATGGTTTGTCCCAGCCCCCGCCCTTTTACTTTGCAAGAGATTCAGGTATTCATGGTTCTAATACAGACTTTTACAATAGACATTTTAAAGGGGTGAAAAGGTCTTTTTAAAATATTTTTTAAAATATTCTGGGCTTTCTTACACACTGTCAACGTTCTAAATTTAAATGTAAAGCTTAAAAGCCCAGAGAGGCCAGAACCTGAGGGCAGCTGGAGTGTGAGGGCAGACCATTGGGGCGAGATAAATCTTTATTAATCCCTCATCGGGGATATTTAATTGTTACACAGCTCTCAATATAAAGAACAAGCAAGAAGGGTAGGTGCACAAAAAGTGTAAAGCGAGAAAGAAAGAAAAATAGATAACAGAGATTAGATAAAGTTTAAAAACATCCAATATACAAATATACATTCTAGAACAGAGATCTAGAACAGAGTTTTCAAACAGCGGGCAGGTCCACCACCATCCAGACACCACTGGGGGCCGGACTACATTCCAATAAATAAATAAATAAATAAATAATAAATAATAAATAAAGGCTGACATGGGGAAAAAAGGGGAGGGATGGGCAAGTGGGTGAAGCCCCCCACAACTGGCCCATGAGCATTGTGTCTCCGGGGCTCCAGCAATGCCTCCTGCTCCGGATCACTGCTCTGAGGTGCCGCCGCTGGGATCCCTCTGCTGTGCCTCTTCTTCCTCCGCCTCCTACAGTGGCAGCGGCTGGAGTGGCTCTCCTTCCTTCATTGCGTTGAGAAGGAGGCAGCAGCCTAGGCAAACTCAGGTCCCTCATCACCTTCTGGGCAGCCACTCAGGATGAGGAGGGCAGCAAGGCTGGCTCTACTCCACACAGATCCAGCTGTGTGCCCTGGCCATCATGCCCTCGCTGCTCCCCGGAGGGAAAGCTGCCTTCTCTCTTGGCCTGGCCTGGCCCGACTTGGTGCACTGCAAGTGAGGGAGGAAGGGAGCAAGGCCTGGGAAGGAGGGAGGAGAGGCAGGAAGGCCTGCCCAAAGCCACGTGCAGCCCACTCACTGGCTGAGCCCAGCCAGCCTGCCCATCACCAACCGGGGACAAATGCAGCACTGCCAGCCTCCCAGGAACCTTCCCTTCCCTTCTCTTCTTTCTCCGCCACCTCCTCCTCACTGGTCTCTAACCCAGTGGTGGTGGCGGCAGCCTCAGCCTCTGGCCATGGAGCAAGGCAGCAGCTCAGAGGGGGCTGGGTGGGTGGGAAGTAGCTGCCTTTCCCCCTCGGTCACCCACCATCCATCCTTCCATTGGTCCACTGCCATGGCTGCTCTGGCTCAGAAGTCTGGCTGGCGGTGCCTCTGCCTGCCCCCTTCCTTCCTCACAACCACAATAATACAGGCGGTGGCCACACATGGAAGGCAGGTGGGCAGGGTGGAGGAGCAGGGGTGGGGGCCTCAGGGCCACGGAGGGAGTGGGAGACCTTCCCACAGCCCTCCCATTTTAAATTGACCCGCTTAGCTGCAGCCAGTGCCCCAACCATCTGGGTGGCAGGTGGGGTAGCGGGGGATCTTGCCGTGGCCCTTCCACTTTGAATGCCCCACTAGCCAGCATGCCGATCATTTGGGTGGGGGTGGGGGGTGGGGGAAGCGACATAGTCCACCGCTTTGAACTGCCTAAGCAATAGAAGCAGCTGTGGAGATGGCTTGCTTGGGAAGCAGGGGGTAGGTGGGGGTTGCAATTGGTCCTGGGGGCTGGATTCAGGACCCTGGGGGGTGCATTTGGCCCCCAGGCCTTAGGTTGAGGACCCCTGCTCTAGAGGAACAGCAGTTTAGACTGTAGAGTTATAGAGTTTAACAGCAGTGGGAACAAAAGACCTGTGGGAGCACTTCTTCCTACACTGGGGATGTCTGAGTCTGCCACTGAAGGAGCTACACAGAGCCTCCACTGTCTGGTGCAGTGGGTGAAAAGTATTGTTCATAATGGATGTTAGCTTGGCCAGCATCCTCCTCTTACCCATCTCCTCCACAGAATACAGAGGGCAGCCCTCCTGACCAGCTTGTCCAGTCTGTTACTGTCCTGCTCAGTGCTACCTGAACCCCAGCAGACTACAACATAGTAGAGAGCTGAGGCTACCATAGAGCCATGAAAAATCCTTAGCATAGGCCTGCACACTCTGAAGGATCTCAGTCTCCTCAGGAGATAGAGACGCCCTTGTATAGGGCATCAGTATTATGAGTTCAGTCCAGTTTATGATTTAGGTGAACACCCAGGTACTTAATGCTGTCTACTAGGGATGGGCTCCAAACGAAAAATGAAAAGCTGATTCATCAGTTCATTATGTAACAAAACAAAACAAAACAAACCAGGGAAGCGGCATTTCATTAGTAATGAAACAAACTGGCTTTTTAAAAGTTTAAAACAAACTGATTCGTTTCTCTTTAAAATGGCTCTCCTGGGTCCTAGAGGCACCAAATCTGGTCGGCACCTTCCTTGGACTCTCCCCTCTAAGCTCTCCAAATTTGGAGAGATTTGGGGTTCAGGGGGGCAAGCTATAAAAATTCAAATGGGGTGCCCCAGGAAAAAAAATTCTAATTGCAATGTTATGTGCTTGAAAATAGTGATCGCAGGCAGCTAGCATCGTGGAAATTACAGTGGAGGTTCCTCAATCTCTCCCCTTGAAGCATCCCCAATTTGAAGAGTTTGGGATACAGGGAATTGATTTATTGAGCTCCAAAGGGGCTGTGGGGGTACTTAATTGAAGGAGTGTGGATAGGCATGCTGAGGGGAAACTGTCAATTAACCTTATAATGGGTAAAGTGCGCTGGACACACTCCTTCCATTAAGAACTCCCCACCTCCTTTGGAGCGTAATATCTCTGCCCCCAGAAACCCTAACTTTTCCAAATGTCAAAGGGTCCCCTAAAATTGCTTGAGGAAGCAAAGCCTGCCATTCGCATGCCTATATAATTTTTAAAATATTCAGTGGAAAATTACTGATCCTAGGCATGTGAATGGCAGGTTTAGCTTCCCCAAGCGATTTTAGGAAACCCCTTGAAATTTGGAAAGTTTTTGTTTCAGGGAACAGAGTTATTAAGCTCCAAAGGAGGTGTGGGGGTGCTTAATAGAAGGAGTGTGTCTGGCACATTTTACCAATTAGAGGGTTAATGACAGCTTCCTGTCTCTATGGTAAAGAGCGCCGGGTTATAGGGTTAATTATAGGCTTAACTGAGAGCTTCCCCTCAGCCCACCGATCCACACCACTTCAATGAAGTAGCCCCTCTGGAGCTCAATAACTCCATTCCCTGTACCCCAACCCTCTCCAAATTGGGGGTGCTTCAAGGGGAGAGATTAAGGAAGCTCCACTGTAATTTCCACACTGCTAGCTGCCTGGGGTCACTATTTTCAAGCACATAAAATTGCAATTTTTCCCCAGGGCACCCCCCCTTTGAATTTGAATAACTCAGCCTCCTAAGCCCCAACATTCTCCCAATTTGGAAAGCTTAAAAGGGAGAGTCAAAGGAAGGGGCCCACCAGATTTGGTGCCTCTAGGACGCAGGGGACCCATTTTTTTAGAGTAACAAATCAATTTGTTACTGGTTCATTTTGAAAGTTTTTTCAAAATCATTTCTAATGAAATGAAGCAAATCACAGAGGAAACAAAATGAAATAAATCTCAATTTTTCCATTTCATGCCCATCCCTACTGTCCACTATCACAATATCTAAGCCAGGCCTTCCCAAAGTCCGGCCCGTGGGCCAAATCCAGCCCGTCAGGCCATTCTGAGTGGCCCGCTACTGGTGTGTGGCTGGGAGCACGCGTGGGTGTGGCACGCGGGCGGACCGCCGCCACCGACAACACCAGGAACCTTGTGAAGCTCGGGAACACCGGCACCGCTGGGAAGCTTGGGCGGCTGGGCGGTCTGCCGCCACCGGCACCTCAGGGGAATGTGTGGGGGTGGGCAGGCCAGCGGGCCTCTGCCACCGCCAAGGAGCTTTGGGGTGGGCTGGCGGGCGAGCCGTCACCACTGCTGGGGATCTTGGCGGGTGTGCAAGGTTGCACAAATCGCCTCTTCCAAGGGGCGACCTGTGGCCATGGCTCCCTGTGCTTCCTTTGGTCCCCACCTTCCTTCCTTCCTTCCTTTCTTCCTCCCTCCCTTCCTTGTTTCCCACCTTCCTTCCTTCCTTCCTTCCTTCCCCTCTTTGTTTCCACCTCCCTCCCTCCCTCCCTTGGTTCTGCCTTCCTTCCTGCAGGTGGGGTTGCAAGGGATCAGTGGGTGGGGCTTATGGGTCAGTGGGCAGAGCTTGCAGTGGGGTGGCAGGGTCGGGGAGCAACCGGCCCCTGACACATTCTCAGCCACCAAATCTGGCCCTCCTTACAAAAAGTTTGGGCACCCCTGGTTTAAGCCCTGGATGTTCCCAGGTGTAAATGGTAGTGTCTTTCTCTGGGGGGGAAATGGCTTAACTTCCCCCTTTTCTCTGCCTTTCTCCTCAGCTGGTCTTTACTGGGGCTGCTGTGTGTGACAAAACCCTGGAAACAGGAGTAATGAATATACAAATCATCAGCCAATCCCAGCAGGAGGGCAGGGAATGGTCTGATATAAAAAGGGTGGAGCCTAGGCAGTTGAGGCAGTTCAGTTGAGTTCAGTTCAGTTGAAGGTTTTGAGAGTGAGTGCAGGGAGAGAGCACTGCTCTGTTGGAGTTCTGTCAGGCAGTGAAGGCTATACTGTTTACTAGTTATTAAAGACAGGGGGGCTGGAAGAGTTGATGAAATCTATTATATGTTAAAGGCAATGCATACCATCCTCAGATATTGTTATATTTATTATTTTCTCAATAAACTTCATCATTAATTTTATATTATATATATATATATATCTCTGAGTCGGTCCCAATTTATGAGGCAATGTTTTTAAAAGGTGGCAGCATTACCATTTCATCACAATTACACGTGTAAAAGGGAGGTGTCATCACAATTTGGTGGCACAGCAGTGGGATGTCGAAATAAACCCAATTGTGCCTTTGAAAACTCAGTCTGTGGAAGGGGGTGACGTCACACTGTGTCATGTGTAGGCAGAGCCAACATGGTCGCCTTCTTTGCTCTCAGGCCTGAACAGGCTTGGAGGGCTGGAGTGGCTTTCCTTTAAAACCACCAAGAGAGTTCAGCAGAGAGCGGGAGCTCTCTTTGACTTCCCTCAGACTGACGAAGGCGCTTGGATGACTAGCAAAACGTTTTGATCTCTCAAAAAAAAAAAAGAAGTCCAGTGACCATGACTCAACTTCCCGATAAACTGACCCAGATGACTGAAAATCTTCCTCTCCCTCTCTTTAGCCTGGTGAAGGCAGTGTGTTTGGTTGCTGTTGATCTGTTCACAATGGTAAGTAATGAAACATTTTTATTCTTTCCACTACTCTTTCAAAGTGAGTTATTGAGACTGTAAGTGTCACCTAATAAGAAACAAGTGAACAATCTGGTGAACTTGTAGCTGTTCTCCTCTGTGGGTCTCTGTACTTTTTACTGTGTAACTAGAAATTAAAAACTCTCCAACATTTCTACCTCCTCTGTCCCCTTCCCATAATTCCAAATGTGTTTTTATGACTTTTTTGCTTTTATATTTTTAAGCTGCTCTAAGCAGCTTGGTGTTTGGGGAAGGAGAAAAATGTGGGATATTACTTTTTAAAATAAACAATAAATAGTGTTCAGGAAGAAAAACCACAGTGCATGAGAATATAAGCTTTATTGTGATACCATTTTCCATCACTGGAAAAACTGTAGCAGTAATGTTATCATCTGTCATTCTTGCTATTTTGGATGGCTGGTTGGCTTGCTTAATGGGAAAAAGAATGCCGTCAGTTTAAAATTTGGCCAAACAAAGAAGTGAATAAAAATCCTGGTACTGTACCAAAAAAGAAGTCTTAGAAATTCTGATTTTTTTTAAAGGCAGCATCCATTTAGTAAAAAATACATTATGCTATTTATAAAAAGAGCTTTCCAAACACTTCTTCCGAGTCAGATCAAAATATAGTTCAGTTTTTTTACATGGCTACCAACTGAACAGGGGGAAAAACTTGGATTGCAATACATTATTATTTTTTTCTTATACAACTGGGTGATTTGCATCAACTAATAATGACACAGCACATAGATGAAATAGCCGCCTTGCCAAGTTCCATTGAAGGCATAGCGATGGAAGTTGGTTGAGGGATGCCAAACATGTCCTCCTCAATATTAAGTAAAATCTCAGCAAACCAGAACTTTTAATAAGCTAACTTTTAACATATGATGTGTTAAATTTGTGTCTCAGACATAACACCATAGTTAACAGCAATGTTTCAGACATCAGTAAGACAAATATTTCTTGCCAGTCAAGTAAACATACTTGGGTTGCAAGACTACATAAATGTTAGTTTGCTTGTACTAAATAAAGAGGATGGTTGGGAAATCAATATTAAGGTTGGTAAATGGCTTGACTGAAATGTCATTTGCTTAGCTACTTTATTTTATCTTTATTTTATCTTTATACCACTTGGCTTAGTGAGAACTCACTAACATGGGCAGTGTACACAGAATATAAATCCATAACAGCACAAACAACAACATACTGTGACAAAATAATATTAAAAAGAACGTAAAAGAACATGTTACAACAAAACAGCACAGTCAACATCATCAAGTAAAGTCAAATGGTGATGGAAAGTTTTATAAATATCTATATTTATCCAGCTTAAGGATACAGCCCAGAATCGGACATTTAATTGACCTGAGTACATTTAGAACTGTGGATCGCTCAGTGAGTTAAGTATCTGACTGTGGATACATCTATGCCTCCTTAACAGGGATTGGACTTGATGATACATTTTCAGCTCTACAATTCTGTGATGATAATGATGATGATGACAATGACAACAACAACAACAAGGACAACAAGGACAACAACAAGGAACGCACAATTTATGCTCCAAGTTGCAATAAATGTAGGGCATGATGGCAGGTATAGTCAAGCTGTGTGAAAAATTAGTCCTGCTGTGTTCAATGGGACTGGTATCCAGGTCAACAGACAAATGAGTTCAATTCTAATTCTGCCATTCTGTGTGGATGAGATGGGTTACCGGCTGGATACTGTGATTTTATTTCATTTTATTTAAAATACTTCTATCCCACCTTTTTCTCCCCGAAAGGAGTCAAGGCGGCAATGCGGAATGGTAGCTTCAGTTGCAGGATGGCTGCAGTTGCAGGAGCATCATTGGCCTGTCCCAGTGAAAGGCCATATCCGGGCCTCCCATCTGTCACTCTTCTACTGGCAGCCATCAAAAATGGTAGAGCTGTAGCTAACCATAGCAGCAGATATCATAGCATGGCATAAACACATTACCTAGATAATCCATCTTTTAAGGGCATGGATCTTTGCAGTACAGGAACGGCTTGGTGTCAAGTGTTTAGGGACAAAACAGGTGCAATGATAGCAACATTCTTTTACTACTAACATGTCAATGATGATCTGACATAGATGGTGTATTAGATAATATATTCCTACCTATTTTTAAATTTGGATTTCCCTTCTATTTCTTCCTTGATTCCCACCCACCTCAAGCTTTGTGTCAGACATACCTGGAGTCTTCCACAGGAGAGAATTGCAATTTACAAGCAACAGCTGTTGTCCACCATTGAGTAAACATTCATCCATTCCTTTTTTTAACTCTTATCAACAAGCCAGTTGGTTTGTTTTAAATGGTTCAAATGATTAGATCTCAACGGAAAGCATTTCCAAGACACCAAGCCCTCCTGTGCAGCTGTACAACATGAGCTCTCTTAAATGGTATCGGGATGCTGGAACCCACCTTGCATTCATGAGCATCTGTGGATATTCCCAGTGCTTTGCAGGCTCTGCAACACCGCCAGGGGTTAAGGATCACACACTCCTTTGCAGGCACACTTAAATTTTTTATCATTGCAAGCAGTTTCATGAATATCATCACACGGGGATGATTCCATTAAGACTGAGTAGTAAAGCATAACTGCTAAGACAAACCATCGCTTTGCTGAACACAAAAAAGCAGAATCCTCGTTGTTTTTGCCGCATGATCAATGGCCTTGTACCTGTGCAATCATTCTTGTCCTCTTTACCCCAGCTGGGCTATTCACCATCTGGCACAGATTTTAAAAAGCCCTGTTGCTTTCAACAGGACAATGTCCAACTTAAGCAGCTGAAAGCCAGAAATCATAGAGAGCACGGTCCCAATGGGTCTGCATTTCCTTAATAGTGTTCAGTCTTGCCTTTGGAACTTAGAAGAATCTGATTTCTGAGAAAAGGGCTTAAAATAGTAGTGGCCAAACTTCAGCCCTCCAGATGTTTTGGACCACAACTCCCAGAATTCCAAGCCTGTATTGCCAATGAAAAAGGACTGTGGGAATTGTGGCCCAAAACATCTGGAGGGCCAAAGTTTGGCCACTACTAGCTTAAAAGGAAAGGAACCCTTTAGAAAAGAGCAAGTTCCATTCCTGATGAAAGCAACTTCACGCAAGCATCACGACCCACAGAGCAAGAGCTCTGAACCGGCTGAAGTGGAAAATGTTCTAGGGCAGTGCTCCCCAACCTTTTTATCAACGTGGACCGGTAAATGCTTGATAATTTTTCCCTGGCCCGCTTGTTTTGATTTAATAAGATAAAAAATGTAAATGCCCCCCCCCGGCCGCTGACGCACATGTGTGCTAGTCGTTTCCCATTCTAGGGGACGGTGCTCATCTCCGTACTCAAGCCGAAGAGCCAGTGTTGTGCGATGAGTCCTTGGCATCGCTGCAAGGAAACACTGTTTTAACTTCCTTGCATTTCCCCCCCAGGGGCTACCCAGCCGCCGTGAGGTCTTGGGACCCTTTGCCCTTCCTTGACATGAGGCCTCCCTCCCTCCCTCCTTACTTTCTTTCTTTCTTTCCCTTTTCTTTCTCCCTCCCTTCCTCCCTCCCTTCTTTCTTTCTTTCTTTCTTTCTTTCTCCCTCCCTCCCCCTCTCCCTTCTCTCTTTTCTTTCTCTCTCTCTCCCTTCCTCCCTCTTTCTTTCTTTCCTCCCACTCTCCTTCCTTCCTTCCTTCCTCTTTCTCTCCTTTCTTTCTTTCTCTCCCTCCCTCTCCCTTCTTTCTTTTTTCTTTATTTCTCTCCCTCTCCCTCCCTCTCTTTCCTTCCTTCCTTCCCTCCTACTCTACCTCCTTCCTTCCCTTCTTTCTTTCCTTCCTTCCTCATTTTCTTTCTTTCTTTTCTTTCTTTCTTTCTTTCTTTCTTTCTTTCTTTCTTTCTTTCTTTCTTTCTCCCTCCCCCTCCTCTCCTTCCTTCCCTCCCACTCTCCTTTCTTCTTCTTTTTTCCCCCTTTTCTTTTTTCTTTCTTCCTCTCTCCTCTCCTCTCCCTTCTTTCTTTCTTTATTTCCTTCCTTCCCTCCCTCCCTCCCTCCCTCTTTTTCTTCCTTTCTTCCTCATTTTCTTTCTTCCTTCCTTCCTCCTCCTCCTTTTGTTCTTCCTCTCTCTCCCTCACTCCTTCTCTCCCTTTCTTTTTCTTTCCCTCCCTCCTTCCTTTACTTACTTACTTTCTTCCTCCCTTCCTCCTTCTCCCTCCTTCTTTCTTTCTTTCTTTGTTCCTTCCTCTTCCTCTCCTTCCTCCCTTCCTCCCTCCCTCCCTCCCTTCCTTCCTTCCTTTCTCCCTTCTTTCTTTTTCTTTCTCTCTCTCTCCCTTCCTCCTTCTCCCCCTTTCTTTCTTTCTTTCTTTCTTTCTCCCTCCCTTCTCTTTCTTTGTTTCCCTTTTCTTCCCCCCTCCCTCCCTCCCTCCTTTCTTTCTTTCTTTCTTTCTTTCTTTCTTTCTTTCTTTCTTTCTTTCTTTCTTTCTCCCTCCCTCCTTTCTTTCTTTCTTTCTTTCCCTTTTCTTCCCCCCTGCCTCCCCCCTCCCTCCCTCCCTTCCTCCTCCTCCCTCCCTTCTTTCTTTCTTTCTTTCTTTCTTTCTTTCTTTCTTTCTTTTTCTTTCTTTCTTTCTTTCTTTCTTTCTTTCTTTCTTCCCCCCTCCCTCCCTCCCTCCTTTCTTTCTTTCTTTCTTTCTTTCTTTCTTTCTTTCTTTCTTTCTCCCTCCCTCCCTTTTCTTTCTTTCTTTCCCTTTTCTTCCCCCCTGCCTCCCCCCCTGCCTCCCTCCCTCCCTTCTTTCTTTCTTTCTTTCTTTCTTTCTTTCTTTCTCTTTCTTTCTTTCCCTTTTCTTCCCCCCTCCCTCCCCTCCCTCCTTTCTTTCTTTCTTTCTTTCTTTCTTTCCCTTTTTCTTCCCCCCCCTGCCTCCCCCCTTCCCTCCCTCCCTCCCTTCCTCCCTTCTTTCTTTCTTTCTTTTCTTTCTTTCTTTCTTTCTTTCTTTCTTTCTTTCTTTTCTTTCTTTCTTTTTCTTTCTCCCTCCCTCCCTTCTCTTTCTTTCTTTCCCTTTTCTTCCCTCCCTCCCTCCCTCCCTTCTTTCTTTTCTTTCTTTCTTTCTTTTTCTTTCTTTCTTTCTTTCTTTCTTTCTTTCTTTCTTTCCCTTTTCTTCCCCCCTGCCTCCCCCCTTCCCTCCCTCCCTCCCTCCCCCCTCTCTCCCTTCTTTCTTTCTTTCTTTCTTTCTTTCTTTCTTTCTTTCTTTCTTTCTTTCTTTCTTTCTTTCTTTCTTCTTTCTTTCTTTCTTTCTTTCCCTTTTCTTCCCCCCCTGCCTCCCCCCTTCCCTCCCTCCCTCCCTCCCTTCCCCCTCTCTCCCTTCTTTCTTTCTTTCTTTCTTTCTTTCTTTCTTTCTCCCTCCCTCCCTCCTTACTTTCTTTCTTTCTTTCTGGCGGGGCGGGGGTGATTGCGGGGGGTCACAGCGGCGGCGGCGGGGGGCGGCGGGACGGGGGCGATTGCGGGGGGTGCGATTGCGGCGGTGGTGGGGGGCGCGGCGGCGGCGGGACAGGGGCGATTGCGGCGGCGGCGGCGGTGGGGACTATTGCGGGGGGATTGCGGCGGCGGGGGGTCGTGGTGGCGGCGGCGGGATGGGGGCGATTGCGGGGGATCGTGGCGGCGGCGGCGGCCGGGCGGGGGCGATTGCGGCGGCGGCGGGCGGACGATTGCGGGGGGTCGCGGCGGCGGCGGCCGGGCGGGGGCGATTGCGGGGGGGATTGCGGCGGCGGGGCGGCGGCGATTGCGGGGGGTCGTGGCGGCGGCGGCGGGACGGGGGTGATTGCGGCGGCGGCGGGGACGATTGTGGGGGGTCGCGGCGGCGGCGGGGGGTCGCGGTCACTTGCGGGGGGGTCGCAGCGGCGGGGGGGCGATTGCGGGGGGTGGCGCGGCAGCGGCCCGGTGCCGATTCATCCACGGACCGGCACCGGTCCGCGGCCCGGGGGTTGGGGAACACTGTTCTAGGGGATCTATGCATCTCTGAAAGTCTCCGGAGATATCATAGGACTATTTAAATAATAAATGAGCCTGACGTCCAGGCTTTACTTCTTTGGAGAGGTGGTTTCTGCCTCCAGAGACAGAGTGTGAGCTCTGCTACCCCACACTTGTTCAGCGGACATCCTTCCTCCATGATCTGCTCCATAAAATCCAGACAAAAAGATCTGGACACGGCTGGGTTTGTTAGAGAATGGAGATTAAAACAATACTATTAGATCTTAGACCTCACAGCAGGCACCATCCGGCTCTTTGGTCCCTTGTGCCCCATTTTCCCAGGGAAATCTATCTTTTCTCCAGCCACCCAAGTCCTCATCACTGGGGAAGTGGGTGGTCCAACAGCTTGCATTGTTGGTGCTGACCTGCTTTTAGCAATGGGGTCTGGAACCACTGGAATGAGGGCAATAACATGGAGAGTCTCTCTGTGGAGGTCCCAGCACTGGCATTCCCTTTGGTGTCTTCTCTGCTAGGATTGGAGCCCTTGGTCCTCTGGGATTGAGCAACATTTTCCTCTAGATCTAACCCTTCAGTATTTACCCCCATACCAGATACCATATTTTTCCATGTATACTGTGCTACTTTTTTCTAAAACCATTATGCCAAAAATTAAGGGTCGTGGTATACACAGAAGTAAGCCTTTCGGGTGGGTGGAGGAGAACCCAAACTTTCTCCCTTCGTGGCATGATCAGCTTCATCTGCCCTTGATTTCTCTACTCCCACTGTTGCCTTTAATTTCCTGTTCTAAACACTCCTCTTGGCTTAGGTGAGTTTGGTTTTTTTGCAGGATCAAGTTCTGTCAGGCTTGAGCAGCCCCTTAAGAAATGCACTCCAGAAAGAAAAAAACCCATGCCTTTTTTTTTTTAGCTTGAAAAAGCATTTCTTATTGGGCTGCTGAAGCCCAATTGAGCCTGAGCCTGCAAAAAACAAACCCACCAAAAGCAGAGAGGAGTGTTTAGAATGGGGAAATGAAAGGTAACAGTGGGGGCGGTGGGGCTGGAGGAGAACTCAAGGAGGATTTATTTATTTTTATTTATTTGGAGGTCTAAAAAGTGGGAGTGGGGCGTCTAATAAAAGGTGGTGTCTTATAGACCAGAAAATATGGTAGCTTAGTCTGTGCTATGGGTCCTCAGTGGGAGGGCAAGGGCCCACAGATAGGGGAGTCCTCACTGCTGGCCTCTCCACACAGACTCAGAGGAGTTAAATTAAAAACAAGCAAACATGAAAATGTCTTCAGCACTTTCTCAGCCATTTTAGAGCCTTTCTTTTTTTGAGGCTGCTACAATAGATGCCCTTTGGTAAGCCAACTCTTCCATAGGCTTCATTGACATAAATGAGACGACGCTAACAATAACATACTCTGCTAAAGTAGCTCATAGTTACAATGGACCCATCTGAATCAATGGAACGTACTGAGGAGTTGACACACAAAATGCCGATTGATTCAGTAGGCATGTTCTCATGCAATTTGATAAACTATGCAACAACAGAATAAACACAACATAAAAACAGACATTAAAAAAGGAAGACAGCTCCCGTTAAATTCCTTTCCTTGGCAGCCAATCGTTTTCCAAAAGCTTGCCTGAACAGAATTTTTTCCCTGCTGGTGAGAGAGACCACCAGCCTGGCTTCCCTTGGCGTAAAGCAGCTCCCACCACCACAAAAAAGCACCCTCTCTGATGCCCTCACCAGAAATGCCTGTGAGGGTAGTCTGACCAAGATAAGAGCTTAAGATTCTGAGTAACAAAAGACAGGATAGATAGGGAAAAGGGAAAAAAATATAAAAGGGTCTGGAAGAGTTGGGAATGTGTGAAAAAAATGTGAATTAAGTCAGTAAGAAGCTGGATGACTTTACAGAGGGAAGCAGTTTGCAGGCATGGTGTTCTTTTTTTAATGAGCAAGGAGATTCTAGATCCCAGGAACGAGGCTCATGCTGCACAAAACCACCCATACGAATGTATAAATTTGCAATATATGCCCAGTTTCTAACTCTGTCCACATTACTTGTCTTGGTCTAGGTTGTTTTCTACTCATTGATCCTAATTACACTTCCAGCCTTGACAAATGATGGAAAAGTATGTGTCAAGCATGACAACTTAGGGGTATTTGTTTCCTCCTTATTGATTGTGCTTTTCATGTCTTGCCACTCTCTCGGTGACGAGGAAGCAGGCTGTGCTTTTCACAGGTTTTCATTTTGGCTTCTGAAGTTCTCCATGAGCTGCCCTAGAGATCTGCAGCCTATTCTTCGTGTTTGGTGAATAAGAGAATGGCCAGCATTCGCCTTTATCTAGTTTGGCAAAATAGTAGTTGGCTAGTAGAAGACGATGGCAAGATGTCCCTTCAGGATTTGACTTAGCTAGTTAGGATTTTGTGGCACATGTGTGTCTGTGTCATTGGATTTCAGTTTTCATTAGGTTGTCTTCTTTGGAACAAAAATTAAAGTTGAAGAGTTGTTAGCAATAGATTTGTAAAGGTTTTATCCAGTTTTCCCTGAATTAGTCTGAGATGTTCTGATCGAACACAGCCTAGAGCCCATTATCGGGCCTATTCTGCGGCAATATGGTTGGAGGAAAGGCAATATTTCACAAACTGTATTGCTTCCTCAGAGTGCCGTCCATCAGAGCTGTTTCGGGTGGTCTGGGACCCTCTTCAACTTGGAAATACGGTGGAGGTTGCGGACCACTCGTCAGCTCGCTGTGATAAGTTTGCTGTTTACTTTGAGGGCAAAAAATTGCTCAGTTTCACAGTGAATTGGACTTTACTATTGGTGCAGAATCAAGGGATGTGCCCAGTGTGCTGTGCTTAAGTTCAATGCTATTGGATGTGTTTCAATTATTGAGACCCGAGGATGTGGACAGGGTGGTTGGATCTGTCCATGCTACCACCACGCCACTCGACCCTTGCCCTTCTTGGCTAATTGAAAGATTTGCCAGGGGGGTTCGCACCTGGGTAGGAGGTCATGAATGCCTCTTTAAGAGAATGAGTGGTCCCCACTGCTTTGAAGAGGTGGTGATTGGACCACGCCTCAAAAAAACCTAACCTGGACCCAGGGCTGGTGGTTAGCTACCAACCAGTAGCAAACCTCCTTATTGGGGCAAGGGGTTAGAACACCCGTGATGGCTGGGCAACTCTAGGCTGTACTGGATGAAATGGATTTTCTGGATCCATTTCAATCAGGTTTCAGGCCAGGTTTTGGTACGGAGACTGCCTTTGTCACCCTGTATAATGACCTTTGCCAGGATGGTTTACTTTGAGGGCAAAATTGCTCAGTTTCACAGTGAATTGGACTCCACTATTGGTGCAGAATCAACCCTGTTAATACTCCTGGACCTCTCAGAGGCTTTCAATACCATCGACCATGGTGTCCTTCTGGATAAGCTAGCCAGGTTGGGAGTTGGAGGCACTGCTTTAATGTGATTCAGATCCTTCCTGGCTGACCGTGTCCAGAAAGTGGTGCTGGGGAACAGTTGCTCTTCCCCGTGGCATTTATGCCATGGGGTTCCTTAGGGCTCGATACTGTCTCCCATGCTGTTTAACATCTACATGGAGCTGCTGGGAGAGGTCATCAGGAGGTCTGGGCTGAGGAGTCAGTAATATGCTGATGATACTCAGCTCTATCTCTCGTTCTCCACCAATCCAGGTGAGGCGATTTCTGTGCTGAACTCATGTCTGGACCAGATATTGGACTGGATGAAGGTTAATAAATTGAAACTTAATCCAGACAAGACAGAAGTGCTGTTAATGGATGCTTCACTGGACAGGTTAGAGGGCCATTTTCCTGTCCTGGACGGGCTTACACTTCCCCTAAGGGACAGGGTCCATAGCTTGGGGGTGCTCCTGGAAGCCCAGGTGAACTCGGTGGCCAGGGCTGCCTTTCTTCAGCTGTGGAAAATATACCAGCTACACCTCTACCTGGACAAGCAGAGCCTCATGACAGTTATGCATGCACTGGTAACATCCCGTATTGATTACTGCAATGTGCTCTATGTGGGGCAGCCTTTGAAGACGATTCGGCGATTGCAACTGGTTCAGAATTGTGCAGTGAGGTTGGTAAGTGGTGGCGGCGACAGGGATCACATCACGCCGAGTCTGTGTAACCTGCATTGGTTACCAGTTGCTGCCCTGGCCCAATTCAAAGGGCTTATTTTGACATATAAAGCCGTAAATGGCTTAGGGCCTAGATGCCTGAAGGACTGCCTCCTTCCAAAATTAAGATCAAGCCGGGGGGGGCTTTTGAAAGAGCCATCCCTCAAGGAGGTGATAGGGATGGCTTGTAGACATAGGGCCTTCTTGGCAGCTGCCCCCAGGCTATGGAATGCCCTCCTGAGTGAGATCCACCTGGCACCAACATTGATGACATTTCGGCGCCATGTAAAAACCTTCCCGTTCCAAAAGTGTTTTAATTGACATAATATAGATTGTAGGTCCTGATGGCAATTTTAGTGTAATGTTTTTATTATTGTTTTAATAATTTATTAACGTTTTAACATTTTTAACTGTTTTCTTTTTTGGCTTGAAAACTTGACAGGTGTATTTTTGCCTATTCCACAGTAGGATACTATAGTTCTATAAGTGGTGCTATGTTTTAATAGGTCACACTTGCAAGTAGTGCAGAATGGGAAGTGACTATTGGTGAGTTTCCAAGAGACACATGGTTGTTATTGTGCCCTCTGTCATGGCAACTAAAATACCAATGTATGCTTGCCGGGATGAGTGGTGCTTGCGGGTTCAGCCCTGGACTCTGTCCATCTAAATTCAAGAGAATTGGACAATGGGGTGATGGGGAGGGTAGCCCAGTTTAGCCATCCCTTTCTGAGCTGTCCAGAGGGCTTGGGACTCACCCATTTGGGGACAGGGAAAGGGTAAGAGAAACCACCGGTACCTGGCCAAGGGATCCACACGGCTTGGGACCTGAATACCTGTTGGAGCGTATCTTCCAAAGATCAACTGAGGCCCGACCCACTAGAATGTCGCAGGTGCTCTCACTCCGAGTGGTCACACCTAGGGAGGCTCGGAAATCGGTAACCCGTAACCGCGCCTTCTCGGTAGCTGGTCCCTCGCTCTGGAACCATCTCCCAAGTGAGCTGCGCCTTGCACAGTCCCTGCCCGCCTTTAAAAAAGCACTCAAAACCTTGCTTTTAGAGAGGCATTTGAGCACCCTTAACCTTTTTTTTCTTCCCCTCTTCCATCAGAGATGCCGTCTTACCAATGATTCTTTTCATTATCTTTGTGTGTGTGTGTGTGTGTGTGTGTGTGTGTGTGTGTGTGTGTGTGTGTGTGTGTGTGTGTGTGTGTGTGTTGATTGTTATACTGATTTTATATTGACTGTTTTACCCTCTTTGTTAACTGCTCGGAATTCCTTTGGGAAGACGGGCGGTAAATAAATAAATAAATAAATAAATAAATAAATAAATAAATAAAATACACTACATTCAGGACCCTCATCAGGATGAGAGAGGTTGAAAGCAAGAAGTAATAAAGTATGGCCCTTGTTAACCCCATCACTTGTGTCCATCTCTATTCTGAGAATAGGGGGATAGGGGGACAAAAGCTTTATTGTGGTCCACCTGACATGGGGCCCGATTCATTTGACCTGCCTCAACCCTTTGTCTAGTGACAATATGATATTACACAACATGTAATTTGGCCCACAGCCAATCTCTTAGTTAGAACTGCTCAAGCTATTAGTTTTTCTTGGGTATATTCCACAAAAAGAGATGGTCATCCTAAGATTCCCCTCTGATGCCTTCCTTCCTCTCTTGGATTTTCATTCATTCCTTGCATTTATATACTTTTCATCCAGTGCCAACGCACTACTCTGGGTAGTTAACAACAATTAAGATAGCACAGTCTCATACCACCCATAAAACATAAGGAGAGAACCAAGAGCCATTATGCATCAGATTACTCCACCCCCATCCAAAATGAAGCAAACTTGGATGACAAATTGAAAGCAAACTCAACTCAATATGTGTGCCACAAGGATGTTACAGGGGTAAGATGTTTCCAAAGGACTCTTTGAACAATATGTTTTAACCTGTTTTTGGAAGGACAAGAGGAAGTGGGCCTGGCATATAACTGCAGGTAACGCATTCCATAGCATTGCAGCCACCACCAAGAAAGCCCAGTTCCTGGTAGTAGTTTTCCTAGCCTCTTTCAGGGTGGTCACCAGAAAATGTGACCTCTGGCTGGTCCAGCTGGCTGGTCCAGGTGGCTAAATCCTAGGGAGAGACGCTTCATCAGGTCCACATTTACTCTAACGAGATCAAAACACTGTGTATGGTTCTCTTCCCTTCCACATGATTCTCAAGCAATTGTGTGCTATGAGTCAAACTGAAAGAAAGCAGCAGGCCAATGGTCACCCACGGAGTCAACTGGCTCAGTGGAGACTTGAATCTTAATGTCTCAGGTCCCAGCCCATAGCTCTAAACCAGGTGTCCTCAAACTTTTTAAACAGGGGGCTGGTTCACTGTCCCTCAGACACTGTTGGGGGCCAGACTATAGTTTGAAAAGAATATGAACAAATTCCTATGCACACTGCACTTTTTATTGTGCACAAAAACAGGAAAAAGAATGCAATATTTTAAATGAAAAACAATTGTAATCAACAAAAAGGTCTGTGCTCCAGTCGGAACAGGCAGCCTTTTCAGCCCAAAAACCATGCCCACCTTTCCTGTTTTTATCTGAAGCAGGGCACTGGGGACAAAGCCATAAGTGCCGGCTTCTTCTCTCTGTTCCAAATTTCTTCCAGCTCCTTTGTCCACCCCTCCCCAATCTTTCTGCTCCTGATTGAAATATGTTATTAAACAAGAGCTCATATTACCTCACCCAAGGCTGCCGGGTTTCTGGTTGTTTTGTTTTGTTTTGTTTTGTGATCACATTCCAGCTATGCTCTCTCTTTCTCCCTCCCTTCCTCCTGGGAAACTGTGATCGGTATTTGACTATTTGCAAACTCCCCGAGCTCTTTTTCCCCCTCCATCTCCGCCGATCCCTTCCTTTCCTCCTCCTTCTCCCTCCTCCTTGCACCACCCCCTCTTTGTTTCCTCCTGCTCTATCATTCTCCCTTCTCCCCTCTCCTCTAATGCAACTTTTACAGAAACCCCACTCCCGGATGAGGCAAGCAGACAGACATGTTGAGCTGAAAGCTTTGAGGGGGGTCACTCAAGGGGGTCACTTCCCCACTCCCCCACCCCACCTCCCCAAATTCCCAAGTCTAGCAGATGGGGGAACCCTCCATCAACCCACCTCCCCCTCTCCACTTGACCTGGGCACTGTGGATTGACACTGCTCCCCTCCCCTCTCCTTCCCTCCTCACTCCCCATCTCTCCTCTACCACAATCTAGAAACCTATATTTTATTTTGATTCCTTCTCTCTCTTTACCCGCCTTCTCCCAGTCCTACAACAACCACACACACACACACACACACACACACACACACACACACACACACACACACACACACACACACACACACCTGACAAGTCTTTCTGGGAGCTACAAGGGCTGCCGCAGGCCGTGGCTTGTTTTATGGAGGGCTCTTGTCAGTGCGCCTTCTTCTTTCACCTCTGCCTCCCTGCTGCTGTGTGGTGAGTTTTCAGCCAAAGGGGGGGGGGCAAGTGAGGTGGCATTCTGCAATGGTCAGCAGGCTGGATTCAGGACCATGGCAGGCTAGATCCTGCTCGCAGACCGTAGTTTGAGGACCCTGATCTAAATGTTATACCCCACTTCCTTTATTTTGCATTTTGACTGACAGCATCTTTGTAACTAGCTGGCTAGATAGCTCCGTGATTTAGGTATCTGGCCTCAGAGTTATAGGTCAGGAATTTTAGTTCTAAGCTATGCCCCCTGGATAAAGATCTAGCCTGTGTGGCCTTGGGCAAGCTGCAGGATGGACCTAGAAGAAGGGAATGGTAAACCATTTCAGTATTCTCTACTTGGAAAACGCTGAAAAAGAATCATCATTGAAACCAAATGTTCATCAACTTGCATCCAACTTGTAGTGACTGTAATAGGGTTTTCACAGTAAGAAGATTTAAGGATTAGTTTTAACTGGTGTGTGAGACCAAGCAGACCTACTGCTGAGAGAGCAAAAGAGAAAGAAGAGCACTGGTAAGTTTCTGGGTTGGAGCAGTTCAGCTAGGGCTGTTTTACTGGCCCACGTGCCGAGATTTCATTTTAACATAAAAGGAAGAAAATAGTACTAGATTATTATTTCTAGATTAGTAGCTAGTAAAACTGTAAAATTTTCAAGGCCCAGAATACTGCACTCATTAAAATGGAGTCTGAGAGAGCAGCTGTAGTTACCTGTAACACTTGTGCCATGTTTGTCATCTTGACAAAGCGCACAGAGAACTACACTTGCTGCAAGTACAAGCTGGTTGCACTATTAGAAGAGAAGGTCCAGCAGCGAGAGGTGTGCGCATGCCCTGAGAAGCAGACGCCGTCACTCCCCCGCTCCGTATAAATGAAAGATTTATGACCTAAAAGAAAGCAATTAGCTTGCTAAAAGTGTCTGAAAATAGCTGGAACTGTGCCTAAAGCTACGAAGAACAAGGTGTTCTGGAAAACAGCAGCTATTCGGGTAAGGAGAAGCTATTGGAACTCTTTAGGTAAGAAAGCCTTACTGTCGAATGGCGACTACAATTAAGGCGTTGTCAGAGCAAATGGCTCAATTCCAAGCTCTGATGTTAGCTTCACAGAAGAAAATAACTAAAGACATTGCTGAGATAAAAACAAGAGATCCAACAGATTAATATAGAAATGAAAGGAATCCGGGATGAAGCAATGCAAGCAAAGCAAATGGCCTTAAAGAATACAGAGCAAATAACACAATTAAAGAAATTAACTGCAGAACTCTCAGATAGAATGAGAAGAGCGAACCTAATATTTTATGGGATTTCAGAAGATATAGATCAAAGGAATTTGGAACAATGCATTGTGAACTGGCTCTCTGAACAAGGAATAGAGCTGGAAGGAGAACTGGAGAGAGCACACAGGCTGCAGAGTAAAAGAACAGGGGGTGAACCACGCCCAGTGTTAGTAAAATTTGCAAGAGAGAAAACTCAACAGCAGGTATTTCTGGCCTTAAAGAAAATGAAAGAACTCAATTTCAAGGGGAAGAAAATCTTTGTTAGAAGAGATTTTTGCCCGGAGACACTGAAACAAAAAAGTCTCATGAAACCATACGCCCAGAAGCTTCATCAAAACAAGATAAAATTTAGCTGGATATATCCAACTTCCATAGCCATTTTCAAAGAGGGAAAGAGATTACTCGCGAGAAATCCACAAGAAGCAGCAAAGCTACTGGTGAAACTGAAGCTTGATACCAGAGACCTAGAAGACCAGACATTAATGGATGAAGAGGAAGGAGAAGAAGGACCCTCTACGCGCAAAGAAAAGAGACAAAGGATGCATTCAGACGAAGGACTTTAACGGAAGTGAAAGATCATAAATAAATATGGGACTAATAATGGATTAAAAAGACTGAGAGGGGAGGTGGGCACACTTGGAGGTGTAGAGAGAGGATGAACATTTTTTCCTCAAACAGAAGCTCTACATCTAGGGGAGGGAAGGGAGGGAAAGAGGGGAGAGGGGGAAGGAGGGGGAGAAATGGTTAAAAGAATGAAAACAAACTCTCAGCGTGTGGGGGGAGGGAAGCCTAGAATAACAGAATATGGTTAGAAGTCTGAAGGTGCAGACACTGAACGTTAATGGGTTAAGTTCGGATTTAAAAAGATATAGACTTTCCAGCTTTACAAAACAGCAGAATATAGATATCTTGTTCCTCCAGGAAACACACAAAGCAAAGAGAGACAAGAAACCATTGTTAAAAGACCCAAGGTGGAAAGTAATAGCAGAGGCAAGAAGCAATTCCAAGGCAAGGGGAGTAGCTATTTTGGTACATAGGAAATATGATATTAAGTTAAAAGAAGTAATTCCAAATGGGGAGGGTAGATATCTCTTAGTTAAATGTTTATTTGAAGGCAAAGTAATAACATTAGTAAATATATATGCCCCGAATAAAGGGCAAAAACGATTTCTGATAAAAAATCTTTAAAAAGATACAGAAATTAGCAGAAGGAGAAATAATAATAACAGGAGATTTTAATATAGACTTTATGAAAAGTAATATAATTAAGTGGAAACAATGGGCTTTAAAAGAAGCACACGAAATACTAGGCTTAACTCCACAACCAACATATTTTTCCAGCAGACATAAAACAGCCTCATGCTTGGATTACATAATTCTTAATGAATTTAGCAGATGGGAACTAAAAGGAATAACTACACATCCAATATGGATATCAGACCATGCGCCCATTAGTGTAGAAATAGAAGTAAATGGAGATCAACCCAAAAGATGGTGGAGATACAATAATATGATTATGTCTAAAGAAAAGGATAGAAAATATATGGAAGATCAAATAAAATTTTACTTTCAGGAAAATAGAGGAACAGTCACTACAGACATATTATGGGATGCTGCAAAATCTGTCATCAGAGGGTATTGCATAATGAAAGAGAAGGAAATAAAAAAAAGGATGGTACATGGCAAAAAAAGAGAAGATACAAGAATTGGAGGAATTGCAAGCACAACAATTGCAGACATTCTGTCAGGCTAGAAGCAGGAAAATTACAGAATTAAAAAAGCAATTAGACTCCCTTGATTTAAAATCACTTTGGAAAAAACAAGTCATGGTAAATGATGAATTTCAGAGAAATACAATAAGATCAGTTAAAAGATTAGCAAAATATTTAAAAATTAAAAGGGAAAAGCAAAAAGTGAAAGCTATTAGAATAAATAGGAATATAACACACAACCCAAAAGAGATTAAAGAAGCCTTTATGAATTTTTATAAGACTTTATATAAGAAAAAAGATACTGGAGAGTATGAAGAATTAATAGGAATTAAACTCAAAGAGAAAGAGAAAGAGGGCCTTGAGGCAGAAATAACATTGCAAGAAATAGAACAGGTAATAAAGGGATTAAGAGTAGGTAAGTCACCAGGTACAGATGGGTTTACACCAGAGTTTTATAAGGAAATGAAGGGAATCTTGATACCAGAACTGCAGGAAGTTTTTAATAATATAATAAAAGGAGGGAAGGCACCCAATACGTGGAGGAAGGCAGAAATAACAATACTATTAAAACCACAGAGGGACCCAAAGGAACTGGGTTCTTACAGACCAATAAGTCTACTAAATCAAGATTATAAGATTTTTGCCAAAATAATGGCAAATAGGCTTAAAAATATTATCCCACAATTAATAAAGGAAGATCAGTATGGGTTTGTGAAAAATAGAAATATAGCCCACCCAATTAGGAATATACTAAATGTATTAAGTCATGGTCAATGTAAGAAATTAGGACTACTTAAATTAGATGTATATAAAGCCTTTGACACTCTGTCTCACGAATTTTTTATGGTGTATAATGACGAAATATGGTATGGGCCAAAGGTTTATAAAAACAATACAAGAAATCTATAAAGATAGTTCAGCCATAGTCCGAATAAATAGTGAGCATACTGAACAATTCCCTATTACAAGGGGAGTAAGACAAGGCTGTCCACTCTCACCCTTTCTATTTATAATGGCAATAGAACAATTAGCTGAAAGAATTAGAAATTCAGGAAGGATAGAAGGTTGTAAAATAGGGAAAGAAGAGATGAAGATCAATCTGTTTGCGGACGACATAATTATAATAATGTCCAATCCAAAGGAAGGAATTAAGGAAATTAAGGTGATATTAGAAGACTTTGAAATAACTTCAGGTTTAAAAATTAATATGACAAAATCAGAAGTAATGTATCATAATGTGAGTTTAGATGAAAAAAAAGAAATTAATAGACTAATTAAAATAGGATTGGGAGTGAAGAGATTTAGATATTTAGGTATAGAAATATTTCAGAATATTAATAAAATAGTGGAAGTAAATTACAACAAAGTTTGGAAGAAAATAATAAGAGATAAGAAAAGATGGAAAAGGGACCCTTTAAATGTAACATCTAGAATTAGAAGTGTACAAATATTTTGGTTACCAAAATTAATATACCTATTTCAAGTCCTACCATTGGAAATCACCAAACAAAGAATAGAAAAATGGAATGTAAAAATAAGGAAATGGATTTTTGGCAGTTCAAATACTAGAATCTCTAAAAGTACAATCCATAGACATAACTCAGAATTAGGGTGGGGCGTACCAGATATAGCAAGCTAACTATGAAGCCTTTCAGTTGAAAACATTCTTAGAAATAGAGGGCGAGAACTCTAAATGGGTCAGATTTGAAAATGAGGCAAACAAAGGGGTAGGAAAATTTGGTATATTTACAAATAAGGCAACTAGAGAAGACGAATTAGAAAAGGGACCTAGGAGAAACACTTTGAAAATTTGGAAGAAGTGGCAACCAAAATGGTTAAAAGGTATATCTAGATGGGCACCAATAGAAACATTAGAAAAAGACAATACAGATCCTGGATGGTGGGATTTACTCAGGCAAAAAGGATTTAGAAGAATAAAAGATTTGTACAATGGAGAAGTGTTGAAAACAATTTCAGAGTTAGAGAGGGAAATAGGCTCACAATATTGGCTAAAAATAGCTGGCCTATATAAGAAGGCTTATAAATTAATCGAAGAAAGGGATATAGGTACAGAAGAACCGATAGAAGAAATATACAGAATAATGAATCAAAATAAAAGAGGACTAGCAGGTGTCATATATAAGAAAATGACTACGGACAAGGATTATGCAATTAAGCAATTACAAAAAAAATGGGAGATAGAAATGCAAATATCAGAGCAAAAAGCCATAAGATTAATGAATGGAATTACTAAAATAAAACTATACAAATTTAAGGAACTACAATTGAAATTCTTTACTAAATGGTACAGAACCCCCGCCATGCTAGCAAATATGTTCTCAGGACTAAATCCCAATTGTTGGCACTGCAAAGAAACAAAAGGATGGTATTCTCACATGTGGTGGGAGTGTTCGGAAGTTAAAAAATTTTGGGAAATGATTGTTAATAAAATAAATAAGTTACTCCCAGTAAATATAAAAATAGATGCTGAACTAATGTGCTTAAGTTCAATTGGAATAGATATAATAGAAAAGAAGCAGACAGAACTACTAAAATCAATGGTATTAGCAGGCAAAGCAGTCATAGCGGCAGGATGGAAAGACAAGAGCAAATGGACTGAAAAGAAATGGCATAACTATTTGTTTGATATTCAATCAGATGTAATTTTTATTATCGACCAAGATATGCCGTGGAAAGACAAAATAGAGAAAATCAAGGAGAAATGGACTGTGTACCAGAGATGGATAGAGGAAGAAGAGATCGAAGACGTTCGGTGGAAGCTCCAGACCTTGTGCCCCTGGCTGAGAGAAAAAGACTGAAAATAATGAAATAGGGGGAGGGGGATGATAAGAGGGGGAAAATGTAACCTTAAAGAGGATAAAAAATGTATAATTGAAGAATGTTATCAATAAAAAGACATTTTTTTAAAAAAGAGAAGGTCCAGCAGCTAGAGGCCCACATATCGAACCAGCAACATATTAAGGAGCTTGAGCTATTCTTGGACAGAGCGGAACAGACTGTCCAGGTCCAAGAAGTGACAGGGCACACTTCTGAGGATGAAGTCACTTCCCCAACTCAGGAGGTAGATGTGTGGAGGAATATGACTCAAAGGAGTAGAAGGCCAAGGGATCACTCAGAGAGTCTCATATTGCACAATCAATTTGAGGCTCTTTCCCTCATCACACCTCATGAGGCATGCACAGAGGAACAACTGGTTCCACCTGAGGATCTCTCCCTCATCACAATTGATGAGATACAGAATCAGGTACATGTAGATGAACAGGCTGCAGGAGAGAAGCTCCTTGTAATAGGGGATTCTATAATTAGAAATACAGAGGGATGGATTTGTGATGAGCATGATAACTGTATGGTCACTTGCCTGCCAGGTGCAAACGTTGCAGACATCACGAGAAATCTAGATAGCTTGTTAGAAAGAACTGGGAAGGAGCCAGTGGTCATGGTACATGTTGGTACCAATGATGTCGGGAAGGCCAAGCGGTCAGTCATGGAAGCCAAATTCAGGTTGTTAGGA
This sequence comes from Phrynocephalus guinanensis, assembly GCA_037367245.1. Classification (NCBI taxonomy): domain Eukaryota; kingdom Metazoa; phylum Chordata; class Lepidosauria; order Squamata; family Agamidae; genus Phrynocephalus; species Phrynocephalus guinanensis. Next base: position 166,510,701 of record CM074733.1, read on the forward strand.
AGAAGATTGAAGTCCCAGACTTCCAAGCTAGGATTTTCAGAAGTGCTACCTGTTCCTCGTGCAGGACCCGCCAGGTAGGCAGAGCTCAGAAGCCTCAATGCGTGGATGAGGCGATGGTGTCGAGAGGAGGGCTTCAGATTTGTCAGGAACTGGAGAACATTTTGGGACAAGCCAAACCTGTTCAGGAGGGATGGGTTGCACTTGAATCATGATGGTACCAGATTGCTGGCACTCAACCTCAAAAAGGCAGCAGAGCAGCTTTTAAACTGATAACTGGGGGAAAGCCGACAGGAGCTGAGTGGCATCCGGTTCGGAACACCTCATCCCCGGGGAATGAGGTTGGAGAGGGTAGAGAATCACATAGAGATGACACAGTAGGTATCAGCACTGGGAGAATAATGGAATGTGATAGTTTGTCTACTGAAAATAAAAGCTGGCGGGGGGGGGGACAAAGCAGCAGCTGTTGTTGGGGGACCCACTGTACAGGTGCTTCTACGCCAATGCTCGAAGCCTCCGAGCAAAGATGGGAGAACTTGAACATTTGGCAGCTATGGATAACATTGATATAATAGACATAACAGAAAGCTGGTGGAATGTGGAGAACCAGTGGGATACAGCAATCCCAGGCTATAAACTCTATAGAAGGGATAGAGAGGGGCGGGTTGGAGGGGGAGTGGCCATCTATGTCAAAGAAGGGGTAAAATCCATCAGAATGGAGATTGACAGAGGGTCTGATTCCACCACAGAATCACTGTGGATTAAACTACCAGGTCCAATGAGTGATGTGACAGTTGGGGTGTTCTATCATCCACCAGATCAAAAACTTGAGGGGGACCTTGAAATGAGGAGAAAAATCATGGAGATATCTAAGAGGGATAGGATAGTAATCATGGGGGACTTCAATTATCCCCACATTGACAGGGCCAATGCGAGCTCCGGGCAAGAAAGAGAAACCAGGTTTCTCGACTTGGTGAATGACTGTGCCTTAGAGCAAGTTGTCATGGAGTCCACCCGAGAACAGGCAACTTTGGATCTAATACTGTGTGATACTCAGGACCTGGTCAGGGATGTGAATGTCACTGAGCCTCTGGGGAACAGTGACCATGCTGCAATCTCCATGCATGTTGGAGCAAGAGTGTCAACCAAATCAGACATAAAAACCCTTGATTTTCGAAGGGCAAACTTCCCTCAGATGAGGAAACTAGTTAGAAAGAAATTGAAGGGGAAGGTTAGAAGAATCCAATCTCTTCAGAGTGCATGGAGCCTGTTTAAAACAACGGTAATAGAGGCCCAGCACAAGTGCATGCCACAAAGAAAGAAGAGCTCCTCTAAAGCCAAGAGGGCACCGACATGGTTAACGAGTGGAGTTAGAGAGGCTCTAAAGTGCAAGGAGAGGTCTTTCTGTAAATGGAAATCCTCCCCAAATGAGGAAAATAAAAAGGAACACAAACTCTGGCAAAAGAAATGTAAAAAAATGATACGAGAGGCAAAGAAAGATTTTGAGGAACATGGATAGCAATATAAAGGGTAATAATAAAAGCTTCTTTAAATATGTTAGAAGTAGAAACCTGCCAGAGAACCAGTTGGCCCCCTGGATGGTGAGGGAGGAAAAGGGGAGGTTAAGGAGGACTTAGAAATTGCAGAGAAATTAAATGAGTTCTTTGCATCTGTCTTCACGACAGAAGACCTCGAGCAGATTCCGCTGCCTGAACTGCCCCTCTTGACTAAAGAATTAAATCAAATACAGGTTAAAAGAGAAGATGTTTTAGGACTAATTGATAAATTGAAGATTAACAAGTCACCGGGCCCAGATGGCATCCACCCAAGGGTTATTAGGGAACTGAGAAATTAAATTGCAGATCTCTTAACGATAATATGCAACTTGTCTCTTAAAACGGCCACAGTGCCGGAGGACTGGAGGATAGTGGATGTCACACCAATTTTTAAAAAAGGAAGGAGGGGGAACCCGGGAAACTACAGGCTGGTTAGCCTTACATGTGTCCCAGGGAAGATGGTGGAAAGCCTCATCCAAGAGAAAATCTTAAAACACATAGAAGAACAAACCTTGCTGAGAGAAAATTAGCATGGCTTCTATAAGGGTAAGTCTTGTCTGACAAATCTTTTAGAATTTTTTTAAAAGGTCAATAGGCATGTGGATTTGGGTGAACCAGTGGTTATAGTCTCTCTGGATTTTCAAAAGGCTTTTGACACAGTCCCTTAACAAAGGCTGCTGAGAAAATTACACAGTCAGGGGATAAGAGGGCAGGTCCTCTTATGGATTGAGAACTAGTTGAGATCCAGGAAACAAAGAGTAGGTGTCAATGGGAAATTTTCACAATGGAGAGAAGTGAAAAGCGGTGTGCCCAGGGATCTGTCCTGGGACCGGTGCTTTTCAATCTGTTCATAAATGACCTGGAGACAGGATTAAACAGTGAGATGGCGAAGTTTGTAGATGACATGGAATTTTTCTGTGTGTTAAACACCAGAGAAGATTGTGAAGAGCTCCAGAAGGATCTCTCCAAACTGGGGGAAGGGCTGCGAAAGTGGTATCAGGAGTCAGATATCTAGGTCCATGCGCTCCCAAAGGCATCTGGTGGGGCCACTGTGAGATACAGGAAGCTGGACTAGATGAGCCTTTGGCCTTATCCAGCATGGCTCTTCTTATGTTCTTATTAGAGATGGGCACGATTCAAAAAAATGGTATTTTGGTTTTTCGTTTGTCGTTGAGAGGTCTGTATCATTTCATTTCCGTTTTTCGTGAATTTTTGGAAAAATTTCATTTTCGTTTTTTGTTTTTTCGTTTTTTGTTTCTACCCGCTTTTTGCGCGATTTTTAAAGCATTTCCGTGCGGGAGCATCCCCCAATGGCCCAGACCAGAGGGAAATTGATGCTGCAGAGACACAGTACAGACTAGGTATGCAGGGAGTTTGCAAAATCAGCGGAGGGCGTTGCCCAGAGTGCAAGGCAGCCGCAGAGTGACTGCACTGCAGTGCAGGGGAGGGTACTCACTGAGAGGTACGCACACACGCACACAGAGTGGCTGTAGGACTGAAGCTAGAGTCGCAGAGACAGCAATCCCACCCTAACTCCCACCGGGGACTGCAAGGAGGACGGGGGCTGCCAGAGATTTTTATGCCCTCTGTGGCTGCCAGACCTGCCCAGTCTGCAACCTGGGCATGGTATTGGTTGAAGTTGTCCAAGAATTTACATGATCCCATCACATGGCTTGCCTCCATGTTGTGGCTGGAGTGGCGACATCCATTTTGTCATCCTTAAAGGGAAAAGAAAAATGCATCGCGGTGGGAGAAGACAAAAACAAACGTTTTAAGGACCCCATCCCCCTGGTAGGTAATAATTTCAAATAATTATCGGATTATCGCTGCATTTTTATGGATGTCCAGGGCGTTTTAATACCCAAGAAATCAATATTAGGCATCTGGGAGCCATTTTGGGTCGATGTCCCCTAACTCCCCTTAAAGGAAAAAAATACAGCGATCTGAGAAAAGACATAAGTGCATGTTTTAAGGACCCCAACCCCCCTGGTAGGTATTATCAGACAGTATAAATAATTATTGCTGGGTTTTTATGGATGTCCAGGGCGTTTTTTAACATTTAAAACAGCTCATTTCATTGCACGTCGCCATTAACGAAAATGAAAAGTAACGAACACAATTTTTGTGGTTCTGTTCGTTTTGTTCCATTTTCATCACAATTTTCATTTGTCATTTCATTATGTAACAAAACGAATAAAGAATAATGGAAACGAAAAAATGTTCGTTTCGTGCCCATCTCCAGTTCTTATGTTCTTATGTTCACCACCACCACCACTTTCTATAGCCAATTGGGAATTCAAGCCCACATTTCCTGAGTCCTAGTCCTACTGCACCACAGTGGATATAATAATTGAATTGTTTCCTTAAATTTAAAAACCTTGAGATATTTCCTGCCTGGGACAGAGCCCCATCACACCAACCACGAAATGCCAAAATGACTTGAACACAGTGGTGGTCAAGTCATTTTGGTACTGATCCCAGAAAATGTTGTCCTAACAAAAGCAAAGAAGACAATTATAGTACCTAACAATTCACTGTTCTTTCAAGATACCCCAGATCAGTGCCTGGAGATGGCCACCTCACCTCATGTAGTGATTTGTCATGGCAACCAAGAGTATTTTTTTTCATGCTTGTGTGATCATTAGTGTTAGTGAAATTATTCAGTATTTCCCATGTGAATCATTTTTGCAGTCTTTCCCCCCATATTTAATGTTATTACTGTAATTCATAATGTATTTAATAATGTAATTCTGACTGAAACATTCTCTCTGATTAAAAATAATTGAAAATACAATTGGGACCTTTTTTGGGAATTGTCTTAATTAAAAAATCAGATATGACAGTGTTTTTCTGTTCATTTGCTTCATAGTCTCTGGATTAGAAAAGTCACTTGGTATTCAGCTTGTTAATAACACATAATCTTAAAACAAATTAACAGAAATACATGTATCATGTGTGGTGTATAATAAAAATAACTTTGAATTTATATTCACTGTCATTCACATTATTGGCTCATCCACTGTCTAACGACCATAATGTCAGAATAACAAATAATGAATTTTCCTATCTTTTGTGAAAAAAAAGCTGTCTCACCAGATTAGGATGCCCTTTTAAAAATGGCTGCCTTATTTTATGCTCCTGGATGAGAATGAATAGACCCCACACTTTCTTTGTCCATTGGAGATTTATTCTGGCCTGTGTTCTTATGGAGTAGGCCATACATGTTCATCTATTCCAGAATGTGTTTTCCTTCCGCCAGAGCATATTCCATCTCTGAAGAGTTGAGAGATTCTTTGTCAGTTTAGCTTCAGCAAAGAAGTGTGGCTACTCACTTGGAAACTGTAGATGCAGGAACTCAACATACACAGTAAAACCCATGTCAAACTCCCTGCTAGTACTTTCATGTGGCATCATGGTGCTGTATAAAATTCAAAACACTGCTACACATGATTACCATCACACTAAGAACAGCCTCCCGAAGAATTTTATCTATTTTATTTATTTATTTTTAGAATATTTTTACCCCGCCTTTCTCCTTGGAAAAGGACCCAAGGCGGCTTACAGTAATGAGGGATAATATACAGTTCAGTACAACTAAGACATGTTCAAGTATTTGAGAATAAGGAATTGAGGGACATCTTACAGCATTAATAGACAACATTACATTAAAGCAACACGGTTATAAGTAGTCCTAAACATAAAGTCTGTGTGAACCCATGGATTCATATAAAATACACATGGTAGTCCATCATTCAGGGAAAGCTTGCCTGAAGAGAAAGGTCTGGTAACACATTGTGAGTACTCCTGGACAAAGGGAATCCAGCTGGCAAATCCTTTGCTGACTAGAAGCATTGCACGCGACCAGCACCAAATCCACCCGCTTCATGGACAGAGAGAGAAGGCAACATCTAAAATCAAGGAAAAGCTCCAACACACATCTCAAGCCCTCGTCACTTCTGGCCAACACTAGTTTAATTATCTGAACATTTTATTTTGTTTTTCATTTTACCTATATTTCATACATGCATATAATTGTTCATTGTGAGACACTCTGGTACAAATAAAGAAGGAAACCATGATCGATGTTTCCCCACAGTTTTTTTGGGGGGGGCACTGTGCGATGGCCCCATCCCCTTCACACGGCATAACAGCTGCAACTGGAAGCAAACGGCAGGACGCTCCTGCCAGGCTGCATGTGCCAGCTGGAGCTCCATGTGCACACAGCTTAGAGAGAATGAGGGTGCCTGACACTTTTACCAAAAGGAAAATGTGGAAAGAATGTAAAGGTTCTTCTGCAGCCAGAATTCCTGAGGGAGGAAATGAAAAAAAAACAACCCTTTCCATAACCTTAGAATAACAGGGGGTGGAGTGGAGAGGTTGCATATCCACAGAAGAGAATAGAAAAGCACTATAACACTCATTCTGTGTATAAATGTCTTTGTGTCATTTCATGAGTTATAGAAGAATTTTTAGTCAAAGGGAGATTGAAAGCAGCTTCAGAACAAATATTCAAACCCAAATTAGACACTTGACAGCTAGAGGAGCCTAGCAAATTAACATTAGCCTCAGCTAGATCGGAATCACATCCAGTCATAGTATTGGAAAACAGAGAGCCTTGTAATGAAACCTTTCAGCTATTATGGGAATGACAATAAAAATAGGGCTATTGTATGAAACAATTTTTCTTCCAGGGATTTCCTCTACCCTCCAAATAAAGAGAGGAAACAATGGAAAAAATAAAATGGTAAAATATGCTTAGAGAATTCACATGTGAATACAATTATGCTATTTATCAATGTGTCAGGAGAATTCTATCTGTAATATATGAGCTCTCAATCTGTAGCATATACATAACAAAAATGAGTTCTTAATATGAAACCATTTGGGTATACAGGAGGGAAAACTGGTGTTTTCGTAGTTAGTGGTTGCCAGAATTAATCCTCCTAGTGTTCACAAAATGTTTATGCAACTTCCCATAGACAGTAATTTATGAGCTACAGGAACCTGCATCCGTCTCATACATGATCATAGTCAAAACTAGACTATGGGTGATACCTTAATAGGTTGCTAGTAGAAAAATAAAAAAAGTTGCTGAGCTTTCGAGAACACAAGTCCTCTTTTTCAAAGCGGTTATAAAAGTCCAAACATGGCAAGGGATGTCATTTGCCAGGAGAGAGTTCTTAAAAGTTCATCTGGCAAGATGGATGCCAGGTTTTCTTCATGGAAGGCACAGAGCAGCATGGTCCGATGGGGCTGGACTAAGCAGGCTGATTCAAACAAAGAGCTGCATGGTGTGGCCCCTCCCCCCCTGCTTACAACCATCATCTCTATTGGCTCTTATGTGTCTCATAAGACAGCTGCAAGGTGTACCAGCACATTGCCAATTAGCTACAATTAGCCACAGAGACTTATATTAACCTTCCATGAACTCCAAGAGGATTTTTGCCGATATGTCGCTACAAAGAGGACTCGCTGTTATAAAAGAACCACATACATTGTTAATATGAAACCACATGTCCACATTCAAGCATCACTTACATTGCTGACACAAATAGCTTCATTCCAATAAATGAGTCCAAAAGACTGCAATGTATTTCTCATCTCTCCCTAAAACTAGTAAATATTTGCTGCAGTTTTCAAAGAGCTGATAATGTCAGATTGCTGCAACAAAAAATTGTATCTGAAGCACTGGAATGTAATTCACGAAGGTTCGTACTAAAATAAGTATGACTTTCTTTTTGGTTGAGTGGTTTCTTTTCCTGGGCTCTGCCCTCAATAGAAGCAGTTTTATCATAGTAAGCGAGTGAGAACACATGTAGCTTTGACTGGCCATAATGCTCTGATATGTATTTATTACAAGATCAGGAGCTTGATTGTTTTGGGGCTAGATGGGTGGTGTAAAAGTCAAATAACAAACAAACAAACAAACAAACAAACAAACAAACAAACACAGCATGATGCATATTGTGCCCCCCCACTCTAGTTCTCTTGTGTACCTACTGTGTATGCCCTGTTTCTCACATAGGAAAACAACCTAGACTGAGGCCTAATTTGTTATTTATTTATTTATTTATTCACTGCAGCCATCTAGCCTAAAGGCTACTCTGGGCAATTTACAAAGACCTAATGTTTGACCCATCAAAACCCCAGAAGCCACACAACATGGCGGCTAAATTCCTTACAAATTAATATAATAAATCACATTGGATCAGACCCATTGAATCAATTGGGATTTGGAGAGTCCATTGCAGGTTACTTTGATTGAAAGGGGCCACCTCTAACTGCAACTTTGTATGCAAGTGTAAGTCATTGTTAGAATAAGCTCATTTGGATCAATGGAACTTGTGGCCCATTTACTCGCTTAATCTCCATTGACTCAGTGGACCTGCTCTAATGTGATTTACAATGCTAAGCAACCAGATTTGGGCCAACATATAGCAGATAATGTCTATGGTTTCTTCATGTAGGGCAGTCTGTCTCCAAAACCGATGCTGTCTGTTTTAAGGCGCCAGGACTAGTGAAGACAATTTGGATCATTGCTTCCAGGGAAACACAATTAGGAACAGATACGAATAATGTTTTAGTGTATTTCTTTTTTCTTGAAAATGTACTGCAATATTTTCTTGTTTGGGATGAGGCTTGGAGAAACAGATTTACAGTTGTCCCCTTTAAAAATGGCCAGGTCTCAAGCAAGGGGCTTTCACGCTGGCATCCCAACCACGAAATGGCAAATGCGTTTTAATGTAGCCAAATGTAAAGTAATGCAAATTGGGGCGAAAAATCAAAACTTTATCTATCAACTCATGGGCTCTGAGATATCCGTGACAGATCAGGAAAGAGATCTTGGTGTGTTGGTGGACAGCTCCATGAAGGTGTCTACCCAATGTGTGGCAGCGATGAAGAAGGCCAATTCCATGCTAGGGATTATCAAAAAGGGGATTGAAAATAAAACAGCCAACATTATAACGCCATTATACAAAACAATAGTAAGGCCGCATCTGGAGTATTGTGTAAAATTCTGGTCACCGCATCTCAAGAAAGACATAGTGGAACTGGAAAGGGTGTAGAAGAGAGCGACCAAAATGATTACTGGGCTGGGGCACCTTCCTTATGAGGAAAGGGTAAAACATTTGGGGCTCTTTAGTCTGGAAAAAGGCGCCTGAGGGGGGATATGATTGAGACGTACAAAATAATGCAGGGCATGAGTAAAGTGGATAGAGGGAAGCTCTTTTCCCTCTCACAAAATACCAGAACTAGGGGACATGCACTCAAATTGAGGGCTGGGAGAGTAAGAACAGACAAAATAAAATATTTTTTCACCCAGCGCGTTGTTAGTCTAGGGAACTCCCTGCCACAGGATGTGGTGATGGCATCTGGCTTGGATTCCTTCAAAAGGGGATTGGACAGATTCCTGGAGGAAAAGTCCATCACAGGTTACAAACCATGATGGAGATGTGTAATCTCCAGGCTTAAAACCAGGGTACTTCAAGGGCCAGATGCAGGGGAGTGGTATCAGGAGACAGATATCTAGTCTCATGCGCTTCCAAAAGCATCTGGCAGGGCCACTGTGAGATACAGGAAGCTGGACTAGATGGGCCTTTGGCCTGATCCAGCATGGCTCTTCTTATGTTCTTATGTTCTTATGTTCTTATGTTCTTATGTTCAGAGGAATCCTGCCAAGCGACTAAAATGGTTACTGGGCTGGGGGACCTCCCTTATGAGGAAATAATACAGTATTTGGGGCTCTTTAGTGTGGGGGAAAAAGGCACCTGATGAGGGATATGATTGAGACGTACAAAATAATGCAGGGCATGAGTAAAGTGGATAGAGGAATGCTCTTCTCCCTCTCACAGAATACCAGAACTAGGGGACATCCACTCAAATTGTGGGCTGGGAGAGTGAGAACAGACAAAAGAAAATATTATTTTACCCAACGTGTTGGTCTCTGGAACTCCCTGCCACAGGAGGTGGTGATGGCATCTGGCCTGTATGCCTTCAAAATGGGATTGGACAGATTCCTAGAGGAAAGTCTATCACAGGTTACAAACCATGATGGAGATGTGTAATCTCCAGGCTTAACACCAGGGTATGTCAAAGGCCAGATGCAGGGGAGTGGTATCAGGAGACAGAAATCTAGTCTTGTGCGCTCCCAGATGCATCTGGTGGGGCCACTGTGTGATACAGGAAGCTGGACTAGATGGGCCTTTGGCCTGATCCAGCACGGCTCTTCTTATGTTCTTATGTTTTTTAATGTTATGCTCACCTACAGAAGAGCTTTACCATTTCAATGCTTTCAAATCCCATTGTCAGATAATTCACCCTCATAATCAAGTATAATTATTGGCCTGCTGTGATTTTTTTTAAATCAGAGCATTTGTGGATTATTTCAGCTTTCTTCTCCTTGTGCCCTCCAGTGTAAAGGAGACTGACAGGGGCAAACTATTCTTTTCCATGGAGAGTTATTCTAATGCCAAGCAGTCTTTTATTTTGACATTATGTTTCCTTCTCCCCACCCCATCTTAAGGGCTTTGGTCTGTTTGCCTGCCCTTTGGTCTCCTTAGTCGTTCATTACCCTGCCTGTACTTTGATGTATGCAGTGTTTGATTAGCAAATGTTCATTCCAAGATTAAGATGATTTTGGGCTTTTTTTAAAAAAAAAAGACTCTCCTTCCCAGTATCATTCTCAAACAGCTAATAGGATATTAGGAAAATGAGGACCAATGTTCACATGCTGAGGCCACTGATCATGCTCGTTGCCCACTAAGTTGAAGTGACAACCTTTACTGACATGAGCAAAGCTTCTTAAAATAAAAGACTAAGCCTTCTTAGTGCTGGCTTTGAGAACTTGGGGCCTAAAAGGATTGCACTACAGATAGTTGCACTGCATGGAAAAGTTATTTTTGCAGGGAAGAACATGTTTCAGGCCCAGGAAGACTACTGGCCATGATCTCTGGGGCATCCTTGGAGTAATAGTCCAAAAAGTAACTTTTCCGGAACCTTTGCCGACTTCTGCACAAAAAAAGCCCTTTCTGCAGCTTCCGTTTCGTCCAGAATACTAGTAGACAATGGACATTACTTCACGTTGGAAGTAATTAGTATGGGCTTGCTCTGTGTCAAATTTTGAGAAGGCCGGACAAATATATTTAAAGTTCTAATGTTTGGTTTTAAAAAAGATCCCACACTCTGCATATTCATTTTGCTACTGTTTTCTCATGGAACAAAATGTCCCATTTCAGGGACATGAGTCAGGAGCATGCTGTGGTCGACAGTGTCAAAAGCAGCTGAGAGGTCCAGTAAAACCAAAAGGGACAGAGATCCCCTGTCCATTTCCCTGCATAGGTCATCTACCAAGGCAACCAGTGCCATCTGAGTCCCAAAACCAGGCCTAAAGGCAGATTGAGCTGGATCCAGATAGTTTATTACATTGACAAACCTCTGGAGCTGCGAAGCCACAACCCACTCTAGTACTTATTTATTTATTTATTTATTTATTTATTTATTTATTTATTTATTTATTTATTTCATTTCATTTCATTTCATTTCATTTCATTTCATTTCTATACCGCCCCACTTCCAGTATGGAACTCTGGGCAGTGTACATGATAAAAACAAATAAAAATGATAGATCAAGATGGATCAATGGGCGTTAAGCAAATAACAATAGCAACCAACAAACAACCAAAAAAAAAAAAAAAAAAAACTGAATTAAATTAAATTAAATTAAATTAAATTAAATTAAATTAAATGAACCAAAGAATGGAATGTTAGATACCAGTCAGTAATTTTTCAGTATTGTTGGATCTAAGGAGGGCTTTTTAAACAGTGGTTTTACTATTGCCTCCTTCAAGCATGCTGGAATCCTGCCCTGTTACAAGGAGGTATTCACTACTCTTCCTAACCAGTCTGCCAGACCCTCTCTGGCAGCTTTTATGAGCCAGGAAGGGCAAGGGTCCAACAGACATGTGGCCATGAGTATGATGCATTTCCACCCTGTCTAACTGAGTGCATAGCATTCATTGGTGTCAATTAGAGATGGGCACGACTTAGCGGTATTCCCGTTTCCGTTTCCGTTACTCGGTTCCGTTACTCTACGGAAACGGTAACGGGAATTACTCCCCCAGACTTCGAGCTCGAACCGACGAACGAACAATTTTGGTCTGATTTGTCGTGCTCGTTACTTGCATCGCGAGATCGCGCGATGCCACACGCGGCACAGAAAAAAAGTTTTTAAAAGTTAAAAAAACCCGGTTCCCGGCCGAAAAGCAGGTGGGAAAATGCCTGCCGTGCCTCAGGGCACCTACCAGAGGGGTTGTTTCTGGAGGTCCCCGGCCTCCCCCCTCATCCCCCGTCCTGGGCTGCTCTGGTGGGACTCGCCGCAGGCTCGCAGCCAGCAAAAAGCCCAGTCTCGCCGGCCGCCGGCCGCCGCAATTAAAGCGCAAGCAAGCGGCACGGACGGCACAGGAAAAAACTTTTTAAACTCTCCCCCCACCCATTCCCGGGCCAAAAAAGCAGGCGGAAAAATGCCTGCTTGACTAAGGGCGCAGGGCACCTACCGGAGGGGTGGTTTCTGGAGGGGGGGGTCCCGCCTCCCCCCCGTCCTGGGCAGCCGGACTCGCGAGTCGCCATTTCGCCATGCCATGCGGTGCGGGCGGGGGATCCAAAATGGGGCGGCGAACGCAATATTGTTTTTGAAATCGTGGTCCAAAAACACACAAGCACAACAGAAACACGCAAAAATTTATAAACTGCCAGATTTTTCACAGTAGCAGTGGGTTTTTTCTTGCAACAAAATGTCTCTCCTCTCCTCCTCTGTCCTCCGTTGATTTTATTTTATTTTATTTTATTTACACCTGCGCAGTGCGCAATGATGGGCTGGCCAAGTGGCCAGCCATGTGGGAGTGGACAACCATGCAAATTTCTGGAGCCATCCCACCAGTCGCATGGCCACTTGGCCATGGAGACTTCTGGGATGTGCCAAAAAGCCCCCTAAAACCTGCCCTAGCCCTAACCCTAACCCTTGACTCCGTACCCATACGTCACAGACTGTCTTCTTAGTGGGTCAGAGAGGCACCCAGAGGTGCAACCCACTAGCCCACCGTAACCTTACCCGTCACTAGCCTAACCCTAGCTCTTGCACTAAGGCACCTTAAAGCCAGATCTACTTGCTTGCATTGCACTACACGCAGCAAGTACAATTCCCTTCTGTGTGAGACATGGTGGTGCCAGAGCCTTGTGAAGGGCGGGTATGACCCTATCACTCTCACACTGGTCTCACTGTCTGCACATTATGTTATGCAATATCCATATGGCTATTGCATAGCATTTTGCAGCAGCAGCAGGTGAGGAAGGGAGACCCCCATGTAGAGGGGTGTCTCTTGGAGCCTGCTTCCCCTTCCTAGTGGCAGGAGGCACCCACGGGTGCCTCCAGGAGCCCACTTTCCCTTTATAGCGGGCCAGAGGAGGCACCCACCCCACAGAGGTGCCTCCAGGAGCCCGCTACCCCCCAAAAAACCAGTACTAACGACAACGAACGAAAAAACGAACCGACTAATTTTTGCGAATTTTCGCGAAAACCGGAAACGACCCGAAATGGGACTGGCCCGACTAACGACAACTCGAAAAAAATTTTTTTCAAGTCGTGCCCATCTCTAGTGTCAATATTTAGGAAAAAAGTTGTGGTCAGGTTGCTTTCCTATAGTTGCATTGTTGTTATGTACCATCAATTCATTTCTGTCTTATATATGGCTTTTGTAAGATATGAGATCTTCACGTAGTGACTTACCTTTGTCACTTCCCAGTGAGTTTCTATGGCCAAACTGGGATGAGACTGCAGAATTCATTAAAAGTTTATGAAGTTAATTTGGAAAATCCACTTGAAGCATTTGTGGTGCCGAGTTATTTCAATTGCTTTTGTTTGATTTGTTCATTGCCAACACAGCTGAAAGTCTGTAAATTTTGACAATAAACCTGATTTGCAACGGGGTTTGAATAATGTTCATTATGACTACAGTAGAACCCCAGTATCCACTGGGGATTGGTTCCAGGCCTTCCCGTAGATAATGAAAACCGTGGTTAAGAGAGAACGCCTGCCCAACCACCTCCAAACTCCTGTTTCCTGACAGTAGCTTGCTTTATGACTGCTGTTTTGAGACAATAGCTTGCTTTGGGGCTGCTGAATTATTTAATTTTTTCCCCTCTGCCAACCGTGGATAATTGAAACAGTGGATAATGAAACAGTGGATATGGGGGGGGGGTCCTACTGTATAGCTATTTCCTCTCTTGTTGGGATCAAATGGGAAGCAAAAATATGTGGCACTAGAAGTACACATGAAAAATGAAAAAATAGTTCTACAGCTCCATTGCTCTATGTACGTGCCTTCTGCCTGGGCTAGCATGAGTCTGGCAGGATGGAGAAGTGGCAGTGTCTTCCCCCTCCTTGTAAGGTTGTTTTGCCCATTTGATGGCATGCATGAGAAGTACTTTGAGCACTATAAGTCATAGAGCAATGATTATTAATAGCATTACTTTGTTTTTTATTTGTGAAGTCGAAGACATCCTTTTGTGCCAGAGACTTGGACTTTATGAGCCATGCAGTGCTTTTCAGAAACTGGCTGGAACTTCTCCTTTTTGCATAATGATGGGAAAATAATTTTTGAAGCCAAAACCCGCCAGCGCTCTAGAAGAGGTCAAGGAAGTGTAGAATCAAATACTCTGCATGACTTAGCCACATACAGTGGGAGGAACGGTGGTGAGTAGAATACAGTATTTAACTCCTCAGGGTGCATTCAAAGAAGAATTCAAGGCTTTCCAAATTTTATTCCCTTTAAAAACTCCTCTGCAAGTGTTTCCCCCCTTGTAGCAGCTGCCTGAGGTCATGCTTGCATGGTCAGTCCCAGGTTCAGATTCTATCATTTTCATTTATAAGAGGGTCAGGAAAGGTGTGGCCCTCTAGATACTGTAGTCAGGGCCAGTGCTAGGTTTTTTTTGCGCCCTAGGCGAGGGGCGGGGAGGTGGGGCGGGTGAGCAGGGCAGGGGGAGGGGAAGGGGTGGGGCAGGGGGCAGTGGGTGGGCAGGGTGGTGGCAGGTGGGTGGCACGGGGCGGGGCGGTGGGTGGGCAGGGCAAGGGGCTGGGTGGGGTGGCGGGGGGCGGGGCGGGGGTGGCAATGGGAGTGGGGTGGTGGGCGGCGATGGGCACAGGGGTGGCGGAGGGCAGTGATGGGCAGACGGCGACGGGCGGCTGGCGGGCGGTGTGGGGATGGGCCGCGGTGGCCGGGTGGTGGTGGGGCGGTGGGGGGGCGACAGACTGTCCCGTGCCCTCTCTCCATTTTGGCACCCTAGGCAACTGCCTAGTTCGCCTTATTGAATAGAATAGAATAGAATAGAATAGAATAGAATAGAGTTTTATTGTCATTATTAGAGATGGGCACGACTTGAAAAAAAATTTTCGAGTTGTCGTTAGTCGGGCCGGTTCCGTTTCGGCTCGTTTCCGTTTTTCGCGAAAATTTGCAAAAATTAGTCGGTTCGTTTTTTCGTTTTTTCGTTGTCGTTAGTACTGGTTTGGGGAGGGGGTAGCGGGCTCCTGGAGGGAGCTGCAGGAGTCAGCCAGAGCCACAAGTGACGGACTGGCAGACTCTTTGCACCCGCTGTGTCTCACGTACTTGCATGTAGTGCAATGCAAGTAGATCTGGCTTAGGGTTAAGACGGCTTAGCGCAACGGCTAGGGTTAGGCTAGTTACGGGTGAGGTTACGGTGGGTATTGGGGTGCATCTGGGTGCCTCTCTGACCCACTTAGAAGGACAGTGTACTGGCGTATGGGTTAGGCTTAGGGTTCGGGTTTGGGCTACGATTAGTGGGCTGTTTATGCCCGATTGGCACATCCCAGAAGTCTCTGTGGTCAACCTGGCCAAGTGGCCATGCGATTGGTGGAAAATTTGCATGGTCTACTCCCATGGGAGAGCCCATCATTGCAAATGTGCAGGTGTAAAAAAATAAAATAAAATAAAATAAAATAAAATAAAATCAACGGAGACTTTTTTTTGCAAGAAAAACCCACTGCTGCTACTGTAAAAAATTCAAGCATTTAAAATATCTAATTTTCGCATGTTTCTGTGGTGCTTTGGTGGGGTTTTGGGCAACAATTTCAAAAAAAAATTGCGGTCGCCATTTTGGATCCCCCTTCCACCGCATGGCAAATGGATGCGCCCTCCCAGCCTGGTACAGTCAGCAAAACCTGGCCATGCGATTGGTGGAATGGCTCCAAAACTTTGCATGGTCCACTCCCATGGGCGAGCCCATCATTGCGAATGCGCAGGTGTAAAAAAATAAAATAAAATAAAATAAAATAAAATCAACGGAGACTTTTTTTGCAAGAAAAACCCACTGCTGCTACTGTAAAAATTCAAGCATTTACAATAGCTAATTTTCGCATGTTTCTGTGGTGCTTTGGTGGGGTTTTGGGCAACGATTTCAAAAAAAATATTGCGGTCGCCATTTTGGATCCCCCCCACCGCATGGCAAATGGATGCGCCCTCCCAGCCTGGTACAGTCAGCAAAACCTGGCCATGCGATTGGTGGAATGGCTCCAAAACTTTGAATGGTCCACTCCCATGGGCGAGCCCATCATTGCGAATGTGCAGGTGTAAAAAAATAAAATAAAATAAAATAAAATAAAATCAACGGAGACTTTTTTTGCAAGAAAAACCCACTGCTGCTACTGTAAAAATTCAAAGCATTTAAAATAGCTAATTTTCGCATGTTTCTGTGGTGCTTTGGTGGGGTTTTGGGCAACGATTTCAAAAAAAATATTGCGGTCACCATTTTGGATCCCCCGCACTGCATGGCAAATGGATGCGCCCTCCCAGCCTGGTACCAGCAGCGCAGCAGTAGCAATAGCCAAGGAGAGGGGGGCGGGGAACCCCCCCCAAATAAAAACACCCTTCTGGCCTGGTAGGTGCCCTCAGACAGTTTTCGCCTACTTTTAGGGCCGGGAATCGGGTTTTTTTTTAACTTTTAAAAACTTTTTTTCTGTGCCGCTTGGCATTGCGCGATGCAAGTAACGAGCACGACAAATCAGACCAAATTGTTCGTTCGTCGGTTCGAGCTCGAAGTCTGGGGCAGTGATTCCCGTTACCGTTTCCGTAGAGTAACGGAAACGAGTAACGGAAACGGAAACGGGAATACCGCTAAGTCGTGCCCATCTCTAGTCATTATGCATACACAAAATATGCACAACGAAATTAGAGTGCTGTTCCACTACACACTCTAAACATACAAAACACATAAAACACATAAAACACCATACAAAATATTAAAAACTCTTAAAATTGCTTACAAAATTTCAAACACTACTTAAAAACTGATTAAGATGGTGCTAAAACTGTCGCATTTAACTTGGATACCGCTCTGTGATAAAAACTGTTCTTTAGTCTATTTGTCCTTGACCTAAGAGTCCTGTATCTCCTGCCAGACGGCAACAGTTCAAAAAATTGGTGGCCAGGATGTGAAGGGTCTCTCAAAATTCTAGATGTCTTCCTTGAGCATCTGGAGTTGTATAATTCTTCCAAAGGAGGAAGAGGACAGCCCACTATCTTCTCAGCAGTGTTTATGACCCTCTGGAGTGGTGGTCCCCAACCCCCGGGCCACGGACCGGAGCCGGTCCGTGGACCGGTCGGCACCGGGCCGCCTGGGGAGGCCGGGGAGGCTCCTCTCCTTTTCCTCCGCCGCCCTCCTCCTCCTCCTCTTCTCTCCTGCGGGCGGGCGGTGGAGGAGGAAGGCTGGAGGAGCGCAGGAGGAGCCGCCGCCTTTGCCTTTGCCTTTGCCTTTGCCTCCCTCCTCTGCCCGCCGGCGGCGGCGGCGGCACATCCTCCTCCTCCTCCGCCCTCCTCCTCCTCGCCCTCCACCACCACCACCAGCAGCAGCAGCCACGGCGGCGGCGGCGCGTCCTCCTCCTCCTCCTCCGCCCTCCTCCTCCTCCTCTTCTCTCCCACGGGCAGCCAATGAAAGAAGAAGGCTGGAGGGTGCGCGGGGGCCGGCGGGGAGGAGGAGGCGCGAGGGGGTGGCGCGAGGAACGGGGGAGGGACGAGGGAAGCCCCCGCCAGGCCCCGCTGGAGGAGAGGAGAGGAGAGGAGAGGAGAGGCCGGGGTGGGGGGCCGGGAGCCGGAACACCGCCGCCACCACCACCGCTCCGCTGGGAGAGGGAGAAGGAAGGAAGGAGCGGCCGCTCCCGTCCCCCGCCCCCCCCCCACACAGAGAGAGAGGGAGAGAGAGGCCAGGCCCCCCGAGCCCCCCCCAACTGGAGTGTGCGTGCGCTGGCCGGCCGGCCGGTCAGCACAGAGACGCCACCCCCCACCGGCCTCCCTCCCCTCCCCCCTCCCGCTCGCCTGCCCAAAGGCCGCATCTGGAGGCAAGGCGATGCGGCGGCGGCTCCGGCCCGAGGGCGCCACCGGGACCGTCGAGCCGCCGCTGGCGCCGCCCCACCAAAGCGGGCAGCGGCGGCGGCGGCGGCGGCCGAACCCGGGCGGCTGCCATGGCCACCGCGGCCGCCGACAGGAGGAGGAGGCGGGGGGCCGCCCGCCCAGGAGCCCCGGGCTCCCCCCACCCCGCCCGTGCGCACGGGGGGGAGCGGCACGCCCGACGCCCCCAGCCGGCGAGCACCGCCGCCGCCGCTCCCGTGGCCCCCCGCAAGGCACACACGCCAAGCCCCTCCCCGCTCCCCCTCCTCCCTCCCCTCCATTCCCCCATCTCCCCCCCTCCCCACCCCCAGCCCCAGCCCCGGGCCATTTACCGGTCCGTGGGGACAAAAAGGTTGGGGAGCACTGCTCTGGAGTGCCCTTCTATCTGCCACTGTGCAACTGGCGAACCAAGTCTCAGAAGGTATAATCTCTGTTGGGCCTTCTTAACCAGTGCTTCAGTGTTGGCACTCCAGGTCAAATCCTCCTGTAGAATAACTCCTAAGAACCTACTGTCCGTCACCAGCTCTACACAAACTCCATCAATAATCAGGGGCTGAGTATCTGATTTCCTTTTTCGATAGTCCACTGTAAGTTCTTTGGCCTTGTTGATATTTATTATCAGATTGTTGGTTCTGCACCACCGTAGCAGCCGATGCACCTCCTCTTGGTAGGCTGACTCGTCTCCACCAGAGATGAGTCCCACTACTGTTGTGTCATCGGCAAACTTGATGATTTTATTTTCAGGATGAGTATGAGTGCAGTCAGAGGTGTAAATACTCTGGAAGCACCCGGCCCGGACTGCAGTCCCCAGAAAACAGTCTTTGGCTGTATCAACTAGGTAGGGAGTAGCTGGGTGGCCATTCTTCCCCACTTCTTATTTAAATGGGTAAGAGGTGTGTGTGTGTGGTGTGTGTGTGTGTGTGTGTGTGTGTGTGTGTGTGTTCTTTGCTGTCAAGTTGGAATCAACCTATAGTGCCCTTAACATGACTTTCATAAGAACATAAGAACATAAGAAGAGCCATGCTGGATCAGGCCAAAGGCCCATCTAGTCCAGCTTCCTGTAACTCACAGTGGCCCCACCAGATGCCCCTGGGAGCACACAAGACTAGATATCTGTCTCCTGATACCACTCCCCTGCATCTGGCCCTTGAAGTACCCTGGTTTTAAGCCTGTAGATTACACAGCTCCATCATGGCTTGTAACCTGTGATGGAATTCTCCTCCAGGAATCTGTCCAATCCCCTTTTGAAGGCATCCAGGCTAGATGCCATCACCACATCTTGTGGCAGGGGGTTCCACAGACTAACAACACGCTGGGTAAAAAGAAATATTTTCTTTTGTCTGTTCTCATTTCCCAACCCACAGTTTGAGTGGATGTCCCCTAGTTTTGGTATTTTTGTGAGAGGGAGAAGAGCGTCCCTCTATCCACTTGACTCATGCCCTGCATTATTTTGTACGTCTCAATCATATCCCCCCTCAGGCACCTTTTTTCCACACTTCATGGTAAGTGATATATTTAATGAATGGTTTTAGCATTTCCAGGGCCCCTTGGCTGACTAGGAAATTGAAACCTGCTGTCCAGAGTCCTAGTCTATCACTCTATCCACTAGGTCAGTGTTGGCCAAACTTTGGCCCTTCAGATTAGATAACTGTGGCCCAAAGTGGCAACTTCTGGGTAGAATAATCAAACAAATTCTAGACACATGTGCCATTAGGTCAGTGGTGGCCAAACCTTGGCCCTCCAGATGTTTTGGACAGCAGCTCCCACAGTCCTTTGTCATTGGCAATATAGGTTTGCAAGTCTGGGAGTTGTAGTCCAGAACATCTGGAGTGCTGAAGTTTGGCCACCACTGCACTTTCTCATATTGGGAATCTGGGGTACAAGGTAGTTACACCTGATTACCTTTAAAGCAGCCTCATTTGCTTATACTGTAGATGGGGGCTGGGAGACCATTTTTCTTCTGGTCCCTGGACCAGGTGAGGAGCTAGGCCACATGGCAATGGGGACTGAGAAATGCAAATGCATCCAGGATGAAATTCCCATAGTAACTAAACTACATCCTGTCCCTAGAAGTTCAGCTGCTCAGCCACTAAGAGAAGAATATAGCGAAGTCGGAATAACAGGACAACTGGTTCACCACACATATTGGCACAATTGGCATAGGCTTGGCAGAGTGAAGAAATGCTTTTCTTCTCTCCCAGGGATACAACCACTATGCAAAATAAGCAGAGGAGTCATTAAAGCTTGAGATAATAAGCTTGAAATGGTGAGCTTGCATTCAACACCAAGGATCTTACTCTCCCCTTTATCCTTTGGCCACATTTCACAGTATTATTCCACAAGGCAAACTCAAATCCAATCAGTGTCCATGGTTAAACTCCAGTTCTCATCCTGAACGGTACCTAATCATGAAAAATAAATTTGTTCCTTACACAGATGAAATGAAATGTACAGCCAAGAGCACAGAGACCTTTGGAATATGCTGCCACATAGGGTGGTGGAGTCTCCTTCTTTGGAGGTTTTAAAGCAGAGGCTGGATGGCCACCTGTTGCAAATATTGTGATGGGGTTCTTGCATAGCAGGGGGTTGGACTGGTTGGCCCTTGAGGTCTCTTCAAACTCTGTGATTCTATGATTCTATGAGAGTTGTGCAATGAGGTTCACAACTGCAGGCCTAGTTGTGAATTGAGGTTAATTTACCCCATCTCTTATGTTCCTACAGAAAGTCACTTCTTTTGCTCAACTTTTTATTAACGACTTTAATTTTGCCCCATCGGTACCTCTTTGTCTATATAATGGGCTGAATCTAATGGACTCATTTCAAAGAATCATAGAATCATAGAGTTGGAAGAGACCTCAAGGGCCATTCAGTCCAACCCCCTGCCATGCAGGAACCCCCATCAAAATACCCCTGAGAAATGGCCATCCAGCCTCTGCTTTAAAACCAAAGAAAGAGACTCTACCACCCTCCAGATCCCTAAGCTGCTCCTCAGAAGGCATGTGTTCTGGGCCTTTAACAATCTTGGTTGCTTTTTTATTTATTTATTTATTTATTTATTTATTTATTGAACTCAATAAAAAAGCCAAATGCTAAGCAACCGCTGAAGTGCGAACTGCCAAACCACTGTAGTGACTGTGGGAGGAGATAAGGTGATACAAAATAAAAAGCAGCTGCTCAAGAAAGTGCAGTAGCAGCCATAGGCAGTACAAACCCAGTGTGGTATAGTGAACATGGTGATGAACTAGCGCTCAGGAGGACTGAGTTCAAATCCCCATTCTACCATGGAAACTTGTGGTAGGAATGCGGCACTTGTAAAACCTTATTTAAAAAGATAATGAACGGATCATACTGTCCAATTTGTCAATTCTGCAGTTCTTTCAGTTCAATGACACTTCCACACTCAGATAACTTAAAGCAAAGTGGTCTGCTTATATACCACCCCATACCACTACAAGTAGTCTCTGGGCAGTTTACAATTTTTTAATTACAGTGTGCAGGCTACACATTGCCCCCCCCCCAGCAAGCTGGGTACTCATTTTACCGACCTCGGAAGGATGGAGGGCTGAGTGAACCTTGAGCCTGCTACCAGGGATTGAACCCAGGTCGTGAGCACAGTTTTACCTGCAGTACAGGCATTTCTATCCAATTAGACCAGGCTTAGTTTTCAGTGGTAGGAGTAAAAAAAAGAGAAAACCTTAGCCTTTATACATTTTTGCTCATCCTACTTTCTGTCACACAGACATCTATGAAACACCAAATTCAACTGTTAATGACATCTGAGTTCCAAACGGGGAAGAACTGCAGATATGCCACCTGCAATCTCCTGCTATGTTTTCAATCCTAAATGTCAAGCCTTGGGTTTTGCCTCCCCTCTGGGCACTGTCTTGATTCCACGCTCTGATCCACAGCTTGGAAATATCCCTCTTTGGTACTACATATATAGTATATCCATGCTACTGAGGGGTTCAGAATGTTATGGGCAAAAAAGTAACCTTTTCAAACTCCTCCAAACTCCAACACTTTTAGGTTTAGAAGAATTCTTCAGTTGTGAGTGTGACCTTTATGTGGTAACTCTATTTGTTGCCCTGTAAAAATGTAGCAGCCTCATGAGAAAAAGTTGGCATAGTTCAGTGGATTAAATCCTACTGCTTTGTGTAGTAAGTCACAAGTAGAGTAAGCTCAGACAATGGGTGAGGATTTAGCAGGTCAACCCCCTCCATAACCCCCTCCCTGTCTAGTGATACTCAAACTGAAAATCCAGATGAATAACCTATCTATCTATCTATCTATCTATCTATCTATCTATCTATCTATCTATCTATCTATCTATCTATCTATCTATCTATCTATCTATCTATCTATCTATCATCTGGCAATAACCAGAGGTGGATCTTCAGATCTTCAGTGCATAGGAACTAGACAAATTAGCTGTGGAGGTGTAAATATCTATATTAGGAACTTTAAAGATCATGTGCCTCTGAAAAATTATAGTACAGTAATACTGTACCTCGTAAGCTGAATTTAATTTGTTCTATGAGTCTTATGAAAACTTCATCTTAGGAGGCACGGTTTTCCATAGGAATGCATTGAAAACCGAATTAATCTGTTCTGGAGGAACACCAATGGCACTTTTTATTTATTTATTTATTTATTTATTTATTTATTTATTTATTTATTTATTTATTTTTATATTGATATACTGCACCAATTTCCCAAAGGGAACTCTGGGCGGTTTACATAAAAAGCACAGGAAATCCACAAGATAGTAAAAAGGATTAAAAAGATGACAACAATTAGAAAAAGTAAAAAGGTAATTGGCAAGAGGCATAAGACTAATAATAAATGCAAATTAGAAAAAAAAACGTGATACAAACCCTAGCGATTGCCAAAGGTTGCTAAACAGCCAGGTTTTAACGGCTTTTTTAAAGGATGCCAAAGAAGTAGCCTGGTGTATCTTGCTCTGTAATTTGTTGCAGAGCACCGGGCCAGCCACCGAGAAGGCCCGTTTACGAGTTACTACCCTAAGGGCCTCCCTAGGAGTGGCCACCCGGAGCGAGAGAGCCATGGAGGATCGGGTGGGTCAGGCCAGCTCTGATCGTAGGGAGATACCGCACTGCCACCGCCATTTCCCTTGCAAACCTCCTGGGTAGGAAGAAAATGCATTGTAAAATGTCCCTCCATGAGCACTCCAGCTGGGGCTAGAGCGCTCATGGCACACAGCATTGGCGATGTGCTGCCACCGATTGCCTTACAAACCTCCCAGGCTGAGCGAAGATCCATGGGTCCATGCTCTGCTCAGGCACAGCACGGACCCACAGATCTCCCAGCCCATGCTATTTGGAAGGCAAGCAGTGGTGGCAGATCACCACTGCTGCTTCCCTTCCAAGCAGCACGGGCTGAGCAAAGGTCAGTGAATCCCTGCTGTGCCCACCAAATTGGTGGGCAGAGCAGAGACCTATTGATCCTCGCCCAGGCTGGACAAGGATCAATGCCCTGAGCACATCCGATCTCGCCTGATATCTGAAGCTAAGCAGGGTCAGGCCTGGCTAGTACTTGGATGGGCGAACACCAGGGAACACCAGGTGCTGTAGGCACCTGGAGTAGGAACTGGTAAGCCACTCCAGTATTCCTGCCGAGAAAAACTCCATGGACATGGAGTCATGAAGGGTCAGTCATGACTGTAACGACACAACACACACACACACACACACACACAGAGAGAGAGAGAGAGAGAGAGAGAGAGAGAGAGAGAGAGAGAGAGAGAGAGAGAGAGAGAGAGAGAGAGAGAGAGAGAGAAAGAGAGAGAGAGAGAGAATGTAAACGGGAAGGAAAAATTCATCTTATGAGTTTTTCCTAGCCCCGGAAATTACATTCATCTTATGAGTTTTTCATCTTAAGGGGCATTCGTCTGATGAGGTATTACTGTATGCCATCCCATGACTAATCATTTTCACTGCTGGGTCCGGGTGGTGGCTCTTCCCTAAGACCACTCAGAAAAAGAAAGGTTGGCTTCAAATCCAGTAAACCATTTGGAGATGGCCAAACCCTGTATATCTTTTTCTTTTTGGTTGGGGAACTAAATTCATTTTGAAGATGATAGGAGGCCTTGTGGCATTTGCCGCAACATACTAAGATGTTAAATTGTTAATTTCCTTGTGTTGTGAAACTTAAATCAAGTAATAATACTCCTTCACGTCCTTAAATTTTCAAACAAAACACACCTCCATTAATTCTAAATGGAATCATAATAAATAATACCTCAATTCACTTGTCAAACATGAGTGCTATGTATTATGTTCCATGACGCAAAGTATCTAATGCATTTAGAATACACCTAATTGAGTTAATTGTGTACTTATGCGGTGGAAACAAAGATTCCTTTATGAATTGTTGCTCTGGTATTATCAAAGGAAGACAGCATTACATCTGCCTTACCGAATTTTCTAACATGGCTTAGGAGGCAGTAGATCAATGCTAGAGATGTGCAGCTAAACCACATGTCAGAGGTGCTTGCTGCTCCTTTTGCTGCAGAGATAGGCTCACCAGATAGCTGTAATTATGGTTCTATTTCTATTTTTACCATTCCAAAATGCTTCAATATGTCCCATAGGATACGCTAGAGGAGTTTGTCAAACACAGGGGTGGGGGGAAGGCTAGAGGATTTTGCATAATTTTCAAATGTAAATGAGTGTACAGCAAATCACACAGGACATGAAGCTAGAGAAATGTAAACATACTTCAATTCCACTGATGATTTTACCTCTCTCTTGTTGAAATGGATTGCGACGCTGGTTGGACTTTGCCTTTAATGTTGCACAAGTCATTAAATCCCAAAAGCTAGAAATCTTCTAGCTTAATTACCAGGAAATGGCTGGGTGGTACAATGGGGATCAACTGATGTGCCAGGCAGACACTAATCAGGCACCTAAGCAGAGCTCTCCTTGTGGAGAATTGATGCAGCTATAGTTACAAGGCCCCTGTGCCTTCTCTGCCCTGTTGGCATTATATTTGCTGTGATGGAGACCAGCTCCAACAAATTATGGAGCAAAATATATGTTCTTCAATAAATTGAGTACTGCAGTCTGGTATCTGGTGTGTAACGTCAGTCTGTCAAACACAGTACTGACTCTGCCGGCCACACCCAATCGGCAGCTTTTATTAATTATCCAAACATGTGGGCGTGGATAGTACCATCCAATGACATTTTGCCAACAATCTCATGACAACACGTAACAAGAATACATAAATGTTATTATACTTGTGCTTATAGGTGCACGTGACCGGCTCGCTTCGCCCTAATGGTGAAGGGTGCTATTACTCCCTATAAGGTTCCAAATATAGCATATTCCCATTATAAATATGGCTCTGCCATGACTCCCACATTGCTGGAAGGGAATTTTGCTCTGTTGGCATCAATAAGGACACGGCCCATTGAACACCCATCAGATTGTTCCGCTGAGGTCCCACCTTTGCTTAATTACTTATACTCAAGAAGTTCTCCCAGAAACTTGTGAAGATATAGTGAGCTGAGACAGCTGTTCTCCTTAAAAGCACATGCATCTCTGAAGTCAACCGCTTCCAACTGTTGTGCCAAGATCCTGGAGTGGAATTTGTATGAAAATGAGGTGTCCTTCAGGTCACCTCGTATTTGTTCAAAAAGGCACATGTCAGAAGGACGAAGTTGCATGCATGAGGCACACGTTAGGCCTTGTGCATGTTTAATTCTGAAGTAGCTTCCCTGTGTGGTGTCAATGCTGTGGTATCTGTGTTTACCCATCCTCTTGCTGAACTTGCCATTTGGCTCTAGTGCCCTGATAAGGGTGACCCTGACAAGCATCTACTTTGTGTTAAAAAAATGGAGGGAGATCCCTTGGCATTTGTTCTGCTTGCACTTCCTGCTGCAGGGCATTGCTTGCTGAGCTTCTGGGAAAAAAACATATTCAAAGTAGGCTATAAAATTGTTAGTAGTCTCTTTGGACACAGATCTTCTGCTCAGAGAAGGAGCTAAATGTCATCTAGGAAGAGTTTGCCTCCTGAAACAATGTTTGAGTCTTTGGGGGATCCAGGTATCCATGCTTGGCATTAATTTGATTGATTGATTGATTGATTGATTGATTGATTGATTGATTGATTGATTGATTGTAGAGATGGGCACGACTTAGCGGTATTCCCGTTTCCGTTTCCGTTACTCGTTTCCGTTACTCTACGGAAACGGTAACAGGAATCACTGCCCCAGACTTCGAGTTCGAACCGACGAACGAACAATTTGGTCTGATTTGTCGTGCTCGTTACTTGCATCGCGCAATGCCAAGCGGCACAGAAAAAAAGTTTTTAAAAGTTAAAAAAAAAACCGATTCCCAGCCCTAAAACTAGGCGAAAACTGTCTGAGGGCACCTACCAGGCCAGAAGGGTGTTTTATTTGGGGGGGGGTTCCCCGCCCCCCTCTCCTTGGCTATTGCTACTGCTGCGCTGCTGGTACCAGGCTGGGAAGGCGCATCCATTTGCCATGCAGTGCGGGGGATCCAAAATGGCGACCGCAATATTTTTTTTGAAATTGTTGCCCAAAACCCCACCAAAGCACCACAGAAACATGCGAAAATTAGCTATTTTAAATGCTTGAATTTTTACAGTAGCAGCAGTGGGTTTTTCTTGCAAAAAAAGTCTCCGTTGATTTTATTTTATTTTATTTTATTTTATTTTTTTACACCTGCGCATTCGCAATGATGGGCTCGCCCATGGGAGTGGACCATGCAAAGTTTTGGAGCCATTCCACCAATCGCATGGCCAGGTTTTGCTGACTGTACCAGGCTGGGAGGGCGCATCCATTTGCCATGCGGTGGGGGGGGATCCAAAATGGCGACCGCAATATTTTTTTTTGAAATTGTTGCCCAAAACCCCACCAAAGCACCACAGAAACATGCGAAAATTAGCTATTTTAAATCCTTGAATTTTTACAGTAGCAGCAGTGGGTTTTTCTTGCAAAAAAAGTCTCCGTTGATTTTATTTTATTTTATTTTATTTTATTTTTTTACACCTGCGCATTCGCAATGATGGGCTCGCCCATGGGAGTGGACCATGCAAAGTTTTGGAGCCATTCCACCAATCGCATGGCCAGGTTTTGCTGACTGTACCAGGCTGGGAGGGCGCATCCATTTGCCATGCGGTGGGGGGGGATCCAAAATGGCGACCGCAATATTTTTTTTTGAAATTGTTGCCCAAAACCCCACCAAAGCACCACAGAAACATGCGAAAATTAGCTATTTTAAATCCTTGAATTTTTACAGTAGCAGCAGTGGGTTTTTCTTGCAAAAAAAGTCTCCGTTGATTTTATTTTATTTTATTTTATTTTATTTTTTTACACCTGCGCATTCGCAATGATGGGCTCGCCCATGGGAGTGGACCATGCAAAGTTTTGGAGCCATTCCACCAATCGCATGGCCAGGTTTTGCTGACTGTACCAGGCTGGGAGGGCGCATCCATTTGCCATGCAGTGCGGGGGATCCAAAATGGCGACCGCAATATTTTTTTTGAAAAATGTTTGCCCAAAACCCCACCAAAGCACCACAGAAACATGCGAAAATTAGCTATTTTAAATCCTTGAATTTTTACAGTAGCAGCAGTGGGTTTTTCTTGCAAAAAAAGTCTCCGTTGATTTTATTTTATTTTATTTTATTTTATTTTTTTACACCTGCGCATTCGCAATGATGGGCTCGCCCATGGGAGTGGACCATGCAAAGTTTTGGAGCCATTCCACCAATCGCATGGCCAGGTTTTGCTGACTGTACCAGGCTGGGAGGGCGCATCCATTTGCCATGCGGTGGAAGGGGGATCCAAAATGGCGACCACAATTTTTTTTTGAAATTGTTGCCCAAAACCCCACCAAAGCACCACAGAAACATGCGAAAATTAGATATTTTAAATGCTTGAATTTTTACAGTAGCAGCAGTGGGTTTTTCTTGCAAAAAAAAGTCTCCGTTGATTTTATTTTATTTTATTTTATTTTTTTACACCTGCACATTTGCAATGATGGGCTCTCCCATGGGAGTAGACCATGCAAATTTTCCACCAATCGCATGGCCACTTGGCCAGGTTGACCACAGAGACTTCTGGGATGTGCCAATCGGGCATAAACAGCCCACTAATCGTAGCCCAAATCCGAACCCTAAGCCTAACCCATACGCCAGTACACTGTCCTTCTAAGTGGGTCAGAGAGGCACCCAGATGCACCCCAATACCCACCGTAACCTCACCCGTAACTAGCCTAACCCTAGCCGTTGCGCTAAGCCGTCTTAACCCTAAGCCAGATCTACTTGCATTGCACTACATGCAAGTACGTGAGACACAGCGGGTGCAAAGAGTCTGCCAGTCCGTCACTTGTGGCTCTGGCTGACTCCTGCAGCTCCCTCCAGGAGCCCGCTACCCCCTCCCCAAACCAGTACTAACGACAACGAAAAAACGAAAAAACGAACCGACTAATTTTTGCAAATTTTCGCGAAAAACGGAAACGAGCCGAAACGGAACCGGCCCGACTAACGACAACTCGAATTTTTTTTTTCAAGTCGTGCCATCTCTAATTGATTGATTGATTGAATGAATGAATGAATGAATGAATGAATATTCTTTGCAACCAATGTATTTTCAGTAGACCATGTGTTCAAAACAAAACATGTATTGACTTTATTTCTTCCTTAATAAACCAGAACCTTAGATTATAAAATTCTGTTTGGCTCAGTCCTCAAAATTAGTACAGGATTTTTCCTTCTGATGTAAACCTATATCAAAACAATCTGTTCAGTATTCTGTGCTTCCCCTAATTCCTCAGATGTGCCAGAACAAGTTGAGGAGCCGTAGAGCCATCACAAAAACCAAATAAAAAAGTAGAACAGGTGATAGTTTAAGGCTATAGAAAATTAACAAAACATTGCTAATATTTCGTGGGTGAAACCTTCTTCCTCAGAGCAGTACCAATAGGTTATAACACGGCAAAAGATGGATTTGCCAGGAGTTATTTCTTAGATGTAAAGTCTAAGATGCAAGATGGGGAAAAAGCCAGTCAGTTTCTTAGTTGACGCTCAGAGCTTGGATGTTCTTAGGCTGCATCCAAAATGAAGGGAGGGAGGTGTTTTTATTGTCCTAGTCCTTCCAAAAACATGTTCCGGCTCACGTGCACACATTCACACCTCTCCTCAATGTGGCTCATTGAGGCCAATGGCCCCTGCCTTGCTAGTGAATGGGGAGGGGTTGCTGCAGAATGCCCATGCATTTCAATTGGGTATTGGGATAAAATTTGGAAGAGACCACTAGGTGTAACCAATTGGATTAAATAAAAAGGAAAGAGATTACCTAGTGGTTGCAGTCTTGTCATGTCTCTGTTGATGGTCCATTTGCCTCTTCCTTGGCACACATGGGGGGGCAGCTCATTCCTGGTATTTCAGCATTTCCAATTGAAGCAAAACAAGTTGAGGAGCTGTGTAGCCATCTCAAAAACCAAATACAAAAGTGGAACAAATGATTCCTTTACACACTACTAGAAAAATTAACAAAAACATT
Source organism: Phrynocephalus guinanensis (assembly GCA_037367245.1). Classification (NCBI taxonomy): domain Eukaryota; kingdom Metazoa; phylum Chordata; class Lepidosauria; order Squamata; family Agamidae; genus Phrynocephalus; species Phrynocephalus guinanensis. Next base: position 166,540,255 of record CM074733.1, read on the forward strand.
GCTAATATTTCGAGGGTGAAACCCCCTTCCTCAGAGCAGTACCAATAGGTTATAACATGGCAAAAGATGGATTTGCCAGCAGTTATTTCTTAGATGTAAGGTCCTTGGCAAGATGGGGGAAAAACCCAGGTAGTTTCTTAGTGCATGCCTACTGGAATTGGGAGAACAGAGGGTGAATTCATCAAAGGTGGATCCAGCAACATCACCCAGTGATCTTCCTGGTAAGCTCTAAGTGTACATAGGGCAGTAACTGAAGAATAACATATTGGCTTGAATCAGAAATGTTTGCTATCACCATTCTATGCCTAGAAAAGAAGCTCTGTGGTCTCTCACAACTTCCAAAACACCCCCAGTCCCTTATTGAAAAGCAAAAGCAAAGTGTTCTGCTTATCTATGGCAGTATATAAGCAGAAGCACCAGAATGCTTAAAGCATTCTCTGGGAAGTTTACAACTTAATTATGCAGGTGACACATTGCCCCCTGGGCGAGTTGGGTGCTCATTTTACTGACCTCAGAAGGATAGAAGGCTGTCAGCCATGAGCCAGGTACCTGAGACTGAACCCGAGGCTGTGAATGCAGTTTTGGCTACAGTACAGCAGTTTTACCACTGCAGCACAAGGTGTGCTGGGGGAAAAAGAAAATGGTTAAAAGCTAACCTAGATGCCCTAAGCATATCCGATCTCGCCTGATTTCGGAAGCTAAGCAGGGTCAGCCCTGGTTAGTACTTGGATGGGAGACCACCAGGGAATAGCAGGTGCTGTAGGCGCCTGGAGTAGGAACTGGCAAACCACTCCAGTATTCCTGCCAAGAAAACTCCATGGACATGGAGTCACGAAGAGTCGGTCACGACTATAACGACACAACACACACACACACACAAAAGCTAACTAGCACAATATTATTTCACCTTACATGACACTCTGCATTCATGACCATATTTCTTCTCAAAATGTGATAGACTTGATGCTTGTTCCAACAAAAGGGTGGACAACATTCATGAGTGAGAAAGAGAATATTATGCTCACCATTCTACATATCAGATAGAATGCCAATGTCCAATGTCTGTATTCTCTAAGACGGTTACTTCACGTCCTTCCTCATTCCGAGATTACGTTCGTTTCGTGATAACATCGTTCGCGGTCACGTGGTCTTGTCCCGGTTCTGTCCTTGTTTCCGTTTACCCACGGGCGTGATTGATGGTATCATGATGACTGTTACTTCACGTCCTTGTTCCGTGACAACATCTGTACTCCCCTGCCTTTGTTTTCCCTTTGGGGGGGGGGTCCGACCTTCCATTTTTCGATATTTTGATTCTCCATAACTTTGCCTTTCATGCGTTAAGCAGCAAAGTTAGAGGTTTTATGCCTTCTTCCCTCTCTGCGATGTATTGTTTATGCCATTGGGATTGTACTCGGCAATGCAACTTTGCACTCCTGCCACTAGCTGGAGAATGTGCATGTTGCGTGACGAGCCTTACTTCACGGGCACTTGTCTCAAAACAGGAACCGAGACAAGAGAATTCCCGAGGTCAGGGAGAGGTATGGCTCATCACACTTAAATCCCAGTTCAAGGGGTGTGGTCAGGACGAGATTCCGCCATCACGCAATGGACATGGAGTAACATTTTCTCGTACCGGTCCCAAGCGGGACCACGAACCGCGATGAGAGGGATGTGAAGTAACCATCTAAGACTACTATTTTTCTTTTTAAGAAAAGAAACTACCTAACATAATAAAGAAAGAAGAAGAAATTGATTTTGCATTGTACCTCATGTTAAGCATGCTGTAGGAGGCAGAAAATATTTGTTTCATGTCATCTATCAAAGCTAACCCTGAAATATAACTGACAAATAGTTGTGATGTAAGTAGCCTTAGGGAAAGAACCTTTAAATTAGTTTCTTTAAAATTCTCAGAAATGTGGGTTTGCTTAGCATCTTATTTCTTCTCCCTGTCTTTCAAACACTGCCGTTTGAAGTCCACATCTTGCTTTTATGGGGTGAAAGAAAATTCTGGCTGGTGGAACTTCCATGTGTATATGTAGGTATGTTTTATTGAAACATTTGAGGCTGTCACAACAGAAAGAACTCACAGAGCATCACCCATAAACACTGCACTTTATAAAGAACCACTGTGACATATCTCTACACCAGGAGGCTTGCAGTCTAAAAACAGAGGGAAAGAAATAACAGCTGGGTGTGGATGTGTAGAGGTAGGGGGAAGAGGAGGAATGAAACTGAGGTCAGTGTGAAAGTGATTATTTCAATTGCAATTACTTCCACTTAGTTAAATCAAGTGATTGGTTTTTCCAGCGGCTTCCTGGTAAAGATGAGTTTTAATGTGAAGTCAGTGAATAAGGATTTTGAAGGAGGGTTTGGGAGGCAAACCCAGAACTTTTCTTTGATTATTATTTTTTACCAAGCTTGGGATGAGAAAGAAGCATCAAGAGGAGTTATCTCAGGAGGCTTTTGGAAATGCCAACATGATTGGAAGGTCAATCTGCTTGTCCCAAGCATAGAGGTGTGGTAATCTAAATGGTGGTGTGTAATAAAGTTATCTGGGGACAGAAAGAATCACTGGACGTCAACTACAGACAACCAAAGGACCCAGAGGAATGAGGCAGAAAGCAGAGGAAAATCTTCCCCCTTTGGAAACACAATGTTCCATTTAGCATGAAGAGAAGTAACCAGAAGGATAGAAACATGGAAACCTTGGGGAAATCAAACCAGAGAAAGTGATCAGTTATACCCAAATCAGGAAGGAGGCAAATGAGAAATAGGAGCTCATTAGTCATTTTCCCTGCCCCGTGGCGCAGTGGTTAAATGCCTGTACTGCAAGTAAAACCAACCTCATGACCTGGGGTTCAATCCCAGGTAGCAGGTTCATGGTTGACTCAGCCTTCCATCCTTCCGAGGTTGTTAAAATGAGTACCCAGTTTGCTGGGGCGCGGGGGACAATATGTAGCCTGCATTACTGTAATTAAAACTGTAAACCACCCAGAGACTACTCGAAGTGGTTTGCAGCGGTATATAAGCAGAACACTTTGCTTTTGCTTTGCTTTGCTTTTTACTGTAAGTTTTGTTTAATTTTGATCAATAAATTTTTATTTTATGGTTTATTATTGTTTATATTTTGAATTACATATATATTGGAGGGCACCAAAATCTTTTAAGTGCTTAGGGCCTCTAAGGGCCTTAATCCGGACCTGAGTGACATACTATATGTAGTAGTGACATAGTATATGTAGTCTTCGTAATCAGCAAGTCTGATTACCAGAGACCTTTGGGTAGTGGGCGGCATACAAGTTGTATAAATAAATAAAATAAAATAAATAAATTACGTTTCAGTGTTTACTTCAGGTAGAAGTTCAGGTAGCCAAAATGCCTGCCCGTCAGAATGGCTCCGTGTTGTGTGAGGACGCTGACCTTTGGCCTAAATGTCTTTGCTTTTGGACGGATATGATTTCAGCCATAACTTTTGAGTTTGGGTAAATTTTCTCTCTCTTTGAGAATGATTCTAAATCATTCTGAACTGCTGAGCTTTTCTGAACTTTAATTACAATTTCCATTTGGTGAACCTTTGCATTAGTCTGTCACATTAGGAAAATGTGCAGAACTGTTCATAGACTTTATAGTGTCCATTCTTTCTACATATATTTTTTTTGCTTCCCATAATTTGTGATAACTTTAAATGTATAATACAAGCAATTACTCCTCATTATTGTTCAGTTATGTGCTTGCGTCAGATCTCACTTCCAGACACCCAGTTCAGATGTCGGCTACCTAGGAGTTCAGAATAGCTAAATGGAACAGCAAAGGTAAGAGAAGCATGAAATATGCTTTCATTATTGTTTCTTAGCATCCTTTTTTATTTCTTCTAAATTAAAAATAATGAGCCTACTGGGAAATGAGAAGCCAGTTGTCAGCACGGGAATAAATTATAGTATTATCAAATGTACCTGTTGTGAATAGACCAAAGGAACAAAGTTTTTACAGTGTGTAGAGTAAGTCCATATGTACTCTAGAAAGGGAGAAACTGGAAGATGTTCAAAGAGGGAGATCAAAAGACATCATGGGGAAATGGTACTTTCACAGCCCAGATGCCATTCAAAATGTACAAATGAGGGGCAATTTAATGTGGAAAAGATGCAATCTTGTATGCAGCATTTAACATACAAAACATGTGATGTCAAATCAGTTCTGATTTACTGTGGTCCTTTTCAGAATTTTCCCTGTAGAGAATACCCGAAGTGTTTTGGGAGACACCCTAGGGCTGTGCATTTCCCCTATGGACACACTAGTCATAGGAAGCACAGTGAGCAATTGAACACCCAACCTCTGGTTCCACAGACAGATGCCAGCATCCCAAAGTTCATGGAAGGGCGATCTGCACCTCAAAACACACGGGAACACATGGGGAACACACAGGATTTAATGTCATGCAAGCCAGCTGCCTAACCTTGAACTTATGTATCATCTTCATAGGAAATGTGCTGTATATGATGCATTACTACAAGTCAGATCCATTCCATATGTCTTAATTGCCAGATATATGATTTCTTCCTTCAGATAAAAATGCCTATTCCACCTAGGCGGTTACTTCATGTCCTTCTTTGTTCCGTGACTAGTTTTGTACCATGAGAGCGTTGGTCACGATCATGTGGTTTTGTCCCTGTTTCAGTGTTCCCATGGTTGTGATAAGTTGTCTCATGACAAGTGTTACCTCACGGTCTTGTACCGTGACAAACACTGAATTTGTCTACCTTCCTTTCCCCTTTTGGGGGGGTGTATAAAAATTTCTTATTTGATATTTAGATTTACTGATATTCTGGTTTTCATATGCCATTGTGGCAACATTGATAATGTTTTCTTTCTTATATATTTGAGTTGCATGGTTTTTCCTGTAGGGAAATTAATGACATATGTTGCTTCACCCACTAACCACTAGGTGGACACAAAAGCTGTGCTAGCAATGCCCGCCAGGTTACCAGTACGGTTGTTACTTCACGTCCTCTTAACTGGGACAAGAAGCGGAACAGAAGAGGGACAAGAGAAAACCTAAACTCAGTGCTAGATACAGATTTGTCTCGCTTAGCACCCGTTCCGGGGGCGTGGCCGAGACAAATTTCAGTTGTTGTGAGACAGACGTGAAGTAATATTTTTGTACCACTCCTAAACACAACTACAGAGACAAAACAGACATTAAGTAACCGCCCTAGATAAAGATGCTGCATGTTCATAAATTAGTCTATGTTCATACTGTAGACAGAGGAATAAAACGGGAGGATAAATCAATTTCTAATGAAGGCAATCTACTTCAGAGACAATGAGTTCCTATGTCCTTGTCTTGTAAAAGCAATCACCATAACTCTTCTCAGGATTTGTTGTCCAGGGATGAATCTTCCTTGGGTCAAGCATCTCTCTCCTTCATCTATTCTGTCACAAAGAACACCATATCTGTAATTTGCTAACATAGCAACATAAATGCTTCTCGTGGTCCTTGAATTAGAAAAAAGAACCATTTGTTTTTATTGTGTTCTTAGATCTATTTATATCCTATTATAGCCAGACTAACAATGCCGTTCTTCCATATATATTTTTCTTACAGACCTCTTTCTGAGACTTTGACTAGGGTGGCATATCATTTAGCTTAAGTGTGTAATGCTGCCTTGTCATGGGCCATTTGAAGCATGATGAATGAAATACACTGGAGATGAAGAGAACACCTCTGAATATTACACCCCAAACATGAGAAGTTTCCCATCCAAAGTCCAGCCCATCAAGGAGGCACTGTGGGAAATCAAACCTCCAACTTCTGACTGTGCGCTGTATCCAGATACCTAAAGCTCTGAGCTTATCAGGGTAATATCTAAAATCATCTCTTCAGATATTACTGCTAGTTTCCGAAGAGAAGCTTGAGGAGTAGTCAGTTGCGTTGAACGTCTTAATCTAAAGGAGTAATGCTATTTTCAGATCTGTTACTGTCGGTGTATATCTTATTGTATCCTCTTCTCCTTTTCTTTTATTTAAAATCTGTAAACAATCATCATCATTGGCATCCTTCAGTCTCGAAAGACAATGGTATCATGCCTGGAGTAGAGATCCTAAAACAACACCTAGTGTGACTAAATAGACCAATCTGGAAATGGCAGTCTCTACCGCACTGGGGGCAGATATATTCTGTTTCTTGCCCAGTCCTCAGGTTTCGTTTTTTCCGTGCCCGCCTCTTTTCCTCTGCCTGTTGGACAAATCCCTCATCGAATTTATGTAGACCATGCTGTATCTTTTGCCTCCAGACAGTGCGATCGGAGGTCAGGTTGTAAACAATAGGATCTATAGAACCAGCACTGGGTGCCTTGATCTCTGTGTCTTAAGTATCCTTTATATAAATGCATACATAAATAGCATGCTGATGAGTGAGTGCTGTGACTAATTACAACTGCCTCAGGCAAAGTACTATCCTCTTTTTTCGTCCTTTAGCATAATTACGTGATCTTTTACATCATTACCTTTTAATTGTCTGACTTGATTTGATCCAAGTTTTAAGGTCTTGGCAATGGGGCATGAAGAATTGTTTCCAATTTTATTATGTTATTGCTATAAATATTTAATTCTATTTTCTTTTTTCTGTTCATTTTTTTCTTCTTCTTTTGCTTTCAGCAGCACATGCAAGTTCTTTAAAATTACCAAAAATACATCATTAAGCCAAGCTACATGCATAATTAATATTAATTTAACAAACACACTAATAAGTATGTTTTCTCATCTTTCAAAAGAAATATACTCTTGAGAAAATACTGGGATTATATTACGCTCATAAATTGATTCTAAATGAGTACGCACCCTGGTACCTCAATATTTCATATCAAACTAGTTCATGCTATAGTAAGGATGAGATGAGATCATACTACTTCTTTCTGCATTATGGGAGTATCTTTCCCCAATCTGCTACCCTCTAGATAAGTGGTACCCAACCTTCCACGACCCTTTAATACAGTTCCTCATGTGGTGGTGACCCCTTGCCCTGCTTGGAAGAGGCCACAAGCCCCCTTTGGCAGGCCACTGCCACAGGTACCATAGAGAACTTCCCTCTACAGGCACCCTCAGCCAATCGCAGCCTCTGGTGCCACTGACTGACATCCCCTCCAACCTATCAATATGTAACTCACTCTCCCCCCCTTCCTCCTCCTCCAGACCCAAGCCGTTTGTGCCTTTTTCTTCACTGGCTCATGGCGACCCCGTGAAATGATTGTTCAACCCCCCAAAGGTGTCCCGACCCACAGGTTTGGAGCCACTGCTCTAGATGCACTCTCTACATTGGCTATACGGGTTGGGAATAACAGGAGCAATCTTCAAAAACATATGAAAGATCAGAGTAGGTTGGACTAAATCTATCGGTTTCATAATGGAGGAAGTCTTGAGTTGCTCAAAGTGAACAGTTTTAGCAAAGGGGTGTAGATTCCAAGAAGCAGTGGCATGGCCACATCCTTGCAGAGGTTTCAACCCAACAGGTTCCTCTTTGAAGTGACTTTCAGAACGCAGCTGTCCTTGTCCATGCAGGCGGAGTACAGAACCCCATAGAAAAAGAAATCTAGAAGCAGACTGTGACACCTCACCAGAATACTTTTATGGACATCCTCCTGATGTATAACACATATTTCATGTATATGAAGGCTTGTTCTTTACCAGAGGGAACAGCGGCATGATTAATTTCGCAGTGTTGGTGAAGAATCCATACTTTATATGTTTTGCATTTCCTTCATTGGATGCTGATTCTCAGGCAAATACAAGCTCAATCGTAGAAAGAGCTACTGTACAATCACTTGAGAAGTTTGTTGGTTTACATGGTCAGAAATCCCATGAACACTGATTGTTTTGCACAATGGAGCCCTTCTGCATTTACACTGGAACTGGCCTCAGTAATTTTTTCCCCTTGGGTCAGAACGTCAGCAGCATCTGCAACATTATGAAGATTGGAGGGTTCAAAGCAGGGGAAGGAAGGCCTTTCATAAGTTTGATGTGTGTGCAGAAGCTCTTCATGTTTCCTTATTGCCTGACCAATTTATTGCAATACACAGTTACTAAGCGACGGACGTTTCAGACAACCTGGTTGCCACCAGAAAACTGCCATCATAATGTGTCAAGATATGTTTCTAATACAATTTGTATTTGAATGTTAAAATTTAATATTGTACGTAAGTTTTGTAACTAGCTATGTCTGAGAAGAGTTACCATGTAAAGCTCAAGATGTAACTCAGCTGGAACAAAAGTAATTAGCTAATGATGTGGTGCAACATGATTGGTTGAAAGTCAGTATACAAAGAAGTAGCTGAGAGCAAGACTTCATCATGATCACTCTGCTCACTTTGCTCACCACATTATTCTGTTACTCTGCTATTCCTGTTGTAAGTCAGGTTATACCTCTATGTATTAGAGATGGGCACGACTTGAAATTTTTTTTTTCGAGTTGTCGTTAGTCGGGCCGGTTCCGTTTCGTGTCGTTTCCGTTTTTCACGAAAATTCGCAAAAATTAGTCGGTTCGTTTTTTCGTTTTTTCATTTTCGTTAGTACTGGTTTTTTTGGGGGGGTAGCGGGCTCCTGGAGGCACCTCTGTGGGGTGGGTGCCTCCTCTGGCCCGCTATAAAGGGAAAGCAGGCTCCTGGAGGCACCCGTGGGTGCCTCCTATCCTCACCCACTAGGAAAGGGAAGCAGGCTCCAAGAGACCCCTCAACATGGGGGTCTCCCCTCCTCACCTGCTGCTGCTGCAAAATGGTATGCAATAGCCATATGGATATGCATACCAGTTGCAGACAGTGAGACTAGTGATGGCAGTGAACCCAGAGCCATAGGTGATGCCTAAGGCTCTCGCACCACCATGTCTCACACAGAAGGGAATTGTACTTGCGTGTAGTGCAATGCACGTAGATCTGGCTTAGGGTTAAGGTGGGTTAGTGTAAGGGCTAGGGTTAGGCTAGTGACGGGTAAGGTTACGGTGGGCTAGTGGGTTGCACCTCTGGGTGCCTCTCTGACCCACTAAGAAGACAGTCTGTGACGTATGGGTAAGGACTGGAGTCAAGGATTAGGGTTAGGGTTAGGGGGCTAGGGCAGGTTTTAGGGGGCTTTTTGGCATATCCCAGAAGTCTCCATGGCCAAGTGGCCATGCGATTGGTGGGATGGCTCCAAAAATTTGCATGGTCGTCCACTCCCACATGGTTGGCCACTCGGCCAGCCCATCATTGCGCAGGTGTAAAAAAATATAAAATAAAATCAATGGAGGACAGAGGAGGAGAGGAGAGACATTTTGTTGCAAGAAAAAACCCACTGCTACTGTGAAAAATCTGGCAGTTTATAAATTTTTGCGTGTTTCTGTTGTGCTTGTGTGTTTTTGGACCACGATTTCAAAAACAATATTGCGTTCGCCACCCCATTTTGGATCCCCCGCCCGCACCGCATGGCATGGCGAGTCCGGCTGCCCAGGATGGGGGGGGTGGGGAGGCGGGACTCCCCCTCCAGAAACCACCCCTCCGGTAGGTGCCCTGCGCCCTTAGTCAAGCAGGCATTTTTCCGCCTGCTTTTTTGGCCCGGGAATGGGTGGGGGGAGATTTTAAAAGTTTTTCCTGTGCCGTCCGTGCCGCTTGCTTGCGCTTTAATTGCGGCGGCCGGCGGCGAGACTGGGCTTTTTGCTGGCTGCGAGCCTGCGGCGAGTCCCACCAGAGCAGCCCAGGACGGGGGATGAGGGGGGAGGCCGGGGACCTCCAGAAACAACCCCTCTGGTAGGTGCCCTGAGGCACGGCAGGCATTTTTCCACCTGCTTTTCGGCCGGGAACCGGGTTTTTTTAACTTTTAAAAACTTTTTTTCTGTGCCGCATGGCATCGCGCGATTGCGCGATGCAAGGAACGAGCACGACAAATCAGACCAAAATTGTTCGTTCGTCGGTTCGAGCTCGAAGTCTGGTGGAGTAATTCCCGTTACCGTTTCCGTAGAGTAACGGAACCGAGTAACGGAAACGGAAACGGGAATACCGCTAAGTCATGCCCATCTCTACTATGTATGTTTTGTGTTTTTTCTCTGTAAGTTATGCTATGCTGTGTATTTATATTGTTTGACAATGAGTGCCTGTTTTCTTTAATACATTAAGTTCAAGTGTTATAACTTGGCTGTGTTGAGTTGTTGTGTTTCTCTGGGATTTACAGTGGGAACTCTGCTAGCTCTTACGTACTCCGTAAAGCAGGCATGTCCAAACTTTGGCCCTCCTGATGTTTTGGACCACAACTCCCAGAATTCGAAGCTCAGATTGCCAATGACAAAGAACTGTGGGAGTTGTGGTCCAAACCCTCTGGAGGACCAAAGTTTGAACATGCCTGCAGTAAAGAGTCAAGAGCATGCATATCGTGACATAATGAGATTAAGGGCGCTTTCCCACACACACTATAATCCGCTGCAAAGTGCTCGCAGATGAGGAGCATACAATTGTTTTCCAAGGAGCAGCGGACTATAAAATAAATAACGTTCGACCACACCCATTTAAGTGGATTTTACAAGTACCTGCTCTGGAGGTGGTAAAATCCTTGTCGCTGTTCTGATGCGGACCTTCTTCGGAATTACTTTGTGCAGGCAGGAGGAGGAAGTGAAGCGAAATACAAAGAGTGATTGGCGCTCATTCAGTGCTATCTATTGTCAGATCCTGGAGGACTCAGGTGCAGAGTAGGAAATAGTAAATCCTCAGGGGCCCTCTAGTGCTTTGGCACCCTAAAGTCACATGCAACCAATATTCCAGTGCAAAATGTCATTACGAACTCAAAATGAAACCTAAGCAATGCCACATTAAGGGAGAGGTGACAACTAAAAGCTGGCATCCCAGCATACAGCCAACCCCGGGGGGGAGGGATTTAGACGTACTACAGCCCCAGGAACCAAAGGGTAAAATTGCACTTTGCTGCGGTTCTCAGCCGTGAGAACAGATCAGTTGCAGATTTTCAAAAGATGACCATGGGAACACTGGATCCGCGACATCAACCACGTGACCACTGGGTGTGTGTGATCTGGATCAAAGTTTGCTGCGGATTGTAGTGGTCATGTGAAAGCGCCCTAAGACATATAGACAGATTGTCTGCTAAATTCAGCTATGGCTTGCACATATATTCACTATTAGGGGATATATCCAGTGGTAGCTGTGGTGCTACTGTTCCTGCAAGACAGGATCCTCTGTTTTTGCTAATCGCATGCTGTCTGCTCAATGCCATATCACATCTGGTCCAACTCTAAAGAGCAGTTTTGCCAGGAAAGGCTGTGAGAGAAGTTTAGCAGGTAAAGAATTAAAACAATTATGAATATAAGTCACTTTGGTTATCTCAAAGCTACCTTTCAACGTTATCATCCTTATAATCTTAAAAAGGCTAAAATAAGTATATTACATACAGAGATAATGGTGGAGAATGAAAACTACACTAACAGATCTTGCTGAACTCCCCATGGGAATTCATTGATTTGTTGTTTACAGATTGGCTCATTTTAGTTGAAACAGTATACTAGCTTTGGCAGTATAACAGCCTATTCCCCTACATTGGCCTCTAATTGAAATTGGGTTGGGAATAGAGATGGGCACGACTTAGCGGTATTTCCGTTTCCGTTTCCGTTACTCGGTTCCGTTACTCTACGGAAACGGTAACGGGAATTACTCCCCCAGACTTCGAGCTCGAACTGACGAACGAACAATTTTGGTCTGATTTGTCGTGCTCGTTCCTTGCATCGCGAGATCGCGCGATGCCACACGCGGCACAGAAAAAAAGTTTTTAAAAGTTAAAAAAACCCGGTTCCCGGCCAAAAAGCAGGCGGGAAAATGCCTGCCGTGGCTCAGGGCACCTACCAGAGGGGTTGTTTCTGGAGGTCCCCGGCCTCCCCCCACCATCCCCCGTCCTAGTGGGCTGCTCTGTGGGACTCGCCGCAGGCTCGCAGCCAGCAAAAAGCCCAGTCTCGCCGCCGGCCGCCGCAATTAAAGTGCAAGCAAGCGGCACGGACGGCACAGGAAAAAACTTTTAAAACTCTCCCCCCCCGTTCCCGGGCCAAAAAAGCAGGCGGAAAAATGCCTGCTTGACTAAGGGCGCAGGGCACCTACCGGAGGGGTGGTTTCTGGAGGGGGGGGGTCCCGCCTCCCCCCCGTCCTGGGCAGCCGGACTCACGAGTCGCCATCGCCATGCCATGCGGTGCGGGCGGGGGATCCAAAATGGGGCGGCAAACGCAATATTGTTTTTGAAATCGTGGTCCAAAAACACACAAGCACAACAGAAACACGCGAAAATTTATAAACTGCCAGATTTTTCACACTCTCACACTGGTCTCACGTCTGCACATTATGTTATGCAATATCCATATGGCTATTGCATAGCATTTTGCAGCAGCAGCAGGTGAGGAAGGGAGACCCCCATGTAGAGGGGTCTCTTGGAGCCTGCTTCCCCTTCCTAGTGGCAGGAGGCACCCACGGGTGCCTCCAGGAGCCCACTTTCCCTTTATAGCGGGCCAGAGGAGGCACCCACCCCACAGAGGTGCCTCCAGGAGCCCGCTCCCCCCCAAAAAAACCAGTACTAACGACAACGAAAAAACGAAAAAACAAACCGACTAATTTTTGCGAATTTTCGCGAAAACCGGAAACGACCCGAAATGGGACTGGCCCGACTAACGACAACTCGAAAAAAATTTTTTTCAAGTCGTGCCCATCTCTAGTTGGGAAGCATTTACCTATTATCTCCCTTGTGAATAATAACCTTGAAATGCAAAAATCATTAACAGGACTGTAGTCCACTGGAATCAATAAGTTAGGTTAAGAAGCATCATAAATTTCACCTCTAGAACTCACAATGAAGACAAGTTTCCACAAAAAACGTTAGAAAACATAGTTTATATTTCTTCCTAGATTTGAGAGGAAAAATGGTCAAAAATGATGCTTTGTATCCTAACAGACCTTAATTTAAGGACATTCCTGGAAAATATGTTTCCTTTGTCCCTGCGCCCCCTAAAAATCCACTTGGGCAGGTCAGAAGCCCATCCCAACAATCTGAGCTGCAATGAGGTAGAATAGGTATGTCCAAATTTCGGCCCTCCTGATGTTTTGGACCACAACTACCAGAATTTTAAGCTTATATTGGTAATGTCAAAGGACTGTGGGAGTTGTGGTCCAAAACATCTGGAGAGCCAAAGTTTGGACCTTCCTGAGATAGAATGTCTCCAGAGTGGTTGAAAAGGATGCAGGAAGATTTCTCTCCAAGAACTATCTTGATGAAACTTTTCCTAAAATTCCATCCAATTTCTCCACATGTTATTGATCCAGTTCTTTGCCCTATCTGGAATTTCAGTGATTTGATATAGTTTATGTTGCCCCCTGTTTGTGTGTGTGTGTGTTTTATTATTCTGTGTCCCATGTGATTTACTACCTACATGAAATTGTGGGATGAGTTTGTCTTGGGATCTGGAGTTGGATGCCATCAGTATGTGGATGATATCTAACTATTCATCACAATCCAGTTAACCTATGGCTGGATGAGGACTGACACTTAGTCCAGAAATGAGAAGAAAAATCTTCTGTTTCTTCAGGAGTCCATTCAGAGCATAATTAACAGAATGAAATATACTGGGGTTAACCAGAACCCTTCTGAATACTTTAACCCCAAGAATCTTCCATCCAAAGTCAGCAATGCTGCCTGAGGGATTGTCTAAACTGTATCTGGACGTTGAGTCATGGCTACTGGACTTCTTTTTCTTGAGAGATAGAAGCGTTTCGCTGCTCATCCAAACAGCTTCGTCAGTCTGAATACAGCTAGTGTGAGTCCTGAATACACTAGCTGTATTCAGACTGATGAAGCTGTTTAGATATGTAGCGTTTTAATTAAGAGTACACAGAGTTTTGGGGTGCAATCCTCTCTGGTCTCAGGTTGCGCCTCTGTATGTTTTCATCATCTGCATGCATGTGTGTGAGAGAGTGCTGTGTGCGTCTGCTGCATACACTGCCTGAGACCTGAGTCTTTATTGATAAGAGTAAACAGTACAAACAATGCTAATAGGCAAAGGAAATGCATTCCATCGGTGGGGGAAGGGATGCTCCCTAACTAGTGAGGGATTATTGATAAGGACCAAGATGAAGGAACCTTTGGACCTAGGTCACGGAGCAGATGGGCCCTGATATCCCGTTTTCCCAGCATTGCCATCCATCCTGCTGCCTCCTTGAGTTTACTAGGTCAGCTCAGGGTCACCTTAACTACACCGGGTTCCATGCTTGCTCTCTGAACGTACCTGTTCAGGGCTCAGGCTGCCACAGTACCGCCAGTTTCTTTTGGGGTTCAGAGCCATTGGGGTATGGAATTCCTACAGATGAGCAGTGAAATGTTTTTATCTCTCAAGAAAAAGAAGTCCAGTAGCCATGACTCAACTTCCAGATAAACTCACCTGGATGAGTGAGAATCTTCACAGACGTCTAAACTGTAGTTTAAAAAAGGAGTTGCTTTCCCCAGCCCCAGTTAAACCCAACAACAACAACAACAACAACAACAACAACAACAACAACAACAACAACAACAACAACAACAACAACAACAACAACAACAACAACAACAACACTATTTTATGGATCAACAAGTCCAGCCTCTACCAAGGAGACCCAGTGAAGTATTGAACTCCCAGCCAGATATGTAAAGCTCTGAGCTTTGTACTCACAAAATAATCTGCTGGAATATAACTGGTGATTTCAGAAGAAACTTGAGAAGTAGTCATTTGCTTTGAATTGGTTCATCGAAATCCTGGAGCAATGCTATTTTTTCAGTTCAGTTACTATCGACTATCTGCTATCTGCTATTATCTAAATACAGCGGACCCTCGTATAACAAACGGTTTGTATAACATAAAATCTGTACAACATAAAAATTCCAGAGACAGGGGAAATTTGCTTAACAGAATTGCCTATGGGGCGAAACCGTACAACAGAAAAATGGTCGCGATTAGGGATTACTCAGTTTTCAATGCATTTCTATGGGAAATTTGTATAAAGGAAATTTTGTTGAACAGAATTTCATTTGGAACAAATTAATTCCTTTATACAAGGTACCACTTGTACTGCCTGTTGCATCTGCATTCTCTTTTTTTGCCTCTAAAACAAAATAGTGTATGTGGTGGCAACTGATTACATATAGGTTGAAGTACAGTTGTAAATGATCAAAGCAGCTTCATGGTATTTTGAGTCAAGGCTTGAATACTGTTGATATTTTGCCCTTGGATAAACTTTCAGGGAAATGACATCCTTAATGTGACACATAAGGCTGTTCATACATCAGCCTGAAGGAGAGGAACACTCCTGCTGAGTGACATTTCAGAAGCCCTACTCTGGCCCTGATTTCACACTCTTCTGAGTGCTGCTGCCAGACAGGTGATCAGTGGAATTTTAGCACATGGGACGTTGCCATGTTGAAGAAAGCTAACGTATATTTCAAACTGAATATATACAACCACAAGCATTATTATATCAGAACTGGTCTTCTATTGCAGTGTAGAGAGGAACCGAAAACTGCACTTTTCAGGGAAAACGTGGCCATGTTGTATGAACTTTCATCAGAATATAACACAGTCATGATGATTCCAGTTGCTCTGTTAGCCAAAGCTATTAATATGTGGCCTTAGTTTAATTATTTGGGCCACATGGGTTAGAGCAGGGTTAGAGCAGCGGTTCTCAACCTGGGGGTCAGGACCCCTTTGGGGATTGAACAACCCTTTCACAGGGGTTGCTGTGAGAAAATCCCCCCCCCCAGGGACCGCCTTGCTGAGTAATTATTGCATCAGACACATGTATAAAAGCAAGACCGTTGTTCATTGTGGTGTGGGATGTTGTTGGAAAAAGCAGCTCGTTACTCTGCCAGTTTGGATTCCCGGAAAGTTTTGGACCACTGGATTGTTTATCATATTAACAAGATATATGTCTGCCGATTCTGTTTTGTTTGCTGGACTTGTATATATTTTTGCAAATACAGTTCTTGGTAAAGAGAGTCACCACTGTGTTTGCGTCTTTATTTAGCACTGCTATCTGGCTGTTAAAACCCACACTTTACACAGTCCTTCCGCTGAGCTTTAACCACTCTGCAACAGTAATCCCTAATTACAACCATTTTTATGTTGTGCGGATTCACCCCCTAGGCAATTCTGTTAAGCAAATTTCCCCTATCTCCGGAATTTTTATGCTGTACAGATTTTATGTTATACGAGGGTCCACTGTAGATTGAAATGTGCAATCAGTTAGTTTGTCTTCCAATGTAAAGGTGAGCCCTATTCAATTCAATTCAACTTATTTCTGGAGAAAGTAAGAATGAGCAGGGGGTTGAATTCAGTGGCCTTACAGGCTCCTTTCAGCTCCATTATTCTATAATTCTGTGAAATCAAATTACAATTAGCTCTAGTCCTCGTGAAACAGCTCTTATCCGAGTGATTTCTTTTCATAAGAAGATAGCTTTACAACATGCATACATGTAGGAGTGTTTTCATAATGACATTTTATTTGCCAGTATATGAAGAATAGCAATGCAAATCACACCAATGAATGAGGGAACATGTATAAATGGTCCTGTGAATTATCTGTCTTAAACATATTAGGCTTTGCACTGTGGAAGAGTTTGCATTATGCTAATATTTAATTGCTCTCAAATTTGCCTACTGTATTAAACATTTGACACAGCTCAAAATTGCATTTTGGGTTCTGCTGTGACTAATTTGCTATTTGGTTATAGAAGGGAGACATATGGTCTACCTAATAAGCAGTGGTTTCCCCTATACTTATTGGTTTGGAATAATTTCCATTGTAAGCTCATGCAGGAAATAATCAGTGCCAGAGGCAGATAACCTGTTTGGGGGCACAATTTGCCTCTGTGGAGGTATGAAAATGATCCTCTTGATGATCGCTGTTGTGACATTAATTTGATTGCTCAATAGCAGCATTATGTCTGGGTTTCAACTGACCTGGACAATGGTAGCACTTCTATTGAATCTTCCTTTCAAACTGAAGAGGTAGCCAAGTATCCTGATTATATCCACTGTATGGCATATCCCCCTGCTACTGCAGCAAGGAAAATCAGGACCAGGTCAAGTTCCATTTCTTGGTCAAGAAATCATTGAGCAAGAAATGGAAATTATTGTTGCTACTCCATATCTGGATATATTGCAGATATGTTCATTGGTGTCCAAAAAAGGGGGGGGGGGAATCTTTTTCTAGATCAGCTCAAGATACAAGGTAATCTAGTATGTCTGCATACATCCTCTAAACCAGTGGTTCCTAACCTGGGGGTCGGGACCCCTTTGGGGGTCAAATGACCATTTCATAGGGGGTCACCATGAGCCAGTGAAGAAAAAGGCACAAACGGCTTGGGTCTGGAGGAGGAGGGGGAGGAAGGAGGGGAAAGAGTGACTTACAGCTTGATAGGTTGGAGGGGATGTCAGTCAATGGCACCGGAGGCTGCGATTGGCTGAGGGTGCCTGTAGAGGGAAGTTCTCTATGGCACCTGCGGCAGTGGCCTGCCAAAGGGGGCTTGTGGCCTCTTCCAAGCAGGGCAAGGCGTCAGCACAGCATGAGGAACTGCATTAAAGGGTCGCGGCAATAGGAATACTGAGAACCACTGCTCTAAACTGTAGATGGTCCAGATTGCTGCCAAGGTTCCAAGATATGATTTCAAGAGTAGTCTTAACACCTCTGCAATCCTGACAGTAGAAGCATCTGATTCTCCTGTCTCCTTTATAATATAATTGTAAGGCTAGCTTTAGTAGAAATTTCCCAGATAGAATAAAAGAAAGAGGACTATTTATTAATAACAACCAACAGAAATATAATTACAAATAAAACAAACAACATATTTCTAAAATTAAGGGGGGGGGGGGAGGAGAAAACTATCCAAATACAAAAACCAGCGGTACCCAGCTTCCTTGCAGTATTTTAATGCACCTCATCAATATACTGTAAGGGGCGCATGTTCAGTAGTTTGCAGGTAGCATGAACAAATTGTAGTGAGGACACAAATGACCATAAGCAGTCAAAATTCCTTGTGTTAGAGGAGTCAATACTAAACACTCAGCCATATGGCCCTGATTGTCTTGGTGCAGGTGAAATCCAGGAGGACCAAATGTGCTGACGGCTATAGAAAATCTTCCTACCTGGTAACCTCCCAACACCCTAGTCCAACCTGAATAAGCAGTGTTTTCAGGGAGTTGCCAGACATTCACAAGGTGAAGCACTTTGACACTTAATGCCAATTCTGTGAGGTAAGAATAGCAATGTGCCCACAGACAGGCAGGAACCCAGTAAATGGTCAAGGTAAGGATGGCTTTTAAGTTCCAGCAACCTTCTTGCTTCAAAAAAAACCCCAAACAATTGTACAAATTTTATACTTACTTAAAGGTGGTTTTAAAAGTGAAAAAGAGCAAAACCAAAACCAGTTCCAAAAGTTACAGAAACAGTCAAAACATTGTGGAGCAAAATGAGCAATCAAATAGGTGAGGCAAGAGCAATTACAGAACCAGGCTCCAAGAAAACGGGAAAGCTAGCTGCCCTACTTACATGCTGGCATAGCTTCAGCATAATTTCAGAAGATAAAGAAGGTGCATATCATGAAGCAGGCTGCAAATAATCATAGGCGGTTACTTCATGTCCTACCTTGTTCTGCGATTACATTTGTACTGTGACAGCGTTGTTCGCGGTCACCTGGTTTTGTCCCTGTTCAGTCCCTGTTTCTGTTTACTCATGGGCGTGATTACTTGTCTCGTGACAACTATTACTTCACAGTCTTGTTCCGTGACAAATTCTGAATTTGTCTTGCTTTCTTAACCCTTTTTTAAAATATTGTAAATAAAACTTTTTTGATATTTCGATTCACTAGTCTTCCGTGACTTACACGTCGATGCGACAGAATTTTCAGTACTTTATTTAATAAACATTTGCACTGCATGGTGTTTCCCATAGGGAAACTAAAGTTGAATGCCACTTCAGCCCCTGACCACTAGGCGGACACTGGTTGTTGCGTGACAGTTGTTACCACACGGTCCCTTGTCTCGGAATAGGAGCCGGGAACTAACAGTGACTAGAGAATTCCCCAGCCCAGGGGCAGGTACAGCTTGTCACACTCTGTTCACGGTTCTGGTCCCAAGCAGGACAGCAAGGAGGGACAAACAGGATGTGAAGTAACTGCCATAGTGATCCCCAAAGACCTAACTAGGTTACATGAAGTAACTTCTGTTCCCAACACACACACACACACACACACACACACACACACACACACTTTTTCCATACTCTTTCAGAAGATCTGCCAATAGGGGATCGAATTACCCACACTTTCATGATGAAGTAAAAAATGTCTTTTCACTTCAATCAACTGAAACCATGCTCCCAATTAACTCAATGCCAAAGAAGGAGCTCATTCCAGCCTTGAAGTTCTCTTTTGCACAGAGATAAGCTGAGCAAGTGTTACTGGCTCCCAGTTGCCAGTGGCCCCTTCTTCCCCTTCTCCTAGTCAGATTGTACTGGTCAAGAACTACACAGCCTGATTTTTTAGAAGAGCAACATAGTCCATGATCCCTCATTTTCCCAATCTAGCACATCTGCCTTTAATTTGAAGTGACCCTATATCTAAGGATATGATGAAGCCATCATCCCCATGAAGTAAATGTAGTGTTAGGTGTCTGAGCTATTTTCAACCTAAGTGTTTCTGACCATTTGAAGCCATTTCTGTACTGTAGTGTGTGCACATAATGGCTTAAATCCTTTTTGTTTAGTCTAGTGATTCAGAACTAGAGTAGGTCCGTTGAATCACGGGGGATTTCATAATTCAGCTCTTACAAAGTTGCTTTGATTCAGTATCCCTACTCTGGTTTGAACTTACTATGCTAAGTCACTGAATTGCAACCTATGGCTCTAGGCAGCCAGTGTACAGACTTGTCTACTCCACATCCTATTTCACTCTCACTTCTCCATCTGGACTAACATCTGTGCTCCACAGAACACCATGTGCACTGAGCCTAAAACTGAGCCCAATTTTCTCTTTTTTAATCCCTGTTTTTCACTCAGGTTTTCCATGCCTCGTAGCTTCACCTGCTCTTGTTTTTCCCTTCCTCCTGCTCTTTCAGCTACAAGTTTGTCTCTGACCTCCACCCATCTCCCTTTCCTATCAGTCTTCCTATTCCCTTAACAAAAAAAGTCTAATACTTGACCGGCTTCTTCTAGAAGCATATAGAAGAAGTCTTTTACTTGGATATAACAAATTAGATCAGCCAGCTCCCACCTTTGTTTGAGAAATTTACAAAGGAAGTGTGAAAACAAGTTCATTTCCTGAGGAAACCATTTATAAATATATAATTCCCTTTGGCAGGAAAGTTCCTCTTTATATGGTAATTGTCTAGGTTCAAAGAAAAGCTCAGTTGCTCAGAATGTGACAAAGTCAGAAAGTAAGAAGAGAGGATTAAAAGGAAGATTTCATGGTATGAAACAGTGAAAAAAGGAAGCTGTAGGAGGGAGACAGAAAATAACCAACCATAATTTGGCTTTTCAGCCACTTCCATAATCCTTCTTGGTCGGAGGGGAGAGCACGCCATGACAGAATGCTAGATTATATTTTGGTCACCTCAGGGATCCGGTCTGACTGACAAGTTTGTCAAGTCAAGGGAAGAACAGCAAATGTATTTTAAAGGGCATAAGCAACAAACAAAGGTTTGTCGCTGATAACTGGGGGTAATTTCTTCTACAACTTTCATTGTTTCCACTCGGTGTATGTATTACAACATTTAATATGTGCCAATGCTAAGAAAACTGATCAAACTACTAAGCACCACTTGGTCCGCTCCCCCTCGCCAATTAGAGATACAGTAGTCAGTCCTCCTCACCGTCCTTGGTATAATTAATTTCCCTAACCTTTTGAAATGTGGTAACAAACTATGTCAGAAATAGAGATGGGCACGACTTGAATTTTTTTTTTCGAGTTGTCGTTAGTTGGGCCGGTCCCGTTTCGGGTCGTTTCCGGTTTTCGCGAAAATTTGCAAAAATTAGTCGGTTCGTTTTTTCGTTGTCGTTAGTACTGGTTTTGGGGGGGGAGCGGGCTCCTGGAGGCACCTCTGTGGGGTGGGTGCCTCCTCTGGCCCGCTATAAAGGGAAAGTGGGCTCCTGGAGGCACCCGTGGGTGCCTCCTATCCTCACCCACTAGGAAGGGGAAGCAAGCTCCAAGAGACCCCTCAACATGGGGGTCTCCCTTCCTCACCTGCTGCTGCTGCAAAATGCTATGCAATAGCCATATGGATATTGCATAACATAATGTGCAGAGAGTGACTGTGAAGACTAGTGGATGGCACTGAACCCAGAGCCATAGTGAGATGCCTAACTAAGGCTCTCGCACCACCATGTCTCACACAGAAGGGAATTGTACTTGCTGCGTGTAGTGCAATGCAAGCAAGTAGATCTGGCTTTAAGGTGGCTTAGTGCAAGGGCTAGGGTTAGGCTAGTGACGGGTAAGGTTACGGTGGGCTAGTGGGTTGCACCTCTGGGTGCCTCTCTGACCCACTAAGAAGACAGTCTGTGACGTATGGGTACGGAGTCAAGGGTTAGGGTTCGGGCTAGGGCAGGTTTTAGGGGGCTTTTTGGCACATCCCAGAAGTCTCCATGGCCAAGTGGCCATGCGACTGGTGGGATGGCTCCAAAAATTTGCATGGTCGTCCACTCCCACATGGCTGGCCACTCGGCCAGCCCATCATTGCGCAGGTGTAAAAAAAAAAAAAAAAAATAAAATAAATCAATGGAGGACAGAGGAGGAGAGGAGAGACATTTTGTTGCAAGAAAAAACCCACTGCTACTGTGAAAAATCTGGCAGTTTATAAATTTTTCGCGTGTTTCTGTTGTGCTTGTGTGTTTTTGGACCACGATTTCAAAAAACAATATTGCGTTCGCCGCCCCATTTTGGATCCCCCGCCCGCACCCCATGGCATGGCGAAATGGCGACTCGAGTCTGGCTGCCCAGGACGGGGGGGAGGCGGGACCCCCCCCTCCAGAAACCACCACCCCTCCGGTAGGTGCCCTGCGCCCTTAGTCAAGCAGGCATTTTTCCGCC
Source organism: Phrynocephalus guinanensis (assembly GCA_037367245.1). Lineage (NCBI taxonomy): Eukaryota > Metazoa > Chordata > Lepidosauria > Squamata > Agamidae > Phrynocephalus > Phrynocephalus guinanensis. Next base: position 166,562,356 of record CM074733.1, read on the forward strand.
TGCTTTTTTGGCCCGGGAATGGGTGGGGGGAGAGTTTAAAAGTTTTTTCCTGTGCCGTCCGTGCCGCTTGCTTGCGCTTTAATTGCAGCGGCCGGCGGCGAGACTGGGCTTTTTGCTGGCTGCGAGCCTGCAGCGAGTCCCACCAGAGCAGCCCAGGACGGGGGATGGGGGGGGAGGCCGGGGACCTCCAGAAACAACCCCTCTGGTAGGTGCCCTGAGGCACGGCAGGCATTTTTCCGCCTGCTTTTTGGCCGGGAACCGGGTTTTTTTAACTTTTAAAAACTTTTTTTCTGTGCCGCGTGTGGCATCGCGCGATCGCGCGATGCAAGGAACGAGCACGACGAATCAGACCAAAATTGTTCGTTCGTCGGTTCGAGCTCGAAGTCTGGGGGAGTGATTCCCGTTACCATTTCCGTAGAGTAACGGAACCGAGTAACGGAAACGGAAATGGGAATACCGCTAAGTCGTGCCCATCTCTAGTCAGAAATGTAGCAGAACCATAGAATCATAGAGTTGGAAGAGACGTCAAGGGCCATCTAGTCCAACCCCCTGCCATGCAGGAACCCCCATCACAGGACTCCCGACAGATGGCCATCCAGCCTTTGCTTAAAAAACTCCAAAGAAGGAAACTCCACCACCATCTGTGGCAGCATATTCCACTGCTTAACAGCTCTAACCATCAGGAAGTTCTTCCTAATGTTTAAATTGAATCTCTTTTCCTGTAGTTTGAGACCATTTCCCCGCATCCTAGTCTCTGAAGCCATGGAAAATTAACCAGTCCCTTCTTCAATGTGACATCCTTTCAAATATTTAAACATAGCTATCATATCCGCTCTCAGTCGGCTTTTTGTAAGACTAAACATTCCCAGCTCCCTAAGCCTCTCCTCATAAGACATTTCTTCCAGACCTTCGACCATCCTGGTCGCCCTCCTCTGGACCCATTCAAGATTGTCAACATCCTTTTTAAATTGAGGTGCACAGAACTGGACACAGTACTCCAGATGGGGTCTGACCAGCGCAGAATTGAGTGGTACTATCACTTCAGGTCTGCTCGAAGTGTTGTCAGGGATGAAACGACAGGCCTGATGTGAATCTGAACTCCTGGCTTAAAAGTAGTTAATATCAGGGGACATGTTTAGCCTGGAGATTCCAGGAGATGTGCATTACTGATAGCAATAAAATTAGGAATGTGCTGAGCATTTGATACATATTTAACGAGGGAAATACTAGAAACTGGAGAACTGTGCAACCATGTTTGCATAAGTAGAGGCAGAGAGAAATTAGGTTCCCTGTTATCTCCCACCCACTCACCCAATATATGTATATCCTCTGGTGTGACATCACTTCCACATTATTCCTCCTTCTCTTCATCTTGTAGCCCAATGATAGTGGACTTCATCTTTTTCTCCCTCAAATATACAGATTAATTTAATTTAACTTATGCTTTCTTTCAAACATAAGCTTTCACAGAGGCTGAGGAACTACCTTCTCTTGAATTGTTATAACTAGACTGAAGGTGAGCAAAGCAAGACCTGTGTCCCAATTAAGCTGATATTAGCCTGGCTTCCTCTGTCAGCTGTCTCTCTTCCTCCCTTCTGTAACAACAACAACAACACACCCCTGTCTTGGGAAAATAGAATCACTAACAGCAGAGAAAGATGCTTGCAGTGTTCCAAGATACCCACCTGGTTTTTCATCCAGCAGGAAATGGCACCCTCCATGCATCTTTTCTCACAGGGGTGCAAGCCCTGTCCTGCGGATGAATGTTATTTAGTGGCCAACAAAAGGCCTGTCAGAGATCTCCCATCACTTACTGGAGCCTACCTTCACCTCTTACTCTACTCCTGGGACAATGTTTTTCTGTCAATGGACGTTTTCCACCCTATCTGTTCCCCCCCCCCAGTCATTAATAGAAGTTTCTTAATGTAGCACAATTCCCAGCCAATCATTCCTATCTTTTCTCCCCCTCCCTCTCCTCTCTCCTTCTGTCTTAAAGCTAGAACCCAAACTTCTGTCACAATCAGGCACAACTGAACCAAGCATGACCAACTCGGTGAATTTATGAAGGAAACGAACATTGTTTTAGCTGTTGTGTGTTTTTCGGGCTGTTTGGCTGTGTTCTGGAAGTTTTTCTTCCTGCCATTTCACCAGTTTCTGTGGCCATCATCTTCAAACTTCCAAACTCCCAACACCTTCAAACTCACAACAGCTATCAGATCCCGGCCGTGAAAAGTGTTTGAGAACACCTTGAATATTGTTTTGCTGTTTGTGACATGGTTGTACTATTTATCTTCAATGAGAATATTGTATATATGATTTTTTTCAAACTCTTTTCTCAATAAAAGTAACACAGACTAATTTTCTACCATTTTAAAGGGAATGATCCAATGCGTGCACAACCAGGGAACAGAATCCAGGATTGGATTACCAAGACACAGGTAAACTACGTAACTATATTGAAGATTACCTGTGGCAGGGACAAGAAGACTTAATTCCTCCTGCAAGTGCCTTCACTTTCTGTCCCCCTTTCCACTTTTAACCTCAATGTGTGAGTTAATTATTGACTACTCTTTTATATGTGCTAAAATGAAAGTGATGGTCTCGTGTCGTCATAATACGATCAGAAAAATCTACCCTTCCCCCAGCTCGGAGTTGCCTAGTGTTAGAGTATAACAGTATAGTAACTAACAATTGATGTAAGTTGCTTAAGAGTTTGTAACTGTAGTAGGCCAGTCAGGGAGCAGCTGACTGTAATGTGTAATTAACTGTGTATATAGTGGTTAGCAAGTGAGGGTAACACTTGATCACTTCATCCCAACCTCCTGATGATGATCCATGCTGCTGCACGTCTCTGCTGAAGGACTCTGTGACTGAAGATGGAATGCTGAAGAAAGCTGTTTGTGTTCTGTTGTCATTTTGCCTAGTTATTCTTTTGTAAATAAAACTCTGCTAAAATACCACAACAGTGGTTATGGGCCCAGCCGCTGACCTGCGCCACAGCCACCAATATGAGTGACAAAGAGGTTTGAGCTGCTGAGCGTCTGAGCTGGGAAGGAGTTGCCTGTGGCAGGCGAGAGAGAGGCTCCGAGAGGATGGCAGAATCAACAGCGGTGCCGGTGAGCATTCCAGTTCCAGAGTTAAAAGAAGGAGGTTATTTATTGTGGGCTTATCGCATTGAACTTTGTTTAAAGAAAGCAGGATTATGGGAAATTGTTAAAAATCCACCTGCTCAGCCCACAGAAGCACAGCAACAGAAGAATGATAAAGCACTAGCAATGATAGGACTAAGTGTGGCTGATGACCAGTTGTGTATAATCAGAGGAATTACCTCAGCTTCCGAGTGCTGGGAAAAGTTACGTGCTGTGCACATAAGGACCTCTGCAAGTTCTAAAGTTCATTTGTCTAGGAGACTGTATAGAACTGTCTTGCAAGAGGGAGGAGACATGAAAAGTCATTTACAAACATTACAGGACATTTTCCAAGAGCTTGAGGAGTTGCAATGTCCATTTACTGAGGAACAAAGGAGTTACTTGATATTAAGCAGCCTTCCTCCTTTGTATGATAATCTTGTGACGTCCTTGGAAACATTGCCTGCAGCTGACCTGACGACCCATTATCTGGTGGGGCGGCTGACTGAGGAGGCTAGACGGAAAGCAGAGAGAGCAGCAACAGGTGTTTTCACCTGAGCAGCAGAGACTAAGCAGATTGCCAGCCAAGAGAGTAGTAAAAACAAACAAACAACAGGAACTTTGAACATTGCCAAACGTTGCCACTACTGCGGTTCCTGGAAGCATTTAAAGAAAGACTGTGAACTGAGAAGAAAGTTGCCCAGCAGCTGTGATGTTGCCCAGTCACAGCCGAACAGGAGGGGAAGAGGAAAACTCTCAGTAATTAACTCCTGCAAACAGAGGGGCAAATCAGTTTGGGTCCTGGACTCTGGTGCAACAGAAAATGTTTCTTGCAAAAACCCTACTAACTTTGTTTCATTTCACAGGTCAGAAGAAGAGACAGTGTGTCTTGCTGATGGTAAAACTTTAAAAGTGGCTGGTAAAGGGGATTTATATGTAGATTGTTTGGGTGTAACATGCAAAGACATATTATGAATCCCTAGTCTATCACAGCGTTTTTCAACCACTGTTCCGCGGCACACTAGTGTGCCGCGAGATGTTGCCTGGTGTGCCTTGGGAAAAATTGAAAAATTCTAAAGAAATTCAACCCAGGGCCGGTGGGTGGCCCACAGCTGGGAGGCGCTATAAATAGCGTCCAAGGGCCAGCTTGGCTCCTCCCCCCCGAGGCCCTCGGCGCTGCCGTCACTTCCTCCCCGGCCGGACCTGGCCCCGCTCATTCTCTTAGTGTTTGCCCTGTGCCTGCCGCCGCCGCCGCGACTCACTCGCTTCCCTCTCCCCCCTCATTTTTTTACCCTGGACCACCACCACCCCTTTCCTGGGAGCTACCAATGGACTGAGCCGCCCGACAGCCCGCCCGCCAACACGAGCCGGCCCGGGAGCCCCAGCCCAGAACAAACCACCAGGTGAGGGGAAGGGGAGGAGGGGTGCCCGGCTGCCCCACGAGCACCGCGGCAGGGCTGCGAGGAGGAGGGGATGGAGGAGGCCTCCGCCGGGCCTGGGTTGAGGAGGCGGGCGGGCGGGGGGGGGGCTACTGGCACGGCTAGACGGCCGGCCTTTAGGGTCCGGGAGGGGAAGAGCCGTCTCTGAGGGGCCCCGCGATGGGTTCCTTGAAGTCTTGCCCCTTTCTTTCTGTCTTGGGTTGCCCTCTTCTCTCTCTCTGTGTGTTTTCTTTCTTTTTTCCCCACACCTCTCTCTTTCCATTTGTACCCTTTCCCATCTTCATAGAAACGTGCTCATTTCTAGCCTGCATATGTGTATGTCTAGCAGCCTGCCTACTGTAATTAAAACTGTAAACCGCCCAGAGACTCCTTGAAGTGGTATGGGGAGGTATACAAGCAGAACACTTTCTGCCTTCTTTCCTTCCTGCCTTCCTTCATCCTCCTCCCTTCCTGTCGCTGGACTTGCTGAAGGCATCTGCCTTGGCCACAGTGTGGAGAGCAAGATGGGCTTTTGGGTCTTATTTGTGTTCCTGGAGTCAGTGCCCCTTCTCAGGTCTCCACTGGACACAGAAGTCCATGCAGGGCAAAATGTCTTTAAAAAAAAACAACACAGGTAAGTGGGAACTGGGTGCTAGAGAGTGGGCTGCCTCAATCTGTGGCCCCTCTGTCCTGCTTCTCCCTACACCAGCAATGGCGAACTTTTTAGAGACTGATATAGGCACAGAGTTAAATTTTTTAAACATTTTCTAATGGTGGTGTGCCTCGTGATTTTTTTTCATGAAACAAGTGTGCCTTTGCCCAAAAAAGGTTGAAAAACACTGGTCTATCATACAACCTCTTGTCTGTGTCTAGTTTAGACAGACAAAATTACAAGGTACAATTTGAGAAAGGCACATGTAAAGTAATTAAGAATGGAAAGATATGTGCAGAAGGTAGATTGAGAAATGGGCTCTATGAAATGTTCCCAAAAGAAAGGCCAGAAGAGGAGGGGCGAAAGCAAAAGGTAAATTCAGTTAACAAAAAGCCTCATTTAAATTGCATTCATGACTGGCACAAAAGAATGGGACATTTAAACTATAAAACTCTGTTTAAAATGAAAATGCATGTAGAAGGTATGAACATGAAAGAGTGTAAAGCATACGTACCTTGTGAAGTGTGTAACATTGCAAAAGCTAAAGCAAAACCAATTCCTAAGGCAAATGATAGGATTTCAAATTCACCTTTTCAGGTGGTATTTGCTGATATAGCAGGGCCATTTAAACAATCTCATGGTTCAGCTAAGTATTTTCTGATTGTTGTAGATGACTATAGCAGATACAGTTTTCTGTTCCCAATGAAAAGAAAGTCTGAAGTGTTTTGCCCTATTTACATCTTGGGTAAAGTTTATAGAAAGAAAATTTCCAGATAAAATCTCAGAAGTAAGGACTGATAATGCAAAAGAGTTTACTTCTGAACAGTTTGAGAGCTGGTTAAAGAAAAGAGGAATATTTCACAAACGGTCATGTGTTTATTCACCTTGGCAGTGTGGTGTAGTGGAAAGACATATTCAGACAGTAAATAACATGAAAAATTGCATGCTTCAGGATGCCAAATTACCTCAGACATTTTGGGCAGAAGCTGCATTGACAAGTGTATATATTGTGAACAGGACATTGCATAGCACAACAGGTGAAATACCATTTACACTGTTATATGGTAGAAAACCAAACCTAACACATTTAAGAAAATTTGGTGCCTCTGCATTTGTAAGAATTCCCAAGGAAAGAAGAAGGAAAGGACAACCTAAAGCCAAAAAGTGCAGATTTTTGGGCTATGACTCCAGTGCAAGAGCTTGGAGGTTTGTTGATAAAGACAATAATGTTGTAATATCTAGAAATGCCACATTCATAGATGAACCAAGGGAATTGGATCCAGATAGAGAGTCAACTGACCAGGTTGAACAGTCAGAACAGCAAGGTAGCTTTAAGAAAAGTGATTCTGACAGTGAGTGTGAGGCAGACTCTGAATTAGTCCCTGCAGGTGTTACAAAGCAGGAAGAGTCAAGCAGTGATGAGTTAGAAGAATTGCCTCGCAGGTCTCGTAGAGAAAGGAAAAAACCAGATAGGTATCAACCTGTAAATATTTGCTTAGTAAATCAGGAACCCTCATGTTATGAGGATATTCTTTCTATGCCTGAAAGAGAAAAGCAACAATGGTTAGAGGCAATGCAGTCTGAGTTACAATCTATGAAACAGTCAAAGGTATATAAGAAAGTGCAACTAGAACCAGGGCAGAAAACAATAGGTTGCAGATGGATATTTAAGAGAAAGGCACTGCCAGATGGTAGCTATAAGTGCAAAGCTCGTTTGGTTGCAAAAGGGTATTTACAGCAGAAAAATATAAACTATGATGAAATTTTTGCTCCCACTATACATGCTGATAGCATTAGAATTTGCCTTGCAGTGGCAGCTCAGAGAAAAAGTGTGGTAACTCACTGTGATATAAAAACAGCCTACTTAAACTCAGAGTTATCTGAGACCATTTACATGGATATTCCACCTGGAGTGAAAAGTAAAAATAGAAATACAGTGTGGAAATTACAAAAATCCTTGTATGGCTTGCACCAATCAGGGAGAAATTGGTATCATTGCCTTGAATCAGCATTACAAGAAATAAATTTAAAAAAAGACAAAGGTGGATCCATGTGTGTATACAAGGAATAATGAAATACTAATGGTTTTTGTAGATGATTTGGCATTTATTGGGCCTGATCAAAAGGCAGAAGATAAGTTTGAAAAAGAAATAGCCAATACGTTTGAAATTAAAAGCCGAGGAAGAATTAAAACGTATGTAGGAATTAACATGGAGCATTTACCAGGAGGGGGATTTGCATTACATCAAAATGACAAAATAGCTGCATTATTAAAATCCCAAAACATGAGTGAATGTAACTCTGTGATATCTCAAATGGTATAAGGTTATTTTGTAAAAGAAGAAGAGAGTGTTCCATTTGACACAGGGAGGTATAAATCTGTAGTGGGGTCACTACAGTGAATGGATCTAACCACTAGACCTGACATAATGTTAGCAGTTAACATGGTGAGCAGGTATTGCTCTAAACCAACTAAAATGCATTGGAATGCAGTAAAACATATTTTAAGGTATTTGAAAGGAACAATAAATTATGCACTAGTTATAACACCCTCAAACAGAGAACAATTAAAATTATATGTTGATAGTGATTTTGCCGGTTCTATTGAGGACAGGAAATCTACATCTGGGTATGTTGCTCTGTATGCAAGTGCTGTGATATCCTGGAAAACAAGGAAACAGAATTGTGTATGTCTGAGCACATCAGAATCAGAGTTTATATCTCTCGCAGAAGTTTGTAGTAATATAATGTATTATACAACATTGTTAAAAGAGTTAAATGTGAATCTTGAAGAACCTGTAAAGATTATGGAAGACAATACTGCTTGTATTCATATAGCAAATTCTGAGAAAGTAAAAGGCAGGTCTAAACATTTAGACATAAGGTATTGTTATGTCAGAGAGGCCATTAAGAACAAACAGATAAAGTTGTGTTATTGTCCGTCTAAAGAGAACCTGGCAGATATGTTCACGAAACCGTTGACATTTCAAAAACATATAGAAGCAGTGGAAGATTTAGGAATGAATGTATGGATAATGTGTAATATGTTCAATTGTTAGTTAAGGAGGGGACTGTTAGAGTATAACAGTATAGTAACTAACAATTGATGTAAGTTGCTTAAGAGTTTGTAACTGTAGTAGGCCAGTCAGGGAGCAGCTGACTGTAATGTGTAATTAACTGTGTATATAGTGGTTAGCAAGTGAGGGCAACACTTGATCACTTCATCCCAACCTCCTGATGATGATCCATGCTGCTGCACGTCTCTGCTGAAGGACTCTGTGACTGAAGATGGAATGCTGAAGAAAGCTGTTTGTGTTCTGTTGTTATTTTGCCTAGTTATTCTTTTGTAAATAAAACTCTGCTAAAATACCACAACACCTAGCCCTCCTCTATCAAGTGAGTGGCTCGGAACGGTATCACTCTGTGTACAGAGTGGACAAAGATATACCAGAGCCCCTTGGAGATCTTGTAGTATGGCCTGTCCTTGACAACAGCCATGACTACTTCTCCATAGCAGGGCTGGTCAGAAAGGTTTTAGGCACTGATGTTTGAGTTACATTATGGCTGCACAAGCGTCTTGAGTCCTAGTCCATTACTCAATCTACTACATCAAAGGGTTTCCCAGTGGTGACTTTAACACAATAATACTCTAGTTTAGGCATGTCCAAATTTTGGCCCTCTAGATGTTTTGGACCACAACTCCCACAGTCCTTTGTCATTGGCAATATGAGCTTAGAATTCTGGGAGTTGTGGTCCGAAACATCAGGAGGGCCAAAGTTTGGACATGCGTGTGACTTCCTACACACATCCACAGCTATAATGTAGTGCCATTATTTAATAAGCTGTTGAAGAATGTTGGATTTCACCTGATGACACGAGTATATCAATAAGGATATTTTACTATGAGGCTGACTCATAACTGCTGAGAGACTATCCATCTCTAAAGGTAGAAAGCTTGTTTTGCCTTTGGGAAATAATAAATGTCAACACACAAGATAACACGGCTGCTATATTTAATAGCTTGTTGACACTGATTGGCAAGAATGGTAGCAGCTTTTAAATCCATAATGACCTGAAGGTTCATCATAGGACACATTCTTTTCAGTGTCACCCTTTTGGACACTGATTGGCAAGAAGGGTGGCAGCTTTTGAATCCATAATGACCTGAAGGTTCACCATAGGACACATCCTTTTCAAATACTTGATAATTGTCACTTCAAATTATAAAGCCGGCAACACTGAAAAAGCCTTGGAAATAAGACACAAGTTCCATGACTCATGAGAACTCTATCCCTCTCTCTGGTAAAAGGTAATTGCAATTGTGCCGCCACTGAATCACTACTACTTGTTCCCCCCAACATCTCCTCGGGGCACTCTCTGCCCTCTATCTTTCAATAAAAGGTACTTTGGCTCAAAAAGCCTTATTGATCATTTTGACATGTCCCCCCTTCTGCTACTTACAACTTCAGTTAATTAACTTCTCATGGCTGAAAGGTCATCCAGAGGAACAAGAGTATGGATGAACTTCTGAACCAATGACTTTTTAGCCCTAAGAGTACTCACAAAGCCAGCAGAATTGAGTCACAATTAAAAAGAGACGTGGGCCCACTCTTGTCCTTATAGATGTGTGGCGCTCCTTCCCCGGTTGGGATCCCTGTAATCCAAAATGGGAGCTTCTCCTAAAGCTCCCAGCTCTCCGTACCCTTCTCGAGACCAGTCGCCTGCTTTTTTCCAACTAGCAAGACACCTGCTGAAGTCTATACATTTTAGATTAGTTGTGACTACCAAGTTCCCCATTTCATTAAATTTGTTCTCCTGGGGAATAGCATTGGCTTTGACCTTTTGTGGTTTACTTTCCTGCTGTTTTTACTGTTGGTCTTTCCCCCCCCCCCCTCTTCTGCTGTGTCATACTGTTGTCTTAACAACATTTCCCGGATCAGTTTCTATATTATTAAATTTGTATAGAATCATAGAATTATGGAGCTGGAAGGCAGCCAAAGTGGGAAATCGGTAACTAGAGCGTCTGCTGAAAAATCTTTTGATGAATCCCATCATCAACCAGCAATCATTGTCAGGAAATTCTTCCTGTTGTTTCGGCAAAAATCTCTTTTCTTGCAACTGGAATACATTGCTTTGGGCCCTACTACCTTCTGGAGCGATAGTAGACAAGCTTACTCTATCTTCCACTGCCTTACCTTTTAGGACAGTGGTTCCCAGCCTCGGCTCCCCAGATGTTCCTAGACTGCAATTCCCAGAAGCCCTTGCAAATGCAGCTAGCAGTGAAGTTATCTGGGAGCTGCAGTCCAAGAACATCTGGGGATACAAGGTTGAAAGCCACTGTTTTAGAATATGAAGCAACATGCATGGGATTTCTCAAGTACTTTGCAGTCCTGGGCTTTGACCAAACCCAGATTTGCTTAATATCAGCCACCTAGAATAGTCCAAAGTTCACTATTATTTCTTGATAAGCCTTGGAAATATTCTTGTCTGTGATCCAGACCCTTCTCCTCAGTTATTGGTAATCCTGAACTCTGAGAGCTGGTGAGCCGATGTGGTATACCTCAGCTTCCTATATTCTTTCCCTGTTGGAAAGCTTATAAATATTCAATGATACCACTGGGAATGTCAAAAATCTGCTCAGAGCCTACAAAAGAGGTTTGTGATCTTCCCTAAGGCTACTGGCAGATCTGCAAGCAGGGGGGCAACACTAGTTTTTTGTCTGCAGGACGAGGAGAGCTTGAAAATGGATCTCTCCATCACTTAAATTTTATGTAGCATCTAAAACTACAGTTTACCTTCCTGGTAGTCTTAGTACATGAACCATGGGCATCACATCAGGCACAGTCTTTTGCTTGAACTCCAAGTTTTATATTATCTTTTACAGATGAAGCATTCTTAAAAACACAAAAAACTTACTTTCTGTGTAACTTTTTAGCTGTTCCAAAACACTTGCTTACTAACTTATTTATTATTCCAATTTGTATACCACCTCTTTAATGCAAACACTCTCTGGGTGGTTCACAACATGACGAATCACTTTAAAATCGACAGTACAGAATACAACATACAATGTGTATTTATTTGTTTGTTTAACTTGTATACTGTCCCATAGTGCTCTCTGCAGGGTTTTGCATGGTAAATTAAGCGAAATAAGGCCCAATACAACACCAACATATAATTTATATCAACAGATAATTAGTCCCCTGCCACAAGCAAACCTGACTTTAAATAAAAATAAACAGTGAAACAACTTAAAATTCCAGGTCAACATTATTAAATACAATAAGCATCATAATATAAGTAAAACTGCCACTAGGTAAAATCCTACATTTAAAAAGGCATTTTTTAAAAGGTCAGTGGTTAAAAGCACTAATAAAAGGTAGCCATAAATCATTTTGTTTTTATCAGTGTCCTGAAAACAGAGGGGTGGTGCCTGAGGAACCCCTGTTGGGAGCTTATTCCACAGGGAAGGGGACACAGCCAAGAAAGTCCAGTCCCTAGTGTTAACTCATTTTGTCTCCTTAAGTGTCACCATTTTAAACATCACAGACTGCAAGGAGTGGATGGGACAGGTAAATATTTGTGGGACAGGTGTAATCGAGGTCCTAAACCAGGCATGTCCAAAGTCCGGCCTAGGGGCCAAATGTGGCCCGTTTTAAAATTTTGAGTGGCCCTCCGCCTCTTCTCCCTGCCAGCTCACTCTGTCACTCATTCCCATCAGCTGCCCCTCCCCGTGTCGGATGGATATGTCAGCTTGCAGTTTTATGGTTTGCCTGCCCTCCCTGCCTCCATCCATCTCCTTGACAACCCGCCCTGCCTACCCACCCCTGGCTCCATTGCTGCATTATCCTCCCCATCTCCTTGAGAGGGAGGGCAGCTTATGCGAACAGCGGTGTGTTTTGGGTGTGCGTGGGCCGATTCCTGGGCCATGCAATAGCTGCAGGACCCTTGAGCACTTTGAAACCGGAGCATTTGCAGATGTGCATGGGCCACACCTTTTGTCCCCCCCCCCACCCTTCAGGCTGAATGTTCAGCCCCCGCACATTTCCACCTCACCAAATCTGGCCCTCCTTGCAAAAAGTTTGGACACCCCTGCCCTAAACAGTTAAGGGTAGAGATGGACACTAACCAAAAATGAATTCCAAGATTCATTTAAATGAGCTCATTGGTTCATTGGTTTGGGTTGTCTGGGTTCAGAAAAAAAATCAGTGAACCAAAATTGAACCAAGCTAACAAACGTTTGAAGTGATTTTTTGTTGTTGTTCATTTGGTTTGGTTTGCCTGTTTTCACCCCCCGCCAACCCCCATACCCTGCTACTGTCAAGCAAACCATTAGGCGACCCTTGGTAGGAAACAGAATGGGATCTGAGTCAGTGTAGATTTAAATGAGACAAGTACATTTAGAATTTGCTACCTGCTCCTAAGTCTGTTAGTTTCAAAAAATATATAGGAGAAATGACAGTGATCTGTAAGAATTATACATATGGTAACAGGGCAGAGTTATGAATGGCGAGCCATGCATCACAACTCCACACCGCTTTGGGTATTTGCCATCAAAGAAGATGTAGCATTATGCCCCAAGATGATTTAGGTTGGGGACTCCCATACTTACAGGCTTATTATGATGCATTTCAACTGGAAGCATTGATGGAGCTGGAATGGAAGAAAGAGGATAACTGGATAAGATTTGAAACTGCTATTAATAAGGGAGCAGGAAGCTATGGAATTTATACCAGTGACCTGAGAAAGGAGATAAGTCAGGCAATAGGCCCAAGGAAAGTCGTTTTGAATGCTTGGAAGAGATGGCGAACGACATTAATGCCTCAAAATTCGAAGTGGACTCCACTTGAGTACATTCAGGAGAAGAAGATCAACCCAAAAATTTGGGAAGATTTTAAGGGAAAAAGGTATAATAAGTATTAAGAATATGTTTAATTATCAAGGTTATTTGGTACCATTTTAGGAGCTGAGTCAAAAAATAGAAAAAAAGACATTGGATAAATTTAAGGGGACTATATCATTTAATTAAAGAAGACAAATATAAACAAGCCATTAAAAGGGAAGATAATAACATAGAACATATATTATATGTGGAAGGAATAAAGAAAAGGTTGGCAGGGAAAATCTATCTCGAAATGGCGAAAGATAAGGATTTCATGTTCAGACCGTTAAGTAACAAATGGAATAAAGAAAAAACAAATAACTTTTGAGGATGTTAACAAGTTAATGGTGAATTTGAAGAAAATCAAGTTGGAAAGGTATAGAGAACGCGAAAGGAAGCTATAATTGAAGTCTTATAGAACCCCTGCCCAGTTAGCATACATGATTAAAGGGATGAAACCTAACTGTTGGTCTTGTAAGGCAAAAGAAGGATGGTACTCCCACTTATGGTGGGAATGCCCAAAGGTTATAGTTCTCTGGGGAAAATTACAGGGAAAAATAACATCGTTATGCAAAGTGAAGTTAAATATAGATGCAGATCTATTATTTATGGGTGTACTGGGAAACAATAGAATTGAAAAACAAAATCAGGATACTTTTAAAGCAATGTTATTAGCTGTGCATGCCGTGATAGCAAATGGATGGAAGGAGAACTCAAAATGGACTCTAGAAGGATGGAATGATTATTTGTATGCATATATTCAATCGAATATATTGCAATGTTTAAAACCAGACAAGGCATGGGAGGAAAAAAAGAGGAGATAAAAGAGAAATGGTTGGTATATTTTCAATGGGCATATAGTGGTGAAGCCAATATAATCACTGTAGAAAAATTGGAAAAATGGTGCTCGTGATTAAAAATTTAAGTTGTAGTTATAAGATGGCCTTTTTGTTGGGGGAAGGGGGGAGGGGGAAAAAGAATATTATAAGAGATCTGAGATTGTAAGATTGTAATCACCAAGTTTGTGAAAATCAATTTTAAAATTTTTTAAAAAACAAAGAAGATGTAGCATGCCGGAGCTGGTTATGTTTCCAGATGCTGACTACAGCAACCAAATGGATTTTATATTAGGCTGGGTGAGAAATTGGTAACCCAAGGCTCATTTCTGGGCCCAATGCTCTTCAACATTTTTATTAATGATCTGGATAAGGGTATGGGGAATGCTAATCAAATTTGAAGATGACACAACATTGGGTGGAATAACTAATATCCTGGAAAACAGGAACAAAATTCAAAATAATCTAGAAAGGGGCTAAACACTGGGCTGAAAACAACAGAATGAAATTCAACAGAGATCAATCCAAAGTACTGCCCCTAGGAAAAAAAAAAACCGAACATGCAGTTACAAGATGGGGGATACCTGGCTGAGCAATACTTTCAGCGTGAAGGCTCTTGGAATCCTTGCAGATCACAAGTTGAATATGAGCCCACAGTGTGATGTGGCAGCAAAAAAGGCAAATGCTATTTTAGGTTGCATTAATAGAAGCAGAGTCTCCAAATCCTGTGAGGTACTAGTGCCTCTCTATTTGCCATTTGGTAAGCCTCCTATTGGGCATTGTGTCCCGTTCCAAACACCACACTTTAAGAAGCCTGCTGAAAAATTAGAACAAGTTCAGAGGAGGGTAACAATGAAGATTTGGGGACTGGAAACCAAGTTTTACAAGGAAAGGCTTAAAGAACTGAGGGGAGAGATGATAGCACTTTTTAAATACTTAAAAGACTGTAAATAGGAGTGACAGGATCTGTTCTCATGCAGCCCTGAATGCAAGACATGCAAAAATGGGTTGAAGTTACAGGAAGCCAGCTTTTGGTTGAATACAGAAGGACCCCCGTATCGACTGATTCAGTATCCACTGATTCAGTTATCCACAGTTGGCAGAGGAAAAAATAAATAAGTAATTCAGCAGCCGTAAAGCAAGCTACTGTCACAAGGAGCAGCTGTAAAGCAAGCTACTGTCATAAAACAGCAGCCATAAAGCAAGCTACCGTCACAAACAGCAGCTGTAAAGCAAGTTACTGTTGCTTGGGGACAGTTTTGTGTTCTCTATTATCCACGGTTTTCATTATCCACGGGAAAGCTTGGAACCGATACCCAGCGGATACTGGGGTCCTACTGTATCAGGAAAGCTTCCTAACTGTCAGAGCAGTATGACAAAGGAATCAATTCCCTCGAGAGGAGGTGAGTGATCCAGTGCTGGAGTCATTCAAGAAAAAAATTAGACAACAACCTGGCCGATATCCTTTGTGTTGTATTCCTGCCTAGAGCAGGGGGGTTGGACATGATGGCCTTGTGGCCCCCTTGCAACTTCACGATTCCATGATTCTACCTTGCAGACACCTCTGTAAGTCAGACAAAGCCTTTTACTTCAGAGCCACCTCTGTAAGTCTGAGGAACAAGAGTTTCTCACAAGGCTCTTATCACTGGCTCATGGTGTGAAACCTGTCCTGAGAGAAAGGCTAACTTATGGGCCTACTTGAAGGAATCTGGTGCATGGATGGTTCCTGCCCAAGTTCACCTCTGTAGGTCATACAAGCCCTTCAACAACTGATAAGACACAGGAACAGTGTTACCTCAGAACCACCAGTGAAAGTCAGAGGAACCCTTCAACCTCAGAGCCAACTCTGGAAGTCAGGGTAACCACACTACCTCACAGCCACCAATCTAGCACACCAATTCCCATGTTGGGCAGCCCATCTACCCCCCACTCACCACCACCACCACCACCACCACCACCACCATCCTGCCACAGCCACACAGCTACTTCTGTACCTCAGCCCAGATCTCCAGCAGTACATCCTGTGCAGGGCGACCTGTTTACTGTGGCACTGTTCATGGGATTTGGGGAAATAATATTTTCCTTTCCCAGTTCACCTCCTGATAAGCAGCACCTTGTGTCAGATTCCCTGTCAATAACCTCCTCTAAAATTTTACAAAACCAGCTGCTTATGAGTACCTTCCTCAAGTGACCTGCTTTTGGGGATTTATAACTCTGACATCCCAAATTCAAACAAATTCGATGGATATGTAGAGGAGAAGTAGCGGATGACTCTCTGTGATTTTGGCATCTCTGGGTGGCTCATGCAGGACACTTTTATGGCTCCCCAAACTTCAAAACGAAGTAGACCATGTACTGGTTCATTTTTAAAAATATATAACACAAACAGACACAAACTACAGGGATTTTTTTTCTGGTTCATGCCAATTTCTAGTTAGGGGCTTTATAGGTCATGACCAAGTTGAGTATAGAAACTAACAAGGAATGGTGAAGCATGCCAAGACTGGGGGTACATGTGGATATCTTGTGGTACCTACGATCAGTCCGGCAGCTGCATTTTGGACCTGCTGCAATTTCTGTATTTACTTCAAAGGGAGTCTCGTGTAGAGGCCGTTATAGTTTTCTATTTTAGAGATTACCGATGTATGCACTGTTCTTGTTAGGCAGGTTGAACCAACATATCTCAAGAGCTTTTTCTTTGTTTTTCTCACTGGCACTGTCTTCCCACTTTTGTTTGGGCTATAAGACTATCCTGCCATCTTATATGGAAATTAATGTGTATTTTGAATCACACTTTTAAGTGCTTCCCCCTCCCCTTGATGTACATATTTTAACACATTTTCTCTATTACCATGTTAACCTCCATAACCTCTATAACCATGTTAACACACATTTTCAGGGACAGGCGTTTTAGTGGTGCACACTTATTTGTGTGTAATTTGGAAGGGAAAGAAGAGGAGGAATGGGGAATTGCTGTTTAAGAGTTTTTCTCCCAGCAGCAGAAAATTAAAGAGATGTCCATCTATCTGCCCATAATTAAAATTGACCATGGATAAATCTGTAAGATTTTTGGTTACTTGCAGATTTATTATCCATTGGTACACATCACAGCAGTTTGGCTTTTATCCATTGATGAGCTTTGGCATGTATGAGCTGGTGCCTGCTAAGAATCAAAAAGCTATTCATCTGATTACATGTGTTAACAGAGATTTGTGGTTTTTGGACAAGGGCTGGTAATTGGTGGGGATTTTTTTTTAGATAGGAGTCTCTCATGGAAATGTCACATGGAAAGAAGATTTGGAACCTTAGAGACCTTTTAAAACAGTTTTGATGTGATGTTATTTGGGAGTCTACTGTTCAATCTTTTAAGTATGCAGAAAGCCGGCTCTGACAGACCCTGTGTCAGGAGGGGCTCCATTGTCCACCCGCTGGTGACGTGACATTTTGGGAAGGGTCAGGGCGGTCAGAGGCGAATGCCCACAGCCAGAATGACCCATGGGAGGCAGGTTGGCTGGTCACCTCACCAGCAGTCAGAGACCCCTCTTAAGAGGCTTACAACAAAGGGTCCAGCCTCTTTCTTCCCTGGGGATCAGTGCAAGTGCCTATGTCAACTCAGGAGAGAAGTAGCCAACAATACAGTTAGTACAATGGCAGCCCTTGACCTTTTCCAGTAAACATGTTATGATATATGAGTTGACAGATCATAATGATTTATGATCCTGCCCCAATATGATTTAAAAGGGCTATATCCCCTTGTGAACCCACAGCCACTTGCACTTGTAGGTCCCCTTGGAATTAGAGTAGGTTCAATAGTGTGGATTAAAATCAATAAATTGTGGCCCTATTTTAAATCCCACAGACAAGTTTTGTCTCTTATTTCCAGGCTGGGGTGGACAAAGTATCTCTTTAGCTCTTGTCTTCTGCTTATGTTTAACACGTTTGTTTTACACTTTTCCCAAGAATTCAGTGTTTTGGGTTAATACATAACTAGTAGAAATGGTCCTACTACCTCTGTCTTGTCTCAATTAAGTTTCAATTTGTTATCCCTTATCCAGTCCATCACTGTCAACAGACACAGGTCTAAACACAGAACTGTGTCCTTGTAATTGGATGGGAAGGAGAGGAAGAGTAGGATGCCATGAGCATACTGATGGCACCAAACCCCAAAACTCTGAATGTCTCCCAGTAGTTTCAGGCAGATGTTGAATAACACAGGGAACAGGACTGAGCCCAGAGGGACACCACAGACCTATGATCAGGGTATCAAACAGAATCCCCCCAATACCACCTTTTGAGTTCATCCATCCTGGAAGGATTGGGATTACTATATAATTACCTCAAGAACTCATCCCAGAAAGGAGCCCCAGAAGTGTACCATGGTTGGTGGTATTGAAAGCTACTGAAAAATCTAGTAGAACCACCAAGGATGAACTCCCCTGTCCAGTTCCCAGTGTAGATCATCCACCAAGATGACCAAAACCAACTGAATCATAATTAGGACTATCTTGATTTTCAGAAGGCTCCCTCACCAAAGGCTGCTGAGAAAATTGCACAGTCAGGGGATAAGAGGACAGGTCCTCTTATGGACTGAGAACTGGTTGAGATGAAGGAAACAAAGAGTAGGTGTCAATGGGCAATTTTCACAATGGAGAGAGGTGAAAAGCGGTGTGCCCCAGGGATCTGTCCTGGGACTGGTGCTTTTCAATCTGTTCATAAATGACCTAGAGACAGGGATAAGCAGTGAGGTGGCCAAGATGACATGGAACTTTTCTGTATGGTAAAAAACCAGAGAAGATTGTGAAGAGCTCCAGAAGGATCTCTCCAAACTGGGGGAAGGGGCTACAAAATCACAAATGTGTTTCAATGTAGGAAAATGTAAAGTAATGCATATTGGGGCAAAAATCCCAACTTTATCTATCAACTCATGGGCTCTGAGCTATCCATGACGGATCAGGAAAGAGATCTTGGTGTGTTGGTGGACAGCTCCATGAAGGTGTCTCCCCAATGTGTGGCAGAGGTGAAGAAGGCCAATTCTATCAGGATTTAAGCAAAAAATATAATATTTAAATGTGTTTAGCACAGAGCAGTGCAGCAGTATCGTGTAGATAAAATGTCAGTATTGATATAAAGTATTGCAGAGTTAGGTTAACGCAGTGTTTTTCAACCACTGTTCCGTGGCACACTAGTGTGCCGCAAGATGTTGCCTGGTGTGCCGTGGGAAAAATTGAAAAATTCTAAAGAAATTCAACCCAGGGCCAGCGGGCGGCCCACAGCTGGGAGGCGCTATAAATAGTGTCCAAGGGCCAGCTTGGCTCCTCCCCCCCGATGCCCGCGGCGCTGGCGTCACTTCCTCCCAGGCCAGACCTGGCCCCGCTCATTCTCTTAGTGTTTGCCCTGTGCCTGCCGCCGCGACTCGCTCGCTTCCCTCTCCCCCCCTCCTTTTTTTACCCTGGACCACCACCACCCCTTTCCTGGGAGCTACCAATGGACTGAGCCTCCTGACAGCCCGTCCGCCAACACGAGCCGGCCCGGGAGCCCCAGCCCAGAACAAACCACCAGGTGAGGGGAAGGGGAGGAGGGGCGCCCGGCTGCCCCACGAGCACCGCGGCAGGGCTGCGAGGAGGAGGGGATGGAGGAGGCCTCCGCCGGGCCTGGGCTGAGGAGGTGGGCGGGCAGGGGGGGTACTGGCACGGCTGGCCGGCCGGCCGGCCGGCCTTTAGGGTCCAGAAGGGGAAGAGCCGTCTCTGAGGGGGCCCGCGATGGGTTCCTTGAAGTCTTGCCCCTTTCTTTCTGTCTTGGGTCGCCCTCTTCTCTCTCTATGTCTTTTCTTTCTTTTTTCCCCCACCTCTCTCTTTCCATTCGTACCCTTTCCCCTCTTCATAGAAACGTGCTCATTTCTAGCCTGCATATGTGTATGTCTAGCAGCCTGCCTACTGTAATTAAAACTGTGAACTGCCCAGAGACTCCTTGAAGTGGTATGGGGCGGTATACAAGAAGAACACTTTCTGCCTTCTTTCCTTCCTGCCTTCCTTCATCCTCCTCCCCTCCTGTCGCTGGACTTGCTGAAGGCATCTGCCTTGGCCAGAGTGTGGAGAGCAAGATGGGCTTTTGGGTCTTATTTGTGTTCCTGGAGAGTCAGTGCCCCTTCTCAGGTCTCCACTGGACACAGAAGTCCATGCAGGGCAAAATGTCTTTAAAAAAACAACACAGGTAAGTGGGAACTGGGTGCTAGAGAGCGGGCTGCCTCAATCTGTGGCCCCTCTGTCCTGCTTCTCCCTACACCAGCAATGGCAAACCTTTTAGAGACTGATATAGGCACAGAGTTAAATTTTTTAACATTTTCTAATGGTGGTGTGCCTCGTGATTTTTTTCATGAAACAAGTGTGCCTTTGCCCAAAAAAGGTTGAAAAACACTGGGTTAACGGAAGACAATGACAGTGGGTAGAGTAAAAACTCATATATTCATATATACATCAAAAAATATACACAGCATAACATCCAAGCAATATATACAAGCAACAGAGTGTGGGGTTCTGTCTCTCACCATAGACAGACCCACCTAACATATGTCAAGCTAGTGCTTTTATACAGTTCAGCACCCATCAGATATGAGTCATCACTAATTACAATCTGATGCAATCTGATGCAACCATGATGTTATAAATTCTTCCACCTGTGCTTCATCACGTAACATGCCTGTGATTACTTATCTCTTACACTTGTGGATTAACATCATGAGACTGCAGTATCTAACTGCCTCCATTTTACAACTCTCTTTCCACTATCTGTTAAATATACATAACATATATTTTACCAACTTTTACATATCTTGACACCCCTCCTATATTTAACAGATTTCAACACCTAGCCTTTTCTTAAAACATACATGTTTATCTTTACATAAAGACTTTGTAAATATATCAGCATAATTGTCGACACTAGTACAGTATTCTAATACAATCAAATGTTGTTCTATGCAGTCCTTGACATTCTGGTAACGGATCCCAATGTGCTTGCTTCTGGATCCGACCTTCTGATTCTGTGTTAATTGGATACATGAAAAAGAATCATTATACACTTTGACTGGTAGTTTAACATTTACATTTACATTCTTTAACAACTGCACCACCCAGGTTAACTCACAACACAAGTCACTCACAGCCCCATACTCTGCCTCAGTAGTAGAGCATGAAATGTACCTTTGTCTTCGGGCTTTCCATACAATTAATGAGTTACCTAAGAAAATGGCATATCCAGACAATGACCTCCTTTCTGGACTTGAACCCCAGTCAGCATCTGCATAGCTAATTAAATCAAGATTATCACACATGGATATTTTCAACCTTTCATGCATTGTTCCTTTAAGGTATCTCAAAACACGCTTTATACCTTTCCAATGCTTCATCAATGGCTTTGCAGCATATTGGCTTAATATGTTGATAGTTGCTGCAATATCAGGCCTAGACCATGAACACAAATACATTAGTGAGCCCAAACAGATTGGTATAGTTCAACATTTCCAAAATCCCCATCATCTGGGTCTCTGTTGAACCCCACTTCCATAGGTGTAGAGACTATGTTGCAGTCTCCCATCTTACACTTCTGTATTAGCTGCTCTATCTTGTCACTTTGACACAGATAGAAATTACCTTCAGGATCGGTTGTGACATCAACCCCTAAATAATGTTGTATCTCACCTAGATGCTTCATTTTTAATTCTTTGCCTAATGAAGACATAAACCACTTCACATGTGAGATATCGGGCACCATTAAACATAAATCATCAACAAAAACAATCAATATCAAAGAACCCTTTGTGTATAAGCAAGGATCTGCCCTACTTTGAGAAAAACCTATTTTAGTCAATTTCTCATGCAAATGTCTATTCCATGCCAGTCCTGATTGCCGGAGACCATACAAGGCTTTGTTCAACTTCAGAACAAGTTGTGGATTTTTAAGTTCATATCCAGGGACTTGTTTCATGTAGACCTCTTCCTTTAAACTTGCATTCAAATATGCTGTCTCCACATCAAAATGATGCACTTGTCATTTTCTTGACACTGCAATTGCCAAGACCATTCTAAATGTTTCAGCCTTCACTGTAGGGGCATAAACATCTGTGAAATTCACATATTTCTCTTGTGAGAACCCTTGTGTCACAAACCTTGCTTTGCAGGTTATATTATTGTCACTTGACTTCTTAATTTTATATATCCATCTGCATCCAACAGGTTTTTGTCCTTCTGGTAACATCACTGGAGTAAATACCTTATGTTCCTTCAGAGATTCATACTCTTTTTCGATGGCCATCATCCACTGCTTCCTTTCTTCTCCAGGCATCTGCAGTACATCTTCATAACACTGTGGCTCATGGGATACAAAATTTACAATAAACCTTTCAGGTGGCACTCCAAAATTGGATCTTGTAGACTTTCTGAGCAACACTGGCTCCTCATCAACCTTTCCATTATGCAATGATGTCGACTCCCCTCCATCACTGGAATCTTCCTCAGCAGACTCAGAGTGGGGACAAATGCTTGGCAAAAACACTTCATTGTTTGCATGTAGATCTTCCCAGTTTCTCTGCTCACAAAACGTTGCAGATCTGCTAATATAAACTTTCCCATGATTATCACAAAAACACCAGGATTTTGCAGCACGTTGAAAACCAATAAACATAAGTTTCCTTGACTTTGGGCTATTCTTGTGTCTGTATTTCTTTGGAACCAATACCCAGGCTTCAGAGCCAAATAAACGAAGATATTTGATTGTAAGTCTCTTACCATGTAGCAGAGTATAAGGAACTTCATTAACAGTTGAACTCCATACTCTATTAGACACATAATTTGCATACTTCATTGCCTTCTCCACAAATTTCCGCCTGAGTTCCGTCTGCCAAGGTTACAGTTCTAGAGTTAAACAAAGTTAGTTTTTCAAACAAACATTTCTTGTTTATACAATGAATGCTGGCCCCCGAATCTACAATAAATAATTCTTGCTTTGAGCACTCCTGTTCATTGTTATCATTAATTACAGACAGCTGGTGTCCTTCATTCTTCGAGCGTGTGCCGGCAACTCTTTTCTGCTTTTGCCGCTTGTTTACCTTGTCACAGAAACGCAAAATATTTTTGTCACTCCCACAATTGTAGCATTTCCTTACTACCTGGATTGTGTCTCCAGAAACTTGAACAGGCTTTTTATTTACTTTAGAATCAGCTCTCCTCTGTTCCTCCTGCTGCAGCCTTGACAGGATATATGAGACAGACAAATCATCACTTTTCAAAGCTTCCATCCCCATTACTAAATTGTCATACGATTCATCCATACTTGACAATATCACAAGGCATTTATACTCTTCATCATGTTGAATGCCTATTTCAGATAACTGGTGAAAAATATTATTTATTTTTCTTACATGATCTGAAATATTTTCTCCTGGGTTCATCCTTGTCCGGAATAATTGCTTCATCAAGGATATCTTGGTCCCAGCTGTTTCTTTGATATGGGCAGTTCTCAAGGCCATCCAAGCTTCGTGAGCCGTTTTTGCTTCTTTCACATAAACAAACTGTGACTCCTCCAAAGACAACATTAAAATCGCCAAGGCTCGTGCATCCTCCTTGATACATTGCTCATCTGAGTCTTCTTCCAGCTCTTTTTCTACATACTGATACAGCTCATGGAAAATCAAAAAATGCTTCATACGCAGACACCAGTTCAGGTAATTACTGTCAGACAGCTTAACTAGAGGCATTGAAGATAAGTTAATACTTGCCATCTTCGCTGATAGTGCCGGCTTCACTCCGCCGTCTTCTGTAACACTTGTTTCAGCTTCAGCAAATATTTCTTCAGCCTCCTCCGCTTTCATTCACAACACTCTGTTTTGCTTGGCTTATCTTATCAGCTGCTTTCTCCTGTTCGCTTCCAAGCCTCAGAGAGAAAAAAACTTTGCAGCTCCGCTTTGTCTTCGTTCCAACTCCAAACCGTTTATCCTCTGCAAAAACACAACTTTATGCAACACACACTTTATCTATACAGGTACAACAAAACCTATCAGGCAGCTGACCCAGCTGGGCCCATAACCCTATCATACGCAATTAAGCAAAAAATATAATATTTAAATGTGTTTAGCACAGAGCAGTGCAGCAGTAGCGTGTAGATAAAATGTCAGTATTGATATAAAGTATTGCAGAGTTAGGTTAACGGAAGACAATGACAATGGGTAGAGTAAAAACTCATATATTCATATATACATCAAAAAATATACACAGCATAACATACAAGCAACAGAGTGTGGGGTTCTGTCTCTCACCATAGACAGACCCACCTAACATATGTCAAGCTAGTGCTTTTATACAGTTCAGCACCCATCAGATATGAGTCATCACTAATTACAATCTGATGCAATCTGATGCAACCATGATGTTATAAATTCTTCCACCTGTGCTTCATCACGTAACATGCCTGTGATTACTTATCTCTTACACTTGTGGATTAACATCATGAGACTGCAGTATCTAACTGCCTCCATTTTACAACTCTCTTTCCACTATCTGTTAAATATACATAACATATATTTTATCAGCTTTTACATATCTTGACAAATTCCATGCTAGGTATTATCAAAAAGGGGATTGAAGATAAAACAGCCAACATTATAATGCCATTCTACAAAATGATAGTATGGCTGCACCTGGAGTGTCGTGTACAATTCTGGTCACCGCATCTCAAAAAAAGACATAGTGTAACTGGGAAAGGAAAGGCTAAGACATTTGGAGCTCTTTAGTATGGAAAAAAGGCAACTGAGGGGGGATATGATTGAGATGTACAAAATAATGTACCGCATGAATAAAATGGATAGAGGGACGCTCTTCTCCCAATCACAAAATACCAGAACTAGGGGACATCCACTCAAATTGAGGGTTGGGAGAGTAAGAACAGACAAAAGAAAATATTTTTTACCCAGCATGTTGTTAGTCTGTGGAACTCCCTGCCAAAGGATGTGGTGATGGCATCTGGCCTGGATGCCTTCAAAAGGGGATTGGACAGATTCCTGGAGGAAAACTCCATCACAGGTTACAAATCATGATGGAGATGTGTCATCTCCAGGCTTAAAACTGGGGTACTTCAAGGGCCAGATGCAGGGGAGTGGGATCAGGAGACAAATATCTAGTCTCATGCCCTCCCAGAGGCATTTGGTGGGACCACTGTGAGATACAGGAAGCTGGACTAGATGGGCATTTGGCCTGATCCAGCATGGCTCTTCTTATGTTCTTAAGCCAGATTGAAATGGATCTAGATAACTTCATTATCCAAGAACCTCTGGACTTTTGATGTCACCACATTATACTGGGGGCTCACCAATAATTATCCAATACAGTAGAATTCAAGGAGAGCTTTTTTTATAAAAGGTCTTATTACTGCCTCCTTTAGGCATGGTGGTACCTGCCTTACTGCAAGGAGGCATTCACCACTTTCTTAGTCCACTCAGCCAATTCCTCTTTGGCTCCTTTTGTGAAACAGAAAGTGTACAAGTTCAGTATGTGTATGGTGGTTTTCACCTCTCCAAAGATCCCGTCCACATCTTCAGGCTGCACCAACTGCAATATATCTATTATAATATATCAAGCATGAACCAATGTTATATCAACAGGACCTATGCCAACTACAGCATCTAAATCACAGTGGAACAGGATGGCTTTATCTGCCCAGTGTTATGCAATATCTTCACAGCAGATGGTTGGTTATCATCACCTTTCTCTTGTGGTCATCTGTGCAACAGGCCCTTGACCACCCAAAATTGTTTATCTGGACAGCTTTCTGCAAGTTCAGTGGTGGCAGAGAAGAATACAGTGGACCTTCGTATAACAAACGGTTTGTATAACATAAAATCTATACAACATAAAAAAATTCTGGAGATAGGGGAAATTTGCTTAACAGAATCTCCTATGGGGCAAATCTGTACAACATAAAAATGGCCGCGATTAAGGATTACTCTGTTTTCAATGCATTCCTATGGGAAATTTGTATAAAGGGAAATTTGCTTAAAATAATTTCATTGGGAACAAATTAATTCCTTTATACAAGGATCCACTGTACCTTCTTTGCTGCCCCAGCTGCCATGGAGTAGACTTTCCAATGGGCTCTAGCCCGAGTTTGATTAGATCTGGACTGAGTTTTCTCCAATCTCTGTCTCACTCATTTCTTCACCTCTGGCTCCAAAGAGCAAACTTGGCTGTTTGCTTTATCCGCATGAACCTGTCGTCTGCTGTATAACAGACATCATTACCGAGTACTGCATTGTGACAGTTGTTTTGTTCAGAAGACATCTACAATCACGTATCACATGTGTATCTGATTGCACTGAAAGGGGCCTGGCTGAAGGCAACAGTGATCTGTCTTTTATAATGATTCAAGGTAGCCCTGTATTTTAATTAACAGAGGTCGAATAAAAAGCCAGCTCCATTAATTAGTGCTCGGTGCGCCACACTGAGTGTGATGACGTTTGACGTGACACCTGACTGGTGAGAGTTGAAGCAGATCTGTTGCTTTAGTTCTGACGGTTGCTTTTGCTTTTCCCAACTGTAGTTCCTGGCTGAGAGAAGCTCTCATCTGGAAATCCCCAGCGTTTTAGATAATAGAGAAACAAGAACAACAGAAGCAACAGGTGATAAAACTGATAACTGTGCACTAAAACTCTTGACACAGACTTATTCATCTTGCTGTATACATTTCAAATGTCAAAAAGGTAAATTTGCTGGCTGACTGTTATTTGGTCCCAGGTGGTTTCCAGCCCTTTAAATCCATATGTTGTCATTTGTCTTAATCCGGATCTGCACCACTGGCTTGGATCCTTAGTTACATTAACTTAAGGAAGCTAATGATGTCAAACACGACATCTCTCAAACGGAACAGCTTGCAGATATCCTGCTGAGGCTGAAATGCAGTCAATTACTTTGTAACTTTCTCTTTTCATTATATGAAAAAAATAAGATGTGAAGATACTCTTTTTAACTAGATATGAGCCAGGTAGCTTCAATTAATTACAACACACACAGCATCGAGCATTGATGCCAAAAGAGAGAAGAACTTCATAGTGATGAGAAATGTAAATATTCGGCACTCTACCCAAAGTTTAAACCTATTTTTGAAAAGGAAAAATAAGTTTAATTTCTTCTGAAAAATATTCCAGCTTCTGCAAAAGAAGCAAAACCTGGCACCATTCCCTTTCATTCCTGTTTTTTAAAAGTCTATACATAGATTCATTTCTTTAGAAAACTTCTGGTTTAAAAATGTGGAATATTATGCCATGTATCCACCATTCAAAATGCCAGGGAATGGCCTGATGATTCTGCACACTATTGTGCCTCCATCGCCATCAGGAAAAGGATTGCCAAGTTTCACATAACAAACAGCAGCTGGAATATTGATATCATGGCTGGTAGCAATCAAGGTGGTCTACAGGATACCCTCTTGTGCTCACTCACTACTGTTCACCAAGTGACAGCATGCAAAGGAAAATTCCAGAAGGTGATTCCTTTTTTTTATCAGTTAACCTCATCCAAACACAAAGCCACTGTCATGGCTGTTTTTTAAATGTAAATTTAAATCTAAATATAAGTGTAAATGGTTTTAGAATTTCTTTGTTGACTGTTAGTGCAGCTATAGTTCAATATTTTTTACACATCTGTGCAGTTTTTATACTGAATGGTCTTATTTTAATCCCGGGCCCATATTCCTCCCTCCATATTTCCCCTTCTAACCACAGGCCACCATGACCTGTAACCACTTCAGAACCATTTCACAGAATACTGCCCTTTTTCTCACAAGTCAATGTTGTTTAGAGAGTGAACTCCTATTTCGGTGTGAATTCAGCTATATACATTTACCCCAACCTACCGCAGGGGTTAGGGACCTGACCCGACCCATGATAATTGAAAATCCATGATATGTGGATGTAGGGTCTGGTCAGGACTGGGGGGGGGTATCTGGGGCCTCTTGTACTTACCCCAGGTCTCACGCTACCCTGAACAAGCCTCCAACAGCCTTTCTGGGTCTGTCAGAGGCCCCAAAAGTGCTTCTCGTCAAATTGGAAGTGACTTCCGGAAAACCGGAAGTGACTTCCAGATCGCTAGAAAGCACTTTTGGGGCCTCCAAGGGCCTTTCTAGGCATGCCGGAGGCCTCAGAAATGCTTTTTGGTGAACTGACAGAGACTGTAAAGGGCTTTGTAAGCACATAGGGCTGTTTGGGAGCTCTCCTTCATGCTTAGTAACCCTGGCTGGGAAAGGCCATGAAGCCTATGAAGGGAATAACCCCTGGCCAGGAAGGAAATAAACTAGCTAGCCAAGGTTTGGGACATTGTAAGTCAGACTGATGAGGAATACACCTCTAAAGCAATGGCTCCTAAACTTGCATCCCTAGATATTCTTGAACTAAAACTGTTAGAAGCCTTCACCACTAGAGATGGGCACGACTCAAAAAAATGGTGTTTCGTTTGTCGTTTGGTCGTTTAGGGGTCCGTTTCGGTTCATTTTCGTTTTCGTGACGTTTTTTGCAAAAAAAAATTGTTCTCGTTTCGTTAGGTAACAAAACAAAAAAATGAAAATGAAAACGAAAAATTGCTGTTTCGTTAGCATTCTTTTTAGTTCAATGCATCTGCTGCAACAAAAACAAAAAACACGGCAAATTGGGTCGTTTCATTTTCATTTTGTTTTTTTAAAAAAATTTGTTTCGTTTTCGTTGTGTAATGAAACGAAAAAAAACGAAAATGAAAATGAAAAAAATCACTCGTTTCGTGCCCATCTCTATTCACCACTAGTGGTGCCGGGCAGGTGGGTCTTGGGAACCATGGTTAGGAATCACTACTCCAAAGAAACATTTTAGTGACTACATGCAATTTCCTGAATCTCTAGTTTGGCCCGAACACTTGCTACTCCTTCAGTGGCAAGACCTAGCATTATTTCTAGTAAGCCTGTCTTTTCTGTCATTTTGCTGTCTGACCTAGAACTGGCAATGTTATCTTTTGTGGTCTGCGGCTAGAATTCCCTAGCTAGTAGCCATTCTGGCTGGAGGATTCTAAGAACTTGTGGTCCTCAAAGAAATGTTTGCAAGCTCTGCTGAAGTCCTTTTCTCTCCTGTGGGGCTTTGCTACTAAGCGGGATGTGAAGCATCTTTGAGAAAGGCTGCAAGCAGATGGGGAGGTACATGTCAAACCACTTGGGACCTCTGCAGCATCCTATAGATAGGGTAGATCCATTTCGTTTTGTTAACTTGGCTCTGTATAGGAATATTTTCATTCACCTTAACCGTTGTGCACTGAGCAGCATAAAAGATCACAATACTGTATTAATTCTAAGTGATTTGTTTAAAGTCTACAATATCTGATATTACACCCACGTATATGTATATTCTCAAAATTGTCCTTCACTTCAAGTCAACATGTATACACAATCTAATTATATGGTAAAGCTATCTATGTACCCTGCTTTGAATTTTAAAAGATTCATGCTAACAAGATTACCTTTAATAATACTTGTTTTGCATAGTATTTAGATGCTGAGTTAGTGATTAATGGTTCTCCTCTCTGCTGTAATGGATCTTTGAAGTCTATAATCCTTCCTCTTTTCCCTCTTTTGAACTTGCCTACGTATTGCAATCATCATAGGAATATTTACATAAAACTTGACTGTAATACTTTAGCCATCTTATTGTGTGAAA
This sequence comes from Phrynocephalus guinanensis, assembly GCA_037367245.1. NCBI lineage: Eukaryota > Metazoa > Chordata > Lepidosauria > Squamata > Agamidae > Phrynocephalus > Phrynocephalus guinanensis. Next base: position 166,591,987 of record CM074733.1, read on the forward strand.
TCCAAAGCTCTGTTTGCTGAGCAGGTCTCCACTTGCACCATGGGGGTTTCTCACCCACTCCTCTGTCCACGGGGTTTCTCACCCACTTTATCTTTCCCATAAATTGATTCTGAGATCACGCAGGGGTAGGAGCATATTCTCTTCTCTTTCCATTGTGAACGCCATTTTGTTGATATTGCTTCACATAGTTCGTTGTCAGTATAAAATGTTATTGGTGCAATGTTCATAATCAAAACCATGATGTTGTATAAGGTTGTCTTGTGACTAGTGGACCCATCTAATACAATACCTTAGACCTTATGGAACAGGAGTACATGGGAAAGTTTCAGATATGGGAACTCTAAAACTGCAACTTTGCACAACAAATGGGAAGCAAGCTATCTTCCACAAAGCAAGACTTACAACAAAGAAAACATTCAGGAAGTTCAGAGAAGAAACGACTTTTCTTTGATACACAAAATTTACCCATGAATGTCTGATTCCCCAAATCTGACAGTGGGTCAAATCCTTTTATTTAGAACAATAAATTGCATTTCAGCTGGACTGCTGAATAGACATGGGCACGACCAGAAAAAATGATATTTCGAGTTTTCGCTTGTTGGAACGGGTCCGTTTTGGGTCGTTTCTGTTTGTTGCGAAATTTTTCAAAAATTTGTCGTTTCCGTTTGTCGTTTGTCGTTTCCACCGCGATTTAGCGCGATTTGACTTCCCAGAGCATAGGGGCGTCCCGCAATCAGGGCTGGCGCTAGGTGTTTTTGTGCCCTAGGCGGCGGGCAGGGCGGGTGGAGGGTGAGTGGGCGGCCGGCGGCGCGGGCGGACAGGCGAGTGGGCAGTTAGGATATCACTTAGGATACAGGTTCTGTTCTTGGCTTGCACTCCAAATGTGTGTGTGTGCAAGCAAATTGAAGTTGGGAAAATAGAAAATAAATGGTAGTATATAATATATTTTTAAAATAAATCCACACCTCCCACTCCCAGTTGAACCTCCCCCTTTATCCAATATCAGAAAAAAGTCCTCACAAACTGCCAGAGAAGAAATAAAGAATAAACTGCTATTCCCTTCAGCAGACAAAGTTGCAGGGAATCAAAGAAATTATTTTCTAAATTCAATTCCCTCCCTGCCTGCCTAACTTAAATCCTAAAACCTCCAGCCTCCCTCCTCAATCTCGATCGGATCACACCTGCACCAGCAGCCAGCACTCCTCCCTCAACCAAATCCATACACCCGACTGCGATTTCTGGAAGGTGCCTCCGCTTTTTATGCCCTCCGAGACATCCAGAGGTGTCAGTCAAAAACCTGGCGATGCCATTGGTGGAATGGTTCAAACAATTTGCATGGTCCCATCCCATGCCCAGCCCAAATGGGCAGGTCTAAAAAAATAAAATATAAAATAAAATAAAATAAAATCAATACGACGTTTTATTGCTATAAAAAACCCCACTGCTGCTACTATTAAAATTCAGGCATTTAAAATAAATAAATTTCACATGTTTCTGTGGTGATTTGGTGTGTTTTTTTAACACGATTTCAAAAGAAAAATTGTGGTCGCCATTTTGGATCCCCCCCTACCGCATGGCATGCAGTGAGACAGACATGAGGATGACCCCCCCCCAGCCTGGTGCAAGCAGCCCAGGACAGGAGAAGAGGGGGGGGAAAGGCCAGGGACCCCCCAGAAACCACCCCTCTGGTAGGTAGCAAAGCCTCAGGCAGGCATATTTTCGCCTGCTTTTTTGGCCGGGAGTCGGGGTTTTTTAAAAAAACTTTTAAAAACTTTTTCTGTGCTTCGCATTGCGCGATCGCCGCGATGCCACAAATGGAAACGAAAAACCCGACCAAATTTTTCTTTTTTCGGTTTGAGTTCGAGTTCTGACGGCTTAATTATCGTTACCGTTTCCGTTATGTAACGGAAACGATAACCAAAAACAGAAACGACAATTTCGCCGAGTCGTGCCCATGTCTACTGCTGAATCAATGGGTACCTAGTGAGTCAACTCCTCTGCAGGTTCCATTGATTCAAATGGGCCTACCCTACCTGCTGTTTCTTATATGCTAAAGTGAGTCACAGTTTGCATAGGCTCATTTGAATCAATTAGATTTATGGAGGGGTTGGCCAACCAAATTCTTATTGCTTCCATTGGCCTACTCTAGAGCTATTTAAGAGGTTAGGACCCAGAGCCGACAGAAAAACCTGATCATTCCTTACATGGCTGGAGAGTCTGAAAAGCTTAAAAGGATTGTTGGAAACCACCGCATGCCTGTGTACTTCAAACCCACAAACACACTAAGGCAAAGACTCATCCTCCCAAAGGACCTGACACCAAAACACAAGAGGAGCAATACAGTATATGTGGTCCAACGTAGTGAGGACCACATTCTCTACATTGGAGAAAAACTGAACAGCCATTAAACAGAAGGACGACCCAACATAGGAGGGGCAACAGCTCAGGACCAGAGTCAGCAGTGTACCTCTGCTTGAAAGACAAAGGGCACTCGTTCAAAGATGAGGATGTACACATATTATACAAAGAAGATAGGTCATTTGAGAGAGGAGTAAGGGAAGCAATTCATATGTGTATTGAAAACCCATCTTTCAACAGAGTTGGGGGACTCGCGCACAATCTGTCCACTACTTATCAGGCAACTCTTTCATCAATCCCCAGACAAATTAGAAGCACTTCACACCTCCACCAGCAAGGCCATAGCTAATGATCCATACTTAATGGGTGTTGGGGAGGGTTGTATAGGTGGGACTTTTATGCACCCCAGGCCATTGTCCACCTAACGAGCCTCTTCAAGCCATTGTCCAACTTATGAGCCTATTCAGACCAGGGTGATGTGAAATCAAGGTGAACTATAAATTTGAGGACTCGCCACTAACTTTCCTCAGACTGACGAAGCTGCTTGGAGGAGTAGTGAAATGTTTCGCTCTCTCAAGAAAAGAAGTCCAGTTGCCATGACTCAACTTCCAGATATCTGAAAGATTTTTAAATTTGTTTTTCAGTGTTTTGCTTTAAGGCCAGAAAAAATGTTTTTTCTTTTTTAAAAAAATCAGGAATATGCCACATGTCTGTCAAGAAATAGGCAACTGAGGAGCATTTCAGGTTCTCAGTCTCTTTACAATAGCACGGGATTCATCCAATTTGCATTCTTCATATCTCCTAACACCAGGATCCAAGGCAGCAAATGTGTTAATTAAAAACAAAAACAAGCTTTATAAATTTGAAAGCAGTTACTTCCATTGTCTGGATAAAAGACAGTGTGGAAAGCATGAAATATGAAAACTGATTACTGTCCTAACCACTGGCAAAAAAAGAATGTGCCCCACAACACTTCCCTTGCTTTTTTGATCGCATCAGCTGTGGTTTTGGCAGGAAACCATTTCTTAAAAAGCATTTGGAAGGTGAGAGGTACATGCAAAAGCAAATCAAGAGGAGGCATATAAAGTGCTTCCACTGACCCACTGATTTTTGCCGCTGCAAATGTTTGCAAGATTTGCAAACACTCCCAGTGGTGTTGGGAAAGACGATGTGGCGTCGTTCCTCTCCTAAACTGTACTTCCACCAGATTTCAAAAGAACATCTAAGACAGGCATGTCCAAACTTTGGCCCTCCCAGATGTTTTGGACTCCAACTCCAACAGTCCTTTGTCTTTGCAATCTAAGCTTAGAATTCTGGGGGTTATGGTCCAAAACATCAGGAGGACCAAAGTTTGGACATGCCTAATCTAAGCGAATGTCTCTATCTATGTTGCAGTTTTTCAGTCAAAAGGTACGGAAATGGTTTCTTGCAAATTTTATGGCATTTTTAAGTACTTCTCACTTTCCCCAAAACACCGAGGTCAGACGTATGAGCTGCAGTAATGGGAGATGGTAACGCAAAAGTGAATGCACACACTTCTACCTGTCCTGATCAGCAGCGTCCACCTCCTCCTGGCCGTGAGTCTAAAATCTAGGTATAAGCTTCATAATAACCTCCTAAGTCAGCCTGAGTACACCTGGGCTTTTAGTGCCAGCGCCTTCTAAAGATTTGCTCTAGAAAACTATTATTCAGCTGCACAGTGCTGGCTTAAGTCCAGGCTTATTATTTGGATGCTTAGGGTCTCTTCAGTGAAATATAGGAGTTTATGATGATTGAAGGGACGATGGTAAGTCGACTGCAGCCAGAAGTATGGAACAAAATTTAAAGAAGTAGCAATACAAATACTGTATGCTGTGTAATGTACCCAGGACTCTTCAAAAGACGTATGTGATTACACAGTTATCTCTATGAAACTGTATTGTCTATTTCTGCTTATATGCTTTGTCACATTTTCCATTCGACAATGAATTTTCCATTCAATGGTTTGGACAACTACTATGACCGCGTCACTCAAACAAATCCTTCTGAGTCCAGCTCTGCTTTGCACACACACTTATAGTCGTTACAGCAAGAAAAATGAATTGAGTAGACTAAGCAACAGCATTCAGGGATGCTCTTAAAGTCCAGAATTCATTTGGGAGCCTTCCTGACTGAAAGAGGAAGGGAAGAGAAGGAGGCTGAGCTGCTAACTCAGAGCATTCGGCTGGCAGGACAGCGATATGCCATTCCCAAATATTTTTATTTATTTATTTATTTATTTATTTATTCTTGTACTTATTGACTGTCCGATTTTCCCACAGGCGGTGTATAACATGTTATCCAAACAGCAACTGCCCAACTACAACCACAAAACATATCCCCAACAGAAATAAACAGTGAAAACCTAACAGAGTACAAATCATTATACAGATACTATATTACAAATACTAAAACAAATGGCAGATAAAATAAGAACTGATACATAAGGAGGAGTCCTTGTGATATTGCAGTGGTAGGCCCTTCAACAATTATTACAAACGTTATGGGTGATAGAAAATGGATTTAATGCACAAATGGAAAAACACAAAAATTACTGGTATGTTTAAATATTTACTGCTAAAAGAGGGAGAGAGAGAGAGACAAATAAAACAGAAGAGGCACAGGGTGGGAATTGTAATATGTAGGACAGTATTTACAGCCATGACATTGTGTTTTTGTGTATTTCTCAAACACCCTTCTGCTTCATGGTATTTTGCAGTGTTAAAATTAATATGCTGACATTACTTCTGCTCTCCCTGTCTTTTTCAATATCTAAGCAGTCTTAACCCAGGCTATGCATCAACTTTAAATGAACACCAAATTCTTGGTCAAATTGGGGAACTGTGTGTGCCCCAGATTGACAGAAACAGTCCAACCCAGTTCCATCCTTGATCATACTTGGTGCAGTACAATGTAGACTAGCCTCCTAAATCATCTACATTTCAGCTGCTGGACCTCACAAGGATTTCCCAACAAAAATCAGCACAATCGCTGACATTTAAACAAACCATACTGGGGGGGGGGGGGATTTTGAAAATGCAAATAAAAAGAGGTTTTAAAAATCAGAGGATGGGAAATAGAAAATTAGAATAATTATATAAGTATAGTATACCTATCTCTCAACAGGGGTGGAAGACTTAGGCACAATCTCCTATTTATCATGTTTTCATCTGTCCTCAGAAAAGTCAAGTTCACACATCTACCAGGGAGGCTACCGCTAACAACCCATGCTTAATGGGTGTTGAGAGGGGCTTCAGAGGGTTGAATTTCATACACAAAACACACAAACACACACACAACACAACACACACACACACACACACACACACACACACACACACACACACACACACACACACACACACCATGGCCACTATCATTCTAAGGAGCCTATTAAGACCAGGGTGAAGTAAAATCAAAGTTGAGGATAAATTGAAGGTCTCCTACCAACTTTCCTCAGCCGAAAAGTTCTGTTTGGATGAGCAGCAAAATCTTTTCACCTAACAAGAAAAGAAGTCCAGTTGCCATGACTCAGCTCCCAGGTAATCTCACTTGGATGACTGAGAATCTTCACAGACAGCTTCCGGTTTAATGGCCGACTGAACAAGACGCTAGGGGAGCTCCTCCGTGGAATCCCCAGAGCGCACAGGAGGTTTAAAGAGGTTCGCGAAGACTACGCGGCCTCCATTAACCTCAGGGGGGGGCCCCTGAGGGATTGGGTATCAGCTGTTGCCTTTTGCGACTCTCCTTTCACCCCGATCTGGAGGGATTGGGGGGAAGGGATCGAGTTGCGGCACTTTACAATCGCTACTCCTGTGTCTGCGAAGTCTCAGAGTCTTGGCAGAAGAGCCATTAGCCTCCAAGGACTTTACAAATCGTTTCGATCGGAGGGAGAATCAACAGGCTGTTAAAAGGCTACTTAGAAGATAAAGATCACACCCGAAAGAAACGTGAGTTTGCTTGTTAGTTTCGGGATCTGTTCGGAGCGTGGTGGAGAGCAGCCGTAACTTTCCTTCGTGAATGCAAATCGAAACTAAGCGGTGGGGGCGGAAGAGATATCCCTTCATTTGCAAAGTGAGTTTAATTTAATACTTAAATTGAAGTGGAACAATATTGGGACCTGGAGAAGCCTGATCGTGAAGTCTGTAGTTCAGACTGGCGTTTTGAAGTCACCCCCCATTTTTTCTTTGTGAAGAGACGGAGTGAATAGTGAATAGAGGAGCGTGTGGGGGTGGAAGGGGGATATTTTTTTTAAAAAAAAGAACTCTGGTGTTTGAAGTTATTCTCCCCCTTACTTGACTCTATACTTCCAAAGATTTTTGATTAACGAATTCCCCCTCCTCTTTTTTTTTGGTGGAGGACTGGATATTTAGAGGGATTTGAGTGGCGGACAAGGTGGTGTGATTTTACATTTCAAAGGATTTCATCAGAGCCGGCTGGAAAGCCAGCCCCCCTTTGAGAGGAATGCTTTGGAGTTGTTTTTTGGGAACAGCTTAGGAGTTATTGCAAATTGGAGCTATTGCTATTTACTTTTCCCTAATTGGAGTAGACCTTTTGAAGAGGTTGAAGATTTATATATCTTTTGGATGGGCAAAAACTTTGTTAAACAACTCTTTGTTACAGAAAAGTAAACATTTGGATTAAGCTGTGAAGAAGCTGAAGAATTGTTCCAATTTTTTCTCCCTACTCTTAATTTTCAAAGGTTTTTCTTTTGGTGGGTCTCATTTTGTCTATTCGATTGCAGTGAAAACGAATTTAAGTTGCTGCGTGTCTTCCTTTGAGGCTCCCTCCCGTCTTAAGGACATAAGAGAGACATAACAACAAGATAAGGTTCGTGTTGAGAATTGGATTGAGAATCCCATTCCTGAGGTTGGAGCGCCATCTGGTGGATTTTAAAAATTATTGTACTGGACACTGGTTAGAAAATTCATTTCTTATGTTAGAGCGCCATCTGGTGGATTTGGAAAATTATTGCATATAAAATTCAATTTGAATGCTATATTGAATGGGAAAGTGTTTGACTATATAGAAAATTTCTGTTATAATTTCATAATCTTGTTATAAATTTGATATATGGATAATTTAAAGTTAGAGAGGTCAAAATGAAGTTAGAATAAGTAAATTTAACATCACTGATGGTAATTGTGTGAATATTAATCAACATCAATTAAGGGAGTATTAAGAGATTAACTCGATTGGTTGAAGGTTATTGTGGTTTATTGAATGAATTAATTTTAATACGTGGTTAAATTGTGTCCTGTTGGAACAGAAGTTAATAAAATTGTGATGGCAGAAAAAAAAAAGATGATAACACCTGTAACACAGAGGAGAGATTCTAGACAAGAAGAGGATAAAGAATGGGAAGGATTAATGATACATATAAGGAAAGAATTTGAAAAAAGTGAACAAAGTATGGATCAGAAGTTGTCAGAACTAAAGGAAGACATGCAGAAACAAATTAAAGAGGCAGTAGGGGAGCTCTCAGCCCAAGTGAAAGACTTAACGGTGAAAACAAAGAATATAGAAGCCAAAGTGAAGAAAGTGCAGACAGAGGTTAAACAATGCAGAGAAGAAACAGAGAAGAATAGAACAGGAGTGTCAGAAGTAGAAAATACGCAAAGGAGAATGGTTGAAGAGCTTGCTTTTCTTGAAATGAGACAAAGGCAACAGAACCTTCGTTTCCGCTTGATTCCATGGGAGGAAGGAGAAGATATCAAGGCCAAAGTAATAACAGAACTGGCGAAGTGGCTTGGATGGCAAGAACAGGAAGTAGCTGATGCAATCTCTCAAGTGTTCAGAATTGCAGTTAGATCAAAGAAATTGAGAGTGAAGAAGACACCAGGCGATGTTATTGTATCATTGACATCTATGGCCGTGCGAGACAGAATCTTGAAACATAGCTATGATAACCGGTTTGTGATTGATGGACAACAGATTCTGATATATAAGGAGATTCCTCTCCATTTTTTGAGAAGAAGAGGAAGTTATAAATCGCTGGCAGAAACGTTGAGAAGAAATGGTTTGAGATTTCGCTGGGAGTTCCCAGAAGGCCTATCCTTTACTTACAAGATGAAAAGATTTAAAATAATATCTGAGTCGGAAATAGGTAAATTTCTGAGAAAATATGGAGAAGAGCTTGGGTACAGGAAACCATCGAAAGAGGGTGATAAATCACCTGAAGAAGAAGAAGAGGTAGAAGAGGAGGAGTTAGAACTCTCTGAGGAGGAAGAAGATAAAGCGGATTTAGCTATGGCCAATATTTGAATAGAGATTGATAAAAATATATTTAATTTCAAATTTACAATGGCGCTGAGAGTACTGACTTGGAATGTTAATGGTCTGAATGAAAAGGCCAAGAGAAACAGGATTACGCACTTATTGAAGAAAGAAAATCTGGACTTGATTTGTCTACAAGAAACTCATGTTGCAATGAAACATATGAAGATTCTAAAAAACAAAATTTTGGGACAAGAATTTGCATCGTCTGATAAATTGAAGAAAAAAGAGGAGTGGTGATATATGCAAAACATAAATTGGAACCTAAGTTGATTATGAAAGATGAAGAGGGAAGATTTCTGATGGTACAAATCACTTGGCAATCTGAAAATTTTTTTATTGTAGGCATTTATGCACCAAATGAAAGGAAATCTGAATTTTACAGAGAGGTAGAACAAAAATTGTTAGATTATATGGATGAAAAACTCTTTCTGATGGGTGACTGTAATGGTGTAATGATGCCAGATTTGGATAGGTCTCAGAAAAAAAAAGGTTCAGAAGGGAAATTACCAAAATCTTTTTATGACTTAGTTGAAAATTTTTGGATGGACCGATATTTGGAGACTGAGACATCCAATGGAAAAACAGTTTACCTTTTTTTCTGAACCGAACCAGAGTTGGGGGAGAATTGATTATATATTTGTTCCTAATGATATCTCATATAGAGTGACAAAAGTGGAAATTTTACCTAAAACGATCTCAGATCATAATGCAATGGTGATGGAAATTAAAACAAAAATGCAAGGATTACACCGTTGGAGGTTGAATGAAAGTTTACTGGATGAGACTGAGACATTGCAGATAGCGAAAAAAACCTTCAGAGACTATTTGAAAAATAACTGGAGAAGAGAAACACCAATAAATGTGGTATGGGATGCTAGTAAGGCTGTTATGCGAGGCCTCTTTATTCAAAGAAATGCGTATCAGAAGAAGCAGAAAGAAAAGAAGCAAAATGAGATTTTAAAAGAATTGGTAGAGATAGAGAAGAAATTGGTGGAGAAGCCAAAGGAACAGAAATGGATTCAAAAATTAAAGATGCTTCAAACTCAGTTGTCGATGATTATTAACCAAGAAATTGAGTGGAAGGTAAAGATGATGAGACAAAGAAATTTTGAATCGGCAAATAAAGTAGGGAAGTTATTGGCTTGGCAGCTGAAATGGAAGCAAAAACAAAAGGTTGTGAACAAATTAGTAGTAGACCAAAAATTAGTGGAAGATCCAAGAGAAATTGTAAAGGTGTTTCGGAATTTCTATAGAAATTTATACACGAAGAAAAAAGAGAATCCGGAACAGATTGATAGATATTTGAAAAAGAATGGATTGAAAAAAATCTCAACAAACCAAGTGTCAATACTGAGTGAGAAAATTACCCCACATGAAGTACAAAGTGCAATAGAGAGGGCGAAAACTGGAAAATCACCGGGCCCAGACGGTCTGACTGCAAAATATTATAAAAAATTGTCAGAAGAAATGTTACCAATAATGGTGGAGGTTATGAATGAAGTTCTAGAAAAAGGAGTCATACCCAACACCTGGAAGGAGGCGTATATAACACTGATTCCAAAGGAGAACGCAGATACAACAGATGTTAAAAATTATAGGCCCATTTCCCTTTTGAATGGAGACTACAAATTATTTGCCGATGTTTTGGCTAATAGATTAAAAAGGGTTTTAAATGAGTTATTACACAAAGATCAAGCGGGGTTTCTTCCTGGCAGACAGATGAAAGATAACATGAGAAATATAATTGATATAATAGAGTATCTAGAAGTCAGGAAAGAGAAACAAGCTGCCTTGATATTTATTGATGCTGAAAAAAAGCCTTTGATAATGTCTCTTGGCAATTTATGAAGAAGAATTTGGAATATATGGGAGTGGGAATAAAGTTTTGGAACGGTGTTAATGCAATATATAAGGAACAGAAAGCAAGTTTATTGATTAATAATGTGATAACAGAAAGTTTTCCGATTGGGCAAGGTACGAGACAAGGGTGTCCATTGTCTCCATTGTTATTTATTACTGTATTGGAAGTATTGCTAGTCAAACTGAGGGACATGGGGACAATTAAAGGTATATGTGTGGGGGATAAGGAATATAAATTAAAAGCGTTTGCCGATGATTTAGTTCTGACGTTAGAGAATCCAAAAGAAAGTATTACTGAGATGATGAAAATAATTGAGGAATTTGGTAATCTAGCCGGTTTTAAACTAAATAAGAATAAAACGAAGGTTTTACTGAAAAATGTAACAAAGAAAGATTGCGAAGAATTTGAAAAATTGTCCGCCCTCTCAGTGGTGAAAAAAGTTAAATATCTGGGAATCAACTTATCTCTTACGAATTTAAATCTCTTTGAGGATAACTATAATACGGTATGGAACTTGATTAAGAGAGATCTGGAAACATGGAATAGATTGAATTTGTCGTTGATGGGAAGAATTTCGGTGATAAAGATGAACGTGCTACCAAGGTTGTTATTTCTATTCCAAATGATCCCAATACTTAGAGGAATAGCCCACTTTAAGGAATGGCAGAAGACATTGTCCAAATTTGTCTGGCAAGGTAAAAGACCCAGAATAAGATTTAAATTACTAACAGATGCCAAGGAAAGGGGAGGATTTGCCATGCCAGACCTGAGATTGTATTACGAAGTGGCCTGCCTAGGTTGGATAAAAGATTGGATTACTTTAGCTGATGAGGATCTATTGGATCTAGAAGGTCATGATAACAGATTTGGTTGGCACGCTTATCTTTGGTATGACAAAGTGAAAGTACACAAAAGTTTTATGAATCATGTAATTAGAAAGTCATTACTTCAGGTCTGGGAACGGTTGAAACCTCTTTTAGAGAGACATACACCGAGATGGTTATCCCCGATTGAGGCATTGGTGATCAAGAGGAAAGATAAAGAAGGGGTGGGGATCACCTATGGTGATGTGTTATTCTTTTCAGAAAAAGGTCCTAGACTGAAGTCTTATGATATGTTGAAAGAGAAGTTAACAGGTTGGTTTCAGTACCATCAACTAAATGACATTTTTCAGAAAGATAGAAAGATGTCTGGGTTTGGAGAGAAGGAATCTAAGTTCCAGACCATAATTATGGGCCCAAAAAAGAAATTGTTGACCAGATTATATAATTTTTTGTTGGAGTTGAATTTAAAAGATGAACAAGTTAAAGAATGTATGGTAAAATGGGCTATGGATCTGGTTCATAATATTGGGTTAGATGTGTGGGAAAGATTGTGGAAAAAGAATATGAAGTTTACCGCATGTACTTTGATAAAAGAAAATCTGTTGAAAATGATGTATAGGTGGTATATTACTCCAACGAAGTTAGCAAAGATGTATAGGATGAAAGATGACCACTGCTGGAAATGTAAAGAGAAACAAGGTGATTTTTATCATATGTGGTGGACGTGTGAGAAAGTGAAAGAGTATTGGGCATTGATATATGATGAACTCAAAAAGATGTTAAAGTGTACATTCCCAAAACGACCTGAATTTTTTCTGTTAGGGTTGGTGGATAATGAAATTAAAGGAGCAGATAGGACTCTATTTCTATATGCAACAGCAGCGGCAAGAATGCTCCTGGCACAGAATTGGAAGACAACGTATATACCATCTTTGGATGAATGGAGGGCGAAAATATTGGACTTTGCAGAGATGGCCAGACTGACGTGCAGACTGAGGGATCAGGACAACCAGAAGTTCCAAAAAGATTGGCAAAAATTTAAGAACTACATGGAGATTTATTGCAAGGAATTAAAGACTCTTACCGGATTAGGATAGAGCTCGAAGGATTACTACTTATTTTTCAAATCTTTTTTATAAACATATAAAGGGGTTTGTCTGAAAGGAAGGCTAGGAGATGAATAACGCTAAAACCACGGGAAGAATAGAGGGAAGCCAAATTTCAGTAGAATGATTTTGTATTACTAATGTTTTGAACTTGACTTTTTTTGTATACTAAAATTCTTTAATAAAAATGTATTTAAAAAAAAAAAAAGAGAATCTTCACAGACAATACTATATAAGGCAGACATGTGTGTGAGACCACAACCCAAAAGCAAGGAGCTGGCCTTTGCTGACAATATCATTCAGCAATGAAAGCAAAGGACTTATCCTGCATTTTCCAATCACTGTCATTGTAGAAATGGTCTCTCAGTAATATTAATGCTATTAATACAATATTAATAAATTTTAATACTAATCCATAGTTACTGTTTCAGTATAATACATGTTTAATTATTTTTAAAACATTGCAAACTTGCTGTTTTAAAGATTGTTTTAGATTATAAAAGCGACTTGGGGTCCTTTCAGGGAGAAAGATGGAATAGAAATATTTTAAATAAAATAAAATAAAATACCAGAGTGATATCACATAGGGTTCCTATTATCTTGTACACCATGCTTCTGCTCAGTAGGTGCTAGCTAGATTGAGAGTGATGCTATACTTTCTTGTTGACACCTACATTCACAAAGGGGTTATGGAGGGTGGCTGTACTTGCATTAGTTTCTAGAGTTAGGCTTCAATTCTTGAACTCGTTGGCTCGTTTTTTACAATAAGGCAGTTACTTCATGTCCTTCTTTGTTCCGTGACTAGTTTTGTATCGTGACAGCATTGGTCGTGATCACGTGGTTTTGTCCCTGTTTCAGTGTTCAGTGTTCCCGAGGTCACGCTAACTTGTCTCATGACAAGTGTTACCTCACGGTCTTGTACCGTGCCAAACACTGAATTTGTCTAGCTTCCCTTTTCCTTTGGGGGGTGGGGAATAAAACATTTCTCTTTCAACATTTCGATTTACTGATATTCTGGTTTTCATAAGCCAATGCGGCAGCATTGATAATGTTTTCTTTCTTATACATTCGAGTTGCATGGTTTCTCCCACAGGGAAATTAATGACATATGTCGCTTCACCCACTATCCACTAGATGGACACCAAAGGTGTGCTAACAATGTCCGCCAGGTTACCAGTACAGTTGTTACTTCATGTCCTCTTAACCGGGACAAGAAGCAGAACAAAAGAGGGGCAAGAGAAAACCCAACCCCAGTGCTAGGTACAGATTTGTCTCGCTTACCACCTGTTCCAGGGGCGTGGTTGAGACAAATTTTAGTTGTTGCGAGACGGACATAAAGTAACATTTTTGTACCGCTCTTAAATGCAACAACTACAGAGACAAAACGGATGTGAAGTAACCACCAAAGAGAAAGTGCAAGAGAAGCAGACAGACAGAATTTCATAGACCAGTGGTAGAAAACCTTTTAGAGACTGAGGGCACAAACTGCAATTTGGAACCCACTTATTTTTCGCAAAGTGCCAATATGACAATTTAACATGAATACGGTGGTACCCCGGCTTACAAATTGTTTGGGTTCTACCCTTCAGGAAAGTGAGGATCAAAGAGCAGGCTTTTGAATTTCCCACATCCACTGTACCCTCAAAAACCTCCTCTTCGATCCTTGCTTTCCCAAACAGTAGCACCCCATCCGTCTCTCTTCCCTGGGCACAGAGGTGGATGAGGTGCTACACTGTCTGGAAAGCTAGAGGGAAGTGGCAGCGGCTTGTGAACCCATTTTTAGCCCCAGTTTACTCTCTAGCCACTCCACGTTTGAGATGCCTAGAGTGGAGTGGCTGGAGAGTCAACTGGGGCTACGAACGACCCCACAAACCGCTGCCTCCCCTTTGCCCGGCTCTCTACACGGAGCACAATGGGCGGAGGGGGAAGCGCAGTGGCTGTGAGGGGGCAATGTCACATGTCCACAGAAAGGGCTCTACATGCCATAGATTTACCAACACTACCATAGACTGTCTGTAGAACAGAGCTTATAAAGTTGGGCTGGAATTTATATAAAATAATCTTATCCCGCCTTTCTCCTTTAAAAGAATGCAGGATGGCTGCATTTAAAAAGCTGTGTCAAGAAGCTCAGCTCCGTGCTTCCCTTCTGTACAGCTAGTAAGGTGTGTACCACCTTTGCTTCCCCTGCCAGCAAATTAGATGGAGGAAAAGAGGAGGATCGAGCAAAAGAATCAAAGAGATAAAAAATAAGGGAAATAAAACGACACAGGCACACTCTTCCAATATGCGGTGGTTGCTGCTACAGTCACCAAACCCCAAGCTACCTGCCCTCTGCCCTCACAATAAGCCACACCCACTGACCCCTTGCAACCCCACCTGCAGGAAGGAAGGCGGGGACCAAGGGAGGGAGGGAGGGAGGTGGAAACCAAGAGAGGAAGGAAGGAAGGTGGGGAACAAGGAAGGGAGGGAGGGAGGCGGGGACCAAAGGAAGCACAGGGAGCCATGGCCACAGGTTGCCCCTTGGAAGAGGCGATCTGAGAGACCTTGCACTCCCCCAGCTCCCCAGCAGTGGTGACGGCCCGCCCGCCAGCCCACCCCAAAGCTCCTTGGCGGTGGCAGAGGCCCGCTGGCCTGCCCACCCCCACACATCCCCCTGCAGTGCCGGTGGCGGCAGACCGCCCGTCCGCTCAGCCACCCAAGCTTCCCAGTGGTGTCAGTGTTGGCGGAAGATTTAAAAAAAACATGGGGCAAAGGAGGGGGAGGGAGGGGCGGGCCATCCATCCACGGGCCACTCAGAATGGCCTGACGGGCCGGATTTGGCTTCCGGGCCGGACTTTGGGCAGGCCTGCTCTAAATAGAGGGTTTCAGAGATAGGGGTGGGTCTTAAAAAGGTAAGATGACTTACTGGAGGTCTTGATAGGCCACAAGGAAAGACCTCATCATCTGAATTCAACTCATAGGCTACAGTTTCCTCAACATTGGATCAACCTGAGATTATTATTTTTAAAATTAAAACTTATTTCACCAAAACAAATAGTGGTTACATATAAAGACTATTTTTTTTTTAAATTTGGTAGTAGAAATCTCCATTTCAGACTAATTGCAGTACTAATAGAACAAACTGGCTAATGTCATGGCAAGAGGTTATCTAGCTGGAAAGCCTCATAGACCAATAGTAGCAATAATGACACAGTAGAACCTTATACAGTGGTACCTTGTAGAAAGGAATTAATTCGTTCCAAATGTAGTTCTGTTAAGGAAATTTTCCTTTATACAAATTTCCCATAGGAATGCATTGGAAATGGAGTAATCCCTAATCTCTACCATTTTTGTTGTACGGATTTGCCCCATAGATGATTCTGTTAAACAAATTACCCCCATCTCCGGAATGTTTTATGTTGTACAGATTTTATGTTATACAAACCACTTTGCCAGTGCTTTTATATGAGTTGATACTAATGTGCTGCCTTTTATAAAACGCCGGATCTAAAGGACTGTTTAGGATTGACTTGACAGGTCTCAGGCTGAACTTACAATGCTTGAAAGAGCCCTTAAGCCTGGTAATCTTCCAAATACTTTACAGCAGGTTTGTCCAAACTTTGGCCCTCCAGATGTTTTGGATCACAACTCCCACAGTCCTTTGCCATTGGAAATACAGGCTTGGAATTCTGGGAGTTGTGGTCCAAAACATCTGGAGGGCTGAAGTTTGGACATGTCTGCTTTACAGCATCACAGATCTTTGTGGTTTCAGGCAGACAAGAATTTTACCAAACCATACCAAAGTGGCTGTCTATATCCACGTTGGTACATAACAACTTGTGTAATTTGAGGGATATGGTTAGGTTTAGCGCTAAAGCCCTGATCACGTTATAGATGTGAACTGAATTGCTTGGCATACCAGACTCCATGAATTGAGATTCTTAGGTTTTGCTAAATAGGTACATGAATAAGTCAACTGCTCTTTACATGACTCCTCCTTCCAACATGTGTCTTTTTTGTGTTTTAATACAGTATAGAAATAATCTGCCAAACAAAATGTTACAAAGCTACAAAAAATCTAACATATTCAGCAAAGAAGACTTCTTGTATCTCAAAAATGTCAGTCTTGTCCCATCCAATAGTATTTAATTCTTGAGTAGCTGAAATGTAATGAGGCACTGTGAATTTAAGAGAGAGCGGTATTTCTGCCACCATGCTCACCTTTTATCTCCTTCCT
The DNA here is from genome assembly GCA_037367245.1 of Phrynocephalus guinanensis. Classification (NCBI taxonomy): domain Eukaryota; kingdom Metazoa; phylum Chordata; class Lepidosauria; order Squamata; family Agamidae; genus Phrynocephalus; species Phrynocephalus guinanensis. The sequence continues at coordinate 166,608,649 of CM074733.1, forward strand.
CTTCTCCCCACCCCTTATCTTTTTTGCAGGTTATAATGAGCTGCATTAGCTCAACAGGGGGAGGCTGGGTAGGTAATTAGTGTTAAAGACACACTGAAATTAAGCAATGTAATTCCAGTTGTAGCACCGGTAGACAACCCAGGCAATTTAGATATAGAATGCGCAGCTGAGATGTTTGTTGTCACTTAGGATGAAAAGGATGAAATAATAACATTCTTGTATCAACAGCCACTTACAGAGCACAGTGTTTCAAAATAAAACTGAGAACTGAAGGAGCAGGACAGGAAAAGCCATGAATTCTTCAGCAGAAAGAAGCTGTGATATATCTGACAGTGCAACTACACAGCAAGGGAAACGTGAATTAAAGGGAAACGTGAATTAACTTGCTGTGAAGTCACACAGCGGCATTTGGTTCTTTTTGATGTACCATATTTTTCACCCCATAAGACACACCAGACCATAGGACGCACCTGGTTTTTAGAGGTATGTATGTGTGAAAAAATATATATTCACACATACATATTGCAATCCTGATGCATTCACACATACATATTGCAATCCTGATGCAGCTCCAGACCCAGTTTACTCTCCAGCCATTCTGCTCTTGGGAGGCCCAGAGCAGCATGGCTGGAGAATAAAATGGGAAGACAAGCCGCCGCCCCTACTCGGGTCTCCATGCTGGGAAGCCTCTGGTGCTTGCAGAGGCCTCCCCACCCAGCTGTTATTTAAAAAATGCCTTGCATGATTGATTTGTTCTGTAGAATAGGAGACAGAGATTGTTCCGTCCAGTTGAAGACCATAGAGATAAGAAATGGGCTAGAGAATAATCACCCACCATAAGGACCATAGAGATGCAGCTAGAAAGTACCCACCCACCATGATGACCATAAAGATGCAGCTCTATGGTGATAATAGTGGGTAGTTACTCTCTAGCCCGTTTCTTATCTCTATGGTCTTCAATTTGGCAGAATAATTTATTTATTTATTTATTTATTTATTTATTTATTTATTTATTTAAATATATGACCTCCGTCTCCTATTCTACAGAATAAATCAATCATGCAAGGTAATTTTTTATAACAGCTGTTGCGTCCGGGACCTTCATGGCATCCGGAGATCTCCGTCGCAACCACTCTGGAGGCTCCACGCAGAAGTGCATTCACCCCATAAGACGCACAAACATTTCTCCTTACTGTTGGGGGGTGGGTGGGAAGTGTGTCTTATAGGGTGAAAAATATGGTGATTGGCAGGAGAAAACATTCTACTTGCAGGGCTAGTAGAAACATTTTTAGGTGGCACCATTCAAAGGAACTGTCTTAACGCGGCTCTCCTTACTCCCAGTTTCCATATTTTTATCTTGCCTGTGGGAGTTTCTGAATGTGTCAAAAAAATAAACAAACAGGACTGCCCATGTGTGTGTTCGTGTGTGCGCACGCATGTGCACGTGTGCGTGGGTGGCTGTTTAGAAAAAAAGGTGGCTGGCTTGTGGGAAAATAGGCTTTGTGGAGAGAAGTGAGTGCTAGCATTATTTGTGTGTGTGCACACAAACCTCCTGTATGCATGCGGACTTGCTTGGTCTTTCTATGGAAAAGTTTTTCAGAAACGTAGTAGTCTGAAAGTGAACCACAAGCATGGTGGTTTCGTTAGTATGTTGGCCCAAAGCCTGAACACCATGCCCCAACCACCTATATCACCCAAAGCACTATTGTGTCAAGTATATGTAAATGCTGGTTTTAAAATGAAAAAGCAAACTAAAGTATTTGGTTTTTTGTCTATTTTTTGCCACTACTATCTTGGTATTTTTGCCATCCTTATTTTTTTTTAATTTGTTATTATTACTTTGTACTATTTTCATTGGCTGTTTACCACCCAGAGTTCCTCTGGGAAAGTCAGGCGGGATATAGATGGAAATAAATAAATAAATAAACAAACTTCCACAGTTATGCAGCATAACATAAGAATATGCCTGAATATAGCCATCCTTCACAGACCAATACTTTTCTGGAGGAACATTGGTCTAGTTACTCTAGTAGTTAAGATGTCCTAGTGTTTTAGGGATAGGCATACATTTCACATTTTGGGGTGGGGAAGAGGTAAGAACAAAACATAATGTATAGTTACAGTATAAGCATTCATTGGACACAATGAAAAGAAGCCATGAGCGTGAGTCCCAGTCACGACCAGTCCCTCGGCTTACAGCTGTGTCTATTTTTAAAATACCACTACAGTAACCCCCATCTATTGTGGGGGTTAGCAACCCGACCCAACTCGTGATAATTGAAAATTGGTGATACACAGATGCAGGTCGGGTCGGGCCTGGGGGAGGGAGCGTGATGTTTAAAATGTCTTCAAGCAACAGAGCCAAGCACTTGGCTCCGTTGCTTAAAGACATTTTAAACATCACACACTGCTTTTCCTGACCCCCCAGGGCACAGGGGAGCGGCGCGCGATGCCTCCATGGAGGCACACTCCAGGTTCCAGCTGATTGGCGCTGGGGTGGGGGAGAAAAACCTTTATTTACCCACCCGAGTGCCAATCAGCTAGAGCCCAGGGATTGGGGAAGGGGGAAATGTTTAAAACCCCTGGGGTTTTAAAACCTTTTTTCCCCTTCCCCAAGCCCCAGGCTCCAGCTGATTGGCACTGGGGTGGGGGACAAAAACCTTTTGTTTCCCCACCCCAGCACCAATCAGCTGGAGCCCTGGGCTTGGGGAAGGGGGTGGAAGGTTTTAAAAGCCCAGGGTTTTAAAACTTCTTTCCTCCTCCCTCAAGCACCGAGCTCCAGCTGATTAGCACTGGGGTGGGGGAGAAAAACCTTTTGGGGTACTATACCACTGTACTGCGGTCCCATGATATAGCAGGACTGCAGTATATGAACCGTGAAAGGCCCAGGGGCCACTGTAATCAAATGCAGTGGCTGATTTTTCACTTTTGACATCTCCCACACATATATGGCAGATAAGTAAAACCATTGCTTGTGCATCTTCAGTTCTATGAGCAAGGAGGTAGTAAATGATGAAGAAAAGAGCATCGCTACCAAGATGAGGGCTCTGCATATATACAAAAAGACATCACACTACTTACAGGATATGACACCCACATATATTACGGGTTAATGCTATGACAGATGTAGTGTCACCATAGTAAAGAAAGCTGAGTTTGACTGAAAACCTTCTTGATTTTAAAAAATCACAACATGAACTCACCTTGTGACTATGACAGTACTGAAGCAGCACTGGAAAAGAGAATTCTGGCTGTTTGCCTTGGTGGGTTATAGGGATATTCCAGGAGAAACAGGCCTTGCTCACAAGTATGAATGGTGGCTTTAAGATGTTTGGGGTTGGTTGAACAGGGGAACACACACATAGAGCAGGTATGCAAGTACTGCCGTAACCCACCTGCTCATCTTTTCCACTAACATGTTATCTTTCAAATAGTGGACACTGTACTGAAAGTGGTGTTCTTCGCTGTGCTTCAGAGAAACCATTCCCAGGGTGAGCAGCAGAAAAGGGGGCGATAGTCTGAATTTTAGGCTCAAGTTAGTTTTAAAGTCTGAACACTCCTCAGCGACCTCCTTTTGATTTGATGTAGTCTTGTCTGGCCTTAGCCCATGGCTGCTATCCTACGGTTGGAAAAACTGGCTCAAAATAAAAGCCAGCTTTCCCCCACTAACGGTGGGTGAAAGAGGTGGTTCCTGTGTCCCCGTGACCCCCACACACACACCCCACCCCACTTCCACAGCAACTTCCCCAACGGCACCTGCTGCAGCTCTTAGGAAGCCCTGGGGAGGATAGAGGAGAGGGTGATCCCCAGCCCTGTTTTCTCAGTGGAAGGGGAGGGAGTGAAGCGCTGCCGTCCAAGGGTTGTGCCTCCGAAAAGAAGACGCGAGAAAGAGCAGCCTGCACGGGAGAGGCTGCCTCTCGAGGTGAATCCCCACGCCACCACCTCTGACGTCTCTCTCTCTCTCTCTCTCTCTCTCTCTCTCTCTCTCTCTGTGTGTGTGTGTGTGTGTGTGTGTGTGTGTGTGTGTGTGTGTGTGTGTGTGTGTGTGTGTTGTGGGAAAGGCCACAGGGCTATGTGGCAATGGGGACAAAAAGATGAAGCGGTGTTTCCAAGTCTCCACAGCCATAAGTTTCAGCTAAAAATACGCATGGAAACTGCGACATTTTTTTTTGCTATCTCCCGACCTGGTACTTGGAAAACTCGCTGGGTCACACTAAAGTCGGCGTGGTCGCACTTTTTAAAAAGCCCACTGGTGCTGTAATAGCAGTGCACAGCAAAAGCCCTGGTGCTGTAATAGCAGTGCAAAGCATACAAAAAATGTAATCCATCCTACCCCTCTAAACCTCAAAGATCCAGTCCATGGCCTCAGGTTTTGGATCTGAGGTATCAGGAAACAGGATGCTTTGCTGATGTAACAACACTATTTCTCAATCACTGTAGGATGAGTTCTGTGAAAGAGCCCAAGAAATATTATTTAATTTAGTTGTATTCCATCTTCTAGGGCAGATAATAAATCAAATCCCTGGGGAAGAGGAGGAGTGAGGTGGTCATCCATTTTAAATACTTCAGTTGTTGCCCTTCCAGGGAAGGGCTTTGAAAATTTCTGCTCATTAGCATTTATTGAAAGAGAAGAATGGGCTCACATTTCCACTCTGGCCTAAAACCAATTAAAAAAAACAACAACAGCCAAGGTTTTGTAATTACAGAGAGTATTTAATTTCATTGTATTTTTAAATCCTCACAGAACCGAAGCATTTTAATTTCCATGCCTATACATCCCTTTTCAATGCACAGCCCTTTAATAATAATAATTTTAAAGGCCCCACAATCTCCCTCTCTTAACGAATCATTCCTTGCATACACAGATATATTTTTGCAGACACATGTTGTTTTCCATTGTAATCCAAAGATAGAAGATGCAGTTGATTTCCAGCAAGATGTAGGTGTTTGGTTTTTTGCTGTGACCTGTATACATGCATGAGTGTACACACACACACACACACACCTTACTTATATTCTTAATACACATAAACTACTGATATGTTTTAAACAGGCCCGGATCAAAACTGCTCAGACTTCATCAGCTTTGGTTCTGCACTTGGAAATGGAGTGCTTCCTTTCTGGGACCCTTGAACGCAGTGCTTCCCAATCTTGAGCCTCCAGATGTTCCTGGACTGCAATTCCCAGACGTCGTGGCCAGGACAGCTAGTGGTGAAGAAGGTTTCTGAAAGTTTCAGCCCAAGAACTTCTAGTGACCAGGAGGAAGCAAATAATTTTGGGGCAAAAAATCCATCTATATTTATCTATCAACTCATGGGCTCTGAACTATCCGTGACAGATCAGGAAAGAGATCTTGGTGTGTTGGTGGACAGCTCCATGAAGGTGTCTACCCAATGTGTGGCAGCGGCGAAGAAGGCCAATTCCATGCTAGGGATTATTAAAAAGGGGATTGAAAATAGAACAGCCAATATTATAATGCCATTATACAAAACAATAGTAAGGCCGCACCTGGAGTGTTGTGTACAATTCTGGTATCCGCATCTCAAAAATGACATAGTGGAACTGGAAAGGTGCAAAAGAGAGCGACTAAAATGATTCCTGGGCTGGGGGACCTCCCTTATGAGGAAAGGCTAAAACATTTGGGGCTCTTTAGTCTGGAAAAAAGGTGCCTGAGGGGGGATATGATTGAGATGTACAAAATAATGCAAGGCATGAGTAAAGTAGATAGAGGGATGCTCTTCTCCCTCTCACAAAATACCAGAACTAGGGGACATCCACTCAAATTGAGGGCTGGGAGACTAAGAACAGACAAAAGAAAATATTTTTTTCACCCAGTGCGTTGTTAGTCTGTGGAACTCCCTGCCACAGGATGTGGTGATGTCATCTGGCCTGGATGCCTTCAAAAGGGGATTGGACAGATTCCTGGAGGAAAAGTCCATCACAGGTTACAAACCATGATGGAGATGTGTAATCTCCAGGCTTAAAACCAGGGTACTTCAAGGACCAGATGCAGGGGAGTGGTATCAGGAGACAGATATCTAGTCTGGTGCACTCCCAGATGCATCTGGTGGGGCCACTGTGAGATACAGGAAGCTGGACTAGATGGGCCTTCGGCCTGATCCAGCATGGCTCTTCTTATGTTCTTATGTTCTCCCTGTGCAGGACCATCAATGACCACCAGATCCGATAATTTGTTATACTTTTAACGTCTACTTTTTGGATATAGTTTATTAGGTTTTAACTAATATATTCTGGTTTGCTTTTTAATTGCCTTGGAAGCATTCGTATGGGGATACACGTGGTGGTAATAAATAACTCTTGCTTACTATAAGATTCCTTACTAATTGGAACCCTACTGTGAGAGAAATGAGGAAATGCTGCTGTAGAAGTATCCAGCAGCAAAGCACGATGGCTCTGAACAGCTTCAAATAATCTTTTTGTGTGTGCAATGTGTGTGGTGTTAGGGCAGCGCCACCTGTCAGCCTGAAAAGGGGTCACGACTAGAGATGGGCACGACCAGGAAAAATGATGTTTCGAGTTGTCGTGTGTCGGAGCCGGCCCGTTTCGGCTCGTTTCCGTTTGTCGCAAAAAATTTCAAAAATTTGTCATTTCGTTTGTTGTTTGTCGTTAGTACTGGTTTGGGGGGGTAGGGTAGCAGGCTCCTGGAGGCACCTCTCTGGGGTGGATGCCTCCTCTGGCCCCCTACAAAGGGAAAAGGAAGGGTACATGACCGTGTAGCCATTGCGTACCAAGTGGCACTGGCAGAGGCACCTCTCTTTTGGGTGCCTCTAGTTCACCAAGAAGGACAGCATACTGGCGTACAGGTTTGGAGTTTTTTGGAACTTTGGACTGTGAGCGAGGTGAGAGAAGAATGCCTCTGCTGGGCGCCCTCTGACTCACTAAGAAGGACAGTGTACTTGCGTTTAGTGCAATGCGAGTACAGATCTGGCTGAGGGTTGGGGTTAGGGCAAGGGCTAGGCTTAGGGTTATTACGGGTAAGGTTAGGGTGAGTTAGTGGGCTGCACCTCTGGGTGCCTCTGACCCACTAAGAAGGACAGCGTAATGGCGTATGGGTTAGGGTTAGGGCTAGGGCTAGAGTTATAGTGGGCTTTTTATGCCCGACTGGCACATCCCAGAAGTCTCAGTCAAAACCTGGCCAAGTGGCCATGCGATTAGTGGAATGGCTCCAAAAATTTGCATGGTCCCATCCCATGGCCAGCCCATTATTGCGCAGGTGTAAAAAATACAAATAAAAATAAAATAAAATACAATCAGTGGAGACGTTTTATTGCTAGAAAAACCCACTGCTGCTACTGTAAAAATTCAAGCATTTAAAATAGCTAATTTTCGCATGTTTCTGTGGTGCTTTGGTGGGTTTTTGGACCACGATTTCAAAAAGAAATTGCGGTCGCCATTTTGGATCCTCCCGCACCGCATGGCAAATGGAGACGACAAGACTGATGCCCCCCCCCAGCCTGGTACCAGGTCCACCAGCCCAGGACAGGAGAGGGGGGGGAGGCCGGGGACCCCCCCCCCAGAAACCACTCCTCTGGTAGATGCCCTCAGACAGGCATATTTTCGCCTGCTTTTTTGGCTGGAAATCGGGATTTTTTTTATTTTTAAAACTTTTTTTCTGTGCCGCTTGGCATCGCGCGATCGCTGCGTGATGCCATGAATGACAATGACAAATCAGACCCAATTTATTGTTTATTGGTTAAAGTTCGAGTTCTGACGGCTTAATTGTCGTTTCTGTTTCCGTTGCGTAACAGAAATGAGGAACGAAAACGGAAACGAGAATTTCGCCAAGTCGTGCCCATGTCTAGTCACGACTAGTTTAGTTCTTGCCTTAAATTTCCTCACACCTCTCTCTTAGTTCTGTATTCACCAGTCTTCCAATGCAAGAACTAAATAGCATAAAAAAGTGTGCAACTATATTTGTGGCATAATTGTCCTGTATTCTTCCCCCAGAACCTTGGGGAAATGGTGTCTTTTGGGGGGCATCCATTCCCATCAGCATCTGACAAATTTTTAAGGACTGATGGGTGTTGTAGTGGAACAATATGTAGAGCAGTGTTGGTGTACCTATGGCAAAAGTGCCAAAGGTGGCACTCGGAACCCTTTCTGTGGGAACCCAACATTGCCCCTTCACAGCCACCTGTATTCAGCTTAAATGGCTGTACTGGCACATTGCGAAAAATGAATGGGTTTTGAATCGTAGTTTGGGCACTCAGTCTCTAAAAGGTTCACCATCACTGATCTAGAGTAAGAGCTTCTCCATCCCTGCATTCCTAGACAGTCACAGTCACAGTCACACTGGATCCAGTTACATTGGCAAAGGCAGCCATTAATGCTGTAGTAATCTAGTTGAGAGGTAACCAGAGGATAGGCCAGTGATTCTCAACCTGTGGGTCCCCAGATGTTCCTGGACTGCAGCTCCCAAAAGCCTCCACCACTCGCTGTGCTGGAAAGGGTTTCTGGGAGTTGCAGTCCAGGAACCACTGGGATAGGCAATGGTGTTTCTCAATTAATGAGCTCCATAGACATTTAACGTTTGTCTAGTTCTTGTCTCAGGTTCCTAAGTCAGCCCCATTAAACATAGTAAGAGTTAAGGCCTGTCTACACTGGAAAATTTGGTGTGGTTTGGTCTGCACTTAAAAGGTTCTTATCTTAATGCAAATCTATATGGGGCGTGGCTTCGGCTGGCAACAAGATGGCAGCTTAGAAGATAAGCTCCGCTCCAAGCCTGCTAATGATGATAATATAATGAGGCTCTAATACTTGAGAAAAGGCAGTGAATTCATTAGAGCTGCAGTTATGGGCAAACATAACAAAAGGATGCCAAAGCAAACTGTCTCAGATGTCTCCGTGGACAAGGATGATCAGAGGGATGTTATCGCCTCTTCAGATGAATTGGACGCTGAGATCATGGAGTCCTCTGGTAAGAAGCGAAAGGGGTAGTGGTGGAAAGCATGCCGAGACGGAGAAAAACAAAAGTGAAATGAAGCAGTTAATAGCAAAACTGGAGAAACAGGAGAAACACAGGGTCGCTTTCCGGCTGCCTAACACACCAGGACACTGGCTGTTTTGTGGCTGGATGTGAAAAGAGAAATAGAAGATTAAAACAGATTAATTTACCAGATACCTTTCATTACTTTGTGCTGTTTTTTAAAAAATGTTTTGCCAATAAAAAGAAGAAACCTGCAAAGTGAAAGTGAATAGCTATAAAGATCTACCTGCCAGATGCTTCCATGCATTTTAAAAACATAATTTCTTTAGAAAGAAACTACACTGCTGAAGAGATTTTAGCATAAATTTCCCCCAGTGTAGGCATGTCTAATTTTTTTCTACACATTTTAGATTACTTTTCAGATACATTTATTTTATTTTTATTTATTTATTTTTACATCTTATATGCTGCTCACTACCCAAAGGTCTCTGGGTGGCTTACAATAAAAAAAGTAAAAACAGTTAAAACATAGAATATCAATAAATAATTAAAAACAATAATAAAAACCTTACACTAAAATCATTACACTAAAATTGCCACCAGAGGACCCACAATCTATATTGTGTCAGTTAAAAAACTTCTGGAACAGGAAAGTTTTTACTTGGCGCCAAAATGTCACCAATGTTGGCACCAGGTGGATCTCTCACTTGGGAGGGCATTCCATAGCTTGGGGGCAGCTGCCGAGAAGGCCCTGTGTCTACAAGCCATCCCTCTCACCTCCTTGAGGGATGGCTCTTTCAAGAGGGCCCCCTGGCTCGATCTTAATTGCTGGGTAGGTTCGTATGGAAGGAGGCGGTCCTTCAGGTATCTAGGTCCTAAGCCATTTGGGGCGTTATATGTCACAACAAGCACTTTGGATTGGGCTCGGGCAGCAACTGGTAACCAATATGTGACCAAAGGTTATGAGGTCATTTCTTTGAAAGAACAGACATCTTTTGAAGGTAGTGGTGGTGGGTGGGCAATGACAACAAAATGCCATTTCAGTCGTGTCTTTCGAAATGGATTTAAGTGTTTTGTTAGAGCGACATTAATTACACAGAAAATTTTCAACAGTTAATGCAACCCTGCATAGTACTATCTCAATTTCAGTCACAACAGTTATCTGATTAATAAGGAGACTGCATAGACGCTGAGAGTTGCTTGCCTTGTGTTGTATAACGCAAGGAGTTAAATTGTTTGCATCAGCTGTGAATTTCAGGCAAACACATTGGCTTAGGTTTAGATATGGTATAATGCAAAAGTCATTGGAATCTGTGAATAAAACATTCTCTGTGATTAAGACTCTTCTCCTTTTCTGCATTGTAGTCTCCGTTATTCACAAGGGGAAGTCAAAACCAAGGGCAAAATAAAGCTATGTGTGTGACTATATTGTGTTTATTTTTGTGCTGCTGTTGAAGGAAAAAGAAACTGAAAAAATGGTCTTCCATGTTTATAATCAATTCCCAGAGAACAAATTGGCACCCATCCAGAATCTTTTCACGTCCGTCCTTGCAAGAATTTATCTTCAACAAATGCATCATGTGTTCCATTGACAGCTATTTCCTAACAAATAGTGGATTTGCCATATAGCTCTTGGCAGGAGGAAAAGCAACTGGAACGCAGGCAGCACAAAGGAAGATGTCAAGGCAATAAAAACAGGCTATCTGCAGCACCTCAACAATATAATAACCATCATTACAGCAATTACGTCTCATTGTGGTTGTCTTTATCTAAGGAGTGGCACAGAACTGCTTTCTGAATGTGAGTTGGTTTTGTCAATAACAAGATTATGCTGGAAAATGTACAGTCACAGTCGGAATCGATCTTGGGAGAGGAGGCTAAAGAATTGTAGGAAGCCTGGGTCTGCAACAAACAATAGCCCTCTACAATTGGTGATAAGGACCATTGGTAGAGCACAGGTTCTATCATTTGTTCATTACCGGTAGCTGTTTTTCTTGATTACTGAGAACTTCCTTCCAGTTTCAGTTTCTAAATTTTGTTCCATGAGTAATGGGAGCCAATACGAAAACTCATGCTTGCCGAACTCCACTGTTTCCAACTGAAGGCATGAGAATTCAAACCTGGTCTTCTCAGAGTTCAGCATTAGAGATGGGCACGAACCGAAAAAATGGCAATTTGTTTTGGTTCGGTTCATTTTAAGGTTTGTTTCGTTTCATTTCGTTTTAAATTAATTTTTTGAAATATTTGTTTCATTGTTCATTTTGATTCGTTATTCATCTTTTTTCCCTTAAAGCACCAATTGCTGGTGCCGGATCGGCGCTCCTTTCTTATTTTTATTTTTTGTTTTTTGGGGGAGGATTTAAAAGTCCCCACCGGACTGGGTTATTTTGGTTTTTGTATTTTGGGGGGGGCAGCCCACGGGCCGTTTCGTGGCCTGCAGGCTCGGTCCAGTGCGCACGCGCCGGTACCAGCGCCCACACGCTGGATCTTTTATTTTATTTTATTTTATTTTATTTTTTACTGCCGACCACAGCCACCTACCAGCTGTAGTGCGGCCACTTGGCTTCCCCCCCCCCCCCCGGAGCCCCCTACGTGCAGCCAGGAGGACCAGACCAGGAAAAGGACCACTCCAGGACCCAGGTAGGAGACACCGGGAAACGAAACAAAGCAAAGTGTCTGTGAAGATTCTCAGCCATCCAGGTGAGTTTATCTGGAAGTTGAGTCATGGCTAGTGGACTTCTTTTTTGAGAGATAGAAACGTTTCGCTGATGAACAGCGAAACGTTTCTATCTCTCAAAAAAGAAGTTCAGTAGCCATGACTCAACTTCCAGAGAAACAAAGCAAAATGAAACAGAAATTTCCATTTCGTTTCATTTCTTCTAGAGGGGGCAGTTCGTTATTCATTTTGTTACATAACAAAATAATAAAATGAACCAAAAGTTCATTTCATGCCCATCTCTATTCAGCATTCAAAGTCCTTGGTCCAGATGGATGAAATGGCTGATTTTAACCCCCCCTTTCTCTTTTCACTTTTGAGTTCTTTTTACTCTGAGTAGGAACATATTTCAAAATGATGTATATCTACCCATCATCCCAAGATAAATTTCTTTTCCATCCATTCTTATATTGGTCAATTCCCTAAGGACTAACCAATGTATATTAATGGAACACCTCCACTGGAGGGATACATGGCTTGAGAAACCACTACACAGACAGCATCGCAGTTGCCTTCTGGGTGATAATATTGGCAAGCAACAAATTGAATCCGTGGCTTAACTTAGGCCGTCTTCAGGCTGAAACAGAGGAATTCATATTCACAATCAAAGACTATGTTATCTGAATGAATATACTTCAGAAAATAATTATGAATCAAGTGTCATGTCTTGGAACCTTAAGGGACTCTTGGACCCTTAGGCTAAGGTGTCTACTAACCTATTTTCTGTACTGTATGTGTTCTGTGTTGTATCTCTATCTGTCTTTAATAAACCTTTTGCTATATAACTAACTCAGTGTGTCAATTTTGATGAACCACCAATGGTGCATTGGCAATTTTTAAAGAACCCTAAATCCCAATATTTTAATAAACCATTAGACTTTATCAACATATAACAATAAACATATGTTGGAGAATATCAGGAGGACATACTTAGATCCCAGTTGTGTGTGGCAATCTAGTGTGACACCTCTGGATGCAGAGGGGCTGAACGGGGGTCCCGCTTTCCCTGCGTGGGCCATGACAGGTGCGCCTGTCATGACAGGCACGGGGAAGATCCACTTGAGAGAGACCCCTGTTCAGCCCCTCTGCATGCAGAGGGGCTGAATGGGGGTGCAGAGGAGCTGAACGGGGGTCTCTCTCAAGTGGACCTTCCCCGTGCCTGTCATGGCCCGCGCGGGGAAGGCGGGACCCCCATTCAGCCCCTCTGCATCCAGAGGTGGCACACTAGATTGCCACACACAACTGAGATCTAAGTATGTCCTCCTGATATTCTCCAACATATGTTTATTGTTATATGTTTATCAGCATTTTTTATGCCAATAAAGGTTCTGGAACTGGAACTGGAACTCCCATCTTTTGTAAGGTACTTTATTTAGTTGCTGATCCAAATGTATAATACTCAGTTTATTAAAATCAGTTATCCATTATAACCTGCTTATCTGCTTATATAGTATTATAGTCTTGCTTTCCAAACTGGAGACAGGTGGAATTTATAATATGGAGGGAAATATGTGAATACAGTTTAGGCAACTGCTGAATAATGTGACTTGGTTATGCTTGCACTTATAATCCATTGCTATTAGTTTAGGTCAGTGGTTCTCAACCTGTGGGCCCCCAGATGTTCCTGGACTGCAACTCCCAGAACCCTCCACCACTTGCTGTGCTGGAAGGGGTTTCTGGGAGTTGCAGTCCAGGAACATCTGGGGACCCACAGGTTGTCATGACAGGCACGGGGAAGATCCACTTGGGAGATACCCCCGTTCAGCCCCTCTGGATGCAGAGGGGCTGAACGGGGGTCCCGTCTTCCCCGCGCGGGCCATGACAGGCACGCCTGTCATGAGAGGCACGGGGAAGGTCCACTTGAGAGATACCCCTGTTCAGCCCCTCTGCATGCAGAGGGGCTGAACGGGGGTCCCGCCTTCCCCTTGCCAGCCATGACAGGCACGCCTGTCATGGCCCGCATGGGGAAGATCCACTTGAGAGAGATCCCCATTCAGCCCCTATGCATGCAGAGGGGCTGAACGGGGGTTCCGCCTTCCCCACGCCAGCCATGACAGCGCCCAGTGCTGGGCGGAGGCTGATTGGGAGGGGGCTGCCATCCTTGTTCCGCACTGCGGACACCGGATCACAGCCCCTTCCTTCTCGACTCCACCCCGGAGCCTGACAGCCCACCATTGGGCTGTCAGGCTGTGGGGTGGAGGGCGGCGAGAGGGGGCTCCAATCTGGGCTCTGCGTGGAGACCACATCACGCAGCCCCTTCCTTCTCCGCCCCAGAGCCTGATAGCTGTAGGGCAGAGGGTGGCGAGAGGGGGCTGAGATCCGGCTTCCCCTTGCAGAGTCCAGATTGCAAGCCCCTCTCTGGCAGCGATCCGATCTCCGCAGTGGGGATGTGACAGCTGAGCCGGCTGTCACTTCCTCGCTGCAGAGATTGGAGATTGAGATAGCTGTGGCCTGGCCTCCGCTTGCGGAGGTGAGAATGGGGCTCTCTCAATCCTCCCCCGCTGCTGGCGATGACAGCTGAGCTGTCATCACCAGCAGGGAGGAATGAACCGAACTGAACCGAACTCATTTCTTCTCGTTCTGTTCTGTTCGTTCCTGGATTGCACCATTCTCCGTTAGTCGTTCCGTTACATAACGGAAAGAATAATGGAGAACGGTAATGAAAAAATGGTCGTTTCGTGCCCATCTCTACTGACAATATAATATTCATTCACTTCACTTCGCTCAATTTTGTTTACAACACTCTTCCACAAGTGGAGCAGTCTAAGGCCTCTCCTCATCTAAATCCAGCTCTGGCCCTGGGCTTGTTTTCCTGCAAGAATATCTTAAGGCAAGTGGCACAGGAGGAGGAGAAAGAGAGCTTTAATACCTGGGTGCCTGTCTCCATTTCCCAGCTGGCAGCTGAACCCATTTTTGCTTCTTGGCTGGTCACCAAATATGCTCCCCTCCCTCCACTCCGGCAACTGGGTTGGAAGATTACTTAGGATGGATTGGGCACAAGTTCTGTCACTGTTTAGCTGGAATCCCCTAGTGCACATTTCCACGTTCAGATGGCTGAGTTTCCAATCCTTGCCTCTTGTATTATCCCTTAAGGAAGACAGGCGTAATTATGAGGTATTTTAGCGTGGCATGCAGCAATATTCCATTCTGTGCTCGGTCTGTAAGATGCTGCTAAACACTGGTAAGACACCAGTGGTCACTCGAGATTACCTGGAGAAGCTTTCAGCGGCTGGAAAGCGGGAAAAACAATCAGCTGACTGACTGGAAGTTGCTTGGGAAAGTCCATGCACTGGTAACCTCCCGTATTGATTACTGCAATGTGCTTTACGTGAGGCTGCCTTTGAAGACGGTTCGGTGATTGCAACTGGTTCAGAATCGTGTGGTGTGGCTGGTAAGCGGTGGGGCCGCTAGGGATTACATCATGCTGATTCTACGTAGCCTATATTGGTTATCAGTTGCTGCCCGAGCCCAATTCAAAGTGCTTGTTTTGACATATAAAGCCCTAAATGGCTTAGGACCTAGATACCTGAAGGACCGCCTCATTCCATATGAACCTACCCGGCAATTAAGATCAAGCCAGGGGGCCCTCTTGAAAGAGCCATCCCTCAAGGAGGCAAGAGGGATGGCTTGAAGACACAGGGCCTTCTCGGCAGCTGCCCCCAAGCTATGGAATGCCCTCCCAAGTGAGATCCGCCTGGTGCCAACACTGATGACATTTCAGCGCCAGGTAAAAACCTTCCTGTTCCAGAAGTTTTTTAATTGATATACAATATAGACTGTGGGTCCTCTGATGGCAATTTTAGTATAATGATTTTAGTGTGATGTTTTTATTATTGTTTTAATTATTTATTGTTGTTTGATGTTTTTAACTGTTTTAATTCTTTGATTGGAAGCTGCCCAGTGACCTTTGGGTAGTGAGTGGCATATAAATTGTATAAACAAACAAACAAACAAACAAACAAACAAACAAACAAACAAACAAATAAATAAATATCTAAAACCAGGTAATTTACCTCCTAAAATGACAAGGTTACATTTATAAATCAAGGAAACCAACTGGAGACCTGCCTTATTTCTTTTGAGGTCACTAGAGAACCAAGAGTTCTCAGAAAGTAAATAATGTTCTGGTATCACCCCTAGTTGAACAAAGTTTTGTAAGGATGCCCCTATTCTAGCGTTGAAGTCACCTGCTAAGACAACTATAGATTTAGGGTGTTTCATATTCATTTTTAGAACTGTCTCCTCTAAAATAATCCAGGTATTAGGTGGGAGATAAGCAGAAGAGTATGGTGGAATATAAATATTAACTAAGACTAAGTCAGAGGTTTTATAAGAAAACTTAACAGCTAGATACAGATGGGATTCATCAACAAAGAACATTTTCTGGCCACACCAGCCCAGCTCTGCCTTAATTAACGTTGTCAAGCCTCCTGATGCTCTTCCTTTATTTTTGCATTTTTTGCGGGGATAGACCAAGAGTTGTAACCTGGTAGTAGAATCTCTTCATCATCTTCAGTAAGCCAGGTCTCTTGGAGAGCTATGATATCAAAATTAGAAAGGAACTCCACCAGGTCACCTTCTGATGCTCTGTGCTTCCAGCCGGCAATGTTCCAGGATAGTAGCTGTATAGAGTTCTTATACTGAGGAGCATGATGTCAATTTGAGCTGGCTAAGGGATTGTTCTGATTTTCTTGATTTCCAGTCTCCGACTCCTCCAATATCAGTATCTCATCTATGCGTGGGGAGATCGTACTAACATTTGATGTTACAGGATGTGAATCAGTTCTTAGATGGATTGTGTTATTTCCTCTAGAGTTTTCCTCAGGAGCCATCTCTGTATCATCCAAATGCCTCATTTCAGCCCATGTTTTAATGTTTGAAGATGAAGAGACAGGAGTTAGAGGTGCTGCTCTGTTTGCAATACTTTTGTGACCTGGATGCATCTCTGCAAAGACTATGGTAGGACATTTCAGCCTCCCCGTTCCTTGGTATTGATCTATTTTCTTGTATATCCAATACCTCCAGTTGCTCTAGTGGCGGCGCATCTTTTAAGAATGTATATTTAGGTAAAGAGGATTGTAACACTGAAGCATCCGCTAGTGATTGGAGAGTTACAGACTTTGGCGCAATCTGTGTTATTGATGGATGGCTGCAAGATTGGTTACCCTCACTGATGTCAAAGTCTATAGAAATTAACTTTGCTTCGTGGCTGTTTCTCTGCTGATTGGTCAATAAGCTGCTATGGTCATTTAGAGAAGGGGCTTGTGTGTAAAGGGTATCATTACACGGAGTAGAAGAAGCTGAAGAAGTGCGTTCAGCAGAATAGTCTCTCAGTAGTTCAGCAGCATCACATAAAGTGTCAACACTATCTTTAGCCTCATCCCATTTAGTGTTGAATTCAGCCAAGTGAGCTGAGGCTTCCATGGAATGAATATACCTCTCCCTTTGAACAGTTGGTCTCTGGCTTGATGAACCCTTTGGTTGTGTTGTAGATGACATTGAGCCTACTGGTGATCTAATTAGTGATATAGGTTTTCCTGATTTAGGTTGTGGACAGGTTTCACAATCTTGCAGTGGTGTGCTTCTCTGAAGTAAGGGACGCAAGGGCATTTCAGAGAAAACCCTGGTGGGAAAGATCTGAAAGCGTGCCAAATAAGTTTTCATTTTGAGGAGCATGAGAGGGATCACAGCATGCTCAAAGGTTAGCAATAGTCTCTTTTGACCCCTTTTATAAGGAAGCCACTTAATAGTCTTTAAGTCTATGCTCCTTGGCTGACTATTTAGCAACTGACTTAAAGAGTTTACCACAGATCTATATCTGTCCCATCTCCTTCTATTGACACCAGTTTGTTCAACTTGGAGCAGAACCTGGGTTGGCATAAAAATCCGTTTGAGACAATCTCCTTGTAAGTTAGAGCTGCTGTAGACTATAGTTGAGTCGTCCCTTTTAAACTGTTTGGGTGTGAATTACTCCTATCTAGAGAGAGTGATGTTGTAAGCTTTTCTAAGACGTTCTCCACAGCGTTCATTTTATCACAAACTATCTGTAAACTTTTGAATATTGAAGTCACTGTCTGAGCAGTTAAAAAACACTGGTCTACCACAAGCTCAGGGAGGATATCTTTTGAAGAATTTGAGGCTTCATTTGCGGAAGAAACTGTGGAGATAACAGCAGGGTCTGCAACCTTCTGAATTGGGGAGGCTATCCCCTCCTCTAACACAGCAAATCTGTTGTTTAACTTTATTATTGGAGGTGAAGTAGACAAATAACTCACGAAGGGACTTTCTGCAAGCAGATAATCAATTTTCAGTTGTTTCCCTGCTTTAGCAAGACGAAGACCAGGGCTGGATCTCTGGCGTTTGTTTCCCATGTTCTCTCCCACTCAGCTGTGTCCACCAGGAGTTCAATAACAATAAAAACCTTGTAGCAGTTGAGCTTCTTGGTGGCAATTAATAGAGATAAAAACTCGTTGTAGCAGATAAAATTTAGGTTTAAAACTCTGTTAAAAACGCTATTGTAGCAATTAAAATTTAAAGATTAAAAAGGAGTGGAGCAGAGCTCAACACAGACACTGTTCCTCCCTCGGCAGGAACCGGAAACCAACCAGGTGCTGGCAGAAGAAACTGGACGGATGATGCAGGGCCATCAAATAAATAAATAAATAAATAAATAAATAAATAAATAAATAAATATTCCAAACGTTTTTTTGGAATGAAATCTTGAAAGCGATATAATGCATCCTCAAGTTGGACAGTGCCAGCAGCTGATATGCTTTAATGGCCAGTTCTGCCTGCCTTTGATGGTTTGATGATCAGTTTGCTCGTTAGTGAGAAGCTTTCTTTTTAAAAATAATTTTGTCAACTAGTGAAATGGTAAGGCAATGTCTGAGAAGCTGCCTCTACATAGATGGGTCAGTGAATAGGTACATGTCCTGTTAAGACTGATAGGGTCCAGATTTATTGCCCACTGCTGCACAGACCAGAGGTGCTGTGCTAACAACGACTCCCCGGAATCACCTACTTGCCATAGTTCTGGGACTCCGGGTAAACAGAAGCTTTCCCTGTTTCCTGTTACATTGGACCCTCGTATAACAAACGGTTTGTATAACAAAATCTGTACAACATAAAGCATTCCTGAGATAGGGGAAGTCTGCTTAACAGAATTGTCTATGGGGCGAATCTGTACAACATAAAAATGGTAGAGATTAGGGATTACTCCGTTTTCAATGCATTCCTATGGGAAATTTGTATAAAGGAAAATTTGCTTAACAGAATTACATTTCAAATGAATTAATTCCTTTATACAGGGTACCACTGTACTTGGTTGCCTGTGCCTTCTCTTCTTCTGTCTCTCTCTAATGAAATGTTACACCTTTTCCAGCATCCAAAAGAACCTCTCCCTAGCCTTCACAAGATCACCCTTATCCAAGCTCTTGCCTGCTTTACTGCAATGACCTCAAGGGGACTCACACATTAGACTCAGGTTCAGGCTCCGAAATCTCAGATAACGGAATGCTGCTGAGCTAGGAACTGGACACAACTTGACCATTGCTGAGCAGTTGACACTGTATTCACTGGGTCATTGTTTTCATTATTCTTAACAGTAGATTTCCTGGCTGTGCTTCTAGGCAATTCCCCTCTAAGCATTCTTAATTTTGGCAGCTAAGTCTAGGGAAAGGAAGTGTGACACACAGGTTTAGCAATCAGCCTCCTCAATCATGACAAAGCCACAACCTGCTAATTAAACCAACCAATTTAACTAGAAAGAATAAGCCAGAGAAGGTATGTCGGGCAGAAGAGTGCAAGTGCATAATGTGTTAATATCTGCAATCCTTATCCCAGACTTGTGTTCACAGTAACAACTGATGCTCTAGCTCAGCCAAAAGAATGTGGAACAACATTCATACCCGGAAGCACTTAGAAAGTTGATCATATCTAAGGTTGTAGATTAGACAGAGTAGCTTAACTTTGTACTTCACTATCTTCATTTCTTGTATTAGACAAAAATAGATGTAAGCCTATACCTATTATATATCAAATTAATCAAATATAATCTAAACTGTTTAATTAAATGAAGAATTAATTTTTAGGATTGGGAATAGTGCTAAAACTAAACTAGCTAATACAATATTGTAATCTACTATCTGTATTTTTGTACTAGATGAAGACAAACAAAGACAAACATGATATTGATGGGAAAACATTAGAATAACATTAATAGAAAAATATTTAGTAAATATGGAAATATGAAAATAATCTTGTTTAAGATGAGAAGAGAATCATGAAATAACTAGGCCGATCTATTGGGAAGAACTTCTAATATACGTAACGTGGAAGGAGATAAGCAATATATCTGTTTTTACTTTGTTTTAAAAAATAAAATATTTTTTTAAAAGAGAGAAAGTTGATCATTGTATGGGTGCCAGGGATATTAAAGCTAGACCAGGGAACAAGAAAATTGTAGAGAACAGCTGGATAGCTCAGTGGTTTAAGTCTCTGGCTGTAGGGCCTCTTGCAATTGATGACATCAACAATAAGGATGATGATGACGACGACAACGACAACAACCTTACATTCCCCTTTATGTTGCCCTCAAAATACTAAGGGAATGTATTTAATGTTAACAACGATGGGCCATAGAACCCTTTGCCATCTTGATAATGTTCTCACTAAAATGCCTGCTGAATGTAAGGTAAGAAATTTCAAGACTCCTGATTGTCTAATAGAGTAGGGGTGGGAAAGTGACTGGCGAGATATGCATTTGGAAACTCTTGTATTTTGGTCAGGCTAAGAAAAAGGTTCTAACACGGGGCCTGACGTGCTTTCTTCCTAGCAAGGCTAGGAAGATCTGGCCTTTTAGTGAGCAGTTCGATAATTGACATCCACATTGATGTACTGAAAAGAAAAAACCTGCTATGAAATATTGTAGCTACTGAGCCTTTAAACACTATAGTTCATCCCTTATTGGATGTTTTAAAAATTAACTCCTATCTCAGCTCCACATTCTCAGAGAATAAGTGTTTTAAGGATAATCTATAAAAATTAAATGTCATCTGCTTACAGGTTACAGCACCAACATTATAAATTACTATTATTTATTTGTTAAAATTACAGGGATTGACTCCTGCTTTTTTAGTGTGACTAGATGGACATTTGTACCTCTGTTGGTATTGTGCTCTTCCAGCATTCACTCTGATGATCAGATGACATTACTGTTAAATCTTTGTAACACTGAACATTTTCCATGTGTACCTGGAGTGTTTTGCTCTGGCCCCACCTGGAGTATTGTGTACAATTCTGGTCACCGCATCTCAAGAAAGACATAGTGGAACTGGAAAAGGTGCAGAAGAGAGCGACTAAAATGATTACTGGGCTGGGGCACCTCCCTTATGAAGAAAGGCTAAAACATTTGGGCCTCTTTAGTCTGGAAAAAAGGCGCCTGAGGGGGGATAGGATTGAGATGGACAAAATAATGCAGGGCATGAGTAAAGTGGATAGAGGGAAGCTCTTCTCCCTCTCCCAAAATACCAGAACTAGGGGACATACACTCAAATTGAGGGCTGGGAGAGTAAGAACTGACAAAAGAAAATATTTTTTCACCCAGCGCGTTGTAAGTCTATGGAACTCCCTGCCACACAATGTGGTGATGGCATCTGACCTGGATGCCTTCAAAAGGGGATTGGACAGATTCCTGGAGGAAAAGTCCATCACAGGTTACAAACCATGATGGAGATGTGTAACCTCCAGGGTTTAAACCAGGGTACTTCATGGGCCAGATGCAGGAGAGTGGTATCAGGAGACAGATATCTAGTCTCATGCTCTCCCAAACACATCTGGTGGGGCCGCTGTGAGATACAGGAAGCTGGACTAGATGGGCCTTTGGCCTGATCCAGCATGGCTCTTCTTATGTTCTTATGTTCTTATGTTCAAGCAGGTCTTGGTTTTTGTACATTTTTTTGCCATGGTTCCACTTGCCATTTTTAAATCTTGGAATTGTATTGTATGATCAGAGATATGAATCTTTCTGGGCATTTGGTGGTAAAGTTTTTAGAACATAGAATCATAGAATAATTAAGTTGGAAAATTGATTTCAAGTATTTGAAAAGCAGCCATGGATGATCTAAGGTCATTAAACCCACTAACTCCCCGCTCAAGGCAGGAATCCAAATCAAGGCAGATTCGACAGATGGTTGTCTAATTTTCTCATGAATGTCTCCACCACTGGAGCACTCACTACCCCCTAAGGTAATTGTTTCCACTGTTGCACTGTTCTAACAGTAAGGAAGTTTTTTCTGATAATTCAGCTAAATCTGGTTCCTGTACCTTGAGTCCATTATTAGATCTCCTCCACTCTGGGATGAGTGAGAATTGATCCTGTACGGTTCCTTTTCAAATACTTGAAACCAAATTTCAAATACCTGAAATGATCAGAAATATTTGTGATTATTTCAAGTATTTGAAATTTGATTTCACATACTTAAAATGTATTTGATTTCAGTCTCTCCTCAGGCTTTTCCTAAGGCTAAAACTGCCCTGTTCTTTCAGTCGTTCCTCATAAGGATTGGTTTTCAAGTCCCCTGATAATCCTTTTCATCCTCCCCTGAAACTGCTCCAGTTTGTTGGCATCCTTTTAGAAGTGCAATGTCCAGAACTGGACACAGTACTTTTGATGAAGCATAAACAGTGATGAACACAGGGGAACACACATAGAATTTGAAGATTATCCCTCTGCTAATACATTCTAAAATCATATTTGCCATTTTCTTTTAGCCACATGGCATTGTTGGCTCATATGCAGCTTCTGATCTACCACAATTCCAAGATCCTTCTCACTCATCACACTGAGTCAAGTATCCCCCATCTTGTAACTGTGCATTTGGTGCTCCCCCCCCCACTCCCCGGTGTAGAGGCTTGCACTTACCCCTGTTTAATTTCATTCCGTTGTTTTCATCCTATTGCTCAAGCCTATCAAAATCACTTTGAATTTCGTTCCTGTCTGCTAACATATTCACTATTCCACCCAATACTGTGTTGTCCAGAAATTTGGTAATATTCCCTGCACATCCTATTCCAAGTTAATAAAAATGTTGAAGAGCACCAGGTCCAGGACTGAGTGTTCTGGTACACTGTTTGTTATCTCCTCCCAGTTTGAGAAGGAGTCACTGGTAAGCATTATGGGAGTGTATGTCTGTAACCAGCTGTATATCCACCTAACAGTTGTTGCCTCTTGGTTACTGACCATCTTTGCCCATCCATTTACTTAATGTATTCTTTCCCCCAGCTCTCTTACATTTTTTTTCTTTACAAGTTGTGGCAAACACACTTGCAGTTCATCAAACATAGAGTCAAAATAACGCCTCTTTTCTCAGCAGCCAACAACGCGCTCTTGAGGGAATAGCCAGAGATAAGAGGGGTTTTACAAATGTATTCATGTTTTTGTCAGGCAATGAATTAATTCTTAAATGCTTCCCTAGAGGTATTAAAATATAACAGAATAATATTTATATTACACAATGCTGTAAATCTACTACATTATGATGCTCATTTTAAGCTTAAAGAGAAAGCTTCCTAGACAATTCTGTTATATTAAGGTGGTATTGTCAAGGATTGTAGTTTTGACAAAATGTCTGTAATATATATATTTAACAGATTACAAAATGGATCCTGTGTAAAATGCTATGTCATGAGCTAGACAAGAACGTGTATTAGGTCTAGGTCCCAGGGTAAAGAATCATCAGTACTGGAAGGTCAGGATGATTAGGCACAGGTGGTATAGCTAAATCACCTCATCCCATGTAGTGTGTGATTGGCTTACACCATATTGCTTTACGTATAAAGGTATCATGCACGCCAATGCAAATTGGGACTGCCTAAGGTGAGAGGCAGCTTTCCCCACACTCTGTTGTATCTTTTCTATATGTTGTGCTTTGTATATTGTTATTGTATATTAAAGCTGCCTAGATGCCCTAAGCATATCCGATCTCGCCTGATTTCAGAATCTAAGCAGGGTCGGCCCTGGTTAGTACTTCGATGGGAGACCACCAGGGAATACCAGGTGCTGTAGGCGTCTGGAGTAGGAAATGGCAAGCCACTCCAGTATTCCTGCCAAGAAAACTCCATGGACATGGAGCCACGAAGAGTCGGTCACGACTGTAACGACACAACACACACATTGTATATTAATCTTTGTCATGTGTACATATGCAATATAAGTTTTGAACCATGTTCTATTGTCTTGTTCATTTGTCTCCTAGCTCTGTAATCACTAAGTGCATTTATTCTTCCACAATGAAAGACCAATCATATATTTATGCGAGGGTCAGCCTATCTAGGCTAGCTAAGAAATAAAACATAATGTTTAATGCAATGCTAGCTTGAAAGGACAGGATTTTCTTGTTCTGTCACTTCAGCCATCCGTGCCACATACCAGCTTTCTCTGGAGGTAACTGCTAGCCTTTCCGTGTTCAGCAGGAAGAGCTGCGTAAATACCATAAGCACTTCCAACATAATGCGCTTAAAGCATTTTTGAGATCGGCAGCCCTGAGATGAAAATGCTACGACCACAGAAGCGCTCTAAGCACGTCCAATTGAATGTGGTTACAGAAACTATGCCGACATTCCAATGGCAGGCATATAGGTGTACAGGACCTCTGGGTGACATTGGGCAAAGCTCATCTCGTTGCTCCTATCACAACCACAACCACCCCCACTGCTTGAGCACGACATATTTCCAGCCTAAACGCCTGAAGTCTGTGCTTCCTGATCTGTTTTTTTGCACTGGGAAATATGATTTAAAAGTAGAGATGGGCACGAAACACTAAAATGGCGTTTCGTTTTGTTATTCGTTGCCCCGGCCTCAGTTTATTTCATTTAATACGAAATGAATTGTTTAAAAAAATTCATTTCGCATTTCGATTGTTTCGTTTCTTTTTAAAACTTTTTAATTTCATTTTTTCTGGCCGGGTGCAGGCCGGAGGGACACATTTATTGGGGGGGTGTATTATTTTAAATAGTCCCCATTGTGGGGCTTTTTATTTTCTTTTTTATTTTTACAGCTGAGCAACACTGGCTTGGAGCCAGCGCTTCCCAGCTGAGAGGCATAGTGCCTCTGTTATTTTGTTTTTCATTTCCCCCTTCCAGGAAACTGGCTGGTCCGCAGCTGGAGCAGCTCGCCCCTGGCCGGACCGGCTGGCTTGAGGCGGGGCGCGGCCAGAGGGACGAGGCACAGGCCCAACCGCCTGGCCAGCGGTGGGGTGCGGCTGGAGGGACGTGGCACAGGCTGGACCGACTGGCCCACGGCCGGGTGCTGCTGGAGGGATGCGGGATTTTTATTTTATTTTTTGGTTTTTGCCTGGGGAAACTGGCTGGCCTGTGGCTGGGTGCCACCGGAGGGATGCAGTTTTTTTTAAATTTTATTTTTTGGTTTTCAGCCCAGGAAACTGGCTGGCCCGTGGCCAGGCGCCGCCAGAGAGACACAGAATTTTAATTTTATTATTATTATTTTAAATAGTCCCCTTGCGGGGCTTTTTTTCTATTTTTTATTTTTACAGCTGAGAAGCGCTGGCTTGGGGCCATCACTTCCCAGCTGAGAGGCGCTAGTGCCTCTGTTGTTGTTGTTTTTATTTTTCCCCTGGCCTGGCTCAGGAGGACAAGGTAAGTGAGTGACAACAAACGAAAAATGAAACAGAATGAAACAGAAATTTCCATTTCATTTTGTTTCATTTTTCTTTGATGGGTCCCTTCATTATTCGTTTCTTTCCCTAACAAAATGAATAACGAATAACAAAATGAATTAAAAATTCATTTCATGCCCATCTCTATTTAAAAGTTATTCTTAATCAGCATCTATAATCCCATTCACTTCGCCCTTTATAGAACAGATTTAGTGCCTGTAATTGAAACTGAAACATCCAGGAAACAATGTCTGTGAAACTGAAAGAAGTAAGAGCTAGATTCTGGATTCATGCTTTCTTTAGAACTGATCCTTCATTTTTTCTTCGTTTCAATCATCTTCATTTACCACATCCACATAATACTGGTAATTTAATTTATATACATAATTTTTATGATGAACAAGAATTAAAGTTTTATGGCAAGTGAAAACACAATTAATAGCAGAGGGTGTGCTGCCAATTTTTATTATGTAAATTAGAGGCAGTACAAAATTATTTAATGCCCCTGTGTGGGAAATGTTCCATGCTGGAAAACTGAGTTAATTCTGCCTTAACTAATCACTGTTGATTTTTTGTGAATTCTAATATATTTTTGGCTTGTGCCAGATGTAGGCTACGCTATAAAACAGGTTTGCCAAGAACCAGCTTCTCTGGGGATAAGTCATGAGAATCAAGTAACGAGAGACTGTTGCTTCTAAAAAGTGACAGTCCATGATAACGGCAGCCCAGGTTTCTGCATGAGGTTCCAGTCATCTTGGTTGAAGAACCACCTGGAGCAAAAGCATGAACCCCTGAAAGTTAAAGGGCCTCAGAAAACTCTATGTCATATATTTCCAAGCTGTAGGAGGTGGCTTATCATCAATGTTCCACTACAGAGCTTGATTATATTTTTTGAAGGGACTACAATTCCAGGACATTGGTTAGATTCTTGGAAATGACCGGTGGAGTCTTCAAAATGCAGGTTTTAAAAAAGTAACTGTTCTAACCTGGGTCAAAAATGAAACTTTAGAACACCAGATTCTTGTGCAATTTGAATACTGTAATCATGTTATCTTAGTAAAACTTATTGTCATGTACAGATTGAGGCCAAAATTATAATGTAAAATGTAAAAATACAAACACCCAAAACAAAACAATAACCAGTTGAGCAAAGCATATGTTTTATATTTCTATTGAGTACTTGCTACAATGAATTCCAGATGAACATTTTTGCTTTCGTTATATTTTAATAGAAGGGACAATTAAGGAAGGGTTTTGGCCTGCATAAGGACTGAAATATCATAGCAAAATGTAAACGTTCCATATTTGGGGGTTCTTACCTTAAATTAGTAGGAATATGTCATATAATAATACTTTTTTCCAACTGAGAAGTCAAAATATGGGGGAACAGGGGAGAGACTTAAGTTTTATTTTTAAAACAGATATAAAACGAGAGATTCATAGGAAGAAAGCATAATCCTTCCAGAATTTGCTGCATAATCTTAATTTACATTAAGATTCAGCCTGCTGGCTTGTTTCTTGTATCAGTATGGAAAAATGTGGGGAAATGAAAGCTTTGTTTTGATTAAAAGTCTGTGGTATAGCTGTTGAACACAGCGAAGGTTTGCAGACTATGAAATCAGGGCCTTGGGGATACAAGTAATAACATATTGGAAGAAGCAAAGAAACTTGGTGACTGATTTTACGGCAGGAATAGAGAGGCAGAGATCTTGGAAAATTTACTTGTTTAGACAACTTCTTTATTTCCAGAGAATATAAGGCAGAGACAGGGGCGGGAAATGACCTGCCAAAATGGCGGTTCATTGTGGTTTGTCAAGGTTGACGAACCACAAATCACGAATCCCCCACCCATAAACTGACAAATCAAGGAATCCATCTGTTGGTCTGTGATATTTGTGGATATCGCTGATTCATTTTTTAAAATTCCATCCCCATCTCTGTGGAGTTCTTTGTCAATCTGGCATATGGGATTATCCAAAGTTATTAGATTTTGACTGTTTATACTAATAAGTATAAACTTATTAGTATGAACAGCATCATTGGCATGCCAATGGGTTATCAGTTTGAGTTCTTCAAGGACCCTTAGATGCTCCATCTTGCCAAGTTAATTTTATGACAAAAGAAGGCTTAAGAACAAGACTCAGAACAAAGATACAGTATGCATTTTTCTGTGCCGACTCTTTACATTGTAATGAATTTGATTCTCCTCTCAGTTCCTATTATAGATCCTCACAATCTTGATCAAGACCCATATTTGTTGGATATGTTGGACCCTTATATGTTGCCTTTGAAAAGTTTTGGTTGAGAGGGGATTTCAGTGAAGGTCAATCAATCCATGGCAGTCAATTGTTTTCCTTTCTGTCTCAGAGAGGCAGGTCTCTCTACCTCAAGTTCTTTCCTCCATCTTCTTACAGTCAGTTACAGTTCTCTTTTAGAGTGAGACTTTTGGAGTCTGTCCCATGAAGACATTCATTGTGTGTGTTCTGTCAGGATTGTAACTAGTCAGTTAGTCCAAAATGAAGCACATTGAACAGTTAAGCTCCATAATATAACAAGTTAAAATTTCCACAAAATATAAGAACTGTGAGTGATATGAAACCATTTGTTCTTATTCATGCCAGTATCTTTGAGTACTGAATCAAATAAGTTCCAGATGAGGTAAACTAAAAAATACGAGACGGCCTACTAAGAGGGACCATAGGTCCACCTGCTATGTAGGTTCCTGACTGAACCATTTTTGCCTGCTGTGTAATCAGAAGTAAAGTTTATAATTATTAAGGGTGACACTCATCAAGTTCTTCAGATGTCATCCCCTGTGTTCCCATTCCAACAAATTAAAATAAAGCCATTTGATAATGTTTTATAGAGATTTTCAAAAAGGAAACATAGTGGGTGGCAACATGCTTGATTTCCCCCTAAAGCTGGAGAAGCCACTTTTGAAACAACAGAAGTTTGGAGAGGAGAGATGTTACATCAGCAGTGGAGATCAGCCTTGGTTCAGGGACATGGGCGGTTACTTTAGGTCTGTTTTGTCTGTTAGTGTTGCACTTAGGAGCGGTACCCATTTTTTTTACTTCATGTCCATCACATAACTACTGAAATTTGTCTTGACCACACCCCCGGAACGAGTGCTAAGCACGACAATCCTGTACCTGGTGCTGGGGTAGGGTTTTCCCTTGTCACTCTTTGTTCTCGCTTTCTGTTCCAAGACAGGACACCGTGTAGTAATGCCTGTTATGCAACAATACATTCGTTTCTCTCAGAAAACTGTGTCCATTTTTTTTACTTTTCAGAAGCGAAATATCAAAAAAGAATTTTTAAGCCCCCCCTCCCAAAAAGGAAAAAGGAAGCTAGACAAATTCAGTGTTTGATGCGGTACAAGACCGTGAGGTAACACTTGTCACGAGACAAGTTATCACAATCATGAGAACACTGAAACAGGGACAAAACCACGTGATCGCGACCACTGCTGTCACACTACAAAACTAGTCACGGAACAAAGAAGGACATGAAGTAACCACCATGGCAGAGGGAAAAAAAGAAGAGAATAAAAGAGGTCAGGGTATAGGTACCCAATAGCTATAAGGCAGAAGGAGAAGTAGGCAGGAGGGACGATCCACAATCTGACTCTGGGCTGCAAACAAACAAACAAAATAAAATAAATGAAAATGAAATAAACCCTAGGCTAGGACAAGTCCACCATTGTGGCAGAACAACAGCATCAGATAGACAAAGTTTCCATTCCTGACCTCCTGCAGTCTTCTGCAGTGCCTGAAAATAAAATAGCTCTTGGGGTGGGGGGTGTTCTTGTCCCACCAGAGCTGGTCTTTGGAGTACTTGCAGCCCTGAAGTCATTAGGAAAGTACCCTCCTCTCCCTGTTCTCAGGAGAAGGTCATCCTTAGACCCTGCCCCACATCTGTTGCTCTCGTGGGATGAGTCAGAATGGCTGAGAAACCCTACGAAGCATAGCCTTCTATTTCTGGCAGAGCAGCAGAGAGGAAGGAGCTGGTCAGAGGAGCACACGGCCAAAGGGCAGAGCTAACTTCTTCTTTTTGCAGGAGCAAGGGGCGGAGTTTTAGCTTTAAATAGCTGCTACCAGCAGTCTCTCAGTCCTTTTCTGGCAGAGCAGCAGAGAGGAAGGAGCTGGTCAGAGGAGCACACGGCCAAAGGGCAGAGCTAACTTCTTCTTTTTGCAGGAGCAAGGGGCGGACTTTTAGCTTTAAATAGCTGCTACCAGCAGTCTCTCAGTCCTTTTCTGGCAGAGCAGCAGAGAGGAAGGAGCTGGTCAGAGGAGCACACGGCCAAAGAGCAGAGCTAACTTCTTCTTTTTGCAGGAGCAAGGGGCGGAGTTTTAGCTTTAAATAGCTGCTACCAGCAGTCTCTCAGTCCTTTTCTGGCAGAGCAGCAGAGAGGAAGGAGCTGGTCAGAGGAGCACACGGCCAAAGGGCAGAGCTAACTTCTTCTTTTTGCAGGAGCAAGGGGCGGACTTTTAGCTTTAAATAGCTGCTACCAGCAGTCTCTCAGTCCTTTTCTGGCAGAGCAGCAGAGAGGAAGGAGCTGGTCAGAGGAGCACACGGCCAAAGGGCAGAGCTAACTTCTTCTTTTTGCAGGAGCAAGGGGCGGAGTTTTAGCTTTAAATAGCTGCTACCAGCAGTCTCTCAGTCCTTTTCTGGCAGAGCAGCAGAGAGGAAGGAGCTGGTCAGAGGAGCACACGGCCAAAGGGCAGAGCTAACTTCTTCTTTTTGCAGGAGCAAGGGGCGGACTTTTAGCTTTAAATAGCTGCTACCAGCAGTCTCTCAGTCCTTTTCTGGCAGAGCAGCAGAGAGGAAGGAGCTGGTCAGAGGAGCACACGGCCAAAGAGCAGAGCTAACTTCTTCTTTTTGCAGGAGCAAGGGGCGGAGTTTTAGCTTTAAATAGCTGCTACCAGCAGTCTCTCAGTCCTTTTCTGGCAGAGCAGCAGAGAGGAAGGAGCTGGTCAGAGGAGCACACGGCCAAAGGGCAGAGCTAACTTCTTCTTTTTGCAGGAGCAAGGGGCGGACTTTTAGCTTTAAATAGCTGCTACCAGCAGTCTCTCAGTCCTTTTCTGGCAGAGCAGCAGAGAGGAAGGAGCTGGTCAGAGGAGCACACGGCCAAAGGGCAGAGCTAACTTCTTCTTTTTGCAGGAGCAAGGGGCGGAGTTTTAGCTTTAAATAGCTGCTACCAGCAGCACGCGCCTTACGGCGCGTGCAAACTAAAAAAATTAAATAAAAAAAATCTGGGTTTAATTGAGTTCCCAAGCCAAGCAACTCCTCAGGAGGTCCTACACTTCCTGACGTGCTTGCAGTTGGAGTAGAGGTGCTTTAGCGGCCCCTACACTGTTAGATTTGTCAAATTTGTCAAATTTGACAAAACTCCGGGAGGCAGTGGAGGATAGGAAGGCCTGGCGAGCTCTGGTCCATGGGGTCACGAAGAGTCGGACACGACTGAACGACTGAACAACAACAACAACACTGTTAGATTTTGACTAAACAATAAAAGAAGTAAAGAGTCTTACTAGATTAAAAAAAAAGTGCAAGTTTACATTTTTTAAACCTTGAATACATTTTATTGTAATAGTTAAAATGGAGTTGGAGGGAGCAGCTGTAGTTACCTGCAGTACTTGTGCTATGTTTGTTATCTTGACAGAGCGTGTGCAGAACTACATCTGCTGCAAGTGCAAGCTGGTAGCGCTATTGGAAGAGAAGGTCCAGCAGCTAGAGGCTCGCATAGTGGACCAGCAACATATTAAGGAGCTTGAGCAGTTCCTGGACAGAGCGGAACAGACTATCCAGGTCCAAGAAGAGACAGGGCACACTTCAGAGGAGGAAGTCACTCCCCCAACTCAGGAGGTGGATGGGTGGAGGAATGTGACTCAAAGGAGTAGAAGGCCAAGGCATCGCTCAGAGAGTCCCATCTTGCACAATCAATTTGAAGCTCTTTCCCTCAGCACACCTCATGAGGCACACATAGAGGAAGAAGTGGTTCCACCAGAGGATCTCTCCCTCATCACTATTGATGAGATACAAGATCAGGTACATGTTGATGACCAGGCTGCAGGAGAGAAGCTCATTGTGCTAGGGGATTCTATCATTAGAAATACGGAGGGATGGATTTGTGAGGAGCATGATAACCGGATGGTCACTTGCCTGCCGGGTGCAAAGGTTGCAGACATCACCAGAAATATAGATAGCTTGTTAGAGAGAACTGGGAAGGAGCCAGTGATCATGGTACACGTCGGTACCAACGATGTCGGGAAGGCCAAGCGGTCAGTCTTGGAAGCCAAATTCAGGTTGCTAGGTAGAAGATTGAAGTCCCGGGCTTCCAAGGTAGCATTTTCAGAAGTGCTACCTGTTCCTCGTGCAGGTCCCGCCAGGCAGGCAGAACTCAGAAGCCTCAATGCGTGGATGAGGCGATGGTGTCGAGAGGAGGGCTTTAGATTTGTCAGGAACTGGAGAACATTTTGGGACAAGCCAAACCTGTTCAGGAGGGATGGGTTGCACTTGAATCATGATGGGACCAGATTGCTGGCACTCAACCTCAAAAAGGCAGCAGAGCAGCTTTTAAACTGATAACTGGGGGAAAGCCGACAGGAGCTGTGTGGCATCCGGTTCGGAACACCCCATCCTCGGGGAATGAGGTTGGAGAGGGTAGAGAATCACATAGAGATGACATAGCAAGTATTAACACTGGCAGAATAGCGGAATGTGACAGTTCGTCTACTGAAAATAAAAGCTGTGGGGGGAGAAGAACAAGGCAGCAGCTGTTGCGGGACCCACTGTACAAGTGCTTCTACGCCAATGCTCGAAGCCTCCGAGCAAAGATGGGAGAACTTGAACATCTGGCAGCTAGGGATAACATTGATATAATAGCCATAACAGAAACCTGGTGGAATGTGGAGAACCAGTGGGACACAGCAATCCCAGGCTATAAACTCTATAGAAGGGATAGAGAGGGGCGGGTTGGAGGAGGAGTGGCCATCTATGTCAAAGAAGGCATAAAATCCAGCAGAATGGAGATTGACAGAGGGTCTGACTCCGCCATAGAATCACTGTGGGTTAAACTACCAGGTCCAAAGAGTGATGTGATAGTTGGAGTATTCTATCGTCCACCAGATCAAAAACTTGAGGGGGACCTTGAAATGAGGAGAGAAATCATGGAGGTGGCTAAGAGGGATAGGATAGTAATCATGGGGGACTTTAATTATCCCCACATTGACTGGGCCAATGCGAGCTCTGGGCAAGAAAGAGAAACTGGGTTTCTCGACTTGCTGAATGACTGTGCCTTAGAGCAACTTGTCATGGAGCCCACCCGAGAACAGGCAACTCTAGATCTAATATTGAGTGATACTCAGGACCTCGTCAGGGATGTGAATGTCACTGAGCCTCTGGGGAACAGTGACCATGCTGCAATTACCTTTGCCATGCATGTCGGAGGAAGAGTGTCAACCAAATCAGACATAAAAACCCTTGATTTTCGAAGGGCAAACTTCCCTCAGATGAGGAAACTAGTTAGAGAGAAACTGAAGGGGAGGGTTAGAAGAATCCAATCTCTTCAGTGTGCATGGAGCCTGTTTAAAACAACAATAATAGAGGCCCAGCACAAGTGCATACCACAAAGAAAGAAGAGCTCATTTAAGTCCAAGAGGACACCGGCATGGTTAACGAGTGGAGTTAGAGAGGCTCTAAAGCACAAGGAGAGGTCCTTCTGTAAATGGAAATCCTCCCCAAATGAGGAAAATAAAAAGGAACACAAACTCTGGCAAAAGAAATGTAAAAAGATGATAAGGGAGGCAAAGAAAGACTTTGAGGAACGCATGGCTAGCAATATAAAGGGTAATAATAAAAGCTTCTTTAAATATGTTAGAAGTAGAAAACCTGCCAGAGAACCAATTGGGCCTCTGGATGGTGAGGGAGGAAAAGGGGAGGTTAAGGAGGACTTGGACATTGCAGAGAAATTGAACGAGTTCTTTGCGTCTGTCTTCACGACAGAGGACCTTGAGCGGATTCCACTGCCTGAGCCGCCCCCCTTGACTAAAGAATTAAATCAAATACAGGTTAAAAGAGAGGAGGTTTTAGGACTAATTGATAAATTGAGGATTAACAAGTCACCGGGCCCAGATGGCATCCACCCAAGGGTTATTAGGGAACTGAGAAATGAAATTGCAGATCTCTTAACGGTTATATGCAACTTGTCTCTTAAAACGGCCACAGTGCCGGAGGACTGGAGGATAGCAGATGTCACACCAATTTTTTAAAAAGGAAGGAGGGGGGACCCAGGAAACTACAGGCCGGTTAGCCTTACATCTGTCCCAGGAAAGATGGTGGAAGGCCTCATCCAAGAGAAAATCTTAAAACACATAAAAGAACAAACCTTGCTGAGAGAAAATCAGCATGGCTTCTGTAAGGGTAAATCTTGTCTTACAAACCTTTTAGAATTTTTTGAAAAGGTCAACAGGCACGTGGATTTGGGTGAACCGGTGGATATAGTCTATCTGGATTTTCAAAAGGCTTTTGACACAGTCCCTCACCAAAGGCTGCTGAGAAAATTGCATAGTCAGGGGATAAGAGGGCAGGTCCTCTTATGGATTGAGAACTGGTTGAGATCCCGGAAACAAAGAGTAGGTGTCAATGGGAAATTTTCACAATGGAGAGGAGTGAAAAGCGGTGTGCCCCAGGGCTCGGTCCTGGGACCGGTGCTTTTCAATCTGTT
Source organism: Phrynocephalus guinanensis (assembly GCA_037367245.1). Lineage (NCBI taxonomy): Eukaryota > Metazoa > Chordata > Lepidosauria > Squamata > Agamidae > Phrynocephalus > Phrynocephalus guinanensis. The sequence goes on from CM074733.1 coordinate 166,642,713, forward strand.
CATAAATGACCTGGAGACAGGGATAAACAGTGAGGTGGCCAAGTTTGCAGATGACACAAAACTTTTTCATGTGGTAAAAACCAGAGAAGATTGTGAAGAGCTCCAGAAGGATCTCTCCAAACTGGTGGAGTGGGCTGAGAAATGGCAAATGCGTTTTAATGTAACCAAATGTAAAGTAATGCATATTGGGGCAAAAAATCCAAACTTCATCTATCAACTCATGGGCTCTGAGTTATCCGTGACGGATCAGGAAAGAGATCTTGGTGTGTTGGTGGACAGCTCCATGAAGGTGTCTCCCCAATGTGTGGCAGCATTGAAGAAGGCCAATTCCATGCTAGGGATTATCAAAAAGGGGATTGAAAATAAAACAGCCAACATTATAATGCCGTTATATAAAACAATAGTAAGGCCCCACCTGGAGTATTGTGTACAATTCTGGTCACCGCATCTCAAGAAAGACATAGTGGAACTGGAAAAGGTGCAGAAGAGAGCGACTAAAATGATTACTGGGCTGGGGCACCTCCCTTATGAAGAAAGGCTAAAACAATTGGGCCTCTTTAGTCTGGAAAAAAGGCGCTTGAGGGGGGATATGATTGAGACATACAAAATAATGCAGGGTATGAGTAAAGTGGATAGAGGGAAGCTCTTCTCCCTCTCTCAAAATACCAGAACTAGGGGACATACACTCAAATTGAGTGCTGGGAGAGTAAGAACTGACAAAAGAAAATATTTTTTCACCCAGCGTGTTGTAAGTCTATGGAACTCCCTGCCACAGGATGTGGTGATGGCATCTGGCCTGGATGCCTTCAAAAGGGGATTGGACAGATTCCTAGAGGAAAAGTCCATCACGGGTTACAAACCATGATGGAGATGTGTAATCTCTAGGCTTTAAACCAGGGTACTTCAAGGGCCAGATGCAGGGGAGTGGTATCAGGAGACAGATATCTAGTCTCATGCGCTCCCAAACGCATCTGGTGGGGCCGCTGTGAGATACAGGAAGCTGGACTAGATGGGCCTTTGGCCTGATCCAGCATGGCTCTTCTTATGTTCTTATGTATTTAAAACAGAAACCTTGTTGGTTTCTCATAGTTACAATTCAAACAGGCAGTCCACAAGGAAGCAAATTAACCAGTTAAGCTTGTTTGTTCCTAAGATAAGTACTCTTGTTTGTTTCTAAGATAGAGGTACTTACCTGTAAGTGGCATAGAAAAAGACTACAGTGTAAAATACATCCCAGCAGGCACTGGACAGGTGGGCGAGTAAGAGACACTAAGAGCAACATTCATGTGCACCAGCAGTTTAAAGATATCAGCTGGGCCACCAGCTGCCATCATTAAGAAGTTTACACCTAGAGTCAAGAGGAGGTCAGTTCAGAGAAAAAGGAACTGGGCTATGCTAATTTTCAAAAGAAAGTTTGGAGTTGTTGTTTTTAAGCTAAAATAATAGAAATTAATTGGCTTATGCATTTCATCCCCTTTCGGTGCAGTGAACCTTCATGATCTGAAGAGTCAAGGTTGGTTATAATCACTTTATATAAAAGAGGTAAGTTTCATTGCTGACAAACTCAATGACATATTCTTTTCCTGGATCTTTGATGACTAATTATCTTCTTCATTTGCCTGAGTTGGTTCTGTACTATATCTCTCACCCCAGCAGTTCAGCAATTGTTCTGTCAGCTGTCTTGCTAGTTAATTGGGGATCTTGAACTTTTAATATGCTTTGAGTTTTCTTCCATTACATGCATTAGGACTGACTCGCTTGGTCTTGAGCCTGGGAATGAAATGAGAGGCAAACTTTGGGCATGAGTAAAGTGGATAGAAGGACGCTTTTCTCCCTCTCACAAAATACCAGAATTAGGGGACATCCACTCAAATTGATGGCTGGGAGAGCAAAGACAGACCAAAGAAAATATTTTTTCACCCAGCGCATTGTTAGTCTGTGGAACTCCCTGCCACAGGATGTGGTGATGGCATCTGGCCTGGATGCCTTCAAAAGAGGATTGGACAGATTCCTGGAGGAAAAGTCCATCACAGGTTACAAACCATGAGGGAGATGTGTCATCTCCAGGCTTAAAACCAGGGTACTTCAAGGGCCAGATGCAGGGGAGTGGTATCAGGAGACAGATATCTAGTCTCATGCACTCCCAGACGCATCTGGTGGGGCCACTATGAGATACAGGAAGGTGGACTAGATGGGCCTTGGCCTGATCCAGGATGGCTCTTCTTATGTTCTTATGTTATGTTCTTATGAAAGAGGCTCAAGTTATGGACTGTGTCAGGGAGAACCTCACATCAAAAGTATATGTGGTCAGCTGCTCTCATCGCCAGAATCCTATGCCTGGGAATCAACACCACTAGTATCATTGGAATAGTAATTGATTCCCTTTCTTGCAGTAATATCCCATGCCAAGATTTAGTGCTCAAGGTAATATTCCGAATAAATTTTTTCAATGTGTCCTTCACAGCCAAACTGCGGATATTGTACTATTTATCCTTTGTGCTTAGGGCAGCTGACAATAAAATGCAAATTAAAAACGGCGTCATTTTCCTCTTTCTTGTTTGTGTGGGAGATGTTTAAATTATTTAGTCTGTTCTAATTATTTTATAATGCATTAAAGGGGTATATTACTGTAAACTGCTCAGAGACTGTAGTATATCAAATGATATAAATAAACATTGTAAGTAAAACATGCAGACTCAAGCAATCGAAACACATCTCAATAACGCACATATATCTAAAAGAAAGGAAGAGGTCCCCAGTGGGTTCAAAGTCTGCCTCAGCAACACATCTAAGAGGCCAAGATCTTGTTTGAATAAGAATGGCATCATTACTGGTAGAAAGAACATACCTCAGGGGTGTCCAAACTTTTTGCAAGGAGGGCCAGATTTGGCAGGGTGAAAATATGTGGGGGCCGACCATTCAGCCACATTGGGCCCCCGGGCTGGACTTTGGACAAGTCTCTATAAGATGCAAAGAGGAAGGGAGGATGCTGCAGCAACGGAGCCAGGGACGGGTAGGCTGGGAAGGTGGACAGAGGCAGGGAGGGCAGGCAAAACATAAAACTGCAAGCTGATGCCTCCATCCAGTATGGGGAAGGGCCAGCTGGTGGGAATGCATGACAGGCTGAGCCAGTGAGGAGAAGAGGCCGCGGGCCACTCAAAATTTGTAAACGGGCCACATTTGGCCCCCGGGCCTGACTTTGGACATGCCTGACATACCTGGTCTCACCAGAGAGTTCCAGAGCCTGGTAGAAACTTCTAAAAAGGCTCTGTCCCGTATTCCTACTGGTGTGCCTCTGATGATATCTAGGCAGACAGTTGGTTCTCTCTTGCATACCTCAAAACCTGTACAGAGTCTTTCAAACAGTTATGCCTCACCCTGTTTCTAAGCTCATGATAAAGTTATGAAATACCCACCAACTCAGCTGGACATGATGGGAACATTTCTGTGTATAGTCTTGTGGAGCACACTGACTGTAGATCATGGGCAGGATCCAATGACACACGTGATATTCTTGAGCTTGCACAAAGAGCTTATCTACTATACCCTTTTATATAAGCAGTTATTGTATAAAGTGGAGTCACAATTTTAGCTCAGTTGGATAGCCAAGTAAGGGCATTTATACACGACCCCTAAGCTGCGCTGCAATTGGCTCCCACCTACGGAGTTTAGAAATGTTTCCCCACCAGCTCCGGAGTTTGCAGACAATTATGTGTGACCCCGCCCACTTTAGTGCGACCCAGTACACTTTTCTTGTACCTTCTTTCTCTCTGGAGGTGAAAAATATTTGATGCGGATAAGAGTGCCGGGCTCTCCTCGCTTGTCTGTTGTTTTTTTGCCTCCCGCCCCTTTAAGAGCCCCTTGAGAAGGAACCAGGAAGTAACGGGGCTCGTGGCAACTTTGACCGGCACCGGCAGGTTAGTAAAGGCTTCTTTTGTCCTTTTTTTCCCCTTCCTCCCCCTCACACCGACAGGAGCAGGAAGTGCTGAGCGGTGGGGACGCAGGGACAGAAACGAACCCCCAAGATCTCTGGTCCGAATTTAAGGGACCAGCGGATCTTAGGGGTCGTGTGAAAAGGCCCTACGTTGGGATATGGGAATTTGATTTCCCACTGTAGTTCCCGGGAAAAGAGCCAGGCTGCCTAGCCCTGGGGAAGCTGCACAGTCCAGAACATCACCAAATGAAGGGGCTGGTAATAAGGGGAAGTTACAGGAGATTGTGAGAGGCATGTAATAGCATGTGAATAGTCACTTGAGCAATACTGACATTCAATGCATCGTATTACAGTACTTACATATGCCAGTGGAAGTCAAACAGTATCAATCACAGGAGCAAACCACTGCTAGTTAAGAAGTCAACATCTGGTATTTTTTATCATACACCAATCAAATGGTTCAAGGCATGCTGAAGAATATGAGCATTTACAACTAAACTGAAGCAATTTCCAATTGTGATTTATGCTGTTTGACTTAATGTTGGTGGCCTGCGTAGAAAAACAGCTCAATATTACGAGGTTGATACAAAATGCTTCCTTCTGCTTGCATTAACTGCATGAATGATATATCTAAGGTTTAGTTTACAGGATGAATAACCAGCCCTGTATAAGTAACTGATATCAAACCAAGAAGCAGCTAGGATCTGATAACATCAAAAACCAATCTGAAGACATGAAATACCATATGATATGTAACTGAATACTTTATGTCCTATGTAGTATTTTAGACAAGCGTAGGCACAGCTGATCCAGCGTGTTCCAACAGCAGATGGTTTCATTCTCTGGCCCAATTTTTCTTCACTGCCTTTGACTTCTTGAGCTTTATGAAGCAGTTACAGTGGAGCCTCGTATAACAAACGGTTTGTATAATATAAAATCTGTACAGCATAAAAAATTCCGGAGATAGGGGAAATTTGCTTAACAGAATCGCCTATGGGGCGAATCCGTACAACCTAAAAAGGGTCGCGATTAGGGATTACTCTGTTTTCAATGCATTCCTGTGGGGAATTTGCACAAAGGAAAATTGGCTTAACATAATTTCATTTGGAAAGAATTAATTCCTTTATACAAGGTACCACTGTATAGGTGTCCTTAAAATTTTGGCGTGAGTGTGTTTCGTCAGTTCTAATTTTATTGCCATTCCTTGTCAATGAAGTTTCTTTAGCCTTGATTTTCAAGAAGGGATTATATAATACAATACAAGCTTTATTTACGGCCACAGGGCCAACCAAGAAGGGATTAAAGAAAACAATAATTGGGCTCATCAAATTATTTTAGATGAATCTCTCATCCAAGCCCACTCTTTTCAAATGCCCACAGTAGTAGGTGGAGCTTGTGATAGCTAATATTTTATTAGATAGGGATTCTGGGAGGTATAGTTAAAATAAGTAAATTTGCCAAGCTTTGATTTTAGCGAGCTGCCCTGTGTACAGCACTGGATGTGTTGAATCAAGCAAGCTGTTTCAGTGGATGGGTTTACTTCACATACATAGTAGTCTAGGGAAAAGGGAACTGTCTAAGAGTGGTAGTGATAATTTTTATCTTCCATCCCATTTTTCTCCTTTTATTTTTGGTACGCTTCCAGAATTTTGAATTTCTTCATGTAACCCAAAGAATTTGAGATTTCACACAAAGTGACTATGGAAGAAAGCCAACATGACAAGATTTATTAATCATTCCAGACAGAGAGTTTTGTGCACTTAGCTTTCAAAATTCTGGCTTACAATCCCTGTGTTTTCAATTTTCAACCATTTATGTGGTGCTGAATTAATGTTGCTATTTTTTTGTTTTTTCAGAGTCGGCTACCGCCTCTTGTTTTCCTTGTTTGAGCCCTTCTGGGCAGGCTAATTGCACAATTGCCAGTTCTCTAACTGGTGGGAAGAGTTGTGACTATTAAAGGTGAGCTGCACAGATTTTGTTTGGTTCATTTTTACACAAACACAACAAAAATGTGATCTGGAAGTTGAGTCATGGCTACTAGACTTCTTTTTTTTTTTAGAGAGAGATAGAAACGTTTCGCTGCTCATCCAAACAGCTTCATCAGTCTGAATACAGCTAGTGCGAGTCCTCCATCTTATAGTCAGCTTTGACCTCTTGTCACCCTGGTCTGAAATGTGACCATGTCTTCATAAATTTCAAGGACAAAATGGGGTAGTAAGAAAAAAAAAGGCATTTATGCATTCCCTTTGAGGTCCTCCTCCTCCTCCTCCTCCTCCTCCTCCTCCAGGACCATTCAGGAAGATACTCTTCTCAAATGCACAGCTAGTTCCCAAGGCACAGCTATGTTTTCAGATCTCCCTGTAAGCTTGCCTTACTATTCGTGTTAATAGAACAAAAGCAATTGCTTGCAGTGTTTCACTGAAATATGTGCTCTTGGGGCCTTTTTACACGACCCCTAAACTCCACCGCAAATGGCTCCGAGCTCCAGAGCTTAAAATTGTTTACCCACCAGCTCCGGAGTTTACTGAAAATTAAGTGCGACCACACCCACCAAAGCGTGTCCCAGCGCACTTTTCATGTACCTGCTCTCCGAGGGTGAAAAATCTTGATGCGGATGTGCCGGACTTTCCTCGCTTCTTTTTGTTGTTGTTTTTTGCCTCCTGCCCCTTTAAGAGAAGGAATCACAATGACAGGGCAGCGTCCACCAGCACTGGAGGTAAGCCTGCATTCTTTTGTCCCTTTTTTCTCCCTCCCCTCACGCAGCCAGCAGCCAGGAAGTGCGGAGGGGTGGGGACGCAGGAAGAGCAACAAACCCCTAAGATCTCTGGTCCGAATTTAAGGGACCAGCGGATCTTAGGGGTCGTGTAAAAGCGCCCTTGGTGAGGCAGGATTGGTACTGTAGTACACACAGAGGAGACGTCACAATTTCTCAGTCACAGTCCCAATCAACGCTAGCTAACCAGGAAGTTGGTAGCAGCCTCAAAAGCCCATACTGCCAATGGAAGTCCTTTCTCCTTTTAGGGCAGGGGTGTCTAAACTTTGGCTCTCCAGATGTTTTAGACCACAACTCCCAGAATTTGAAGCATTTGTAAATCAGGGAAGATGGAAATTTTTATTCCTGCTTTACTTATGAGAAGCTAAAAATGTTTTGTAAAAAAAATTAGGAAATCAATGCTTTTTAGTGATAATCAAGGAAGACTGATGATTTAGTTTGTTCGTTCCTTCATTTCTCTCCCACCTACTATCCAGTGTCAAGGTGACACATAGGGGTCATCTTTCTCATTTCAGCTTCCCAGTTATGTTGTGAAGTAGGGCCCACCGACAAAGAATGAATGGTGCAAGGTCACCTTTTGGAAGTCATGGCTCAACACAGTCTGAACCATATTTCCATGTACCAAATCAACAGTCTAAGGTACCATGTTAAATATAATATACAGTAACCCACTGCCCTTTTCGTGGTTCATATACTGCGGTCCCGCTATATTGCGGAGTCAAAATATATGAAAAAGGCCCCCTGGGGTAAGGGGGGAAAGGCCTGCTTCAGGCCTCCTGTACTTCCCCCAGGCCTGGTGATGCCCTGAATGGGCCTGCGAGGGCCTTCCTTGGCCTGTCGGAGGCCCCCAAAGGGCTTCCGCATGAACTGAACCGGAAGTGACCTCCGAATCACTGAAAAGCTTTTATGAGGCCTCCGAGGGCCTATCTAGGCCTGTTGGAGACCTCAGAAATGCTTGTCAGTAGAGATGGGCACGAATCACAAAAATTGCATTTCGTTTGTCGTTTGGAGGGTCTGTTTTGGTTCGTTTCCATTTTTCACGAATTTTTGAAAAAAATCATTTTTGTTTTTGTTCATTTCGTTACCGTTTTGTTACCATTTATTTCATTTTTTGTGATTTTTAAAGGATTTTAAGCAATTCACTCATATTGCAGTAACGGAAACAAAATGCACGACAAAATTTCCTGTGTTTCTGTTCGTTTCGTTGCATTTTCATCACAATTTTTGTTTGTCATTTCGTTATGTAATGAAACGAAAATACGAAAATGGAAATGAAAAATTGTTCGTTTCGTGCCCATCTCTACTTCTCAGTGATCAGGAGGTCACTTCTGGTTCACACGGAAGCCCTTTTTGGGCCTCGACAGGCCCGGGAGGGCCCTTGCAGGCCTGTTCAGGACAGCGCCAGGCTGGGGATAAGTACAAGAGTTCCCAGCTAGCCCCCCACCCCCCAGACCTGCATCCGCATATTGCGGATTTTCATTCATTGCAGGTCAGGTCGGATCCCTAACCCCTGCAATAGGCGTGGGGTCACTGTATAGTCCCTCTAAAAATACAGCAACTAGCAGTGATGCAGAGAATTAAACAAAAAGAAAGCCTCTGCATTATTTCCAATTCATAAAATAAATTGCCCTGGGTTCTACTATACCAGTCATATTATTTCTGGGACGTCTAGGATTTGCATACTAGTGGCATGGTGAAATACAAGGAGGGTCCACATGTACTCACAGTTAGAGCAGGCCAATTAAAATTAATTGAATGCGAGTCAATGTAAATAAGACTGTGACTATACCACCAAATGCCTTGGGATTTGCTCTGTTCATGAAACGAGTGAAATCGAAGTACAGTGGACCCTTGTATAACAAACGGTTTGTATAACATAAAATTTGTACAACATAAAAATTCTGGAGTTAGGGGAAATTTGCTTAACATAATCGCCAATGGGGTAAATCTGTACAACATAAAAATGGGATTACTCCATTTTCAATGCATTCCTATGGGAAATTTGTGTAAAGGAAAATTTGCTTCACATAATTTCATTTGGAATGAATTAATTCCTTTATACAAGGTACCACTGTATTTTTTCCTGACTCAAAGGCTAAATCGAATCAACCCAACCCTCTCCAGCTGCAAACCAGCTTTGTTCCTGCCAAATTCAAATGGAGCTTTCCCATGTGCAGACGGGGTGGTGGAACTTTGGCTAGCAAGATAAGTAACTGGGAAGAACGAGAGGCTTCTTAAGGCTGTTGTTTTGAGTTGTGCCACTTACAAGTGCTTCAGTACTGCAAGTATAAAGCTTCTATCCCCCCTGGCTTCTAGGTCCAGTTTCTGTATACTACAGATGGGCACGAAACAGTTAAATAGTGTCTTGTTTCGTTTCTTTAATAGGGAAATTTGTATAAAGGAAAATTTGCTTCACATAATTTCATTTGGAATGAATTAACTCCTTTATACATGGTACCACTGTAATCACAAATGGCTGTGCCTTTGGGTTGGAGCGTTGCAGTACCTCATAGCCTGAGATTATACAAATAATGGCAGCAGTTGTGGAAGGCTGTGGAATGTCAAAGAGACTGTCAACTCAGGTTTCTCTCAGCCATCTAAGTAGACTCAGAGCCATGGAAGTAGATTCAGAGCAATTAAGGGTTTTTCAAAATGACAATCCAGGTATAAGGACCACTTAGAAATGAGACGACCCTGAGTTGGTTGCCTCTGGATCTGTATCCTACTTGTTTGAATGTTGGAACTGTTTTACTATTTGTTCCTTTTAATTTTCTTATTTTTTTCTCATTATGTCCCTTTTCTTTTTAAATAAACTTTACTCTCCCCTTCATGGTGTGTCTGAAAGCTAATAGAGGGTAAATTTAATATTCTATCCCATCCTAATCTCTTGATCTAGCTACAAATTAAGTGACAATGGATGTTTACGGAAGTTGGGGGAGTGTCCCTTTTTAAAAAAAACATGCTGGAAGTGTATCAAAACCAGATATGGGGGCTTTTCCAGCTGGGGGATGCTTGTAGGTTGAAACTCTTGTGAGGGCACAAACCCCACAGGGTGGCAGTGAACAGAGTTGATTCGCCAGCAGGATTGTGACTAGAGATGGGCACGACTTAGCGGTATTCCCGTTTCCGTTTCCGTTACTCGTATCCGTTACTCTACGGAAACGGAAACGGGAATTACTCCGCCAGACTTCGAGCTCGAACCGATGAACGAACAATTTGGTCTGATTTGTCGTGCTCGTTACTTGCATCGCGGCGATCGCGCAATGCCAAGCGGCACAGAAAAAAAGTTTTTAAAAGTTAAAAAAAAAACCGATTCCCGGCCCTAAAAGTAGGCGAAAACTGTCTGAGGGCACCTACCAGGCCAGAAGGGTGTTTTATTTGCGGGGGGTTCCCCGCCCCCCTCTCCTTGGCTATTGCTACTGCTGCGCTGCTGGTACCAGGCTGGGAGGGCGCATCCATTTGCCATGCAGTGCGGGGGATCCAAAATGGCGACCGCAATATTTTTTTTTGAAATCGTTGCCCAAAACCCCACCAAAGCACCACAGAAACATGCAAAAATTAGCTATTTTAAATGCTTGAATTTTTACAGTAGCAGCAGTGGGTTTTTCTTGCAAAAAAGTCTCCGTTTATTTTATTTTATTTTATTTTATTTTATTTTTTTACACCTGCGCATTCGCAATGACGGGCTCGCCCATGGGAGTGGACCATGCAAAGTTTTGGAGCCATTCCACCAATCGCATGGCCAGGTTTTGCTGACTGTACCAGGCTGGGAGGGCGCATCCATTTGCCATGCGGTGGGGGGGGGATCCAAAATGGTGACCGCAATATTTTTTTTGAAATCGTTCCCCAAAACCCCACCAAAGCACCACAGAAACATGCGAAAATTAGCTATTTTAAATGCTTGAATTTTTACAGTAGCAGCAGTGGGTTTTTCTTGCAAAAAAAAGTCTCCGTTGATTTTATTTTATTTTATTTTATTTTATTTTATTTTTTTACACCTGCACATTTGCAATGATGGGCTCGCCCATGGGAGTGGACCATGCAAAATTTCCACCAATCGCATGGCCACTTGGCCAGGTTGACCACAGAGACTTCTGGGCTGTGCCAATCGGGCATAAACAGCCCACTAATCGTAGTCCAAACCCGAACCCTAAGCCTAACCCTAACCCATACGCCAGTACACTGTCCTTCTAAGTGGGTCAGAGAGGCACCCAGAGATGCACCCCAATACTCACCCTAACCTCACCCGTAACTAGCTAACCCTAGCCCTTGCGCTAACCCGTCTTAACCCTAAGCCAGATCTACTTGCATTGCACTACATGCAAGTACGTGAGACACAGCGGGTGCAAAGAGTCTGCCAGTCCGTCACTTGTGGCTCTGGCTGACTCCTGCAGCTCCCTCCAGGAGCCCGCTACCCCCCCTCCCCAAACCAGTACTAACGACAACGAAAAAACGAAAAACGAACCGACTAATTTTTGCGAATTTTCACGAAAAACGGAAACGAGCCGAAATGGAACCGGCCCGACTAACGACAACTCGAAAAAAATTTTTTTTCAAGTCGTGCCCATCTCTAATTGTGACAGTTCCATCTGTACAAAATGCTGTATTTAAAAAGTAACAAGTCAAATATATTGAAGATAGTCTTTTACCTATGGAGAAAGCTATAGGCCAGGGGTGTCCAAACTTTTTGCAAGGAGGGCCAGATTGGTGAGGTGAAAATGTGGGGGGGGGGGGCAACCATTCAGCCACATTTGGTCTCTGGGCCAGACATTGGACAAGCCTCAGTCCAGGACAGTGGTGGCGAACCTTTTAGAGACAGAGTGCCCAAACTGCAGTTCAAAGCCCACTATTTTTTTTTTTTTGCAAAGTGCCAATACAGTAATTTAACCTGTATACAGGTGGCTATGAAGGGGCAATGTCGGGTGCCCACAGAAAGGGCTCTGAGTGCCAACCCATGCCATAAATTCGCCATCACTGCTCTAGGACATGCAAGGAGGCGGGGAGGACGCTGCAGCAACGGAACCAGGGGAGGGTAGTCTGGGCAGGTGTCTGGGGGGAGGGACAGAGGCAGGGAGGGCAGGCAAACCATAAAACTGCAAGCTGATGTTTCTATCTGGCATGGGGAGGGGCCAGCTGGCAGGGATGTGTGATAGGCTGAGCTGGTGGGGAAAAGAGGCTGCGGGCCACTTGAAAATTGAAAAACGGGCCACATTTGGCCCCCGGGCCTGACTTTGGACATGCGTGCTATAGGCCCAATACTTTAAAATTCATGTAAACTGAAGTTAAACCGTAGGCAGATACTTCAGTCACCCCTGAATCCAAAATTTGAACGGCTTATTTTAAAAGGTACATTTGAAAAGCATGGAATATATATATCTTAAAATATAAAAGGTATAAAAAGTAAAACTCTGTGAAGTAAAATGTGTCAGTCAACCTCGAAGCATGTTAGGAACACACATAGAAAATACTGCATGCTCACCCTAGCTAAATCGGTTGAAGTCCATGGAAGAAAACCCATGTTGATTGTTATTGTGAGCATCGGGAAGCTTTTTAAAAATATATTTTCCCCTGAGAAATAGCTGCTCCTTTCTGTGAGGTGTTGAGCTCATTCACTTGCAGGTTGTAACCTGGGGGGAGAAAGAGGAAAAATCAAATTAAATTCTTCTGTAATCTTTTCTCTTTGAGCTCAGGTAGTTGCTGAGCAGCAGGATTTGTCCTCACCAGTTGTTCTAGCATTCCAAATTTAGCACATCCATTTGCATAGACTCTGTGAGAATCCCCACCTTCTTGCGCAAAGCCCAGGCCTCCCTTGCTTAAGTAAGAGTGTTCTTGGCAAACAGGCCACTTTTTCCTTCCTTAGAAAGGAAGAAATGGGGTGTGTGTGTGTTCAACCTAGCCTTCCAGGTGAGTGTATTCCATAACATGGGAGAAGGCACAGAAAAGACCTGATTACTGGATCAGCCCAAGGGAAGGGACTCTGAAGAAGAACTTAAAAGCTAGAGAATCTCATGGGAGGTTGACTAGATATTGCAAGAGAAGTCATATTCTCAACAACTCATATTCCCTGTTTCTGACAATGGGAGTTCCTTACAGATATATGATCCAAAGAAGTGATCAGTAATGACAATTAAGTCCATGTTTACCTACTAGTGGTGATTCATGAACAGAACAAACTAAATGGCATACCATGACCAAGGGGTATCTGTCATAATATGTAGAATTGACAAAATATATGTAATGTATATTTAACAGAGTGAACAGAGAATTTGTAAAATGGAGTCAGTCAAAAATGCAGTGTCATGATGTTAGCCACAAGTGCATGGAATTAGAAGTCACTAGCAGGTTAAGTGATTTAGCACAGGTGGAATAGTTAATGACATCATGGTGTGTCAGAATTTGATTGGTTAAAATCATGTCTGATGAGGTCTAAAGGTGTATAAAAGAACTGGCTGTAATAATGTTAAATTGGGACTGTTTATGGTGAGAAACAGTACCCCACACTCTATTGCTTTTGTATATATGTTATTGCTTGGTGTTATGCTGTTGTTATGCTTATCTGCTGTATATCTGCTGTATATTCAATATAAGAGTTTTATTCTAAATCATGTTTCTTTGTCTCTCCGTTTCTAAGTTCTGATAATACTTATTGCAATTATCTACACTTTATCTACATGCTACTGCTGCTAAGCTCATATTTTTATTTTCTCTACTATACACATGTGTGTATTTTCTTTTCATAATCCCTTATTTATTGCTTGATAGTATCCTTCGTCACGTCTCTTCTAACAGAGACTAAGTGTATTGTCTAGTGCAGGGGAGAAGACTCTTGGGTCCTCCAGATGTTTTGGCATACAACTACCACTGTCCTTTATCAATGGCAATATAGGCTCAAGGTTCTGGGAGTTGTATGCCAAAAACATCTGGAAGGCCAAGGGTTCTCCTCCCCCGGTCTAGTGCTATCCTTCACTTAAAGGTAGATGGCTGGTTGGCTGGGAGAAGTTACAGAGTCCTTGGGAGTTGGGGCCTGGGGGTTTGCAATAGTCTATCACTTTGTCCAAGTCTCTGTACTGGGGTAGGGGCTGTTTCCTGAACATCCCCCCATGTTATGCCTTTGTATATGTTTTAAATACAGATGGCATCCTTGTTTTAAAATTTACACTAGGTACTTACTTTAAGATTTTGAACTGGTATAACTGGAAAAAAAAGATGCTCTCTAAAGAACAGCTCATTAATGAGCTCATTTTTTGTCACACAAATTTGCTTTTTTTTAGTTTCACGCTTATTATTTTTTCTCTTTAAGTAGAGAAAAAGGAGGTTAGGAAAAAATGCAGGATGAAAATTAACATATAAATTTTACCATTCAAGAATATCACACCTTTTTGAAAGGACTTCTTAAACCTGTGAAAGGCAGCGCTTCTCTTTTATAACAATTGAAAGTGTTCTTACTCAAGGTTTTCATGGCCAGATCTAAATAATTTCTCTAACAGAAGTTATAATAAAACAGCTAGTTACGCTGTGAGCCTTATGCAATCTGTATGCCAATTTTTATTTCGTATGTAATCTCAGTTTCCCATTTTGCATCAGTCTAAAATCCTTTTACGTAAGGGTTTGCACATGTTCTCGCCTGCATGGAAGCTAGGGAGTAGCATGATTTGACATTGCTTGATCAAACCCTGCTTGTTATTTAGCACTTAATTCTTCAAAAAACATTATAGACGGGTCACATTCATCAGCCAGCAGGGCCCCTGGTTATAATGCATTTCCCCATCTATAAGACGCCTCCATGTATAAGATGACCCCATTTTCCAACCCAAAATAACCATGTGGTTCTCTCCTTGGCTTACTTCCATGTATAAGATGACCCTCAATTTTTAATCTAACAATTTTAGACAAAAATATAGTCTTGTACACAGAAAAATACTGTAATTCCAAGCCTAATGAAAAATTCTAGAAAATTAGAATGACTGACTGTTTTTGTGATGTTTTACTGGCCCAATAAAAGTATGCCATAATCATCACAATTATACCAAAGTAAGGCTTGACATATCTTGCTTTGTATGCAATGAGTCTATCTCATACGTTAGTTTCACCTTTTGAGTTGACTTACTGAAATAAATGAACATTTGCACGATATTCCAATTTTTCGAGTTTCACCTGTGTATCCTGGTTTGTTGATATGCTTTTTGGATGGGATATTTCTCCCAGCTTCATTTTTTAATGTGGTGTAAATGTTCCACAATGAGTTGCAATGCCTCCTGCCTCTAGAAATAAAAACAAACAAACTGTTTACTCGTTCCCCCACAGATATCAGAATTGTTTTTAAGGTTACAGTCTTGTTTACCTTTTGTAGAATTAATAGGAAATTTTGCAGCTCCCCTTCTGGGATTGTTATTTGATGTAATCTGGCAGAGACCTATAGATCTGCCCCTACCACTCCAGCAGCGTTTGACATTTCATTCTAGAAAGTTTTGAATTATGAGTTCTATAAACTGAGATGTTCTGAGTTTACAGAACTTCTTGGCCTACATCCTGATCTGATAAAGAAAAAAAAAAACTGGTGTTAAAATTTTAATTTATTTAATTTGTTTATTCACCTTACATACCGCTCATCTAGGAAATTGCTACACTGGGTGGTATACAACAAATTAAGCATACATTATATAGTAATAGAGACATTGGGCTATCCAGCACATAAACACCAATCCAAAACAAGTGGTGGAACAATTTCAGAAGCATACTACATAGGCCCAGCAACCACCAAAAAAATAATAATCATAAAATGATAAAACTTAACTCCAAAGGTTCAAAGGACATAGACTGGCATTTGAGGGTCAATTATCTCATGGGTAATCAGGAAGTACTGGAAGGAATCACAGCCTTCTAAGTTTTGGGAGAATATAAAAATGGCCTTCTAACTGATGCTTGTCTTTACAGGTGAAACTTGAAAAATTAGAATATCATGCAAATGTTCATTTATTTCAGCAAGTCAACTCAAAAGGTTATACTGTATGAGATAGACTCATTACATGCAAAGCGAGATAGGTCAAGCCTTACTTTGGTATAATTGTGATTATGGCATACCTTAAACTCACAATCTCAGAAAATTAGAATAATGTGAAAAGGTTCCATATTCACAGTAGCGCATCAAGAGCCACCACACACAGATGGATCTTGGACATGGGCTCCAAATGTCATATTCCTCTTGTCAAGCCGCTCCTGAACAATAAACAACATCAGAAGCATCTTACCTGGGCTGCAGAAAAAAAGAACTGGTCTGTTGCTAAGTGGTCCAAAGTCGTCTTCTCTGGTGAGAGCAACTTTTGCATCTCTTTTGGGAATCAAGGACCCAGAGTCTGGAGGAAGAATGGAGGGGCACACAATTCACAATGCTTGAAGTCCAGTGTGAAGTTTCCACAGTGTGTGTTGATTTGGGGAGCCATGCCGTCTGCTGGTGTTGGTCCACTGTGCTTCATTAAGTCCAGGGTCAACACAGCCAACTGCCAGGAGATATTGGAGCACTTCATGCTTCCTTCTGCGGACGAGCTTTATGGGAATGCTGAGTACAAATGCATGCTTATACTTTTCAGACATCCAATCTTGTTCTATTTCCTTGTTTTATTGATGTCATGTACTATTCTAATTTTCTGAGATTGTGAATCTAGGGTTTTCATAAACTGTATGCCATAATCATCACAATTATACCAAAGTAAGCCTTGACATCTCTTGCTTAGCATGTAATGAATCTATCTCATATATTAGTTTCACCTTTTGAGCTGGTTTACTGAAATAAATGAACATTTGCATGATATTCTAATTTTTCGAATTTCACCTGAACTTCTCTATTTAAAAAGATGATAACAACATATGGCTTCAAGCTGTAATGTTTTCTCACTTCATGATTATGACATCATTACCTCATTTTTTATAGTTCTCAGTAACTGCAGTTTCCTATTTAATATTATTTTTGCAGAAAGCACCCTCAACCAACTCTTAAAAATTAACAACATAAACAATCATAAAGATTTTTCAGAAAGGAATATTAATTTGTTTTAAATAGTGATTTGGATTGTTAGTTGATTGTGTCCCAATCTTTATCTTTGTTACACATAACTCATTTGAATGGCTGTGAATGCTTGAATCCATGAATTTGTCACTGGACAGCTACAACTCAAAAGGGGAACTTACTTTGTTTCCCCAAAAATAAGTCCCCCCCCAAAATAAGCCCTAGCAGGATTTCTATGCATTTGTTAAATAGAAGCCCTACCATGATAATAAGACTTAGTGATGGGTGTGGCTATGCAGATACGCTGCATAGCCACCCTATGCATTTCGGCATGGAGCGGTAAGGAAGACTGGGATACCTTTTATCTGCCACAGCTCCTTTCTGTGAGTTATCTGCACTTGTGCATGTGTGCGGGTGGCAACCACATCACTCCTTTCTCCTAGCCATTTGCACATGCGTGGGTGCATGTGTGGTAACCACAGTCACAGGCAACCTATTACGCATGTGCGAACGGCTAGGGGAAAGGAGTTCACGCGTTACTAGTGACAGCCCCACCGACCAGCAACAGTCTGTGGGCCTGCTTTTCCTGAGTATCTGTACCCCCAGCAAGGTGAGTGCAAAAAGAAAGAGCTATTCTGTTGAGTACAAGATAGGAATTGTTGAGGACTCCCAGGGCAAGAATCTTACGGCTTTCTGCAAAGAGAAAAAGTTAGATATCCAAATTGTCTGAAATGGCAGGCAGAATACAATAACCTCAGTCTACATGTGGACAGAGGAAATGCTAAGAAGTGTGGTTCAGGTTGGCAACCTTTATTTCCTGAGCTGGAAAACATAATCTGTGAATGGATTGCTGACATGAGAGAAAAGGCTTTGGTTGTGTGCAGGGCTGACATTCAAGCATATTGTAAGACATCCCCTGAAAATAAGCCCTAGTGAGTCTTGTTGAGAAAAAATAAATATAAGACAGTGTCTTATTTTGGGGGAAACACGGGTACTTGTGTAACAGCCATCACTAATCAAACACCATAGGCATATATTGTATTTAGATTACTGACTACTTTATCAAATAAAATTCTGCAACTACAGCTATGGAGGTAGTTTATCTCTGACTCAGTATTGTAACTATAGATATAAGAGCACATGAGAATCTACTTCAGGTGTTATAGTTATAGATTAGAATATCAAGCTGTCTGTTGCATTTCTGGAGGAGGCCAATTTTAAAAATAGTTTTTAAAAGCACATCACTGTCTATTCAACTGCTTCATAAATCATCAGACCAGAGTGGAAGATATGCTTTTAAAAGTAAATGGGACTAATGGACTAATCTCATCCCCCAGGGGTTTTCTGCCCACAATTTGTCCTGTAAGCAAATTTCTCCATTCCTACTCCAGTACTAAAAATGAGATTCACTGAAGGGAGATCAGTTGAAGGAGCAGTCTATGAGGAAATATTGTGGGATGAAAGTTTACCACATCTGAACACAGACACAAAATGTGTGCACACCTCCCCCCCCCTTGGAGTTCAGAAATAAATTGTTAAAAAGTAGAGTTCATTAACAATTACTAAAACTTAGACTGTTGCACTATTTTGATTTACTATTTTATTTTACTTGTTTTTGTTTTGTTTTTCCAAGAATGGTTTAAAAGGTGCCTATCTGAAATGTTAAACCTTTGCTCTTCCTTTTTGAGATTAACGGTCCCATCAAAAGAGGAGAATGACTAGCCCCAACAGTGATGGTGAGAAGGAGAAACTCCTGAAGAGTAGCAACTGGGCAGCAGCGGTAGTTGAATGAGACATATAGGGCGTTTATACACGATCCCTAAGCTCCGCGGCAAAGGGCTGCAAGCTCCGGACCTTAAAAATGTTTTCCCACCAGGTCCGGCGTTTGCAGACAATTAAGTGCGACCCCGCCCACCTAAGCGCGACCCAGCTGCACTTTCTTGTACTTGCTTTTGGGAGGTGAAAAATATTTGATGCAGAGAGTGCCTGAGCTCTCCTTGCTTCTTTTTGTTGTTTTTCTTTCGCCTCCGCCCCTTTAAGAGCAACCAGGAAGTAAAACCGGGGCTCGGAGCAAGCTTCCACGCACGGGAGGTAAGGGTTTCTTCTTTTGTCCGTGTCTAAGGCTTTCCCCCCCTCCCTCCCCTCCCGCAGACAGAACAAGGAAGTGCGGAGGGGGTGGGGACGGAGGAACAGCAAGGAACCCTCAAGATCGCTGGTCCGAATTTAAGGGACCAGCGGATCTGAGGGGTCGTGTGAAAAGGCCCATAGAGGATCTTTCACACACAGTCACCAGACACCTAAATCAGTGATGGCCAACCTTTTAGAGACCGAGTGCCCAAACTACGATTCAAAACCCACTATTTGTTTTGCAAAGTGCCAATACAGCAATTTATCCTGAATACAGGTGGCTGTGAAGGGGTGATGTCGGTTGCCCACAGAAAGGGCTCCAAGTGCCACCTTTGGCACCCGTGCCATAGGTTCGCCAACACTGACTTAAATGGATAAGAGCAAAGGACAAGTGTGAACAGCACCTCAGCTGTGCAGCTATGAGCCTTTTCACACGACCCCTAAACTCCACGGCAAATGGCTCCCAACTCTGGAGCTTAAAATTGTTTCCCCACCAGCTCCAGAGTTTACAGAAAATTAAGTGCGACCACGCCCACCTAAGCGCGTCCCAGCACACTTTTCAGGTACCTGCTCTCCGGGGGTGAAAATCCCTGATGTGGATGTAAAGGAGTGAGTGCCGGGCTCTCCTCGCTTCTGTTTTTTTTTTTTGCCCCCCGCCCCTTTAAGAGACAGGAATCAGGACGACGACGGGGCTCGGGGCGGCTTCGACCGGCAGACGGAGGTGAGCCTGCATTTTTTCCTCTCTTTTTTTCTCCATCCCCTCACGCAGACAGGAGCAAGGAAGTGCGGAGGGGGTGGGAACACAGGAAGAGCAACGAACCCCCAAGATCTCTGGTCCAAATTTAAGTGGCCAGCGGATCTTAGGGGTCGTGTGAAAAGGCTCTATGTTAAAGCCAAAAAGACCCGTAGTGGCTGTTGTGCACTGAAGTGAAAGGAATGTCTGATACTGCATTACACACACAATGGGAACACAGAATGTGAGAAATATAAATCAGTGTAAGCTGGAAACCAAATGCAAGAAATAGAACGTGTAAACATTGCAATGTCTGGTATAAGTGAACTAAAGTGAACTGGAATCAGACTTTTACAGGCCATTACAAAGTGTTTTACTCTAGAAATGGCAAACTCAAAAGAAATGAAGTGGTTCTAATACTGGGGCAAGATGTAGCCCAGGCAGTTAGGGACTACAATGCAAAGTCTGACTGAATAATATCTGTCAGATATCTTGGAAAACCTGTCATCATTCAAGTCTATGCCACACTACAGAAGTTGAAGAAGAAACTGAAAGCGTTTGTTCAAGTGTCCTTTTTGTGCAATAGGTGGCACTACAGCAGCATCATAACAGGAGCAGGTAGCCTCACCCACTGGGTGCAAACTGAAAGCTGAACTGCAAAGGCCCGAGAACTACAGTTTTTCAGGTTCATGCCCATCTCTATACCATATTACTGGCAGAATGCATCAACAATGTGAAATGACCCCTAAAAGCAGAACACAAAGAAGACCAAGTAATGGCTGCCTTTTCAGTGTCACATATGGTTGCCAAAATTGTTAAGTGGTTGAAGACTTCATATATCTGGGTTAAGTCATCGATCCAAAAGGAAACTACACACAAGAAATTATTAATTAATTAATTTAAAATATTTCTGCCCTGCCTTTCTCCACCAAAGGACCTAAGGCTGAAGATGTAGAAGACACTGTACCTTAGAATGATGGCGAAGATCCTCCACACCATCATATTTCCATTAACTCTATATCTATCTATCTATCTATCTATCTATCTATCTATCTATCTATCTATCTATCTATCTATCTATCTAAAAATTTTTGTTTGAAAGGTGGTGTCAGAGAAGAATTTTGCAGATACCCTGAACTGCCAGGCAGACAAACAAGTGGGTCTTTGATCCAATCAAGGTTGAACTATCTCTGGAAGCAAAAACAATGAAACTGAAACCGTCATACTTTGGGCACATCATTAGAAGATAAGAAGCAATAATGCTAGGAAGGTTGAAGGCAGCAGGGGAAACAGAACATCAAATATGAGATGTATTGACTCGATAACAGAAGCCAAAACAAAACAAAACAACAACAACGTGCATTTGGAAGAACTGAGCAGGGCTGTTAATGATACGACGCACTGGAATACACTTGTGCATAAGGCTACCATATGTCAGAGGCAACTTGATAGCATATAAAGTGTGAAACACCAATAGTGCTAGTTGAGTGCCCCTTAACATTTCATGTTATGCTAATTAATTATTTTTGCAAGTGATGGGAGAAGGGATTGGCCACTTCTCACTATTTCAAGTCTAATATAAATTAAAAATTAAGATTTTCCAAATGAGTTATTAACAATTTAACGAATTATTATTGTTTTCATTAAAATGATTAACATGAACATACCAAGTGGTGGTGGTGGTGGTGATTGTGAACACTATCCTAGCTTCAGTCCTGACCTGGGCAGTGGAGAAGCTGGGACGAGGCCCAGCTCCCATTGCTTGTCCCAGCTCCTGCCAATCTAGCAGTTTGAAAGCACTTAAAAATGCCAGTGATAGTGATGTATGGAAGTGAGAGCTGGACTATAAAGAATGCTGATCGCCGCAGAATTGATGCTTTTGAACTGTGGTGCTGGAGGAGAGTCTGGAGAGTCCCCTGGACTGCAAGGAGATCAAACCTATCCATCCTGGAAGAAATCAACCCCGAATGTTCACTGGAAGGACAGATTTTGAAGCTGAGGCTCCAGTACTTTGGCCACCTCATGAGGAGAGAGGGGTCCTTGGAAAAGTCCCTGATGTTTGGAAAGATGGAAGGCAAAAGGAAAAGAGGACGGCAGAGAATGAGATGGTTAGACGGTGTCATCGATGCAACCAATATGGATTTGACCAAACTCCAGGAGGCAGTGGAAGACAGGAAGGCCTGGCAAGCTCTGGTCCATGGGGTCAGGAAGAGTCGGACATGACTGAACGACTGAACAACAACAAAAATGCCAATACCACTTCAGTGGGAAGGTAATGGCATTCTGTGGGATTGCATGTGTAGTCACGTTGGCCGCATGACTAAAGAAATATGTCAATGGACAAACACCAGCTCTTCTGCTTAAAAACAGGAATTGGCACCAGCTCCTAGAGTCAAGAATGTCTGAATTTTACTTTACCTTTACATACATGTAGTATATTATATTACATACTTACAAGTAATTGAACCGAATAAAATAGAAGTGTAGCACCTAACGAGCTGCTCATGTGACATAAAATCACAACAACTTACAAGAAATGAAACACACGAGTCTTAGAATTATACCATCCAAGAAACCCAAATACAAGCACAACATCAAAAATACAAAGATTAACGAGTCAGAAGACAATTAATCCCAATCCGTGGAAGCACGCACACGTGCACACACAAACACACCCCAAACTGCACACAAGATTTAGCTGGTACTTCAGCCGGGTCTCCTATAAAGGGGTTTAGAGAAGGAGAACCATCTTGTCCTTTTCCTCAGGGAACAGCATCCCTGCTTTTAAAGGAACAGGGATATGGTATTTCTTGGATCTGAACACACAGGCCCTAAGAATATTAAATGTCATGAGAGGTATGATACAGATAATGGGAAAGTACCTATTTATCTGTCTGTCCTTCTGCCTATACTGTATATCTAACTACAATGTACAGTATTTGCTTTGAGGGAGGAGGGGTGAAAAAGGACCTCTTAATTTTTTGTTGTTACTCCAGGAAGCTCCAGCTCTGAGTGGCAGTTAATAAATATATGGGGAATAAAGGATGAATTTGCACAAGAGAGTCTATGTAATAGATGAAATATGCGTGGGTTCCCTAATTAAATAGTTGACTGCACACAAGCCTATTCTATTCGATTTAATTATAATCACTTCATGGAAAAGGAGGGAAATGTTAGCAATGTAATTTAGTTCAATAACCTGTTACATCTTGCATATCACTTGGTGTTACATGGCACTGTTATTTCTAAATTTGTATTTTCTGACTTATAAAGACTGCCAGAAACATGCATCTCTGTATAGAACTTCTCATCCTGTACAAAGGCTGTTCAAACCGATTTGAACGAAATAAATTATATTTAAGGATTTGGATGGTATGTACGCCCGAAGACAAGGTCAGTTTTTGGTGGTGCAAATTTTTGGTATGTTTTTGAAACACTTG
Organism: Phrynocephalus guinanensis; assembly: GCA_037367245.1. NCBI lineage: Eukaryota > Metazoa > Chordata > Lepidosauria > Squamata > Agamidae > Phrynocephalus > Phrynocephalus guinanensis. The sequence goes on from CM074733.1 coordinate 166,665,723, forward strand.
CTCATTTCTCCCCACAAACCATGGATCGCAAATTTACAAAGGTTCCCCAAACAAATCACAAACCTGTGGCCATCTGTTTTAAAAAAAGCAAAACCCGTCTGCCTCCCCATCCCAAGATGCTACCCCCCACCCCACCCTCTTCTCACGTCCCCCATTGCCTCCTTCCATTGCCCTGTTTCTGTTTCTTCCACCATGGCGGGTGCCATCTTAAGAGTCAGGCAGCTCTGCTGGCCAGTGACCTCTGTGCCCATCCTTGGGGTGGGGGGTGGGGATTTGTTGGCTGGTTGGTGGGTTGGTTTGTCCCATTGAAGTGTCCAGGAACAACAACAACAACAACAACAACAACAACAACAACAACAACACACACACACACACACACACACACACACACACACACACAGAGAGAGAGAGAGAGAGAGAGAGAGATTGAGATTCGAGCTCCGTGCCCATCTCTATTGATAAGTATGTCCCACATGTTTCTTGATATCTTCTAATTAATAATGAGAGATTGCTGTGGTTAGAAGACGGCTCTGCAAACAACGTTCCTTTCTCTTCCATCCCTTTTATGGGAGCTTTCTACCATGGGGAGGAGAATGTCATCTAAATAGATATCTGCTAAAACCAGGCATCGTGCCTTGCTCCAGCAGCAGGTTTTTTTAAAATTTTTTAGGCCAAAAGCAGCCACTAGAACTGCTTTTTTTACAACGGGTACTTCTGAGTAAACATTACAGAGGATTCTTCTGTACCTCAGCAAAGTTGGCTGGTTGCCATATGCCTAGTTGTAGAAATGCTAATGAAGAAGAAGAAGAAGAAGAAGAAGAAGAAGAAGAAGAAGAAGAAGAAGAAGAAGAAGAAAATAAGGAGTAACTGAGAACTAAAATATCACACTGTGAAATACAAAACATGTAGCTAGATCAAGTCCCTCTTCCCTTCTCTGAGGCATTTTTGAACACAGCAATAACAGTACCAATCAAGGGGACCAAATTCATTCAGACAAGGTACATTAGTTGTACCTCGACAATCCATTTCTGTCTGTTTTACAAACAGGCCATGATGAGGAAGGTATGTACTAGTCATTTTTCAGATGATGAATTTGTTACACCTTAAAAAGTTGTCCTGAGAGTGTGTCTGCAGTTTGCCAGGTGAATTTGCAGGTCTTTTGTTTGCCTAGCTTTGCTAATGTATTGAACCGTCTGGTACCAAATAGCTGAGAAAGAGGCCATTTGAGCTCCCATGCACTGTGCTCTAATTGGCATAGTCAGTTTCCCTGCCAGAATTATATAATTAGGAGCATGCAGGCAGGATCCAGAGCAAGACTGCAGGGTAAAAGTTTATTTTCCTCCTTTTCCAAGCCATTCTTGATCCTCTCTTTGCACAGAGGCTTAAAACCGCCCAAAATCAATTGGTGCTAATGAAGCAGCACCTGCATGGAGGTAAATTTAGAAATAAACAGGAAATATAGGGAAGACTTCTGCTCCTACCTTCACCTTATAACACCTACATGCACATACTCTGAAGTACAGTACAAACAAAGCTGAGACTCTGGTACACACTTCATATTTAGCATGGAGTATAGCCCTCCACATAAACTACTAAGTCTGGGATTATGTTTGTAACATTTATGGCTGCGCCTCAGATACTTGAGGGAAAGGTGTATGTACTGTACTGTAGCTAATGGGGCAAAGCCTACAGAATAAAAACTGGCTTTTTGTGTGCAGTTAACAAACTGTGGTGTCACAAATCTAGGCCTCTGCTAAGCTGTGCGGTGCCTGTGGGTAGCAGAGCTGCAGTCGTAGAGCTGTTAAATAAAGGTGAACTGACCTTTGAAAGACAACTCTGCTGTTGCTGCTGTAATCCTTGCTTCTCCTCCATCTAATCTGGGCTACCTGTTCTGATGAAGAGGAACTTCTGCTATGCCTTTGCAGTAGCACCATCTAATCCCTTACACTAAAATCCGCCATGATGCTTGTTTTGACTTCTGTCAACTTTGGGAGAGGAAACGTACGGTGGAGCACAGCAAAGCCATCAGCTATTGTGTCTTTGCTGAGGAAAAAGACACAGGTACACAAGTGGCTCCATTCCATGAAGAGCAATAATGTTCATTTAGCAGAGGTGGCTCTGTGTGTGTGTGTGTGTGTGGGTGGGTGTGGGTATGTTGTGTCGTTACAGTCGTGACCGACTCTTCGTGACCCCATGTCCATGAAGTCTTTCTTGGCAGGAATACTGGAGTGGCTTGCCAGCTTCTACTCCAGGCGCCTACAGCACCTGGTATTCCCTGGTGGTCTCCCATCCAAGTACTAGCCAGGGATGACCCTGCTGAGCTTCTGAGATCAGGCAAGATCAGATGTGCTGAGGGCATCTAGGCAACTGGCAATTACTGTAGCTCAAGAGAAATTACATAAGGGTGGGCACCAGAGGCTTCAAAGCTTAGGAAAGATACTGTACTTCATCAACTAGAACTCCAAAACTTTCCTCCCAGATATTCCTGTTCTTTTAATATTAAGTTCGATTGTTGATATTTGTCAGTTTGATTGTTTGGTTGTGTTTATATGGCTATTGATTAATGTGTTAGTGCAGTTTTACTCTGTTTAAAACAGCCATATGAGCGGTATACAGATGGGCGGTATAACAGATGGGTGGTATACAGATAGGTTGAATGTTTGAATGAATGAAAATTGCTACCAGCCAAAATTTTCCAGCCATAGTGCTGAATAAGATTAGCGACAAGTAGGGTTATTGTACTCCAATTCTCCAAATCTGAGCAGCTTAATTTGCATAACATACAAAATTAATATGAGGCAATCTCACTTTTATTAATATACAAAACTTAGAATGGACCAAATGGGCCCTGGAATTCATCTCTAAAAGCTAGACAGAACACATTTGACTGGGTAATACGACAACCTTAATTCTAGGAAGAACTCTTCTTCTTCTTCTTCTTCTTCTTCTTCTTCTTCTTCTTCTTCTTCTTCTTCTTCTTCTTCTTCTTCTTCTTCTTCTTCTTCTTTACTAACCTCAGTACTAGTAGTCTGCTTTCAGAACAACTGAAAACTTTGGTTATAGAAAACCTTATACAACTTTGGTCCAAGTGAAGAGCTCTGTGTTCCAAGATGATTTTGCCTGGAAGATTTGAGATCTTCAGATGAAAATCTCTTCCACTTCCTCTTACTTTTACTCTCCTTCCCGGTATGTTTGATGAAAACACAACATAGGGTTTCAGAAGAGAGTCCTTTGGGGAAATAACCCTGGCTCAATCCCTCTTCTTTTCTAGTTTGCCTTTAAATTGATTTCAATTCAGTTGTTAATTATGAAAATTGGTTCCCATGTCTTTTAATATTAAAGCCTAATTGTGCTTCCAGTTGCATTTCTTTCTTAAGCATATGGTGAGCTACCTTTAGCCCCAGCTTTGAAAGAAAGGTGGACTATAATAAATTCAGTTAATAGGAAGAAGAAAAGTTCTTTTCCTTAACTGTGGCCTCTGAGACCTGTGGGAAGTCTGAAGGAGATTTCCAACTGGGCCCACAGACCTTCAGCACAAAATTAGAAGAGGAGGTGAGACAAGTGTTTGTGGTAGACAGAAAACCACTACCCACCCTTTCTTTGTATTTTAGAATCACAGAATGGTAGAGCTGTAAAAGATGCTGAGAGTCACTGGGTCCAACTCGCTACTGAAGCAGGGAATCCAAAGGAAGCCATCTAATGTCTATCTAAAATCCACCTCCTTCTCAGGTATTTCATTCTGTCATTGAATTACTCTTAGGGGTCATTTGAGCCAGAAAGTTCATCTTAATATTAAGATTGTAGATTAAATTAGTTGAGATCCTAACCTATCCATCATCCTCCATGGGGCAGCCTGTCAGAAGAGGGGTATTGTGTCACGTTTCTTTGCCAAGGATTGCATTAACGTAATTTTGTCTTTTAATGCTTTGTGTTTATAGACTTTGTTAATGTAATGTTGTCTGTTAATGCTGTAAGATGTCCCTCAGTTCCCTGCTCTCAATACTTGAATATGTCTTAATTGTACTGTACTGTACTGTAGGACCCCCGTATCCACTGATTCATTATCCACTGATTCAGTTATCCATGGTCGGCAGAGGAAAAAATAAATAAATAATTCAGCAGCCACAAAGCAAGCTACCATCACAAACAGCAGCTGTAAAGCAAGTTACTGTTGTAAAACAGCGGCTGTAAAGCAAGTCACTATCACAAAACAGCAGTTAGGGAACATTTTAGTGTTCTTCATTATCCACATTTTTCATTATCCACAGGAAGGCTTGGACCCAATCCCCAGCGGATACTGGGGTCCTACTCTATATTGTCCCTCATTACTGTAAGCCGCCTTGAGTCCTTTTTCAAGGAGAAAGGCGGGGTAAGAATACTCTAAAATAAAAATAAAATAATAAAATATCTTGCTAGACCTCCTCTAGGCACATTTTAATGTTTGATTTCTTACATCGCAAGCACATGAGACATTTGCCTTGTTTGGCACACTGAGGCAGAAATAGGTATTTATGCTTATCTGAGTGGGAGTGGGAGCCAATAAAAATAGCATACAGGAGGCAACATCTGGAACTTGAGAGCAACACATGTATTTATTATTCTGAGTAAAACAAATGTGGCACATAAGCAATTTGAGACTCAATAGTTAGCACTCTGTTTTCATCAATATAGATGCCTGATGGAAGTTCAAAGATTGTTGTTACTTATTTGTCTTACTCACGATGGTAAATGGATATCACAACTAGTGAATGTGTCCATGTAGGGGAAATCAATGGCAGGTTTCTTCCTCTTTATATGCACTCAAAGCCACTTCTTTGGGAAGCCTTTCGCAAACAAACATTTGGCATAAAATATTGAATGATAAGCGGCATTACTGGAAGGAGTATATAGGGTTGAAAGTTTATTTGAGCCCAGTAGTAGGATTAGGGTGTTTTAAAGTATTTTTGGGATATATTTCTAAAGAGTTAATTCAGAAAACAAAATTAATAAATGGATTTAATCTGTATATGTCTGGTCAAATATTAGTCCCAGTAAGGTAGCTCAGTGACACTTAAGTGTACAAAAGGTTGCACACTTGTTCCTATTTTAAAGACATGCACATCAGAGTTATTAGGGGACACCATAACTAAACACTATTAAAATTTGTTTCTGGGAGAGTCAACATAAAGTTATGTTGTATAAAAGTAAGGTTGCAATCGTTAGCGACTCATGGCAGGGGCAAGACGTGCCCTCCCCTGAAATTTTGTGATGTACACTACTGCATTCTTGTATACCAATACCCAACTACCCTTAATAATCTCAGTTTACTTGCCTGGAAGAGATTTCCATTGAATCTTGGTGAATGATCACCATCCTAGTGTCAGAGTATAATTATCTCTGGCTTCCATTCACCTATTTCTTAATGATCTCATTGACTTCCTTGTGGTCATGTATGATTAGGCTGGGAGTGACAAAAGCGAACAAGAACTATGGTGCTGATTTCCTTCAGAGTATATTGGAAGCATTAACAAGATTTCTCAGATTCTTTGTTTGGGTAGAAAAACAAACTGGATGGTTTCTATTTTAATCCAAGGTGAGAGCAAGGCCATACCTTCTTAGAACACCATATCTATCTATGTGCTAGTTAGGAAATTTGCATCATGTGTTGATAATAAGCTCAAGACTAAACCCCTCTTTGTGGCTCCTTTGTCCATCTACATGGAATTCTGGTCCATGTGGGTTTCATATATAATGCCATATCACCCTAACCACATTTGCTCTTGTCTGACTTTGGAAACTAACACTGATTGGACCTCATTACCACTTGAATAACTATAGACCCGTCACCAACTTTCCTCTTTATGGGCAAGGTGGTTGGCAGACGGTGGCAGAGCAACTATAGATGTTCTTGGAGGAGACAAACTGCCTCGATCATCATCATCATCATCATCATCATCATCATCATCATCATCATCATCATCATCATCTATTTATTTATTTATTTATTTATTTATGGTCAATGACCTTTTTTTTACCAGCAAGAGGACAAAATTGATATGAAATACAAATTAAATAAATACAATTATGTAAGAATAATAAAATACCGTAAGCCATCAGGTGTGGGTCATATAAAAATACAATTCCGTAAAACTGTCAACAAGGTACAGGATTTGAGCAACTGAGTGCAGTGCAAATAAAGTTCAAACTCTCACCCACCATACTAATACTCCTAACAAGGGCATTATGTTAAGACGGTAGGACAGGGGCTGATTGGGTTTACAGTGGATGTTGCCAAGGATGCATTATGGCATTGAAGCCGCACCAGAAGTACAAGATGCCTACTAATTCATTCCTAATAATTCCTAATTTCCTTTGTGAGTTGGTTATCTCATGGATTAACTCCTGTAATGCAGTCTGTGCAGGGCTACCCTTGAAGCTAACTCAGGGACCATAGCAGGTGCAGTATGCAGTGGCCAGGTTGATTATTGGAGTAAGGAAATTTCATCCCATGTGCCCAGTCCAGGTTCAGTTTCACTCGCTATCCTGTGCCATCCAGCAGTTGCCCCACCTGCAGCCTCATTTAGGTCTTAAACAGCACTGGGGAGATAGTCAAGGAATGACTGGATAGGAAAGGGCCCATGGTGTAGAGGCATCTTTCCCAAACTGCACCTCTGGACATGGCTATCAAGGAAGGACTGTAACCAGCAAACTGCTGAACCTCTGATTCAGCCTGTCCAGGAGAATTCGAAGGCTGATGGTATCAAAGCCCTCTGAGAGATTCAGGAGGATCCAAGAGTCAAAGCTCCCCTGTCAGCATCCTTTAGAAAACCATCATGCAGTGTGACCAGTGCCATCTCAGTCCCATGTCATGGCCTGAACCCCAGCAGAGAAATAAGCCTGGTAGATGGTATGGTACCTGTCAGATGACAGTAAGAAAAGGTGGTCTATCTCAGTGCAAATGAAAACAGGTTTCTTTTTGTAATTTGTCCGTCTAAATGGCAGAGACAACATGTCTTCAAAGACAAATCAGTCACAAAAATGGATGTCAATACAGTACTTAAAATGACATTTAAAATGTATGGGTCATTCATAGTAAATATCTATCTATCTATCTATCTATCTATCTATCTATCTATCTATCTATCTATCTAATTTGCATTACAAATTCTTGCCTTTAAACCACGATGTAACCTAGTACATCATAATCAATATTAATAATTATCTGAAACACAGAACATATATTTATTTCTTATTAGTTCATCTCCTTGCACTGAAAAGAATAAGGAGTTAGTAACAATGGATGATGACGAGACCCTAAATTATAATCACATAATGAACTGCAACCCTGCCAGGAGGAATAAAGAGAAAATACTTAATGGATTTCAGGAGTTGTAGATGGAATGTACAGTAAGAAAATGCAGCAAACAGAATAAAGAACTAGTGTCCTGCTTTGGATCAGAGCACGAAAAGTGTGGATTTTGAGGCAACTTCATCCTCAATGAATGAAGAACAATCTGCACAAATATGGCTGGTGGGCTTCTTGTGCAGAAAGTTCTGCTTCTTGGCTGTTCAGGAGAAAGAACAAATTGTGTGTGATGTCATTGTCCCCTTTCTACCAATATCATTTAATCAATACCATTTTCCAAAAACACTCCTGTACATTCTCTTGTTCTTCCAGACACAGTCCTCTTCCTCTGCACGTTGGTGATGGCAGCCTTAGATGAGGCCAGTGCAGAGACAAAACGGGTTAACTTAGGCCAGTGGTTCTCAACCTTCCTAATGCCGAGACCCTTTAATACAGTTCCTTCTCCTGTGGTGGTGACCCCTTGCCCTGCTTGGAAGAGGCCGCAAGCCCCCCTTGGCAGGCCACTGCCGCAGGTGCCATAGAGAACTTTCCTCTACAGGCACCCTCAGCCAATCACAGCAGCCGGTGCCATTGACTGACGTCCCCTCCAACCTATCAAGCTGTCCCCCTTCCTCCCCCCCCCTCCAAGAACCAAGCCGTTTGAGTCTTTTTCTTCACTGGCTCATGGCGACCCCTGTGAAATGGCCATTCGACCCCCAAAGGGGTCCCGACCCCCAGGTTGGGAACTACTGCCTTAGGCAGTTAGATTACAGGTCCATTGGGTTTTTGCAGCTGGCCAGTTACTGAAGTAGGAGATTGATATCAACAGGGTACTCTTTCTGATCTGTTGCTAAATAAAAACCTTTATTAGGGCTGTTTCCTTTAATTTCTGTATTCGGGTTTTTTAAATTGTGATTTTTAAAATTCCGGTTCTGCTTGCAATACTTCACCTCTTAGAGCAGTGGTGGCGAACCTTCGGCACTCCAGGTGTTTTGGACTACAACTCTCACAGTCCTTTGGCATTGGCAACAGAGGCTTGGAATTCTGGGAGTTGTGGTTCAAAACATCTGGAGTGCCGAAGGTTCACCACCACTGTCCTAGACTGTAATTTGTATGTGCTTGGCTCCCCTTGTAATTCATAGTACTGTACTATGAGCATTGTTTCAGGGGGAAAGGTGGGATATAAATAGGATCAATCAATTGATCAGTGTCACTCATCCCATGTTGCCACTTGCCAGCCTTACTGTGGAGATGACCCTGGCTGGTATGAAATCTATAAGTCTACCGTGTGATCTAGTACTGAGCTATTCACCACCTCACCTCCCCCCCCCCCAAAAAAAACACTGAAAGTTCTCATGAAGATGGGGGAATGATAGGAAGGGAATCTTTTGAAGTTCTTAAAACCCAGAGAGACTCAAGCAAAGGAGATACTTATACAGTAGTCCTAGGGATAGTATCAGAAAAAGAATTTCGAAGACAAAAATGCGGTTCTCATGCAGAAGTACTTTATTAACATAAAACTGATCAGATTGCAATTTGAGGAGCGGAGCGACAGAGCCCAAGTGTCTCATGCATGGCTAAGAAGCATATCTTGATATGACTTTTATAAGCCAAATACAGTACAATATTGTTTGGACCCTTGGTTCATCCCTGGTCCAGCCCATAGACCTTCTTGCACAAGGGGTTTTCCACCCCTTTGTGGGGGTAAAAGGATGTTGTCATATTATTGCCCCTTTCTTTCTTTCTTTCTTTCTTTCTTTCTTTCTTTCTTTCTTTCTTTCTTTCTTTCTTTCTTTCTTTCTTTCTTTCTTACTTACTTACTTACTTACTTGCCAATGATCGTACTAAGGTCAATCAGGGTCTGCTTTCATGAACCAATATTTTAATCCAGAGACAAACCATGCAGCTCTTCTTTTCACATTCTTGTAATTGTGAGATTCCACACGAATGAGACTCTATAGGTTATATAAAGAAAAAGGACTGTTAGCCAGTGAAGCTGGCATAACAAGGAATATTTGTTCTCTGTATAAGTGGCTCAGCTTTGCCCACAACTTCTTGGGCTTGTAGAACATTCTGAACACTCCATGTAGAATAGACTGCAATGCTCTAAGTGGGATTTAACTAAGTCGCTGTGGCTAGATTAGACATCTCAAGGAACGGCCATAGCTGGTGTACCAGATGTGACTGTGCAAAGAGATTCCTGGCCTGTTGAAACATGGGCATCTAAGCTCAGAGAAGAGGTCTGACCAAGCTGTGGACCTCAGTACTAAATGGGAGTGTCATGCGCCTTACGACTTAGTAGGACAGTCTCTGCTTAGTCTGGATTAATTTTTAAAATGTTGGCTGCAACTGGTCCATTACTGAGACCAGTCACCGATTTAGACCTATAGATGTAAAGTTCCTGGAAATTTTGGGGAAAATGAGCCCCCCCCAACTCAATTTTTCAATTTTTTGCCAACATATTTATAGCTTCTAAATTTCTGTAAATTTCTCTTTAGACATAGACTGATTTGGATGGAAAGAAGGGTTACAGTGCAATATTATCAGCATGTTGATAATATTGGGCCCCCAGACTCCAAACCACTTCTAGTTGTTTCATGTACATATATAAGAAATAGCATGTTGAACGGTGCAGTAATCCCACAGAGCAATGGCCAGAGTGTCAAGAGTAAATTCTCCAGTAATAATTTCTTAGCTTGTTCCTCCAAGAACGACAGATGTCATTGCAAAACAGTGCACCCCAGTCCCATCCCGTAGACCTATTCCAGAAGAATATCAGAATTGATGGCATGGATCATATCAAGAGATCCAGCCAACCCATAAATAAAACTAAAAAATAATCAACAGGTACCTACTGCTTTTGGCATTCTGGCAAAGATAACCTACCACAGTAACTAAAGATACTTCTGTCCTATAGCCAAACCTGGAGCCATAGTGAAATGCACTTAGGGTACACCTAGAGAAGGAAGCTGTCCAAGGTATATCAAGCTGCCTGGGACAGCACTTAGATTGATTTTTTTCATCCACACCCTGTCTTTAACTTTATCAATGGTGATTTTGGAGCAAGAGATCAGATATACCTCAAATCACTACAATTTTACCTTTCTTCTGTCACCGCCTTTCCACCTTCTTCCGCTCCATCCCGTCCTTCCGTCCTGTTGGCATTCCTTTACAGCAAATGTTTTCACCTTTTCCAGCAAGATCAAAAGGTACTAACCTGGGGTGCCATCTCTGCCCCTCCCCCGCCCCAAACAACAGAGAGATTATTTGGCTTCTCATAGGCAAGCCCGAGAATGTACAAGGCAGCTGTAAGAATGGATATTAAAAAAGGGTGCTGCTTGCCGACAAGGAAAGAGGAAGGCAGCTACAAGCTGAATCCTTTCTTTTCGCCACCACTGCTACAGCTACACCGTAGCTTTTCTCTCTGTCTCCTCATTCTTACTTCCCTCTCTCACTTCCATTCCTGGCCCCCTGCTTTTCTTCTACAGGAGAGGAGAGCAGCCTCGCAGGGAAAAGGGAGTTATTGGGGTAGACGGACAGTTTGCCTTTCTCTTTTGCAAAGACAAAGCTTGGGGTGGGGTGGTGCATCCAGTGCCTGTAATCTGCATACACTGTTGAGAATTGGTAAAATTATTTGACATGGCGCTGCATTTGATCATGTCCTTGTTAAATTGCCTTTTAGAGCGGCCTTTGGCGACCATCAGTCTGTGTAGGTTTTTTTTCCTCTTCCTTTGAGATATACTTGCTGCCATCTTTGCTGCTTTTTATTTCTTTTTTTTAATTTTGATATTGATGTTACTGTAACATTATATTATTGTGAACCGCCCGGAGTTCCATTGGAAGACGTGTGGTATAGAAATAAATAGATAGATAGATAGATAGATAGATAGATAGATAGATAGATAGATAGATAGATAGATAGATAGATAGATAGATAGATAGATAGATAGATAGATAGATAAGAACATAAGAACATAAGAAGAGCCATGCTGGATCAGGCCAAAAGCCCATCTAGTCCAGCTTCCTGTATCTCACAGTGGCCCCACCAGATGCTTTTGGAAGCGCATGAGACTAGATATCTGTCTCCTGATACCACTCCCCTGCATCTGGCCCTTGAAGTACCCTGGTTTTAAGCCTGGAGATTACACATCTCCATCATGGTTTGTAACCTGTGATGGACTTTTCCTCCAGGAATCTGTCCAATCCCCTTTTGAAGGCATCCAAGCCAGATGCCATCACCACATCCTGTGGCAGGGAGTTCCATAGACTAACAACGCGCTGGGTGAAAAAATATTTTCTTTTGTCTGTTCTTACTCTCCCAGCCCTCAATTTGAGTGCATGTCCCCTAGTTCTGGTATTTTGTGAGAGGGAAAAGAGCTTCCCTCTATCCACTTTACTCGTGCCCTGCATTATTTTGTACGTCTCAATCATATCCCCCCTCAGGCGCCTTTTTTCCAGACTAAAGAGCCCCAAATGTTTTAGCCTTTCCTCATAAGGAAGGTGCCCCAGCCCAGTAATCATTTTAGTCGCTCTCTTCTGCACCTTTTCCAGTTCCACTATGTCTTTCTTGAGATGCGGTGACCAGAATTGTACACAATACTCCAGATGCGGCCTTACTATTGTTTTGTATAATGGCATTATAATGTTGGCTGTTTTATTTTCAATCCCCTTTTTGATAATCCCTAGCATGGAATTGGCCTTCTTCACCACTGCCACACATTGGGTAGACACCTTCATGGAGCTGTCCACCAACACACCAAGATCTCTTTCCTGATCTGTCACGGATAACTCAGAGCCCATGAGTTGATAGATAAAGTTTTGATTTTTCGCCCCAATATGCATTACTTTGCATTTGGCTACATTAAAACACATTTGCCATTTCGTAGCCTATTCTCCCAGTTTGGAGAGATCCTTCTGGAGCTCTTCACAATCTTCTCTGGTTTTTACCACACGGAAAAGTTTTGTGTCATCTGCAAACTTGGCCACCTCACTGCTTATCCCTGTCTCCAGGGATAATATGAACATTTATGAACAGATTGAAAAGCACCGGTCCCAGGACAGAGCCCTGGGGCACACCGCTTTTCACCTCTCTCCATTGTGAAAATTTCCCATTGACACCTACTCTTTGTTTCCTGGATCTCAACCAGCTCTCAATCCATAAGAGGACCTGCCCTCTTATCCCCCGACTGTGCAATTTTCTCAGCAGCCTCTGGTGAGGGACTGTGTCAAAGGCCTTTTGAAAATCCAGATAGACTATATCCACTGGTTCACCCAAATCTACATGCCTGCTGACCTTTTCAAAAAATTCTACAAGATTTGTCAGACAAGACTTACCCTTGCAGAAGCCATGCTGATTTTCTCTCAGCAAAGTTTGTTCTTCTATGTGTTTTAAGATTTTCTCTTGGATGAGGCTTTCCACCATCTTCCCTGGGACAGATGTAAGGCTAACTGGCCTGTAGTTTCCCGGGTCCCCCCTCCTTCCTTTTTTAAAAATTGGTGTGACATCTGCTATCCTCCAGTCCCCCGGCACTGTGGCCGTTTTAAGAGACAAGTTGCATATTACCGTTAAGAGATCTGCAATTTCATTTCTCAGTTCCCTAATAACCCTTGGGTGGATGCCATCTGGGCCCGGGGACTTGTTAATCTTCAATTTATCAATTAGTCCTAAAACATCTTCTCTTTTAACCTGTATTTGATTTAATTCTTTAGTCAAGAGGGGCCGTTCAGGCAGCGGAATCTGCTCAAGGTCTTCTGTCGTGAAGACAGATGCAAAGAACTCATTTAATTTCTCTGCAATTTCCAAGTCCTCCTTAATCTCCCCTTTTCCTCCCTCACCATCCAGAGGGCCAACTGGTTCTCTGGCAGGTTTTCTACTTCTAACATATTTAAAGAAGCTTTTATTATTACCCTTTATATTGCTAGCCATGCGTTCCTCAAAATCTTTCTTTGCCTCTCTTATCATCTTCTTACATTTCTTTTGCCAGAGTTTGTGTTCCTTTTTATTTTCCTCATTTGGGGAGGATTTCCATTTACAGAAAGACCTCTCCTTGCGCTTTAGAGCCTCTCTAACTCCACTCGTTAACCATGCTGGTGCCCTCTTGGACTTAAATGAGCTCTTCTTTCTTTGTGGTATGCCCTTGTGCTGGGCCTCTGTTACCGTTGTTTTAAACAGGTTCCATGCACTCTGAAGAGATTGGATTCTTCCAACCTTCCCCTTCAATTTCTTTCTAACGAGTTTCCTCATCTGAGGGAAGTTTGCCCTTCGAAAATCAAGGATTTTTATGTCTGATTTGCTTGACACTCTTCCTCCAACATGCATGGCAAAGGAGATTGCAGCATGGTCACTGTTCCCCAGAGGCTCAGTGACATTCACATCCCTGACCAGATCCTGAGTATCAGACAGTATTAGATCCAGAGTTGCCTGTTCTCGGGTGGGCTCCATGACAAGTTGCTCTAAGGCACAGTCATTCAGCAAGTCGAGAAACCCAGTTTCTCTTTCTTGCCCGGAGCTCGCATTGGCCCAGTCGATGTGGGGATAATTGAAGTCCCCCACGATTACTATCCTGTGCTTTTGAGACATCTCCATGATTTGTCTTCTCATTTCAAGGTCCCCCTCAAGTTTTTGATCTGGTGGGCGATAGCATACCCCAACTATCACATCACTCCTTGGACCTGGTAGTTTAACTCACAGTGATTCTGTGGTGGAGTCAGACCCTCTGTCAATCTCCATTCTCCTGGATTTTACCCCTTCTTTAACGTAGATGGCCACTCCCCCTCCAACCCGCCCCTCTCTATCCCTTCTATAGAGTTTATAGCCTGGGATTGCTGTATCCCACTGGTTCTCTGCATTCCACCAGGTTTCTGTTATGGCTATTATATCAATGTTATCCCTAGCTGCCAAATGTTCGAGTTCTCCCATTTTTGGTCGGAGGCTTCGAGCATTGGCGTAGAAGCACCTGTACAGTGGGTTCTGCAACAACAGCTGATGCTTTGTTCTTTTCCCCCCACAGCTATTATTTTCAGTAGATGAACAATCACATTCCATTATTCTCCCAGTACTAATACCTGCTATGTCATCTCTATGTGATTCTCTACCCTTTCCAACCTCATTCCCTGTGGATGAGGTGTTCCGAACCGGATGCCACACAGCTCCTGTCGGCTTTCCCCCAGTTATCAGTTTAAAAGCTGCTCTGCTGCCTTTTTGAGGTTGAGTGCCAGCAATCTGGTCCCATCATGATTCAAGTGCAACCCATCCCTCCTGAACAGGTTTGGCTTGTCCCAAAATGTTCTCCAGTTCCTGACAAATCTAAAGCCCTCTTCTCGACACCATCGCCTCATCCACGCATTGAGGCTTCTGAGCTCTGCCTGCCTGGCGGGTCCTGCACGAGGAACAGGTAGCACTTCTGAAAATGCTACCTTGGAAGTCCTGGACTTCAATCTTCTTCCTAACAACCTGAACTTGGCTTCCAATACTGACTGCTTGGCCTTCCCGACATCATTGGTATCAACATGTACCATGACCACTGGCTCCTTCCCGGTTCTCTCTAATAGATAGATAGATAGATAGATAGATAGATAGATAGATAGATAGATAGATAGATAGATAGATAGAAAACACAGGAGTTCTCTATGTTTCAGTTCTGAGATTTTCACCATTGAAACTCCTGCCATGGGTGAAACAACAGCAAGCAGTGTTATAACCTTGCTCCCCAAAAATATATTGGACCATTTGTCACGATGCTCTCCCAAGGGCTGTCTAAATTCTGCTCTACCGGCCACATTGTTTTTGGCATCTGCTACCCAGCAGAGAACTATGGGACTAATTATTTAAGAAATGTTTAGTTTCTTAGTGCTTCAGTCTGAATGGCTCACATGGAAGTGGGGCCTTTTGCCCTGTTCGAGTGAAGAAAGAACGGGCACCCTGCCAATGATGATTATTGCTCCCATCGCCCTGGAAAGCTGAACGTTCTTTCATGCATTGCTCCACTGTAATTTTTACCATGCTGTCAAGAGAGGAAATAATCAAACCCTCCCCGCTTAACTCTCATTTGCCTGGTAGAGAAAACAATTTTTATGCATTTACTATTTACATAATAAGACCCCTTCTGTTACGGAATTGGTTTCAAGGATTTTTATGTTACAATAAGGGCCAAGACTCAATTAATGCAAACCTCATTTATTTTACTGCTTTAATCAGGAGCGGCTTGGCCTGCCACTATGTACGTAGTGTGTGTGTGGGTGTCTTTCTAAAATTTCTGTTTTTCTCTACTGGAAGTAGCAAACATTGATGCTGAAAAGTCGAGATGGGCAAGCATCAAGAGGGCACCTGGTCAGCCCAATTCGAACAAGCATGTTGTCTGTAATCTCATGCAGCAGCTGGAATTGATCTCATGGCTCATGACCAGCAGATGCTCCCAAGACTGCTTCAGAACTTATGGAGTCTAGATTTGTGCGAATGCAAACAATTTTGCTTGGAAAGCGCATTGTAAAAATCATTATAGAGCCCCTCCAAGGACCATGCTAGGACCAACACCAGTTGTAAAAGCTCTGTGGGAGCGAATCACTAAATAGCACTAGAGAAATAAGATTTCTTTGCAAGCACAATGTGGTAATCAGGATAATATTATCTCACTTGTGTTCTATACCATCTGTTCTCTAGCTAACCTCCTATCCGTTCTGTTGTCTGAAGTCCTCAGAAAATGTGGGAGCCTCTTGAAGTGTTTTTGGCACGACCTGCTTTCCGTTTCCCTAGAAATTTACATGTACAGTAATAGCCTGGTTTAAGAGTAACATGGTTTAAGAATGTTTTGAAAGACAAGCAAACATTTCTTCTAAATTTTGCCTTGATTAACAAGCACTGTCTTGTAATACACATAACTGGAGCAGATCACATGTTCGCAAGTGAGGAAATGGTGGCTCTCTCCCCTCCGCCGCTGGATTGTGGGTGATTGTCCGGAATGTTCCTTCTCTGACTGCCTCCAAAGCAGAGAGGGGAGGGGGGAAGGAAAGTTTTCTTTGAACCAGCCAGAAACCTTTTCAAAGGGAAGTGCAGGTTAGGGGTTTGTTTTATTTTACTTAATTTTTTTAAATTTGTTTTCAACATCCTTTCTTTCCCCCCAGACCATTTCTAGTCATGAGGCAGCTAGCCAAGTGTGTATAGGGCTACAAACTGCATTTTATTATTGTCACATTAAAATCACAGAGTAAAATCTAGTGGTTAGTCCCAGACAGACTAGATTCTGCAGTCAGGTACTTAAACCATGGCATAGATGTGGACTTCTAGCCAACTTCTTTCCTGAGTTTTGGCATTTTGTGTGTACAGTATGTGGTCTATTGGGCTCCAGAACAAACCATCTGAATTTATACTATTTCTTATGGAGAAAATTGCATTGATATAAGAGTGTTTTAGTTTACAAGCATGTTTCCGGAACGGATTATGCTTGTAAACCAAGGCATTACTGTATTCATTTGTAAATGATCTTCTGATAACCTGAATCCACATGGTAAATCCGGCTCAAGTAGATGTGCTGAATAAATGTGCTGAATAAATGTCAGCGAGGCACTCTCCAAGCTATATGCCATCATTTCTAAGCAGCAGCAAATCCATCCACAGGGTGATTTTGTCGTGGCTGGGGACCAATCAAGCCTGTCTAAGAACTGTTTTCCCTAAGTATGAACAGTACGTGAAACTCCCCACCAGAGGAAAGAACATATTGGATCGTGTGTACTCCAATCTGAAACAGGCATACAGGGCAATCCCTCTTCCCCATCTGGGCACATCTGATCATTCTTCACTTCTATGCCTGAAGTACATCCCTCTCAGGAAAAGAACCCAGCCAGTTATTAAAATGGTTAAAATATGGCCAGAGGGTGCTCTTAGTCAGCTCCAGGACTGTTTTGAAACAACTGATTGGAGTGTATTTGAAGACCAAGACCTACATGGATACACTGATGCTGTACTTTCTTATATCAAAGTGTGTACTGACAATGTAACATCGGATAAATGCATCAGAGTCTATGGGAATTTTAAACCCTGGATGACTGCTGAGGTAAGGTCACTCCTGAGAGCCCGGAACACTGCCTTCAAGGCAGGGGACATGGATACATATAGAGAGGCTAGGGCTAATCTTAGAAGAGGTACAAAGGCAGCAAAACAAAAATATAAACATAAGGTGGAGAACTACTTAGCTGATAACAACACAAAGGGAGTGTGGCAAGGACTGCAGCATTTAACCAACTATAAGGGCAAGATGAGGGACATGGCGGAGGCTGATGCCTCACTGGCAGAGGAGCTGAATATCTTCTTTGCTTGCTATGAGGTTAAAAGACCAGGCCCCATAGTACCTGCTTGCCAATCTTCAAATTCCCTGCCACTCATTGTATATGAACATCAGGTGAGAGCTGCATTGAGGGCTGTGAATCCCAGTAAAGCTGCAGGCCCAGACGGGGTCCTGGGGATAGTGGTAAAAAATTTGTGCTGATCAGTTAGCAGGGGTCCTGACAAGAATTTTTAACATCTCCCTGCAAACGGCTTGTGTTCCATCATGTTTGAAAGCAGCTACCATTGTCCCAGTCCCAAAGAAAACATCAGTTAATTGCCTAAATGACTACAGACCTATTGCATTAACGTCTGTAGTGATGAAATGCTTTGAAAGATTGGTTCTCCAATACCTTAAAACATGTTTTCCACCAGACTTTGACAAACATCAGTTTGCCTGTAGGAGAAATAGATCAACAGATGATGCCATAGCTACTGCCTTACACCTTGCAGTGAGTCATCTGGAGAAACCTGGAAATTATGTTAGGATGCTTTTCATTGATTACAGTTCAGCTTTTAACACCATCCTACCAAGCATTCTTATTAAAAAGCTGGCTGATTTGGACCTTTCTTCTACCATCTGTGATTGGATCAAGGACTTTCTAAGGGACTGCTTACAAACAGGGAGGGTTGGGCCTTTTACATCTACTTCCCTGAAGCTTAGCACCGGCTCCCCACAGGGCTGTGTGCTTAGTCCCTTCCTGTATTCACTGTACACATATGACTGTGTATCATCTGATCCATCTACTGTGATTATTAAGTTCACAGACAATACCACCATAATGGGTCTTATTACAGGGGGAGATGAATCAGCGTACAGGAATGAGGTCCAAAAATTATCCACATGGTACCTAGAAAACAACTTGCATTTAAATATTACCAAGACAAAGGAGATGGTGCTGGACTTCCGGAGGAAGAGAGAGGAACCAGCCCCATTGTACATCCAGGGGGGCTGTGTGGAGAGAGTCTCTTCCTTTAAATTTCTGGGAGTTTACCTCAGTGAAGACCTCTCCTGGGGAATCAATACAACCAAAGTACTCAGGAAAGCCCAGCAGATACTGCATTTCCTCAGGGTCTTGCGTAAGAACAAAGTGAAGCAACAACTGATGATCTCCTTTTAACGGTCCACAATTGAAAGCATCCTCACATATTGCATTACCGTTTGGTATGCTGGATTGACAGCTGCTGACAGGAAGACACTACAGAAGGTGGTAAGCACAGCTCAGTATATCACGGGCTGTCCCATGAGTGCACTGGACGACATTGCTAGGGATCATTGCCTCAGGAGGGTTGGAAAAATTCTTAAGGATGACTCACACCCCAGTCAGCACCTCTTTTCCTTGTTACCATCAGGCAGAAGATATCTTAGTATAGCCTGCTGTACCAACAGACTGAAGAACAGTTTTCATCCATGGGCTGTCAGACTGCTGAATGGGAAATAATCCCACGACAAGTATAGAAGAACTGACCTGTGGGCTGGCGCATTAAGTACACAGGGTGCAATAAGACTGAGTGGTTGCCAGTGGGATGGTGGTGGGGGTGGGCAAGGGAGACTCAGCCAATTGCATTGTGCACATGTTGTACATTGACAATAAAGGTATTATTATTATTATTATATAAGCGTCTGCTTGTGATTCTGCAACTGATTCGGTAGGTCTCCTTGTGGGGACTTCCCACTGGATTTAGGCCTGTATTTTATTTTGATTTTTCTGTCTCGGGATGCATTTAGTCAAGGAGGCTGTCCTAGGTCAGTTTGGGTGGATGCAGAGCACAAACAAACAAACCAACAAAACTGGCCCCTGCTGGATGCACACAAAAAAGGGAGGAAATCGGGCTCACTCTTGAAGCAATCAATGGAAAAATACATCTACTTTGTGTCAACTCGGGCGCAAACTATGAGTAAATTGCAGCATAGCTGCACCCTTGCCTTGCTTTGTTAACTGCCATGGAAACATGCTTAAGAGTGACGTGCAACTCTTTTGAATTAAATAAATCATTCTTTCCTGAAAACACTGGCAGACTATGCTGCTGCCTGAACACTTTGCGATTATATCAATAGATGCACCAGTTATGACAACTTACATTGTTTTATCTGCTGACTTATCTGCTGACCTTCTTCCTCTGTGTTGCTATAGCAGGCAATATAATTATGTAATTGACCAAGAGCGCTCTAAAATATTGTGCTTCACAAAAAAATAGTTAAGGTTTTTATGGCTTGTTTATTCCTCTTTTGAATGTATGAAAGTCTTTTTTGTGAGCTGAGGGAGGTAGCAAGCTCCAGACAGGGTGTTCTAGAGACAGAGACTGGGAAGAGAAAGAACAGTCTTGAATCACATGGCTCTTTCATTCATTTCTCCCTTAGACCTCCTGTTTCCTACCTTAACAGCCTGGAGCTAGAGTGTCAGAGACCGCGGTCATACCTGGGTTTCCTTCGTATTTAAATTTCCTGCGTATTTTTTTTGGGAACGGTCACGTGGTTTTTAATGAGCAGTTGGTGTCCTCTCCTCTGCGTCATACCTTCCTATTCTGGTTCTGTCCTAACCTGTGTACTACGCATTTTGTCCTACTTTCCGGCTCCAGTTTTCAAGGCTCCGTCTTTTAAGCCGGGTAGAAAGGGAAGAAACTGAATTTACTGCATATTTTCAGGGTCCTGTTGTTGCAACAGAAGGAAACAAGTAAGCATTTTCGAGCAAAGTTTCTAAATCCAGCCCCTGGCGGTGGTTTAGGAAGCTTAGCTGAAACTGCTGTTCGAAGGGCGTGGTTGGCTGGGAGCAGAATTTGCTTCTTTTCCTGGTTAGCACGTGATCTTTTACTGCGTAGTTCGCCGACGGGAAACTACACAGAAAACGCAGGTATGACCGCGGTCAGATTCACACACACAGAGAGACACAGAAACCATTATAATAACAATTGCCTATAGTGGATAGCAAAATATTGGACTACCTCTCCTCCGTCTGTCCTGGCTGGTGCGAACTGGCAACACTTGAAAAGTGGTGGACAACCTGTCATTACACCTTCTCCTCAACCACTTATGATCAATGCCTCCAACTATAAGTATTCTACACATGAGAATTTTCTCAGAAAATCTGGTACTATATATGGCATAAATTGTACATTTCTCTCTTTTTTAAAAAAAAAGCTAATGAATGTATCTTATCTCCATTATCGTGGAAGTCCCTTTTAAAAAAATTGCACGTAATACATGCATAAGCCACATGTCCATCTAATACACCCATCCACCCCCAAAAGTCAGATATTGGAACATTTCTGCCCCATATTGACTATGACTGGTGTTCAGTTAAGGTTGGTGTATCTTGCACATGGCTAAATCAAGGTAAGTGGTGAAGTACCAGTGTAGATCTTGATTGAAAAAGTGCGCATGTGGTGAGTCATGTGGCCAAAACACCTCTTGGCACCTTGTCAATTACAGTATTTTTTATGTACAAGACTATATTTTTGTCTAAAATTGCTAGACTGAAACATTGAGGGTGGTTTTACACATGGAAGTAAGCTAAGGAGAGAACCACAAACTATAATTCTGAGTTGGAAAAGTGGGGGTTGTCTTATATACGGGGGCATTTTAAAGATGGAAAAATATGGTGGCTGCAGTTAGATATGGCAAATTATACATACCTTATGCAAACACCAGTAGGATTCTGGTCTATGTGGATTTATATTAAAGGTAAAGGTAAAGGTTCCCCCAGCACAAGCGTGCTCATTGTGCCCAACGATAGAGGAGGTGTTCATCTTAATTTTTAAGCCAAAGAGCCAGTGTTGTGCAAGTCCGTGGCCAAGTGGCCGGCATGACTGCACAGAACACTGTTTACCTTATTGCTTTTTATGGTGGTACCTATTTATCTACTTGCATTTACATGCTTTTGAACTGCTAGGTTGGCAGGAGCTGGGGTGAACAGTGGGAGCTCATTTATATTACACCTCTCTATATTAAATAAAACAAATCATGCAGGCTTTCTATGTATTTATTTTCTCCTGAAAGAATTTTGAATTCTGTATTAATATTTCAAAGTAGTTTGGAGTTTCCTTATTGCTAATCACAGCAAATCCACACAACTAGAGATTTTCGCTGCAAACATATCTCCTCCAGGTTCCTTGCGCATAACTCATATACATGGTTGAATATAGAGAGGCTGCGGTTCAATGAAATTTAACATCTGAATACTGTAAATGTCACCAGCTTCTAGGCTATATAAGAAATGCAAACCAATTTTTACTGAATATTATTAACATTTTAATTAAAAACGATACCTTTAGATAAGATTATGTGTTTGCGTGTATGGGCACACGTACATATATTCTCATTTGTACTGGCCTACTGATGAGAGGCTTTTAAATTAAAAAGTAAATAGTACAGACACGTGGAAATGTTCTGAAAATTAATTACTGTCTTACTTATCTCCAAGACATTTTCCATTGGGCACTTTTGTTCTATAACAGAATTTAATATGACCTTTCTTTCTTTCTATGTAAATTTTATTGACATTTCCGCATTTTACTTCTATAGATTATGGCAGTGCTGATGAAGCAGCAAAAACAAAACAAAAATGTTAAAGGGCAGCAGAAGCCTGGAAGTTTGGAAAAAAAGAATACAGTATGTGCTCACCTTCCGGATATGAATCTATAAGCATACAGTTCAATCCAGAGACACAAGAGATTTTGTAGCAAGCTTGGATAGTCACATTTAATAAAAACGAATATGATGATATCCTGAAGTCATCTATAATCATAACAGGTAAATGCCCTAGCTGGGACTCTCACTTAATTTTGTATGTGTTTCCAGCAGATTCTTCCAGCATCAAATCTGCAACTGGCCTTTTAATATAGTGTACAATCAAATGTGTATATGACACATACATTGATAAAATGTCTGTGCTGGGCTGGGGAGAAAATACTGTCCTTTCAAATGCTGGTGGATTGATACTCTTACTGGATTGCAAAAAACACTGGAATCCCCAACCTTGCTTAGAACAGTCACAAGAAGATACTGTACAGGTTCCCTGGTGGATACCTTGGCAACTCATGTACTAACTACTGGACAGTTTCATGATTGAATATTGTTTCCTATAAAACCAATAATGCATGCATTTCTAGCCCTCTAATAGTCATCATAAATGTTCAGTGAATCTCATAATGTACAGTACTGCTCCCTGAGGTGCTTGCCCTTGTGAAAACCTTCTTCTAATGTCAGTGGTGGCAAAGCTTTGGCATTCCAGATGTTTTGGACCACAACTCCTAGAATTCCAAGCCTAGATTGCCAATGACAAAGGACTGTGGAAGCTGTGGTCCAAAACATCTGGAGTGCTGAAGGTTTGCCACCACTGTTCTATGTGGTTCACGTTTCTTCTCCATGCTCAGGTGTGAGAGTTTGACATGCTTCCAGCTCATGATATCAACTTTCAGAATAGTTTCTTAGACATGCTGTCTCATGTTTTACTGGGCGCTGGCTTTTCTTTTGTAGAAAGGAGCAGGAGCATTGAGACCCTAGCATTTGTACTCACTGTTCTCCAGAAGACATGTGCACATGGGTTTCTCACAGTTCCATGGTTGAAGAGTGCACTCATGGTTTCAAAAAATTGCTACACGGTGTACATTATTTGTTACAAGTGAAAACCGAAGTGTTGACATCGATTTTTTGGAAGTGTGCACTATAGCTCATAGATGCAGATATGCATATTATGACTCCTTGACAGATTTTCCTTTCAATTAAGTACAAACACGAACAGAAGTATGTAGGCATATATGTGTACACACATAAATATTTTTAGCATGCTTTTTCTGTATTAGCAGAAAAAAGGTTCTGTTTGTCTGCTATCACATCATTAAATAAGGGTGAGGGAGTGTGATCCCAGAGATTATTTTTTTTAGTGGAAACCAAACCAGGAGTTAAAACAGTAATTGGAGCTCCCCAATTTTCCCTTCTCAATAGAAAGGTCAGCTAGAAGTAATGAAATGAATTTGTGCCAAATCCCTCTGGTTATGAGAAGTGGCACCTAAATAGAACAGGTTTAGAATTATCTTGATGCATGCTTAGAAAAATAATAATCATTCTGCGCTACTCTTCCCGTGCTTCCATTTTACTATCTGTTTTGAAAGGGTCCCAGAAAGAATTGTCCCACCACAATTCTGTACTTTATTCATAGCTGACCTACTGGGCTTAAGACAAATTATCCTTCTTGCCCTCTGGAAAGCCTTCCGAATTAGCAGCATTTCTATGTTTGATGGTTTGAGTGGAGGATTGCAAAATACAAGATTGTGAGAAACTTGCTACATGAAGGTTTTTCACTATGAACATTTAGTCGCCTCGGTTTGTTGAGTTTGGGCCTGTAACACCGGAGGATGCCTCCAGGGCACTGGGCCATTGCAGGCCTGCGGCCTCTCCGTTCGACCCTTGCCCTTCCTGGTTGATTAAGAGCGCAGGGGGGAGCATGCCGAAATGGGCTTCACTGATTGCCTCAACCTCCTTCAAGGATGGGATCTTTCCCAGTCTTTTGAAGGAGACGGTGGTGAAGCCCATTATTAAAAGACCCGGCTTGGCAGTGGACGATTTGTCCAACTATCGTCCCATAGCCAATGTTCCCTTTTGGGCAAGGTGATCGAGCGAGTCGCCGCCCTGCGTCTCCAGTCGTTCCTGGAGGAGAACCATGTCCTGGATCCTTTCCAGTCCGGGTTCAGGCCGCGTCATGGGACCGAAACGGCCCTGGTCGCGCTGCATGATGATCTGTTGAGGAGGGCTGACAGGGGTTGCTCTACCCTGCTGGTCCTTCTCGACCTGTCAGCGGCTTTCGATACCGTCGACCACGGTATCCTGCTGGAGAGGCTCTCTGAGGTTGGGATTGGAGGCCAGGCCTTGGCCTGGCTTCGGTCCTTCCTTGGGGGCCGCACCCAGCGAGTGAGCTTAGGGGGTGAGTTGTCGGCTCCCTGGACACTCTCTTGTGGGGTGCCTCAGGGGTCGTCGCTCTCCCCGATGCTCTTTAACATCTATATGAAGCCGCTGGCCGAGATCATCCGGAGTTATGGAGTCTGCTGCCATCAGTACGCTGATGACACGCAGCTCTATCTCTCCTTTTCCACCGGTGCAGTGGAGGCCGTCGGGACCCTTGATCGTTGCTTGGCTGCGGTACTGGACTGGACCAGGTCCCACAGGCTCAGGCTCAACCCAGGCAAGACCGAGGTTATGTTCTTCGGGGGCTATTCGGAGGGGTACTGTGGCCCTCTTCCCAGTCTGGATGGGTCCGCCCTCCAGCTGGCGCAAAGAGTGAGGAATCTGGGCGTCGTCCTGGACCCGGATCTGACCCTGGAACCTCAGGTGTCAGCCGTGGTCAGGTCGGCCTTTTTACCATCTTAGGCTTATCGCCCAGATTCGCCCGTACCTCGATGAGGGCTCCTTGAGGACTGTGGTACAGGCACTGGTCATGTCGAGGCTGGATTACTGCAACGCTCTCTACATGGGGCTCCCCTTGAACCTTGTTCGGCGATTGCAACGGGTCCAGAATACGGCGGCCAGGCTGGTGGTTGGTGCGCGTCGCTATGACCGCGCCACCCCTATCCTGGCTCGCCTACACTGGTTACCCGTTGCCTCCCGAATAAGATTCAAGGTGTTGGTTTTGGCTTACAAAACCCTCCATGGCTTGGCCCCGGCATATTTGGCGGAGCGTCTCTCCCGACAATTAGATCTGGCCCGACCTACCCGAGCCTCGGTGGCCTTATCACTGCGGACGGTCACACCAAGGGATGCCCGTAAGGCGGGTACTCGGGGGCGGGCTTTCTCGGTTGTGGCCCCGTCCATTTGGAATAAACTTCCTCGTGATCTACGGCTGGCTCCATCGCTGGAAGCATTTAAGAGGAATCTTAAAACCATCCTCTTCCGAGAGGCTTATGGCGATGTCTAAGGTCCCATTTCTCCCCCCCCCACTTATATATTATTGAATACTATCTTCCCGCCAAATTACTTTTGGTTATTGCAGTTTTGTTTTGCTATTGTTGTTTGTAAATGAATTTGCTGTTTTAACTTTGATATTGTGAACCGCCCAGAGTCCCCATTGTGGGAATGGGGCGGTATACAAGCATAAATAATAAATAAATAAATAAATAAGTCCTAGAATGATCTGTTTCCTGTTGTCCTTTCAGTGCACTTTGACTCATACTTTAGTTCTAACATCCAAAGTGTCTGTCCAAAATGTGACCAAATAAGTAGGAGAGTAAGCTTAGGTATTTTTGCTTAAGCAAAAGAAAAGCTTTGTAACAGCAAGAGCTTTTCAGCAGTGGAATGGGCTTTCTTGGAAGATGGAAGACATTTCTTTATTGGAGTGCTAAACAGAGGCTAGATAGCCACTTGTCAGGAATGCTTTTTAGCAGGAAGTCAGACTTGTTGATCTTGGTGGTTCTTTGCAGTTCTAAAATTCTGTGATTTTATGTGGTGTGGGCAACTTTCAAAGCTCCCTGCAGTTGTCATATTAAAATCAACCAAGCAACCAACATTAAGCTCAGCTTGGCATATCAATTCAATTCAGTTTAGTTATGCAACCCTTTCAGCTCAGTTTCGTATTCTCTCTTGAGTGGTTACCCACTTCTAAGGTTGATCCTGGTCAAAACTACAGATCCACCGCGAGCAAAAATAAAAACAGTGAGAGAATTAGGGGTTTTATGTTAGAAGGATTGACTGACCTGTTGTACACTGTCCGCTTTATGTTTGCATAATTGTCATGGTGCCATATGCCCACTCATTAACAAGGGGCTGGTTGCTTTCCTAGGTTTGCGCCTGATCATGTGATTGGATATGCCTCTAGATGCAGAACCTGCATCCTGTAAACAACCAGTTTGTCATCATGGCTTGCATTGCCACATGTAAATAGCAACAGAATTCTGGCCAATGAAAGCCAAACTAGAACTAAGTCCTCTTGCATTCATGAATAGATATTCATATCCTTCACTGATGTACCCCCTCCAAGAATAAAAAAATTTTTAAAAAATAATATTGCCCTATTTACATCCAAATTCCTTTCATCCACAGGCAGTTATTGAATGTTCCCACTTGTACGTTAGACAGCTGATCATTAGAAGGATGAAATCTGGTGGCCATCCAGAATCATAATTTAAACAGATCTTCATGACTGAGCTATGCTTACCATGCCTAGGGAAGCAACAAACTAGTCTTCAAATTGTGGGAATTGCATAATATTGGTGCATATATTGGTGCTCACATATTTTCAGCACTTAAGGACTTGCCTCTGTTTGTAACATCCCTCTTGCCCCCACAGAAAACTGAAGGCCAGATGGTGGCATATTGTTCCACCTTCCAAACTGCAAGTGATGCTATTTAGGCCACAAAAGCGGCTCCAACAAAATCTAGTGTAGTTACAACCTCAGAAATAATACTTTTTAATATGTCTACATGCTGTAGTGGGTGGTATGTAGGTTCACTTGTGAATTATGGTGAATTATGGTGAATTCCTTGATTCACTGAGTTTTAAATCTGTTCGATTCCATCTTGCCGACTTTTCCTCTGAATATGGTTCTATGATATTATTGTTGAGATAGTTATGTTTACTTTGCTTTCTATTTTAGTTTTTATTGTACAGTGGACCCTCGTATAACAAACGGTTTGTATAACATAACATCTGTACAACATAAAAAATTCTGGAGATAAGGGAAATTTGCTTAACAGAATCACCTATGGGGTAAATTTGTACAACATAAAAATGATCGCGATTAGGGATTACTCTGTTTTCAATGCATTCCTATGGGAAATTTGTAGAAAGGAAAATTTGCTTGGCCTAATTTCATTTGGAATGAATTAATTCCTTTATACAAGGTACCACTTTATATTGTTTATGTTTGTATTATGACCTATACTGTAAACCGCCCAGATTAGCCTTGTAGCTATATGGGTGCAGTATATAAACTTAATCAACCAACCAACCAACCAACCAACCTGGACAGTAGTTAGCAGTGATTTAGAGCGGCAGAATAATCCCATCTCATAAGCACCCAGAGATAGCCACTATTTTACTGCTCTGTTTTGTAATCTTGGATAGGTAGCTCTCTCTCTCTCGTGTTAGCAAGTTTTGAAAAGCAGGGCTTAGTCCTTGAAAAATTTGAACTAGTAAAACAAATGTGTGCACCTGAGCATGCCTTTTATTGTCACAAAGGAGTTCCATTTCCTCTCACAACTGGCAATGGGCCAACACCTGTATCTAGGGTGCCATGTGAATATGTGACAATGTTTTATTTTTTTGTTTAAATCTATTGTAGCAAATGTATTATCGATAGTACAAATATTTTGGGCTGGGTTAAAAGCTACTTCTTCTGTTCTAGTGCAGAATGTCCATTAAGCCCTTCTGTGTGTGACTGACATTTTATTTTAAAGGAAAGGCACTCACTGCAGCTGTGATTAGGAACAGAAGAACGGAGGAGTTACAGATCCCCCCATCTTCCTCTTGACAGCAGAGGTGGGCAACTTTTGCTTTCCCAGATGTCCTTGGATTGGAGCTGCAATCACCTTTCACCGTCAATAATTTTGGCTACCAACAACACCAGGTGTGCCACAGTCAACCACCCTAGGAGAATAAGCTCCTTCTAGTGCAGCCCACATATCCAAAGGACGTACTAGAGATGGGCGCAAAATGAAAAAGTACATGCTATCTTATCATTTTATAAGGTTATAAAATTACAAAATAAAACACAAACAAGAACTAAATATCACTTTTTATTTGGCAAATGAAACATTTTATCTTCCTCTCTCCCCATAACATACCAACACCATCCAAGGGGATCAGGATATCAGGCTGGAAATTGCAATCTCTGTGCAGCAAGTTGGGACCTAGCAATGGATTATGTACCAGTAAGATACTGTATAGTGATCCGTCTCGGAATTAATGGGCTGCCAGATATATCAGTGCGGAGGATGATTTGATGATGATTGGGAAAGATCCCATGCAAAAATCATATGGAATCAAGAGGATACGGTAAGATCTGGCTTCTTTTACACATAAACTTATTTTATTCAAATTTAAAGAGAGAGGATTGGCTGGTTCTGTTTAAATTTAAATAAAAGAGGTTTGTGGGTAAAAGAAGCCAGAGCTTACCATATACAGTAACCCCCTGCCTATCACAGGGGTTAGTGACCCACCCGACACACGATGACTGAAAATCCACGATACGCGAATGCAGGTCAGATGGGGCAGCAAGCCACCGCTGCTTTCCCGGGCTGCTAGAAGACTTTTTAAAAAGCCTTCCAGCAGCCCGTGCAAGGGCGGTGGATGATCTGATCCACCGTGCTTGCTGCAGACGCCATTCCTCCCCCAGCCATTGCCAATCAGCTGCTTGGCGCTGGCTTGGGGCCAGCACTCCCCCGCAATCTCCATTGAAATGCATTGGCTCAATGCATTCCAATGGGGAAAATTTCTCAATTGAAGTGCATCGAGCCAATGCATTTCAATGGATATGGCCGGGACTGGAAGGGATTTAAAAAGAGGCACACCACTTTTCCGGAGCCCCCACGGGGGGGGGGGAGCAGCGCACCCCTTTTAAAATCCCTGCCAGTCACGGAGACAGACTTGCCTCCTGACTGGAAGGCATTTAAAAAGGGGTGTGCTCCAACTGATTGGAAATAAAGGTTTTTCTCCCTCACCCCAGCACTAATCAGCTGGAGCCCCAGCATGTACTGTGGTCCCTCAATATAGCGGGACCAGTACATGAACCGCGAAATGGCGGGGGTTTACTGTATTCTTGATGTCATAGGATTTTTGCAAGGGATCTTTCCAATCACCATCAAATCATCCTCTGCACTGATATACCTGGTGGCCCATCATTTCCCAGATGGATCACTATACAGTATCTTACTGGTACATCATCCATTCCTAGGTTTTACCTCTCTGAATACAGACTGTAATTTTAACCTACTGCCCCAACTTTTGAGCTACTCACAAAATTGGATATCTCTAAGATCCAGAGGAGCAGACCCATGTAGTATAATGAATCATTTCATATTGTTTTATTTATCTTTTTTAAAATTGTTAATAAAGAAATAAAACAACAAAGAAAACAAAATGAAATGCTATTTTTGTGTCCTTCTCTAGGGTATGTTAATCTCAAATAACCTGACTTAGTCCAGCTCCTTCCGTTGTCAATTTCAGGTACTGTGAAGTAGTTTAATAAACAAGCTGCTTTTTTGGGAATCTGTGATTAATGAGTTCTACAATGGAAATAAGAGCTCAAAAGTAAGTAAAAAGCATAGGTACATATTCCAAAAAGAGAGAGGTTTAGGATTGCCTAATATTAAAATGTATGATGTACCAAATAAATTGAGCCATATTAAATAAAATAATAATCATATTATTTGGTTGGAATGGGAATCCCTTGTTAGAAAGAGATTAATGGAGACTAGTTATTAAAGTTAGCACTAATGAAAAGAAAAATCCCTTCAACTAGTATGCTTGAAATATAGAAGGATTTTAGAAAAATAATAAGCTCACCAATCTCTCCACTGAGTCAGGTGCAGGAACTAAAGGGTTTTGAAGATAATTTGAAGAACATAAAGAATAGGTTGACGGAGAAGGGAATTATAAAATAAAATATATAATAAATAAGACAAACAACAAAAAGCAGAAAGCAGCTAAGAGAAGAGAGGCTATCCTAGTAAAATATATTACAGTTAGGTAAATTAACCAAAAAATGGAAGGCAAAGAACGGACTAGGAAGACCCTGACTAACTTCGAAGAACTAATTGAAAACAGGGAGAACATTGATGCCAATGAAAATAGAACATATGAACATAAGAACAACCTTGCTGGAACAGGCCACAGGCCATCCAGTCCAGTATTCTGTCTCACACAGTGGCTCACCATTTCCTTCAGGGTATTCCCAAGCAGATGTCTTCACCTGCTTATGATTCCCTGCAAATGGCATTGAGAGATATCCTGCCTATCTCTCCAACCCAGAGGTTGTCCTTAGGCATCCAGAATGATAGCCATTGATACCCCTGTTCTCCATGAACTTGTCTAATCCTTTCTTAAAGCTGTTAAGGATGACAGCTGTCACCACTTCTTCTGGCAGGGAGTTCCACAGACCAGTGATCTTCTGGGTGAAAAAGTACTTCCTCTTATTTGTTTGAGATCTAGCACCCCAAAGTTTCATGGATTGCCCCTTAGTTGTAGTGTTGTGTGATATGGAAAACAGCTTTTCCTTATTTACTTTGGCTACACCGTGTATGATCTCATAAACTTCAGTCAGGTCACCTCTTAGGCGCCGTCGTTCAAGAGTGAAGGGTGCCAGCTGTTGCAGCCTCAGATGGCTCCAGTACCCTAATCATTCCAGTTGCCCTCCTCTGCACTTTTGCCATTTCCATAATATAATTCTGGATGTATGGTGACCAGAACTATACACAATACTCCAGACGGGGCCTCACCATATATTTATAAAGAGGCAAAATTACACTTGCCGACTTATTTTCTATACCCTTCCTAATGATCCCTAGCATTGAGTTTGCTTTTTTTCACTGCTGCGACACACTGGGTTGACTCCTTCATTGAGCTGTCCATCAGGGTCCTTTTCCTGGTTTGTTGCAGAGGGTTCAGACCCTATCAGTTTATAAATATAATTGAGTTATTTTGCCCCAATGTGCATCACTCTGCACTTACTAATGTTGAAGCTCATATGCCACTGGTTTGCCCACTCCACAAGTTTCAAGAGATCCCTTTGGAGCGCCTCACAATCTCTCTGTTTTCCACTACCCTGTATAATTTAGTGTTGTCAGCAAATTTGGCTACCTTGCTATTACTCCTAGATCAATTGTGAAGAGGTTGAAAAACAGGGGTCCCAGTACTGAACTTTGGGAGACCCCACTCTTTACCTCCCTCCACTTGGAGAAGTGTCCATTTAGTGCTACCCTCTGTTTCCTGTCCCATAGCTACCCTGTTTCCTGTCCCTGATCATGGACAACACCTATCCCTTTATACCATGTCTGGCAAGTTTATTCAAGAGTCTTTGATGTGTGACTTTGTCAAAAGCTTTCTGAAAGTCCAGATAAACAATGTCAACTAGATCTCCTTTATCCACATGCTTGTTGACACTCTCAAAAATTCCAATAGATTAGTGAGGCATGATTTGCCCTTGCAAAAGCCATGTTGGCTCCCCATCAGCAGCACCTTCTCTTCTCTGTGCCTATTAATTTTATTTTTTGGGATAGTTTCCATCACTTTACCTGGGAAACATGTCAAAGGGCCTTTTTACACGACCCCTAAGATCCGCTGGCCACTTAAATTCGGACCAGAGATCTTAGGGGTTCCTCGCTCTTCCTCTGTCCCCACCCCCCTCCGCACTTCCTGGTTGCTGGCTGCCTGAGGGACGGAGAAAAAAGAAAGAAAAGAATGCCTTCTTACCTCCGTTTTGTTCCGGGCAGCATTCAGATCTCTTAAAGGGGCGGGGCGCAAAAAAAGAACAAACGGAAGCCAGGAGAGCCCCGCACTCACTATCCTTACACCGGATCAAATATTTGTCACCTCCAAAAAGCAGGTACAAAAAAACTGCTGTTTGGTCTTGCTAAAGTGGGCGGGGTCGCACTTAATTGTCTGCAAAGTCCGGAGCTGGTGAGTAACATTTTTAAGGTCCGGACCTTGCAGCCATTTGCGGCGGAGCTTAGGGGTCGTGTATAAACGCCCAAACTCACTGGCTGGTAATTTCCTGGATCACCTCTGGATTCCTTTTTGAAGATTGGTGTTACATTTGCTGCCTTCCAGTCATCAGGCACAACACCTGATTTGAGGGAAAGATTATATATATTTTGGCTAGGACAACAGCAATTTCATTTTAAATTCCTTGAGAACTCGTGGATGGATGCCATCTGGTCCTGGTGATTTGTTACCATTTAGTTTAACAAGACATGCAAGGACCTCCTCCCTGGTTATTTCCATCTGGCTTAATTCTTCGCTTTCCTTCCCTAGGAAGATTTTGGCCTGTTTTGGGCATGTTGTCTCTGTCTTCTTCAGTGAATACGGAAACAAAGGCTATTACTTCACGAACGTCTCGCTGCGCGGCGAGCCGTCATTTCTGTGCGAATCGATCGTTTCTGTCCTCACACTCCTCCTTTTTGGATGCGGCGCCACCCTGACCACGCCCCCTAAACCGTGCTCCAAGCGGGGCGAGTGATTCCCCTGCCAGAGGCCAGGAATCTTTTTCGCTTCGCATCCAAAGTCACGTGTGGCCAGTGATTATATATATTTAATTTTTTTTTTAGTTACTTTTTCTCCGAAATGCTGATGCATCGATATTTTGGTTAACCCGTTCTTTTGATCTTGCTTTCTGTGCTTACAATATTCCTTGGAGGAGCGATGGTATACACAACAAATGTTGTGTGCTGGTCCACCTAGTGACCCTGACGGAGAACAGCAATTTTTTCACGTCGCCAATGGACGAAGCAATACAAATCGGGAGTAGAAAACAAAGGAACATACAGTTATTCAGCTCTGCCGCAAATGACAGCCGGGTATTGATGCATCGATACGCCGTGGTAGTTTTTTTAAAAAATATTAAAGAAAGCAGAAACCGGACGTTGCAAGTAAGCTTCCCAATGCGAAGGGAGCACGTGAGGTAGTACTGGATTCGATCCTAAAACTTCACCTCGTGAGGACAGAGAAAGAGGGGTGGGAGCGAATGGAGACCACGTGACTGCCTTCGCATTCAAAGCGAAGGCAATCCCGCTGCAAAGCGAAGTACTTCGTGAAGTAACGGCCAAAGAATTCACTGAGTCTCTCTGCAATTTCTGTTTCTTCTTTAATAATCCCTTGCCGTCCTTAAAGAAGTCCTTGTTATTTGAGAGGTTTTAGCTATACGCTCCTCAAAGTCTTGCTTTGCTTTACCGATTGTTGCCTTGCATTTGTTCTGCCAGAATTTATGTTTCTGCCTGTTGTCATTTGGACAAGACTTCCATATTGTAAATGAAATCTTCTTGCTTTTGATCAATTCCCGAACAGCTCCTGTAAGCCACATTGGAGTCCTCTTGGACCTGGCAGTACCCTTTTTCCAATTGGGTCTCTGTTATTGTTTTTTGTGATCAACCTCCATGCCTCTTGGAGTTTTTGGACTCTCTCTTTTACTAGTTTCCTCATCTTTGGGAAATTTCCTTTTTGAAAATTTAAGGTCTCTGTGTTAGATTTTATCAGTGATTTGCAGCCTATGGTTAAGTTAAAAGTAATTGTGTTGTGGTCACTGTTCCCTATTGGATCAGTCAGATTACCATTTTGCACCAGGTCCTGTATATTACTCAGGATCAAGTCAAGGATTTTTGTACCCCTAGTTGGGTCTTCAATCATCTGTGCCAGGGAACAATTATTTAGCATATCTAGGAACTTTATTTCTTTATCATGTGCTGAATAACAGTTCACCCAGAAAGGGTGAAAGGGTACTGTTAGTGTGATAAACAAGATGTTGACTCAGACAGGCACTAAAACAATATCCCTAAAGAAAATGTGGCAAAAGCAGCTAATACAGCTTGACGATGAATGGAATTTTATGCAGAATAAAAGTATCACACAGAACATGTCAATAAGAGTAGAAAAAGACTTGTTATAAGGTAGCGGGGAGATGGTGTTTAATTCCTTTGAGAATGAATATAATAAATTGATCGATTCAGTCTTCTTGCTAGGAATGTAAAAAAGAAAAAGGGGACCTATTTACACATCTGGTGGCTCTATAAAAAGAGAAAAAGAGTGGATACAATTATTTCAGTAAATAAAATATTTGGAAATGTGGTGTACATGTCTCTGCTAAGATAGTCTTGGTGAATATGTTAGACAATAAAGAACTAAAGTAGAAATATATTAAATAATTGTTATTATGGTAACAAAAGCAAGGCTAACTATGGCAAAAACTGGTCAGTTTGTAGCCAATTTAAAATTGAAGATTAGTATAAAGAAATGTGGAGCATGGCTATTAATTATAAATTAACATGTGATTTGGAAATGAGCAAAGGGGCATCACATGCTCTGTCTTGGGCTGCCCTCTGGATTCTGTGGAGGAGATGGGTAAGAGGAGGATGTTGGCCAAACTGACATCCGTTATGAACAATATTTCTCACCCACTGCACCAGACAGTGGAAGCTCTGCGTAGCTCCTTCAGTGGCAGACTCAGACATCCCCGGTGTGGAAAGGAGCACTACCGCAGGTCTTTTGTTCCCACTGCTGTGTGACTCTACAACTCTACAGTCTAACATATTCATATTTGTATATTGTAGCTTCTTTTTCTTTTTTTCACATTTAATTTTTTATATCCTTATTTTACAGTGTATATTTGTATACTGGATTTTTATTTTATATAATCTCTATTATCTATTATCTTCTTTCTCACCTTACACTTTTTGTGCACTTACTCTTCTTTATTTGTTCTTTGTATTGGGAGTTGTGTAACAAGTAAATTTCGCCAATGTGGGATCAATAAAGGTTTATCTTATCTTATCTTATCTTATCTGGAACCCATTTTGACATACAGTATATTTTTGAGAAAGGAAAAGGATATGCTTCCAGTAAGGATTAAGTATATTTCTGGCAAGAATGGCAGAGCATTAGGAAAGATGTTATTTAACATAATAATAAAATAAATTAATTTGGAATAAAAGAATATCCTGATGGTAGAGGGTGCACAAACTCACATAAGATTTTATAGTTCTTTGGTTTATTTAGTTTGCATGATTTTTGTTTCATTGATTTTTTTATCTTTCTCCACCTTTCTCTTCTGATTTTGAAGGACTGTAATTGTTATAGCGTGGGATTTTAACCCAGTGATTTCAGCTCTTAGACAAGCAGGCAGGAGGCAGCTTCTTCAAGTAACATTCTTTATTCAAGGCAGAGCAGGACTGAAGACTGAGGAGAGGGAAGCTACATTTATAGGGACAGAGAACTGGCTAGAGAAGGATACATTTTGGAGGGAACAATTTCCACCAATCACAAAGCTGCCTTTTGGCAGGAGCCAATAAAACTAAGGATCCAAATGCTGCAACTTAAATGAACCAATAGTAACTGTTCCTTCTAGACAGGAAGGCAGTTACTTTACCCTAGTGCAGGCCTGCCCAAAGTCCGGCCTGGGGGCCAAATCCGGCCCGTCAGGCCATTCTGAGTGGCCCGCTGCTGGCTGGCCCGCCCCTCCCTCCTCCTCCTTTGCCCCTATTTTTTTTAAAAAAATCTTCTGCCAACACTGACACCGCTGGGAAGCTTGGGTGGATGGGCGGACGGGCGGTCTGCCACCACCAGCACTGCAGGGGAAAGTGTGGGGGTGGGCAGGCCCGTGGGCATCTGCCACCGCCAAGGACCTTTGGGGTGGGCTGGCGGGCGAGCCGTCACCACTGCTGGGGAGCTTGGGGTGTGTGCAAGGTTGCACAGATCACCTCCTCCAAGGGGCAACCTGTGGCCACGGCTCCCTGTGGTTCCTTTGGTCCCCACCTTCCTTCTTTCCTCCCTCCCTTGGTCCCCACCTCCCTCCCTCCCTCCCTCCCTTGTTCCCCACCTTCCTTCCTTCCTCTCTTAGTTTCCACCTCCCTCCCTCCCTTTGTCCCCGCCTTCCTTCCTGCAGGTGGGGTTGCAAGGGGTCAGTGGGTGGGGCTTATGGGTCAGAGGGTGGGGCTTGCAGTGGCGTGGCAGGGTTGGGGAGCAACCGGCCCCTGACACATTCTCAGCCACCAAATCTGGCCCTCCTTACAAAAAGTTTGGGCCCCCCTGCCCTAGTGGATTCATACAACCATAATGATTCCACTCAGAGTGAACTGAATCAATACAAACAGTAATATTTTAAGAAATGTTTCAACAAATGTGTATTTTGTATAAATTTTTTTAATAAAATAGTGGGTATCAACAAACGGAACACTTCCCCTGCATCTACCTGTGGAGAGGGTGGGGGAAGTTGTTATTGATGTTGTTTTGGCTTCTGCCAGACTATTGCTGGTGCTCTGTGTCAGTTACATTAAAATAAAGATGAAATTAAATTTCAAAAGATATTTTCTTTGCCTTGTGTGTAGTGCTGATCAAGAAACTGTCTGCAAACTGCAGCATTGTGTGACAGAGCAGTTCTTTCATGTTCACTTTGCCAAGGCTATTTTCACTCATGTTGCTGTATTCCTCAGGTGAGAAGCATGAACTCATTTCTGCTTTTCCCTGAGAGTACTGCAGTGTGGTGTACTGTAGGGCATAGAGTGTCTGACTAGGACTCGGTCGGGAGACCAGGGTTCAAATCCCCGTTTGCCCATGGAAACTGACATGGAGATCTGGACACTGAGTCATGACAACTGGACTTTCTTCCTTGTTAGGTTGAAACATTTCACTACTCATCTAAGTACCGTGTTTCCCTGAAAATAAGACAGTGTCTTATATTAATTTTTGCTCCCAAAGATGCGCTAGGTCTTATTTTCAGGGGATGTCTTATTTTTCCATGAAGAATAATACAAAACACATTTATTGTTATCCTATTATCGGGGAGGCCTTATTTTCTGGGGGATGCCTTATTTTTCAGCGAGAGGCAAAACTGTAAGTAGGTCTTATTTTCGGGGGATGTCTTATTTTTGGGGAAACAGGGTAGCTGAAAAAAGCTACTTGGGTGAGTAGAGAAACGTTTCAATCTCTCAAGAAAAGAAGTCCAGTTTGGATGACTCAACCTCCAGCTAACCTCACCTGGAGGAGTGAGAACCTTCACAGCTCCCTGAGGTGGAAGGGATGTAAAAATGGTAAAACCACTCCTTAAATACTTAATCTTGAAAGCCCCATTAGGGTCACTACAACAATTTGGACTTGACAGCACATAATTCATTGTTGTGCTTATGTAACAAAAACTCATCCCTCAATTTTCTCTTACACTGTATTTATATTTCAACTTCAGCAAATACCATTCTGAGGTATTTTTTAAACCAAAAGTTTTAAAAGAAAGCCACACACACACAACCCCCCCCTTCCTATTCCGTTTTGGACCGCCTGATTTCTCTCCTTCCTACTTCCCCATGGGCTTAAAGGAGAAGCCTAAGGACGACATTTTACGCCTAAGGAGACCTCCTCAGAGGGGCAGCGTGCATTTTGAAATCGGGAGCGATGTGTGTGCCCTGTGAACAAAAAAGGGCTAGGAAACTCCGCTCTTAAGGAAACGTGGTGGTGGGCATTCCCCCCCCCCCCGGACGGTGGTGGTGGTGGTGGTGGGGAAAGCACTCCTCGTGGGTCCCACAAATGAAGGGGGAAAATAAGACTTTCAGAATTCCGAATCGGGAGGGTTCCTCACGCGGAGGTGCGCTTTTGCATACCCACAACCTCCACCCACCCACGCACCCAGCTGCAACCCCCCACCCCACCCCACCCGGTAACAGCGAAGGAGCGAGCAAGCGAGCACGCAGGGCAGCCGCCAGGCGCTGGCGAGGAAAATAACTCCGCCGCCGCCGCGTCCTCCTGAAAGAGAGCGCGGAAGTTAAATAGGGAGGACCGCAGTCTTTCGCTTCCTATCACGCCTGCCTTCTTTCCTCCTCGGGCGGGCGGGCGGGCGAGCGGGCAGGCAGACCACCAGCACCACACCGCCCTTCGCGTCTGCCGGGCGAAGGCAGCCCTGAGGCTCCCCCCCCACCGCCCCCCAGGAGGGCGCCGTCCCTCGACTTCAGGGAGCGAGGGAAGGGGAGACCCTAAGGCGCCCCCCGCCCGCGCGCGTGTGTGTGGGGTGTGTGTGTGTGTGGGGGGGAAAGCTCGCCGGGCGCTTCTCCTCCTCCTCTTCCTCCTCCACTCGGGCTTGCTTTACCGCGTCGGCGGTGGCTTCAGGGGAGGCGGGGGTGGCTGCCTGCCTCCTGCGGAGCTACCAGGGCGTGCGCTTTATGATGGGGGATTATTAAGCGCCGGGCGCCCGCCTCGCCGAAAGGACTTGAACCGAGCTGCATGGGGAGGAGGCAATGAACGTGGCCGGGAAGCCGTCTCCTCCTCGTCGTCCTCCTCCTCCGGCGCAGCTGGACCGCCCGGGCAGCCTCCTCGTCCCGACTTGGGCAAGTAAACCTAACCCTAACCCTCCACTGCCTCCTCCGCCGCCGCCGCCGCCGCCGATGCCGCGTGCCCCCTCGTCCTCGTCGTCTCCCGCGTCCCCCGCCGGCTCTCCCTCCCTCCCTCCCTCGCCTCCTCCCCGCTCCCCAAAGGCACCCCCCACCCCACCCCGCGCGCGCCGCCTCCTGCCGCTTTTGCCGCCAAAAACCCCAAATAAGGGGAGAGCCCTCGCGCGCCTCCTCCTCCTCCTCTCCCGCCACTTTTGTCTCCTCAAGTTCTGTGTCAGCCCTGTCAGGATAATTGTATAAGCCCCTTTCCCCAAACACACCTCCGAATATAATTGCCGTTTTCCCTATCTATCTATCTATCTATCTATCTATCTATCTATCTATCTATCTATCTATCTATCTATCTATCTATCTATCTATCTATCAAAAGAAAAAGTGGGGTGCCCCCCCTCCACCGACCCACCCCCGTCCCACCCTTCCGGGAAAAGCCAGTTTCAAATGGGTCCTCTTCAGCGACTCTGGAAGTTGAGTCCTGGCAAGTGGACTTCTTTTTTTTTCTTTGAGAGATTGAACTCACATTTCACTGCTCATCCAAACAGTTCCCTCTGTCTGCCTGACGAAGCTGCTTGGATGAGCAGCGAAACGTTAGCTCAGTCTCTCCAGAAAAAAGAAGTCAACTGGCCATGACCTTCTAGATCAACTCACCTGGATGACTGAGATTCTTCACAGACTCTTCAGGGACTGCACATTTGCAGGGCCCCATGCAATGGGTCTTGCTTCCACACAGGAAGCAAGACCCATTTGAACCCATGGGGATTACTTCGGAAAGGCCAAGTGCTATAGGGCTGCCCTGTTATACAAGTCAATCGCTCCTACAGACTTCAACCCACTCCATCATCTCTGTGTAGCTTTAGCAGAGGTGGTGCGTTTCTTTCTAATTTTGTGGATTTTAAAAAAACAGGTATCACCTGTTCTACTTTTGTATTTAAGTTTTTGGAATACTCATTCGATCAGCACAAGCCTAGTTTATATTTAGCTCCTGCTTTCCCCCCCTCCATTAATTGCTTCATGGATTTGCAGATTTTTGCAATTTTAAAAATGGTGGTTGGTTAATTAAATGGAGTTTTTTTTGTGGGGAGGGGTATTTTTGCTGATGTTCTTAAATGTGTTTAATTTCAATTTAGTGTATTTGTGTCTTGTAAAGAGTCTCCCTGATGGAGCCGCATTGACTTTCCTACTCCCATCATCCCCAAAATAGTTTGTTAAAATCTCTCATTCAAGTGGTACTGTAGTTTAAAATTTCAGCCAGTTAAGGAAAGTGTGTCAGTTAGACATACTCCGTTTAACACGGCTGCACAGTGAGATGAACTTCAATCTATTGATTTCAGTGAGAAAATACGCATAACTTTTCGTGGATTTTGGCCATTGCCTGCACCATTGGCTGGAACTAGACCGGTTGGTTAGTTTTGAACATTCTTAGCATTGAAGATGCTACTGGAAGTGGGTGGTACTGTACTGTTTCCATTATACAGTAGTTGGACAAACTCTTCTGAAGTGCCAGAAAAATAGCACAAGGGAATGCTTTGTACCTGCCCTATACCATGACAGATTATATGACAATCTAGACCTGCATGATCTGTGATTGGCAGTGGATTTTCAGGTTCTCCTGAAAAGACTTCACATCCCTGTCATTTGATCTTTTCAATAATGCATTAGAGACTTGCTGCATGCAAAATTGGTGTTATACTGCTGCTTCAGCCTAGGTACTTGAGGACCATTTATTATAACCCACTCCTCCTTCTTTGCCAAAATATTTCCGACACATTAGTCTTTAGCATAAACATGTAGGTAGGTAGCTGAGAACACTGTAGCATGATTTAGAAGCAGAGACATATAAGGTCCAAAAAGTGCCATGTTGGGATGTAAGCAATATCTCTGGAATGAGGAAGATGTTTCAATTATGAATTAAATAATGTAATTAAATATTCAAAAGTCACAGAAATGAGGGAGTAAGTATGACACTATACAGTATACTGTTGCTGACATGCCATGCCCCTTCCCCCATATCACTTGTTAAGAGTATTAACAGTAAGTTTTATTTAGAGCTATTAAATGCTAGCATGGGAATTTTTTAATAGGGTCATTGCATAAAGCACGTAGGAGGTATCACTGCTTTTATTAGAGTGACTGAGTCTAAATTAATGAGATTACTTTAAAACATTTTAAAATGATAGCTTATGAATAAGTGATACTTTCTTTCCATGGTTATTAATAGGTTTTCTTTGTTGAACCTCACAAAAGCAAACATAGGTTCACAGTTACCTACTTTTATGTTACAAATAACTGTATTTGCATGTACTTACTAGATTATTTTGGGAAAGTGTTTCCTATTTTAATGACACTTTCTGTATATTTGTTAGCAGGACGTACAGAGTGTGCACCATTCACAAGTTGTTAGGAAAAACTAATCTTCCCTTTGTCACTCTTAATTATTGTTTGAAGGTAATGATGGTCACGACTGTAACAACACAACACACACAATTGTCAGCTTGGGTTGTCAGCTTTTCAGATATCATGTTATCACACTTTTGGAAAAGCTAATTGCTCTTTATTCTCCATTGTATATTTTGCCCAGAAGAACTATTCCTATCTGTTGGGTTTTCAGCTTGCTGGAAGTTTATGTTATTATTGCTAATAGCGGCAATAAATAAAAAACTTGTTATTTCTTCTATACTTCTGTAAGTTTCTACAGCTGAAGAATAATGAAAATAAAATAAATCAAGAAATTGTCACGGCAAGAATTTTGTGGTCAGTTCAGGACAGTCCCCTAATATTTTCTTTCAAGCATGAATATTTTATTGGAGTGCTGTATCTCCTGTAAAGTTTTATTGTGAATGCATATTATAAAATCATTCCTATTTTTGTGTATAGAAATCTGATTCATAGGATAATCTTACAACAGTCAGTCAGGTCAAACATATTTCTTCTTCTGAACATCCCTAAACAGTCAGCTAGCCATAAAGTAGAAGCGAACAACTTGAATAGATTGGGACCCAGTCCACTGCAGAGTGCACAAACCACTAAAATGCCACAAACAAAAAAAGAATGAAACTGGAATGGCTGGAAGGTCACTTCTGGTTGTGAATAATTAGCATCTGGATGTGTTAATGGTGCAGCAGAGGCCCTGAAATCAACTTCAGGAGTGATGAGACACTGGCTTTGTTGTGGGGGAAATTTGGTGGGAGGAGGAGCCTGGAGAATTGGGAGGAAGTCTGGAGGACTGGAGATGGCAGAAACTATCTGGCACCCTTTGACCACTCTGGAGTGCTGGATGGGGTGTCCTCTATTAATATAATGTTGTTCTGTACCACTCTGGACTGGGGATAATCTAGGGAACTACTGTATTTCCCAAGCCTTTCCAAGTAGTGACCCCTTTTATAATAGCCAAGAAACCTGTGACGTCCCAGCCACTTTTGCATTAAAAAAGCCATCCCTTTCCTGAAAATATTGCACCTTTCTCCCCCAAAGGGCCTATATCTCATATGGACACATATGCAGTAACTTCATTATCGACTCCCAAAGGTCATGGAAGAAATATTTTAACAAGGGCTACAAGAAATATAAGGTGACCCGTGATACCCCAGAGAACAATTTTTGCCCTCCCTGGGGTTTACGATCCCCAGCTGGGAAACATTGTTCTATGGATTGGTAGGCTCATCCCTAGCAGATATTTTTGGGGATTTTTTAAAAAAAATAAATCCTTTTAGCAGTGTATGAGGAAGGAAAACAAGAAGACAGAATGTGGAGAGATCAGAACTTGAGGCTTGTCAGTCCCTCTCTCTGGTATTTTTAAACACAAACTAGTGCTTGGTGTGATCAAGTTCCTCTAGAAACCTTTAAGGGTAAAAAGGTACTGTATAGAGATGGGCACGACTAGGGAAAATGACGTTTTCGAGTTGTCGTGTGTCGGAGGCAGTCCGTTTCGGCTCGTTTCCGTTTTTCGCGAAATTTCGCAAAAATTAGTCGGTTCATTTTTTTCGTTTTTTCGTTGTCGTTAGTACTGGTTTGGGGGGGTAGCGGGCTCCTGGAGGGAGCTGCAGGAGTCAGGCAGAGCCACAAGTGATGGACTGGCAGACTCTTTGCACCCGCTGTGTCTCACGTACTTGCATGTAGTGCAATGCAAGTAGATCTGGCTTAGGGTTAAGACGGGTTAGCGCAAGGGCTAGGGTTAGGCTAGTTATGGGTGAGGTTAGGGTGAGTATTGGGGTGCACCTCTGGGTGCCTCTCTGACCCACTTAGAAGGACAGTGTACTGGCGTATCGGTTAGGCTTAGGCTTAGGCTTCGGGTTTGGGCTACGATTAGTGGTGGGCTGTTTATGCCCGATTGGCACATCCCAGAAGTCTCTGTGGTCAACCTGGCCAAGTGGCCATGCGATTGGTGGAAAATTTGCATGATCTACTCCCATGGGCGAGCCCATCATTGCAAATGTGCAGGTGTAAAAAAATAAAATAAAATAAAATAAAATAAAATAAAATCAACGGAGACTTTTTTTTGCAAGAAAAACCCACTGCTGCTACTGTAAAAATTCAAGCATTTAAAATAGCTAATTTACGCATGTTTCTGTGGTGCTTTGGTGGGGTTTTGGGCAACGATTTCAAAAAAAATATTGCGGTCGCCATTTTGGATCCCCCGCACTGCATGGCAAATGGATGCGCCCTCCCAGCCTGGTACAGTCAGCAAAACCTGGCCATGCGATTGGTGGAATGGCTCCAAAACTTTGCATGGTCCACTCCCATGGGCGAGCCCATCATTGCAAATGCGCAGGTGTAAAAAAATAAAATAAAATAAAATCAACGGAGACTTTTTTTGCAAGAAAAACCCACTGCTGCTACTGTAAAAATTCAAGCATTTAAAATAGCTAATTTTCGCATGTTTCTGTGGTGCTTTGGTGGGGTTTTGGGCAACGATTTCAAAAAAAAATTGCGGTCGCCATTTTGGATCCCCCGCACTGCATGGCAAACGGATGCGCCCTCCCAGCCTGGTACCAGCAGCGCAGCAGTAGCAATAGCCAAGGAGAGGGGGGCGGGGACCCCCCCCCCCCCCCAAATAAAACACCCTTCTGGCCTGGTAGGTGCCCTCAGACAGTTTTCGCCTACCTTTAGGACCGGGAATTGTTTTTTTTTT
This sequence comes from Phrynocephalus guinanensis, assembly GCA_037367245.1. Taxonomy (NCBI): domain Eukaryota; kingdom Metazoa; phylum Chordata; class Lepidosauria; order Squamata; family Agamidae; genus Phrynocephalus; species Phrynocephalus guinanensis. Next base: position 166,709,557 of record CM074733.1, read on the forward strand.
AACCTTTAAAAACTGTTTTTCTGTGCCGCTTGGCATTGCGCGATCGCCGCGATGCAAGTAACGAGCACGACAAATCAGACCAAATTGTTCGTTTGTCGGTTCGAGCTCGAATTCTGGCGGAGTAATTCCCATTACAGTTTCCGTAGAGTAACGGATACGAGTAACGGAAACGGAAACGGGAATACCGCTAAGTCGTGCCCATCTCTAGTACTGTATATTGTATTTAGTTACAGTTATCATATGTAGTTACAATTAGAAGTGGGAGGAAGTGGGGGAGAACGTGGAGGCTCTGGCAGATCGAAAAACCTTCCATACTTGTTGCTTGAATAAAATTCAAAGAGGGAAGAGGAGCTATCAACAAAAAAGAAAAATGGAAGCAACTAGACAATCAGGAAGCAGGGTGGTGGTGGTGGAGGAGGAGGAGGAGCCTTGTCCCAAATGCTGTCTGGGAGAAAAGTACTTTTCCAACCATGGACAATCACATTAGGCTATAAAGCCCTCTCCCAGTGATAGTCAGTGCATGCAAGATTTCTATTATCCCAACACATATGAGGAAGGCTATAGACGAATTATATGAATAGCAGAATTGATGCTTTTGAGCTGTGGTGCTGGAGGAGAGTCTTGAGAGTCCCCTGGACTGCAAGGAGATCAAACCTATCCATCCTGGAAGAAATCAACCCTGAATATTCACTGGAAGGACAGATTTTTAAGCTGAGGCTCCAGTACTTTGGCCACCTCATGAGGAGAGAGGAGTCCTTGGAAAAGTCCCTGATGTTGGGAAAGATTGAAGGCAAAAGGAAAAGGGGACGACAGAGAATGAGATCATTCGATGGTGTCATCGATGCAACAACCAATATGGATTTGACAAAACTCCGGGAGGCATTGGAAGATAGGAAGGCCTGGCGAGCTCTGGTCCATGGGGTCACAAAGAGTCGGACACGACTGATCGACTGAACAACAACAACAACAACAATAGATGTATTTGTGTGAAAAACATTCAAGGCAACATTTGATACACTGCCTTCTAACATACTGCTACTTGTAGTTTGCTAAAGACTAGAGTATAATCTCCCTGGCCAAAAGATCTGTCCAAAGTGTCAATATTAACTATAGCTGAAGCAAAACCTATCAGAGAGAGAGGATTAGAGGGCAGAGCTATTGAAATTTGTTGATGCTGTCTCCCCCCCTCCCCCACCTTCCAGTCTTTGCTAGCAGGCAAACTGTCCGACCATTTGGTCCAGCTATCCTCAAGTATACTGTATAATCTTATCTGGTAGCTGAGTCATGGCAACTGGATTCATACTTAATGGGTGCTGGGAAGGGTTGAATAGGTAGGACTTTCACACACCCTAGGCCAGTGGTGGCAAACCTTCGGCACTGCAGATGTTTTGGACCACAACTCCCACAATCCTTTGTCACTAGCAGTCTAAGCTTGGAATTCTGGGAGTTATGGTCGAAAACATCTGGAGTGCCATTGTACATCTAATGAGCGTATTTAGGCCATTGTCCAACTTATGAGCCTATTCAGACCAGGGTGATGAGAAATCAAGGTGAACTATAAATTGGAGGACTTGCCCCTAACTTCCCTCAGACTGATGAAGTTGTTTGGATGAGCAGCAAAACATTTCAATCTATCAAGAAAAGAAGTCCACTTGCCATGACTCAACTTCCAGACCAAGCATATAATCATGTCAATAATCTTATATCCTGTCCACAAACCAAACAGTATGATGACTTGAAATAACAAGCACTCTATTTGTGACCTGTCATTCACATGTAACAATTGTCTCTCTGAGTGATGGGGTGTGTTTTCTTGCCTTAAAAAAAATAAGTGGAGCAGTCTATCTCTTTGGCAAACCTGAGAAAGAAGAACATCTTGATCTCCTTGCAGTTAGGCACTGTTTCAGAACCACCTCTTGTGTGTTTTGATGCTCACAATGCAGTCCTGCATATGTTTACACGGAAGGGAATTTCACAGCATTTAGTAGAGTTTCTTCTCACAAAAATATGCAAAGAAAGGCAACTTGAGTTTCTCACATTTTACTTCATATGTGATGCTTCCCCTCTCCCTTTAGGAGGAGATGAAATCATTTTAGCAAAGTGTCTCCTTTCATCAGTAATGAACAAACACAGAATAGGTGCAGGACTTCCAAGGAAGGAGAAGTAAGCCACAGCATCTCTGATTTTATAAACAAGCACCTACTGTTTTTCGTAAGAAGTTATTCATTCAAGTGAATGTTTTTATACAATATGTGGCCATGTAAAGATGCTGCGACCATCTATTTAAAAAGGTATACTTTCACTCATCTGCAAACAGTATGTTTCTACAAGATATTAAAACATGCATTGACAAATTAGAGCACCGTCCATGCAATCCTATTTACTCTGTTCTAATTGAACCTTTATTCAAAAGGAAGCCAACCTGAGTTCAATGGCACTTATTCCTAAGGAAGTAGATACAGGATTTTTGATCATATATACCTGGGCTCACACATTATTCTAGGGCTTTGTATGTGAAAGCTGTGCTGTTAAAGTGTAAATAATAAGCAACTTCAAATGTTATCTTAAAGTGTGCGCTGAACACAGATGGAAGTTTTGGAATACAATATTTTGATGTGTATAAGACTATATTTTTGTCTAAAATTGTTAGACTGAAAAATGAGGGTCATTTTATACATGGAAGTAAGGTGAGGAGAGAACCAGGCGGTTGCAAAACTGTAATTTTGGGTTGGAAAAGTGGGGGTTGTCATACTTGGGAGTGTCGTAAAGACGGAAAAAATATGGCATTTCTTTGTGAAAAGTGAATGTTGCTGTGTTCTCTTCCAAGAATGTAGGTACAGGAATATATATGTCTATAATCATGTTGCTGTTAGATATTCTAGCCTTGTTTTAACGTGTGTGTGTGTGTGTGTGTGTGTGTGTGTGTGTTTGTACGTAAGTAAGCCACTGTACGATTCTGACATTTAAGACATATTAAATGAAATATTATAAATATAAATAAAATAAATGTCAGCCTTCTATTGCTGCTGTAAAACTGTAAAAGTTTTGTTTATACTCCATACTTCAGATTTTGCATCTCTTCACACCCAACGGAAATGAGATCAGTTGGCATAGGTTAAGCTGCTGGAGGGTCTGAGCTACTGTTCTGTGGAATTCAACTTGAAATGAGTTTCATAATAGCTTCTCATGTGCCTGCTGAGCAAGTTCAACTCCACCCCTTACTGCCTCTTGCAACAATAATAAAATGCTTGCATTTCTTGCAGAGTCTAAAATTAAATGAAACCTTTTTTTGTTGGCGAAGTGTGTGCAGAGTTAAGATATTTTTGATAAAATATATTAGCAAATGCCTGTTGATAAGAAAAAGAGCTCAGCCAGAATTTCTCTCTGTGCTAACTTTGCAAGGAACCATTTGCTAATGATGTAGAGCTGGCAGCAGAGTTTAAATGTCTGAATATTAAGGTAACTGCCTTAGTACCTATACGTTTATGGATTGTTGGCCTCGATCGGTTTCATTCACAGCACATTCTTCTATCATGCCAGTGTGAGAACACCCTAGAAACAGGAGAAATACATATGTAAATCACATTCTTTAAAAGGGAGGTGTCATCACAATTTGGTGGGCAGTAGTCGGATTTCAAATACATCCAGTTTGCCTGAGGGGAAAAGTCACCAGCTCAAAATATTTAGCCTCTACCCTGTGAAGAAATTGAAACTGGAAGTTTAAAAAGAAGAAGCCTTTAGTAAACAGTAAAGCCCTCACTGCCTGACAGAACTCTAACAGAGCTGTGCTCTCTCCAGCACTCACTCTTAACCCTTAACTCTTAACTCAACTGACTCTCAGACACCAGGCTCCACCGTTTTTTATACCATACCTTCCCCCGCCCTCCTGCTGGGATTGGCTGATGATTTACATATGCATTTCTCCTGCTTCCAGGGTGTTGTCACAATAAACTTCCATAGGATTTAGCACAAGCAAAGCCTTGTTTAAAACTAGAGATGGACACAAAATGAAAAATGAAACACTTTTGTCATTTCGTTTCATAACAAATTACTTCATTATGTAATAATTTATTTGTTGCTGTTGCATTTTTGTACCATCCATCTTCCAGAAGGAACTGTAGGATGCATTTTGTTACAAAATGAAATAAAACACAATTTCCCCCTCTGTGAATGAAACTATTTGTCCTAGAGGCACCAAAATGGCAGGAGAACTTCTTCGGACTCTTCCCTGTAATCCCCTGAAATTTGGAGAGGTTTGGGGTTCAGGTGGCAGAGTTATTAAACTTCAAATAGGGTCCTCCTAGGAGAAAATCATTTCTAATTGAGTTGGGAGCCGCTAATTGCTTGCCCGTGGGGGGGGGTCTACTATCGGCTTACAATTCAATTAGAAATGATTTTTTTCCCTAGGGGGACCCCTTTGGAGTTTAATAACTTAGCTCCCTGAACCCCAAACCTCTACCCAAATTTCGGGGGCTTACAGGGAAGAGTCCAAAGAAGCTCCCCTGCCATTTTGGTGCCTCTAGGATCCAGGGAAGACATTAACAAATCATTTTATTTTACAGTGGTCCCTCGTATAACAAACGGCTTGTATAACATAAAATCTGTACAACATAAACAATTCCAGATGTAAGGGAAATTTGCTTAACAGAATCATTTATGGGGCAAATCCATACAACATAAAAATGGTCGTGATTAGGGATTACTCTGTTTTCAATGCATTCCTATGGGAAATTTGTATAAAGGAAAATTTACTTAACATAATTTCATTTGGAACGAATTAATTCCTTTATACAAGGTGCCACTGTATTTCATTACAAAACTACTTTAAAAATTAATTAGCAACAAAACAAAACAAAACTACTAAAGAAATGAAATGTAATGACACACTGTATTTTTGTTTTATGCCCATATCTATTTAAAACTCCAGAATCACTGCACAGGGTTGTATCCATTTCTTAGGAGAGGAGAATTCTTCCCTCCCCACTGTGGCCATGACTCATGGCCATATATTTGCTGTAGAGGTCTGGGGATCACCCTGGCCAAAGGACAAAAGGAGGGGAAAGGAAGGAAAAGTAATTGGATTTGGACTTTGGAAATCTAGGGATTAATTCCAAATGAACTATGAAGCTTTCTCTTGAACCACTGGAGGACGTATCCAATCAAGCTGTTTTTTTTAGGAAGGTGGAGAGCAGGCACTGCTCCTATGTGGCTTGTCTGATTAATTGATTCTTTTGGGTATGACATCTCAGATTATAGAAATCAGTCATTGTTGTTATTAGACAAAGCATATTTCTTATAATGTGTTGTAGAAGTTCATCATTTCTGTGCAATGACATGTCCTTGCTCCATTAAGTTCTGGAATTAATGTTTTACTCAAAAATACTTTGTAATAAGATTTCTCTTTCTGCTTGAAGTAACTTGTGCTATTTGAATGTCTTAGCTTTATAGTAGCATCCACAGGATTTTCAGATAATGTTATATATCCTCCTATGACCGGCATGCCCAAACTTAGCCCTCCAGATGTTTTGGACCACAACTCTCAGAATTCCAAGCTTGTATTTCCAATGGCAAAGGTCTGTGGGAGTTGTGGTCCAAAACATCTGGAGGGCTGAAGTTTGGACATGCCTGTCCTATGATATGAAAGACAATTGTCCTCCTACATAGAACTTTCTATTTCAGAAGATGTGATTAATATTTGAAGGGCCCAACATTTCATCAAGAAGACCTCTAGTAATGTAGTCTGTGCTATAAGGTAGGTAGGGTTACATTCTTTAATACCAATATGTATGTATCATATCACATACTGAAAAGGTGGAAGGAAAGAAGAATCTATGTAATACGAATTTTATTTCATATTATGGCCACACAACTACCAGTGTAAAAAGGTGATTCCCTTTATAGATAAAGATCTATGGAAGGTTCCATGCTGTTTTTATGGAGCAAAAATCCACTGTTCAGATCCCACTTTCTCCGTGTGTGTGTTTGTTAGTTTAAAAAAGGATGTAGTAAAATGCATATTTCTCAAACTCTCTGAATCAACTTTAGTACTCATCCCTCTGAAAAGCTAAAGTGAAAGTTCCCCCTTTCATTACCGTAAACTAATGCACATTACCGTAAACTAATGCACATTTTTCTTCCTCAAGACAAGCAGCATACTCTGTTGAAACTTCACAAAAGCAGTGGGAATAGGGTGGAAATGATTAAATAATGAAAAAGGCGAGAGCTGAGCAATTGATCTGGCTTTCCAGCATCTTGATAAGTTTCCATAACAATATAAAGTGATAATGCCCTTGTGGAAGAGTCTGGCTGAAGTAAAATGTTTTACTTCAATATAAACATTTTGAAGTTTAATGTATAACACGTGCGTGCGTGCACATACAGAAACACACACACACACACACACACACTTCCTGACTTTGCAATGTTTGTGTGCCTCTGTGTGTGTGTGTGTGTGTGTGTGTGTGTGCGCCTGCGTGTGTGGGGCTGTGTTTCTTTCACCCGCTGCAACAGCAGGCTCTTTGAGTTAACCCACCTTCTGTTATGGTGGGCACACAAAAGGTGAAAGGCAGTGGTGTTTCCATGTCTGCTGCAACACAAAGTTCCCACCTTGTGTTGCAGCGGACATGAAAGCCCCACTGCTTCTCCTCTTTCAGGTGCCCGCCGCAGCGGAAGGTGGGATAACCCAAAGAGCCTTCTGTTGCGGCGGGCTCACAAAACACAGCGGGGTTTCCAGGTCCGAAGCAATGCAAGACTCCTACTTTGTGTTGCAGCGGACACGAAATCAGCACTGCCTTCCCCCTTTTTACGGATCAGGCTGTGAAGCGTGGGGGCTGCCCTCACTCCCCACAGCCCGATCTGTCATATATATACATAAGAGGCGGGGCAGCAAGGCAGAATGGAGCAAGCAGTACTCTGTTTGAATTTCCTGCTGCTTACTTCCTTCTCCCTTGTGAGCCCCACCTCCTAGTTGTTTTTAACAGGTTGGGTTGTGAAGAGTGGGGGCCACCCTCTCTCCCCACAGCCCAACCTGTCAAATAAAAAACATCTGGGAAGTGGGACGGCAAGGCAGAACAGAGCAAGCAGCACTCTGATTGAATTTCCCACTGCTTGCTCCCTTCTCCCTTGCAACCCCCACCTCGTAGCTGTTTTTAAAAAAACAGGTCAGGCTGTGGGACGTGGGGCACAAAAGGCCTGCTGCCTTTCCCCTTTCATGCGCCCGCCGCAACAGAAGGTGGGGTAACCCAAAAAGCCTTCTGTTGCGGCCCCTCCACCCACGCACACACCACGCTGCAGTGTCAGCAGGAGGAGGAGGAGGAGGAGAAGGAAAGAGAGCCAAGTCGAGGGCGGTGTTTCATGCGTCCATCACAGCAGACGTCTCTTGGGTTACCCCATCTGTTGTGGCAGGCACACACACATACACACTCCAACTCTGGCTCTGCTGTGAAAGAGAGAGAGAGATATATATATATAAATAATGGGATTCATTATATAGGTGGTACTAAAGTTTCAACAAACTTTGAGGAGTAGGCTGTGATGATAGAAATCTGTTAGATTTTGCGATGTTTGATCCTTTTTTGGGGGTGCAAATTATATATTATGTGTAAAACTTCCATCATATTAACAGCCATGGAATTATGTAGTGTGTTTCCAGAATATCATATGAGGTTCTGATGTCAGTGTATGCACCAGTGTTCTGTTATATGAAAAACAAACAAGCAAACAAACAAATAAATAGACAAACACAGCAGTCTTGGGAATATTTTGGATTGCAACTTTCATGATCACTAGAGATGAGCACAAATTGGCTGATGCCTGGTCATTGCAAGTTGTCCGTGTGGCACCACAGGTGGTATTTGTTCCCTCCCTCCCTCCCTAGCTGGCTCCCCCACTCACTAGCTGGCATATGCCACTTTTGTTCTGCTGTTTTCATAACTGTCCAGTTGCAGCAGACCACAGATTTCCTTTTCCTGCTGCTACTTCCAGGAGCTGCCCACTCAGATTAGGAGATAGGTAGAGATTCCTGCAGGACTCTCTTTGAGTGGGCAGCTGCTGGAAAAGTCGGAGAGGGGAAGTACATGTTCCTGCTGTACTAGAGTGATTGCATGAAGAGCAGGAGAATAGCAGCACATCCTGGCAGGTGAGTGGGGGAGCCAGCAGGGATGGAGTGGGGGAAGGGAACACACAGCAGAGTTGTGGGTACCCAGAATTGTGTGTATAGCCTAGGGTTCAAGAGAATGGATTCCTAGAGAGATTCCATGATATTTGACTTGAATTCTCTGCTACAGTAGTAGTTTATTCTCTATCGTCATTCAAGTTTGAGCAAACTGTGGTCTAGTAATGAGTGTCAGAAAATATCAAAGGATCATGTTAGGAACAGTACATCATTTGGATGTGAGATAAACTCCATATGGATTTGAAATAGTTAACTTCTACATGGCTTTCTGAGCAGATACTTCACACTCAAGAACTACTCAAGATAGCTTTAAAGGGCGTTATGAACTAATACACAGGAGCATTTCAGTTTCCAAAAATTATTATAAGGGTTTGCTGTTACATAACTGTATATAACAGCCTAGTCATACTTGAAATCCATTTTGTTTCCGGCACTTCGCTCTGGCTTTTAAAAAAAATCTCAAATGAAATTTTTGCATTTGCTTCTATGTAGCAATCAACATTCTGCTGCGTTCCCATATAGTCATTGCACGATTCCTTGCCAGCTAAAAGTAATTACAGTGAGTAGTCCTTAGGCACATCTTTCTTTCTCTTTCAAGTAAATGCCTGTGTGCAACTTTTTGTGAGTGATAATCAAAAGCAGTGGCGAACCTCTTAGAGACCTCACAAACTGCGATTCAAGACCCACTAATTTTTCACAAAGTACCAATATAGCAATTTAACCTGAATCCGGGTGGCTGTGAAGTTGCAATGTTGGGTGCCCATAGAAAGGGCTCCAAGTGCCACCTTTAGCACCTGTGCCATAGGTTCGCCAGCACTGATCTAGAGGAATGGATGAGAAACTAGCTGGGTTTGCAAATTTTTGAAAGGTTGCCCAATTTGCAACTGTTGGAACCAAAAACAGACCTGAATGTAACTTGCGGTCAGAAATTATATTTATTTATTTATTTATATTTATATTTGTAGACTGCCCAACTCTACAGGAGGAACTATGAGCGGTTCACAACATAAGAAATCATTACAAAATCTGAACATCAATCATAATAAAACAAAAACCAACCAAACAGAAATGCATGAGAGGACAATAGAAGTATAAATTTAATAAGAGTAAGATGGAGGCCAAAAAGAAAAACACATCCCACCTCCTATAGTCTCCGAAAGCCGCCTGGAAGAGCCACGTTTTTAACTGCTTCCTAATGGTCAAGAGGGGTTCCACAGTCCTAATGTCCCTGGGAAGCTGCTTTCACCATATTGAGCTGGCAACAGAGAGTACGGTTTGGTGGAGGTCTTACAAGCTTCCTGAGGTGTAACAACTTTTAACATAAGGACCTGGGATGTTCTAGTGGGCCGGGCAGAAGTTGATATTGGGACGATATGTTCCATGAGATATTCTGAACCCAAGCCATAAAGGGTTTTGAAAACCGAAAGCAATACCTTGAACCTTATTTGGGAGGCAACGGGTAACCAATGCAGGTGAGCCAAAATGGGGGTGATGCACCAACCACCAGTCTGGCCGTTACATTCTGCACCAGGTGCAATCTCCGAATAAGGGTCAAGGGAAGCCCCATGTAGATCGTGTTACAGTAATCTATCCTTGAGACAACCAGTGCTTGCACAACCGTCCTTAGTAGGTCACTGTCAAGGTATGGCCGAATCTGGATGAGTAACCTAAGTTGGAAAAAAGCAGCCCTGAAGACAGTCACCACCTGGGACTCCAGGGACAAAGCTGGATCCAGGGTCACTCCCAGACTGTGTCAGCCAGTTGGAGGGAGATCCCATCCAAACTGGGAAGACGGCTGCAATACCCATTCGCCCCCTCCCGGAGAAGTACCTCAGTCTTCTCGGGGTTGAATTTGAGCCTGTTGGTTCTGGTCCATTCCAAAACCGCATCCAGGCAGCAATCAAGGGTCCACACAGCTTCCGTTGCAGAGCTGAGAAAAGGAGAGATAGAGCTGCATGTCATTGGTGTACTGAGGACAGCAGACCCCAAAACTCTGAATGACCTCAGACAATGAACTCATACAGATATTAATCAGCAGGGGGGAGAGTGCCAACCCTTGAGGAACCCCACACGTGAGGGACCAAGGGGCCAACAGAACTTCACCCAGCTGTACTCTGGGCACAGGCACGGAGAAATGAGTGGAGCCAGTGCTAGGCAAGGCCACCAAACCCCACCTCCGAAAGCCCGCCCAGGAGCATACTGTGGTCGACAGTATCAAAGGCCATAGATAGGTCGAGGAGAACCAGCAGGGTAGAACAACCCTTGTTGGCCCCCCTCAACAGGTAATCTTCCAACACGACCAAGGCTGTTCACAGCCTAAACTTGGATTGTAATGGATCAAGGACACAATTTTCCTCCACGAATGACAGGAGCCGTACGGCGGCCACCTGCTTGACGACTAACTAGTTTTATCATCATCACCCCTTTGTCTTGCTTTGCTTTTATAATCCAACACTCAGTTAATGTCCTTAGCAGAATATCCATTTCCCTTAAAGATGGATTGTAACAATTAGAGCTCACCATCCAAAGAATCCCTATCCGACACTACATGTGCTCTAAGAACCAAAGTGCGAAGGACTGATCTTTTTGGGGCAGGATGATGATGAGTAAGAGCAGTTGAATGCCGATTGGTATGAATGGGGATTTCTATAGATTTCGTGACCCAATGTCCCATCTGGCATTCAATAGACCATAACATCCAGAAATGGAAAGCCCAAAGGCCCCAAACATAATACATTTTTATTTATTTATTTATATATTTATATACAACCCGTCTTCCAGCAGAACTCTGGGCGGTTTACAACAATCCACTAAGAATAAAAAATTAATAAAAAGCAGAACAACAGTAGACATAACAACAACAACAACAACAACAACAACAACAAAGCAGCAGGCAATCCAAGTTACAGGTTTTATATATATAAAGGTTGCCAAATGCTTTGCTAAAAAGCAGCATTTTAACTGCGTTCAGAATGGCAGGCAAGGACTCTGCAAGGCAAATCTCACTCAGGACCTGATTCCATAATGTTGGGGCAACCACGGAGAAGGCTTGACTCCTAGTGATTGTTTTCCGGGCCTCTTTACATGCGGCCACCTGGAGTGAGAATGCTTGTGAAGCTCTGGTAGTTCGGCCCGTAGCTGATCTTAAGGAGATTTGCTCTGCCAGGTACTCAGGTCCCAAGCCGTGGAGGGTTTTGAAAGTCAAAACCAGTACCTTGAACCTCACTCGGAACGCAACAGGCAGCTAATGCAGGCGAGCCAGCACTGCGGTGATGAGGTCATACCTATCCGCACCCACCATGTTACATGTTATAAATTAGCATGTACTTACATGAATGGAATCCTGTGAGTTGTTTCTGCATAGCATTCATCGTGAGAGACTGAGATTTTCAAGACCAGATTTTGTCTGCTGTCTGAAAAAAGGGTTCATTGCTGGCAAGGGTTGATTCCATTTGTGATGTCCATTGTGAATAAATATGAAAGGGCAAAGCACTTGTTGGAGGGGAGGGGGAAATGAGCAGGTGAGTGTGTGATTTCTAGGGGTCTAGTATTTCATAAGTTCATAAGTATAGCAGGATCCCCATATCCACTGATTCATTATCCACTGATTCAGTTATCCACGGTTGGCAGAGGAAAAAAATTAAATAAATAATTCAGCAGCCACAAAACAAGCTACTGTCACAAACAGCTGTAAAGCAAACTACTCTTGTAATACAGCAGCGTAAAGCAAGCTACTGACACAAAACAGCAGTTTTGGGGATTTTTGACCTTCTCTCTTATCCACAGTTTTCATTATCCATGGGAAGGCCTGGAACCAATCCCCAGTGGATTCTGGGGTTCTGCTGTATTTCTGAAAGCTGTGCAAAGCTCTAACTGTACTGAGTACATTTTAAGCCCCCATCCAATTACCTCTCTGGATGTCAATCAGACTGTGACACATTCAGTGAAAAGGTCTGAATAGCGATAGGAAATATGTCCAGAGGGGCATACCTGCAGTCTTCTTGTGATTAGGAAAATGATGTAACCTGGATACATCAAGGTCTGATTGATATCTTGAGGGTGGAATGGCAAGACTTGCATGTTGTGAAGGCACTGAAAAACTAAATGAAACAAGGAATATGAAATGGAGAAACTTCAAGGCTTCCTTATGACTGCCTGAAAGATCTGGCTCTGAAAGCAAGGGTTAATGTTAATTGATGTCCTGCTTAAGAGGACATCAAAGCAGTAACAGCAGAACTGAAAAGAATAGCAAGACTTATGCAAATCTGGGAAGACAAAGAGAATGGGGGAAATGAGTCTAATGCCCACTTATGTACAGGGAACAGCATTCAACGTGTACTTCAGATGTCAATGAATTCAGCCATAAGGATAAAATATTTGCGAAAATGAACAACTTCATGTTTCCTTCCCTTGAATCATGAAGATTTACAGTTGTTTATAAGGAAGATGAAAAGAAGGTGCTTTGGAGGCATTGGTTTCAGGCAGGCTACTTCCAATGGTACCTCGACTTATGAAATTAATCTATTCGGAATGCATTTTCGGAAGATGAAAATTTCATAAGTTGAAATGCGGTTTCCCATAGGGATGCATTGAAAACTAATCCATTCCAGAAGTTGGAAAAAAGGCAAGAAAAAAAAGGAATGGATTAGTTGGTTTTCAGTGCATTCCTATGGGAAGCCTGCCCAGACACAGCAAACCAGGGGGAAAGCTTCCCCCCTTCGCTGGGTTGGGGAGCAGAAGGCTGCTCCGACGCTCAGCTGATTTTGACAGCTGTCAAAATTGGCTGTCTGTTGAGCTGGGAGGAGCAGCCTTTGCTGGTTGATTGCAGGGCTTTCTCTCTAAGACAGCAAAGGGGGAAAGTTTCCCCCCTGGTTTTCTGGGTTGGGGCAGACATGTGTGTGTGTGTGTGTGTGTGTGTGTGTTTGGGCTACCCCACCTTCTGTTATGGCAGGCATACAAAAGGGGAAACACAGCTACTGCCTTTCCCCTTTCGGGTGCCCACCACAACAGAGGTGGGGTAACCCAAAGAGCCTTCTGCCGTGGCAGCCCACACACATGAACGTGCACACACACACACACTCTCCTCCTCCTCCTGACTCTGTGGTGTATGTGTGTGTTCAAGCATGCATGTGGGCTGCTTGCCACAGCAGAAGGCTCTTGGTGTCACCCCACCTTCTGCTATGGCGGGCACAGAAAAGGGGAAAGGCAGCAGGGCTTTTGTGCCCGCTGCAAGCCCTGCTGCCTTTCCCCTTTCATGCGCCTGCCACAACAGAAGGTGGGTTAACCCAAAGAGCTCTCTGTTGTGGTGGGCAGGCCCCCCATACATGCACGCGCACGCGCGCGCGCGTGCACACACACACACACACACACACACACACACACACACACACACACACACACACACACACACACACACACACACACACACACACACACTGCAGTCAGGAGGAGGAGGGGGAGGAGGAGGAGGAGAGAGAGAGTTGTGTGTGTGTGGGCTGCTGCCCACCTCCCAGCTGAGAAGAAGGAGAGGGGAAGGCGAAAGAGATTAAAGCATCTAGCAGAAGGAGGAGGAGGTGGCGATCTCCCTCAAATGGCTACTCTCCGCAGGTCAGAGAGAACGGCTAGCAGAGAGCCTTCGTAAGTCAAATTTTTCAGTTGTCGAAGCGTTCGCAAGTCAAGGTACCACTGTAATTAATAATAGGCTCACCACAATTAACTCTTCCCTGAGCTCACCCACTCTGGGATAAGGATAGTGGGGCTCAGTGACTATAAAGGTGGACTGTCACACATATGCATCTCTGTTCCCATCGCAGTTAGAAGCCTAGTAGTTTCCAGATTATAATTTCTGAGTAGCTCTACATTGTGCTACACACACACACACACACACACACACACACACACACACACACACACACACACACACACACACACTTTGTGTGAATCTGGTTGCATTTTGACACTTGCACATGTGTTTAATGATGCAACATCCATTTTGTATACAAGTGTCTATAGTTCATTAATTTTGTACAATTTATAACTAAAATATAAAATAGTGGTGTTAAAGAGAAATCTGTTATACCCTTCCTGCTTTACCATATAAAATGTTGCTAAGCTGATGAAATTAAGAATGTTTAATTTCATATTGTTTGGTTACCATTCTGCACAAATAAAATCTATTGGGCTAAAATTGAACAAGTCTTTGATTGAACAATAGATTCCCACCCCAGCTCCTCCCAGTCTATTACTTTGCAATAGACTGGGAGTAATAACGTCACATTTCTTTTAAAATCTGACAGCTTAAAGACTTGTATCTGAAGTCCATCACAGCAAGAGAGAACAGATATTAAAGGGAGAGAAATGAAGGCAGACAAGTGACAAAGAAATGCCATTTTTGTATACAGCCATGATACGGGTTTTGTTCAGTTTTTAAAAACTTGACAGGCTGCTTCCGTGTTTTCAACTTGTGCTTTCCTACTGTGATGAACTTTCTGACTCACAAACAGCATGACTGTACAGTGGATGCTATCATGCCAGAATTCTGCTGTCACCTGCTTTTCTTATATATGTCAGCAAGCAGATTTTTATAATGAGGTTTACTAACTCCCCAAAGGATATAACCTTGAAATGCAGGGGCTCTTTAGCCTAATCTAATCAATATCACCTCATTTATCATCTCCTTGTGAAGCTTGGATTGTAGTGGGGACAAAAATGCATTTGTAACATTTAGGGAGAAAAATTTCTGGGCAGAAAAATCAATAGAAAAACTCACAGTTGTTTCATATGGTGTTGGAGTGATGCTGCCTAGGATCCTTCTGGGTCTGTTTTGACAGATAATATGCTTTTCTGCACCAGCACATGGCAGTTTCCAAGTAATGCATGCCTAGTTTGTTTCTCTTTTCCAAGATGGCACATTTGGCCAGCAGACAGACAAAGCAAAAGGAGATAATCTGTTCAGACTTCGGAGCTGCAACTGAACATCTTTACAGGGCATTTGCCATTAGTTAAACAAACTACAAGTGGTAGATTGAGCTATGCCAGTGATTGAGAGCATATAGTCAAGCCACAGCATTGTCATAAGGGACAGTTGGTCTATCCGAAGTCCCCAACAGCTCACACCTGTGCATATATCTCTTACACAAATATCTATCTAAGCACCCAAACCTCTTGGACTGCGGTGATCATGGTGATTCGACAACCATTTGTACCGTAATTTAGTCAGCATCCTATATATCAACAGGAATTTCATTGTCTAGGTTTAGATACTTATATAGCTGAAACAGACCCATCCATACAGAAGAGGTAGATGCCAGGAAACCTCATGATTTGCAGAAGTACAAAAGTTCATAAAGAAGGGAATGCCTCTGATAAGCCCATTGTGGAATGAACATGCTCCTTCAGTGTAGTTTGCTGACTGCCTCTTGGGTTTGGGGGTGACAAAAAGAAAAGTACAGTACTAAGAAAAGAAAAATAAGGTGCTAGAGGAGAGCTTTGCAAATACTGCGCTCAGTAATTTTGTACAATTCATAATTAAAATATAAAATGATGTTAAAGAAAAAAACTGCCAGAAAAACAAACAAGGAGGACTTATATCAAATCAAATATGAATTAACTACTCTTTATAGAAGCAAAAATGATGAAACTGGGGTAGTTGTACTGTGACTACATTATGAGAAGATGAGAACTCGCTGGAAAATCCAATAATCCTAAGAGAAGTTGAAGGAAAACAGGAACATCTGAGATTGATTGGCTTTATTACAGAAGCCCATCTTTCAGTTTGTATGATGACAGGACATTTTGGAGGTCATTTGTTCATAGGGTCACTGTAAAGGTTCATAAATCACTGTAAAGGTGATTTGACAGCATTTAAGAGCAACAATAACATACAGAAAAGTGCTTGATTAGCAGGCTTGAGTCCTGAACAAAAACATGTTGTGGTGTAACATTTTGCCTCAGATTCTACTTGTATTTAGAAGTTGAGTCATGGCAACTGGACTTCTTTTGTTGAGAGATCGAACCATTTCACTACTCATCCAAGCAGCTTCATCAGTCTGAGGGAAGTTAGTGACGAGTCCTCCATTTTATAGTTCACTTTCATTTCTCACTCGTGTCTGAATAGGCTCATAAGTTGGACAATGACCTGAATAGGCTCGTTAGGTGGACAATGGCCTAAAGTACTTCCAACGAACAACACAACTTGAAGTCGGATATGAGTTAGGCATCCTTTCCGATTCCTTTTATTATCCTTTCTTAAATTGTTCTCTCAAAATATTCAAACTATGGGTATCTCACCTGATCATTTGGCTGCCCTATCCTTTGCCCAGGCATATAGACTGTTAAAAGTCAGGCTATTGGACGTCAAAAGGCAAGATCTCTTTGCAGCAGCCCACAAAGTATGTTCACCCTTAAATCTACAACTCCCTCCATATATAGATAAGCCATCCAGCTATTTGCATTTTGTAGAGAGGCCCCCCAAAACAGTGTGCCTTCACCCTAGCAAGATGTAATGTACTTCCATTTAATGTCCTATATGGCAGATTTAGCTCCCAACCACTGGAAACACGGCTCTGCCCCTGTAATTCTGGGGCTGTTGAGTCCCTGGTGCATATGCTCCTCCATTGTGTTGTATGCAGGGATATCTGCGCTTCTGATCTGGAGCCAATTCTGGTCAGATTTCCTGATCAGAGGAGGTGATTCTGCATAATATGCTGTCAGGCAAGAACAAAGTCCACACGAGGCAGATCACCATATACATGAATCCATTGGTCCAGTGATGCAGGTTACAACTCTCAACAGGATATTTTGTTTTGTGCTCTTAGGATGAGGTTAGCTGTCCCCAGGTGGGCCAGAGATCCATGGTTGATGGCCAAATACCTTTTAAACGGCTATATCATGCTATTTTGTGTTTTGCCGTACCATGTCTTGTTCTGTATTTTAGAACCCATGCAATTTTAATCGGGCATATACTCCTTGTATGTGTGTACTGTATATTATTGCCTGTTGTATTGTATGCTTTGTTTGATGGCAATAAAGGTCCTGACTGACTGACTGACTGGCTGACTGGCCTAAAGTGCTGAAAGTCTCACCTATGCAATCTTTCCCAACACCCCTTAAATAGGGGTCGTTAGCTATGGACTTGCTGGTGGAGATGTGAGGTTTGAAGTGCTTCAGATCTATTCAGGCCATTGTCCACCTAACGTGTCTATTCAGGCCATTGTCCAACTTATGAGTCTATTCAGACCAGGGTGATGTGAAATGAAGGTGAACTATAAAATGGAAGACTCATCACTAACTTTCCTCAGACTGATGAAGCTGCTTGGATTAGCCGCAGAACATTTCAATCTCTCAAGAAAAGTTCAGTTGCCATAACTCAACTTCCAGATACATTCCTCTGGATGACTGAGAATCGTCAGAGACATCCTACTTGTATGCTTTTCTGCATGTCGCCATTATACCAAATGGCTTGCATGAATTTGCATTTTGTGAATTCATGTATTCAGATTTCCGATTCCCTTCTCCTAGACCAGGGGTCTGCAACCCGCGGCTCCGGAGCCGCATGCGGCTCTTTGGAACCTTTGCCGCGGCTCCGGGAGGTGACTGTGACAGGTTTGCCGCTCCGCTCCACACTGCCCGCCCGGTGATGTCGCAATGGTTTTGCGGCTCCCAGTTTCCCCCCCCCCCGTCGGAAACGGGTCCAAGTGGCTCTTTATGTCTTAAAGGTTGCAGACCCCTGTCCTAGACTAATGTTAGTTATCCACAAAATTTGCATATCTACACAGGTTGCAATGGCATTTTAAGTTGTTCAAATATTTCAAAATTACTCCTTTAATATGACTTTTAGAATATGCATGTACACATGCAATTTGCGAAGAAACAGACCATTAAATACAAATGTATTTGAAAATGTATTTTGTTTTTTTTAAATGCAGTCTAATGTGGAGCCCCTTATGAAATTATGGGTGGAAACACATGAAAAGGACATGGGCTGAAAATAAGGACAGAAATCTGTCTCCTGGAAAGTGGACAACATCCTGATACTACACTGAAGTCTGCAGGGTGCTTTTGAGGGGGGTGAGCAGCACCCTACCCACATCTTTAGGTTGGTGTACCATGTACAGGTTTGCACATATCTTAGAAAAAGATTCTGATTCAGATTTCAATTCCCAGATTCCCACGCTACTCCCAGGACCATGCTAGCTAGGAGATTCCTGGAGTTGTGATTCAAACATATTCCAAGATCGGTATTTGGCTATCTGATAATACAGTATTGTGGTATGAGAAAGGAAACTTTTTTTAAAAATCAGCCCTCAAATACAATAACAAACTCTGTTTGTTGTGGGGAAATGGTTTCTAGCTTTTTCCAGAAGTATTTGATTAAATAAATGTTTGGGTAATACACACTGTTCTTATTTTCCTTTGATGTTTTGGTGTCTCAGAGAGAGAAAAAGTGCACACACACCATTTGTATAAACTTTAAATGTGATATTGATCAACTGTAATGTGGGATCTTTAAATAAAATTTCACATTTATCATATTTAGTGTTATGAGGGTAGAGGGGGTGGTTCGGCTGTCTCTCTCAGTTAGAAATTTTCCAGTCTGCTCACTGGCTGGAAAGCTCAAACAAGTGCACTTTTTTGTTTTTGTTGATACCTGATGTAAGGAAACAAAAAGAAACAAATTTATATTATCTTAAGGACCACACAATCTTTTTCTACTGTTTTCCTTTTTTTTAAAAAATGGATTTATCATATTTTGCTTATATAGCTTCTGAAGATCATTTATCTAATGTTAACTAACCTTTTAATAACATTGTGCTAATATTTTAAGTAACGTGGCTAAATTTATTAAGGAAAATACAAATTTTCACTGTTGATGTTATGTACCATCAGATTGCTTCTGTTTTATGGTAATCTTATGAATCAGTAACTCCAAAAGATCTTGTCATTAACAGCCCTACACAGGTCTAGCAAACTCAAGTCTGTGGTTACCTCAACTCTGAGTCAATCAATCTAATGCTTGGTCTTCCTCTTTTCCTGCTGTCTTCAACTTTTCCCAGCATTATTAACTTAGGCAGGAAGTCCTTCTTATGGTTTGTCCAAAATTTGATAGCCTGAGTTGTGTAATTTTTGCTTCTAGAGTGATTTCAGGCTTCGTTTGATGTAGAGCCCACATTTGTCTTCAGGTGAACCACAGTATCTGTTAACGCTCTCAACACCATATTTAAAATGAACTGATTCCCCACTCCCTCAAAGTAGCACACTGTAATTACTACGAAACGTTGCTTTGCATCAAAGAATTTTGATGAATCTCATAATAGTTCACATACATTTCAGACTTGACGGTATTCATTCAGCCCTGGAAGCGACAGGTAGCAACACACTGGTAGAGTGAGAGGTCATCAGGGAGATGGAACTTAAATACTAAAGTGGCTTGAGAGGAGCTGGCGGTTAAAAGTGAATGAACAAAAGTAGCAACTAGAGATGGGCACGACTTGAAAAAATTTTTTTTCGAGTTGTCGTTAGTCGGGCCAGTCCCATTTCGGGTCGTTTCCGGTTTTCGCGAAAATTCGCAAAAATTAGTCGGTTCGTTTTTTCGTTTTTTCGTTGTCGTTAGTACTGGTTTTTTTGGGGGGGGAGCGGGCTCCTGGAGGCACCTCTCTGGGGTGGGTGCCTCCTCTGGCCCGCTATAAAGGGAAAGTGGGCTCCTGGAGGCACCCGTGGGTGCCTCCTGCCACTAGGAAGGGGAAGCAGGCTCCAAGAGACCCCTCTACATGGGGGTCTCCCTTCCTCACCTGCTGCTGCTGCTGCAAAATGCTATGCAATAGCCATATGGATATTGCATAACATAATGTGCAGACGTGAGACCAGTGCGAGAGTGATAGGGTCATACCTTCCCTGCACAAGGCTCCCGCACCACCATGTCTCACACAGAAGGGAATTGTACTTGCTGCGTGTAGTGCAATGCAAGCAAGTAGATCTGGCTTTAAGGTGGCTTAGTGCAAGAGCTAGGGTTAGGCTAATGACGGGTAAGGTTACGGTGGGCTAGTGGGTTGCACCTCTGGGTGCCTCTCTGACCCACTAAGAAGACAGTCTGTGACGTATGGGTACGGAGTCAAGGGTTAGGGTTAGGGCTAGGGCAGGTTTTAGGGGGCTTTTTGGCACATCCCAGAAGTCTCCATGGCCAAGTGGCCATGCGACTGGTGGGATGGCTCCAAAAATTTGCATGGTTGTCCACTCCCACATGGCTGGCCACTCGGCCAGCCCATCATTGCGCAGGTGTAAAAAAAATAAAATAAAATCAATGGAGGACAGAGGAGGAGAGGAGAGACATTTTGTTGCAAGAAAAAACCCACTGCTACTGTGAAAAATCTGGCAGTTTATAAATTTTCGCGTGTTTCTGTTGTGCTTGTGTGTTTTTGGACCACGATTTCAAAAACAATATTGCGTTTGCCGCCCCATTTTGGATCCCCCGCCCGCACCGCATGGCATGGCGATGGCGACTCGCGAGTCCGGCTGCCCAGGACGGGGGGGAGGCGGGACCCCCCCCTCCAGAAACCACCCCTCCGGTAGGTGCCCTGCGCCCTTAGTCAAGCAGGCATTTTTCCGCCTGCTTTTTTGGCCCGGGAACGGGTGGGGGGAGAGTTTAAAAGTTTTTTCCTGTGCCGTCCGTGCCGCTTGCTTGCGCTTTAATTGCGGCGGCCGGCGGCGAGACTGGGCTTTTTGCTGGCTGCGAGCCTGCGGCGAGTCCCACCAGAGCAGCCGAGGACGGGGGATGAGGGGGGAGGCCGGGGACCTCCAGAAACAACCCCTCTGGTAGGTGCCCTGAGGCACGGCAGGCATTTTTCCGCCTGCTTTTTGGCCGGGAACCGGGTTTTTTTAACTTTTAAAAACTTTTTTTCTGTGCCGCGTGTGGCATTGCGCGATTGCCGCGATGCAAGTAACGAGCACGACAAATCAGACCAAATTGTTCGTTCGTCGGTTCGAGCTCGAAGTCTGGGGAAGTAATTCCCGTTACCGTTTCCGTAGAGTAACGGAACCGAGTAACGGAAACGGAAACGGAAATACCGCTAAGTCGTGCCCATCTCTAGTAGCAACACTCATTATCCCAGAGTAGACACATAGTGTGAGAGAACACTGCATTTAATGCAAGCCTGTTGTTGTCCAGTCATTAAGCCATGCTCTTCATGTCCCCATCTACCAGAGCACGCCAGGCCCTCCTGTCTTCCACTGCCTCCTGGAGATTGGTCAAATCCATGTTGGTTGCATTGATGACACCACCCAACCATCTCATTCTCTGTCGGCC
Organism: Phrynocephalus guinanensis; assembly: GCA_037367245.1. NCBI lineage: Eukaryota > Metazoa > Chordata > Lepidosauria > Squamata > Agamidae > Phrynocephalus > Phrynocephalus guinanensis. The sequence goes on from CM074733.1 coordinate 166,731,030, forward strand.
TCCTTCCCTTCTGCCTTCAATATTTCCCAACATTGGGGACTTTTCCAAGGAGTCCTCCTCATGAGGTGGCCAAAGTACTGGAGCCTCAGCTTCAAAATTTTTCCTTCCAATAAACATTGAGGGTTGATTTCTTTTAGGATAGAGAAGTTTGATTTCATTGCAGACCACCAGACTCTCAAGAGTTTCCTTCAGCAACACAGCTCAAAAGTGTCAGTTTTATGGTGATCAGCCTTCTTTATGATCCAGCTCTTATTTCCATACATCACAACTGGAAAAACCATAGTTTAGACTATCTAGACATTTGTTGGCACAGTGATGTCTCTGCTTTTTGAGATGCTGCCTAGGTTTACCATTGCTTTCCTCCAAAGAAGCAGACATCTTTTAATTTTGTTGCTTCAAAGTCACCATCTGCAGTGATCAAGGAGCCCAAGAAAATGAACTCTGTCATTGCCATTTCTTCCCCTTCTGTTTGCCAGGAGGTGATGGGACCAGTGGTCATGATCATTTTTTTAATGTTGAGCTTCAGCCCATTTTTTCCGCTCTCCTCTTTCACTGTCATTAAGAGGTTCTTTAATTCCTCCTCACTTTCTGCTATCAGAGTAGTATCATCTGTGTATCTGAGGTTGTTGATATTTCTTCCGGCAATCTTAATTCCGGCTTGTGATTCATCCAGACCTGCCTTTCGCATGATGTACTCTGCATATAAGTTAAATAGGCAAGGAGTACAACAAGGTTTTTAAACCAGCCAGTTGTTCCATATCCAGTTCTGACTGTTGCTTCTTGTCCCACATATAGATTTCTCAAGAGAAAGATAAGGTGGTCAGGCACTCCCATTTCATTAAGAACTTGCCATAGTTTGCTGTGGTCCACACAGTCAAAGGCTTTTGCATAGTCAATGAAACAGAAATAGATGTTTTTCTGGAACTCTCTAGCTTTCTCCATAATCCAGTGCATGTTGGCAATTTGATCTGTAGTTCCTCAGCCCCTTTGAAATCCAGCCTTCACTTCTCAGAGTTCTCTGTCCTCATATTGCCGAAGCCTCCCTTGTAGAATTTGCTAACGTATAAAATGAGTGCAATTGTACGATAGTTGGAGCATTCTCTGGCGTTACCGTCCTTTGGAATTGGGATGTAGACCGATCTTTTCCAGTCCTCTGGCCACTGCTGAGTTTTCCAAATTTGCTGGCATATTGAGTGTAGCACCTTAACAGCATCATCTTTTAAGATTTTAAATAGTGCAACTGGAATGCCATCACCTCTCCACTGGCCTTGTTGTTTGCTGTGCTTTCTAAGGCCTGCTTGAATTCACTCTCCAGGATGTCTGGCTCGAGGTCAGCAACCACACTATCTTGGTTATCAGGGACATCCAGATCTTTCTGGTATGATTCATCTGTGTATTCTTGCCATCTCTTCTTGGTGTCTTCTGCTTCTGTTAAGTCCCTACCATTTTTGTCCTTTATCATATCCATCTTTGAATGAAATGTCCCTTTAATATCTCCAATTTCCTTGAACAAATCTCTGGTTTTTCCTTTTCCATTGTTTTACTCTATTTCTTTGCCCTGTTCGTTCAACAAGGCCTTCCTGTCTTTCCTCACTATTCTTTGGAAGTCTGCATTCAGTTTTCTGTGTCTTTTCCTTTCTCCCTTGCATTTTGCTTCCCCCTCCTCGTCTGCTATTTGTAGGGCCTCTTTGGACAGCTACTTTGCTTTCTTGCATTTTCTTTTCTTTAGGAAGGTTTTTGTTGCTGCCTCCTGCCTCCTGTACAGATTCCTGGAGGAAAAGTCCATCACAGGTTACAAACCATGATGGAGATGTGTAACCTCCAGGGTTTAAACCAGGGTACTTCAAGGGCCAGATGCAGGAGAGTGGTATCAGGAGACAGATATCTAGTCTCATGCACTCCCAAACACATCTGGTGGGGCCGCTGTGAGATACAGGAAGCTGGACTAGATGGGCCTTTGGCCTGATCCAGCATGGCTCTTCTTATGTTCTTATGTTCTTATGTACAATGTTACAAGCCTCCATCCATAGTTCTTCAGGCATTCTGTCCACCAAATCTAGTTGCTTAAATCTGTTTTTCACCTCCACTGTGCATTCATAAGGAATTTGACTTAGATTGTACCTGACTGACCAAGTGGTCTTCTCTACTTTCTTCAATTTAAGTTTGAATTCGCTATAAGAAGCTGATGATCTGAGCTGCAGTCAATACCAGGTCTCGTTTTTGCTGACTGTATAGAGCTCCTCCATCTTTGACTACAGAGAACATAATCAGTCTGATTCTGGTATTGTTCATCTACTGATGTCCATGTGTAGAGTCACCTTTTGGTCGCCACAATGGTAGATGAAATAGTCATCTGAACTGAATTCATCCATTCCCGTCCATATAAGTTTGCTGATGTTCAAGATGTCAATGTTTATTCTTGCTGTCTCATGTTTGACCACATCCCGCTTACCGTGGTTCATAGATCTCACATTCCAGGTTCTTATGCAGTATATTTATTTGCAGCATTGGACTTTCCTTTCTCTTCTAGGCACGTCTGCAGCTGGGCGTCCTTTCGGCTTTGGCCCAGCTGCTTCATAAGCTCTGGAACTACTTGTACTTGTCATCCGCTCTTCCTCAGTAGCATCTTGGCTACATTCCAACCTGAGGGGCTCATCTTCCAGTGTCATATCTTTAGCCTTTTGTTACTTTCCATGGAGTTTTCTTTGCTGGGATACTTGAGTGGCTTGCCAGTTCCTACTCCAGGTGGACCACATTCAGTCAGATTATCATCCAGCCATCTTGGGTGGCCCTGCACGACACAGGTCATAGCGTATCTGAGTTACTCATGCCCCTTTGCCATGACATGGCAAGTGGTCCATGAAGGGTTAAAACAAGCCTACTCAGCTTAAATCAATCGTAAGATCTGATACCATTTGGGAGTTACAGAAACCCTTCACACACAAAAATAAAGAAGTCTACCAAGCTTGTAATGAACCTGCATCCACAAGCCATTTGCAGGTTTTACATATTCAATGGACAGCAGCTGAAGCTCAGTGGACATTAAGGATTAACTCAGCCTCACAAACCCTGCTTTTCCTTTATGAGTTGTTGTTTTTCCAGTATGTGACCATGACCGGCTTGTGTCATTATTACTGGTAATCAACATATTTTGTTAATTTTATACATCCACTTGTCTGGCCGTTCACTGTAAAAATGAGTAATTACTGTAGCATCTGGTGCACCAATATGTTTAGACAGTGGTCCTGACAAGCAGGGTGTCTTCATGATGCCACAAGAGAGCAAAATAAAATTCCATATGAGCAATCTGACTCTTGCTATATTACTCTGCACCAGTGCAGAAGCTCATTATCCCAGGTTTAATGAAGCTTTATGAAAAATAAATGTTGCAGAAACCGGCTTACAGTCTTTTCGTGGAAGCAAATACTCTCATTTGGAATCTGTGTCCGTTCCCCTTAAAATATGTTATATTTGCAGGGTTTTGATGGGGGAAAATGAACTGTGCTACCGGGTACCAAAACTGGAAGTACTGCTTCATCTGTAGTATTTATACATGTAAACATGTGTATATAAACTGTCATGACATGTAATAATGATAACTGTAGAATCTTAGAGGATGATTATGACAATGATAATAATACTTTTAGAATTTAGTTCAGGACATAGAACAATGATAATCTTAGAACTGCAGAACTGGGAGATACTCTATAGATTATCAAGTCCACACCCTGTCTAATTTTCCTCTGTTCTCCGTCTGATCTCACATCTCTGTAAAGCATGTTGATGTCGTAGTTTCATTAGATGCATAGGAAAGTGTTGGAGAGATGGTAATTTCCAGAATCATGCAACTGTGATCCAAACAAACATAGCCTCCCTCTTGGGGATATTATTAGTAACCTGAAATGGACATGATGTTCATACACAACTACGCATCTAGTCATTCAAACAACAGTCATGTGTAATGCCAGTTAATAGTTAGAATATGAATTCTTTGTTATGACAACCACAGTGGTTCCTGGTCTGTTTTCATGCACAAGTCAAAGTGATGGTTATGACCTCCACAGCCCCAGGTAGATTTGTTCCCGGCATCTCCCCTTAGGAACCTATCCAGAACATTTTATCTTCTTCAGTAGAAAGGCCTTTCTCCCTAGCCTATAAACCCTCACAAACATTTTGGTGAGGACACAAGAGAAAGCTTTCTTGGTGGGCTACTCCCAAGCTATGGCTTTTCCTTTTTTTAGGGATGCTAGACTGGCCCATCCCAGCTGCCCTTCTACCAGCAAAAATACTGGAATATTGGAATACTGATCAGGAACTTTTTGTGACAGATGTGCTGTTTCTGCTCTCGTTAAATGGTTGCTGGAGATGACACAAGCAGTGATTCCTCTGGAGTATGATACAGAGCCTTTCCAGCTTGGTTTAGGTAGTAGAATTTCAACAGGTTTGTTCAGGCAGGACACTGAGGGAAGAATGCATGCAATATAGTAATGCATCACTACATGGATTTGCATTTTGCTTTATGGCCTTAAAATTGTACACTTGGAGCTAGTTAATGGAACTCAAGGGCGTGTATTTTGTAGCATCCAGTGTGTGCATGACCTGAGTTTGGTCCTGATGGGCTCAAGTAGCTGGTTCAAGATAGACTCAGCCTTGTCTAGGTTGCCTTCTAAGCTTCAGATAGCACTAAGCTGCATATTGTAGCAACTAGATGGGTTGGATCCCCGAGAAACACCAGAGCAGTCACATGTGCTGAATGAAACTAAACTCTGTCACTCTGATTCTGTACTGTGCCAAGAATTCTGAGATAACCAAAAATGGTTTGACAAAGTTCCACTGGTAATACTTTTAATGGGACCAGGTAGAAGCCAGAACACTCAGAACAGAGTGGAAGGGGAACTTCTTAGTAAAAATGGATGCCAAGCATAGTGGGATGGAGTGGGAAGACATCATAACAATGTTTTAGACCAGAAACCTATTTTTTCTACTCTGTCATTAAATCTTGATTGCCCCTATACCTATCTGAATAGATAACAGTGGCCTAGAGTGACAACTTCTGGGTAGGATAATCAAACCAAATTCTAGACACACGTGCCATTGGGTGAAACAGGTGCAGCAAGCCACAAATCATCCTCAGGAACAACATTGCAACACTCGTTCCCTGCATAAAATTGATACTGTGAAAAATGCCCAGAATGGTGACTTCCAAGTAGGGCAACCCAACAAAATTTGCCTGCCCCACCCAGCCACCCGGAAACAACATTCTAGTACAGTACAGTGGTGGTGGTGAACCTTTGGCACTCCAGATGTTTTAGACCACAACCCCCACAGTCCTTTGTCATTGGCAATACATGCTCGAAATTCTGGAAGTTGTGGTTGTATTAATACATGCTTGAGTTAATACTGGGTGTATTAACACATGCTTGAGTTTTTTCTTTCTGACTTCTAATGAAGACACATAAGCACTGGATTCAAGGGCAAGGGGTCTGTTGGTGTGCTGCTCCACCCATTAATTCCTCAGGGCTCTTTGCTGGGGGGGGGATACTATTTTCTGTAGTCTCTAGTAGACATGGGCACGGAGCGGCGAAATTCTCGTTTCCGTTTTCGGTTATCGTTATCGTTACGTAACGGGTAACGGTAACGAGAATTACTCCGCTCCAGCTCGAACCCGACCCGAAAAAGAAAAATTGGGTCTGATTTTTCGTTGTCATTCATGGCATTGCGGCGATTGCGCGATGCCAAGCAGCACAGAAAAAAAGTTTTAAAAATAAAAAAACCCCGATTCCCGGCCATAAAAGAGGCGAAAATATGCCTGCCTGAGGGCACCTACCAGAGGGGTGGTTTCTGGGGGGGGGGTCCCCAATCCAGCCTCCCCCCCCTCCTGTCCTGGGCTGCTGGTACCGGGCTGGGAGGGGGCATCCTCGGCGTCTCCATTTGCCATGCGGTGCGGGGGGGGGGGTTCAAAATGGAGAACGCAATATTTATTTTTAAATCATGGTCCAAAAACCCACCAAAGCACCCCAGAAACATTTGAAAATTAGGTATTTTAAATGCCTGATTTTTTATAGTAGCAGCAGTGGGTTTTTCTTGCAATAAAACGTCTCCATTGATTTGATTTTATTTTATTTTATTTTTATTTCTTTACACCTGCGCAATGATGGGCTGGCCATGGGATGGGACCATGCAAATTTTTGGACCCATTCCACCAATCGCATGGCCAGGTTTTGATTGAGACTTCTGGATGTGCCAGAAGCCATAAAAAGCCCACTAACCCTAACCCTAACCCTAACCCATACGCCAGTACACTGTCCTTCTTAGTGGGTCAGAGGCACCCAGAGGTGCAGTCCACTAACCCACCCTAACCTTAACCGTAACCCTAAGCCTAGCTCTTACCCTAACCCCAACCCTAACCCAGATCCCTACGCAAGTACGCTTCCCTTCTTAGTGGGTCACAGTAGAGGCACCCAGAGAGGTGCCTCCCAGCCAGAGCCCACTACCCCTACCCCTAACCTGTACGCCAGTATGCTTTCCTTCTTAGTGAGTCAGAGGCACCCAGAGAGGTGCCTCTGCCACTTACCCCCCAACCCTAACAAAATGTAATGTATGGTATGCGGCGGCTACGCGAAACGCTTCCCTTCCCTTCCCTTCCCTTCCCTTCTTAGTGGGTCAGACGTCAGAGGCACCCAGAGAGGTGCCTCCCAGAGCCCACTTACCCCAACCCCAACACAAACGACAAATGACAAACGGAAACGACAAATTTTTAAAAATTTCCGCGACAAACGGAAATGAACCGGAACAGACCCGTCCCGACACACGAGAACTCGAAACGTCATTTTTCCTGGTCGTGCCCATCTCTAGTCTCTAGACACTACATGAATGCTGATTCAACCTAGAATGGAGCAATCTACTATTGACTTATGTTTAGCTTGTTGTCTCGTAAGATGTCTCAGTCATTTTCATAAATCATGTAGCCAGGTGTCACCCATATCTGTGCAATTGAGTTTCCCTGCCTAAATGCAGAACTTAACATTTCTTTCCTCTCAAAATGATGTTTTGTTTTGTTCTGCAATCTGTCATGGTCCTCTTGAATCCTGATTATGTCTTCTGAAATATTAGTGCCATCCCCTCTAAGTTTGGCATCATTGTTAAATCTGATGATCACCTGCAAATCTGATGAGCATTTATAAATGACCCAAGTCATTTATATAGATGTTGAATGATACTAGACTCAGGACGGAACCTGTAGCTATTGACTTGTTGAGTTCCATCAGGATGACAGTTAATAAAATTTACCTGCCCTATCCATGTAGACCAGTCTGATGCAACCAGCTACAAAACAGTGCAGGAACTCATGCACCATACCAAATAAGAGGGGGATGATGTAGCAATGCACACAACATCGTCAGGAAGCACATTACAATAATCATGATAGGCAGGATACAAAAAATATGCAAGATGCCCCAGATCAGAAATCTCCAGGTAAGACAGTCATGCAACTATCCACTCATCCTACTGTGTAGAGGGGACAAGTGCAATCAACCATAAACCACATTCCAGGTCCATGTTTCATATTTTTGAAAATTATTGAACAGCATTTTCCAAGGTGGAAACAGGAAAAAAAGACCTTTCCCTTCAGGCAAGCTGTCTCCGAATGATGGACTACCATGTGTATTTTATATGAATATATGCGTTCACATAGACTTTATGTTTATGACTACAGTGGTACCTCAACTTATGAATTTAATCCGTTCTGAATGCATGCTCTTAAGTCGAACTACTCTTAAGTCGGGGTACCTATCTAAAAAATTGAAAAAATAAGTTACAAATGAAAAAAAAGAAAAAAAAATGTAAGTTGAGCAAACCATATCTAAAATTTGTAAGGAGGCAATTAAAATGCCAACAGTTTTCCACTCTTAAATGGAATTGCTCTTAAGTCGAGCTGCTCTTAAGTCGGGGTATCACTCTACTTATAACCGTGTTGCTTTAATGTAATGTTGTCTATTAATGCTGTAAGATGTCCCTCAATTCCTTGTTCTCAAGTACTTGAGCATGTCTTCATTGTACTGGACTGTACATTATCCCTCATTACTGTAAGCTCCCTTGTGTCCTTTTCCAAGGAGAAAGGCGGGGTAAAATATTCAAAATAAAATAAAATAAATAAATTCAGCAGTCACTTATGACTGGATGAGAGTTATATAACAAGTCATCAATCTTCCACAGAAACCCTAGTCCACACATCAAAAAATAGATTGTGTCCGTATGTTTCCTGCCAGCCTTCCCAGGCTCACTGCTTTGGTTCATATCGGAGAATAGAAGAGTGAGGGGACGTACACGGTTGATCGGTGCCTTCTAGCTGTTTCTGCTTTGTTTAATTTGTCTTCTGTGACGGGTGATTTTGATTGAGCTGCCCTACTCAGAAGTTGTTCTAGGCTGATTTTTTTGCAATATCAATTTCAGGTCAACTTTGTTAACTGTCATCCTGAAGGGAGTTGACAAGTGTATTGCTACAGGTTTTGTCCTGAGTCTGGTAGCATTCAGCATCTATCAAAATGACTCGTATCGTGGTGCAAGTACTTCCTTTGGAATTGCTTGTGGCCGCCGTGTGTGGGGTGATTACTCGGGGAAATAGGTCACAATTTGGACCACTTGTGGAGTGGTCCTGGGAAATCTATTTCCCAACCATCAGAAGACACATGGAAAATGTGCTCCATCCTTCCCCCAGTCTGATTTTTTTGCGGGGCTTCTAAATTTGCGGGCTGGGCTGGAGCAATTCCCTAGGAGACAGGGTTGTTTTGTGGATTGTTGAATCAGGTCCTTCTTTTCAGATGGGATAACTGAATATTGTTCGGGTTTCTTACTTGGAAGTCCCTGTTTGGGACTGTTGGTTTGTTTGCAGTGTCACTTTTTTTTAACCTGGAATGGATACTAGGATGTTGTTTCCAGGGGTATTTTCTGGCTGGTTGCATCATTCCCTTTTAGCAAGATGGGATGGGTGGATTTTGTTGTGCTGCCTGATTTGGAAATAATTACTGTTCTTGGCAGTTTTTCACAATATCAATTGTCTGCTTGGAAGAGGTACTGGAATATAGTTGCTGAGGATGATTTTTTGGTTTGCTGCACCCGTCTCATCTAGCCACACATGTGTCTTGAATTTGATTTGATTATCCTTCTCAGATGTTGCCCTTCTGGGCTACCATGTTCTCTTCTGATGGGTTTTGAGGGCAATAAAGGGTTAATGAAAGAGTTAAAAAATAGGGTAGAGGTCTAAAATGCTGTTCTAATTTCGGTGTCAGTTTTCATCCAGAAATATCTGTTTGTCCCCATTCTATTCTGTTCCAGCTTTTACCTCATCCCACTTATTTGTCAAAACTCCTGTAATTCCTGAGGGGAAGGTTATTCAAAGAGAAGGAAAGGTAGAATCCTTTCTTCTGTGCTGCTCAACAAATCCTTGGCCAGAGAGAAGACATTTGGTGAATATAAAACAAGGCCACAAGTTGAAGCTAATTTATCCCAAGCAGGTGTTAAGTCCCGTCTGAGAGGGTGAGGGAGAGAATTGAGCACCTCTGTACCCTTGCAATTTGTTCCCATCCAGAATGAAGCATGAACTCTCAGTCTCTCTCTGGATAAATTAAGTGCAGTGAACATAGAAACTGTGTAATTTGCAACTAGATTATAACAGCACAAGTAGGGAAGGAATTGTTTCCTTAGTGAAATAGTATGTTTAAAAGCATGTTGCCCAGAAATTGGTAACATGTAATTTGCTGTGTACTTGAAAGTCATAAAATGTAAAAAGGGTAGAAATAAAAGGGCAAAGATCTTTCACATACATACATATACAGTGGTCCCCCGCCCATTCGCGGTTCATATACTGCAGTCCCACTATATCACGGGATCGCAGTATATGAAAAAAGGCCCCTGGGGTGAGGGGGAAAAGGCCGGTCTCAGGCCTCCCTTGCTTACCCCAGGACTGGCGCTGCCCCAAATGGCCCTGCGAGGGCCTTCCCAGGACTTCTGGAGGCCCCAAAAGGGCCTCCCTGCAAACCAGAAGTGACTTCCAGTAAACTGGAAATCACTTCCGAATCACCAAAAATCATTTCTGAGGCCTCCAAGGGCCTTTCTAGGCCTTTTGGGGCCTCCAGAAGGCCCTCGCAGGTCCGTTCGGGGCAGCGCCAGGCTGGGGGTAAGTACAAGAGTTCCCAGCTAGGTGCCCCAGGCCCGACTTGCCCTGCATCCTCATATTGCAGATGTTCAATTATTGCAGTTCGGGTCAGGTCCCTAACCCCCACGATAGGTGGGGTGGGGGTTCACTGTACTGTACATGTACCTCTGTCTGCAGATCTATCCAGCAATTCTGCCAGTGTGCGTAAACTGATGTTTTCATTACAAATTAAATGCTGGCAATAGAAAATTAAAGGACTGAAAACTGAAGTACAGGGTTTGTTGTTATAAAGATGAAATTAAAAATATACATCCCAAACCTCCACTTATGGTGGGTTCCCTTTGAGACTGTAAACAGAATCCTTACACACTGATTTTTTAAGAACTGAAAACTCTTCACAAAAGCAGCTAGAATGTATTTTCAAAAAGCTACTGTGGGTGTTCTTCAAGTCCAGGGGAAACAATGCTGGTAAGAACACATCCAAATATATATTAATCATTTTATTTAAGAGGAACAGGGCTTTATTCTTGTGTATGTACATGCACACACATGCATACAGACACACAGGTACTTAGGGCAATTTCAAATAACATATTGATTGTGGTGTCAAGTGTGGTCCAGAGGCCCTTTCATCAGACAGGTGAAGTGGACTCCAGGAGAAAGGCCATAAATTTGCCATAAAGCATTTGGTTTGCAACTAGACTTCACTGTCATTATTAAAAGCATAAAATTCAGCATTGTGTGCTCTGAGTATTTATCATGCAGGTCTTAGAGCCACTGTTTTATCTTCTTCACTTTGCATGACACATACAGTACTCCACTCTCAGGTTGCTTTAGTGCAAGTTCTCTTGTTTAGACAGTAAGCAGTGTTGTTTGCATTGACTGTGTAGAAGCAGATAGGGAGTGTGGTTTCTTTCTACCTAAATACTGCTTGTTGGACGACTTGGAAATATGTTTTCTTAACAGTTTAATCACCTGCTAAACCAGATAACATTACTTTGGAAAATTTTAAATGTCTGATAAAATTCCTTTTTTTTTACTGTGCACTAGAATTACAGAAACTCACAAAGGAGAGTACTTTCAGGTTCCCCAGAGTCCACCCATTTCTCATTAAATGGTACTTAAAAAAGTTTGTAGCCACTAAGTCAGTGTCACTGGCAGTAATGTAGCAGTGATTATTGACTATTAAAGACTCCTCCCCACTTCCACCCCAAGGCTTAAGTTGACTATTTTTGCATTCAGATCTGGTTTATGCTGGCATAATTACAGTAACAGGATTTAAACACATGGTATAATGATATGTATGCCATGTATCCCATGCTGAGCATGGTGGCTCAGCGGGCTAGAGCGCTGAAACTGTTGGCTGCAAAGTCGGCAGCTTGGCGGTCCAAATCCTGGGTGCCATGCCGTGGAGTGAGCTCCTGCTGTTAACCCCAGCTCCTTTCAACCTAGCAGTTTGAAATCATGTAAATAAAAGTAGATAAATAGGTACTGCCATAAAAAGCGGGAAGGTAAACAGTGTGTAGAAATGTGTTTAGCCATGCCAGCCACATGGCTGCAGACTTGCACAACACTGGCATTTTGGCTTAAAAATGGAGATGAGCACTGCCCCTAGAGTCGGACATGACTAGCACACATGTGCAGGTGGAACCTTTACTCTTTTATACCCATCTGCATACTCACATTGGCAATTAGCACATCTGTCAGGTTTGTTCCCTTCCATGTATACATTTTTAAAATAGAAATCCCTTGTTAGTTTTTTTCCAGTTTATGAAACAAGTACAAACTTTTCATATGTCCACATGCAGCCACTCCTCACTTCACCACCTACCTGTTTAATGGCTGCCCAGGCTTAAAACCAGCAGCTGCGTCCAAAGATGCCTAATGCATGCCTCAGGAAGAACCAGCTGTTCCAGCCCAAAGTGTCCCGCCTGCTTCTGCTTGCCCGCACCTTTACTTTGTCAGCAGCTCAGAGGGGAGGAAGCAGGGGTACAGTATCTCCCCCAAACACCCTCCTCCTCCTCCACTTCCAAGCGACAGGTATCACTGTGCTGGAGAGGACAATGACTCAAGTGGGGTGGAGCGCCAGCCACCTCCATCTCCATTTTCCTCTCCTTTTTCTTCTGCTTCTCCCATGGCCTCTGAGAGAGACTCCCTGCTCTGGCGTGCCTGCAAGAAGGGCAGCCTGAACACGCCACATCCACCTGAAGCTCCTTACTTATCTTTGCGCTGATTCACCTAAGGACCTAGTTGTAGGAATTGTACTCTGTTGTTAAGTGAGGAGTATCTGTAAAGATAAACTGAACAGAACTAAGCTGTCAACTATCTGCATTAGCAGGTTTGCATAATTGGCGTGGTTCCTAGTATAATGCTATAAACTCCCCCATGGGTCCCTTGGGAGAAAATACAGGAATAAAGCACTTGGGTCAGCCCTATGTCCAAGTGGATTTGTGAGAATCCAACTATCCTGGCTACTTCAATTTTTAGCCATATGTTTTAAAAGGAATCCAGAAAGTGAATTGCTTCTCATCCTCTGTACAACACCACATACTAGGTTTGGGAAGTTTATGTCCTATTATCTAAATTGATGTGATCCCTGCTAGAGGAAATGGAGCAGAACTAGTGAAGGTAATCGGAGGGGGTGGGATTGATTGTGTGAAGCTATCGGAGTGTGGCTCACTAAGGGAGCATTTTAATTTGAAGAAAAGGCTAGCAGATTAAATACTAACAGTAGATTGCTAAGTCTGGAGTTTATGAAACAAAAATAAACTTCTAGCATATATACTTTAGTACTAGACATTCTTTGACCCATAAACTCCCATCTCTGAGAATTTGCCTCTTCTCAGTCACTTTTGCATATGTTATTGTATGCTGTCTTGGGAACTTGAGTCAGTAGGTTTTTGCTGCAAACACACGACACACATGTGGGGAAATGCAGCACTTAGGGGTAGGGTCCCTCTCCTAGGAAGGGTTATTTTCCTTCTATTAGAAATATGTGCTCCATAGAAAGACAGGAACCCATGAGAAGAAAACTAGGCCTTTTAAAAACCGTTACTGTGGTTCAACTACTAACTTTAAGAAAGTGTTTGAAAGAAATGGTTCAAGGATTATAGCAATTATCTCCATGGTGTCTCCTTTGGCCAGTACCTTTTTGCAAAGAATAAGCTATCAGCCAACTAATAATTTGTTGAAATTATGTTCATTCGCATAAAGCTAGTTTTCACAGTAGACTACTTTGTTTTCAGCAATCTTCTTTTTTTAGTAATTAGGTTATTGGACAGCTATAATAGATGTCAAGAAGTGAAGTAATGGATATATCCAGAACAATTTCATGCTTTTCAGATAAGATTATATTATACTTAGGTTGGGTCATGACTGACTTCATGACTTCACCGGTTTAATTAAGATGCATGTTCAAAATGGAATAAAATTGCTTGACTAAATTGTCATTTCTTAATAATATCATGGGATGCTTAATTTGGTCAGTCATCTACCAGAAGGTCCTTAGTTTATAAGATATAGCTGGACATGTTTACTTTCCAAGAGTATTCACTCTTGAGCTGAAAAGTGATCTAAAATCATTTATTTAAAAAAATGATTTGGCATTATGCTGTCCTTATACTGTGCTTCCTAAAGTAATAACTACAGCTTCAAAATACTGCTTGCTTTTTGTTCTTTCTGCCGCCACCACCATACAGATCTTACCTGAAAATTATTTGTAACCATCATATAATGCAGGGTAGCCCAACAGTTAGACCCTAGGCAACCGGTAGCCCATGAAGGATTGAAAAGTAGCCCTCTGGCCACCAATAAAAAAAGTTAGGGGATAAGTTCTCCACCCCTCCCTCCCCCATCCCAAGAATCACCACTGCCCCAGCAAAGTTCTGGGTCTGCCAGCCTACAGTTTCAGCCAAGCAGGTCAGTTCAAGGGCCATGGTGCATTGAAATCTGTTCCCTCCAGAACGGATCAATTGCTTTTCAATGCATTCCTATGGGAAACTGCTGCTCTAGTTACAAATTTTTAAACTTATGAGCATGTGCTCAGAATGGATAAAATTCGTAAGTAATGGTTTTAGGGTAGTAGCCCTCAGGCACTTTGGGCTGGAAAAAGTAGACCTTGGCCTGTTCAAAGTTGAACAGCCCTGATATAATGCATTGAATAAATGGAGGATTATGTAACATTCCAGTTTATTGAGGTTGATTGTTATTGTTTAATCAGAAGACCACTCTTGTTATTATTTGATAGGAAACTAGGATATGATTAACTCTCAGTGGTGGAACACATGCATTGAAGGCAAACAGGTCTCTAGATAAGCTGCAAAAGAATCCTAGGTGAAAATCTAGAGAAATCCTGTCAGTGGAGACTGGAATAGTTTTTTTTTAATGTACTTTTAATTTAAACTCAGACATAGCAATTGGTTACGTTATTGGGAATCAAATTGAATCAAAATTAGATAGCTCCTAATGAAACATTATCTGAAATGGCTGTTCACAGGAACAGGAACTGGTCATGAACTCAGCCAGAGGGGATGCAACTGTCGTCTTAATTCTGAATGGCACCTCAGGACCTGCTGTGAGATGTATGTCTTGAACTAGTTAGAACCGACTGAAAAACACTAAATGTACCATTAGGTTTAACTGATAAATTCAGCAAAAAGCTGGACCAGAAATTCAAAGTGATCACATTTGACTACAAAAGAGAAAACTAATCAAAAGAGATGAAAAAGGAAGGTAAAAGAGAGAAAAAAAGAATCAAAGATTTAAAACGATTCAGAAAACATGGAGCTTTATCAAAGTCATACTAATAGAAGTTCAGCTAGAAAGGTGTTGCAAAATCGATGTAGACACCAGCATTGTTAATAAACGGTGGTGAGGAAGGCACACATAGTTAGGGTCAGAATTTGACCTTTAAAGGCTCCTTTCTCCAGTCTTTAGCTGATGCTTCACGTCCCTCTCGCTGCAGTTCACGGCCCCTCTGGAGACCGGTTCGAAGGAACGTAACCTCACGTCCTTGTGGGGTCAATCTGAGTTCAAAGGAACGGAACCTCACGTCCTTGTGGGGTCAATCTGAGTTCACCCCGACCACGTCCCCTGAACTGCGCTCCAAGCGGGGTGAGAGATTCCTGTCCTGGAGCTCATGAATCTTTTCACTCCACTTCTCGATCCGTGTTGAAAACCGATTTCAACATGGAGGCAAATTCACCTCGGCTCGAGGAAGGACGTGAAGTAACCACCTTTCTCTGAGCATTTCATGAAACTGGGCCTTCTCAACGTGGAATAAACCTTCTGCAATCCATCTGGCCCTTTGTTGTAAAAAAAAAAGCCATTTAAAAACCTGCTATTCAGGCAGACATATTTCTTTTTCTCATTGTCCCCCAGGTATGTGTGTGGGGGTCCACAAATTCCAAAACATCTGTTTTTCTCAGCTGACTTTGTTTAGCCTTAATTTGAATACTTCCATCATCTTAAATATTTTTATAATCGTATTTTAATGCACTTTGATGGAACTGTTCTTGTATTTTATTATTTTTGGGTTCTGTCAAATTGATATTAATTATGTCGTATGTTCTGTTTTAAATCACCCAGAGTTACCCTCATTCAGAGGCATGGTGGCTCAGTGGGCTAGACTGCTGAAGCTGTCAGCTGCAAAATTGGCAGCTTGGCAGTTCGAATCCTGGGTGCCACGCAGTGGAGTGAGCGCCTGTTGTTAGCTCCAGCTCTTCCCAACCTAGCAGTTCGAAAGCATCTAAATGCAAGTAGATAAATAGGTACCGCCATAAAAAGTGGGAAGGTAAACAGTGTTCTATGCGCAGAAATGAGTTTAGGCATGCCAGCCACATGGCCATGGACTTGCACAACCCTGGCTCTTTGGCTTAAAAACAGAGATGATCACTACCTGTTTTTTCCAAGGAGAAAGGTGGGGTAAAAATACTCTAAAACAAATAAATAAATAGAGTCAGACACAACTAGCTAACATGTACAAAGGGAACCTTTGCTTTTTATGTTTTGTTTTAAATCACCCACAGTGACCCTCATTCAGAGGAAGTGGTATAAAAAGGAAACAAACAAATGAAATGGAATTCTGCTTATATATTGCCCCATAGCACTTTGAGCATTTCAAGCACGCTCTGGGTGGCATACAATTTAATTATGCAGGCTACGCATTATAACTGCAAATAAAGATAGCATTCATGTGCACTGAAATGAACATACTCTGAAGGATGTTTTTGAAATTTTATTTATTTATTTATTTATTTATTTATTTATTTATTTATTTATTTATCACCCATCTGGTAAACAACTATACATGTACAATATACATTAAATTGATAACAGCCAAAACAATAAAATAAATCAAATAGCATAGTTCAATACAAATAACACAATAGTGAGCAAAAGTCAAAAATAATATAAGAAATCAAGAGGCGGAATAGAAACTCTGGACCCGGATCAGTGAAATAATTGTCAGAGGTCAAGGAAAGCCTGTATAAACACCGAAGTCTTCAGTTGTTTTTTTTAAAAACATACAAGGTGGGTAGATAGATTATCAACAAACGGCAAATGCAGTTAAAGTTCTACTGTAGATGGCATTTATTTGTGTGATGTTGGTCTTGAATGTAAGACAAGTTCATTATGCCATCATAATGAACTTGTAACGTGTGCCTCTCTTGGGACCAGAACAGAGTGAAGGTGCTTGTTGACAGTTTGAATCAAGTTCCTACTGTGACACTAACTAGCTATGGCAAGTAGCCAGTTCTTTCTGACTTAAGCCATTGCCTGAAGTTGCATTTGTTTCTGTTAGCAGCTGGTGTTTCTTTCTTCAGATAAGGTGGCTGAAAGCTAATATTCATTTTATTTACATATAAGGAAAGCAGATGTAGGTGTTATGATGTAAAGGCCATTTTTGGCTATGTCCTTCTCCAAGCTGTTTTCCAAAGACCAACTTTTTTTCCTGTAAATTACAAGTATTCAGAGTTTACTGCCCTAATAGTGCTAAAGGTGTGTCAGACTAATGGCAGTGAGGAGGTACCTTTATACATTGAACCTATTCTCCATTGTCTCTGTTTCTGTCTCTGTTTCTCTCTGTTTATACTTTTCCTTGCAATAATATTGTCCAAATTTCTGGTGGCCTGATTGTTACTGTGTAAGGGAGATGATGTATACAAATGGAAAACGATCTTTATTCCCTGTTAAATCGTTTTTAAAAAGTTCTGGCTCGACGCGTTTTGGTGGGGCCTTTTTGAGGAGCTGAGCAAAGAAACAAACTTCCTGCAGTACATGGGGCTTCCCTTGACCCTTGTTCGGCGATCGCAGCGGGTGCAGAATGCTGCGACCAGATTGGTGGTTGGTGCTGGTCGATACGACCACATCACCCCCACCCTGGGTCGCTTGCACTGACTACCTGTTGCCTCCCAAATAAGGTTCAAGGTGTTGGTTTTGATTTACAAAACCCTCCATGGCTTAGGACAGGGGTACTCAAACTTTTTGTAAGAAGGGCCAGATTTGGAGGCTGAGAATGTGTCAGGGGCCGGTTGCTCCCTGACCCTCCCACTCCACTGCAAGCCCCACCCACTGACCCATAAGCCCCACCCACTGACCGTGCATGCACCCAACCTCACAATGTTCCCGTCTATGCCGGTGGCGGCGGCCCACCCGCACGCCACCCCCATGCACACGCCCAGCCCCATAAGCTTCCCAGCAGTGTCAGTGTTGTCAGAATATTAAAAAAAAACATGGGGCGAAGGAGGGGAAGGGAGGGGTGGGCCAGCCAGCCATGGGCCACTCAGAATGGCCTGACGGGCCAGATTTGGCCCCCGGGCCGGACTTTGGGCAGGCCTGGCTTAGGACCAGAATATCTGACAGATCCTAAAATCAGCGTCAGCCTGACCCACCAGAACATCACAGTCCCATGCCCTCCGGATCGCCACTCCCCAGGAGGCATGTAAAACCTCCACCAGGAACCGCACCTTCTCTGTGGCAGGTCCCACATTGTGCAACCGTCTCCCGAGTGAAATTAGGACTGTGGAGTCCCTCCGAGCATTTAAAAGGTTGCTAAAAACCTGGCTTTACACGGCTGCGTTCGGCGATCAAGGGGCATGATTTATTATATGAGTAGGGATTATGAGTTTATATGTCCACCTGTTTTTTCGCCATCTTGCTTTAGTATAATTATTTTGAATCTTTTTAGGTTTTCTTTTTAATTTTGGGTTCCGCTTTTTGCTGCTCATTCTTTTATGTTGACTTCATAGAATCTATTATTATTTCTTTTGAATTGTGCTATATTATACTTGTTAACCACCCTGATTTCCCATTTGGGAAAATCTGGTGGTATATAAATATAAAAATAAATGAATAAATAAATATACTGAGCACAACAGACACTTATATCAACCATAAGGTTATCTCACTGCTCTTGACACTGTGTACAGCTGTCTATGTATGGTCCGTTAACCAGTGCCTGCATTCTTAATCGGTCTGGAGCTGCTACAGACTAAAAGAAGAAAATAAGCTTGGTATGCATCTAATTTTATGTTATTTCATGAAATCAATTTTGGTATGTCTCAGTTGTGCTCAGTATATGTAGTGCAGTAATTTTCAAATCCTAAGCCAGATACAGTATTCCCTTATATAGAAAGATATCTAATATGTAACTTTGTTTTTTTGCTCAGCTCCTGAACAAGGCCCCGCTGAAATGCATCGAGCCAGAGCTTTTAAAAAATGATTTAACAGGGAATAAAGATCGTTTTCTATTTTTATGCATCCTGAGACTCTGTCTCCCATTCATATTTTTTGACTTTAGCTGATGTACCGTTCCTTTTAATTTGGTTAAGGGAGATAATATCATTATCAGAGAGCAATTTTGTTTCGATTAAAAACTTCATACCTCTGTCTTGCAAGATTTCTAACTCATGTGTAATCCCTTTCACTGGGTGGAAGCTATGAGAGTTGCAGGACAGGAGGAGGAAGTCTTTATGGTTACAGAAAACTGCCATGGTTTACAGAAAACTGCCATTAAATAGATGACTTGGGGGGACACTCTCTGTAATTAAAGGCTTTTTCTCATGTCCCTTGGATCCCATGGCTTCATATCATGAAAGCAGATACAGAGGAATAAGAAAAACCATGGGACAGATGTAGGAAGTTTTTATTTACCAAAAATATATTATAATAATTCACTTCCTGATTATGACATTATCACTCTTCCCCAGGCATCAAATCGTGCAACAAGATTTCAACCATGATTTTTCCTCTTTGGTGTCCCTGTTGCTAACAATTTGCAGTTCCCTTACTATTGGTCACTACACTTCTTTAAACTGGACTTCTTATTCTTAATACTATAAATGTAGTCAGCTTCAATTCGACAGTTTGCTTCCTGATTATCCCCTCTTCCAGTTCCAGGTACTTGCAACCTGCTGCATTATCATTCTTGTTTTCTGCATTGCAGAGATTAGCTTAAGAAAAGTTCATTGCTACTGATCATCTTGGTGCATTCTTTGAAATCAGATGGATTTTCAATCGTGTTGTTGCAAAGTAGTTTTTATCTGTTGACATAGAGATTTGTAATCATCTTTAGCAGATAAAGACTGAAACAGCAAAGGTACTTAGGATATCAATGCAGGTTCCATTAACTGATCATGGGAAGCTACTGGAATACAGTGTATGTCTTTCCTGCTTACAGAAGATTGCAAACAGAGGAAGTCCATGTATTCCAAAAACATAAAGATCTTGTATAGTTTTTAAGGGCGTTTATACACGACCCCTAAACTCCGGGGCAAATGGCTCCCAGCTCCGGAGCTTAAAAATGTTTACCCACCAGCTCCGGAGTTAACAGGAAATTAAGTGCGACCCCGCCCACTTTAGCACGTCCCAGCGCAGCTTTCAGGTACCTGCTCTTTGGTGTAAGGATAGTGAGTGCGGGGCTCTCCTTGCTTCTGTTTGTTGTTTTTTGGCTCCCGCCTCTTTAAGAGCTACTTTTACAGAGACGAGAGGCAGAACGAGGTGAGCGGCATGCTTTTCTTTCTCTTTTTCTCCCTCTCCTCACGCAGCCAACAGCCAGGAAGTGAGGAGGGGGGTGGGGACACAGGAAGAGCGACGAACCCCTAAGATCTCTGGTCCGAATTTAAGTGGCCAGCGGATCTTAGAGGTTGTGTAAAAAGGCCCTAAGAGTACTTTTATTATAATTTTCTCACCTCATCTCCAGGATTATGCGATAGAAATCTCACAATATTAAATTTGTAGCTACCTCCATTTTAGGGTGGTTTGGCAGGGTCTTAGCCAAGATTTGGCAGGGAACATTATTCCCTTTATTTCAAACAGGCATGACCAAAGATGGTTGTATGCCCTTGATGAAAGTTTAAAAAGAAGCTGTTTGCATGAGCAGCGAAACGTTTCTACCTCTCAAGAAAAAGAAGCCCAGTTGCCATGCCTTAACATCCAGATAAACTCACCTGGATGACTGAGAATCTTCACAGATATTTAAAAACAAATGTTATGTCCTTTTATTACAGAACTAGGCAGTATGGCGCTTGGGCCTTCCACATTGCAACACTGGTGTTTGAACTGCATTGTGTAGCAGCAACTTCTTGTTGGAGGCAATGAGGCATTGAACTGAATCTGTAACCAGGATAATGCATTGGTAACCTTGTGCTTCAATAATTGTCATACATTTTCTGTATCATTACCCTTTTATCTCAACTAGACACTGCAATAGATATAGAATGCAGCAGTCAGGATGGTTAGTAGGACTTCTGCTGGCAAATACTGTGCTGTAGAAATTTTGTTTACTGCACTTTGTCATAAGCAGCCAAATAACATTGGGTTATCTACATATCTCCAGTAGCTACTGAGCTGTGTATCTGTAACTAAGCAAAGCCAATGTTGACCAGTTTGGAGTAATATTGCTATGTACCGTGTATACTCAAATATAATCTGAGGCACGTAATTTTACCACCAAAAATAGGGAAAACTTATTGAATTGAGTATAAGCCTAGGGTGGAAAATGCAGCAGCTACTGATAAATTTCAAAAATAAAAATAGATACCAATAAAGGCATCAGTAGGTTAAATGTTTTTGTATATTTATTTCAAAGAAAAATAGTAAACTAGCTCTGTAAGTGCAAAAACACTTTACATTTGGAATACTTTACATTTGCCATCTGTGGTCCCTTTCTAAGGTGTTGGCCCTTGGATCTCTAATACTCTTCTTCACAAGTTTGGATAAAGTTCTAAATTAGAACTCCTAGGTAATGTCTCAAGTGTAAAACATTGCATGACAAATGCCAACCAAATAAAACTATGCCACACTGAAATTTGGTAATCTGGGCTTTTAATGATAGGACCTTTTTGAATTCACCAATTCATACTCACCATAAGTCAGAAGCAGTTTAACAGTACAGAATACGGTTCTGATTCATAGGTTTTCCGTACATCAGAAGGAACTTGATGACAAATAAGGCAGTTCCTCTTGCCAATTGATATTAGTCATTACCAGAAATAAAGATTAATACTTTGAAAAATGAGAGACAGACTGAAGGATTCCACATGCAAAATAACAAGGTGATACTGGCCATCGAGTTGTGGACTACAACTCCCACAATCCTTCACCAATCCAGATGAGCGCTCAGGAGGTGGCGGAACTACGGTAACTTTATATTAATTCAAATATAAGCTGAGGGCATTTTTCCCCCCAGGCAAAAATAAGGGCTGAAAAACTCAGCTTCTATTCGAGTATATGCAGCTATTCTCCATTTCTGCAGCATGGCATGGAATTGTTAACTTTAAAATAGGCAACAGTTAAAAAAAAAATAAGTGGTTGAAAAGTGGAGGTAGTAAGAATTCCGTAGATTGAAAGGATGACCAATGGGGAACTAAGATGTCCAATGAATAAAGAGCAAGAAATTGTAAAAATGCACCAAGAAGAAAGTTACATAATGAGAAATGAAGAGTGCAGGTCAGTCATTCAGGATGAAATAAATGAGAAAAGCAAAGCAAGAGGGTGAAGAATGTGGTGGGTAAGCAACCTTGGTAACTGGATTGAATGTAGCACAGCACCATTGATTAGAGCGGCTACATCTAGTCATGGTGACATCCAACCTATAGAATAAAAAGAAGAAGAAGAAGATAGAGAAAAGAGACTCTTCTATCAGCCTTGGTTTTCTGTGGTTGAAATTGCTGCTCAGTTTGGGTTTTAAAGAGTTGTCTGGTATTACTTCACATAACCATACATATATTTTGATATTAATATTACAATGTTTTAATATTAAACATAATGATGTTTTAATTAAAGAAAACCCCAAAGTATACCACCCATAGCACGTACAAGTTTACACGTTTATTTTGCAGGCTACACATTGCCCTCCATCCGTGACTTGGGTAAGTCGTTTCGCCAACTTCAGAAGGATAGAAGGCTGAGTGAACCTTGAGCCAGCCACCTGGTATTAAGCCTCACGTTGAGTGCACAGCACTTTAACCACTGTGTAACTAGCCTCCTAGTAGATGAGAGTAAATAAACCACTTTATAAATGAGTAGCTAAGTACTTAATAGAAGTGGGAATGTGGATCTTGGGATGTGAAAGCATTTGTCATTCACTCAGGTTGCTATTTGGGATCTGTTTACATCTGGGTGGCTATAATTAAATCATATTTGACGTTATGGTGGCTAGTGAATTTTGGCTTTTTTTTTTCAATTTTGAAAATGAAATATCTCAAACAGGTGGACCAACACATCTGAAAACAATATTTTTAAATATCTCATGGTAAGGTACAAATGTACCAAAAATGAACCAAAACCATGACACTAAGTTCCAAAATGGATTTTTCATTGGGTGATTTGACATGGAAGGACCTGAAGAGAAGCCCTAGGCTACTCCGTTTGTGAGGCCCCTCCCAGTCTCCCACCCTGACGACAAGAAGAAAATGAAAGAGTGGATTGAGTGAAGCCAAGGATGATGGTGAATATTTAAAATCCTGCAATTCACAATTTCTCCTCTAAAGAACATAAGATATTAGCAGTAAGACCCCCGTATCCACTGTGGATTGGTTCCAGGACATCCTGCAGATACAGAAATCCATGGATAAAAGTGAATGCTCATATCTGTGTGTGTGTGTGTGTGTGGAAGTGGTGACAGTGGTGGGAGCAAAAGCACATGGCCGCCACCCCTTAAACTGCTGCACACAGGGTGCTCCTGCTAGGCAACTGTTGGTGGTAGGAGGCGACGCTAGTGCCCTGTCAACACTGCGAGCCGGTGATTTTGATTTTGCTCTACTGGTTTTGGTCCTCTCAATTACTGGAATCTGGCCCTTTAGAACTTACCAGGCCCTTGCCCCCTCGCCATCCGTTGATAACTGAATCCGCAGATGGCAAGTCAGAGGATTACGGGGCCCCTACTGTATTGCTAAATGCAAAAATGCTAAAATTAACACTGAAAAGCTTTTGCAATAAACCTTTTGTGGAATAAGCATCATTTTATAGGAAATGAAGTTGTAATGTTATTCTTAAACAAACAACTTGAGTTTACAAATTATATTGCCTGCGAAGTGTAATGTGGGCTTCTGTCACTCTTAAGTGGCTGCCCCCACTCACTTACTTCCCTGTGTCCGTCTTCAGAGGGGCAGTGAGACCCCTCTGGCTGATTCCTGGGGATAGCAGATGAAACCCCAAACTTTGGGGGTTTTCCTGGAAGGCTGGCACTTGTACATATATGGACTTTTTTCAGGATGAGGTTCAGTGACCTACTGGAAGCCTGGCCTCCTGCCTTCTACAGGTAGAGTAGTTCTGGATCCCTCCGAGGATCCCTTCCCACTGATACCCAAGCCCCCTCTCTCTGCCTGTGGGCAACCTGCAGCAAGAGCCTCCGGGCTTTCCCATACTTCATGGCCATAGAGACATCTGGGATTTGTAGTCCTACCCTGGAGTTTTGCCCTATTTCCCAGAGTGAGTGGCCGTTATAACTAAACTTCACAACCTAAACTAAAACAAACACAAGATGGTGACTATTCTGTCACATCCAAAAAGCCAACCCTATAGCACAGCACCATTTCCCAATTGAAACATTTTCAAAAGTTTATAAACTCCCACAATGGCAAAATGGATTCAAAATAATTTTCTCCAAGACATATGCAATTAGGAGGCTGGGAAAGGATGCAAAAACATAGGTTAATAAGTACCGTTTATACTCGAGTATAAGTCACCCGAGTATAAGTCAAGGCCCCTAATTTAACCCCCCAAAACTGGGGAAATGTATTGACTCGAGTATAAGTCTAGGGTGGGAAATGCAGAAGGGCCTTTGTAAGCTGGGGGAGTGGTGTGTGATGTTTAAAATGACTTTTAGCCACTGACCCAAGCACTTGCCAGGCCCTGCTGCATTTTCCACCCTAGACTCCCCTGTGATGCGGGGGGGGGGGTCATGAGAAGCGGCACACAATGTTTAAAATGACTTTTAGCCACTGACCCAAGCACTTGCCTCAGTGGCCAAAACTATTGACCCGCATATAAGTCGAGGGCCCCTTTTTTCAGCCCAAAATTAGGGCTGAAAAACTAGGCTTATATTCGAGTATATACAGTAAGTACAGTAATAACTTGGTTTGCATATGCCTCGGTATATGAGCATTTTGCAAGACAAGCAAAGTTTTGATAATTTTTGCTGTCACCCCCTCCTCCACCGCTGTGCCCGTCGCGCTGCCAAGGGTTGATGGCAAAGGTGGTGGCAAAGGGGTGACTGCAACACAGGCCATGGGTGTCCTTCCCCCCCTCATGGCGTGGCTTGCCTCCTCCACCTCCAAAATATGTCATAAGCCAAAAAAAAAATGCCCACCAAAGATTTGTTTCCATCATCTTTCCTATGGCACCTCACTTTCTCCCTTTTGGATATCACTTGCTTCTTGTAAACCCATGAGGAGGTCTCATTTACACTTGAATGTTTTAGGAAATGCATTCTAAATTGGAGAAGTCAGGTCACAGAGACACTGGGTATCACTCACATGCCAGCTCCTGGCTGATTGGGCTTTCATAAGAAGCTCTGTTCCTGATGCTTCCCTCCATTGCTCCCTCATTGTCTGTATGGTGACCAGCATCTGTCTACTCTACCAGGTGTTGTGCTGTTGGCTAGGCTAATATTATATGGAATGGATGCAGCCATGTGAGAAGCGTGAAGGATGCAGGTGATCCCATCAGTCTGTCAAAGTAAATGAGAAACACCACTGCTATATCTGAGCTAACTAACAAAGTGTGATGGTGAATCTGCCAAGTTACTGTAGTGTGTGATACAAATTGTAAAGCCAGGATCACCCCTGCTGTTGAAAAAGTAAAGGAGCCACATAGGGACGTGCTTGAGAGCAAGCAAGCAAGCATTGTGTGTTGGAGGGAAACTGATAAAGAATGGATGACACACATGCATCTCTCCATCTGGCTTTAATCGAGGAACACACTCACTTCCTGACTCACATGCATGTGCAGGCAGAAATCAGTGCCTAGTCATGCATGTGTCCATGTGTATTCTGGGTTTGTGAAGAATCTGAGTCAGGTCTGAGACTCAATAGGCCCACATAGGTTCGTTGTGATGTGCACAATGGAATCCTAGCATTGATGATGCTTTAGAGACAAGTCAGGAAAAAATGTGTCACTTAGAAAAAATATGTACAAAAATGTGTAAATTCCAAAGTTATGGAAAATGCTGTGGAAACATACTTTTGGGGTGTGTGGGGGGAATGCACTGAAGCAATATATGCACTTTAAAACATGCACACATTTGCAAAAAAAAGAAGCAAAAAAAGAAAGTAAACGAAACAGATCTCATTCTATTTAAGAAAAAAGAAAAAAAACAGACAAGACAGGGGAATGATTAAAATGTGAAGATGGAAAAGAAAGGATATTACTGGATGTAGACTTTGTAGTATGTTAATGAAAACTCCTCTCTCTCTCTCTCTCTCTCTCTCTCTCTCTCTCTCTCTCTCTCTCTCTCTCACACACACACACACACACACACACACACACACACACACACACACACACACACACACATTCATATGCATGTACCCACACTAGACTGAATGAAGATGAACTAGATAAAATCACTTATCACAGTAGGGATTCCCCCCCCCCCGCGCTTACTTGTCGTTTATTCCTTTTTTCCATGAAGTTTTAGGAACTACAGTAATCTGAGATTCATGAAACAGTAGGATAGAAATACAGGGGCTGGAGGTCATTTACTTGTGTGAGACCGCAGTAGTGCCACAAGCTCTTTCTGCTTCAAGATGTTTAGAGGTATCTGAATAATAAAAAAAGAGAATTAGATATCTAGCCACTGAATAATTTTCCAGATTGAGTGGTACTACCAGTTTTTGTCTGTTATTCTTTTATGTGTTGCATCAAGTCATTAAAAGGGTGATAATCTCTTTTCTTTATTAACTAACTGTTGTCACTTTATCTGATATTTGTTGTACCCTTGCCTGGTCGTGACTAGGCATGAGAATTTTGAAATTCACAAACTTCCAGTCTAGAGATAGGCAGAAAACAAACAAACAAAAAACCACAAAATACTCTTTCATCATTTCTTTAGGTAACAAATTAATTTGCTACATAATGAAATGGAAAAACATGCTTCATCACAGAATGAAATGAAATGCCACTTCCCCCTCTAGAAATGAAATGATTCATCCTAGAGGAATCAAAACGGCAGAAGAGCTTCGTCAAGCTCTTCCCTGTAAGCCCCTGAAATTTGGAGAAGTTTTGGGGTCAGGGGGCTGAGTTATTAAGCTCCAAAAGGGGTGCCCCTAGAAAAAAAATCTAATTGAAACAGGAAACTGCAATTGCCCCCCCCCCCCCGGCGAGCAATTATCGGCTTGGTTTCCTTCAATTAGAATGCTGTTTTTCTAGAGGGACCCCCTTTGGAGCTTAATAACTCAGCTCCCTGATCCCAATACCTCTCCAGATTTCCGGGGCTTACAGTGAAGAATCCAATGAAGATACACTGTGATTTCCATGCCAATAGATGTCTGCAGACCCTATTTCTGAGTACACAATAATTTTTAAAAATGTACTTGAAAATAAGATTCACAGCCATGTATTGGTACCAAAATGACAGGGGAGCTTCATTGCACTCTTCCCTGTAAGCCCCACCCCCCATTTTTTTTGAGATGTTTAGGGTTCAGGTGGCTGAGTTATTAATCTCCAAAGGGGGTTCCCTTAGGGGGGGAAATCATTCTAATTGAATCAGAATTTTGGAACTAATCCGATAACCCCCCCCCACACACACAGGTGAGTGATTAGTGGCTTCTGACTCAATTAGACATGATTTTTTTTCCTAGGGGGACCCCCTTTGGAGCTTAATAACTCATCCCCCTGACCCCAAAGCCTCTCCACATTTCGGGAGCTTACAGGGAAGTGGTTGAGGAAGCTCCTCTGTCATTTTGTTGCCTCTAGGACCCAGAGGAGCATAGCATTTCATTACATTTTGTTTCATTGCAAAACAACTTTAAAAATTCATTAGTAATGAAACAAAACAAAATGACGAAAGAAACAAAATGAAACACTATATTTTTGTTTCGTGCCCATTTCTATTTCAGGCTTGTAATTTGGTGGGACCCCACCCCTCTAGGCCATTCCCATAATTATGGGACTAGGAGTTATCGAAATCTGAAAGCCCCATTCCTGGACATGACTCTAATTCCATGGGAAAATATTTAAATATAAGGGACACACATTTGCACTTCTTGGGTTTAAAGTAAGCAGTAAAATAAACACGTAAAATATGTAGAGTAAAATATCTGAAAAGGCATGCATGTCTATGTATGTATTTATTTAAAATAAATTTCCATCCCACCTCATGAGGAAATCAAGCAGGCATACATTCAGTGAAGCAATGTATGACCAAGAATTAATAGCAGAACTCTGGGGTAAACTATCTAGGAGGGCTCAAATGCTTGAATGAAGTGTAATGTCTTTAGTACCTTTGCTGCCCCAATAAATTCAAGTAGTCAAAGAGTCATATGGATTTGTTGGTGGAAAAGTTGCTGAGGTTAGGACCATCCTGGGAAAAGCTTTCATGCAATGTAAACTTATGTATAAATTATTATTGTTCACATTTGTGGTGTTCGTTGTAGCTTTAATTAAAATTAGAGCTGACAGAGTATTTGCAGTTACTTGTTCATGGTCATGTGTGTGCATGTTCTGTACAAAATGTGTACTTACTGTGATTAATCTGTTCTTAGAAGGGAAAGCCTGGATTTGCTTTGCTAACGTTATTGAGGAATGAGGTGAAACCTTGTCCTCGGAAGAAATGGAAGACAAGTTCCAAAAATATAATGTCCTTCTTAAGATGTTATTATTTTTTATATCCCAAAAATCCTCTTATTGAAGAGTCTTGACAATTAATTTCAAAACAAAACAAAAAATCTATGTTCGCTCAATTAAGAAGGATGAGGATTATTTTTCCCTCTTTATTTCCCTGTTTATTTATTAGGGAAAAGAAGCTTTTGATTAGGAAAGAAAATATTGCTGTTGACCTTTAGATATTTAAGAAAATGCTCTTGTTTTCTGAACTGTGCCCTAGAAAAACGTATTAAAAATCCCCAATGCACATAGTGCTTTTCAAACCAGAACGTTTCTTATATTGTTTGTAAATGTGCTTTCCTTTATCCTTCAGCAAACCGTTCATTAGAAGAAAATACTTGCTAGAAATGCCTTTAATTTATGGGAAATGATGATACTGCTATTTGAGATTGTACAGTGGCGGCTTGGAAGTTACTTGAAGTTAAGATGAGGAAAGAAAGACCCATAGTATAATTTCTTGCCTCCTACTGTGTGACAAATAGAAATAGTGAAGAAAAGGCAACGTTCAAACATTTTTTGAGAAGCACTTTTCCCCCTTCGGCTGAAAGTTTTTGATCTTCTTCTGAACACTAGGTGAGAAACCTATAAGAAATTATGGTATAAATATAAAATATCAATGCATCTGGTCACAAAGCAGAAACAATTCCTGTGAACAAAGACAAGAGTCGAGTAAAGACATTTCCCACATAATTGATAATATTTTATATATTTTGATCTATATTTTTTTCTGCATAACTTAATGGTGACAATAGTATATTAACATTGTGTGACATGGATTAAAAGTCAGCAACTCTGAGCCCCATAGTAGCTGCCGGCTTCTTGCAGAAGGCATTGCCAGCCATGTTCTGGATTCCCTAGGAATGATAATCACATCAGGTTAGAACATGGTAAGGATGAGCCCTTGAGTAACATTGGCTAATGGGCATAGATTCACAGTTATATTTTGTGTCAGGGTTGCAGCTACCTGATGTTTCAGGGCAAAAACCCAAGACCAAGTGCTGGGGTTGTGATATCCTAAGAACATACAGTGGTACCTCGGATAACAAATTTAATTTGTTCTCCAAGGCAATTCGCTGTCCAAAAAAATTCGTTGAAATGAATGGGAAACCATTTAATCCGTTCCGGAGGTCCGGAAAAAAAGGCAAAAAAGAGACCTCTTTACAAAGTGCACTAACCCTAACCCTAACCCTAACCTTAACCTTAACCCTAACCCTAACTCTAACCCAGCCCCCAGCCCCCGGCCCCCACATGTCATACCTTGCCGCTGCCGCTGGGCACCTGGGCGGTGGGCAAAGCCATGCGGCTTCTGGCTTCCTCTCCCCATTCCCTCCTGACCCCAACCTCCCTGCCTTACCGCCGTTTGACGCTCGGGCGCGCGTGGCTTCCCACTTCCTCGCCCATTCCCTGCCAGCCCCAACCTCCCTGCCTTGCCACTGTTCATCGCCCGGGCGCGCGTGGTTTCCCACGTCCTCCCTCATTCCCTCCCGACCCCAACCTCCCTGCCTTGCCGCCGCTTGTCACCCAGGCAGTGGGCAAAGCCGCACAGCTTCACCCCTTCCTCCCGGCTCCCACCTCTACCATCTCTGCCACCTCTGAGAACCAGGAGCCAGTGAGTCAAGGACAATGAGGAGAAAGCACACGTTGGGGAAAGCCCTCCTGGAATGATGGGCTGAGGGGGTTGTTCCAGCTAGTCAGGGAAAGTTCCCATGGCTAGGGCTGAGAGCTGTGGGCTGTGTAGGGGGGGGGGGGGGGCGCTGGAAATGTCCATTCATTATCCGAAAAATTCGTTATCAGGGGCATTCGTTATCCGAGGTATTACTGTAATATGATCTTTTATGATATCATCAGACCAATGGCTACATTTGATGTCACAGAGACAGGGCAGCAAGAAGGCTGGGCTGGATGTGAGCTTCGCAACCAGTTGAGCCTGTATATGAGCACGGGGTGGGTATAGATAGGTGTCCGGGCATTGTATTTAGTATTTAGTATAGTATGCTGACCTAGATGTCCCTAAGTACATCTGATCTCGCCTGATTTCAGAAGTTAAACAGGGTCGGGCCTGGCTAGTACTTGGATGGGAGACCACCAGGGAATACCAGGTGCTGTAGGCGCCCTGGAGTAGGAACTGGCAAGCCACTCCAGTATTCCTGCCAAGAAAACTCCATGGACACGGAGTCACGAAGGTCAGTCATGGCTGTAACGACGCAACACACACATTTATTATATTTATACCCCACCTGCCTCACACAGAAAGTCAGACTATGTCTTTCTCCATTGCTATTAACCCTAAAATTGGTTCCTCTGCCTAAAGGCCCAAAGAAGTATATCAATTCCCAGAAAATTCCTCCAGCATTCTTACGACTGGCATACTTTATTCTCCTCCCCTTTCATGGCTGATCGTGTATAAAACATGCTCTTCTGCCAGTAGAGTAGCAATATCCCCTCCCCCAAGCTTCAGAAGCAAAGCATCAGATTGTTCTACCACTTAATATATATTTTGCATTTAACTGTATCCTCTTAAATAACCATGTCTGCTTCGTTAAAGGGTGCTTCTCTTTCAAGAAGGTTTAGTGGAATCTTAGCAGTATTAAAGATAATTGGGCAGCTAGTCTCTGAAGAATTTTTCCAGTGGGACCACTAAATACAGTTTATTTGTTGTTACTGTTTTATCTGTTGCCTCAAGTAATTAATAGCTTGATACTCCCATTCCTGTATTAACTGTCTCCTGTCACTTTGCCTATTATCAGTATTCCCAGCTGGCTATGAATCTCACCACCATGGAGATATATCTAAATATAGATGGATGTGTGTTTGCAGTGTTTGTATCTGAATTGAATTTTGATCCTTTAAAATATTCAAAGCACCACAATCCTTTGTCTTTTGTGCTCTCTCTTTGTCCTCTCTTTCATTTTGCCAATAAGAGAGATTACGGTGAGCTATATGAAAATATTATTGGAAATTCATACGTAGAAAATCAAAACTAAGAGCAGAAAAGTAATGTTAGGATGTTGGAAGCAGAATGGAAGTACTGTATACTACACACACACACACACACACACACACACACACACACACACACACACACACACACACACACACACACACACACACACAGAGTGGACCCTTGCATAACAAACGGATTGTATAACATAAAATCTGTAGAGTATAAAAAATTCCAGATATAGGGGAAATTTGCTTAACAGAATTGCCTATGGGGCGAATCCATACAACATAAAAATGGTCGCGATTAGGGATTTCTCTATTTTCAATGCATTGCTATGGGAAATTTGTATAAAGGAAAATTTGCTTAACATAATTTCATTGGGAACGAATTAATTCCTTTATACAAGGTACCACTGTAGTCATCAAGCTATTGCAATTAAAGTTGCAGCCTCTAGGGCAGGGGTCCTCAAAGTTTTCAAACAGAGGGCCGGTCCACCACCACCCAGACACCACTGGGGGCCGGATCACAGTCCAAAAGCAGCTGCGGAGGCTGGGTTGCTCACAAAACAGGGGGTAGGTGGGGGGTTGCAATTGATCCCAGGGGCCGGATTCAGGACCTTGGGGGGCCGCATCCGGGCCCGGGGCCTTAGGTTGAGGACCCCTGCTCTAGGGGAACCTACTTGATCCTTCAGAAATGGCACCACACACCTACAGGATTTACAAAAATGTCTGAATCTGGTTTGTGCTGGAGGTGTGGAATTGGAAGAAAGAAGTTTCAGCACATTTGGTGAAAATGTCCTCAGGTTAGAAATATTGACTGCATATTCAGGCATCTGAAATACTGTATTACAGAACATGAAATATAATTCAAGCTTCAAGCACTATTGTGGAAAGCAATAAAAGGCTATAATGGGAGGAAATGCTGGTTATAT
Organism: Phrynocephalus guinanensis; assembly: GCA_037367245.1. NCBI lineage: Eukaryota > Metazoa > Chordata > Lepidosauria > Squamata > Agamidae > Phrynocephalus > Phrynocephalus guinanensis. The sequence continues at coordinate 166,763,388 of CM074733.1, forward strand.
CTGTGTTAACTGTGGCGTAGACACTACTGCTAAAAGAATGGAAATGGGTGTCTCCAGGAGCTCTTGTTCACTTATTCTTTATTAGATAGAAGGGCTGGATAATGGCTGAGGTCTTTGGCGGCAGAGCCAGAGTTTAGGAGAGTTCCCCCACTGTGTCTTCTTGACAGAGGCTGGTCTTGATGACCCATGGGGTCCCTTCCAACTCTGCAGTTTGAAGATGGTCATTATTACAAATAAGAACATTTTGGATGCAAATAGGAAGATTCGGTCTAACATTCTCAACTTCATATCTAGCAAATGCAGATATGTTATTATCAGAGATGGGCACGACCAGAAAATTTTTTTTTTCGAGTTGTCGTTTTTCGGGACGGGTCCGTTTCGGGTCGTTTCCGTTTTTCGCGAAATTTTTCAAAAATTTGTCGTTTCGTCGTGTCGTTTGTTGTTACCGTGGCGATTTAGCGCGACTTGACTTCCCAGAGCATGGGTTTAGGGGGTAAGGGCTAGGCTTAGGGTAACGGTTAAGGTTAGGGTGGGTTAGTGGGCTGTACCTCTGGGTGCCTCTGGCCCACTAAGAACACAGTGTACTGGCGTATGGGTTAGGGTTAGGGTTAGGATTAGGCTTAGGGTTGGTGGGCTTTTTATGCCCTCTCTGGCACATCCAGAAGTCTCAGCAAAACCTGGCCATGCGATTGGTGGAATAGCTCCAAAAATTTGCATGGTCCCATCCCATGGCCAGCCCATCATTGCGCATGCGCAGGTGTAAAAAAATAAAAATAAAATAAAATAAAATAAAATCAATGGAGACGTTTTGTTGCAAGAAAAACCCACTGTTGCTACTGTAAAAATTCAAGCATTTAAAATAGCTAATTTTCGCATGTTTCTGTGGTGCTTTGGTGGGTTTTTGGACCATGATTTCAAAAAAAATATTGCGGTCGCCATTTCGGATCCACCCGCACCGCATGGCAAATGGAGACGCCGAGGATGCCCCCTCCCAGCCTGGTACCAGCAAGTCTCAGCAAAACCTGGCCATGCGATTGGTGGAATGGCTCCAAAAATTTGCATGGTCCCATCCCATGGCCAGCCCATCATTGCGCGTGCGCAGGTGTAAAAAAATAAAAATAAAATAAAATAAAATAAAATCAATGGAGACGTTTTGTTGCAAGAAAAACCCACTGCTGCTACTGTAAAAATTCAAGCATTTAAAATAGCTAATTTTCGCATGTTTCTGTGATGCTTTGGTGGGTTTTTGGACCATGATTTCAAAAAAAATATTGCGGTCGCCATTTTGGATCCCCCCGCACCGCATGGCAAATGGAGACGCCGAGGATGCACCCTCCCAGCCCGGTACCAGCAGCCCAGGACAGGAGGGGGGGAAGGCTGGAGTGGGGACCTCCCCCCCCCAGAAACCACCCCTCTGGTAGGTGCCCTCAGGCAGGCATATTTTCGCCTGCTTTTTTGGCTGGGAATCGGGGGTGTGTGTTTTTATTTCTAAAACTTTTTTTCTGTGCCGCTTGGCATCGCGCTATCGCTGCGATGCCAGGAATGACAACGACAAATCAGACCCAATTTTTCTTTTGTTCGAGTTCGAGTTCTGGGGGAGTAATTGTCGTTACCGTTTCCATTGTGTAACGGAAACGAGTAACGGAAACGGAAACGAGAATTTCGCCAAGTCGTGCCCATGTCTAGTTATTATGTAGCACTGGAATTGTTGGACACCCTTTTCTTTAAGAAGGCTATTTTTCATGGTGATCATAAGGCAGGACCACCTGAGTTGAAGCACCACTAGCAGCAAAATGTGAACTGGATTCCAGGATTCCTGGAGTTGACCAGAACCCATTTTCTTGGCTCTGAGGAGTTCTTGAGGGCTGGGTGGGTTACTGCAGAGAATTCTGTGAAGAGCACCACCGAGGGCACCGGATAACAAAGTTGAAGGTGACTGTGGTTCTCCTAGCATCTCAGGGCAGAACGAGATGAATTGTCAACTTTCACAATTAGAAGTTGTGTCGTTATAGTCGTGACCGACTCTTCATGACCCCATGTCCATGGAGTTTTCTTGGCAGGAATACTGGAGTGGCTTGCCAGTTCCTACTCCAGGTGCCTACAGCACCTGGTATTCCCTGGCGGTTGCTCATCCAAGTACTAGTCAGGTCCGACCATGCTTAGCTACTGAGATCAAACAAGATTGGATATGTTCAGGGTAATAGAACACTATCTCTCTAAGTAGATATTTCTTCAAAGCTTTTGCATCTGCACAATCAACTTGCAGATAAATCTTTACCTCCTGATGACTGACCTAATTTGAAAAGTTTAGTGTTTGGGAAATGCTGTGATAGGAAAAACAGAAGGCTCTGCTTCTAATTACTGTATATACTTGAGTATAAGTCGACCCGAGTATAATTCGAGGCCCCTAATTTAACCCCCCAAAACTGGGGAAACGTATTGACTCGAGTATAAGTCTAGGGTGGGAAATGCAGAAGGGCCTGGCAGCTCCTCCTTTATGAGCTGGGGGAGTGGTGTGTGATGTTTAAAATGACTTTTAGCCACTGATGCAAGTGCTTGGGTCAGTGGCTAAAAGTCATTTTAAACATTGCGCCGCTCCCCTGTGATGCAGAGGGGGGCCATGAGAAGTGGCACGCAATGTTTAAAATGACTTTTAGCCACTGACCCAAGCACTTGTTTCAGTGGCTAAAAGTATTGACCCGCATATAAGTCGAGGGCCCCTTTTTTTCAGCCCAAAATTAGGGCTGAAAAACTAGGCTTATATTCGAGTATATACAGTACATTGTAGCTTATCTGCCTCATGGTGCAGTAGTTCAACTGCAGTACTGAAGCTGTAATTGCTGCTCACGACCTGGGGTTCACTGCCGTCCCCTTTTCCTTTTACCTTCAATCTTTCCCAACATCAGACTTTTCCAAGGAATCCTCAATCTGTCCTTCCAGTGAACATATGGGGTTGATTTCTTTCTGGATAGATAGGGTTGATCTTACCATCCAGGGGACGCGCAGGATTCTCCTCCAGTACTACAGCTTGAAAGTGCTGATTCTGCTGCGATCAGCCTTCTTTATAGTCCAGCTCTCACTTCCATACATCACTACTGGAAAAACCATAGCTTTAACCATCCTGACCTTAGTCGGCAAAGTGATGTCTCTGCTCTTTAAGATGCTATCTAGGTTTGCCATCACTTTCCTCCCAAGAAGCAGGCGTCTTTTAATTTCTTTGCTTCAGTTGCCATCTGCAGTGATCAAGGAGCCCGAGAAAATAAACTCTGTCACTGCCTCCATTTCTTCCCCTTCCATTTGCCAGGAGGTGATGGGACCGGTGGCCATGATCTTAGGTTTTTTGATGTTGAGCTTCAGCCCATTAGGAGGTTCCTCTTTCACCCTCATTAAGAGGTTCTTTAATTACTCCTCACTTTCTGCTATTAGAGTAGGATCATCTGCATGTCTGAGGTTGTTGATATTTCTTCTGGCAATCTTAATTCTGCCTTATGATTCATCTAGTCCTGCCTTTCGCATGATGTACTCTGCATACAAGTTAAATAGGCAAGGTGACAGTATACAGCCTTGTCGTGCTCCTTTCCCAATTTTAAACCAGTCAATTATTGCATATCCAGTTCTGATGGTTGCTGCTTGTCCGCATAAAGATTTCTTAGGAGACAGATAAGGTGGTCAGGCACTCCCATTCCTTTAAGAACTTGCCATAGTTTGCTGGGTTCCACACAGTGAAAGGTTTGGCACAAGTCAATGAAGCAGAAGTAGATGTTTTTCTAGAACTCTCTAGCTTTCTCCATAATCCAGCGCATGTTGGCAATTTGATCCTGTAGTTCCTCTGAAATGTGTAGCCTACATAATTACTTGTAAACCTCCCAGAGTGTACTTTAAGTGCTATGGGGCAGTATATAAGCAGCACACGTTGCTTTTTGCTTTTGGTTCTGTTTTTGCAAAGTAATAAAACCCGGCCTGCACAACACCTCATCCTGCCATCACTGTCGAAATGATATTCTTGCAATTTCGGTTGTACAGGGGGAAAAATAGAATCAAACAGTGTATCAACTTTATAATTAGATAAGAAATGCTGAGTATGCTTATAGATCAGCACTACATCAAAATGTTTGAGAAGTAGTGTACTGCATTATCAGTTACAGGTTTGATGAATACATTGTTTGTCATTGTAACATGGAAATATATTTTATTTTATTTCCTTCCTTCCTGAGGAATGACAATCTTTGTCAATGGTGAACATGTCTGTACGATGTGTGTTGTGTGTCCGGTGTGAAAAATATTACCAATGGATTAGTTTCTCATTCCTTCTTCACACAATTGTCCCTCTGTATGTTTAGAAGGGACATACCTTAACGTCAACAGTGTTTGCTGGAAACAATTAAATTTTAGTTACATTATAAGATTATTTTTAGAGAACTGCCTAGTTCAGCTGAGTGATTTATTGATGAGTTCAAATTATACTTCAAAGATATGCCAATTATGGCATCAGCTCAGCAAGAAGTCCAAGGCAATCAGAAACACACTCAGATAAAGGAAAACACTTATTTGAGGGAAGGACGAACAAGGGACAGGGCAGCCCTTGCTAATTTTTTTAAATGATGGAAATATATGCGCATGCAGAAACTCTCTGATCTATAGCTGAGAATATCCTTTAATTCAAACAGAAAGCAATTTATCTTTTTACCTTTCTTAGCAAATATTTAACCAGTTTGATTACTTAATATGGCATGTATCCTTTTTATTAGTTACCCTATAAATCTTTGAACAAGACGTGAGCTGTCAGTAGGAAGAAAAACCTTGCAATTCTCAATACAGTACTCATAGAAGACTTTTGTCATGATGGTCATGCCATGCAGCTGATCTTTTAACCTGGGTTACAAAATCAGGAAAAAGTTGACAAACACCATTATTCCCTGTCCATTCCCATTGTACCTGTGATCAAACTACATACGTTTAACACATTTTCAGAAGACGGAATCCCTCAAATGTATCAGGATAACTCTTTTACATATCATACAATTACCTTTTCCTGCATATCTTGCATTTAGCAAGCTTTGCTTTGTTACTGGGCACTAGAAAGTAAACATGATCTTAATGTGCAATGTGGATTGCTGAGAGGTGCATTTCTGAGGAATCCCCCTTGTGGCAGAGAAAAAAGATTGATTGCAAACAAGTTTCCCCTCTAAGGTGCATGTGCACGTGGCTGAGCCCATGGCACGCTCCTGATCTCATAATGGTGACTAGCAATACTCAAGTAGTTTCTGTATTAAATGTCTTTATCATGCTATACACATACTTGGAATTTGATGTCAACAACCAAAAATGTTCCAGTTTACTACCAAAGTTAAGGTTATATTTATGGAAGCCCAAGTTCCATAAAAGCTAGTACAGTAACCCTGAAACTAAACCTTCTGCCTCAACAGATTTGCTTTATAATCCATAAGTGGAACTACTCTTTTTCCTAGTAGACTTTCCGTAGGGATCTTGTTGGTTGGTGGTTGTCCAAAGAATTCTGAACTTTATAGGTTCTTGTTCTTTTCTAAAGCTTGTAGCGCACGAGGAGCTAAAAGAGTGACTAACCTAATGAGCCTCTTAGTTAAGAAGGAATTTCAAATCTTGGGATTCACTACTCCAAGCCAGACTGTGCACTACATCAAATTGGGTGTCTCATGTAATGTGAATCATTTGTCCACCTTAGAGATGTGAAGGCCTGTGGGGAAAATGGAAAAATCTGGGGGGGGGGGGAGGGACACGTTTTCCCCCCTAGTTTTTTCCTGAAGCCTTTTTGGTTTTTTGGAAAATCATAGAATCATAGAATCATAGAGTTGGAAGAGACCTCAAGGGCCATCTAGTCCAATCCCCTGCCATGCAGGAAGCCCCATCACAGGACTCCCGACAGATGGCCATCCAGCCTCTGCTATAAAAACCTCCAAAGAAGGAGACTCATCCACCCTCCGCGGCAGCATATTCCACTGCCGAATAGCTCTAACTGTCATGAAGTTCTTCCTAATGTTCTTCCTAATGATTATGTTCTTCCTAATGATTCTTCCTAATGATTATGGAATGTTTTATTTTAACATACGGAATAAAATATTTTAAGACTGTGTGTTCAAATATTTTCTTAATCATTTAAAAAAAAATCATTGAAACGTAGTCCCCTTCCCTACTTCTATACATAGTCCCATTCCCTTCTATACATATCATCAATTCTTTTTTTGAGAATGAGGTTTTTATTTCATTTGTATTTAATACGTTGGAGAATAAATATGAATAATTGTTAATTCTGGATTTTTAAACATTGTTTTGTAGAGGTTTTGTTTTGTCCCATATAAACTGGTAAACAGTTCTGGAGATTGTTACTCCATTTGTTACTTAAAATTACAAATAAATATTATTTAAAAAGTTAATTCTGTTTGTAATAATGGTTTGGATACACTATATTTTAATATGTTAGTTGTGATAATTGTATGCCAAGTCAAATTGCCCATAGTTATATTTTATGTTCCTAAAGTAACAGAATGACTTTCAAGCTGTCAAGGGGGTGGGGTGGGAGTTCTAATGGAACTTTTTTTTACAATTTTTCAGAAATTTATGTTTTTTTCTGAAAAAAACAAACAGAAAAACTGAGGGTCCCCCCCCCCCCAAGCTTCAAAATTTCCAGAACTTTTACATCTCTAGTCCTCCTCAACTTTGGGCACAGAGGACTCTCAGAGTTTTTCCAGTCTTTCAGATGACTTTTTGCTGCCTTCTTCACAGCTTTCTTTCTTCTTCTCCAGTTGCAATAATCTTCCCAACAGTAGTATTCAGATCTCAGTAAACCCGTGCCCCAGGGAAAGCCGAGGGGGAGTGCCAGCAGCTTTTGGGCTTGTTCATAGCCTCAGTGTACTCTCCAGCCATGCTGCTCTGGGCATCTCAAAAGTGGCATGGCTGGAGAGTAAAGGTGCTTTTACACGACCCCTAAGATCCGCTGGCAATTTAAATTCAGACCAGAGATCTTGGGGGGTTTGCTCCTCTTCCTGTGTTCCCACCCCTCTGCACTCCCTTGCTCCTGTCTGCACGAGGGGAGGGAGAAAAAAAGGGAGAAAAGAATGCAGACTCACCTCCGCTCTGCCATCAGGAGCTGCCCCGGGAAGCATTCCATTCTCTTAAAGGGGCGGGGGGAGCAAAAAATACCAAACAGAAGGCAGGAGAGCCCGGCATTCACTGCCTTGCAATCCGCATCAGAAATTTTTCACCTTCGGAGACCAGGTACTTGGAAAATGCTCTGGGATGTGCTTAGGTGGGCGTGGTCATACTTAATTTTTTTATAGTCCGGAGCTTGTGGGAAAACAATTTTAAGCTCCGCATCTGGGAGTTCTTTGCCTCGGATTTTAGGGGTCGTGTAAAAGCGCCCTAAGCTGGGGCTGCAAACGAGTCCACAAACTGCTGCCTCCCCTTCACACGGCTCTCTGCACGGAGCACAGTGGCGTGCTCTGAGTGGAGGGGGGAGTGCCATGGCTGTAAGGGGGCGATGTCGCGTGCCCACAGAAAGGGCTCTGTGTGTCACCTTTGACAGCTGTGCCATAGATGCGTCAACACTGCTATAGCTGTTATGAGTTTAATTTTTTTTTTTGCAAGTGTCTGCAAGAGTCCATGGATGTTTGTTTGATTTATCAGTGAGACAAAATAAAACCACAAATGCACAGAATACCCCCTACCCACCAACAAACCCATATCAAATTTCCCTTTGGCTGGACAAGTCCAAACAAAGTTTCAACAAACACAGCAGTGTATTATTTCTTTCCTTGAGCTTGGGATGTTTTCCATAACAACCTAACCATTGTATCTCAGTGGATCTGTTCTGTAATTTGCCCATGCAGATTTTCAAGGCTAGAATGTGGGCATATTAAGGATCCCTCCCTGCAAGGGAGTAGAAGCTAGGAAAGAGTGACAGGTCCGTGGTCACACAGTGAGCCCAATGGCCTTGCGGGGATTTGAAACTATTGATTAGTGTGATGTTCAAAATTTCAAGTACCTATGGTTTGAAATTCAGTGGACCCTCGTATAACAAATGGTTTGTATAACATAAAATCTGTACAACTTTAAAAATTCTTGAGATAGGGAAATTTGCTTAACAGAATCGCCTATGGGGCGAATCCATACAGCATAAAAATGGTTGCGATTAGGGATTACTCTGTTTGCAATGCATTCTTATGGAAAATTGGTATAAAGAAAAATTTGCTTAACATAATTTCATTTGGAATGAATTTATTCCTTTATAGAAGATACCACTGTAGTTATAAGCTATTGGGACAATGAGATATCTTATTCAGTAAACACAAGTCGCATGTACCTTCCTTTCTATGGGACTGGATTTTTCTCCCCAGTTCAAAATCTTTCAAAAAACCCCTACGTCATTCTGTGTCAAGTAGCATCGCATCCACACCCACAAGGTGTTTAAAGGACAGACCATCCAAAGGCATCTGCAAATATATTGTAAATATCTGTAGATGAGTATGTGAAGATTCTCAGTCATCCAGGTTCGTTTAACTGGGAGTTGAGTCATGGCTACTGGACTTCTCTTTTGAGAGATAGAAACGTTTCGCTGTTCATCCAAACAGCTTCATCGGTCTGAAGACCGATGAAGCTGTTTGGATGAACAGCGAAACGTTTCTATCTCTCAAAAATCTGTAGATGAGGAGCTTGCATTCAAAGGATGCAGGCAGACCATAAATGTTAGGACAATGCATGACAGCAAAACCTTGCATCACACCACCTAAGGACTGAGTCTACTGGAAGACCACTCTGTGCCCCCATCATCACCAAAAGGAGAAATCAGAGCTCTTTGCTTTGTGTGCAGCTCAATCGCTGCAAAAAAGAAAGGACTGAGTTTTTTTTTAAAAAAAAACCATTTGCTACAGACACTGGAAAGCCACTGTCAGTTCAATAGTACTGCATTTGATGGACTACGAGTCTGACCGGATGGAAGGTAGCTGCCTTGCCTGTCTCCTTGCCTTCAATGGCTGCATCTGATTTCTTTGTCTTTCTTTCCTATCCTGGTGTAGATGTAAGCCCATATTTTATTTATTTGACATATGCATCCTCTTGAATGTATTCTGCATTAAAGAGTATCATGCAGAAATCATTTACCTTGCTGACAACACAGCAGCCATGACATGTTATATAGTCTGTATCCAGTAATCCCCCATTCCTTGTGGGGATGAAGGACCCAACATGACCCATGATAAAGGGAAACCCGTGGTATGTGATTGCTGGGTCGGGTCGGGACTAGGGGACTTGTTTGGGGCCTCCTGCACTTACAGGCCTGGCACTCCTCTGAGTGGGCCTCCAATGGGCTTCCCCAAACAGGCCCACCCAGCTCGCCCCAGGAGCCCATGCCTTCATATACTGCGGTCCTGTGATATACCAGGGCCAGTATACCAGTATATGAACTGCAATATAGCGGGGGACGACTGTACAAGTCATAGCCCTGATAAAGCAGGATTCTAATTCACATGGAGGCCAGCGCATGCATAACTGTTGCACCCGGGCCCTTCTAGAAAGGTTCAGTCTATGGAAGCAAGTATTATGGAGGTTATATCTTGGGCATCATGGGTAGAGCTATTTGCCATTGCCCTACCTCATACAGTAGGCTAGGGTGCCCTCAATAGGTAGGACGAGAGACACAGTATGTGAGTTGGATCCAGATTTATTCTTTCACAAAGAAAAGAACATTTTTCTCTTGTGGTGGAAATGGAAATCCATAGAAAACTGCCAGTGATGAGGGAAGCTGAAGCATAAATGCCTTTCTTTTTTTATGAGCAACTAGAGGAAAGAGGAAATCGATTTCAGTAATTCCCCGTAAAGTCACAGTTTACGGGATGACTTGCTTAACCTGTTCTGCAGGGGTTCTCACATAAAAATGCTACACACACATCATTAGTACATGGTTGTGCAGTTGGGTTGGGGTGTGGGGCGCTTTTCAGTGCTTTTATGACAGTCAGTAAGAATTCACTTCTCACTTCCATGGTCTCCTACAGATGTGACCTGTCATCGCCTGTTGTGTCATGGCTTGTCCATCCGTTGCCCTGGTTCTCAACCTTGGGAACCCCATGTGTTTTTGGATTGCAATTCCCAGAAGCCTTTGGCAGCAGCTGTGCTGATTGAGGTTTTGGGGAAATGAAGTCCAGGAACACATGGCTTTCTCAACCAGTGATTCATTGCTTTTGGGTTTGCCTGAACTAATTTTGGATGCCCAAGTGTTTCCCCCAAATCCCCATTCTTCTGCCTATAAGTGATGAGTATAGTAATAGAATGCTGATAAACATACAGTAGTACAGAAGAATGCCCCTTAATACGAAAAACTCGTAAGACGAATGAAATTTCTAGGAATACGAAAACCTCGTAAGATGAATTTTTCCTATGGGATGCCTCACAAGATGAATTCAATTCATTCCTATGCGAACCACATTAAACCGTGTTTCATAGGACAAATTTTTCGTGGAACGAATTGACCTGTAGAACAAATTAAATTCGTCTTAAGAGGCACCACTGTATAAATGTCATTTATTGAAAGCAGCCTGCTGAGGTTTTGCTGAGACAAGTGATTGGAAGGAGCCAAGAAGATAAACTTGTCCTTTGGAGCACTTTTTCGAGGGCTTATGGGGAGAAGGAGTAACCCTTCCTGTCTTAGCAGGGACATCTAAGTGGAACTCAGGGGAACTCTTGGAATTTATATACTGTCGGAATCAAGTGTCAGGCATTTCCTCCTGCTTGCTTACCCTTTTTAAGACAGCAACTAAATGGTATTATGCCAATCTTCCTTGACATGGGATTGGAAATGAGGATGGCTTTTGACAGGAGGGACTGCTTGGGATGTTAAATGCCAAAAATGTGTCGCCATTTACCATATTCTGGCAGCACAAAACTGCTTGTACAAATAAATGTCCTTCAGTTAATTGCTGTGACAATGAAGAAGTGGGGAGAAGGGGGTGGGTGGAAGGAGAGAACCTGTTGTGTACTTCACACTGTTGTGTACTGTCAGTCTAAGGCTCACTAGTTTGAGATGGACAGCAGGCTGCTTTCAGTAAATGACAGGAACATCTGTTGCTGGGAAAACACATATTCCAGGCACAGTCTGTGACTTAACCAGTAATTGCAGTTGTCCTTGCTGTTATTAAATTGTCCAGCCATGCAAATACAAGTTAATTCTGTTGTACTCATTTAATTTTCCTAAGCAGGAAAGTCACATCCCTCATATCAATTTCAGTGTATTGTTTGATCTTTTTTTCTCCTTCTTCTTTTGTGCTTCACAATTGTGAATCTAATTTGTCTCAGTCTGTATGTAGGCTTGTTAATTTTGCTACTTCGTTTTCATTTTAATTCCATTTTCCTATATGATGATTTCAGTTTCTTGTTTGGTAGTGTACGGGACAGTCAACCAAATACTCTTCCCACCCGAGCTGCGCCCAAGTGGACAACAATTTTTTCACAGGGCTTGACTGCACAGCATGTGTCTCAAAGGACTCAAGTTAAGCCATCATTATCTGAGTCTGTAACAAAGGGAACATAACTTATCTTGCCAGCTACTGCCCAAATATTTGGTTGGGTATCGCTAGCAAGCTTTATGCAGATGTTATAGGATTGTTTAGAGGAAGAAAACATCCTAGATAAATAGGCAAGGTTTAGGACAGGATGTTCAACCAGGGATGGAAGTCTCATTCTTCAGCAATTGGTAGGACATGCTTCATGGAGGAGTAGTCCTCTTTATGTGTCTTTTATCGATATCAAGCTGTTTTTTGACTTTTATATTGTGAGATAGACTATGAAGTAAATTTGAAAATTCTGGCATTGATGGGTTCGTGAAAAGATACAGATTCAGGATAGTTGCAACTATACTGGGTACGTGTTAAGTTCTGCCCCTTCTTTTAATGGAGTTAAATGGGGCTCTATTTTGACACCTACTTCAGCTTCTAAATTAATCTGATTGTTAAAGTTTATTCAATTGCAGCTTCCACTGTTCTGATTTAGCCACTAGACCACTCTTAGTCCTCCTTTAGGCTGATGATTGGCCTTACTGTCCTAAATGAGTGCTATTTATTTTATTTAAAATATTTTTATCTCTCCTTTCACTTACCCAAGGCAGCTTATTAGAGATGGGCACGAATAAAAAAAATGATGTGTCGTTTGGAGGGTCCGTTTCGGTTCGTTTCCATTTTTCGTGAATTTTTGCAAAAAAATCATTTTTGTTTTTGTTCGTTTCGTTACCATTTATTTCAATTTTTTGTGATTTTTTTTTAGCATTTAAAGCAGTTCACTGCATTGCAGTAACAAAAACGAAACACACGACAAAAATTTCTGGTGTTTCTGTTCGTTTCGTTTCATTTTGGAGACAAAATTCGTTTGTCGTTTCGTTGCGCAATGAAATGAAAAAACGAAAACGGAAACGAAAAATTGTTTGTTTCGTGCCCATCTCTACAGCATATATAATAAATGATCCTTGTGGCGCAGTGGATCATATACATATACAATATATACATGTACTGCAGCTATAACTGTGCTCATGACCTGGGGTTCAATTCCAGGTATCAGGCTCAAGGTTCACTCAGCCTTCCAGCCTTCCAAGGTTGGTAAAAAGAGTACCCAGCTCACTGGGGTGGAGGTTGGACAACGTGAAGCCTGCATAAATAAACTGTAAGCCTCCAAGAGTGCTTTAAGCACTATGGACTGTATATAAGTTTTATAGGTTAAAACCAGCACTTTTAAATTATGCCTGGAAATGGATTGGGGTTATGTGACCCTTGTAACCAGTTAACAATCTGGCTCCAGTGTTTTAGACCTGCTGGAGTTTCTCAGCACCTTTCAAAGGCAGCCCTGTGAAGAGCATATTACAATAATCTACCCATGATGTAACTAAACAATGGGTCACTGTGGCTAGGTCAGGCCTTTCTAGGAATGCACACATTGTTTTTAATTATTAAAAGCACTTCCAAGCACTGCTGAAACCTGGGCATCCAGGCTCAAGGGTGGATCCAGGAGCAGAGCCACCTGTGTTTTTGGAGGGAGTGTAACCCCATCCTGTGCAAGCTGAATCTATAAGTCTTCTTGCTTTTTGTCATGGGAATTGATTTTTAACAACTAATTACTCACAAGAAAAAAGCAAACTAGTTTTTGATAAAATCTAATGAGTTACAGATACAGTGGTACCATGTATAAAGGAATTAATTTGTTCTGAATGAAATTCTGTTAAGCAAATTTTACTTTATACAAATTTCCCATAGGAAAGCATTGAAAACGGAGTAATCCCTAATCTTGACCATTTTTATGTTGTACGGATTCGTCCCATAGGCGATTCTGTTAAGCAAATTTCCCCTATCTCCAGGATTTTTTATGGTGTACAGATTTTATGTTATACAAGCCGTTTGTTATACAAGGGTCCACTTGTATTTAAACATAGTTTCTCATGTTTCTAGTTCCTGGCACACCCAAGTAAATGATGCCACAGGCAGCACCCGGACAATAGCTAAGATTGCTAAGATTTTTTTCTATACAAAAGGAAGCTAACATATTTTGATGATTATTCATGTATTTGTATCTAAGGCTATATCATAACTTCTGTGTAGAGCTCACCTGGGTACACAATAGGACTCCTGTAACCGTGGACATCACCGTTGATTCACTTATCCACAATCCAAAAATACTAAAGATAATATTAAATATATCAAAAGAGAAATCCTAGAAATATATATTTATAAAGCTGAAGTTACCATAGTGGGAGCCAGAGAGTGCTATGTATAGTTTTCCCTATAATCTGTGATTATCATCCTCCCCAGGGAGGGTGCTTAGAACTGCTCTACTAGGGATATAGTTGTCCTACTGTATATGACAATTTTAGGTTCTTCGAAATTTTAACAACCAAATATATGAGGGCAAATATTCTGTTCCCCAATTGGCTCCCAATGTAGTCTTGAGCTTTGAACACATGGAATATTTGTGGAAGCATTTACTTGGACATAGATGTTAAATAAATGGCCAAAAGTGGTTTTCTTTCAAATAAGTGTTGCACCACTGACACTAATAAATGTCTTTCAATAGAAATGGAAAAAATAGGGTTTGGCCTATGCTTCCAGTAATTTAATAGCTCTTGGTTACTCAGAACTAAATAAAATAGAGTTAGATCTCCATATTAATGGGATCAATATTTGTGCTTTCATTTATTTACCGTCTGTAAATATTAAAAATATTAAATAAAAAAAAATCCAGAAATATTTTCACATGTATAATCAGAATTGACCACTAGAGGGAGCCAGAGACTGTACTATGAAGCATGGTCTCTGGCACTGTCTAGTGGTCAGTTCTGATAATGCATGTGAAAATACTTTTTCTGATAGATAGATAGATAGATAGATAGATAGATAGATAGATAGATAGATAGATATAGATGTGTGTGGGTGGGGGCGGGTGGGTGGATGGGCGGGTGGGTGTGGGTGTGGGTGTGTAAAAAAGCAGTCCTTGAAACGGCCGTCACCTGGGCTTCCAGGGGTAAAGCCGGATCCAGGACCACACCCAGATTCCTAACTCTTTTCACTAGCTTGGGGTAGTATCCCCACCCCCAGACTAGGGAGAGGGCCACTGTACCCAGTAGAGGATGCCCAAAAGAACAGAACCTTGGTCTTCTCCAGGTTAAGTCTAAGCCTGTTAGCCCTGGTCCATTCCATGACTGCATCCAGGCACAAGTCAAGAGTCTACCGCCTCCACTGCAGAGGTGGTAAAGGAGAGAGAGAGCTGTGTGTCATCCACATACTGATGACAGCAGATTACAAATCCCCTAATGACCTCAGTCAGTGGCCTCATATAGATGTTGAACAGCTTCTTGTGTGTGCACTGGTGCTATCATGAAGTGTCTCTTCATTATTATTATTTTTAAAAACAGGGCAGAGGACCAGTATGGTAAGTTACAGCAGCTGTATGGGCAGCAGAGAATAGGTCATTCCTTGAAGACTGTCCCTTTAGTCAGTTCAGAGATGTGTGTAATGTATAGACTGGACTTAAAGAAGATGCATATATGCTTATTAGAACAGCCCTGCAACACTTTAGGAGAGAAAGCATGGAAGTAACAGCTACCTTCTTCCAGCCTAGCCTTTCCATTGACTGAGTCCAATGCTGTTGGATAAGAAAAGCAGTGACTTGCCCACAAAACTGCAATCAGAAAATACATGGTGAAAAAGGAAAAAGAGATGAGGAGAAAGTTAAAAAGCAAACAGACTTTCAAACAGGGCCAGGGGAAGTACTGTAGTTTTTCATCACTGCTGCTTGTAATATCTCCGAGTGCAGCCAGCTGGTATGGTTGCTGGAATTTAGAGCAATATCTTATCATGGCTTAACAGGGATGAGGACTAATGGAACCCTAGGAAATATCGGCTGCAATTCTATGCCCACTTGTCTAGGGGTTTCTTTTGAGCACACATACATACTGTTATTGCTTTCTTCAACTACATAATTCAAAAGTTGCTTGCCTGGCAGATATGTATGTTATTCACTATTTTTTAATGGAAACTGTGTTTGGTAAGGGAACTTTAAAATGAATAAGCAACATTCAGCAACACATATTTATTAGTCTGTGTTGATAATTGGTATTTATTGATCTTTCCAGCATCTAGGTAGGGACTGATTGCAATTGAAGAAATTATTATAACTTACAATGCAGTATTCTGTCTCATGGGAAGTGTGATATTTAAAGTTAAGTGCCGGCATTTATCATACTATGATTTTTTTGTTTTGTTTTTATTATTGTAATGTACTAGTAAGGAAGCGAATTGTATAACACACTGCTTTTTATCCCTTTGGAGTGATAGTTCTTGCTATCATTACTTTTCTCAATTTCCCTAATAAAGCTGATAAACGGTAAGCATTATTGTAAGTGACACATGAAAAATGGTATAAAATGCATTAAAATTACATGGGTAGGCATAAGATGTTCTTACTGGATGTAGTGGTCTTAATATATTGTAGCACTGTCCTAGAGTAAGTAATCTAGAACTTTAAAGTATTTAATATTATATAATATATATTAAATGTGAACATAATAAATTGTACAGGTATGGCACTTTAGAGACCAAACACAGCTGTGTTAGTGCACAATTTGGACCACTCAATAGATGTGTCTTTTACCTATCTCAGTTGAGCTCCTTCTCCAAACAAGTCAAAGCCCCTTAAAGCCACTTGTGTCTTAGATTTCTGGAGAGAGTCTGTGGGAGAAAAGCCAATGGCAGCACTACCACCATCTCATATAAATATCTAAAGCCATTCAAGTTATCTTGGTATCAGAAGTAGAAAATCCAGCAAAGCAAAGCAAAGTGTTCTGCTTATATACCGCCCCATACTACTTCAAGTAGTCTCTGTGCGGTTTACAGTTTAATTACAGTATGCACAAGTATGTCTCACAGTAATAAAAATGTAAAAATAACCCCCTTCTGTCCTTTCATGACACTCCAAATCTGTTCCCTGAGGCAGCTACCTCATGTGATCCAGTGCTGATACTGGCCCTGTTCCTGGGGGTCTGAGTTCTGAGTTCATGTGCAGTAGTTTTCTCCTCTGTGCTTCTGCCCTACAGTGTAGAGGTCCGTTGCCAGAAAGTACTGACAGGCTGGCAGAATCTTACATCTTCAGGAGAACAGGAGTTGATGGAATTTTATAAGTATCCTGTGTACTGGCAACGGGCAACAGGGGCAGCCAGAACAGTATGGAGCAAGAGAAATGGGAAGTAGGCATGGTACCTGTGTGGGCCTGCATGAGGCCCCATGAGCCATTTTGGGTTGTCTGTGCTTGATTCCTCAACTTTCCTGTTCTTGATGCTCCCAACCAGAGTGTCATGGCTTCTCAATGACTCACACATATCTTATAGCGTAACCATTTGTGGTGCTAAATCTACTTCTTGACCAGATGGATGTATATTCCTCAGCTAGAAGGCTTTTCTACAGATGAAATACAAGCAGCAAGGTTCTATGGAAGTGAACTGCCATAAAGACATCAAGACCGTCTTGTTAACAGTCTAAATGCATGCAAATTAGCAAGAATAACCATCCATAAGAGTAGCACTTGATAATAAGACAGGCATCTTAACAAAATTTACTTGAGAGTGCATCGTTCTGGTCTTCCTTACACTGAACCTCTATTTGGTCTTCCTCCCCTATTCCACATGGAAAACCCCTTTTAGAAGTTGTCGCTGCGGTTGCAGAAAGATGGGATGATGATTTCCCCCTTACATAAAAGCATAGGAGAGTAATAAACATTTCTAACAATGAGTAAGAGTATGCTTAATAGGATTTCAGCTGCCTAGCAGCATATTTAATCTGAAAGACAGTATATCCAGAGACAAAATAGCCTGCCCTCTTTATCATCTCCAACACAATTTGTTCTCTGACCAACTGCCCCACCCCCTGTACTTAAAATCAATTATGTGCTTCATCTTTTCATGGGAAACGCCATAGATTGCCTCAAGGCTCAGTTCTGCCTATAAGGCAAAGTTCTTGGGACTGGTGGTGGGATAGATAATCCCGGAGGCCATTTTGTGAGAGAGGTTGTGATAGAAGTGGTGGGGTGGTGGCAGAGAAAGGTCTTCTCGGGATTATTCCTTCTGCTGAGCTTATCTGGGACCAGCTTATCTGACGGAGCATATCGTCCTAAAATCATCTTTGGCCCGTCCCACTAGATTATCCCAGGTCCTTATGCTTAGAGTTGCTACCCCACAGGGAGCCCGTAAGACCTCCACTCGTAACCGTGCTTTTCAGTAGCGGGCCCCATTTGGTGGAACCAGCTTTCCAGCAATATTAGGACCTTGGAGCCCTTTTCAGCCTTCAGGAAGCAACTAAAAACTTGTCTTTTCCAGGCTGCTTTTGGTGTCTAATGGAAGTTTGATTGTTTTTTCCTGTCCTTTCTTTTTTCGCCGCCATCTTATGTCTTATATCTTTATCTTATGTTTTCATTGATTTTAATGGCCTTATAGGTTGGTCTTTGTTTTATGTATGTTTTGTTTAGCTGATTTGTATGGACTTCTTTTGTTGTGAACCGCCCAGAGTTCTACTGGAAAGTTGGGTGGTATACAAATACAAACAACAAACAAACAAACAAATAAATAAATAAATAAATAATGTTGTCCTTGGGCTTTTTTCCAGGGTCTTAGAGGCCGATTCCACAATAGCTGTACTTTGTGTTCACCAATTTAAAACGGCAGACCCTGCTGCTAATGGTGATAGTATGTATTCCAGTTGTGAATAGTACCAACATACACATCTTTAACACTACGCTTAACATAGAAACTGAAGTGAAAATCTCTACTAATATGAACAATTCATTTGTCAAGAGCTGTTATTTCTGTTGTTTAGAAACTTAATCACTTTGAAGAGATTTAAAGAGGAATCTGAATGAACATTTCTGGTGGGGGCAAGTCAGAATCTCTTGGAGCATCTATCCCATTTTCTTTTTTGGTTGGACAGGGCTGGCTGGTTTGGAGTCCAGTTTTTTTCTTCTTCTTTTCCATTGGTTAAAGTGGATGGGAAATAAGCACAGGAAACAAAGCAACCACACTATTGTACATGATAGATCTGCATTGTCCTCTCCCTTGCCCTGGTATTTCCCACTAGTAGGGCTGTAAAGTATATACTATATCTCTCAATGTTGTTGTGTTTCTCCAAGTCCAGCTTCCCTCTGACACTGTTTCTACTCTTGCATCATATAAAAC
The DNA here is from genome assembly GCA_037367245.1 of Phrynocephalus guinanensis. Taxonomy (NCBI): domain Eukaryota; kingdom Metazoa; phylum Chordata; class Lepidosauria; order Squamata; family Agamidae; genus Phrynocephalus; species Phrynocephalus guinanensis. The sequence continues at coordinate 166,782,109 of CM074733.1, forward strand.
TTTGTTCTCTTTGCACTGTTAGTTTTATACATGCTTCCACATTTTTCCAAATGTCCTCACTTTTCGTTTGTTCATAAATGTGACCCATTGTGCTCATTCATTTGTACATTTTTACCTAAGTCACACATGCCCCCTTCCCATTGACCAAACCCTATTGGTGCTTATTTTTCAATTGTATACATTTCAGAGGTTTGCATCTTAAAAGATGCGCCCATGAGCCTTGCAGAAGCGCAGATTCCTGAGTTGGGTTCTGAGTCCCAGGATATGCAAACAAGGCTAATTTCCTTAAGATCTGCAAAAAACAATCAATCTTTCCCACCATTCAGGTGGCAGAATCTCTGTGCCTCCACTGCTTACCCCTGGCTTGCAGAATGAACTCTGGCAATGTAAAAATAAAAAGCTTAAAGTGCTGTGGTCCTCACAAAATACAAAAGCAAGGGCAGATAAAACTGTCATTATTAATAACTATGTACCTTTAAGTCGGTTCTGGCTTAGGGCGGCCATTTTCAAGGTTTTCTAGATAGAGAATATGCAGAAGTGATTTGCCATTCCCTTATTCTGGGGTCATCCTGGAACTGTGCCACTTTTCCATGACTCCACGGACTTTGATCTTTTCCTTGGAGGAACAGTTGGGGAATCAAACTCTCAACCTCTGCCTCCACATTCAGATACTGTACTTAAACTACTAAGCTATCCAACATACCTAATAGGCAGTAATGTAATGCAATGTATTGGCAATGTATCATATATACTCGAGTATAAGTCGACCCGAGTATAAGTCAAGGCCCCTAATTTATCCCCCCCCCCCAAAAAAAAGCTGGGGAAACTTATTGACTCGAGTATAAGTCTAGGGTGGGAAATGCAGCAGGGCCTGGCAGCTCCTCCTTTGTGAGCTGGGGGAGCGGGACACAATGTTTAATGCGCTTGCCTCAGTGGCTAAATGTCATTTTAAACATTGCACGCTGCTCCCCCGTTACGTTGGGTGTGTGTGTCAGGAGAAGCAGCGCACAATGTTTAAAATGCTTTTTAGCTACCAACTCAAGCACTTGGCTCAGTGGCTAAAAGTATTGACCCGAATATAAGTCAAGGGCCCCTTTTTTCAGCCCAAAATTAGAGCTGAAAAACTAGGCTTATATTCGAGTATATACAGTAATTGTTATTCCGAAAGTATACCACTTGTCTTTGCTGGAGAAGTGATGGTGATGCCACTTCCCAGGGCTCCCAGACAGCTTTCTAGCAGGGCTTCATTTTCATCCTTAATTATTAAACTTAAAAAAAAACAATATAAAGAGAATTATTAACTATTCTCTACAGCACTTAGCTTGTGGAAAGTATGTGATTCGTCTGTGACTGCTAACATGAAACAACAAATTGGTTGAATATCACTTAATTGTATAATTCCTGTTGATTACGTGCTTAATAGTATATTTTAAAGTATATAATTAATTGAACTATGTCAACTATACAACAGCCTTGAAATAGACGCACCTGTCATAGTTTATTGTTGTTGCTGTTGGAAGAACATTTGCCTTGTTAATATTGTTGCCCTGTTGTAATAAAGTACTAATAATCTTGTCGTATTTGTCTACATTTATATTAAGTAAAGACCTCATGGTTTTCTTTGCCCCCCCCCCCTCGGTTGCTTCCAGACTCACATAATAATTAAGATGATTCATTCTGTAGAAATAAATTCTGTTTTAAGCTGCCTTTTCCTATTTTGTTAAGGTAGGTTATTTTGAGATGAAATGACAGGCAGGTTTTCCTAATGTCAGTTAGGCAGCCGTCTTGGCTTTTATTTTGTCTTAACTTTAGAATGGTTTGTACTTGGTTGGCATGTTATTTGAAAATTTGTATAAAGTCAAAAGGGTTTTGAGATGGAGGTTGGATATAAAAATAAGTCTGAGAGGCTGCTTCTTATAATGAATAAAAGACGTAAGACTGACGTCCAAAAATAATAAAGAGTTTGGATTGCTAAACTCTTTCTATACAAGATCCATTGATATAGTAAGACCCCGTGTCCATGGGAAAAGATGCCTAGATGCCCTGAACACATCCGGTCTCGCCTGATCTCGGAAGCTAAGCAGGGTCGGCCCTGGTTAGTACTTGGATGGGAGACCACCAGGGAATACCAGGTGCTGTAGGTGCCTGGAGTAGCAACTGGCAAACCATTCCAGTATTCCTGCTAAGAAAACTCGATGGACATGGGGTCACGAAGAGTCGGTCACGACTGTAATGACACAACAACAACAACAACAACAACAACAACAACAACAACAACAACAACAACAACAACAACATATCCATGGGATTGATATCCGTGGTTTCACTTCTCTTCAGTTTGCCACAGTCCTATATACAACACACAAAGGCACCCCTTGTGACCTTTGTCTCACCCGATTTGTATATAGGATTCCATTGTTTTTGTAATTTCAGGCATCTACTGAAGATGGTAGAACTGACTGTTGGATTTGGTGAAATTGGGTGGCAGACAGAGAATGTCCCATTTCAAGTGTGTGAATAATTTTTAGTAGGAAACCTATGCAAAGCATGTATAGCCAGGTTTTTTGTTTGTTTGTTTGAAATAAGGATTTCCCATCTTGTCACTGAACTTCAGTGGCAAAACTGAGGGATATGGTCCGGCATATACCAGAAAGACAAAATTGCCTCCCCAGACTTTTATGCCAGTGATTGAAAGGACAAAGTAAATGGAAAAGTGTGTCCCCTTTGCATAGCTTGCCTTCTCTGATTCCTGAAGACAGACCCTGACTGCAAAATGAAAGGTAAGGCCAGGCACCTTGCCTGCAGACTAACACATGGACAAAAGATGGGACATTTCTGATTACTAAACCTAATCTGGCCCATGTGGCTTTCCACATCTGGGCCATAGGGAGTCCAGCAGAAGCTGCTCCCTCACATCCAACATCCTTTCATAAATCCCCATCCCAGATACTCCTGAGGAGATTTTCCAGTGTGCTCTTCACGCTTCCATTTGGGTCATAACTTACAGGTGTGCCTGTAAAGATTCTCAGACATCCAGGTGAATTTATCTAAAACTTGAGTCATGGCAACTGGATTTCTTTTTCCTGAGAGAGAGAAATATTTTGCTGCTCATCCAAACAGATTCATCAGTCTGAAGAAAGCTAGTTGCAAGTCCTCCATCTTATAGTCCGCTTTGACCTCTTGTCACCCTGGTCTGAAATAGGTTCATAAAATGAACAATGGCCTGAATAGGCTTGTTAGGCAGACAACAGTATCCATAACCTTAAGGTGAACAATGGCCTAAGGTGCTGAAACCTATAAAGTATGGGTCGTTAACTATGGTCTTGGTGGTGAAGGCTTTTTGATTTGTCCGGGTATTGTTGAAAGCACAGCCTGACAAGTAGCAGATAGACTGTCCCTGAGGCCCCCACCTCTGTTGAGAGAGGGGGTTTCAATGCTCACATGAATGTGTGCTATCTGATGAAATTCCATATCCTGATCTGTTGGGGGATCAAAAATACTGGGCAGGGAATTTACTTCTTGCCGGTACTCAGGATCTCAGGGCAGCTTTTTAAAGACAAACTTAGAATCATAGAATCATAGAGTTGGAAGAGACCTCAAGGGCCATCTAGTACAATCCCCTGCCATGCAGGAACCCCATCACAATATTTCCGACAGATGGCCATCCAGCCTCTGCTTAAAAACCTCCACAGAAGGAGACTCCACCACCCTCTGTGGAAGCATATTCCACTGCCGAACAGCTCTAACTGTCATGAAGTTCTTCCTAATGTTCAAATGGAATCTCTTTTCCTGTAGTTTGAAACCATTGCCCCGAGTCCTAGTTTCTGAAGTCATGGAAAACAAATCTGCTCCCTCTTCAATATGACATCCTTTCAAATATTTAAACATAGCTATCATATCCCCCCTCAGCCTTCTTTTTGAAAGGCTAAACATTCCCAGCTCCCTAAGCAATTCCTCATAAGACATTTCCTCCAGACCCTCAACCATCCTGGTCGCCCTCCTCTGCACCCGCTCGAGGTTGTCAACATCCTTTTTAAATTGAGGCGCACAGAACTGCACACAGGACTCCAGGTGGGGTCTGACCAAAGCAGAATAGAGTGGTACTATCACCTCCCTTGATCTAGACACTATGGTTCTGTTGATGCAACCAAGAATTGCATTGGCTTTCCTGGCTGCCACATCACACTGCTGACTCATGTTCAATTTGTGATCCACTAAGACTCCCAAATCCCTTTCACAGGTACTATTCTCCAGCCATGTGTCCCCCATCCCATATCTGTGCAATTCATTCTTTTTACCTAGATGTAGCTGGCTCTTGGATACCTGAAAAGAAAAGAAACATGTATAGGATGCAAATTGGGAAAGGGGTAATTTTTGCCTTTCTAATTGAAACAGGCAGATGGGGAAAGTTCATATACCCCTTTAGTCAGCCAGATATGTGCCATCAAGATTGGAATCAACTTATAGTGGCCCTAAATAGAGCCACTACTCTATTTAGTGGTTCACATATTAACAGCAGCCAGACTAGTATGGGCTCAGAAATGGAAAATTAAAGCTATACTGACTGACGATGAGATAATCGCAAAAATATTAGAATGTGCTGAAATGAATAAGTTGACTATGACTTTAAAACAAAAAGATGAAAGTAAATTTGCACAAAGCTGGAATTTATTTTATGATTGGTTAAAATACAAATACAAAAAAGGAAGTGAATTACAAGCATAAGATAAAGACATAATTAAAGATCAAAAGATAGATGGAACAATTCTCCAGTGATATATATAACCATGTAAATTTATGTATTCTGGTCTTTTTTACTTATTATTTTTCTTTGTTCCATTTTCTGATCTCTTTTTCTTCCCGACTTTTCTTCCTTTATCCCTCTTTTTTGTTTGTTTTTTCCTTCTTTTTTACTTTTTCCTTCTTTCCTTCTTTCCTTTTTTCCTTATTCAAATACTCACAATTTATGTTAACGGTTATGTTTTGAAATTGTATAAATTGTATAATTGTTTGTATACTTTGTGAAAGACCAGTATAAATAAAAATTCTAAAAAAAAAAGACTTATAGTGGCCCTAATTGGTTTTTCAAAGTAAATCAAATGTTTAAGGATTTCCATGGTGGACTGAGGGTTAAAACCCATGCTTCCTGAATCTTAGCCTGTCATTCTATCAGCTACAAGCCTAGATGCCCTAAGCACATCCGATCTCACTTGATTTCGGAAGCTAAGCAGGGTCGGCCCTGGTTAGTACTTGGATGGGCGACCACCAGGGAATACCAGGTGCTGTAGGCGCCTGGAGTAGGAACTGGCAAGCCACTCCAGTACTCCTGCCAAGAAAACTCCATGGACATGGGATCAGGAAGGGTCGGTCATGACTGTAACAACGCAACACACACACACACTATCAGCTACACCATATTGGGTCCATATTCCCCTTACATGTATTGAAAAGGGGAAAGAGCCGAACAGTCCGTTCATGTGCTGGTTGTGGTTGCCACAATGTCCCTATATTTTCTGTTTTCTGAACCTGTGAAGAAATTGTTGTGTAAGCATTATCTTAAAGCCCAAGTATAATTTTATTATTCTTTTGAGCACTAGTTCTCCATTATTTTCCCGGCGAGAAATCCTAAAACTGATTGCGCAGCGTTGCTCATCCAGAAAAGATTCATAACGGGGGGGGGGGGGGAGGCAGACAGTGTTTTGTTTGTTGAATTATTTGTATAACACCCAGAGTGGCCTTGTTGCTAGATGGTGAGGTATATAAGTCTAGAAATAAATAAATAAATAAATAAATAAATAAATAAATAAATAAATAAATAAATAAATAGGATAACAAGAGCATCAGAAAACGATGTAAGTTTATCATAATCACAATTGTTGTGAGCGTACTGTCCCTTCATGGGATATCTGGCAAATAATGCAGAACACATTTCGCCCTGCCGTGTGGTCTGTGCCACCTTTACTGCATATCCTTTTTGCAGAAGTATTCAAAAGCCACTAGTGCTTGTGTAGCAGCTTAGAGATAAAAAAACCCATGCCTTTTTGTACTTTAAGCCTTTTATAGCTGCATTCATTCTACATGCTGTACATAACAGACTCTCTGGTGATCAGAGAAGAATCATGGATTTTGTGCACTGCTATGGGTTAATGACATCGTAAATATCCTTTGTTGGAGGGCACCATACATAATATGCCACTTACCAATATAAATTTCAGAGGTAATGCGGCTGTAGCACTATCTCTTGAACAGCACAGTTAGACATGTTTACTGCTTCTCTCAAAGTTAGGAGATGGTGGTGAAGAGCTGAGCGTACATCTTCTTTTCTCCATGACTCTAAATGAATCTTTTAGCATTAATATACTAATAGGTATAAAGTTTCCCGACTCTGTGGGTTTCCTGATGTGGCCAACACACTTAGATACGAAAAAAAAAATTGCTGGAAAAAGTAGGTCCTAAATAAATCATTAAGGTATTGCCTGCTGCTTCCAAGCAGAAACTGTGTGGCTTTGCATCCTGCAAGGTTCTATTTTGGGTTTACGCTTCAGGCGAGATTGGGAAAGCGAGTCCCAGGACAGGATGGGCTATAGGAGAACAGCTTGCATTGATTTATAAAGCGAGTCCTCTTTTAAAAGCATTGCTACGGAATTTTGTGCTGATTGCTTCTTTCAGAGAGACATTCCAGCTCTCATGGCTTTTAGCACTACATTTGCTCAGTGGACTAAGGCTCCAAAAACTGTTGGCTGCAAAGTTAGCAGCTCGGTGGTTCGAATCCCGGGTGGCGCCATGAGGTGGAGTGAGCTCCCGCTGATAATCCCAGCTCCTGCCAACCTAGCAGTTCGAAAGCATGGAAATGCAAGTAGATAAATAGGTACCGCCGCAAAAAGCGGGAAGGAAAAACAGTGTTTCCTTGCAGCCATGCCGGCCACGTGGCCATGGTCTTGCACAACACTGTCTCTTCAGCTTGGACATGGAGATGAGCCATGGCCCTAGAGGCGGACACGAATAGCACGGATGTGCAGAGGGAACCTTTACCTTTTTTTTTAAAACCTTGCTGGAACTCTGCAGCTGCAACGATTGGGCACCTGCCTGTCATAGTCAGATAATGTACTGACCAGTGGATTTGGGGGCTGGAAGCCACTTTGACAAAGGCATGTTGGTGAGGCTATGGGCAGACAGATAAACAACATATGCAAAACGCCAAGAAACCTGCTATGAATTACTACCAGATTCCAATTGGAAGTGACCCGCTGCCAATTAGCAGCTGTTCGAGCTTATTTGGCCTGCCAAATAAATGATGCAATCACCTAATGGAGGGATATTTTCTCTCTGAGGTAAGAAAGCAACTACAAACAGTCCAACAGTCTGTACTGGTGCCATTGGAGTGCAATGTTATATTATTTATTTATAAATAAATGACTTCATCAAATAATACCCTTATTGTAAAGCATGCAAAAATGTGTTAAAGAGATTCTGACATAACATGCTGTCCCATAAACAGCCTTATTCGTAACCTTTTGTAATGTGTGTGTGTATGGCAATCTTCACATGAAATTTGTCTGTGCAAACGATGCTGCCAGAGTTCTTAATTCTGCACGTAGCACTACAGCCCATGGTGATACAATACAAAAAAAAGAGATAACATTCAGCCCCCAGATTTATCCTACAAGTTTGATTTGTTATTGGCTGAGAAGAATGCACATCACTATGTTCTGGTGTTCTGGGAAAATAGCTTCATTTGCCAAGCCTGGTTATGAATGGAAACGGGGGGGGGAGTTGCTTATTATGCTATAAAATGTTGCATTAACAGGGGCAGCTAAGTTCTGGAGTAACAGGAAAGCACTTTGAAGATGACAACACACACACACACACACACACACACACACAGAGAGAGAGAGAGAGAGAGAGAGAGAGAGAGAGAGAGAGAGAGAGAGAGAGAGAGAGAGAGATGTCCGAACCAGTGGAGCTTCCATCCGAAAAGGTTCCTTTTTATTGGCTACTCTAACAACATAACTGATTACATCATTTCTTTCTGGCGCAGCAAGAAATCCCCCAAATATAGTTAAAGAGGCGTTACATAGGAAAGCTACATTAATATGTGTTTCTACATGTATAGGTATACCTATGTGCATTGCTCTAATTGGTAAGCTTTAGCTTTAGTGATAAGAGATAGTATCCTAATTGGCTTTGTGCTCTAATTAGCTTTGGCAAACTTAACTAGGTACGAGACAAAGAGATCTCTTATTGGCAAGCTTAACTAAGGATTAATGAGGGAAGAAGGAGGGGAGGGCCAGTGTGCACTGCTGACATAATCTTGCCTGCTGTTGCAGGCAAACTCGGACCCATGCCACCAAGAAGCTGTTGCCTCTGAAATGGCAAATGGCTCCAGTTACGCCAACTCAGAAGCCTAGTCCCACGATAAAGATCTGTGAAAACCAGGCTCTATGAATGTTGAAACAGTGTTTCCTGTTATGGCTTCTTAATGACATTGTTTAACACTCGCATAGGCGTTGGGTGCCATAACAGAAACAATCACGTGAAGGCATCCAGGTGGTGATGGCATCTAGCCTGGATGCCTTCAAAAGGGGATCGGACAGATTCCTGGAGGAGAAGTCCATCACGGGTTACGAACCATGATGGAGATGTGTAATCTCCAGGCTTAAAACCGGGGTACTTCAAGGGCCAGATGCAGGGGAGTGGTATCAGGAGACAGATATCTAGTCTCATGCGCTCCCAAGCGCATCTGGTGGGGCCACTGTGCAATACAGGAAGCAGGACTAGATGGGCCTTTGGCCTGATCCAGCATGGCTCTTCTTATGTTCTTATGTTCATGTTTCCCTTGCCATTCATGGAAATGGCTGCCCTCCTCGGTATTCCAAATCACTTCCTAGGGGCTTTCACAATAAAGTAGAAAAAAAAGATGCTCACCAACTTCAAATTACCTTTATGAGTTTAGAAGTGTTCTTCATGTTTCCATTCTGTTAATTTAATCCCATCTTCAAGCATCATCTTCAAACCTTGGTAATAATACACTTGATTAAATAAACTCAAAGGAAAAGTTCAGTGGAAAACATATTGCGGCCATTAGCATATTTTCTATCTTCCTTAAGCTCCCCTCCTGCCTACGTCCACAAATTAGATTTGATTCTGTGTGCCTCAAACCTCTGGAGAGACGAAGCAAAATAATCCATAGTTTAAACAATGAAAAGATATAGGAGAAAAGGGGGAGGGGAGTAGAGAAATGTGGAAGTGTAATAAGAAACTTGATGGAAGTGTAATAAGAAACTAAACTTCAGTTTATATTTGTTTATCATGTCTCCTAGGTGTCCCCTGTTAAGTTTCAATGATGTTTTTTATTTTTTATTTGTGACCTATAGTCTAGTCTTGTATTTGTATTTTGTAATGGCCACCTGGCTGTCCCCTTTTATTTCGATGGAATCATGAGATTACCAAGAAAGAGCCTCCTGATCTCCATGTACCAAGAAGAGAGCATATGGACTCGCAACATCATCAGAGCAGGACTGCAACCACTAGGTAATATTCCCTTTTCTTTAATCTGACCCCAATGGGCTTTATCTAGTAGGTTTACTAAATTAGACCCCAATCCCCAAATGGAGGACATGGGTTTCCTGCATCAGTCCCACCCCTCATTGGCCAAACTGAAACATGTATGTTTTGAAGAAGAGCCAAATGGAGAGGAGGCCTGGGCGGGTGTGCATGACTTGTGCCCCTTTGTTTGAAGGACTGGGATGTGAAACATAATCCTTTGCTTCAGATACTGCTTTACAAAAGCCCTGCTGCTTCTTGATTTACATGAGATAGGCATGCCTGTCTATAATCATCTTACCAAGGACTTTTACATCTAAGATTAATCTCCCGGCAAACAGCACTCACTTTGAAGAAGTGGAATTTATCAATGAAAGCTCACGGTGCTTTTTATTTTTTTATTAGTGGCCTAGAAAGGTATGGCTTATAGGAGTCTATAGGTTTTAGAGACCGAGGGCCCAAAATGCGATTCAAAACCCACTAATTTTTCGCAGAGTGATAATATAGCAATTTAACCTGAATACAGGCGGCTGTGCAGGTGCGATGTCGGGTGCCCACAGAAAGGTCTCCAAGGGCCACCTTTGGAACCCGTACCATAGGTTCACTAACACTGGCCTATAGCCTAATCTTGCATTTGTATTTTTTAATGGCTGTATAGCTCCCCCCCTTTTTTTCAATGTGCTTAAACAGAATACAGAATTAGATGTGTTGTTATTCACTCACATAATTTATCTTCTTTGTGCTGATAGTGCAGTTCACAACAATGGTAAATGGTCAGCAGTTTTTGCTTATTATTTGATACAAAAACAATGGAACAAAGCACAAAATGCCCCTCTCCTTTTCTCCAGGAAAACACCAGTCCAGGTTCACTGGATTCAGGCCACTGCACACACAAAACCAAAGTGAAATAATTGGTGATGTTCAATTGTTTGGGAAGAAGTGTGAGCAAGAAAGACGATTGGTACTAAGGCTGATATATACTAAACACACACACACACACACACACACACACACACACACACACACACACACACACACACACACACACACACACACACAATTTCATAATTTTGCTCTGTGTATAGGAGCAAAACATCTCACAATGATTGCCTGTTATTTGTTTTTAAACAAAGGATAAGAAATTATGTATTTGTTATATTTTAACCAGCTTTTGCAGAACTACTTGCTCTATTTATTTATTCTATTATTTATTTTTATATTTATATACTACACCAATTTTCCAGGATGGAACTCTGGTTAGTTTACAAAAAAGCAACATATATTAGAACACAACGAGTTCAAATCAAATAATAACAAAAAGAAAGAAAAAAAAAGAAAGGAGAAGAACCCGGCAAGAGGCAAACCCCCCCAAAACAAATAATAAACAGAACAACAATAATCACAGGGAACACAGGACAAACACTAGCAATTGCCTTAAGTGTCTTTGAAGAGCCAAGTTTTCCAAGCTTTCTTAAAGGTTGGTAGGGATTGGGCCAGGCGGATCTCTCTGGGCAATTTATTCCATATGGTTGGGCCAGCCACCGAGAAGGACGGTTGCATGTGGATACCTTATGGGTCTCCCTGGGGGTGACCACCCAAAGCGAGAACACAAAAGGGGGTCTGGTGGGTCTGGCCAGTACTGACCTTTGGGAGATATGCTCTGCCAGATATCCAGGTCCCAAGCTTTGGAGGGTTCTGTAAACCAAAACCAACACCTTGAACCTTATTTGGGAAGAAACGGGCAGCCAGTGCAAACGGGCCAGAATTGGGGTGATGCAGACGAATCTGTCCGCACCAACCACCAACCTGGCTGCCGTATTTTCCACCCACTCAATAGCCAAACAAGGTTCAAGGGAAGACCCATTTAAATAATCTATCCTCTGGCATGACCAGTGCCTGCACAACTGTCCTTGGGGAGTCCCCCTGAGACTCCAGGGACAGCTTCAGAACCAGGACAACGCCCAGACTCCTCACACTATCCTTCAGCTGGAGGACACTCCTACCGAGATTGGGGAGAGGGCCACTGTTTCCCCCCCCCTCGGAAGAACAGGACCTCAGTCTTCTCAGGGTTGAGCTTCAACCGGTTGTTCCTGGTCCATTCCAGAACCGTGGCCAGGCAGCAATCAAGGGTCTGGACAGTCTCCATTGCAGAAGGAGAGATCGAGCTGCATGTCAGTGCATTGATGACAGCAGACTCCAAAACTCCAGATGACTTCAGCCAGTGGCCTCATATAGAAGTTGAAGAGCATGGGGGAGATAGCTGATCTCTGAGGCACCCCACAAGAGAGTGTCCAGGGAGACGACATCTTTCCCTCCAGGCTCACTCTCGGAGCTCGCCCCTCAAAGAAGGAGCACAGCCAGGACAAGGCTGAGCCCCCAAAGACAGATTATCTGTGCATTTCAGTCCTGTCTACTAGAGATGGGCACGAAACGAGCAATTTTTCGTTTTCGTTTTCATTTTTTCGTTTTGTTACGTAATGAAACGAAAAACGAATTTTGTCTCCAAAATGAAACGAAACGAACCAAAACAACAGAAATTTTGTTGTGCGTTTCGTTTTCGTTGTGGCAAATACATTGAACTGTAATGAATGCTAACGAAACAGCATTTTTTGTTTTCATTTTCGTTTTTTCGTTTCGTTACGTAACAAAATGAAAATGAATTTTTTTTTGCAAAAAATTCACGAAAAACGAAAACGAACCGAAACGGACCCCCTAAACGACAAACGAAACACCATTTTTTTGAGTCGAGCCGATCTCTACTGTCTATGTATGTGACCCCCAGGTAAATTGGAGTGATGGGACCTTGCTCGAGCTTTCTACAGAACTAGAACTTGAGTTTTTCCCAATTCTATCTTTCTAATATTCCATGCAGTTGTTTCTAGGTCAAGAAGTGACTTGGTGAACATTATTTCAAGGTTTCTTCAGAAATCACTGTGGGGACACTTACCAACCAAAATGTTCTTCCTGTTGAATCTTGCAGGGAAGTTATCCTGTGTTCTTCCTTTAACTGTGTAATCCCACCACTACCAAGTATTCATTTTGGCGCTATTGGGATGCAATGCTTAGTGTTGGATTGGTACTCGGGAGACCTGGATTTATCCCCACTGAAACCATGAAACTCAATAGAGAGCCTTGGATCAACCACATTCAGTTGAGTCCGTCACATCCTTGCAAACAGTAATGAAATATTTGCATAAGACAATTGGCATAGATTTAGAGAGTTAATGTTCATGTCTAAGATGTGGTTGAGACTCAAACTTCCTGCTTGCTTTTTTTGTGGGGAAATTACTATAGAAGTCAGAACTCCCATTTAACACCCTGTTCATCCACTCAGTGAGTCGTAGGGTTGATTGGGAATGAAACATCCACAATATTTAAACTGAAGCCCTATGCACACTTATTTGGGAGCAAATGCCATCATAGTAAGACATCTGAGTACATATACATAAGACTGTGACATGTATTGTAGCTTCCATGGTAATGTTAACATAGTCAGTCCATTATTTTCGAAAGCAAAGGCTTATATCCAACATTTAGAAAAGTTAGATATAATCTAACCTGAAGGTCAGTATCTGGTTTATGACGTAGTACTCCTGAGTGTTGCGTCTGAAAATATATATGAAGCTGTCTTACACAGAGTCAGATCATTAGTCAACCTAGCTCAGGACTGTTTGCAGCTTTGGCCAGAGGTCTTTCCCCCCCAACCCTTTTGGAAGAGATTTACTCACTGGAGATGCCAGGAAATGAGCCTGAAATGTTATGCATGCAAGGCATGTACTCTAGCACTGATCTGTGGCTGAGTCCTTGCCCAAGATTATTTTCCAGCAATGGGAAATCGTTAAATATCAAGCTATTAGATTAGTGGTCTTCAGATTAGACTGTGCTGCTTTAGCAATGTAGATTTAGGCTGTGAAATGTTTCTGTTCTTGTCTCGTGTTTCTTGGACCTGTATAATTGCATACAGTAGTAGCATTTATTTTGTATTTATGGACTCTGTGGAACATGATACTGTATGTGGTAGCCTTTACCTTCAGAATGGTACAATGTTAATGTTGACAACGAGGAAACTGAAATTGCTTAGGATTTTGTATGCCTTGGCTCAATCATCCGTCCAAATAGAGACTGCAAAGACGAAATCAGAAGGTGGCAAAGATTCAGAAGGGCAGCAATGCGGGAGCTTTTTTCCAGTGAACTTTTGAGTGAGCTTGTCTTCTCAATGTACAGTAGTCCCAGCTTTTGCTCCTTGATTTGATCTAGACTCACAATTTTCCTGGTCGTCTACAGTATCCATTAAAGCTCTTTCCCAGTGCCACATTTTAAATGAACTGACGTTTTTCTCTTTTCTCTTTCTTTATTGTCCACGTTTTACATCCATACAGAGTTCTCGGATTACCACAAAATGGGTGACTTTGAGCTTACTCTCTAGCAATACATTTTTACTCTAAAGAATCTTTTCTAGTTCTTCTGTAGCTACTCTGCCAAGTCTTAGTCTTCTTTCCGTTTCTTGCCTGCGGTCTCTCTTTGGATAGGCAACTGAAGAGAGATACAGAAAATCACTTTCAGTAGTGAGGGAGAAAGGCAGCCAATTTCAAACTTCTTTAGTTGGAAGCAAGTTGTACTAAATCCAAGTGGCAGAAAACCAAATGGTAATAATATCTCTACTCCATTTTTTTGGTTTCAGTGGCTCTGCCACTTGAATTAGTCTTACCAATCTGTTTGTGAGAAATGTAATCATTAATGGTATTCACACTGCCTCCTTCATTCATATGACGTGGCTTGATCTATCATCATGAATTTGCAGTATTGGTCTAAACAATGTACGGCAGGACCCCCGTATCCCCTTTATCCACGGATAAGAGTGAACACTGTTGTCTGAGGTTGATGGGAGTGGCGAGGGGGCAGGAGCGACAGTGATAGTGGGGTCGGTTCGGGTCAGGTAAGCTAAAATGGTAATGCCGCGTGGCTTCAGGCTGGTCCATAACGCTGCTGTGGCCAGCCAGGGAGGACATTTGGAGCAGCTGGGACATCTCATCTCCTCACCGGCTGCTTTGCGCAACCAGCCTGACCAGCCGGGCAGAGGAGGAAAAGGAGGAGGAAGGCTGGCTTGGCCCTGAGGATCGCCCCAGCCGCCACGCTCCCTGTTTGCTTGTCTGGTCTGGCTGGCTGGCGACAGGGCTCAGATGACTCTGGAGGCAGCTTTATGGCCTGAATGGAGCAGTGGCACTCTTGCCCAGGTGGTTCTCCAGGTGTGTGTGGATTAGGGGATGGGGGATAGGGATGGTGGCATTGGGGCCCAAGGAGTTGCTGCTACTACTCGGGCCAGCCTCCTCCTCCTCCTCCTCCTCCTCCTCCTCCTCCTCCTCCTCCTCCTTCGCACACACATGAAGAACTGGTGCTTCACTCGGGCCCCGAAGCTGCCTCTAGCACCAGTGGAGCCTTGTCGCCAGCCAGCCAGCCAGGCAGGCAAGCAAGCAAGCACGCAAACAGGCATGGGAGCACAGTGGATGCGATTATCTGGCTGGCTGGCTTGGAGGCTCCTCAGAGCCTCTTCTTTTTTGTTCTTTGCTCGGCTGGCCAGGCTGCATGCACAAAGCAGCCAGTGAGCAGAGGAGGTGACCCAGCTCCTCCACCTGCCCACCCAGTGGCTCCTTCCAGGTGGTCTGGCTATGGCGGTGTGAAGGGCTGGCCTTGCCCTGCCTTGCCTCAAGCAAGGCAGGGCAAATCATGGATCATGGAGGTGGCTAAGAGGGATAGGATAGTAATTATGGGGGACTTTAATTATCCCCACATTGACTGGGCCAATGCGAGCTCTGGGCAAGAAAGAGAAACTGGGTTTCTCGACTTGCTGAATGACTGTGCCTTAGAGCAACTTGTCATGGAGCCCACCCGAGAACAGGCAACTCTAGATCTAATATTGTGTGATACTCAGGACCTTGTCAGGGATGTGAATGTCACTGAGCCTCTGGGGAACAGTGACCATGCTGCAATTACCTTTGCCATGCATGTCGGAGGAAGAGTGTCAACCAAATCAGACATAAAAACCCTTGATTTTCGAAGGGCAAACTTCCCTCAGATGAGGAAACTAGTTAGAGAGAAACTGAAGGGGAGGGTTAGAAGAATCCAATCTCTTCAGTGTGCATGGAGCCTGTTTAAAACAACAATAATAGAGGCCCAGCACAAGTGCATACCACAAAGAAAGAAGAGCTCATTTAAGTCCAAGAGGACACCGGCATGGTTAACGAGTGGAGTTAGAGAGGCTCTAAAGCACAAGGAGAGGTCCTTCTGTAAATGGAAATCCTCCCCAAATGAGGAAAATAAAAAGGAACACAAACTCTGGTAAAAGAAATGTAAAAAGATGATAAGGGAGGCAAAGAAAGACTTTGAGGAACGCATGGCTAGCAATATAAAGGGTAATAATAAAAGCTTCTTTAAATATGTTAGAAGTAGAAAACCTGCCAGAGAACCAATTGGGCCTCTGGATGGTGAGGGAGGAAAAGGGGAGGTTAAAGAGGACTTGGACATTGCAGAGAAATTGAACGAGTTCTTTGCGTCTGTCTTCACAACAGAGGACCTTGAGCGGATTCCGCTGCCTGAGCCGCCCCTCTTGACTAAAGAATTAAATCAAATACAGGTTAAAAGAGAGGAGGTTTTAGGACTAATTGATAAATTGAGGATTAACAAGTCACCGGGCCCAGATGGCATCCACCCAAGGGTTATTAGGGAACTGAGAAATGAAATTGCAGATCTCTTAACGGTTATATGCAACTTGTCTCTTAAAACGGCCACAGTGCCGGAGGACTGGAGGATAGCAGATGTCACACCAATTTTTAAAAAAGGAAGGCGGGGGGACCCAGGAAACTACAGGCCGGTTAGCCTTACATCTGTCCCAGGGAAGATGGTGGAAGGCCTCATCCAAGAGAAAATCTTAAAACACATAAAAGAACAAACCTTGCTGAGAGAAAATCAGCATGGCTTCTGTAAGGGTAAATCTTGTCTTACAAACCTTTTAGAATTTTTTGAAAAGGTCAACAGGCACGTGGATTTGGGTGAACCGGTGGATATAGTCTATCTGGATTTTCAAAAGGCTTTTGACACAGTCCCTCACCATAGGCTGCTGAGAAAATTGCATAGTCAGGGGATAAGAGGGCAGGTCCTCTTATGGATTGAGAACTGGTTGAGATCCCGGAAACAAAGAGTAGGTGTCAATGGGAAAGTTTCACAATGGAGAGAAGTGAAAAGCGGTGTGCCCCAGGGCTCGGTCCTGGGACCGGTGCTTTTCAATCTGTTCATAAATGACCTGGAGACAGGGATAAACAGTGAGGTGGCCAAGTTTGCAGATGACACAAAACTTTTCCATGTGGTAAAAACCAGAGAAGATTGTGAAGAGCTCCAGAAGGATCTCTCCAAACTGGGGGAGTGGGCTGAGAAATGGCAAATGCGTTTTAATGTAACCAAATGTAAAGTAATGCATATTGGGGCAAAAAATCCAAACTTCATCTATCAACTCATGGGCTCTGAGTTATCCGTGACGGATCAGGAAAGAGATCTTGGTGTGTTGGTGGACAGCTCCATGAAGGTGTCTCCCCAATGTGTGGCAGCAGTGAAGAAGGCCAATTCCATGCTAGGGATTATCAAAAAGGGGATTGAAAATAAAACAGCCAACATTATAATGCCGTTATATAAAACAATAGTAAGGCCCCACCTGGAGTATTGTGTACAATTCTGGTCACCGCATCTCAAGAAAGACATAGTGGAACTGGAAAAGGTACAGAAGAGAGCGACTAAAATGATTACTGGGCTGGGGCACCTCCCTTATGAAGAAAGGCTAAAACAATTGGGCCTCTTTAGTCTGGAAAAAAGGCGCTTGAGGGGGGGACATGATTGAGACATACAAAATAATGCAGGGTATGAGTAAAGTGGATAGAGGGAAGCTCTTCTCCCTCTCTCAAAATACCAGAACTAGGGGACATACACTCAAATTGAGTGCTGGGAGAGTAAGAACTGACAAAAGAAAATATTTTTTCACCCAGCGTGTTGTAAGTCTATGGAACTCCCTGCCACAGGATGTGGTGATGGCATCTGGCCTGGATGCCTTCAAAAGGGGATTGGACAGATTCCTAGAGGAAAAGTCCATCACGGGTTACAAACCATGATGGAGATGTGTAATCTCTAGGCTTTAAACCAGGGTACTTCAAGGGCCAGATGCAGGGGAGTGGTATCAGGAGACAGATATCTAGTCTCATGCGCTCCCAAACGCATCTGGTGGGGCTGCTGTGAGATACAGGAAGCTGGACTAGATGGGCCTTTGGCCTGATCCAGCATGGCTCTTCTTATGTTCTTATGTTCTTATGCCTTCATGGCAGGCCCAATGCCTGGCCTCCAGCCGCCTGGGGGATATCAGGGGGAAAAGCAGTGGTGCAGCCCTTCGGACTGCATGGCCACCGGCAGGTCCTTCACACAACAGTGTCTCCCAGCAGAGATCTTTCATTGCTGCGGCTGCTGGCAGGGACCTCACACATATGTGCATGTGCACATGCCACCGGGGCCACTGGCAGGGACACTTTGTGTCATGGAAGCCACTTGCGGTGACCTCACATGCCCACCAGCTAGCCCTTTGTACCACATGGTCAGCGCTGCCATCCGTGGTTCGTGACTCAGCGGATATGTTGGAGTAATTAGAACAATCCAGGTATAAAAATGCAGCCAGAAAATTGGGAGAACACAAACAAAGTGACATCACTATTAACACCATGGATGAATTGCCCCCAAACACGGCTTGACATGGCATGGAAGCTATGTAATGTACAGTTAGTTCTCATTTCTGTTTAACTGCAGCAAGGCAAATGGCAGCCAAAATACAGATAATCATGGAGTGCATGATAGATGATAGTGCATATATCATTTACATCATATTGGAGATGGGGATGAATTTAAAAAAGGCGATTCATCATGATTTGTGATTTGTTAGGGCTGACGAATTGACAAATTATCAAATCAACAAATTTCTAGTGATGAATCGATTCATCTCCAATTTGAAATGATATAAAATGGCCTACAAGACATCTACATGCACCAAATTTGGAGGGAAGCACCTCCTGACTCTCCTTTGTAAGCCCTGAAAGTTTGGTAGACTTCTACAATTCCTCCAGGTCTGGTGAAGTCTGGGTTTCAGATATCTGTGTTATATACCCCAAAGTAGGGTCTCCTGGGAAAGTTCCCTATTGCAACTGCTTTGGAGAGACCCTATCTTCACCAAACTTTGAGGGATTGTAGAGGAAAATCAGAAGAAGATTCTCTGCAGGTTTGGAGCCTCTAGGTGTCTGGGGAAAACTTCCCTGGGGGCTTCCTATTTATTTATTTATTTGTTTGTTTGTTTATTATGAATATTTGTACCTCACCTTTCTCCTTGGAAAAGGACCCAAGGTGGCTGACAATAATGAGGGACAATATACAGTGCAGAACATTTAAGACATATTCATACAAAGGATAAGTAGCACAAAACGAATTTCAGGCCGCTTTCATGCAGAACACCTACATTTAGCATTTTACCTGCATGCTTTTGATCACCACAATTAATAATTTGTGGGTGCATAAATCCAACTTGGAGGAATTGTAGAGAATAGTCAGAGGAAGTTTCCCTGCAAATGTGGTGTCTCTTGGTACCTGGGGGCATTTTATGTCCCGATACATTAATGAATCAAAATTTGCTTTAAAAATCATCAATTCGTATTCATTAGGGACTTCACTTATGGTGAATATGAACCGATGAATTTTGATGAATCGGCCAAATTCATCAGAAGATGTGATTCATTTTTCAGCTCGTTCCCCATTTGAAGGGTGATTTACACCCGAAAGCTTGCAATTTTCTTTGTTTTCTATTTTTATTAGTGGCCTATAAAGGTATCACCTGTAACCTATTTTTGCAATTGTGTTTTGTGAAGACCATGCAGCTCAACCCCCCCCTTTTCCCCCATCTGAAGTGACCCATAGAGGTAACTTTTGTTATTGGCACAGAGAGTCATAGAACTGACATTCATCAGCCAGAAGAGGCGCATGTTGTGTATTGATCTGTATTCCTATTATCTGTAATTGCTTATGTTGAAGTAACTGCCTTCCTGTTCCAAAGGGATTCATAGAATCATAGAGTTGGAAGAGACCTCAAGGGCCATCCAGTCCAACTCCCTGCCATGCAGGAACCCCCATCACAGGACTCCTGACAGATGGCCATCCAGCCTTTGCTTAAAAACCTCCAAAGAAGGAGACTCCACCACCCTTTGTGACAGCATATTCCACTGCCGAACAGCTATAACTGTCATGAAGTCCTTCCTAATATTCAAATGAAATTGCTTTTCCTGTAGCTTGAAACCATTGCCCTGCGTCCCATGTCCTAGTCTCTGAAGCCATATTACTCTTTTGTGGATGCCATCTGTAAAGGCATTGCCACAGTTTCCATATTTAGAAGAGGAAGAAGTAACCAACAGCAACAAATGGACGATACACACACTCAAGAAGTGATCTTCTCAGAGACACCCTGTAATTTACTTGCCTAACAGAATTGTCCAGGAGAATTGATCTTGCTATCATTAATTTCTTTTGATGTGGAAAGAGGTAATGGAGCTCCAGAGTTTTCAGAAATCTGAAGACCCTTGAAAGAAACAGTTCATCAATTATTTGTTCTGTTCTCTTGATATACAGCCTTTTCTTTATCAGCACTGTTGCATGGGATGATAGTTTTCTGTAGCAAGAAAAATAATCTGTCAACTTAAAATACTGCTTTTTCCAGGAAAACACTTTTGTTTCAACCAGAGAGAATAGAAACCTAGATAACAGCTTGGGAGAAAGCATCTCATATTGAGTTAGCTGGGATTATTTATCTTAAAAGTAACTAGATTATTCGATGAGTAATGGGAAAGTTTTGTTAATGAAAGCAAGTGCAGATGCTTTTCACTATGCTTCACGATTCCTGGGGGAAGCCTGAGCGTGTTGTGAAAATCTGTTGTGTTCTTCTGCAGAATGATACATAATGTATAGTGCTTCATAAAGTCTCTTGTGTTGAATTGTCTCTGTGGATCTATGTATTAAAGAAGCTATTCATATTTCAAAAAGAGGCTGCGGGGACATTGTGGTGTGAGTTTCCTACTCAAGCCTGGAAGAGCTCCTGTTTTGGACTAAAGAATCCCCCTGCCAACATGCTTAGTGGCCTTGCTGGCAACATGGAGTGGGGGGATCTGAAGACATTGCACATACATTCTACCCCCGCCCATCCAAAACCCTGTTCTGTTCTTTGATGCTGTCTGTTGGTTGGCAAGGCAGATTCATTTCCCCTTCAATACCACTTCAACAATCTCTTAAATGAACTGCCTTGAAGGCATTGTTCTGCAAAGTTCAGTGGGTTACAGACAGTCATTCATTACCCCTTTCATGGGACCATCCAACTTAGGTGTAACTTCAAAGATTCTCCCTTCAAGCTGTTTAATTATTTTATAACTGGTTGGTCGTAATTCATTCACACAGCACATAACTTTGCCTCCAGCAATACCACAGTATCAAAGATGGTTTCTCCAAATAGTAGTTCAGAGTTACGGTAGCAGGGCTAGGAGACTATATCGTAAGGCTTTCCTTTCAAAATGTACAGGATGAGGGGAGATGGACCCAGGTTCTGAGTGAAAAAAAGTAAGTTTATTCATGCTCTCATCAAGGCTGTTTTGTTCACCATGCTTGCTGATGTACAGATCACTCAGCTTAGTACCATTAATGAGACTAAGACCATCAAGAACAGGAGACAACCATGGAAATTAATTTGTTGTTAGGAGAGCACATTCCCTTTGTCGCTTCTGAATGTGTGTGTGTGTGCATGTGTGTGTGTTTGTGTGTGTTTGTGTGTGTTTGTGTGTGTTTGTGTGTGTGATAAACACCCAAACAATATTTTAGTCCTCAAGCCCAATAAAGAATTGCTCTTTCATTAATTCTTCGTTAGCACAGTACAGTCTAGAATGGAATGCAGTGAGCTGGAACAGCAACTTCCAAGTAAGGTAGCCAAACCTTGTTCACAGCAGACGGGGTTAGATAACAAGAGTGCAGCAAGTCACAAATCATTTGCAAAAACAACATTCTAGTACATGTTCCAGGCAGAAAATCAGTATTGCCAGAATGGCAACTTCCAAGAAGCTCAACTCAACTAAATTGACCAGATTCATCCACCTCAAGGGGAATGATGCAGTCAGCCACAAAATGCCCCCAGAACCAATATTCCAGTATCCATTCCAGGCAGAAAATCAAAATTATAAGAAACCCAAAACCATCCAGCTTGTAAGAGTTGCTACCAAGTATACCAGCCCAAACAAAGAAAATCCCAATAAATACACTCCCATCAGACCAGAGGGGACAGATGCAGAGATACACATCTCTTATGGGACTATTAATAATGTCAATGTTACCACATCTAGTTTGGCTTCTTTTACATTAACTGAAACATGCCTCCTACTTTGACTACTACAGTAATCCTCCACCTATCGCTGGGGTTAGGGACCCGACCGGACCCGCAATAATGGAAAATCTGCGATATGTGGATGCTGGGTTGGGTCGGGACTGGGGAGCCTATCTGGGGCCTCCTACACTTACCCGAGGCCTGGAGCTGCCCCGCACAGGCCTCTGACAGGCTTCCTGGGCCTGTCGGAGGCCCCAGAAGTGGTTTCTTGTAAACTGGAAGTCACTTCCAAAAAGGACAGGCCCAGGAAGCCCATTGCAGGTCTGTTCGGGCAGTGCCAGGTCTGGGGTAAGTTCAGGAGGCTACAAACGGGCCCATGCAACTTGCCCCAGGAGCCCCTTGTTGCATATACTGTGGTCCCATGATATACCGGGACCATGGTTGTAGTATATGAACCACACATCTGATCTCGCCTGATTCCAGAAGCTAAGCAGGGTCAGCCCTGGTTAGTACTTGGATGAGAGTCCACCAGGGAAAACCAGGTACAGTAGGCGCCTGGAGGAGGAACTGGCAAGCTACTCCGGTATTCCTGCCAAGAAAACTCCATGGACATGGAGTCACAAAGAGTTGGTCACGACTGTAACAACACAACACACAAACCCTGCTGATTTTTAGCATTGTATGTTCTCCTAGATGTGTTTAAAAGCATACACCAAGAGACCAATCTTACAATTGTCACACCTCTTACAACTGACACTTTGTAAAGAAAGACTGAAAGCCATTCTAGCTCTTCAAGCAGTTGGCTACTGCAATGCACCCTGTGTGGGCTACCCTTGAGGATGACACAGACGCTGCCACAGCATGTACCAACTAGGCCGCTAGCAGGAACATCTTTCAGGACCCACAAGACATCAGTTCCGAAGGATTTACAGTGGTTACCAATATGCTCCCAAGTTTATTTCAAGTTGTTGTTGGTGCCTTACAAAGCCCTAAATAGCTGGGAACCTGGATGGTTGAAGGAGTGCCCCTCCCTGTATAAATCTGCCTGCTTACTAGGAGATGTTGGGGGAGAACTCCTCTGTGTCTTGGCATGGATAAAACCTGGTTATGTGGAGACACAGGGGAGGACTTTTTCTGGTTTAAGCATCCCATTTGTGGAATACGAGCCACTGCTCAGGTACACCAGCAGACCACTAAGTTCACTCTACACAGATTTCCAGATCAAGGCAGTTTATCACTTCCAGAAGAATGTTCCAGAACTTCTAGAACCCAAAGCTCATACCTCTTTTTTGGAGGGACAGCGAAAGACGGGGAGTCTCTTCTGGTCTGCTTGCTTATATATATTTATACTGTTTGCTTATAGTTTTAATATATTTTATATTGTTGCTTATGTTGCTTATGTTCCATTTAGAATTAGCTTGCTGCTTCTTTTTGGCAGGAAAGAGATGAGTCCCCACCGCCTTCTAGCCCCGTTTTTCTATAGAACAGTTGACTGAAACATGTGCCTTGAGTATGAAGTAACCAATTAATAAAAATGCTTTATAGTCAATCATGCTACACACAACTAGATAGATTAAAATGAGTTACAGCTTGAAGCAACCTTGTAGATCTATCCATCAACCCTGTCTTCTCCAAAAGTGTTCTGCTTATATCTGCTTATATACCGCCCCATACCACTACAAGTAGTCTCTGGGCAGTTTACAATTTTAATTACAGTGTGCAGGCTACACATTGCCCCCCCCCAGCAAGCTGGGTACTCATTTTACCGACCTCGGAAGGATGGAAGGCTGAGTGAACCTTGAGCCTGCTACCAGGGATTGAACCCAGGTCGTGAGCACAGTTTTACCTGCAGTACAGGCATTTAACCACTGCGCCACGAGCCTCTCTAAATGAATAAACAATAGTGTGGCTCATGCAGAGTTTATTGTGCTAAGGGATTATTATTGACTTCGAGAAATAGTGCTTCTTTAAAAAAATTTTCATTCAAATCAAATGCTTTATGGGGTTTAAAGAGATGCATCAGAACGGACTGACCACCATATTTCAAATAATGGAATATACGGTACATCAACATAAGTTAATGTAAATTCATATGTGTTTGTTTTTTAAAAAAGCAATTGCCAAAAACATAGGTTGATGTCTTATTGTGTGGAGTTTCTTGCTACTACATTTTCTAGTATGTCCACAAAGTGGCAGAGGAGAAGCTTTATACTCAATTTTACAGTATGTATATATATATTTTTTACAGTTGGGTTTCATTTCAGTCCTTGGTAATTTAATGCTTACAGTCAGATGCATTTGTGTCAAGCAGCTCTGCGTTTGCACATAAAGCATTTTATGTTGTGTTCTGTCTGAATAAAGAAAGAGGTCAAATCAATTGTCTCTTATAGTGTCCCATATGCTGTGTAGAGAGATGTACAGCCTTGCTTGCATAAGCGGTTATGTGTCTTTAAGGGTCAGTCCCACCAGAAGGATATTTTTGGATTGTTTGTTTTTCGTGCTGCTCTGTTAGTTCTCAATGCATAGATTGATACTCTCAAACTTGCCTTCACTTCCTATTATATATCTCTTCACCTCTTTAGGTCTATTCAGGTAGTAAAACATGAATAAGGACGGGAAAGTGAACCCTGTCCTCACATCTCCAGCCTGCCTGAGATCTTATATATTGCTCTGATGTTTTGAAATCCTGGCATCAGCAAAACTGGGATGCCAGTGCAACTGAATTATAAGTTGAGAGTTAAAATTGGAGTATATTTCTCCCTTTGTTCAGATGTTTGTTTCTTATCAGTTTGCCAGATATTGTTAATATATATTTTATTGTTATATTTGTATGAAGGAAAGCTGAAAGGAGAATTTCCTGACTGAACATAAATATTTGAAACTGTTGTCCCAAAATACTCTGAGTTTTACGCAGCATCTTTGTTGCATCCTTGTAATATGCTGGACACTTTTAGACATATCCGTTCTTTGTTATTCAATATTAATTATAAATGCTTTCTTCTCTTGGCAAATAGACGGATCAGGTACTTTTTGTGTTCCACATATAAAGCAGGAGTTAGGCTTTAATTGACAAATACATTTGCTGAAATCGTGTGGCTTAATTTGCATTCAATAGGCCCATTGAATCTGAGGGCATTTGAGTAGTCACCTTTTCATTAATTCAAAACGGGCTACTCTAGTTGCCTCTTACTACACTTACCAACACAATTTCAGCCATTGGGTGATGCCTTTAATTTAACTGTGGCTCTTCATTTGGGGGGGGAAACCCAACATAAAATGATAGCTCGGAGCCTGGACCATTTTTTAAATATTTCTGTAGAGTATGCCATAGCAAACGCACACGCAGATGCAAATAATGTATTTAATCATAGAATTGTTATGCTTTTATTATGTAACATCAGGTTGGAAATGACTTACAGTGATCCTAATACAGTAATGCCTCAAATTACAAAAATAATCCGTTGCAAAGGATTTTTTGCAATTCAGAATGTTCGTAGTTCATAAGGCGGTTTTCCCTCGGAATGCATTGAAAATCAATTAATCTGTTCCATATTAATAAGGTTTTCAGTGAATTCATATGGGAAACCTGCCATGACCCAGGGGAAGAGCTTCCCCCCTTTGCTGGGTTTGGGGGAACCCCCCTCAATCAACCTGCAGCCGAGCTATCAAAATCACCTCGCTGCTCTTTCATCAATTCTTTGTTACCACAACACCCTCTAGAATGGCTATTTAGAGATAATCAATTTTCTGTCAATTTACTGTATATACTTGAGTATAAGCCTAGTTTTTCAGCCCTAATTTTGGGCTGAAAAAAGGGGTCCTCGGCTTATATGCGGGTCAATACTTTTAGCCACTGAGGCAAGTTTGGGTCAGTGGCTAAAAGTCATTTTAAACATTATGCACCACTTCTCCTGACCCCCCCCCATGTTTAAAATGACTTTAAAAAGCCATTTTAAAACAATAATTTTTCCCAGTTTTTGGGGTTTAAATTAGGGGCTCCGGCTTATACTCGGGTCGACTTATACTTGAGTATATACGGTATTAAGCTCCATTCCCCTCCCAAAATACATTACCTCTTGCAGCGGTACACAATCCTTCATCTATGTTAATCAATATCAATAAATGGTATTATTTATTAACAAAACTCTTCCTAACGGTCCATTGTCAACGGTTTTCTAAATCCAAATACAGTGGTACCTTGTATAAAGGAATCAATTTGTTCCAAATTTTTCTTTATACAAATTTCCCATTAGGGATGAATTGAAAACAGAGTAATGCCTAATCGCAACTATTTTTATGTTGTACGGATTTGCCCATAGGCGATTCTGTTAAGCAAATTTCCCCTATCTCTGGCAATTTTTATGATGTACAGATTTTATGTTATACAAACTGTTATACGAGGGTCCACTGTATAAACTTGTTTTAAAATACTTTTAACTAGACATTAAATATTTCATCTGCAATTCATTTAACCTTTTTCTCACCTATGCTGTTGAACCTTTTGACAATACACATTTTAAAGGGGGTTTTATTGTAAGAGGCACTTGACAAAATACTCTGAATGTGATTTTCATTAAAGTTGTCATACTATGTTGAGGAAAGAGTTTAGAAATAGTAACTATAGCATGTTTGGGAAATTCTCGTTGTTTTCTTGTTCCTATATTCGATGTTCAGGAGACTCAGTGATACCTCTGATAATGAATTTAATTGGTTTCCATGGCCCCCTGGCTGGGGCTGGGGGGGGCACGGAGGGGAGGGGAGCAAGATTCACTATTGGAGACAGACATATACCCAGGAATTCCCATGCATTATCCGAAAAATTCATTATCGGGGCATTTGTTATCCGAGGTATTGCTGAGTATGAGATTTTAATGTTTATTTGTTTTTTTAAAAATAAGCCTGTCTATCTACAGGCTGTATGCATTTCCATTTCCTTTAAAAAGCTTTTCAAAAATTCTAGATAATTCTTCAATAAATGCCACTTCAAAAATACTGTAAAGTATGTGGGATGGTTTGGGGTGTTTTTTTTTTAAGAGTGCATTAAAAGCGTAATCCTTCCATCGCCGAAGTTATAAAATTGGATACAGAGTGAATAAATGTGCTTGCTGATTAATTAGATACATTCCTTTTTAAGACCTAATTTCTTACTGTGTGACATGATGTTCACCCCCCCCGTGCTTTTGTTAGCTTTATTTTAAAACAAGAAGGGGGAAGGATCGTGAAATTAAACAAAACACTCAGTGTAGCCTTTGCAGATGAGATCCAAGTCTACTGTTTTTCATACAGTTTTAAAATTAGGGAATTGAAAGGCTCATAGACTGGCAAGTCTATCTACATCACTCAGTGTTTATTCGTACAGTAGGAGAGTCTCACTGGGTTGTGTGGTTTCCATCCGTTTATTTGATCCTCAAAGCCTCCTCTCCCTGCTCCAAAAATGAGTTCTGGGGCAAAGTTTAGAATTATGCTCTTGGAAGCCTCCAGGAAATCTTTGAAAAGTACCTCGATATGTGGAATCAGAGGTAGAGCTGTCTCATCACCTCCAGGTTCATCACAGAAATGCAGTGGCTGGTTTGCAAGGAGACAAATAGGATCTTAGATTACCCAAATTCATAATCCCTGGTCTGACCAATACAGTGTTGGGCTGAGCCTTAAAACCACTCAGCCACCTCCCCCAAATTCTCCCATTGGTCAACAACCAACCAATCAGTGCACGGACTTCTCATAAATTATTCATCACAAAAGGGGTAAACACCACACGCGACTTATCACTGATTGGTGAAATGCCATATTTTGATCGGATGTCATCACTGCACACATACTCCTTTCGCATGAGGCCAGGGATCCATCGCAGCATCTTTGTCTCCATGACACCAAGTCATAGTTCAATTTCTTTAGTCACTGGCCAGCATTCTGCAACATAAGAATACAACAGATCATAGACTACTGTGATAGATATTTGACGTTAAATGATTGCTGATCTTTTTGTCATACCTGATGCTTAATGTCATCATATGCCATTTTGGCCAGGCACTGTTGATCCCCGATGTGACTTCAGAATTCCAACTCCCGTCAGCTGCGATTGTGGAGCTGAGGTATTTGAACTCCTCAGTTTTGGGGAAGTCAATACCTTCAATTTGGATCGTACCACATTCATTTGGGTCAGTTGTCAGGTATTCTGTCTTCCTCACATTCAGGTGCAGGCCAAACCTTGTCAGATGGTCACTCCATGCTGGGGCTCAGCGCTCAAGATCTGCCTTACTCTCTGATGCCATCATGACATCATCAGCATAAAGGAGAGCCCAGGGCACTGGATTTTGCAGTTCATGGGTTACATGCGCCCATAACCAGAATGAAAAGAAGTGGGGAGAGTGGTAATCCTTGGTCAATCCCAACTGTGATACGAAAATCTTTCGATGTACCTGCAGCAGCCTACACAAGGAGGCTCTTTGGCAACTTATAGAGTAGTTTGACCCAACTATGAAAAGAAGCAAGGAGAGTGCCAATTACACTTTCCTCAAGGAATGGATTTAAAAAATCTAGTCTGCATTCTGCAAGCAGTCATGACAACATTAGCTTACCTGGGAGATTTAGGGGCATGTGTGTTTCTCCACTGTTTATGCTGCACTTAATCAGAACTTCACCATTTCGTTAGGTCCAAAACAGAGTCCTTGAAAAGATTTTGACACAGAGAGGGGGCAGTCGCATCACAACTGTTCTTGCTTCGGACCTCTCCTGGCAAGTACATGTATCATGTATTCAATCTTCCTGTCCCTCACCCTAACCCTATTACTGCATACTTCTACATGAGAGAAGTTTCTGTTGGATTTTGTGAACAGTGTATACATACTTAGACTTCTGTTTTTAAAAGCCAGGAAATTCAGTTCTTAAAAAAAAAACACCATTGGTTTATGAATATGGGACATGTGTTTCTGTATCCACAGCTTAAAACATCGGGAAATGACCTGATATTGATGTGCAATATTTTACCTGCATTGCCATCAGGAAAAATGATGCCAGGCCTTACATACCAAAGGATAACCTGAATGATGATGACAACACCCATGGCAGCAGTCACAATGGTTAATACCCTATTTTGCTCACCACCATTTAAAAAGAGGCACCAAGCAATAGAAAATATCAGGAGCTGACTCCTTTTTTCCTTAGTTAAGCACTTCTTGCCCAAACACAAAGCTTTTTTGGGTCAAATCGCTAGCTATCAATTGTTTGAAACATATATGATAATCAAGCAACTGCTACGAAACCTCTGCTTGTGTTTACCTAAAACGATCTCAGATCATAATGCAATGGTGATGGAAATTAAAACCAAAATGCAAGGATTACACCATTGGAGGTTGAATGAAAGTTTACTGGATGAGACTGAGACTTTGCAGATAGCGAAAAAAAACCTTCAGAGACTATTTGAAAAATAACTGGAGAAGAGAAACACCAACAAATGTGGTATGGGATGCTAGTAAGGCTGTTATGCGAGGCCTCTTTTTTCAAAGAAATGTGTATCAGAAGAAACAGAAAGAAAAGAAGCAAAATGAGATTTTAAAAGAACTGGTAGAGACAGAGAAGAAATTGGTGGAGAAGCCAAAGGAACAGAAATGGATTCAAAAATTAAAGATGCTCCAAACTCAGTTGTCGATGATTATCAATCAAGAAATTGAGTGGAAGGTAAAGATGATGAGACAAAGAAATTTTGAATCGGCAAATAAAGTAGGGAAGTTGTTGGCTTGGCAGCTGAAATGGAAGCAAAAACAAAAGGTTGTGAACAAATTAGTGGTAGACCAAAAATCAGTGGAAGATCCAAGAGAAATTGTAAAGGTGTTTCGGAATTTCTATAGAAATTTATATACGAAGAAAAGAGAACCCGGAACAGATTGATAGATATTTAAAAAAGAATGGATTGAAAAAAATCTCAACAAACCAAGGGTCGATGCTGAGTGAGAAAATTACCCCACATGAAGTACAAAGTGCAATAGAGAGGGCGAAAATTGGAAAATCACCGGGCCCAGACGGTTTGACTGCAAAATATTATAAAAAATTGTCAGAAGAAATGTTACCAATAATGGTGGAGGTTATGAATGAAGTTCTAGAAAAAGGAGTCATACCTAACACCTGGAAGGAGGCGTATATAACACTGATTCCAAAGGAGAACTCAGATACAACAGATGTTAAAAATTATAGGCCCATTTCCCTTTTGAATGGAGACTACAAATTATTTGCCGATGTTTTGGCTAATAGATTAAAAAGGGTTTTAAATGAGTTATTACACAAAGATCAAGCGGGGTTTCTTCCTGGCAGACAGATGAAGAGATAATATGAGAAATATAATTGATATAATAGAGTATCTAGAAGTCAGGAAAGAGAAACAAGCTGCTTTGATATTTATTGATGCTGAAAAAGCCTTTGATAATGTCTCTTGGCAATTTATGAAGAAGAATTTGGAATATATGGGAGTGGGAACAAAGTTTTGGAACGGTGTTAATGCAATATATAAGGAACAGAAAGCAAGTTTATTGATTAATAATGTGATAACAGAAAGTTTTCCGATTGGGCAAGGTACAAGACAAGGGTGCCCATTGTCCCCATTGTTATTTATTACTGTATTGGAAGTATTGTTAGTCAAACTGAGGGACATGGGGACAATTAAAGGTATATGTGTGGGGGAGAAGGAATATAAATTAAAAGCGTTTGCTGATGATTTAGTTCTGACGTTAATCCAAAAGAAAGTATTACTGAGATGATGAAAATAATTGAGGAATTTGGTAATCTAGCCGGTTTTAAATTAAATAAGAATAAAACGAAGGTCTTATTGAAAAATGTAACAAAGAAAGATTGCGAAGAATTTGAAAAATTGTCCGCCCTCTCAGTGGTGAAAAAAGTTAAATATCTGGGAATTAATTTATCTCTTACGAACTTAAATCTCTTTGAGGATAATTATAATATGGTATGGAACTCGATTAAGAGAGATCTGGAAACATGGAATAGATTGAATTTGTCGTTGATGGGAAGAATTTCGGTGATAAAGATGAACGTGCTACCAAGGTTGTTATTTTTATTCCAAATGATCCCAATACTTAGAGGAATAGGCCACTTTAAGGAATGGCAGAAGACATTGTCCAAATTTGTCTGGCAAGGTAAAAGACCCAGAATAAGATTTAAATTATTAACAGATGCCAAGGAAAGGGGAGGATTTGCCATGCCAGACTTGAGATTGTACTATGAAGTGGCCTGCCTCGGTTGGATAAAAGATTGGATTACTTTAGTTGATGAGGATCTATTGGATCTAGAAGGTCATGATAACAGATTTGGTTGGCACACTTATCTTTGGTATGACAAAGTGAAAGTACATAAAAGCTTTATGAATCATGTAATTAGAAAGTCATTACTTCAGGTCTGGGAACGGTTGAAACCCTTTTTAGAGAGATATACACCGAGATGGTTATCCCCGATTGAGGCATTGGTGATCAAGAGGAAAAATAAAGAAGGAGTGGGGATCACCTATGGTGATGTGTTATTCTTTTCAGAAAAAGGTCCTAGACTGAAGTCTTATGATATGTTGAAAGACAAGTTAACAGGCTGGTTTCAGTACCATCAACTAAATGACATTTTTCAGAAAGATAGAAAGGTATCTGGGTTTGGAGAGAAGGAATCTAAGTTCCACACCATAATCATGGGCCCAAAGAAGAAATTGTTGACTAGATTATATAATTTTTTGTTGGAGTTGAATCTAAAAGATGAACAAGTTAAAGAATGTATGGTAAAATGGGCTATGGATCTGGGTCATAATATTGGGTTAGATGTGTGGGAAAGACTGTGGAAAAAGAATATGAAGTTTACCGCATGTACTTTGATAAAAGAAAATCTGTTGAAAATGATGTATAGGTGGTATATTACTCCAACGAAGTTGGCAAAGATGTATAGGATGAAAGATGACCATTGCTGGAAATGTAAAGAGAAACAAGGTGATTTTTATCATATGTGGTGGACGTGTGAGAAAGTGAAAGAGTATTGGGCATTGATATATGATGAACTCAAAAAGATGTTAAGGTGTACATTCCCAAAACGACCTGAATTTTTTCTGTTAGGGTTGGTGGATAATGAAATTAAAGGAGCAGATAGGACTCTATTTCTATATGCAACAGCAGCGGCACGAATGCTCCTGGCACAGAATTGGAAGACGTATATACCATCTTTGGATGAATGGAGGGCGAAAATATTGGACTTTGCAGAGATGGCCAGACTGACGTGCAGACTGAGGGATCAAGACAACCAGAAGTTCCAAAAAGACTGGCAAAAATTTAAAAACTACATGGAGATTTATTGCAAGGAATTAAAGACTCTTACCGGATTAGGATAGAGCACGAAGGATTACTACTTATTTTTCAAATCTTTTTTATAAACATATAAAGGGGTTTGTCTGAAAGGAAGGCTAGGAGATGAATAACGCTAAAACCACGGGAAGAACAGAGGGAAGCCAAATTTTAGTGGTAGAATGATTCTGTATTACTAATGTTTTGAACTTGACTTTTTTCTGTATACAAAAATTTTCTAATAAAAATGTATTTTAAAAAAAAAGAAACCTCTGCGTGTGGGGGACTAATTGATAGGAGCTTATTTATCTATGTAATCAATGATATGTTTGTGTGAGCTGGCCCTTGAACCCATTGATGGAGTGTATGGAGAGGGGTTGATTTGACTTCAGATTTCTAATACTGGATTTTGCAGATTCAGAGGATGGAGCTCTTACCTTCTTTTTGATGAAGCATGGTATGAGCTGAACTTGATCTTTGATGCTACAGTCATGTTTGCAGCTGAGATGCTGTCACAGTTTCAAACACAAGGAGATGATTCATAAATTCTGGTATTAAAGGGAACGATAGGAAAACGTTGACATAATTTGCTGCTCCATTCATCTTGACATAGAACAGCAAATCAGCAGAAAGTGAAAGGTGGAGGTGCTGAACTCAATCCAAAAGGCACGGCCAAGTAGATGCCCTAATTCAACTCAATTCACTTCTTTTTCAAGGGTTCAAATAAATCCCCTGTAAGCATCATTTTGTAAAGAAAGACCCACACTGCATGCACCTTGAGAGTGGTTTTTAAAACTAAAAGTTTTGCAATGCATTTTACTTTTCCTTCAGCCGTATATCTTAATTTGGATGTGCTGTTGAACACAAAAGATCATTGGCCCTGAACCAGTGCCAGAAAGGAATCTGGCTGAGACTTTCTGTTCAGTACAGGTGACTTGGAGTACTGTATAGTAGGTTTCATATAAATCCCTCCAATTCATATAAATCCCATAAGGATTAACAATCCAGTACCTTCCAGATGGACAGAGGCTTACTTCAGTGCACACAGGTGAACGGAAAGACCTATTTCTTCTAGACCTTTGGATTGCTTTGTTCCCCAAGCAATAGATACATAGAATACGTCTCAAAAAACAGCCATGGCAATTGCTTTGTTTTGGGGTGAAATGTTGTTAACTGACAAAACGGAGTCCACTAAGGCAATCTTTGCTTGGTGTCTCTTCTTGAATGATAGTGAGCAGCACAAGAGGGTACCCTTAACATCATCTTGGCTACTGTTGTGGATATTTAAGCTACTGTTTGTAATATAGAGCTTTGGCATCCTTTTCCCCACTGGCAACGCGGGGATGATATTCTGCAACAATATCAGGTCATTTCCTGGCATTTTGAACCATAGACACAAAAGCATAATACCCCAGAGTCATAAACTAGAGGGGTTCTTTTGTTTTTTGTTTTGGAAGAATTGTGTTATCACAGCTCTCCCTGCTTCCAGCAGAATGTGTTTATGAGCAGCATCTCTTCAGATCTTTGTGCTGGTTGTGGAAAGGCCTGATTTACGATCATATAGGGAGACATTGCCAGGGGAAATTATATGCTTCCCTAGGTCTTATCACCATCACACCCTACTTGTTCTCAGGCTATAATACCTGGAAAAGTCCTAGGACTGAGTGCCAAGCTAGCCAGTATGAGTGCTATATTTTTTTTTTTAGGAAAGATGGTCCCTTAAGTGATAAAAGATGTCTATTGGTCATAGTATATGAATTTTCTCTCTGACATCCCTCACAGTTAGCATGTGTTGGAGTCTTACTGATCCCTGTGGGTAAACACAGGCTTATTTTATAAATCGGGGGATAAAAGACACGATGGACAAGGAAATCTAGCCCACAATTGCCTCATACAAATTCTCTAAAGCCAGTCATTCTAGTTTACAAATTGTTGGCTGATGAGGCAAATGAAATTGATTAATTAATCAGTTGATTACCGGTTTCTGTACATTTGCCCCTGATCAGAGTGTTTAAAAAATTAGTGGAAGGATGAGGGAAGGCTCCTTTCATAGGCTAGAACAGTTCTGTGGCTCAGGCTGAGTGACCTCAGGACACCAGGAGGCACATCAATGTAATCCCCATCTATTGCCCTGTTTCCTGTATCAGATGAAAACTTGTGAACATGACACTGGCACACCTTCAAAAAAGCGTTATAAACCTTGCTTTTTAGGGAGGCATTTGGCGACCTGGTTTAGCTTTGTGTGTGTGTGTGTGTGTGCCATCTTGCCGATGCTTTTCGACCCCTCTGTTGAGCTCTTTTATTTTTACCATGTTTTATTCCTTATCTTTTTGGGGTTTTTTTTTGTTTTTTTCTTCAATTGTTGTATGGTTGTCTTTGGGTCTGATTTGCCCTCTCTGTTCATCGCTTGGAGTTCCTTCAGGAAGATGGGCGGTATAAAAACGAACAAATAAATAAAATAAATTGTGAGGTAGGAAAACCTGTCAGTTCCCAGCTCTTCTTGAATTAGGTTGTGCCTAATGCTACCAACACTTAATAACCCATTGCCCCCTTCATCCAACTATGTGTTCGTTGGTGACACAGGCCAAATTGTTTCGAGGTGCAGGATTTTTGGAATATGCAAAAGATAGCCTCTAGAGCAGGGGTCCTCAAAGTTTTCAAACAGTGGGCCGGTTCACCACCCCCCAGACACCACTGGGGGCCGGACCACAGTGGGTGGGGGGAGCAGGGGACCTTGCCGTAGCCCTCCCACTTTGAATGCCCCACTAGCCAGCATGCTGATCATCTAGGCGGTAGTTGGGGGGGAGTGGGAGAAGCGACATAGCCCACTGCTTTGAACTGCTTCAGCAATAGAAGCAGCTGCGGAGGCTGGCTTGCTCGCAAAGTAGGGGGTAGGTGGGGGGGTTGCAATTGGTCCCGGGGGCCGGATTCAGGACCTTGGGGGGGCGCATCCGGCCCTGGGGCCTTAGGTTGAGGACCCCTGCTCTAGAGGTCTGAAGGAATTCGCCTGGCCAGACTTCTGGGGGTCTTTAATCAAGCAATCAAAGTTCTGACGGCCATTTTCATGTTCTTCTAGCTCACTCAAACTGCTTTCGTCCAGGTCAGCGGTGCTCAGCTCTGTGGGAGCTATAAAGGATTATGGATCTGTAAGGGAGGGTTGTTTTCATTCGTTTTGTGTTTGAGAGGTCGGATCCCAAAAGATCTTCTATATGGAGAACTAATGAAGGGAAAGTGCCCCAGAGGGAGACCACAGCTGCGGTATAAGGATATCTGTAAGAGGGACCTGAAGGCCTTGGGAATGGACCTCAACAGATGGGAAACCCTGACCTCCGATCGCACTGTCTGGAGGCAAGAGATAGAGCATGGTCTACAAGAGGCATTTGTCCAACAGGCAGAGGAAAAGAGGCAGGCACGGAAAGAACGAAACTCGAGGACCAGGCAGGAAACAGAATACATCTGCCCCCAGTGCGGTAGAGACTGCCATTCCCGAATTGGTCTATTTAGTCACACTAGGTGCTGTTTTTAGGATCTCTACTCCAGGCACGATACCATAGTCTTTCAAGACTGAAGGATGCCAATGATGTGTTTGAGAGAGAGGCTTGCCAGGCAAAGCTCAATGGACAGAGACTACCACATCCATAATTCCTTGCAACTCGCACAGAGTTTAGCTCTGCCCACCCATTTCCCGTGCCTTCTCCACACAACAAAAATTGCTGCCAGAGGCTGAATTTATTAGCTGACTGAAGCCCATAGAAGTTTGACTGGGGGAATTGTTCCTGACTTTGGAGACTGTAGTCCACAGATTCCAATAAATAAATAAATAAATAAATAAATAAATAAATAAATAAATAATCAACCAATCCCACGGTGGGTTGTCTTTTCATTAGCCAAATGAGTAGATTGGCAAATCCAGTGAGATGAAAAAAGAGGTATTCCCTTATTTGTACACTTCAGTCTTGCTTTTGTGATGCGAATGTAGATCCTGTTTTGTATTAACTAAATTAAGTACCATAATACTTGCTCCACTTTTACCACATACACATTAGATTTAAAAAAAAAATCATTCTGAGGATCATCTCCTTCCTCTTTCCTGTTCTCTGAATATCCAGGATGAACAAATATTCTTGGAAATGTGAACTCTTGTTCCTTACTAAAAAGCTGAAACTGTGCTTAAACATATCCATGTGGACCCTTGTATAACAAATGATTTGTATAACATAAAAATTCTAGAGATAGGGAAAATTTGCTTAACAGAATTGTCTATGGGGCGAATCCGTACAACATAAAAATGGTCATGTTTAGGGATCACTCTGTTTTCAATGCATTCCTATGGGAAATTTGTATAAAGGAAAATTTGCTTAACATAATTTCATTTGGAACAAATTAATTCCTTTATACAAGGTACCACTGTACATCGTTCAGCATAGGGCCATTCAAGTTTAGGTAAGATTAACGTCATTTTCGTTTAACTTTGTGGCACCATAGTGGTTGGACTTCTGGGTTGGAGAAGGCTCGGATCTGGTGTAATTTGGCTGTCACTTTGTTCTAATTGTTCTCTGTTCCTTTTTTTTTTTTAACCTTTCTGCTAGGATCCAGAAATGTTGCTCTTAAGATCAGCAGAAGGGAATTCTGCCAGCAGAAACACCATCTTTCTATTCCTAGTCTCCTGCATCTAGGATAGAGTGTTAGGATATCTTTGCTCAATGAACTGTTATTTCTTTCTTTTCTAGTTTAAAAATACCCTTTTTGTTTACCAGTGTATGGAAGGAAAAGAGCACAGTACTTTTCAGCAAACAGCTGTTTTGGCTATTACCTTGGGGAATAGGATTTTTCAGTGCGAATATTTGATTTTGTTCTGAGTTGCAACCATTTGGTGCAAAACTACTAGTAGAAAAATTTCAAAGTGAAAACACTGTGACAGACAACTCACATTATTTTTCAAGCCACAATTGTAGCAATTTACAGGTGTAGCCATATAGGAAAATAGGGTGGCTGGGGGAAAGGGGATTTAATTTTATTTCTGTGCAAATTATTCTGATACTGTGCACCTTGGAAAGTAATTCTCAGGAACTCTTTTTTTAAAGCAAATATACAGTGATCTGGATCAGTGAATTGTATGATAGATAGATAGATAGATAGATAGATAGATAGATAGATAGATAGATAGATAGATAGATAGATAGATAGATAGATAGATAGATAGATAGATAGATAGATGGGTAGCCTTTATGTTGAATAGCAGAGAGTATTTTTACATTGACACACTGTAATCTCTTAACCATTGTGCCTTAGCTTTGATTTCTTTCTTTGGATATACTAGACTAACTTTCTTATAATATTCCAGCAATAGTTCTTTTTCCTTTATACAGTATGCAATAGTTTTCAAGGGCATCTAGTTTTGCAACCTTGGACTTTTAAATACTTCTGTCTCTCTTACTTACCCTTTTGATTTTTAAAAGAACTTCCTGCAGATTTCAGTTGTTTTATTAATGCAACTAATGGGCAAATATAATCTACAGTGGTACCGTATATAAAGGAATTAATTTGGTCCAAATGAAATACTCTTAAGCAAAATTTCCATTATACACATTTCCCATAGGAATGCATTGAAAACGGAGTAATCCCTAATAGCGACCATTATTATGTTGTACGGATTCGCCCCATAGGCGATTGATTCTCTTAAGCAAATTTCCCCTATCTCTGGAATTTTTTATGTTGTACAAATTTTATGT
Organism: Phrynocephalus guinanensis; assembly: GCA_037367245.1. Classification (NCBI taxonomy): domain Eukaryota; kingdom Metazoa; phylum Chordata; class Lepidosauria; order Squamata; family Agamidae; genus Phrynocephalus; species Phrynocephalus guinanensis. The sequence continues at coordinate 166,820,130 of CM074733.1, forward strand.
TATGCAACCTGTTTCTTATATGAGGGTCCATTGTATATTATTCATAATCTGCTATTATATTTTTAAACTTTAATATTTACATGGTGACTGTGGCCTAGTGAACAAATAGTCTAATGAAAGAGGGAGTGGGCAACGAATCCATTCAACTTTTAACAGAATGCTGAATTTTCCGATGGATGATGGAGAATTGAAAAAACTGGAAAAAATCATTGAAAAAAATCCTAGCAGTAGAATGTTTAAGCAATCTGTCCCTCCATCAGCAACCTACTCTGTTGTTTGCATAGGGTTTCTTCCCAGCTATAGAGATTGGGTGAGTTGCTAAAAACAGACTGTCAGATTTGAGTGTTAGCTGGATCGAAGTTGCTATTAACAGGAGAGAATTTCATTGACCTTTACTCAGTGTGCACTCCACAGACCAAATAGGATTCCTAAACACCCAACTAGACCACACCCATTCAGTCAACTGCTCAATGAAAATTCAGCACTTAGTTGACTTCTTTTGGTTCAGTGGTTCAATTCTAGCTGGATCTGTCACTTGTAGTTAAGTCGGAATGTTAGACAGGGATATGTCTTGATCTGAAATTCAAGCTTTTCTGGAATGTTGTGGTCATGTTATTTTTCTTTTTTGGAACTTAATATCTACATTTAAAATGCAGAACAGAATAAATGGTCAGGTTTGGAAACATGTGTACACTGTCAATTTACTAAATGAAAAAAAAAACGGGAAAAAAACCCGAAAAGGTAAATGCTAGAGAAAATGTGTGCAGAAAAATGCATGACCTTAAATTACTGTTCAAAGGATTGCCTTAACTTCACTATGTAGTCCTTTTGTGTAAATTGATGCAAAAGTCAGCACATTTTTGTGGCAGACCAACAGTCTGCTCAGAAATGGCGTCTGTAATACATTGCCTAGCCTTACTTTGGACATGGACATTTTTAATTCTCTGTTGGTGGCACAGTGTATTCTCAAGCCACATGGAAGTCCCAGGTTTTCCATAGCTGTGGAATTTCACAGAAATAATGCATTCCTGCCACACACGTATGTGAAAATATGCTTTCTGTTCACATATGGCAGATGAGTGAGGATCTGATCCCAGCCATTATTTATAAGACTCTGTGGCTATCCTCAGCAATATACTTATTTGGATGATGAGCAATTTGCATATTGAAAGTCTAACATAATATGCTTCTGCCAAAAGCTGTACCCATTCATTGGGAAGTGACACCAAGACAATTTTGAAAGCCTCAGGAAAAGGAACCATCCCTTTTAACTCGTCGTGGGGATTATATGCCTTGGACGATTGGCTTGCAGTTCATTTTTTTGTGGTGGGAAGCAAACCAATTATAGATTCTTAGGTGAACGTGAAAAAATTACTGGGCAATGAAAGTGTTACCATGGAATTCAAATGGGCTATTATCTTAAACCTAGGTTTATCTAGTATTAACACTTCAGACCACTTAGTTCTTTGACGGAGGGCCTTTGCACACCACATGAAGAATCCGATGAAGAAAATGACTATTTAGGGAGGAAGAGAGATGAAATCTGCTGAACTGGATGGAAACTCAAGCCCACTTTTTTTTAGCTGTTTGCAAAAAGAGCTTTGTCTGTTCTGCGTCCCAAGTAAAAACAAATCGGTGCTGTCGGCAGGCTGGAATCAGTAAGAGATGTTATCTTAATGCATAATGTTTTGTCTTGCCATCTGGGTTCAGATTCTGGCTATATTTTTTGCATTTCTTGAAGGGGAGGTTACTGTCTTAAGGTTACTGTATTTCAGCCTTACATAAGACCATAAGAACATAAGAACATAAGAAGAGCCATGCTGGATCAGGCCAACGGCCCATCTAGTCCAGCTTCCTGTATTTCACAGTGGCCCCACCAGATGCGTCTGGGAGCGCATGACACTAGATATCTGTCTCCTGCAACCACTCCCCTGCATCTGGTCCTTGAAGTACCCTGGTTTTAAGCCTGGAGATGACACATCTCCATCATGGTTTGTAACCAGTGATGGACTTCTCTTCCAGGAATCTGTCCAATCCTCTTTTGAAGGCATCCAGGCTAGATGCCATCACCAACTCTTGTGGCAGGGAGTTCCATAGACTAACAACACACTGGGTAAAAATATTTTCTTTTATCTGTTCTCACTCTCCCACTCTCTCACTCTAGGTCTGTTCTCACTCTCCCACTCTACCTTCCTGGTTAGGAACACAGGAAACAGCCTTATACTGACATGGACCCTTGGTCCATCCAGCCTTGTATTATTTAAAAAATCCCATTGATCTCATTGGTACTTATACCTATGTAGAAGTGAATAGGATCACAGTCTTAAACTCTAACTCAGAATTTCAGGGTACAAGATTTGTGGTCTAGGCTTTGGAGTCAATACATACAGTAAATAATGCATATCATTTCTGCCCTGTCTGAAATGACATCATTTGGAAGGGTTACTGAAAATGTCTAAGATCAAGACAAACAATAGGCTATATTTAGGGAAAGGAGGATGAAATCCTGAGTTGGGTAATATTATTGATAATACAAGTTTTCAAGTTTCCCAGAGTTCTTCCTCCGCAAAAAAAAAAAAAAGGTATAAAACCTAGTGTTCTCTCAGGCTTATCTCACAAATTGGGCCAGTCCATGGTTTGTGAAGCCAAACACCCAACAATATAAAATGGAGTTTAAATTCCACAAAGGCCCGAGGTGACAAAGATATGAATTCAGATGAGGGCAGATTCTCAGACTTTGGGGTAGAGTGTCCCTGTCCCAACTGTTGTGTTGCCAGTGAATTTAGAGGTCTACTCTACACTTCTGTGCAGATTTTTTTAAAAAAACCCATGGTTTGCACCCCATACCCACAGATGTCATTTGCCTTAATTTTTTTCCTCACAGAGATTTAAAACATTCAAAATTACTTTCTGGTTTTAAATTAATGTGCTGGTTCTTGTTTTTGTGCGGCTTAAAAACTTTATTGCTTGCCGGAGTCTATTTGAATGTCACTGACCCTGTTCTAGCAATTTATCAATCTCATATTCCATTCTGGTAGCATTTTTTTTTGCTGTTTCTACTACCTGTCATATTACTGAAAGTGACATTCTGAAAGTTCATTCTGGGTCTGTATTATTGAATTCAAATATTTGTGTTTGATGTTGGGTGCAGAGAATGAGGTTGACAATAATCAATCATATCTAATTAGCTGGTGACAACACTGTGTTTACAGTAATTAAACAAGCCATTACCGCTTACTTTCTCATGATTAAGATCACACAGATTGAGAACCAGCTGTTAATCACTCCTGTTCCAAAGCTAATGTCATTAACAGAAAATGCCTTCGTTATAACCGAAGGCTATTTCTGACAAGGGTTTTAGCTGAGACTTGGTATAAGTAATAGGTGGGGGCTATTGGCAAACCAATCCAGTATTCCTGCCATGAAAACTTCATGGATATGGAGTCACAAAGTGTTGGTTACGACTGTAACAACACAACAACAACAAAAATTAGAAACCTGTATAATAGAGGAGCTTGAGAGCATTGTGTTGCCATTAGTTACACGTTCCTGGTCATCTTTGGTTTTGTGTTTAAGAAATTCAACTGGAGACCTTCTGTACTTAAATGTGAAGTCCAATCTTTCTGTGCAGACAATCTCTCTTAAGTGACTACCTCTCAATTCAGATGTGATATTTATCTCTTCTCTGCTTCAGAACCATCATGGCTAAAAGAAGGCCACCAAGTCAAAGAATCTCGGTCTCAGGATATGAATATAAAATGAGTTTACAGTGGGACCCCCATATCCACTTATTCATTATCCACTGATTCAGTTATCCACGGTTGGCAGAGGAAAAAATAAATAAATAATTCAGCAACTGCAAAGCAAGCTACTGTCACCAACAGCAGCTGCAAAGAAAGCTACTGTCACAAAACAGCAGCTGTAAAGCAAGCTACTTTCATAAAACAGTTTTGGGATTTTTTGGTGTTCTCTCTTATCCACGGTTTTCATTATCCATGGGAAGGCCTGGAACCAATCCTCAGCAGATACCGGGGTCCTACTGTATTATACTTGCCAATCCTGGAAAGTTTTTATAAGTGTATAATAAAGCTAGGTTTGTTCTCCCTCCCGTTCCCCAATCCCTAGGCCAGTGGTGGCGAACCTTCAGCACTCTAGATGTTTTGGACCTCAACTCCCACAGTCCTTTGTCATTGGCAATATGGGCTTGGAATTCTGGGAATTGTGGTCCAAATCATCTGGAGTGCCGAAGGTTCACCACCACTGCCCTAAGCTCTCCTTTGCATTCGGAGCTTGTGGTTGTTGTTTCTAATTTCTTTCAGCTTTTGCATAAAGGCTTAATTAAGAAGTCTAAGTTAAAATTCCTTTAATATTGTAAAAGAGGGGGATGTTATAGTCTATTTGTAGCAAGACATATACAGTACATTCAAACTTCCCATATGGGAGAACTTGAGAAGAAATGCATTATGTAGTTACTTGCTACAGCAAGTTTCACAGCAAGGTGGCAGATATTTCATTTTGCACAATATACAATGAAAATACTTGCCAGCTGTAGAGATCTTATTGGTTGCAAGACACCCTGCATCTACCTAAGACTAAACAACTGAAGCCTGGCCCCAGAGTCTTTGAGCAGTTTTCCATCACTTCTAGTCACCCTTGGCTTCCTAGGCCCTTGGGGTTGGTTATCCCAAGAGCTCATATCCCTTTAGATTGAAATCCAGTACCATTTAACCACACATCTGACAAGGAATAAAGAGTGGATTTTGCACCAACTCTCTCTAACTCAGACTTCCACTAAAGAGAGCAAATGTGTTTGGGATAAGAAAAAAGCCAGGTTAAAGAGAAAAAAATACTCCTGGAAAAAGAAATAAGGTCAAAATAAAATAGATTTTAAACAGTTTGCGATAAGCACAAGACAAATAACAAAGATAATTAAGCTGTATATTTATATACAGAGACCTCAGAGTTGCAGTAGATAGACTTACACAGCATACAGCTTTAACCAGCATAAAGACAGATTGCTATCCAAAGACACAAGGCTCACTTTAGGTTTGCACCAGACTTCTTGTATATTTTAAAAACAATTACAATAGGACTCCCATATCCACTCATTCATTATCCACTGATTCAGTTATCCACGGTTGGCAGAGGAAAAATAAATAAATAATTCAGCAGCCACAAAGCAAGGTATTGTGACAAACAGCAGATGTAAAGCAAGCTATTGTCATAAATAGAATCTATAAAGCAAGCTACTGTCACAAACAGCAGCCATAAAGCAAGCTACTGTCAGGAAACAGCAGTTTGGGAGTGGGAGGGCAGCCATTCTCTCTTATCCATGGTTTTCATTATCCACGGGAAGGCCTGGAACAAATCCCCAGTGGATACTGGGGTCCTACTATATGTCCGTCAGCCAATTCAAATCCAAATGCTGGAATACTTCTTTTAATATGGTGAGCTGCCTTGTGTCCCCTTATCAGGAGAAAGGTGGCCTGTATAACAAATATATTGGCAAGCATACATGTCTCCAGGGGAAGGCATCTGCATGCCATCAGGTCAGTTGTGATTTATGGTGACCTTTTCCAGGAGTAGTTTATAATTCCCTTCTTCTGCCAATTTTTTTGGGGGATGTCCTAGGACTGCACAGCTTCTTTGAGGTCACAGAGGTCGGCTCCATTGTGACGTACAGTGGGGAATAGAACTGCATATCTAACTCTCTAAACCTGTGGTGGCAAACATTGGGCCCTCCAGATGTTTTGGGCCACAACTCCCACAGTCCTTTGTCATTGGCAATACAGGCTTGGAATTCTGGGAGCTGTAGTCTAAAACATCTAGAGGGCTAAAGTTTGGCCACCACTGCCAGGCCTGCCCAACAGGTAGACCGGGGGCTACCAGTAGTCCATGAAGATTTCAAATGTAGCCCGCCAGCCATCAATAAAAAATGTGAGGGGATAAGTTATCCACCTCTACCTCCCCCAACCCAAGGACCACCACTTACCCAGAAAAGCTCTGGGTCTGCCAGTCCACAGTCTCAGCTGAGCGGGGCAGTTCAAGGGCCATGGCACAGTCCCCTGCTCTCCCTACTGGCCAGATGATCGGCGTGCCACTTCTCGTGACTTATGAGCATATGCTCGGAACAGATAAAATTCTTAAGTAGAGGTTTTAGTGTAGTATCCCTCAGACACTTTTGTCTGGAAAAAGTAGACCTCAGCCTGTTCAAAGTTGGGACAGCCCTGCTCTAAACTATCCATGAGAAGGCAGCTGACTGGTCTTGGCTAGAACTCCACATGACAATGCTGGTGCTCTTCTCTTGGGAATAGCCTTTCGCTAGATGATGCCACCACCTCACTCACTCCCTATTCATGGGCTTCAAACACATGATGCGGGAAAAAGCTTAGTTCTTTGTTCCATTACAGTTTACACCCACTTTCAGTATCACTGACTGAAGGTCCCAAAATGAGAAGACCTATCTAATGACCCTAGGACCAGAACAATATAAGATTTTGACCTCTGAGACAGATAAACTATCCAATGTCAAGTGTTAAGATGTTCTTCTTGTCTGAACTGGATGTAAGTATTAATTACTGTACTATGCCCACTGTTAACCCCAGCTCCTGCCAACCTAGCAGTTCGAAAGCATATAAATGTGAGTAGATAAATAGGTACCTCCATAAAAAGTGGGATGGTAAAGCAGTGTTTTCTTGCAGCCATGCCAGCCACATGGCCACAGACTTGCACAACACTGGCGCTTTGACTTGAATATGGAGATGAGCACTGCGCCTAGATTCGGACATGACTAGCACACATTTGCGGGGGAAACCTTTTTGTTGTTCAGTCGTTCAGTCATGTCTGACTCTTCTTGACCCCATGGACCAGAGTTCGCCAGGCCTTCCTGTCCTCCACTGCTTCCCGGAGTTTGGTCCAATCCATATTGGTTGCATTGATGACACGTTCAGCCATCTCATTCTCTGCCATCCCCTTTTCTTTTTGCCTTCCATCTTTCCCAACATCAGGGACTTTTCCAAGGAATCCTCTCTCCTCATGAGGTGGCCACTGGAGCCTCAGCTTCAAAATCTGTCCTTCCAGTGAACATTCGGGATTGATTTCATTCAGGATGGATAGGTGTGATCTCCTTGCAGTCCAGGGGACTCTCAAAAGGCTCCTCCAGCACCACAGCTCAAAAACATCAATTCTGTGGCAATCAGCCATCTTTATAGTCCAGTTCACACTTCCATATAACACTACTGGAAAAACCATAGCTTTGACTATCTGGACCTTTGTCGGCAAAGTGATGTCTCTGCTCTTTAAGATGCTGTCTAGATTTGCCATCACTTTCCTCCCAAGAAGCAGGTGTCTTTTAATTTCATTGCTGTAGTCTCCATCTGCAGTGATCAAGGAGCTCCAGAAAATAAACTCTGTCATTGCCTCCATTTCTTCCCCTTCTTATTTGCGAGGAGGTGATGGGACCGGTGGCCATGACCTTACTTTTTTGATGTTCAGCTTCAGCCTATTTGCTCCTCCTCTTTCACCCTTATTCAGAGGTTCTTTAATTCCTCCTCACTTTCTGCTATCAGAGTAGTATCATCTGGATATCTGAGCTTATATTACATGGATACCTTCAAAGGCCAAAGGACTAAATGCCAGGGGGGAAGCAATCCATTGCTCTGCAATGGTTTTAGGCTAAATTGCCCATAATCCTCGACCACTGCCAATGCTGGCTGATGATGTGGGGAGTTTCAATCTGAAATATTTGGAGTATACGAGATTTCCCATTTCTTTCATATTAGCATTATGTGTTGTTAAGTTGAAACCATCTCACAGCAACCCTGTATTAGAGCTGGCCAGTGCAAAGTGGGTTAGGAATCTGGATGCAGAGCAGAGGTTCTTGACTCTGATTCCTAGGAATACAGCCAGCTTGTGTAGCGTTGGAAAAAAAATGCAGTTCCAGGACGCCCCCAGTAGAAGGTAATGGCAAATCACTTCGGATTACTCAGTATCTAGACAGCCTTGACTAGGGTTGACATAAGTCTGGCTTGAGTTGATAGCAGACAGTTACTACTGCAAGAGAAGCGACAATTATATTATTATGGCTTTTAACATCATTCAGGTATTTAAGGAGTGGTCTTACCAGTTCTCTCTCCATGATTTCCCATGGCCAAGTGGGGATTTGAACCCGGGTTTCCTGACTCCTAGACCAACACTGTCTCCACTACACCACACTGGATAGCGTCTCTCAATTTAGTAGGATTTAGTTCTGAGTAAGCATACCTTTTCTTTGTTGTCATTATGACTGAAACGGTTTGCTGCTTCTGCCTCTTTTTCCCCAGTATGAATTAGAAAAGGTTTGCAAAACATAATCACATGGATGACTAAAAACATCTAATACTGATTAAACACTCCATGTTATATTGTATTGGATTGTTTGCAATTAAAATTTGTGATGCATGTATTATCAGGACATACCTTTCCGGGGGAAATGTTATTTTTAAAAAGTTAGTAGAAGTGTGTTCTCGAAGGCATTCACAGCCGGGATCTGATAGCTGTTGTGAGTTTTCTGGGCTGTTTGGCCGTGTTCTGGAAGTTTCCTCCTGACGTTTCACCAGACTCCGTGGCCGGCATCTTCAGAGGGCAAAGAACTCAGGGAACTAGGAGAGAATGTTTCGGCATAGCGTCTGGCAAAATGTCAGGAAGAAAAACTTCCTGAACACAGCCAAACAGCCCGAAAAACTCACAACAGTTAGTAGAAGACTCGGGTTACATTCTTTCTGAAATCTTGTTGCACATGAATCCCTTTAGCACTTCTGTGCCAGGCATAATTCTAAGCTCTAGTTTAGCTGAAATTGCCCAAAAGGTGGTTTAAAATGCAGTTACCTGTGCCTTTGATATACCTAAGGTAAGACAAAGAATCTTCAGAATCATTGTTGGAATGGGTGTGAGCCCTGCCAGCCCCATCAGACTCACTGGGGTATCCCTCTTTGTCCCATAAAGCTGGGGTATGGGGGGGGGGGTAAAATATTACAGGGTTTGTTGTAACCTGAAAAGGCCAAACAGCAGCAACAGACCTTACGGTTCTGAGTCTTTTGGCCCTAGTGAACTGTTTAGCCTCTTGCCCCTCCCACCCCTGTTTTCTTCCCTGGGAGTGGCAGTGATGAGAGCCCACTTTGGGACACTGGGTTCTGGTACAGTCCAGCCAGCATAGCCCTGGACCTCAGGCTCAGCAGTGTTCCCCCCAGAGGGAAGGTGGCCAATATGTCTGCAATGAAGACCTCTTTGCTGGGGTCTTCTCTGTAGCATCTCCTGTTTGTCCTGCCTTCCTGATCTTCTCTATTCCTCTCAATGATGGCGGTTTGGTTGGCATTTCCTCCGCCACATCAGTTCTGGGCCATGGTCAGGCCTCTCCCAAAGAGGGGTCTGGGGCACCTTGGTGTGGGGTACTCATACTTCTCTGCCTCTTCCTTGGAGACTCAAAATTAGGCCAGGAATTTCACTAGGGATCCCTTTTATACATATACTGTATATACTCGAATATAAGCCTAGTTTTTCAGCCCTAATTTTGGGCTGAAAAAAGGGGCCCTCGACTTATATTTGGGTCAATACTTTTAGCCACTGAGCCAAGTGCTTGAGTCGGTAGCTAAAAATCATTTTAAACATTGTGCGCTGCTTCTCCTGACACCCCCCCACATCACGGGGGAGCAGCATGCAATGTTTAAAATGACATTTAGCCACTGAGGCAAGCGCTTGTCTCGGTGGCTCAAAGTCATTTTAAACATCATGTGCTGCTCCCCCAGCTCACAAAGGAGGAGCTGCCAGGCCCTGCTGCATTTCCCGCCCTAGACTTATACTCGAGTCAATAAGTTTCCCCAGTTTTGGGGGGTTAAATTAGGGGCCTCGACTTATACTCGGGTCAACTTATACTCGAGTATATACGGTAATCCTATTCACCTGGGGGCTGTAGCTTCTTTTTATGGCATTCTTCAGCCCCAAAGGTCCCGGGACCCTCTTCCTGAGTATCCTCTCCCCCAGGCTCCTTCTCTCAGGTTCTCATTTTTATTTTAAAGCAATATATGTACAGCATAACAATTACATTACCTATTCTATTCACACATATATGTCACATCTATCTATCTGCCTGCCTGTCTGCCTGTCTGATTTAAATACCATCTACTGGACTTATAGACATTCTCAGTGGTTTACAACACAAAATAGCAACAAATAGGCATAGCTTAAAATGAGCAACATACATACGTGATCTCCAACTTGAAACTTTTCCTTGATTGATTTTCCTTCAGTCGACCAGTATTTGTACCAAGTTGCTCTTCCAGCTTCTTATCTTTGAGAGTAGCCTAACAGGAAGCTGCTGTCTCAGCAGCAAAGACCATGTGAAGACTGGGAGTGTCCTGTAAGTCAGTTCTTCCCTTTCTCTGATTTTCTCCTAGTTAGCAGCATAGCTGGCTCATGGGGAGGGCAGTGTGGTGCCCCCAGTCCTGGTCCATGAGCCAACACTGGTTCTCAGTGAACACTTGGACCTTCCCTGACTTTTTCGAAGTTGCACCCCTGACGATGAAGATGTAAGGAATAGAGATGGGCACGAGACAAAAATATAGTGTTTTGTTTTGTTTTTTCTTTCCTTCCATTTCATTATTAACAGATTTTTAAAATAATTTTCAGAACAAAACATGAAACAAAATGAAATGATTCATTATGCTATCAAATGGCTCCCCTAGGTCCTAGAGGCACCAAATTTGGTGAGTAGCTTCCTTGGACACTTCTCTGTAAGCCTTCCAAATTTGGAGAGGTTTAGGGTTCAGAGGGGTGAGTTATTAAACCCCAAAGTGGGTCCCTCATGGAAAAAGAGGAAGAGGAGAAATCTTAAACTCAAGCCTCATTGATCCCCTCTGTGCTGTGGAATGCGAAAGAGGGAGATTGAGGCAAGTGCTGAAATGATTCTGTACGGTTCTATTTTCTGCCTTTCCCTAAAGGAAGGAGGCACAGGCCATAAATTTTCTCTTGCTCTTTCAGAGAGTGAAAATGGGGCTTTTATTCCTTTATTGCTCAGCAACTCTTCCAAGCAAGACCTCATCCCCCTTGTTTGCATTCCACAGCCAGAAAGGCTTGAGTTTAAAACACACATTTTCCTCTTCCTCTTTCCATGGGGGACCCACTTTGACATTTAATAACTCAGCCCCCTGGACCCCAAACATTTCAAAATTTGGAGGGCTTAAAGGGATGAGTCCAAGGAAGCCACCCACCAAATGTGGTGCCTCTAGGACAAATTGTTTCATTTCTAGAGCCAAAAAATGGAAGTACATTTCATTTAGTCACAAAACACACCCTACCTTTTTGTTTTGTAATGAAACAATTCATTATGTAACAAAACAATGAAACAGCATTTTTTGTGCCCCTCTCTAATATGGAAGCAATTTCCTAAGCTGTCATATTTTCAAATCTACCCTTGCACAGATGCAAAACCTTATTACCTCTTACCAGGATACATAGTGCCATTTAATCATGTTAAAAATGATGTTTCCCCTGAATATAGGTGGCTGTGCAGGGGCGATGTCGGGGCCCCATAAAAAGGGCTCCGAGTGCCACCTCTGGCACCCTTGCCATAGGTTCGCCAACACTGTCCTAGAGGCATTTTGCATAAATTTCAGAAGCCTAGGTACCCAAAAACTAGTTTTTGTCTTACTGTCACTCCCAAGGTGAGAATCCTCATGAGCCTTGAAAATTCCTCCTCAATGACTCTCATCTTGTCAAGACAGCCTACAATCACCAGACAGAGACATCTAGTGATTCTTCTTCTCATCTCTAATACTTGCACTCACAGTCGGAAGTATATTGATATTATATTGTATATCATGCATTCCACCCCCGTTAGGAGCATAAAACTACAGCAAAAGCAAAGTGTTCTGCTTATATACCACTTCAAGTACTCTCTGGTCTGGTTGGCTACACATTGCCTCCCCCCCCCCCCCAAATGAGCTGGGTGCTTATTTTACCAAACTCTGAAGGACGGAAGGCTGAGTCAACCATGAGCTGGCTACATGGGATGGAACCCCAGGTCGTGAGCACAGTTTTAGCTGCAGTACAGGCATTTAACTTTCCCTCTCCACATAGTTAAAGGAAATAAATAAAAAGCCCACAGAGCTTACCAAACAAGTAAGCATGAACCCCAGCACAGAAAAATAGCAACAATGCAAGCTGGAAGAATCTATCATAGGCAGGGTAAGAAAAAAAATGAGTGTCAAATATCAAGAGGGTGACTATCTTGCCCTCATGGCAATCTGAAAGATTTACTGCTGTGTGTTTAATTTTATAACAAGAGAATCCTGGTTGTAAAGAAGGAAGGAGCCTTGTAGGCTGTCACTCCTACACGGCTCTGCAGCAAACAACAACATCCAGGCATATACAGCAGTCAGGAGGCAGAGTGGGAAACTAGAATTAAGCATACCAGGCAAAATCCAAAGCAGCAAAAGACAAAGACGTGGCATCCTAAAATCTAAATGTTATATTTTCATATATGCTTCCGTGAATCAAGTCCACTTCTTCAGACATATGGCAATGGAATGAAATGAAATGAAATGTTGAATGGAATAACACTTTCATATCCAATATTCATTGGCTTTTGAGTGTGTGATATATTTGCATCCAGTGATTTAGCTATGTTGTTTTAGGGCTGTGCTGTAAAATTCCTCAGGAGACCCAGATTAGACACCAGACCCGGGCAGAGATGAGTGGGGAAAAGAGAAACTGGAATTAATCATTGGGGGGGGGGGGACATCAGCATCTTTCTGGCTGAGAAGGATACTTGGACTAAAATGTTTGGCATTCTAATCATTTCCACTGAACTGGAGAGAGAGAGAGAGAGAGAGAGAGAGAGAGAGAGAGAGAGAGAGAGAGAGAGAGAGAGAGAGAGAAAGATTCCCTCATTTATATGACTTATGATTGATTTTACCATTAGTAATTTTAAGATATTCCTCTTCTGCTGTGACATTACTTGGGTATTGATCTGCCCTTTGGTTGTCTTTTGGCATTATTTACTGTGAGCTAGCACATTTTTATGCTTTCATGCCTTTGTCTGAGGTGGCATTAACCAGTACTTTACTATTTTTCACAGAGTAGATTTAAAAGACAAAGACTAGTTTTCCAGCTGCCCCTGCTCTTTTCCATTTGAAAGAAAATGGCTGTATTTCCAACAGCGAACTCATAATCTATGACTAGAAAACTGTCACTCTTTTGGAACCATGAAATGTTCTGTGAAAAGGCTTTAAATGTATAGCGTTGCCACCTCGTCCCACTCTTCTTTTTTTAGCACATTAAATTGCTTATTTTTTGTAGTTCTAAGTGGTCAAAAATCTGTTTTTCCTTCACTTTATTTGATAGGTTTTTATTATTGTTATTTTGCTGCTATTGCTGCTGCTGCTTCCACCATATACCATCTCCTGGCACTTTTACTAGTGATTTATACAATGACAGATAAAAATGAGTACTTTGGAAGTTTCTTTGTGGTTTTCTCTTTCTTTCCTTTCTTCTGTTCTTTAAACAAAATGAAATGGAAATAACTGACAATAAAATTTATATTGGTGTGATTCAGTCTAAACCAGTTCACGCACAAGATCAACCTGTTATTCATTTGTCTGCAAAAATTTGAAAATTTTACCATAAGCACCCCAAGTCCAGCAGAGCAGAGAAATGATTAGGGAATAGGGAAGGAAGGAAGGAAGATCCCAGGATCTCTTAACACGGCACCTTTTCTCATATGGGAAATGCAAAAGCAGACTTTTTGGGGAGAAAATGAGACCATGGCACTTATTTGCAATAACGTGTCCCTTCCAAAAAAAGCATGGATGTTTATAATAACAGTAGTAGTAGTAGTAGTAGTAGTAGTAGTAGTAGTAGTAGTAGCAGCAGCAGCAGCAGCAGCAGCAGCAGCAGTAGTAATGTGCCATCAAGTCACCCTCAACGTATGGGTATCATCATCATCATCATCATCATCATCATCATCATCATCATCATCATCATCATCATCATCATCATATTAGAACTAGGTGCTGTGGATCATTCAGCACCCCCCCCAAACTGGGGAATTGAACTTCAAGCTTCTGTCTCCAAAATCAGATCCCCAAACCACTGAGCAATATTATGGTATGTGTCATCACTAGTCATTTCTGATTTACAGCAATCCTAGCAGGGTTTCCTTGGTATATTAAATATTTAAGGAATGGTTTTACCACTGCCAGCTCTCCCTTTCATATGTTTTCATGGCCGAGGAAGGATTCAAACCTAGGTCTCCTGAGTCCTAGTCAGTCGCTTAATCCGCTTGTCCCATTGGGTGTTCGCAATGTGCTTGCACGAATACTACACTGGTGCAACATGATTGCACAGGGTTCTGAGGTTTTTTTTAAGAGATGAGCTTAGAGGAACTGGCCGTCTTTATCAGATGTACTGAAGCTTTGTTTGCATGAAAAAGTTAAATCAGGTGATAGGATTCATCAAGAGACAGGAAAAGTAAATTATAATAGCCAAGTGGTTCCCCATCCCAGCGCTAAAGATTGTGGTGGGGGGGTGGAGGAATTATTGGCTACTAGCCAAGTCCTAAGTAATTAGACATTTAGAACAATACCTTCCCCAACCTTGGATCAAGCAGTCCACGAACACTTGCCTCAGTGGGTTAGGGATCTGTCTGCAGAACCAGAGGTTGGGAGTTGAATTCTCCATTGTGAGAAAGGCCTGCGTGTCCTTGGAGGAGCAGCACAGTCCCAGGACGCCCCAAGAAGAAAGGGATGGCAAACCACCTCGGAGTATCCTTTCCCTAAAAAACCCTGAAAAGGTTCACCATAAGTCAGAATTGACTTGATGGCTCATGTTGCTGTTGCTGCTGTTTTTATAAAACAGTTTATAAAACAAAATACAGATATTGCTGTGAAGCTTGCTTCTTGCTACCTCTCACTCAAAATAGAGTTGAATAAACCCATTTTATGAGTTCTGATGGCATGCATTATAGGTGCATCTTTACCACTTTGTTGTTGTTGTTGTTGTTGTTGTTGTTGTTGTTGTTGTTGTTGTTGTTGTTGTTGTTGTTGTTGTTACAGAGCCTTGATATCTGCTTTTATTATTTTGCTTCTACAGACAAAAACTGGAATTGCTTTGTTATATGATGAAATATCCGAAAATGCCTATGAAATCCGACTGAAGCTTACAAAAGAGGTACTAACAATTCAAAAACAAGATGTCATCTGTGTTAGTGGAAGTGATCACAGTGCAAATGTAAGTGCTTCTATAACTTTGTGCACCCAACCATGTGTTTTTTCTGTCTTGCAAAATTAACTGAAAATGCACTGTTATAAACAGGTAATAGCAAAATGATGTCACTGAGTATCAATAATTTTTCAAATAGAAAGAAATATGCCCATGTTTATAAAATAAGTTATTAGTTCCAGTAGGCTAAATCTAGTTGATTGTCCCAACAAAGTACATCCACTAAATGAATGAGGTTACCTAAGTAAAGAATTGTATGTCTCCTTTACACAACAGGTCTTCACTTCTAAGCAGGGTGAATTTGATTTAAATCACGATTTAAACCACAATTTAAATCACTAGGCAGTAAGGCTCGATTTAAATGCGTTTCTGCGAACTGTACTCCCCAAAATTGCTTTCAAGCGATCGGGAGGTCACTTCCTGTTTTCCGGAAGTCACTTCTGGTTTGCAGAGAAGCCGTTTTAGAGACTTCGACGGACCCAGGAAGGCCCTCACAGGCCCGTTTGGGGCAGCGCCAGGCCAGGGGTAAGTACAAGAACCCCCAGCTAGGGCCCCCAACCCGGCCTGACCTGCATCTGCATATCGCAGATTTTCAGTTATTGCAGGTCAGGTCAATTTCCTAACCCCCACAATAGGTGGGGGGTTAGTGTACTTGGAGACCATGGACTATGAGAAAGTCAAATATGTGGGCTCTAGAGCAATTCACGCCTGAACTCCCACCAGACACTGAGGTGACAAAACTGAGGTAATCATATTTTGGACACATTCATGAGAAGAAATCTGTGAACTTCTGAAATATCTATGTTTTGTCCTGTTAACAGGGTTGCGATACGGTGGTCCCCCGCCATTTCGCGGTTCATATACTGCGGTCCGGGTATATTGTGGGACCACAGTACATGAAAGGTAAGGGCCCCTGGGGTAAGCTGCTTGGGCCTGTATGAGGCCTACCGCACTTAACCAAGGCCTGACAGGCTGCCCCAAATGGGCCCCTGCTGGGATTCCTGGGCCTGTCAAAGGCCCCAGAAGTTGTTTCTGACAAACCGGAAGTGACTTCCGAAAAACTGGAAGGGACTTCTGGATTGCAAGGAACCACTTCTGAGGCCTCTGACAGGCCCGGGAAGCCCATTGGAGGCCCATTCAGGGCACCACCAGGCCTCAGGTAAGTGTAGGAGGCCCCAGAGAGCCCCCCCTCCCCAGCATTCCTATATTTTGGATTTTCAATTATCACAGGTCTGGCTGGGTCCCTAACCCCCGCGATAGGTGGGGGATTACTATATACACAATGCATATCTCCACAGAAGAACATGAACTCAATACATTTTTATCCCATCCTTTTAAAAATGCCTGGCCTTTCTCACAGGCCGTGTGGCGCCATCCACAATCACCTGGCTAGCATTTGAGCAAGCCAGCTAAATGGTCCTAAGTAGAGATGGGCACGACTCAAAAAATGGTGTTTCGTTTGTCGTTTGGTCGTTTAGGGGTCCGTTTCGGTTCATTTTCGTTTTCGTGACTTTTTTGGAAAAAAAATCATTTTCGTTTCGTTAGATAATGAAATGAAAAACGAAAACGAAAAATTGCTGTTTCGTTAGCATTGTTTTTAGTTCAATGCATCTGCTGCAACGAAAACGAAAAACACGGCAAATTTGGTCATTTCGTTTTCGTTTCGTTTTTTTAAAAATTTTGTTTCGTTTTTGTTGCGTAACGAAACAAAAAACCAAAATGAAAACGAAAAATCGCTCGTTTCGTGCCCATCTCTAGTCCTAAGTGTTCTGGCTCAGCTATTGACCCCGCTCCCTGCTGGATCAGCTCCCTTGGGTAGATTCCAAATGCCTTGAAACTGAAGGTGAAAGGTGATGCTGCTTTCCAAACCTTTCTTGAAGCTAGAAGTCATGGACTGGCTTACGCTTGGGACTTTTGGAAGAACAAATATTTCTAAACTTCTGCTCAGTGTCACCTGGGAGCAGCATGCAACCCAGCTCTTTTCTTTCTTATTTACCAGTTTCAGAGAGTGATTTTGATCAACACGCTCCGGGTAATAGGAATAATTTATCTAAATATGAAAGAGGATTGCGAAGTGTTGTGACCTGCTCATTCCAGTGAAAAGAAAGACACTTTCAATAGATGCCACAGAGAAAAGTGCTCCGATCTAATTGTCGTGCATTACCTACATGTCTCTATATATGGTACCAAGATGCTAAATCATCTACTTTGTGGTTGAAGAAAATTGCCAGCATTCTACTTCCTCTATATTATAAGTGTAAGTGGTGTATAGATGAATAATCTTAGACCTCAGTCGTAACTGAGGCTGAATCTGTGCTGAATCTGATGCCCTCTCATTGTAAGGATGGTGAAATGTGCTCTGATTTACAGTGCATGTGTGCTGGCATTCATTGCATTCCTAGCCTAGGGAGGTTTGGATCTGTAGTGACTCATTTTGTTCTTCAGTTTCTGCCTTCTCTAGCTCATTTTTTTCCCTTGCCTGCCAGCAGATCTTAGCCGACAGAATGGTAGTTCTGCCAGAAGATTGACCTCCTTGTAATTCTCCAGAAACACCGGGCAGAAAGTGGTTTCTGCAGCCAGAAGGAATCTGTGCCAAATCCTAACCCAATACAGCCTTTGAGTTAGGGTTGCATTGCCCAAGACAACATGAATGAAATCCTCACACTCTCTAACCATTTATTGGCTTTAGGCCATATAAGAGCAAAACTAGTTTTCACTTTGGCCGTTGTTTATCTAAATCCTTCAGGCAATTTAAAACAGTATCGGACTTGTCACACAGAGATGTTGTTATTGGTTGTGGTTGTGGTCGGAATCTTGATATAGTCTTTCATGCAAGGAAACCACAGATTATTAATGTGGGAGAGCAAAATATAATGTTTTATACAGTGGTGTAGTGGAATCAGGACTTACAGGATCAAAGCAGCAAGGGTGGATTTTTTTTTTTTTTTACTTCTTGGAATTATGTCACCATCTACCACACTATCAAGGTTCCCTCCGAGTTTCGTTGCAATCTTCTCCATTGCTGGAAATAAAATTAATGTTCTCTGGAAAATATGTTGCTGTGTGCTACCCTTGTTGTAATGCATTTGAGGGTAGTTTGGAATTAAGGAACAACTTAAAGCCATAACCTTTACAAAATATATTCTCCTTAATTGTTGAAATGTATTGTATAGAGATGGGCACGACCAGGGAAAATGACGTTTTCGAGTTGTCGTGTGTCGGAGCCGGCCCGTTTCGGCTCGTTTCCGTTTTTCGCGAAAATTTTTCAAAAATTTGTCGTTTCGTTTGTCGTTTTTTCGTCAGTACTGTTTGGGGGGGGAGCGGGCTCCTGGAGGCACCTCTCTGGGGTGGGTGCCTCCTCTGGCCCGCTATTTACAAAGCGGGCTCCTGGAGGCACCTCTCTGGGGTGGGTGCCTCCTTTGGCCCGCTACAAAATGGCATGCATAGCCAATTGGATATGCATACCAAGTTGAGACTCGAGGCACCTCTTTTTTGGGTGCCTCTCTCTGTTGACCACAGGCCCACTGCTAACTGGGGGAAGGCTCCTCCTCAGTCTCGGCGCTCTGTGGTTCACCAAGAAGTGTACTTGCGTGAGTGCAATGCGAGTACAGATTTGGCTTTTAGGGGGTTTAGCACAAGGGCTAGGGTTAGGGTTGTTACAAGTTAGGGTGAGTTCGTGGGTGCACCTCTGGGTGCCTCTCTGACCCACTAAGAAGGACAGTGTAGGCGTAGGGTTCGGGTTCGGGTTCGGGCTATTAGTGTGCTTTTTATGCCCGACAGGCACAAGAAGTCTCGGTTGGTCAAGTGGCCATGCAATTGGGGAATGGCTCCAGAAATTTGCATGGTCCACTCCCATGGCCAGCCCATCATTGCGCAGGTGTAAAAAAAAAAAAATAAAAAAAAAATAAAACCAATGGAGACGTTTTGTTGCAAGAAAAACCCACTGCTGCTACTGTAAAAATTCAGGCAGTTTTAAAATAGCTATTTTCGCATGTTTCTGTGGTGCTTTGGTGTGTTTTTGGACCACCACGATTTCAAAATAAATAAATATTGCTTGCGGTCGCCCCATTTTGGATCCCCCGCCCGCACCGCATGGAATGGCGAGTTGGCGAGACAACGAGGATGCGCAGTCCAGTAGAGGAGGGGGGAGGCCGGGGACCCCTGCCCAGAAACCACCCCTCTGGTAGGTGCTCTCAGGCAGGCAGGCATATTTTTGCCTGCTTTTTTGGCCAGGAATCAAAGTGCTGCGCTGCTTGGTGAGTTGGCGAGACGACGAGGACGCGCAGCCCAGGAGAGGAGGGGGGGAGGCCGGGAAACCCCCCCCCCAGAAACCCCCCCTCTGGTAGGTGTCCTCGCTCAGGCAGGCATATTTTCGCCTGCTTTTTTGGCAGGGAATAGGGCTTTTTTATTTTTAAAACTTTTTTCTGTGCCGCGCCACTTGGTGAGTTGGCGAGACGACGAGGATGCGCAGCCCAGGAGAGGAGGGTGGAGGCCGGGGACCCCCCCCCAGAAACCACCCCTTTGGTAGGTGCCCTCAGGCAGGCATATTTTCGCCTGCTTTTTTGGCTGGGAATCGGGGTTTTTTATTTTTAAAACTTTTTTCCTGAGCCGCTTGGCATCACGCGATCGCTGCGATGCCGCCAGGAACGACCACGACAAATCAGACCCAATTTTTCTTTAGTCGGTTCGAGTTCGAGTTCTGGCGGAGTAATTGTTGTTCTTCGTTTCGTTACGTAACGGAAATGAGGAACGGAAACGAGGATTTCGCCGAGTCGTGCCCATGTCTAGGCATTTTTAGACTCCTCCCCCATGGGGCGTGGCAACAATGCCACTATCTCAATGTCCCCTGCCCTTCCACATTTACAACTACACCACTGATCCTTGGGCCTTCTCAGTTCACCCTACGCACCCTAGGCCATCTAGTTCTATCATCCCCAAAACACAAAGGCACAAATGTCACCCTATTCATTCATACAACGGTCTAGCATTAGAATCTCTTGGTGCTTGAAATCTGTGTCAAGGTGACACAAAGTTGTCTGGGTCAAGGCCCTGGACATTTTGGATTAGTAGCAAAGTTAGCATCACTTGCCTCCACTCTCCTTAAAGCATCTAAGGTGAATAAGGAAGAAAAAAAAATGGAAGGGGTGAGAATATTTAAGATTATGACTCAGTATCAACCAATCAAGAGATTGATTAAGCAAATGAAAATGGCAATTGACACCTTAGTTAGACCAAAAGTGCCACTACCCTGGAAAGCCAAATTGGAGTGATTCGACTTTGCAGCAATTTGATCCCCATATCTTGGATTATGTTTGAAACTACAGTGGGTGCTCATGCAGGGACTGTAGATGGATTTGGGAGTCCATAATTCACCTTCCAGCCCACAGCTCCCCTGGTTTCCATCCTTCCTCTGGTCCCACCATGGCCAATCCTTCCTTCCTCTGGTCCCATCTAAGCCCACCTGACAGGGTGCTGATGGGGGCATAGACAAGGGTGACAGTGACCTAGCCATAAGGTGATTGGGTGATTTAGCGCTGATCTCATATACATGAAATCTTTTTTTTAAAAAATAATCAAACGTCTGGAAGATGATCAGGGGAGGGGAAAGAAACTAGGGGCAGATTTCACCATGATGAATGTTAAGTCCCAGCTGCTCATGTCACTGAAACACCACCTATTCCCCCCCCCACACACACACACAGTCTTTACAAAAACATACCTCAACTAACCACATGGGGAAAATCCAGTCCAAAATGTTCTGCCTTGGAAATGTAGAAGCCCTCCCAGCAGCAGAGAGGGAGAGGGGAAAGCCACTTGGAAGTGAAAAAAGGTAGGAGCAATTAGGATCCACCATTTCATTTTGTGGTTAGGAGGGGGGGACCCCACTTCAAATCAATCCTTTATAGCAGCAGATCAAATCCTATGGTATTCACATCCTATGGTATTTGATCCCATCAAGCCTAATTGAGTCTGCCTGAAGTAATTTGTTAACCAGGATAAACCTGTAACACTTCATGGTGTTTTATATGAATAACACGGGAAGTTGTTCCTTCTTAATTCTAAAACCGCTGCTTCTGGTCACCTCAGTGAGGTTTTCCTCTTCACCATGGGCACTTTTTACTATGATAATGCAATTATCATGCAAATTTCCTTGAAGCAACTTCTAAGTCACTTTAAAAGAATGGTTATTAGCAAGTTGGGCTTATGATGCTGGGCAGCTAAGAGAAATCAAAGGGCCTTTTTACACGACCCCTAAGATCCGCTGGCCACTTAAATTTGGACCAGAGATCTTAGGGGTTCCTCGCTCTTCCTCTGTCCCCACCCCCCTCCGCACTTCCTGGTTGCTGGCTGCCTGAGGGAGGGAGAAAAAGAGAAAGAAAAGAATGCCTTCTTACCTCCGTTTTGTTCCGCAGCATTCAGATCTCTTAAAGGGGCGGGGCGCAAAAAAAGAACAAACGGAAGCCAGGAGAGCCCCGCACTCACTATCCTTACACCGGATCAAATATTTGTCACCTCCAAAAAGCAGGTACAAGAAAACTGCTGTTTGGTCTTGCTAAAGTGGGCGGGGTCACACTTAATTGTCTGCAAAGTCCGGAGCTGGTGGGTAAACATTTTTAAGGTCCAGACCTTGCAGCCATTTGCGGCGGAGCTTAGGGGTCGTGTATAAACGCTCAAAGTTTCTGTGGAAGGATAGTGACTGTCACAGAGAAGGATAACGAAACAGATGCAAGAGGCTACCAGAGGAAAGTGGAGGATTGCATCCAGGATTCCATTAACAGTCTAGCTGAGAGAGAATGCAGATATCGCCTGAAGATAAAGGGAAGCACCGTATCATTCAGGCTGTTAGGTTGTAAGCAATGCAAGGGAGAGTAAAGGATTCAAAAAAACAGAATTGATCCACAGCTGCCTGCAGACTCTTTATAGACACACAGTTCAGATCCCATTGTAAAAAGGAATACTGATTTTGGCAGAATTCAGCCCAGCCTCCCCAGGTAATGGCCACAGTTCAAAGCCCTTGAGCACTTCAGCTTTCCATTCTGATCTGTCTAATCTCTCTGTCCTCCAAGCATAGATGGATGGCTTTTTGTGTATAAGTTAGAAAGGCATAATATTCCTCCCCATGTTCTTAAGGAGTTTGCCCCAGTGCCTGAAAGCGTATTACAGCAAAGTTTTCTACATGTTCGAGAATACATTTTCTAAAGGAAATTCAGGTGAATCCAGAATGAATTAAACCAGTGGTTCTCAACCTTCCTAATGCCACAACCCTTTGATGCAGTTCCTCATCTTGTGGTGGTGACCCCTTGCCCTGCTTGGAAGAGGGCACAAGACCCCTTGGGCAGGGCAACTGCCGTAGGTGCCATAGAGAACTTCCCTCTACAGGCACCCTCAGCCAATCACAGCCTCCGGTGCCACTGACCGACATCCCCTCCAACCTATCAAGCTGTAACTCACCCCCCCTTTCTCCCCTCCTCCTCCAAACCCAAGCCATTTGTGCCTTTTTCTTCATTGGCTCATGGCAACGCCTGTGAAATGGCCGTTCGAACCCCAAAGGGGTCCCGACCCCCCATGTTGGGAAACACTGAATTAAACAATGCCAGCACCTAGGGCTTGTCCCTGCCATTGAGCACAATGAGGTGTCCATTTAGGCAGCTGGATCTAAGTGCACAGAAAGACAGTAAATTCTTTCACCATTAAATAACACTCTTAATTTTGTTGTAGGAAGGGGAGACACACTTGTGGGATTTACTGCCACAGTTATCCAAATAGCTTGGTAACTTTGGATACTTGGAAGAAGGGGACTTTATGTGGAGTTCTCAGGCAGTCAATGTCTTGGACTTGCTTTGTCAGTAATTCTGCTGGAAAGCGGCATCCATGCAGAATTACATCATATGGTGCTGAGGGAACGTGGTTTGCCTATTTGAATTTTTAGGGACTAGGGCTCCCAAAATCCCCCACATAGCACAGTCACGGAGGATGTTGCCTGAAGAATTCTGGCAGTTTGTGTAGGGGGGGAAAATGATAAAAAGAAAGAAATACACAGCCCTCTGCTGTGTGGTTATCGTTCCCTTCAGGCGCTAAATCTGTATTCTGTAGCGCAAATTCTATCATGAAACAGGTGGGTCGAACAGCATTTGTGAATGCTGATACTGTATAAGCATGAGATATGTCTAAATTCATAGGTTTTAAGACCATCTATTGTGTTTAACTCCTTGTCTTTTCAAAGGCTCATCTGCCCCACTTTAAAAAGGAGACCCACCATCACAGTTGACACATTTGGAAGAAAACCCCAAATTTACTGTACTGTGCTAATGCCTTCCTTTCAACTTCCCATGCCAGTAGTGCCCAGATGAATAAATGAAGGGCATCGTCATGTCTTCTTCCTAACTGAAGCCTTTCTTTCCTGAACGATGAAGCACAAGGACAAAAATTTAAAGAGCAGACGAGTTGATAAGTTTTACATGAAACCTTCAAGGTATTGTGGAGATGCTGTAGTGCCCAACCAATCAACAACATTGCTACATTTCTTTTCCTCCTGTCCAATACTAGAGCAATCCATATACGTTATTGATGTTCTGCTCCCTGCTGTTTGTGACACTCAATATGTTCCTTTCTTGGCACTGAACTTGTAGTACTTCTACAAGCAGAAGACACAATAACTGCATAAGGCAAATTGTTGCATTTAGATATGCGTGTGTGCGGCTAACAATGGAATCCTGGGCATGTCCACTCAGAAACAAGTCCCGCTGAGTTCAATACAACTTGCTCAGATAAGTCCGTATGTGGTGGTTGCTTGTTTAAGCAGTGTAACATATGAAAGTCAGACATTCCTTGTGTTCGTGTACAGTACTCTGTTTTTAAAGAATGCTTTTGAGAACAAAACTCTTTTTAACAGAACATGGCTTGGATCGCTCAGTAAACAGCAGGGAAGAGGCTGCTATCGAGAAAAGCAAACACCCTGACTGTGCGCTGACAATCTTAGTCAAACCTTGTTATCCCGAAAGAGAGACATTATTAATAGGTAGCAATCAGATAAGATAAATGGACTCTCCACCATCCCCTGAGTAATTCAAACACAGTGGAAGAACGGGGAGTTTTGCTACTTGAGCCGGGGCGGGGGGGGGGAGGGCGGTGGTGATGAAGTGTGAAGCTTAGGTGGATATAGGAAGCCTAATGTTCAGGCCAGCGTGTCTACAGCTATATCTAACTGAATGGCGGGGTGTTTTTTTTTTAAAATTGCCCGTATGCGGCAAAAAAATGGAGGACAGCTAACTGTAGACTAGGATAGTGCCTTTACAGAGTTGAATGTGATGTAAATAGGTCAGGATTAAATGTGTGCTGCTGAAGAAATCTCTTTCATTGGTACCGTTCTTGTGAATGGCTTCCAGGGGTGCTTACTAAAAGTGAAGACAGATTTGATTAAGTAATACTACTCACATCCGTTAGCATAGCCTACCCTGGTGGATTTGCATGGCCAAAGCATAAAATGCAGAAGATACGGAATTGCTTCCTGCTTCATTGTATGGCTCTTTTTGCATGAAATGAGAAGGCTTTATATGTAGGAGCTATGGTGGCAAAGAAGCTTCAAAGGCCTCTCATGTTTTTACATGGAAAAATTGGATTTTGCATCTGCTAACCTAGTCATGATATTTCTGCATATGGGTACAAATAACTTTTTTTTCCCATGTACAAGATAAATACCAAATCTGGCCTGCATCCCTTAAATGTAAGCTCCACTGGTGTCAGAGGAACACAGTGCTGCTGACTGTTTGCCATTTACAGGCAGAGGCAACATAATTTTTTTATCCTGTGTTCATTGAACGTAAGCCCCATTGCTGTCATGGGACTATATTGTATCCATGTAGAAATGGAGTGTAA
Source organism: Phrynocephalus guinanensis (assembly GCA_037367245.1). Taxonomy (NCBI): domain Eukaryota; kingdom Metazoa; phylum Chordata; class Lepidosauria; order Squamata; family Agamidae; genus Phrynocephalus; species Phrynocephalus guinanensis. The sequence continues at coordinate 166,845,258 of CM074733.1, forward strand.
TTCACTGTTGTGTGACTAACTTGGTTCCCAGCACTCCATTACTAGGCGATCATGATGACAACCTGCCAGGTAACATTCTTATTACAGATCTGCAGTGACCATTGCTGATCTTTTTCTCTTCAAAATTTATCTGGCTTGGAACAGTGACATATGCTGTATATTATGTAACCATTTCTCCAGCGTTCATTTCTCCAGGGTGTGCCCCGTTCAGTTTATTTTATTGTGCAGTGACACGTACAGGCCACCTTTACTTCCTAAAACAGCTCAAAGAAAGCAGAAACATCCCTCATGGTTTTGTACCTGGTAGCTGGTTGAGGTATCCGAGTTCAGAGGAATTATTTCTATACCAATTCAGCATCCATGGGTGAAAGTGTTCATAAAAATGGAGCAATTAGTGAACCTGATGTATAAATCAAAGTCATGTTCTGAAAAAGCGGGGGAAAGGAAACATTGATTTCATGTTTTGGCAGATTTTCTGTTTGGAATAACAACGGACAGCTATTTCGGGTGTTTTTTTTTTTTTCCAAATTTGAGTGAAATTGGAATACGCATTAAAATGTCAATTTTAATCCAAAACATTGACCCTAATAGAGCTTTAAAGGTTCATGAGATACTTAGGGAGTGGTTGTATTTACCAGTTCCACATCCCCAGCAAGCTTCCATGGGTAGGTAAGGATTTGAACCTAGAACTCCTGAGTCCTACACCACCATTCTATCCATGATGCCACATCGGGCATCCACTGCACACTGGAGATGGTAATTTATTCAGTGTTTCTTGCAAAGGTTCGAAGTACGACTCCCAGTTAAAATACACAGATGTGGAAGCAAAATGTGTGCATACCTGAGAGATGGTGAATGTTATTAGTTTGGTTTAAAACTCCTGCCCTTCCCACAACGGCCACAATAAGTAGTAGCCAGGCTGGCTGTGGAAATGCCAGAGTAAGAACATAAGAACATAAGAAGAGCCATGCTGGATCAGGCCAACGGCCCATCTAGTCCAGCTTCCTATATCACATTGGCCCCACCAGATGCATCTGGGAGCGCACGAGACTAGTTATGTCTCCTGCTACCACTCCCCTGCATCTGGCCCTTGAAGTACCCCGGTTTTAAGCCTGGAGATAACACATCTCCATCATGGTTTGTAACCTGTGATGGACTTCTCTTCCAGGAATCTGTCCAAGAGTAGGTTGTCAGTTACTTTTATCATAACCAGTCAATGTGCTTCTCTACACATTTTGTCAAATACACACACACACACACACACACACACACACACACACACACACACACACACACACACACACACACACACACACACACACACGACTAACAACTCAGAGTTTGGGGGCTTGGAAGAGATATAAGAGAACAGATCCTTAACTAAGGATGGGTCTCTTGGTTTTTTGACCAGGACACGTTTGCGACAGACTTACATGATCCCTCTTACATGATAAATGGCACATTCACTTGTAGAGAGCAGTGGATCATCTGTGGTCCAACACTGACCTTGTTCTAAAAAGTACCATCTAGGTGCTCTTGCTCATGTGATTTTTCATTTCAATGAAACGGTATAAACGCAGAACACCCCTTTCCATTTAAATATTTTGTGCTTCTGTATGTTTTGTGTATGTGCGGCTCCTGTTTGGAGGAGGACAACTATACCCTGAACACCAGAAATACAGAGCATTGTGTTGATTGTTAACAAACTAACTGCCTGTCGTAGCTCTTGTGTATACAACAGAAGCCGTTTCTTGAGTTGTTATTTCCCGTACTGTTTTTCCACATAAGGAACAAAGTAAAATCATATGGTTGTGCTGTGTTTTTGCCACAAGAGGCTTCAACTATTTAACAACGTGAAAAGATGAACTAGAGGCAATAACAATAGGCGATGGAAGCAGAAAACTCATAAACCAGAACTTCCACCTCTAATACTCACAGAACCCCTATTGTAAAGGATAGGGCTTCTTTGAGGAATTATTTGCATACAAGCTTCATTCAACATGACCTTTGAATCATAGGAACTAGGTGTTGTCTATAGATTTCAAGAGTCAGGTTCATGCAGTCCCACTTGTTTCCTCTTCCTTCTTGACTGAGGAAGAGTGAACTGAGATTCAGTTTCAATTATTCCTGATTTGTTATTGCATATGCCAATTATTAAATAAGCTAAGTCTAAACTTAATTTGGCTGGTGTGTCTCAACGAACGAGAGTTTGTCTTGAACCATTATTTTTGCTCCACTCTAAATGTTACGACAGGAATAATGCAAAGTGAAACGGGATCCTCCTGAAATCCTCCTGGCCACATGGAAGAAGAACAGACAGTCCTGAAGCTTAACTCAGTAGGGTTATAAATCCACCCTTTTCTCATTCTTTTTCTTTCATACTGAAGAACAATACACCCAGATACATTGTCCTTGACTCCAAGAAGGTATTTTTCTGACATTTTTGAGTTATCTTATTCACAAAATGGATTTTTTTGAGGGAGGTGCAAGTTCTGTAACTTGTGCAGAACTGTGAAAGCAGCTGCCTTTTAGCGCGAACATTTAGACATTATGAACACTGGGTAGGTTACTTGTGTCTTTGTGATCAATCTGCCTGGCTTTTTAAGGGACCATGCCAGTTTTTGTACAGAAACATTTTTATAAATTATGGAGACCTTGGCCAGAAAACAAAACAAAAGAACAAAACAAAAACAAACCACACTTTGTTTTGCTCTTCTGCGAGAATTAAAAAATGCACACCAGGACGAGCAAATTCTCACCTCTTCCATTGAGAAAACTTGAGTTTGTTATAGGTTTTTTATGTTTTATATAATTTTATATAAGTTTAGTGTTTGATTTTTTACTGTTCATTGTTTATATTTTGTATTTTCCTCTGTTGTAAACCACCCGGAGTAGCCTTCGGGCTACATGGTACAGTATAAAAATATAATAAATAAATAATAAATAAATACTTTCATACCCCTACGGCTCCCTCTAACACAGGCTACTCTTCATAGTACAAAATTAGAAATGAGGAATCCTTTTCTGGCAGTCCGGATAATTTTTAGCCTGCATTGTCCACTAGCCTTAGCCAACAAAAGTATAGGTGAGGACTGGGGAATAACAATGACTTCAAAAGGGCCACCCTTTCCCTCATCCTTCATTAAACCAGAATCTAAAGTTGCATGGAGTTATAGCCAACAAAAGTCAACAAGAAGATGATTTTACTGTGGATTTTGACTGAATTCACAAGGAAGGGTATTTTTCCCCTCCCGACTATCATTAGAATCCCAATGGCAACACAGTTCCTTCTAAGCCTAATTGCATCCTAATTTATTTTTAAAATTCTTGATGTACTTCCAAATGATATTTTTACCATCAAACGTAATGTAGTGACTTCAGTGAAAATACATCAAATTTCAGTTTGAGGAGCAACATTCACTGTTTTGAGGGATGCAAAGCATACTTATAAGTTCTGTTACTTGTAAATTCTGTTTTTTTTAAATCATTGTCAATCCAGCAGTTGTGTGCGATCGAGTCAGTTCTGATTTATGGTGAACTTTTCTGCAGTTTTAGAGGTAATGACACATTCCGTTTTTCTGGGGGTTGTACAGTTGCCCAAGGCTACATAGCTTGGTTCTACTCCCAGGAGTCATCTAGTAAAATCAAAATCCCATCCTAACCCACCGACCCATCCACTCAGCTAATCAGCTTGGTGCCATCGGGTCGGTTCTGACTTATCATAGCCCTTTCTGGGTTTTTTTCTGGGTGTAGAGTACTGTAAGTGATGTACCTTTCCAATCTTTTGGAACAGTGTAGCTTTGCCCAAGGCTACACATCAGGACCTTTCTCCTAATATACATAGTGAGGAACCAAACTCCCAATCTTTGGCTATGCGGCAAGATACCTAACTCATTAAACTATCCATAAGACACATCAGGAAGGGATTTTTTAAGTCCCACACAATTTGCCAGGACCCTGCCTGTCACAGAACCTGACTCTGAGGGGTTAAATGGTGAAGAGCTGCTGGAGGAGCCTTGCAGCTCAAGTCAGCAGGCAGCTGGGTCTGATGACTCAGCTGAAAACATATCTTCTCCCCCTAGAAGGGCTATGAGCAGGATTCTGCAAAGACGTGCTACCAGGAGAGCTAGGGAAAGGGTCTTTGATGCTAGACGGGGAATCAGGTCGGGAAGCCCTGAGTACTAGCAGAAGCCTTTCCAGAAGTAAGGGTGTGTTCCCTGTTTTGAGACAAAGCTGGTAAGCTCACCTTGAGCTCTCTGTGGGAGCAATGCGTCATTTGAACTTGCAACCATGTTCCTGTCTGTGACCTTGGCTCTGTTTCCTGATTTCAGACTGGATTCCTCGACCACGGCTTGATCTGTTCCCTTGGGTTTGGTGTCTGGTTTCTGTGAGATATTCTGGTTTTGACTTGGACTGTTAATTGCTGGGAGTTGGATTTTGTTATTTATCTGGCACTTGATTGTAGCAACGGACTTGAACTTGCCTGGCTTTCCACTAAACACCTTGGCAAAGAACTGAACCCTGTGTGTGTGTGTGCTCTGTGTGCGGGGCTTGACACAATTCCCTATTCACAGAAAGGAATGAGAAAATGAGTGCTATATTTCAAGATCTCCTTAATTTGCACAAACTGTCCAGCGTTCTTCCTTCTGAGAAGTAGTCCCTTATCTTCATGTGCAACATAAACGAGGGCTGATATAAGTAGAAATACAGAGCATGCGGACTTTTCTTCTGCTTAGCTTAACTGGGATGCTAATTAAACATTACCAAAGATGCCTTTCCTATGAGTTTCTGCACCTTTGCCAGAGATGTTGAGGGTCCTGCCATTACATGTTCCGACTGGATGTTGGGTTGCACCTACATTGCTAGTGGTTTAGTGTATAATGAGCAAAAGAAACTTTTAGTCTGCCAGATGGTTTTGAGAACTGTTCTCTAGGCACTTGGCTACTCTCGTGTTTTGACGTTCATTGCTTAAATAAGTAACAGGCAGCTGGCTTTGAGAGTCTCATGGCACTGTGGCTAAACGGCAGTACTGCATCCAAAACCTGGCTCATGACCTGGGTTGAATCCCAGGGAGCCAGTTTGAGGTTCACTCAACCTTCCACCCTTCCCAGCTTGCGGATGTGGGGGGGCAGCTATGTGTAGCCTGCATAATTAAATTGTAAACTACCTGGAGTGCGCTTTAAGTGCTTTTGGGCAGTATAAACGCAGCACACTTTTTGCTTTATTCCCCAAAATAGTGTTTTGAATGTGACTTCTGTAATTTGGGTTAATTTGAGTTAAAATTACAGTATTAAAAAGCATCAAATAGATACTGCTTGATATTGGTTTTACCCTGTTAAACCAAACACTAAATTAATACTTTGAAATTCTTTAAAAGCAACCAGAAAATTGCAGCATCCTATAGGGAGAAAAGCTCCTTCTAAAAAAAGCAGGATCAAAAGGACATATACTAGATATGTGAGACTAAGCTATTCCTTGCATAGAGAGTTCTTTGATGTGTGAAAGAAATGTAAATGCTTACAACATACCTTAAATTCACAAATTTAATAACACATATAAAATTGAGAGAATAGGCAGAATGTGTTTGCAGATATTTGCAAGTACCCTGTTTCCCCGAAAATAAGACATCCCCTGAAAATAAGACCTACTTACAGTTTTGCCCCACACTGAAATATAAGGCATCCCCCGAAAATAAGGCCTCCCCAGAATAAGATAACAATAAATGTGTACGGTATTATTCTTCACAAAAAATAAGACATCCCCTGAAAATAAGACCTAGCGCATCTTTGGGAGCAAAAATTAATATAAGACACTGTCTTATTTTCGGGGAAACACGGTATATTTGTGTCAAATAAGTAAACTTTATTTAAAGTTTGCAAATCAATAATCTAATTGCAATTTAATTTAATTTAAATAGGTTTAATTTAAATGAATGACATTTAACATCTCTCCCCCCCCCCCAAGTTGATGCACTTAGAAGCTAATCAACCATGCTGCGATAGTTGGTTCAATGTTTACATCTAGAAGTCCATTCTAACATTTGATCTTGGATACGTTACAGACTTACATATACTGTATGTCATTTATTAAATATTCATCAGTTTTATTAGTTAACTATTGCTGGCAGTTTTATTATCAAGAACATATTCATTATAAATTAATTGAAGAGTACTTTCAGTAGATTAATTTTTATTCTTTCCTTTCAAGACAGACTAATTGCAAAATAAATATCTGTGATCCGAGACTCATAACTAGTAGTTCTTTAAAACCAGAACTGAGCTGAAAATCCCATTCTAATTTCATGACCCTTTTTTTGACATCTTTGAAAATGAAACAATATTTTTGGATTGATGCTCAAGTGTTTGGAAAGATTCTAAAATATTCAGAGCGCAGGAATCATGATACTCCATGATGGCACAGCAGTGACTTTTCTGGACATTCTTACTCTACTTATATTAAGCAACCACCACCACTTCCTTTCATCAGTGTCTTTGGGCACTTCAGAATTATGACATTGCACTCCAAGGAGTATGGCATTCTGCCAGGCTATGGTTTTTTTCAGCTCCATCATCTCACATCCTTGCAGAACAATTAGAAATTCTAAGCATTCTCTAGGACAGGGCTGTCCAACTTTGAGCAGCCCACAGTCTACTTTTTTCTCCCCAGCAGCCCTGTGGTCTACTTTGGTCTCCCCAAGGGCCTCTGAGTCTACTTATAGGAGTGTGTGTGTGGCCACCGTGGGGAGAAGGGGACCACTCCATGGCCCTTGAATTGCCCCACTCAGCTGAGACAGTGGGCTGGCAGACCCAGGACTTTGCTGGGGCAGTGGTGGTTCTTGGGATTGGGGATGGAGGGGTGGAGAACTTATCCCCTCACTTTTTAAATTGGTGGTTGGTGGGCTACTTTTGAACCCTTTGAGGGCTACTGGTAGCCCGCGGGCTACCTGTTGTGCAGGCCTGCTCTAGGAAAACCATCCATAATTATTTATTCTACAAAGTACCGTACATGTTATAGTCTTGTATGTTTGAGCCATTGCTGTTATTAACTGCATTGATCACCTTTAATTGCTATTTTTATTATTAGTCATGACCTTCCTTGTGAAATACAAGAAAATGTACAATTCACTTAGAAAGGGCCATTAAAATCACAAATTTCTATTTGTGATAACCTAATACCACAAATACAGAATTACAACTTACAGGAGTCTAAAATTATGCACATTTGAAATCACACTATTTAAAAAAAACCCCTCAAAATACCAGTAGAGACTACTTGAACATATTCCTTCAAAAGCTTGAACAATTACCATATTTTCGCTTTTATAAGACGCTATATTATTCTGAAATTGTTAGACTAAAAATTGAGGGTCCTCTTATACATGGCAGGTGGGCGGCAGCACAAGCTCTTCTTTATCTGCTTCAGTCCTCAAGTCATTATACCAATGATAGAGCCTGGTTTTCTCATATTTTTGAAATGTACCTTTAATCTGTCAGATCAGGGATTCTGCTACCTCAACATCTCCCTAAGAGTCCAACAGAATTTTATGAACCTCTAGGTTAAATTCAGAAGCCTGTGCTTGTCACAGCTGGCATTTATCCCCAAAAGGGGTTAATTCCCCAATGAAACCAATGTTTGATGAACATATCAAAATTCATGTGAGCACCAAGCTATTATTTACATTGTTGCAATAACTCCAATAACATTAACTTGTTTTTGTTTTGTTTTGTTTTGTGTAGAGGTCTACTTCTTCAGGACCTCTCATGTCGTTGTGCACCAAAGCTCATGTTAAAATTTAACAGTTTGTCTTGAAGGTGCCACAACGTTTTTGTCTTTTTTCATTTTTTTTCAATCTTTATTTTGATTTGCTAAGGAACAGGACATTCAAAGGAAAAATATTGTTCAGGATCACTAATGATAGGAAAAAGCAGAAAGGCGAGTACAGTGGGCCCATCCCAAAAAAAGTGCATAACATAACATCCCATTCTTCATGTAGACTTTATCCATGTTTATATGAGATTTCATTATTTAAGAAACGTGTTCATTCCAGAAGGCAAAAGTTTCTAAAACTTTATTATACAGTGGTACCTTGTATAAAAGAATTAAGTCGTTCCAAATGAAATTCTGTTAAACAAAATTTCCTTTATACAAATTTCCCATAGGAATGCATTGAAATGGAGTAATCCCTAATCGCAACCATTTTTATGTTGTACAGATTTGCCCCATAGACGATTCTGTTAAGCAAATTTCCCCTATCTCTGGAATTTTTTTATGTTGTACAGATTTTATGTTATACAAACCATTTGTTATACAAGGGTCCACTGTATCTATTTTTATCATTTATACTTCAGAGAGTAACAGTTTGTTCACAAGATAAGAATCTGTAGCCTTCAAGGTAGGGTTATTAAAATTATTGCAAGGTGCTTATAGCCAGTCTTTCATTACTTTGAAATATGGGGATGGTAGTGGCGGAAGAAAAACTGTCTATAGCCCTACTTTTAGGATTCCTTTGATAGAGAACATAGTTGTGTCATGTGTACATTCAACTGGAAATGAAAGGCAACGGGTTTTGAAAAGCTGTGTATATTTTGTTGGCTTCAAATGCATTTCTTTCAGCTGATCTTGCACATTACTGTTTCCTGCGGAAGAAACATAAAGCAAATCCAGTGGCATGCCAGTTTCGTTGAATTAAAAACAACAGATCTAAAACTCAGAAGTCTTAACACCTCCGTGTGCAGAAATAGGGTTGGGGGCCACGGAAATAACCTTGAAGGATTCCGACAATGTCTGTTCCTGCTGGTGAAGGATGTCATTGGGAATAGAACTGGGCTCAGCATGTTGCTGAACTGCGTTACTGTGCATTTAGTGTCAATAGATAAAATGAAGCTCTTCAAGTTCTATTATTATGTCAAGTACCTGGAAAAGTGAGCATGAATAAAATGTCAAAAATGCAAGGTGCTATTAAGTATGAGATAGATTGCTACAGAAAGTGTCCATAAAGATTTTATCTCACGCACTTGCTTTGAAAAAAAGAAAGGAAGAAAGGAAGGGCCATGAGAAATAGATTAATGGTGGAGTGTGTGTGTGTGTGTGTGGGGGGGGGAATGTGCACTGCAATAAAGTCAGTTGGATGTGGGAAAAGATTCATTTGAAAAACTGAAAATGGAAATCAACACTTAAGAAGAACCACAGGAACGAAAAAGAAACTTCTGTGCAAGCATATATTGGAGTACGGTATCCTGTACTTTTTAAACAAGAGCAGAGGAGCACATATGAAATAAAACTGAAAAAAAATCAAATAAAGCATTTTTATTGTTGCAATGTTGCAATAAAACTTTCCCCTTCTTTAATGAGACTTGCATGGGGCATATTGTTTGTAAAAGCTCTGGCCGGCCTATTACATTTCCTTTTGGGGAAATAGTTTGAAATTCGGTCAGAAAATAAAGTTCCATCTACATTTAGAAGCAGGGTGGATAAAAATCAATGATTTTTAAATATATATATATATATATATATATATCAAAAATGGATTTTTTTAAAATTTAAATCATATTTTTTGTTTTAAATCAGTTATTTTAAATTTGAATGCTTTTTGAGAACAAATCTCTCTAAACATCGTGTTCTAGTTAATATACATTATAGTCCAAAGGTTATTCATCATGAATTATGTAGCATAAGGCTGTATTAATCCATTCACAATGCCATGCTCTCCCAGAGGTTTCTGATTATTTGGGGCAATTTTTCTATATCAAGATATTATCAAAGATGCTTGATTTTGCTATTTTCAAAACTGTGCTTTTGGGTCTGCAATGATAACATGCCTCCTTCATAGCAAAAAATATAAAATAAGCATCAGAATTGAGGAAAAGACCTTAATCCCATTGTTCCTCTGCAAATCTATGTACACAGAATCAACCCCCTTACCTCTTAAGTGCTATGTTTCAAGAAGTTCAATGAATAGAAGGTTGTTTGGAATGGAATAGGTCTGCCCAAGGAGCAAAGCTTGAGGAGGGAGGGGCAAGCAGTAAAATGAAAGTGAAACTTTTTGAGCAAAACAACCTGTAATGGTAGCAGGCCATTAAAAAAAACCAGCTTGAGAATAAGAGTAAATTAAATTTTTTACAAGATATTTTAACCACATCAGTTAACAAACATGGGTGTTTAAGCAAATACACGTATACATAAGTTGAATAAAACTATTTACATTGATATTATTAAGGTAATGATTACTCATCTCCTTCCAATAATGTACAACAGAAGAGTTGTCCAAATATGAATGATTAACCTATTAAATTAGAGATAGTTCACCTTGCCATAATTTTACAATTATCTATGTATATCTAATGGTATATAACCACCAAATCAGTAATCTGAAAAGTTATTATTTTAAAAATGAAACCTCCATCTGGTTCTAAATATTAAGAATAAAACAACTCCAGCGAAAATGAGTCTTTATGTAGAAAATTGTGATTTATATTGAGCCTTACTGACTAGTAATTTAAATTGTGACTTAAATCATGATTTAAATCAATGTGACTTAAATCAAGTCCACCCTGTATAGAATCTGGATTGAGAGGCTGTGAAATTAAAGGGAGATGCTCTTTAGAAAATAAATAAACATTTTAAAATTCCCCACTTTGTTGATAATTGGACTAATATGGGTTACATTCTACATTCTTCTTTTAAGTATATGTTTTCAACTGCATAAAGTAACTATCTGAATACATGACACAGAAGTGTGATTTGCATGCACCTAATAATTGTATTTTCACCAGAATTTATTTCTTCTACCATTTTTTAAAGCACAGAACTGTTAAACTTCGTAGACAACCAGTTGGTGGCTTGGGCTTAAGTATAAAGGTATGGAGACTTTCATCTTTATTTCCCTTCATGATGTATATACTGCAACTGCATGGAGTAAAGATGGTAAGCCATTCAATAAGAGATTTTTCATCTTGTTTCATATCTCTTTTAGGGTGGTGCTGAGCACAAAGTGCCTGTCGTTATATCAAAAATATTTAAGAACCAAGCAGGTAAAACGAATACTTACTTAATTTAAAGAGCTTTTTATGTTAAATGCTATAAATGAATGTTGGTAGAGAGATTGCATTTGGATGTGAGTGAGGAAGAATCGATTTTTCACGATTCCAGACTTTACTGCAAACACCTTTATGTTCCGAATGGGCTTCATTTGCGTTAATTTGAACTGCATCCATTTTGTGTTCCATTTTTCATTTAGCTCAGTCTCTTTCATTTTTTCCGCCAATCTCAGTGAGAATGCAGACAGTCGTCTCCTTTATATGAGATGCACTTCCTTCAACAGAAAGCTTAATTGGATGCAACCCGTTTGATGAACTTCCTACCTGGAGTTCACGTCCATGTAAGGAGGGGGAGATGAAATTGCCCTTTGCAGCAATTGCTTGTGAACTTGGAAGAGAGGTATCATTTCATATTAGCTCATTTCTTTAGAAAAGGTTTGAGAAAACCGTTATGGGAAACTCTCAAGATATAATTCGTCTAGAAACGGGTATACTAGGAACATGCATCCAGTATTTGCAAAAATGAGCCTGGCTCTTGCCAAGAAAACTGTATTGGGGTGGGGGGAAGTTAGTTAAGAAAAAAGTTTTGTACTACTGCGTGGCTAAAGCCTACTTAAGAATTTTTTTATTTGTTTGTGTATTTGTTAAATATCCCAATAATATATATTATCGTCAAGTTGACAGTCTAGAGAGAATGCTTTAAAAAGAAACCAGTGCTATGTAATGATAATACAGTAAGACCCCGGTATCCGCTGGAGATTGGTTCCAGGCCTTCCCGTGGATAATGAAAACTGTGGATAAGAGAGTATGCCTGTCCACCCACCCCCAAACTGCTGTTTCCTGACAGTAGTTTGCTTTATGACTGCTATTTTGAGACAGTAGCTTGCTTTACAGATGCTATTTGTGACAGCAGCTTGCTTTACAGCTTGCTTTGTGGCTGCTGAATTATTTAATTTTTTTCCTCTGCCAACCATGGATAACTGAATCAGTGGATACAGGGTTCCTACTGTATACTATTATGACAGAATAATTTGATTTGGGTTGCTGTAAACATCTAAGAAATAAATGTATTTGTTTCTTTAGATATTTATGTGGCACCTTTCCCCTCAAGGATTCAAGGTGGCTTACAATATTAAAAGGAACATCGTTAAAAGTTAAAATAATAAATTATTACTATCTTCAAAAAGAATTAAATGGACACCATATTAAAGCTTATAAATAAGAGCAATATTAATCGCACAGATGAAACAACAGGATACAATAATCCCTACAAAAATCCCCAGTCATTTAAAGGAAAGCCTGCCTGAAGAGAAGAGAAGAGGTGGTGTCACTTTCACTTGTAGCCCATTTAGAATGCTTCCTGGTGTGCCACAGCTAATTTTTTCTTCTTCCTAGCATTGTCCCACTGTGTGGGGTCTGCTTTACAGATCCTAAGATGTCACTTTGCCTGATCACTGTAGTAGACATTTTGATCCCATAGTTCAGTGGTTCCAAACCTGGGGGTCGAACGACCATTTCACAGGTCGTTCAGACACTGAAGGGTATTGATTAATTCAGTGCTTCTCAACCTGGGGGTCGGGACCCCTTTGGGGGTCAAACAACCATTTCACAGGGGTTGCCATGAGCCAGTGAAGAAAAAGGCACAAATGGCTTGGGTTTGGAGGAGGGGGAGGAAGGGGGGGAAAGAGTGAGTTACAGCTTTAGGTTGAAGGGGATGTCAGTCAATTGTACAGGCGGCTACGATTGGCCGAGGGTGCCTATATAGATGGTGTTCTCTATGACACCTGCGGCAGTGGCCTGCCAAGGGGGGCTTGTGGCCTTTTCCGAGCAGGGCAAGGGGTCACCACAAACACGCGAAACTGTATTAAAGGGTCATGGTATTAGGAAGGTTGAGAACCACTGCCATAGTTGCAACAAAAATACCGACCTGGTCTATCACAACAGCCTGACATCGGGGCCCATGTTTAGCTTAGCACCATCCTAGATGGGGGGGCAGTCTCCAGTAACACCACCTGGAGAAATGGACCACCACCCCCTGGTGTGCTATTGCTCTCCTACCCTGTAGTCCTGAATCTTCCTCACCTCACCTCTGGCTTACAGCTACAAATATATGACTAGTATTGAACAGAGTGACGGTCTAAGGCCACGCACGGTCTCACCAGTGTTTTCTGCGCATTTTTGCTGCGGCGAACTGCACAGTAAAAAATTGTGCCCTAACCGCGAAGGGAAGTAATTTGGTGCCCCGACCGACCACGCCCCCGGAAGCACACTTTCACTGAAGTTTTTTAAACCACCACTAGGGGTTGGTTTAAAACACTTCCCTTAAAGATGTGCAGTTCTTTGCTACTCTAGCGAGGTGCGACCCCAGAAAATATGCAGTAATTAGCTTCGTACCCCTTTTCCTGCCACTTCCTGCAATGGAGACTTAGAAAATCGACCCAGAAAAAAGGTCTGTGCAGATTCTCAGTCATCCAGGTGAGTTTATCTGGAAGTTGAGTCATGGCTACTGGACTACTTTTTTGTGAGACAGAAACGTTTTGCTGCTCATCCAAACAGCTTCATCAGTCTGAATAAAGCTAGTACGAGTCCTCCATCTTATAGTCAGTCAGCTTTGACCTCTTGTCACCCTGGTCTGAATTAGGCTCATAAGATGAACAATGGCCTGAATAGGCTCGTTAGGGAGACAATAATATCCATAGCCTTAAGGTGAACAATGGCCTAAGGTGCTGAAACCTATCAAGAATGGGTCGTTAGCTATGGCCTTGGTGGTGAAGGCTATTTTATTTGTCTGGGTACTTTGGAAAGCACACCCTGATAAGTAGCAGATAGACTATGCCTGAGGCCGCCGCCTCTGTTGAGGGAGGGGGTTTTGATGCTCACATGAATGGCTTCCCTTACTCCTCTCTTAAACCACCTATCTTCTTTGTCTAATATGTGTACATCCTCATCTTTGAAAGAGTGCCCTTTGTCCTTCAAATGGAGTAGTACTGCTGATTCTGGTCCTGAGCTGTTACCCCTCCTATGTTGGGCCATCCTTCTGTTTAATGGCTGTTTGGATGAGCTGTTTGGATGAGCAGCGAAACATTTCTGTCTCTCAAAAAAGAAGTCCAGTAGCCGTGACTCAACTTCCAGACCCATAAAAAAGGGAAAAGATACGCAGTAAGCAAGTAGAGACGGGCACAGAGCAGTAAAATACTACCCTGTCAACAGGACACTAACTGCGCATCGAACACCACGTGACCGCCCGGGGAAAAAAACTACGCATCAAATTAAGATGCACAGAAAACTTTAGTGAGACCGCGGCCTAAGACAACTTGTGTTGGATTTTGAACAAAAGGCTTGGTTCTTTTAAAGGGCTTCGTCACAAGAAAGCAACAGTGGGAAACACAGACGGAAATCCAATATTACATCAAATATTCTGTAGCAGATTTGGGAGGGGGTGAGTCTGCCAGGGTTGAGAATTGTTTCCTCCATTGTATCTGGCCCACAATTCTAAGATTTCTGTTTATATCCCTGAAGTTGAAAGCAGCACTAAAGGAAATGTACTTCCCTTCCCTAATCAGCTTCAGATCCGGAGATATCCAACCTGTTTCTATGAAATGATACCTACAGGAGTAAAATGTTCTCTTTAATGTAGTCAAGGTAAAAGCAACTCTGGCTTTTAGAGCTCATGTGGAATTTTTTTTAAAAAAATCACCTCCTAGTGCTATCTCTAGCAAGAAACTTACAAACTTGATAATAATTGTTGCTTTTAAACTTAGACAATAATGTTTCTCTCAGCTATGAATGGTACAAAATTACACACGCATACGCACACACACGCACACATGCATACACAGACACACACCAGATTGAGTTTTAGAGGAAATTCGTTAATTTACAGAGGTTGAAAGTTGGTAGGGGAGAAATTACTAGTATTTACTGCTTTAAGCATTCGCCCATGAGATAGCAACAGGTTTCTGAAATGTAATCAGAGTACTGAGGGAATTGGGTGTGGGGGGGAAAGAAAGTGTATGTTGTACAGAATTTTGTTTATTTGAAATGAAGGAGAATTAGTTGTGGCATTTTGGCATCATGTGACAAAAGTAATCTGGTTCCTGCTTTGATTTAAAAAAGGTGACTCAACTTCCAGGAAGCAAAAGTTTGCAAATTCCAAGAAACATTGGATTAATAGGGCCTAGGAACTGTTAGCATCCATATTAATGTTCCATTTATGTCTACTTTGACCCTGTGTGGGTCCCTGTAAGAATCTGTTTCTAGAAGATTGTCGAAGAATGCTAGGTGGCTCCTCTTTTGATTAGTAACAGTCTCCCATTACGCATTCCTTAAGACATTATCTCTAGGTTTTATTGTTCCTAGCTTGCTTTATCAAAACTGAAAGATGTTACCCAGTCCTCCATGCCACATCCCTGACAAGTGTGAGACCTGGGACATGGCATTAATTACAATTTCCCTGTTTCAGAATTAATTTTACATTGTTTCCACAGAGATAGTATAGTGCATTAAGACAAGACATAAAAGTAGCTTATAAGAAGAATTAATATCGCTCACAGTTTCAGTAAATGAACTGGATGGAAAACAGGGAAAATGACAGTGAAATCTATTTACAGTGGACCAGCTAAAATTAATAGTTTCAACAGTTGTGCATATTAGGCAAAACTTGTTTTTTATAAAAAGTGGAGGGGCCTGGAAGCCCTACAAAGGCAGCCTTTAGATACGATGGTACAGTAATCCTCTGCTTATTGTGCGGTCCTTATACCAACCCAACCCGTGATAAAGGAAAATCCATGATATGTGAATGCTGGGTCGGTTCGGGGCTAGGGGAGCTGTCTGGGGCCTCCTATACTTACTTTAGGCCTGGCAGTGCCCCAGATGGGCCTCTGATGGGCTTCATGGGCCTGTCGGAGGCCCAAGAAGTGATTTCAGGCAACCTGGAGGACACTTCCGGTTTTCAGAAGTGACTTCCAGTTCAGCAGAAAACACTTCGGGGGCCTCCGAAAGGCCCAGGAAGCCAGTTGGAAGCCTGTTTTGGGCAGTGCCAGGCCTAAAGTAAGTATAGGAGGCCCCAGACAGGCCCACACAGCTTGCCCCAGGGGGTCTTGCCTTTCATATACTGCAGTCCCAGTATATACCGGGACCGCAGTATATGAACCAGGAAATGGCGAGGGAGTAGTAATATGCACGGCTGAAACCGGTGCGAGGAACGTGTATGTCAGTGCTGGCGAACCTATGACACGGGTGCCAAAGGTGGCCTTCGGAGCCCTTTCTGTGTCCCTCCCCTGACATCGCCCCTTCACAGCCACCTGTATTCAGGTTAAATTGCTGTACAGGCACTTTGCGAAAAATTAGTGGGTCTTGAATCGCAGTTTGGATACTCGGTCTCTAAAAGGTTTGCCCTCACTGATCTATGTTTTTTGGACAATAGCTCCTGAATTCTACAACATACCTGGTGGGTCTCCATAGGGAGCAGGAAATTCTGTGAGTTGCAGCGCTACTAAAAAGAATAAATTTCTCACCTTTAGCTGTAAGCCAAGTATTCTTTAAAATGAAACACACATCATCTGCCTGTATCTGCCTACTTTAGGGGTGAGACTACAGAATTTCATTTCCAGCCACATGCCCCTTGACTCCTTCTCCATTTCTCGAGTCGCTGTGCGATTGCAGTGCCCCGACCTTTTGTGGTGGGTCAGCTATGGTTCTGACTCAAAGAACCAGTGAAAACAATAGGAAATGCCTTCTGTTGAAACACACTGATGAAAGACGTTCACAGAAGCATGTCAAAAGCAGTGGCTGGGATTATGAAGAAAAGCTTGGAGGAACCGTGTATGTAATGGGCATTAGATGAATGTGGGCTGTTTGGTAGAGCATTTCCTACCCAATGCCAACTTTGATAAAGGATTAATCTGGAAAAAAAATAAGTCACAATCATAAAGCACTGGATTGATTTATTACTTTCTTGTGCTGTTCCTGGAAACTTACATTATCTATTTTATCTGTCTACTCTGGAATTCGCTGATCAGAAGTCTGTGATTGATGATTGTTTTTAAAATTCAAAATGTATTTTCTATAGAAATATATTTGTTAATTTTAGAGGCTTGAAATTCATTTAAACATTAAGATATAACACTAAACAATGATTTAGCTTTATGAGTATGAGCCTCCTCTTCCCCTGGGCCCAGGCTAGTGGTGGTGAATCTTCGGCACTCCGTATGTTTTGGACTACAACTCCCAGAATTCCGAGCCTGTACTGTCAGAGACAAAGGACTGTGGGAGTTGTGGTCCAAAATATCTGGAGTGCTAAAGGTTCACCACCACTGGCCTGGGTCCTCTTCCTACTCTCCTTCAGCCAAGCCACAAGACATATAGAAATGTCCACTTCCATTTTGGATTAGCCACTATTTAGCGCATCACAGGCCCTAAACTGTGTTTAATCTAAACTATGCTTGGTAAAAATATAAGACAGCTTTATAAAAGGTAATCTGGCATTATTTCTTTATTTGTGTCAGAAGCACCTCAGTACATAAGAACATAAGAACATAAGAACATAAGAAGAGCCATGCTGGATCAGGCCAAAGGCCCATCTAGTCCAGCTTCCTGTATCTCACAGCGGCCCCACCAGATGTGTTTGGGAGCGCATGAGACTAGATATCTGTCTCCTGCTACCACTCCCCTGCATCTGGCCCTTGAAGTACCCTGGTTTAAACCCTGGAGGTTACACATCTCCATCATGGTTTGTAACCTGTGATGGACTTTTCCTCCAGGAATCTGTCCAATCCCTTTTTGAAGGCATCCAGGTCAGATGCCATCACCACATTGTGTGGCAGGGAGTTCCATAGACTTACAACGCGCTGGGTGAAAAAATATTTTCTTTTGTCAGTTCTTACTCTCCCAGCCCTCAATTTGAGTGTATGTCCCCTAGTTCTGGTATTTTGGGAGAGGGAGAAGAGCTTCCCTCTATCCACTTTACTCATACCCTGCATTATTTTGTATGTCTCAATCATATCCCCCCTCAATCGCCTTTTTTCCAGACTAAAGAGGCCCAAATGTTTTAGCCTTTCTTCATAAGGGAGGTGCCCCAGCCCAGTAATCATTTTAGTCGCTCTCTTCTGCACCTTTTCCAGTTCCACTATGTCTTTCTTGAGATGCGGTGACCAGAATTGTACACAATACTCCAGGTGGGGCCTTACTATTGTTTTGTATAATGGCATTATAATGTTGGCTGTTTTATTTTCAATCCCCTTTTTGATAATCCCTAGCATGGAATTGGCCTTCTTCACCGCTGCCACACATTGGGGAGACACCTTCATGGAGCTGTCCACCAACACACCAAGATCTCTTTCCTGATCCGTCACGGATAACTCAGAGCCCATGAGTTGATAGATGAAGTTTGGATTTTTTGCCCCACTATGCATTACTTTACATTTGGTTACATTAAAACGCATTTGCCATTTCTCAGCCCATTCCCCCAGTTTGGAGAGATCCTTCTGGAGCTCTTCACAATCTTCTCTGGTTTTTACCACACGGAAAAAAATTTGTGTCATCGGCAAACTTGGCCACCTCACTGTTTATCCCTGTCTCCAGGTCATTTATGAACAGATTGAAAAGCACCAGTCCCAGGACAGAGCCCTGGGGCACACCGCTTTTCACTTCTCTCCATTGTGAAAATTTCCCATTGACACCTACTCTTTGTTTCCGGGATCTCAACCAGTTCTCAATCCATAAGAGGACCTGCCCTCTTATCCCTTGACTGTGCAATTTTCTCAGCAGCCTTTGGTGAGGGACTGTGTCAAAAGCCTTTTGAAAATCCAGATAGACTATATCAACCGGTTCACCCAAATCCACGTGCCTGTTGACCTTTTCAAAAAATTCTAAGAGGTTTGTCAGACAAGATTTACCCTTACAGAAGCCATGCTGATTTTCTCTCAGCAAGGTTTGTTCTTTTATGTGTTTTAAGATTTTCTCTTGGATGAGGCTTTCCACCATCTTCCCTGGGACAGATGTAAGGCTAACCGGCCTGTAGTTTCCTGGGTCCCCCCTCCTTCCTTTTTAAAAAAATTGGTGTGACATCTGCTATCCTCCAGTCCTCCGGCACTGTGGCCGTTTTAAGAGACAAGTTGCATACAACCGTTAAGAGATCTGCAATTTCATTTCTCAGTTCCCTAATAACCCTTGGGTGGATGCCATCTGGGCCAGGTGACTTGTTAATCCTCAATTTATCAATTAGTCCTAAAACCTCCTCTCTTTTAACCTGTATTTGATTTAATTCTTTAGTCAAGAGGGGCGGCTCAGGCAGCGGAATCCGCTCAAGGTCCTCTGTCGTGAAGACAGACGCAAAGAACTCATTCAATTTCTCTGCAATGTCCAAGTCTTCCTTAACCTCCCCTTTTCCTCCCTCACCATCCAGAGGGATTAATAAATAATATCATGTAAGCAATACAATTAATAAATATATAAAAGGGCTGTCCAACTTTGAACAGGCCAAGGTCTACTTTCTCTGGTCCAACGTGCCTGAGGGCTACTACACTAATAACTCTTCTTATGAATTTAACCCGTTCCGGACCACGACGTGGCCCTTGAACTGCCCCTCTCGGCTGAGGCAGTGGATTGGCAGACCCAGAACTTTGTTGGGGCAGTGGTGGTCCTTCGGATGGGGGAGGGAGGGGTGGAGAACTTATCCCCTCGTTTTTAATTGATGGCTGGTGGGCTACTTTTGAACCCTTCGCGGGCTACCAGTAGCTCGTGGTCTACCTATTGTGCCTATTGTGTAAGATAACATCAAGAACATTTGGGCAACAATCTTTTAGGGCACATGTTGAGGAGCATAGAGTACACTGGCAGAGATACCAGGTTGCCTGCTCTTCTCCACACTCACAAAGTTTTAAAGTTCACTTTGGTTCTGCCTGCTCAAGTTTATAGACTCTCAAGTGACTCCCAAATTGTTGCTGAGTTTTGAATTTCTGGTAGAATTCCCTTTGGTACATGGTAGAAGAACAGAGTCACAGAAGGGAATAGCTGCACGTTCCCCAGAGTCCATTAACTGGCACTTTAAATCTCAATAACTCTGAGACATTTGTGGGAGAAAAAGTAAAAACACTTCTTTACTTACAGTTGCTTGAAATTACAGACTTGTGTTGTTATTTGTTTTCATTGAACTCATTTTGAACTGCTGGATAGCTCTGTGGCTTAGCTCTCTGGCTGTAGAGCCAGAGGCTGGGAGTTAAATTTAAATAAAGAGGGAAAGATCACTTAGCAAAGGCTGGAAGAAATAATTGGTTAGTCCCAGACGGGTACTAGTACCAGCCCAGAGAAGCCCCTCCCAACCACAAATAGTATGCAAGGATGCAAATAAAACTCCAACACAAATAATCCAGCTCTCCGTGTATGGCCTGGAGGTGTCTTGTGCATATTGGAATAGAGCACCATGCTTGTACAACGTGATGTGATATCCCTGGTGTATTTTTTCCAAATTCTCTTGATGAGGTCTGCATCCACATTAGTTCATCCAGTTTACATCCACTGCTCCCTATTAGTATAAATAGGAAATATTTATACTCGTAGGGTATTGCATTACTCATGCATGAAAATGTTGGGCTCTCTGCAGGCCCAATGGAGAATTTCCGATGACTGTGTTGTGTTGGCCTTTTTAAGACTCAGTACAGAATGGAAATGTAGCTTGACAAATGTATTAGTTTGCCATATCCTCACCAAAGATCCTCACCAAGTCCAGACATATGGAACATTGATAAGGTGTTTTCATTGTACCTGTACCTCATTCCTCCACTACGGTGATGTTTACATTAAAATCTTTATAACAATAAGGTAAACATGAGCTTTTCAAATGGGGTAAATTACTATAGAGGAAAATTGCATTTGATGTTGGATTAATACTACAAATACATGTTGTTATGGTAGCTTCCATCCTTTCTTATTCCTATGCGTAGCTCAACAAAAATGCCCCCCCCCCCCGTCTCTTGTGCATCTTCAGCTGTGGCCCTGGTTTTTGCATGTCTTTTTACCCCCCCCCCCCAATAGACTTAAAGTAATATTTCACATTGGCATCCAGTGCTGTGCTTCAAATAGAAAGATTGACGACACCCGGCTGCCTTCCTTTTAACTCCCTTATAAAACTTTAAATATTCATTACTTTAGTGGATTCAATGTCACATTATTCAGCTCAGTAAGCTTTTTACCTGTAATATTAATCATGCCTATGTTGGGGCTAACCTTCCTGTTCTCAGATCTTGGAGTACAGTATATTTGTTTGAAAAGACATGGGGTCCCCCCCCCCTCTGTCCTAAACAGTAGATTTCATGCTTTAGTGAAATAATAAGTTTAGAAACTTATTATATATATGGGCTCTGCTACTTGTATTTTTATGGGTAAGAGGCAGAGTTGACAATTTTTAGTTATTAAACCTATTGTAAACTTGTAGTTGATTGACACTGCCAGGATCAGCCCTCAAAAGATAGCGCCATCCAGCTTGAACACAGAAGTCATGTGATGGCATTTGAATGACTGCTACTCTTTGCATGAAGGGTGCCTTAGTATAAAGAGCTAAAAATGTGCAGTCACCCTTCTGATTCCCAGTGTTTCATCTTAGCATGCCAACCCTCTCCATACTTGTGTCCTCCAGATGTTTTCAGTTTCTGGCACTCCTAGCCAGCAAGACCAGCCATCAGCAATTCTGAAAATTGTGGTCCAAAACATTGAAAAGGCAGAATGCAAATACTGTTATAAGCAATGAATGTTGTTGTTACTGCTGTTCTTCTTCTTCTTCTTCTTCTTCTTCTTCTTCTTCTTCTTCTTCTTCTTCTTCTTCTTCTTCTTCTTCTTCTTCTTCTTCTTCTTCTTCTTCTTCTTTTCTTCTTCTTCTTCTTGTTGTTTGTTACATTTGTGACCGACCCTTCATGACCCCATGTCCATGGAATTTTCTTAGCAGGAATACTGGAGTGGTTTGCCAGTTCTTACTCGAAGCACCTACAGGGCCTGGTATTCACTGCTGGTCACCCAATCCAAGTGCTAGCCTGGCCCAACCCTGCTTAGATTCCAAGATCAGGCGAGATTGGATATGCTCAGGGGCATCTAGGCAAACAATGAATAGAGCAATACAAAAAGGAAGAGCCAACTAGAGATGGGCACGAAAATGATTTTTTTCATTTTGTTATTCGTTATTCGTTTTGTTACGTAATGAAACAAATGACCCTGGGGTGAATTTAAACACAAAACGAAACAAACCGAGAAAAATTGGTTCAGTTCGGTTCATTTCGTTAATGGAGGGGGGCGGAGATGTCTCCTACCTGGTGCTGGTCCAGAGGTCTGGTCTCCCTGGCTTCTGGGACAGCGACCAGGAAAAAAAAGCCGACAGCGCGCTACAGCCATGTGGTTGGAAGTAAAAAAAGAAAAAAGAAATAAAAACATAAAAATAATAAAAAGGAGCGCCGACCAGGCCCCAAGGGTGGCCTGGCCGGCACCCTAAAATAAAAAATTAAATTAAATTAAATTAAATTAAAAAAAAAAAACAGCGCTGACCAGGCCCCAGGGGCAGTTGGCGCTGAAAGGGGGGGGAAGCCCTGCACTACAGCTGTAGCACGGGGCCTGAACCCGGAAGTGGGTGGGAATAAAAATAAAAATAAATAAATAAAAAGGGAGCACCGACTGGACCCCAAGGGTGGCCTGTTGGCACCCTAAAATAATAATAATAAAAAATAATTAAAAAAAACCCAGTGCTGACTGGGCCCCAGGGGCCGCACGGTCAGTGCTGAAAGAAAAGGAAAAAGCCCCGCGCTACAGCTGTAGCATGGGGCCTGAACCCGGAAGTAGGGGGGAATAAAAATATAAATATAAATAAATAAATAAAAAGAGAGCTGTAGCGTGGGGCAAACCCGGAAGTGAAAAAATAAAATTAAAATTATTTTTTTTTTTTAAAGCGCTCACCAGGCCCCAGCCGCAGTCGGGCGCCAAGGGTGGCCCCCGCACAACAGCTCGGGGGCACCCTGAAAAAAAAAAGGGGAAAGCAAAAAATGCCGAAAAACTAAAAAATAAATAAAAAAAAAAAAAAAAAAAAACCAGTGCCGACTGGGCCCCAGGGGCTGTGCAGTGGACGCTGGGGGAAAGGGGGTAAAAATGAATAATGAATTAACGAAACGGAATGAATTTTCTGTGAAAATTTGCGAAAAACAAAACGAAATGAACCGACCTCCTTAATGAAACTGAAACGAAACACCATTTTTTCAATCGTGCCCATCTCTAGAGCCAACATATAGATTACCTATAGATGCTAAATTTTGCAAAGCATCCACCATGTCTCTTGTAAGCAAAACACAAGTATATACTGTATATAAAAGGCTTTCTAAACATTATGTGTGGTTTTGAAGTACATACAAAGAAATAGAACTATAAAGTGAAACCCAGTTGTTTGTAGCCATTGAATCAGTGGAACATATATAATTATTGACTTAACAAGACTTGCTCATTTAATATCTCTGCTTTAGTCGGAACAAACAATTGGATTTATCCCACAGTAATGCATCTTATTGATAAAAAGCGTATTGTTAGAGATCAAGTCACCAGATCTTAGCTGATAGTTTCCAGTACTACTATATATAAGACACTCAGACCATCCCAGAGGAGAAGCTGGTGATATGTCATAAACATTGCATTGTTCTAAGAGTCCCTAAATCATTTATAAGCTTCATTTTTACCCTTCTGTATGGTCAGAGTTTATTAACTTTTAGGACTTTAATCCTTGGTTCTTTCCCCTCTTTCCCCATAGTGCTGTTTTGAGTTAGTATTTTGGTGCTGCAAATTCATGTGTCTGCCTCTTTATCATCCTAGTACAGCAAGCTTACATTTGAGCACCATGCTGATATAATAACCATGAGGCTGTAAATAAAGTCTGCGAAGCTATGTTTTGACTGATGTGCCATCTGGGTAAAAGCAGAACACAGCTACAAGATAAAATGCAGTTAAGATAAAACGATCAGGTTGGCAGCATGAGTTTTTCCATTATCCAGAGGTAGCAAGAAATTACAGGAGAAGCATCATCCTATTAATCCATGATACCTTCAGTGGCAGAAGCAGTTCTGTCCTCCTAGCAGGCGTGCCTTCAATGCAGCCTTTAGTTTCATTTGAACACATCAAATTATGTTGGAAACGGAAAGCATGGAGTGTTGGAGAGATCCTGAATTTTCCTGCTCATCCATGCTGCTACAGTGCTCTTTCATGCTGACTTTTGCCTTGGTGTAGAAAATAAAAATTGATACTAGCTCAACAAATCCCTATTGATTCAATGGCTCTGCACTATTCACTACACTAAGCAGCAGGATTTTGGCTAATGTTAAGGCTGTCTTAGCCTTATATTCTTCGCAGGTAGTATGAAGAATCCTTTCATTCTTCATAGGTAATTTGTGGACTGAACACACCCCTTTTGGGATAAGACAGTCCTTCTCATCATTCTACATACAGTACTAAGACCCAGACCTGGGACCTCCAGTAAAAATGCAAGGCTTTTTAGATTAAGATATTAAACTCTAGATCTCTGATGGTTGTGCAGACCTGGTCATCATTAAGTAAACCAATTCGTAGTTTTTTTAAATTTTTAATTGGATTTTTATACCACCCATCTGGGAGTGAGGCCACTCTGGGCGGTGAACAACAATTATTCAATCTAATACAATACAAGCAAAACACATATACAGTGGACCCTTGTATAACAAACAGCTTGTATAACATAAAATTTGTATGACATAAAAAATTCCGGAGATAGGGGAAATTTGCTTAACATAATCGCCTATGGGGAAATCTGTACAACATAAAAATGGGATCACTCCATTTCCAATGCATTCCTATGGGAATTTGTATAAAGGAAAATTTGCTTAACATAATTTCATTTGGAACGAATTAATTCCTTTGTACAAGGTACCACTGTAGTTCATAAAATAAAGTAAACACAAATATAGTAAATATAATAAAATAAAATTACAATAACATAAAATGACATTTTTGCTGAGAGATTGAGGAGGACCAACAAGGACTTCTTGCCCCCATTGGCCTCCCTTAGTAGGTCATCTAGAGCAGCGTTTTTCAACCACTGTTCCGCGGCACACTAGTGTGCCGCGAGATGTTGCCTGGTGTGCCGTGGGAAAAATTGAAAAATTCTAAAGAAATTCAACCCAGGGCCGGCGGGCGGCCCACAGCTGGGAGGCGCTATAAATAGCGTCCAAGGGCCAGCTTGGCTCCTCCCTTCAGAGGCCTGCGGCTCTGGCGTCACTTCCTCCCCGGCCGGACCTGGCCCCGCTCATTCTCTTAGTGTTTGCCCTGTGCCTGCCGCCGCTGCCGCGACTCGCTTTGAGGCCCCCCTTTTTGAACACCCCTGGACCACCACCACCCCTTTCCTGGGAGCTACCAATGGACTGAGCCGCCCGACAGCCCGCCCGCCAACACGAGCCGGCCCGGGAGCCCCAGCCCAGAACAAACCACCAGGTGAGGGGAAGGGGAGGAGGGGTGCCCGGCTGCCCCACGAGCACCGCGGCAGGGCTGCGAGGAGGAGGGGATGGAGGAGGCCTCTGACGGGCCTGGGCTGAGGAGGCGGGCGGGGGGGGGGCTACTGGCACGGCTGGACGGCCGGCCTTTAGGGTCCGGGAGGGGAAAAGCCGTCTCTGAGGGGCCCCGCGATGGGTTCCTTGAAGTCTTGCCCCTTTCTTTCTGTCTTGGGTCGCCCTCTTCTCTCTCTCTGTCTTTTCTTTCTTTTTTTCCCCACCTCTCTCTTTCCATTCATACCCTTTCCCCTCTTCATAGAAATGTGCTCATTTCTAGCCTGCATATGTGTATGTCTAGCAGCCTGCCTACTGTAATTAAAACTGTAAACCGCCCAGAGACTCCTTGAAGTGGTATGGGGCGGTATACAAGCAGAACACTTTCTGCCTTCTTTCCTTCCTGCCTTCCTTCATCCTCCTCCCCTCCTGTCGCTGGACTTGATGAAGGCATCTGCCTGGGCCACAGTGTGGAGAGCAAGATGAGCTTTTGGGTCTTATTTGTGTTCCTGGAGAGTCAGTGCCCCTTCTCAGGTCTCCACTGGACACAGAAGTCCATGCAGGGCAAAATGTCTTTAAAAAAACAACACAGGTAAGTGGGAACTGGGTGCTAGAGAGCGGGCTGCCTCAATCTGTGGCCCCTGTGTCCTGCTTCTCCCTACACCAGCAATGGAGAACCTTTTAGAGACTGATATAGGCACAGAGTTAAATTTTTTAACATTTTCTAATGGTGGTGTGCCTCGTGATTTTTTTCATGAAACAAGTGTGCCTTTGCCCAAAAAGGTTGAAAAACACTGATCTAGAGGTATTAAATGCTACAGAAGAGGTGAACATTTGATGCTATACTAGTGGAACTTGTGGAGGCTTCTTTGAGGCCATTTGAACACATTTTAAGCTCTACCAGGTTTGTTAAGTAGCTTGACTTAATATTTAAAGCCTGATCTTGGACCGAGTTAATCTATTGAAATCAGTGGGTTTAGGCATGCTGGGCTGAGCCTAGAATAGAACTAATCAGAAGTTTACATTTTTTTTTATATTGGAAGAAACGGTGTTGCCTTTGTTGTCTTCTGGCTGAAAGACAACTCGATTTCTCTTATTAAAACTTGTGGGGGCATTGCAAGAATTCTAAATCAATTGGACTGATTTTGACTTCTTTTTGCTATTGCTAAAATTGTGGTGTCATGAGCTGCTGCAAAGGGTTTTGCTGCAAAAATAGTCTAGAACTGCCCGTAAGAACAGTTATGTTGTTTCATTTTTGCATGTGAGTGGAGTGTTTTAACACTAGACCAGTAATGGCGAACCTATGGCATGGTTGCCAAAGGTGGCACTCGGAGCCACGTTCGCCATCACTGCACTAGACTGTAAAAATGCCAGCTGTATACCTAAAGTAAAATCAATACATTATCAAACAGAAGGAATGTCCTGCTATAATGAGGAAGCACATAATTGTAAGACTGGTGTCAACAATGAGAAGACAAAGCAAATTCACTCTACAACTAATTCAAAAAAGCAGGTCTCAGTATTTCCAGGTGCTGGGAGAAGTCTTAATTCTTCTCCCAGCTGAATGCAGAAGAATAATGCCTCGGCATGCCTGGAGAGCCATTACTTGTCAAGCTGTGTTGAAGAAACTGATGATCCATTCTCAGCATAAGAGGCTTTTCTTAGCAAAACTTCTGGCTGGAGTCTCTTGGAAAGCTCTGCAGAATGATTACTGCTCAGTGTATTACAGTAGGATCAGTTCCAGGACCCTCACTGTGCGGATAGCAAAATCCGTGGATAAGTGCAAACACTCTTATCTGAGGATAATAGTGGTGACAGGGGTAGTGGGGTGTCAGCGTGAAAGCTTTCACCTCCAACACACCCCAAATGCTGGCTGGCGGTGGCAGCAGCAGCAGTGATGGCGAGGAGAGGGGGAAAGAAAACTTACTGATGCTGAGCCTTCCTCGCTCCCGCTGCTGGCCAGTCACCCTCTTCACCGCCAGGCTCAGCGGCTGTTGTGTGGTCGTGGCAGTGAGGTCTCGGAATCGGTAAACTTTCTCTCCCCCCCCCCCTTGCTGCCTCCGGCGGTCTGTAGGGCCAGAGGCAGTAATTAGAAATTAGAATACTTTTATTGGCCACGTGTGGTTAGACACACCCAGAATTTGTTTTGGTAAAAATGCTCTCTATATATAAAAGGAAATATAAGAATCATATAGTCAACAATAAAAACACAGTACAATACTACAATATAACCTATTATTTTAAAAGGAAGAAGAAATGTAAAAATTAATTATTCAACAGTTTAATAGCACTTGAAAAGAAACTATCTCTATATCTAGTTGTTCTAGTATGCAGTAGCAGTGAAGATGGGGGAGAAAGAAAACTTACCGATGCCGTGCCCTCCTTGCTACATGCCAGCCGACCTCTGGAGGGGTGGGGTGGGGTGGGAACTTAAGAGGACCCGCCTGGCCAACAAGGCCTTTGAACTTCCTGCTTGGGTCCTGGGCGGAGGACTAGAAGTTTTGAACTTCCCGCTCAAGCTCAAACTTCCAGTCCTCCGCCCGGGACCCGAGCAGGAAGTTCAAAGGCCAGTTGGCCAGACCAGTCCCCTTAAGTCCCCACCCCCCACCCCACCCCACCCCCTCCGGTGGGCGGCCTGAGGACAGCTGGCACGTAGCAGTGGTGGCAAGGAGGGCTTAGCATTAGTAAGTTTTCTTTTTCTTTTCTGTCCTCGCCGCCGAGCTCGGACCCCCCCTGCACCCGCTGATCACCAACCATGGATAACTGAATCCTCGGTTGGTGAATCAGCAGATGCGGGGGAATCATACTATACTGTCTTTCAAAATACAGTGGTACCTTGTATAAAGGAATTATTTCGTTCCAAATGAAATTATGTTAAGCAATTTTTCCTTTATACAAATTTCCCATAGGAATGCTTTGAAAACAGAGTGATCCCATTTTTATGTTGTACAGATTCACCCCATAGGCGATTCTGTTAAGCAAATTTCCCCTATATCCGGAATTGTTTATGTTGTACAAATTTTATGTTATACAAACCATTTGTTATACAAGGGTCCACTGTACATTGCATAGCAAAGCAAAATGAGAGAAAATTATTCGCTGTATTCTTTGTTGTCATTGATTTTGTCTGCATCAGCATCACAAGATGTCTCAGCAAAAAGCTTCCAAGCCTAGCAGTTTTCGTTATGTCCACCGCAAGAGGGAAACAAGAAGTACTACTTTGCAGCACGGAGGTTTCTGAAATTTGGCGTATGATGGCCAGCATCCTGTTGTCTAAACATGGGGTAGAAGGGAATGGTGCAAACATCCCCTTACCTATTAGCAGACATCCCCCTTTCTCACAGTGGTTGTGAGATTAGTCGTGCAACTGGTCAGGTCAGGGTCAGCCGGCCAGAGGATGTCCTTGCAGATTCCCTTCCATTCTCCATTTAGCGAGCAAGATACTACCAGTCAGTGCATTTATCCAGCCTGCCATTATGAAGCAAAACTCGAAAGACCGGCTGGTTGTTTTATAAAAGTCACAAACAGCCCTCACTATGCTTAGAAGTCCATGAAAAGAAGGCAGTAACAATTATAGTTTAGAGCAATTTGTGCCAAATTATGTAATTTGCCCGTCTTGTGTTATCTGTGTAAAAATATTTGATGTGTTATCAGCGGAAATTATTTTACCCTCTTGCGGGATGAGGTGAAAACACTTGCAGTTTCTGATCCTCACCTGCAAGGATGAGTAATGCACCAATTTTAGATCCCTAGAAAATCCCTAATTTAAGCAGACATCCTTACTACTTAATCATTTTGGGTAGGTACACCCAAACTGACTTTGTATTGAGTCAGTTTAAAAACCTTACTACGCCTGTACAATTATAATACTACAATTTCAGCCAAAGGAGTTATAACTGTGCTTCGCTAGTGTGCAATTTATGAAAAGACGGCTCGGTCTTTATTGTAGTGCATTGTTATTTTCCTTTTCATGTGAATCATTTCATAAATTGTTTGGACGTTTTGTTTTCCTGTTTACCATATTATAGGAATAACCATAATTGTGATCCCTAAAATGTAGCTCAACCATTTAAAAATAAAATAAAACCCAAAACACTTGGGAAAGATATTTCTAGGTCATTTAATTCCATCTGTCACTTTTTCTAATATAGAAAATCGAAATTAAAGCTCCATTATAGAGCAGTCTTTTTTGTAGCAGGAGCTAATCATAAACTGCTGCCAACATTAAAAGGCAGTACTAAAGCTAATAACATCACACAAACAATTAAACAAAAAAAAATTCCATAATGAAAGATGGAAACTAAAATGTAAAACACAGGTATTATTATGAATTCAGTCTAAAGCAATAATGCACAGTAATCTATCTAAAAGTCATGTAGTAGGTAGTCCATCATTCAGAGAAAGCTTGCCTGAAGAGGAACATCTTTGCCTGCTTCTGGAATGACAGCAGATATGGGGCAGTCCTGGCCTCAAGTGGGAGGGAGTTCCAAAGTTTGGGAGCAGCAACAGAGAAGGTCCGTTCATGTGTTCTTATGAGACATACCTGTGAAGGTGGCGGGATGGGGAGAAAGGCCTCTCCTGATGACCTTGGCACCTGAGCCAGTTTATACTGTGAGATTCGATCTTTGAGGTAGCAAGAACCCAGGTCATACAGTGCTTTGTAGGTCAGTCAAGGTCAGCACTTTGAACTGTGCCCGATAGCTGATTGGAAGCCAGTGGAGCTGCTCTAATAAGGGTGTAATGTGATCTCTGTAACCTGCCCCAGCCAGCAATCTGGCTGCTGCATTTTGAACCCACTGAAGTAGCCCAGATACAGCACATTACAGTAGTCCAGCTGGGGATGTCACTAGGGCAGGCATGTCCAAAGTCAGGCCCGAGGGCCAAATTCAGAGTGGCCCGTGGCTTCTTCCCACCAGCTCAGCCTGTCACACATCCCTGCCAGCTAGCCCTTCCCCATACTGGATGGAAGCATTAGCTTGCAGTTCTTCGTCGTGGACTCTGTGAATCCACACGGTGGGTCTTCTTGCACCTGCGTGCGAGTCTCCGGTCCTTCCAAAGCTGAAATGGTATAGGCACCTCCCCCTCCACTGCGCATGCTCACCTCCTTCCCGCCCAGTAACTCAGTTCCTTTTTGCCGCCGCTGAGTCTAGACGTTCTCCTTCCTAGCTCCTGCAACAAAAAAGGAAAGTGTTCATTAGAATTTTCTGTTACTTTTTTATATATCCCAGTTACCCCCTCTTCCACTTTAGTAGAGTTTATTTAAGTTGTTATCTTCTTCTGCGTTGGTTTTTACTCACCCCTTACGGGGGCGGGTTTCCCCGTCTCCGCGGGCCGTTTGCCCGCTGTTTATGGCATCGGCAGCACTTTTTAAAAGGTGTGAGGCGTGTCCTAATAAGATCCCGCTTGCGGATGGACACAGCCTCTGTTTGTACTGTTTGGGCGAAGCCCACCAACCTGCTGCCTGCCCACAGTGCAAGAAGCTTACTAAACCTGCCCTCAAGCACCGCCTTGGACGCTTAAGAGCATACCTCTGGGAAAAGTCTTTCAAACCGATGGACAATCCAACCTACTCAGAGGCTTCAATGCCTTCTACCTCCTCGAGGTCTAAGTCCTCCTCGAAACCCATAGAAAAGAAAAAGAAACCAGCCTTGGCTCAGGTGCCATCTGAGAAGCACGAATCCAGGGATTTGGGGTCAACCACGACGTTTTCGCCCCGCCCTGCGACTACGACGCCGAAGACGGTAGCGCCTCAGTTCTCCGAGGCGCATGGCGTCGAAGGGGCTCAGCCATCTACACTCCTCGATGCCCAGTCACTGACGGCCACTCAGGAGGATAACTGGGTTTAGCATTTTGCTGAGCAAGAGGCGACTACCCACGAAATCCCTAATAGCCCTGTGATGTTGACAGGCTTGCCGCCTGGTCAATTAGTCCTCGACACGGACATGACCACCTTGGGTTTGAATGCTTTGGCACATCTACAATCAGTGCAGGCTACCTCCATGTCATCAGCACCTCCACGCTATGAGGTTGAGGAGCAAAGCCATCCCACTCCCAGATGCCAAACAGCGGACCACCGCTCAAGCGTCTCTCCACGTCGTGCCAGAAAGAGGGCGAGAGTTGAAACACCAGACTCCACCTCTTCGACGTCGCCCTCCCCTCGTTGTCGAAAGTCTAAGCACCACTGTGCCAAGCCCCATAGGCGTCATGGATCCTCCTCCTCTTCATCACCCTCTCGACGCCGCAAGGACAAGCATCATTCAAAGAAACATCACCACCAAATCCAGGTGGTGTCATGCTCTTCTGACACAGATTCTTCCCACACCGGCTCTTCATCCTTGACATCAAGAGCCAAACGACGCCACAGGGTGACCTCCAAACAGCCAGCGACACGTCCCCTAGCTTCCACAGGCGATGATGTCATACCTGTAGATACACATCAACAGAGCCTAGCTGCTGCTATCGATCTTCCCTCGAAGTCAGCTGCTCCTGCTACCCAACAAGCACAATTACCAGACTCTCCAGCGACCATGGATCGCCCCCTGACAGAAGAGTGTGAGATGGAGGCTGACTCTCAAGCCTCCCACCGCTCTACCCTGTCAAAATCAAGACATTCAGAGGCAGAGATTACTGATACCCAACCAGCCACACCTATAGAGGACTTTAAACACTACTCCCAGATGGTGCATAAGATTGCACAAGTCATGGGGCTGCAAGTCCAACTTCCTGACACCAGTGACTCCTGCAAATTTTTGGACACCTGAATAAATCCAAGCCACCACCACTAAAGATTGCATTTATCCCGTCGATGTTAGACAGGGCAAAGGAGGCTTGGGCTAAACCCTCGTCTAATCCCCTCATTCCAAGGCAGATAGACAACCTTTACAAAACTCATGGAGAGGGCACGGATTTTCTAACAAAACACCCACTGCCCAATTCGGTTATAGTGGATGCCAATCAAAACAGAGGCAGGTCTCACTCAAACACCACCCCGAGCAATAAAGAAACTCGTAAATTGGATCTAGTTGGTCGTAGGCACTACTCTTTGGCATCCTTCTCCTTGAGAGCACTCAATTACATATGTGCCATGGAGGCATATACACGGCATATTCTACTAACTTTTCCCGGCTTCATTGATCTGCTTCCAGAGGAACATAAGATCAAAGCCCAAGCATCTTACTCCGAGGTACTATCGCTTATTGACTACCAGATGATATTCTCCTTAAACCTAACGGATGCAGCCTCAAAACAACTGACCACTGCCATTCACCTTCACCGCCACGCTTGGCTCAGGACGGCTAATATTACCAATGATGCCAGAAATCGCATCGAGGACTCTCCCTTTGATGGGGAAGGGCTGTTTGCTACATCCACCGATGCCTCCTTAGACAGTATACAAAAGATGCGCAAGGCTGCCAAATCCTACACCTACCAGGGAACTGAATCCCAATCAACCTCCAGGCCCCCATCCCAGACCTGGAGATGTCCGTATACACCTGTACACCAAAGATCTCAGAGCAGGTACAGGCCACAATACCATCAGTCTCCCTACCAGCGCCCTGTTCAACCACCTCACCAACGACAGCAACAATCGGCTAGGAGGTATGATAGGGAGCCAAGGCAGTTATACTGACCCCTTTCTACCCACAACGGAAATCAGGCTACAACCTTTCCGGCTGACATGGCAACGAATCACCACGGACGCTTGGGTGTTGTTGATCATCGAAAGCGGATACCGCATCCAATTCCATCACTGACCTCCGTTAGGAAAGGTCATCACTACGCCATCCTCTACAGCTCTTCAAGAAGAGGTCATGGCTCTGTTACTAAAAGATGCTATAGAGTATGTACCATCAAATGAGCACTTAGGTTTCTACTCTCGATACTTTACAATAACCAAAAAAGATGGAGGCCTTCATCCCATCTTAGATTTAAGAAGACTAAACACATTCATAAGAAAAAAGAAGTTCGGTATGTCAACTCTGGGTACAATTATTGCACTTCTACAAAAGGGAGACTGGTTCATTGTCCTAGACCTTCAGGGCGCGTATTTCCACATATCCATAGCACCACAGGACTGATAGTACCTCCGCTTTCGCATCGGCAACTCAACCTACCAGTTCAAGGCTCTCCCATTCGGCCTATCTTCTGCACCGAGGGTCTTTACCAAATGCCTAGCGCCAGTAGCTGCCTTCCTCCGGCTCCAGGGAGTCCAAGTATTCCCATATCTGGACGACTGGCTTCTGGTAGCTCCTACAAGACAAAAGGCAGAGAAAGGCAGAGATCTTACCATACACCTACTCACCTCGTTGGGCCTTCAGATCAATTTCAAAAAATCTATCCTCTCTCCCAACCATTCTGTGCAATACATTGGAGCTCTCTTAGACACTCGTCGAGCAAACGCCTTCCTTGCGCCAGACTGTCCCAAGAAGATAAAGAGCGCAATACAGCTCTTCAAGAGATCCAGCCACGTGTCAGCTCGTCACGCCCAACACCTGCTGGGCTTGATGGCCTCAACTGCGGCAATCTTGCCACACACCAGGCTTCACATGAGACAGCTGCAGACCTGGCTCCTAGCTCACTTCCACCCCCACCGAGACCCACCCTTCAAACCTCTCCAAGTCACACCACCGCTTCTCACCAGCCTCAGATGGTGGAACTCCTCAACCAACCTCAAGGTGGGCAGACCCTTCAGGCAACAATATCTGTCAATACAGATAACGACGGATGCCAGCACGACAGGCTGGGGAGCCACCTGCAGAGACCTGTCCATCCACCACAGATGGACCACAGAGGAGAGGAGGCATCACATCAACTACCTGGAACTCCTCGCCATTTTCAAAGCTCTCCGGGCATTCGAGCTCTCCCTCACGCAGAAGATGGTCCAGGTCACAAAGGACAATACAACTGCCCTATATTACTTAAGCAAACAAGGGGGCACCCACTCACAGTCCCTCTCTCACCTAGACAACAGAATCTAGCAGTGGTGCATCCGAAAGCAAATACACCCGGTTGCCACCCACATCGCCTCTCAGGACAATGCAAAGGCAGACGATCAAAGTCGCCTGAAACATAACAACCACGAATGGAGCCTCTCACGACAGATGTTCAACCGCTTATGCACCAAGTGGGACAAACTGTACATGGACCTCTTTGCAACTCAAGCCAATACACAATGCACCCTGTATTGCTCCAGAGCAGGGCTTGGCAAGTATTCCAGAGGGGATGCCTTCTCCACCAAGTGCCAGGACCCTGCCTGTCATGGAACCCGAATGTGAAGGGTTAAATGCTGGAGAGCAGCAGGAGGAGCCTTGTAGTTCAACTCAGCAGGCAGCTGAGTCTGAGGACGCAGCTGAGGGCACATCTCCTCCTCCTATAAGGGCTAGGAGCAGGATCCTGCAAAGGAGAACTAACAGGAGAGCTAGGGAAAGGGTTTTTAATGATAGGCGTAGAATTAGATCTGAAAGCCCTGAGTTCTAGCAGGAGCCTTGCCAGAGATATGGGTGTGCTCCCTGTTTTAGGATAAAGCTAGCAAGTTTACCCTGAACCCTCTGTGGGAGCAACGCGCCACTTACCTTGCCACCACGTTCCTGTGTGTTATCCTGACTTTGTTTCCTGACCTTGGACCGGCTTCCTGACTACAACGTTTCTCTGTTTCCCTTGAACTTGGCATTTGGCTCTGTAAATTATTCTGGATTGACTCGGACTGTACTTTGTACTTTATCTGGATTACAACTAAAGTTCCTGGCAAAGAACTGAACTTGGCTTGCTGTGTGTTCTGTGTGCGGGGCTTGACAGTTTGCTCCCACCCACCAAACTTATCCAAGCAGAATGGAGAAGGAGGGGGCTGTTGGAATGACTCCACTGGAAGCTTTGCAAAACCAAGTACTGTTTTTGTCACAGGCAATTGTTCAATTGCAGCATGCTCCAGCATCATTACAGCCTCGTTGCCCTTTGCTGCCTCCTGACCGGTTTGAAGGCAAATTAGAGGAATTCCCTGCATTCTTGGCTCAATGCAAGCTGTTCATTGAGGTACGGGCTCAAGAATTTCCTACTGAGAGGTCTAAGGTCTGTTTTATCATCAGTTTATTGAAGGGACAGGCAGGTAAATGGGCGACTCCTTTACTCCTCAGTGCTTCACCTTTGCTGGATAATTATCAGGCTTTCCTGAACTATATTTCTTCAGCCTTTCAGAATCCCGTGCAGGCTGCTACCGCCAACAGGAGACTCAGAGCTTTGAAACAGGGAAAACACTCAGTGTTTGATTATACCACTGCATTTCGTTTGATAGCTCAGGATTTGCAGTGGAACGAGCCGGCACTGATTTCTCAGTATATGGAAGGTTTGGCAGATGAAGTGCTGGATGAACTCTGCAGGGTAGAACAAACAAACACATTGCAGGAACTCATTACCCTGTGTCTGAGAATAGATGGACGCCTGGAAAGCCGTCTCTCTCAAGGCCAGAACTGCAAACAGCAACCTCTGCCAGCTGTGTCTCATCTGCAATCCCGGGAGGCCCGTGAAGTGGATCCAGAGCCTATGCAACTGGGAGCTGCTCGACCACGCCTCATCCCAGAGGAAAAGGCAAGACAACGCTTTCATCATCTCTGCCTGTACTGTGGGGGAGGAGGACATTTCGCTTCTTAATTGCCCTTTGAAGCGTTCCTCAATAAGTGCTGCTATCTCTCCAGCGGTAAAAGGGCAGCTCCATCCTTGAAGGAACCCCGA
Organism: Phrynocephalus guinanensis; assembly: GCA_037367245.1. Taxonomy (NCBI): domain Eukaryota; kingdom Metazoa; phylum Chordata; class Lepidosauria; order Squamata; family Agamidae; genus Phrynocephalus; species Phrynocephalus guinanensis. The sequence goes on from CM074733.1 coordinate 166,881,550, forward strand.
GGAATGGAGCATACTGAAGGGTTCCCAGGCAATACTATCACACCTCAAGGACCTTTTCTGATACCTGTGACTCTAGGGCTCCCTGATGGTCGGGAGATTCCGGTGTATGCTATGGTAGACTCTGGGGCGACTCACTGTTTTGTGGATGCTGGGTTGGTGTGGTACCATCGGATTCCAGTACAAAATAAGGACACTCCTTTGTTACTCTTCAGGTAATGGATCATAATGAGCAGATTAGCTTTAATGTAACCCGAATGCCCTGGTTTCCTCTTGTTTTGGGACTTTCCTGGTTGCGAGCTCTTAATCCACTGGTGGATTGGGTGCAAGGGGAATTATATTTCAAGGTTCCTTGTTCAAAGCAACATTCCTCTACTGTACTGGCATCTGCCCATGATACATCTGACCCTGTCTTGCCTCAGGCATACCAAGACTTTGCAGTCTTTGCAGATGTATTTGAGGAAAAGGGGGCTGACAAGCTACCTCCACATCGACCCTATGACTGTGCCATTGATTTGATTCCTGGGGCACCTCTTCCTGTGGCGCGAGTTTATCCCATGTCCGAACCAGAATTAGAAACGTTGAGGGCTTTTCTAGATAAAAATCTTCGACGTGGGTTCATACGGCCTTCCAAATCACCATTGTCCGCACCAGTGATATTTGTCAAGAAGAAGGGAAGGGAGCTTCATCCTTGTAATGATTATAGAGCACTAAACAAGATCACTATTAGGGACTGGTACCCTTTACCCTTAATCTCTGAACTTTTGGACCGGTTGAAAGGGGCTAAGTGTTATAATAAGCTGGACCTTCGGGGGGGCGTATAATTTGGTACGTATCCGTAAGGGAGACGAGTGGAAAACTGCATTCCGGACCCGGTACGGTCAATATGAACATTTAGTAATGCCTTTTGGTCTGACCAATGCACCCAGTGTGTTTCAGAGGATGATGAATGACATTTTCCAGGATCTCCTAGATCATTGTGTGATTGTGTATTTAGATGACATTCTGATTTACTCTGCTGACCCAGCTCAACATGTTCAAGATGTTCGTCAGGTCTTACAGCGTCTTCGGGAGAACGGACTCTATGCTAAGCTGGAAAAATGTGAGTTTAACATTGAAGAAGGTGAATTCCTAGGGCATATAATTTCTCCCCAGGGAATCTGCATGGAGCCCAAGAAAGTAGAGGCTGTGTTGTCATGGCAGCAACCACAAAATCGTAAGGACTTGCAACGGTTCCTTGGCTTCGCTAACTACTACCGTCAGTTTATTCCTGCTTACGCCGATATTGCTGCACCTTTAAACCGTCTCCTTCGTCCCAAAGAGCCTTTCCGGTGGACTCCAGAAGCAGAGAAGGCTTTCTCTACCTTGAAAACCCGCTTTACCTCGGAGCCTTTACTTCGCTACCCTGATCCACAACTGCCATTAATAGTGGAGGCTGACGCATCTAGTGTTGCCCTGGGAGCAGTATTATCTCAACAAGAGGATCCCTCCCAAACCCCGCGTCCCTGTGCCTACTATTCTCAGCAATTAAAACCCGCAGAGAAGAATTATACAATCTGGGAGCGTGAACTGTTGGCCATCAAAACAGCTTTTGATGTATGGAGGCATTACCTTGAGGGAGCTCGACACCCTGTGCAAGTGTTAACTGATCACAGAAACCTGGAACATTTACAAACAGCTCGGCGATTGTCTCAGCAACAAATCCGGTGGTGTTTATTCTTTTCCCGGTTCGATTTTCGTATCAAGTATATTCCTGAGGCTCAGAATAAGAAAGCTGATGCATTATCTAGAAAACCTGAATATGCGGCACCAGTGAAAGAGACCTTAGTGGCACCCATCTTGCCTCCTTCTGTGTTCGCAGCCACGAATCCGTGTCCCAGCTTGGCAGAAGAAATCCGGGAATCTCAAGCTCGAGATCCATGGACTCAGCAACGTCTTCAAGAACTTCAGAATGGGGAGCATGGAGAGTTTTCTGCACCACAAGGGTTATTACTACATCGAGGGAGGTTATATGTTCCTGCTGGTCCCCTTCGTAACCAGGTATTGCATCTATCTCATGATTCTTTACCTGCTGGACACTTTGGACTTTACAAAACCCTGCATCTGCTCACAAGAGAGTTCTTGTGGCCACAGGTCCATGCTGATGTTGCCCGATTTGTGGGTTCCTGTGAAGTTTGTCAGCGAGCAAAGGATGTGGTGGCTAAACCCTCAGGTCTGTTGCATCCTTTGCCAACACCCTCTGGCCCCTGGAATGCTGTCTCCCTAGATTTTATCACGGATCTTCCCCGCTCAAAAGGGTTTACCTGCATCCTGGTCTTCGTAGATTTATTCACCAAAATGGCCTACTTCGTTCCTTGTCCTAATTCTCCTACCGCAGCAGAAACAGCTCATCATTATTTACAACACCTCTTCAGGCTTCATGGTTTACCTGAACACCTTATTTCGGATCGTGGACCCCAAATTCACCTCTCGTTTCTGGCAAGCAATGCACAAGGCACTAGGAACCCAAGTTCACTTGTCATCCGCTTATCACCCACAGTCAGATGGTCAGACTGAGCGCACCAATGCCACTTTAGAACAATATTTACGTTGTTATACATGTTATCAACAGGACAATTGGGCGGATTTGTTGCCTTTAGCTGAGTTTGCATACAACAATGCTGTACATTCATCCACTCGTCAAACCCCATTCATGGCCAACTATGGGTATCATCCTCGGTACTTTCCAACCACCCTTCCTTCCACCTCTGTGCCAGCTACCGATGCTTATATCCAAGAACTTCATGGTATTCAAGAATTATTGAAAGAACAACTCAATCATGCCAAGGAAGCATATAAAAAAGCAGCGGATCAGAAAAGACAAGAAGGTCCACAGTTGAATCCAGGCATGAAAGTTTGGCTCTCTACCCAATATTTGAGACATCCTGGGTGATCCCGGAAACTAGATCCTCGATTCATCGGCCCTTACCCCATCCTAGAAAAAATCAACCCAGTGGCGTTCCGTCTACAATTACCTGCATCCCTCCATATTCATCCAGTGTTCCATCGTTCCCTCTTGGTCCCAGCCAAAGATCCTGACCCCAACCGACCACCAAATGCTGAACCTCCTCCACCGATCTTAGTAGAAGGAGAAGAGGAGTATGAGGTCCGCCAAATTTTGGATTCCCGGATACATTGGGGGGGAGGTTGCAATACTTAGTGGACTGAGAAGGGTATGGACCAGAAGATCGATCTTGGGAACTGGTGTCTAACTTACATGCGCCGGAGTTGATTCAGCAATTTCATGATAATTATCCAGATAAACCTGGCCCATCGGAAGAGGGGGCCATGGGGAGGGGGATAGTGCCAGGACCCTGCCTGTCATGGAACCCGAATGTGAAGGGTTAAATGCTGGAGAGCAGCAGGAGGAGCCTTGTAGTTCAACTCAGCAGGCAGCTGAGTCTGAGGACGCAGCTGAGGGCACATCTCCTCCTCCTATAAGGGCTAGGAGCAGGATCCTGCAAAGGAGAACTAACAGGAGAGCTAGGGAAAGGGTTTTTAATGATAGGCGTAGAATTAGATCTGAAAGCCCTGAGTTCTAGCAGGAGCCTTGCCAGAGATATGGGTGTGCTCCCTGTTTTAGGATAAAGCTAGCAAGTTTACCCTGAACCCTCTGTGGGAGCAACGCGTCACTTACCTTGCCACCACGTTCCTGTGTGTTATCCTGACTGTTTCCTGACCTTGGACCGGCTTCCTGACTACAACGTTTCTCTGGTTCCCTTGAACTTGGCATTTGGCTCTGTAAATTATTCTGGATTGACTCGGACTGTACTTTGTACTTTATCTGGATTACAACTAAAGTTCCTGGCAAAGAACTGAACTTGGCTTGCTGTGTGTTCTGTGTGCGGGGCTTGACACCAAGTGGCCAAAAACCCTTCTTTATGCTTATCCACCCATACCACTCATACAACGAACTCTCATGAAAATCAGGCACTTCAGAGCTCATGTCATTTTTCTAGCATCATACTGGCCCAGGCAACCGTGGTTCCCAGTACTTCAAACAATGGCAGTGGACTTCCTTCACCTGCCACACACGCCAGATCTCCTCACCCAAAATCGGGGTCAGGTACGGCACCCAGACATCTCAGCACTTCACCTGACGGCCTGGCTCCTCACCTCACAATAGATGATGTCCTCTACCATTCCAGAAAACGCTCCTCTAACACTTTATATAGTCACAAGTAGTCCTCCTTCGTGAAATTCGCTTCCCACCACGCACAGCCGTATCAACCCACCAATATACACGTCCTTTTGGACTTTCTCCTCCTGCTTTTTAATAGAGGACTCTCTCTCCACGTTGAGAGTCTACACGGCAGCCATAGTAGCCCATCAGCCACCGGATTCAGAAGCGGCTGCTCTATTTAGACATCCTAGGCTTAAAAGTTTCCTTAGGGGCCTAACCAATATTCGCCCCCGCAACCAGGGACCAACACCCTAATGGTTGCTCTCCCTGGTACTAAACTGTCTCACTAAGCCGCCATTTGAACCTATGGCTACGACACCTCTATATTTACTTACCTTGAAAACGGCTTTCCTGGTGGCGATCACTTCTGCACGAAGGGCCTCTGAGCTGGCCGCACTACATGTGGACCCCCGTTTTCTTAAACTCCACCATGATAGGGTGGAATTCCATACAGATATCTCTTTCCTCCCAAAAGTAGTATCGGGGTTCCATATCTCCCAACCCCTGGTCCTACCAAACTTCTTTCCAAATCCGGTTACTCACCTGGAAAAACACCTGCACTCCTTGGATGTCAAGTGAGCGCTCCTCTTCTACACGGCCAAAACAGCCCCTATAAGAAAAACACATAGGCTCAGAGCCATCACGAGGCCATCAAGTCTCTCCCCAATCCATATCACGATGGATTGTCACTACAATCAAGATGGCTTATGACCTTGTGCATGCCCCTCTACCAACCACACCTAGGGCACACTCTACCAGAGCGGTAGCATCGTCCACAGCCTTCCTCAAGGGCGTCCCGTTGGAAGAAATATGTAGAGCAGCTACCTGGTCTCAACCATCCACATTCTTGAGACATTACAAGTTGGACGTCCGAGCACGAAGGCATGCAGCTTTTGGAAGAGCTGTCCTGACAGCCTCGCTACCATGACTACCCTCCACCGGTAAGTCAGCTTACTAGTCACCCACTGTGTGGATTCACAGAGTCCACGACGAAGAAAAGCAGGTTACTTACCTGTAAGTTAGGTTCTTCGAATGGACCTCTGTGAATACACACTACCCGCCCACCTCCCGTCTCTCCGTCATGGCTATACTAAAATTCATGTTGGTCAGCTGCGGATCAGAGGGGAACTGAGCTACTGGGCGGGAAGGAGGTGAGCATGCGCAGTGGAGGGGGAGGTGCCTATACCATTTCAGCTTTGGAAGGACCGGAGACTCGCGTGCAGGCGCAAGAAGACCCACTGTGTGTATTCACAGAGGTTCACTCGAAGAACCTAATTTACAGGTAAGTAACCTGTTTTTTTTTTCAGTTTGCCTGCCCTCCCTGCCTCTGTCCATCCCCCCAGCCACCTGCCCAGTCTACCCACCTCCAGCTCAGTTGCTGCAGCATCCTCCCTGCCTCCTTGCATGTTATAGAGACTTGTCCAAAGTCCGACCCAGGGGCCAAATGTGGCTGAATGGTCAGCCCACCACACATTTTCACTTCACCAAATCTGGCCCTCCTTGCAAAAAGTTTGGATACCCCTGCACTAGGGCATGTGTCACAGTGGGCAGAGCAGGTTTCTCAAGAAATGGGTGAAACTGGCATACTAGTTTTAATTGTGCAAATGCACTCCTGGCCACAGCTGTGACTTTGGCATCTAGGCTCAAGGATATAATCCCATCCAGTACAGGTTGCATCCCTATCCCTTGATTTTTCCCTTTTGACTGACCAGAAGCACCTCTTGTCTGGGTTTAGTTTCAGTTTGTTCCTCCTCATCGAGTTGTAAGTTGCCTCTTCAAATTCATTGTTCTTAAACCCGAATATACTTAAATATTGCATATTGTCCTTCAATAATGTAAGCTGCCTTGGGTCCTTTTACAAGGAGAAAGGCAGGGTAAAAATATTCAAAACAAATAAATCTTAGTCTTCAGAATGCACTTGTTTTGATTCATTAAAGAACAGCTCTTCAGTGGATGGTTGTGTAAACCTTAAATAAGGGGATTTTCCCCTTGGTTGTCATATACTGTAATGGGAAATCCTGTCTGTTGGCATCTTTGTATGGTATTCTTGTTTTGGTTTTGTTTCATTTGATCCCACCTTTCATCATGTGACCAGATCAAAGAAATTATTTTCTTACATAAGAAGAGCCACAATGGCTCAAACGCAATACTTTTCTAGCGGATTGTCCTGATTCTCACAGTGGCCTGTTAGATGTCTCTGATAAACTCCCAAAGCAGGCCTTGAGGGCAAGTTCCCTGTATTTCTGATCTCTAGCAGAAAACATGATGCTCGGACATAGAGCCTATACCCACCGTGATTAATAGCCACCAATGCTTCATCAGCGACTGAAACGTCATCAGTTCATCTAATGCCCTTAGAAAGCTGCGTGTGCTATTCCTTTTTCCCTGATGACTCGGAAAGAGGACTGTGGTTAGCTGGAAAGGAAACATCCAATTGACTTCACTTTGTAGGTCCACACAAGTGGTTGCCATCTTTTGGAACCCAGTGTGCAGTGGGTTTTGTGACAGACGCTCTGCTACAGGGCTCACATGGCTTGCATGCTTGCCATTGAATGCATGGTGGTTTGTTGTTGGTTTTGTGCTTGTTTGTTTGGACAGGATTCTCGCCTTAGAGTTCAACTATTCCCTTTCCCCAGTTTCATCACTCTTCCATTAAAGCAGAGATGGAAAAGTAGGGTGGGAAACAATGGTGCTATGACATGAGAAAATCCTTTCAACCAGGTGTGTGCACCTTTCTGTAAAGACTGTATGCTATTTTGGTATGTTTTCAGTTGACATTCACATAGGATAGGAAGGATAGGAATCTTTATTGTCATTGACCCCTTGCAGGAACAAGTACATTCGTACTGAATTGTGGAAAGTTTGCTAATTACAATAGGACCCCCGTACCCACTGATTCATTATCCACTGATTCAGTTGTCCATGGTTGGCAGAGGAAAAAATAAATAAATAATTCAGCAGCTGCAAAGCAAGCTACTGTCACAAAGAGCAGCTGTAAAGCAAGTTACTGTCATAAAACAGCAGCCGTAAAGCAAGCTAGTGTCACAAACAGCAGCTGTAAAGCAAGCTACTGTTGCAAAACAGCAGCTGTAAAGCAAGTTACTATAACAAAACAGCAGTTTTGGGGACATTTTGGCATTCTCTCTTATCCACGGTGTTCATTATCCACGGGAAGGCTGGGAACCAATCCCCAGCGGATACTGGGCTCCTACTGTACTGGTTGAAACAGAATACAGAGGAGATGCAGATTCCACACTCAATGGTGGAATTCTTTGTGCAGCCCCTTTGAATGGTAAGCAGTCTCTGGACATCTTCCCAGGAGAAAAGAAGGAAGGCAGTTTTCCATTATACCATCATAGCACAGTTAATGAAAAATATGTATCGTACTCCATAATTTAATAAAATACATCATTAGTGAGAAGCAGCATTTGTGTTCCATACTAAATAATCTTTTATGACTGGAAAGTTACTCTCTTAATTTCCTTACAACTGGCATCAACCTATTTAACTTTACTGAATGATTGCTATGCTGCTGGCATTTTTACAAGAGAGGCAGTTTCAGGAATGACTGTTACAAGAACAGTACTTAAAACAATTGCTGTAGAAAAATGTTCCATCAGTTTAAGTCTCTCAATTAATGTGTGATTCTTTTATCATTCTACAGCGGACCAATCAGGAATGTTATTTATAGGAGATGCAGTAATACAGGTCAGTTTATTTCTATACACTTGCTTCAAATCTATATCACAATTGTAATGCATGTGTTATAAACCTGATATTAACCCATTGCTTCAAATAATCCCTTTATATTTTTAGGTTAATGGCATAAATGTAGAAGGTGCTACTCACGAAGAAGTGGTAAGTGTTCTATCTTACATTGTTTTTATTCCCACTACAGTATGTTGTTTATGGTGTTGCCTATATTATTGTTACTGTGTTAGTGCGTAGCTTTCAATGTAGATCTTAAAATTACTAAACCAGGTACAGTGACCCCCCCCACACCTATTGCGGGGGTTAGGGACCTGAGCCAACCTGCGATAATTGAAAATCTGTGATATGCGGCTGCAGGTCGGATCAGGCCTGGGGCGTCTAGCTGGGGGCTCTTGTACTTACCCCCAGTCTGGCGCTGCCCTGAATGGGCCTGCGTGTGCCTTCTAGAAGCCCCAAAAGGGCCTCCCTGCGAACCAGAAGTGACTTCCGGAAAACTGGAAGTGACTTCTGGATCACCAAAAATCATTTCTGAGGCCCCCAAGGGACTTCCCCCCCTTAACCCTAGGGGGCCTTTTTTCATATACTGTGGTCCCACAATATAGCGGGACCGCAGTATATGAACCGCGAAAGGGCAGGGGACCACTGTATTACTTCTCACAGGGCCAGTCCATAAAATTTATATGATCATTCCATTTCTGTGAAAGCATACCCTCTCTTCTTGAGTCTCCCATATGTGATTTGTATGGGGGAAGCCACTCCACACACGTGGAGTCAATTTTCTTTATCATTTCCTCAGAGGAAATTTTAAAAGACAGAAGGGAAGCTGTAGTTTGTAAGAAGCTGTTAAAGAAACACAATAACAGCAATGACTGTGAATAATGGGACAAATTGTAATACAGTACATTTCATTTCTTTTCTTTTCTTTTTCTTTTTAAAAGTCACTAGTTTTGGAGTTTGGAAAAACAATACAGTGGTACCTTGTATAAAGGAATTAATTCATTCCAAATGAAATTATGTTAAGCAAATTTTCCTTTATACAAATTTCCCATAGGAATGCATTGAAAACAGAGTAATCCCTAATTGCGACCATTTTTATGTTGTACGGATTTGCCCCATAGGCGATTCTGTTCAGCAAATTTCCCCTATCTCCGGAATTCTTTATGTTGTACAGATTTTATGTTATACAAACCGTTTGTTATAAAAGAGTCCACTGTAGTCTGTTTCTCGGGGGGGGGGGGGAGGGGATGAAGCAGTAGCTCAACCAGCTACATTCTTTGGCCAACAATGCCCATTGACGAAAACTACCTATCATCATCATCATCATCATCATCATCATCATCATCATCATCATCATCATCATCATCATCATCATCATCATCATCATCATCATCATCATCAATGTGCCTTCAGGTCAATTCTGATTTATGGAGACCCTTTTCCATGGTTTTCCAGGTAGAGAACATGCAGAAGTGGTGTACCCTTCCCTTCTTCTGGGTGTACCCTGGGACTGGGCAGTTTGCCTAAGAACACGCAGGCCTGGCTCTACTTGCAGGAAGTCCAGTGGGGAAATGAACTCCCAGCCTCTGTCTCTGTAGCCAAATAGCTATAAACTTCTGAGCTATCCAGCCATATATACTGGATATCATATAGCAGTATACCAATATAGCAATATCCAGAAAACCAAAATCTGAACTAGGCAGGTGTTGCTCGCTTGCAACCATGTGCAGAGTGGGAGAACGCAGACAGAGGGAGGTGTCTGGAAAAATCAGAGCTCTCAGGATGCTTCCATCTCAGCTATTTTCCCTTCTGTATGTTTTTGTATGTTTTCATTCTGATGCACATTGAAATGCCCAAACGGTGGATTTGCCATTGTCATTCAGGTGCCAGTTTAGGCAGCATACATTGTGGTGGTCCAAGCTGTAAAAATGCCACCCAAATGTATTAGTTGGTAGACGGGTAACTAATACTGCATTGGCAAACCTCTCTTTGAGTACAGAGCATAGAAAGTCTGCTGAATATTGAAGTGCAGATGTCTAAATCCTTCAGTTTTTCCAGACTTCATGTTCTTCTGAACTTGTAAGATTGTGCTCATTGTCTGCAGCGGTAAAATAGTAAAATCAAGAGAGTTATAGGTCACAGCAGTGGGGCTTTAATAGTTTGCCTGCCTTGGAGTCGTATGCCTTTACACTGTGAGTTTGTATAATTCTAAATTGAGAAAAAGTGGGCTGTCTCTGATGGGCACCAGAAATGTGACACACACACACACACACACACACACACACACACAGAGAGAGAGAGAGAGAGAGAGAGAGAGAGAGAGAGAGAGAGAGAGAGAGAGAGAGAGAGAGAGAGAGAGAGAGAGAGAGAGAATTTCTAATTACCTGCTTTGGAATATAAACTTCTGTTGTTCATAATACTAAGAAGTAACAGAAAGATAAATTGAATGTAATTTCCCTCTGGGGTTTTTCCTGTGTTTTGAATTGTAAAACACATTTTTCTATATGTGATTTGAATCTAAATGTATATGTCTACCCGAGTTTCGGCTATTAACTGCACCCAAACTGAGATAGCCCCAAAAACAAACTTCTAAATCTCTGGGCGTAACATTCCTATGCTATGCCCCCGGCCCTTTCACAGGCTATTAACAATTACCACCATTAATTCGCTCTTCTGCTGCCACCAACTAGTTTCTCTAGAAATAAATGCTTTCCTGATTGATTTAAATTGAATAAAGAGAAGAGAAGATTATTTATAACAAATTAGAATTAAAAACATAATGAGTAACTTGTGCAGGTACAAACAAAAGGAAAAGAATATAGTTTAAATACACCTACCGGTAGGTTAGGTTACAGACAAAGTTGGTCACTTGCACACCCTGTTCTTAAGTTTATAGACACTCGGCACTAAAATAGTCTCACAGTAGTTACTAACATCCTATCTCTTCTCTTCCAGGTCCTTACCTGTTTCTCTCTCAGTCCCTACAGTATCTGTTTCTCTCTCAGTTGTGGGCTGAACATTAAAACTACTTAGGCTCCACCCCTAAACTTCTTCCCCCTTGGTCAGCAACCCTCAAAGCAATTTTGATGGTTGCAAATAATTCATGACAAGGGGTACACGCCACACTGTGAAACCTAAATGGCTTGGAAACTGCGGATAACCAGAAAGTCCAAGATAGTCCAGTGATAACAAAAGAATGGTGTGATATTTGGCATTGGCTACCCAGCCTTCTCACACAAAGTGATGAATCATACCCACTGATTCATTAACCACTGATTCAGTTACCCACGGGTGGCAGAGGGGGGGTTCTCTCATCCACGGTTTTCGTTATCCACGGGAAGGCCTGGAACTGATCGCTAGCGGATTCCACGGTCCTACTGTGGCTTCTTTTAATGCCTTCTCTGGTGGGGCTTAATGTGAAGATACTTTTCTCTACGTTCTGCTCAAATAACAAGCAACATCAAAACAACAGGATGGAGAGGTGACTGGGAGGAAGTACACCGTTGAGTCCCTTGTGTCATTTGGAGCAACATAGGCAGGGAGGTACCCGCACCACCGATTGCAAACTTTCATGTTGTGCAAGCTGTGGGAGTTATGGCAGCGGGCCTGGAGGTGGAAGAAGATTCTTTATAGGCCAGTGGAGAGTTTTCCACCAGGCCCAGCAACAGTGTCGACCCCAATCAGAAGTCTACGGGAACTCCATAAGTAGGACTTGACTAAATCAGTACCTTCCTGGTTACATTCTGTTTGATTGCAGTGTTGTTAGTGTGGCTCCAGAATAAATCCTTCCATACATCTCAGTATTGCTCACAACTGGTGAGTCTTAAAACTTCTACTTGGGAGAAATACAGTTCAACAGTTCAGTTAATTGGGGTGGGGTGGGGAGACAGACTTTTCTCAATACAGTATATACAAGCAACATTGAGGCATTTTAGAACTCCTGGCAAAAAGGAACACATTTGAACATTAGCCAGTTACTGGCTCATTTCCAAGTTCAGTTGATGGATACAAATAATTAGAAACGACAATTCCTCTTCTGTGCCCTGGTTAGTAGTTATAATTGATGACTAGAGATGGGCACGAAACAAACAATTTTTCGTGTCCGTTTTCATTTTTTCGTTTCGTTATGCAACAAAACGACAAACGAATTTTATCTCTAAAATGAAACGAAACGAACAGAAACACCAGAAATTTTGTCGTCCGTTTCGTTTTCGTTACGACAATACATTGAACTGCTTTAAAAGCTTAAAAATATCACAACATTTGAAATAAATGGTAACAAAATGGTAACGAAACAAACGAAAACAAAAATGATTTTTTTGCAAAAATTCACGAAAAACAGAAACGAACCGAAACAGACCCCCTAAACGACAAACGACAAACGAAACACCATTTTTTTTATTCGTGCCCATCTCTATTGATGACTATTATATAGAATACGGTAAACAAAGTTTATGATGGGTGTGTATTGCTAGTATTGTACTGAATTATGTCATAATGGAAAACTCAAAATAGCAGTGGAAAGACAGGTGCTAAATATTTTACTAATAGATAAAGTAAGAAGCCAGGATAGTCAACAGAAGCAAAAATAATAGACATAAACTGGCAGTGTTAAAAGGGAGATTGGCAGGCCACACCATGAGACAACGAGATGGCTGGTTGAACAAAGAAAAGAAAGACCACAGACTAGATGGATGGAAAATAGTATAGGGCTGGTAGATCTGGCATGGTGTACAACAGTGATGGCGAAGCTTTTAGAGACCGAGTGCCCAAACTGTGATTCAAAAGCCACTAATTTTTTTTGTAAAGTGCCAATAAGCAGTTTAACCTGTATACAGGTGGCTGTGAAGGGGGGATGTCGGTGCCCACAGGAAGGGCTCCGAGTGCCACCTTTGGCACCCATGCCATAGGTTCGCCATCACTGGTGTAGAATAATACTAACAGCAAATTGTGGAAGCAAAAACATCCAGCATTGAATGTCGGTAGGCTAACAAAGAAGAAAGAAAACTGATTGGCCTGATTAGGGACTGAAATTTTAGTAGAAAGGTTTTAATATTTTTGTGTTCATTCTTGTTAAGGCTGAAGATGTATTCTGTTTACACTAGTAATGAATAGGGATTTTTAAAAAATAAAATAAAATTGCCATCTTGTTCCTGGTGAGTGTATAGACTATAGGAAGGCTGCAGGAAATGGTTCACTTGTACTCCAACAGCTTTACCCACAAGTAGCATATCTTCTTGCTGGCTCCTTCCATACATGTTCTATCAAGGATTTATGTTGCTTTCTCTAAGATGGCAGTTTCCAAAAGCATACAAATGGGATTTGTAGCCCAACATAAACAGAAAGTGCCATGTTGGTAAGACATTCTTTAAAGTATGGTATCAAATATTTTGTGCAGTTAAGTTGCACTACGTACCTGCTAGTTCTCTGCTTTTCTTTCCTATACACCTATGCCCAAAACATTTATGTTGTTCACTGACTCTAGAAATGCCAAGGATTATTTAGGAGTAAATGGAAATACAATTTGATTAAAAGATAAAAAAAATTAAAACGGTCTGTCAAATGGACTCTTAATTTCCAAAATGCCCCTTTAAAAGCAGAACTCAAAATAATTACGCTACATTAATCATTACACAAAAGTAGATAATGCCATTGCAACTTGTGACATTACTTTTGAAATGTGACTCTAATGAATCCTTCTTGCCTAAAAGTTTTATTTATTTTATCTATTTATTTTATTTTATTTTATTTTATTTTATTTTTTTGAAAAGTTAACTTGTTACAGGTAATTCTCTTATTTTAATTCATTACTTCCAGACTCTCATCCTGCTCCAGGTAACAGTCAGGGATTAAATAATAAAGGTTTAGTGCACATTAGAGATGGGCACGACCAGGAATTTTTTTTTCGAGTTGTCGTTTTTCGGGACGGGTCCGTTTCGGCTCGTTTCCGTTTTTCGCGAAAATTTTCAAAAATTTGTCATTTCGTGGTGTTGTTTTTGCGTCTGTCGTTAGTACTGGTTTGGGGGGGTAGCGGGCTCCTGGAGGCACCTCTGTGGGGTGGGTGCCTCCTCTGGCCCTCTTTGAAGGGAAAGCGGGCTCCTGGAGGCACCTCGTGGGTGCCTCCTCTCCTCACCCGCTACAAAATGGCATGCATAGCCAATTGGATATGCATACCAAGTTGACTGGCAGAGAGGCACCTCTTTTGGGTGCCTCTCTGTAGACCACAGGCCCACTGCTGATCCGGCCGCTCTGTGGTTCACTAAGAAGGGAAGTGTACTTGCGTGTATAGTGCAATGCGAGTACACAGGTTTGGCTTAGGGTTAGGGTTAGCGCAGGGGCTAGGCTTAGGGTTACAGGTAAGGTTAGGGTGAGTATTGGGGTGCACCTCTGGGTGCCTCTCTGACCCACTTAGAAGGACAGTGTACTGGCGTATGGGTTAGGCTTAGGCTTAGGGTTAGGGTTTGGGCTACGGTTATGGGCTTTTTATGCCCGATTGGCACATCCCAGAAGTCTCTGTGGTCAACCTGGCCAAGTGGCCATGCAATTGGTGGAATGGCTCCAAAATTTGCATGGTCACTCCCATGGCCAGCCCATCATTGTGCAGGTGTAAAAATAAAAATAAAATAAAATAAAATAAATGGAGAGGAGGACAGAGGAGACATTTTGTTGCAAGAAAAACCCACTGCTACTGTAAAAAATCTGGCAGTTTTAAAATAGCAATTTTTGCATGTTTCTGTGATGCTTTGATGTGTTTTTGCACCACGACGATACGATTTCAAAAAAAAGATTGCGGTCGCCCGCCCCATTTTGGATCCCCCGCCCGCACCGCACAGCATCGACGAGGATGCCCCACCAGAGCAGCCCAGGACAGGAGGGGGGGAAGGCCGGGGACCCCCCCCGAAACCACCCCTCTAGGTGCCCTCACTCAGGCAGGCATATTTCCGCCTGCTTTTTTGGCCGGGAATCGGGTTTTTAAAACTTTTTTTCTGTGCCGCTTGAATGGCGCCGGCGAGGCGGCGACGTTGGCGGGACAACGAGGATGACCGCCGGCTGCCACTCCGTCAGAGCAGCCCAGGAAGGACAGGAGGAGAGGGGGGAGGCCGGGGACCCCCCCCCAGAAACCACCCCTCTGGTAGGTGCCCTTACTCAGGCAGGCATATTTCCGCCTGCTTATTTGGCCGGGAATCGGGTTTTAAAAACTTTTTTTCTGTGCCGCTTGAATCGAGCCGGCGAGCCGGCGAGCCGGCGACGTTGGCGGGACGACGAGGATGCCTGCCGGCCGCCACTCCACCAGAGCAGCCCAGGAAGGACAGGAGGAGAGGGGGGGAGGCCGGGGACCCCTCCCCCAGAAACCACCCCTCTGGTAGGTGCCCTCACTCAGGCAGGCATATTTTCGCCTGCTTTTTTGGCCGGGAATCGGGTTTTTTTTTTTACTTTTTAAAACTTTTTTTCTGTGCTGTTGGCATCGCGCAATCGCACGATGCCAGGAACGACAACACGACAAATCAGACCCAATTTTTCTTTTTTCGGTTCGGTTCGAGTTCTGGCAAAGGAATTGTTGTTCTTCGTTTCGTTGCGTAACGGAAACGAGGAACGGAAACGGAAACCAGATGGTTTAAATGGTTCATCTTTACAATATATTTCCTGTACATCAAAAGGGTGACTGTACGTCAAAGGGTTAAAGGTATCAGGCAGGAAAGCAAGGCTCCTTTTCCTGACCAATCTACACCTGATTGTGATTGAAAGCTTTCCCAAATACACAGAGCTGTGTCCATATCAAAAGAAGCATTCACACCTGGCGTATGCTAATGACAGGAACATATGTGCCAGGAGCATTCAAGCCTATGATCTAAAGTTGACATTCCTAAAGAACAAAGGTCTCTGTTTTTTTCTATAAAGAGGACTTTCTCTCAAACAAAGGGGGAGTCCTTGGTGGATCACTGAATGCTGCTTTCGGAAGTCATTTAGCAACTTAGATCAGTGCTGGGTTTGCGGCCAGCGGAACAAAGGAATCTTGGCTCTAACATCTTATATTCCTGTAAGTAAAAGATAGACTAGACTAGACTTTCTTGTTTTCTGCTGAGAGTTGCAATATCTTATCTTACCAGTATTTTACCCTAGAATATTTTGCATTTTAAGATCCTTTGCTGATACAAGATTGATTTTCCTTTTTGTAACGAAGAAGTGCCTTGCCAGCCGATGGCAATGAGAGTTATGTTGTTTTTCATGTTTTTGTAATAAAGTACCTTTTCTTTATATTTTACCCGGAGTATGTTGTGCCTGAAAAGGGGAGTGTCTTGCTAACTGAGCAGTGCCTACTGACCCAGCACTACTGAGTTCTCACGTGAGCACATTTTCTTTTGGGATTTTCTGTGGCACAGAACAGATCGCTAACTGTTCGGAGACTCCAGGTTTTGGAGAGCAAAAGAGGGCTTTCCAGGGTGGTAATTTCCCTTAGGACCGGAGCACAGTGGTGAGACTGCTCACTCTCATCTAACAAACTGTGTGGCTGGCCACTTTGTGGGCCTTTTGTGGGAATTCCTGAGGGTGCACGTGAAGCCTCGAACCTTGTTTATTTGGGTGGCAGCGAAATTTTTCCACGTGTACGCGCCCTGAAGGCGTGACGTTAACATTCCAGTAACGAATTACAAATAGCACTGACCCCGCCCATGAGCCAGTTGGTCGGCGATAGTGGGAGGAAAAGGGGGGAAAGCACTGACCTGACCCCTGGGCCACCTGGTCAATGGTAGGGGGGAAGCAAAACAAAAAACCCTGACTGGTGGGGCTTGTTGGTTGAAAAAAAGAAACAAAACGAAGAATGAAACACAAAGTATTGTTTGTGTTTGTTAAGACTATCATTATATTTTGTTTTATGTTTATATAATCCTAGATTAGTTTCGTATTTAATTTGTTACTGTTTATTATTTATGATTTGTTACTATGTACTGTTGATAATTTGTATTTTCTTATAATGTAAACCAAGAAACAAACAAACAAACAGTACTCTGACCCCACCAGGAACTTATACCATACAGTGGAACCTTGACTTGCATACTGCTTGACTTGCATCATATTTGACTTGCAGCAAGAAGGAGGCTGTTTGACTTGAGTCGCAGGCTTTGACTTACATCTCGGAGCCCTGGTGCAAGGCACCGGAATTGGGCTGCAGCCACAACCCAGCATCGCAGCTGCCGCCTCCAAACTGCTCCTGCCCTCTTCCCCTCCTCCGGCAGCGGCGGCTTCGGCAAGGCCAGCTCAGAGCACCTGGAGATAATCCTCAGTTTCACCGAAGCCGCCGCTGCTGCCGGAGGAGAAGAAGGGCTGGGAGCTCGGGGCTGACCTCGCTGGTTAGACAGTCGGCTCAGTCTTGTAAAAAATCTGGCTGCAGAAGTCATGGAAGCATTTTAGTTGGGGAGCTGTAAAATTGTGGGACTCTAATGTAAGCATAGAGTTGTTCAGAACTTGGAATGTCAGGTTAAAAATCAGTAAAACTTAAATGTTAGACATTGTTGCTATGAACATTAAAAAGTGGAGGCGTATAACTTGTGGACTATAATTCCACTGCCTCCTCCTCTCTTTGAAGAGACATTTCATTTACATCCCCAGAAGGAATCTCCTATCCCAGTCAAATTTGTGTTAAATTGCTGTTTTCGGGGGTCTTTTTCATCATCTGGAACGGATTAATCCGCTTTCCCATTACTTTCTATGGGAAACGTTCGTTTGACTTAAGTCATGTTTGACTTAAGTCTAGACCACTGGAACGGATTAATGTCGTAAGTCAAGGTTCCACTGTAATTTGGTTGTTATGGTATAAATTAAGTATTCCATCATATATTGTAGTAAATTATATGCTCATGCAACAAGGGTATGTAAGTATTTTATACTGTTATTTGGCCACCTGAAGATTTTTAAACAATATTCCACTATTTTAATCACCTTGTGCAGGAATACAGAATACACACATTTAAACCCTTTCCCTGTCTGTGCGTGTGTCTGTCTTTCTTTGATGAAGAATTTTTTTTGCTAAAACACAGAACGCTTTGCATTTATTCCCTGTACACTCTGATTAAATTTCCCAGTTAGCTTCATGTATATCATTTCAACGAGTAGATATATTCTTTATAAAAATAAAGAGAAGGAAAAGATTAAAGAGAAAAATTCATTTTCCAGAATTCTGTTTCTTACATAAACTTGCGTTAAATCAAAAGGAGGAAATAATAGCAGCAAAGTGCTGCTACTGTAAATGTATTTCTTTCTTGTGACATGCCAAATCACACGACTAGTGCACAACAAGAAATACAAGCCTCAGATTCTTAATTAGCAATTCACTGCAGCAAATTGGTAATGCTGGCATATATAGGTCATAGGATTCAGGCCAGTGATTGTTTAAATCTGAAGGTTACAATGCACAAATTAAACACTATTTGTTCACATATTGCCAGCCAAAGTGTTCCTTGTTCTTAGGGTTTGTTTGTTTGTTTGTTTGTTTTTTGCATATGCATCAGAAAAGGAAAATATGCTCAAAATGAATTGGGATGTTTCTGCCCATCCTGAAATTGAATGTGACATATTTATCATGGGATTACCTTTACTGACTTCTGTATCTATCTTCTGAGTGGAATCTTTTGCTGTTTAAACAAATCATTGTTTCACTTCCCAAGGGATGGGTTTTGATAACAGCAACACGTAGTTTTCTATGACATTCTAGTCAACTTTATACCACAAGTTCTCCTTTAGACCAAATATGGAACACAAGGGGGGGGGAGAAAAAAAGTGCAGAATAAACAAGCATTTTGCTGCAGACCAAATCAGAAGATGATTACTGATTTTTAGTACTAAAGAGGATATATCTGTGAAGATTCTCAGTCATCCAGGTGAGTTTATCTGGGATTACTGATCTTTACTACTAAAGATGATATATCTGTGAAGATTCTTAGTCATCCAGGTGCGTTTATCTGGGAGTTGGGTCATGGCAACTAGACTTCTTTTTCTTGAGAGATAGAAACGTTTCGCTGCTCATCCAAACAGCTTCATCAGTCTGACTGATGACTCAACTTCCAGATACTAAAGAGGATATAAATAAATAGGTGTTTAATTTTTGATGTATTCTCGAAGGCTTTTACAGTGGGTATCTGATAGCTGTTGTGAGTTTTTTGGCCATGTTCTGGAAGTTTTCCTTCCTGACGTTTTGCCAGACTCTGTGGCCGGCATCTTCAGAGGGCAAAGTAGCTCAGGAGAGCTAGGAGTTCTCTCTGCGCTCTGGGGTATAGAGTGAATGAGGGTAACTCAGGGATGTAGTATTAATTTTTGCTTGCAAATAAATATTCTACAAAATTATTAGAACTGAACAGATTTCTGAATTATTTGCAGAGTGATTTCTTCGGACTCTTCACCTCCTTCCCTATTTCAAGAATGATTCTTGGGTGATCTAGATTCATTTGCTAACCCAAAACAAGTAGAATCTTGGACAAGTTCAAAAAGTAACTAAACATGTTTTCCTTATGTAACTTTAATAACACATCCTTGTGTCTTTGTGAAATCCATTTGATGTCTTCATTGGCTTGCCAGCAAAAGTGAAGCCATGCCTCAAAGCCAGTAGTAAGTCACAACTAGTTAGTTAGTTAGTTAGTTAGTTAGTTAGTTAGTTAGTTAGTTAGTTAGTTAGTTAATAACAGTAGTAAGTCTTAACTATGATGAGCAGAACCACAAGTGTTGTGGGTTCTCATTTCTGG
This sequence comes from Phrynocephalus guinanensis, assembly GCA_037367245.1. Taxonomy (NCBI): domain Eukaryota; kingdom Metazoa; phylum Chordata; class Lepidosauria; order Squamata; family Agamidae; genus Phrynocephalus; species Phrynocephalus guinanensis. Next base: position 166,901,209 of record CM074733.1, read on the forward strand.
GAAAGCTATCCTTGTTCGAATATTTGCTGCTCCTGCAGGTGGGAACGTTACAGGAACTTTATGAAAAAAGAAGATAGCAAAGATGGGGCTAAAGGAAATGGTAACAGCATGCACAGAATCTAATACATATCCCAATATATCCCAATATTATGTTTTCTGTGCTTAACACAGCTGTGAAAGGAGTGTTTCTGGTTGTTTCTCCTTCTTAATAATTTCATGGCATGATATGTGATTGGTTTGCCTACTGAGAAAATCTGCATATAAATACAGTGGTACCTTGTATAACGTAACGAATTCATTCCAAATGAAATTCCGTTATACAAATTTTCCTTTGTACAAATAGCGAATTCCCATAGGAATGGATTGGAAATGGATTTAATCCGTTCCAATGCATAGCCAAGGCTAATGAGGTTGCCAGAGAGGATGAGCTGCTGCAGGAGCTGGTGCGGATCGTCCTCTTCGTCGTTGTCACCAGCTGCAGACAGCAAGGGGTGAGGATGATGGTGGCCGGTGGTGGTAGTGCTGCCACTAATTTCGCTCCGCCCGGGCGGCGCTCTGCAAGCAGCCCAGGACGCACAGCTGCTTGGCCATCCATGGGCTGCCTCCAGGAGTGTTCGTCATGGGTGGTGGCGGCGGCAGTGGTGGGGGAAGCAGGCGGTGGCAGCAGCACCACCAACGGATGGGGAGACGAGTACGGAGGGGAAGGGAGGTGAGCCCCCTTGACGATACGTAGGGAGCCACTCGGTCCCGACTCTGAAGCTACCAACGAGGCATCCTCCTTCCCTTCCTCCTCCCCCCTCCCTCCCTCTCTCCATCGCCTGCGAAGAGGCGATGAAGGTTCCTGGCAGTGCATCAGACGCGCGATGGGACGCGGAGCAATCCCTGGGCTCCTGTTCCCGCCCCCACTTGCCCAACCCTCCTGCATAATCAGGCTTGGCGGAGCGCCAATGCACCCACTCTACAGCTGATCAGTGCACTTCACCTGATTCCCTGCTGGCCATAGGACATGGCTGGGGTTGAAGGTAAGGGGAGAGGTGGGGGGACAAACTGAAAAGGCTAGTAGGGAACAGGAAGGCTGGGTATTTGGCAACCGCAGAGGAGGAGGAAGTGCCTTACAGCCTGGCAGAGCCCGCCTGCAAGATTGGCGGATGAGGTGGCGCTAATTCCCTATCTCCGGATTTTTTATGTTGTACGGATTTTATGTTATACAAACCCTACGTTATACAAGGTACCACTGTATATGGCTTAGCTCTGTTTGGAGAACTAGAACAATGGAAACTGGGGCGGGGGGCGGGGGTGGAGCCTGACTTTCTGTAATGGCAGTCAAGAGAGTCTGGAGAGAGGAGGGTGGAGTGAGCACCACAGAGAGACCTACAAAAGACCTAAGCTCCAGGGTGAAGAGACAAATAGGTCTCCCACCAAGCATGAAGGAAGGGAGAGCAAGTTCAGGGACCAAGAGCAGAGAGAAGACAGAAGGGAGAAGAAAAATCACCAGCATGTCTAAGACTGGTAGGCCGAGTGAATACTGGGGGTGGAAGAAGAGAAAGAAAAATGAATAGGATGAGCAAATACTGGGCTTGAAGATGGAGATAAAAAACCCTAGTCTAGTTAACCAGCTAATACTAATCAATCTCTTTTACACATTTTCCTTCTTCTTTTTCTTAGCCTTTGTCCCACTTGGTTTTTGTATCTGATTTTTGCCTTCCACTTGACACAGTTGTGGGCTAGATCTGGGTGAACCTGGGACAACTTCATGTCACTGTCTAGGGTTGTTCATCCAACGTTGTTTTGGTTGTCGCCTCTCTCCCCGCCCCGCCCCCTGGTTGGTTCCACATTGCATATTGTAAATATCTAATCAGTATCTGGGAAATTAGTTCACTACTAAAAGTGAAAATAAAAGATCTAATGCATGCACTCCTGTGCTTACCTGCCCCAAAGACCCAGGTCAGCAGTGCAAGGAAACCATGGTGTCTCATATACCAGGCCTGCCCAACATGTAGACCGCAGGCTACTGGTAGCCCACAAAGGGTTCAATAGTAGCCCACCGCCCACCAATTAAAAAGGTGAGGGGATAAGTTTTCCACCCCTCTCTCTCCCACTCCAAGGAACATCACTGCCCCAGCAAAGTTCTGGGTCCTGCCAGCCCACTGTCTCATCCAAGCGGGGCAGTTCAAGGGCCAAGGCGTGGTCCCCTGCTCCCCCCTACTGGCCAGATGATCAAGCGGGTGCAAGGTAAGCATGTGCATGGTCAGCCTTCCCATAGGAATGCATTGAAAATCAATGAATTAAGGGGACAGATTTCAATGCATTCCTATGGGAAACCGCTGCTCTACTTGCAATTTTTTTTTACTTGGGATGGATAAAATTCGTACCTTCTTGTATGTGCCTGAGAAATGGCATGCTGTTCCAGCAACTGACTGCTGCATGAGTGATTCGCTCAAAGAAGAGCCTATCAATTCTTTAAAATTTATTTATTTATTTATTTACAATATTTTTTTTAGCCAGCCCACTACCAAGAGGTCTCTGGGCGGCATACAACAAGCATTAAAAACGATAAAACTATAACATTATTAAAACTATAAAATACAATACAGTTAAAACAACATATAGTACAATTATAAATGATAAAACCCTGCTGCTCATGTGTCCAATCAAATAATATAATTAAAATGCTGGCCAAACAGGAGAGTCTTTGCCTCTTGCTGAAAAGCCAAAAGTGTTGGTGCCAGGCGGATCTCCGTAGGGAGGGCATTCCAGAGTTGGGGGGGCAACCGCCGAGAAGGCCCTGCTTCGACATGCCACCCCCCTTATCTCTTTGAGGGAGGGCACCTTCAGCAGGGCCTCCTGGCCTGATCTTAGAGTACGGGCAGGCTCATATGGAAGAAGACGGTCCTTTAGGTAGCCAGGTCCTAAGCCCTTTAGGGCTTTATATTTAAGCATTAACACTTTGAATTGGGCCCGGGCAGCAACTGGCAGCCAGTGTAAATTTTTTAAAACTGGCATAATAGGAGTCCGCGCGGCAACACCACTCACTAACCGTGTGGCCCAGTTCTGTACCAGTTGCAGTCGCTGGACCGTCTTCAAAGGCAGCCCCACATAAAGCGTATTACAATAGTCCAGTCTGGTTGTTACCAGTGCATGTGCGACTGTTGCCCGGTAAAATATATAAAACAAACTAAAATAACTAATATGTTAAGATCAGGATAACTGACAAATATGACACTGTGCTGGCAAGGCAGGCACCAGTGCTGTCTTGGAAGAAGGTTGTCAGATAGGACTGGGAAAGATTTCTCAGCCTGCAGCACTCTGAAATTCTCTAGATAATATCTGTGGAATGAGTGCCTCTGGATATTGACTGAATAAACAAGGTGTTCGTTGGTTATCTCTTATGTGCGGCATTGTTTTCTTGTGTTGTTTTCCTATTCAACACGTGCAAACAGGTCTTTCATTGCACAAGGGAGAAGTGTTTAGACTTGAAAATAGCATAATGCAGTTTCCCTTTTCAGTGACAGAAGAGTGTGAAATGGGATGCCACCTTGTTAGATCTTCTATTCTGTAGCAGACATTATCTCTGATTTTATTGGAAACAGTTATGTGTGTGTTTAAATATTTAAGGATGTAAGTGGTTGGACTAACCCTTGCTAGTCATAGCTGAAGAAGGGAATACCATTCTCTGCATGCCAGGGTGCAAGCTGAGGTTGATATTTGTTTTAGCATTGCTGCCAAATGCTCAACTCGGAACGTCTCTAATTGCTGTTGGAAGTTTCAACAGAAAAGAAAAGGACATGTCATGTTGATGAGAACAATTTATTTCTTCATGGAGTCCCATTGCTAACGCTAGCCTTGGCAGGTGATCACTAGTCTTCCTTGCTTTGCACCAAGAAATGAATGTGTCTCTTTTAAAAGCACCATCCAGAAGGGCATTAGCAAAACAATTGGTCAGAACCCAAGAATAAAGCATCCCACCACAGACGTGGGCATGAAGATAAGAAAAGAGAGAGAGAGAGAGAGAGAGAGAGAGAGAAATGTGCATCCACATTTGCACAAGTGGCTATACCTCAACAGAGAACAAGAGAGGAATTCAGGTGTGTCTCCTCTTTATCTCGCAGGTTCAGTTTGGGTATTGAGGAGGCAGGTGGCAAGGCAGATTGATGCTTGGTTGTTTGTATGAGGGTGGAAAGACTTGCATGGCAAAGAACGGTCGGCTAGGATTTTGTACAGGTATAATAAAATATTCCGTCTGCATCTATGATGATGTCGTGGAGTATACGGTCCGGTCCTGTGGAGTGGGGGCCCTGATGGGCGAATGTGACATCAAGTCAGCTTTTAGGCTCCTCCTGGTAACACCCATTGGATTTTGAGTTGTTAGGCTTTGCTTTTGAAGGCAAGTTTTATACGGATAGAGCCCTGCCTTTTGGCTGCTCCATCTTTTGTGCAGCCTTTGAGAGCTTTAGTACCTTTTTAAAGTAGTGTGTCCAGCAGAGGTCTAGTTTGCACTAGGTCAGTGATGGCGAACCTATGGCACGGGTGACAAAGGTGGCACTCGGAGCCCTTTCTGTGGGCACCCGACATCGCCCCTTCATAGCCACCTGTATACAGGTTAAATTACTGTATTGGCACTTTGCAAAAACATTAGTGGGTTTTGAATTGCAGTTTGGGCACTCGATCTCTAAAAGGTTTGCCATCACTGCACCAGGTGGTCCATTACCTGGATGATTTTTTTGTTTGTTTGTTTGGAAATCTGGCTCACCTCACAGCTTTCAAGGATGAAGCAGCTGAGTAAGGTGTCCCTTTGGCAGAAGGGAAGATGAAAGGTCCGGCCACCATTCTAACCTTTTTGGGTGTCTAATTGGTTACTTGTGAGCAGACTAGCAGATTACCAGCTGGCAAATTAGAGAGCCTCAGCCAGTGCTTAGAGGCATTAATTGGCCAGTGTTAAGGTTTCACTACATGAATTGCAAGAAATAATTGGCTGTCTTAATTTTGCATGTAGGGTGGTGGCGCCGGGCAGGGCCTTCCTAAGAAGGCTCTGGGATGCAATGGTGGGCCTTAAAAAGCCTCATCACAAGACAAAGATGTCCGTGGGTATGAGGGAAGATTTGCAGGTTTGGCATACATTTTGAAAGATTTTAATGATGTTTCATTTTGGAGAGCTGAGCTGAATTTGGGCTGTGAATTACAGGTACACACGGATGTGCCAGGGATGTTGGGCGGTGGGATTTTCTTCAAGGGTTGTTGGTGTGCTGGACAGCGGCCAGAGGAGTGGAAGGTGAAAGGGATCATGAGGGATTTGACTTTTTAAGAATTACTTCTAGAGATGGGCATGAAACGAGCAATTTTTCGTTTTCGTTTTTTCGTTTCGTTACGTAACGAAACGAAAAACGAATTTTGTCTCCAAAATGAAACGAAACGAAATGAAACAATAGAAATTTTGTCGTGCGTTTCGTTTTCGTTGCGGCAAATACATTGAACTGTAATGAATGCTAACGAAACAGCAATTTTTCGTTTTCGTTCTCATTTTTTCGTTTCATTACGTAACGAAACGAAAACAAGATTTTTTGCAAAAAATTCACGAAAAACGAAAACGAACCGAAACAGACCCCCTAAACGACAAACGACAAACAAAACACCATTTTTGAGTCGTGCCCATCTCTAGTTACTTCCCATCATTGGTGCCTTGTGGATTTGGTCAGTAGCGTGGTCAAACTCTTCAGTTTTGTTTTGGTGTGATCAATCAGGGTGGTTTGGATAGTTAATATCTTGTCTTGTAAATCCCCTCTGGTCATGAAGCTGGTCCTGGCTTTCACGTTACGCTGTTTGTATTTCAATATTGTTATTCATGCTAGACATGTGCCGGGGGTTCATCATGCATTGGCTGATGCCCTTTCCCATTAACAGATTGCAATGTTCTGGGAACTGGCCCCAGACACCCAGGTACTTCCCAGAGTTCTCCCAGAGGTGGTATGGCACCCACCTAAATTTAATTAGATCCTATAATTCATGCCAATTGCACTATTCTGAGGGGGGGGGGCGCTTGGATTTTCATCCTTTACTGTTTATTTAATACAGATAATCAATAAATTGTGGCCCAATTTGAACTCTGCAGTTCTTGTCTCATCTCTTTAATTCTCCCAAAACACTACTGCTATGGTTTCTGTTGACTGAATCCTCCATATTTTGTTCTATGTATTTTGTTCTATTTTTATCCTAATATCTTCCCATTCTGTATCCCATGCCCCTCACATACCTGGATCTATTTCAGTTAGGTGTGAGTATATTTTAGATGCTAATCCTTTTGTGTTGTTCATATGTTCCATTGAAAGATATTAACATTTCATCATATTCCTATGCATACTCTGACTTACTTTAGGATTCATGACTCAATAATATAACTGATAAAAATTCAATTTATTTGTGCCCTCTTGATTTTTTTCTTTTACAGTCACAGAGCTCCTTTTTCAAAGAAAACAAAAAAACCTTCTTTCTGCAGAACTCCTTTCCCCCATTTAGCATAATGTTCAGCCTTGTCTCCATAAGAAAGGGTTTAGCATAAATGAGAACAGTGGGAACATTTCTAGAATTAATTTATTTTTTTATTTATTCCAGATATTTAAAGTAACATGGAAGGGATTAGCTACCTATCTTATTATTTTATTTCCAAGTACATTTTTTCCAATTTGTTGTAAATGTTTCTGTCTTGCTTCCAGACCAGCAAAACAGGTTCCATAATTGATTTGTCTAAGATTTTTTTCAAGTCTTGATCTTTTGATTTATAAAATCAATATATATTCTTTGCCACAGCATCAAATATTTTGGATTAGTTAATAGTGTTTATGTTGATGGCAGCTTGCAGGATAATTGCAAAATGTTGGAAAATAGCAGAATTATTAACATTGAATTCTGGTGCTCTGAACTGTGGTGGCAAGTAATTTGGCTGAGAAAAGTGGAGCATCGACTTGGAAAAATCAAAGGTAAACCCAAATTAGTTTAAAGTGAATTAGTTTAAAAATGAGTTTAAAGTGAATTAGTTTAAAATGTGGCATGCTTTTATTTTATATGCAGATCCAAAAGGTGTTCAAGACTCATCTAAGCCCTTCCTTAGACAATGGAGAAGAAATTAAGTGTAAATCATAATATAAAGAATTTATAACCGATTTTGGTAATTAAGACTTCCGGCTTCCGTTCTGCTCATCCTCAAAAGCTACCCCAGGACCCAAAGAGCCTCAGAGAGAGCATATGAACCTTTTTAGAGAGGTCGGCAGGAAATATCTAATTACTGAAATACAACCATGACTGGTGATATCATCAGACTCACATGGTACAACGGTAGTTACTGTATTTCATTTTCATGGAGGAATTTTATAAAGTAATACCTTGGTTTAAAAGTAACTTGGTTTAAGAGTGTTTTGCAAGACAAGCAAACATTTCTTCTAAATTTTGCCTCGATCAACAAGCAATGTCTTGATATACAAGCACTGGAGCAGTTCACATGATCACAAGTGAGCCAATGGTAGCTCGCTCTCCTCCCTGATGGGTTGTGTGATTGTCTGGAGTGTTCTCTCTCAGGCAGCCTCCAAAGCAGAGGGAGGAGAGAAGAATAGAGGTCTCCCTTGCACCAGCCAGAAACATGCAGGTTAGGGTTTTTATTTTTAATTTTTATTTAATTTGTTTTCAACATTATTTCTTATTTTTTCAAACCATATCTAGTCATGGTACAGCTAGTCAAGTGTGTAAGGTAAAGGTAAAAGTAAAGGTTCCCCCCCACACACATGTGTGCTAGTCATCTCCAACTCTAGGGGCGGTGCTCATCTCCGTATTCAAGCCAAAGAGCCAGTGTTGTGCAAGTCCATGGCCACATGGCTGGCATGGCTGCAAGGAAACACTGTTTTACCTTCCCGCTTTTTATGGCGGTACCTATTTATCTACTTGCATTGACATGCTGAACTGCTAGCTTGGCAGGAGCTGGGGTTATCAGCGGGAGCTCGCTCAGCTGCGTGGCACCCAGGATTCGAACCGCCGAGCTACCGACTTTGCAGCTGACAGTTTTTGGAAGCCTTAGTCCATAGGGCCACAAATTGCACTTAATTATTGTCACGTTAAAAGCACAGAATAAAATCCAGTTGTTAGTTCCAAGCAGAGCAGATTCCGCAGCCAGGTACCTAAGCCATGGTGTGGACATGGACTTCTAGGCAGCCTCTTTTCTAAGTTTTGGCACTTTGTGTATACAGTATGTGGTCTATGGGGTTCCAGAACGAATCATGTGAGTTTCCATTGTTTCTTTTAGGGATACTTGCTTTGATATAAGAGTGCTTTGTTTTTTTACAAGCATTTTTCCGGGATGAATTATGCTCGTAAACCAAGATACACTATTGCGGTATTTCTAATTCTCATTTACTCAGAAAACAGCTAAATCGTGTAAAGAATATATAAGTTGTTCCCAACTTACTGCAGCTTTGAGGGTGGAGGGGTGTTAAGTTGTATTCTTGTGTTAAAAGCTTCTGTTGCCACGAAGGATCTATTATTTAGTGAGCTTCCGCTCCATTAATTCTTTCTCCTGGGAACAGAAATTGATTTTCTCCCTTTGGGGGGGGGGCGTGAAATTGTATAGTGTCCATTTGGCCTTTAGCCATCACCAGATGCAAATGGAAAAGTAACACCTCAGAAGTCAAGGCTAGTGGCTTTTTCAGAAGACATGACAGGCACTTTGGGTTGAACATACCTCCCCACCTTACCCATGTTAAACTTGCATTCTGGTACATGCTGACCTGGGAGCAAATCCCACTAAATGCAGTACAGCTTACCTGTGAGTAAACCTGCACAGAATGTATTAATAAAAGACCCTAAAACAAAACCGCTACAGTGAACCCTCCTATAACAAATGGTTTGTATAACACAAAATCTGTACAACATAAAATATTCTGGAGAGAGGGGAAATTTGCTTAACAGAATTGTCTATGGGCGAATCCGTACAACATAAAAATGGTCGCAATTAGGCATTACTCTGTTTTCAATGCATTCCTATGGGAAATTTGTATAAGGGAAAATTTGCTTAACATAGTTTCATTTGGAAAGAATTAATTCCTTTACATAAGGTACCACTGTACTTCAGAGTTACCTGGAAGCAAGTCAGTTGCTGTTGTTATGGTTTTTCCAGTCTAAATAGGTTGGCTTGCATAGAGGGAGAAATGTATTGTGCACTTTGGAGGCTTTTTTTGTCACAGTTATTCATTCAGACCCTTGGACAGAACTATATTTTACAAGTGACTAATAAACCCCAGGTTTTACTTCTTTGCTGAAAACTTTTAACACAGGCATTTCCAGACTTCGGCCCTCCAGATGTTTTGGACTGCAACTCCCACAGTCCTTTGCCATTGGCAATCTGAGCTTAGAATTCTGGGAGTTATGGCCCAAAACATCAGGAGGGCCGAATTTTGGACATCCCTGCTTTAACAAGAGCTGTTTACAGAAAAGAAGGGCTAAGCTAGCAGAAGGATGCTTCTCCTGAACATCCCTCATCCTACACAGGTCCCTCCCATCTCTGCTCAGGTGGCTGTTCCAGGTTTGTGACAGAACACTGAGTAACATGAAGTCAAGGGGGCCTGCTCAGCAGAATAAGCAAGAAGTCCAGGGGGGGGATAGGGCTGGCTGATTACATTTTGAGTCTCACCTGTAACATTCAAACATCAGGTCAAAAGTTTAACATCCCACAGATAAAGCAATCTGTTGATCTCATTACCACAAGCAAGATAAGGCCTGCCAGTGCAATAGGTATGTTCAGATGATGCAAGAAAACAAAATTTTCAAGAACCCGGCCTTGAGGCACTGGAGGCCTGGACTCCTCCATCTCTGCTGTCTTTCAGGAAACAGACAAAGACTTTTCTCTTCATTCCCTGAATGAGGGACTACATATTACAGTGGACCCTCGTATAACAAACGGTTTGTGTAACATAAAATCTGTACAACATACAAAATTCCAGAGATAGGGGAAATTTGCTTAAACAGAATTGCCTACGGGGGGGATCCGTACAACATAAAATGGTCGTGATTAGGGATTACTCCGTTTTCAATGCATTCCTATGGGAAATTTGTATAAAGGAAATTTGCTTAACAGAATTTCATGTGGAATGAATTAATTCCTTTATACAAGGCACCACTGTATTTGCCTTTATATGAACTACCGTACATGACTATACAGAGTTTGTGTTTATAACCACTTATAACTTTGTATTTATATATCTCTTTATATGATTGCTTTGACATTATGTTCTTAATGTTAGTTTCCATCCCTCATAACTTTCAGATAGTCTACCGTGCATTACCACAGTAATGCATATTACCAAAAATGTTGCCTAATTGAATTGACTGACTTCATAAATACGCCTGTGTTTTCATTGTTACCTCCATCCCTCACAATAGACTTTTTGCTCTTTTCTTTAACTGCTCACATTCTCTTTTAGCTTTAATGTTGGCTTTTAATGCTGTAACATGCCCTTCAATTCCCTGCTTTACATGTACTGGCATTATATTACAGGCAATACCTTTATTAGGCCACTAATAACAATAGAAAACAAAGAACATTGCGATCTTTTGAGTGTAAATCACTCTTCTTCAAAGCAGATCCCAGAAGCTAAGCAGCTTTTACAACTGCCCTCCAACTTCCTGCCTTTAACTAGACTCCTGTCCTGGCTGCAACATCATCTAGCCATGGACTTTAAGAACATCATCTAACCAAGGACTTTAAAAGTAAGCTCCTGGTAAAGCACATCTTTTACCATGTCTGAATGTCTGGGACATGCTTTGAAGAAGAGTGATTTACACTCGAAAGCTTGCAATGTTCTTTGTTTTTTATTTATATTAGTGGCCTATAAAGGTATCGCCAGTAACCAATGTTTGCAATTGTGTTTTTGATGGCCACCTGGCTCAACCCCCTTTTTCTTTTGATGGCATGTATCTTGTCCCTCATTACTGTAAGCCACCTTGGGTCCTTTTCCAAGGAGAAAGGTGGAGTAAAAATAATCTAAAATAAATAAATAAAATAAATAGATGAACCAATGCAATGGTTTGATCACCCGAATTTCTAACAGGAATGGGATGAACAAACCCATAGGCCAAAAGTGTGCAATTTGTGTAACATGATGTTGAACCTGGCTGGAGCTAGTACTCTAACGTATCATAGACCTCAGGGATCACACTAGATGAAAAGTGGTTTCAGTGTGTCCTGGAGGGGTGGGTGGTATGCAACCTCAAGACTATTATTGTAACTCCCTAGATGAGCCCTCTTGATTAGAAAAATCTGCCCCCTAAAAAGTCTGTTTCCACATCTGAAAACCTCCAGGTATGCTGACTTTGTAATAAAATGTGGTTCTTGCCTACTTCCCTGCACCAAAAATTATCAAAATTAAATCAGAAGTAAAATTCCAGCAGCATTCCATTTTGCTTTTTCTTAATTATGCCTCTTTTCTGGTATGGTTCCTGATGGATCCTAAGGTGTTCACAAGTTGCCCAGCTCTGCACTGAAATGTAGGCAGGCTGTGACCAGAGCAAGGACACTCCACTTGCCTTTTTAGGATAAGCCCCTTGCTGTCACCCGCTCGTGTGATAAAGTACTTCATGGATTTCACTACAAATCACAACACACTCATATTTGCTGTAACATCGGACCAGGCTGTTCATGGCTCTTAATATCCAGAGTGATCTAGCCATGAGTCAATAAGTTATGTAGGAGACCTTAACACTGGTGTAAAACCAACACTCCATCACTATGGGCTTCAAACATCAAGTCATTCTAGTGGTGCTCAGTCAGTGTCAGAACCCACCAAACAAGTAAAACCAAACATTGAGCTGTTATCTGAAAATTCTATATACAATACTGACTTTTTCTTAGATTAAGATAGACCCAAATAAAGCTATATTTTATAAATCGAATAAAGAAAGCCCTTAGAATTAAAAGATGATCTCGTCTCCATTGAGTTATAACATTAAAATTAGTGACTTGAGTCACCATATAATTATTACTTCTTGCTACAGTGTACTGATGGAAAGTTCCCCATTATTACAATGTGCTTGGTTATTTAATGAAACATGTGAAGGTGCAATTGTGAATCTATTTACATGTCCAATATTAGAGAGAGAGAAATTCTCAAAAACTTATAAAAACACTAGGTGCAGTTCTGAAAGCTTCATTATCATGCAGATTAGTAGAGAGGGGGCAAAGTGATAAGGTAATGTGGCTGGCCTGGAGAGAAGACATCAATTCATTCTAAACCCTAAAGTGGATATTAATGGAGTTCAGGAAGCCGCAGTTGACAGGCCAAAAAAGATTAGCAAATAAATACCTTCTCATTTAAACGTGGATGCAAAATCAAACAGCACTTTTGTTAACCTTTACTTGGAATGTTTTTAATCAAATTGGCCGGTTCTTCATATGCACCATATTTATAGCTCTCTTTTTGAAAGCTAAATTGGGTTAGCCTGCTTGCCACTTCCTTCGGTGCCGTGTGAAATGAGTCTTCCTAATCTTTCCACCTACTCTCCCCTACTCCTGTGTCCCATTTATCCTTGGCGTGGTCCAGAAGACAGCCTTTGGGGAGCAAACACATTTAATTCCTAATATGCCGGTAATTGAAACTGGCATCTCAGACGTACTGTGCTGAACAGATAAGGGAATAATCTCTTTGGAGGGGGGAGCCAAAGTATGAGAGCGTTTTTGGATTCCATGTTCAGGACAGGATGAACCCTCTCCATCTCATATGAAGAATGGAACCCATCAGTCCCTTTGTTTACCCTGGCAGGAGGGCTATTGGCTGAAAGGCAGGGGCACACACATTGGGCATGTATAAGGGATCACACTCCGTTCCTCTCTCCGTCTTATGAAAGAATCTCCGGTAACAAAATGGGAAGCGAACTTTGAATAAATGTTGTTAGCCACCGTAAATAATCCTGGAATAGAAACCGTCTTCATCCCCACTGAGAGAATGGAATTGGCTGACTCTTCTTCAGTATAAAGTAGCTGTTACTTGACCCTGGTTCTGTAGCATCCAAGTCCATGACTCATTGGGTGTGTGTGTGTTGTGTCATTACAGTCATGACCGACTCTACGTGACTCCATGTCCATGGAGTTTTCTTGGCAGGAGTACTGGAGTGGCTTGCCAGTTCCTACTCCAGGCGCCTACAGCACCTGGTATTCCGTGGTGGTCACCCATCCAAGTACTAACCAGGGCCGACCCTGCTTAGCTTCCGAAATCAAGCAAGATCGGATGTGCTCAGGGCATCTAGGCAGCTATGACCCATTGGGTAGCTGTGAACAGATGGCCCTTCAAAAACAGCCTAGTATGGCAGACTATATGATTATATTCTGGCAGTAAAGTCTGCACTTTGAGTCAATTTCTTTCAAAATTCATCCCTGTACCAGGATTCCCTCGAGTTTTATAGTTCTTCTTTCAAAAAGTATCTGGTCTAATAACATAAAAGTAAATATACCACTTTTTCAATTTAAAATTGTCATCTAGACTTGTTCGTGTTTGTTCCTTACAGACCCTTACTGCGTGAGAATACTGAATTAATATTGACTTTTCATTTACTGAAGATGTGAGCTGCTCTGCGCTTCTTTTCCGTTCCCCCTCCCCATTCTGCAACAAGAAAGTACTTTTTCCAAGGGATTGTGCTGTTTCAGTAGTCTTTCTCTTTTCAGTTCTGTTATTGCCACCATTCCCAGTAGCCCAGATGATGGTTATTATTTCTATTCTCAGAGAGCTTTTCTCTCCACTTCCAGATAGAATCTTAGCAGCAGATTTTTCTTTTCTTCCTGCATTTTCTAGCTCACACCCATAGAACAGCAAGGACCACCGGTTAACACCAATTTAAGCAACTTTAAATTACAATGGTTAGCCAGCTGTTTCACTCCATTCATTATCTGTTGCTCTTACCCTAGTAAGGTTTTCAAATTACTGTGTGTCAATGAGTGCTAGATCAATCAAGCCCGAACTATCTCTGAAGGCAACAACGATGAAACCCATGCTGTCTTACTGTGGGCATATCATGAGAAGGCTGGGATTCTCTGAAAAAATAATTCAGTAATTGTCAGAGTATGTACTATTTAATCAGCCAGCAGAAGCAATACTTAATAAATTGTTAGAGCCAAAGACAGAGTTTTCTTAAAACCAAGCAGCTATATTACAAATGTACAAAATATGGGGAAAATCTCATTAGTACATTGATACAGAATTCAACAGCATAATAGCATACAGTACATAGATAAAATATATGACAGAGAAACAAAGTGGGTGCCTTTACTCACGGAAGCCCCAATGAACAGTGGTTTACAGAGCATTTTCATACACATGTCTCTCCAGTCATAAATTACGTTACATCATAGCTATTGCGACCTCTTGCATCAGCCAAAATTCATTATGTTAATTCTTTACACCTGTATTCCTTTTGAAAAAAACTATACACTGAGTCACCGTGACTTTGCACTTTTTACAGACTCCATCTTTAAATCAATCAAATACATATCAAATATATATAGAACATCCTGTCTAATACAGATATTTCACTAACTAATACCTGTCAGTAATGCTGAGAAATGTGAAAGGCAGGAGGCCAAAGAGGAAAGCTATGAGAGGGACTGACTCCCTAAAGGAAACCACAGGCTTGAGTTGATAAGAGCAAAACAGAGCTGTTCAGGCCAGGATGTTTTGGAGATCCCTCATTCATAGAGTCCTCATAAGTCAGAGGTGACCTGACACGTGTAACAAGAAGAAGAACCTTTAGGATTAGTTTCTACCAGAGCCATCTCCCAGCAACCATAGTATAGACCAGGCATGTCCAAACTTCGGCCCTCCAGATGTTTTGGACCACAACTCCCACATTCCTTTGCCAATGGCAATACAGGCTTGGAATTCTGGTAGTTGTGGTCCTAAACATCAGGAAGGCCAAAGTTTGGCCATGCCTGTTATAGACCATGTGCTCATCTTCTGGGATCTTCTGTCGCTGAGTAATTCTACACGGAAGAAAGCCGCAGTTGGCATTTGTGTGTAGCGTATGCACATGTAAACCTCCGTTTTAAAAACCAGTACATTCAACTCTTCAAAACCAACCTCCCATTTATGAATGTGAGATGTCGTGCCTCTGCATTCATATTTCAAAATGTCAGGGTATAGCTCGCGGTTGCTACACAATTTCTCTCCCAAACACAAAGTAATTGTCATGGCAGTTTTTCAATGAGTGTTAACTATAGTGAGTAGAAGAGGGTATCCTGTAGTGTAGACCATCTATGGTAGGTGTCCGTTGGTAGTGTCAGCATTCCAGGAAAAATGTATCTAGTGTTTGGAGCACCCAGGGGACAAACTCGGCATCGCAAAGGCAGCCAAGGCTGGCCCGAAGGGCGCCCTGCTTGTCCCAAATGTCTGTCCAGGTCTTCTGTTGCCCTCGTGCCTCTCCAGTGAAATAGCCCTCCTCTCCTTCTCCCCCCACCCCTGCTTGCCTTCTTTCTTGCTTCCCTACTCTCCTTTTCCATGTTGGGATCCAGATTCTGCAGTCCAGCCCCTTGGACACCCTCCTCCCCCATGTGCCCAGTCCAACTCGTGGCTTACCAAGCTGTTCCTGGAAGAAGTGTGGGGCAGATGTCAATAGAAACATCACTAGCCAATGAAAGAAGGCAGCAGACAGAGATGGGGGGGGAATCCCCTTTGTTGGGGCGAGCCAACATGGAGAATAAGGAAAGAATTTCAGGGAAACCCCCTTTCCTGCCTGCGGGGGACCACGGCGGCGGGCAGGCCAGTCGCCCCAGATTGCTGCGTCCGGGGCAGATGTACCCTTCTGCCCCCCAGATACATCCTTGCATTCAGACTCCCCCAGATTGCTGCATCCGGGACAGATGTACCCTTCTGCCCCCCCCCCCCCCCAGATACACCCCTGCAGTCAGACTATGTCAAACCTGACATCCTTTCCCCCGCTAGTGGTGCAGGAACAAGATTGCACAGCTATATTGGACAATTTCCTGGTGCTTTGCATTATTGGATACTGAAATACTCTGTCCCACATAATAAACCAGGGGGGTTTTCTGAAGAATCTGCCTTGTATGTGACATCCATAGCTGTTTTCCATCCCTGTATTTAGCAATATTTTGGCTCCTTGCTTTATATTTAGGCCTTTTCCTTTATGAGGCAGTTGTGCTGGTCCTACTTTCTAATTATGAATCTCCCCCTCTGGATTTTAATGGGTTTTGCTTTGTATTAATTAATGTGGACCTGTATTGAGCTTTAGTTGTTGTACTGCGCCGTACATGCTATCTGGACACACCGTTGACACATCAGTGTTATTATTTACAAGCAGTTCATGAACATTCTCCTCACCTTTCCCGCTGCTTAAATTATGGATCAGTTGCATCACTCCTTTTTTACCTTGTTGTTAGAATCAAACCTAATCGTCATGCTAGACATGCAGAATTGGAAGGGGCCCTGTAGATCATCAAATCCAGCGTCTGTCAAGGAAAGCACAGTGAGAAACCACAAACCCCCAGCTTCTGGCTCCACAGCAGATACCCCTGAGCAGCTTACATCACACTGCAGCTTACAACACAGACCACCAAAATTTCACACAAATTGAGAAATGTTAGGCTTCCTTATTTGGAATGGGACAGATAACAACAAGCTTATATCCTTGCTCTTATCAACAATTTAAATTCAAGGGATTCGATGGTTAGCTGGATTTGTCCATACTGTACAACTTGGCACAGAGGCACATCACATTTTCTCCATGATGTGCGTGATGTGGGTTGAGTGACCCGCTCCCTCCCAAACGCCGACCAGCTGGAGCACTGGGGGAAGTGCCCATCAGCTAGAGTGCAGGGAGAGTGAGCCACCCCCTCCCAAGCACTGATCAGCTGGAACACAGCTGAGGCAAGCAGCCCCCTCCTAACCACTGACCAGCTGGGTGTGTTGTGTCTGAAAAGGCCACGGTGGCCCGCCTCCTCCCCCAACACCAATCAGCTGGAGATGAGAGGGGACATAAGGTTGGTCTCCCGGCAAGCACAGAGATGCCTTTAACAAAAAAAAAAAAACAAAACACAAATTGGAACGAACTGAAAATTTCCATTTCGTTTCATTCCGTTTTTCTTTTAAAATCTGTTCATTTTTTTGTTTCATTCCCATACAAAATGTGTCGCCTTTCAGAATTTTTTCCCCATAGTATTCCACAATTGTCGAGATGTCTTGCCTCTGTCATTTGTTTTTGTAGTCTGGCTCTAAAGATAGACTTCATTTCATTGATCAACATGAAAAATGGGATTCCTGACAAAACGACTGAGATGCGGCGTGTGTGTGTGTGTGTGCGTGCACATGTGTGTGTGTGTGTGTGTGTGTGTGTGTGTGTGTGTGTGTGTGTGTGTGTGTGTGTGTGTGTGTGTGTGTGTGTGAGTGATGAGTGATTTTTTATTTTCTTCTTCACTTGATGTAGACCATTTGGCTCTCACGGGCTAGCTCTTCTTTAGTATAAAGTACCTGTTATTTGTCACACTGACAGGTGCATCTACTGCGAAATGCTGGCGATGAAGTTACCATCACTGTTCAGTACCTCAGGGAAGCTCCAACATTTCTCAAGCTCCCGTTGGGTAAGGGGAAATTAATGGATTTTCATACAACACTTTCCTTGTCTGCAATGTTCTTTGCAACAAACAAATACTTGTGCAACAATAATATTTGATTTACATGTGTATTAGGAAAATTTCAGTGTTAAAAATGCAGCATTATATAATGTTTCGACATAATTCCATCACGTATACCAGCTGCATGAAAGCTTCCTTCCTGTGTGGCTGCCCCACGTTACTATAGGACAGTGATGGCAAACCTTTTAAAGACCAAGGGCCCAAACTGTGATTAAAAACCCACTAATTATTCGCACAGTGCCAATACAGCAATTTAACCTGAATACAGGTGGCTGTGAAGGGGCAATGCTGGGTGCCGACAGAAAGGGTTCCGAGTGCCACCTTTAGCACCCGTGCCATAGGTTTGCCAACACTGCTATAGGATATGCATGCATGCCTACAGAAATCATATGGACGGGGCTAATAACACGCCCCCCCCCTCTCCCGGTCATGATCATTTAAGAGTTAGTCCACTGTCACTGGGTAGAAAAGATCCCACCACCCCCCTCCAGAAGCAATAGCACTGCGCACCACAGGTAGGTGAGATAGCTTCAGGAGAAAGCTACACCTACATAAATGCAAGGAGTGTGGCCACAGTAATGTTCCTGTTTTATGTATGCTTTTTAAAAGCAGCAGAATTTACCAGCTGGACGCCATGCAACACTTACATCAATCTCATTTTCAAAGACAGGTTCCTAAAATCATAATTATCGTGGTATATGAAAGCGAGCATGGATTGCTGTGTCAGCTATTTAACATGGTCTGGAATTTAATTTGTGCAGAGCGTTTCCAAGGCTAATTGGCTTTTATTGCCAAACCTAAGGGGGGTCTTTATGAAAACTGTCATGTGGGAGGTACTGGAGTCTATGGAGAGGGTAATTATACCTTATATAAAATATCAGCACTTCATAAATACCAATTCTTTATCAAACTGTAAGAAATCAAAAGTATACAACTGAAAATCATTCTGCCCATCAAATGCATAATTACAGATCATTTGACAAGGAACGTAGAAACATGAATGTCAATTTTATTTTACTTTAAGTTTTATTTATTTGTTTATTTGTTTTCATTGCAAGCTCCAGGGCACACAGATCCGATTCTGGGCTGAAGTTATGACTCCTTTCTATCTTTGTGGTTAAGCATCTTTACTTGAAAATAAGCCCCACTAATTAGAGTTGCTATGCCCTTTCAAATGAATGGTCTTTGAAATAGGCAATCAAGATGCATTTATTATGCCTGCTCAAACCCATTGAGAGAGAAAAATCACCTTACTGTGAATGAATGGTGGTTCATGTGGATCTACTTGATTAGGTCTAAATTTTTGCGGATTTTCTGAGACTTCAGAAATAGAGCATTGTCAAGCATAATGCCTACCATTCTGATGAATCCAAAAATAAAATAATTGATAATTAGAATGTTGGCTTGCACTTAAGAAGTCATATAAAATTTTCTATACAACATTACTTTTAGGCCATATGCTGGAATCCTGTTGGGTATTTGTGTGTTAAGTGCAAGAGCATAAATCACAGCAGTGTATTTCAGCTAGTTAACAAGTTGTTGTTTGTGTCCATCATTTTTCATTGACGTATACTATTGGCATGCAACGAAGAAATCAAGTCAACAAGCAGCAATTGGTCAACTACTAGAAATTTGCTGCTGCTTATTACACTAGCACCAGGGTCCTAACCAGTAGGATTCTTGCTGTTAGCTTATTTAAATAAATTGTTGGTAAAAAATCAAGCCAGTTTGGGGTGAAATCTCAATGTGTTGCTGCTGTTATTGCTTAAAGGTTGCCAAAGCACGATTAACAACATTCCTGTATCTTGACATCTGGTTGTCATGAAGCAAGGAAAACTTTTTGTATTTTGATATTTAGTGGGTTAGATGGAGGGGTGGGGTTTGATTTCTTTATGGTTTCTTTAATTGCTGGAAACCACCCAGAGTAGTGGCATGCCACTAGATGGTGAGGTACATACATACATACATACATACATACATACATACATACATACATACATACATACATACATACATACATACATACAAAGACCCATCGAGTCCAGCTTCCTGTATCTCAGAGTGGCCCCACCAAATGCCTATGGGAGCACATGAGACTAGATATCTGTCTCCTGCTACCACTCCCCTGCATCTGGCCCTTGAAGTACCCTGGTTTTAAGCCTGGAGATTACACATCTCCATCATGGTTTGTAACCTGTGATGGACTTTTCCTCCAGGAATCTGTCCAATCCCCTTTTGAAGGCATCCAGGCCAGATGCCATCACCACATCCTGTGGCAGGGAGTTCCACAAACTAACAACACGCTGGGTAAAAAAATAGTTTCTTTTGTCTGTTCTCACTCTCCCAACCCTCAGTTTGAGTGGATGTCCCCTAGTTTTGGTATTTTGTGAGAGGGAGAATAGTGTCTCTCTATCCACTTGACTCATGCCCTGCATTATTTTGTATGTCTCAATCATTCATTCAATCAATCAATCAATCAAGGGGTCGATACCTCCATTTGGGACATGAGACAACTGAATCAGAGGCACATGCAAGCATACTCTTTAATACCTGTCAGCTGGCTTGATTATAACCAGCTGAAGAAGGCGAAAGTACTTACACTAACTGCAACTGAAGAATCGAATTGTGACAGTTCTATGTGTTGCTGTTTGTAAAACAAATTCAGTTGAAAAAGACTGAATTTGTCTCAAAAGGGATTATAAAGTGTGTTGAGACAGACTTTATTTTCTCAAAGCAGTTCAAGCTCTCCTGTGCTGCCCTTTCCTCTCCCTCTAGTATATATAAATGTTCTGTATTCAAAGATGTTATACGAGTCTGAGATAAGCTTTCATCAGTGTTTTAGAAATATCTTTGAGGGTTCCAGAAAACCCATGGATCCACTTTTGATATGTAATTGTGAATTAAATCTGATCATTTTAACCCACAGCAGAGCATTTGAACTGGGACACTAAGGAAGATATTTAGCAGATTTTTAGACTTTAGTTGTCTTTATTTTGTACAGACTCACAACCTAGATTTAATCCAGATATCTCGTATGGAAATTCTCACGACCAATCTATTTGTACAGCAGGAGAGCTGTAGGTGCAACTAATTTCACCTCATGCTGAGATCCAGGATTAAGCCTGACCGATAAACTGGAGACCAATATTTTAAAGCAAAAGACTTAAGCTGCATGGAACAGTGTGGAGGAATGAGGCAGAGAGGTAAAACCAGGACAGGTCCTGTGTACAAAACAGGAGTTAACGCTCATGGCAAAGAATTAGGGGTTAGAGAAGTTGTTACATCAAACATATTGCAAAAAGAAAAACAAAAATCATTCGAGCTAGAGCTGAAGAAATTGCCTCTGCAAATGCCAAGGGGTTCTAATTACAGATCCAACTGCAAGATTTTTAAATAGAAAAGTACCGAGGTGCTGCCTAGAAAGAGTTTTAAGGTCTATGAATTGATAAAGAGGCCGATCCTACTGAGCAAATGTGCAACAGACCTGCAGTAATCTTAGTCTCCCAAGTAATCCTGGCGCTCTAACATAAAAGCTTCAAAGCTTTTTCGTAACATGTTGATTTTTCTTACTTATCAGCTAAGGAATTTTTCTTTGTTTGTTTACATTACATAAAAGTGTCCTCTTTATACCTCGTGCAGTATTTTCTTGTTGTTGCTGGCATTTGGGTTTTGCAGTCGACCATGGTAGAACCCTTGCCATTCACTTGAACTGCCAAGTTTCCAGGAGAGTTAATTTTGGGCCTTTTTACACGACCCCTAATATCCACTGGCCACTTAAATTCTGACCAGAGATCTTAGGGGTTAGTCGCTCTTCCTCTGTCTTCCTCTGTCCCCACCCCCCTCCACACTTCCTGGTTGCTGGCTGCCTGAGGGAGGGAGAAAAAAGAAAGAAAAGCATGCCATCTTACATCCGTTTTGTTCCGGGCAGCATTCAGATCTCTTAAAGAGGCGGGGCGCAAAAAAAGAACAAACGGAAGCCAGGAGAGCCCCGCACTCAGTATCCTTACACCGGATCAAATATTTGTCACCATCAAAGACCAGGTTGCTGTTTGGTCACGCTAAAGTGGGCGGGGTCGCACTTAATTGTCTGCAAAGTCCGGAGCTGGTGGGTAAACATTTTTAAGGTCCGGACCTTGCAGCCATTTGCGGCGGAGCTTAGGGGTCGTGTATAAACGCCCTTTGTTGGTTCTGAAAGTACTGTTGAAATTTTGCAATTTCCTTGTTCTCTACTGTTGAAACTAGAAGATTTCAGCATAAACTCCAACATTGACCCTTCAGGCTAGGTTTAGGCCTTCTGGTTGTTATCCTATGTTAGTTTCAGCCTATTGCAGCATCTTCTCTGTAGGTTTGTTAGAAATTTGTTGTGAAAGGGAGTGGCCCATAGCCTGATCGCATCATATCTGCTCTGATTCCAAGGTGGAGGTCCACCAGTACTACATTCCCATCATTTTGCTGGTATAGTTGAAGGCGTTTGTTAGCAAATTTGGCCCCACACAACTGAGAAGCTGCTTTCTGTCCTTTGTGCAACGGGAATTTACAGTTTAATTTTTAGCCAAGATTTCCAGGATGAATTTACCATCTGAAAGCTCAGCTTACAACATGGAAAGAAGGGCTTGGAAAACTGCCTTTTAAAAGCAACCTGTTATGTTTCTTCTTGCAAGTGGAACCCTCCAGTAACCTACTAACATTAATTTATTATTTGTGTTTTCTGTGTCTATACCATCTTTCTCCTGGGATAGGCCCCAAAGGCAGATTGTACATAGATCCTAAGGGCTGATCATTTAAAATGTTTCAAAACATTTTAAAACCCACAATAGAAACAATGGCATCCAATTTATTTTAAAAAGCCTGTCCTAAAAGGTTATTTATAGGTTGCTGAAAGGAGAGCAGATAAGAGGCCAAAATGACATAATTCATTATTTGAAACAATCGGTAGGGACAGTGCCTATAATTTGAACAATCTTCCCCAAACATCCCCAGTTCAGCGGAATAAATGAGAACAGATAATTGGCACATGTTACTAATTATACAGTGATCCCCCGCCCATTTGTGGTTCACATATTGCAGTCCCACCATATTGAGGGACTGCAGTATATGAAAAAAGTCCCCTGGGGTAAGGGGGAAAGGCCTGTTTCATGACTCCCTTACACACCCCAGGACTGGCGCTGCCCTGAACGGGCCTGTGAGGGCATTCTCAGGTCTTCTGGAGGCCCCAAAATGGCCTCCCTGCGAACCAGAAGTCACTTCCAGGTTGCCAAAAATCATTTCTGAGGCCTCCGAGGGCCTTTCTAGACCTGTCAGAGGCCTCGGAAATGATTTTCGGTGACCCGGAAATGACTTCCAGTTTGCAGGGAGGCCCTTTTGTGGCCTCCAAAATGCCTGGGAAGGCCCTCACAGGCCTGTTCTGGGCATCACTAGGCTGGGCGTAAATATAAGAGTTAGGCGCCCCAGGCCCAACCCAACCTGCATCCGCATATCGTGAATTTTCAATTATCGTGGGTCAGGTTGGGTCCATAACCCCTGCAATAGGTGGGGGGATCACTGTATAGAGCAGGCCTTGCCCAAAGTCCGGCCCGGAAGCCCAATCCGGCCCGTCAGGCCATTCTGAGTGGCCCGCGGCTGGCTGGCCCGCCCCTCCCTCCCCCTCCTTCACCCACACATTCCCCTGCGGTGGCCATGGCTCCCTGTGCTTCCTTTGGTCCCCACCTTTCTTCTTTCCTCCCTCCCTCCCTTGGTCCCCACCTCCCTCCCTCCCTCCCTCCCTCCCTCCCTTGTTCCCCACCTTCCTTCCTTCCTCTCTTGGTTTCCACCTCCCTCCCTCCCTCCCTTGGTCCCCACCTTCCTTCCTGCAGGTGAGGTTGCAAGGGGTCAGTGGGTGGGGCTTATGGGTCAGTGGGTGGGGCTTGCAGTGGGGTGGCAGGGTTGGGGAGCAACCGGCCCCTGACACATTCTCAGCCACCAAATCTGGCCCTCCTTACAAAAAGTTTGGGCACCCCTGGTATAGACCATTACCAATCATTGGCAACAATCCAGGTGAAAAAGAATGAGGGTGTAAATCGATTACCGTAAATTTTAAGTGTAATGTTCACAAATTGAAAAGTCAATGTAGGCATTTGTAACATACCTACTTATGTCAGTTCTCAGCTGACATTTAAACCAATTAAGCCATATTAATGGGCATAACTAATAAGATTTTGGATACTACATTATATGAATATAAATACAAAACTTTATTGCTTCATAGTCAATCAGGCTGTGCGCATAAACAGAGATTGAACCACTCTTTCAAATTACTATATTATATGCAAGTAGGCTACTGGTTGCCCTGTTATTTCTCAATATGAAGTGTTGTAATAGGTCATGTTGCTCCTTATAATATACAGTATTGCTTCTAAATGCTAATCAAAAGTAGAGCAAAATATGCTTTCAAGATCCAGTGGAATAGTGGCGAGGAGGCTCGGGCACAAGGGTTAAACTGCTATACTGCAGTAAGGATCTGCTCACGACCCTTCCATCCTTCCAAAGTCAGTAAACTGAGTGCCTGGCTTGCGGGGGTGGGGGTGGTGTTTGCAATGTGTAGTCAACATCATTAAATTGAAACCCACCTAGAGAGAGCTTTAAGCGTGATGGGGTGGCATACTATACAAGCAGCACCCTTTGCTTTTGCTTTGCTTTTGCTTTGCTTTAGTGCCTTGCTAGATAGGTTTGCTAGAAACTGAGTCACTCAGAAATTAAGTCTAGAACATAGTCTGAATGCTTTCCAGGAAAAAAAGTCTTGTTTAGGCAAACTTGTACTGGCCAAGCACACAAATCTTTATGTGTCGTTTATTCATTATTAGAGATGGGCACGAATAAAAAAAATGGAGTTTTTTGTCATTTGGAGGGTCCGTTTTGGTTCGTTTCCGTTTTTTGCGAATTTTTTTAAAAACTTCATTTCGTCTTCGTTTGTTTCGTTACCGTTTCGTTACTATTTATTTCATTTTTTAAATTTTTTTTAGCAGTTAAAGCAGTTTACTGTATTGCAGTAACGGAAACGAAACACGCGATAAAATTTCCGGTGTTTCTGTTCGTTTCGTTTCATTTTGGGGACAAAATTTGTTTGTCGTTTTGCTACATAATGAAACGAAAAACGAAAACGGAAACAAAAAATTGTTCATTTCATGCCCATCTCTATTCATTATAGTTATGAGCTCTGAATTTTGGGAACCCCCCCCCAAAAAAAAGCGCTTAAAATACTTTTGTTTGTTGGGGTTTCTTTTATTATTTCAGTGCTTTCAGCCAATATGTAGATCTCATTTGCTTCATCAAGCTCCACGATCTGTACACATACACTGTGCTCTCTTCTAAACCATGCTATTGTAATTGCTCTCTGCTGATTAGAAATTAAGAAGCCAATACGTTATTAATGTGCCACATTTCAGGTTCCCCAGGACCGTCAAGCGATCACAGCAGTGGTGCTTCCTCCCCTCTCTTTGACAGTGGTTTACATTTAAATGGAAACTCAACAAATACAGTAAGTGAGTTGATACTAATTTGTTGTATGGGTGGTTTACGGGACAGGATAGCAGGAGGACAAGTGTGCCCCAGGCTATTTCAAAAACGGTCATGGTGGATGAACATCAGGCAATGTTGCACCTAGATCTGGCCCGGAGTGTTGAAAGCCGGCGAGCAGCACAGGAAGATCCCAAATACCCATGGTGTCAATATTCTTGAGAGTGAGTTTTTCAACATACAATTAGAGATATGGAGTCCACCTGTGGACTGAAGCAAGCTCGGTAAAGTGGCCTTGACAAGAAGGCTAATGTCCAAGGACAGTGGAGCGTAGCTCAGAAGCGTGGATGAGAGAAGCACTGTGACATGTGATGTGAAAGTAAATAATTGATTGGAAAGAGATGTTATATATACCTTATGTATTGCAATATGTTCTTGCTGTTTAGCCAGGGCTGTTTAGCCAGCAAGCCTGATGTGTTGGCTGTGACAAGGAAGAGTAGCTGGATTATTTATGCTACTGGATGTAAGTCTGGAAACCCAATGGAACCTGTATATATTTTGTAAATAGACTGCAACAGAAAACCAGCAACAGAGTCTGTCATATTTTTGCCTCTAATCCTTGACATTGCTGCAACTCTGCTTATTGAGGTTAGCTCCTCATAAACTCCCTGACACATGGCAGGTGGCATAGGATGGGTGAAGAACAAATAGATCTCTTATTAAGAGGGGGTTCAGTATAATCATGCCAGGTCCCACAGGGGACTGGTGCATATCACCAGATCATGTTTTCTTTCGGCTTGTTTTTGAGAAAATAATCCAAATTAGGGTGTGCATGACTAAACATGTCCATGGAGTTATGCTCAATTTATTAATTTCACTTTAAAAATCTTTGTTTTCTTCAAACCCATATGTGAGTGCAGCTGCCCCCTGCAAGTGACAAGACAGTGGGTGAACCCTTCCTCATTCAATAGATCCATGGACTCCAGGCTGGAACGTTGAAACAACTCACATTTTGATTGAACCTGGAGCCCCAGCAACAACCACTGCCCACATATCTATTTTAGGTGAATTTAGTCACCTGTTTTCATGAGAATCTTGTGTCTTTAGGGCCATAGCTGCTTCCACCAACTCCAGAACAAAAACCACAGAACCATCAAGGGCCACCCGAAGCTGCCCACACCAGCTCACAGCTTGCAAATAACGTTTGTAGAGGCAAGCTGCCCCAAGTCCTGGAGCTTCACTGACTCCTCCTGCAGGCACCACAGGTGCCACCTCCTGTAGGCACCGCTGCCACCTCCAGCACCTCTTTTGAGTCAGAGTTGGGTGTGGACTCCTTGTCCCAGTGGCAATGATGGTTGTACCGAAACAGGTCCTCCACTGGCAAGGCTGAGACAGATCTTCCAGTACATTGCTGAAGGTCTCCTCCTGCCCCAAAACCATTGTATCCACCTCCTCTGTCCCCATCCTGACCTCCCCTTCTTCATCTGTCCATCACTACTAACTTTATTGTCCTCAGCTGTCTACAGGGCCCAGTCCCTGCCTCCTTCCCCACCCCCACCACCTCTGTGTGCCCCCTTCCCTGGAAAAGCTGAGTGGGTCCCTCAAATCCAGCAGTCTCTCTCATTGGGTGAGATCAGACAGCCCACCTAGAACACCAATGGTGACCTCTTCAAACCATACTTGTTAGTAGGGAGGTAAATTCTCACTTCTATTATTCACTTTAGGAACTGTAAAAATATTCTCCCCACCCCATGCCTTATGGAGCTGTCAAGAAGGGGAAATGATTGGGGTAAATATGAAGTACAAAAATGTGCAGATTATTTTTCAATTTAAGGAACACAAAAAGCAGAAGTAGATAATGACTGTTGCTTTGTTGCATGGACTTTTAAGGATTGGGAACATCAGAAAGATTATCTATGTCTTTTGAAGCAATCGATTAGTCATTTTGTACTTCCAATGAGGGTATGTATGTGTGCTTACTTCTCAAAGAGAAAATATACTATTTTTGTGCAGAGTCGTGCTGTGCAAATTGAGTTGTCATGATGAGAAAAAAGAAACGAGTGTTCTATATCTCACTCTCACCTTGATATGAGGCACCTCAGAGGCCCTAAAATTCCTTAAGGCATCTTGTTGTGTTGAGACAGCCTAAATAAACAAGAATAAAACAAATCAGCAAGTGTATTTTTTTAAAAAAAAACACCATTAGCTTCATGGTAGAAGAAATAACCTTCAGTGCTACAGTTTAAGAGATTTTGCTATGAGAAACTTCATATACTCAAGTTACCCTATTTTACCAATCTATAAGATGCTGCCATATATTAGATGTCCCCAATTCAAATTAAGAAAATTAATAAATCCTCCTTGAGTTCTCCTCCACCCTACCCCATGCTGTTTCCTTTCTGTTCCATGTCCTGAAGACTCCTCTCTGCTTTGTTCTTGCAGGAACTGACCCTTCTTTTCAGCATTGAAAGGCTTTGGAGTGAAGCAACCCATTAAGAAGTGCCTTTTCATGCTAAAAAGAAGGGTCCAATCCTACAAGAACAAAGTAGAGAGGAGTCTTCAGGACATGGAAAGGAAAGGAAGCAGCAAGGTCAGTTTGGGTTCTCCTCCACCCTACCTCCATCCCTTGGGAAAGTTTATTTCCGTGCATATGATGCTCCTTAATTTTTAGTGCCATCATTTTAGAATTTTTTTTTAGGAAAAATGTGCTACTTAGATTTTATTTCAATAGAGATTGGGAAATAGCCCCTCTGTACGGAATTTGGAATCATATGTACAACACAGAATTGTATAGTGTGAGAAGAACGTAATATTAGAAATCTGCTTTACAACTGAGATGTATGAAGTCTTATGCCATAATAAATGTGTTACTCTTTAAGGTACCACAGGAATCTCTTTTTGTTTCAAAAGTCTATTAAAGCTACCACTTGGGAAGTAATTGCAACTGAAGTTAATAATACATATGAAAGAGAGGACTCCTGTGATCCTTGAGTCCAAGGTCTAAAATTACTTAGTTGTACCGCTGATACCACTGAAAACATGGAGGGGCTGAGTAAAGCAATTAAGAGATTTGCATTTACTGGTGCTAAATTAGAATTCTTTGAGATGCTCAGAGAATACTGAGTCAGTATTTAATATGAAAATGAAGTTGTTAGAATGGAAAAGATTGTTAGGAGAGTTGGAGAGAGATTCCATAAGCATGAAAATGACAGCTCCCTTTCTGAATTTCACCTAAACCAACATTGCTTCGATAGTGCAGGAGTCCAAATGAGGGCAGGAACAGTGCTTCTGCCAGATAAAGTGAAAATTATTGTCATTAGGGATATCTCATAGCTAAGGTAAACACAGCTTTATTTCCATCCTTCTTCAAGCAAGTCCAGAGGCTGGGGCCGTGTCTGGGGGGGGGGGTATATCTTCCCCAGGTGCAGAAATCTGGGGATACTTGGAGGGGGAGGAGGAAGCCCTGCACCCTCCTGCCAGCAGTCCTCAGGTTTAGCGACGGGACCCACTCCGTCGCAGCTGCCTCCTCCGCCATGCACCAGGCGAGCAGTGAAGCAAGCAGGCAGGCAGGTGTGCAAGCACGGTGGCTGTGGGTTAGGGTAACCCTAACCCTAACCCTCCTCCTCCTCCTCCAGCTCTTCCTCACCTTGTCCTGTGCCACCACGGGAGAGGTAAGGCATGCTTGTGCTACTGTGCACGCACACACATACACAAACGCCCACCTGCATGCCCACCTGTCCCACGCCTGCAGGATTGCCCCCCCCCAATTGCTGAGTGGATGCAATGGGGTTGGGGAGGGCCGGAGGAGCGCAGAAACAACTTTGTCCCCAGGCGCTACAACACCTTGCTACGTCGCTGCCAGAGGCTTGGTTTATTTCTCTGCCTCATCTTTCTTTAAGATGCATAAGTTGCATGATTACTTCGTTGTGCCTGATTTGCATTTTGTTTGGCAGCTAAACAACAACCTTGTGTAGCCTGTATTGTGGGCAAAAAGCTACTCTTGGATCATAGTAAAGAGAAACAGAATGTTTTTTCCATAGGCAAAGGTGTCAGGGTAGGGTGTATTTTATCTCCCTATTTCTTTGTTCCTTGTGCTAGATTAGATTCAGATGCATGAAGAGTGAAAATTGGTGGAAGAAACACATTTTAAAATAGGCAGATGATCTATTAGTGATAGAAGGCAGCAGTGACTTGAAACAACTCCTAATGAAGTCACAAGAAGTATAAAAGCAAGACTGAAGCTGGACAATTATTTTTTTAAAAAAAACATGACTACAGAATTGCAGAACTTTGACACAGACAATGAAGAAATTGAAATTGTGAAAGATTTTGTATACCTTGGTTCAACTGTTCATCCAAATCGAGACTATGAAATAAAAGAAGAATGAGACATTGAAGGGCAGCAGCTATGAAGGAATTAGAAAAGATCCTCAAGTGTAATTAAGTGGAGCAACTGGAGACCAAGATCATCCACACTATTGTATTATCAGTTGCTATATATGGACATGAAAATTGGTTGGTGAAGAAAGCTGACAGAAAAAAAAATGTGAATTCTTTTGAAATATGGTGCTGAAGGAGAAACCTGTGGACTTCCAGAAGCAAAACAGGTGTGCCCATGATCGAATCAAGCCTGAGCTCTCTCTAGAGGCAAAATTCCCAGCACTGAGCCTGTTTTACTTTGGGCACATCATGAAAAGAGAAGATTTGGGGGTTTTTTTGTTTTTTTGTTTTTTGCAATTTATAGTTTTCAAATAAAAAAGTTGTCAATCAAAAAAAGGAAAAAAATGGAATGATTCTAATCTTCTCAAACAAAATTTGCATCTCATCATAACAATATATGATCCTTAAGTATTTCAATTACTCATAAATTAAACAGGAAACTTAATTGACTTATAATATTGATCTAAAAATTTGTAGAAATCATGCCATCATTCTTCAAAGTTTTCATTGTATCCATCTGGTTTCATTAATGCTGAGATCTTGTCCATTTCTGCACACTTTAACACCTTCATAATTAACTGTTTTTTTGTCCAGAATCTTGTTTGTCTTCCATAGTTGTGCATACAACATTCTAGCTGCTGTGATAATATGGATTATTACAAATTTTTTGCTATCACCAGTATTTTGTTGTATCATGGATAGTTAAAAAAATCTCTGGTTTTAGCTCAAGGTTAATTAAGATAGTTTGTAAAATAAATTTTTGTACCATATACCAGTAGAAGATTTGTTGAAGAAGACAATACAGTAATGGTAAAGAAAGCTGAAGGCAGCGGGAAACGAGGAATGGAACTTCCATATGCCAGAGGCATCAACATTGTAAAACACGATGGTTGTGGAGAAAAACTGAGGGCAAGGAAAGAAAGAAACATTGCACTGAATTTCTGGAAAGACATGTTGCCTCTGTAACTCGTGTGTGCCATCGCAAGAGGCCAAGCATATGTGCACTTCATTCGTAAAAGGATGAAAGAAGAATCTGAACAAAAATACTTGAAATGTTATCTCATCCTATAGAAGTCATGACCTACTTTCAGCAGAAACAATAAAAAAAGATTTGAACAAGTGGAAGACATCTAGTACTCTGAGCTTAAAAAAAAAGATAACATTTTGAATACCTGGAAAAGAAAATGACTTCAGTGTCTAAAGTGATTTCTTGAAATCCCAAGCCCGAGGTAACATTTATCCGACTGAGCGGTGATCAGAAGAAGGATAAAGGGGTTAAGAAATGTCAGAGGGAACAACCTGGTTCTCTTTTGCACAAGGAAATGTCATCTGCTCAGCAAAAACAATGCAGTGTCTTGACTATCTTTTGCATTCCTTTTCCCCCCGCCCCCACAATTGACCCAATTTTCAAAAGAGCACCTTCTGACATTTTGAAAAACTATTATAGCAGGACCTGCATTGCCTTGGCTCTTTCAGTGACTAGGTAAGGAAGGGCCCGTGATCGTAACCCAACGAATGTATTATTAAGCCCTCTTGCTGAAGATACAGTATCATTTCAAAAGGGATAGAACACAACTTCACATTCACTTTTTAATGCAAACCAAGCAACATAATTTGCATATTAATACACAGAAGAGAAACATAATTTGTATATTCATACACAAAGCCGAAGGTAGCTGTCTGAGTTTAGCAATGCAGCTCTTTGTGCAATATAGCTACACATATGCTTATTTTTTTTATCTCTTACATGGGGTATGTAAATTCACGCACCATTCCGTAAAATGTTGGCAGTAAAAGTGTGACAGAAGGACTGTCAAGCGCAAAGCTAGCATGCGATTGATCTTATGACTGTCCCGTATAAATTGTAATCATCCTCAGAAATATTTCTATTTATCCACATTATTAATGTGTGCCAAAGGAAATGCACGAGCTGTAAATAAAACTCTTCACTAATATGCACGAAACTGAAATTCTTGAAGCTGGCTTTAGAAGTAGGAATTACATGATTGCCATGTATCACTTCAATGAAAAGTCAAACTTGAATCATTTGTCAAGAATTGCAGTGTTATTGGCAGCCACCCAGTGAAAGTGCTTTGTGAAAGAAGGTCATTATTAAGACCATAGGCTTAGAACATAAAGAACGATATTCAATAGAGATGTGCTTTGGGTTTGGAAATTGTTTGGCATCCAAAGCAAATGGGATATTTATCCATTTCTGAAGCAACGAAGATGCAATCCCATAACAGCACGCAAATTGAATCAGGATCTCCAAAGCACTTAATATTGCTTTAGGGCACTTGAGATGTTAAAAATGCTGATCTAAAATGTGTTTTATTTATTTATTGAAAATAACTTTACTCTGCCTTTCTCTTTTTTTAAAAAAAATTGGATTTTTATACCTCTCATCTGGCCGCGAGGCCACTCTGGGCGGTTGGTTAGCAACAATTAATGAGTACAATACCGTGCAAAATAAACACAAATAATTCATACAATACAATAAACATAGAATACAATAATATAATAAAAAATAAAATTAACATTAAAGTGACGTAAAATAGTGTACTGTATATGTAATGTTATCGACAGCACACATCATTAAAAGGACAGTACAGTGGGACCTTGACTTACAATTGCTTCAACAACCGAAAAATTCGACTTATGGAGGCTCTGACCTGTCAAAATCACATGTGTGGCGTGGCTTTGGAGAGCAGCCTTCAGCTGCCCTTGACTGAGGGAGATTGCCACCTGGTTGTTTAATTTTTCACACAATTCTTTTACACCAGGCTTGCCCAACAGGTGGACCGTGGGCTACTGGTAGCCCGCGAAGGGTTCAAAAGTAGCCCACCAGCCATCAATTTAAAAAGTGAGGGGATAAGTTCTCCACCCCTCCCTCCCTCATCCCAAGGACCACCACTGCCCCAGCAAAGTTCTGGGTCTGCCAAACCACTGTCTCAGCCAAGCGGGGCAGTTCAAGGGCCATGGCGCATTGAAATCTGTTCCCTCCAGAACGGATTAATTGGTTTTCAATGCATTCCTATGGAAAACCACTGCTCTAATTACAAAAGTTTTTACTTATGAGCATGTGCTCGGAACAGATAAAATTAGTAAGTAGAGGTTTTAGTGTAGTAGCCCTCAAGCACTTTGGGCCAGAAAAAGTAGACCTTGGCCTGTTCAAAGTTGAACAGCCCTATTTTACACTTTATTTTAGAATCCAAGATGAAGTGGATACTTTTTAAGGGTGAAAGTTGTCCTCATACCTTTTTCCTTGATTGAAAAAAAAAAAAAACAGCCGGCCTGCAGAAAAAGGTAGCACCTTCCCTATTCCAAACATTTTGTTGTCAGCAGTGGAACCTGCACGATATATCTGTTGTTAGAGCCGATACTTTGTGCAGCCCCCAGAGCGTGCATGTTGTGCTTGACATCATTAACTTATTAGGTGTGTTGGAGTGGCACTAATACACATGCTCCCCTTTTCCTTCTTCAGCAGATGATGCCACTGGTGGAGTTGACAGTTTGAAAGGCTGAAAATTTTCTGAGTAGCATAAGCTGTCAAGGACAAGAGCGCTCTTCACCAAAGGCTGTGGAAATTTGTGTAGCAATGTCCCTGGTTTCTTAACATATTATTGCTCCCATTTTCTCTTTCTCTTTTAAAAAATACCTGACTAAAAATAGGTAGCACAGCTTCCTGGCGCCATTTTCCCAATTAAAGCTGCCTTCTAATTTTCAAATAGGGAGTGGCAGTACATTGTTTCTGCTGCGCATACCTGTAAATGTTTGTAAATGAACACTAGAATACTGTGTAGTGCTCAGTCTAGTAATTCACACAATGCAAGTATGGGAGCTAAGCCCTCTTTTGATGACATATTGGCTCACATCCAGTAGTATGTCACAACTAAAGCAGAAGCATTGAATCAATGAAGATTTGGTAAGTTCCATTAATTCAATTGCCTACTCTAATCACAGCACAAATGACAGCATTGTTTCAGCCCACTGTTAGAGATGTAAAATTTCCGGAAATTTTGAAGCTCGGAAAAAAACCACCACCCCCATTTTTTTTCCTAGAAAAAAAGTATTATTATTTTGAAAAATTGAAAAAAATACATTAGCACTTTCTTCCCCCCACCCTTTTAAAGCTTGAAAATCATATCTGTTACTTTAGGAACATAAAATATGACTATGGGCAATTTAACTTGTCATAAAATTATCACAACTAGCTGTGAATAGGGTTCGATTTGACCTTAGGCGATTCCGGCCCCTCAGGTCCAGGAAGAGATGGAGACAGTACTTTGAAATTGGAACTTTTATTATCAACGGTCAAATAAATAACAACTTCCATGGGATCGCCCACACCTTCCAACTCTTTGATATCTAACGGATAGTCCCAATAAGTCCAGTCCCAATTCATGGGTCCTATAGGTAGGGAAGTCTCTGGAACCTCTCCCAGTCGTGCAGGCTCCATAGGGCTGGTCCACACCTGGCGCAGAGGCTCCCACAGCACGGGTGGTGAGCCCACTTTGCCACTCGCTCCAAGGAATTGGCCCATCTGCAGGCCATGGAAGGGTCCCTCTTCAAGGGACCCTTGTGGTTGCGGAAAATGAACACCCTCCAACCGCCTCACCCTCTTTCTCCCATTCCCACCAACAATAATTTGCGCCCCGCTCTTTGCCTTCCTTCTTATCTCCCGCACTTCCTGACTCCTCCCCCTCCTCTGTCACCCAAAAGACTTCTACAGTCCATCCCTCCGCTGTCTCCTGCATAAGGTTCCTGCGTGTCGCTCCCTCCAGCCTGACTGGATGTCCGTTCTGCATGGTCATGTACCACCCCTCTTCTTCTCCCTTGCTCGATGCGGCAGAGAGTGCACCCTGGATCGGGTCATCTCCTGGGGAAGGCCCCTCACACTATCATATTAAAATATAGTGTATCCAAACCATTATTGCAAACACAATTTACTTTTTAAATAATATTTATTTGTAATTGTAACATTAAATATGTGGATAACTTCTACCTCAAGTAAAGGCTACAGGATATTTCATTACATTCTTTACTTCCTATTAAGCACATCACAGGTAGTGGAAGATAGGTGAGATGAAGCAGTGTTGACAGGCAATAGATTTCAACACAATCTACAACATGTGAACATAAACTTTGCTAGTCCATTCAGGCTGGTCCAAATCCACATGATTAAAATTTCATTGTGCTTAATTGGATTAGCCCAAGGTAAGCATTTGTTTCCATTGAGTTGATGGGGGGGGGGAGTTGGAATC
The DNA here is from genome assembly GCA_037367245.1 of Phrynocephalus guinanensis. Classification (NCBI taxonomy): domain Eukaryota; kingdom Metazoa; phylum Chordata; class Lepidosauria; order Squamata; family Agamidae; genus Phrynocephalus; species Phrynocephalus guinanensis. The sequence continues at coordinate 166,936,069 of CM074733.1, forward strand.
ATGATCCATACCTGTATGGTAGCTAGGGCTATCTTATAGTTTTACAGAATTCATCCTTTTAAATGTCTCTCTGTGTTGTTTCTTCCAGAGATGGATTTCATTGACACGTCAATTGCTGTGAAAGACTCAAGCAATCGGTGTAGCCCGTAGCGTGTTTTTCCCTCCTCATAGAGCCTCACAGCCATTGACAGAACTAAAATAGAAATTTGCCCAAGCACTGCAGATCATTTGTCATATGAACATGAAAAGCCGACAGCTCTAACTAACTGTGATTCCCATTCCCCCCCCCCTTCTCATGTATGCGGTTGTCACATTACAATAAAAAGGATGTCTGATTAGTTCTGCTGCTTATGTGGCTTGACCCTGCTTGGAGCGTATGAATAATATTTCACTTGTTCCTTGTTTCTCGTAGACTGCAACTGAGTGGTGACATTGCTCGTGCTCTTCACAGCAACATTAGTTTTCTTTTGCAACATTGCAGGCCATCTTTGTCTCTTTTCTCTCCTCTCCGTTGACTACAGCAACTAAGCTATTTATTAGGTGTGTTGGAATGGCACTAAGGCTGATACTTCACGTCCATCTCATCGTTGTTCGCGGTCCCGCTAGGGACCGGTATGAAGAAATCTAACCGCATGTCCATTGTGGGACGAAGGGAGTTCGTCCCGACCAGGCCCCCAGAACTGCGATCTAAGCGGGATGAGAGATTCCCCTCCCTGGCCTCCAGAATCTCCTCATCTTGCTTCTCATTCCAATGTGAAAGCCCTTGAGGTCAGTCTCTTCCCGCAATGTGCCATTCTCCATCTAGTGGCAGGAGTGCAAAGTGCCGTTCACCAGTACATTCCCTATGGAGTCAGCAACGCAGTGCAGAGAGATTAAAAGACAAAGGCCTCAAACTTAGCTCCGTAATGCACTGAAGGCAAGGCTTTGGAGAATCGAAACATCAAAAAAATGGAAGGTCTGGTCAGAAAAAAAAAACGGAGAACAAAGGCATGGAATTTCACATCTCATCACGGAATGAGGACATGCGGAAACAGTCATGCCAGTATCATCAATCATGCCCGTGTGTACACAGGAACAGGGACAGAACCGCAAGAAGACCACGTGACTGCAACCGACATCAACACACAACGAACTTCCTCCCGGGATGAGAGTGGACGTGAAGTAACCGTCTAATACACATGCCACATGATTACCTAACCCTAACCCTAAGCCTAACCCTAAACTAAGCACAATACTCAGCTTTTTTTACTCGAGGAATGAATGTTCAGTGCTGTACTGCTCATGCTGATGGGACTATCCTAAAAGTTGGGGTCCTCAAAAAGGTAACTTCCAAGCTGTGGCGTGTACCGTAACAGGAGGCAAGACCGAGTCAAAAGAGCCCACAGTAACCATTAGTCCACTTTCACTTGGCAAATGCCAGTCAGGCACATTTTATTTTTTATGGTTTTCTGTGAGGAGTTGACAGGATAGAGATTCTTTCAAAGGTTTTCAGGATTAATTTTGCATAGAACCCATACATTTTTTTTTCTTCCTAGTGAACTCTGAAATCCATGAAAATGTCTTTTAACCCTACTCTTTACACTTTCTAGTTTCAGGCTTTTGATTTCTTGGCCATACTCTCATTTGGAGAAATAGCCCAAACTTTTGTCATTTTTTTCTGCCAGTCCAGGGTACCCACAAAGCCTTTCCTTCATCACCACATTTCAAATGAGCCAGATAATACCTCTTTTTTCATAGATCTATCAGCATCCTTAATCTGGATATAACAATACCCCTTGAGACCTTAAGTTTTGTGGACCTCTTGCTTTTCCTTTTTTTGTTCTGTTTCATTACAATAAATATTAGAATGCAGTAATTCTTTTTGCTTCTACCTGCAAGCGTCTGAAGTGTTGCATTTAGGATTCTGACCCTGTTTTGCTCACATTTTACCTTTGGTTCTTTGTCTCTCAATAACAATTTTAAGTCTCCCCATGCATCCATCAAGGTTCTTCTTTCTGCTGATAGAAATCGTCTTTCTCCATTTTCCCCTTGTATCTCTGGTTCATAGTAAGTTGAGCTCAGTAATACAGATCTTTTCTCTACATTACATTTTTCAGGAAAGTAATTAGAATTATACTCTGGCACTATCATTGCTTTTGTGTTCTCTTTCAGCCTGCTATATTTTTTTATTCTGAAGTTCAATGTCTGTACCTCAGTCTGCTCCTAGTCTTGCCTCTGAAGAGAAAATATAGGTACAGTGGCACCTTGTATAAACTAATTAATTCGTTCCAAATAAAATTATGTTAAGCAAATTTTTCCTTTATAGATTCCAGAGTTATCCCATTTTTATGTTGTACAGATTTTCCCCATAGGCAATTATGTTAAGCAAATTTCCCCTATCTCTGGAATTTTTATGTTGTACAGATTTTATGTTATACAAGCTGTTTGTTATACAAGGGTCCACTGTAATCTGTTTTCTGCTCCCATAGAGTCTATAGTGTTTTTTTACTTCTGTTTTCTCTCAGGTGACATCCATGTGTACTTCTCTATTCATGCGTTTTTTATGAAGCTCAGGTGTTTTTATAAACAAATCGTTTTTATAAAGCAAGTTTTTAATCAACAAATTGTTGGTGTCCCAGAATTCTGTGAGTTTCTCTCCTGCTTCACTTTGGATTCTTAGACCAAATTCCCAAGCTGTGTTTGGTACCATTTTATTTCTTAATTTTTGCATTCCATCTCCTCATAATTGCCAGCCCCTCTGTTTTAAGTACATTATCAATTTCATTCTGGACACTGGCATAAATTCTTCAGTTTTATCATTTAGGTGGGAACCTTGATTATTGTTATGTTCACAGGTGTTCTGTGAAGTCTCATTGGTATTATTCAGCTATTCTTTGTGTGTGGAGAATTTTTAACTTTACTTCTTACCTCAGAGTTAAATTATCTCCTCTTAGTTTGTTGTTCTATGAAACACAAAATAATATGATTAAAAAGATCTTGTCCCAATCCACTTTAGTGTTCATATGGCCTTTTAACAGCAGTGTCAGATTTAGAAACTTCACTCGAAAATGCTTACTTATTTGCTTCTGTAACCACCACAGGACACAGAAAATACGCAGTAAAAACTGTTGTTCCTCTTTTTTGGCTATGGAGCCTTGGGAAATAGAGTAGGAAAGAAGGGGAAAATGTGAGGTAGACAGGTAGAAAGATTAGGAAAATGTGACGCAGAAGAGAGGACACGAACTGCACATTAAAAACCGTGTGACCGCCCCCCCCAAAAAATACGCATGAAATTTATATACGCAGAGAATGCTGGTGTGACCACGGCCTTGGTCTCTCCAAGGTCTATATGCAGGTCAGTTCTAGCCCCACCCACCTCAACAAAAAGCAACAAACCTTGGTTTGAATTGTTGAAAGGAAATATGTGACAATATATATTGTGCGTAGTTAGGTCAGTTCTAGCCCCACCCACCTCAACAAAAAGCAACAAAACTTGGTTTGAATTGTTGAAAGGAAATATGTGACAATATATATTGTGCGTAGTTAGATGAAAGAGCAGCAATAATAGAGAGGCACAGTGTGGGCGAAGGAACAGGAAATGAACCAGGAAGAGTCAGAGTGTGGTGAACAGGAAAATGGCTGGCCGCCTTTCTTGTATACAACTACTTTAATAATAAATCATTTGTTTGTTTTAAGGTGAGAGCAGCTCTCCTGATTTCACTACAGATATACAGTAGCTTGAAACACCACATAGATCAGGCTTCAATGCTGATACACTGGTTTCCTGGCTCAGCAGCATTGCTCCCCGCAGTGTTCTCTTTATAAAAGCAATGGGAAAATCCAGCTCCTGTTAACAAAAACCTCCTTTGACACGTCATTGTTTGATTATGTTTTGGAACAAAAAAAGGCTCTGCTAAAACCAAGTCTGCAGTTTCAATCAATGGTTATCTATTCACCGACTGATTTCATTGCAAAGTGAGGCTCAAATCCTTGAGTTTGACTGCGTGCATTCATTATATGTTAAGTTTGGACAATCATTTTAGCTTTACTGCACTGCAAGGTTTCCCTTGATGGAAAACTGTAGTTCTGAAGAATGACAAGTGAGCAGTTTCATGACTCCTGTGTTGCTAATCATTTAAATTCTTGTAGCACAGGCATTTCTACTCTGTTTGCTATGTGGGATGTGATGTTCTATCTCCCCTGGAATGTATTTAACTGCCTGACATACATCTAGTTTTATTTCATCATTAATTATTTTTGTCTCATAAATCTTGCACCCCACTCAAAATCAATAAATGTTAGATACTGTAGACACTGATTTACATATTAATTCAGATACAATGTGTTACTGTTTCTTGTATCAACTACGTTATCTTATACATTGTGTGACCTGTGCTATTGTGTCATAGGTAAAAATAAAGTATAGAAGAAATGTGTCTCTGTATCTCCTGACATTTCTGTCAGGATTCCAGTTCCAATTAGGGACAGAAGAACTTCATGATGGTTAGAGCTGTTCGGTGGTGCAATATGCTGCCACAGAGGGTGGTGGCGTCTCCTTCTTTGGGGGGGGGGGTTAAGCAAAGGCTGGATGGCCACCTGTCAGAAATATTGTGATGGTGGTCCTGCATGGCAGAGGGTTGGACTGGATGGCCTTGAGGTCTCTTCCAACTCTATGATTCTATGATTCTATGAATTCATTATTGAACATGGGTGTGGTATCATTGATTTCTTTGCAATCTAATCCTCATTTATCATTACTTCCCATCATTTGCCCTACTTTGAAGGACAATGAAACATTAAGTACAAGGGTATCACATTTAAACAGGGTAATATCAATTCACACATTCCACATGATCCTGGAGATCTTTGTTCCTAATTCGAATGACAGGGGTCAGTGGGTTGTCCCTACCATTAGGCAAACTGAAGCGATTGCCTTGAGTAGCTGGGTTTAAGAATGTAAGCCAATGGTATGCAGTGGACAGAGCTTCTCTATGCAGAATAGCTTTAGATAAAAAACAGATTGTGCTACTGATTGCCAGCGTTCTACGAGGACATGGCATTTGAAGAACAAGAAACTGTGTTTAGTTCTTCCCAAAGGGCAGCAAACCCTTGTGCTGTTTTTAGCATGTCATGCCCTTTTCACTCGTATAGAGAAGAGTGCATGATTTTCTGCCTCAGGTGGCATAATCAATAAAACAGCCTTCGGTAACTTTGCAATTTGACCTTTTTGGGCAGAGAACTTCATCCTCTGTTGTACTCCAGGAAGACAAATGTCTTGGGATTGCTGTGAATGTTGAATAAGTAATGTAGAGGCATGTGGGAGTAGTGTCCTTGATTACATGGGACGCGCAGTATGCATGTGTAGCTAAACACATGTCAGTATACTTTTTGGACCTACATTTGATGGGCAAAATGGTGTGTGTGTGGGGGGGGGGTTATACTTTACAGTAAGCAGATATTGGTGACTGAATACATATGTTTGAATTATAGCCGTATAGAATTCATAACAGAATATGCGAAACGACATAATATGTGACATTAATACAAAAGGGAATAATTCAATTAACAAAGGTCAGGTCAACTGAGGCCCGACCCACCAGAATGTCATAGGGGCTCTCACTCCAGGTGGCCATGTCCAGGGAGGCTAGGAAAGCGGTAACCCACAACTGAGCCTTCTCCGTGCCTGACCCCTCACTTTGGAACCATCTCCCGAGTGAGCTGCGCATAGTACAGTCCCTGCCTGTCTTTAAAAAGGCCTTGAAGACCTGGCTTTTCTGTGAGGCCTTTGGCGACCTTTAGTGTGTGTATATGTTTGGATTTTTTTTTGCTTTGATTTGTTCTGCTTTGTGAACTATTCCCACTATCTTTGCCAATTACCCTTATTAAATTTATTTTTATTTTTATTTTCTGTAACATTATTATTCTGATCTTTTTTTATTGTTCCTGTGTTTGATTGGTGTAAACCGCCCGGAGTTCCATTGGAAGACGGGCAGTATAAAAATATAAAAATAAATAAATAAAATATAAAGGTACTCTTGTATTGTAGATATTTAGAAAAAACACAGAGAGAAAATTACTCCCAAGTAAGGGAGCAGGGGGAAAAAACACATGAAGGAATTGGAAAGTAGTAGTAGAAGAAGATTCAGAGGGAGAAATCTGGAATGTGAATGCCTCAAATTAGAAAAAACAAAGGAGAACATGAAGAGTTAATAAAGCACAATCAGAAAATACAAAACAAAACAAAATATTCTTATCTGCTTAGAAACATCATAGTGCTGCAGCCCCCAATCTTTTTTGTGCTAGGAACCAGTTTACGTGCTTGTATCTGCACATCTGCGTGTTCACGCCGCCCCTCTACTCTGGTTTTGTGGCACCCAAAACAAAAATGATCAAGAGGTGCATGTGGGCGGAAAAGGCCCACATGGAGTAGAGAGGTCTGGAAGGCAGCTTTTCTTGCGGTCTCCCATGCCTACCTGAGCTCATCCTGCTCGTCCAGTCATATTTCCCTTCCCTGGTGCCTGGGATGGTGATATATCTGGCATGTTTGCTTTCTCATTCTAAATCATCTTTCCTTTCGATATTCCTGGATGGCACCAGGTTTTGCATAGAATAGGAGTTGCTATCTTAAAACTAAAAATGATCTGGTACCGCATGTTCCTCCACCTCTGTTGTTCATTTCAGTCATCGGATAACCTATAGCTTGCTGGTGCCTTGACCCTATTGATTGTAACATTTTTGTAGAACCGTCATGGCATGTTTTTCAAAGATGGCCCTTACACTCACCAAGATTTATAGCGTTTCTTAAAAATCCATTCAAGGATTGTGAACATGCCAATATTACATCCAAAATTAATGAACTATCTTCTTAATTCCATGTTGTACACCTATATGCTAACCATATAGGTGAACATAAGAACATAAGAAGAGTCATGCTGGATCAGGCCAAAGGCCCATCTAGTTCAGCTTCCTGTATCTCACAGTGGCCCCACCAGATGCATTTGGGAGTGCATGTGGTTGGAAAAGGCCCACATGTAGTAGAGGAGAGGTGTGCCCGCCTGCTTAGGTGCCTGCCCCGGGGAACCTCACTGCCCACTGAGATGCTGTGCAGTTCAGTCTCTTAACAGGCCACGGACCAGGGGTTTGGACCCTCTTTCTAGTGCATCCATGTGCCTGTTTGAAAAGGGAGTTGCCTTTCCCCAAATTCCAGGTCATCTGGGAGTCCATCAAGGGGGAAGTGAATACTATGTCTTCCTAGTCTGCTGGTTAAGAAAGCGTTGTTGCAGGTCAGTGCACAACTTAATAATGAGAGTAAAAACACTGTTTAAACCATGACCAACAGGTAGTTTCCATTCCCATAGAAAGAAAAACTGTGATAGTAACAGAGGAGGTAAAAATGAGTATGGCTTCCACTCATACTCATCTGATTGAGTTAAAAATAGAGGTGACAGGGAGCTGAAGATTGAAGCCAGGTAAGATGCTGCACATTCGTTCCTTGTTCCATCTGACGATGTCAGCTATGCACCACGAAAAGCATGTGACAAATAAAACTTGTTTTAAGGTGGCCCAAGGCTTCCTCCTGGCTTTGTTCTGCCTTGCCGGAGTTTGTTTGTGTACTTTGGTTGTTGATGCGTTGTGCACATATTCTTATTTTATTTTATTCGTACTTTGCTGTATTATTATCATTACTATTATTTTCTTATTAGTGTATTTGATTCACAATGTATGGGGTTTGTATGTTTGAGCAAGTTGTTTTTGCAACATGTTGTACACCGCCCAGAGTTCCTTTGGGAAAATCGGGCAGTTAACAAATACAAAAATAATTAATTAATTAATTAATTAATTAATTAACAGTAACAGATTAAATTGATTATCCTGCTGTAAATTCCTTGGATAGTTCTTTTAGAAACATGGTGTTATAGAAAAATTCCCTCCTTTTCAAAAATTATAAAAATTAAGGATAGGAACTTGCATCCACTTTGTACAGATATTGGATATTGCTTCCTAAATCCTTGATAGCTATTAAAATGGTATGTAATTAACAATGGGAATGAGATTTTAGGGACATGAAGAATACTGCCTACATTCCTTATTCTTAGGTGTTTGAGCATGATTCTTTGCGTCCACTGGAGAGCGGGGCAAGACATTCAGAGGACAGACTCAGCAATGTGGGCAAGACCTCTCTGTGCAAAATCAATCCCTTTGAGAAGCAAAGCTCATAAACATAACAAACAGGAGAAATTGCTTGTTGTTGTTTTTAAAAAATGAAATGCTTCTTATTAAAAGTCCATGGAACAATACAGGCAAGAATTGCTTCCATGGTTTGTCTTGGTGCATTAGGTTCTTTGTGGAATAGCAAACATTAAAAGCGTTTTTTAAAAAAAATGAAAGCATTCATGCTGCATAGAATCCTGTTCAGATCTTGAGAGATGTTCTGCAGTAAAGTGTTTTGTTGTGCTTAGAAGTGTTGGAATGTTAGATAATTCTTTAATTAACATGTAGCTTCCTTGATTCTTTCTTGGTAGAAGAGCAAGATACAATTTAAACAAATATTATGCATGCATTTATTTATTTCTGAATTTATATCCTCCCTTTGTATAAAGGTGGCTAATAGTAATAAAACCTAAGTGAAAAAAATGCAACTTAAAAAGAACAAGAAGTTTAAATGCAATTTAAAAGGTGCTGGGTTTTTTTAAAGGCAAAGATAAATCAAATGCCTGGGACATATTTTACTTACAAAAACTGCAATCATCCATCTTTTCAATGGAGGCAGAATATATCCTTTTAAGCAAGACATGTTGTTTGTTCTTGCTAAGTGCTGAAACAACATATATCCACTTTTTTTTTGGTCAAATGTAAAATTGTTTTCCCACCAGCTCCGGACTTTAAAAAAAAAAGTACGACCACACCCACCTAAGCGCGTCCCAGCACATTTTCCAAGTACCTGGTCTCCGAAGGTGAAAAATTTCTGATGCGGATTGCCCACCTAAGCGCGTCCCAGCACATTTTCCAAGTACCTGGTCTCCGAAGGTGAAAAATTTCTGATGCGGATTGCAAGGCAGTGAGCGCTGGGCTCTCCTGCCTTCTGTTTGTTTGTTTTTGCCCCCTGCCCCTTTAAGAGACTGGAATGCTTCCGGGGCTGCTCCTGAGGCAGACCGGAAGTGAGCCTGCATTCTTTTCTCCCTTTTTTTCTCCCTCCCCTCACGCAGACAGGAGCAAGGGAGTGCGGAGGGGTGGGAACACAGCAACAGGAACAAACCCCCAAGATCTCTGGTCCGAATTTAAGTTGCCAGTGGATCTTAGGGGTCGTGTAAAAGCACCCCATGTTGGTTCCTGAGACCATCCTGTCCCCTTACCTTCTAATTTAAAATAAACAATCAAGCATCTGTTTAAGATCCAAAAGTCTCTCCTGTGGGCATTTATGGTGGTGACAGGGGAAAAGTTTTGGCATGCTTTGTCCCATGACTACCCTTGACACATACATCCAACAATCAGAAACATTTTATGTAACAAAAAGACCAAAAACATATTGACTGCAAGAGGGAACTTTTTCAATCAAAACAATACTTTTTGCAAGCATTTTTTTGAAAGTATGGGGAGCAGAAACAGACATGACTGTGCAAGATCAGCACCAGGTGTGTGGGTTCCATAATCCTCTGGAGTTTGCTCGCCCCTGTTGCATTTGAATTTATGTTCTTACGCTTTCCAAAGCTTGTGGTCTGCAAATAGAAGACCTCCCCTGAATAGTTGTATAGCTCAAGATATGGTCACAGGGGACTCATGGCAGAAAAGCAGGGTATCCATAGCATTATTTTGTGGTACTCCTTGTTTGAACCACAGGTCAGCCCCAGATATGCAACTAGGCACATTTTCTTCTTCTTCTTCTTCTTCTTCTTCTTCTTCTTCTTCTTCTTCTTCTTCTTCTTCTTCTTCTTCTTCTTCTTCTTCTTCTTCTTCTTCTTCTTCTTCTTCTTCTAACATTGCAGAGGAAACACAAATGCTTTGTAGCCAATACTGCTCTCTTGAATGATTGTATTTATTGTATCAGTGAAAAAAGACTTTTGAGGGATTTCGGCATGCTATTCAGAATTTCTTTAGTTGTCAGTTAGATACTGTACAAGGATTATGGTTTCAACAGAACTAAAAGCAGGTATTGCAGAAATAATAGGGAGAAATGAGCTGAGATGGGGCCAAATGTTCTGTTTTCAAGGAAATGTTTATTTTATTTCTTTTGTTGAAGGAATAATGTATTTTCCTTCCCTTTTACTTTTAGATGTGGGCTGCATTCACAAATACTCCTTCTTGTCCTTACTCCTTCTTGTTTTCTTGCATACAGGCGCCATCATCACCTTCCTCACCCATAGCTAAAGAACCAAAATATGAGAAGCGCTGGCTGGACAGCTTATCAGTTCCTTTGTCAATGGCTCGAATCTCAAGGTACAAGGTTGGAACAAATAAATTAAGGTTGGTAATCAGGAAAAAAACAAACAGTTGGGCTCCACATGCCCTCTAATTTTTATCCCCACTGGGTGGGGCTCTCACCCATTCATGTGTGTTCATGGTAGGTGCATGTGTATAAGCAACTCCCCCCCCCCCCAGTGGTCACAACGGGAGTGTGCAGAAAATGCCAGAGGGTTGTGTGTCCACACATCCACTCAGCTTAGAAGGAACCTAGGCTGGACTGCATGCCTTCCCCCTGTTTTTATTTTTTCTTATTAAATCTACTAACTTTCAAAATCCATGGCCATGAGTGGTGGTCTGAATCTTATTGCTAGCCCTAAATGTTCTAAATTTACTGAACAAATTGGATTTCTTTGTGTTGACTTAACATTCATTCTCTTCCTTCAGTGTTCCTATTCTAGTTGAAACTAGAAACTGGATTTAGATGTTTGCTTAAGTTTATATCAGAAGAGTTGTTGTGAGTTGTTTGGCTGTGTTCTGGAAGTTTTTCTCCCTGACGTTTGGCCAGTCTCTGTGGCTGCCAGGGCTTTTTTCTAAGACCGTAAAAAAGAGCAGTGTCAATGTGTAATAAATATATGGCAACAAATGATTCTAACTTCAGTGTGAGAATGCATGAATAGCACATCCCTTCTACATGTCTACTCAGATGTAATACCATTGCATTCAGTGAGACTTATGGCCAGATAAGTATGGACTGTATTACAGAAATGAGAATCCATATGAATACCGAAGTTAGGCTTCTACTCATTTTAACCTAAGCTGTCCAAACCCAACACAAACACAATAGTTTATTTTTCTGCTGCGTCCTTTGCTATGTGATGAACCAGGAGATGGACAAGTTGTCTTCTTTGTGCTTTGCTGTTGTTTTGTCTGTTCTTTTAGAAAACCCAAGTCAAAGTGGACTTGGCAACCCAATGAAGAATTTCTGTGAAATTGGAATGACTTTGTACCTGTCTTAACATCTGGTTTCAAAACCTGTATTCACAGTTCTTGATTTTGTGCCTTTTGTGACTTTCTTCTCCAATTTTGTCTAGACATGATCACCTAGAGCAGGCCTGCCCAAAGTCCGGCCCGGGGGGGGTTGTTGTCAAATCCGGCCCGTCAGGCCATTCTAAATGGCCCGCGGCTGGCTGGCCCACCCCTCCCTCCCCCTCCTTCGCCCCATGTTTTTTTTTAAAAAAATATCTTCTGCCAACACTGACACTGCTGGGAAGTTTGGGCGGATGGGCGGTCTACCGCCACCGGCACCACAGGGGAATGTGTGCGGGTGGGCAGGCCAGCGGGCCTCTGCCACCGCCAAGGAGCTTTGGGGTTGGCTGGCGGGTGAGCCGTCAACATCGCTGGGGAGCTTGGGGGGGGGGTGCAAGGTCGCACAGATTGCTTCTTCCAAGGGGCGACCTTTGGCCACGGCTCCCTGTGCTTCCTTTGGTCCCACCTTCCTTCTTTCCTCATTCCCTTGGTCCCCACCTACCTACCTCCCTCCCTCCCTCCCTCGGTCCCCATCTCCTTCCCTCCCTCCCTCCCTTCCTTGTTCCCCACCTTCCTTCTTTCCTCTCTTGGGTTCCACCTTCCTCCCTCCCTCCCTCCCTTGGTCCCCGCCTTCCTTCCTGCGGGTGGGGTTGCAAGGGGTCAGTGGGTGGGGCTTATGGGTCAGTGGGTGGGGCTTGCAGTGGGGTGGCAGGGTCAGGGAGCAACCGGCCCCTGACACATTCTCAGCCACCAAATCTGGCCCTCCTTACAAAAAGTTTGGGCACCCCGGACCTAGAATGTTGAATCCTATTTTGTTCAGGATCATATTTTTCTTGTTTTATAACATGGGAGATCAAAGTATGTCTCATAGGTCAACAGTGCCACCCCCTAACACTTGAGAGCTATGGATCTAAACACTTGCCATTTTTAAGTTTCCAACAAGTAAGTGCTCTGTGCACTCTGTTGTATGTGGAAGATAGCTTACCTATATTCCGTTTTTAAAAAACAGAAAATAAAACATTAAGTGAATTCTAATCATTTCTATTTTCGGTGGGTTGCTGTGAGTTTTTCGGGCTGTTTGGCCGTGTTCTGGAAGTTTTTTCTTCCTGATGTTTCACCAGCCTCTGTGGCCGGCATCTTCAGAGGGCAAGGAGCTCAGGGAACTAGGAGTTTCTCTCTGTGCTCAACTTCCAGAACACGGCCAAACAGCCCAAAAAAAACTCACAACAACGTTCAGAGGAAATCTTTGGAAATTGCCCTTTTTGCTTTACAGTCGCCCCAACCTTTTAAGCTGATTTTTCAACAAGCAATTTGCTTATTATCAGAATGCTGGGATGACTGACAGAATGAGCGGAGCTATAGCTGCATTTGCATATTTTGCAAATTGCATATTATAGACTTCATATCCTGGATCATGCAAAGGTTGCTCAGCATCTCACCTTTATTCCTCAATCAGAATCAGTCATGGGAGGCGGGGGAATATAGAGATGGGAAGCAGAACCCTGGCGTTTCTAGTAAGCATAGCTTTCCAGTAATCAGGCATCCACAACATTTGATCTCCTGCTTAATTTATCACAATGCCTTGTTGTAAAAACTGTGAGCCCCCCCTTTAAAGTAGGGAGGACTGTATGATCCAAACTTGCACATTAGTATGTCCAAAATCCATACCGGGTGTGTAAGCCAGTGAATAATTTTAAAAAGAAATGCGAGAGCCCATTTCAAAGTTGTGACATGCTTTCAGACCATTATACCATTAGCATGCTCTTGGCACAAGCAGAATATGGCAAACACCCTGTTTTGGAGCAAGCCAAGTTTCCGCACCGAGCAGGCTGGAAACCACTCACAAAAAAACAGCACATGCAGGCAGATCCATATTGATTCAATACTGTAATAAATATGGGCAGAGGGTGCTGGGAATGTTCATTACAATAATCCAGTAATGTCCCTTAGCTAACTTACGGTCTTATTAAATGTTAATGGCCTCTTCTGTTGTTGTCAGTGGCACTGCAGAGTACACGCTGGACGGTCTGGAAGGCAGCTTTTCTTGCGGTCTCCCATGCCTACCTGAGCTCATCCTGCTCATCCAGTCATATTTCCTTCTCTGGTGCCTGGGATGGTGATATATCTGGCATGTTTGCTTTCTCATTCTAAATCATCTTTTCTTTTTTGCATAGAATAGGAGTTGCTATCTTAAAACTAGAAATGATCTGGTACCGCATGCTCCTCCACCTCTGTTGTTCATTTCAGTCACCGGATAACCTATAGCTTGCTGGTGCCTTGACCCTATTGATTGTAACATTTTTGTAGAACCGTCATGGCATGTTTTTCAAAGATGGCCCTTACACCAAGATTTATAGTGTTTCTTAAAAATCCATTCAAGGATTGTGAACATGCCAATATCACGTCCAAAATTAATTAACTGTCTTCTTAATTCCATGTTGTACACCTATATGCTATCCATATAGGTGAACATAAGAGCATAAGAAGAGCCATGCTGGATCAGGCCAAAGGCCCATCTAGTCCAGCTTCCTGTATCTCACAGTGGCCCCACCAGATGCATTTGGGAGCGCATGAGACTAGATATCTGTCTCCTGATAGCACTCCCCTGCATCTGGCCCTTGAAGTACCCCGGTTTTAAGCCTGGAGATTACACATCTCCATCTTGGTTTATCACTTGTGATGGACTTTTCCTCCAGGAATCTGTCCAATCCCCTTTTTGAAGGCATCCAGGCTAGATGCCATCGCCACATCTTGTGGCAGGGATTTCCACAGACTAACAACACGCTGGGCATAGTTTAATATTATCGTACCACGAAGTTGATTCAGAGTTCTCCAGATGTCAAGTACTTGGAGGAAGCCTACTGAACTAGTCCCTCCTTCTGGCAGCATGGTATGATTCTGCAGCTAGACAAGGCTATACAGGCAGTAGGGCACATAATTCCACCAGCCACACACACTGTGGGCAATCTTGACTGCCCTTCTCCCAGGTGGCACAGTGGGGGTTCAGTCTTTTGGCTCCACAACCAAGTGGACTCCCCCTCTGAGCTGGGCCAGCTCTCTTCTCTGTGTGGTGGGCACTGCACTTTTTCTTGTTCCAGTTGAACTTTTGAATGGCCTTGAGGTTATTTCTACATAATGCCATTTTTAATACAATAGCTTGTTGGTTGACAGGATCTGTGTATGGTTGTTAGCATACAACCTTCATAATTTAAATATCCTGTATGCTTGTAACTTCGATTCATATTTTAAGAAAATTAATCATGTTTATGAAGAAAGTTCAATATCTCCCATGGTGAAATTGTTCTAAGCCAAATGCAATCTTCCAAAGAAACAAATTATGGGCATGGATTTTTATTTTTATTTTTGAGGAGTAGGAATAGGAGCGTATATTTAATGAGGTAAGTTAAACAGGGACACTTCCTGTGTCAAAATGTAACACATATGTAATAAATATGTAATCTATTAAATATTTTTGATTCTGACCCTGCTTGAAGCATCTTTCAGCGCACTCCAAAGTGAGCTGGGCTGGAGACCATTGGAGTGGATCTACTACCACTTTCTTCAATGCACCACTGCCTTTGTCTTGATTCCAGTGTTTTAGCCTTTTGTCACTGGCCATTCAGTTTTAGGGCTCTTAAAGAATTCATTCAGGCAGTTACAATGGGAAGACATATTTATTTATTTATTTATTTATTTATTTATTTATTTACTTACTTACTTATTTATTGCTATACCGCCCGTCTTCCTAAAAGAACTCCAGGCGGTTAACAACAACAATGAACAAAAAAGACAAATATCAAGCACATAATACAACACACAACAAATAAAAATACTTGGCAAGATGGCAGAACAAGAAGGAAACAAAACAAAACAAAAACCCTAAAGGGTCGCCAAATGCCTCTCTGAAAAGCCAGGTCTTCAAGGCTTTTTTGAAGGCAGGCAGCGACTGTGTGAGGTGCATCTCACTTGGCAGATGGTTCCAAAGTGATGGGCCAGCCACAGAGAAGGCTTAGTTTCAGGTGATCAATTTCCTGGCCTCCCTGGGCATGGCCACCCGAAGTGAGAAGGCCTCCAACCTTCTGGTGGATCGGGCCTCAGTTGACCTTTGGAAGATCTGCTCCACCAGATATTCAGGTTCCAATCCATGGAGGGTTTTGTAAATCAAAACCAGTACCTTGATCCTTATTCGGGACTCAAGTGGGCCAGAACTGAAGTGATGCGGTCATATCTGCCCGCACCCACCACCAGTCTGGCCACTGCATTTTGTACCCACTGAAGTCTCCGAATAAGGGTCAAGGACAACCCCACATAGAGAGTGTTCCAATAATCTATCCTGAAGATCACGAGTGCCTGCACGACTGTTCTCAGGGAGACCTTGTCTAGGTATGGGCGAATCTCAGCAATCTGCTGAAGATGGGAAAAATCAGTCTTGGAAACGGCGATAAAGCCAGATCCAAGACCACACACAGATTGTTGGCTCTATCTGCCAGCTGGAGGGTAGTACCGCCCAGACAGGGGAGAAGGCCACTGTACCCATTAGATGC
Organism: Phrynocephalus guinanensis; assembly: GCA_037367245.1. NCBI lineage: Eukaryota > Metazoa > Chordata > Lepidosauria > Squamata > Agamidae > Phrynocephalus > Phrynocephalus guinanensis. Next base: position 166,952,019 of record CM074733.1, read on the forward strand.
CCCAAAGAACAGAACCTCAGTCTTCTCCAGGTTGAGTCTAAGCCTATTAACCCTGGTCCATTCCATGACATATCCAGGCACGGGTCAAGGTGGGGTTCGAGGGGCTTTCAATGTCTTAAAGGCGTGTCAGACTGTTTGGAGCTGGTAAAGGGAGCATATAACTCCTTTACTACAACAGCTCCACTGGTTCCCAGTCTATTTCCAGGCTTAACTCCAAGTGCTGGTAATTTCCTATCAGGCTCGATATGGCTTGGATCCAGGCTATTTGAAAGATCACTTCACCTTATATGAGCCCTTCTGGCTTTTAAGATCTTCCGGAGAGTTTCCACCACCTTCCCAGGTCTTTTTGCTGGGGACATGAGAGAGGGCCTTCTCAGTGGCTGCTCCTGGGCTTTGAGATCATAAGAACATAAGAACATAAGAAGAGCCATGCTGGATCAGGCCAAAGGCCCATCTAGTCCAGCTTCCTGTATCTCACAGTGGCCCCACCAGATGCTTTTGGGAGCGCATGAGACTAGATATCTGTCTCCTGATACCACTCCCCTGCATCTGGCCCTTGAAGTACCCTGGTTTTAAGCCTGGAGATTACACATCTCCATCATGGTTTGTAACCTGTGATGGACTTTTCTTCCAGGAATCTGTCCAATCCCCGTTTGAAGGCATCCAAGCCAGATGCCATCACCACATCATGTGGTAGGGAGTTCCATAGACTAACAACACGCTGGGTGAAAAAATATTTTCTTTTGTCAGTTCTTACTCTCCCAGCCCTCAATTTGAGTGCATGTCCCCTAGTTCTGGTATTTTGTGAAAGGGAAAAGAGCTTCCCTCTATCCACTTTACTCATGCCCTGCATTATTTTGTACGTCTCAATCATATCCCCCCTCAGGCGCCTTTTTTCCAGACTAAAGAGACCCAAATGTTTTAGCCTTTCCTCATAAGGGAGGTGCCCCAGCCCAGTAATCATCTTGGTCGCTCTCTTCTGCACCTTTTCCAGTTCCACTATGTCTTTCTTGAGATGCGGTGACCAGAATTGTACACAATACTCCAGATGCGGCCTTACTATTGTTTTGTATAATGGCATTATAATGTTGGCTGTTTTATTTTCAATCCCCTTTTTGATAATCCCTAGCATGGAATTGGCCTTCTTCACCGCTGCCACACATTGGGTAGACACCTTAATGGAGCTGACCACCAACACACCAAGATCTCTTTCCTGATCTGTCACGGATAACTCAAAGCCCATGAGTTGATAGATAAAGTTTTGATTTTTTGCCCCAATATGCATTACTTTACATTTGGCTACATTAAAACGCATTTGCCATTTTGTAGCCCATTCCCCCAGTTTGAAGAGATCCTTCTGGAGCTCTTCACAATCTTCTCTGGTTTTTACCACACGGAAAAGTTTTGTGTCATCTGCAAACTTGGCCACCTCACTGCTTATCCCTGTCTCCAGGTCATTTATGAACAGATTGAAAAGCACCGGTCCCAGGACAGAGCCCTGGGGCACACCGCTTTTCACCTCTCTCCATTGTGAAAATTTCCCATTGACACCTACTCTTTGTTTCCTGGATCTCAACCAGTTCTCAATCCATAAGAGGACCTGCCCTCTTATCCCCTGACTGTGCAATTTTCTCAGCAGCCTCTGGTGAGGGACTGTGTCAAAGGCCTTTTGAAAATCCAGATAGACTATATCCACCGGTTCACCCAAATCTACATGCCTGCTGACCTTTTCAAAAAATTCTACAAGATTTGTCAGACAAGACTTACCCTTGCAGAAGCCATGCTGATTTTCTCTCAGCAAAGTTTGTTCTTCTATGTGTTTTAAGATTTTCTCTTGGATGAGGCTTTCCACCATCTTCCCTGGGACAGATGTAAGGCTAACTGGCCTGTAGTTTCCCGGGTCCCCCCTCCTTCCTTTTTTAAAAATTGGTGTGTCATCTGCTATCCTCCAGTCCTCCGGCACTGTGGCCGTTTTAAGAGACAAGTTGCATATTACCGTTAAGAGATCTGCAATTTCATTTCTCAGTTCCCTAATAACCCTTGGGTGGATGCCATCTGGGCCCGGGGACTTGTTAATCTTCAATTTATCAATTAGTCCTAAAACATCTTCTCTTTTAACCTGTATTTGATTTAATTCTTTGGTTCAGGCAGCGGAATCTGCTCAAGGTCTTCTGTCGTGAAGACCGATGCAAAGAACTCATTTAATTTCTCTGCAATTTCCAAGTCCTCCTTAATCTCCCCTTTTCCTCCCTCACCATCCAGAGGGCCAACTGGTTCTCTGGCAGGTTTTCTACTTCTAACATATTTAAAGAAGCTTTTATTATTACCCTTTATATTGCTAGCCATGCGTTCCTCAAAATCTTTCTTTGCCTCTCTTATCATCTTCTTACATTTCTTTTGCCAGAGTTTGTGTTCCTTTTTATTTTCCTCATTTGGGGAGGATTTCCATTTACAGAAAGACCTCTCCTTGCGCTTTAGAGCCTCTCTAACTCCACTCGTTAACCATGCTGGTGCCCTCTTGGACTTAAATGAGCTCTTCTTTCTTTGTGGTATGCACTTGTGCTGGGCCTCTGTTACCGTTGTTTTAAACAGGTTCCATGCACTCTGAAAAGATTGGATTCTTCCAACCTTCCCCTTCAATTTCTTTCTAACTATTTTCCTCATCTGAGGGAAGTTTGCCCTTCGAAAATCAAGGATTTTTAGGTTGCACAGGTTGGCTTCCTCTCTCTTGTCCTTCTGTCATCTAGCCAAGACCTTCCTCTTCAGGCAGGCCTTTAAGCAGCCAATTATGTCGAGAATGTTTATTGTATAGGGTTTTTATGCTTGATTGTTTTAAGCTTGGGACCTGAATACCTGGCAGAGTGGATCTTCCAAAGATCAACTGAGGCCCCACCCACTAGAACATTTCAGGCATTTTCACTTCGGGTGGCCATGTATAGGGAGGCCTGGAAAACGGTTACCTGCAACTGGGCGTTCTCCATGGCCGCCCCTACACTTTGGAACAAATTGCCAAGTGAGCACAGTCCCTGATGGCCTTTTAAAAAGCTCTTAAGACTCTGCTTTTTAGAGAGGCGTTTGGTGACCTTTTCTTTCTTTCTTTCTTTCTTTCTTTCTTTCTTTCTTTCTTTCTTTCTTTCTTTCTTTCTTTCTTTCTTTCTTTCTTGTCTTGTCATCCTGGCCATAAGTCCATCTGCCAATTATTGCTATTAGCTTTTTATTTCTTTTTACTTGCTTATTTGCTGTGATAATAGTTTATTGATTTCATTGATTATTGATAGTAGATTTGACTGTTAATGTGACTGCTGTATACCGCCCAGAGTTCCTCTAGAAGATGGGCAGTATAGAAATAAATAAATAAATAAATAAATAAATAAATAAATAAATAAATAAATAAATAACGTTTAATTGGTTTTAAATTCAATATTTATATTGTATTGCTTTAAATTTCTTATTTTTCCTATTGGGAGCTGCATTGAGCCCCCTATGAAGAGAAAGGTGGCATGTAAAATAATTAAAATCCATTAAAATTAATAAATAAAATGTCTCTCCTTCCATTCCCCATTCACAAAATATTCCATTTTAGGGTCTTCTGGCTGCTACCATGTAAAGCAGGCATGTCCAAACTTCGGCCCTCCTGATATTTTGGACCACAACTCCCAGAATTTTAAGCTTAGATTGCCAATGACAAAGGACTGTGGGAGTTGCAATACAAAACATCTGGAGGGCCGAAGTTTGGACATGCCTGATGTAAAGCAATAGTACCCAGGTTTTTTGTGATACCTGTGGGTTTTTGTGATACCTGCGGGTTTTTGTGATAACTGAGCCATACCATAAGTGAGCCTACCAACCTAATTCTTCCCCAACACAGCAAGATTAATTTAGCCATTAGCTTTGTTCTGTGCTTTAAACAGCACAGGGCACATGGTTATTCAGGTATTTGAACTTTAACCATAAATTAATGCACTTACACATTACACAGGCAAAAGAAGTAATGTAAAATGCCACATATTTTATTAGTAAAATAATCACAGGTTGATCTAGTTGATAATGATAGCAGTATGACTGAGATTTTTAAAAACCCACACAATTTAATCAGTTGTGTGAGTTATTACCAGGTTATAAAGATTGACCAATTATTAAATTTAACTAAGGATGAAAACAATATTTCTGAGCCGACAATACATACTTCATATTATATGCAGATTAGGGATGGTCAATTTGTTTTGGAAACTATTGGTTCTAAAATGACACGTGCGAGCCCACACCGAGCTGAGCTCCAACAAGGAAGCAGGCTCCGATGTCATCTTTGCTCCTCCATGGTGCTGGCCAATCAGACAGGGAGGAGGGATGATGCCTGCCCCTGCACAGCTCCTGATTGGCCTGCACCACGGAGAAGCAAAGATGACTGTCGGAGCCTGCTTCCTTGTTGGAGGTCAGCTCCGTGCAGGCGCAGAACAAGGTAAGTGATTGGCTGTTTGCGTGTCGGAGGCTTCCGAACACCACCTGGACTTGCACAGAAAATGAATTGACCATCTCTAATGCAGATTGAAGAGGCGAAATCCCATCCTACATAAGAAAGGTGTAATGTAAGATAGTATTGTCATCCACAAGTGCTATTAAAAGCATGCTACCCAGTTAATCAATATCTCCTTTCAGTTCATTAAAAGTTTACCAGTTATTTAATTCATTTGTCGATTATCAATCCCTTGACTCCAATGTACGTTGTGTGTGCTCAGATGAAACCATTCCTAAAACATGTCACAAGGTATTTGTTGGTAGAGTAAATAGATAGCACTTTGCCCCTCATCCTCTGTTCTAAACCATTACAATTACCTAGTTGACTGATTACAAATAAAACCTTGATATAACATATAGCCATTTCCCAGACATTTTAAGCCAGTATTATTCATGCTGGTGCCAAGCTGATGTTATTAAGATTCACAAATATAAATAGCATGGAAAAATGAATGCCTTGAGCTGATAAGTGGGCATTCATAATTTAACTATAAAGAGCAGAATATAGTTCATGCTACAAAACACCATTAAGGCATAGAATTAAAATTTATTTGACCTGGCAGTAAAACAGCTGAAAAGTACCTAATTGTGAATAGAAAGCAGATCTGGCTAGCTCTTTTATAGGTCAGGGAACAGCAAAAGAGAGTTGTGTTTCATATTGAAAGCCCTGACCTATCAAGCTGGCTGTAAAGCTATCATTAAGATAAATACAACTTGAATTAAATGCACTCCATAAAGGTGCATTATCTTAGTCAGGATTTCTTTCTTCTCCCACATATCCTAATATGTTAAGAAAACTTGTTGGTAAGGCTAGTCTGTATATTTAAAATTATTGTAATTCTTCAAAAGGAACTATTAAGTAAGGTCCATAGGACAATTTCCTCACTTAGTGGTGAAGATACCCTTGATCAGGGTTTACAGATTTGCATTGAGTGAGTCTCTGTTGCTGCTTTTGATTTCTTGGCCCTAAGGCCAATCCTCTGGTTTTAACATACCTGAATTAAGTTTTAAGGCTTTCTGATTAGCTACCGTGTTTCCCTGAAAATAAGACACTGTCTTATATTTATTTTTTCTCAGGAAGACACTCTAGGGCTTATTTTCAGGGGATGTCTTACTTTTATTAAGTATAATATGCTTGAATGTCAGCCCTGCACACAACCATAGCCACTAGACATGGGCACGACTCGGCAAAACTTTCATTTTCGTTTCTGTTTTTCGTTTTCGTTACGTAACGGAAACGGTAACGATAATTAAGCTGCCAGAACTCGAACTCGAACCGAAAAAAGAAAAAATTGGTCGGGTTTTTCGTTTTCGTTTGTGGCATCGCGGCGATCGCGCAATGCGATTGCGAAGCACAGAAAAAGTTTTTAAAAGTTTTTTTTTAAAAAACCCGACTCCCGGCCAAAAAAGCAGGTGAAAAGCAGGTGAAAGCCTGAGGCTTTGCCACCTACCAGAGGGATGGTTTCTGGGGGGTCCCCGGCCTTTCCCCCCTCTTCTCCTGTCCTGGGCTGCTTGCACCAGGCTGGGGGGGGTCATCCTCGTCATCTCGCCATGCCATGCGGTGGGGGGGATCCAAAATGGCGACCACAATTTTTCTTTTGAAATCGTGGTCAAAAAACACACCAAATACCACAGAAACATGTGAAATTTATTTATTTTAAATGCCTGAATTTTAATAGTAGCAGCAGTGGGTTTTTATAGCAATAAAACGTATTGGTTTTATTTTATTTTATTTTATTTTTTATTTTAGACTTGCCCATTTGGGATGGGCATGGGATGGGACCATGCAAATTGTCTGAACCATTCCACCAATGGCATCGCCAGGTTTTTGACTGACACTTCTGGATGTCTCGGAGGGCATAAAAAGCCGAGGCACCTTCCAGAAATCGCAGTCGGGTGTATGGATGTGGTTGAGGGAGGAGGGCTGGCTGCTGGTGCTGGTGTGATCCGATCGAGATTGAGGAGGGAGGCTGGAGGCTTTAGAATTTAAGTTAGGCAGGGAGGGAGGGAATTGAATTTAGAAAATAATTTCTTTGATTCCCTGCAGCTTTGTCTGCTGAAGGGAATAGCAGTTTATTCTTTATTTCTTCTCTGGCAGTTTGTGAGGATTTTTTTCTGATATTGGATAAAGGCGGAGGTTCGACTGGGAGTGGGAGGATTTATTTTAAATATATATTATATACTACCATTTATTTTCTATTTTCCCAACTTCAATTTGCTTGCACATACACACATTTGGGGTGCAAGCCAAGAACAGAACCTCTATCCTAAGTGATATCCTAACTGCCCACTCGCCTGTCCGCCCACGCCACCACCCGCCCACTCGCCTGCCCGCGACCGCCGCCCGCCCGCTCACCTGCCCGCGCCTCCCCCCTGCCGCTGTCGCCGCCCGCCCATGGCCCCCCGCCACCGCCGCCCGCCCACACCTGCCCCCCCCGCCGCCCGCCCTCCCGCCCTGCCCGCCGCCTAGGGCGCAAAAACACCTAGCGCCGGCCCTGATTGCGGGACGCCCCTATGCTTTGGGGAAAGTCAAATCATGCTAAATCGCGGTGGAAATGACAAACAAAACGACGAAACGACAAATTTTGGAAAAAATTAACGACAAACGGAAACGACCCGAAACGGACCCGTTCCGACAAATGAAAACTCAAAACGTCATTTTTTCTGGTTGTGCCCATGTCTAATAGCCACGCCCATCACTAGGTCTTATTTTCAGGGTAGGTCTTATATTTAACAAATGCATAGAAATCCTGCTAGGGCTTATTTTGGGGGGAGGTCTTATTTTCGGGAAAACAGGGTATTACGTGGATCACTAATTGAACAGGAATTAACCTGAACAGTTTATTGTACTGGCATTTTGTTGACACCTAGTTTATATCTAGCACCCGTAACTAAAAACTGAGACCGAATCTGAAGTGTTTCAAATGAGTTGCAATCTGTCATAATTTATAGCTGTTGTGAGTCTTTCGGGCTGTCATAATTTATCTCTGAACAGGAAGGGAAAAGAACCAACGTTAAGACAGCCAGAACGTCCTAACGGACTTCACAGCCAAATGGATTTTTGTTGAACCTCCATGGTTTTATTCAAACAATATTAACAACATCATAAATCTTCCTCTCAAAGGGAGAATCAATTTGGTTGGCAAGATGGTTGACCTTTCTGTCAATGATCTGACTACTAGACTGGACTGTGAGGCTTGGGGGGAAATGGAGTAATATTCCAACTGCAGGTACATTGGGAGGGGAGCAGGGAGAAGTGATTAGAGAGGTGGGAACAGGGGAAAAGAAAGAATCTTTAGCTCGCAAAACATGATAAAGCAAAAAAGCCATTGTCAATCTGAAAAACTGAAGTATATTGTTTCATAATTTTTCATAATAAGGCGGACCACCTCCTCCCATATGGACCTACCCGGCAATTGAGATCCAGCCGGGGGGGGGGGGCTCCTGAAAGAGCCATCCCTCAAAGAGGTGAAAGGGATGGCTTGTAAGTATAGGGCCTTTTCGGCAGCTGCCCCCAGGCTATGGAATGCCCTCCCAAGTGAGACCCGCCTAGTGCCAACGTTGATGACATTTTGCACCAGGTAAAAACCTTCCTGTTCCAGAAGTTTTCTAACTGACATAACATAAAATGATCATGGATCCTGGTGGCAATTTTAGTGCTTTGAATTTAAATCTTATTTATTTATTTATTTATTTATTTATTTATTTATTTATTTATTTATTTATTTATCACCCGTATTCCAAAGGAATTCCAGGCAGTTTGCAACAATCATAATACAAAAACAATAATAAAAATCAAAATAATAAAATAATCAGCAAAGACAGTGGCTAATATTTCACAGGAAAAATTGTTTTTAATTGTTCATTGACATTTTAATGTTTTAACTGTTTTAACTGTTCATTTTAATTGTAAGCCGGCTAGAGACCTTTGGGTAGTGGGTGGCAAATAGGTTTAATAAATAAATAAATAAATAAATAAATAAATAAATAAATAAATATTTTGGACTTGTGAGAGAAAGGATGTTTATATGCTGGGCCAGAGATCTCTTTCTTTTCCTTGGGAGGAGCTGGTACAGCAGAGGCTGTATGATAACAAAATTATAGAGATCATAAGATAATTTTGATCTAAGGACTAGACTTCTTTGGCAAGTAGAAAAACCACAGCCAATACATCAAAACTTGATGTTAGTGCAAGAAAATAAAAGATCTTACTTCCCTGAATTTGCCAAACAAAATTCTCACATGTCTTGAATAATACTGATGGTGTGGATTCTTTCCAATCTTGGTTCAGATCTGATTAATGTCTGTTTCCGCTGAACCTTTCAGCAGCTTTTGCTGCAGCTGACCTTGGGTAACAACTTCTGAGGCACTTGCCTTGGATAGGGATAAGGAATCTTGCTTCGGAAGTTCCCTTGGGTTTCATCGGTGGATGCTGGTCCATTCAGGGCATGTCTCCTCCTCAGGCACAGTTTGCACTTCGGAGCTCTTGCTGCCTCCATTGCTGCTACCCCAACTATAACTGGTCTTGGCTCGCGATCCTTTTTCCAAGGTTCCTCCCTTGGTTCCTCTTCCCCGTTCCCACCCACCACCACCCCAGCCACCTCTTTGATCCTTGGCAGGATGACAGTATCTTTCTTCATCTGTATTAGCAGCATATTCGTTTAATGGAATCCGGAGGTTTAGACAGGATCGAGAGGTTGAAAGAAGTAAGAAGTTGGGGCTCGTGAGGTCATGGAAAGAGAAGAAGGGAGACACATGAGAATGAATAAGCCAGCTGCCCGGCTGTGAAACCAGGCCTAGACGGATCCAGCAGGAGATCAGAACATTTCTAATCCTGTTGCAGAATTATTGGAATGGATAAATTTGCTTGGGGTGGAATGGGGGAATATCTAAGTGAATATCTGCCTGCCTCTAGCTGTTTTTATTTATTTGTAAGTGGGTGTGAGTACTGCAGAGTGGATTTAATTTCAAGCAAATTGTTTAAAATCATAATTTAATTCAAAAGTTGGATGGGGGAATTTAAATCAATGATTTTTTTTATTTAAAAAATCATTGATTTTTATTAACCTTGGAATACACACATTTGCCTAAGCTGTTCCTGTCACCCTGGCTTTGCCCACAATTGGCTGTTGTGCCTCTGCCCTAAAAACCATGAGGGGCAAGTACTACAAGTCCCTCCCAATGGTCAAACCCTAGAAGCCAGTGCTGGAAAATTGATATTAGTCTTCTGGTATGCAGGATCCCTCTGGGTTCCATTTTGTTCCCCCATGATGTTTAACATCGACAGGTGAAACTCGAAAAATTAGAATATCATGCAAATGTTCATTTATTTCAGTAAGTCAACTCAAAAGGGGAAACTGATAGACTCATTGCATGCAAAGTGAGATATGTCAAGCCTTACTTTGGTGTAATTGTGATGATTCTAGCGTACAGCTTATGAAAACCCAAACTTCACAGTCTCAGAAAATCAGACTATTACATGACCTCAGTAACACAAGGATTGGAAATAGAACACTATTGGACCTCTGAAAAGTATAAGCATGCCTATGTTCTCAGTACTTGGTTTTGGCCCCTTTTGCATCAATTACTGCCTCAATGCGTCATGGCATGGATGCTATCAGCCTGTGGCACTGCTGAGGTGTTATGGAACACCAGGATGCTTCAATAGCAGCCTTCAGCTCTCCTGCATTGTTTGGTCTCATGTCCCTCATCTTTGTCTTGGTAATTCCCCATAGATTCTCTGTGGGGTTCAGGCCAGGCAAGTTTGCTGGCCAATCAAGCACAGTAATCCCATGGTAATTGAACCAGGTTTTGGTACTTTTGACAGTGTGTGCAGGTGTCAAGTCCTGCTGGAAATTGAAGTCAGCATCCCCATAAAGCTCGTCTGTGGAAGGAAGCATGAAGTGCTCCAAAATCTCCTAGTAGACAGCTGGTTGACCCTGGACTTAATTAAGCACAGTGGACCAACACCAGCAGATGGCATGGCTCCCCAAATCAACACAGGCTGTGGAAACTTCACACTGGACTTCAAGCATTGTGCATTGTGTGCCTCTCCATTCTTCCTCCAGACTCTGGGTCCTTGGTTCCCAAATGAGATGAAAACGTTGCTCTCATCAGAAAAGAGGTCTTTGGACCACTGAGCAACAGAGTTCAGGAGGGGCTTTACAAGAGGAATACGACATTTGAAGCCCATATCCAGGATCCATCTCTGTGTGGTGGCTCTTGATGCACTAACTCCAGCCTCAGTCCACTCCTTGTGAAAGTCCCCAACACTTTTGAATGGCCTTTTCCTGACAGTCCTCTCCAGGCTGCGGTCATTGCTGCTGCTTGTGCACCTTTTTCTTCCACACTTTTCCCTTCCACATAACTTTCTATTGATGTGCTTTGATACAGCGCTTTGGGAACATCCAACTTATTTTGCAATCTGTTTCTTTGGGGGCTTTCCCTCCTTATGGAGGGTGTCAATGATGGTTTTCTGCACAATTGTCGGGTCAGCAGTCTTTCCCATGATTGTGCTTCCTATTGAACCAGCCTGAGAAACCATTTAAATAAGGGCTCAAGAACCCTTTGCAGGTGTTATGCATTTATTAGCTGGTTAGAGTGGGACACTTTGAGCCTAGAATATTGAACCTTTTCACACTATTCTAATTTTCTAAAATTGAGAATTTGGGGTTTTCATAAGCTGTACACCAGAATCATAACAATTATACCAAAGTGAGGCTTGACATATTTCACTTTGCATGTAATGAGTCTATTTCATATATTAGTTTCACCCTTTGAGTTGACTTACTGAAATAAATGAACATTTGCACAATATTTTAATTTTTCAAATTTCACCTGTACACAAATTAGTTGAAGAGTTGCCTTGCTTGTCATCAGAATACCCTTGATACCTATCTCTGTAGGAGCCCCGTGGCATAGTGGTTAAATGCCTGTACTGCAGGTAAAACTGTGCTCACAACCTGGGGGTCAATCCCAGGTAGCCGGCTCAAGGTTCACTCAGCCTTCCATCCTTCCAAGGCTGGAAAATGAATACCCATCTTGCTGGGGGGGATGTGTAGCCTGCATAATTAAACTGTAAACCGCCCAGAGACTACTTGAAGTGGTATGGGGCGGTATTTATAAGCAGGACACTTTGCTTTTTCATCCGTTCATTTGAATTTTCTCTCGTTTCATAAAGCAGATGTCCACTGCTCTCTTCCCTCTAGAAAACATTCATAATGTTTATGAACCAAACCCAAAATTTCTTCAATTATTTGATAGGTTTGTATCCTGTAATGTAGGTCCATATGTGTGAAGTTCAGCCCCAATCACTGGAGTTTTCTTCTCCTGAGGTGGAAAATATCAAAATCATTTCCTTTTCCATCAAACTGATTGATAGCAGTGGGGGAAATGTAGAGTTTTTCTATCCTTATAGTTTACTAAATTATAGTAATTATATAGCCATTTATGTAGCCATTCTGCAAAGAGCTTCATCTATATTATTTCAATCATCCTATGATTTATCCTGTAAGATAGACTATTATTGTATTTCCATATATGTGCTGAAGAAGTTGATACATGGGAAAGTTATGATTTGATCTGGGTTTATGTGTGGCTATCCATGTGGAAGAAATTAAAAACCAGTTTTTTTTTAGGGAGTGTATTATTTATTGTATCTTGCCATGTTCACAGCCATCTTTCTTCTGTACTCTCTTTCACTTTTGGTTATACACTCCCAGCTCCTGATGGATATCAAAGCAAATGTGTCAAGGCTAAAATGCATAGTTAACAGGCTATGATGACTGGTTTCTCCCATCATAAGATAAACTTACTTAACCACAGTGCAAAATCAGGTGATATAACTTATTAGCTTAAGCTAGTGGCCAATAGCAACCGTTTCGGGTGAGAGACGCAGACGCCCCCTTGGTCAATGGCCCTGCTAAGCATGTAGCAATAACATCTATTTGTGTGAGGCTATTTTGAAAAATATGATATTCTGTGCCACTTTTCAAATTTGGTCCTATGAAGGGCTGGATTTTTTTTTAAAAAAAAAAGCTTTAAATAGACAAGCAAAAACCCAAATACTGTATCTCTTTTATAAGCTATGAGAAATGCATAACGTTTAGAGGCAGATTCCTCCACTGGAAAAAGCAGATAATATTAGTTGGATGCTGAATCATATAACTCAGTATATACTGATAATGTCTAAGGCAGGGGTGCCCAAACTTTTTGTAAGGAGGGCCAGATTTGGTGGCTGAGAATGTGTCAGGGGCCGGTTGCTCCCCGACCCTGCCACCCCACTGCAAGCCCCACCCACTTTCTTTTAAAAAAACATGGGGTGAAGGAGGGGGAGGGAGGGGTGGGCCAGCCAGCCGCGGGCCACTCAGAATGGCCTGGCGGGCCGGATTGGGCCCCCGGGCCGGACTTTGGGCAGGCCTGGTCTAAGGTGACTTCTTGAACAGTGTGATTTGTCTCCAAAAGTGACACTGTTTATGCTACAAGAGAAGAGGATCTGGGCCACTGTTCAACCTTTCTTATGCCACTGAACTACTGTAATAACATACAACACAAACGCCCAGATGGCATGAATGATAATTTTGGAGACTTGGATCAGACATGAGATCTAACCCTTACTGGTAAAAGCTTCCTTGATGGTGTTTGTATTTCTTCTTGCTGCAGATCTAATGCATTTGAAGTACTGGCGCTTGATGGCGTGAACACTGGGATACTTCAGTATTGTTCAGCCCAGGAGAGTGCTGATTGGCTGAGAGCAATATCAACTAACATCAATGATTTGACGCTTCAAAATGTACGTTGCTTTCTAAATATTTTATTCCCTTTTTTTCGGGGCGAGTTGATTCAAAGTAATTTTCCACCTCCCAAAGGTCATCATCACAGTATGTTGAATAAAATATTGGTTTCAGTAGGCAAAACATGTAAGGACTGAGAACGTATCAAGTTGTGCAATGTCTTATGGAATCCCAGATGTAATGAACAGCCATATTTCATAACACTAAGAGAAGAGTGAAAAGAATAGAGCCTTCTGGCTGGTTTATGATATGACAAGAAAAATAGATTTCAAGAATAAAACATACAAAAGGCATCGGTAAACATGGTTCATAATCCAAGCAGGCATTTAGAGGCTCCCCTGTGGTACCCACTCTTCTCAGCCCAAGGAACACCTGAGGCTATCAACAAGAACGTGAAATCCTCCATATCTTTGGTCCCAGTACCATAGTGCTTTTATTTTTCTGGTAAATCTGCCTTGCAAAAGAAAAGCAGAGAATGTAGCTACTTAGATGTGCATTTCTTGCGTCCATCGTCCCTTCAGTCTTTTATACCTATTCACATATACTCACTCAGACAAGGAGAAAGGTAGGGTAAAAATACTCTAAAATAAAATAAATAAAATAAATATTCAGAGCCAAACAATCATCCAGTGTAATCCTGTTGTGCAGCATAATAACAAAGCAAAAAGCAAAAGTGTTCTGCTTATATACCGCCCCATACTACTACAAGTAGTCTCTGGGCGGTTTACAAATTTAATTACAGAGTGCAGGCTACACATTGCCCCCCCAGCAAGCTGGGTACTCATTTTACCGACCTCGGAAGGATGGAAGGCTGAGTGAACCTTGAGCCTGCTACCGGGGATTGAACCCAGGTCGTGAGCACAGTTTTACTTGAAGTACAGGCATTTAACCACTGCGCCACGAGGCGCCCTTTGGATCAATGGGATTTATAGAGGAGGTGACTCACTGATTTACTGGGCCTTCTCTAGTTGCAACTTACTGAGCTAAGCAACAGGAATTCAGCCATTGTATAGTTGAATTTAAAGTGGCCACTCTTTGTTTGAAGAAGCAGCTGCCACGGGGCCCTATTTCAGAACATCCTCCTAATTAGGATTGAGACTTCATGCCATCTTCCTGCTAAAAATCATTCCCATCCTTGCCACTGTTTTCCCTCAGACAGTACTTTTTTTGGAGTGGGATCAAAGTAAAAAAGTGTGAATGATGTCATGTGTAATTTGTCCCATGTAAGTAGTCCTATTCACATACACAGTGGAACATTTACCTGAGTCTGTGAGAGTAGTATTGGCAGAGTTTGGAGACTCTTGGCTATGCCGCGCATAAAAAGCTCAGGGACCAACAGAGCAGAACTAGCTTCAAACTTCCCAATTTCTCCTCAATTAGCACTTACTGTCTCAACAGTTCTCTCGGAGACACTGGTTTGAGATAGAGTAAGAAAGTTCCATTTTAACTACTTAGACAGTTGAGCTCAACTGATTCATGACTACATTGTTACATGACTGACTCAAACGGATTAACTACGTTCCTCTAAAATTGTATTCAGACTGTCTGACAAACTCCTGATAGAAAAAATTGCTGGGGGGAAATAAGACTTGGGTAGAGAGGCATAACTGTCTTCAAAATTCTGAGGCAGAGAGAGGAGAGTTTGACTACGGCTGGATTGACTGACATTCAAGCCAGAAAAATCTCTTCCGGTCAAAGCCTCTTAAAGCAAATATGTTGTTGTTGTTGTTCAGTCGTTCAGTCGTGTCCGACTCTTCGTGACCCCATGGACCAGAGCTCGCCAGGCCTTCCTATCCTCCACTGCCTCCCGGAGTTTTGTCAAATTCATTTTGGTTGCATCGATGACACCGTCCAACCATCTCATTCTCTGTCGTCCTCTTTTCCTTTTGCCTTCGATTTTTCCCAGCATCAGGGCCTTTTCCAGGGAGTCCTCTCTTCTCATGAGGTGGCCAAAGTACTGGAGCCTCAGCTTCAAAATCTGTCCTTCCAGTGAGCATTCGGGGTTGATTTCTTTCAGAATGGATAGGTTTGATCTCCTTGCAGTCCAGGGGACTCTCAAGACTCTCCTCCAGCACCACAGCTCAAAAGCATCAATTCTGCGGCGATCAGCCTTCTTTATAGTCCAGCTCTCACTTCCATACATCACTACTGGAAAAACCATAGCTTTAACCATCCTGACCTTAGTTGGCAAAGTGATGTCTCTGCTCTTTAGGATGCTATCTAGGTTTGCCATTGCTTTCCTCCCAAGAAGCAGGCGTCTTTTTATTTCGTTGCTGCAGTCGCCATCTGCAGTGATCAAGGAGCCCAAGAAAATAAACTCTGTCATTGCCTCCATTTCTTCCCCTTCTATTTGCCAGGAGGTGATGGGACCAGTGGCCATGATCTTAGTTTTTTTGATGTTGAGCTTCAGCCCATTTTTTTCACTCTCCTCTTTTTCCCTCATTAAGAGGTTCTTTAATTCTTCCTCACTCTCTGCTATTAGAGTAGTATCATCTGCGTATCTGAGGTTGTTGATATTTCTTCCGGCAATCTTAATTCCGTCTTGAGATTCATCCAGACCGGCCTTTCTCATGATGTACTCTGCATATAAGTTAAATAGGCAAGGTGACAGTATACAGCCTTGTCGTACTCCTTTCCCGATTCTAAACCAGTCCGTTGTTCCATATCCAGTTCTGACGGTTGCTGCTTGTCCCACATATAGATTTCTTAGGAGACAGATAAGGTGTTCAGGCACTCCCATTCCTTTAAGGACTTGCCATAGTTTGTTGTGGTCTACACAGTCGAAGGCTTTGGCATAGTCAATGAAGCAGAAGTAGATGTTTTTCTGGAACTCTCTGGCTTTCTCCATAATCCAGCGCATGTTGGCGATTTGGTCTCTAGTTCCTCTGCCCCTTCGAAATCCAGCTTGTAGTTCTGGAAGTTCTCTTTCCACATACTGCTGAAGCCTGCCTTGTAGAATTTTGAGCATAACCTTGCTAGCATGTGAAATGAGTGCAATTGTGCGATAGTTGGAGCATTCTTTGGCGTTTCCTTTCTTTGGGATTGGAATGTAGACCGATCTTTTCCAGTCCTCTGGCCACTGCTGGGTTTTCCAAATTTGCTGGCATATCTTATGCAGCACCTTTACAGCATCCTCTTTTAAGATTTTAAAGAGTTCAATTGGAATGACATCACCTCCACTGGCCTTGTTGTTTGCAATGCTTTCTAAGGCCCACTTGACTTCACTTTCCAGGATGTCTGGCTCCAGGTCAGCAACTACGCTATCTTGGTTATCAGGGACGTCCAGATCTTTCTGATATAATTCTTCTGTATATTCTTGCCATCTCTTCTTGATCTCTTCTGCTTCAGTTAGGTCCCTACCATTTTTGTCCTTTATCATATCCATCTTTGCACGAAATGCCCCTTTAATATCTCCAATTTTCTTGAACAGATCTCTGGTTTTTCCTTTTCTATTGTTTTCCTCTATTTCTTTGCACTGTTCATTCAAGAAGGCCGCCCTGTCTCTCCTTGCTATTCTTTGGAAGTCTGCATTCAATTTTCTGTATCTTTCCCTTTCTCCCTTGCATTTTGCGTCCCTTCTCTCCTCCGCTATTTGTAGGGCCTCGTTGGACAACCACTTTGCTTTCTTGCATTTTCTTTTCTTTGGAATATTTTTCATTGCAGCCTCCTGTACAATGTTACAAGCCTCCATCCATAGTTCTTCAGGTGTTCTGTCCACCAGATCTAGTTCCTTGAATCTATTCTTCACTTCCACTGTGTATTCATATGGGATTTGACTTAGGTTATACCTGACTGGCCCAGTGATCTTCCCTACTTTCTTCAGTTTGAGTTTGAATTTTGAAATAAGAAGCTGATGATCTGAGCCACAGTCAGCACCAGGTCTTGTTTTTGCTGACTGTATAGAGCTCCTCCATCTTTGGCTGCAGAGAACATAGTCAATCTGATTCCGGTATTGTCCATCTGGTGATGTCCATGTGTAGAGTCGCCTTTTGTGTTGTTGGAAAAGAGTGTTTGCAATGACCAGCTTGTTCTCTTGACAAAACTCAATTAGCCTTTGCCCTGCTTCATTTGGAACTCCAAGGCCAAACTTGCCAGTTATTCCTTTTATCACTTGACTCCCTACTTTAGCATTCCAATCCCCTATGATGAGAAGAACATCTTTCTTTGGTGTCAGTTCTAGAAGGTCTTGTAAGTCTTCATAAAATTGGTCAATCTCAGACTCTTCAGCACCGGTAGTTGGAGCATAAACTTGGATTACTGTGATGTTCAAAGGACTGCCTTGGAATCGTACCGAGATCATTCTATCATTTTTTAGGTTGTATCCCAGCACTGCTTTTCTCACTCTATTGTTGACTATGAAGGCTACTCCATTTCTTCTATGGGATTCTTGCCCACAGTAGTAGATGTGATAGTCATCTGAACTGAATTCACCCATTCCTGTCCATTTAAGTTCACTGATGCCCAGGATGTCTATGTTTATTCTTTCCATCTCACGTTTGACCACATCCAGCTTACCCTGGTTCATAGATCTCACATTCCAGGTTCCTATGCAGTATATCTCTTTGCAGCATTGGACTTTCCTTTCTCTTCCAGGCACGTCTGCAGCTGAGCGTCCTTTCGGCTTTGGCCCAGCCACTTCATTAGCTCTGGAGCTACTTGTAGTTGTCCTCCGCTCTTCCTCAGTAGCATGTTGGACACCTTCCGACCTGAGGGGCTCATCTTCCAGCGTCATATCTTTTAGCCTTTTGTTTCTGACCATGGGATGTTCTTGGCAGGGATACCGGGGTGGCTTGCCAGTTCCTAAAGCAAATATATGAGGGTGCAAAAAGTTCTACACCCTCTCTCTTTTTCTACACCCTCTCTCTTTTTCTACCAAAACCACACAGCCAGTCTGTCCCTTGATGTTATATGCAGGGGCGACTTTCCCATAGGCCTTTGTGGTTCAATGAACCAGGGCGCCTGAACCCCAAGGGCGCCTCAACCCCCAAACCCCAAAACTCTGCCTCGCGCTGCCTGCCTGCCTGCCTGGCTCGCCTTCTGCCGCCGCTCAGGGCGGGAGGCGCGAGCAGCTGGCGGGGGCGGGGAGGGCGCTCTCTCTTGCGCGCGGGCGCCCAATGGAAAGGGGCGGCCGGGGCAGGCAAAGGGAAGGAGGAGGAAGGGAAGAGGGTGGGAGGGAGCTCGAGGGGAGGTGGCGACTCTGCCGCCCCGAGCTCCGTCTGAGTAACTCTAGTTGATGGAAAGGCGTGCGCGCGCGCCCTGGAGAGACTCCCAGGCTGGGACGGGAGGGTTGCTCGCTTGCTCGCCCGCCCGCCCGCCCGCCTCCCTCCCTCAGTGGCCGCCGCCGGCGCCCCAACGTGAGGTGGTTGTGGGGGGTGGGGGGGAGAGAGGCCCTCTCGGCGCGAGCGGCGGGTAAAGGTAAAGGTTCCCCCAGCAGATCCGTGCCAGGGGCGGTGCTCATCTCCTTATTCAAGCCGAAAGAGACAGTGTTGTGCAAGTCCGTGGCCATGTGGCGGGCAGGGCTGCAAGGAAACACTGTTGGTACCTATTTATCTACTTGCATTGACATGCTTTCCAACTGTTAGGTTGGCAGGAGCTGGGGATAACAGCAGGAGCTCACTCTGCTGCTGTAGCACCTGGGATTCGAACTACTGAGCTGCTGATTTTGTAGCTCACAGTTTTCAGTGCTCTAGACCGCTGAGCCACTATCAATTCACCATGCAGAGGGGCTGCCGAAACACGGGGCATTAATCCAGCAGCCTCCTCTTGGCATCTCTTGTTTTTGCCAACACAAATGGATGTAAAAATACTGCAGCCTCTGAGCACAAGCAGAGTGCTTTTGCTCCAACCCCAGGTGAAAAGAGTTGCTCGGGCTGGAGGGTTCTTCTGTTTTTTTCTATGTAAACTGGAGCCTTATTTAAGTGTCGCGTTAGCTCCCTTAAAAAGGAAGGTAGACAGCTCTGTGAAAGGGGGGGGGGCGCCAGAGGGATCTTCGAACCACGGCTTCACATATCCTTAAGACGGCCCTGGTTATATGCTGGCAACTTTTAAAACTTCTGAGTGATTGGAATGTTCATTATCATTCCATAGTACTTCAGCAGCTGAGTTAATGATTTGTGTGGCTCCCACACCAATAATAATAATAATAATAATCAATCCCTACCTGGTTTTGGAAACCTTAGCTGCTCTTTGTTCAGTGGGCCCGGTTAGTTGCATATGTTGATTTTGTATGTAAACTGACAGAACCACTATCTTTCTGCTAATCTGTATGTCATGGGCTTTAAACGTGATACCATGTTCATCTCCAAGTGACTACAGCAACTTCCCTTAAAGATGGTGGCACTAACTTTGCCAATGCACAGATCCTGACTTTGATTTCATATAATCTGCTACAAACTCAAGTTATTTTATCTTGTACTTTGAAACGAAGATGTTGCTAACAGAGTATTAGCCTTGGGTGAGGCTTTATAGGGGAAAATACTTGTGAACAGAGCCTGGATAATCCATATCCATCCTACGATGAAGAGCTTGCTAGTGCCCCATTTGGTTATGTCTTAAGAAGAATATGTACATATTTGTCTCAAATAGTATTGCTGTTTTATAAATGAAAGTGTACACACTCAGCCAGTGATTATTTATTTATTAGACTTGTATACCACACCGTCTAGCAACGAAGCCACTCCGGGTGGATTCTGTAACCTTCCTCCACTGTAGACAACCGTTATCCTATTTTTTTTAATAAAAAAATCTACATCCTAAAGTCCCAAATTACATTCATACACCTTTTCATCAGTTTGTTGCACTGGAAGCTAAATGAACTGATCTCAAGAGGCGTAGCAAGGATTTGGAGCGCCTGGGGACAAAGTTTGTTTTTGTGCCGCCGCCCCCGGGTCCCACCACATTGCACCCACCCAGCAACGTGGGCCCAATCTTGCCTGCATGGGCATGCATGTGCGTGGATTTGGGCGGGGTGGTGGTGGGCGGACAGGTGTGTTTGTGTGTGTGTGTGAGTGAGTGAGTGAGTGAGTGAGTGAGTGAGTGAATGTGTGTGTGCGCGTGCATGCACGTCTGCTTGCCTGGTGCACGGTGGCGGAGGCAGCGGAGGGGTTCCTGTCGCCCCCGTTAGCCAAGGAAAAGGAGGACTGCTGGCGGGAGGGCGCATGGCTTCCTCCTCCTCCTGCTCCCCCTCCAGGCAACCCCAGATTGCTTTGCCCCGGGGCAAATGCACCCTTCCATGCCCCCCCCCCCAGATACACCCTTTCTGGTCCTCGGTCCAGAATCACAGAAGAATGGAGTTGGAAGGAGGCTGAAAGGCTGTGTAGTGTAACCCCTTTGCTCAATGCAGGAATCTAAATCAAGGCAGATCTGACAGGTGGTTGTCCAATGTTCTCTTGAATGCCTCCAGAATATGGCTGCTTGGTTCTTCCTTCAATGTTGCCCCTTCCCCCTGTTTTGGGTGCACTCCTCCAGCAATCTCAGGTTTCCCATTTTTTTTCTTTTGCCAAAGAACTTAAACCTTTACAAAGAAAAGCAATGTTCTTGCACGCTTTCCCCCTACTGTCTTTCAAATGAGTAAAGGCAAGTGTTTGTTCAACTAGACAGCTGCTCTACTTAACCTGTTTGCCATTTATGGCATTTTTCTGCCATCAACGTGTTTCCATTTTCCAGGCCAGGCCGCCTTCCATTTACGCAAGATCTTCTATAACCTGCCACCTGCTGTTCCTTTCAGCAGTTAAGAGAGTGCCTCTTTCTCTCTAACCCACTCTGGCGTTCTTGACAGAGGGTGGGTTTAAGAAACACTGCAGTCTCTCTTCAGGGCTGGAGCAGCTGTTGTAGCTCCGGGATGTCATCGCTGCATCTTAGAGACCGGCTAGTGCAATAGGGTTCCTGGGAAATATTTGTGCGAGGAAGTTGCAACATTGAATTTAAGTAGGATGTGCGGCAAGTGAGAAAAGCCATATGGTGCCTTCCTGCTGTCTGCCAAATCCCTGCCACTGCCACTGGTGGTAAAATAGAGCATTCCTCTTTTCCAAGCCAGAGTCGCTTCATTGTTGATGCCGAAATGGAAACAAGTACATATGCCATCGTTAATTATGCATGTGTAGGTAGAATTGAGTTGGGGAAAATATTGTGCAAATGCACTATGAAACAGATCTATAGAAGCCTTCGGAAATGTAATGAAGAGGAAAAAGAAACTGAGATGTATTGATGTGCACAGCAAAAATGCTCATTTTGCTTTCATCTCAGATGTTTCAGGGGGCTTGCTTCCCTTGTTCTCATGTGTTGTTGAATGCACTGATCCTTCTTGGAAAGGAATGGATCTTTCAGGTTTCTTCATCTCTCTTTCCCCATTTGTGTTCTAGCTAGCACTTAGGAACAGCACCAACTCTCCCCCCAAAAACAAATAAACAAACCAACCTTGTCCCAAAAAAGTAAAGGCAAGTGTTGAATAGTGGGTTCACGACACCGGAGATCCATCAATACAGCTTTATTGCACAACAACGAGGACAGACGAACACGAAGCAAAGACAAGGAAACACACATGCGTATTTATACAGACGCTGCCAGGAGGTAGCTGTTAATTGACTGCAGCTGGTCTGCCCTCAGTTAACCCACTCCTCCCCGGCAATGCTGCCTGTACCTTCACTACATAACACCCCTTCCCCCTATCTAAAACTTTATTCACAAATAAAATCCTGTAAATACTTTGGTCGGCTCCTCACCCGCTGTGAGCGTCGTAATTCTGTGGCTACCTCAGTTTCACCTTGTTCCTGGTTATTCCTTTCTATCGGACCATTCACTGTCTCTTCTTCGCAACCCAATTCTCCCTCTGGGATAATCTCCTGCTCCAACTTTCCTGGTTCGGCTGTTTCCATCTCAATTAGTGGGGTACCCTCTTCCCGTTCGCCAAGCCCCCTTGATTCTTCCGCGTCAACTACACTTGCCTCAGGAGCCCTGACCGAGTTTGCCCACCTCCGCCGTAGTTGGTCCACATGCCGGCGTAATACCTTCCCTCCTCCAATAGACACCCCGTATGACACTGGTCCCCTTATTTCTACGATGGTTGCTGGAACCCAATCTGGTCCTCTACCATAATTCCGGGCATAAACCCAATCCCCCACTTGAAAAGACCTCGGTGTCTCTGGGGCTTCACGCTGCGGAGGTCAGTCTAATGTCAAGTCTGGATGTAATCTATCTAATAAAGATGTCAACCTCCTATTCATTAACACCTCAGCAGGACTCCTACCCGTACCCGTATGTGGAGTGATATGCTGCTGTAGTAGGAAATTAGCTAGCCGTGATTGCCAATCTCCCTGCACTATTCTCCGCAAGGACTCCTTAGTCGTCCTCACCATCCTTTCCGCCTGCCCATTAGTCGATGGATGGAAAGGCGCGGCTGTAATATGGCGGATCACATTCGCCGCCATAAAGCGTTGGAACTCGACTGAGGTAAAGGGTGTGGCATTATCTGACACTATAGTGTCAGGCAACCCATGCGTGGCAAACAGCCGCCGCAGTACCCGAACCACTACCGCTGATGTCATTGATGAGACAGTGACTACTTCTAACCATTTAGAAAATGAATCTACTACCACAAGGAACACTTGACCTTGGAAGGGGCCAGCAAAATCAATATGCAGTCTCGACCATGGTGTTCTGGTTGTTTCCCATTTCTGGATGGGCGCTTGTGGCATGGCTGGGCGAGACTCCTGACATGGGTGACACACTTGGACCCGTTCCTCAATAGCTTTATCCATCCCTGGCCACCACACGTAGCTACGGGCCAAAGCCTTCATCCGTACAATTCCCGGGTGCCCTATATGTAATGCCTCCAAGACCCTCCCCTGCAATTTTGGTGGGATGATGACTCTATTTCCCCACAACAAGCACCCTTTGTGCACCGACAATTCATGTTGGCGTGAACAAAAAGGCTTGAATACACTCTCCAGCTTCCAGGAAGGCCACCCCTTCCATACCCAATTCAAAACTCGAGACAGTATCGGGTCCCTTACTGTCTCTCTTGCTACATCTGATGCATGCAGCGGTGGGTCGGGTAGGTCCTCTATTAACATGATGCCATGTGCAGGGGCAGGATCCTCATCCGAACTGTTCACTGGTAATCGACTAAGGGCATCAGCATGTCCCATCTCCTTCCCTGGCCGGTAGCATAGACTATATTCATATGCTGCCAAAAATACTGACCATCGCAACATTCGGGGAGACAACACTTGGGGGGTCTGACGTCCGGGGGCAAAAATGCCTAATAACGGTTTATGATCTGTGGCAATTTCAAACGGACGACCATAAACATAATCATGAAATTTCTTTACCCCTGAAACGAGGGCCAGGGCTTCTTTATCAATTTGGGCATAATTTCTTTCCGTAGCAGATAAGGTCCTCGAAAAATACGCAATTGGAGCCTCTCTCCCATCTGGCATGCGATGACTTAACACTGCACCCACTCCGTATGGGGATGCATCACATGCCAATACTATTGGTTTCTTTTCATCAAAATGGGTAAGTACACTATCTGATGATAACAAATTCTTAACAGCATTGAATGCCTCACCCTGCTTCTGACCCCACACCCAAGGGGTCCTCTTATTCAATAACCTGTGTAACGGCTCAGCCACAGATGCTTTATGGGGTAAGAACACATGATAAAAGTTTAACAGCCCCAAGAATGATTGCAATTCCCTCTTCGACCGTGGCGCTGGGGCATCCTGTATCGCTTTTACCTTAGCATTGGTGGGATGAATCCCGGTAGCATCTATCAAATATCCCAGAAATTCCACCTGTGACACCCCAAACTGACACTTTTCTTTTTTTGGCCTTCAACCCTGCATCTTGTAACCGACCCAGCACTTCGTGAAGACGCTTCAACAGTTCTTCCTTGGAACTCCCGGCCACAAGTATATCATCAAAGTATGGAAGGACCCCAGGAATACCCTTCAACAGCCCTTCCATTAAACTCTGGAAAACTCCTGGGGCCACACTGACCCCGAACTGCAAACGCTTAACCTTAAACGCCCCACGATGGGTCACGATAGTTTGAGCTTCTGCGGTGGCATCGTCTACTGGCAATTGTTGATATGCCTGGGCTAGATCCAATTTTGCAAATACCTTTCCCCCCGCCAGCGATGCCAATAAGTGGCTTACTGCTGGTACCGGGTATGAATGCTGTTGCAGGGCCTTATTAATGGTACATTTATAATCCGCACAGATTCGTACTGCTCCATTTGCCTTCAAGGGGGCCACAATTGGGGTTTCCCACCGAGCATTCGCTACTGGTTCTAATACTCCTTGGGCAATCAACCGGTCTAATTCTTCATCTATTCGGGGTTTCGATGCAAAAGGTACCCTCCTAGGCTTCAAACGAATAGGTGCGACCATTGGGTCAAGGTTAAATGATATAGGTGGTCCCTTATATAATCCCAATGACTCATCAAACACCCTCGGGTACTCCTGATAGATTGCCTCTACATCCACCCCCTCCACCTGGTGGATTCCCACTACAGTAATCCCCAGTGGTTCAAACCAATCCAATCCCAATAAATTCACACGATGTCCTTTCACTACCACCAGCCGTAAAAGCCCCCTGAATTGTTGATACTGCACTCGGAATGTCCCCATTCCCATTACTGGAACACGCCGCCCTTGAAAATCCATCAGTTGAACTGATAATGGTTCTAACTGCAGTCTTCCCCTTTCTACACAAATCTGCTGGAAAGTGTCTTCTGAGATTATTGATAGAGCTGATCCTGAGTCCACCTCCATCTCACATGGGACCTCCTGTATGTGCACAGTCACTTTAATCTTCTTGCGCGTGCTCATTTGAACACTCTGGATAGGAACCGGATCTGCATAGTTTATAACAGAGTGACATTCCTCCACTTGCAGTCCTCTTTCCTGCTGTTCCCACGATTTGTGCTGTGTCCTGGGTTCTTTGAGCCTTCTGGCTCTGCAAACCCACGAAATATGTCCCTTCTTCCCACACAGGCTTCGCGAAAACCACAATGTTTTTTATCATGATTCCTCCCACAAGCTGCACACCCATGGGGCACTTCATTCCTTTTTGCCTTTACACTCTCGGTCCGGTGGACCTCCTCTTCCTCCACGACGTCCTCCCTTGATGGGTAATTTCTGACCACCACGCTCCCTTGATGGATAGTCTCTGGCCTTTGTGGCAGGGGAGGTTTGCGTGCCATGTGAACCTCACGCGTTGATTGCTCAGCTGCTTCCGCTGCTAACGCCTCCTCAAACGCCACTCTGAAGGTCAGCTCTTTCTTAGCAAACAAACGCCTTTGCAGCTTTTCATCTCTTAACCCACAGACCAATCTATCCCTCAACGCCGTCTCTAAATCTGTGAAATTACAATACAATGCAGCTTGTCTCAATGCTGTTATATATTCCGCGATTTTTTCTCCTTCTGCCTGATCACGTTTGTAAAATGCATGCCGGCAGGCTATCTCTGAAGGCTGTGGTGAGAAATGATTCCTCAGCTTCTCTTTAATAACATCAAAAGGTGTTGTCTGCAACAGGGCTGGCGCAATCAACGCCCTCGCGACTTCAAAGGTGGCCCTCCCACACAGGCTAAAAAATGTTGCCCTTTGCAAGGTTGCATCTGTGATCTCTTGGGCTGCCAAATAAAAGTCAAAACGTGTCATATAAGACTCAAAGTCTTCTGCTGTCTCATCAAAAGGTTCGAATTGCCCCCTCAAATTGCCGCTCATTCTCCCAGCTCTCACGTTACTACTCGGGAGAGGGGGTGCCTCTTCAACCGACATAATCCTTCTCACTCGCAATAACTCACGGCTGTCGCTTTTACCTTCGTCGCCATTGTTGAATAGTGGGTTCACGACACCGGAGATCCATCAATACAGCTTTATTGCACAACAACGAGGACAGACGAACACAAAGCAAAGACAAGGAAACACACATGCGTATTTATTCAGACGCTGCCAGGAGGTAGCTGTTAATTGACTGCAGCTGGTCTGCCCTCAGTTAACCCACTCCTCCCCGGCAATGCTGCCTGTACCTTCACTACATAACAGCAAGGCAACAGAGTCAGGCTGCTTTTACACGACCCCTAAAATCCACTGCAAAATGCTCGCACATTCGGAGCATAAAATTGTTTTCCCACCAGCAGCGGACTTTAAAAATGATAATAAAGTACGACCACGCCCACTTAAGCACGCCCCAGCGCATTTTAAAAGTACCTGGTCTGGAGGAGGTAAAATCCTTGCTGCTGTTCCTTGTTGCTGTTTTAAATCATTGCATGCTTAGCCCTCCTCCGCTTTTTGTTTGTTTTTGCTGGGTTCCCCCCCCCCCTTTTAACAGACAGGAATCCTAATGGGCTGGAACAATTAGCTGCTGCCTACAGCAGGCGGAGGTGATCCTGCATTTTTCTCTCTCTCCCCTCACCGCAGACAGAAGCAATCAGAATCAGAGTGTGGGAGGTGGGAACACAGGAAGCAGAACAAAAAACCATACTGGGGGAGGATCTGCATTTAAGTTGCCAGCGGATTTTAAGGGTTGTGTAAAAGCAGCTTTAGTCTTCTACTCCAAAAGCACACAACAGTAGAGCCAGTCACCACCTCTAAGCAGAACAGTCTGGAAACCTCTCACCAAATGTTTACAGAATAAATATACATCGCAAATTAATCAGTTTCAATTCAGTTTATTTGATTAGCCATTTCGGCCATATCAGAATACTTACAAACCACATAAATACACTATAAAACAATTAAAATACAATACAAATGCTAAAAAATTTTTTTTAAAAATCATAAACCTATTTCAGTTGAGTCACCCCTGCAGGAAACTTCTATTTGTTCAATGTAATGTGATTTAGCAAACTAATTAAATAACATGTTTTTAATAAAAAGTGAGTCAAACAGGGGAGCTACCTAAATGCACACACATACAAGGGGTGAAATAGAAACATGCACACAAACTGCCCTCACCCAAAATGCATGAAAAATAAACAAGCAAATACAGTCATAAAAAATAACCCCCTGGCAATCTAGTCCACCACTTGATGTCTTTTCTCTTCTCTATTCCATAGTCCAGTAGGCAGCAAAACCAATCCCCAAAGGGATGTGGGAACGGAGAATGTCCCAAAATGTTGAGGGGAAAAGAAAAGAGTCCAAGGCAGATGGGCGCCCGGGCAGGCAGCCAAGCAAAGCTGCACTAGATGGAAAGTGCTA
The DNA here is from genome assembly GCA_037367245.1 of Phrynocephalus guinanensis. NCBI lineage: Eukaryota > Metazoa > Chordata > Lepidosauria > Squamata > Agamidae > Phrynocephalus > Phrynocephalus guinanensis. Next base: position 166,979,533 of record CM074733.1, read on the forward strand.
GAAGTACACCCACCCTCAAGGAGCCAATGGCTAGGTTCCATCCTACCCAAGGCTTGTTAGAGTTTCAAAATTCCTTACCCCCCCTCTTTCCTAGACATTCCGATTGGTTGCTGATATGAACACTTTCCCAGGCAAGGGTGGAAAGAGGGAAACACACAGGAACATTAAAATTGACATGACCCATTCATGTTTAGGAGGATCTCTTTCAGAATGCAAGTACAGGACCTCAACTTACGAATTTAATCTGTTCCAAATGCATGTTCTTAAGTCGAACGACTCTTAAGTCAGGGTACCTATCTAAAATATTGAAAAAATAAGTTACAAAATCAAAAAAATTAAACAAAATATTTGTAAGTCGAGCAGACCAGATCTAAAATTTGTAAGGCGGCAGTTAAAACGCCAACAGTTTTCAGCTCTTAAGTCGAGCTGCTCTTAAGTCAGGTACACGGTAGGAAACCTCTTCTCCCTCCTCTCTCTCTCTCTCTCTCTCTCTCTCTCTCTCTCTCCCCCCCTCTCTCTCTCTCTCTCTCTCTCTCTCTCTCTCTCTCTCTCTGTGTGTGTGTGTGTGTGTGTGTGTGTGTTTTAGTTGTGCTAATATGAAAATCCCATCCATACTAGGCTATAATAATCTTGTCACAAAATGAAAACAAAATTCGCCCTTTTCAGGTGGCAATCAGCGACCTTCCTGGCAGAGAACACTGGCCTGAGGCTGAGTTTATAAATGTCGCACAGGAATAATATTCACTCTGGATGCCGAAAGTAAGGCCAGAAAACAAGGGTCATAGGAAAACTTGGTGTTGATTCACTATGGGCAATCACTTATACATTGATGCTCTCTTCCAACACAGACACTACTGTAATTATCTCAAGAGCAGCAGCAGCAGTTATAGGCAGGCATTCCTTAGTGCACATTTTTTCCTATCCTCATGGAAACAAAAGGGGATGTCCAACAAAATGGTAGCTGAATATCCATATTTTGTGGGAGGGGTGCTGCTCTTTCAACAAGATTGTCTATTTTAAAAAGAGATCCATAAGACAGTGCTGAAATAAACAGCCTAGTATTGAAAATCTGTGCCTTCTCTGGTAAGCCCTAAAATGGGTATGGGGAGCACATGCCTCTCCAGATGGTACTGGACTACAGTTCCCATTGCCCCTCACCGCCAACTGCACTCGTGGACCTTGAATGGCATTAGAGACCAGCAACATCTCAGGGCCATCTGTTGCAAACCCATTTCCCCCTAAAAGGACATGCTGGAATAATAATAGCAAAAACATGCTCAGTCCCCTTTACTCCTACCCTCTGCCTTAAGGTCCAAGTAGAAGACTCATCCGGCACATATAAACTATATACTGGACTATATAGGCCAGTTGAGTTGACGGGCTTCCTTGACCTGTGTTACTGAGGAATTTTGCAATACTGGAAGGTTTCTTATAACATGAAAGGTACTTTTTTCACGGTGTGGTTCTTAAAGGACTCATGTAGAGATTGTACCAGTGAATGCCACATCTATTGAGGAACAACAGAAGAGGGATTCTTCCAGACTGTAAACTTTCCATTGGTAACTATTTAGGCAATACTATACAGGAATCATAATTGTGTACTCTGATCTGGAAGGACTTTTCTTAGACACGATTCTAACGTTCTGCTCAAGCCTTAGTCAAATCTCTTTATTCACACACAGCCCATGTCAAAATTGTACACGGTTTTTGATTGATCCAGGAGTGTGGTCCCACTGGCAGTAAGAATAGCAGTTAAATCAATGTAAATGTCATTTAAATTGATATATAAATTTACAGGCACATGGCACATTGGTGGAATAAATTTATTTGGCCTATAAAGTAAGTTTTTTTTTCAACTGGCTGGCTGTGGCTTTTTAATATACCTTACTTCTAAATGGATTTAATTTAAATCAGTTTGTTAGTTGTGGATGGTGCTGTCTTTTTAATGTGTTTCCCTGTTCAATTTGGATAAAATTGGCACCACAGTTTTTACTTTTCTATTTTAAAAATTATAGAATTTTTTTTAGCAATCTATCTATTTGTGCCCCATAAAATGAACATTTTTGTGGTTGGATGTTTATCACTGTATCACTTAATCAATATGTTCTGGATAAGTTCTCAGATGATTACAGCTAACAAATTAGCAGCATCACTTATTTAAAAGAGGGGAAAGTCAAAAAGGGAAATGGCATACTCCTAAAATTGAAAGGAAATAAATCAGTTTCATCACTGTAGCCAACAAAACCAGCTTTAGTTACCAAAACCAGGTTTAAATAAATTGAATTAATGTAACTCAAAGTGAATATGGCTACCAATTAATATACCACATGTAGAGATGGAAAGGCTTGGAAAATGGGGTGAGGGGCAGATATTTTCCCTGTCCCCCCCCCAAGTCATTTTTTGTTTTATTCTGGAAAAAATGAAAAAAATGGAGTGTGGAATATATTCTTTTACAATGATACGTAATATGCCTACATACTATAAGACATAGACATATTATATATCATTGGAAAAGAACATATTCCACACTCCATTTCTATCGGAAATAACAAAAAAAACCATGGGGGTGGGGAAAAGGCATGGTCCCTCTCTCCTCAACCCCCCTTTCATTTCCCCCATTTTAAATTCCATGACTTAAAACTGATTTTAAAAATACAGAACAGAAATTCATTCAAACTGCTAGTGGGACCAACTCTCTGAAATGCAGATTATGATTTTTTTCTTTACCTGCTTTCCACATTTGTTTCTTTCTTCTGAAAGTCCTTCAGAAGTTACCTCCTTAAGGAATTTACCCTCTTCCAAAGATAATAACAAACCCTACTTTCCTCTTTTGTCTCAAAGTGTTTTATGCATATTTTTGAAGACAAATGATCACTACAAAGGTGGAGCTTTTGTTTTTACGCAACTAGTAACCACTGGTTGTTTGGCTTATTTACATCAGTATAGAAACATGTCGGGCCTGTTTACTTCCCATTATAACAACAGTATAATCAAAACTGCCCTTGTTTTTAATGATTAGAGCAATTGCTATAGTCAGATCATGTGCATGTTCTCTCAGAAGTATGTCCCACTGGTTGCTATGGGATTTATAGTGGGTGACTATGCATAGAGTTTGGAGCCATAATCTTTTCTAAAAAGGTGCTTTATTTTTGTGCTCATCAATTATTTACACATGTCCATAAATCATTCAGTGACTGGAGTGAGAAGAGCAAGAATAGATGTCTAAAAATACCTTTTCAAAGAAGGTTTGTGTGTTCCCCACCTCTTCCATTCAGAAAGCTTTGCTGTATATAAATTCACTTTATTCCCACAGCAACCTGATGATTTTGAAGTCTCACCGCTATCACTTTTTTGTGTCAAAACCCTTCCATGGCTTTAAAAAAATGGCATTAGAATATGGAGGCAGCTGGGATGGCGAGGTGAAATTATTAATGGGGAGAGGTATATTGGGGAGTCCACATTAGTAACATGGACAATAAAATAATCAGGCCAGAACGCAAACCTAATAAAAGTTGCATCAATCTAAATTACAGCTAGAGTTGGGCACGAAACGGAAAAATAGTGTTTTATTTTGTTTCTTTAGTACTTTCATTTCATTTCATTTGTAACCCATTTTAAAGCAATTACAAAATGAAATGAAATGAAATGAAACACTATGCTCCCTGGATCCTAAAGGACTACAATAGCAGGGGAGCTTCCTCAAGCCTTTCCCTGTAAGCACCCAAAACGTTGAAAGGTTTGGAAGTCAGGGGGCTAAGATATTAAGCTCCAAAGGGGGTGCCCCTAGGAAAAAAATCTTTCTAATTGGAATCAGAAGCCAAGCCATGGCAGCGCTAATCGCTCGCCCACGGCTTGGCTTCCAAAGTTCAAATCCAATTAGAAAGATTTTTCCCCTAGGGGCACCCCCTTTCAAACTTAATATCTCAGCCCGTTGACTCCCAAACCTTTCCAAATTTTGGGGGCTTTCGTGGAAGAGCTTGAGGAAGCTCCTCTGCCATTTCCTCTAGGTCTAGGACAAACTGTTTCATTCTGGGGGAGAAAGGCATTTCGTTATAAATTCCGTCCTACCGTTTTGTTACCTAACAAAGTAATTTGTTACTTAACAAAATGACTAAGCAGCATTATGTTTTTCATTTCCTGCCTATCTCTAATTACAACTGATTTTTGAACTAAAACCTTTTTCTCGGGAAATTGCTCAGTAGTGAGACATGAAAGTAATGTTCTGGTCTAGCTTGTTATTCATCAAAAAGCTTGTCAAAGGTCTCTATTGCCTGTCTTGACTTATCACTCCATTCATCTTGGAAATCAAAAGTCTGCAGGCACAGAACAGAGTAAACATAAGGCCTGCAGAACTTCAATATCTACTTTTTAAAAAAGCAAACTAGTTCTCCATAACTCAAAAGCTTGTTTCTAGCATTTTAATAACATGGCAATTTTGAGTGTTCAAATGACATCACATACATCCTCTCATCCTCAGAACAACCCTGTGGTAACAGGTCAATATTATGATTATTACTGTCCTCATTTTGAAGATCTAAAGGGGAGATGGTGAGGCTGAGACAAAAAGGCCTATCTATGGCCATTTACAGTACTTCCTATTCTTCTTCAAGTGCCAGGTCCTCGTAGAACATTGGCGACCAGTAGCCTGAACTGGTTTCTATCTAAAGCTATTCTAAACAGAGCAGCTGTGCTCACTGCGAAACATTGGCAGTGGAATGTCTTCTACGCCCCGGGCCACGCTTCCTGTCTATTTTTTCTTAAAGGATAACTCACAGCAGATGGTATTTCTTATTGTGCATTATGTGTCCGAAATACTGCAGTTGTCTTTACAGTACTTTACAATATTGAGGATTTCTAGCTTTTTATTCATGTGCTGTAATACAGCCACATTAGTGACTCTGACTGTCCAAGGCATCTTCAGAATTCGTCTCTACGTCCACATTTCGAATGCTTCCAGCTTCCTACATAATGTGTCTGCAAGGGCCCAAGTTTCAACACCATAGAGAAGTATGCTGAATACATAGGATCAAAGTACAGTGGTACTTTGTATGAAGAAATTAATTCATTCCAAATGAAATTCTGTTAAGCAAATTTTCCTTTATACAAATTTCCCATAGGAATGCATTGAAAACAGAGTAATCCCATTTTTATCTTGTACAGATTTGCCCCATAGGCGACTGTTAAGCAAATTTCCCCTATCTCCAGAATTTTTTATGTTGTACAAATTTTATGTTATACAAACTGTTTGTTATACAAGGGTCCACTGTATTCAAGTAGGAAGTCTGATAGATAGTTCCCAGTTTGTCAGTTTGGCCATTTACTGATTTCATGTGATGCCAAGCCATTAGATTAGTTCTCAGGACATTCAACAAGCCAATGCTTTAGTTTGTATTTTAAATGGAGCATTAAATGAAGGTAGAAGTTCTGTGCAGATCTCTAGAAACAGTGTATGATGAATGACTGGAGGAAAAAGCGAGACTAGGGCAGCAAAACATCCCTGCTACACTATTAAAATCCATTGACAGACCAGGGCCGAAATAAACAAGCGACACACGTTGGATTGGGTTAACAAGAGCCACAATTTACTAACAGTAATTAACTCTTAAACCATAACTTTAAGAGGGCCTGTGATGTAGTGCAAATATTATGGTGACTATTATATATTCTAGGTCCCTTCCCTCAGTGAATTTCCTGTGGCCTGTTCTACTGCCGCAGGTAGGATGCCATAAATGTCTTTGGACATCCTACTAAATCGGATTAAACCTTGGCAGCCCTTTGAGTGTGGTTGGGGTTATGATTTAGTTTATCCCTATCTAATTCTTACTCTAGCTGTTTAACTGAGGGCTGCCAAGCACCTTGAAGATGCCAATTAAGGTCAGGACCTAGATGGTTAATGTTTTAATTGCGCTACCCACCTAAATTGTGACCAAGAGAATTACATGAAAGCCCAGCCACAGCGTGTGGATGATGGGATGGGCGAAAACACACCGCCACTCAGGGCCAATTTGAGTGATGGCCGAGAATTCCCATCCGGCCCCGAAGTGATCAGCAAAGCTTCACCATCCACAATAAATAAGTGGCGGGTGGGCGGGGAATCGGTCGCCTGAACAGGAAGGTCTGAGGGGAGCACGCCAGCACCTTAAATAGGCGCACTCCACCTACGTAGGCGATGCAGCCAGGGTGGCCTACCAACACCTGATTCGGCCGGCTAGCAAAGACACCCCGGCCCCGCACGAGGCAGCGCGGAGCGCCCATAATAACATCACATGCACAAGGCCTAATGCTATGTGGATATAAATTCTGTCTGCACAGTGGTCACATAGAGCTGTACTTTAATTCAGCTTGTACTCAACTGGTGCAGCCCTTCCCTCTTTACATGCTGATGTACATAGTATCAGCCACCCATATAGGGCATAGAAACCCTTGATTAGTGTTACGTATAAACTGGCCCCAGGTAAATGTGCCAAGAAGGACATAACAAAGATAGGACAGCATATGGACTTCACATGTATGAAGACGACAATGCAGTAGTTTTACTCTCCTGAAACTAATCTGGCTTTTGCTACCATTAGATAATACAGTAATAAGAGGCCAAGAAATGAGTTTTGACACCAGGGACATGATGTTGACTGCCTTCATCTTCTTCCAGTGTACACTTTGACACACACACACACACACACACACCCAAAGCAGAAGGTGTGTGTTTGTGTGTGTGTGTGTGGGGGGTGATGAAGAGAATTTATATTTGGAAGGCCACAAGGACAAATTCTCCTGTTCTTGGTCTTCCGTGCATGTTCTAGAGGAAGTCTTTGTCACAGGTTTTCACTATTAAGTAGATCGTAAGACTGGATTCGACTGCCCATCTCATTTGTAGAGACGTGGCATTTCTATCCTAGGCAGCGTTGGAGACAAGGCAGCATTCTTTGTTACAGCAGGCTGACATGAGATTGCAAGTCAAACTGCATGGCATACAAGGTGTCCTTTGGCACCTTTCCCTGCTGCCCTCCCACGTTTACTACCCACCACCTGAAACCGTGTGTGTGATGGCGGGGGGGGGGGGGCTATCTGTGGCTGTGTTAGAATAGTCGTAGACTCACAGAAGAGTGAAGTTGCAAGGGGCCTGAAAGGCGATCCAAGTCCAACACCCTGCTCAAAGCAGGAATACAAATCAAGGGATATCTGCCAGGTGGTTGTCCCGATTTCTCATGAAATGTCTCCAGGGTTGAAACACTCTCCACCTCTTGAAGTAATGGCTTCCACTGTCATACTGGTCTAGCGCACAACAGTTAATAATAGGCAGGGTCCTCCCTTCGGGGAGAAAGGCGGCATAAAAATAAAGTTTATTGTTATTTATCATTAGACCCCGGAGTACTTCCTATGTTCCTGGAGTAGCTTATTCTACTGTAAGATTCAAAACAGCCCTATCACCTCTGGATGTTTATGCTTTCTTGTGGCGCAGTGGATAAATGCCTGTACTGCAGGTAAAACTGTGCTCACGATCTGGGGTTCAATCCCTGGTAGCCGGCTCATGGTTGACTCAGCCTTCCATCCTTCCGAGCTCAGTAAAATGAGTACCCAGCCTGCTGGGGGTGGGGGGGGAATGTGTAGCCTGCATAATTAAACTGTAAACAGCCCAGAGACTACTTGAAGTGGTATGGGGCGGTATATAAGAAGGACACTTTGCTTTCTGTATGCAAAAAGGCATTGTTAAAAACCGTAAATAAAGATTCATTCATCGTTACACCTGACTCTGGTGTTGAGTTCTCTCCCCAACCCCCCAGTGTGTTTAAGGTACAAAGCTTTCAACTGGGTGATCAACAGCTGCTGCATACAGTATATTGGTCTGTTTTATTTATTTATTTATTATTTACAGTGGTACCTTGTATAAGGGAATCAATTTGTTCCAAATGAAATTCTGTTAAACAAATGTTCCTTTATATAAATTTCCCATAGGAATGTATTGAAAACAGAGTAATCCCTAATTGAGACCATTTTTATGTTGTACGGATTCACCCCATAGGCAATTCTGTTAAGCAGATTTCCCCTATCTCCAGAATTTTTTATGTTGTACAGATTTGATGTTATACAAACCATATGTTATATGAGGGTCCACTGTATTTACAAAAAAAAAGCCACTCCACTACGAAGAGGTCACTACTAAGATTTACAGTACTTCATTAATGCTTCCTTCTTAAGTTAATGCTTATTATATTATGTGTAGATCAGTGAAATCAAGAAAACATTTTCTTTTTTCCCAAAAGGTGTTTGCATGAGCTCATAATTTATGGTAATTTCTCTGTAAAATTACATTGGTAGTATAACTTCAAAACTGCACTCTGATTTATCATATAGAGTGATCTTGTATCCCTCAGTGCTTAAGCAGTGATTTCAAGAGAAAAGAACTAAAACAAAGTACCTTATTTTTCTATCTATAAGGCTCCCCCACTTGTCCAACCCAAAATTACAGTTTCACAACCACAAGTATCTCTCTCCTTCCAAGTATCAGACAACCCTCAATTTTTAGCCTGTTTTAAACAGAAATAGTCTTATACATGGAAAAATACTGTACTTGGGTATTATTTATTTATTTATTTATTTATTTATTTATTTATTTATTTATTTATTTTAAATGGCTCGGTTGCTTCCCTGAAGAGTACAAGTCACATGAGCTATGTAAACACCCAATAGTCCTTTGTCATTTTTTTTTCATTCCTGAAAATGGAGGATATGTAGTATAGATCACAACACACACACTTTTTACTGTCTAATGATGAAATAGTATGCTTATATCAAATAATATTTTTTAAAAGTAATTAAGATAGGCATGCCCCTCTTATGATTGTATTCAAACTGCAGCTGTGTTTGAAACTCATAATTGCTAGATAGCACGATTTGTTGAATATGGTCCAGCAACTATTTCTGTTTTTTCTATTTTTTTCTTTTTGTAGATAAAGATGGCAAATAAATGCTGTTCTCCCTCAGACCAGGTATAATATTTATTCATTCTTCTTAATTTATTGTTGCTAAATGCTTGTCATTTCATTTTTTTCCATTGCAGTTAAGTTAAAAAAAAGAGTATATTCTGCTTATTTTTTAAAAAAAACACCCAATAGTCAACAGACACAAGAAGCTAATTGGGATGGCAATGAGAGTGTACTTCAGCATCAAGGTTGCATGATTCAGTCACTTTTTGGGAGTTAGTCTCAAGAGTACTAGATGGCCAAGTAGGTAGAGCAAATTCACTCATACCTGTTGAGACCTGGGAATCGTATTTCACTGATCTATATGCTGCCAAACAATCTGGATGTTTGATTCCACAAACTGCACTCCTTGATCTCCCTGAGTGGCCCCCGGTTTCCACCTCTGAAATTACCAGACTTGTTGCTAAGCTTAACGCAGGAAAAGCATCCAGGAGTGATAACATCCCCCCTGAAATCCTTAAAGTCAATATCAATGGGTGGGCCCCAGTATTAGCAAAATTATTTACACACATTGACCAACTTGTAAGTATACCTGAGGACTGGGAGCTTCCTGTCATTATCCCAATTTATAAAAAAGGGGAAAGAGCAGATCCTGCAAATTATAAGCCAATCAGCGTGCTAAGTGTCATCAGCAAATTGTATGCCCATCATCTTCTTAAGAAATTACAAAGCTGGATAGATGAAGAAAATCTTTTAGAAGATGAGCAAGCAGGATTTAGATCAGGACATTCCACAGGAGACCACAGTATAGCTTTACAACATCTTGTAGATAAATATTCATCCAAGACCAAAGGAGCTCTATACACAGCCTTTATTGATTTTAAGTCAGCATTAGATATGATTCCACGAGAAAGACTTTGGCAGAAATTGGAGGCAACCAACATTGACAGGCACCTGTTGCTCCTGATTCGCTGCCTCTATGCAAAACCTTGGGTGAAAGTGAGATGTAACAGGGTTGGCCATTTTATGATGATGGGATCCAGGACAGCCTATGTAGCACACACAGCTTTATTCTCCAAAAGGGGAATGGCCAGGGCGTTCAGGAGGAACAGCCAGTAGTTGCTTCAGTTTCCCTAATGGCACCGGAATGTCATGGTTTTTAATCACCAAAATTCCCAACCTTAGCAGTTGAGCTGTAAGATTAAAGGCACAAATAAAATTGCAGTTGGTTTTGAACAACCTGCTTTCCAGAACTTTATTCGCAATTTCTGCCCGTGCAGTAGCCCCCGTTCCATAGTTGAAGAGTTACCACGCTACACTTCCGTCCAGAGTTATGCAGGTGAAGTTCCCATAGAACGTGACTGCCTGCTTCTCCTCCTCCAGAGGTCTGCTCTGGGAGGTCCTCCAGCTTTGTAGAGTAGATCTGTGTGCTGGGTGCTTCCTGCTATTACTTACCCGTTTCACATCGAGGCAGGAGCTCAGTGGCAGAACACATGCTGGGCACACAAGAGGCCCCAGGCTTACTCCTCCAAGTCTTTGGGTCGCGCTGGAGAAGACCTCTTTGAAAGCACAAGAAAAGCCACACTGGATCAGACCAAAGAGCTATCTAGTGCCATCATTCTGTCTACACAGAGGGCAATCCGCCACTAATGTGAAAGATGGCAGAAGAACGAGACTGCCCCTGAACCCACCTGTTCATGCTTCCAAGCAACTGCCAGTATAGAGCTGCAAACTGTGAGCAAGTCCAAGTCACTGTGAGCAGTATGAATGTATGTAGTCAATAACTTGATTGAGATTTATACATTGCAAACAGTCCATCATTAATTAGCCTCCTAAGGACATGATTCAAGCATACCCTTGTATCTAAGCAATCCTAATTGCAAATGCAAATGGCACCCTCTTTGCCTCTCATTAATATAAATATAAATATTTTAAACAAATAAATAATTGACCAATGACAAAACATAGCTAGCTAGTTTGCAAACTTCGGGAGGTGTACAAAGCTCATACTAGGCCAATCAAGTTTCTTTCAGCACTTAAGGAATTCTCTCTTCTAATGATATGCTCCTGTAAGATAGTGCTTGACCCTCAGTATAAGGTGGTTTCCTGTGCTCTTTTTATTGATGTTGCAATAAAGTACATCAAGTACTCTGTTTGGATCCATGTTTATTTACTTTTACTGGAGAATTCACTCCAAAATGTATTGCAGTACAAATTTAGTCATTCTTAAATAAGCAGTCAGTTTTTGCTCCAGTGACTGTACTCTCAATATACATTTTTCTTAAATGTATTGTATTTCACTATGTCTTTACTTTTAAGGCATATATCTATATGAATGTAAAAACGAAATATTAGACCAATAGCTTAAACTTGCATATCATCTTGTTGGAACTTTTTTATCCTCCCTGCTCTCCAAATGTTAATAGCTTTTTTATTTTCCTTTGTATAGTTTATCATACTGTTCAGAAAAATGGAAGTTTTTAGCTCTCTGTTACTTTAATAGGTAACTAAATTTGTGACTCAATTTCAAAAACCGTGCACATCACATTGGACCACTAGTGTGTGTGTGGGGGGTGGTCCTTTTAAAAATGAAGCATTAAATTAGATGATATTATCTGTGCACGGGGTAAAAAAAAAGCCCACTGTATTCTTCAAGACACATTTATAGCTCTACCTGCATTCCCCTCTCTTTATTTTACAGGAAATCTAAAATGAGCTATTTTTATCAGCTTAATAGGACCTATTGGGGAGATATCAGTCCAGTTTTTATTGCTGTAGAATTGTGAAATGTGATGAGTGCTCGTAAAAGAGGATTGTAATGAGAACAGACAGGCAAGAGACAGGTTTCCATGGGCTGAATTGTTTTCATCTATCGAAAGAACAGGGATTGATAACTTGATCCCTTGTTATTCAATGAATCTGCTATCTTCCTCTTCCAGGTCACCCTGCCTGAAGGGACAAGGGCAGTTATGTCATGCTAGATTTTCGTTCTTCTGTTCTTCCTCAATGCACCAACGTTGAGGTCTCTTCCAACTCTAGGGGACATCCACTCAAATTGAGGGCTGGGAGAGTAAGAATAGACAAAAGAAAATATTTGTTCACCCAGCGCGTTGTTAGTCTGTGGAACTCCCTGCCACAGGATGTGGTGATGGCCTCTGGCCTGGATGCCTTCAAAAGGGGATTGGACAGATTCCTGGAGGAAAAGTCCATCACAAGTTACAAACCATGATGGAGATGTGTCATCTCCAGGCTTAAAACCGGGGTACTTCAAGGGCCAGATGCAGGGGAGTGGTATCAGGAGACAGATATCTAGACTCATGCGCTCCCAAACGCATCTGGTGGGGCCCCTGTGAGATACAGGAAGCAGGACTAGATGGGCCTTTGGCCTGATCCAGCATGACTCTTCTTATATGTTTTTATGATTCTATGAAAAGCCAGTCTCGCTACTTGTGCTTGGTGAGGATGAAGGGGCATGTAGAAGCACCGCCCTCCATCCACACAATCCCAAAGTGAGTCCAACCTTGGCACATTTAGCCAAGTGCTGCTCATATTCCCCACCATAACAATTGAAGTACAGTGGTACCCCTGATAACGAATTTAATTCATTCTCAGAGGCAATTTGTTATCCGAAAAAAATGTTATCCAAAACGTGGTTTCCCATTGAAATGAATGGGAAACCAATTAATCTGTTCCGGGGGTCCAAAAAAAAGGCCAAAAGGCTGGGGGTTTTTTCCAGACCTCTTTATAAAATGCAGTGCTGGAACACCCTCCAGAACATCCCCCTGCAGTGCAATGTAAATATGCAGAAGAGAAACCAGCAAGACCACCCCAGCCTGTTCCCACCCAAAGTGCAATGGGGAAAAATGCAAACAAACAAACATAAGCTGGAAGAAAAACCCAGCCCATTTTTGCCTGCAGAGCAATGAAAAAAAACTGCAAACATGGATAAATGAAACCAGCAAGACTAAACCAGCCTCTTCCAGCCAAAAATGCAAATAAAAGCAGTGCAAAGATTAATAAAAGCTTACCAAGTTCGAAAGGTCCAAAACCCTCAGCAAAACATATCCAGAATGGCTCCAAAGCACCATGAAAAAATGCTCTAACTCCTCTCACCCCTCCACAAACTATGCATCCTGCAATGCATGCAGGGTACACATTTTTTGCAAGGCATTATGAAACATTTGTTATCCGAGGCAGCCCATAGGGAACATTTGCTATTCGAGGCAGCCCTATACCTGGAAATTTCCATTTGTTATCCAAAAAATTTGTTACCCAGGAATTCTTTATCTGAGGTATTACTGTACTCTTTGAGTGGTTGACAACTTAATTACACAGGCAACACATTTAACTCAACGTTCTGAAGACTATCAATGCCTCCGGGTTACAGATCTATCCATCATCAGGAGGCCTACCTCGTCGGGGTTCTCTGCCCCAACAGCTGTGTGTAAGCTCATTCTACCAAATGCACTTACGAACTCCTCTGCAGATGTTTGCACATTTAGCAGGGGTGATTTCCTGGCAGGAAGCAGAGCTCACACATGCATCTTATCCCTGCCACAGTTAGAGCCCTAGTCATTTGTTCAAGCCAATGCCAAATAGGGCTACGGGCAAGCCTTCCTGCGGTGTCTGCCATTTTAGTTGTTAGTCAGTGAATCTATGTTTGTGACAGAGTTACTCTAGAGCAGGGTACAGCAGCAGTGCTTGCTGGAGAGAGTGTCTTTTTTTTTTAAAGGCAGCAAGCACACATTTGTAAAAAGGGAGCTAGAAAGTGAAGAGCGGGTAAAGAACGAGTAGCGGATCAATGCCTCTCCTTCCAGAAGGATTTGGTCCATTTTTAAATGTCTGATGACACTGCGCTATGATTCTAGCTCTGCTTATTAGAGTCAGAGGAACGGGCAAATCAGCATTTGGGGATGTACCATATATACTCGAGTATAAGTCAACCCGAGTATAAGTCGGGGGGCCTAATTAACCCCCCAAAACTGGGAAAATTTATTGACTCAAGTATAAGTCTAAGGTGGGAAATGCAACAGGGCCTGGCAACTCCTCCTTTGTGAGCTGGCGGGGGGCGGTGTGTGGTGTTTAAAATGACTTTTAGCCACCGAGGCAAGTGCTTGGGTTGGTGGCTAAAAGTAATTTTAAACATTGTACGCCACTCCCCTGCAACATGGGGGGGGGGTCAGGAGAAGTGGCGCACAATGTTTAAAATGACTTTTAGCCACCAACCCAAGCACTTGCCTCAGTGGCTAAAAGTATTGACCTGAATATAAGTCGAGGGCCCCTTTTTTAAGCCCCAAATTAGGGCTGAAAAACTAATCTTATATTCGAGTATATACAGTAATTCTTCAGCCCATAGCTTATAAAAAACTCACCGCTCATTGGGCCACTTGCTGGCCAGTTCTTGGAACTGTGGTCCAAACAATAACTTGCTTAAGAACGAGACAAAATGTATATAGAAAGGACTTGGATGGATAAGGCTGTTGTGCATTAGAGACGCGACAGCCGATAAAGCACCCAAAAACCATTGCCTAGAGAAAGCAATGATGCCCTAGAAACTCAGCAGTGCTGTCATCAATAATTTGTTCCTCCAATCTATGCCCTTGTGTACAATTAGGCCAGCTGATTTTGGAGGAATTAAAATAGCCCATGATATAATTAGTGCAGAAACTTGTTTTAGAATTTAAGATTATTTTCTTAACTTGGCAAATTTATAATAGCATGCATCAGCTGTGACGGTCATTTATTTATTCATAGGGACAGGCAGCATTCCGGAGAGGCACAATTTGCTATATCTTCACTTTCCTCCGGTTTTTTTTCTCTCCTTTGTATAAATTGCTGTCACCAACTGTTCATTTGTATTTGAATAAATAGACCAAACAAACAACCCGTGATGCCCAAAGCTACCACTTTCTTTGCCTTCTTAATTTTTTATTGCAGCACAATGCTCAATGGCAAGCCATTAATTACTTACTTGAAGGCAGATCTTGCTACCAGTGAAGTCATTGTTCCCTTTTTCCATTGCACGAGCTTCCAGCCCTGCCAGATTACATATTATGTTTGAGGAACAGCTATTTCTTCTCCGTTTTTATGCTCCGTAGTTTGCTAGCCTATATATTTTGTAATCATGGTCCTCATTTCCAAAATAAATTGTGCATAAAAGTACGATTCATGTTTTCCTTTAGTCTTATATTATTTTATAGTTTTTCAGCCATTTTAAAAGGGAAAGCAGCAATTCGTTTGCAAAGGATGACATCAAGGCAACAACAGCACACTGCTTTGTTTAATTATAGAGCTTTGCCACAAAGTAGATGTCTACTCATATTAGGTGTTGAACCCACTGGCACCCAAGCAGCAGAAGGCTGCTCCTTCCACCTTCCAAAGAGCATTGGAGGACACTCCAGACCGAAATCTGGCAAATTGGTGAACTTACTGGTCAATTGGTTTTTCCTTTAAAACCCTACAAAATGCCTCCTCAGGCAGCTGGAGACCCCAGTATTGCAAAGAGGCTTACCCTGGCTCTCTTCTGCAAATCCTGTAGTTTGGGTTTTGGATCTTGGATATTTGGACCCAAACGTGTCCCCCCCCCCCCAGGCACCTAGAGCCACCTAAATCACAGAGACGCTTCCACTGACTTGCCTTTACAATCCTTCCATGATTGGGTTTTGGACATCTGAGTTACACATCCACAAATTCTGTCCCCCAGGCAAGTACCCTTTAGCAGGTGGCTTGGGGAAAAATCTTGTCCAGACTTGGAAGGATTGTAGAGGAGAGGCAGAGGAAATGCCTCTGCAGTTTCAGCATCTCTAGGTGCTTGGGGGTGGGTGGGACATTTTACAGCCTGATAAATCAACATATCAAATGGATGTACACAAACTGACAAATTAGCAATTTGTGGCAAATGTTGCAAAGCCTTTTTTAAATACATACCCATCTCTACTCTCAGCACGTGCAATCATGACAAGTCTGTAGTCAACCAATTTACAGATTCATTGGAAGAAATGACAAGTTTACTGGCTAGTGTTTGTTGCCACGTAAGGATCCTTCTAGTCCATTGTGGTGAACCTATGGCACGGTTGCCAAGGGTGGCACTCGGAGCCCTTTCTGTGGGCACCCGACATCGCTCCTTCACAGCCACCTGTATGCAGGTTAAGTGGCCACATTGGCACTTAGCGAAAAATGAGTGGGTTTTGAATCGCAGTTTGGGCACTTGGTCTCTAAAAGGTGGTACCTTTGTGGATCAAGTGTTCATGAATTGGGAGCTCAGATCTCTTGGACTGACTGAATGGCTAACTATGTATTTATTTATTTATTTATTTATTTATTTATTTATTGCATTTATTGCATTTATATCCTGCCCATCTGGCCTAAAAGTTCACTCTGAATGAGATTACAACTCCCAGATAACTGTAGGCTGTGCTGCCTATAACTTCTAGAGGTAACAGTCTGCAGATATATAGCAGGGGAATCATTTGGGAACCATTGTTGTAAATAGTGAAGGCCAGTCACTCCAGCCTTCACCATCTTCCAAGCAGCTGGGCTCATCCACCAATGATTCTATGGATTCTATGGAACTATCTCCCAAGTGAGATAAGTGCTGTGGAGCCCCTCTCGGCCTTTAAGAAACTCTTAAAAACCTGATTATTGAAGTTCGCTTTTGGCAATCGCTGAGCTTGTGTTGTTAGTTACTTTATTTGTTGCCCTATTTGTTGTTCTCCGCCATCTTGCACTTTTTGGCCAGTTTTTATCTGCTTTTGAATATTATGTATATTTTCAGTTCTTTCTTTCCTTATGTTGTTTACCTATGTTGTTCACCACCCAGAGTTCCCTTGGGAAAGTTGGGTGGTCTATAAATGCAAATAATAAATAAATAAATACATGAAAATTATTCAGACAAGAATAATTTGACATATAAAAGGTTTTTTATGTGTCACACAGTAGAATTATAAGCCACAAAGATTCCATGTCCTATACATCCAAACCCAATCCATGCTATCATACTAGTATCTTAATGGTTTAGATAATGTATTGCGAAAGCAGTCCATTAGTTACTCATCAGTCTCATGTACAAAAAATCCCACCCTCAAACCACTTAGCGACACAACAAAATACAGTGGAACCTTGACTTACGTCGTTAATCCGTTCCAGAGGTCTAGACATAAGTCAAACATGCCTTAAGTCAAACAAACTTTTCCCATAGAAAGTAATGGGAAAGTGGATTAATCCATTCTTGACGGTGAAAAAGACCCCTGAAAACAGCAGTTTAACACAAATTTGGCTGGGATAGGAGATTCCTTCTGGGGATGTAAATGAAATGTCTCTTCAAAAAGAGGAGGAGGGAGTGGAATTATAGTCCACAAATTATATGCCTCCACTTTTTAATGTTCATAGCAACAATGTCTCACATTTAAATTTTACTGATTTTTAACCTGACGTTCCAAGTTCTGAACAACCCTATGCTTACCATTAGAGTCCCATAACTGTACAGCTCCCCAACTAAAATGCTTCCATTGTGGACCAGATTTTTTACAAGACTGAGCCAGATTTTTTACAAGACTAACCTGTCAGCGAGGCCAGCCCCGAGCTCCCAGCCCTTCTTCTCCTCAGGCAGCAGCGGCAGATTCGGCAAGGCTGAGGACCAGCTCCAGGTGCTCGGATCTGGCCTCGCCGAAGCCGCCACTGCCGGAGGAGGGGAAGAAGGCAGGAGCAGTTTGGAGGCAGCAGCTGCGATACTGGGTCATGGCTGCCACCCAATTCTGGGGCCTTGCACCAGGGCTCCGAGCTGTAAGTCAGAGCCCACGGCGCAAGTCAAACAGGCCCCTTCTTGCTGCAAACACATGAATAGTTAGCAATTGATTGTGCTATGATTGCCTTTTTACTGTGAAGAAAAGAGAGAAGCACTTGAGAGATGGTAAGCCAAAAAGAACGTGACAAAGACAAAGAAGAGAGGTGGTTTTTCTAGAGGAGTAAGGGAGGCCATTCATGTGAGCATTGTGAAAATCCCTCCCTCAACAGAGGTGGTGGCCTCAGGCATAGTTTACTGCTACTTATCAAGCTGTGCTTTCCACACTACCAAGACAAATCAAAAAGCCTTTACCACCAATTGCCATAGCTAACGACTATTGTAAACCCTTTTTGATAGTGTACCAGCACTTTTAGCCATGGTTCACCTCAAGGCTAAGGATACCATTGTCTCTCTAACGAGCCTATTTAGTTCATCTGATGAGCCTAATATGAGGCCAGGGTGACTAGAGGTCAAAGCTGCCTATAAGAGTCAGGGTTTGCACCAGCTGCATTCAGACCGATGAAGCTGTTTGGATAACAGCAAAACGTTTCTATCTCTCAAAAAAGAAGTCCAGTAGCCATGACTCAACTCCCAGAGTCTCTCCTTAATGTAAGCCGCCTTGGAGAAAAGCAGGGTAAAATACTCAAAAATAAATAAATAAAATAAATAAACAAATGGAAGATGGAAAGGTTTCTTACCCCAAACAGTGTGTTGAAGTAGCATCAAATTAAAACATACAATGCATTTTTCAAGTGCATCCAGCTCATAATTCTTCAAAAAAGAAAAAGAAACAAATATATTTATTTGTTCATTTGAGTCTTCCAGGGAGACCACTGTAGACATTATATTTTTTTCTGAACAATGATTTGCATGATATTATGTGTGGCTCCCAAATAAGTATGATAGCTTTGAGCTGTCGTTGGAACTTACATACAGAGACCTTAATTGGGATTTCAAGGTAATTGAGATAGATTTTACCAGTTCAACTTCCACAGTGAGTTTACACAGCCAAGTCAGGATTCGAAGCCAGGCCTCCAGAGACCTAGTCCATCACTCTATCCACCCGGCCTAAGAAATACTCATTCAGTAATAGTTATCCTTCATGTTAGCTTAACAATTAACTTCTCAGAGCCACCTTAAGAATACATTTATCTTCAATAAATGGATGCAAAGCAACTGGGTATTTGTACCCATTTTCCTTAATAACCTGGTAGACATCCCAGCAGCCAAATTTATGCTGAAGAAAGTTGAAATAGATGGCATTCGATGTAGTTTAGACTGCTGCCTGTTCTGATATAGAACAGCTAGACAGATAAAGCCAGGGGGCCATACTTTGTGGTTAGGCACTGGGGCGATATTGAGGAACAAGCCAGTGGAAAAGAAATACGTACAGTTGTCCCCCACCCTTTTGCGGTTCATATACTGTGGTCCCAGTATATCGTGGGTCCACAGTATATGAAAAAAGCCCCCCTGGGGTAAGGAGGAAAGGCCTTCCCGGGCCTGTCGGAGGCCCCAAAAGTGCTTCCCGGCAAACCGGAAGTGACTTCCGGTAAACCAGAAGTGACCTCCAGATCACTAGAAAGTACTTTGGGGGACTCTGGGGGACTGGAAAGCCTCTTGCAGGCCCGTTTGGTGCAGCGACAGGCCTGGGATAAGTACAAGAGCCCCCAGAGAGCCTGCCCAGACCCGACCTGACCCAGCATCCACATATTGCATATTTTCAATTATTGTGGGTCGGGCCAGGTCCCTAACCCCTGCAATAGGTGGGGAGTTACTGTACCATTGGAGCCAAAAGAGAACCAGAGTGTTGCACTATAACTACAAAAAGAGCACCTTGTAAACAAACCTCTGCAATAAAGCCAGTAGGAGCTGGAGGGTTTTCCACTATGAATCATCCCACCAGGATGAAAATGAAAATAGTTTCTCTTTAACTTTCCAAATGGAAACAAGGCAGAAATAGACCTGGAAGCGTACTATAAATCATAACAGAAGAGTCATGGGGAGGGGTGGGGGGGAATACACATCAAAGATTTTTGGAAAAAGATTCCATGCATTATTTTATTTTTTGTGGCATTGTTAGATGCCCTCAAGGCAAGATGGGACAGATGGAGTGCCTGGTTTCAGAGAAGGCCTGAAGAAAAACATACTGCGGGTGATGTTGCTCTGAAAATCAGAAAATATGGCCATAGCAAAGAGGAGAATGTTATGTGCCCCCAAATTATGTGCTGTAGAACAACTGGTCATGGAACCCGCCCTAAATTTAATCCAATATGGCACACAGTCTGAGGCAAGATGTGAATGTCCTTTAATGAATTAGAAATATTGATCATTGTTCTACAAATAAAATTTGATGAAAGTCACTAAGCGCAATATTTGACTTCCACAGGGGAAATTTCTCTGAGAGAGGAGTGATCAAGACAGAATTGGAAAGGAAGTTAAGAAAGTCATCTCTGTAGATCACTAGAGATTTACTTAGTGTAAACCTAGCTAGAATGTACTTCTCAAGTCAGGAAAAGGGAATGTGGAAATCCACCTGCCTTCTTCTTGCTACATTTCTCAATTTCTCACTGCCAGTCTTATATTGTCCCATTTATGTGTTCGATAATGATGTTCCATCTCTTCCCCACAAAAAAAGTTTGCACTTTGTCTGCATTTTTTTCAAAGCTATGCATTTTGTCCATATTTTCCTCCTTAAGGATATATTAATTAAATTTTATTTGTGCAGATTTTTTAAAAAACAAATATGCATATGGTCTTGCTTGGTTTCTCCTTCCAAAATGCACTATAAGACTCACAAATGCAGACAGGCTGTCTTAAAATATGCAAAATGTGTGGTCTTATGACATTACTTAATGGATAGTTGTGCAGATCACCACAACATCATTCTGCCCATAGAGCATGAATGCTACCTTAGAACATAAGAACATAAGAAGAGCCATGCTGGATCAGGCCAAAGGCCCATCTAGTCCAGCTTCCTGTATCTCACAGTGGCCCACCAGATGCGTTTGGGAGTGCATGAGACTAGATATCTGTCTCCTGATACCACTCCCCTGCATCTGGCCCTTGAAGTACCCTGGTTTTAAGCCTGGAGATGACACATCTCCATCATGGTTTGTAACCTGTGATGGACCTTTCCTCCAGGAATCTGTCCAATCCCTTTTTGAAGGCACCCAGGCCAGATGCCATCACCAGATCGTGTGGCAGGGAGTTCCACAGACCTCTTACCTTTTCCATACATTATAGCCATAACATATGTACGTGCTCCTAAATCCAGACATTTGTGGCATGTGACTCACATCCTCATAACTATAATGCTAAAAGATCTATTACATATGAGTTTCTGTAAAATTATTTACAGTAGTTGGTCTTGAGGCACAGAAAAGAGCCAGGGGTTCACAGTATTCCACATGCATGAAGGCTTGTTGTGCAAAATACAAAAAAAGATTGCATTCATCAAGGATTAATTCATGCTATATCTTACAGCTGGCAGACTGGGTTGAAATAATTTTCAAAGATTTCATTCTGCAGGTAATTCATATGGGATGGGTGAATGAGAGGCTCCAGGGAGCAGATTCTCCACAGCTCTATAAATTCAAGTTCCTGGCCCTGAAGGGTTCATCGTTCTACATTTTCAGCACACCACCGGTAAGTATTTTTCATGATATTCTTACTGAAATTCCCCCCCCCTTTTTTTGGCAGAGTAGAAGAAGATCCTTGCACTCAGAAATGGAGCAAAGTGGCATTTACTAAAGGGAGTTCCAAATAACGCACTGAAGCACCCATGCATAAAATGTCAGGATCCACGCTGAAGGGGAGGAGCTAGGGAAGAGGCAACAGTCAGTTCAGCAATTGCAAAGGAGTTAGTATGGAAAGCCTAGAGATGTAAACTTTCCAGAAACCAGCGGAGGTGGGGATGGGGGTGGGGTGGGTGGGGGTGGGGGAAAGAGGAAAAAAGACCTGAGCCACCAAATAATCTGTGTTTACCGCCATCCCCCCCAATCGCCTTTCTTTGAAACACAAGGTTCCTGTTTGGCTGGGGGGGGAAGTAATACAGTGGACCCTTGTATAACAGTTTGTATAACATAAAATTTGTAAAACATAAAAAATTCCGGAGATAGGGGGAATTTGCTTAACATAATCGCCTATGGGGCGAATTTGTACAACAAAAATGGGTTCACTCTGTTTTCAATGCAATATGGGAAATTTGTATAAAGGAAAATTTGCTTAACATAATTTCATTTGGAATGAATTAATTCCTTTATACAAGGTACCACTGTATAGGAAAGTGTATTCTCTTTTTCTCGGGGCATGGTGGCTCAGTGGGCTAGAACACTGAAAACTGTCAGAAGCTCGGCGGTTCGAACCCCAGGTGCCACGTAGCAGAGTGAGCTCCCGCCGTTAACCCCAGTTCCTGCCAACCTAGCCGTTCAAAAGCATGTACATTGCAAGTAGATAAGTCTGTGCCGCCGTAAAAAGCAGGAAGGTAAACGGTCCTCTTTGTGCAGAAATGTGTTCATCCATGCCAACCACATGGCCACGGACTTGCAAAACACTGGCTCTTTGGCTTGGAAATGGAGTTGAGCACCAACTCTAGAGTTGGACATGACTAGCTTGCATGTGCGGGAAAAACTTTTACCTTAACCAAATACTGTATATACTCGAATATAAGCCTACTTTTTCAGCTATAATTTTGGGCTGAAAAAAGGGGTCCTCGGCTTATATTCGGGTCAATACTTTTCGCGACTGAGGCAAGTGCTTGGGTCGGTGGCTACAAGTCATTTTAAACATTGTGCGCCACTTCTCCTGACCCCCCCCCATGTTTAAAATGACTTTTTAAAAAGTCATTTTAAAACAATGTTTAAAATGACTTTTAGCCACCAACTCAAGCAGTTGCCTCGGTGGCTAAAAGTCATTTTAAACATCACACACACACACACACAGCTCACAAAGGAGGAGTAGCCAGGCCCTGCTGCATTTCCCACCCTAGGCTTATACTCGAGTCAATAAATTTTCCCAGTTTGGGGGGTTTAAATTAGGGCCCCGGCTTATACTCGCGTCGACTTATACTCAAGTATATATGGTAATCTGTGTTTACCACCACCACCCCAATTGCCTTTCTTTGAAACACAAGGTTCCTCTTTGGCTGGGGAAAAGTTAATACAAGAAAGTGGCAAGCCTCCATCAGAAAACCGGGATTAAAATTTAGTCTACCCACTATGAGAAGCTAGTTAAAGCCAAATTAATAGTGTTACATAGTGGATGTAAGCAGATGTTTTCTTCGGTTTCAATCCTGCTCAGCTTCTACTGAGGTTTCTAGCATAGATCCTAGTGCAGCGATGGCGAACCTTTTAGAGACTGAGTGCCCAAACTGCGATTCAAAACCCACTCATTTTTCGCTAAGTGCCAATACAGCAATTAAACCTGAATACAGGTGGCTGTGAAGGGGCAATGTCGGGTGCCCACAGAAAGGGCTCCGAGGGCCACCTTTGGCACCCGTGTCATAGGTTCGCCAACACTGTCCTAGTGCTTTACAGTAGCACAGTTCAGAAGAATCTCCTATTTGTAAAGGAAGCTGCCACAGTGCTTGCCGAGAATCCTCTGGCTTACTCCAGATAAGAGGTGTAGCAATGCAGCAATGCCTTGTTCTGATCAGTAAACATTATATTATTGCCCTGTTGATATTCACAGGAACTGTTCCCAGCCTTGCATCTCCAGATGTTCTTGGTCTAAAACTCGCCCAAGCCTTCACCACTAGCTGTGCTGCATGGGATTTCTGGGAGTTATAGTCCAAGGACTTCTGGAGACCAAAGGTTCAGAACCATTGAATTCTGGTTCTTCTTGCTTGAAAAAGCATGTATATTCGTGGGTAGCTATACGACGGTCCTCCAGGTGATATTAAGAGTTCATGGAAACTTCAGTTCCCATAATCCCCTGTTCCCAAAGCTGATGTTAAAGGGTATAAGTATAATGACACCCAGAGAATCATTGTTACTTACCAGTAAACAGCACATGATGGAACATGTTCCCAATATCTCCTACAGTTCAATGCAGAAGGAATAAGGTGGTTACTTCATGTCCGTTTTGTCTCTGTAAGTGTTGTGCTTCGGACCAGTACAAAAATTCTTACTTCATGTCTATCACGCAACAGCTGAAATTTGTCTCGACCACAACCCTGGAGCAGGATCAGAGCATGACAATACTGTACCTGGTGCTGGGTTGGGGTATTCTCTTGTCACGGTTTGTTCCCGGTTCCTGTTCTGAGACAAGGGACCGTGTGGTGACAACTGTCACACAACAACCAGTGTCCACCTAGTGATCAGCCGCTGAAGTGGCATTCAACATTAGTTTCCCATGCAGCACAAATGTTTATTAAAGTACTGAAAATTCTGTAGCATTGACATGTAAATCCCAGAAGACCAGTAAATCGAAATATCGAAAAAGTTTTATTTACGATATTTTTAAAAGGCTTAAGAAAGCAAGATAAATTCAGAAATTGTCACGGAACAAGACCGTAAAAAAATGGAAACAGGGACAAAACCACGTGATCACGACGAACACTGTCACAGTACAAAACTAGTCGTGGAAGAAGGAAGGACGTGATGTAACCACCCATGTGTTGTGTATGTTCTCAGGATTCTGCAGCAGTCGCAATAGTATAGATTTGTTTTACTTGGGGCTTGAATGTCATGCCAGTGTGCAGCCCACTGCTTTAAACTATGCACAGGACTTTTATATGAGCACAGTTTCATTCTCCATGTAATGCTGAGTGAGACAACATGGTTATAAAGCTGATTAATTCATTGGCTTCTATGAATAGCCAAAGGGGGGACTTACAGGTAACCTTAAATTAGTTGCTGTCATCACCTCCCCCCTCCTTCACCAATCCAAGATGAACGGAGCCCCACTCAACAACAGATAGGAGGAAACCAGGGATCGGCTCTATCCCTTTCTCTGGATCTAATAAGTCACATAAATAAAATAAAAGCCTCAAAGACCCCAAGGCTGTTGGCTTGCTTCCTTGTTTCTTTGCAGGGGAATTCTCAGATATATGAGCTAAGAAGGTGATAGATGGGCTAACCAAACTTTTATTCCATCTAACAAGAAAATAGTGCAAGACATGCAAACAAAAGTTATGGCAACCCAGAAAAGTCTGAGAGACAGTTTTATGGGCAAGCACTTTGAAATTAAAAAAAATTGCATGATCTGGAAGTTGAGTCCTCTCAACTGGGCTTCTTTTTCTTGAGAGAGAGAAATGTTTCACTGCTCATCCAAACAGCTTCATAGGCTCGTTAGGTAGACAACAGCATCAATAGGCTTAAAGTGAACAATGGCCTAAAGTGCTGAAACCCATAAAGTATGGGTCCTTAGCTATGGCCTTGGTGGTGAAGGCTTTTTGATTTGCCTGGGTATTGTTGAAAGCACAGCCTGATCAGTATCTGCTGTCTACTGTTGTCTACCTATCGAGCCCATTCAGGCCATTGTTCATCTTATGAGCCTGTTTTAGACCAGGGTGACAAGAGGTCAAAGTGCACTATAAGATGGAGGACTCGCAACTAGCTTTCTTTAGACTGATGAAGCTGTTTGGGTGACCGTTTCTATCCCTCAAGAAAAAGAAGTCCAGTTGCCATGACTCAACTCCCACATTAAGTCACCTGGATGACTGAGAATCTTCACAGAAAAAAATTGCATGAGGAACAAGGAAACAAATATGGGCATTTCTGGATAATTGGTGGAGCAAACAAACTCATAACCTCTGGTGTAACAAGTTCATTACAGCCCTGGTGCTGCTCATAGATAGCATCTCCTTGTCTCTCACTGCCCATTATCCCAGGAGTAGCTCTTCTTCCTCTCTAGCTAGACCGAGGACAGTCCTAGAGAGAAGCTCTTGCTGATTGGACAATCCCCATCAGTCATCGGTAGTAATATAGCTGATGTTCCAAACTAGCATTCTTTGGATGATTCCAACCTCTCCAAGCTTCATGACAGAAGCCTCTGGGCCCTTACGGAGTCACATTGACTTAAGTCAGGCCTGCACAATAGGTAGACAGCGGGCTAATGGTAGCCCATGAAGGGTTCAAAAGTAGCCCATCAGCCATCAATAAAAAAGGGAGGGGATAAGATCTCCACCCCTCCCTCCCCCATACCAGGGACCACCAGTGCCCCAGCAAAGTTCTGGTCTGCCAGTCCACTGTCTAAGCTGAGCAGGGCAGTTCAAGGGCCATGGCGCATTGAAATCTATTCCCTCCAGAATGGATTAAGTGGTTTTCAATGCATTCCTATGGGAAACCGCTGCTCTACTTACATTTTTTTAAATTTATGAGCATGTGCTTGGAACGGATAAAATTTGTAAGTAGAGGTTTCAGTGTAGTAGCCCTCAGGCAGTCTGGGATAGAAAAAGTAGACCTCGGCCTGTTCAAAATTGAACAGCCCTGACTTAAGTGAAGCTAATCTGAAGGAAGTAATTTGGAGTTTAGCAGCAAACATAGATGGAGAGGAAAAATATTTTGAAATAGATCAGTAGACATCTTTCTGCCTCTAGCCATAATCCTGTTGTTTACATTATGCTTGTGACAGCCCTATGATGATGTCATTGACGGGGAGATTTTGCATAATTAAAGACTTCTCTTTCCCATCCCAGGGTCTCACAGCTTGCACCCAGCAAAACATGTTTATACACTAGTCAGACAAGCTGCAGAACAAAAAAATCAGAACTCTTGAATTCCCTCTGCTGATGATATCAATAGCTCTCTGCAGGCGTAATGGGCGCAACATTTAAAATACTAGAAGCAGCATTTGGTTAATGTTGTTAAAATGAATGTCTAACATTTTACTTGCGGGTTTCAGGTTTATTTGGAAGGAGTGGCTTTTGATTGAATTTTAATGTTAAAAACTATTAAGAGGAGCAAGTCAGGCATAACTTGTTGATTTCGCATTTATTGCTTTGTTAGCCGCTTAGAGTACTACATGTAGTAGATAAGCGGGATATAAATACAAGAATAAATAAATAAATAAATAAATAAATAAATAAACAAACAATTATGCCCGTAATCTGTTTCATAGAATGTGTGCTTACAAAAGGAATGGAGCGAATTTCTGCATGAACCCAGTTAACATGGACTCAAAGTAAGAGGATCTGCTGCTCTCTAATATCAACGATATCAGTGTTCCCAACCTTGGGTAACTCAGGTGTACTTGGACCACAATTCCCAGAAGCCTTCACCACCAGCTGTGTTGGCCAGGGTTTGTGGGATTTACAGTCCAAGGACATCTGGGCTGCTTGAGGTTGGGAACTACCAGACTAATATATATACATGGGTATTCCTGTTCATTCTCCACCTTCTGCTGCACACCATTGTCCACTGGCCAACTATACCATCAACATTTGGAAATCAATGCATTTAAGAGATACATGAACATTGCTGCTTAAGTAAAAGAGATGTCCAGGCCAGCTTGTATGCTACTGCTTTCTATGGTAGCTGTAGCTGCCATTGCTAGCAGGCCAAAAACAAAGAGGATGTTCGTCCCCCCCCCCCCAATTTATGGTTGTTTCCTCATTTTAGTAGAGCAGAATCTCTTCACATAGAACTGTTGGGCACATAGGATTATTTGCATTGAACGTAGAGTGTTCTGGAAAGTATTTATCTGCAACAAACTCTGCAATTAACTCTCTGCAACAAATCAGGAAAGGCACCTTGGTGTCCGGGTGGACACCTCAATGAAGGAGTCAACCGAGTGTGCCTCAGCAGTGAAAAAAGCAAACTCAGTGCTAGGAAGGGTATAGAAAAATAAGTCAGCAAGTGTCATTTTGCCTCTTTATAAATCTATAGTGAGGCCCCATCTGGAGTATTGTGTACAGTTCTGGTCACCATACCTCCAGAAGTATATTATGGAAATGGAAAAAGTGCAGAGTAGGGCAACCAGAATGATTAGGGGACTGGAACACTTTCCTTACCATCGGAGGCTACAACGGCTGGGCCTCTTCACCCTTGAACGACAGCGCCTAAGAGGTGACCTGATTGAAGTTTATACATGGTATCAACAAAGTAATAAAGGAAAAACTGTTTTTTCCCTATTGCACAACACTAGAACTAGGGTGCAATCCACAAAACTTTTGGGTGCTAGATCTCAAACAAATAAGAGAAAGTACTTTTTCAGCTAGAGGATCACTGAATCTCCCTGCCAGAAAAAGTGGTGACAGCTGTCAGCCTTGACAGCCTTAAGAAAGGACTAGACAAATTCAAGGAGAATAAGGGTATCAATGGCTGTCATTATGGATGCCTAAGGACAACCTCCGAGCTGGAGAGAGAGGCAGGATATCTCTCAATGCCATTTGCTGGGAATCTTAAGCAGGTGAAGACATCTGCTTGGGAATACCCTGAAGCAAACGGTGAGCCACTGTGTAAGCCAGAATGCTGGACTAGATGAGCTGAGGCCTGTTTCAGCAAGGCTGTTCTTATGTTCTTAGGAGTCCTTATCAAGGTAGCACATTCATGAATGCTGAATTAAAAAGGACAAAGCTGAAAATCAATGCTGTCAATCTTGATGGGTTAAAGCAGTCTTTAAAAGCTGATCTATTATTCAAGAAAGCGACGAATGAAGACTTCAGGAAAAACATTCAATGGGAAGGAAAGATTTAATCCCTTGATCACAATTGTACTTTTTATAGCCACACTGACACATCAGAAAACTTTAATCTCTCTGCTAAAGCCTTTGTTAGGTCTGGTTGTGTTCTTTTGCACAGAAAAAGGTGTCTTAAAGAATTTACTAATACTTTGTTGGATGTAAATGCTCCCAATCTTTTTCTGCTCATTGTTTCTCAAGATCATATTTTTCTCTGTCTTAAAAGAGACTTCTCTTCCAAGTTATATAATATCAACTGCAAAAGAAGAGCAAGGGTAGGGCAAATTTTTAAAGGGGCTGGCAAATAATTTAAAGTTTTTTTTTTTCTGAAGGAAGAATTCCTTCTCCAAACAGAAAAAGTTTACCAAAGTAATAGAGACAACATAGACCAGTGGTGGTAAACATTCGGCACTCCAGATGTTTTGGACCACAACTCCCAAGAATTCCAAGCCTGTATTGCCAATGACAAAGGACTATGGGAGCTGTGGTCCAAAACATCTGGATTGCCAAATGTTTACCACCACTGACATAGACCCTAACCCTACCATGGGCTCCCCCCCCCTTGAATCCAAAGTTGGAGTCACGCAATTGCCATATTAGTAGCATTGCAATGCATAACATTTCAGTGCCTGTGACGAGGAGGCAGTACCTTTTGATGTCACATCTTTGTCTGTCTGTCTGTATTTCTAATACTTTTATACTGCCCACCTGTCCGGAGGCCACATTCAGTGATGTACAGCAGAGAATAAAAATAGAATCGAGAATTGTAAAACACGAACCTAATAAATTAATACAGTCATTTCATAAGAACATAAGAACATATAAGAAGAGCCATGCTGGATCAGGCCAAGGCCCATCTAGTCCAGCTTCCTGTATCTCACAGCGGCCCCACCAGATGCGTTTGGGAGTGCATGAGACTAGATATCTGTCTCCTGATACTACTCCCCTGCATCTGGCCCTTGAAGTACCCTGGTTTTAAGTCTGGAGATTACACATCTCCATCATGGTTTGTAACCTGTGATGGACTTTTCCTCCAGGAATCTGTCCAATCCCCTTTTGAAGGCATCCAGGCCAGATGCCATCACCACATCCTGTGGCAGGGAGTTCCATAGACTAACAACGCGCTGGGTGAAAAAATATTTTCTTTTGTCAGTTCTTACTCTCCCAGCCCTCAATTTGAGTGTATGTCCCCTAGTTCTGGTATTTTGTGAGAGGGAGAAGAGATTCCCTCTATCCACCTTACTCATGCCCTGCATTATTTTGTATGTCTCAATCATATCCCCCCCCCTCAATCGCCTTTTTTCCAGACTAAAGAGGCCCCAATGTTTTAGCCTTTCCTCATAAGGGAGGCGCCCCAACCCAGTAATCATTTTAGTCGCTCTCTTCTGCACCTTTTCCAGTTCCACTATGTCTTTCTTGAGATGCGGTGACCAGAATTGTACACAATACTCCAGATGCGGCCTTACTATTGTTTTGTATAATGGCATTATAATGTTGGCTGTTTTATTTTCAATCCCCTTTTTGATAATCCCTAGCATGGAATTGGCCTTCTTTACTGCTGCCACACATTGGGGAGACATCTTCATGGAGCTGTCCACCAACACACCAAGATCTCTTTCCTGATCAGTCACGGATAACTCAGAGCCCATGAGTTGGTAGATTAAGTTTGGATTGTTTGCCCCAATATGCATTACTTTACATTTGGCTACATTAAAACGCATTTGCCATTTGATTCCCCCAGTTTGGAGAGATCCTTCTGGAGCTCTTCACAATCTTCTCTGGTTTTTACCACACGGAAAAGTTTTGTCTCATCTGCAAACTTGGCCACCTCACTGTTTATCCCTGTCTCCAGGTCATTTATGAACAGATTGAAAAGCACCGGTTCCAGGGCAGAGCCCTGGGGCACACCGCTTTTCACTTCTCTCCATTGTGAAAATTTCCCATTGACACCTACTCCTACTTTCCTGGATCTCAACCAGTTCTCAATCCATAAGAGGACCTGCCCTCTTATCCCCTGACTGTGCAATTTTCTCAGCAGCCTTTGGTGAGGGACTGTGTCAAAAGCCTTCTGAAAATCCAGATAGACTATATCTACCGGTTCACCCAAATCCACATGCCTGTTGACCATTTCAAAAAATTCTAAAATATTTGTCAGATAAGATTTACCCTTGCAGAAGCCATGCTGATTTTCTCTCAGCAAGGTTTGTTCTTCTATGTGTTTTAAGATTTTCTCTTGGATGAGGCTTTCCACCAACTTCCCTGGGACAGATGTAAGGCTAACTGGTTTGTAGTTTCCTGGGTCCCCCCTCCTTCCTTTTTTCATAACATAATACATACAGTGGAACATAATAAATTTTAAAACAGTAGAATAAATTCAATTAATCTGTTAAAAAAATTTAAATGGCTAGATGTTAAAAACAGGTGGAGGCAATAGGGTTTAAACATGTACTGTATACTCAGTGGTTAGTGGATGGAATGGTTTGAAAAGCCTGTCCAAGTTTAAAAGTTGCCAAGGGTTCCTGGAAAATTACCATGGAAGAGCTGAGGTGAATTTTGGGCAGAAGTTAATCTGACAGTTGAGGAGCAACCATAGAAAAGGCCTGGGTTCTTGTTCTTTATTTATTTATTTCTGGGCCTCTCTAGGGGTTGGCAGCCTCAGAAGTACAGGTAGGGTGGGCCATTCGACTTGGAAGGAGACAGTCAGCCATTTACTGAGGTCCCGAACCATTAAGGCAGGCATGTCCAAACTTCGGCCCTCCAGATGTTTTGGAACACAACTCCCACAGTCCTTTGCCATTGGAAATACAGGCTTGGAATTCTGGGAGTTGTGGTCCAAAACATCAGGAGGGCCGAAGTTTTGACATGCCTGCATTAAGGGCTTTATAGATCAAAATCTGAAACTTCAGCCTCTTTGCCCCCATCCACTCCTGCAGTCGGGCAGTGCGCAAAGAGCAGGACACACTGCAGAAGGCTGGACGGAGAGAGAGAGAGAGAGAGAGAGAGAGAGAGAGAGAGAGAGAGATGGGTATCATCAGCATACTGCTGACTCTCAATTAACTCCCCCAGAGGTCCCACTTAAATGTTAATTAGCTAAAGGGAAATGACTGGTGGGATTCCACCATTTAGAGTCCAGAGACATCTCCCCCAGCTGCACTCTCTGGGGTGAGTTCTTGAGTCAGGACAATGGCAGGACAGCGATCCCCAATCCTGAAAGCCTCCCCAAGAGGATACCTTGGGTGATGGCATCAAAGGCTACTGAGAGATCAAAGAAGACCAGCAGGGATGCTTTGCCCCTGTCGGCTTCCCTCAGGAGGCCATTGTGCAAGGCAACCAATGCCATCTCCATGTCATGACGTGGCCTAAACCCAGTCTGGAATGGATCAAGAGTGTTGGTTTCATCCAGGAGTGACTGTAGTTGACCAGCTGCTTCCGTTTTCACTATCTTGCTCAGAAATGATATACAGCTTTGGTGACAGGTCTAGAGCTGTTACAGTCACCCATCAGCAGACTTGGTTTCTTCTGAATGGGCTTGATGAGTGTCTCCTTGAGGCATAGGGAAACCAGCCCTCTCAGATAGACACGTGGATGATTGATGAAGTCCATTATATGGCTATCAGCCTTGAAACTTTTAAAAGAGAGGCTGAGCAAGTATCTAGGGAGCTGGCAGTGGTCCTACAACAGTCAAATACCCCATCAACCTCAGATGAGGAGACAGGCCAGAGTAGATTTAATAAAATAGGACAAAGCATTGCAGTGGATATCTGAATATGATCTTCTGCTATAAGTTGGTGCTCTAGGTCCTGAGGGATAGCCTCCACTTTGTTCTTGAAGAATGCCACAAATTGACCCCTGGTGGTGGTATTGGGAGGCCTATCAACCAGCTCAGTGCTGAATAAATCACAGATAATGCTCAGTGATTCTGCGCCTCCTTTATTTGGTCGATATGGAAAGTCCTCCTAGCAGCTTTCACAGCTGCATGGTAGGCTCCAGACACAGTTGTAGTGGCTAATAACATGAATTTGATTGGCAGTCTCCTCCAAATGCATTTGGGCATCCTCCTATGTTGCTCCATTGCCCATAGATCTTGAGTATACTGTGGAGCAAGACAGAAATGCTAATCATGTTAGCCAATATATCTTCCCAAAGTCTCCAGGAATCCAACTGAATCCAGTAGCTAGTGAGTACAGACCATCTCAATGGTTCCTGGCTCTCAACACCAGAGGTGGGAGAGCCACTTGAGAAACGGAGTTTTATCAGATGGTGGCTGGACCATGACAGAGAGGCAAACACAAAATCTGAATCCCTTGGACCACCCTCTCCGTGCCTTATAGTGAATACCAAGTCTAGCATATGATCCACCCTATGTGTGGAGCTGTTAAAAAACTGGGAATGTCCAAGGAACCCATGGTATCTAATAACTCAAGAGCTGGTAACAAGAGCTGTTTGTCTGTCTGTCTTTCTGCCTGCCTGCCTGCCTGCCTGTGTCTCTGTTTATTAATTCTTTTATACTGCCCACCAGAGGCCACATTGAGTGATGTACAGCAGAGAATAAAAACAGAATCAAGAATACCTAATACAACCTAATAAATTAATACAGTAATTCCATAACATAATATATGCATTGAAACTAAATAAATTTTAAAACAGTAAATTCAATTAATCTGTTAAAATTTTCAAAATTACTAGATGTTAAAAACAGGTGGAGGCCATAGGGTTTATTGCCCAGCCTCAGCATAGATGTTGAAATCACCCAGCCATAGGTTCCTGGGAGATCTCAGCATCCCAACCGAGACAAAGCTTGACGGTTCCAGAAAGGAAAGTGCTGGGTCACAGGGAGCACAGGGAACCAGCACAATCCCAAACCCATCCCTAGCTACTGCTGACATGTGAAGGTCTTATGTTCTTATGTCTCCAGACCGGGGACAGACGGGACAGAGAACCCGACAGCCCTCCAAAGAGTTTTTATAAACAATGCTCACTCTTCCTACCTAAATTTCAGTGAAACAGGCCGGGTCTGCTTCTTCATCCAGGCCTGGCATTTAACAGCACCAGGGGCAAGCTGGGGAATTGTTTGGGAGTTGTCAGGGGAGCTACTGTAGAAAAGGTGCAGTAGTTAGAAATCTGAAATCTTCTGGTGCGGCAGGCTTCCCAGATGAGGAGGCCTCATGGCAAGCCAGAGCAAGGGTCTCTGCACTTACCCTTCTGCTCCCTGGGGAGCATAAGATCCCTGCAGCCGATGGTTATAGATTCAAGCAGCTCTCTCATTACGCTGAAGAATGGGAGCATCCCTAAAGGGCCATCCATGAGTTCTGGTTTATCCCCCAAGGTGAAGCTGGGAAGTTGAATACTCTCTGTGTTCATCTGCTGGAGTATAAATTACAGTCTGGCCCATCTGAGACTTACTCCTGACTCCAGCTTCCCTGCTTACCTTGGATACCAGCTGTTACCTTTTTTTGCTAGCTCCTGCATGATAGGATATTAGCTCATAATTGATGGGTCTTGGACAGACTTTTATTTATTTATTTATTTATTCGTTCATTCATTTATTTAATTATTTATTTACCACAATCCAGTTTACAATAACTACTTATAAAACAACACCCAAAAACAGAAGAAGAAGAAGAAGAAGAAGAAGAAGAAGAAGAAGAAGAAGAAGAAGAAGAAAGGGGGAAAACAAAACAGAAGAAAAAACAATATACAATGACAAGTAATGACGACAACAACAAATACAACCATACACCTGGCAAGAGGCAAGACAACTCATGACAGACAAACAATGAACACGGGGAGGACAAAACACCTAGCAATTGCCAAAGGCATCCCTAAATAGCCAGGTTTTCAAGCCTTTTCTACAGGATGCCAAGGATGGGGCCTGGCCATCTTCATATGCAGTGAGTCTGTGTATTGTGAGGGGCTCACACACCACGTTATCGGTTTTCTTCAATGGCTTTTTTTTTGTTATCTCTATTAGGACTTACTCATTCAAAGGTTTTGTAGAGATCAGGTTCAGTTCAGGAGAAAGCAGAAACTGGTGTACCACAAAACTGGGGTCCCCTTCACAGAGATCTTGATGGCCCTTTCAGTACCTTTTCCCCCAAATGACAGTTGCTTGCATGAAGGTACATTCGGCCTCCAAGTCAGTTGCCAGTAAAATAGCCAAAGCCAAAATGGCCTTAATGGTCAGAACTGAAATCTGATAGTGCTTTTGCTAAAATAAATATCGTGTGATCCCTGCCATCAAGTGATGCTTCCAAGTACAACTGCCACACGCCCAGGGGGCAGGAGAGTGCTACATAAGCAGTCTACATTCTGGATGACCCAAGATACCTGACTTGGTCCCAGACTAATGAATAGACTGGGTCCAGGGCAACCTCACACCTCGGTTGGGTTGCAACCAATAAACACTGTGGTGATTCATAAACTGTGCTAAGCTATATAAATGGTTATTGCCCCTATTTTTATCTCCACTCTCCTTCACACTGCTGGCACAATCATGGTAGCCCACCACAGGTTTAAAACATGGTATGGGCATGCACAATATAGCTCTAAATGTTCATACACTTGTTCTGAATTGATTTCCACTAAGTTCAATGGAACTTTATTCACTGGTAAATATATTTAGATTCAATGGAACTTTACCAATTGTATTTAAGGATGTAGTCTTCATTTCATTGTCTCTTCTCTTGATTCATTGCCTTGCAGTAATGCAAATTTAATTAAAGGCTGAAATACCTTAGGTTGTAAATCTTTCCAGATTCTCTGTTGGTGGAAGATGAGCTGAAGCAATAAAGTTGGCTGAAGGACACTAGCAACTTAATGCTTCCTGCTTGGTTTTGTTTTCAGGAAATGGGGAAATTGAGTTAATTAATCTTTCTGATAGGTTTACATAGGTATTTTCAAAAAGCCATTTAAAATAGTCACACCAAGGAAGTAACTAGTTACAAATAACAAGTTGAATGCAATTATATTCCTCCTTTCAGTAATTAAAGTATAACTGAAGCATAATACTTATTTAACTTAATCACTTGGTAGCATTCAATGGGTTTTTAAAAATAACTAAAATACTATCTTATGAGGAACAGGAAAGTAAAAGTTACTTCTTAAATTGAAAATTGAGCTCTTTGGGGAGCTATGGTGCTATAAATGTAACTGATTACTTAATGAATCATTTCCATAGGAATATTTGCACAAGGTTTAATGTCAGCCTGTGCTCTCTGATAGTTATGTTTAACCTCATTTAATAGTGCAAGCATTCTAGAATGTGGATTTTGTAGGACACCGATTTATTGTGGTAGTCAGAATACAAAGTCTGACAAGTTTAGAGATACCAGGATTTCTGGGGAAAGTATTTAAAACATGACAGATCTCATAAATGGCACCAAAGAGGTCTCTGCAAAAATTAACAACTTTTCAAGAATCAGGCAGGTGTAGGCTCTGACTATTTTGTAACCATGGTTGCTCAAGAGGCTTATTAGAGAGGGAGAATTATGTTTTTGTCTTGTAACTAGAAAGGTCTTTTGAGTTATTGTCCTCTAGACTCTATCATGTTAAATAAACAACAAACAAATGTGATTACAGTGTTTTCTCAGTAACCTATTACTAGACACTTCCCACTTCTAATTCATTTTAATTATATTTACTTCTGGAAGGTTTCATATTTAATGGTAATTAAGCATTTTCATCATATTTATCAGGTGTCTTGATATTATATATATATATATATATATATATATATATATATATATATATATATATATATACCAAAAGGCCAAAAAATACAGCATTCCCCTAATGAAATCTGAAACTTAAGGGATCACAATTTGTTGTTGTTGTTGTTCAGTCGTGTCCGACTCTTCGTGACCCCATGGACCAGAGCTCTCCAGGCCTTCCTATCTTCCACTGCCACCCGGAGTTTTGTCAAATCCATATTGGTTGCATCGATGACACCGTCCAACCATCTCATTCTCTACCGTCCTCTTCTCCTTTTGCCTTCAATCTTTCCCAACATCAGGGACTTTTCCAATAAGTCCTCTCTCATCATGAGGTGGCCAAAGTACTGGAGCCTCAGCTTCAAAATCTGTCCTTCCAGTGAACATTCGGGGTTGATTTCTTTCAGGATGGATAGGTTTGATCTCCTTGCAGTCCAGGGGACTCTCAAGACTCTCCTCCAGCACCACAGCTCAAAAGCATCAATTCTGCGGCGATCAGCCTTCTTTATAGTCCAGCTCTCACTTCCATACATCACTACTGGAAAAACCATAGCTTTGACTATCCTGACCTTAGTTGGCAAAGTGATATCTCTGCTCTTTAGGATGCTATTTAGGTTTGCCATTGCTTTCCTCCCAAGAAGCAGGCGTCTTTTTATTTCGTTGCTGCAGTCGCCATCTGCAGTGATCAAGGAGCCCAAGAAAATAAACTCTGCCATTGCCTCCATTTCTTCCCCTTCTATTTGCCAGGAGGTGATGGGACCGGTGGCCATGATCTTAGTTTTTTTGATGTTGAGCTTCAGCCCATTTTTTTCACTCTCCTCTTCCACCCTCATTAAGAGGTTCTTTAATTCTTCCTCACTCTCTGCTATTAAAGTTTTATTAGGGATTTATATTTTATATTTATATAAAATATTTTAATAATATTTTATTATTAGGGATCACAATACCATAGTTCAAATTTTAATACGCAATGGATTGGATTCTAATTTACTCATAGAGTACAACCCATTACAATTTAACTTTTGAACTGCAGAGCTTGAAGGGACCGCACAGATCATGAAGGCCACCTCCTCTCAAGGAGACACAGTGAGGAATTGAACTCCCAACCTCTAGTTCTACAGTCAGAGACCTATGCCACTGAGCTATCCTCCAGCAGGGAGACTTGGTCATGATTGGTAGCTTAAGTTCTATTGATTTCAGTAGGTGGATAGCTGGGCTTATACTGGAGAAACAGATGCTCAATCAGATCCTGTTCCAGATGTAACAGTGGTCGTGGTCATAAAGCAGAGGCGTAGCCAGGATTAGGAGTGCCTGGGGACAAAGTTCATTTTTGCACCCTTCCTGCCACCCCCCTCCCACATCGCACCGACCCAGCAACAGGGGACCAAACCCTGCGGGCGTGGGGTGGGTGCGTACACCAAAGCGAGGAAGAGGAGGAGGAGGGCACCGTGGCGGCGGAGGGGGTGCCACCAACAAACCTTAGAGGAAAGGAGGACTGCTGGACAGAGGGGGGTGCACAGCTTCCCCCACCTGCTCCCCCTCCAGGCACCCCCAGATTGCTGTGCCCGGAGCAGATGTATCCTTCTGCCCTCCCTAGATACGCCCCTGTCATAAAGTGTTTGCGTCTTCTACCTCTTGTCTATGGAAGAAGTGCCTTACACACTAGAAATCCATCTTTATGCTACAAAATCCATGCCTCCTCTTCATTTATTCAGGATTGTTATTCATTGTGATCCAGAAAAGAAACTCAGTATGCTACCTGCCAGATTGATCTTTTCGCCCAGATTATGGGTGGCGGTGTGTGGATTTCTTGGATTTATGCAACATGAAAAGCTCCAGTGAGAAGATACCTCTTTATAGTCTTAAAATACCCTTTAAAGGCAGCTAAAACATGACCGTTCACTTGTTTCCTCCTTGTTATATTACATCTGAAATCCAATCTTGTCCATTTTTATGTCAGCACTCTTTAATGATCCACAGTCCGTGCATCTGGCACCATTTTGCTTGTTCTTGCCTAACTCCTACTTCTCATTAAAGATTTAAACATTATTATTTTTTTGTTAAACCAAGTGAACAGCTTCTTGGACAAGGGATATTCTGAAAATATAGCAGTATAGTGGAGTATCTGAAAGATGAGGAACCTATACACGGCTGCTGAGCTGGAAAAAGATGCATC
Source organism: Phrynocephalus guinanensis (assembly GCA_037367245.1). Classification (NCBI taxonomy): domain Eukaryota; kingdom Metazoa; phylum Chordata; class Lepidosauria; order Squamata; family Agamidae; genus Phrynocephalus; species Phrynocephalus guinanensis. Next base: position 167,017,741 of record CM074733.1, read on the forward strand.
CCATAATACTTAAAGTGACCATTTTTGTATTTTTGGCCATTTTATCTCAAGAGTATATGTAACATCAACATGTATACAGTTGAGCCTGCGTTGTTCCGTTCGTCCTCACCCAGTAGCGGCCAGCCAGAAACCTATAACTAGAGTACGAGGAAGCCACATGCCCCCATGTGCACTGATCTTGGTGCTGAACACCCCATTTTGCCAGCAGAAGCTTTCAACTAGAATAGCAACCTAATTCTGACTCTCAGGAGGATTTCAGAAATGGCTTTGATCACTTTGTAGGACGTTGAAGTCCATGCGTTTAGGAACTAGGAAAGTCGGCTCCCATCTTAGATGCTCTGATTTCAACTGCTTGTAAATAATCTCAAACCACTGAGACTCGTGGCGCAATGGTTAAATGTCTGTACTGCAGGTAAAACTGTGCTCACGACCAGGCAGCTGGCTCATGATTGACTCAGCCTTCCATCCTTCCGAGGTTGGTAAAATGAGTACCCAGCTTGCTTTGGGGGGAGGAGCAATGTGTAGCCTGCATTGCTGTAATTAAAACTGTAAACCGCCCAGAGACTACTTGATGTGGTATGGGGTGGTATATAAGCAGAACACTTTGCTTCCGTTTGCTTTGCTCCACTCCATTTGCGTATGTGTCAAAAGGTGCCCCGACTTCCTGCTTTGATGCCACTTTCCACCGCCCCATTCCCCTTCTCCTTTTGACCTTGGCTCTCCAGCCTCCTTGATCAAACTAACTGTACTTTCTGAGAGTGCTCGGAAAGAATAACATCATTCAGAGACTATTGGTGTCTTTTTATCATTGTGTAGTAGAAAGTGTACTGACGTACTGCATATGTGTGTGGTACGCCAGTTGCACAGTGGCTCAGAGGAAATCGCTCCAGAGGGTTATCAATATGGCACAGAAGATCATCAGATGCCCACTCCTCACATTGGAGGAATTACACAGCTCCCGCTGTCTTAAGAAAGCACAGAATATTGTAGGAGATATTTCTCATCCTGGACACTCTCTGTTTGTACCATTACCATCAGGCAGAAGGTATAGATCTATTAGAACAAGGACAGAAAGATTCAGAAATAGTTTTTACCCAGTAGCAGTAACCATGCTAAATTCTGTTAAAAATAACTTTACGGGTAATATTAGTGTTGAATGTGTTACACATATATTGTATGGGGGATTGTGTATGGCTGTTGTTGTTTTTTAAATTGTAGTTTTTATGGATTGGGTATGAATGTTGCCAGGTGAAAGAGTGTAGGGCGGTGTGTGTATGTTTGGTTTTTATGTCAGTTTTAAATGAGTGTAAGTGACGTTCGGCATGTGAATGTTGGAGTATGTGTATGGATTGTTCTTAAATGGTAGATTTTATGTCTTGGATTTTTATGCTGGGGTGTGTGAATGAGCTGACTGGATGGCACTTTTTAATCTTGTTGTATTTATACAATGACAATAAATTCCATTCCAATTCCAATTCCAATTCCAACATTGAATGCTACAGTGGGAGGCATGCTGTGCATCTCTGTCAGGGATTCCTTGATGCTGCCTTTGGCCTGATGATATCATGGAAGGAGCCGGTCATCAACAATTACGCTGACTGGGTTAAATAACCGTGAGGGTAAATGAGGGTGGCTGGAGGCTTAGGAGGGCAGTGAAGCAGCAGCAACTGCAAGGGGCACCGAACAGCACCGAAGCAGCAGGGGCATGTGACAAATGGTGAACACCTGGGCAGCCATTTTCTTGGCCTTTTGCTGTTTTCAAAGAGCCCATTCATTCAGCGCACTTGTATCTAGAAAATCCACTTGCACTGCACAGGTAAGTTCAAATAGCATACAGGCACTCTTATTTGAAGAAAATCTACTGGAGCTACAAAAGTCTTTATTTTGGGGGTTGGGGTGTATAGAAATAAGAATTTCCCCAGTTCCTGACACTCAGTCGTGTAAATAAGACACCCTTTCCTGGCCAGAAACTCTTGTGGGTTTTCAGTTTGTTTGTGCCGCTGTCTTGGTTGATTATTTTTTTTCAGATTTTTATTAATATTTGCCTTGTTTTGTTCTGTTTGTTGTATATTATTTTGGATGATGTGTTTTACATTTCTTCTTCTTCTTCTTCTTCTTCTTCTTCTTATTCTTATTCTTATTCTTATTCTTATTCTTATTCTTATTATTATTATTATTATTATTATTATTATTATTATTATTATTATTATTATTATTATTATTATTATTATCTAATCTGTTGTGAATCACCCGGAGTTCCCCTAGGAAGTTGGCTGTTATACAAATATATGTTATACAAATATACAAATATATAAATAAATAAATTGTAATTGTTAGCCAAGGTACAATTAAAACCTATTCAAGCCTTCTGGATACATGACTGACATGCACCTGTATCCAGTGCTGGTGAGAAGAGGGTTTGACTTGAGCCCCATTATCAGGAGGATGACTTTTTCTTCCTAAACCTAAAGGTTTCAGCCAGGAAAACTCTTGAGTAGTTCATGATCTTTTTCTTTATACATGAGTCAGAGAGTTCCATCTTGACCACTATTCCTATTGGTTGGCATCAATGTATTTTTACATATTTTATTGAATTTTCTAAACATAACAAGTTAAAACAGATAAGTTGCTTATGTGTTGCTGTGTTACATAGTTCCAATACAAGTATTTTCCCAATACTTCAGCCCAAGTGCTTGGAGTACTCCACATTTACATGTTTCTTTTCCATCATTGTATTTATCATTGCTTATCTCCATGTTCATCTAGTACATGGATGGCGAACCTATGGCATGTGTCACTGTCCCCATTGCCATTGCCATTGCTGCCCTCGCCCCTGCCCCCTGCTGCCGATGACCCCACATCCGCCACCCCTGCCGCCATCACTGACACCATCCCTGCCCCTGCCGCCATCACTGACGCCATCCCTGCCCCTCCCGCCCCCCACCACCGATGACCCTGACCCCACCACCCCCATCGCCCTTGCTGCCCTCACCCTTGCTCCCACCCCTGCCCCCCACTGCTGCCGATCCTGACCCCCACCGCTGCCATCCCCTTCGCATCACCCTTGCCGACTCTCCCAACCCCGCCTCCGCCACCATCCCTGCCGCCATCCCTGCCCCTCCCGCTGCCGCCGCCAATTACCCTGACCCCGCTGCCCCTGCCACCTTCACCCCTCTGCCCTCCCCGCTACCATCAATCCCGACCTCCCCGCGCTGCTGCCGCTGCCATCCCCATCACCGAGTTTGGGCACTCGGTGCCAAACAGGTTCACCACCCCTGATCTAGTACAAAAAGTGAAAATAGCAAAGTACAATATTAAACTAGCCTATTTCATCTTAATTCTTCATTTTACTAAGCATTTTAAAATCTATTTGTCTAGCTCAATATATAATAAGCATACATTTATATCTGTTTTCATCTAGTACAAAGGGTGAAGATAGTATGTGTGACTTGGTTGGCATCGATGTTTTATGTCCCGCCTTCTTCCATTCCTTCGTTACGATTCCAGAATGGTGTTGCCAGAACACATACAGTCAAGACATCGCAAACCATTCTGAATGCTGGGAGGGAAAAGCAACCTGTTGTGTTTGTTCAGAACCTGATACTGAATTGACACACACTTAAAAAGTATCAGAAGTATCATAGTCTTCGTTGCATCTCATAGCGGTAGCCTTCATTCACTAGTAAGCTAAAAGCTTAATGTGCGGAGCTGCTCTTACATCTGATTCAGTCAACTTATAGTGTGACTTAGGATGCTCAATGGAGCATCAATACATTTGTTTGTTATAGTTCTGCTGGAAACAGCACTGGCTGCATATCAGCTACTGAGTCATGTTCAGGTTCCTGGTGCTGACATACGGAATTTACACTTTGGGATCAGGTGCCTGTACATGTATAGCTGGCTTTTGAAACGTTCATGGGAGGCCGTGTTGGCTATTCAAGAATCAATAGAATATTGCCAACTAAACCCACTAATGGAGGCTTTTTGTCATTTTGTAAGTTGCTTTTAGTCACTGCATTGGGAGAAATGCAAGAAAAAATAAATAAAATGAAAATAAAGGAATAGATGGTGATAATGAAAACGACGATCAGAATGATAATGGCTAGGATGGGTGGATTTTATGATTCATTTGGGGGGTTGCTTCATTTTCTTCTCCTGATCCAGACATAAGAAATTATCCCAATTTTGTTTAATCGGAATGTATAACTCTTTAGCCTACCAAGGCACATGTACACTATCTACATGCACTAGGATAAGCAGACGTTGTTTCCCCGTTCTGCCAAAGAATTGTTGCAGTGTATAGAATGCTGTTCAGACCAAACAGTTCAGCTATGCAGAAGGTCAGTAGTATGTGATACCTTGGATCCCCGTCAATTTTTACTATCTATTCAAAACATGACCATCAGGGCCAATTTAATGTTCAAAAATGTTATGCAAATTTTCATTATAGGTATTTGTGATCCTAAAAACTCCATGTATGCTTCATCCATGAAAGAAACTTTCATCCCTGAAAAAACCTCATTATTATACTTTATCCATAATGTATTCCTTATGAATTTTATTTATTTACTTATATTCTGTGGTTTTTCCCTGCAAGCTGGCCTCCAAAGAATTGTTCATTTACTGCATAATGCTATTCATATCTACTCAGAAGCAAATCCCATTCAGTTTCGTAGCACTTATTCCAAGTCAGTGAATATAGGACTTCAGCCTTAATGACCTACTTTCTTCTTAACAATTCCTAGTTTTCTAGAAATATGCCCTTATTATTTTTGTAGATAAAAGAGGAATCTAAACTACCAGTGCCTTGGGTAATATTTTGTGTACTTCAAAGTGGTGTGAGAGGTCTTTAGAAAAAGACTGCAGATTCTGCCGATTCTCTCTTTAGCTAACATTTCTTTGTATCATGACTGCTTTGCAGCCTTAAAGCCCATCAAGTGTCACTCATGTTCTAATGATGACCTTGCATGCTGGGGATGCAGTCAAGTTTCAATACAGCTTGCAGTATTATAGTATTTCTTTGTAGTGTTCAGAATACATGGAGCACCCTTTGTGATCTGTCATCCCTAGCTATGTCTACTGAGGGGGAAAGAGGGTGGGGTGCGGTCGTGGGGGGGGGAGAATCAGAGAAATAAAAGAAACCAAGTGCATGAAGGTGAGAGGGCCCTAAGGTTTAGTGATCAAGAGTTGAACACCCTCCGCCGAAAAGCAAAAAAGATACTTTAAGCTAAGCGAGTGGAAAGCCATACAAAAACGGGAACACTTTGCTTACTTGGTGGCTAGTAGCACCGTCTACTGCAGTCAAGTTTAGCAAAAGTATTTGGATTATATGACGTCCCTTTCTAACTGGGTTAAATGTAACGTCTTGGTTTCATGGAGTTGCCAATTGCCCCGTGTAATAGCAATGCCATGAGAAAAACCATTCATGTTTCTTTTCATTTCATTTCAAAGTAGGACAGTCATTTGCACTGTTCCTAAAGTAGCATAAACCCAATATTCAGACCCAGTCGTCATTCCGGAATCAATAATGAAGATCACATCTTGACCCAGCCCAGGTGGGAGTAGGAGAGGGTTCTTTTGCATCTTTTTTCAGGGCAATTCTCACTCTTGGTCTTCAGAAGCAGAAATGTGGGTTTTCAAAGTTTGGTCAAAATAATGATGTCCACTAAGGCACAATATGTTTTGATCACATTGCCTCAGCAGTAACTTAATTAGTGCCTGGAGGAACGTTTCCCTTGAAATATATTTTTTTTCTTGAAGTTTGCCTCTAACTAACTTCTCCCGCTGGTGAAATCAGCTCCTTTTTCAAATGAACCCTGAGTGCCATCTTGGAAAGTGGAAACTTAAAAAGCTTCTTTAGCTTACATCTCAAATGTCTTGATTTTGGAAAAATGTTTAACAGCCATCCAACTATATTTTTTAAAAGGTCACCGAATGGCCTCTGGAATATTTCTGATCCCACAGAAACACCAGTGCATTTGGGACTGGCCGAGGAATTAGAATTAGAGCAGGGTACCTTATGGGGTTAGGGTTAGCAGGGCTTTTACTTCTAAAATATGTCGGTAGCTCAGTCCTCTCCACAACACTCATACCCTGAGTGGCTCCAACTTACTAACACTTGGGATAAGCTACTTCTGTTTCTTGGCATCATAGCTTACCAAAATAAAAAAACAAACACTTCCCCATGTGAAAGACATAGTGGAACTGGAAAAGGTGCAAAAGAGAGCGACTAAAATGATTACTGGGCTGGGGCACCTCCCTTATGAGGAAAGAATAAAACATTTGGGGCTCCTTAGTCTGGAAAAAAGGTGCCCGAGGGGGGATATGATTGTGACATACAAATTAATGCAGGGCATGAGTAAAGTGGATAGAGGGAAGCTCTTCTCCCTCTCACAAAATACCAGAACTAGGGGACATACACTCAAATTGAGGATTGGGAGAGTGAGAACAGACAAAAGAAAATACTTTTTTCACCCAGTGTGTTGTTAGTCTCTGGAACTCCCTGCCACAGGATGTGGTGATAGCATCTGGCCTGGATGCCTTCAAAAGGGGATTGGGCAGATTCCAGGAGGAAAAGTCCATCACAGGTTACAAACCATGATGGAGATGTGCAATCGCCAGGCTTAAATCCGGGGTACTTCAAGGGCCAGATGCAGGGGAGTGGTATCAGGAGACAGATATCTAGTCTCATGCGCTCCCAGAGGCACCTGGTGGGGCCACTGTGAGATACAGGAAGCTGGACTAGATGGGCCTTTGGCCTGATCCAGCATGGCTCTCCTCATGTTCTTATGTCCCAAAAATGGGAATTGGCATATTTTGGTTGCAATAGATTGCATTAGCTAGGACAAAAAATGCAATGATCAAATGGCTTGGATAGCATTTTTGTTAGATTCCTTAGGATAGTTTTTGACCAAGACGTTTTTTGCCCTGTAACAAACAAACAAACCTGTACATCATATAGCTGAAATCTGGAATAATTGTTTACAATTCCAGGAGCCAATATCATTACCTTGTCATCTAATGATGTTTGAATTTTGCAACCGATCATGGACTCTGAGGTAGTAATAACAAGTCGGTTTATCTGAGAGATGGTTAACTTATGTAACCACAACATTTCCTCCATGTTGAGTGTTAGACATATGTTTCATAAAGGTCTTTCTGGAAAATAGTGTGTGAAGACTGCAACCTGGTTGAATCCAAACTAGCCCGATATAATGTGCTGAGCTAAGAGACAACCTGGAAGCTGTTTGTGTCTTCCAAAAAGAAGAGTGGTGTGTGTGTTTTAAAACAATGCCTGTTCAAAGTCCATACTCCCCGCCCCGACCTCCAAGTTCTACAATGACTAGTACAGTATGTTGCCTCCGCATGATGTATGGGGTTGAGAGGCGTCCAGTTACAGAGAAAATGGGTTATTTTTGGAGAAGTACTGTTCTCACATATGTTTTTACAAAATCATCTCTCTCTCTCTCTCTCTCTCTCTCTCTCTCTCTCTCTCTCTCTCTCTCTCTGTGTGTGTGTGTGTGTGTGTGTGTGTGTGTGTGTGTGTGCACGCATGCACGCGCCTGTGTAGATGGGGGTATGAACACAAAGTCTCCCTAAGTGAAAAAAAAGTAAAAAAAAATCTTTTTGTGGGGCAAGGTATAGCTAATAGTGTTTTCTTTTGGCATTACAGGTAAGCACATTAGACTGGGGACGAGCTGAAAAAATCTATAACCTCTGTGAGGTTCTCTTTAAGGTTCACAAGGTAGGTTTTCTGTGTGTTACAGAGAACATGTATGCTTTTTTTTCTGATATGAAAACTGACTTACACAGAGATCAACCTCATTACATAGGAAGTAGCTCGTCTTATTTTGTCAGCATTGTTAAAGTCGTTCCTACCAATGAACTGTTGTAATGAACACATCCAACTGCCACCTCTTGACTCTCTCTGGGCCAATTCGATCTATTTCTGCCTCCAGTATATTTCATTTGTATGATGGGAGAACAAGGTTTTCCACTCCTACCCTTTCTGTTTTTTTGTGGTTCTCCATGGCTTTGTGTAGAGGCATGCTTTAGTCGCAGAAGCTCCTGAGGAACGTGTCCACTAACGAGGTTAAGCCTTGGATGGCTGCCTGTCAAAGAGTAAACCATACAGGATTCGTTGGACCAGTGCCCATGTAACGCAACTTCCTATGACCTCTTGAATTGGCCGTACATGTAAAAACCTGAAGTAGCTAAAATAAAACATGCAAAGCTACCATTACATGACCTGAGATCTCCAGGCTTTGTTGTTACTTCATGGTTCCCTTTTTGTTACATGGACTTTTTAAACCTAAAAAAAAAATTGGATGGCAGCTGTCCTCACACGTTAATGATCAGCCCTCTCCATATTCTCCTTAACCATCACAGCCTAAATCCAGTTTGTAGTCCCAACTCGACTGCACCCATGGCATCAGTGGTTAGTCAACTGGGAGTTAAATTGCCATGGATCCCTTTGGCTCCAGTTGGGGGCTACCGTATCGATGCAGTGCAATTTTTTTTTTTTTGCTAGCCATTTTTGAAAATAAAAATTATTCCCCTTATTTCCTTAGATTTCCTCATTTCTGTAATACAGTATTCTTGCAAGGTTACTTTCTGGAACAAAACTGTTGCTGCATTTCACTGAACAGAGAAGAGGACAAAAGGAAATAGATTGCACATGATTCAGTCCTTTTACGTTCTTGAGATTTTCATAAAATAACACTTAATTGTTGCTCCTGATGAATACATTAACTGAAACACAAAAGTTTCAGTGTTCTACTCTAGCCTCAGTTCCGTTGACACTTCAGTATACGGTAGATGATAATGAAGGAAACTTAGAGCAAATCAATTAAGTTGCGGCAAAATTAATTTTCAAAAGAGATTAAAGCTGCTCCATTACAAATTCTGAGGTTCTATCTGCTTTGCAGAAAATATTCTGTTCAGAGCTGTTGATACGGTACTGTTTCTCCTAGCTGATTTCTCACAACATATCTCAGAGGGAAATACCTCAGCATTTTTAAATGGGCCTGTTTACATATTCAATATCATCCCTAGTCCAAGGATGAATGGTACAGTTTGGGTTTGGACCTGTTTACCACTCAGTTATCCCAGAAAAATATATGATCAGTTAAGATGTCTGTGAAGATTCTCAGTCCTCCAGGTGAGGTTATCTGGAAGTTGAGTCATGGCAACTAGACTTCTTTTCTTGTGAGACTGAAATGTTTCACTACTCCTCCAAGAAACTTTGGCAGTCTGAGGGAAGTTAGTGGTGGACAGTGGTCTGGGGTACATGAACGTCCCACCTGTGCAAACCCTTCCCAACACACATTAACTTTAGGCCAGCTCTAGCTTTCTTGGTAGAGGTGTGAAGTGTTCCTGATCTCACAAGAAAATAAGTCCAGTTGCCTTGACTCAACTTCCAGATCAGTTATGTTTAATATTGAAGAGTTATATCCAGTTTTCAAATGTAGTACAACACAGAGGTAGATTTCTAAGAAAGCAGAATGGGTTTCGCTAATTAACTTTTCATTCATCTATAATAGAAGTATCTGTATCGGTAGAAGAAAATACATACAGTAATTTCATGGGAATTCATTCCAAAAATGTATTCTAATAACCATGAAATGTAACAAACAAGGAATTATTACATGACCCAGACTGCAACTCTGACTATGAATTAAACTGTATTAAATGGAAGAGAACTTTTGGCTAAATATACATAGAATTATGGTGTTAAGCACCATTCCTAGCCTTCTCCCTTTCCCACACCATGTAATGACCAGAGTCCTCTTGGCATCCACACTAAGCTTCCTAACTTGTGTGACTAATTGTTGGTAACTGACAAACTGCCAGGGTCATTGGGCACATGACCAAGCACACATTGGAAATGCATTCCATTTCCAGCATCATGTCAGTTAATCACAATGAGCTGAGGATTCTGGTTACAAGATTCAATCATGAAATCTACAAGTACTATCAAATAAATACTACTAAGAAATGTGGCCTGTTTTTCTTCAGTTCCTTCACTGCTATCTCACTTCATGGAGTCACACAAGAGAAAACGTTGCTTAATTATATTTAAATAGCAAAGATTTCTTAAAGTTGGATTCTATATATAAAAATGCAACTCATGAAGCACCACTTATGGGAACCATAAGAGACACTTATGTGATGTCTTGGGTAAAACCTAGGAGTCTTAAAATTAAAACAGCTCTCCACTTTCCTAGCAGTGCTAGCAATATCCTAGACCAGTGAGGGCGAACCTTTGGCACTCCAGATGTTTTGGACCACAACTCCCAGAATTCTAAGCCTGTATTGCCAGTGACAAAGGATTGTGGGAGTTGTGGTCCAAAACATCTGGAGTGATGAAGGTTTGCCACCACTGTCCTACACCCATAACTGTTCTTGGTGCAAATTTAAGGGTTCTGGTTTAATTGCTGTACTGCAGCTAAAACTGTGCTCAGAACCTTGAGTTCACTTCCAGGTAGCTGGCTCATGGTGACTCAGCCTTCCATCCTCCCAAGGTTGGTAAAATGAGTACTCAACTTGCTGGGGGTGGGACAATGTGTAGCCTACATAAATAAATTGTAAGAGAGTGCTTTAAGCACCATGAGGAAGCAGAACACTTTTGTCTTAACTTTGTTGCACTTCTTACAACAATCCTGCCTACATTTTCTCCCACTCCTGGTTTTGTATTATATTCCAAGATTTTATGGAGGAGAGTGGATAGAAATTAATTAGATTTATCCATTTCTCCCATTGGAGTACATTTATTTATGAATGTTCATTCATTTATGCATTTCCCCATTGATTAAACCATGCTTGTACATGTTTTCCAGTTGTGCGAGTTTTAGCCATTTTCATATTTTAAATGCACACAGTGTTTCCCAGAAATCCCTGCCAGCTTCACAGCTCTCCACGTTCTTGAGGGTTTGTGTTTCTTTTTGCCATGAGTCTCAGAGAGACTCTAGGCCAGTGGTGGCAAACATTCGGCACGCCAGATGTTTTGGACCGCAACACCCAGATTTCCAAGCCTTTATTGCCAATGGCAAAGGACTGTGGGAGTTGTGGTCCAAAACATCTGGAATGCCAAAGGTTCAACACCACTGCTCTAGGTTGACAACCTTCACATTCTTTTCCAGCCATGGCTGATTGACGCAATCATTCTGAACTAGAGCAATGTTGTTGACTGACTGACATTCTAATCTGACTGGGACTGTGGCAGAGTGGTCATCCGATCAGCTGATCTCTACTCCCAGATCTTCTTTTGTGAGGGAGAGTGCTTTGAAATCCCTTGTTTTACAATATAAAGCAAGGTTTGCACTTGAAACCATAACAGTGGTTAAAAAATACAATCAGGTAACAGTAAATATCCACAAGTTTTATAGGGAGCCTAGATAAATATCCACAGGGCCTATAGCCTATCCACAGGGTGAAAACCTTTTATTTATTTTTAGATACAGTGGTACCTTGTATAAAGGAATTAATTTGTTCCAAATGGATTTCTGTTAAGCAAATTTTCCTTTATACAAATTTCCCATAGGAATGCATTGAAAACGGAGACATCCCTAATCACGACCATTTTTATGTTGTCCAAATTCGCCCCATAGGCGATTCTGTTAAGCAAATTTCCCCTATCTCCGGAATTTTTTTATGTATAGATTTTATGTTATACAAACCGTTTGTTATATGAGGGTCTACTGTATTTACAAAAAATATTAGCCTCCCTACTACCAAGAGGTCACTACCAGGATTTACAGTACTTCATCTATCTATCTATCTATCTATCTATCTATCTATCTATCTATCTATCTATCTATCTATCTATCTATCTATCTATCTGTCTGTCTGTCTGTCTGTCTGTCTGTCTGTCTATTGCTGAAGAGCTCAGTGGTTTGGGTATCTGGCTATTGACCAAGAGGTTGGGTGTTCGATTCCCCACTGCGCCTGCTTGACAGGTTACAATGATCCATTGGGTCCCTTCCAGCTCTGCAGTTTTAGGATGGAGGGGGGAGAGGGAGGTCTATCCCAAACAAACAACTCATTTGGCTCTCCCATATCAAAAAGCTAACACCGTTCCCTTCTAAGTATTGGCTAGATGACATTTTAAAGGAAAACCCAAAAACTTTGCTTTCAGACTGCAACTAAACATATTTTGACTTGCTTGACTTCATTGATTTTAATGGGTTTTTCATGACTGGAAAATATTTCCAGCTCTGCTAATTCATAGGGATGCCATTATGAAGCTATTCAACACATCAGTTTGTGAAGCATAAAACTAATACTATAAGCTCATAATTAAAAATGTTTGCTTCACTCCGTATTCTGATGTGCAGGCTTTCGAAAGGAGACACCCTCTATTAAAACATAGATGCATGGCAATATCATTGGCTCCAGTCAGCAACTTTAGTTCAAATACATATCGATATGATCATTTTACTGTCCTCAATGGTGTTCCTCTCATTTATCATTTGAGTATCACAATTATCGCGATGCCCACCCCCTTTTTAAACAGTCTTCATCACACGGGTGTCAAGTAGATCATCATCATTTCCATTTTAGCAGTGGGTGACAGAAACTTTAGAACACCAGTTGCCTGAGTCCACATCTAGGTGTGCTTCTGCAGTTCAGTTCTAGAATGTAAAACTACCTAAGGTTGCAACAATCTATTCCATATGTTAAGATATTAGCCAAAATCCTCTTCCTAGCAGATTAAATTCAGCACAAGATTTTGAAGATGAATAGCCACAAATTTCCAAGTCAGTGTAAATAATATTTGTTGTGCACCGAGGTGTGTGAAGTTTTCACACCACAGCTAGTGTACAGTATATGCCGACTTTGTAACTCGGTTCAGTTTGCCTTCAGACGTTGTGTGCCATTTGTGGTACACCTGTTGATGTAACTAATAGGATGCCATTGATTGCAACTTTACAGAATAAGATGGAGGATTTGCACTAGCTGTATTCAGACCGATGAAGCTGTTTGGATAAACAGCGAAACGTTTCTATCTCTCAAAAAAGAAGTCCAGTAGCCATGACTCAACTTCCAGATAAACTCACCTGGATGACTGAGAATCTTCACAGACATTTTACAGAATAATCCTCCCCTTTGCAACCACTTTTACTGGAGAAATGTTTTTACACAGGGAAAAGTAACAGTTTTACTGTTAAGGGCCACATGATGTGGCACACTGATGGCCACCATAGGTGGGGATCACTTGCTACTCCTTCCACTCATATGCAGGTGACATTGGCACACATGTTGCTACTCACATACACATCCCTTCACGGATATGCATGCATATGCTTAATTGTGCCACCCACACACACACACATACACACAAATTCTCTGTGATGCTATGAAGGCTCAACAATACTCCAATGAGGATGAAACTAATTGCAATATTATGGAGAAACGTAGCAAGCCAATGCTTACCTTACTCTAGCTGGCACCTAAATAAAATGAGTCGAATCGTGGCGTGCAAGGCAACATGAAGTCCAAATGACCTGACACAAGAACTCTTCCATGACCTTGGTGATTGAAATGTTAAAGAGGTTCTTTCCTTGCATTAAGAGTAATGGCGAACATACCCCAGTTACCTCATTAATTTCATGCCACCTGAACCTCTTCCTTAGATGGTGTTACACAGATTTTCTGTTCTTCCATCTCTCCTTCCCTTTCCTCCTATTATATGACTTTAACCCTCCAAAGCCTAAGATTTTAACCTTTTGATCCTGGGATTTTCATCTTGCCACTTGCGCCTTGATTTGCCTCGTCAGGGGGCTTGGGACGGAAGTGTGCACCCTACTCTGCCCCAGTACCCTCGGTTCATGTTCAGAAGGAAGGGCTGCAGGAGATTTGTTGTACAGCAAGCATCCGGACAGGTTAGGCAGCGATGATAAGGTCCTCATGCTAACCTTCATCCTGTGAAAGGCGGATTAGTTTGTGCTGGACAGCAGAAACCTGGACACTGCTTGTATAATGGGAAGGAAAGCGACCTTTCTATTTAGGTGTTTATGTTGTTTTGCCCATTGCCATCTCTGCTTGGATTATGCCACCTTTCGTGTTTTGTTCTTGTTTTGTTTGTTTTACTGTTTTTATTGTAAGCCGCCCAGAGTTCCCTCCTGGGAAGATGGGTGGGATATAAGCCTAATAAATAAATAAATAAATAAATAAATAAATAAATAAATAAATAAATAAATAAATATTGGAAAGAAAGACGCAAACATTTCCCCTTTAAAATAATTCAGCTAGAAAGTCATGTACCTTCATTCAGAGGAGTCAACCAAGAATGTTGGTAGAATACTGGTTGCTACACCAGGACCTTTTAGAATACTGGTTGCTACACCAGGACCTTTTCTGTCTACCTGTCTTCCTACCAACAGGGATTCATAAAATATATTTTTTCCCCATCCAATGCACTGTGAATCAGTGTGGTACACTGGTTAGAGGTCTGGACTGGGATGGGAGAGACCCAGCCTCCAGCCTCCACTCAGCCATGAAATTCAGCTGGTGGCTTTCAGCCAGCTGCTCACACACTCTCTCAACCTGACTGACCTCACAGGGCAGTTGTGAGGATAAATTGTGGAAGGGCCCAGCTAGGTACTCCTCCATGGAGTGGTAGGGTATGAACTGTAACAAACAGATAATTCACCCAAGCCTTTAAGTTATTGAAAGTATTTTACAGAGGAGCAAAGCATTATTGGCCTTCTTTTGTTCTCCTTATTGTAGTGAGACATTTTCTTTAAACAGCCAAAATGACTTCCTTTAGGGACGCAACTATTTTTTAATCTTTTCATGTTAAATATTATTTGATCAATGTATTCTCAAAGGCTTTCATGGCTGGGATCTGATAGCTGTTGTGAGTTTTTTTGGGCTGTTTGGCTGTGTTTTGGAAACACGGCCAAACAGCCCGAAAAACTCGCAACAGCTATTATTTGATCGCTTGAACAAATGCCCTTTTAGGGGGATTTTCAATCACTTTTCATCCAAAGTTCAATCGCTCACATATCAGAGCGCGCACTCTATAAGCAGATTCTGCGTGCTTTCCCATTCAACAGTTCCAATCATGTGTTGAAGGTCAAATGGCCATTATACCTAGCCTCAACAAACTGAGATTCTACTTACAGAAGACTGGTTCCACAAGTGCTTGCCATCTGTTGTGAAGTATACACAGAGAGAAATATCTTTGCTGCTTTAAGCTTGTACTCACCAAAACAGGACATAAATGAGGGGAAACGGGGATGCAGGAAATAGGATAGTAACTAGTCAGTTAAAGCTTTAAAAACATGCAGAACAGTCTCAGCAATACAGTATTTTTTTCTGTGCATAAGACTATATTTTTGTCTAAAACTGTTAGACTAAAAATTGAGGGTCATCTTACACGCTACATGGAAGTAAGCCCAGGAGAAAACCAAGCAGTTATGAAACTGTAATTATGGGTTAGAAAAGTGGGGTGGGGGTTGTCTTATAAACGGAGGCATCTTATTGACAGAAGAATGAATTAGTAGCAAACTTTTACAGGCTGACTTCTGTTGAAAAAATCACCGACCCCCCCAAAAAAATGTCTCTTTCAGCTTTGGCTCAACGATGATTGCTGGCTACAAGCAAATTTATACTTAGGGATCCATCAAGACTATGAACTTGAAGACCGGAGACCATATTGTTTCAGTGTCATCGTTGGGCATGGCAAGAGTCATTATTTCAACGTGGAATTGGGGAGTGAGCTGGCAATATGGGAAAAGTCATTCCAAAGAGCAATTTTTCTGGAGGTTCAGAGAACAGGGGTGAGTAATATAAAATGCATATGGCATGGACTCTTATAATTTCTATGGAGCACAGGCACTTTCTACACTCTGAAAATATTCCATATTTTGATATAGCAGGAAAACTAGTGAATTGTTTATACTGTGGACAATATAAATTTGAGGATTTGCAGGCTGTGAAAACAACAGTTACCATCACGTGCATATCAGATAGTATCTAACTAGTCTCTCTCTGCTAACAGACAGCATTTATCAGTAGAATAGGGGCTTTTGTGGTTCTTCCCCATCCCTGCCCCAACAAGCCCCCTGTCGCCACCTCTCATACTGTTCTAAAAGGTCTCCAAAGTTTTGGAGCAGATTCTTAGGTTGAAAGTAGCTGGAGAAGAAGAATCATCATCAAAACCCATCCCCCTTCCCTGGCAGGTCATGTATTTGTCAAAGCTGGTTTGGTTTGGTTTGGTTTGGTGCTTTAAGCATCCCAAAGTCCAAAAGAATACCCAGTTCTGAGTGGCCCGCAGCTGGCTGGCCCGCCCCTCCCTCCCCCTCCTTCACCCACACATTCCCCTACGGTGGCCACGGCTCCCTGTGTTTCCTTTGGTTCCCACCTTCCTTCCTTCCTCCCTCCCTCCCTTGGTCCCCACCTCCTCCCTCCCTCCCTTTCCTTGTTCCCCACTTTCCTTCCTTCCTCTGGTTTCCACCTCCCTTCCCTCCCCCTTGGTCCCCACCTTCCTTCCTGGTGGGGTTGCAAGGGTCAGTGGGTGGGGCTTATGGGTCAGTGGGTGGGGCTTGCAGTGAGGTGGCAGGGTCAGGGAGCAACCGGCCCCTGACACATTCTCAGCCACCAAATCTGGCCCTCCTTACAAAAAGTTTGGGCACCCCTGCGTTAAGGGGATTCAACAGCATGTCTGGTTACCATTCATTTCAACATTCCAAATCAGTAGGATGCATTCTGAAAGATGCGCCAGCATAATTATGAGCAGCACTCATCTACTTCTAAAGAATGAAAGCACCAGTTGAAAGAACTGCTAGGTGAAAGCAGAGGCTCTTGGAGTCCAGCATTTTCAGTGGTCAACCTATCACTGTAGCAGACACAGCAGGTGATGAAAAACAAAACTAGGCTATTGCCTTTCCTCATTTTGTATTGAAAGTTGGAATGGACAAAGGAGTTTGCTAAGTCTCCCCCTGATTGCAACTTCATTTTGGTCTACGCTTGCATGAATTTGCAAATGTACACACTAGGCATGGGCCTTTTATTTCGGAATGGGTCCGTGTCTGAAACGAATCACGACAGCACAGCTGCTGTTTGGAACTTGGACTCACCCTCCAAAATGATATAACCCATTGACTTACCTTGACTTACCTCATGCGGGGCTAAACTCCAACCAGGAAGTAGCTCTGACGCGTCATCGTTCCTCCTCCCTGGTGCTGGCCAATCAGACAGGGAGGCAGGATGATGCATGTCCCTGCACAGCTCCTGATTGGCCAGCACTAGGGAGAAGGGATGATGATGCATTGGAGGCTATATCCTGGTGGGAGTTTAGCCCCATGCGAGGTAAGGCAAGGTAAGTCATGGGTGATTTCATTTTGGAGGATGGGTCCAAGTTCCAAACAGCATCTGTGCTGCCGTGATTCGTTTTGGAACCGTACCCATTCCAAAATGATAGGCCCATGCCTAGTCTGCATTTATTCATAATATGTCCACATGAAAATTGGTGTACACTTTTTCTGTAATTTTCTAACATAATTTTACTTTATATCACTTTAGGATGATATACTGTATACAATAATTCAGAACAAGAAGTTATGTCCCATGGTGTTTTTTTAAATTGGTGTGCCCCAGGAAAATCTTTAACATTTTGATTGAACAGGCTTTATTTTGAACTAAGGGCAGAATCAGATCTCTAGAGACTGAAGCATTCCGCTATATCCGGGTAGACTTCTGTGTCTGAGAAACCAAACTTCAAAAGGAAACCAATCCTGAAGAACAGTCACGAAAGAAAGATCATTTTCACATTCTGAGTTGTGAGCTATGCAGTGATAGTCATACATAATCAGCCTGCAGGGTTTTTTTCTTTTCTACTGATGGGTGATTTAGAACATCTCTTTCTGCCTTAAGTTTCATTGATTCAGTGAAATTTAATCCTATATGGTATTGTTCCGTGTCATGATGACACTAGACAATTGCTTTTCTTCCCATGGTTTTTCCAACCCCCAGCACCAGGGTCTAGTAATTCTAACTCACTGATTACATATCAGTTTCTTAGAGCGAAAACCACACAATCCAATCAGACTTTTATGGTTTTTTTTCAAAACATCATATCTAATAAGGCAAACCAAACTCAGTATGGTGAGTTGTTTAATACATGGGAAGCATATGCCAATGTCCCTTTGCTTCAGAGGCACGTCTAAGAGTTTCCCACGAGTAGAAACAGTTATTTTGGTTGCATGAATCTGGGAGTCATACTCCAAAAAAGTAACTCTTGAATCCCCGGTCTAGCATTATGATCTCCTGAGAAGAAAAAAACAATACACTGGAACCTTGACTTACGTCATTAATCTGTTCCGGAGGTCTAGACATAAGTCAAACATGACTTAAGTCAAACAAACTTTTCCTATAGAAAGTAATGGGAAAGTGGATTAATCCGTTCCAGATGATGAAAAAGACCCCTGAAAACAGCAGTTTAACACAAATTTGACTGGGATAGGAGATTCCTTCCGGGGATGTAAATGCAATGTCTCTTCACAAAGAGGAGGAGGCAGTGGAATTATAGTCCACAAGTTATACGCCTCCACTTTTTAATGATCATAGCAACAATGTCTATCATTTAAGTTTTACTGATTTTTAACCTGACGTTCCAAGTTCTGAACAACCCTATGCTTACCATTAGAGTCCCATAACTGTACAGCTCCCCAACTAAAATTCTACAGCCAGATTTTTTACAAGACTGAGCCGAGTGCCTAACCAGCGAGGCCAGCCCCGAGCTCCCGGCCCTTCTTCTCCTCCGGCGGCAGCGGCGGCTTCGGCGAGGCCAAGGACCAGCTCCAGGTGCTCGGAGCTGGCCTCACTGAAGCCGCTGCTGCCGGAGGAGAGGAAGAAGGCAGGAGCAATTGGGAGGCGGCAGCCACGATGCTGGGTCGTGACTGCCGCCCGATTCCGGGGCCTTGTGCCAGGGCTCCGAGCTGTAAGTCGGAGCCTGCGATGCAAGTCAAACAGGCCCCTTCTTGCTGCAAGTCAAATATGCCACAAGTCAAGCAGTATGCAAGTCAAGGTTCCACTGTACTGTAATTACTCCAAGCAGCAGTGAACCAAGAAAGAAAGACAAAGGCTACATGACAAAATCCTTATAAAGTGGTACCTTGTATAAAGGAATTAATCCCTTCCAAATTAAATTATATTAAGCAAATGTTCCTTTATACAAATTTCCCATAGGAATGCATTGAAAACAGTAATCCCTTAGGAATGCAATGATAAACAATGAATAAAAAAAAAACAGTAATAGACCATAAACAATACAAAGTGCCCCCCACCCCCAAGAAACCGTCCAGTATTCTTGCATCTTCTCTTTCTTTGTAATAGGCTTCTTAAGGTCCTTTACCCAGAACTGTGTTGGGTTATAAGTTGGTTGTATGTCCCTTTTAATAGTACATGATCTATAAATTCCCCCCAAACATCATAGAAGATATCTTTTTTTATTTCACCTCGCAAAACTTATATTACAAGATAGTTTATCATTTAGTGCTATGTCCCACACTTCCTTATACCATTCAGCAATTTTAAGGTCTGATTTCAGTTTCCAGTTCCTAGCAATAATCAGTCTAGCTCCTGTCATAAGATTTGCTATTAATTCAGTTTTCACAGATGGTAATGATAACAAAGCACTTTCAGTACACATTTAATAAGTTTGTAGTATTTCTAATCTTCTCTTGCAGGAACTTTCACATTCCCACAAAATGTGTCGCCCTCGCAAGCAGAACTAGGAATTTTGGATTCATTCTATTCTGAAGTCACACATCTTAAAACTATTTTTATTCTGACTGATAATGACGAATCCTCAAATTCAAAATTCATCATTTTATTTATTTCTCTGTCTTGAATCTTGAATTATTTATATATTTAAAAAGATTTTGCCTGTATTTTTCTCTGATTCATATGTGCAGCATTGCAGATTTTGTATATATTGTTTATTTCACCATTCTTTCGTCCAGCTTTGCATAATCAACCAGGACAATTCAATTTGAATAGTTGTTTTTGATGTCATTTTTTAATCCAATCTTTTAATCTTGCCAAACCAAACTCCGTGGTAAGGGGAAATTTATCTGATCGATCAATTGCGGGGAACCTTCCTGTATCAAACTTTCCATGGAGCATCAATCTTTTAGACAGTAATCCCTACGCAACTTTTGTTGTACGGATTCGCCCCATAGGCGATCAAATGATGTTTACATTGGCAGCACTGTATTGTAAATCTCATAGAAGGTGGCCCTCAAAGACTAGGAAATCCTGAAGCAAACACCATTTAGCCACGAAAAAGCATATGGTTTTCCAAAAAGATGTTTTTTTCAGATTGGCTTAATTAGTGGGTATAAACAAGTTTTGCATAATCAAATTCAATGAATAGTAAACCAAACTCCGTGGTAAGCGAAATAAACTGATTGCAATTGTAGGAACTTCAAGGATCAATCTGACAGTCTTCATTGGTGATCTCATTTTCATCGATGCCATTGTACAAACATCAAAGAGTGTCCATCTTTAATATGGTTTTCCTGTAACTTAATTAGTGCAAATGCCACTTCCCTGCAGCTCTGTTCCAGAGTACAGTTGCCGATCTCCCGTGCCTGGTACAAATCATGTTCTTTTAACTGCGAACCTGATCCAGAACAAATCCAATGCTAAATTATATGTCCCTGCTGAAGTTTTCCACTGTTGCGTGTTATTACAGGATCACCTAGTGATGCCGCACATTTAAAGTAGCCTCTATGAAATAAAACAGCTAGTATTTTTGTGCACCTTCATTAAAAACATAGAGACATGCTTAGAAAGAAAATCTGTATTACTAATTTTATCAGTTCACAGAGATCACATATTGTTGAAAAAAATTCCACCTCTCCGGTACAAAATGGGGGAGAAGCAGCTATCTGTCTTTCCACCGAAGGCAAACAGGGGCTGGGTTTCCTGTCTTCTCCCCTCTCTCCAAAGCCCTTCCCAAAAGACTGTAGGATCCTGCCAGATGAATTCAGGCAAAATAAAACCATTTATTCTGCTAACGCATATCAACAGAAAAGGAAACCATGGCTCCATCTGCAGCGCAGGAATGATATCACCAGCAGAGTTCCTTTTTTTTTTTACTTCCGGGTGGGTGTGACATCATCTTATTGCATGCAAACCACATGGACCCTAGAATGCAAAGAGGAACTCATTTATTAGCAACAATGTGCTGGTGAACTCATTCCTAACGCACAGGTGGGGCTTTAACAAGAGGACAATGTTTCATGTTTGTCTTGTTAGATGCCGTCAGGTCTCTTCCAATTTATGGTAGGCCTGTGAATTAATGACCTTCAAAAGTTCCTATCACTACCAACCCTGCTGAGATCTTCCAAACTAATGGGGGGGGGGAGGCTGGATTTATTCAATCCCATTCCAAATCTTCCTCTTCTCCCACTGTCATTCCATCACTAGAAAAGGCATTAATGATGTGTGTGTTTTCTGCAAGTCTTGTCTTCTGATACATTGAAAGCATAGTACAATCACCTCCGTTTAGTCATTTTCTAGTTTCTAGTGAGAATTCGGGCTTCATTTTGTCATGCTTGCCATGAAAATGAAAGGATGTTTTAAAATATGGCATGGCACAAACGTTTGTATTACATTTCTAAATGACTGGATGGTTTTTCATAGCAAACAGCTCTTTTTCCAGTGAAGCCTAACAACAAAGTCCATGATGTGATAACACTGCTTTGAAGAATACCATGTCTGCCATTTTAGCATGGAATTTATCTAAAGGATCTGATCATGTAATGGAGTCATTCAGATGTTCATGTTTTTAGGTCTTATAATACACCCTACCAGTGATCATAATACAATCATCAGACTGTATTGAGGCTGTAAGGGTCTAGTGATACAACAGCTTAGAAGTACATATAAATGGGGATCTAGTAGCTTCCATAAATTGAAAGCCAAAACAAAATGAAAACCATAATGATTGCAGTTGACCAAATACAAGTTTTCAGACCCAAAGATTGTGGGTACAATAGAAGTTTCTATTCAAAGAAATTTGCGGGACTTGAGGACCTTAGAACATGAAAACTCTGCAGAAAAGAATGTTTACATAAAGGAAAGATATGGAAAGAACTTAGAATTATAAATAGGTGGAGATAAGACAGGAAGACACTACAGAGAGGGTGGTAAGCATAGCTCAATATATCACGGGCTGTCCCCTAAGACTAAGTGCACTGGACAACATCACTAGGGATTAGAGATGGGCACGAAACAAAAAAATGGTGTTTCGTTTTTTTGTTTGTTGTTGAGAGGTCTGTTTCGGTTCGTTTCCGTTTGTCATGAAATTTTGGAAAAATTTCGTTACCGTTTTTCTTTTTTTGTTTTTTTGTCATTTCTACCCGCTTTTTGCGCAATTTTTAAAGAATTTCCGTGCGCAGGCATCCCCCAAACCCCAGACCAGAGGGAAAACACTAAAAAAATGGATGCTGGCAGAGACACAGTATAGACTAGGTACGCAGGGAGGATGCAAAGGCAGCAGCGGGCGTTGCCCAGGGTGCAAGGCAGCCGCAGAGTTACTGCACTGCAGGGCAAGGGAGGGTACTCACCAAGAGGTAAGCAGCACACACGCACACAGGGAGGTGGCAGGACTGAAGCTAGAGTCGCAGAGACAGCAATCCCACCCTAACTCCCACCAGAGACTGCAAGGAGGACGGGGGCTGCCAGAGCTTTTTATGCCCTCTGTGGCTGCCAGACCTGCCCGCCCAGTCTGCAACCTGGGCATGCTATTGGTTGAACATGATCCCATCACATGGCTTGCCTCTATTTTGTGGCTGGGTGCGACATCCATTTTAAAGGGGAAAGAAAAATACATCACGATGGGAGAAGACAAAAACAAACATTTTAAGGACCCCAACCCCCCTGGTAGGTATTATCAGACAATATAAATAATTATTGCTGCATTTTTACGGATGTCCAGGGCATTTTTTAACATTTAAAACAGCTCATTCCATTGTACGTCGCCATTAACGGAAAAGAAACGTAACGACCACAATTTTCGTGGTTCTGTTCGTTTCGTTGCATTTTCATCACAAATTTCGTTTGTCGTTTCGTTACGAAAAAAAGTTCATTCCGTGCCCATCTCTACTAGGGATCGTTGCCTCAGAAGGGTTGAAAAAATTCTTAAGGATGATTCGCACCCTGGTCAGCACCCCTTTACCTTGTTACCATCAGACAGAAGATATCGTGGTATAGCCTGCCGCACCAACAGATTGAAGAACAGTTTTTATCCATGTGCTGTCAGACTGCTGAATGGGAAATAATCCCAGGACAAGTATAGAAGAACTGACCTGTGGTCTGGCGCATTCTGTGTCAAGTACACAGGGTGCAATAAGACTGAGTGGTTGCTAGCGGGATGGGGGTGGGGGTGGGCAAGGGAGACTCAGCCAATTTCATTGTGCACATGTTGTACATTGACAATAAAGGTATTATTATTATTATTATTATTATTATTATTATTATTATTATTATTATTATTATTATTATTATTATTATTATTATTATTATTATTATTATTATTATTATTAATTACAATCAAGGCATTCATTGCAACTCCATACCACTTTGAGTACCAAACATCAAAGAACAACATGCAGCCATGCAGCAGCAAAGTTTATTTCCAGTTGCTTAAATAACAATCAAAACGAATTTTCCCCCCTAAACTTTAATTGGTTTTATCTTGGTGAGCACTTAAAAGTATGATTCTCTCTGTGTGTTAATGACATGTTTAGAAGCTAAGAAAGTCACTCAGTTCTTTAAAAAAAAACCTCCAGTTTATGAATGTGGGAATATTGTGCGTCTCTACCCATCATTCAAACATCCAGGAAATGGCCCAATATCGTGCCCTCGTTGCCAGAAGGGGAAAGGATGCTAAGCTTTGCAAAGCAAAGAGCAGCTTGAATGTTGACACCAACGGCAGCAATCAAGATGTTCTGCAGCAGGGGTGTCCAAACTCTTTGCAAGGAGGGCCAGATTTGGTGAGGTGAAAATGCATGGGGGCCAACCATTCAGCTGCATTAGGACATGCAAGGAGATGGGGAGGACGCTGCAGCAAGGGAGCCAGGGGTGGGTAGGTTGGGCAGGTGGCTGGGGGGGGGGGTTCGGACGGAGGCAGGGAAGGCAGGCAAGCCATAAAACTGCAAGCTGATGTCTCCATCCGGTATGGGGAGGGTTCAGGGATGCAGAACAGGCTGAGCCGGCAGGGAGAAGAGGCTGTGGGCCACTCGAAATTTGAAAACGGACCGCATTTGGGCCCCGGGCCTGACTTTGGACATGCCCTCTCCTGCTCATTATCATTCACAAAATGACACCAAGCAAAGTAAAATCCCAGAAGTTGACCTCCCCCCCCCCATCAGTTAACCACTTTGCACCCCAACACAAAGCAATTGTCAGGGCCGTTATTCAACATGTCACTCTGCTTTCTCCAGCTCCCTAAGCATCTTTCTACCCACAAGGATCTCTCTCTCTCTCTCTCTCTCTCTCTCTCTCTCTCTCTCTCTTCTTTCCTTTCCTTTTTCCTTTTGTGCCTCCTTCCCTGCCCCCCCACCAATGCAACACACATCCCCCTTTTCACATTTCCCCTTCTGCTCTTCTCCCAGAGACTTCAAACTGGCCCAGACTTTCATTTGTATTTTCACCTGTCGAGTAATGTTCTATTGAACCCACATACCACTATTTCAGCATCATCTAGGAACACGGCATCTTCCCAAGGTATAGCCAAGGTATTACTGCAGTCTATAAATAATCTATTTAATAGGCTGGTTGTCTCTTAGATTAATAATTCTCACATGCCGTCAAG
This sequence comes from Phrynocephalus guinanensis, assembly GCA_037367245.1. Taxonomy (NCBI): domain Eukaryota; kingdom Metazoa; phylum Chordata; class Lepidosauria; order Squamata; family Agamidae; genus Phrynocephalus; species Phrynocephalus guinanensis. The sequence goes on from CM074733.1 coordinate 167,042,573, forward strand.
TCAGTTCTCACTTAGGGTGTCCCTTTTCATTGTTCCCTAGGTAGGTGCACCCTTCCCTTCCTCTGAAGGCACCCTGGGACTGTGCAGCTTGCCCAAGGCCTGACAGGCTGGCTCTGCTCGCAGGAGGTAGTCTGGGGAGCGGAACTCCCAACCTCTGGTGCCACAGACAGATAGCTAACTCACAGAGCTATTCAGCCAGCTGTCTGTTGGCTTGCAAACAGTCTACGTGTAGTACAGTAGGACCCCCCATATCCACTGATACATTATCCACTGATTCAGTTATCCACGGTTGGCAGAGAGAAAAAAATTAAATAATTCAGCAGCCACAAAGCAAGCTGTAAAGCAAGCTGTTGTCACAAACAGCAGCTGTAAACAGGGTCGGCGTGTCCATTAAGGCGAACTAGGCAGTTGCCTAGGAGTGGCTATTATCCTATGACATTTTACAGAATATCACATCTGCTGACTGTTATGTTATATTCTTACAAACCTAGTTCACAAGAAGACAATCCCATTTTATGTCCATAACTGCTAATAGACTGTTGAATTAAGACAACAACTACAGTAGTATTAGATGTACCTTTTCTCGGAAAAGATATTCAATCTTCTTCCTAGGAAAACAAAAGAACATAAAACTGTTCGTAATGGGCACTATAAATCCAAGTGAGTTATTAATAGCAGTTAATTAGGGGAGATTTATGGGGTCATTAAAAGATCATTATCTGTTTGTTACCAGAAGAGCAGCTTTAATTACACAATTAAGACTTAAATTGTTTTAATTATGTATATGAGCATATTATATTTTCACTTTCCATTTCCACTGATGGTTATCTCTCTCTCTCTCTCTCTCTCTCTCTCTCTCTCTTTATTGACAATCTTCTCTTTATTGACAATCTTTCTCTTTATTGACAATCTATTATAGTGATTATAATACAAGATCTATAAACTGATCCCTCATACAGTTGCATACACAACCATACATTTACCACTATGAATAATACAATCAATTCCTATAGTCCATCAATAAATTCATTACATGATGCTTAAAGGACAAGAGACCTCATCCTCTCTATTTAATTCCAAGCCAAAATACAACAAAGGATTCCACATTTTAATGGCATTATTTTCTTTTAGTTCGCCTCTAAGCACTTTTAACACGAGTAGTCAATTTTTCCATCAATGCTGTTACCCACATTCTGCCCAAATATGTTCAGAAGGACAGTCTTTGAATGTTTTTCTACATTCATGCAGTTTCATTTCTTGCAGACCCTACAAAAATTGCCACTAAGTCTTTATCAACTAAATCCTCATTCTCTCGAGTGAATAATGAAGCAGCAGTAAATTTTAATTAAGGACTTCCTCTTTCTGGGTTAACTTGCCCAAACAATCCACTGTTTCATGCCAGAATTATTTGCCTTTGAACATGAGGAGGGCGACCAGAATGACTAGGGGGCTGGAACACCTTCCTTACTATCTGAGGCTCCAACGGCTGGGCCTTTCCACTCTTGAACGATGGCGCCTAAGAGGTGACCTGATTAAAGTTTATAAAATCATACACAGCGTGGACAAGGTCGATAAGGAAAAACTGTTTTCCCTATTGCATACCACTAGAACCAGGGGGCACTGGGGGCACTCCATGAACTTTTAGGTGCTATATCTCAAACAAATAAGAGAAAGTACCTTTTCACCCAGATAGATAGATAGATAGATAGATAGATAGATAGATAGATAGATAGATAGATAGATAGATAGATAGATAGATAGATAGATAGATAGATAGATAGATAGATAGATAGATAGATAGAGGACACAAATGCTATCTCTAACACCATTTCCCTAGATTTGGTCAATACTGATTTATAAGGTTGCGTAGTCCATTTTTTGCCACCAATTCTTCTGGTACAGTGGTACCTCTACTTACGAGCAGCTCGACTTAAGAGCAATTTGACTTAAGAGTGAAAAACTGTTGGCGTTTTAACTGCTGCCTTACAAATTTTAGATATGGTCTGCTCCACTTACATTTTTATATTTATTTTATTTTTTAGATAGGGCTGCTCTATTTAAGAATTGTTCAACTTAAGAGCTTGCATTCGGAAAGGATTAAACTTGTAAGTAGAGGTACCATTGTATATTAATATTTAGGTTTGTTGCCGAAACTGCCTATATAACTGCCATACTCCCCGTTCACAAAATGGTTATATATTACTTTGATGGATTCTTTTTTAAATTAAATTCATCTTTACATACAACTGTTTTCTAATATTGTAAGTACTCTAATAAGACCAGAGGGTTTTATACAATCTTGCAGTTTAAAATTAGGATGTTCCTAGAAAGGGCATAATGGAGGTATGGAAGCAGCAAAGATATTCATATACTTATACCATGTACAAATTCAATAACTAGTAAAAAGGTTCTCTTGGACTGTATTATAACAAAGTTTATGAATGTTAACACTCTGTCATTCCCTGCTATAAATCTTTCTAAATTTTACCACAGTTCTTTTTCCCACAATTCTTTTTCTGTTCCAAAGTTATACTTTGGAACTTTAAAAAATACTTTAAAAATTAGCTGAGTCCTTCATGCAACAAGTTAATGTTGGTTTAGTGCACTGTGTGCTGGTGCAGAGAGAGAGAGAGAGAGTGAGCGAGCTCAAAAGCATCATTAGCGCTCTTCTGTGTTTGTTTAATATAAGCCTTCATTTCTTCCAGTTTTTCTTTCACTGGTGCTAATGTTTTCAAGCCTTCCCTTAATTGTTTTAAAAGGTGTTTCATGTCTTCCATCCCTCCCTTTCATCTTACCCTTCTCCTTTTCACTATTAGTGTCCTCCAAGGAGTCCACTAAATCACTTTTGATCTTCTGCTTCTGAAAGAGACCTCCCGTCTCGTTTCTTGTGCCATGTTCTTTAATCTCTCCATTTCCATCTTTGTTTGCAAATATTATCTATGTACTTGCCGTCTTTCATATTTAGTAGTTTATTATAAGCAGGATTAGAGTCGAGCAGATGTCTTAACGCTGCCATCTTCCACGTCAGAAATCCACACATGCCATTGTTACTACTCCATGAATTCCGGTTTGCTTCAAGTCTGTAATGACTTGAAATGTATTTATGCATTTATTTGTTTTGTAATTTCAAGTTTATTTGGATTTCTCATAGCCAGATAGCTTTAATGCTTCAAGTACAGTAGTGGTTTTAAAAGAAATAATTTATTACTGTTTTTTACCCTTTGTTTCTGATCTACTCATAATTACAAGCATCATATCGGTATAGGGAACAGAACTGTACAAACTTAAACAAGTGTGAGGACCCAAATAAGTGGAAAAATCTCTATGTATGTGCAACTGAGAGCAGGGAACAAGTGATGCAGATCAAGTGTTAAATGCCCACAAAATGCATACACCAATGTGTGTGTGTTGTGTCATTAGTCTGACATAAATATTAAATCACAGTAGTGATATAAGACATATGATATAAAAATAAGCCCTGCATTTTGGTATATTTCAGTTAATGTTTTCTTTGAGCCAGCAATGTTTGGTGTTGGCTTATGTACTGCTGATTCTACTCATTACCATTTCAGAGGGAAACTAAAATAAGCATACAGGATAGGATGTTGCACCTTGTTATTTTTAGACACAAGCATGAAATCGATGGGAATAAAGATCACAAAATGATCTACTTTGTGATAAAGCAGGCAAACTTGTAGCACTGCATTTAACAGAGGTGTGTGTGTGTGTGTGTGTGTGTGTGTGTGCGTGTGTGTGCACAGAGAGAGAGAGAGAGAGAGAGAGAGAGAGAGAGAGAGAGAGCAAATTTGAGATGGGGAGATGCTTTCTCTCAAAGAAAGAAGTAATGAGTTTTTTTGGTAAAGTCTGAAAAGTGGAAGCCCAAAGGAATCCAGAACAGTTTCCTTAAACACACACACACACACACACGCACACACACACACACACACAGGTTCTCAAAGAGTGATGAGAGGATACAAGACTCTTTGGGAGATTAATGTACAGCATGATTACCCATCCTGTGATTCTTTGTGGCTTCCATGCAGCCTTGCCACCCCAGCCTCAACCTAGGAAAATTCTTCATTCTTGAAAAGTATTATATGGATGGGAAGATATGTCTGTGGAGATTCTCAGTCATCCAGGTGAGGTTATCTGGGAGTTGAGTCATGGCAAGTGGACTTCTTCCGCCAATGTATCTCAGACTGACGAAGCTACTTGGATGAGTAGGAAAACATTTTGATCCCACAAGAAAAGAAGTCCAGTTGCCATGACTCACATCAAATAGGCAAATTTAATAACTAATTATTTTCAGGAGTGGTTTGTGTATAGTTTGTTTCCGCTTTTTTATTCTTCTCTCCAAGTGAGCTATGCACGCAAGAAACGGTGCAGATAGGAACAATGGCCAACATCCTGTTACTTAGTATAGGAAAATGCATCAATCAATACAGATGCAATACGTTCATTGATTCAAACGGGGCTACTCTACCTGTGGCTTACAGTGCTAAATTAAGTCACAAGTAGAATAGACACCTTTGAGTCAATGGAACTTATTCAGATATAGAATCATCAAGTCTTCATTGATTCACTCTCCTGAGATTTACTATGATAATCAACAGGATTTTGGCCAGTGGATTTAAAAAACAAAAATGTACACAAGGACATAGCAACTGATGGATAAAAATCAGTGTACAGTATATTTTTTGGCCAGGACAATCTTATTTCTTAAATGGGCTTTACAAATGTGTCTTAATCCTGACTCAGGCGGTTATTTCATGTCCGTTTTATCTCTCTAAGTGTTGTGCTTCGGGGCAGTACAAAAAAATCTTACTTCACGTCTGTCATGCAACAGCTGAAATTTGTCTCCACCACTGCCCCCCCCCCGGAACAGGTGGTAAACAAGACAAATCTGTACCTGGCGCTGGGGTAGGGTATTTCCTTGTCACGGTTTGTGCCCGGTTTCTGTTCCGAGACAAGACACAGTGAGGTAACAATTGTCACGCAACAAAACATTTGTTTCTCTCAGAAACCTGTGTTCCAGGTACTGGGTTGGGTGTTACGTTCAAAGTGCCCACCCACCCCAGATGATCACCACCCCCTTGCCCTCCTCCGTTAAATATCAATAAAACAAAACAAACTTCAAATCCAGGCAAGAGGGACAGGGGCAGACAATTAATTAGCAAGCAAAAGGAATAAACAACAAAGAAAGCCCAAAGGCTATATATAACCCAGAGCATTCCAATGCAGCCATGTGGAGAAAGTGAAAGCTAGCCAGACAAGCCGCAGTCTCCTTCCTTTCAGAAATGAAATATCGAAAAAGAATTTTTAAGCCCCCCACCTCACTGACCACTACCTGGACCAACTGCCAATGCCAGTGACTGAAAGTGATACAGAAATTGAATTTTTCCTAGTCAGAAATGAAAGATAGTATAAAAGCTGGAGTTTGTTTGTCTCTCCTTCTCCCTCTGACCCAAGAAACATCTTCTCTAACTTTCTGAACCTCTTCTTTTGATGGCATCTTACATTATGTACCTTAGGCCGTTACTTCACGAGCCGCTCGCTTCGCGGCTACCGACTTTCACCTGGACCAACCACGCCCCCTGCCAATGCCCCTGGCTGCTGCCGGGAATGATCTTGCTTCGCTCCCAACGTCACGTGTGGTTTTTGGCTTTTATACAGAAATTGAACCTATTCTCATCGCTTTGTCTGTTACTTGTTGTGTTCCAATAGCAGGAGGAGCCGCTGCCGCCTAGATACCCAGGGCAGGCAGCACAGAGGGCGGGCGGCTGTGCCATGGGGGCTCTTAGCTGGAGTTTGATGCCAGGAAACAGTTTGAAATCAGTAGAGCTTGCAACTCTCCAGCTCTGACCCAAGAAACATGGGAAATACGAATTTGAAAAGTCTAACTTTCTGAACCTATTCTTTTGATGGCATCTTACATTATGTAACTTATTGTCTACTGTGACAGTAAATCTGTGGCTCCCTTTTTGTCCCCCCCCTTTTAATTGGTGAGAGACCCCTGTGCCTCTTCAGCTCTCCTTTGTCATAATCTGACTCCCTGTTAACAAACAAAAATCACTTTGTGACTTTAAATGAAACAATTTAATATGAAAAATAGCAGAAACAAGACAGGAGAAAGTAACATGAATTTAATGTGGAGAGTGACAAAAAATCTGTTTTCCGCACTTCATTATAGTTTCTTCATGCTCCCTGGAGGCATCTCTACATTCAGGAACCAGCACACTTAATTTGTTTTAAAGGTGGTTTTCCTTACATGGGGCTAACTTTCTTAACAGTACAAACTCTATGTTAACAGCACTAACAGATGTTGCATTTCAAAAAGCAAAGGGGCTGATATAAGTGTAGATTATACATACTGATGCGCTTAAAAGAAGCTCATAGCAAGTCAATTAAGATACTGGTAGAACATGCATTCATATTTTCATGTACTAGTCAGTTTTAACCAAAACAAGAGCCTTCCATCATCATCATCATCACATTGAAGTTAAGATAAAAACAGTCAGAAGTGCATGAAGAAGAAAAGGGATGGGGGTTTGGGAAAGCCGTCATTATCAGCAATTTGAAGGGATTCAGCAGCAGAATCAGAACAAGCTTTCAATATGGTTGCAATAATGATGACCACAAACAAAAATAGGTGATGCAAAACAGTACAGCAAAAAGAAAAAGAAAGTGAACGAACGAACCTACCACCACCCTTCTGGAAGAACCTAAAGTTACAAATATTTCCTTTTCCATTGACTAGAGCTGTATTAAGATGCAAACGCCTGGGGTAATGGTCATAGGAGTCATGTTTTCTGCTCACAGAAACAGTTCAATTAATAAGCTTACTCCCTCAAGACATTATAGGTTTTGATGAACTCACACATTTTTGAAAAACAAACACACATTTTGAGATCCAAAAGAATGCAAAGAAATGAATATAGCATGCACGATGGTAAAGAAATTAAGTGGAATGACATCTGGAATAGATGCATTTACAGGTGTAAACATGTTGCCAAAATCATGCAGCATTTCAGTGCACTTACCTACTCATGCTTTTGATATTATTATGTGGAGCAGTTTATCAGGTTTTATCCTGTAAATCACCAAGAGTAATGCTTGCACTAATGGGGTTGGTTGGTTGGTTGGTTGGATGGATGGTTGGTTGGTTGGATGGATGGATGGATGGATGGATGGATGGATGGATAGATAGATAGATAGATAGATAGATAGATAGATAGATAGATAGATAGATAGATAGATAGATAGATAGATAGATAGATAGATAGATAGATAGATTGTGTGTTTTTTTTAAAAAAATAATGGGAATGTATGGCATTTGCAAGAGAAAATCATGTATGAGTGGTCATCCTCACCAGCCTTGAAATCCAACGGTATGTAGCTACTGTTGCTATTCTGTGACCAGAAACAGATAATTCAGAACCACAAAATGGGGTAGACATTAGAGAAGGCCTCCATGTAGAAACTTAAGTTCTTTGACCTTTACGCATCCATACTGGAGATGAGCAGGAAACAGACCACAAACAAAACAAAACAAAAATACTGACAAATTGGGCTGGTTTGTGGTCCATTTCACAACCCAATTTGGGGTTCCAGTTTTTGCTGGAGCAGAAAGAAATGCTAGACTTCTTTCCCTTTGCCATGTTGCTTACCTCCGAAAAAGAGGGTGCCCATCCACTCTTTCCTGGTGCCCCTGTTGCCTTCACCTAGCTGCTACTACCACCTCCACCACCACCGGTGCCCCCCATAGAGGCAGTGGGGCCCAGCAACCCTGCCAGGAGCCATGTGCCGCTTCCAAGCATGTGTTTGCCTGTCTGCCGGGGCCACCGCCACTTGAGCATGCACCCACTTACCAGCTGCTTCTGACTGTGCACCTGCTGTCTAGCGGATTAGGAGGGTGCATGTTCAGAGTCAGTGCCCAGCTTCCCTGCCAAGGGCCTGCCACTGCTCCTGAGCAGAGAGAGAGGGGGCACGGGCACGTCCTGGGAAAACAAACTGATCTAGTTTCTTTTTCGGGGGGGGGGTTCACGGTGGTTCATTGTTAGCCATAAACTAGGAACCGTCATGAACCACCAGTTTTCTGGTTCATGCTCTTCTCTAATCTACACCGACTATGTTTAAATCTACTGAAAAATACAGGCTATGCTGAAATCCGAGTGACAGCTGTTTATGAAGCATTTGGATAATTTTTTTCCAAAGAGTCATCAATTCTGCCTGCACCACTTAAATATTCTGACACTTGCTCTCTGATACTCAGATCACAGCAACCACTAACATGATTGTGTGAGGAAGTTCATTTGCTTTCAAGATATGCTCCACCATAGCACAAAACTTTGAAGTGATGGTTCTTAAAAATTAGTAGCTGTCGGCATATGTGAATTCAGGTCAACATGGTGTCCATTTTTTTAAAAAAAAGGTCTTTTAATCTCTTTGTAAATTTGATAAAGGAGCCTCAGAAAGACAGACTTGAAGCTATATTATCAAATTTCCAAACCAACATTTCTATCCAGACTGAAGACTCAAAATTGACCATGTCAAACAGGGTAGCTGAGATGTATCATTCCCACCCAAATGGCCTTGGACTTGGTGATCCCGAGGGTCCCTTCCAACGCTGCTGTTCTCAGATCATTATTCCTGCAATAGAGACATCTGGTTCAATAAACAGCTAACAAATAATGTATTGTTTGTTTACTTGTTTGTGTTTTGAGTGCAAAGGTTTAAAGGGAAGCCTAGAAATAAAAAAGATTGTCATTGCCATTGCACCTCTGAGAGAGAGAGAGAGAGAGAGAGAGAGAGTATCTATTAATTCCCCAAACAGGAAGTATATGATGCCACCCGGGGGCATAGCACGGTTATGAGGTGCTTGGGGACCAAGTTGTTTTTGTGCCTCGTCGGCCCTCCCCAACCCCATCGCATCCACCCAGAAAGGGAGGCAGTCCTGCGGCCGGGCATGTGGGTGGGTGTTTGTGTGTGCGTGCGTGCGTGCGTGTGCGTGTGCGGTAGCATACACATGCCTTACATCTCCCGCGGTGGCCCAGAGCAAGGCGAGGAAGAGTTGGAGGAGGAGGGCGCCGCAGCCACCGTGCTCGCATGCCTGCCTGCCTGCTTGCTTAGCTGCTTGCCTTCCTCTTCCTCCCCCTGCCCCTCCAGGAGCCCCAGATGGCTGCGCCTCCCCCTCCCAATATGCCCCTGATGCCACCACAGACTAAAATTCACTTGTATAGCTCGGCTCGACTGTCACTCCTCCTAGCGTACCTCTAGAGTGGAACAGGGAACTAAACAGAAAGTCAGTTTTGAATTTTATCCTCTTAAATCAAGAAAATTTGAAATTAATAAGTTTTTCCAGAAACCTTCTAGTTAAAAAATACAAGGTGTAACTCTGAAACTCGGCAGTCCTGAAATGCCCCTGAAAACCATATAGTAAAAATGTCAGGATATGGAAAGTTGTTTATGGAAGAGTGGAAGCCAAAACATGAAGAAGCACAAGTCAGACCAAGAGAATTGCAAATCTTTACAAATCGATACAAATCAATTTAACTTAGCTAGTTACGTGTTACCTACTTGAGTCAAGTACTGGTTTTCAGAGTATGCTTTTAAGGTCCAATATACAGAACATAAATTGAAGGAGGGCTTCTTGGCCTCTTGATGAAATGTTGTTTAAAAAATCCAGACCAAAAGCAAAGCCATGGTTTTAGTAGAAGTGGACATCAGTGCATAGCCTTCTCTTAGTAGGTTCTTGTTTTGCCTAATAGTATTATACTGTATCCTCCATAGCTGATGTCAGTGGTCTAGATGTAAAAAATAATAATAAAAGCCTTACTGGTTCAGCTCATCTTCTTAATAAATAAAGTTTTGTCACAACGAGAAGCATACACAGTACTCCGCTACTGATATTATGCACCTTCCTGAAATATTGGTCGTCTCCCCTACTGCCTGAATTTACAGCATAAACATACTGCAGCAATTTTATGTTATCTACTCTCCGCGATGGTACAATCGGACTGTGATGTTTACACCATACCCTATCACTTCATGCTCTGCTCTTTTCCGGAATTGTCTTGTACTCTGCTGCTCCGGGTTAAATCAGAAACAATACACACTGTGTGACCTTTCACAGTGTATTAGTTCTTTGCAAAGTTATTATGAACAGGTTGTACCATTTTAAGATACTGCACAAAGCCTTAGCTACCATTTGTCTGTAATGTCTATCACTGCATAGGATTTTACTTCCAAGTAACGAGCATGGGACTGTGGCCCAGGTTTGATTAGTAACAGCTATTTGTTGCTAATTCCTATTACCTGGGAGCTTCAATGATGCACAAACATGTTTTTCTATTTGTAATATTTTTATTTTCTTTTTTCTTTTTCTCAGTCTAAGACCTATATGTGTAGCTGGCAAGGAGAAAGCTTGTGCTTCACTTTAGACTTCACCTTGGGATTCACTTGCTTTGATAATAAAACAAAGGTAAGAGAAAACAGAAATGCAAATGCAAAACTCGTATATAGTGTTTGTTGTGTGTGTATGGTATTTTAAAAATAATAATGTTCCTTTCTTTATCTGATGTTGAAAAACTCAGCACGAATCAACCAAAACAAATTACCCTGGAGCCTTTTAAAGCACTTATTCTTTGGTGGTAATGCCAACAAAGAATACTATTTTGTGCCAACATCCCATAACTAGAGGGCTGACCATGGAGCTGTTTTGACTGGTAGAGGGCATATTACAACCACTCCTGCCACCGTGTGGTGGTGGATTTGCTCTGGTGTATATGTAAAGCGTTTAATCAATAAATAACTCTCATGAGAGATTATTTAAAGGCTAACACCTATGAATAGAATTTTCTGTGGAGGCCCTTCTCTGATCTTTTGGGTCAGTTCCTCCTGTTGTCTTTAAAAATGGACAAGGTCCCACTTACCCATCTTCACTCTAGGAGAGTAGCTGAGAGGCAGGTGCATGCCCTGGCTGTTCATCATAACAAATTCTTGCAGCAGAAGGAGATTTCTTCTGTTCAAGAGAAGCCTGTCCTCTTCCGTTCCAGATTAAAGAGGTAAACAGTAGTCACAAAAATGTAAACACTACAGCAAGACTACCTTGCTTTCATAATCAGATCTCCAGTTGAATCGGTTAAGCCAGCAAGAGTTGAAACAGATTTGAAACAGAGGTTTCAATTTAGTTTTATTAGATTTTAGTCCAGGGGCTGGAACCTAAAGATCCAGGTTTTGGAACCTAATGGTTCCTATTGGTGATTTCTATCCGGAAACCATTACCTCATTGGTAGACACTGATTTTTAATTTTTGATTAATTATTGATTCAGTAGACCAAAAACTCCTGATATTCACAAGGTGAATCAGAGTTGGAGATGATTGCTGTTCTTATATGCCGGAGGTGGAGCCTTACTCCCAAATAACTCTTCCGTCTTGCCCTAATCATATTGAATGTGCAGCTGCTAGATGCAGTCGTCCAACTTTTACAGCAATGTGTCACCTAACATGTAGTCCATTTATGGTTGATCTAACGGCAGGAATCATGAACACCTGATAAGCAAGAGGTAATCTTCCTTTGTAAAGAAAATGAAAAAGGAACTGGATTTGAAGAGTTTTTAATGGAAACAGAATTGCGAGGAAGGTGAAGCAGATCTGGCATTAGCATCCCAAATCTTGGGAGGAAATTAACATCATGTTTGAAAATATATATATAAAGTAGGGAGAGGAAATGACTTTTCCTCACCCTCATTTCGAAAACATGCCTCTGGATATACTATGTATACTCGAATATAAGCCTAGTTTTTCAGCCCTAATTTTGGACTGAAGAAAGGGGCCCTTGACTTATATTCGGGTCCATACTTTTAGCCACTGATGCAAGTGCTTGGGTCGGTGGCTAAAAGTCTTTTTAAACATCACACAATCAATCAATCAAAGCTTTATTACAGTCAATGACCAGCAACAAGATACAGTATAATAAATAGTAATAAAAATAAAAATAATAGATATAAAATATAGAAGATAATATATAATATATATAAAATATAATATATATAATATAATATAAAAACTGCCCACAAATCTATCCTGACCATCACAAAGCTATACCTTATTAATATCTTAGGAATTAGTGATGCCAATGAGCCAGAAAGGAAGGTTGAAATAGATATATACAAGGGACATCAGGGTACATATACACAAACTGTTCCATACACATAAGACATTCCACATTTGTTGATTAATCAAAAGTTGTTGATAGTTAGCGGGCTATGTATCATATGTGATACTTTTAATTAATTGGTAACGCTGGTCATTTTCCTGCGGATTTTGATTCTGCTGACCCATCCCCCGGGGAAATTAACTTACAATTGGATCTTGACAATGAGGCCTTATCACAGGAAGATCTTACAACCCTAAGAGCACTCTCTGTCAAGAAGAGACAATCTATCCTCAAAAGGATTGAGCTGCTCCGACAAGAATTATTGATATGAAATGGGTCTTCTCAATCCAAATATCCCATGGGGTGTAGAGCCCCCTTTCAAGAGAATAGAAGAGAACATCCCAGGAAACAATCAATCTTAGCTGAGATCCACATGGAACCTGATCCTGACTCCACCTTTCCGCTTTGTCCTGTCAATGACTTGGATAAGAACACAACTCCAAGTATTAAAAGGCCAGTTACTGCCTCTGAGAGGACATCTCCCAGGTCTGAGCAGCTTAAACTTTTGACATCCTTAAACATCACACACCACTCCCCCAACTCACAAAGGAAGTCCTGCTGCCAGGCCCTGCTGCATTTCCCACCCTAGACTTATACTCAAGTCAATACGTTTCCCCAGTTTTGGGGGGGGGTTAAATTAGGGGCCTCGACTTATACTCGGGTCGACTGATACTCAAGTATATACAGTAATTCTTAAATGAGGGGTTCAACAAGACTTGTTTCACTTTGGATTGAATTTCCTGCTTCAGTGTGGAATTCCACATTGAGAAGATGCTTAGAATAATTTCAGCAAGCCACTGGCTTCCCTTCTTTCTCCAGTTAGCTATGAAATCTGGACCATACAATACAAGCAGAAAGGGAATATATTGCACAGAAATTTTGCAAATGAAAGGGTAAATGAGCTAACCAATGCGCCCCCATGGATAGGATGACGATGAATAGTTGTCATACTGAATATGCATAGCAAGGTAAATTGCAAAACTTTTGGACACTAAATCAGGCTGCAATTTCCCAGCAACAAGTCCATGATGAGAACAAAACTCGAGATCTTAAAAAAAAAAAAAAAAAACTGAAGGCTCAAATGATATAAAATTAACTTATTTTAGAAACTTAATGGAAACTGGGCCGTATATATCAAGTATGCCTTTTTCAACCCGCTTGAATTAAATTTTAAAACTGCAAATTTGATTTAAGGGAGGAAGGCTTACTTCTCGTCAAATTAGACAATGCATTTTCAGTAAAAAGGAGAAGATCATTACATCTACATTACCTTTGTCAATGTTTAACGACAGTTCCAAATGTTTGATCAATAAAATACTGCTCCAACGAAATCCATTTATTAGAAAAGCCTGTGAAGTGCTGAACTGCAGCAATTTGCTTATATTGATTCTCTAATAGAAGGAACAAAACTTTAAACAAAATTAGGAGGGGAAAAAATATATATATAGATACTGTATTATGACAAGTACAATAAGTTGTGGTAAAGACCTTATATAAACATATACATACCACCTATAGCAAAGAAATCACCTTCTGCTTTAGACGCTCATGTGCATGTTTTTTCCGATGAACTGGGCCAGTTAAATATAAACATGTTAATTAACCTCCTTCCAGAATGTTGTGTGGAGATTTAAATTTTCTCAGCTCAAAGGATCATCAGATGACGGGAAAACGCGAGTGAAGCTGCTTTTTCAGAACACAGAAACGAAACAAATTGAGACAAAGGTGGGTGATGCATATTACCGTGTTACATGCAATTAAATTTATTTCAAGGAAATCTGGGTTCCAATTTTCATTGCATGGGTAATCTAAAGTCATGTGTTTTCTGTTCTGTTCATGCTGGAACACAAACAGCCATTTGGTATTATTCCTCCTAGATTTATTAATCTTTTATCATTGTTCAGTGACATGAGGTGAACTATGATAATGGCAATCAATAATAATTTGAAAGGATGTTTCCTTGAATTCATAACACTTAGCAGTCAGCTAAAATGATTTGGAGTGCCTGGAATAAGTAACAATACTTAAAAAGGATATCCACTGTACTTGATAAATAAAAACACTAATTAATTTAAAACTGTTTAAGATAAATCTTCCCAAAAGATGCCTAATCGATGTCTACAGAAACGATGCCACATCTCCACTGAGATCACTGTGCCAACAATAATATAATTGGTGAACATATAAGTAATCTCAGTGTGCCTTCATGTGTATTAATGGCATTGTAATCGCCTCTAAATAGGCTTTGTGATCAATCTTTTTAACAATAGCACTTCTAACCAAGCCTGTCATTGTAGCTGTGTAAGCACATAAAATGACAAGAAACTTAAGTAACTGTGCAAACACGATTAAGTGCAAAAACTGTAGATTCTTCTCTTCCGCTTACTACAGTGTGCTTATGGAGGGACCACAAATGTGCACCCTAAGTTGCTCTATACCAGTATTTTACTCAGAAAATTCCCTTGTGCCCTCCAGGCTGTGTGAAAAGGTTCTTTGTTTTGTTTTGTTTGTTTGTTTGTTCATTTGTTTGCCAAATTATGAGGGCCTCTGGCACCCCTGGCCATCCAACATACCCCAAAAGGGAGTAATTTGTGGGGCAGACACTAAGGGCCTTTTCACACGACCCCTAAGATCCGCTGGTCCCTTAAATTCGGACCAAAGATCTTAGGGGTTCGTTGCCCTTCCTTCCTCCCCACCAGAGAAAGAGGGGGGGAAATGCAGCTCACCTGGAGAAGCCTCCCGGAGCTCCGTTTCTCTTCCGTTTCTCTTCTGCTTGCTTTTTTCCCTCCCACCTCTTCTCTTAAAGGGGCAGGAGGCAAAAAACACACAAGCAGAAGCCAGGAGAGCCCCGCACTGACCAGATTAAATCCGGACCTGGGGATTTTCACCCACCTCAAGCAGGTACAAGAAAGTGCAGCTGGGTCACGCTTAGGTGGGCGGGGTCGCACTTAATTGTCTGCAAAGTCCGGAGTTGGTGGGAAAACACTTGTAAGGTCCGGACCTTGCAGCCATTTCCTGCGGAGCTTAGGGGTCGTGTATAAAGGCCCTAAGTTGCTTTCCATTTTTAAAAAAGCCTTTTTACACCTTATTAAAGTTTGAAAACCTAAGTAAGCAGGACATGGGCGCATGTGTAGTCTTCAGATCTCTAGAGAGGCCTCTCCTACCTTTGGGTTTCCATCCTAAAGTTATGGAAGTTCTGACAAAACATGCAACTCTAGTTACAACCTGCCTTATGCTCTCAATAGAGAGAACGATAAAAAAATCATGTGGCTTTAAAGGATTAAAACGTGTACCACAACGTCACGCGCATTAAGGGGGCGAGATTGTTAAATAAAATGATCCAAGCTGCATCTCATCTGTATCTTCCCCGAACCCCCGATGGAAAAAGCTCCTCCGGGTGACTAAGAAAAATTGGACTTAAATAAATAAGAATTCTTCGCCCATAGTGGAAATGAAGTTGTGATGCAGATCATAACCTCTGAGGTCTATATTTGTTTAAATAAAGAAAAAAATATATTCTTCTAACTGAACATCAGGTCCAACAATATGATGATATTCATTTTTTTAATTAGACGAAAATCTGCAAATGACAACTGACCCCCTCCCCCTGAGTTATGGATTATAATTTTCATAACCCATTTCAGCTGCCATCATTTTCTTCTTCTTTTTCTTGACAGACGCATTCATGAGCTTGACAAAGTAATTTGACATTCCCCTAAGTTATGTAAGCTATTTCCCCTTGTACAAAAGCATGTACGTGTACATGTAAACTTGTAGGTGTCTGAAAAATGAAATGAAGGATGACTCATGGGCTCAAGGGAGAGGCCAGTCCCAGCTCCCAAGATTTGTTTCGGATTCAAGAGCGTTTGCTAGTATATGGGACAAAAGGAGGCCAATCACCTCCCCATTTAGTATTGATGTGGTTTGTGCCATACCGCAATGATCGAGTTTGAGGTGTGAATGAAGAATTTGCAGTAAAGGCAGATGGTGCTCAATAGAAGAGTGTAGCTGATAATAAGAAACACAGAATGTCGTCAAACGGTGCAAGTTTAATTCCTCTCGAGTAGATAAATGGGTAAAATGTCAACAGTAGCTCAGTGTAGAAATATTTCAGCATTGACTTGGCAGCAAACATTACGGTTTCAGATCAGCAACATTGACTCTAAATGTTCCTGCACAAATCTTTTATTTTTATTTTTAAACAAATCCTCCCAATGGGATTTGGGTTTTCACAATGGACTTTTGGTCCAAGTAGGTATTTCTAGTAATGCCGCTTCTTTATGTTGAGCAATGCCTATTGTTGATACTGTAGGAGGAAAGCAGAGATCCCAAAGATTTTACCAAAAGCCCTGTTGCTATCTTTATTTCTCCAAGCCTTTAAAAAAAGTGTCTCTAAATATTTTTAAAATACCTGTATATATGAAAACTTGCATGGTGACCTCCTTAAAGTAGATATATGTCTTTAAGAAAATGATCAGCATCCTTTACTGTCTTTTTTTTTCTCCTTTAAGGTACTTCTTTATTGCAGTCCTTCTGCATGACTTAGACATATTTTTCTGTAATCAGCTGCAATAAGGCCCCCATATCAACTGATTCATTATCCACTGATTCAGTTATCTACAGTTGGCAGAGGGAAAAAATAAATAATGCAAGCTACTGTCATAAAACAGCAGCCATAAACATTATATTATCTGTAAAATTTGGCATACTCTGATCCTATGGAACTATTTTTTTCCATTGTAAATCCAATACTTCCGAGGCCCCACATCTCTCTTCTGTTGGTTTGTTCAACTTGCCTTGCACCAAGGATACCAGCACACCATCTCAGTGTCTCCATGACACAAGGCTGAAACTAGAGGGAAGAGAGTCAAAGCAAGACAAGAAACCTCACTTTCTGGGTTCCTTACTCTACCAACAGGTGGTGGTGCGCATTTTGTTCTCCTTTGCTCTATTTGTGCCAATGCCAAACCCACTTAAGTGGCCCTCAGCAAGGTGTTGAGACATGCTTCTCTGCGACATTTCTGGGTGGCTGTCATTAGAGGTTGGTCCTCACAGGCATCTTTCTGCTGGTCAGTCTCTACCGTCCTCCTCACTTCCTGCTGCTTCTGTTCCATTTCCTTGGGATATCAGCTGTTCCTGAGCTCAACTTTTTTTCTTTTTATGTTAGCACTTTTTATTTTTCATTTTAGTGGAAAATAAAAATAAGATGTAAAATGCAGTTGAAAAGCCTTGCTTGCACCAGGTGCCCGGTCTGATCTTAGCCAGAGCTCTTCTCCTCTACCACCACCACCAGCACCACCAGCAGCACCTGGATTGGCCATCAGGTGCTGGAGAGTCCCAGCCAGCTTTGCAGTTGACAGAAAAAGCACTGCTGTTTCTGCTGCCACTAGGGCCTCCATCATCTCTCAAGAGCCTATGTAGGTATACTGGTAGGGCCCTCTACTCTCTCGGCATTATATAGGATTTTGGCATTGGTTCTCCTCTGCTAAAATGCCAAATATCAAGACAACTTTGGGCGCAACTACATGGGCATGTATCCCACTGTTTGGTCCTCCTGAGTGAGTTTACTCCTTTTCCTGGTGACCACGCAACATACAGTATCTGCCACTGCAAACCCACCTGTGCACATATTGTTCCTTCCTGCATCTTTTCAGCTTCCTTTCAGGGCTAATGGTGTTTAGGTGTGTGTAAACTCACTGTTGTTTTTTGTTGTTCATTTCCCACACATGCAATCGCTGGTTATGAACCAAAAGCTTGCTGTCAATTTCCTATCCACTTTGAATTCTGTAATACAGTGGTACCTCTGATAATTCGTTCCCAGAGGCAATTTGTTATCCGAAACAAATTGTTATCTGAAACAAAGTTTCCCATTGAAATGAATGGGAAACCGATTAATCTGTTCCAGAGGTCCGAAAAAAGGGTAAAAAGCTGTTGTTTCCCCATACCTCTTTATAAAGTGCACTTTAAAGGCATGCCGTGCTGAAACACAAACCCTCAGAACTAGCTCCCTACCTTTCCAAGTTTGAAAGGTCCAAATTCATCAGCAAAAAAATGTCCAGAATGGCTCCAAAACACCATTAAGAAACGCTCTAACTCCTACCCCTCCACAAACTGTTGGGGGTGCAATACATCCTGGGTACACTTTTTGCAAGGCATTTTGAAACATTTGTTATCCGAGGCAGCCCATAGGGAACATTGGTTATCTGAGGCAGCCCTATACCTGGAAATTTCCATTTGTTATCCGAAACATTTGTTATCTGAGGCATTTGTTATCCGAGGTATGACTGTATTGGGAAGTGGGTTAACTGAAACCTGTTATTTTCTGGCTACAGAACATGCAGAAGTGATTTACCAATGCTGTCTTCTGGGGGTGCTGTAGAACTATGTAGCTTCCCATATGGCTTGCCCAAGGCTATATAGCAGTGTTGGCGAACCTATGGCACAGGTGCCAAAGGTGGCACTCGGAGCTCTTTCTTTGGGCACCTGACATTGCCTCTTCACAGCCACCTGGATTCAGGTTAAATGGCTGTATTGTCACTTGGCAAAAAAAATATTAGTGGACTTTAAATAGCAATTTTGGGGACTCGGTCTCTAAAAGGTTCGCCATCCCTGCTATATAGGCTGCCTCTTTTTTCTTGGGAGGGATAGTGGAGAATTGTACTCCAAATCACTTATCTGCACTGTGAAACATGCAAGAAGCTCTGACACTGAAACATTATACGGAAACATGTTACTTTAATAAGTTCAGTGGCATTTTCCTTATACAGTAGGACCCTTGTATAACAAACAGCTTGTATAACATAAAATCTGTACAACATAAAAAATTCCGGAGATAGGGGAAATTTGCTTAACATAATCACATATGGGGAGAATCCGTACAACATAATAATGGGATCACTCCATTTTCAATGCATTCCTATGGGAATTTGTATAAAGGAAAAATTTGCTTAACATAATTTCATTTGGAACGAATTAATTCCTTTATACAAGGTACCACTGTATGTATTTTTTCATTCATATCAGTGCCCCCCCCGCGTGCATACTCTCTGCTTGCTTAAGTCAACAAAAATAACTACAGTAAATTGCATTCAGAACACTTACAAGGTGAAGACTTTTTTATAGTTGTGACTACGGTGCTGGGAAGTATGGAAGTTTAATAGTGCGTCGCATGATAGGAAAGCCACTTTTTGATTAGTTTGCTCCTGAATGACTAGCCTTGGGTTATAAGTACAATACAGGTGAATGCGCTAAAGGAATGTGTAATATATAATGGTTCTAAAAAGCCTCACCAGCAGCTGATTTGTGTATAAGTCAAGGATTCATCTACACCTAGAAAAACATACCATGTAGCCCATGTGTTTAATCAAGACCCTCCTAAAAGGTGTAGATTTTCCTTCCTTTCATTTTGTGGTACCTGGGCTGAAACCACACTGTTACCTTATTGATGAGAACATAAACTGAACAACAAGATCATCCTACAATGGGGCAAAAAAACCCACCTCAGGAAATCATAACTGGCAGATTTAGAAAGCGAACGATTTTCCCAACAGAAGCAAAGCATGAGATAGTCTGATTTATGAACACTGACAGATGTGTGAAAAGTGTGCACATTGGCTTGTTAAAGCAAACATTCCCCAGATATATTATCTGGAAGCTGAGCACATATTTACTCTTTCTAAACTCTGTGGGGGGAAAAGACGTGACTAGAAATAGACATTCCCCTTGTCTTTCTTGCAATTATTGGTTAAGGGTAAACAAACAAACAAACAAACAAACACACACAAATAATACCTTCCAGTATCCATTGTAGTGCATAGGAAACTCTTTAAAATGTTAATTTTAATTATACAGAAAACAAAAATAATCAGAAAAGAAATAGTATCCAATAAACAAAAATCCAAATACACACAAGGACCATTTGGAACTACTTGAGGGGCTTCATTTCTGTTTCAGAACTTCATTATTACCTCCTCTGACAGCCTTCTCCTCATGTCCCCTTTACAGATGTCTCCTTTGCCACCATCATCTGACCACATGAGATACCACCAGTTCTGAGAGTCTCAGGTGGCAGGCAGGAAATAGACAAATTATACAGTATGTAAGACTATCTCTAGAATAAACCAGAGTACACAGACACAAAATATATACCAGTATTCCCGTAGAACAATTTTTAAAAAGGCTGTGTGGGACCCAAGATTATACAAATAGGAGTGAACGGTACCTTTTATGGGGCTGCACTTATAAATCTGTCAAAACAAGCAAGCTTTGGTGGAGAAGATTCCACTTCTTCAGGCTTATCACAGCCCCTTCACGGAGAGTGGAGTAAAACTGCAGACAAGATTGATGATGCATGCCCATGAGAGTTGATGTCAGTTCTGCTGCAGTTGCAGTCTCAAGCATACTTGCAGTATGGTTTGGAATTTTTATACCCCTCTCTTAGAAGCAAAAAGTTGCTACATACTCTGCAATTGCAGCAGAGAGTCTCCAGAGTATACAAAATACTCGTACCTATCCAATTTATAAAATCTTGTATTTAGCTTGTGACTTTTTAATACATTTTTAATACTGTGAATCAACTTGAGTCCCCTTGTTGGGAGAAAGGAGGCCAACAAATAAATAGATAAACAAACAAACAAACAAACAAACAAACAAACAAACAAACAAAGAACCCATAATGAGGAGAGGATAGAAGATATTCTCTTCAGAGTTTTACACCTGAGGTGTCAGATTTGCAGCTGAATCCCATGATTTATCTTTCAAAGGCCAATAATGAGACAAAGCATGCTAATTTGACAAGTGTGGAGGCAAATTTATACAGTATTATGGAAAGAAGATGCCTTTGGTTACTCCAGGGAGCAATGGTTCTAAATACAGATTAAATTGTTTCACCTAGCATGACCCTCAAATGTTTATCAAAAAGTCTAGGTTGAACCTGAAGTCGAGGATGGGATGATGATTTGAATGGAGTCAGAAGAAAGAATAATTTTTATTTTATTTTATTTTATTTTATTTTATTTTATATCCCACATTTCTCCCAACAAGGGGATCCAACATAGTTTAAAAATTCCCATAGGAATGCATTGAAAACGGAGTAATCCCTAATTGTGACCATTTTTATGTTGTACGGATTCATCCCATATGTGATTCTGTTAGGCAAATTTCCCCTATCTCTGGCATTTTTTTATGTTGTGCAGATTTTATGTTATACAAACTGTTTGTTATATGAGGGTGCACTGTATATATATAATATCAGACAGTCTTATAATAATAGTACATTCATATAACCAAGTCAATCTCTCTTTGTAATATGGGTAACGTCCAAAATCACTGCTACAGTCCAGGTTACTGACAGGCAGTGGTTATCTGTAGATTACCTGTAAACTTTCTCAAAAGCTTATCCACCTTTGCTGTAGATTCCTTATTATGTATCTGCATGGAATGCAAATGTTCTCCTGTGAGAGCATTGGGACTGGGCAATCATTTGCATTATTAAAAAAGCAAACACACTTCAAGATTAAACTTTCCAGAAGCAATCACCAAAGGAAGACGGCCATTTCTGAAGTACTGTGAAGATGCCTGGGGAGCTATTAATGTCTTCCTGAAAATTTCTTCCCATCTGATCGCCCCAGGGAACATCAATCTCCTGTACTCTCTGGTTGCAAAGGCGTTCAGTCAAGAGCTCTGCCCTCAACAGCTGTTGAGGAATACACCAAGGGATGCACCAAGGAGGCAGCCTTTTTCTGGACCTGTGTTATAAAGCAGCCCTCCATGCAAGTCCACCTGTGAGGTTTTCGTAGAAATTACAACTAGGGAACAATGTACATCCTCCCTCCCCTGCCCAACTCAACCAATTTGGCAACCTTTGGAATAAAGGCTCCATCCAATTTTAGTCCATATGCTTGATAAGAATAAATTTAATCTAAAAATTGGTATTGGTGGTTTTCTTTGTAAGTTGCCAATGCACCAATATAAATTGTCAATGCATCATTGGTGGTTCATCAAAATTGCCACGCTGAGTTAGTTATATAGCAAAAGGTTTATTAAAGACAGATAGAGATACAACAGAACACAGACAATACAGAGATATATGTTAGTAGGCATCTTAGCTTAAGGGTCCAAGAGCCCCTTAAGGTTCCAAGACATGGCACAGGCACATCTGCCCTGCTGTCCTGGACCAAGGAGTAATGGCTTCTCCATGGTTTTTATACTCTTTTGCATGGTGTACTGACGTATTTAGTACGCATCATATTCTTGGTCTATGGCCATCTGGCTACAGACACTAGAATGACTTAGAATGACTTAACTCTATTTTGTTTGATTTCAAGTTGGTTCCTTATTACTGGCTAACTGCCATATGTTATTGTTAGCTAACTGACTCTTTTGGTGCCATGAGATAATGTCAACAATCCCAGATGATGGGCCATCTTGTCTCCTGCCTTGCGTACTGTAAGAGATTGGCACCCACGGGTGTGAGATATTGTGCCAAGTTCCCAGCTGTGATGCCAACTTTGCTGGGTCAATTTGACCTTATACCCTGTGAGCTCACTTGGGGCTACTTATAATATATTTTGATTTTGAGACATGTTAACCCGTTCCTATCATGCTGTTCCATCAAACAATACAGAAATAACTTAGAAAATGGATGAAAGGAGACTTTAAAAAATCTTCTGAAATTCTATAGTGTGTTCCCCGCCCCCGCCCCCAAAAAAGGAAACTCTAGAGTTGCTTTCATCTTCATGAAGGCAGAAAAAACTTTCCTAAATCATGCAGTTGTTTTAGGATCTAAATATTCAGGTGTATTCTTCACCCAAGGTGAGAAGATACAGTATATCTTAAAACATACTATTACGTTTGACTCAGGCTTGGATGACAATGAATCATTTTATGGTCTTGTATGCATTTGCTTGCTGAATAGTGTATTAGATTTTAATTGGCCTTCTCTCTCTCTCTCTCTCTCTCTCTCTCTCTATTCTGATTTCAGGAGTTGGAATTTCAGGATCTGACAGCAGTTTTAAACTGTATCCACTCATTTATAGCTGCTAAAGTTGCATCAATGGATCCATTATTTATGGACAGTCAGAGCTTTGCAAGAAAATATACCTATAGTAATTAAGAGAGTTGTATGTTGTGATTATGACAGATAAATTATTTTCTTAAAGAAAAAAAAGTTATTTCATGCACAATATTGCAATCCCATGTAATTTTATAAGAGATCTATAGTTGTGTTATAAATAAAAGTTACTAGTTTTCACATTTGATTCATCATTGTTAAATCTGATGAGTTAAGCATTTATTCAAACTGAATCAGTTTGTTGCCTAACACCTAAATGAATATTTTCACTATAATAAATTGTAATCTTATTTTAAATGTTTTACTGAGCATGAAACATTTCCTTATTTAATAATTAGAGGACATTTGTGGACTGAATGTGTCATTTGCCATTCTCATACTAATTTTCATTCACAAAGGGTTGAGACAGAGACTTATTTATGATTAATTGATATAATTATGCTAGCTCCTCTGAAAGTTGAAGATTCCTTGAAAAGCACCTGACTTATTTATTTATTCAATTTCATTTCATTTCTGTACAACCCATCTGGCTACACAGCCACTCTGGGCGGTTTACAACAGTTGTAACAATCAGAACATGAGAATACAAAAAGAAAAAAATCATTTTAAACTAATATACACAATCATAATCAACAACTACATAAATAATCAAATTACACAAGGAAGTATCACAGATTAAAAAAAAAAAAACAAAAATGAGAATAAGATGGTGGAACTGTTGGCTTTAGCTGGGTCAGCGGTTCCCAACCTGGGGGTCGGGACCCCTTTGGGGGTCGAACGGCCATTTCACAGGGGTCGCCATGAGCCGGTGAATTAAAATACACAAACGGCTTGGGTCTGGAGAGGGAAGGGGGAGGAAGGGGGGGAAGAGTGAGTTACAGCTGGATAGGTTGGAGAAGATGTCAGTCAATGGCACTGGAGGCTGCGATTGGCTGAGGGTGCCTGTGTAGAGGGAAGTTCTCTATGGCTCCTGCAGCAGTGGCCTGCCAAAGGGGGCTTGTGGCCTTTTCCAAGCAGGGCAAGGAGTCACCATCACATGAGGAACTGTATCAAAGGGTCGTGGCATTAGGAAGGTTGGGAACCACTGCACTAGGTTATGTTGATAACAAGTCTAGAAATGCCTGCCTAATGGGGCCATGTTTTTAGTGACCACTTAAAAGTATCCAGTGGTGAGGCCTGACAAACCTCGAGCAGGAGATTATTCCATAGGGAAGGAGGGACTACTGAGAAGGCATGATTTACCCCTTTACAATGCCTTATTGCATCCCTATGATAGTTTATTGGCGATTTACTAATCTGGAAATTCCACCCGACGTTACTTTTTCATGCGATAAATACATTGCTTGCCCTTTGGAGAAGGTAGCCGTGTTAGTCTCTGCAAGAATTCCAGACAAAAATCAACGGAAAACAAAACAAAAGACACAGAACTTGTTGCACCTTAAATACTAACTTTCATATTTTGATGTAACATTTGTAAAGAAGTGGACGTGTCCACGAAATGTTACATTAAAGTACTGTATGAAAGTTAGTCTTTAAGGTGCCACAAGTGTTTTATCTTTTGTTTTGTTTTGTTTTGCTTTGCTTTTATTTTTGCCTGGAATGCTTGCCCTTGTAATGCTGCTATGTACTTCAAGTAGCCTTGTACGTGCTTATCTGGGAGTACATTCCACTGAAATTGACAGCACTTACTTATGAGTAAGTATAAGACTGTATTGTAAAATGCAAATATGAAGAATCAGTAGTATTAAGTTGATATATTTTCCATATACAGTGTTTACTTTCCTGCATTATTTTATTAGAAGTGAAACCAAAACAGAGTTGTGTGCATCTAGAGCATAACTCATATTTGTCATCTATCTATCTATCTATCTATCTATCTATCTATCTATCTATCTATCTATCTATCTATCTATCTATCTATCTATCTATCTATCTATCTTTTGTGTGAGAGAGAGAATCAGTCACAAGTGAATGGGAGCTGTGCAAGGACATGCATCATCCCACCTCCCCGTCTGATTGGCCAGTGCCAGGGATAGGGAACGATGACATATTTGAGACGCGGCTTCCTGGTTGGACTTTCACCCAGTGTGAACTACAGCGAGGTAAGACGGTGGTTGATTTTGTTCCGGAGGGTGGGACTGGCTTCCGAGCACTAGCTGTGCTGGCGTGTTTTGTTTCAGAACCAGCCCATCTCTAATCAGCACCTTACTGATAATGACACATGCTTAATAGGTGTTGGGAAAGGTTTCATAGGTGTGACTTTCACACAGACCAGACCATTGTACATCTAACAATCCTATTCAGACCCAGGTGGGGTGAAACCAAGGTGAACTATATATTGGAAGCTTCCCACCAACTTTTCTTGGACTGAAGAAGCTACTTGGATGAGTACTGAAATGTTTCAATCCCACAAGTAAAGAAATCTAGACTCAACTCTGAGATCATCTCACCTGGACAACTGAGAATCTCCATCGACATACTGATACTATAATACATATCCAAACAAAAGAAAATATATCAATCCCCTTGATTTCAATACAGAGCAAGTTCATGACTTTTGTGCAATGCTTCATTAGCTAAAGAACTCTGCATATCATACACACAATCCACAGTACTCAGATGGCCTAGCTGCTCGAGCCAATATAAAGCAAATTCCTGTATGTCATTAGAAGAACAAATTTGTCAATAGAGAGCCGTTTCAGTCAGTTGTAGCAGCAGAAGCCTGAAATGGTGGAGGGGTGCACATAGTTTCAGCTCAGTGGGGTGGTGCCTTGGCTGCCCTCTTTGGGAAAGCAACAGCTTCCCACAACCATAGAAGAGAAGGATGACATGTCTTCTAAGAAATCTACATCTGAACAACCATGGCAAGAATGAGGGGTGTACCATGGACTACAATGACCCACAATCAATTAATACAGCAGCCCCCACAATCCACAGGCACCTCAAGTTCCACACAATTGCTCTCGCATCCGAAATAATAGTTTGAGCACACTTGCTTCCTACCTTCTGCCCTGCCTTAATTATCAGGGCTGTGTTGGGAAGTCATTTATACTGTGATTGATACAAACAAGCTGAGGCTGTTGTCCCTACCAGTGCTTCTGGGAACATATGCTGGTTGAGTTTCTTCTCTTGTTGGTCTGACACAACAGTGCTGTGAGGACAAACACAACCTTCCTTGGATTGCTTTCAGTGCACAATGCAGTAAAATGTGTCCATCTGGATTGGGTTCTACTTGGTAAGCGTAATCACGTTATTTGGATACAAAGAATTACTCCTCCAGACCATAGGACTTTCAGATATTTCTGTAGACCCCCTACTAGGAAAATTCAACAAGAATTTCCCTAGGCAGAACTCTGGGAGATGCAGCCAAAACCCCAAACATCCACAGAGTAGCTTTTTTCACTTCCATCAGCAGCTCTGTCACCCCTGGGCTTCCATCCAGTAAGAAGGAATGTCCCTCAGTGTTCCCTGGGAGATGCAAGGCTTCATGGGACTGGTGGTCTCACTGTGCCTATTAGGTTTTATACAGGGAACTGTCTCCATGTGGCCTTGGAACCTCCAGGGAGCAGTTTCCTTCTTCCTGAAAGGAGGATTGGGGGCATGGAGCCATTAATGAAGGTCCAAAAAAGCTGTTCTGTGGGCTTTTGATTTTAGGCTCCACCTATCCTTTAGGCTCCATCTATCCCGTCTATCACGGGAGTAAGGGGCCCAAACCGACCCGCAATAATGGAAAATCCACAATATGCAGATGCTGGGTCAGGTGGGGACTGGGGAGCCTATCTGGGGCCTCCTACACTTACTTGAGGCATGACACTGTCCCCAACGGGTCTCCAATGGGCTTTCTGGGCCTGTCTGAGGACCCAGAAGTGGTCTCCCACAATCTGGAAGGCACTTCCAGTTTTTTGGAAGTGACTTCCAGTTCACCGGAAAACCACTTCTGGGTCCTCCGACAGGCCCAAGAAGCCCGTCAGAGGCCAGTTCAGGGCAGCACCAGGCCTGGGGTAAGTGCAGGAGTGCCCCAAACAGGCCCACACAGCTTATCCCAGGGGGCCTTACCTTTCATATACTACGGTCCCACGATATACCGGGACCAGCAGTATATGAACTGCGAAATGGCAGGGGACCACTGTACCAGACTTTTGCCAGGGGAAGTCCTGGCTAATTCCAGGACTTGGAATTGCCTAAAAACAGAAAGTCTCATGGCACAGGTCCAGCCTTTCACCTTTTCTGTACTCTCAAGAGTAGCATATATTATGTGGTGTTAAATAAAGACACAACACTGGGAGTCCAAAGTGCAACTAAAAGAACAACTATTTGGGAAAGTATTCCTATTCAGTAAATATGTGAATGTGGGCCAGATTACATGGGGTGCTAAATATGCCATTTGTAGCTGCAAAAAAGAAAAAGGCAAATAGGAGCCGGTAAGTAACTAAGATTGGAATTATGGCTGGTGGAGGAAAAGTTATGCTCGCTCTTATTCTGTTGTGATCCCAAACCAAAATTGGCTGGTGTTAACATCCAGGAGAGATGCTCCTAGTGGCGCCAAAAGACTTTGGCCCACCTTCACATGAATTTCCGGACTATACTATCATATACAGTATATACGGTACTTTGGCCATTTTACAGCCTTAGGGCTGGAATACAGGAGCAAGGATGGAAGCTACTCTATAAAAAGCAACAGTGGCTGCTTGGGAAAGGAGAGGTGAGAGGAGAGCAATTTAATCAAGTCTCCTTGGGATATGATGTTCTTTCCTGCCGCAGAGGTATTTAAATGCCATCTCTCAGTTGCTGCTGTATAATATGCAAGGAGGAGTCAAGGAACTCTTACGTACCTTCCAGCTCTATGGGCAGTATCGTCCCGCATCCATAACTTCCAGCAGATCACTGTTCTTCTTTTAAAATATGCTTTTCTTTAACCTTAGATCCCTGGTTTGCTTTGGTTTCCATTAAAGTAGGTCATCAATGGCTAGAAACCCTTACCTAGTCATTGATCCAGCTTGGAAGTGGTTGTTAAATCCTGTTAAAATAAAGATAGGAATCCTATAAAATCCTGATGGAATAATTAACAGTAAGTTAAAGAGGAAAAGGTTTCAAATTGGTTCTCTTCTACATCTTTCTTGCCTGGAGATCTGGGCAGGAAAAACTATCTTTCAGCACAGAAGGAAATTTTCAGCTTCTGAAAGTAGACTTCTCTTTCATTTCTCGCACAAAACCTTAGAAATTCTGCAGGGAAAATTAAATACAGTATTGGATATATAGGCTGGAATCCTGCTAGTTACACCTGGTGGTGTAATGCCAGATGGTTAACTTTCAACAGTAAATTGCCTTAAGGTTTAGGGATAGAGGCACCTAGAACAAGGAGCAAGTCTTTTGTAACGTAATGACTCCTTGTTGCCCATCCAAGCCAAACCACTTTTAAATACTATGCATTACAGCAGGAACACCTTGTAACAGTGAATTGTTTCTGGGGAGATAGATTTGTCTCCAGCTTCTGTGAGATTTGCTTCACAGCTCAGAGAGAACCAGGGAGCCAAGGGGAGTGAAGGTTGATGTTCTAGGTGCTGCTACTCAGAACCCCCCAATGCTTTGATTTTGAAAGCCTATGTTTATTATACCACTAGAGAACAAAAGGGAACAGTGAGTTCAGATCTGGATGAGCAGAGGGCAGGTAGAAGGTGGGTGTTAAAACTGAGCACATGGTATCTGCAGGCAAACAAGTGGTGTCTGCCTGATACAAATTGCTTGGTGTCCTGGGTGCTGTTTCCTTCTTACTGTCATGGCTGTTTCTCAGTCACAGCAGAGCTCACAGAGTTCACATTTTAACCCAGAGAATGGCTTGCAATGTGTACAAACATAGTCTGGCTTCAGGGATTATGTTTCTGTTTCATTTGGAATTGTTTTTAAAATAACATCAGGGTATAGCTCACTATAACACAATTCCCTTCCATGGTGAACAAGGCAGCAGAACTGCGACCGTTGTATAAGGGTGTTTATACACGACCCCTAAGCTCCGCTGTAAATGGCTCCCAGCTCCGGAGCTTAAAAATGTTTCCCCACCAACTCCAGAGCTAACAGAAAATTAAGTGCGACCCCGCCCACCTAAGCGCGACCCAGCGCACCTTTCAAGTACCTGCTCTGGGAGAGTGAAAATTTTTGATGCAGAGAGTGCTGGGCTCTCCTTGCTTCTTTTTGTTGTTGTTTTTTTTTTTGCCTCCCGCCCCTTTAAGAGGAACCAGGAAGTGACAGGGGGGTCGGAGCAACTTCCACCGGCACTCCGGAGGTAAGAGTGCATTCTTTTCTCCCTTTTTTTCTCCCTCCCCTCACGCAGACAGAACAAGGAAGTGCGGAGGGGGTGGGAACGCAGGGAGAGCGACAAACCCTCAAGATCTCTGGTCCGAATTTAAGGGACCAGCAGATCTTAGGGTTCGTGTAAAAAGGCCCTAAGATTACACCAGAAGACTAATTTTACACACATACCTTCCTTTATGATTAAATACTGCTCAAGATGAAAGAAAGTGGGAAATGATTTTACTTCAGGCTACCGTATTATCCTGCAGTCTTACAGATTTCACCTCAAATGTCATGCCAACTTGAACCAGCCTCAAATTACGAAGGGATTTTTTTTTGGGGGGGGGGGGGGTTCGGTGTCCCAGTTACTCCTGCTATGGGTTCCAACATGCAATTTGTTTACTTCTCATTTTGAAGTACAAATGGCTCCATTAAAAGTAAATGGGGGAGGTCACTAATTTTTTTCAGAGAGGGTATCCATGTTAGACCTTTCAAGAATTGCAGGCAAGAAACAAAGAAAAAAAGGCACAAAGCATGTGGCACCTTAAAGACTAACTTTCATATTTTAATGCTTAACATATCTACGACCCCTGGCCAAATCCTCCCACCACTTCTACAACTAATCATCTCTCCCTCCTCTTCCCCCTCCCCTATCCACCAATGAATATCTGGTATGAAATGTATATCTCATTACATATTGTATTACACACCTCATTCTGCTGCTATATGTCTGAAGAGGTGGACGTGTCCACAAAACGTTACATTAAATTATGAAAGTTAGTCTTTAAGATGCTACATGTTTTGTGTCTTTTGTTTTATTGTACTTTTAGGAGTATAGTAGGATCCCCATATCCACTGATTCATTATCCACTGATTCATTTATCCATGGTTGGCAGGGGGACTAAATAATTCAGCAGCCACAAAGCAAGCTATTGTCACAAACAGCAGCTATAAAGCAAGCTATTGTCACAAATAGCATCTGTAAAGCAAGCTACTGTCACAAACAGGAGCCATAAAGCAAGCTACTGTCTCAAAACAGCACTCATAAAGCAAGCTACTGTCAGGAAGCAGCAGTTTGGAGGTGGGTGGGTAGGTGTTCTCTCTTATCCACAGTTTTCATTATCCACAGGAAGGCCTGGAACCAATTACCAGGAGATACCGGGGTCCTACTGTAATAGGAAACAGAAGATACATGGAAGACTGGAACGGCCAGTGGAGGCAGGGTCTGAGGGGAAGTAGCGCACCCCCCACAACCTCTAGAATTACCAACCCCTGCTCTAGAGCCTCTCAGGTGATATAGCTGGAAGAACCTGTTGCTTTGCATCTCTTTGGAGAGACACAGGCACCCCACTGGCTGTACTGGGCTAGGTGGAACTAGGAAGGTCATCCATAGCTACGCCGAGTATCAGCCTCTCCGCTGTGGTTTGAGGGTGCCCTGGATTTGAGCGATGATGGAAGACGTCAAGCTGAAAGGGCTTTGCAAAGTTTTAAACTGGGCAGAAAAAAGTTTATGTTGCATCCTTATGGCACAAATAGAGCTCTTGTGTAATACAAGACTTTTGAAAGTACACATACAGTGAAACCAACACATGAAATGGGGATGATCAGAGATGGTGGGTCAAACCAATCATCAAAGGAAATGCACATTCCTTGCAGTTAACACACTCTGCCACAACACTGGGATTTTCATCCGAGATGCATATCTTGGCAATCACACCTGCCCATTAAGCACAACTAAAGGGAACATACCAGAGGTCAGCAATAGTTGGAGTCTGGAAACACAGCTTTTCCATGGAGCACAATTCCCAGAATCCCCCAGACAGCCATTCCAGCTACAGGATTCTGGGAGCAGCTCTCAAAAAAAAAGTCACATAACAAGCAAATATTGTTCACCATTTAGAAATCATTCTTTCTAGATATGAGCTAAGTGCCAGGTTACCCTTAAGGGATCAGGGGGTTGACATGACATGTCCACAACTTACATCAGAACCTTGTAGGGGGTCATAGAGAATAACTGAACAACAACACAAGTAAACATCTATTGATGGCCATCCACTGGGGTCCCCAGCCTCGTCTGGACAAGAAATCAGATCTGTGTATTCTCTACCTAGAAAACCCCAGAAAGGGTCACTGTAAGCTAGAACTGACTTGATGGCATATATTTTTGTTGTTGCTGCTGCTGCTTCTGCCGCTGTTGCCCGAAATCTTCCAGTGTAGTTAGACCACTCTAAAGTGAATGGTACAATTTAGTGGCAGATTTCCTCAAGTTAAGCAATAATCACGAACATTATCTGTCATGTACTGAGTAACTCAGTGTGCAGCTAGTTATGTCGATAATAGTTTCTTAAATTGCAGTAAGCTGCCCCAAAGTTGCTTAAACAGCATAATGGCAGAGGAACTATATAAACAGATATTGGCATGGAAAAGCCTTCCTAGATATGAAAAACAACATGTGTTTTCCCCTGAATTGTGTCCATTGCCCCTAAACGGAAATTTCTAACCACCCTAAATTACAGAATCATACTAAGAGGAGGAGGATTAATGGCTCTTTCTCTAAATGGGAGGAGGTAACAAGTGGGGTACCCCAGGACCCAGTCCTGGATCCAGTGCTCTTCTACATTTTTACTAACGTCTTGAACAAGGGACTGCAGGGAATGCAAATCAATTTTATGGATGACACAATAATGGATTGAATAGCTAATACCCTGGAAGAGAGAAACAACATTCAAAAGGATCCAGGTGGGTTTGAGCACTAGGCTGAAAACAACAGAATGAAACTCAACAGGGATAAATGCAAAGTACTGCACGTAGAAAGAAGAAACCAAACACACAGTTACAAGATGGGGGGCACCTGGCTCAGCACTACTGTGAGTGAGAAGGGTCTTGGAATTGTCGTAGATCACACTAGCTGAATACGAGCCAGCAGTACAATGTGGATACAAAAAAGGCAAATGCTATTTTAGGCTGCATTAACAGAAGTAGGGTCTCCAAATCCCACCAGGTACAAGTTCAATAAATTACCAACGGGGATTCAGCTAGCAGAGTCACTGCCAGGTTGTAGGAGAGCCTTAAGAACTTGGCTCTTCGAGGAACATTTTGGAGATCGCAGAATATGTGTTTGTTTGTTTGTCTGCCCAGTTGTTTTATCTGCCTTTTGCCTTGTTGGAGGTATTTACTGTTGTTTTATGTATAATTGTTGGTTATAGTACTTTTTAAATATTTTGCCCCCCCCCCATTTACCAATTTGTTCACCACCCAGAGTTCCCATTGAGAAAGTCAGTGCAGTCAATAAGTATAAATAAATAAATAAATAAATAAATAAATAAATAAATAAATAAATAATTCTCCTCTATTCAGGACTAGATAGGCCTCATCTTGAGCACTGTGTCCAGTTCTGGACACTACACTCCAAAAAGGATACAGAGAAATTGGAAGTTCAGAGGAAAGCAACAAGGATGATCAGCAGACTGGAAGCCATGACCTGTGAGGAAAGAATCACAGAGAATCTTTACATGATAGCATTTTTCAAATACTGTATTTGAAAGGCTGTCATAAAGAGGAGGGCTCTGTCCTCAATCACTCCAGAGTGCAGGACACACAACAACAGGCTCAAGTTACAGGAAGTCAGATTTCGGTTGAATATCATTAAAAAACTTCCTAACTATATTCTCGAATGAGCTGCCTAGATGCCCTAAGCATATCCGATCTCGCCTGATTTCAGAAGCTAAGCAGGGTCGGCCCTGGTTAGTACTTGGATGGGAGACCACCAGGGAATACCAGGTGCTGTAGGTGCCTGGAGTAGGAACTGGCAAACCATTCCAGTATTCCTGCCAAGAAAACTCCATGGACATGGAGTCACGAAGAGTCGGTCACGACTGTAACGATACAACACACACACATATTGTGGAAGGCTTTCACAGCCGGGATCTGATAGCTGTTGTGAGTTTTTCTACTTTGGTCTAAGACCGTAAATAAAAAAATACTACTGTTGTGAGTTTTTTCGGGCTGTTTGGCCGTGTTCTGGAAGTTTTTCTTCCTGACGTTTCACCAGACTCTGTGGCCAGCATCTTCAGAGGGCAAAGGAGCTCAGGAGAGCTAGGAGTTCTCTCTGTGCTCTGGGGTGTAGAGTTTCAGCCCGAAAAACTCGCAACAGCTATCAACTTCCTAACTGTTAGAGCAGCAGTAGAAACAATGACTGTACCTCAATAGGCAATGAGCGTTCCAGCAACTGAGGCAATCAAGAGAAATGTGGACAGGCCCCTGGCAGATGTTCCTTTGATTTGTATTCCTACATGGAGCAGAGGGAGTTAGAATCCTTGGTCTTGTAGGCTCCTTCCAACTTCATGATTCTAAGATTCTAAACTAAAATTATACAGATATTGTGCCCACTCTTATAATTTATAACAGGTGGAGCAAGGTGATAGGCTGGACTGCATCAGTGATTGGTTTGCGATAAAGCACATTTTATTATCCCATAGGTTCACTTTACCGTGAACAAAGGAGATAAGTAAAGAGCAGAGGAGACAGTAGAGTGCTTCAAGGGAGTCTAGGCTAGTATCTAGGATGATTGGTAGGGCCAACAATGCTTCTCTAAATGGAGTAACAATTGCTTTAGATGGGATGTTTATATCATTCTCCTAGTGCTTGAAAAATGGGGGGGTAGGGATTCTTATTTTTTCATGGTTCAGTCAATACTATTGAGGGAAGCAAAGGGAACGTGCTCATATAACTAGTTAGCATAAGAGGCATGACAGTAATGCTGTTATAAGAAAGAAAGATTGCCCATTGCCAAGGAACACTAAAAAGAAAATGGGCCAACCGCATATTGATCAGTGTATCATTGGTTGCCCTTTCTGTTTTGTCATTAAAAAGCAAGGGTTTTCTCTAACAGCAGACTTATTTCAAGTAAGTAATCTCAAAGTATCAAAGATTATGTATGAGAGAGAGCTTTATTAAAAACACAGCAGTCTCTCTCTCTCTCTCTCTCTCTCTCTCTCTCTCTCTCTCTCACACACACACACACACACACACACACACACACACACACACACACACACACACACACCTATTTAAATTTTAGGACCTTTCCCTCCAAAGTAAATGACAGGGGATGTTGTTCAACAACAATGTCAAGCTGTTTTGAAGCTCCTTACAAAATATTGACCATGGTTGTCTTGCATGGGGATAGAGTAGGCCCATTGACTCAATGGGGTATGTCAACTCCTCTACAAGCTTCATTATATAAATTGGTCTACTCCGGATGCAGCTTACGTTAGCACAGTAAATCACAGTTAAGTTAGAGCAGGCCCATTTGATTCAGTGGGACTTACCGGGGGGGGGGGATTTACTACGCTAAGTAACAGGATTTTGGCCATTATATCCCAGATACAGGATTTACATGCTCCTATTTTTATTTTATTTATTAGTATTATTTAGATTATTTATACCCTAAAACAAGGGCAGGCAACATGCAGCCCTCCACATGTTGTCGGACTTACAACCACCATCAGAAACAAAATTCAAAATGAACTTGATAGGGTGGAGCACTGGGCTGAAACCAACAGAATGAAATTTAATAGGAACAAACGCAAATATTACACCTAGGAAGAAGAAACCTCATACACAGTTACAAGATGGGAGACACCTGGCTCAGCAATACTGCATGCAAGAAGGATTTTGCAATTCTGGTAGATCAGGGCTGTCCAATTTTGAACAGCCTGTGGGCTACCTGGCCATGAGGAATGTCCCCCATGGTCGACCTTAATTGCGCATGTGCAAAGTGTGCACATGCACAAACTGTGAGACCGCTACCAGCTTTCCTCCCCCATCAACCCCCCAACCCTTAGCTGTGGCATTCGGCCCAATCTGGTGGCGGGGGGGGGCAGCAGAGACACGGCTGCCTCTGGCTGGCCTCCCGCATCATCCCCGCAGCCGCGGCACTGGACCCAATCTGATGGGGCAGCGACAGCGGCGAGGGACAGGGTTGTGGATGCTGCTCCACCCAGGTGCCTCACCCAGAGGGTGGGGGATAGCGGAGGCATGGCTTCCACTGGCTCTCCTCCCCCCCCCATTGCCCCCCCCACCTTCAGCCATGGCGCTGGGTCCAATCTGATGGGGGGCGACTGCAACCGGCAGTGGCAGCAAGAGACCGGAAGGGCAACGGAGGAGCAGTTGCTTCAGACTCTCCTCCCCCCCCTCGCCCCCCATGGCCATTGCACTCCGTGGTATCTGTGGAAGCAGGGACCAGGCTGGGCAGGGTGAGATCTAGGACAGGGGACTGCCGCGGGTCCCTGCCACCCTTCCCAGGTGGCAAGGGCAGGGATTTTCTGCGGGGACCCGCTGCAGTCCTGCTGCTTCAGATCTCCCCCACCCACCCTGGTTTTTGCTGCCCCGTGAGCCGATGGAGGAGGATCAGGCCCAGCGTCATGGACGCGGTTCGGAGGCAGTTGGGGGAGAGTGGGGAGCAGGCATGCCTCTGCTACCTCTGTTTCTGGGCAGGGCGCCAGGGTGGAGTGGGGTCTCCTGCCCAGTCCCTCACCTATGCCGCTGCCACCGCAATTGTGGCTCCTCCTCTTCCGAAAGGCCGTGTGGAGCAATTTTTTTAAAAAGACCACGCAGATTGGGAGGCCTGAGAGCTTGCAGGCTACTTCAAATGGCCCCTCAGTCGACCGGTAGCCTGCAGTCGACGTGTTGTGCAGGCCTGGGGTAGATCATCAGCTGAATATGAGCTCACGGTGTCAGATGGCCACAGAAAAGGCAAATGCTAGTTTTAGGCTGCCTGTTTTCCAAATCTCGTGAGGTACTTTCCCCCCTCTACTCAGCACTTGGTTAGGCCTCAAACAAGATTTTATTTATTTATTTATTTATTTATTTATTTATTTATTTATTTATTTATTTATTTATTTTAAAATACATTTATTTATTGTTTATTTTATTATACTGGTTAAAATCACTTTCCAAAAAAAACACCATTATTTAGTCAGCTGGCCTAGAGTGCCAAGCACACAGCAGGCATTCCCTCTGGACAGCGATTGAGAGCTGTTGCCTCAGGAACATAGGTGCTCGGCCATCTTGAGACGTAATGGCTATCCTGCGACCTATTTCCTGGACTAGGCTCAAGGCTGATTCTCCCCAGACTCCAGATGTTTCGATGGCTACAGGGACAAAGTCAATTCCTGTTGCCAGATCTTCGTATTTTTGTCTTATTTATTTATTTATTTATTTATTTATTTATTTATTTATTTATTTATTTATTTATTTATTATATTTCTATACTGCCCGTCTTCTGGGGGAACTCCGGGCGGTTAACAATAAGGTTAAAAGAGCAATAAAACACCAGAGAAAAGTATCAGTAAAAGTCCAGAAGTCCATTATTTCTTATGGGGAAATTTGCTTTGCTATAAGAGCGTTTTGGTTTGCAAGCATGTTTCTGGAACAAACTGTGCTCGTAAACCAAGGTATTACAGTGTGTTATCCAAATTAACAAATTAATCAGATCCATTAATCTCTGAAATGCTAGCAGGGGAGACGCCATGATGGTGGAGAAACAACTAGCAGGCTGAGACAACTGCATAGGAACGAGAGAACCAAATTGTGCTTCTTCATTAACATTTGTACACACAGTGCCCCAGATGCTGAGCAATCCCTCCCCACCCACCCCCTGGCTGCATCCTCCTTTTCAACTGGCTGTCCCATCCTGACAGGATTTCTCTTCCCAGCCTCCTCTGGCAGCTGCCCACTCAAAGGCTTGAGGGAGCAGGAATCTGTGGTGTCGCATGGTCAAATGCTGCCAAATAGGCACAAATCACTTCATGCCCATCTCTAATAGGAACCATTCAGGAGTGACAGTATGATCATTTAATGCACGGAGCACAATTTTTTTTGGAACCACGAGGTTCATAACATCTAAAAGAGCTGTGGGAATGTGGGGATGTCAGTGCTGAACAAAACACTTATGATCAAACAGGGCATTTCAAAGTTAGTTTTTTAGTACACTGTATGGCAGGAATTATTGTTGCAGAGTAAAATGTAAAGTAGCTCCCCTCCAAACGAGGCCTCGGTGTGGGAGCAGAATGGCAGAAAATAGCTAAGCTTATGAATACTAGATGCCCATTGCACACATAAAAACATCTAGGTTTCTGGATATGCTTTGCAGCTAATTTGCCCTTCCATGTCATTATGTACTTGACAATGCCCTTGGTTCTTTTATTTAAAATTGCTTCAGTAAATAAACCCTCCCATAGAAAATCGGAGCGGGGGGTGGGTGGGGGAATCATGGAATTTTTTTAAATAGGGCAAATCCACTTACATGGCTGCCTGGATGACCGCAAAGAGGGAAATGAGCTGAACAAGAGGCAGATGTGATGAACGAATTTGTTGAAGTGGAAAAGGTAAGGTGATTCACTGCATGGCCCTGACGGCTGCCATAATTAAAGATAACAAGGTGCCGGCTAGTGGGAGCAGAGAAACTCTGGAAAAGAAAGGACAAATAAGTACAGTATTAAAGTTGAATGGAAGAACTTTCTGGAAGAAAAGGAAATGCCTCACTCAGGCATTTTCTAAAGAAATTGATTTTCCAAGTTCAGCCATTTAAACTCAGAATTCATGAATAACCTATGCCAGGCCACCTACAGAGACTATCATAAGTGGAAAGGGAACAGATAAACCGGTCAACGGGCTTGAATTCTCTGAAATGGGGCCACAGATTGTTAACTTTACCATGGGAAAGGTAGGCTTTAAAAGGAAAGCTATGGCCAGAAACAGAGGCTACAGACAGCCCATATTTAGAGCTGAAAGTACATTTATTTATGGGATCCTGTGCTGAAATTGTAAAAACAAATCACTTAACAAGGCCAGCTCATCTGCATAGCCCCACACATGAGACAAGCTACTTCTGGGACACTTGGATGTTCACATTAGTTATGAATTTCCCTCCTCCAGTCATGAGTCCTCTCTAACATCTGTTTCTAGCTTAAGTGGTGGTAAGCCTTCACCACTGTCCAGGGAACCATCATCATCATTACAGCCCTTCTCAT
This sequence comes from Phrynocephalus guinanensis, assembly GCA_037367245.1. Lineage (NCBI taxonomy): Eukaryota > Metazoa > Chordata > Lepidosauria > Squamata > Agamidae > Phrynocephalus > Phrynocephalus guinanensis. Next base: position 167,081,185 of record CM074733.1, read on the forward strand.
GTGGCTTAGGAATCACTGAAGAACATTTATCTAGCACCACGCAGGGGTTACAACTCGAGGCTTAGGAATGGTCCACATGCTATATCCTTTTGGTGTCAACAGTGCCACTCATTTTGGGGTCCAGATTTGAATACTCCTTTTTTTGAACCTGTGTAACCAACACCATTTTTGTGCCTAAAAAATCCTCTTTAACTCTTGTTCCCCAAAGGACACAATTTTGAACCCAGGAAACAAAGAGAACAATGAAAGAAAAGTGAACTGCTGTTTAGTGCTCTAAGCTCACATCAATTCACATTATAACATTAATTTCCTTCCCCAATAACAGAGTCTTTACAGAAGGAACATTCCCTCAGCTGCATGCACACCTGAGTGTGGTGAGAGGGGCTGAGTGTCTCAGAGCAGGTGACATCATTGCAGTCAGGAGGGTGGTCTCCATGAAGAGTTTGGACTAGAGATGGCTGCCTTGTATTCATATTAGAAATGAAGCCCAGTACTGTAGGTGGTATGATTCCCCTCTCCCACGTTCAGAACCAGCACTTCCACTTATTGGGCTCCATGCAGCACCAGTGCACCAATCCGGGAAGGAACCAAGCCAGTCCTTCTCTGCCTCTGTGTGAAGCCAACCACTCAGGGGTAGCTATAGAGATATCCTCTTGGAGGAGATTAAAAAGCACCCCAGCCTGCTTCCTGGGCAAGGTCTTTTGAGAATCATTGAACCCCAGCTGTGCGGGGAAACCCTGGATGAAGGGACAATGGATCCCATGGGGCTTGATGTACAAGAAGCCAGGCTTGCTCTTATCTCTTCCCCCAAATTAGCCAGCAAGGTCATGAGATGGTATGTAGGGAAATAACAAGCTGTCTTGTAGTCATTCATCAAGACCCCTGCTATGTGACTCTGCTACGTCAGAGAAGTCCTTCCCAGGAATTCATCAGCCTACACCATCCTGACATGTAGACCCTCACTCCACCTCTGATGTCCTGCCTTTGCAACTAATAAAAGAGCCTGGGACTCATGCTTGCGGAGGAAGCTGTTGCATGAGGCCTGGCTTGGTGAACCCAATAATGTGCCTATGTGGAATCATTCCAACAGGTAGCCAAGGCAATGCCAGGCAGCATCAACAAACATGCACAGTCCAGATTAAGGGAAACAGCAGTACCATTCTGTTCTGTTCAGACCACACCTGGGATACTACAGTATGTCACCCTTACTGCCAAAAGTGTTGCTAATTTTTAAAAAAAGTATTATGGGTGGCCATGTAAATTGGTATTTTGGTGACCTTATGCCTAGTTTTTTAAATCGATGATACTCATGTGGCTTGACTTCCATGTTCCGTTTGTGCATTTCTACATGATGAACCAGCATAGCAGAGGACCATCCTCAAAGCAGAAAATCCATTAGGCTTATATCAAAATATTGATAAAGTAAATAATTGATTTTTTTAAAAAAATTAAGGGGATAAATGGACCCTCGAGAGGGAGAGAAAATAAACCTGCACCATGATGTACCTGGCCATGGGTTTACTTCTCATACTCTTGCTGCCTCCCCTTCTACAACTAGAGGTCGACCAAGTGGAGGTCTGGCTTGTTTAATATCTACCTCAGTGGTCTGTGCTATTTTACCATTACCACCTTTAAGAAATATTGCTATGGCTGTTCTTTTGACCTTTAAAGATTGGGAAATTGTGGTTGTGAATGTTTATATTTTCCCCCATTCATCTCCTTTTTATTACGAGCAGTATTGGCTTGACTTGGAAATGTATATATATAATCTTGAGATAAAATTCCCCAGAGTGCAAACAATATTACTTGGAGACTTTAATGCACGTTTGGGCAGTGGACACTATAGATCTGCTTATGCTGAGCATATTGGTGATTTTTACAATCAGTCAAGGAACACAAAAGATTGTATTTTGAACAATTCTGGAAAAAAAAATTTGGCAGTTGATTGACAAGTTAAATCTGGTAATACTAAATGGTAATTTTCAAGGTGATGAACTGGGAGAATATACGTATTATAGTCACAATGGAGCTAGTTTGATCGACTATGTAGCCATTACTCCCCCACTACTAGATAACATCCTTTATTTCACAGTGGGTACACAGCCAGAAAGTGACCATCAGCCCCTTATATTCTATATCCTTACCCCTAAAGTTATACTAAACAATAGGGCGGACAGCTCCTTCCCAATGGATCAAGCATTGGTAACACAAGACACTAGGCTTAAAGTGGTGCCCTATACTCCAGGTAGAAATAGGAAAAATTCTGCACAGCGCCCCTGTGCTTGAACTGAAAGGAGAGATTGAGGCAGCTTCAAATATTAATATTGCTCTGGTAAATTATGGCAAACTAATCGACACTTTAAGACCTGCCCTAACAAAGAGAGTAAGATCCCTGCCCAGAAGCAGAACAACTAACAATAGTTGGTATGATAAAGAGTGTGAAACTATGAAGCATCAATTAAACAGAGCCCTCAGATTGCATAAACAAAAACATTCTAAAAGCTTGCCCAGTGCTTTCTTTGAGCTTCGTAACAATTATAAACGGCTCCTCGAGAGGAAAAAACAAGCTTTCGTAAAAGAATCCTATCAGAAACTTGCCCTGGCTTTGTCCCAGAAAAATATGGCATCCTTCTGGCACCTGCTGGCATCAGCAGAAGGAAGGTCTCACCATGACCTTGATTCCTATGTACCCATTAAGTGTTGGGAAAAGTATTACTTTAAACTATTCAATGATCCACCTTATATTGGTGCAACTGTTCCACCTCTAACATCATCTCCCTGCAGTCTGCCAAGGTGGCCCCCGGTCACATCCAAGGAAATAAAATCATTGATTTCATCAATTAGGAGCAATAAAGCCCCTGGGGAAAATTTCATCCCCCCGGATATACTTAATTGTTTTCAGGACTGGTGGGCTCCAATTCTGGCCACTATATTTACTTATATAGACAGGGAGGGCAAAACTCCTAAAGAATGGTCTTCCTCGATTGTTGTGCCTATCTACAAGAAAGGTGAGCGCAAGGACCCTGTCAACTATAGACCTATAAGTTTGCTTGATGTTGTAGGCAAACTATATGCAAGACATCTCCTCTTAAAACTGGAAGACTGGGTAAGAGAAAATAACATTTTAGCTCCTAAACAGATTGGTTTTAGGGAAGGACATTCCACGCTGGACCATATTCTCTTGTTAAACCATCTAATCAATAAATATTCTATTAGACCTTCAAAGCAGCTATATGTAGCATTTATCGATCTTAAAGCTGCCTTTGACTCCATTCCAAGAGGTCGCATGTGGGAAAAACTTACAAACCTTAAAATAGACCCCAGATTGTTGGAAAGAATTAAAGATCTGCACACTGACTCTTCCCTTAAGATTAGAGTCGGCATCTCTGGCCAATTATCCAACACTGTTAAAACATCTAAAGGTGTTCGCCAAGGCTGTGTTCTTGCTCCTTTGCTTTTCAATCTATATGTTAATGATATGGTGGTTAGGTTAACAGGTTTACAATTCTTCCCTGTCAGAGTAGGTGGAAAGGCTATATCAATATTACTTTATGCAGATGACACTCTGCTAATATCCCACACACAAATAGGCCTCAGAAGGCTCCTGAAACAATTTAGTAACTATTGTATAGAAAATTCTCTCAACATCAACTATGAGAAAACCAAAATTACGGTTTTCAGTAGAAGACCTCAAGTTCATAAATGGGTGATGGATGGGAGAATACTGGAACAGGTAACCCATTTCAAATACTTAGGTGTGATGTGTTGGAGTATCAGATTTGGTGCTTACAGGGTTAAAATCAAATCTGTTGTCATGCGCAGTGAAATGTTGGAGGAGATAAAGACTCCAGGTTCTTAGAGTTAGAGTTAGAGTTAGAGTTAGAGTTCTTAGAGTTAGTGTGCTCAGCTGTGTTTTCTTTGCTAGCTGAATGTATTGTTTATTTACGGTCATAGACCAAAAATACATGGTAATCAAATTCGAAAGACAACACCAATAATACAAATATAATTGGATAGATTAAAAGTTAATAACGTGTAGCCAAGGAAAATATTAATAGACATATAGTTGCAGAGGGTAATAATAAACAATTAATTATTCTAAATATTATATTAAAATATGAGAGGGTATTATATCATACACTGAAGAATTAGGGGATCAAATATTTGATGACAAAATCATCTTACGGGATGCCATGACTGCCACACAAAATCTGGCCATTATCATAGTTATATTTGTGTTTTTATCGGCTAGTAAATACTCAATATAAAATTTACTGGGTCTACCTGGGAACCTTTGAAAAATTGGATATAAAAGCTCTTTGCGTAAGTCCCTGTAAAAGCTGCAATACAGAAGTACATGTTCCAGGGTTTCGACATCCCCACAGTCACAGGGGCATAAACGTAGATGATAGGGAACCCGTTGAAATCTTCCATCCAACAGTTTGGAGGGTAACACATTTAATCTGGCTAAGGTAAATGCCTTCCTGAATTTGGGGATAGCTATGTTTTTTCAGATAGGGGGGAGCATAAACACATCATTACATGTACTACTTGAGTGAGATAAAAGGCCCCGGTTCTGTTGGAGGTCAATGTCTCTGAGCCTTTGATGAATGGCAGTTCTGGCACTACTATAGCCCAGAGAAATAACATGCTTTACTGAAAAGCCGAGAGATCTACATTCATGTTCTAAGAACCGTTTCCACTTGGAATGAAATAAATCTGTAAGGATCAAAGGGGCCAAGCCGACAGGGAGAAAAAGAAATTTTAACCAAGTATTAAATAATTGCACTTTGGCTCGGAGACCCACAGAGGTTAGGCCAGCCTCCATTCGGATGGCAGTGTTAGAGACACATGGAGGTACCGCAAATATGGTTCTCAGAAATTTGGTTTGAATTCCCTCGAGGGAACTCAAGTTGGACTGGGCAAATAGTTGAGCACCATATAGCACATGGGCAAGCACTTTGGCCTTAAAAACCTGGAGAGCAGAGGGAATATGTTGGCCACCCTTAGAATAAAAGAATCTAAGTAAAACAGTAATGATTTTTCTAGAATTAATTATTACATTTCTAATATGGGGAAGCCAAGATCCAGAGGAGTGGAAAAGAGTACCTAGGTATTTAAAGCTAGAGACCTTCTCAATCCGATTACCATTAATGTACCAGTTATGTTTGATTCTTCTTCTAGTAAAGATCAATACCTTCGATTTAGAATAATTAATGATTAGTTGTTCATTGGCACAAAGGGAGGAAAGTGTTCTTAAAAGACGCCGTAAACCAATACTAGACAAGGATAATAAAACTGCGTCGTCTGCATATAAAAGAATTGAAATTGGGTGATAAGATAACTTAGGAGGGTGGAAGTTGGGGTTTGATAAGCTATCCACTATCCCATTAATATAAAAATTAAATAATAGGGGAGCTAAAATACAGCCTTGCTTAACACCCCTTAGAGAAGGGATTGAATTTGTTAAAGTTCCTGCTTTATTGCATACCACTTTCAGCCGTGTATTTTCATATAGGCGTCGCATCAACAGTAAAAGACGACGGTCAATGGAAGTGAGTTCAAATTTGCTCCAAAGACGCTCTCTGGGTACCAAATCGAAAGCAAATTTGAAGTCAATAAAGGCCGCATATAACGAGCCACCCTTGGGTGAGGCGTATTTATCTGCCAAATGCTGCAGAATAAGGGCTTGGTCGATAGTTGATCTACCGGAACGGAAGCCTGCTTGTTCATCCGCTAAAATATTATTTGTGCTAAACCAATCTGCTAATTTGTTATAAAGGAATCTCGCGTAAAATTTACTGATTATGCTCAGCAGACTTATGGGACGATAATTGGCCGGATCATGTTTATTACCCTTTTTGTAAATGGGAATTATGATGGCCAGGCCCCAGTCCTCAGGTATTATACCAGTGCAATTAATCCACGAAAATAAGGAGGCTAAAACCGGGGCCGACCATTCAGGGTTAGCCTGGAGTAAGTCAGCAGAAATAAGGTCAGCACCAGGTGCTTTCCCATATCTTTGTTGGTTAATTAAGGAAATAATTTCACCAGCTGAGACAGGAGGCCACTAGAGAGGCCAATTCCTCCTGAGGTAGCGTTTGATTGCAGGGCTCCGAGGTAAATCTATCTCTAAAATGTTTCTCCCAGACTGCAGGGGAAATACAGTAATCCTGGATGGAATAAGTATCTGACATACCCTCGGAGACAACTTTCCAAAAGGCGGTGGAATCCTTAAGTTGGGAAGCAGTAATTAGGCGTTTCCAATTCTCTGATTGCACCTGAGCTTTTTTCTTCCTGATCAAGGCCTTGTAGTTCTGTTTTAGAGTGAACCAATTGGAAGGGATCTTAGCTAAATTCTGGTTCTTATAAGCCCAATAATTAGTGACTAAAATTCTTTTGGCGGCTTTACACTCATGATCAAACCAGGGTTTGGAATATCCGTGATAAACTGGCTTGGCCTCGCGGGGGACCTTAATTAGATACTGTTGAAGAGAGCCAATGAGTTCACCGTATACTTTGAGTAAAGAAGAATGTGAAGAAGCGGAAGTAATTGATTTGCCCAGATGCATAAAGGCCTCAGAGTGTAATAGATGATTTATAAGTTCACTCATTTTAGGTGACCATTTCGAGCAAACAGACCGTTTTTCAACTGTGTGTTCGATATGGCATATACTGTCAGTAAATATAGTTAAATCATTAATCTGAAACTTTAGAGTCAGGGGCAAATGATCACTTTCAAGCCGACAATCCACCTTAAAATCTCTAATAGAATCAACACAGTTACGAGAGACTATAATGTAATCTATAACAGATGCACCCATGGGGGATACAAAAGTATATTCACCCGGCCGGTCTCCCCAGCAGCTACCATTTAGGATGACCAAGTCCAGAATAACAATTGTGAGCATAAGGAGTAAACCAGCAAAATTGCAGATGAGATCTTTTGAGGACCTACTGTCAAAAATGCAATCAATAGTTATATCCGGGGGAGCCATATTAAAACGTGCAAAGAGAGTCTCGTCATTTTGGCCGATCCTTGCATTATAATCACCGGCAAAAATAGTGAAAGCAGAGGGGTACAATGGTATTAGGCTCTCAAGATAGGACTCTATGGCAGACCAGAGTGTAGCCGAATGAGAACGGGTTTTCTGAGGTGGGAGATAAACATTGATCAAAAGAAGAGAAGATGTTTTAAATCTCAGAACCAGGGAAATAGCCACATCTGAAGTAAGGTCTATAATATGAGTCGTGGCTTGAAGTTTTGTGGAAACCAGTATGGCAAGACCACCCTTACAACGGCCACCTTTGCCACTCGGAGAGGCTTTCAATGTGTGGCATATATATCCATCCAGGTATCCTTTTGCTTGTTAGTAAAACACAGAATCAGGTAAAGAAGTTTGCAACAAAGCTTGGAAAAAAGTTTCAGCTTAAGAATCTAGGAGATGTGAAGATGTATCTAGGAGTTCAGATTAATAAAATTGAGGATGGCAGTTTTTTACTTTGCCAGAAAGGTAAGATTGAGCAGTTGTTACAAAAATTCAGAATGTCTGACTGTAATGGTGCCAAAACACCAATGGAAGCAAATTTTGAGAATAGTCAAACTAGTAATGATGAGAAATTTGAGAGGCCAGAATTGTTTCAGTCAGCTATTGGAAGTTTATTGTATCTGTCTCAATGAAGCAGACCAGATATTGCTTTTGCTGTGAATTTGCTAAGTAGAGAGACCTCAAATCCCAGTAAGATTGCCTGGAATGGTATCAAAAGAATGCTGAGATATTTGAAAGACACTAAGGGAGGCTTGAGATATTTCTTGCCAAATAAAGGAATAATCCAGGGAAGCCTTACTGTTTTTAGGCTTGAAATCAAACGGGAACCCAAAAAGGAAGCTCAACCAGCAAGCCCCCCCCCCGATGGGTTGGAAAATAAAGACTCCGACAAGTGTATTTTTGGTGCAAAATGAAGCTTCTTCTTGATTCTTCCTTCCTTGCCGCACCCCAGCAAGGCTGTTTTATTGAAAACCACATGACTACAAATCCCATATGACTTTGCAGTAATTTCTTAACCAATTACAAACTTACACATCTACGTAATGCCTAAATAAAGTTACTTCTTTGTCTAAATCTTAACCTACTGAGCATGCCCAAGACTACTAGTTACATAACAAGCTTCTGCGCATGTGTAGAATTCTAGCCTGGGAACTTGATCAGACCATGTAACTTCAGCCAATCACAAAGTGTTTTTCTACCTAAAATGCAACATATTAGTTTGTATATATCTAAGCCTTGACCTGATTAGTACAATACGCATGTGTTTAAACTCTCCTTGCCTGCTATGATTTTCTTTGCTTAGTTAATGGACGCCAATGCAAAGCATCCAGGGAAAGATTCTCTACATTTCACTCTTTTTTTTTTAATTTTTTTAATTTGTTTTTTGAAGAATAGGAGCACTGAGTTCGTTGTATGCATCTGGAAACAATTCTACTTCGTCTCCATCATCGTGTAACTTATGATATCGAACTTGCATGATCTGTCTTTTTGTTAGCCCAGCAGATCGAACTAAGGCACTGCTACGACATGTTTGCATACATAAGGGAAAACACTGTAAACAACAACAGAAAATAATTATAGCAGCAACAATCACAAGAGCAGCATAAATTAGTGTGCGCAACCAGACTGTACCAGGAAGCCATGAAGTCAGCCAAGACCAATCAGCGCCTTCAAGGCGTCGGATACGATGGACCAAATCTTTAAGATCATGTAATTCAGGCTCTATATCTGTGTCATTCAGTGACATAATGCACGTGTCTCGCTTTCTTCCGATCACCTGGCACAGGCCTCCTTTCCCTGCTAGTAAAAAATCAATAGCAGCTCTATTTTGTTCTGAGAACATACGCAATTCTCGCAAACCATGAGACAATTTACTCAAAGCATCATAAGTATCATTACCTAAACGAACAATAGCACAAGCAGTAGCTTCTTGGAAATGAGCAAAATATATATGTGTGGACACACCAACTGAACCAATCCCAATCGCAATTATATTCCCTCTTGGCTGCACCACCAATTCTTTCTTAGCACAAAACTCCCGAGTGATAGGGACTCCAGTGTCAGGTGCAGATCTTTTCAAACGTTTTCCAAGATGTTCACCATAGTCAGGACAGGGGACATCTCCTAACTTCACAACTCCAACTGCCACCTGAGAACATCCCTTGTGATAGTTGGAGTAATGTCCGTCCTTTTTGAGAAACCAGTAATTTCCAGTAGTCCAGCATCCTTTGTCGCAAACACAGAGACCAAAACTAGTGAGGTAGTCCTTTTCATCAGCAGCATAAAGATCAACATTGCGGGCCTTATAGGGAAACTTCCAGGAAGAAGCGTTAACTAGAATGGGATAAGGTTTATTAGACAGTGGTGCAGCGGCAACGCAAGATACCTCCGTTAGAATGCAATGCCAGGAAAACAAACCTATCCGTTGCCACTGAACGCAACGAGTGGCATTCCTCAAACACCCACCCGCAGAGGTGGAGGTTCGATCAATGACCCACGCCATGCCTGTTTTTTCAGGACAACCTTCATAGCCGGAAGCATTGCCTATACAATTGCCAGCCCAAGCAGTGCCATAAAACCCAGAAATGACAGGCTGCTTGGTATCACTGGTAGTGTAGGGATAAGTACCATTAAACATCAGGCCCGGATATGTGGGAATGCCATGCCAAAGGCTACGTGTGGTGAGACGACGTCCCCACGGGTAACACACTGACTGATTGCCATAATGGGCAATGTGCAATTGAACAAAGTAATTAGCTTTGGCAAAGTGAACAATGAGAAAAAGCAGCAAGACAATTCTAGGAGTCATCTGCACAAAACGGGATCAGCAGATCCTGGGAGTCTGTGGTCGCCTCTGGCGGAGGAGCTCTCCAGGGACGAACACAGCGTGCTGGGACCCACAATGGCTGATCGTCCAGCTGGACTGCGGCGTAGCCTCTTCCCCAGGTAATCAACGGGACCGGACCCTTCCACTGAGGATCTGGAGGTCTTCGGTACGCCACCAAAGGTCTGGGTAACTGCTCTTCTGACCGGAAGTGGAGTTCCACAGGGGAGTGAGACCTGTTGTGGGGAGTAAGCAGATGATTAAGGGTAAACAGAACCTGTTGCACCATTGGGTGAATTTCTGGAACCCGGAGATTCTTGCCGTTGGCTTGTTTGAACAGCATGGTTTTGATGGATGTGCCATGCGCTCTTTCAACCACGGCTTGACCTGTAGAATTAAAAGGAAGACCATGAGTTAGTTTAATGTCCCATTGCTGACAAAAGCTTGCAAACTCTTTTGAGGAATAGGTGGCGCCGTTGTCGGTTTTCAGTTGCTTGGCGACTCCCATGACCGCAAAGCATGCCAGACAATGCTGAATGACATGTCTCACAGTTTCCCCTTTCAAAGGGGTGGCCCAGATAAATCCAGAATATAAATCAACAGTCACATGAAGTTTGTTTAAGGGAGCCAAGGCTGGTACTTGCGTGACATCCATTTGCCATAGTTGGTTGGCCTGTGTTCCTCTGGGGTTGACAGCATCATATGGAATAGCCGTAGGCGCCTTGGAACAAGAAGCACATGATGAGACAATGTCCTTTGCCTGGGACATGGGAATAGAAAATCTCTTGTGTAGCACCTTTGCTGGAAGATGGAACTTAGCATGAGAGTCAATAGGGCTGGAAAACAGAGAAAAGCAGTTAGTACGTAACAACTCATCAGCCCTCTGATTACCCTCTGCTAAAAACCCAGGGAAGTTGGAATGTGACCGAATATGAGCAACAAAGCAACAGAATCGCCGTTCACGTAGTGTAATCTGAAGCCTGCCAAACAAGGTAAGTAAATCGTCATCCAAGGATGGATTGAGGTAAGCAAAGGGAAGGCCAAACAGTAACCTGTACACATACTGAGTGTCCACAATGAGATTAAAAGGTTGATACTTAAAAATATCAAAGGCCAGTAAAACAGCAGCCAATTCAGAACGTTGAGCAGATTTCTGTGGGTCTGTAAAGGCAGAGTCCCACTCTCCTTGATTTTGCCAAGTAACGACACCCCGCGACTTAGTCCCATCCGTAAAAACAGTGAGCGCTCCCGCTATAGGCTGTAAAACAAAACAAGATGTTAGCTCATAAGGCACATAAGACAGAAAAGTCAATCGAGGATCCTTAGGAGGAGAAAAGGAAAAATGCCCTAAAAAATCAGCTATGGCTATTTGAAAAGGTGTTGAAGACGATATGAGGAAATCCAGTTGATCTTGCTTGAAAGGCAGGCAAATTGTTGCAACATCTTTGCCAGAGAGGTGAACAGCACGCTGACGGGCTTTCTTGATGAGATCAGACGTAGAATCTACAGTAGAATAAATGCTTTTAGGGGGAGTGTTGGAAAGATGCAGCCATTCAACGATGGAGATGTGATGTGCTGAGTGTGGAACATAAAGAATGGCTGTAGGAATCCTGTAGGTAGGAAGGATGGCACAGGAAAGTGTAGCATCCTGAAGAGATGGAATCCGGTCGACAGCCACCATCTGCAGTCGCTGATTGAGGAGGGTGATGGTCGCACTCATGGATGAATCGACGGTAATCCGATCTGCTGGGTCCTTGTGACCAGCGAGAGCAGCGAACAATGGAGAGAGTTCAGCAGTTGTCATGGCAAGGAAAGGTCGTGCCCAATTAATTTGCCCAAGTAATTGTTGCAGTTGGACTAAAGTAACAGTAGGTGGCAGCACTATAGTAGGCAACAGTGGCATTGAGTAACTTTCAGTGAGCTTGTGCCCTAGGTAAGAATAAGGCGGAAAAACTTGCACCTTTTCGGGAGCAATGACAAGGCCATATTGTGACAACAGTTCATCCAGCTCGGGCACTAGAGATTCATTCACTCCTACCCCGGAAATCAAGATGTCATCCATGTAATGGTAAATTATAAGTTCAGGGTGCCTGTCCCTAAAAGGTTGCAATGCAGTAGCCACAAAATGCTGACATAACATGGGACTAGATTTCATTCCTTGTGGTAAGGTAACCCACTGGAAACGAGAGGCGGGCTTGGAATTATTGTAGGTGGGCAAAGTAAAAGCAAAATACTGTCTATCTTTTGGTGCCAGAGGTATGGAAAAAAAACAGTCCTTAAGGTCAATCACAAGAATTTTGTGGTCTTTGGGCAACATGTTCGGGTTCGGGAGTCCGGTCTGAAATGGTCCCATATCATCCAAACGTTCGTTAATGCGCCTCAGGTCCTGCAATAATCTCCACTTATTGGCCGATTTCTTTTTTATGACAAAGATAGGGGTGTTCCATGGACTGCTGGTTGGTTCAAGGTGCCCCAATTCTAGTTGCTCATTTACCAGGGCCTCCACGGCTTCCAGTTTATTTTGGGGCAGGGGCCACTGTTCCACCCATATGGGGGGACCTTCCTTCCATGTCAAAGGGAGTGCATGGAGTGGCGCTGCCGGGGAGGCCCGTACTAAAAATTTGTATGCAGTTGAAGATCAGCTTGACCCAGCAAATCACGTCCCCACAGGGTTAATGGAATGTCCAGCACTAGGGGGCGTATGGTGTAAGTGTGACCAGAAGCAGACTGAAAAACAATAGGATGAAGGCTTTTTTGAGCTTGTTCATAACCTCCCACCCCAAAAACCTGGTCTGCTGGAATAGTGGGCCAAGAGGGTGGCCAGTCTTTTCTGGCAATGACTGTAACATCAGCTCCAGTATCGATAAGTCCCTGTACTTGCCTGCCACCCATCACCAGTGAAACATGTGGCCTCTCTTTAGTGATAGTAATCACAGACATAACCAGTGGGGATTCCCCAGAATGGTCAGTGAGAACTGTGCCCGCTTGAGAATCATCAGAAAGAGACAAAAGCATCAGCTGAGCTATAGGATCGCCCTTTGAAACAGTGAGAGAAGTGACCAAAGGCGTCCATGCCCACACAGAAAGTCTCTGCCCCTGAGAAAGCGTAACCAGACTAGGTGTAACTACAAGTCCCTTCTTTGCAGCAGGCTGATGGGACAATATCAAGGCAGACACATTATCAGGCAACGGCCCAATGATCTGAGTGTTAATTTCCACAAGTTGGTACGGCGGAAAAACAGACAAGCTTTCAACAGACTTCAACAACACAACTCCAGGAGCCAAGGCACATTCATCAGTTTCTGCTGTCCCCATTATTTGAGCCGGGCCAGGGGCTGGCCCGGATGGTCGTTTCCCGGCGGCTTGGGCTGCTGCACAGGCATAGGATTGCTGCGGCATTGGGAGGCCCAGTGAAAGCCTTTTCCACATCTGGGGCACTTTGATTTTGGCTTCTTTTGAATGACAGCCGAACATTGATTTTGGAAATGACCAATTTGATTGCAATTGAAACAACGGCGATTTTTAACAGCTGGGTTTTCAGACTTAGCAGCTGGAGTCTCAGTCTTAAGGGCTGCTGCTAAAAGCTGAGCTTTGTGAGATGCAGTTCCAACCCCCTGGCAAATTTTCAGCATGTCTTCTAAGTGCTTGTCAGGATCCCCTATAATCCCTTGAAGTAGAGGGCGGCAGTCAGAGTTTGCCCCTTCAAAAGCCAACTGTTTAATAAGCACTCTCCTGGCCTCAGGGTGTTCAACTTGCTTGTGGACTGCAACCCACAGCCTATCAACAAATGCCTGAAAAGGCTCCTTAGGACCCTGCTTTATGGCGGCCAAGGTAGAAACAGAAGCAGGTCCCTCCGCAACAGGAATTTTTTGCCAAGCCACAAAAGCACACTCAGCTACTCCCTCTATCCATCTGGGACCTAAAGTTGCTTGTACTGTGGGATTTTCAAAATTACCATAGCCCATCATATGATCAAACAACATTGCTGGATTCTGAACTTGCAACATAGCCTGGTTTACATGGATCCATCTGGGAGTCTCATTTTCCCACTCTCTAAAAAACAGCAGTTTCTCTGTAGGAGATAAAACAGTTTCCGCAATGGCTTTCCAATCCTCTGGGCAGAGTTGCATGGTGGTGAGATTGCGCAGGATAGCAATTGTATAAGGACCTTGTGTCCCATTTTCTTTAACAGATTTATGAATCTCCTTAATCAGCTTATATTGGAGGGCATGCCATTGTGGAACACCCTGAGCATTGGTTATAATGGGGAAAACCTGAGGGCTATTCGTTCCAGATTCCCCGCCTGAGGAAGAATCCAGCCAACTGTCCAAAAGGGCAGCTTTTGCAACCGAAGGAAGGCTTACTTGAGCCAAGGGTTGAGCCAGGGGGGGCGGATGTTTCCCCTTTTCAGGAGTAGGTAGAGGCAACGTGCCAGGGGGATTTTGGATAGGATCTGGTGGTTTTTCCACCATTCCCTCAGCCACGAGGGGGGGGTGAAGGATTGGGGAGCGTCTTTGTAAAAAACATCATTTGCTGGTCTTGGACCATATTTTGGGGGCTTAATTTAGCGATACAAGCTCGCACCTTACACCACGTATACAGAGTTTTTGCCGTTATTTGGTGGTGATCATGAAAAATCGAGCCGACCTTGTCCCACTTTTTCAAATCATAAGTCCCATCTGCTGGAAACCATGAACAATGCCGATCTATGTTTAAAATTAAATCTTCCACTTCCGAGGTGGAAGTTTGATGGCCATTATCTAATAAAAGTCTCTTTAAATCATCTCTGAAGGATTGTTGCTCAGCAGAGAGGGCAGAACCCATTTTTAAGCAGTATCAATAGCCTTAAAATACGAAATCACTCACCAGGGGGTCGAAGACACGGCTCCGATGGTGAAAATTGAGCGCTCTTGGGATCCTTTTACCCGGATGAGAATGGTGAGTGATGAAAAGTAGACTTCGTAGTCTCCTGGCTGGCTGGCCAAATGTGGTAAAAATCCTGGGAAGCCTCGAGGCTTGAGATATTTCTTGCCAAATAAAGGAATAATCCAGGGAAGCCTTACTGTTTTTAGGCTTGAAATCAAACGGGAACCCAAAAAGGAAGCTCAACCAGCAAGCCCCCCCCCCGATGGGTTGGAAAATAAAGACTCCGACAAGTGTATTTTTGGTGCAAAATGAAGCTTCTTCTTGATTCTTCCTTCCTTGCCGCACCCCAGCAAGGCTGTTTTATTGAAAACCACATGACTACAAATCCCATATGACTTTGCAGTAATTTCTTAACCAATTACAAACTTACACATCTACGTAATGCCTAAATAAAGTTACTTCTTTGTCTAAATCTTAACCTACTGAGCATGCCCAAGACTACTAGTTACATAACAAGCTTCTGCGCATGTGTAGAATTCTAGCCTGGGAACTTGATCAGATCATGTAACTTCAGCCAATCACAAAGTGTTTTTCTACCTAAAATGCAACATATTAGTTTGTATATATCTAAGCCTTGACCTGATTAGTACAATACGCATGTGTTTAAACTCTCCTTGCCTGCTATGATTTTCTTTGCTTAGTTAATGGACGCCAATGCAAAGCATCCAGGGAAAGATTCTCTACATAAGGATTTCTGTCTCAAGTTGTCAGCAGAAGGTGAATCGCAGTTACAATGTTGGTCAGACAGCGATTGGGCAAATGCTGAGGACAGGAAATCAGTATCAGGAATGGTGGTGAAATTTGGAAAGTCTCTAGTTGGGTGGAAATCCCGAAAGCAAAGTCTGGTTACACTTTCCTCTACAGAGTCTGAGTACAGTGCTCTGTCAGATCTCTGTAGGGAACTAGAGTACTACAGATGTTTGGTCCAAGAAATCAATGGAAATTGCTGCCTACCCATTACAGTATGGGAGGACAATCAGCCGTGTTTGAAATTGGCAGAATCTGGTCAGTTTAAATCCAGAACTAAACATCTGGACATCCGTTACCACAATGTATGCCAGAGCATACAGAATGACTTGGTAAAACTGAAGTATTGTCCAAGCCAGAATAACCTCGCTGATGGGTTCACCAAACCATTAAGTTTCCAGAAGCATGGAGAGTTCTGTGAAGGTTTGGGTATGAGATGAGTAAAATAAAAACTCACAATGATTTTCACAACATTCACTGCGAGAGGGGGTGTTGGAGTATCAGATTTGGTGCTTACAGGGTTAAAATCAAATCTGTTGTCATTCGCAGTGAAATGTTGGAGGAGATAAAGACTCCAGGTTCTTAGAGTTAGAGTTAGAGTTCTTAGAGTTAGTGTGCTCAGCTGTGTTTTCTTTGCTAGCGTGTGTGTTGCAAGACGCCGACATGCCGGCGTGTAGTCCGGGATGTAAATATATGAGTTAATTGTAAATAAACTAGGCAGTAGTTTGTCTCAGACTATCAGACTGATTTATTTCTTGAGCACTGGCAGAAGACAGTCCGCTGCGCTAAACCAAGAGAAGAAAAAGCTACTCTGTAGTTCCCTGTGTCTGGAGATTGAAAGATAAGCAGAGGCACGCAGGGAAAGTGTGCCGGACCAGCTATATTTCTCTCCCAGCTGTATGCTGGGGAGAATTTTTTGGCTCAACGGCTGCTCAAAGCTAACATGATGTTCTATCAGTCAGGCTCCTGGGCTTCACAGATTGACTTTGCAAAAGAGAAATTTGAGAAAGCCATGTTTGGATTACTAAGATTCTGTAGGACCAAAGGAGGCCTCCTGATTCCTCCCATCTGCGAAATTTATAAAACCAAGCTACTTCTCCAGATCTTGTACAGTGCTGAAGTATGGGGAATGGGAAACTTATACCCCCTTGAAGTAACCCAAAATAAATTTGCCCGTTTATTGTTGGCAGTACCCCCATCAACTCCTTCTGCACTAGTCAGATTAGAATTGGCATTAATGTCAATAACAACACTAATTAACAAATCAATAATTAATTATTGGTTGAAAATCTTGTTTATTACCCGCTCTGAATTTTTAACATCATCCTATGGGGAGATGAACTCTGGATCATGGAAATTTTTTGTACTGAATCTAGTAGCCAAACTTGGTTCTTCCCAAGAGCATGTGAGACACCTTGGATTGACAGCAGCTAAACGCTTACTAAAGCAAAGATTATCTGATCTCTGTGTTCAAACAGACATAGGTTCGCTCAGCACTCTAAAAACAGCCCTTTTTTATAAGAACATTACACCTAAGCCTCTAAATCGCCCATCTTATTTTGCTGATTTGACTAACTTTGAACATAGAAAAGCATTTACTCAGGCTCGTCTTGATATGCTACCACTTGCCAATCTAAAGGGCTGTTATACACAATCCCCATACCATACGAGAGTCTGCTCTTGTGATAATAAATCCGTCGAGAACTTGGTACATGCTGTGCTTTATTGCCCACTATTTGGAATCCATCGTGAAAGACTTTTGAAATTCATCTTAGAAAAATATCCTGGTAGATCTGACGAAGAAAAGCTCAAAATCTTACTCTGTGATAGAGATAAATTTGTTACGTTCTGAATGGCAAGGTTCTGTTCTTTACTTATTAAAATGAAAGTTGTTTTAACTACTTCTAATAGTCAAATTGATATCTAGGTCTCTGTACCCTCAGTCCCCTTTTTACCTATCTGTATTGTTATTTTATTGATATTTTTATCGTACTGTTTTTACTTGATGCACTTTGCAATGGCTCTGTGAGCCATGCAATAAAATTTATATGATGATGATGTACCTGGCCATATTGATTTAGGTGAGATTTTAAAATAAATAAGAATAGTTTATTGTAACATAACTAGTAAATACATTGAGGCTTTCAGTTGATGACTTTGGTTACAACTCAACAATTTACTGGTTCTTCTCTCTCTCATTTGTCAAGACTAGGGATCGGCAATTCGTTTTGGAACTGTGCAGGCCCAGGTGGTGTTCTGAATCCTCTGACACACACACAGCCAATGTCTTACGTTTCTCTGTGCTTTTGTGAGGTTAAACTCCAACGAGAAATCAGGCTGCAATGTCATCTTTGCTCCTCCATGGTGCTGGCCAATCAGGAGCTGTGCAGGGAAATGTATCATCCTGCCTCCCTGTCTGATTGACCAGCGCCACGGAGTAGGAATGATAATGTTGGAGGCTTCTTCCTTATTGGAGCTCAGCCCTGTGTGGGCGCAGAGCAAAGTAAGGGATTGACTGATTGTGTTTCAGAGGCTTCTGAACACCAGCTGGGCTCCCATGGGTCGTTTTGCAACCGGCAGCTTCCAAAACAAATATCCCATCCTTAAATGCAGCCACTAAAACTGCTTGGAACATTCATACCGGTATATATACTCTGTGTGTGTGTGTGTGTGTGTGTGTGTGTGTGTGTGTGTGTGTGTGTGTGTGTATCATATGACCATAAGTCGATACAACAGAGGCATGGAAAATACTGGAAAGACTATAAAACATTTCCATTGTGTGAACAAGGACTCAGTTGATTTCCTTATAAATCCAGATCCCACTATTAGATGTTTTTACATGTTGCAAAAAAGATCCACCAAGTCAGCAGCACTGAAGTTACTCAAATCAGCAGCAGAGAACTCAAGAAACACTGAGGACATATCATTGACCTAACATCAAGCACAGAGTATGAAGCAGCTGTCAACATTGTGATTTGAATCAAGCAATGTTGGACAACACACATTCCATTTGTGGCAGAGTTCCATCCGGCATCTCCTAATGTTACCAGGACAATTAGGGAAAGCTGGCCAAGCTTAGCAGGCTCTTTCCAAAGCCTTCAGAAAACCTCCTGTGACTGCCTCCCCTCAAGACTCCAGCTCAATGTAGTTTCCTTCTGAGGACAGTTGTCAAAGTACCAGTCAGCAACCCAAGATCACACCTTCATGAATCCAAGTGCAATCTCATCTAAGGATATCTCAAGAAACATTAAGAAACCTTTCAGGGAGGGGAGTTGATTTTGGAATGCACTCTGGCAGACATGAGCTCCCTGGTCTATCAAGGCAAAATAGATAGGAAACCTATTTGGTGAACCTATGGCAGGGGAACCAAAAGTGGCACTCGGAGCCCTTTCTGTGGGCACCCAACATCGCCCCTTCACAGCCCTCCTGTATTCAGGCTGTATTGGCACTTTGTGAAAAAATTAGTGGGTTTTAAATTGCAATTTGGACACTCGGTCTCTAAAACCGGCATGTCCAAACTTTGGCCCCCCAGATGTTTTGGACAGCAACTCCCACAGTCCTTTGCCATTGGCCATCTAAGCTTAGAATTCTGAGAGTTGTAGTCCAAAACATCAGGAGGGCCGATGCCTGCTCTAAAAGGTTTGCCATCACTGCACTAGCGGTTCATGCACTACACAGGAAGCACCCTTTCACCCTAACAATATGTGCAGGGGAGAGTCACCCTGCCTGCTTAGCCCATGAGCCACCTATGACAGAGGTTGGAGCACTTGCCCAACCCGATATATAAGTTGTAGGACTTAATAAATCTCTTTGGACTCTACCAGTTGAGGACCAGCTGGAAATGATTATCTCAAAAGCAGTTTACAGCTGTGATAAAGTAGTGATCAAATCAGACCAGCCATGTATCTATTGGGCAGAGCTAAAAAAACAACAACAAAAAAACAGTTTTGGTTTTGTGCAGCAGAGCGTGAGAACAGGCTGTGAGGCTTTATATCCACTTAGAACTTCCCAAATTCCATCCCCAGCAAAGCTAGCCCTTTTGCATGAAAGACAAGAGGCTTGTTTCTTCAGAAAAGTACAGTGGTACCTCAACTTACGAATTTAATCTGTTCCAAATGCATGCTCTTAAGTTGAACTACTCTTAAGTCAGGGTATCTATATAAAAATTGAAAAAAAATAAGTTGAAAAATAAAAAAACATGAAAACATATATTTGTAAGTCGAGCAGACCATATCTAAAATGTGTAAGGTGGCAGTCAAAACGCCAACAGTTTTCCGCTCTTAAGTCAAGCTGCTCTTATGTCGGGGTACCACTGTATAATGAAATATGTTTACTCACAATCTCAACTTGCATTAGAAGGCTTTCTTATTTATTTATTTATTTATTTATTTATTTATTTATTTATTTATTTATTTTTTTTACAGCTTATATGCCACCCACTACCCAAAGGTCTCTGGGCGGCTTACAATCAAAGATTAAAACAGTAAAACATCACATATCAATAAATAATGAAAACAATGATAAAAAAACCTTACACTAAAATCATTACGCTAAAATTGCCATCAAAGGACCCACAGTCTATGTTGTGTCAGTTAAAAAACTTCTGGAACAGGAAGGTTTTTACCTGGCGCCGAAATGTCATCAGTGTTGGCGCCAGGCGGATCTCACTTGGGAGGGCATTCCATAGCTTGGAGGCAGCTGCCGAGAAGGCCCTGTGTCTCCAAGCCATCCCTCTCACCTGCTTGAGGGATGGCTCTTTCAAGAGGGCCCCCTGGCTCGATCTTAATTGCCAGGTAGGTTCATATGGAAGGAGGCAGTCCTTCAGGCATCTAGGCCCTAAGCCATTTAGGGCTTTATATGTCAAAACAAGCACTTTGAATTGGGCTCGGGCAGCAACTGTTAACCAATGCAGGTTACATAGAATTGGCGTGATGTGATCCCTGGTGACCCCACCGCTTACCAGCCACGCCACCTGATTCTGAACCAGTTGCAATCGCCGGACCATCTTCAAAGTCAGCCCCACGTAGAGCGCATTGCAGTAATCAATACGGGATGTTACCAGTGCATGCGTAACTGTCATGAGGCTCTGCTCGTCTAGGTAGGGGCGGAGCTGGTATATTTTCCACAGCTGAAGGAAGGCACCCCTGGCCACCGAGTCTACCTGGGCTTCCAGAGGTAGACCGGGGTCCAGGAGCACCCCCAGGCTGTGGACCCTGTCCCTTAGGGGGAGTGCAACCCCATCCAAGACAGGAAGATGGCCCTCTAACCTGTCCAGCAAGGCACCCATTAACAGCACTTCCGTCTTGTCTGGATTGAGTTTCAATTTATTAACCCTCATCCAGTCCATTATCTGGCCCAGACACGAGTTCAGAACAGAAACCGCCTCACCTGGATTGGTGAAGAACGAGAGGTAGAGCTAAGTATCATCAGCATATTGCTGACTCCTCAGCCCAAACCTCCTGATGACCTCTCCCAGCGGTTCCATGTAGATGTTGAACAGCATGGAAGACAATATAGAGCCCTGAGGAACCCCGTGATGTAAACGCCACGGGCAGAGCAACTGTCCCCCAGCACCACCTTCTGGACACAGTCAGCCAGGAAGGATCGGAACCACACCAAACAGTGCCTCCAACCCCCAACCTGGCCAGCCTATCTAGAAGGACACCATGGTCAATGGTGTCGAAAGCTGCGGAGAGGTCCAGGAGTATCAATAGGGTAGCACTTCCCCTGTCTCTCTCCCAGCAAAGGTCATCATACAGGGCGACCAAGGCAGTCTCTGTACCAAAACCCGGCATGAAACCCGATTGAAATGGATCCAGAAAATCAGTTTCATCCAGCAGTGCCTGGAGTTGTCCGGCCACCAACCACTCCAACACCTTGCCCAAATAAGGGAGGTTCGCTACTGGTCGGTAGTTAACCACCAGCCCTGGGTCCAGGTTTGGTTTTTTAAGGAGTGGTCTAATCACCACCTCTTTAAAGGAGGTGGGGACCACTCCCTCTCTTAAGGAGGCGTTAACAATCTCCTGGACCCAGGTGCAAACCCTCCTGGCAGATTTTTCGATTATCCAAGAAAGGCAAGGGTCGAGTGACGTGGTGGTAGCACGGACAGATCCAAGCACCCTGTCCACATCCTCGGGTCTCAATAACTGAAACTCATCCAATAATACTGGACCTAAGCACAGCACACTGGACACCTCCCTTGATTCTGCACCAATAGTGGAGTCCAATTCCCTGTGAATCTGAGCAATTTTTCCCTCAAAGTGAATGGCAAACTCATCACAACGGGCTGCTGCGTGGTCCAGAACCTCCACTGTATTTCTCAGTTGAAGAAGGTCCTGGACCACCTGAAACAGCTCTGCTGGATGGCACTCTGAGGAAGCAATACTGTTTGTGAAATATTGCCTTTTCGCAAACTGTATCACCACGGAATAGGCCCGATAATGGGCTCTAAGCCGTGTTCGATCGGACTCACAGTGATATTTTCTCCACTTGCGCTCCAGCCATCTCCCCTCCTGCTTCATTGCCCGCAGCTCATATGTATACCAAGGAGCCGTCTGGGCTCTGCGTAGGGGGAGAGGGCGCTTAGGTGAGATCATGTCAACCACCCGGGACTATTCCCTATTCCATAGGGTGACCTGAGCTTCGACAGCAGCACTGACCATTAGACATGGGCACGACTTGGCGAAATTCTCGTTTCCGTTTCCGTTCCTCGTTTCCGTTACGCAACAGAAACGGTAACGACAATTAAGCCGTCAGAACTCGAACTCGAACCGAAAAAAGAAAAATTGGGTCTGATTTGTCGTTGTCGTTCCTGGCATCGCGCGGCGATCGCGCGATGCCAAGCGCAAGCGGCACAGAAAAAAAGTTTTAAAAGGAAAAACCCCCGATTCCTGGCCAAAAAAGCAGGCGAAAATATGCCTACCTGAGGGCACCTACCAGAGGGGTGGTTTCTGGGGGGGGTCCCCACTCCAGCCTTCCCCCCTCCCCGTCCTGGGCTGCTGGTACCAGGCTGGGAGGGAGCATCCTCGGCGGCGTCTCCATTTGCTATGCGGTGCGGGGGGATCCAAAATGGCGACCGCAATATTTTTTTTTTAATCGTGGTTCAAAAACCCACCAAAGCACCACAGAAACATGCGAAAATTAGCTATTTTATATGCCTGATTTTTTATAGTAGCAGCAGTGGGTTTTTCTTGCAACAAAACGTCTCCATTGATTTTATTTTATTTTATTTTTATTTTATTTTTTTACACGTGCGCAATGATGGGCTGGCCATGGGATGGGACCATGCAAATTTTTGGACCCATTCCACCAATTGCATGGCCAGGTTTTGACTGACACTTCTGAATGTGCCAGAGGGTATAAAAAGGCGAGGCACTCCGAGAACACTCGCAGTCCGGGTTTGGATGTGGGTGGAGAGGGCTGTAGCTGGCTGCTGTGCTAGACTAGTTTCGATTTCGCGGAGCGTTTAGATTTCAGTTAGGCAGGCAGGGAGGGAATAATTGATTCAATTGAATTTTTAGGAAATATTTCATTCCCTGTCTGCTGTGGGGAATAGCCACGCAGTTTATTCCTTTATGCTCCTGCAGTTTGTCAGGATTTTTTTTCTGATATTGGTTTAGGTTTGACTGGGGGGTGAAGGTGTGAATTTATTTTAAAAATATATATTGAATATACCCTCCCCCCTGCCACTGTCGCCGCCCGCCCATGCCCCCCGCCACCGCCGCCCGCCCGCATCTCCCCACCCCCGCACCCCATCCGCCACCTAGGGCGCAAAAACAGCTAGCGTGCCAGCCCTGATTGCGCAGGGACGCCAATGGGACGTCTGGGACTGGGACGTCAAATCGCGCTAAATTGCGGTGGAAACGACAAACGACAAACGACACGACGAAACAACAAATTTTTGAAAAATTTCGCGACAAACGGAAACGACCCAAAACGGACCCGCCCCGAAAAATGACAGCTCGAAAAAAAAATTGCATGGTCGTGCCCATCTCTACTGACCATATCAGATGGATAATCCCCCAGAGCTTTCAGGAAACCATCTGGATCCATTAGTCTCCAAGGGCAGATCATCTAAATGGATCCCCCACCCTTGCAGAGGGTTGGAGTAGCTAATAGCCTAAACTTGACCAGAAAGTGGTCTGACCATGACAATGGAGTCAAGACCAACCCCTCCACATCCAAACCACCAACCTCCAATCCTGTTGAGAAGACCAGGTCTAGAGTATGGCCTTTCTCATGTGTTGGGCTGATGACATGTTGAGACAGCCCCATGGTTGTCATGGCGGCCATGAAGTCCTGAGCCACCCCGGCCAAGGCAGCCTCAGCATGGATGTTGAGGTCCCCCAGCACCAACAGTCTGGGGGTCCTCAACACCAGGTCCGAGACCACCTCCGTCAGCTCAGGCAGGGAGACTGTTGGAATGCAGCAGGGTGGGCGGTACACCAACAGAATCCCTAATCTGTCTCGTGAGCCCAACACACAATACAGGACCTCCAGACCTCCTCCCAAAGAGACAGGAAGCCTGGTCAAGAAGATAGAACTCCGATAGACTATAGCAACTCCCCCTCCCCGACCTTCCGGGCGACACTGGTGCTGGACTGAGTACCCAGGTGGGCATAGTTGGGAGAGGGGAACCCCACCTTCCTCTCCCACCCAGGTCTCAGTAATACATGCCAGGTCAGCGCCCTCATCCAGAATGACATCATGAATGAGGGCGGTCTTATTTTTTACTGACCTGGCATTCAGCAACAGCACCGTGTGGCTCGTAGGTTCGCTGATATGGTCACCTGATACCTTCTGGTTGGGGGTGGAACTAGAAGAGGGGATAGATGTAAGATATCTAACCTCTCTTCTCCTACACGGGCATGTTCCACTCCCACGCCCATACCTTCCCCTACCCAGCACAGGCTCAATGGCTGCCCCCTTCATTGCCCTCCCTCCTTCCTGTTCCATCAGTTCCATTGTGGGTCCTTATCTCTATATCCGATGGCAGGAAAACAGATAAAAAATAAGACAAAACAAAACCAAACAGCAAACTAGATGAAAACAGAACCACCCACCCATTCAGCTTCAATATCCCACCACCCTCTCCCCATCAGCCACTCTATATCTTAGCAAACCTCTTCCCGAGGAAAGCCGGGTGGATGGTGTTGAGGAGGGAGGAGCTCAGGCAGCCATGATGCAGGGGCCTGGTCCTGAGATGGCAGACAGGGACTCCAAGGCCAAACAACACCCACAAGCTTCCGTCTCTCACCCAGGAAGGTGTGGGAGATGGCAGATGATGCTGGAGTCTCCCGGCACAGGAATTTCTTAGTTTCATAGTAAAGCAGGTAAAGCAGGTAAAGTATAGAAGAAGAAAATGGTCCAGGAAAAAGATAGGGTTCTTTGTTCTCTACCCACATGGTGAGGGGATAACGGAGAGAGAGAGAAGACTACATCCTTCTCTCAGGTGGGAAAGAGCTGGACTGAGGCCAAAATGGCTCTACACTGCAATGACCATGCGGTCAGGACTGGAAGAGGAAAGGCGTGGCATTTGTAAGCCCCGGGAAATACAACTCCCTTGATTGGTAAACCAAACAGGCCAGGTAGTGCCATGCATAACCCCTCCCACATGCAACATGCAGTTGAAATTAGCATGATAGATTGGTTTACCCAACAGTATCTTCCAGCTATGCGATGGATTATGTCAAATAAAGCGTGGGATGAGTTCAAACCCAAACTGTATCTTGACTACTTATTTTGCCATAGCCCAGTATGGTGAACATCCTAATAAATTAGTTCCGACTTTCTATGCTTCCGTGCAGGGAGTAAACTGTTTGTAACTGAGCACTAGGAGTAATCATTTTGGAGCACCGATGATTTAAGTGTTTGAGGCCTTGCATGTTATTGTCCTCTTCAGATTATAGTGCATACATTATTTTCTATCACTCCACATGGATGCCTACATTTAAATATTTCCCATTGATGGGAAGCAATGTGTTCTGTGATTTCCAGTAAGGAGTGCTGGCTCGTGGTTATTTTGACTATAATAAAATAAAATGTCGTTAGAATGAAAAATGCAGATTGTTACAGCTTTATCTTCAAGGTAAAATCAATTGGGAGATCAATGAGGAATGAAGTGCAGGAAGGAGAAAAGTTTATTGCTTTCATGCCGATTCATTTAATAGGAAGAGCCTGGGAGTCTGGTGGGGATGCAACACACCCTTGTTCACGCCGGCCACATCAAAGGCCGGAATGGACAGGATGGCCACCAACCTGTGGAAGAAGAGGAAGAAGATGATTATGTCCCTTGTACTCTGGTCTAAGTGCCTAGATGCCCTAAGTACTGCTTTCGGAAGCTAAGCAGGGTCAGGTCTGGCTACTAGTACTTGGATGGGTGACCACCAAGGAATAACAGGTGTTGTAGGCGCCTGGAGTAGAAACTGGCAAACCACTCCAGTATTCCTGCCAAGAAAACTCCATGAACGTGGCATCACGAAGAGTCAGTCATGACTGTAACAACAACAACAACACTCTGGTCTAATTGCATCTTGCCAGTTGGAATGCTTTCCAGATTCCATGTGTTAGATGAAGGGGACTTGGCTCACCCATGTAAAATGTCCATGGCTCTCTCCCATTGAAGGCACTTGTGCCCTCCTGCCTCCTAAGGATCTACCAATCCTCCATCATGCCTTCGAGATAGGCTGAAGAGGGGATTGCAATAGGACAGAAAAGGAACCGGTGGTGGTGGGGGTCTACCATGCATAAGAAGTGCTTTTCTGCTTGTGCAAGAAGTTGCTGGATCTAAGCTGATCGGTATTTCATGTTCACAATTTGTTAGAACATGAATCCAATGTGGTTTATTGAGACCACTGGTTGCATATTCCACACAGGGACCATGGTAAAAGGACTGGAGCATCCACAGACAATGGTAGTATAGGAGAGAACACTCTCAGGATGCTGAATGAAAGTTTATTAAAAGAGCCCAACGCATTTCGGCCCAAATGGCCTTCTTCAGGGACTTTTTCACTGTGCTCAAAGAAACTCTGGAAACAGTTTAATGTCTTGCTTCTCAGTCTTTCATTCAGCATCCTGAGAGTGTTCTCTCCTATACTAACACAGGGACCATGGAACTAGCCCTTAGCACTTTAGACTGGACACTGTCCTTTTCATCTCCCATACCTATGTCCAGCCTCTCTCCAGGAATTGGCACAAAAATTGGGGCTCTGCACTGGATTTGGACAAATGTCAACAACACAAACGAAACGGGCTACTTCTGTCAACCTGGTGATAGACTTTTCCCTGCATCCGCTTCTCATAACATTTGGCTAAAATGCCACTTGAAGGCCATACCAATAAAACAGTTTTATAATATTGGTAGGATAATAATACCTGGGCCCTAGCCCCGCCCATGAAAAAAGTGGAAAGAGAGGGCAGCAGACTGAAGAATGACATACCTAGCAATGGGAGCAGCATGTGCCATTCTCTTTTCCTTGAAGGGGGCTTCAGGGAAGCCCAGCAATGGTATTTGGGACTTAAGGAAAATAAGATTTTGGATGGATCCAGGATCCAAGCATGATCAACATGGACTGACATGGACTTGACTACAGCTGGATACTGTAGTACCAAATGGAATAGACCCATTAAATCAGTTCCTCCAAGGAACACTTTCCTTTCAAATATCAGACGTTTTGCAGGAAACTATGGGTGCTATCACACAAGGGGGAAGACGCAGGGAATGGAAAACCCCAGCTTTTGTCCTTACCTGATCACCTGATTGAAGATGTGGGTTCCAACTTCCCACGTCCCATGGATTCTGCTCTGCTTTTCTTATGTCCCCACGACCCTAACCTGCTTCAAGCAGGCACAAAGGAAATTTAAAAAATACAACAAAATGGCCAACCAGCCCCAGGGACAGCTGCTGGGAGTTAAGAAGAATGAATGAATGAATAAACAAATAAATGTCCAACCAGCCCGCAGGCCAGCTAACTGGCGATTGGAGGGGGGAATAAAAACAAAAAAATTAAAAAACAGTGCTTACCACCCTCAGGAACAGCCGGTTGGCGCGATGGGGAAAAAAATGACTGACATCCCAAAGGCCAGCTGGTCAGCACTGGGGGGGGGGGGATAAATTTTTTTAAAGTGCCTGACCAGCCTCAAGAACAGCCGTTTGTCACTATGAAAAACAAAAAAACAAACCAAAACAAAAAAAAGGATCATATACGCACTCCCACAGACTTCTGGCTCCAAAAACTGTGGGGGTTTTTTTTAAGTGAGGCAAACAATTCCCAACTTCTCCCACAGGTACTGAAAAACTCGCTAAAGGGGGCATTACCTTTTTTTTAAAAAAAGACCAGTGGCCGTGGGGACAAGATTTTTGGACACAGTTTATCTTGAAATTTAATCTGGATTTAAAGGACATGTGATCAAGCCCTGTGTTGTTTAGTCATGAAAGTGAAACTCTTGCTCTGTAAATGACTGTCCATCTGTGGATAACCAGTTTTCCCTGCCACCAGTCCTGATTTTTAGAATATATTGTTCTTAATCATTAAAACATTTCCCCACAAAAAAATATGTAAACCCTCCTGATCCCATGAGTCTACCTGTCAGAGTCGGGCGACTGTTTCTAAATTATTTTGATGGCTGACTTCCCTAGAAACCTAGCAGAATGAGGCGAAGAAATATGATCCATATAATATCCTAAAATGCCTCACCAATTCATTAGTTATTTTCTTAAGGAGAAGTGACTGGGTGGTAAACATGGCTGTCTGGAGTTAATTCAAAAGGGGTGCTCCTCCGTGCCAGTAAACATAAACTAAAATTAAAAGACTAAGTGATTCTGAAGGACGACAGGTGGGCGGCTTTCAGCAAAACGGGTGCTGGAAAGCAGTTTTGAATAAGGAATGAGAAAAGACGGGATGGAGAGTTTGTTTCATGTTTGAAAAAAAAATAATAATCTGGAGGAGGAGTGTTTGAGGCCCAGTGAATACCTTTTAAAAAAAAAAGAACACTGCACAGATGAAAGGCTTTGAAAGCTAGGAAGCACATCCATCACGAAGGGCACATTTTAATTTGGACTGCAAGAGGCAATGGGGAAAAAAATCAGGTGGTGGAAGCCGTCCTTTTAAAGAGGATGTGGATTTCTATTCCACATGCCCTCACCACGGTTTCCTCATTTGTTTCCATGGATGTGATAATT
This sequence comes from Phrynocephalus guinanensis, assembly GCA_037367245.1. NCBI lineage: Eukaryota > Metazoa > Chordata > Lepidosauria > Squamata > Agamidae > Phrynocephalus > Phrynocephalus guinanensis. The sequence goes on from CM074733.1 coordinate 167,109,911, forward strand.
GCTCCGCCCACAGATTCTTTCTCCAAAATTCTATTTTCCTTAATGTGCTCAGTGGTGCAGCTGAATATGAAGGCACACTAGGCAGTACACTGTGGGGGTGAAAGAGAGGACGCATTGAGAACATGAAATCAAATTTAAATTACGGAGCACTTTTTTTAAAAAGTGCCAAAAGGATTCCCCACCCCCGCCCTGTCCCAACTTGTTAAAGCATCTTAAAACAGGATAAGCCAGTGGTCTAGTGCTACACAAACAAAATGAAACAGGGAGCCAAAACCTTCTGTTTGCTTGGTTTTTTGTTTGTTTGTTTCGGTTTGGGTTCAGCTGTGACTGAAATTATTTAAGGTTAGACCAACAAAGTTTCAGAAGACTTGAACTTCCATTTTGTACATATGAAATAATGCTGCATTTCAGTAGCATTACATGATTTGTATATGAGATTATTTCCACATCAGATAAAGTAATTTAATTTAAATAATGTCTCTTAACACTATTGGGTATTTTGGTTAAAGGGAAGGAGTGTTCTAGGAAATTTGTCATTCCTTAAATTAGCAGAATATAAAACAGAAGAACAAAAACCAGAATCAGAGGGAGATCTGTCCAAAGTCACCCTAACACCCTCCCTGATTTGCTCGTAAAACTAGCCACTATAGAGAGCTAAAAGTGTGTTGCTTACATGCTGCCCCATAGTGCTTTTTCTGGGTGCTTTACAACTTAAGTATGCAGGCTATACATTGCTTCTTCCCCCTTCAAGCTAGATACTCTTTGTACTGACCTCAGAAGGATGAAAGGCTGAGTCAACCTTGAGCTGGCTACCAAAGACTAGGATCAAACTCAGGTCATCAGAATATTGACTACATTACTACAGTCTATCCCACTGCACCCTAAGGCTCCTCCTAGAAGCATTTACTGTAGGAAAATGGCATCTTTACTTAAAGTTACCAGCTATAGTTACGGTCAGAAGGAAAAAGGGGGAGAATGAAGTTTCTAGCACAGTGGTGGGGTGAACCTTTGGCACTCCAGATCTTTTGGACTACAGCTCCCAGAGCTATTTGTCATTGGCAAACTGGGCTCAGAATTCTGGGAACTGTGATCCAAAACATCTGGAGCACCGAAGGTTCACCACCGCTGCTGTAGCATCTAGGATCCTCTGCTTCCCTGGCCGTTACTTCACGAAGTACTTCTCTTCGCAGCGTGATTGCCTTCGCTGTGAATCCGAAGGCGGTCACGTGGTGGTCACGTGGTCTCCATTCGCCCCCACCCCTCTTTCCGTGTCCTCACGGGGCGAGGTTTTAGGATCGAATCCAGTACTACCTCACGTGTTCCCTTCGCATTGGGAAGCTTACTTGCAACGTCCGGTTTCTGCTTTCTTTAATATTTAAAAAAAAACTACCACGGCGTATCGATGCATCAATACCCGGCTGTCATTTGCAGCAGAGCTGAATAACTGTATGTTCCTTTGTTTTCTACTCCCGATTTGTATTGCTTCGTCCATTGGCGACGTGAAAAAATTGCTGTTCTCCGTCAGGGTCACTAGGTGGACCAGCACACAACATTTGTTGTGTATACCATCGCTCCTCCAAGGAATATTGTAAGCACAGAAAGCAAGATCAAAAGAACGGGTTAACCAAAATATCGATGCATCGGCATTTCGGAGAAAAAGTAACTAAAAAAAAATTAAATATATATAATCACTGGCCACACGTGACTTTGGATGCGAAGCGGGATGCGAAGCGAAAAAGATTCCCGGCCTCCACGGCAGGGGAATCACTCGCCCCGCTTGGAGCACGGTTTAGGGGGCGTGGTCGGGGTGGCGCCGCATCCAAAAAGGAGGAGCGTGAGGACAGAAACGATCGCTTCGCACAGAAATGACGGCTCGCCGCGCAGCGAGACATTCGTGAAGTAATAGCCCTTGCTGCTTGGAGGATGATCAGAGGAAGAAGCAATTAGGACGAAAACGAACAGGAGAAGAGGCAGAGGTTTGGCTCAAATGCTAGAGGCTGGAAAAGGATATTACCAACCCACGTTAGTGAAGAAAGCAATCACATTAGGCTTTAAAACTCCTTTCCACTGATACCCAGTGTTAGTGCATGAAAGAGTATTATTATCTCCACAAACTCTGGATTTATAGCCATTAGACCAAAAGCAAAAAAGCTAGGACCTTTTGTCAGAGTGGGAATATGTGTTAATTACAGATTACTGGTTGATTCTATGATGCAATGAGCTAGTCTCACACACACACACACACACACACACATACACACAGAGTGACTCAATAGGGCATGGGTATCCAGAGCTGGCGCTAGGCTTTTTTGCGCCCTAGGCGAGGGGCAGGGGGTGGGGGGCGGGGCAGGGGGTGGAGGGGTGGCGGAGCAGGGGCGGTGGAGGGGTGGCGGAGGAGGGCGGATGGCGATGGGCGCAGGGGGTGGATGGTGATGGGCGCGGGGGGGCAGTGACGGGGTGGCAGCGGGGGCGGGGGCGGGCGGACAGCGATGGGCATGGGGGGTGTCAGGCGAATGGCGACGGGCGGCTGGCGGGCGGGGGGGACAGACGGTGGTGGCCAGCAGGAGGGCGGCGGGGGGCAGCAGGCTGGCCAGCGCCCTCTCTCCATTTTGGCGCCCTAGGCAACTGCCTAGTTCGCCTTAATGGACACGCCGGCCCTGTGGGTATCTAATAAGTGGAAAGTCCCACCAGCAGAAAACTATAGGACAATGCTACATTCACGAGGGGTGGTCCTCATGAAGAAAGCACACTTTCACTTGTGCCACAGAAATGTTTGACCCTATAATACTACAGAGGTATAACTTTCTGTTCACTATTTATTCATTTATTTGTTTGTTTATATATCCTGCCTTTCTCTTCAAAAGGACCCAAGGTGGCATTCCATTGTTAGCTGGCCATAATATTTCAATTATATGTTCAATGTTCTTGTCTACTTACTTATGCAGTATTGTCAATTTTTTGAACTTCCCAATATTTAGAATTTATGAAGACTACAAGCCAGGTTGAAACTGAAATCAAAATGGATATCTTAGAGCAGTGGTGTCCAAACTTCAGCCCTCCAGATGTTTTGGACCACAATTCCCACAGTCCTTTATCACTGGCAATATAGGCTTGGAATTCTGGGAATTGTGGTCCAAAACATCTAGAGGGCTAAAGTTTGGACACCTCTTTCTTAGAGGGGGCCAATATTCCTTTAATGAACTCTGCTGTTCCTTCTGCCATTCACTTGATCCACCAAGAATTCTGCACTATCTCCCTTTCTTACCACATTCACTTTCAGCTGTCAGCCATAAGCAGGTTTTACTGAATAAATTATTCAAAATGCAATCCTCCAAAAACAAGCTTGGAGGGGGAGGATGGCCTGATAGTTCTCCCAGATCTTATCTATATTAAAAAGATCTCTAAGCTCTTATCTATATTACAAAGATCTATATTGCATGGTTCTCCCATATCATAGCTACAGTATATTATCTGGAACCTTCCTTTCTCTGCACACAACTCTCTAGGGTGCCATTTTGCTAGACTTTTTGTAACATTATGTGGAGGTTGCTGAAACTGAAGCAGCTTCCATCGAAGCAATTCTAGTGGAGCATTGTTTAGACATTTGCAGTGTGTAACATGTCACCATGCCGTTGATATAAAAGATGAAGCAGGAGGACCTGTTCTTTTACAATTCTAAATTTGAAGAAAGATAGGTCCAAATAGTTTCAAGAAAGGCTGAGGGATGAGTGCCCCTCACACATAATATTTAACATACGCATAACCTACAAACAAGCATTATTGATTGACAACATGTGTACTATCTCAACACTCGCTCTCCAACCTTCAGTACGTGGTATTATCAGCGCTGCCAGTACCTACCACCCAAAGTGCCAACCACACCAACAAGGACACGGATAGAGAAGAAGATCCTGTTGACCTGAAAGGAATTCTTTGGGCCAAAAAAGGATGTTGGCAGGCTGGCTTTAGAAACAAATCTAAATAATCCCAAAGAGTCACGCTGGTACATGCAGAGAGTGAGGCAACAACCAGAATAAGGCAAAGAGGTGGAACCCATACACACAAACTCAAGGGGGGAAAGGCTGAAAGGCAGAGGCTTCAAGCAAGAAGCACAGTCAGCAGTCTGGCAGGCAAAAACAACAACAACCCAAAATGGAGGTACCCAGTATCCAACAAGGAATCATTAATGCAAAGAGACCTCCTTACTGGGTCCCATGCCCTTTTTACAGATTCAAAATCCCCATCCTCCATTGTGCGTTGTAGAACTTATGCAGGACTGTGTTCTCTGGAAAAGTTACTCATCCCAGCTAAGTCAGTAATGGCTTGCCTTGCCTTTCGTTTGCATTTGGATTAGGGAAAAACAGATTCCTTCTCTACCCAATTTACTCCCTGTGAAAATTGCTACCATAGAAGCTGCAAAGAATGTTCATAAAAGAATTTCTCCTGAAACAGTCTACTCAGTGTCAACACCACCAATATAGAATTCCCAAAATGGAAATAGTTAAATGTGAAGAAGCACCCACAACATGGACCATAACTACTTAAATATTTGTTCAGATTTGTGCCGTTCAACAGAGATGTGATAAATAACACTGAAAATCTACTTCCCCGATTGATTAGTGCATTATTCCAGTCCATAGATTCACCACTTGTTTCTTGTCCTTTAAAAATCGGAGTGCTTTTTATTCAACATGTTCATTATGCCTTTTGTTGCTGTTGTTGTTGCTTAAAGCATTGACTTGTGTGATAGCCATTTTCCTGTTTCTTTAAACATGACAAACCGTGACTGCTTATTTCTTCACAATGGGGGAGAATTAGCAACGAGTCATATATAAAATTCAGCAGAGCATTAAAACCACAATGTTGTTTTGGTGGGCTCCTGTGGCGTAAAGAAATACCCAAACTGTTCTGTTTACCTAGTACAAAAGGCCACTCCAGCAGTAAGTGTTCCAAAGACTGCCTACAAAGCCCTCTTCTAGCATGAGAACACATTCCCACTCCGCAGTCAAACAGCTCAGTAAAAGCAGGCTGAAGTCATGCTGCCTAAAACACTCTTCACAGTGTGCTACAAGAGAGCAATTACACGAACACGGGATGTGTTGATTACGCCAGTCGCTAGCCTTCAGGATTGTCTCCTCAGTTTTTAAAGATCTCTTACAACTCGATACCATGAAGCTGACGTAACAGGAGCCCCTTTTTGGTAATTCTGAAGAGGCCAAGGAAAACGGCAAAAAGATTAGTCAATGAGTTGCTCAGGTATTCTTCTGTGGTAAAGAGCCAGCCTCTACAATCTGTTCTAGTGCTGCAAAGCCTCTTGTTTAAAATTGGATTAGGCACAAATATTCACTCACACCTGGTCTTTGTCAGATTCCCTGGGTCTCCCCATCCATTGGAATCCAACCTGATACTACAAAACTCCCTTTAGAACATGAGATTATTAGAGATCAGCGGACATGATGGTCTAATATCTGTGCTGATGCTGAATCATTGCTCGATGTTGCAATTGATGGTGAATGGATTAAAAGTTGAATATTTTGGTTTATGACTGCCTCACACTAAGGCTGTGGTCACACCTGGGTTTTGATCCTGATTTTCTGAAGGTCCGGCTTTTCCTCTTTGTCCCATCACGTGATTTAAATGTGGGACAAGAGTTCTCACATAAAAACTGTTTTTTTTTTTAAATTTTAAAGTGCAGTTCAGCCCCCTTGGCCAGCAGGTGGCACAAGTATTTGAAAAAAATGGACCACTTTGCTGGGGGAAATTAATGCTTGTAGGACCAAATAGAGCTTCCTGTTTCTCCAAAGGTGAAAATAAATTAAAAAAAAACCCACAGCGCATCGGCCCCAGGAATAGCCAAAAAAGGAAAGAAAAAGAAATCCGGATCATCAGCGTGGTCCCACGGCGTCTGCCTCCTTAAAAGCTGGATTTTCAAAGTGAGGCAAAAAATTATCTACCTCATAGGTAAGTCACAGGAACCTCGCTTACCAGGTTTTCTTTTTTCTTTTTTCTTTAAAAGCCCGGTGGCCATGGGGACGGCATTTTTGGACTCGGTTTATTTAGTAATTTAAACTGCTTTTAAAAGGACGTGGGACCGAGCCCTAAGAGATGCTTAGGAATTTGGACAGCACCTTAGACTGGTTCTTCTCCACTTCATATTGATTACATTTTTCGGCATAAGTCTATGATTAGTTATGATTAGTTATGTGCACCACAATTTAAAAAGGATGTTGACAATCTCGAGCGGGTACAGAGGAGGGCGACCAGGATGGTTGAAGGTCTGGAAGAAATGTCATATGAGGAATGGCTTAGGGAGCTGGGAATGTTTAGCCTTTCAAAAAAGAAGGCTGAGGGGGGATATGATAGCTATGTTTAAATATTTGAAAAGATGTCATATTGAAGAGGGAGCAGGTTTGTTTTCCATGGCTTCAGAGACTAGGACTCGGGGAAATGGTTTCAAACTACAGGAAAAGAGATTCCATTTGAACATCAGGAAGAACTTCATGACAGTTAGGGCTGTTCGGCAGTGGAATATGTAGCCACAAAGGGTGGTGGAGTCTCCTTTGGAGGTTTATAAGCGGAGGCTGGATGGCCACCTGTCAGAGGTATTGTGATGGGGTTCCTGCATGGCAGGGGGTTGGACTGGGTGGCCCTTGAGGTCTCTTCCAACTCTATGATTCTATGATTCTATGGAAGGTGAGTCATATTCCTCCTGCACCCACATAGAACATGTGAGCTCCTCTTCCGTTGATCATGTTTTGTTTCACAATCCATATTAAAGTTCACCTACACAATCTGTGGTGCTTCCACACAACACATGTGAACTATGCCCCCAAGATTCAGTCACCTGCCATATACAGTTTCAGGTCTTCCCTGACCACAGTAATTTTGTCACAAAACAAATTGTACAAGTTTCCATGTGTCTCTTGATTGTAGACCCAAGCAAGAGAATTGCTGGATGGTGTGCCCTCATTATTAAAATACACCCTTGCCACTGAAAAAAAAACCTATTGAAGGTAAATTAACCCCCCCCCAAAGTGGTTGTGTAGCCACATGGGCACTGTATAAATCAAATAAATAAATAAATAAATAAGTGTTGTGAGTTTTTCAGGCTATTTGGTCGTATTCTGGAAGTTTTTCTTCCTAACTAAAGAGGGGCATGAAACGGAAATATAGTGTTTCGTTTTGTTTCAGTCTTCATTTCGTTTCATTTCATTAATAACGGATTTTTTTAAAAAAGAATTTTTGTCACTGAACAAAATGCTTTGTAAGGCTATAAATAATGGAGAGCTTTCCTTTTTTTTATATTTAACAGGGAGCCCACTGCCCTAAATCAAAGACCCTCAAACCTTTCAATCAATTTGCTTTCAAGCAAAGAAGCCTCTGTATACAAGCTAGAAACCTATTAGCTAGCTGCTCCATGGAGAGATTGGGGAGATAAACTCAACAGCTAATCTGCGGGGCAAGGGAAGGAAAGAAAATATTTTTTAAAATATAACTTCCGCAGTCCTACTTAAAAAGGAAAGGAAAACAATCGGTTTAAATCAACTTGCAGACACAGCCAGTGAAGGGAACACCTCAGCTACTGGGCAGGCTAGCTTCAGGCAGATCCAAATTGGAGATAAGCTATTTCAACAGCTGAGACGCGGGAAGAAAGGAAAACAAATCAGTTTTTTAAAAATAAACCTCATGTTCTCAAGACAGCTGGATCAAGAGGCTAGGACAAATCGTTTCATTTCCAAAACAAAAAATGGTGTTTCATTTTGTGATGACAGGCTGTTTGCTGTTTTGTTTCATTTTGTACAGTTTCATAAGCTTACAAAACAACAAAACAGCATGCCGTTTTTTGTAAGGTGCCCATCCCCATTCCTGACATTTCACCAGACTCTGTGGCCGGCATCCTTCAGAGGGCAAGGAGCTCAGGGAACTAGGAGTTCTCTCTGTGCTCTGGGGTATAAGAGTGAGTAATCCTGTGGGATTTTAATCTCTAAAAATCAAACAAAGCCTGGCTTCCAGTACTAAAAACTGCAGCCTGCAAAAGATCAAAAGTTCAGTTATTCCTTTTGTTGTTGTTCAGTTGTTCATTCATGTCTGACTCTTCATGACCCCATGGACCAGATCTCGCCAGGACTTCCTGTCTTCCACTGCCTCCTGGAGTTTGATCAAATCCATATTGGTTGCATCAATGACACCGTCCAACCATCTCATTCTCTGCCGTCCCCCTTTTCCTTTTGCTTTCCATCTTTCCCAACATCAGGGACTTTTCCAAGGACTCCTCTCTCCTCATGAGGTGGCAAAAGTATTGGAGCCTCAGCTTCAAAATCTGTATTTCCAGTGAACATTTGGGGTTGATTTCTTTCAGGATGGATAGGTTTGACCTCCTTGCAGTCCAGGGGACTCTCAAGATTCTCCTCCAGCACCACAGCTCAAAAGCATCGATTCTGCAGCAATCAGCCTTCTTTATAGTCCAGCTCTCACTTCCATACGTCACTACTGGAAAAAATATAGCTTTGACTATCCGGACCTTAGTTGGCAAAGTGATATCTCTGCTCTTTAAGATGCTGCCTAGGTTTGCCATTGCTTTGCTCCCAAGAAGCAGGTGTCTTTTAATTTCATTGCTGTAGTCGCCATCTGCAGTGATCAAGGAGCCCAAGAAAATAAACTCTGTCAATGCCTCCTTTTCTTCCCCTTCTATTTGCCAGGAGGTGATGGGACCGGTGGCCATGATCTTAGTTTTTGATGTTGAGCTTCAGCCCATTTTTTTCACTCTCCTCTTTCACCCTCATTAAGAGTTTCTTTAATTCCTCCTCACTTTCTGCTATCAGAGTAGTATCATCTGCATATCTGAGGTTGTTGACATTTCTTCTGGCAACCTTAATTCCATCTTGTGATTCATCCAGACCTGCCTTTCGCATGATGTACTCTGCATATAAGTTAAATAGGCAAGGTGACAGCATACAGCCTTGTCTTACTCCTTTCCCAATTTTAAACCGGTCAGTTGTTCCATATCCAGTTCTGACTGTTGCTGCTTGTCCCACATATAGATTTCTTAGGGGACAGATAAGGTGGCCAGGCACTCCCATTCCTTTAAGGACTTGCCATAATTTCTTGTGGTCCACACAGTCAAAGGCTTTGGCATAGTCAATGAAGCAGAAGTAGATGTTTTTCTGGAACTCTCTGGCTTTCTCCATAATCCAGCGCATGTTGGCTATTTGATCTCTAGTTCCTCTGCCCCTTCGAAATCCAGCTTGCACTTCTGGAAGGTCTCTGTCCACATAGTGCTAAAGCCTGCCTTGTAGAATTTTGAGCAAAACCTTGCTAGCGTGAGAAATGAGTGCAATTGTGTGATAGTTGGAGCATTCATTGGTGTTGCCTTTCTTTGGGATTGGGATGTAGACCAATCTTTTCCAGTCCTCTGGCCACTGCTGAGTTTTCCAAATTTGCTGGCATATCACATGCAGCACCTTTACAACATCCTCTTTTAAGATGTTAAAGAGTTTAATTGGAATGCTGTCACCTCCATTGGCCTTGTTGTTTGCAATGCTTTCTCAGGCCCACTTGACTTCACTTTTCAGGATGCCTGGCTCCAGATCAGCAACTACACTATCTTGGTTATCAGGGACAGCCAGATCTCTCTGATATAATTCCTCTGTATATTCTTGCCATCTCTTCTTGATCTCTTCTGCTTCAGTTAGTTCCCTACCATTTTTGTCTTTATCATATCCATCTTTGCACGAAATGCCCCTACCCAGCCACAAGCACCAGTGATCAGTTCACACAACAGAACAGCTACTGATACCCATCAACCACAGAGAAGGATCACTGCCAACCCTAGTTGCAGTGAAACTTCTTAATCCCTCCATCACAATATGACTAATACCTATTCTCCTGCATAGAACAAGTTTCCCTTTTCCCACAACTTTAAAACCAGACAGTCTCACTCACTCTATACCCCAAAGCACAGAGAGAACTCCCAGTTCCCTGAGCTCCTTTGCCATCTGAAGATGCTGGCCACAGAGTCTGGTGAAACGTCAGGAAGAAAAACCTCCAGAACATGGCCAAACAACCCAAAAACCTGACAACAGTAATCAGATCCCGACTGAAAGCCTTCACGGGATCTGATAGCTGTTGTGAGTTTTTCAGGCTGTGTGGCTGTGTTCCACCACATCATGGCCAAACAGCCCAAAAAAACTCACAACAGCTATCTATTTAGTTTCTATATTGAATAACTGGTGATGTCCATCTCCACAGCCATCTGTTTATTTCTTTGAAGCATGTATTTGTCATAAACATACTGTTGGCTTCAACTCTATATGTTGTTCTCCTGCTTCTTTTCCGTTCCGTAGGCAAAATTTTCCAGAGACATTTGGTTCTACTTTGTCCCATACTTTTGTGTTTCAGTCGTACAAGATTATGAGCCTGCCTTGTTTTGCTGTGCAATCAATTTCTTTTATGTAAGGAATACATATTATATTCCTAGAAGGAGATTATGTTAAAGGGACAAACCAGATTGCCACTGTGATCTGATCTTCTAAGTGGAAAGTCAGACCTCTTTATTTTAAACAAAACATCTGGGTATTGATTTACATAATTGTTTCCCCTCCCAGCTTCCCATTGACAAAGAGCAGCAGGAGTTTGTGCTTTGCGGAATCAATGCTTTTCAATTAAAGCATAAAAGACAGGGGAAAACGGAGGTCTTTGAACAGAAAAACAAATGGCTCCAAAGTAAATTGAATCATTAGCAGTGAAAAAGAAATTACTTAATCTACACAGGAATAATTTCATCTCTAAAGAAATCCCCAGTGGTTGTGGACATTTTTCTACAGCAATTATATTAGTTGAGAACTTTCACACTTACCCACTCCATCCTAATTTTCTATACAGTACTTCAAATGTAAGCCCTGTGGAGGTATAACCCTGTGCTATACCTTATTTATTTTTTTATTCATTCATTTATTCAAAAGGACCCAATGTGGCTTACAATAATGAGGGACAATATAGAGCCCGGAACATTTAAGACATATTCAAGTGAAGAACAGGGAATTAGAGGAGGCACCTTAGAACATTAAAAGGTAACATTAGAGCTACAAACAGCACTCAAAAGGGGGGGGGGAATCCATCATGAGGGATGGAAACTAGCATTGAAAACAATTGGTGTTCTTATGAAATCAGTCAATGCAATCATGCATGGTAAGCCATCTAAAAATCCACATAGTAGGTACTAATCCATTCAGGGAAAGCTTGCCTGTACAGGGAGTGCTTTGCCTGCTTCCAGAAAGACAGCAGAGATGGGGCAGTCCTGGCCTCCAGTGGGAGGAAATTCCAACGTTTGGGAGCAGCAACTGAGAAGGCCCTTTCATGTGTTCTTATGAGACGCATCTGTGAAGGTGGCAGGATGGAGAGAAGGGCCTCTTCTAGACATGGGCACGACTTGGCGAAATTCTCGTTTCCGTTTCCGTTTCTCGTTTCCGTTACGGAACGGAAACGGTAACAACAATTACTCTGCCAGAACTCGAACTCGAACTGACTAAAGAAAAATTGGGTCTGATTTTTCGTGTTGTCGTTCCTGGGCATCGCAGCGATCGCGCGATGCCAAGCGGCACAGGAAAAAAGTTTTTTAAAAAAACCCCGAAAATATGCCTGCCTCAGTGAGGGCACCTACCAGAGGGGTGGTTTCTGGGGGGTGGGGTCTCCGGCCTCCCTCCCCTCCTCTCCTGGGCTGCGCAAAGTGCGCATCCTCGTCGTCGAGTCACACTCGCCCACGCCAACTCGCCAAGCGGCGCGGCACAGGGAAAAAGTTTTTTTAAAAAAAACCTGATTCCCGGCCAAAAAAGCAGGCGAAAATATGCCTGCCTCAGTGAGGGCACCTACCAGAAGGGTGGTTTCTGGGGGGCGGGGGGTCCCCGGCCTCCTCCCCCTCTCCTGTCCTGGGCTGCTCTGGTGGGGGGCATCCTCGTCGTCTCGCCAACTCGCTCGCCATGACATGCGGTGCGGGCGGGGGATCCAAAATGGGGCGACCGCAATATTTATTTTGAAATCGTGGTCCAAAAACACACCAAAGCATCACAGAAACATGTGAAAATAGCTATTTTAAAACTGCCTGTCTTTTTTCAGTAGCAGCAGTGGGTTTTTCTTGCAACAAAACGTCTCCATTTATTTTATTTTATTTTATTTTTATTTTTATTTTTTTACACCTGTGCATTAATGATGGATGGGCTGTCCATGGGAGTGGACCATGCAAATTTTTGGAGCCATTCCACCAATTGCATGGCCACTTGGCCAGGTTTTGACTGAGACTTCTGGGATGTGCCAGCCGGGCATAAAAAGCCACTAACCCTAGCTCGAACCCGAACCCTAACACTAACACTAACCCATATGCCAGTACACTGTCCTTCTTAGTGGGTCAGAGAGGCACCCAGAGGTGCACCCCAGTAACTCACCCTAACCTTACCAGTAACCCTAATCCTAGCCCTTGCACTAACCCCTAACCCCAAGCAGATCTGTGTACTCGCATTGCACTACAGCAAGTACACTTCCCTTCTTAGTGAGTCACAGCGTGCGCCCTTAGGGGTCCCCAGTGACTCACTCCAGTCCTCTGTCACTTCACTCTCCAGCAGGCAGTGAGGCACCCGAAAGAGGTGCCTCTGCCTGCTACTGCTGCTGCAACTTAATGGTATGCATATCCAATTGGCTATGCATGCCATTTTGTAGTGGGCTAGCGGCTAGCGGGTGAGGAGAGGAGGCACCCACGAGGTGCCTCCAGGAGCCCGCTTTCCCTTCATGGCGGGCCAGAGGAGGCACCCACCCAGAGGTGCCTCCAGGAGCCCCCCCCCCAAACCAGTACTAACGACAGATGAAAATCCGACAAACGAAATGACAAATTTTTGAAAAATTTCGCAAAAAATCGGAAACGAGCCGAAACGGGCCGGCTCCGACACACAACAACTCGAAAACGTCATTTTCCCTGGTCGTGCCCATCTCTAGCCTCTTCTGATGACCTTAGTACCTGAGTTGCTTCATACTGCGAGATTTGATCTTTGAGTTGGCTTGGACTCAGGCCATTTTGTGCTTTGCAGGTTAAGGTAAGCAGCACCTTGAATTGTGCCTGATAGCTGGTGGGCAGCCAGTGGAGCTGCTTTAATAGGGGTGTAATGTGATCTCTGTAACCTGCCCCCTTCAGCAATCTGGCTGCTGCATTTGGACCCACTGAAGTTTACCGAGACTTTTCATCAGCAGTCCCACATAGAGTGTGTTACAGTAGTCCACCTGGGATGTCACTAGGACATGTGTCACAGTGGCCAGAGCAGTTTTCTTGAGAAACTAGCGTGGCATACTAGTTTTAATTGTGCAAATGCACTCTTGTGACCTGGGCATCTAGGTTCAGGGAGGAGTCCAGGAACACCTCCAAGCTATGTACCTCTTTTTTCAATGGGAGGGTAATCCCATCCAGTACAGGTTGCATCCCTATCCCTTGATCTCCTATTTGACTGACCAGAAGCACCTCTGTCTTGTCTTGGTTTAGTTTCAGTTTGTTCCTCCTCATCCAGTTCATTACTGAAGCTAAGCACTGATCTAGAGTCAAAGGCCGTTACTTCACGAGCCGCTCGTTTCGCGGCTAGCCTTCTTTTCTGTGCGAATCGATCGTTTCAGTCCGCACGCTCCTCCTTTTTTGGCTGCGATGCCACCCCGACCACGCCCCCTTTACCGTGCTCCAAGCGGGGCACGAGTCAGTTCCCCTGGCTGCTGCCATGAATCTTTTCGCTTCGCATCTTGCTTCGCTCCCACTATAAGTAGTCACGTGTGGTCTCGTTTTTGGGGATTTATTTCAAGTTTTTTTAAAAAATATTAGCAAACAGGGATATCAATGCATCGCTATATCGTTTCATCGCTTTGCGCTGTTACTTCCTCGCTCGAGTAGGGGCGGATCCAGCGGCGGTGGCGGCGGCGGCGGCGGCGGAACAGCTATAGCGGCGGCGAAGCAGGAGGAGCCGCTGCCGCCTCACCCGGCCAGAGCAGGGCACCCGGGGCAAGCAGCGTGCAAAAGGTCGGAGGGCGGGCGGCTGTGCCATGCGGGGCTCCCCCTCGAGTAGCGGTGGCGGCGGCGGGGGGGGGCTGCCAATGATGCCAGGAAACAGTTGAAATCAGTAGAGCCATTGCAACTGACAGTCCAGCATCAGTGCATCGATTACGCCGTCGGTAGGAATTTTTTTTAAAGGACGGATGGGAAATAACGAACGTTGAAAAGTGGCATGCGAATGCGAAGGGAGCACGTGAGGTTGTGCTCGAATCGGTCCTAAAACTGCAAACCCCTGCAGCTCGTGATTACTGAGAAACAGGGGACGGTGAGCGAAGCGAGAACACGTGACCGCCACGTGACCGCCTTCGAATTCAAATCGAAGGCAATATCGCTGCGGAGCGCCGCGCCTCGTGAAGTAAGGGCCAAAATCGTTTCCTTCGAATCAGGAGGTGATGAGAGGTAGAGTTGGGTGTCATCAGCATACCGGTGACATTTAACCTCAAAACTCTGGATAATTTTCCCCATTGGTTTCATATAAATGTTAAATAACATCAGAGACAGAACAGCAAACTGAGCGACTGCACAGGTCAGTGTCCATGGTGTTGAACATGAGTCCCCTAACACCACTTTCTGCATTCTCTCCTGCAGAAAGGACTAAAGCCACTGTGAGATTTGCCTCCAAGTCCCATTTCAGAGAGACAAGTCAGGAGGATGCCATGGTCGATAGTGTCAAAAGCAGCGGAGAGGTCTAGCAAAACCAAAAGGGACACAGATCCCTTATCCATTTCCCTGCGTAGGTCATCTACCAAGGCAACCAGTGCCATCTCAGTTCCTTAACCAGGCCTGAAGCCGGACTGAGTTGGATCCAGGGAGTTACTTGGTGAAACGTGATTTCTGAACTAGCTATAGAAGATCTGAAAACAAAGACTGCCGCTCAGTGAAATTGCAGGGAAAAAAGTATAAATAAATCCACAATTGCATTAATACCAAAGGTCGCCACAGCAACGTCTTGGGCAGGGGTGGGCCCCCGCTCCCCCTACTTATACCCCGCCCCGCCCCCGCTCTTCCTCTTGCACCTGGACAGCAATGCACCCACCCACCCACCACCTTTTTTTGCATGCTAGTGTGGCATGAAGTGGTCGCCTTAGGGGGCCAGATAGGAATTTTTGCCTTGCCTCCCGCAATTAGCTCTCAAGGGGGGCAAGGATTTTTCGCTTATCTCACACTAGCTATGGTGGTGCGGCATTGGCCACGCTGGTGGGTAGTGCGGGGAATTCGGCATTAGGTGAGCCCCAAAGGCTGGCCAACAGGCCGCTGACCTCCAGGCACTGCAAATTCTGAGATCACAGAGCCTGGACCGAAGTGGTGTTGAAACCCAAACGGAGCAGGGACCGGCCAGAGGATGGCGCCTCTGCCGCTGTTGGGAAAAGGTTTAGCTTGGTCGGCCCGGGGGAGCCGCCCTTGAATGGAACCCCCCCCCCAGTGACCCGGGGGGCTCACCTATACCTGATAATGCTCTTGGGCAGGCTCCAGCTGGTGACCCCAGAGCCAATGGTTCCCCGCATGATAGCAGCCCCCTCTTGAGTCACAGGAATGTTGTTAAGCTACAATAAAGTGCGGGCTGCATTGGCAACCCAGCTCTCTGTCTTGCCTGTTATTCCAACCGGGGGGGGGGGGGCAAAAGAAGACCAGAGGTTTGTGGACTGTATGTGTTTGAAGTGCAGCTGCCAGGATGCCCATCCATCGCAAGCAGTTATGATACATGAGGAATTCTGCGAGTTGAGAGTCCAAGCCCACATATCTGTACACCTCTACCTGATAATGTAGGTTTTAAATGGTCAAGAAGCTTGTTTTTATTGTGCCAACTATTGAGGGTGGCGGTTGTCTTTAGAAAAAGCAAGGTGTGGGGCTTGACCAAATAATAAAGGCCGCCTCCTTTTGCCTCTAACAAATCAAGCACTGGACCTTAGGTTCCTTCTGTGAATTTTGCCCTCCTCCTCATTTAATTTACTGTGATAATCTGAATTGATTCAGTTGATAGTATTATATTGAGCAGGTCATGCCTGGAATCATTGAGGTAAGTTTGCTCTACCTGGATGCTACTGTGATGTGTAACCAGTGTCCTCTCAAAGGTAAAAATCAGAGACTAGCACTAATGTGTTACAATGCGATATAATCAATGATGTTTTATTCTGACTTAATTTGGTGTGATTGATTGTCCCTTTAGTACAAGGTTAGCTGGTTATGGGAGAGTGCAAAGAAAGAAAGCTGTTGCCAGGTAACAAGATCATTGATTAACAACTTCATAATAAAAATAGTTTCTCCTCTGGTACCCAGACCTGCAGGACCCAACCTGCAAAGTAAGTGAAAGAAGGGGTAAAGTTTAGAAGGTGGCCTTATAAAGGAGAGAAAAGCAAAAGAATGCCTTTTGGTTGAGCAGCAGAAAACAGCATTTTCGAAATTCTTTGCAGCTGTTGCTCCCCCCCCCAAAAAAAAAGCATGCCAAAGAGGAAGAAAGGAGTAAAATCATTGATGTGATGTCTCATATTCATTCTGAGAAAGTTTTCAGTGCAGCAACACAAATTCAAACATCACGTTCAACAATTATGTGCATGCTTAATTTAATTCAATGTTCAATTTATTAATGATTAACTCAACGTGTGACCATTTTTCACTTACTTTCCTAACTGTGGAAAATATACAGAGGTGTAGGGTATGTATTATTACATTCATGCCTAGTGTGTGCATTTGTCTTGTTGCATAGTAGGTAACCTGCCTTATTCTCCAAGTGACACAAATCGTGTATGTTTGGTCCCCTATTTCTGTCTTGAACTTACTTATATCTGGTTTCGTTTGACAAAACATTGGCCTTCTGATTCATGAAAGCTTAATCCATCTACTGGAGTATCATTAGCCTAATGGACCAGTTAGCACTTGCATAAATCCAATGAATTTCTCTTTTACTGGGGGCTAACCATTGGATTTCAGCCCACATCCGAATTTTTTAATCCATAAAAAAGTTAGTAGTTTCGAAAAGCAAACAGACAAATTAAAACACGGCTGTCCTCTTAATTCTGATAAGCCCTCCTGTCACTGAACTAATGGAGCAGGACAAAAGAGCAAGATTTCTCTCATATACATTTGAGAAAAACACAACATTAAAGTTGCTCTGACTTGAAAGAGGAAGTACTTTTTCACCCAGAGCATCACTGGTCTATGGAACTCCCTGCCAGCCGAAGGGCCGGCTCCGAAGTGCAACTTGAAATGGTGGTCACCCAGTCTGTCAGTTGTCAGCCTTGACAGCTTTAAGAAAGGATTGGACAAGTTCATGGAGAATAAGGGTATCAATGGCTATCATCATGGATGCCTAAGGACAACCTCTGGGTTGGAGAGATAGGCAGGATATCTTTCAATGCCATTTGTGGAGAATCATAAGCAGGTGAAGACATCTACTTGGAAATACCCTGAAGCAAATAGTGAGCCGCTGTGTGAGACAGAATGCTGGACTGGATGGGCTGTGTCCTATTCCAGCAAGGCTGTTCTTATGTTCTTATGTCATCTTTTCAAACACACTCTTTACTTGGGGATCTAATCAGTTGTGTGGCAGGATGGATTTAATGAGCTGACCTGAACTGGAAAGGGCATGGCAAGCAAACTTTAATTGACAAAAACATTCTTCAGAAAGCATCGGTGTGGGTAAGATTGGTCAGAACAAAGGCAAGGGAAGGGCGGCCCCTTCCATTATGCAGAGAATAACGCAGCTGCTTCAAAACCCAACAGGAGATCAGCCTAAACTCACAGGCACTTGTCAGGCAAAGAGCTGAACCTGACTTTAAAAAAAAATCATAATACTTTGAAAAGCAGCTAAGATCACGTTGACCTTTTTCTCCCAGACCCTGACATCTTTCCAGATTGAAAAGGGCCCTGCTTTGGGATCTGTTTCATTTGACTGTCAAGACAAACCAAATGTAAAGGCCTCCTCATCCTCAAAAATAGGTACAAATGGGTGCCCAAACACTGCCATGTCAAGTTCACCCCCTTGGAACAAATAAACCCATTTGAAACATTAAAGAATGGTCATAGGGTTTTCATAACCAAAAATGTATTGACACAAACTACAGTTGCCTTCACTGTATTAGGGATACTTTGGGCCTTTTCACACGACCCCTAAGATCCTCTGGCCACTTAAATTCGGACCAGAGATCTTAGGGGTTTGTCGCTGTTCCTACGTTCCCACCCCCTCCGCACTCCTGGCTGCTGGCTGCATGAGGGGAGGGAGAAAAAAAAGGAAGAAAAGAATGCCGCTCACCTCCGTTCTGCAGTCCCGGCACTGCATTCAGATCTCTTAAAGGGGCGGGGGGCAAAAAAAGAACAAACAGAAGCAAGGAGAGCCGGGCAGTCACTACTGTTATATCCGCATCAGGAATTTTCACCTCCGGAGAGCAGGTACCTGAAAAGTGCGCTGGGATGCGCTTAGGTGGGCGTGGTCACACTTAATAATTTGTAATCTCTGGAGCTGGTGGGGAAACAATTTTAAGCTCCGGAGCTTGGAGCCATTTGCGGCGGAGTTTAGGGTTCGTGTACAAATACCCTTTGATAAGGCTTTGTGGGGTGGTTTGGGGATGCATAATGTATTTTTGTGTTATGTTTGTTTTGTTTTTGATCAAGTTTGTGTGCCTTTGAGAGTACAGTGAAAGCATATCTGACTCACACTACCCCTCCCATTTAAACCCACAAAAACATATGCACACATTGTGTACCCTGGTAAGTATCTCACAGTACATACAACAGCCTGGTTGAAAGTGTTTTGTTAAAGCCTTTTGTTGGGTCCCGGGGAGCTAGTCTCCCTGTGGTCACCAGATTCACGTCACCAAATAAAGATCTGATGCGAGAGAGTTCGATTTTGCAAGGTTTATTGATCAATAAAGCAAGCAGGCAGAGAGCAACTTAACCTCTGGCAGCGAAAATCAAGTCTCTGCCCCGATGGAGGCAAGAACAGGGTTTTTATAAATTTGTACAGTGGGAGGAGGCAGCAGTAGGACAACCTGGAAAAGTTTTCCAAATACAAAACAAAGGACACAATATGCAGGAAAGATCAGCAATGGCTTACATTATTTACATTATTGCCATACATATAGACCACATCCCTGAACATACAGTATAAACAATGACTCTTCTACCTGGGATGATGGGATAAGACAGAGGACAAAGAAGGTGAGATTGTTTACTCTGGGGTAAGGAAGAGCCTCGTGGCACAGTGGTTAAATGCCTGTACTGCAGGTAAAACTGTGCTCACGACCTGGGTTCAATCCCTGGTAGCAGGCTCAAGGTTCACTCAGCCTTCCATCCTTCCGAGGTTGGTAAAATGAGTACCCAGCTTGCTGGGGGGGGGGGCAATGTGTAGCCTACACACTATAATTAAAATTGTAAACCGCCCAGAGACGACTTGTAGTGGTATGGGGCGGTATATAAGCAGAACACTTTGAAGTGGCCTGGGGAGTCCAGGTGTGCCAAAAAAAATGGGTGTCCCATCTTGGGGGAGGGGCTTAAAACAGAGGGTGTAAGTGTAAGGAAGTGGCTTGGGAGTTTGTGTGCAAAGGATTTTCCAAAACCATATGTTGCACAAATGAATGATACCTGTTTACAGGAAGGAGGAGGGGAGACAAAGGGTTTTACAAGCAGGAGGTATTATCTAGAATTCTAGATGCTCTTATGGCTGGTGTGAACCGGACAATTCCCTCCCCCTGCTGGTGAATGAGTCATCATTTTAAACATGGCTGAGACACTGCTTCTAATGGTGGATTCTCCAGGCAGTAGCAAAACTATTTTGTGAATTTTTGGCCGGACTTCTAACTGCCTGCCTGCCCTTCATTTTGCTACATCATTTTCACGTGGATTCTGTGCAGCTGGACCCATCACTTTAACTTAATGAGTTGGATGAAATAGAACTGCTTTTCCCTACCTTGTTCCTTTGGACCATTTTGTGCCAGACTGACAAACAATAAGGTCTAGAATAGGGATTAGATGCAGGAACACAGCTAAAACATCTGGCGGTCTGACACATCTGTTTCTTTCCCCTGTATGTTTACTTAATATTTCTGTCTTATGCCAAAAATTTTCTTCCGGGAGCTAGCAATTGCCCAAGGACTAAAGCACAAGGTTCAACATTTGAAATGAGCAGATCTTTTTTCCTTCCAAGACTATAAAATTCATTTAGCAAAACAAACACCCAGGAGGATCTGCAGTGTTATCTCCTGAGGTTTGCAGTCTGGCTAATGGCATCCGTGCCAACCTTACATACTAGTCACTTTTCAGTTTCCCCTTGGTAGACGTTGCTGGCACCAGCTGCTGAGATGTTAAATAGTCAATATTTCATGCCGATTCAAGGCACCCATCCTAGAAGGTAACTGAAGAAAGCCCCAGAATTCCCCTGGGAGGTCTCTGGTAGTTGCCAGTTTTCCCAGTGGGCCCATGAGGAAAATAAGCATGCTTTGAGACTGGTGCTTTGCCTAGATGTGAGGGAGAAGCACATGGAAATAAGAGCAGGAAAAGTCCTTTTAATTCCAAGGTGCCCCACAAAATGAGTATGAAATTCTCATTTCTTTCTGGCATGTCCCCCCTCCCCATGGAAATGGTGTTTACAGACCCTTCAAATTGTGTGGCGACTGGCGAGCCTTTTACTAAAGGGCAGGTTTAGCCAAAGACATCACACTGCCTCAGCAGGGAACAAGATGGCGCCTTCTCCCTGTGTTTCAGTAACTTGACAGCCGGAAGACAGGGCATAGAGTCAGCCCTCTAATAAGCAGGCCCACAACTAGGGTGCCTGTGAAGATTCTCAGTCATCCAGGTGGGGTTATCTGAAACGTGAGTCATGGCAACTGGACTTCTTTTTCTTGAGCGATCGAAACGTTTCGCTGCTCATCCAAGCAGCTTCGTCAGTCCAGAAGATCAGTTGCCCTGACTCAACTGCGTCACAAATAGGGTCTGTCTCAGCTGGGGCAAACATGGATTCTCAGAATAGTATAAAACAGTACACAATACAAATACTATTTTGTCGTTTTAGGCTTCCACCTGGGGAAATGTCAAAGTCCCCCCTCCCCTTGCAGGCCTGCTAATAAGCAATGATAGTCACACCATAAAAGGTAGCACCTCAGGCAGCGGATGTTAGGGATCAGCCACATAGGTGCCTGAATTCAAAGCAAAACAAAACCATTTTGCAGTGGCTGGGCAGGCAACAAAAGGTTGCCAGAAGCTAGAGGAACCAACACAGTTCCTTCAAGAGTCGGCCTGTTGCACTGCCTGACCTAGAGCACTTAAGATACAGAGGGAGTTCGATTCATGTTGCCACTGGCATTTGTGTATAGTTCAGTGTCAGGCATTATGGGAGATTTGTTTCCCCTCAAAGTTTGTGTTACTGCTCCCATCGCTTGTGAAACAAGAAGGTTCATGAGGTTGTGTGACTGGCACTTCTGTTGGGTTCTGGCTAATCCCTGAATTCTCTTGGATCAGAATCACATTGCCAATAACTTCTGACACAAGAGAGAGGTTCAAAATGGGGTTACTTTATTCAGCTGAGCAAGCGACCAGGCAAGTTGCCCCCACACGCAGGAGATGCACCCCACCTTTGTTCTGTCTTGAGTACAAAGCATGTTTGTGTCCTTCAGCAGTCACAGTATTCCACAAAAGGTTTGCTTGCAAGTCAACTGGAGCTCATTTCCACCATGGATCGTCCTCACTACGGATCCTTCCCATTTCTCTTTCTTATCTATGTCCTTGGTCCAACTATGTGCTTTCCTTTCTTCGTTCTCCTTTGTGCAGACATAAGTATTTCACCAGGGCATAAGAACATAGAACATAAGAAGAGCCATGCTGGATCAGGCCAAAGGCCCATCTAGTCCAGCTTCCTGTATCTCACAGCGGCCCCACCAGATGTGTTTGGGAGCGCATGAGACTAGATATCTGTCTCCTGATACCACTCTCCTGCATCTGGCCCTTGAAGTACCCTGGTTTAAACCCTGGAGGTTAGAATACTCCAACGATCACATCACTCCTTGGACCTGGTAGTTTAACCCACAGTGATTCTATGGTGGAGTCAGACCCTCTGTCAATCTCCATTCTGCTGGATTTTACCCTTCTTTGACATAGATGGCCACTTCCTCCTCCAACCCGCCCCCCTCTATCTCTTCTATAGAGTTTATAGCCTGGGATTGCTGTATCCCACTGGTTCTCCGCATTCCACCAGGTTTCTGTTATGGCTATTATATCAATGTTATCCCTAGCTGCCAAATGTTCAAGTTCTCCCATCTTTGCTCAGAGGCTTCGAGCATTGGCGTAGAAGCACCTGTACAGTGGGTCCCGCAACAACAGCTGCTGCCTTGTTCTATTCGCCCCACAGCTTTTATTTTCAGTAGATGAACTGTCACATTCCGTTATTCTCCCGGTGCTAATACCTATACCTGCAATGTCTTCTATATGTGATTCTCTACCCTCTCCAACCTCATTCCCCGAGGATGAGGTGTTCCGAACCGGATGCCACTCAGCTCCTGTCGGCTTTCCCCCAGTTATCAGTTTAAAAGCTGCTCTGCTGCCTTTTTGAGGTTGAGTGCCAGCAATCTGGTCCCATCATGATTCAAGTGCAACCCATCCCTCCTGAACAGGTTTGGCTTGTCCCAAAATGTTCTCCAGTTCCTGACAAATCTAAAGCCCTCCTCTCGACACCATCGCCTCATCCACGCATTGAGGCTTCTGAGTTCTGCCTGTCTGGCGGGTCCTGCACGAGGAACAGGTAGCACTTCTGAAAATGCTACCTTGGAAGCCCGGGTCTTCAATCTTCTACCTAGCAACCTGAATTTGGCTTCCAAGACTGACCGCTTGGCCTTCCCGACATCATTGGTTCGGGATAGCTCTCTAACAAGATAGCTTGTTAGAGAGAACTGGCTCCTTCCCAGTTCTCTCTAACAAGCTATCTATATTTCTGGTGATGTCTGCAACCTTTGCACCCGGCAGGCAAGTGACCATACATAAACACTTTAACAAGGCATAAGCATTTTAACAAGATCAGCATGGCTTCACTTTGGTTCATTAGGCGAAAGAATGTGACTCCTGGCCCTGCACTTCGCTCCCATGCTTCCTCCACATGGTTCCCCCCTGTTCCTCCTGCGTGGAGATGGGTTCTGTGGCTTTTAAGTGACACACCCCAAAATCAGGTTCCTCTTCTAGTGTTGAGTTTGACTTGAGGTTGATTTCACTGCCTGGGGATCCAGAGACCCACTGCAGTTCCTCAAGACTTCAACTCATGTCCTGAAGCCTGGCAACCTTAATACAGGAGGAGTCACATTTCTTAAATTTATATTTGAATTCAAATCTGGGGGGAACAGAAGAAAATGAAGTGAAAATTATATTTCCATATATAGCCATTGTGAGCTCTTTAATCTTAAATACAAGCATTAGATTGCTGAGGGCAGGGCAAAGGGGGGGAGGGGGGGGTCTCCACAGCATCAGGGTGCTTAAAAATTTACCTGGTTTTATTTTTCTGTTGTTGTTTTTTAAAAAAATTAAAATTTGATGTAGGATTTACTTTGCTTTGGTTTTAAAATCTGGACATGTCTATCATTCTAAACAGAAATTAACTGAGCCAGGCGACATAAATTTAGCAGATCAGAGGCACTAACAATGTGCAAACCACTTAGATGAAATGCATAAATAAAAAATAAAATAGAACGGGACGTTCAAGACATGAGTTTCAGATCACTTTGAATGAGCAACCATGTGTAGAGAATGTTTATTCTGGAGATTGGAGCCCCAGAAAATACTTCACTCTGGTATTTCAGGAGAGTTTGTGCTGGTGATAAAGAACATGTCTGCTGAAGACAACGTCAAGCGAAGCAAAAAGGTGAGATTATAACATGTTTGCTTTCTATTTGGGGGGGGATCCCAGTCGTTAACAGCAAAGTGTAGCATGGAGTATGTTTTCAGTAAGCTTTTTTTTTAAATGTAGGACTTTTCAAATCTGATCAATGGTGTCTATATTAGCAGTAAATTAGGATTAATTCTACTGTTTTTCCAAAGTAAATGTGTGCAGGGCTTGTTGTTGCTGTTGTCGTTTGGTCAGTCATAAAAAACTAAAATCAAACTCTTAGGGATTATGAAGTAATTTCTCAGCCTGTATTATAGACTCGTAGCCCTAGCAGCTCAATATATGAACTCCACTAAAAAACTTTCATTTCAGTTATTTTGACAGTCCTCCTGAATGTAGTATTTGGTGTTGTCGCCAACCAAGTGACAAAAAGCATGTGTGAGTCGGCTTTCAGATTTACTTCAAACATAGGTTTAATTCTGTAAGGTAAATGTCTAATAGGCCCGACACTACCATTAGACCCATCAAGGCAACTGCCAAGGCCCGGGCAATAGGCACTAGGTGGTGTTGAGTAGCTCCAGCACCCTTCTGTCTGCTTCCCTCCATCATAGGACAAAGCCACTGGCCCAAAAATGCCTTCAACTAATCTTCTGCCTTCAAGTGGACTGGAGTATTTTATAATAGAATCATAGAATCATAGAGTTGGAAGAGACCTCAAGGGCCATCTAGTCTCTAACCCCTGCCATGTAGGAACCCCCATCACAGGACTCCCGACAGATGGCCATCCAGCCTCTGCTTAAAAACCTCCAAAAAAGGAAACTCCACCACCCTCCGTGGCAGCATATTCCATTGCCGAACAGCTCTAACTGTCATGAAATTCTTCCTAATGTTTAAATTGAATCTCTTTTCCTGTACTTTGAAACCATTGCCCCATCTCCTAGTCTCTGAAGCCATGGAAAACAAACCAGTCCCTTCTTCAATGTGACATCCTTTCAAATATTTAAACATACATAGCTATCATATTCCCTCTCAGTCTTCTTTTTGTAAGGGTAAAGATTCCCAGCTCCCTAAGCTGCTCCTTGTAAGACATTTCCTCCAGATTCTCAATTATCCCTGTTGCACTCCTCTGGACTCATTCAAGATTGTCAACATCCTTTTTAAATTGAGGTGCACAGAACTGGACACAGTACTCCAGATGGGGTCTGACCAGAGCAGAATAGAGTGGTACCATCACTTCCCTTGATCTACTAGACACAATGCTTCTGTTGATGCAACCAAGAATCGCATTGGCTTTCTTGGCTGCTGCATCACACTGCTGACTCATGTTCAATTTGTGGTCCACCAAGACTCCCAGATCCCTTTCACAGGGACTATTTTCCAGCCAGGTGTATCCCATCCTATATCCCATTTGCTGACATGGAGCTTGCCTCTGGAAATGGAAAGGGGGATGCAGCATCCTCAACATTGTCTCAGGCAACCCACCATCCTGAGCAGCCCTGATATTTAACTGCAAAATATGTTAACCAATATGGCTCTTACAATCATGGAATAACTGAGTTGGAAGAAGCCTATAAGGCGTACATGGACAACCCCCTTCTCAGTGCAGGAGATGTGACAGATGGCTGCCCAATTTCCTCTTCGTTGTCTATGTTAATCTATTTACGATGGCAACTGCAACCTATAACTGTTTTCTCCATTTCAAATTTATTCGTATCGATCAGATTTCTCTAGAAGGGGAATCTTGCGGTGGATTCCAATCTAAAAAGGTTTTCAGGCAGTTTTACAGCAAATAAATTAAAGGCATAATGTTAACTGTTTTTTTTTCAAAAGTTTCATTTGAAAATAGAAGGCATCTTATTTGAAATGTGGGTTATTTATAAATGTCCTTTGCTATGAGTGCTAATGAAACCTTATAGCAATAACCCCATTTATCTTGATTTCTTTTGATCCAGGTTTTGGAGACATTGAGAAACAAGTGTTAAACTTCTGACTGAATATTTAAAGAGATGGAAAGAGAATCCTTTATTTTTTTCATAGCTCGAAAACAATTTACATGCATACATATGCTGTTTTCCGCAACTGTAATCCTAACATTCATTCACTGTAATATTTTCATTATTTTTTTCAGATGAAAGTATTCATTTTCTTCATAATTTCAATAACAATGGCTAGCATAGCTGTTTTCCTTGCTTTTGTTCAGGGCAGCAGAGATGCTTTATTTGGTAAGTGAAAAAGAAAACATTTCCATGAACTTTTTATTTAATAAGAGAGGCATTGTCATTTAAAAAAAAAACCCTCAATCCTTTTCAGACACTGGCTTTCAGAAGTGAGCTCCTCTTTCATCTAGCCCCAGTAAATGTCACCTGCCACATTCAAAATGCATTGCCATGTGTTGTTACGAATTGTGTTGCATAACTTTTGAGTCCTGTGTTGAGCCTGTTTCTCTCTGTATAGGAGGGACAAAACAAACTGCAGTTAGAAGAACTACTCAAGAGGCAGCTCTTAGAACCACTGAAGAAACAAGCAAAGGAAAAGAAAGGTAAATGATAAAATGAAACACTGTAAGATGGAGTTGAAAGGACAGCCCTGTTATACAGCTGGGGTGGGCAACTGTTTCTCTAACTCTGTTTTGACCCCGAGCTCCAGTCAGTCCTAGTCATCTTAGATGGTTACTTTACGTCCCTCTCATTGCGGTTCACGGTCCCACTTGGGACTGGTATGAGAAAATGTTACTCCACGTCCATTGCGTGATGGCGGAATCTCATCCCGACCACGCCCCATGAACTGGGATTTAAGCGTGATGAGCCATACCTCTCCCTGACTTCAGGAATTCTCTTGACTCTGTACCTTTTTGATACAAGTGCCCATGAAGTAAGGCTCATCACGCAACGTGCGCATTCTCCATCTAGTGGCAGGAGTGCGAAGTACCATTTGCCATTACATTCCCTATGGTGTTAGCAATGCAACGCAGAGAGATAAGAAGGCATAAAACCTTGAACTTTGCTGCTTAACGCATGAAAGGCAAAGTTGCAGAGAATCAAAATATCAAAAAACAGAAGGTTGGACCAAAAAAGGGGGGGAAACAAAGGCAGGGAAGTACAGATGTTGTCACAAAACAAGGACGTGAAGTAACAGTCGTCACAATACCATCAATCACACCCATGGGTAAATGGAAACAGGGACAGAACCGGGACAAGACTACGTGACCGCGAATGACGTTATCATGAAACAAACGTAATCTTGGAACGAGGAAGGACGTGAAGTAACCGCCTTAGTGAGAGATAATGGCAGACTTGGTAGTATGGCAATATTCAGAGGACCAGAAGTTACCTTTTTGCTGTATCACAAAACAGAGTGAAGAGGGAACCTGAGAAGACTAAGGCTGGAAGGAGAACCAAAACAGATCTGTGGGCCTCACAATGCCTCTTTTATAACCCAGAAGATACCTCTTTGCTCTCTAATAAACTGCTGTACCCCGAATGTGGAGGTGCAGTAAACATCCAAAGACCGGTCTGATAAAGTGCTTCCTCTGGAATTTGGGTGGCATCAGACCCTTTATCTCAGTGGAAAGTGTTCTTGGCTTAGATCTAGACCAGCGATTTGTTGAAGCCACATGAACGCAGAGCTCATGTGCACTCAAAGGATGCAACGTGGTTGGAGAGACTAAATCAGTGGTTCTCAACCGGTAGGTCCCCAGATATTCCTGGACTGCAACTCCCAGAAGTCTTCATCACTAGCTGAGCTGGCCAGGATTTCTGGGAGTTGCAGTCCAGGAACATGTGAGGACCCACAGGTTGAAAAGCACTGGACTAAATCTAGAGGTGGCTGGGGAGGGCTGCTTGCATCTCTTCTACACATGACAGGGGGCCACATCATGATCTGGATTTGGCTGGCAGAACGAAAGGGAAGCCAATGCAGGGCTGCAACAATGAGAGGGGCCTTCAGCGAGCAACTTGTTAGTGGTTGGAATCTATCCACATTCTCTAGACAATCAGTTAAGTGTTAATGTACAATTTCCAATTGCTTACAAATGACTCCAATTTTATATAAAGTAAGAGACAAGGATCATTATATGGCTGATTCAACCATGGTGAATAGTCCATTAAAATAGAGACCAGTGGAGTGCACAGACACTGCAATCATTTTGAGGGGTTCACTGTGTTAGTTTCCTGAAGAAAAAAACCCAATGAATATTGTCTCACCTTGAAGTCTCACATTTTATGTGGCAGAAAGTTGGCTGAGTTCAGTCTACATTCTTAACTCTGGTGTGTCTGACAAGGTGCACAGAATCCTACATCAAATATCATTCTTTATTCTTCATATGGTTCCACATCGCTAACTCTCTTTTTAACACCATGATCCCACAAAGGTGTACTCAGAAGTAGCAGAATGTATTGCCTGATTGACCCTCACTGAATCACTTATTGCAATAACCTTCAAACAATCATGAATATTTTTTTTCATAATATGAAGAGTACAATTTTAACACTGGACTGTTTATACTTACTGATTTTATCCTTCATAAAATATATTGAATAGATTCTAGTCAAAGGAACTAGAAGTGCATTTACCTTCACTCAAAACTCTTTTGATACCAAGTGTGTCACAGACCTTGCAACTAAGAGTGCTTCTGATGGAATTTTCCTTCTGCTGTCACCCTGCTGAAAACATGCAATGTTGCAAATATGAAACAATGTTGTTTCTCATTTTGTAGCTTGCACAATTTTTGCACTGGTGCTCCTGTCCTTTTTCTTAAACAAGAAAAAAATCTCTCAAAGGGAGGAAAATGGATTCCCATGCTATGATTTTGATAGCTGGAATTACGAGTTCTCCACCTGGAAGCATCCCGACTTCATTTGTTCGAAGCAATTATAACAATTTCTCAGAGTGAATTTATTCACATTGCAGTGCACAACTGTGTTCAGTATATTCCACAAATGGTGAATAATTCCATAGATTATGAA
This sequence comes from Phrynocephalus guinanensis, assembly GCA_037367245.1. Classification (NCBI taxonomy): domain Eukaryota; kingdom Metazoa; phylum Chordata; class Lepidosauria; order Squamata; family Agamidae; genus Phrynocephalus; species Phrynocephalus guinanensis. Next base: position 167,138,745 of record CM074733.1, read on the forward strand.
ATTTAGAGCAATGTGCAGCCCTTATCTTTACATTTAAATTAGAAAAACAATGTACGCGCCCCATCTACCTTGTGGAATGAAGAGTAAATTATGAGAAATAACATTATGACAGAGAAATGTCAACTACGTTGGCTAATACGTAACTTAATGGCATGAAATGTGGAAGGAAGGAAGGAAGGAAGGAATACACTGTGACCCCCCACACACCTATTGCAGGGGTTAGGGACCCGACCCGACCCACAATAATTGAAAATCCACAATATGTGGATGCAGGTCGGGTTGGGCCTGGGGCGCCTAGCTGGGGGCTCTTGTACTTACCCCCAACCTGGTGCTGCCCTGAACGGGCCTGTGAGGGGGCCTTTCTGGGTCTTTTGGAGGCCCCAAAAGGGCCTCCCTGTGAACCGGAAGTCATTTCTGAGGCCTCTGACAGGCCCTCCCCCCTTATCCCAGGCCTTTCACCCCTTACCTTAGGGGGTCTTGTTTCATATACTGTGGTCCCACAATATAGCGGCACCACAGTATATGAACCGCGAATGGGTGGGGGACCACTTTATATTATTTCAGTTTTGGTCTTCAGGAAGTAACAGCAAGCACAGCACTGTGAAAACCAAGAAATATTTAGCTCACAAATAACTGCAGAAAGGAGCGGTACCATACCGATATGTTTTGTGGCTGCCCTTGGGAATGAAAAAGCACTGCTAGCTCGAAGAGGCTGTTTCTCAGCCAGTTTCAGATATGGAAACATTTGAGCATTCCATGCACAGCCATTCAGGGTTACTTTTCATAATTTTATGAACCAAGGTTTAGAAGTACTTGCCCTGAGTGAATGAAACCAAATTTCTTTTGTGACCTCAATTTGAATTCGAACAATGATCCTAGCAGCCAGATATGCCACTATTTTTTCCCCAGTCCCTATTTTAGTCCCTGGCTTTTGCATAAACATCTAACCCCAGGACAAAGCTTTAGTCTATTGCATTTATTTGCTCCAGTTTTGAGAGAAGTTGCCAGTGTTTATAGGTACAATCCTTTCTGGAATCAATCTGTTTCTGTGACACCGAAGGCATACAATACTTGAATAACAATGTTTTCAGATCTTAATGAAGGGAGAGAAATGACACGTTGCTGTTGTTTTTTTAGATGCAAGATGAAGCCAAACATGCATTGCCATTTTGAATCCTAGTTATCTCCTAAGCCCTGATGGTTCCTTCCATCCCGTCGCAATTGGGGGGGGGGAGTACACATGTTCTGGGTGCATGGGACCGGAGAAGGAAAGTAAAAAAACCCACTTCCACCCTCTGGATACAAGCTATTGTTCCGATCTATGGCTAGTGAAATTGTCTTGAGGAAACGAATTTTTCTGACTTAATTAAATACATACTTTAAAAAAATATATATTCTCTAAAGCAGGCATTTTCAACGTAGGCCAGTGGGCCATATTGTCTCCATGGTGGGCCTGGGACATTTGAAGGGAGTCACTGATCACAAACAGTTCTTCATGCCATCTCATAAGGGTTGTTGTACAACTTATACAAGCCTGTGTTTGTGTGTGTGTTGTATTATAGTCGTGACCGACTCTTTGTGACCCCATGTCCATGGAGTTTTCTTGGTAGGAATACTGGAGTGGCTTGCCAGTTCCTACTCCAGGTGCCTACAGCACCTGGTATTCCCTGGTGGTCTCCCATCCAAGTACTAACCAGGGCCGACCCTGCTTAGCTTCCGAAATCAGGCGAGATCGGATGTGCTTAGTTGGCCTAAATTTCTTTCATATTGTGTTTTTGGCCATGGAGGGAAAATGGTTGAGAATGGTCCAACAGCATTTAGTCTAGACTCTGGAGGACTAAATGATGTATGTGTTAAACAACACTATATGAGACGCATTGAATGCTATCTGGATGCTGGCATCGCGGTGAGGGCCCTGTTAAATTCCAGGAAGTAAAATGTGGTTTTCATGTCCCTAGGAAGAAATAAGCATTTCAGAAATATCATAAATAGAGATGGGCACGACTCAAAAAAATGGTGTTTTGTTTGTCGTTTGTCGTTTAGGGGGTCCGTTTCGGTTCGTTTTCGTTTTTCGTGATTTTTTTTGCAAAAAAAAATCATTTTCGTTTCGTTACGTAACGAAACAAAAAATGAAAACGAAAATGAAAAATTGCTGTTTCGTTAGCATTCATTACAGTTCAATGTATTTGCCGCAACAAAAACGAAATGCACGACAAAATTTCTGTTGTTTCGGTTCTTTCGTTTCATTTTGGAGACAAAATTCCTTTTTCGTTTCGTTACGTAACGAAACGAAAAAACAAAAACAAAAATGAAAAATTGCTCGTTTCGTGCCCATCTCTAATCATAAACAAAGACAGTTATATTAGAGTGACCAAGACTCAAAGAAATGATTGGGGGGTGGGGGGTCGGTTTTGTTTCCTCTCTTGTTGCCTCAACAACATGCTCTAAATTGCACAAGTGTGTGTATGGGCACTTCTGAATGTGCAGGCAAGCGTACTGGAGTACACTCATTTTCTGTACTAAGAACTTGCTAACATATTCTTCAGAGCTATTCAATATCAATCCTTCAATTTCCTCTCTTAAATGCTTCCAGGCTTCTCTGATACAGCTGGCAGACCTCCTGCTTGTCTGAGGAAATGGATTTGTCCATGAAAGCTCACATTTGAAATAAGTACAGCACCACCCCCATATTCGCTGGTTTGCCATCTGCAGATTCAATTGGGAAGCAGCTGGGGAAGGGGTGGGGGGTGAAAGCTATGGCACGCTGCCCTGGCATGCTTTTGCTCCCAGCTCCACCCTGCCCCCGCTGGGCAGCACAAAGGGCCGAGCCACATGGTGGTGCAGCAGTGCAGCAGACCGGGTGGCACAAAGGCATACTCTTGCACTTGTTCAAGTGGTGGACAGGGTGGCAGAGTGCCACTGCTTTTGCCCCTGGCATCCCAACACCCCGTTGGGCATTGCGGCTTCACACCGCCTGGTCCCCCACGTTGCTGTACTGCCGATTTGCTTGGCCCTTCCTGCCACTCAGAGGTTGGGGGGTGTTGGGGGATAAAAGCTTTCACCCCAGCACTCCTGTTGCCACCATCACCCTTGCGCAAGAGTGTTCAGTCTTATCCACTGATTTCAGTATCTGCAGGGTGGCCAGGAATCAATCTCCTAGGGTCAGATCCAGAACTGATACCCCGCAGGGTGGTTCCATCATCATCTTAGAACTCAATGGATCATTGAGCCTAAGCTCCTGTCAAGGAGGCAACTCCCAACTTCTGGCTCCCCAGCCAGATGCCTCAACCACTGGACTGTCCAGAATCAAAGCATAGCAGTTAGTCTTTAAGGTACCACGGCCTTTTGTCTTTTGTGTTTCTTATTTCTTCCAGTGAAGGAGGATTAACATGAGTTCCTGATAATGATGTGACCATTAGCAGATTACCTTTATACTGGGTTAGACATCTACCCAGAGGTTATGTTATTTCCAAGAGTATGGAAAAATGACTCTTCCAAGCCCTGTATCTTTGACAATTTCATTGGTAACTGCCCTCACAATAAGCCCTGCAAGCCCAGAGAATCTTCACAACTAATTGAACTTAGTAGAACTTTTTCTTTGGGTGTCAAAAAAAGAAAAATTCTACCTACAGCTTATTGGATTGCTTCCTATTCCCTTATATTAAGAAAAATAAAAATTTCTGCTTTACTCTGGTTCTGTTCTTGTGGGTTATTCTTCTTGTTATTGTTGTTGTGGGGGTTGTTTTTTGTTTTGTTTCTTTAGTTTGAATTGGTTGTACATTTTATTTTATTCCATTCTGTGGAAGTTTACTGTAAGAGGCAATTTATAAATATTTGAACAAAATAAATAGGTTGTAACAAGTAAAAAAATGTTATATGCATGCATTTGATATTCTTTAACTTGGATTCCTGCTCTGAGCAGAGAATTTTAAAACCTCCTTCCCACTCTGTCATTCTGTGATTCTATGGAAAAAGCAGAAGCCAGTTTTCACAATGTCCTTTCACAAGTAGAAATAGAAATGGGACTATTGCAGGCATGTCCAAATTTCGGCCCTCCTGATGTTTTGGAATGCAACTCCCAAAATTCTAAGCATAGATTGCCAATGACAAAGGACTGTAGAAGTTACAGTCCAAAACATCTGGAGGGCTGAAGTTTGGACATGCCTGGACTATTGGATCTAAAAATGAAAGAGCAGATTGGAATCAAAACTGGCCCAAGACCTTTTGCTTTTTGAGATACAGAAACAAGCAGTGTCTTTGCCAGTTACTTCACATCCTAACTTTTCCCACAATTACGTTTGTACCGTGACAGCGTTGTTCACGGTCACCTGGATTTTGTCCCTATTCAGTTCCTGTTTCCGTTTACTCACGGTAGTGATAACTTGTCTCGTGACAAGTGTTACTTCATGGCCTTGTTTCGTGACAAAATCTGCTGTTTTGAAAAAAAAAATGCATAAAAATAAAGGGTGCACCACACCCCCTGTGCTTCGTCTATTCGAAATGTCAATCCACAGCACTCAAAAGTACAAGAGAAATGGATGGATGCAAGTTCACGAGTGAAGACTGACCCCCTCACTGGAAGCTTAGATGAAGAAAACATTGTGTGTGTAATAATTAAATGTGTTATGAAAAGAAGTTGATAAACAATGGCACTTGGGGGGAGGGACCCCAATGCAATCATGTAGTAGAATAGGAAGTGTGTCCCATTCTCTCCCTTGGAAACTTTACAGCACATGTCCCGGCCAAGGAATTTAGCATTCTTCACATCTCTTGTTCCCTAGGCAAAGCAGTTATCAGCATAATTAACCTGCCCTCCCTATCATTGGTATTTTTCTGTCTCTTATGTAGCCTTCTGCAGAGAAGCAAAATGGTGCCTCCTGCGCGCACTCTGGCTTTCCCCCCCAGATACCTCGAAGAAGAGGCTTGGTCTGCCTCTCAAGCTGCTGAAAAAATGGAAGCTTCAATACAAGACTTGAAAGAGAAATTTCACCAGAAGCATAAGCGATCATTGCTTCAGAGCGGTAAGTAAATACACAAGCAGATGCTGGAAAAATGTCCCCTGTAGATGTCTGAAGGTTATGCCTCTTAGATTGAAGGCAATATTGACTTTATTGTATTCTTATTTCGCAGCAGAAAGTACTTAGATTCACATCCAGGACTTAAACTCCCAGCACACACAGTTAAAAAAGGTCTCATCCAAGCTGTTTGTGGTTTGACAGGTGGATGGAAATTGAGATTCATATATAGCAAGAACTGTGGTATCCATGTGTGTTTATCATAAATTTACGTTCTCCTCAAGAACATGTAATTGGCTTCTGTTGTTCGGTTTTATACATAAGAAGAGTCATGCTGGATCAGGCCAAAGGCCCATCTAGTCCAGCTTCCTGTATATCACAGTGGCCACACCAGATGTTTGGGAGTGCATGAGACTAGATATCTGTCTCCTGATACCACTCCCCTGCATCTGGTCCTTGAAGTACCCTGGTTTTAAGCCTGGAGATGATACATCTCCATCATGGTTTGTAACCTGTGATGGACTTTTCCTCCAGGAATCTGTCCAATTCCCTTGGGAAGGCATCCAGGCCAGATGCCATCATCACATCCTGTGGCAGGGAGTTCCACAGACTAACAACGCGCTGGGTGAAAAAATATTTTCTTTTGTCTGTTCTTACTCTCCCAGCCCTCAATTTGAGTGTATGTCCCCTAGTTCTGGTATTTTGTGAGAGGGAGAGAGCGTCCCTCTGTCCACTTTACTCATGCCCTGCATTATTTTGTACGTCTCAATCATATCCCCCCTCAGGCACCTTTTTTCCAGACTAAAGAGCCCCAATTGTTTTAGCCTTTCCTCATAAGGGAGGTGCCCCATCCCAGTAATCATTTTAGTTGCTCTCTTCTGCACCTTTTCCAGTTCCACTATGTCTTTCTTAAGATGCGGTGAGCAGAATTGTACACAATACTTCAGGTGCGGCCTTACTCTTGTTTTGTATAATGGCATTATAATGTTGGCTGTTTTATTTTCAGTCCCCTTTTTGATAATCCCTAGCATGGAATTGGCCTAAGACAGTGGTGGCACTCTAAGACAGTGGTGGCAAAACTTTGGCATTCCACATGTTTTGGACCACAACTCCCAGAACTCCAAGCCTGTACAGTAATCCCCCGCTTATTGTGCGGGTTAGGGATCCAACCCGACTCGTAATAAAGGAAAATCTGCGATATGCAGATGCTGGGTGGGGTCGGGACTGGGGGGGGGATGTTTGGGGCCTCCTACACTTACCTGAGGTCTGGCGCTGTCCTGAATGGACCTCCAACGAGCTTCTTGGGCCTGTTGAAGGCCCCAGAAGTGGTTTCAGGCGATTCGGAAGGCACTTCTCATTTTTCGGAAGTGACTTCCTGTTTGCCGGACACAATTTCTGGGGCTTCCAACATGCCCAGGAAGCCTGTCAGAGGCTCCATAAGTGGTTTCGGGCGATTCAGAAGGCACTTCTGTTTTTTTGGAAGTGATTTTCAGTTCACCAAAAAGTACTTCTGGGGCCACCAGCAGGGCTGGGAATCCCGTCTGAGACCTGCTCGGGGCAGTGCAGGCCTGGGGCAAGTGCAGAAGTCCTCAAACAGGCCGACACATCTTGCCCCAGGACCGCAGTATATGAACCACTATGATGGTGGGGGACAACTGTATTGCCAGTGACAGAGGACTGTGAGAGTTGTGATCCAAAACATCTGGAGTGCCAAAGGTTTGCCATCCCTGCTGTAAGATGACCTGCCACTTGAAGTCGGAAGCAAAGCATCATTCCTCAGCATTGCATCAGGTGGTGGCAGCAATGCGCTATTAAGAACAGTCATGGCCACCCACCACATTCTAAGGGTGACAAGTGGACAGCCTGGGTAGAGAACCTGGCAAAGAGTTTTGTTAATTCTCCGAGTTTTTCTCTGTATACATTCTATTAGAAACAAATGTGTCACTGAGTGTTTGTGACAAGAAGTATATTTTCGGGGAATTCACATGTCAATAAGTTATTAAACTCATAAAGTCCTTTTATTTTTTGGCATTTCTTTTTATTATTAAATAAAATTATACAAAACAAAACAAAGCTATGTTAATGGAAGTTTTATTCAATAATAATAATAAAAATAAAAACATGAATGAGACAAGTATATACAAACTAAATAGAAAAAACAATACAAAAACTTGCACCCTTCACCCTCTGGACTATTCTAGAAAGGCCTTTTATTTCTATAAATTTCCAGGGAGTTCTATATAAATAGATTTGGATGCCATACGTTTTCTTTTATCAGTGACACTTCCACCAGTTAATTATCCAATAGCGAGATACCAACAGTTGAGACAATGCATTCACAAATTAAAATGTGTTGAGTTCTCCCTCAACAAAAATTGAGCTGAGGGCAAATGATTTAGAAGTGTTTTTTTTTGGGGGGGGGGTGAAACACCAGAGCAATATTTTTCCCAGAGAGAGCAAGGGTGAGAGCAAACGAGAGGGAGATAGAAGGAGAGAGCAAATGAGACGGAGAGGGAGAAGGAGGGAGGGAGGAGTGTGATGTGTGTGTGTGAGTGAGTGTCTGTGTGTGACAGAGGGGGGAGCGTGCGAGAGAGCGAGCGAGTGGGAGAGAGGAACCGAGGAAGCAGGGGGGTGGGGAAAAAAGGGAAAAGAAGATTTTTGCCCGCTCTGAGCTCACCTCCTGACCCAAACATTCCTCCCCACTTGCTGTTGCTGCTACTGCTGCGGTGGTGGTGGTGGCGGCGGCTTTTATCTCCATGTTCTCAAAGCTGTAAAAAAAAAAAGTAGCTTCCGGCCATGTGGACATTTTGAATGAAAAGACTGCTGCCATGGACATGGGGACAAGGGAAACACTCCTTTGATCACATGATAGTGGGAGGAGAAAACATTTTTTAAAAATGTGGCTCTTCCGGGATGTGGGATAGCGCCCTTTCTTGGGTGCATAAGGAATTGCTTTCACATTCATGAGAAGCAAGAGAGCCAGATGTGAGTATGGGATAGCTAGCACACCACAAGACTTGCTTTTTAGAGCATAACTCACAGGATCTTCAGCTGCCATGGATGCTAGCCATGGTAGCCATGGAGAATTCTGGAAAGTGTCATAGAGCATGTCCTTTGACTCTTCTTTGACCACAGCCTTTCCTTCAACAAAGTTGATTCTGTAGTTCATGCTTCATCAACTCTTCCATTTTGAAGTGCCAGTCGATATATTTCTTATAATTTATTTTAGTTTAACAGGTCTAAGATGGAACTCATTGGTAACTAGTAGTAGAGCAGAGAGATGTAAATACCAGAACAAGGCAGCTAGCTACATTGCACATTCAAATCCATGTCATGATGTGAGTCCCTAGTAGTGAAATTTGGATGTGAAGAATGACGGTATATTTTTTTAAATTTCCAGATCCATTATCGACTGAAGTTCTCACCATGATGTTCAATATATCTGGATGCCTGCCTTACATGTTACCACCCAAGTGTCCAAACAATTGTATGACTAGTAAATATCGGCATATCACTGGTGCCTGCAATAACAGGTATATGTTAACAGATAATGTATAGGTGCTATTTTGTTCAACATTAGTTCAGAGAGGTGATTACCTTGAGCCAAACATGACAATGCAGTTAACGTAGTACTAGAAGCAAGACTTCCTTGGGAAATTAATGACTTTCTGACAACAAAATCAAAGTGTTCTGCTTATATACCGCCCCATATCACTTCAAGTAGTGTCTGGGCGGTTTATAGTTTTAATTACAGTATGTAGGCTACACATTGCCCCCCACCCCAGCAATTTGGGTACTCATTTTACCGACCTCAGAAGGATGGAAGGCTGAGTGAACCTTGAGCCTGCTACCTGGGATTGAACCCCAGGTTGTGAGCACAGTTTTACTTGCAGTACAGGCATTTAACCACTGCACCATGGGACTCAGATAAAAAAAAGCTTGTCTCAGACCACAAATGACCTTGCTTTCTTTTATCATTGGTCATTGGGAGAGGAGCAAAGCTTCATTCGCCTGTGAGCTTCGAAAGATGCGCGTGCTTGGAGGAAAAGCACTGTTACAACACAGTATTTGTATTTAGTTTACTATATGCTCTGAACCCCTGTTTCAGCTTTGGCTTCCCTGCTGTGCTATTGTTTTGCTTTGCTTCCTACTGAAATTCTTGAGGTCTTCTCCCTTTGTGAATGCTATGACTTCTCCCTTTGTAGAAAGTGAAGCCACTTCTGAAAGGCATTTCCTGACAAGAAGGGGGAAATGGCTAGCATTTTGCCAACTAGGGAGGTGTATTTCTCTGTGCAGTTATTAACGTGGGCCCCTGTAGTGGCTTAAAATGAAACCTATAAGGTAGAGAGTATAATAAAAGCCTAAATTCTTCTGGCAGATGCTCAGTGTCATCAAAAGCTCTGCCAAGCTTTTGTTGGAAAGGTGGAAGTCTCAGTGGAGCTGGTCATCCTATCTTTTCCTTCCTTGCCTCAGTGGCTTTGCTGAGGCAAGGCTGACACTCCTTATTATCCAGGTCTTGATCCAGCATGCAAAAAGGGTGGCATGCACTCCCTGACTCTTTGCTTTGCTTATGTGGAACACAGTGACTCTAAAGAAGAGAGGTTCCTGCAAGTGTGGAAGCTTTCCTCACAATTAAGTGGCATTATTTTACGCACATCCAAGAGCCTCTTCTCTTCAGACACGGCATGTCCTGTGTGAAGAAAGCAACAATGTCGGAGGCAGGCCTTGTGAACTCTTCTCCTTATATGTTGGACAAAAGAATGCTGAGCCAAACCCGAAGAGGACTTAAATCTGTCTCCATGAGCACAGGCAGTAGCTGAGAGGATGTTACATCTGAGATACTCTCATTTTTTCTTTCTCCCACTATACAGCCTTGTTCACCTCCAAATTCCTCCTTTCTCTCCTCTGAGAGATTATCCTTAATAGAGGAGAGGCCCACTATGGAAATCCCCAGAGGTGGTTACTTCACGTCCTTCTTTGTTACGCGACTAGTTTTGTACCATGACAGTGTTGGTCGCGATCACGTGGTTTTGTCCCTGTTTCAGTGTTCCCATGGTCGCAATAACTTGTCTCGTGACAAGTGTTACCTCATGGTCTTGTACCGTGACAAACACTGAATTTCTCTAGCTTCCTTTTTCCTTTTTGGGGGACTTAAAAAAATCTTTTTTGATATTTCGCTTCTGAAAATTCAAAATTAAAAAACCCCAGACACAGTTTTCTGAGAGAAATGAATGTATTGTTGCGTGACAGTCATTACTACACACTGTCTTGTCTCGGAACAGAAAGCAGGAACAAAGAGTGACAAGGGAAAACCCTATCCCAGCACCAGATACAGGATTTTCGTGCTTAGCATCCATTCTGGGGGTGTGGTTGAGACAAATTTCAGTAGTTGTGCGACGGACGTGAAGTAACTTTTTTGTACCGCTCATAACGCAACACTAAAATAGACAAAATGGACGTGAAGTAACCACCTTAGTGCCTGTGAAAGGCAGAAGGGTGGGTCCACCACCAGGTTGCCCTCTCCAAGGTGATAACGCTGGTGGTGGTTTTAGAAATGTGGGCTGTCCATTTATTTCAGCTGAAGGAGCATCCATATGGAAGAGGAGTATAACTGCACATCTGCTTAAAGCAAAATGAATGGCAGTTTCAAGAAGCCTTTTGCAAAGAAAAGAAATCCATTGGAAGACTTCTTATGCCAGTAGCCATCCAGAGATCTGCTAAAATATTAATGCAATTGAAGGAGAACCACCGGCTTAAGTTCTTAAATTAACATATCATCACTTTTAATTGAGTGAAATAGCACTATGTGCTGTGTTTTGTCCCATTTCAATAAAGACGAATCAATTGTAACTGATTTGAATGCTTTATTAAGGCGTATGTCAACCTTCAAGTGTGAATCATTGGCATTAATTAAACGTATTACTGTCTCACGTTGCTTTGCTAATTGAGCCCTTTAGTATACTGAGGATCAATGGAGTATTAATATAATAATTGTTCCCTATTTAGTATATCCACAGCAGTGTAAGTGAATGACTAACAGTCTACAGCTCCGCTTTCTTCTCCTCTCAGTATCTGTACCATTTCGGGAGTTGGATAGAGAGAGTGCATTATGATGATGATGATGATGATTATTATTATTATTATTATTATTATTATTATTATTATTATTATTATTATTATTATTATTATTATTATTATTATTATTAGAGATGGGCACGACTAGGGAAAATGACGTTTTCGAGTTGTCGTGTGTCGGAGGCAGTCCGTTTCGGCTCGTTTCCGTTTTTCGCGAAATTTCGCAAAAATTAGTCGGTTCATTTTTTTGTTTTTTTGTTGTTGTCGTTAGTACTGGTTTGGGGGGGGTAGCGGGCTCCTGGAGGGAGCTGCAGGAGTCAGCGAGAGCCACAAGTGACGGACTGGCAGACTCTTTGCACCCGCTGTGTCTCACGTACTTGCATGTAGTGCAATGCAAGTAGATCTGGCTTAGGGTTAAGACGGGTTAGCGCAAGGGCTAGGGTTAGGCTAGTTACGGGTGAGGTTAGGGTGAGTATTGGGGTGCACCTCTGGGTGCCTCTCTGACCCACTTAGAAGGACAGTGTACTGGCGTATGGGTTAGGCTTAGGCTTAGGGTTCGGGTTTGGGCTACGATTAGTGGTGGGCTGTTTATGCCCGATTGGCACATCCCAGAAGTCTCTGTGGTCAACCTGGCCAAGTGGCCATGCAATTGGTGGAAAATTTGCATGGTCTACTCCCATGGGCGAGCCCATCATTGCGAATGTGCAGGTGTAAAAAAATAAAATAAAATAAAATAAAATAAATGGACGGACTTTTTTTTTTTGCAAGAAAAACCCACTGCTGCTACTGTAAAAATTCAAGCATTTAAAATAGCTAATTTTCGCATGTTTCTGTGGTGCTTTGGTGAGGTTTTGGGCAACGATTTCAAAAAAAATATTGCGGTCGCCATTTTGGATCCCCCGCACTGCATGGCAAATGGATGCGCCCTCCCAGCCTGGTACCAGCAGCGCAGCAGTAGCAATAGCCAAGGAGAGGGGGGGCGGGGAAACCCCCCCCAAATAAAACACCCTTCTGGCCTGGTAGGTGCCCTCAGACAGTTTTCGCCTACTTTTAGGGCCGGGAATCGGTTGTTGTTTTTAACTTTTAAAAACTTTTTCTGTGCCGTTTGGCATTGCGCGATCGCTGCGATGCAAGTAACGAGCACGACAAATCAGACCAAATTGTTCGTTCGTCGGTTCGAGCTCGAATTCTGGCAGAGTAATTCCCGTTACCGTTTCCGTAGAGTAACGGATACGAGTAACGGAAACGGAAACGGGAATACCGCTAAGTCGTGCCCATCTCTACTTTACACATCTCTACCTCTTCTTCCTTTAGTCTCTAAAAACTTAAGATATGCTTACTTGAGACTTTGTGGTTCTTCTAAATAGCCCCTGTAACGCAGTGGCTAAATGCCTGTACTGCAGGTAAAAATGTGCTCACGACCTTGGGTTCAATCCCAGATAGCAGGCTCATGGTTGGCTCCTCCTTCCATCCTTCTGAGGTTGGTAAAATGAGTACTCAGCTTGGTGGGGAGGGGGAAAATATGTAGCCTGCATTACTGTAATTAAAACTGTAAACCACCCAGAGACTACTTGAAGTGGTATGGGGCGGTATATAAGCAGAACACTTTGCTTTGCTTTCTGCTTACATTTCTAGTTGCATCTGAGGCCATTCATGGAATCGGGCATGGCACTCAGCAACAGGGGTGTCACGTCTCGGGGCACTGTCTGATAATGGTGTATTTCTGTCCTTTCCCACATCTCCAGACCTGTAGATAAGTCTCAGGACTAGCGTCACTGGATCTGCTAGTTTGACATCACATCTTTACAGCCCAGGCAGCACCTCCATCTGGGCTCACACTGCTCAGAGTGAAGGCCTCTGTGTCTCACTCCAAATGGCCGTGTGCACCCAGGTGCATTCACCTACAGTTCTCTCTCCACTCCCATGTCCTTTCAGTGTATTTGGTAAAGTATCTGGAAGTTGAGTCATGGCTACTGGACTTCTTTTTGAGAGATAGAAACGTTTCGCTGCTCATCTAAACAATTTCATCGGTCTGAATGACTCAACTTACAGATAAACTCACCTGGATGACTGAGAATCTTCACAGACATTTGGTAAAGTACTTTTCCAAGGAAGTAGTTGTGTTGTGTTTCCTACCAGCACATCAAACAACAAAAAAAGAAGCAAGATGCTTCTTTCTTTTCATCAAGCTAAAAATCTGGGTTGCCTTTTAAAAACCTCTCAAAGATGTTCCCAATGCATGCTATATTCAAGAAAGTTCTATGTCCTAGCCTTCCATAAATCCTAGTGAACCCAGGGATTTGGGTATTTGCCCACATAATCTTCTGCAAGTAATATTTTGTAGGCAATTGTGTTAAAACATCTTCTGCTTACACAGGGAACATCCTAGGTGGGGTGCTTCAAACACAGCTCTGGCTAGATGGCTTCCACCAACTTATGAAGACGGACTAAGCCAGCCGAGAGGATGGAATCCTGGTTTCTTATATAATGGATTCCCGTTGCCTTCGGTCAGTATATATTGTGGAGTTATTTGGACTCGTACTTATTCGACAGGTATCTGTAGCTATCGTTCAATGTCCATTTCACCGTGGATAAAAATATCAGATCAAAAAACAAAATTCAATCCACAGTACCCAAATCACTATTAAAGGGCAACTAAAAGCAACACAAAAGAAATTAAGCAGTATAAAAACTGAGGGAACAGAACAATCTACACCAAATACAGAGCAGCAAGGGTATCACCTTAGGCCAGTGCTGGCGAATCTATGGCATAGGTGCCAAAGGTGGCCCTCGGAGCCCATTCTGTGGGCACCCTACTTATTCTGATAAGAAATAAACTTGCAGTTTTCCAAAGTTTTGAAAAACATAGCAGTAGAAGGCTATCTGACCCTTATTTGAGCAGCTAACATCTGAGCTTTGAATTCTAGAACAGAAGTGCTACCCTGTCAAGACATTAAAGAAACAAAACAAACAGGGAAGGGGAGAGAAATAGGAACAGCCAAGCCCTCAGAACAACTTTGTGACATCAGGCACGCTGGCAAAATGTCGGGTGTACACCGCTCCCTTTTGCCATATCGTCATTATATAATAAGACATAATAATTGGCGCAGCATGGCAACTGACTTACCTCTTGGCCTTCCAGGTGCGTGATGTTACGAGGAAAATTATTGAAGTGTCTAATGAGGCTGTTACGGAAGACAATCTGTATTCTGATATGATCACTGCGTGGGGTCAGTACATTGATCACGACCTTGCATTTACACCGCAGAGCATAAGCCGGCCTAACTCTCCAGGAGCAGCAGATTGTCAGCTGACTTGTGAAAACCAAAACCCATGTTTTCCAATACAGGTATTTAAAGTTTTGTTTTATTTTAAGGCAGTTCGAGCCCGGTGGTGGCAGTCAGTCACAATGTTTGAAGACTCTTTGTGGGGAGTAAGAATTGGGGATTAAAAAAACCACAGAATCTAAGTATATTTGCATATCCCTTTCATTTTGTGCTTGATGCTGTCCCAGCCATCTAACACATTTGATGAAAATAGGCCCAGAGGTCTCAGCTGGGCTGTAGGGCCTACAGGGATCACTTTCCAGAGAGTTCTGTTAGCTATGTTTCAGTATCACATGTTGATCCATGCATACCATCCTCCCTGCATGGGAATTCTGTGCATAAAAAGTTGCATCCAGCGGTAACTCTGCCTTAGGTGAAAACTAGAGAAAATGGTGGAAGTTCAGTTCCCATTAGCCCCAAACAGGGCAGCCAGTAATCAAAGAGGGTGAGAAATCTAATCTACTTACATCTGAAATGCCACGGGTTTTCTACCAATATCTTAAAAGAAGTGGTCCTTTTCACTGAAGATGGGAACCCTAGTGGGGTTTTTTTCATCCATCTTTCCACAATCTCCCTATCTCTGACTCCTTGAAAACCTGTTTTGGAGAATTGGAGGAATTTCTGGAACCAAGGACGTGATCAGATGGGCATTTGTCCTTCTGTCTCGTCTCCTTCAGGAACTGGTTGGTTCACTCCTTTACCTGGGAATCAGATGATGTCACTCCTAGGGGGAACCAACCCATCTCCAGAGTGTTCTTACCTGCATCTTTTTGGCCACTGTTCTTTGGTGCGGTTAAGAGAAGGAAAATATTGCCATTGTCCTATCCACCTAGATGTTAATGTCCATAAGGAATGCATAAAAAGCACTGGTAAGTAATTATCTGGATGATATTCTGTTGTGTATTCGTCATGTAAATCTAATAATTTAATTAGTTACAATGATTTTTTCAGAAAATCAATGTTTCCGACCTCACCTCCCCAAAGATCTGAAGTTTCCCGTTTCATCACAAGGAAGCCACTGGGGGGCATGAAAGAAGGAGAACTCTTTAATTGATGAACATTGCAGCTGCCTGGTTTTTAAGTAAAAGCAACAGGATTCTAGCTTCTGTTTTTTGTCCTATTAGTTTAAACTCAAAATTTGTTAACTTTATCCTGTTATTGCACAGTGAGCAATAGCATAAATCTATTTATTATTAGAGTGTTTTACCCCACCTTTCACCGGACCCAAGGCAGCTTACAGAATGAGGGATAATATACAGTCCAGTAAATTTATGTAAAGTTATGAGTGATTGAAACTAACATTGAAAACATAGTGTCAGTGTAAACTCTGACAGTATATTGCTTCACCATGAGTAGGCTTTGGTTGTGAACGTGTTGAGTGAAACCTGTTCACTCTGAGTTTGCTGGCTTTAATTAATCTTCAGTGTTAAGGAGTAAATGTACACGAGGGGCTTGGTAATATTTGCTATAAGGACTGGAGATAACTTCCTTGTTCTGCAAAATTAAAAAGTGGGTGGCTTCAAAATACTTGAGTAAAAATGAAGTATCGAGCAATCATCAGAAACAAATAAATGACCTAAGCATGGAAAAAAGAGAAGCTTTATGAACATCTGGGTTGGAAATCAGATCAGGAATGTGGAATGTAAGAGCTAAGGGGTAGGAATACCCGCAATATTGTAAAAGAAATGAAAGGGATGCCCATTAGTTAGAATCAGGCCAGTAGAGATGGGCATGACCAGGAATTTTTTTTCCGAGTTGTCGTTTTTCGGGACGGGTCCGTTTCGGCTCGTTTCCGTTTTTCGTGAAATTTTTTCAAAAATTTGTCGTTTCATGGTGTCATTTTTTTTGTCTGTCGTTAGTACTGGTTTAGGGGGGTAGCGGGCTCCTGGAGGCACCTCTGTGGGGTGGGTGCCTCCTCTGGCCCGCTATGAAGGGAAAGCGGGCTCCTGGAGGCACCTTGTGGGTGCCTCCTCTCCTCACCCGCTACAAAATGGCATGCATAGCCAATTGGATATGCATACCATTGAGTGGCAGAGAGGCACCTCTTTTGGGTGCCTCTCTGTAGACCAAAGGCCCACTATCTGGCCGCTCTGTGGTTCACTAAGAAGGGAAGTGTACTTGCGTGTATAGTGCAATGCGAGTACACAGGTTTGGCTTAGGGTTAGGGTTAGCGCAGGGGCTAGGCTTAGGGTTACAGGTAAGGTTAGGGTGAGTATTGGGGTGCACCTCTGGGTGCCTCTCTGACCCACTTAGAAGGACAGTGTACTGGCGTATGGGTTAGGCTTAGGGTTAGGGTTTTTGGGCTACGGTTATGGGCTTTTTATGCCCGATTGGCACATCCCAGAAGTCTCTGTGGTCAACCTGGCCAAGTGGCCATGCGATTGGTGGAATGGCTCCAAAAATTTGCATGGTCACTCCCATGGCCAGCTCATCATTGCGCAGGTGTAAAAAATAAAAATAAAATAAAATAAAATAAAATCAATGGACTGGAGAGGAGGACAGAGGAGACATTTTGTTGCAAGAAAAACCCACTGCTACTGTCAAAAATCTAGCAGTTTTAAAATAGCAATTTTCGCATGTTTCTGTGGTGCTTTGGTGTGTTTTTGGACCACGACAATACGATTTCAAAAAAAAGATTGCGGTCGCCCACCCCATTTTGGATCCCCGCCCGCACCGCATGGCATCGACGAGGATGCCCCACCAGAGCAGCCCAGGACAGGAGAGGGGGGGGAAGGCCGGGGACCCCCCCCCCGAAACCACCCCTCTAGGTGCCCTCACTCAGGCAGGCATATTTCCGCCTGCTTTTTTGGCCGGGAATCGTGTTTTTAAAACTTTTTTTCTGTGACGTTTGAATGGCGGCGGCGAGCCGGCGAGGTGGCGACGTTGGCGGGACGACGAGGATGCCCGCCGGCCGCCATTCCGCCAGAGCAACCCAGGAAGGACAGGAGGAGAGGGGGGGCGGCCGGGGACCCCCCCCCAGAAACCCCCCCTCTGGTAGGTGCCCTCACTCAGGCAGGCATATTTCCGCCTGCTTATTTGGCCAGGAATCGGGTTTTTAAAACTTTTTTTCTGTGCCGCTTGAATGGCGGCGGCGAGCCGGCGAGGCGGCGACGTTGGCGGGACGACGAGGATGCCCGCTGGCCGCTGGCCGCCATTCCGCCAGAGCAGCCCAGGAAGGACAGGAGAGGGGGGGAGGCCAGGGACCCCCCCCCCCAGAAACCACCCCTCTGGTAGGTGCCCTCACTCAGGCAGGCGATCGCGTGATGCCAGGAACGACAACACGACAAATCAGACCCAATTTTTCTTTTTTCGGTTCGAGTTCGAGTTCTGGCAGAGTAATTGTCGTTCTTCATTTCGTTGCATAACGGAAACGAGAAAGGGAAACGGAAATGAGAATTTCGTTGAGTCGTGCCCATGTCTACAGGCCAGGTACAGAAAGATACAGTACTTGGCTGAAATCCAGCAGTAAATTGCAGCTACAATAGGCCCACTGAATTACTGGGTGTTTAGTGAGTCAACATCAATGTAAATTCCACTGATTCAATGGATCTGCTTTAGTTGTAACCTACTACTGGGTTTTGGGCTTTCTTATAGATCAGGGTTGTTCAACTTTGAACAGGCTGAGATCTACTTTTTCCAGCGCAGAGTGCCTGAGGGCTACTACACTAAAACCGCTATGTACGAATTTTATCCGTTACGAGCACATGCTCATAAGTAAAAACTTTTGTAACTATAGCAGCAGTTTCCCACAGGAATGCATTGAAAAACAATTATTCTGTTCTGGAGGAGAAATATTTCAATGTACCATTGCCCTTGAACTGCCCCGCTCAGCTGATACACTAGGCTGGCAGACCCAGAATTTTGCTGGGACAGTGGTGGTCTTTGTCATGGGGAATGGAGGGGTGGAGAACTTATCCCCTCACTTTTTTTTACTGATGGCCAGCAGGGCTACTTTTGAACCCTTGGCGGGCTACAGGTAGCCCACGGTCTACCTGTTGTGCAGGTCTGTTATAGATCATGTAGACACCTTTGAGCACATGCATGTGCGCGCACATGCATGCATGCACGCACGCACGCACACGCGCACACACACCGAAAGAAACATGTTGGACCCAAATCAAATCCTGCTTCTGACCAGATTTTGACTAGTATTATGGATGGTGTTTTGACCAACATAGAGAATCTGCAAAGTTAGTCAGTGAAGTACGGTAATGAACATAGCTTAAAAGAGAATGTTTGGAAAACCGTGTTCGTGACAATCATTAAAAAACAAAAAGGCCAAGAAATGCAGTCAAATCACTCATACAGATGTACAAAATGTGTAGGGCCAATATATACATTGAAGTTCGTTTGAAGAAGGAGTGGGACCAAGCAGAGCCATAAAACAGAATTCAGAACAATGACGGCCCGGAGCAGCTTCCTTTAAAGTGAAGTATGTAGTGTGAAAAACAAAGCAACTGGCTTTGTATTCCTGGTTTTACTATATGCTAGGCTGATGTAAAAAGACACAAGCATCTGAAATGTGGATTTCTCATAGGATGCTAAGAATTTCTTAGATCAAGAGAGTAAACAGTGAAGTACTCAGTAGAATAAACAAAAACCAAGAAATGATGCAGCTCATAACATGCAGAAAGCTTGAGTCCTTTCGTGACATAATGAGAAACCAAAAGTGCAGACTGCGACCATTTTTTTAATTCAAGGTAAAATAAATGGAAAAAGACATATAGGAAGGAGCGGAACCTACTAGATGAAGAATGTGGAATACTAGTTTGGATCCAACACAATGTCATTGTTTACCTCCATAGCTTTGAACGTCAGTATAGCCATGATGGCATCCATCCTCTCACAGGAGAGAATGAGAAGAAAAAGGAAAATGAAAAGGATAATTTTGTTCTTAATGTTTTGCCTGCAACTTAATACAAGTGCCGGACTCCTTGTACCCAGTCTGCTGCATTTTTTTGAATTACTATGAGCTGTGTGTATTGTCCGGTTAGTCCGGACACAACAGGCTAGTGCAACAGACGGGAGACAACCTCACATGCAACAGACAACATCTGACAAAACATCGTCCCATTGGGAGGAGGAAGTGAGTAAGAAACCTCGCGATCTCTCATCTTACTCAGTCATGTAATGGTGTCAGGAGTCACAGGGTTGAAACACCAGGACTTGTTTATTAACACAGACAAGGTCTTCACTTTCAACCTCTCTTACCCTTCCCTCTGAGCTTAGCTGCAAACTTCACAACAGCTGGTGGTTAAAATGGATTTCCTCAGGATCAATATGTCATTTGTGAGTCATATGGCTGTAGCGAAAATATATTTAAGGGTGGGTCAGTATTGAATGAGCCATTAAAGAAAGAGATTTTAGAGCTGCAAAATAAATATCTGTTCGCTGGAGGCCAAACCTATTCGATTTGGTTGGTCCAAATGGAACGACATAGCTTGCTCTCCTGTTTGACTCTCCTTGAGGAGATGGCTATAATGACCCCCGAGCTTCATGCGCTACCACCACACCACCAATCCCACCCAGCCATTTGTGGCATGTGAATATCCAACTCTTCCAGTTCAAATTTCTCTGTGAAAACATGTACAGGGTCATGGGCTGGCCATTGTGCGTTCCTGGATATTTTGTGCAATGCAGGTCCTACCAGCCAGAGCCATCATAGCCATTGGTGAAGGATGATTAGAGGGATTATAGCAGTGGTTCTCAACCTGGGTGTTGCGACCCCTTTGGTGGTCAAACAACCCTTTCACAGGGGTTGCCGTGAGCCGGCTCTTCTCTCCAATGACCCTGGCTCTTTCATGTAGCGGGCTGGAGGGAGAGCTGAGGAAGGCAGCTGGAGAAGAGCGTGGTGGTATACAATAAGGTGGCAGGCGGGTGGGTGTGTTGGCAGTCCAGGAGCCAGAGGCCATGTGGGCGGGCACCTCCCATATAAATCTGGGTGATCTACACCCTGCCTCCCATGTGAGCCTCATGGGGCTCAACCCTGCGTCTCGCCCTTCCAACCGGGGGGGGAGGGGGGCAATGCTGTTCCAGCACTGGACGGGCCAGGGGTGGAGCCCCCCTTGTCCCCCCAGGTCGGAATGAACAGGCAAGATAGTGTGTTGGGTTGAAATCATCAGGCCATGGTTTAATAAAGATTAATATTGCTTTCATATTAAGAGGGGGTGCTGCTGTGTGGGGAACCATTGGCCCAAGGGTGCGGTCAGATGGGGCAAGTCCCATGGCTCCCGGAGAGTTCCATTCAAGTTCAGCTCCCCCAGGCCAGCCAAGCTGTCCCTTTGCCCTCATGGGACTGGGGCGCCAGAGGGCGCGTGGCAAGTGCCTCCTGTATAAATCTGGGTGATCTACGCCCCACCTTCCATACAAGCCTTGGTCCTGAGTCTTGCCCTTCCACCCAGAGGGCAATGCCATCCCAGTGCTGGACGGGCCAGTGGCGGAACCCACTTAGTTATGCCAACAGGAATAGTGTCAAGATTATGGCTGAGTCAGAGAGGCCCACTCTATCCACTTAACTACATTCCCCAAACTTTTCTGATGTGGGTAAGTCCTGGGATGGCCAGATGTGCAAATGAGTGAGAGGAATCTTCCAGCCTGGTATCTCTTACAACATTTTAAATCACACTGACTACTCCGTGCTCCAGGGAGATGCCAACAGCCAGAAGGTGAAGTGCTTTTACTCTTTACATTAACCCAGCATGATAGGAATACTAAAATACCCACAAAATATAAAAGCATTCAGTAGGTGATCAAGACAAAGCCCTCCTTTGGTACACATGACCCTCTTGTTACCAAAAACAACCAAACTGTTGTAAACTTATATATTTTATTAATGAGATTGCAAGAAAAGGGCAAAAAGTTAAAGATTCCAAACAACTTCAAAAGTAACCAAAAATAGCCAAAAAACTGTGAAGTAAAATAAGTGTTCAAAGCAGTTTAAGGCTTGAGGTAAGCATATTTTCAGACCACTTTCCATAACAACAAAAAGAAAGCTAACTAACATACGTAAACATACGTACATACTGACAGAATACCAGTATGGCTCCATAGCATACACAGAGTACATGTCAGGCAACAAGGTAACATATGAGCAGAGCAGTCTCCTTAGAGATACTAGGGTTAAGCTAAACTACTTCTCTCTCATTTGTATATCCATCACTCTGTCTATAAACCCTTCAAGGAGATACTCTAGTCAGTCATCAAATTGCCACAAACCTTCTCGAAAAAGAGAGTAACTTTTCCAAAGTAACTTCTCTCCCTTTCCAGTCTCTTTATCATTGGAACATGTCTACCACAAAGGACATGAAATCGTCCGGAGAGCGGAAATTAAGATAATATCTGATGTGCTTCTTGTATGTAGTTTGTTCCATCCTGCTAATAATATCCTATGTGCAATATATTGCAATCTTGCTGGATTTTTAAAATGCAATACAGATACTGCATAAAAAGAATTCTCCAGTAAGGTTTTATCTTGCATAGGCTTTCTTTGTATTTTTTTTCATATAAGAAGTTTCACAGTGATAAAATCTTATTATCTCAGACTTACTACTTCAGGGGGAATATTATCGTGTTATTCCATACTACATATTATGGCAGATGAGCGTGACTTGGTAGACTCTTCACTTGGGATATGAGGAACTCGGGTGCATTCGGCAACAGAGCAGTTTCAAAATGCACCTAAGTCTGTATCTCTCTATATATGGTGGCTGAATATATCTCACTGAGTTAGGTAAGTGGCTGCAGAGCCAGATGTTGGGTTTAATTTCCCACTATGTGTCCCAGCCCAGGGCAAGAGCCAGCCTGCGTGGCCTTGGGCAAACTGCACAGTTCTAGAATGCCTCCAGAGGAAAGGCACTATAAACCACTTCTGAGGACTCTAGGCTTCCAAAACTCAAGAAAAGGTCAACATAAGTCAGAACCAGCTTGTTGACTTTGAATTCATTATAGATCAAGACGCACAGACGCACACACAGAGAATGTTCTGTGAACTTTGTGGAATTGCAAGGTTAGAGAATGAATCTTCACAGTCAAAATGCCTGCAGTTTTCATACTTCTGGGCATGATATTAAAGGACATACCTAATCATCAAGTGGCAATGCTTCTTTGTATGTCATAGCTGCTACAGACCTGCACACCACCTGCTCCTCTTGAAAGCTAGCGCTGAAGCCTTTGACCAAATGCTTCATTTCTGTCCATCTTCCATTTCTCCCACTCCGCAACGGGAAACCTGAACCCCCCAGGTAGCGGAAGGATCTGGCTGTGCTGCCACACATCCAGTTGCAGCTTCCAGACATGTTTATGAAAGGTTCTGTGCACTCTGGCGACAGGCATTAATTCATGGGCAACGCAGCCCTTCTGAAGGTGCCCTCTGCCCCCAATTTTCTGTTGGACAAGAATTACAGGTAGCAGCTGTGTACTTTTGTCTTCCATCCACATAATACAGTTGACAGTCAAATAGGATGTTTGGGCTCTTTTAAGAGGAAACCTATGCTTTCAAAAACAACACAGTGAAAGGCAGTGGAGTCTGTTATGAAAGAAGCCTGTAAGAATTTGAATGTAGGGTGTTTGGAGGAAGTGGAAACCTAGGGAGTTTGTAAGATTTTTTATTATTATTTTTGCCTGGACAACGCTTAGTTGCTTGTATCCACACAGACTCAGTACCCTAAAGTAAACATATAGTATGTAATCAACATATGAATTCTCTGTGCCAAGATTCGCCATAGAATTAGATTATAGTTCTGTTTCTAATGTCCCATTTCTGGGCAAGGTCCCTGAGCTGTGGTTCTCAACCTGTGGGTCCCCAGATGTTCCTAGATTGCAACTCCTAGAAATCCTGGCCAGCTCAGCTAGTGGTGAAGACTTCTGGGAATTGCAGTCCAGGAACATCTGGGGGCCCACTGGTTGAGAACCACTGTCCTTGAGCATGTGCTAGTCCATCAGATCCAGGGACTTCTGGATGGTGCAGGTTATCTTGACTCATTTTGGCCTGGCTTCAGGCCTGGTTATGGGACAGAAATGGCCTGAGCCGCCTTTGCGGGTGATCTATACCAGGAACTCCAATAGGAGATTACTGGGCTGGGTGGACCTCCCTTATGAGGAAAGGCTAAAACATTTTGGGGTCTTTAGTCTGGAAAGGTGCCTGGGGGGGCATATAATTGAGACATACAAAATAATGCAGGGCATGATTAAAGTGGATAGAGGGACACTCTTCTCCTCTCAGAAAATACCAAAAATGGGGGACATACACTCAAATTGAGGGCTGGGAGAGTAATAACAGACAAAAGAAAATATTTTTTTCACCCAGCGCATTGTTAGTCTGTGGAACTCCCTGCCACAGGATGTGGTAATGGCATGTGGCCTGGATGCCTTCAAAAGGGGATTGGACAGATTCCTTCAGCCACTATTCATCAGTGGGGAGTGGGACTGTGTAGAAAGGGTGACAGACTTCCATTTGTTGGGAGTCCATATTGAGGAGAATTTAACCTGGAGCGTAAACACCTCCGAGCTGCTGAAAAAGGCCCAACAGAGACTGTACTTTCTGAGAGTGCTCAGAAAGAATAACATCAGTCAGAGACTATTGGTGTCTGTTTATCGCTGATTAGTAGAAAGTGTACTGACGTACTGCATATGTGTGTGGTACGCCAGTTGCACAATGGCACAGAAGATCATTGGATGCCCACTCCTTACATTGGAGGAATTACACAGCTCCCACTGTCTTAAGAAAGCACAGAATATTGTAGGAGATATTTCTCATCCTGGACACTCTCTGTTTGTACCGTTACCATCAGGTAGAAGGTATAGATCTATTAGAACAAGGACAGAAAGATTCAGAAATAGTTTTTACTCAAAAGCAGGAACCATGCTAAATTCTGTTAAAAATTAAGTTGACATGTAATATCAGTGTTGAATGTGTAACATATATATATGGGAGATTGTGTATGGCTGTTGTTCTTTAAATTGTAGTTATTATGTATTGGGTATGAATGCTGTGAGGTGAAAGAGTGTAGGGCTGTGTGTGTATGTTTGATTTTTATGTCAGTTTTAAATGGGTATAAGTGATGTTCTGTGTGTGAATGTAGGAGTATGTGTATGGATGTTTTGTTCTTAAATGGTAGATTTTATGTCTTCGATTTTTATACTGGGGTGTGTGAATGAGCTGACTGGATGGCACTTTTAATCACGTATTTATACAATGACAATAAATTCCATTCCAATTCCAATTCCAATTCCATTCCATTCCAAAAGTCCATTACAGGTTACAAACCATGATGGAGATGTGTAATCTCCAGGCTTAAAACCAGGGTACTTCAATGGCCAGATGCAGGGGAGTGGTATCAGGAGACAGTTATCTAGTCCTGCGTGCTCCCAGACGCATCTGGTGGGGCCACTGTGAGATACAGGAAGCTGGACTAGATGGGCCTTTGGCCTGATCCAGCATGGCTCTTCTGATGCTCTTATGTTTTCCCTGTTGGTTTTGTTTGACTGTCAAGGGCTTTCAATACCATAAATCATGGTATCCTCCTCTGAGATGGGATTTAGTGGCATTCCCCCTGAACAAAGAGGTTCACACCTTGAGTGTTCACTTGGATTTAAGTCTGGATGCCCAGATTTCAGTGTTAGTCCGAACTGTGTTTGTATGGTTCAAGTTCCACTGTGATGCCCTTTCCTGATGATGCCTGACCTGGCTAAAGAGGCACATGCGTTAAGTCACACTTCCTTTGGATTTTTGCAACATGTTCTATTTGGGGCTGCCTTTGAAAATAGTTCAGAAACCTCAATTAATGCAAAATGCTACAGTCAGGCTGCTGGATACAAGGAACATGTAACAATTGCATTGGTTTCTGGCTTGTTTCTGGTCTCAATTCCAACAGCACAAGGGCATGAGTCTCCACTTGAGCACCCACAAGTGTTACAATCATCAAGGAAAAATCATCAAGGGAGGTCCTTCTCTGGAGCCTACTGCTTTCCTAGGTTGATCTGATAAGGACCCCAGAGGGTGTTTTTTTCCCCTGCGACTGCTCCCAGGCTATAGAAGCCGCTTCCTCATTAGGTTCATATGTCCCCTCCTTCCTATCCTTTCTCTTTTCTCCATAGTCATTTTTAAGTTGCTGTTTGGCATCTAAATTCAGATATTTGATGAGGACGGCAGGTGTCAGTAATAGCATTTTATATTTATGTAAGTTTTTATGCCCTAATAGGTTTAAATTCTTCTTTGTTCAATTTCTTATTCATGATCCATTCGTTATATTTGATATGTATGTTATAAGAAATGTTGTAAATCACTTTGAGAGGGAGAAACGGGGAGGCTATATCAACATAGCAATCAGTCAATCCCACGTGAGACTTAAGGAGTCCCTAACCAATGTGATCCAGGCTCCTGCATTTCTTACCTGGGCTGCCTTAGCAGGCAGGTTTGGGCTTTTGATGCAATAATGAGAGGGACCACAGCAAGCCATGCCATTTTTCCTTCAAAGCTGAAAGATGAGGTACAGTATTTTTCTGCGTATAAGACTATATTTTTTTCTTAACTTGTTAGGCAAAAATTGAGAGTCGCCTTATACTCAGAAGTAACTCAAGGAGAGAACTGTGCTGTTTCAAAAGTATTTTTGAGTTGGAAAAGTGTGTGTGTGTGTGGGGGGGGGGTCATCTTATAGATAGGAAAAATCTTGTAGATGGAAAAATATGGTAATCCCTCCTCCTATGTCTAACTTCTTTATAAGTAAATTCTGGCTTGGAATCCTCTACAACCCAGTTCATACCCGTTTATTATATCAACTTTTGATAGATCCTGACCTCCCAGTCGAGATCTCCGATGTTCTTACCACTCTTAAAGTAGCGGGATTGGACATTGAGCAGCTTGGCATGTTAAGTCAATCTGAAGCATATAGGATATTAAAGACAGGCTATTGAACATCGAATGGCAAGAACAATGCAGTGAAGCTAATACCATCAGCTCCCCACTTCAATTTA
The DNA here is from genome assembly GCA_037367245.1 of Phrynocephalus guinanensis. NCBI lineage: Eukaryota > Metazoa > Chordata > Lepidosauria > Squamata > Agamidae > Phrynocephalus > Phrynocephalus guinanensis. Next base: position 167,165,131 of record CM074733.1, read on the forward strand.
ACATCCCAGTCCTACCTGGGAAGCCTGCTTTTTTTACTAACATGTCCTGAAGCGCGCAGAGCTTCCTTTCCCTCTGCACTACTGTCGGGCAGGTTCAATGGAATCCCTTACTCCCAGAGAATCGGTCCGTGTCAAACTAATGCCGTTGAAACGCTTGAACACATCTTCTTTCATTGCCCAATTCACGATGCACTTCGTAAGAAATATCTATCCTCGATCCTCGATAGAATGCAAGGGTGGGAAGACTTAGTTAGACTTAGGTTTCTTCTCTCTATGCAAGTCATCTCTTATTTGGATGAGGTGGCCTCCTTTGCCTCTGAGATTATAGCAGCACGAGGATCTGGGCTTCCCTATTCCCCACCTCATTGGGTTTAGTAGCTAATGCATCTATTAGAATAACTGGTTCAATGTTTGATTTCCCTCCTTCCTGTACCTTATTTTCTCTCGTTGTGTTGTTTTATTTTCTTTTAATGCCAATAAAGTTTGATTTGATTTATAAGTAAAGGTGATAGACTAGTATCCGGTGTGTTGTGGAACGTGGCTTGTAAAGGAACAGATTAGCCACCTCTAGAAGCTTGTCAAAGCCGAAAATCTGCAGTACCCCCTCCTTTCTTTGTGATCATGCCAATAAAAGCCCTCAAAATGCAAACAGGAGCATATGTCCTAACAGCTGTGCGCAGTTCAGATGCAAAACGCCAGCTCTTTGACGACCCTCATCAAGACGCAAGAACAGATCGCTCTTAGGTAAGGCCTAGAGGGGACAGCCCAGCAAATGAATTGCTGCCCCCTTTGGTTTCCCACGGTGTCCTCCTGGGAGAAGAGCCAGCCTATGTGGCCTTGGGCAAGCTGCACGACCCCAGGGTTCCCCCTCCCCCAGAAGAAAGGAATAGTAAATCACTTCCGTGAAATTCATTACCTAGAAAATCCTGAAAAGTGTTGCTGTGAGTCAGAATTGACTTGACAGCATGTAGTTCATTACTATTAAAGAGTTTATGTCTTAAGAGTATTAATTTTTTTGTTAGTCTTCATTTCCTTATGTCAGTTTCATGAGAACTGAGAAATCGCAAATAACCTTCACAGCAATGGATTTCTTTTCTGAAGACAGACAAACCCAACTGAGGGTGATAACTGTGATTTTGAAAGAGTGAGTAGCTATTGGATGGCCGCTACAGTAATTAATTTTAAGAGTCCCCATTACATTTCATTTCAAATAGCAGTTGGTGATAAATATAATTCAATGGCTAGAAATGTTTTATCCCAATAATTGGGTATGAAATGTCCTATAAACATACTCTCTCTCATTTTGGACAGAAAAAAGTCATCTTTAATATGCAATGATATTCTACTGCCAGGAAGGTATGGTTGGCAAGACTTATTTAACAATTAATGATTGGTCTTTGAGCCCTGATATATTCTGAATACATGTCCAAGAGGCAAACATCTGAAGCCCCAGAGGGCACCTAGGCACCTAGTACTGTACCTGGAATGAATTGAAGATCTCGGAGCTGTTCTTGCTGCACCAGGAGTCCCTCCAGTCCTGTTCTGTTATTCAGGACTCATGAATACTGAATGCTCAACATAGGTGGTCACAGAATCATAGAATCATAGAGTTGGAAGAGACCTCAAGGGCCATTTAGTCCAACCCGCTGCCATGCAGGAACCCCCATCACAATATTTCCGACATATGTCCATCCAACCTCTGCTTAAAAACCTCCAAAGAAGGAAACTCCACCACCCTCCGTGGCAGCTTATTCCATTGCAGGACAGCTCAAACTGTCGTGAAATTCTTCCTAATATTTAAATTGAATCTCTTTCCCTATAGTTTCAGACCATTGCCCTGCATCCTAGTCTCTGAAGCCATGGAAAATAAACCAGTCCCTTCTTCAATGTGACATCCTTTCAAATATTTAAACATACGTAGCTATCATATGCCCTCTCAGCCTTCTTTTTGTAAGGCTAAACATTCCCAGTTCCCTAAGCCGCTCCTCATAAGACATTTCTTCTTATGAGAAGAAATGCTGAGAAGGGATGGGCCAAACTCTAAGGGAGGTAGTCACCCTAGACTGCCGACACTAAATGATGCACAGCTCTGTGTGCGGAGGGGCCTGCTCTGTAAATTACTAAGCTACTAAATTCAGGTAAGAGGTAGTGGAGCACAGGTCTCGCCATCCATGTTGAAGCAAGATTCAGATGCCAATCCAGAGAGCTATTATCTATCCTCTGTCTTGGGGAGAAGGAGGTCTGAAACTTGCCATTGTAGTAAGTATGCAGATAATATTAACTGTGTGCCATCAAGTCATTTCTGACTTTTCTAGCTGGGGAGTCCACAGAAATGGATTACCATTCCCCTAGCTCAGTGATGGCGAACCTTTTAGAGACTGAGTGCCCAAACTGGAATTCAAAACCCACTAATGTTTTTGTAAAGTGCCAAAATTTAACCTGTATACAGGTGGCTATGAAGGGGCGATGTCGGGTGCCCACAGAAAGGGCTCCAAGTGCCACCTTTGGCACCCGTGCCATAGGTTCGCCATCACTGCCCTAGCTCAACTCACATTTGAATAGAGAAAAATCCCAGTGGTATGAGCAAAAGGCTTAGCTGTACACACAAGAGCTATGCTCAAGTAGTCAGATAAATACATGTAGGCTAGAGGTGACATTTTGCACAGAGACACAAATATAGACAATAAATAAATGACCAAAAACAGTGTGTGGTGGATTCAGCCAGAGTCTTTATATGGGTATACTGGAAAATGAATTCTAGCCATATTGTCAGCAAGGCCAATGCAAATTGTGTGGGGCACATCCCTATTTCTGGAGGGGGAGACTGACTCTTTTTTTTTTAACTTAAAAAATCAAATTCCTGTAAGGATTGGCATTACCCTTCTCTCCAGTGGACCAAGAGAGAGAGATTGTGTGTGTGTGTGTGTGTGTGTGTGTGTGTGTGTGTGTGTGTGTGTGTTCTATATAGAATGCCAAGGGAAGTCTAGAGCAACCATGTGTCCTCAAGCCAATTCTGACCTACGGTAATCTTTTCCAGTCTTTTCCAGGTAGAGAATTTTGAGGGGTGGTTTAGCATTCCCTTCTTCTAGGGCAGTGGTGGCGAACCTTCGGCCCTCCAGATGTTTTGGACCACAGCTCCCACAGTCCTTTGTCATTGAGAATCTAAGCTCGGAATTCTGGGATTTGTGGTCCAAAACATCTGGAGGGCCGAAGGTTCGCCACCACTGTTCTAGGGTCATGCTTGGACTGGGCAGCTTTGCCCAAGATCATGTAAACTGGCTCTACTCCAAGGATGCAAAGCACAGGGTTGAAATATCAATGCCTGGCTCCATAGTCAGATATCTAAACCAATGGGCTGCAATTTTGCGTTGCAGCCCAAACCAGCTTCCCACCCATGCTCTAATGAGGTATGCTTGGCAAGACTTATTTAACTATTAATGATTGGTCTTTGAGCCCCTGATATACTCTGAATACATGTCCAAGGGCTCAGTCCCACATCTCTTTAAAAGCAGTTTAAATTTCTAGATAAACCGTGTCCAAAAATGCCGTCCCCACGGCCACTGGGCTTTTTGGAAAAAAAAACACACACCCGGTAATACCCCTTTAAGCAAGGTTTTTTGACTTACCTGAGAGGTAGGGAATGTTTTGCCTCGCTTTGAAAATCCAGCTTTTAAGGAAGCAGACACCGTGGGACCACACAGATGATCCGGGTTTCTTTTTCCTTTTTTTCTCATAGCACCCACCGGCTGTTCCCGGGGCCAATCGGGCGCTGTTTTTTTTAATTTTATTTCTCTGCACCATCGGAGTATCAGGAAGCTCTATTGGGTCCTGTAAATTTTAATTTCCCCCAGCCAAGTGGTCCGTTTTTTTTAAAATGCTAGCGCCACCTGCTGGCCAAGGGGCTGAACTGCACTTTAAAATAAAAAAAAAAACAGTTTTGGATGTGGGATATCTTGTCCCACATATTCAATCACATGATGGGACAAAGAGGAAAAGCCGGACCTTCAGAAGATCAGGATCAAACTCAGCTTCCCACCCATGCTCTAATGAAGAATTTTTGGCGTTTCACTAACACAACTCCTATAACAGTACTATATTCTGTCCCACACCTGCACACACACCAGCTGAGGTGATGGTGGTGGAATATAAGCAAACACCACCACAAAGCATGTTTGTTTTACAACTCTAGCTCAAAATTTCCATTGCCCTTGAAGTAGGATGTTGTTCTGAAACAGTAAGCACTCCCCCTCTCCCGCTTTGAATCTCCTCCTTTTATTCTTCTCCTTTTATTTCAGTGGCACAATACTGTCTTTTGCACAAGAATAATTACATGTTTACACTGCTTTAAGACTATAACACCTAGGATGTCATACAGTTATGTCTAAAAGTTAACTATAAAGCTCCAAAAGCTATTGAAAAAAACTGATCTGAATACAAATGCAGTTGCAGAAATGCCTGTTTTATTTAGTGAAGTACAACAACAGCGTTTATTTATTTACACTGTATTTTATCAATATATTTAATTACTGTTAATCATAATTCCATGACATAATCCCTAATGGAAGTCACATGGATAGAATGTGGTAGATGTGAAGCAAATCACTTGAGGAATTTGGGTGGGCAGAGCAGCACCAAGAGCTGAACTGGTCAGTGGCATTCTGAACAGCCAGTAAAGTAAAACTGGAGGAGTCCATCTTGGTGATTTTGCCAATTTTTCTTGCACTGGGCTGCTGCTTTCTGAATTTCTGGAACAGAAGTAGGACCTGAAAATTTTAGATTGAGATACAGCAGAAGGTAAGGTAAGGGAGTGGGTTATGACAGTAAAGAAAAGAGAATGTGGCAGTTACCATAGGGAGCAGAAGCAAAATAGGAGACACAGGCACAACAGGGGGGAAAAAAAAAAGGGGGGGACACCCTTCATGGGATCAAGAGAAAAGACACTGAAGGACTCACAGATGGTGAACAAAGATACAGTAGAGGACAGTAGAGTGAGGACATCAGCTCTTGATATCTGAGAGAAGCAATTGAGTGGAGACTAAGAGAAATAATGGGAGTTTTGTGATAGAGAGATACTGTTCTTGGACGAGGCCTTCATTTCTTGTGCGTTAGGACTGATTGAAACTGAGAGAGTGAGGTGATGGATTGTATTAAAAGGACTACCTCTGGGTATCATGCAACAAGGAAAAGGAAATATGATATTGTGATATACAGGTGAAACTCAAAAAATTAGAATATTGTGCAAATGCTCATTTATTTCAGTAAGTCATCACAAAAGGTGAAACTAATATATAAGATAGACTCATTATATGCAAAGCGAGATATGTCAAGCCTTACTTTGGCATAACTGTGATGATTTGATTCTGGCATACAGATTGTGAAAACCCCAAATTCACAATCTCAGAAAATTAGAATATTACATGACATCAATAACACAAGAATTGGAAATAGTGCAATATCGGAGGTCTGAAAATTATAAGCATTAGAGATGGGCACGACCAGAATTTTTTTTTCGAGTTGTCGTTTTTTGGGACGGGTCCATTTAGGCTCGTTTCCATTTTTCGCGAAATTTTTTAAAAATTTGTTGTTTCGTCGTGTCGTTTGTCATTTGTCGTTACCGCCACCGTGATTTCGCGTGATTTGACGTCCCAGCAAGTGACGTCCCGCCGGCGCTAGGTGTTTTTGCGCCCCAGGCGGCGGGCAGGGTGGCGGGGGGGCCATGGACGGGCGGCGGCAGCGGTAGGGGGAGGGGCGGGCGGTGGGTGCGCGGGCGGCGGGCGCGGGTCCCGCAATGACCCAGAGCAGGTGGAAAACACTTCAAACTGACTTGCTGCACAAGACTGCATCGAATAAAGCAATTGCAATTTTTATTGCAAACAAAGTGGGCAGTGCACCCACAGCAGAGCTGCAGGCAGGGTATGAAAGGACCTTGGCTTGCCACCAAGCAAATGAATTTTTTAAAATAAATCCACACCTCCCCTCCCACTCAAACCTCCCCCCCCTTTGAAGCACTATCAGAAAAGAAATCCTAACAAACTGCAGGAGAATAAAAAAGAATAAACTGCGTTGCTATTCCCCACAGCAGACAGAAAATGAAAGGAATTATTATTATTTCCTAAAAATTCAATTGAATCAATTCCCTCCCTGCCTGCCTAACTGAAATCTAAAGGCTCCGCAAAATCGAAACTAGTCTAGCACAGCAGCCAGCTACACACAGCCCTCTCCCACCCAGATCCAAGCCTGGACTGCGACTCTTCTGGGAGTGCCTCGCCTTTTTATGCCCTCTTGCACATCCAGAAGTGTCAATCAAAACCTGGCCATGGGATTGGTAGAATGGGTCCAAAAATTTGCATGGTCCCATCCCATGGCCAGCCCATCATTGCGCAGGTTTAAAAAAATAAAAATAAAAATAAAAATAAAATAAAATCAGTGCGACCTTTTACTGCTATAAAAAAAACCCACTGCTGCTACTGTAAAAATTCAAGCATTTTAAATAGCTAATTTTCGCATGTTTCTGTGGTGCTTTGGTGGTTTTTTGGACCACGATTTCAAAAAAAATATTGTGGACGCCATTTTGGATCCCCCCACACCACATGGCAAATGGAGACGCCGAGGATGCCCCCTCCCAGCCCGGTACCAGCAGCCCAGGAGAGGAGGGGGGGAAGGCTGGGGACCCCCCCTCCAGAAACCACCCCTCTGGTAGGTGCCCTCAGGCAGGCATATTTTCTCCTGCTTTTTTGGCCGGGAATCAGGTTTTTTTTTAATTTTTAAAACTTTTTTTCTGTGCCGCTTGGCATCGCGCGATCGCCGCACGATGCCAGGAACGACAACGACAAATCAGACCCAATTTTTCTTTTTTCGGTTCAAGTTCGAGTTCTGACAGCTTAATTGTCGTTACCGTTTCCGTTACGTAACAGAAACGATATCTGAAAACGGAAACGACAATTTCGCCAAGTCGTGCCCATGTCTAATAAGCATGCATATGTACTGTACTCAGTACTTGGTTTGGCCCCTTTTGCATTAATTACTGCCTCAATGCGGCATGGCATGGATGCTACCAGCCTTATGGAAGACCAGGATGCTTCAATAGCAGCCTTCATCTTTGCTGTGTTTTTCAGTCTCATGACCCTCATCTTTCTCTTGGCAATGTCCCATAGATTCTCTATGGGGTTCAGGTCAGGAGAGCTTGCTAGCCAATCAAACACAGTAATCTCATGGTCACTGAGCCAGGTTTTGGTACTTTTGGCAGTGTGTGCAGGTGTCAAGTCCTGCTGGAAATTGAAGTCAGCATTCCCATAAAGCTCGTCTGCAGAAGGAAACATGAAGTGCTCCAAAATCTCCTGATAGATGGCTGTGTTGACCCTGGACTTAATGAAGCACAGCAGACCAACACCAGCAGATGACATGGGTCCCACAAACAACACAGACTGTGGAAACCTCACACTGCACTTCAAGCACCGTGCATTGTGTGCCTCTCCGTTAGCTCTGCCAGCCAGGATTTCTGAGAGTTACAGTCCAAGAACCTCTGGGGGACCCAAGGTTGAGAATCACTGGTCTAGCCAAAGGATGAGGCTGTTGTTTTTTCTCCTTCCATGGGAGAGCAGAAGTGGCCATATTCTCATTTGTGGAATGTTGTGGTGAAAAATAATGTTTTCTGAATTTAGCCTGTCTTGACTTAATGAGGCAGCATTCTCTCCTGGAGGCACTTGTTGAGAATTTAGACACCTCTTGATATTCCTTAAGAGTAAGACAAGGAACATAGTTTTTGCTCTCTCTCATCAGGTTCTCCCTCATGTATATAATGCCTGTTTTCAAAACGAGTGTCCTGCTTTAAGAAGGGAGGCATACTGAGAGAAAGAGTGCACAGAAGAACTGGCCAATTTTAAAGCAGTCATTCCCCCCCCCCCCCCCCATGCTTTTAATCTTTAAAAGATTAGAAGGGTGTAGCAACAGCCTCTGTCATTTTACCTAAAATGTATTATTTGCATTAAAATGTTATTTGTGTTAAAGCTTTACTTGAAGAATTTTAATCACTGCACAGAAAATAAGTCATTTCCCTCCTCTTTCCATAAACACCACAGCATTCCTCATCTTTTCAGAAAAGGAGAATAATTTTACATTTTTATCCTTTCTCTCATAAGGTGCAAACAAAGCAAACAGGGATTTACATCACTAGTGGAGCGTGACACGTTTCCCTCCTGTAACTTGAGGAAATAGTGACTGATTATTATTATTCTGACAAAAGTGTTGGGTTATGCCAGGGCAGCCCTCAGTCCGATTTACACCAATTAACAAACAAAACTTGTTTATTGGTGGCATCCAAACTAAATGAAAGAGAAAAGGCAGATTGGGACATTGCTAATGCTTCTCAGAAAATGCATTTCCCACAAGACCACTGGAGAAGGGAAAGATTTACTCCCACTCCCTATATATCTGCTGAAATAATTGCCAGGCCTCTGGGGATGATGTTATTTGAATTTTTAAAAAATAACTCCATTTTGAGTACAAAGGTACATTTACTCTCGTATTTTATCGCATGCCTTAAATTCTCAGTCCTGGTAATTGAATAAAACTTCCCGGGCACAGTCTGTTCTGATTGACTGTTCACTCTACAACCACTGCACTCAAACTGAGACTCAGTTATAACTGTCAGGCACCATTTATTAATTCCCCTGAGGCTGCCTTTCTTGGATTCTGGAGGTGATTAACCCCTGCGGTACCAAAGGGAAATTGCTCAATTTTGTAGCATAAGTTTACCACCACTTGTTACCTTTCTATCTTACTCTTCCTACAAGCAGATCATACAGTTAAAATTCCGAGCTACATAAAATAGTTTGAATTAGATATGAGTGTTTCATTTCGGAAGGGGTCCGGTTCCGAAACAAAACACAGCCGCACAGCTGCTGTTCAGAACCGGGACCACCCCCCTCCAGAATTAAATCAACCACTGACTTAACTTCCTTTGAGTCGCACAGGGCAAAACTCCGAGGAAGCAGCCTCTGATTCATCATCTTTTCTTCTCCCTGGCACTGGCCAATCAGGAGCTGTGCAAGGACATGCATCATCCCGCCTCCCTGTCTGACTGGCCAGTGCCAGGGAGAAGGAAAGATGATGCATCGGAGGCTGCTTCCTCGGTGGAGTTTCACCCTGCACAAACCAAAGGAAGTTAAGTCAGTGGTTGATTTTGTTCTGGAGGCTGGGCCTCAGTTCCGAACAGCGGCTGTACTGCTGTGTTTCGTTTCAGACCCCTTCCAAACACCCATGTCTAGTTGTCAGATTCACATGGCAGAAGAAATTGAGCTGGTTCAGTCAACCAATATAAGGGAGCACAGCTACCACATAGAGTAAGAAAAAAGGGGATTTCTCCTGGCTTTTGTAAGAACCTGCAGATTAGAGAACAGAGAACTTAGAGGAAAGTGAAATATTGCTCATTATTCAACCTTTCATCCAGCACAGCCAATTAGCACCTTTTCCTCCACACTCTTGTCATGACTTTCTTGCTTTGCAAGCAGATTCCATTATATTTTTCAGATTCACAAAATATATCTCTGAATGGAAAAGTACCATAGCTAACCCATGTATTACTTATAGCCTTATACTTGTGCAGAGAAAAATGGCTTTCTCTGAGGATCCATCATTAGCCCTGCAGTAAATCGTTGCACGTTGCAATATGGGTCACATTTGATGTCAGTGAAAAGAGAGCACAGGGAAATTCTCATTTGCACATTCAGCTCTTCATGAAATATTCCTCACACTGTCAAAAAAGAAAATGAAGGAGCTTCATTATGCAACTCCATCAGTACCTAAGCATTTCATTATTCCTGCCTCCTTCACAGGACTTTGGAAATGTGTAAACTAAAACTGCAGATACAGATTTCCAAACTGCTTGGGGTGTCATAGTACTTTTTGTCCTTAGTTTCTTTTAAAAATGGCTAGTAAAGGTCTCCAGGCTGTACAACTATTAGGATTAAGCATAATATTTCTGTAGTGTATGTTATAAATAATAATAACAAGGAATAAAACATGTAATTCTTGTTTTGACAAGGTCTGTGTATTTTTCACTAATCATCTTGATATGTTTAAGAGCAAGAAAGGGCAGAAAACAAGATGAAAAAGGAGATTTTATTTATTTATTTATTTATTTATTTATTTATTTATTTATTTTTATTTCCCTTGCAGGATTCTGGGTGGTTTACAACAATCATATTCCTATCAATTAAACAACAAAACAAATAAACATATAATTCAGTAATAATAGTAATAAAAAACAAAATAAAATAATGACTCAGTCTTTAACCCCCCCAAAAAAAAAACTTTGGTTTATGAATGTGGGCTTCTGTATCCACAATTCCAAATACCAGGAAATAGCCCAATATTTATTTTGTTTATTTATTTGGAATATTTTTACCCTACCTTTCTCCTCTGAAAAGGACCCAAGGTGTCTTACAGTAATGAGGGACAATATGCAACTTAGACCATTTAAGAACATTTAAGATACCCATGTCAGCAGTCAAGATGGTCTACAGCTCCTTTTGCCCACTGCATGTCCTGGTGGGCTCCTTTCAGAAGTGCGTGCATGCGCACTCCTCGCCATCGCTCCGGGCCCCCAGGTCCTTGGTGCTGGCAGCAGTGGCAGCAGAGCCTCAGCTGCCCACCCACCCACCGACCCACCCACCCTCAAAGATCACCCGTGCTGACAGTGGAGGCAGCAGAGTGCAAGAGCACTCCCACCGCCTCAGCCCCAGGCACCACCGGGCTCAGGGGAAGGCAGGAGTCCCCAGGGAAGGTGCATAGGTACCACCAGCCAGCAACGGCTCCTGGATGGCCGCGGCAGTGCAGGCCAGGCTGGGCCCCAGCCAGTGGACATGGCAGAGGCCAAGGAGGCACAGCTCAGGCAGGGTGGGCAGAGCCGGACAGTGGTGGCGGCAGCCCCCCCTCCTCCTCTGCCTCCCCCTCCCAGTGGTGGTCGCCCACGCCACTGGCCACCCCTCACAGCTCAGCGGGCAGCTTCCCAAGGCTGCCACAAGAGAGGCTGAGGGCAGCTGGGAGGAGGCACCCAGCCCGGGAAAGCCTGGTGGGGCCCAAGCCGCAACTCAGCAGCGCCAACACCTGCAGCCATGTCAGGTGGCCCAGCATGGCCTGGGCTCCCATGCGAGTGGAGGAAACTTTCACCCAACATGCTGCCCAGTGGGTGACCTACGACGGCACCATGGGCAAGTGGTCACCAGCAGTCAACGCATTGTGCAGGCCAGGTCTACAGAATACCTTCTTGGGCTTACTACCATATCATCTAGGGCTTGGCACTTTGGTTACTTTTTGGCTCCAGGCGATTGATATCTAGTGAACATATGGAGAAACAGCCCTGACAATTGCTTTGTGTTTTGGTGAGGACTAGTTAACTGATGGGGAAAAAAGGAGTCAGGGCCCGGGATTTTCTTCTGCTTGGTGTATTTCTTATAATGGTAATGAACACAAGAGGGGATCCTGCAGATATCTGTTGGGTGTCATCAACATTCAGAATGCTTTTTGCTATATAAAATTTAGCATGCTTTTTCTTGTTGGATATCAGACCATTTCTTGGTACAGCGGACCCTCGTATAACAAACGGTTTGTATAACATAAAATCTGTATAACATAAAAAATTCTGGAGATAGGGAAAATTTGCTTAACAGAATCGCCTATGGGGCAAATCCGTACAACATAAAAATTGGTCACAATTAGGGATTACTCTGTTTTCAATGCATTCCTATGGGACATTTGTATAAAGGAAAATTTGCTTAACAGATTTTCATTTGGAACAAATTAATTCCTTTATAAAAGGTGCCACTGTATTTAGAATTTATACAGAAGCATAATATCCTGCATTCATAAAACAGATTTTTAATGGAAAAACACAGATTTTTTGTGGGGAGGAGAGAATTGAGTTTCCCTGGTTTTAAAAACAGAAGTTTAAATATTACATACACATTCCAACAGAACCTTCCCTTATATAAAATCACACCATGATAGACAAGCCCAGAAGATGAACATAAAAGTCGTGGAAGATCCAGGAACAATTCGGTATGGATAGGGTGGGTATGCAGATCACCCACTATCAATAGCAAGAGTTGTGAATCAGAATAATTCAACCTATTTTACTTACTTCTGTGGTTATATCTTTGCTGTTTAAAATGGGAAAGATGGAAGAAAAGAAAATGGAGAATGAAAGAGGCATAAGTGCTTACAGGGCCGGCGCTTCCATTAAGGCAAACTAGGCAGTTGCCTAGGGTGCCAAAATGGAGAGAGGGCGCTGGCCAGCCTGCCGCCCCACCCTCGCTAGCCACCGCCATCCGTCCCCCCACCGCCCGCCAGCCGCCCGTTGCCATCTGCCCCCTGCCCCCCGCGCCCATCGCCCCCGCACCCCGTGCCCGTCACTGTCCGCCCCTGCGCCTGTCACCGTCCCCCACCATCCACCGCCCCGCCGGCTCCCCGCCCCTCGCCTAGGGCACAAAAAACCTAGCACCGGCCCTGAGTGCTTAGAAACAACTTTGAAAAACTGCGGTAATATGTGGCTGATCTTAGAATGTATCCTGATAGTACCTTCCCTCTCCTTCAGCGGAAAAGGAAAATAAGATGCAGTGAAACAACATAAATTAATAAAGGAGGCAAAAACTATATTAGAGGGGCTTCAAGCAAATCAAACACTTGATTACACAATAGAGGCGATAGAGTCCACAATTAACCCATGTAATATTCATTGTCAAAATAAAGAATCACTCCTTGGAACAGATTTCACTGAAATAATGGGCAAAGAAGTGGGTGTGTTTATTAATCAAACAAGTTTTAATCAGCTTAGATGATATGCAAGCATTTAACATAATAGTCTACTTGATAGCATCCTCCACGGTAATGAGTTTTCAGCGCTGCTTTTGAGGGGAGGAATAGATGGTCTACTGGATAAATGTATTAAAAATGCCATTAAGTTACAGATTTTAAAGCTCTATTGCAAGTATCCTTTTTTAGTGCTCATCAATTCTTTTGAACTTCAAATTGCCTTTCTATGCCTCTGGCATTTTTTGTCATCCAGGGTTTTTATCTCCTTTTTCTTTCACCTGTGTTAATGTAAGTTTGTAAGCCTTTTGGGTTTTTTTTTTTTGCTTTGCAGTGGCTGTTTTTCATATCCTCAATGAGAAACAGTTTTGATGACTTTACAATGGGATGCATGATGCTAGTACAAACAATTCATAATGAATTGCTGAAGAATAGGGATAGTGGTCTGGAAAGATGAAGTTTTGTAAGCTCCAGTTAAGTCAGAAAGGGCCCCTTGTGACCGCCAAAGAGGCTTTCTACATTTCTAATACTTCAGTGGTTTCCAACGACGTTCTTGGGCTACAACTCCCGGAAATCCAGGCCAGCGCAGCTAGTGGTGAAAGTTTCTGGGAGTTTTAGTCCAAGAACGCTTGGAGGGGTGGATCCAAGAGGCTGGGAAATGCTGCTCTCGATCAGTTGCCCTGGACATCGGCATCTGCTCCTGAGAACAAAATAAAAACATAAACATAAGAACATAAAAAGAGCCATGCTGGATCAGGCCAAAGACCTATCTAGTCCAGCTTCCTGTATCTCACAGTGCCCCCCCCCCCGATGCGTCTGGGAGCACATGAGACTAGATATCTGTCTCCTGATCCTACTCCCCTCCATCTGGCCCTTGAAGTACCCCGGTTTTAAGCCTGGAAATTACACATCTCCATCATGGTTTGTAACCTGTGATGGACTTTTCCTCCAGGAATCTGCCCAATCCCCTTTTGAAGGCATCCAGGCCAGATGCCATCACCACATCTTGTGGCAGGAAGTTCCTGGGTGAAAAAAATATTTTCTTTTGTCTGTACTTACTCCCCCAGCCCTCAGTTTCAGTGGATGTCCCCTAGTTCTGGTATTTTGTGAGAGGGAGAAGAGCGTCCCTCTGTCCACTTTACTCATGCCCTGCATTATTTTGTATGTCTCAATCATATCCCCCCTCAGGCGCCCCAGCCCAGTAATCATTTTAGTCACTCTCTTCTGCACCTTTTCCAGTTCCACTATGTCTTTTTTGATATGCGGTGACCAGAATTGCACACAATACTCCAGGTGCGGCCTTACTATCGTTTTGTATAATGGCATTATAATGTTGGCTTTGTTATCTTCAATCCCCTTTTTGATAATCACTAGTAGAGATGGGCACGACTTGAAAAAAATTTTTTTCGAGTTGTCGTTAGTCGGGCCAGTCCCATTTCGGGTCGTTTCCGGTTTTCGCGAAAATTCGCAAAATTAGTCGGTTTGTTTTTTCGTTTTTTCGTTGTCGTTAGTACTGGTTTTTTGGGGGGGGAGCGGGCTCCTGGAGGCACCTCTGTGGGGTGGGTGCCTCCTCTGGCCCGCTATAAAGGGAAAGTGGGCTCCTGGAGGCACCCGTGGGTGCCTCCTGCCACTAGGAAGGGGAAGCAGGCTCCAAGAGACACCCCTCTACATGGGGGTCTCCCTTCCTCACCTGCTGCTGCTGCAAAATGCTATGCAATAGCCATATGGATATTGCATAACATAATGTGCAGACGTGAGACCAGTGTGAGAGTGATAGGGTCATACCCGCCCTTCACAAGGCTCTGGCACCACCATGTCTCACACAGAAGGGAATTGTACTTGCTGCGTGTAGTGCAATGCAAGCAAGTAGATCTGGCTTTAAGGTGGCTTAGTGCAAGAGCTAGGGTTAGGCTAGTGACGGGTAAGGTTACGGTGGGCTAGTGGGTTGCACCTCTGGGTGCCTCTCTGACCCACTAAGAAGACAGTCTGTGACGTATGGGTACGGAGTCAAGGGTTAGGGTTAGGGCTAGGGCAGGTTTTAGGGGGCTTTTTGGCACATCCCAGAAGTCTCCATGGCCAAGTGGCCATGCGACTGGTGGGATGGCTCCAAAAATTTGCATGGTTGTCCACTCCCACATGGCTGGCCACTTGGCCAGCCCATCATTGCGCACTGCGCAGGTGTAAATAAAATAAAATAAAATAAAATCAATGGAGGACAGAGGAGGAGAGGAGAGACATTTTGTTGCAAGAAAAAACCCACTGCTACTGTGAAAAATCTGGCAGTTTATAAATTTTTTCGCGTGCTTCTGTTGTGCTTGTGTGTTTTTGGACCACGATTTCAAAAACAATATTGCGTTCGCCGCCCCATTTTGGATCCCCCGCCCGCACCGCATGGCATGGCGAAATGGCGACTCGAGTCCGGCTGCCCAGGACGGGGGGGAGGCGGGACCCCCCCTCCAGAAACCACCCCTCCGGTAGGTGCCCTGCGCCCTTAGTCAAGCAGGCATTTTTCCGCCTGCTTTTTTGGCCCGGGAATGGGTGGGGGGAGAGTTTAAAAGTTTTTTCCTGTGCCGTCTGTGCCGCTTGCTTGCGCTTTAATTGCGGCGGCCGGCGGCGAGACTGGGCTTTTTGCTGGCTGCGAGCCTGCGGCGAGTCCCACCAGAGCAGCCCAGGACGGGGGATGAGGGCGGAGGCCGGGGACCTCCAGAAACAACCCCTCTGGTAGGTGCCCTGAGGCACGGCAGGCATTTTCCCGCCTGCTTTTTGGCCGGGAACCGGGTTTTTTAAACTTTTAAAAACTTTTTTTCTGTGCCGCGTGTGGCATCGCGCGATCTCGCGATGCAAGTAACGAGCACGACAAATCAGACCAAAATTGTTCGTTCGTCGGTTCGAGCTCGAAGTCTGGGGGAGTAATTCCCGTTACCGTTTCCGTAGAGTAACGGAACCGAGTAACGGAAACGGAAACGGGAATACCGCTAAGTCGTGCCCATCTCTAATCACTAGCATGGAATTGGCCTTCTTCACCGCTGCCACAAATTGGGTAGACACCTTCATTGAGCTGCCCACCAACACATCAAGAATGGTCTCTTTCCTGATCTGTCATGGATAGCTCATGAACAGCTGTCCTGAGATTTAGATGGCATGTTCTTCAAGCCAAAGATCACATCAAAATTCTGCCAATTTTGGAAAGGCCCAGCTCAACCAATCTGTGACATTTAGATGCATGCTTTAGTCGTGCAATTAGTAATGCTGCCCCATCTGGTGCTGGTGATCTATGCAGACAGTGTTCCTTAATGCCGGGTCTTTATTTAATCCACAGGTTTTTGCCAATGATTCACTCTCCATGAACAGCAACTGCTTGCCTTTTTACCGCTCATCCGCTGCATGCCCCACTGGTCACCACGGAGTTTTGATTGGAAACGTATCAGCCTTAAATCCAAGGCAACAGATTAATAGCCTAACGTCCTTCCTTGATGCATCCACTGTTTATGGCAGCACAACGGCAGCAGAGAACACACTGAGGAACTTGACGAGTCAAGAAGGACTCCTGAAAATAAATGTGGAATATTTTGACAATGGGCGGGAATACCTTCCTTTCGTTGACCGGGTACCTTCTCCGTGCAGACAAGACCCGGAAGCACCCGAAGGAGAAAGGATGGAATGTTTTATGGCTGGGGACACTAGGGCAAGTGAGGTTATTTCATTGGCAGCTCTGCACACACTCTGGCTGAGAGAACACAATCGCCTCGCCAAAGCCCTGAAGAAACGCAACCCTCACTGGGGCCCTGAGATGGTCTACCAAGAGGCTCGTAAAATTGTTGGGGCTCTTCATCAGGTAGGCTAATTGTTGGTTTACACATTTTCATATTACCGTGCCTTTTTGCCTCAATCTTTTGCTTTTTTTTAAAAAAAAAGAGCAAAGAGGGGTTGGGTAAATAAATGCAGGTGACAGGAGGCAGGATTTGGCCCACTAGTTTAACCCGCATATGTCTGAACATATGCGTGTCTTGGGGAGACACCAAGCCAACACAGACAACATCCATTCATCAGGTCAATGGAACTCATGGACGCTAGTGCCACCCCACCCATCTTTCACCGGGTACTTGACATGCCTTCTGAAATGCACTAGATTGTTTTTAAAAAGCCAAATATGTGGCTTTATTTCCACATGGGAGTCTCTCTGTCTCACTCACTCTTTTTTTTTTTTTTTGGTGCCCTGGATTTCATAAGGTTAAATTTACTCTTCTATCTCTACTTTTCCTGGAATTTGAAATCTCTTTAGCTCACATGCATTCAGCTGACTTGCCTAAGCTCTGACCATTTGCGGACAAAAAGAGGCAGCTCACTCAGACCTGTGGTCTGTCTTTTCATTTCACTCTTTGTTGCTTTCTTTGCACGCACTACCTTCCCATTTAGATGCCCTGTGCGTTTCATTCCGGTGAAACGACTCTTTACAGTTCCACTTTACTGTTCTGTTTGGGCACAGTTTTCAAATTGCATTCTGTAGAGATAAACAACTACCTTACCTAAAAGGATATTTGAGATTTATAACACACAAAGCCTCTGCTCATAAAGCCCTATAACCACGTGAAAGATATTATTCTGAAAAGATAGATGAACATTACAGCAGCAGGTGACGTAGGGCATAATCCATTCAGGTGGTTCAGTGCAGAATCAGGGAGGAAGTGTATTTTCTCCTTTCCCACTGCCTATATGTGCTAACGAGTGACATATGAGAAGTTTGTATTTCTAAATACATATACAGTATCATTTTGCACATGCAGATTTATATCTAGGAATAAATATTTCCTGCTGGCCAACAGAAAAATGACCAGACAGATAAACATACAGGTAGGACTGCTACAAACACTTGATAAATGCTAATAAAATGAATGTTCTTTCAAATATTACAATCTATTCTCTATTCCTATGATCTAAGCCACGACCAAGCTCAACAAGACAATCTTTCATCAAACATTAGCTTACCACCCAGTTAAACTAAATAAGTAGAATTAAGGTGAGGTGGCCAGAAATTTTGCGTCTGCTTTCCTGGGAATAAACAAAGCCACACACAGTAGTTTACTTCTCAGAAGACAAGGATCAGATTGAACTTTCATGTTCATGGGCACCCATAAACACAGTGCAGCTTGCAGGCAGACACATTGGCTTGTTCTTTTAGACCAGTGGTGGCGAAGCTTCAGCACTCCAGATGTTTTGGACCACAACTCCCAGAATTCCAAGCCTGCATTCCCAATGACAAAGGAATGTAGGAGTTGTGGTCCAAAACATCTGGAATGCCGAAGGTTCGCTCCCCACTGTTCTAGACAGAGCAGACAGTAGAACTGTTTGGCTACTCTTCTAGTTGCCTGTGGAAGTTGCTGGAATTGCCTCCACAAAGGCGCGAGAATATGAAGATACTGGCAATGTGATCACATGATCCTTGTGGTGAATGGCTGCCATACTTTATGACTAATACATGCAGCCAATTCTGCATGTATGTACTGTATTTTCATTCAGCTTCAATTTAACGGTAGGAAGCTGAGGATGTACTGTACAGTACAATACTGTACAGAAAGAGTACTGTACAGTATTGTGCAATGGAGACAGGTAGATAACGAAGATAATGTAAGATTCCTGAACCTCACAATGAGCTTTTGGAGGTTTCAGTTTGAAACAGGTCTTTATAAGCTTTGATTTTCTTGATGTGTAATATATACTGTGGAGATGGGGCTACTGTTAGCACACGATATGGGGAAATAAATTTTCCGGTGTCCGACAAGCATGTGATCTACCTCTGTATCTTGTTCAGTCTATACTCAAAACATACAATACAGAATAGAATAGAATAGAATAGAATAGAATTGCCATTGTATAAATACAATGAAATTTAAAAAGTGACATCCAGTCAGCTCATCACACACCCCAGTCTAAAAATCCAATACATAAAATCTACCATTCAAGAACAAGCATCTATACACATGCCCCTAAATTCACACGCAGAACATCGCTTGTGCTCATTTCAAAACTGACATAAAACCAAACACACACACACACAGCCCTACACTCTCTCACTTGACAGTATTCATACCCAATACATGAAAACTACAATTTAAAAAAACAACCACCACCATACACAGACTCAACCCTACTACACTCTTGCACCCAAACGACTGCACAACCCCCCATACAATATACATGTTACACATTCAACACTGATATTACCCATCAAACAAAACAAAACAGAAATTTCCATTTAGTTCATTTCATTTTTCTTTCCTGGCACTTACCTTGCCTTGAGTCCTGATCCTGATGGAATCCTCCGGAGTCCCAACCTTCGACGCTGCAAAGCAAGCGCCTGTCAGCTGTGAAAATTATTTTTTTAAAAGCCCCCTGCATGGGTACTTTTTTAAAAAAAATAAAAATTAAATTTAAAAAAACATCAACCCAGCCCGGGAGCCACATGGTTGGCATTATGAAATCAAGAAAAAAAATTAAAACAGCACCAACTGGGCCTCAGGGGCTGTGTGGCTGGCGCTGGAAAATGTAAATAAAATAAAATAAAATAAAATAAAATAAAATAAAATGGTGCCGACCCTGGCAATAAATAAATAAATAAATAAGTAAATAAATAAATAGATCTGGCCTGTGAGGTGGGCTGGCTAGAAGTTAAAAAAATTAAAAATATTTTAAAATAGCATGGCATGGGGAAGCAAGTGCCTCTCAGCTGTGAAATTTTTTTTAAAGCCCCCAGAATGGGGGACTTTAAAAAATATTTTAAAAAATTAAAAAGTGCCACCCCAGCCCGGGAGCAGCGCAAAAACAAAAAGGAAAAAATAAGGAAAAAACCCAGAACAAAACAAAACGAAATATGAAAATTTTAAGTTTCGTATTAAATGAAACGAAATGGGGGAGCAAAGTAATAACAAAACATAATGCCATCTCTAGTTACTGCTATTGGGTAAAAACTGTTTCTGAATCTTCTGTCCTTGTTCTAATAGATCTATACCTTCTGCCTGATGGTAATGGTACAAACAGAGAGTGTCCAGGATGAGAAATATCTCCTACAATATTCTGTGCTCTCTTAAGACAGCGGGAGCTGTGTAATTCCTCCAATGTGAGGAGTGGCATCCTATGATCTTCTGTGCCATATTGATAACCCTCTGGAGCGATTTCCACTGAGCCACTGTGCAATTGGTGTACCACACAATATGCAGTACTTCAGTATACTTTCTACTGAATATCGATAAAAAGACACCAATAATCTCTGAGAGATGTTATTCTTTCTGAGCACTCTCAGAACGTACAGTCTCTGTTGGGCCAATAAATCAGATTAAATTCAGAAAAGGGAGGAATGAAAATTGGTAGAAGAAACAGCAGTAAATTCAGATGTGCAGGTGATATTATTCCAAAACTGCCATTATTCCAAACGGCTACTGAACAAAGATATTGGCAAAGTTTTTGGGTCCGAGTCCCAAGTTTGAGTCCATCAAGGGCCATCTAGTCCAACCCCCTGCCATGCAGGAACCCCATCACAATATTTCCAACAGATGGCCATCCAGCCTCTGCTTAAAAACCTCCAAAGAAGGAGACTCCACCACCCTTTGTGGCAGCATATTCCACTGCTGAACAGCTCTGTCATGAAGTTCTTCCTAATGTTTAAATGGAATCTCTTTTCCTGTAGTTTGAAACCTTGGCCCCGAGTCCTAGTCTCTGAGGCCATGGAAAACAAACCAGTCCCTTCTTCAATGTGACATCCTTTTAAATATTTTAACATACGTTGCGATCATATCCCCTCTCAGTCTTCTTTTTGTAAGGCTAAACATTCCCAGTTTCCTAAGCCGTTCCTCATAAGACATTTCCTCCAGACCCTCAACCATCCCGGTCGCCCTCCTCTGCACCCGTTCAAGATTGTCAACATCCTTTTTAAATTGAGGCGCACAGAACTGGACACAGTACTCCAGGTGGGGTCTGACCAGAGCAGAATAGAGTGGTACTATCACTTCCCTTGATCTAGACATGATGGTTCTGAGACTCGAGTTCCCACTCCTGCTGCTGAGGAAGGTGAGGAGAAAAGTGTAGAAGCTGGATTATAGCAGAATATTGAGAATATAAAAATAATGTCTAATGAAGAAACACACCACTATGATAATGAAGAAATTCTATACTGAGATTCAAAAGGGAGGGGTTGTGGCCAAGAAATCAGAAGACAAATAATTGAAAGGGCAGCTATGAGTAAATAGAAAAGATCCTCAAGCATAAGGCTGTGTCACTGGAAACCAAGGCCAAGACCACACTTTCTGTGGTATTTCTGGTACACCAACGTAGAGATTTTTGAAAGATGGATAGTGAACAAGTTTGAGAAGGAAAACATTAATAAAATATTCAGAATCTGACAGTGGAAGAGACCTTTACAGATACCACTAGAAAGGCAAATAAGTAGGTTCTGGACTAAATGTGGCCTGGACTCTCCCTAGAAATGCAAATGGCTAAATGGAATCCATTGTACTTTGAGTGTATCCTCAGAAGACAAGGCTCACTAGAAAACACATTCATGCTAAGGAATTGAAGGCAGGAGGAAAGGAGGGTTGACACAGCAGAAGAAACCATAGCTTTTGGTTTGCAAAACCTGGGCAAGGCTGTGAATTGCAGAGCCACCCTATGCTGGAGATGACTTGACCGTATGTAACAATATTTTTTGAGCAGTCAAGATGCACCAACACCGCTTTGTGTGATACAACCATTGAGACAGAAACCTAGGTCAACACTAAGAAAGGGCACAGCATTCTCTCTGGGACTACTTTGTGATGGGGCCGGATCCCAAAATTGCTGTCTGTCTTTACAAATGACAAATGAGCAGAGGTAAATAGCCAGGGTGTTAATAGAACTCTCACTAGCTAAAACCCTTAAGAGATGCCACCAAGCATACTCACTCTGGACCACGGCAAGACCTATAGAGCCAGAACAAAGAGGGGTTGATCCCCTGGCAGCCATTCTCCACACTGTTACCTTCAAGAGGCTGAGGCAGGTAACTATGGAAGGGAGAAAGTAAGGGAACATATGGAAATCTATAGTACTAGCTCAATATAAAGCATGTAACGGCCAGGGCATGGGCAGCAGTGAGGATATCAGCAAGGTGGCCAGGACCAGGGTGTTCCCAGAAGCCAGATGAGGTTGAGATGGAGAGTGATTCAGGGAGATGGTAGTCAGCCAGTCCAGGTTCAAGATCCACACAAAAAACTGTCCATCTGGTAGTGGGGATGGCAAAGAGGAAAACTTACAGAGCAACAGAGGCCGTTACTTCACGAACCTCTCGCTGCGCGGCGAGCCGTGATTTCTGCGCGAATCGGTCGGTTTTGTCCGCACGATCCTCCATTTTGGATGCGGCGCCACCCCGACCACGCCCCGACCACGCCCCTAAACCGTGCTCCAAGCGGGGCGAGAGATTCCCCTGCCGGAGGCCGGGAATCTCCCTCGCTTCGCATCCCGCTTCGTATCCAAATTCACGTGTGGCCAGTTAAAAAGTATATTTATTTATTTTTTAACTTACTTTTTCTCCGAAATGCCGATGCATAGATATTTCGGTTAACCCGTTCTTTTGATCTTGCCTTCTGTAAACGGGGCAGGGGCAACAGAGGGGGGGCAAGCGTCCCCGGGTGACGTGAGCAGAGCCCCTCCGCTGGCAAGGGATGGCGAAGGGCTGCGCAGAGGGAGGGGGGATGGGGTGTCGGTGCCGCCGCCGCAAGACACCCCCGCGCGCGCCCACCCAGAGAGCGGCGGCGGGGCACACAGGGCGATGAAGCTGAGAGAAGCCTCTCCCCGCCCCGCCCCCCCCAAAAAAAACCAACCCAGCAGCTCTGCTTCAGGGAAACACGATGGCCGCCCACAAGTCCTCTGACCGCAAATGACAGCCAGGTATTGATGCATCGATACGCCGTGGTAATTTTCTTAAAAAAATAAAATAAAGCAGAAACCGGACGTTGCAAGTAAGCTTCCGAATGCGAAGGGAGCACGTGAAGTACTACTGGATTCGACCCTAAAACCTCGCCCGGTGAGGACACGGAAAGAGGGGTGGGGGCGAATGGAGACCACGTGACTACCACGTGACCGCCTTCGAATTCATAGCGAAGGCAATCACACTGCGAAGAGAACTTCTTCGTGAAGTGACGGCCAGAGTTCCAGGAAAGTTCAAGGTAACCAGGTCAAAGCTTCAGGAGTCCAAGGTCTCACATTGTCGAGGCAAGGAAAAGGGAGTGCTGGCAGCCTGCTTTATGTCAGTAGCAGGCCCACCAGCGGCACTCCCTGATTTCCTCAGCCTGAGTAGGGCATGACTCCGCAAAGAGGCTCCACATTTGCAGAGTCATGTGGCCCTGATCCTGACAAAGAGGCAAGACTGATCAGGTGCTTTGAAGAACCTCATTTTAATTTTGTGTAGCTGCTTGATAGCTCAGTGAGTTGTGTACATGGCTGAGAAGCCAAAAGCTGGGAATTCAGTTCCCCACAGTGGCTTGGGGCAAGTTGAACAGCCCAAGGGTACCTCCCCAGAAGTAGGGAATGGTAAAACCACTCTTCAATATTCTCTACCTGGAAAACCATAGAAAGGGGTTCCCATAAGTCAGAACTGACTTGACAACACATGATTATGATGATTTGGGGGGGGGGTATGGGGGACTTTAAAGTTGCCTAGCATGCAAACCTGTGAAACTAACTGTCTGAAATTTGCCAGGTTTATTTTTGGTATATGAAAACAAAAAAGTTGTGCTCATTTGGATTTTCCAGTCCCCGTCAGTGGGAGGGGCTGATTCAGTGAGTTTCCAAATCATGTTTCAGGTTTAGCACCTGGGTGAACTGAGGAGGTTTTCTGCAGCAGTAGTTTACTCCTACCACTTTAGAACTCTAAATGGGCCTGTTTTGCACGGACCTTTGCAAACTGTAGTTCAGGAGGAGACAAATCAATAAAAGTAGTGAAGTAATCAAATGTTGGTGTCCTCGTGGAAATTTCAGGCTCCCAGGGTTACAGTACTGTAAAAAGTAAATATTTTTAAATAAAATAAAATAAAATAGCTAAGAGTACTGTTCTATGGGCTCTCAGTATAAAAGTAACGGAGGCAAGAGACATTTCAGATTGTGAGTGTTCCATTTCATGGTACCCAAGACATATAGAGTCAAGGGGTCATGCCTTCCATGACAAGTGCCATACCAATATCTTTCATGTGTATCTAGAGTCACCCATTGCAAACTATTATTCATAGCGCCAGATGCATTTATTTCAGCCTCTCAAAGGATCCCTTCCTAGTGGCCCTTCTTAGAAACCATATTTAAAGCTAAAATCGTTTCTACAGTAAATTATCTCCCAGTAACCAGGAACACCTACTAAGTAATGCTATATGTAAAGCTGTTCATATTTATCAACGTTCTGTGTGTGTTGTGTCGTTACACTTGTGACCGACTCTTCATGACTCCATGTCCATGCAGTTTTCTTGGCAGGAATCCTGGAGTGGCTTGCCAGTTCCTACTCCAGGTGCCTACAGCACCTGGTATTCCCTGGTGGTCTCCCATCCAAGTCCTAGCCAGGGCCGACCCTGCTTAGCTTCTGAAATCAGGAGGGATTGGATGTGCTTAGGGCATCTAGGCAGCTATCAGCATTCTAGTTAGGGTTACATTAACTAAATATTAAAATAAAATAAAGTGAACATTGGAATTGCACACTTCAGCTCAACTTTTTTAACTAGCCTGAACTTTGAGTTCCTTATAGCTTCTCCACACCCACTCTGTGAGCCCCTCTTTTTTCAAGCATGTTGCTTGCTTTATATAATAATTATCTTGGAAGGGTCAAAATGGTGTTCCGGCTCTCATTAGCAGAGAACAAATCTGGGTGAAAAAGAGGCCCACAAGGCTTCTGGCCACTGAGATATTAGTGGCTTGGAATCAGACACTCCATGCCCTCGAGACAAAATAATTTCCCAAAGGCCTTTCTGTGTGTGCATGACTCTGACCAACTCATCATCTGTCTGAGCATCACACATTAATGAGATCAGCCTGTGGCACATTAGAAATGATTTGGAGTGGATCTAGTCAGTTCTGAGGCACCGGTTCCACACAGATATGCCATTTGGACGCATAGATTACAGGATATTGCAGCTAAAGCATCAGTAGCCTCTAGAGTTGAGGTTGTTGAAGCATTTTTTTCTTTACTAAAAAAAATGGTGTCTGTGTGTAGGGGGGAAGTGGCCCAGGAAGCCGGAAATGTAAAAATATAAAAGCACAAATATATAATTTCTTTTTTTTAAAAAAAAAAGGCAAGGGGAATAGATACTTATGCTCTCCCCCTCCTCACCCCACTGTTAATCAAAGGAAGAAGCCAGGCAAGACTAACAACTCATATTTATAGACATTTAAAATTAAGATTTAGACATGCTTTAAAAGAAAGGTTAATGGAAAGGATGTCTTTTCTTTCCCCTCCAGGAAATTATAGGTAGCAAATGATTGTCCAGCACTGTTGCTTTTCCATATGTTCACTGACGTTCACAAATCTTTTGAAGAAGAACAAGGCTGAGATGTGCCCCATTTTGTAGGTGGGGAAAATGAAAGAGAAACACTGCATGTTCTCAGGCCAACTTAGGCTGCTATCCCACGACCACTAAAAACCGATTCAATCTGCTTGAAGTTGTGGTTAATAAAATTGTGTCCCCACAGGAAGCGAACATTAAAAGGAAAAAAAGTGACCACGACCACTTAAGTGCGACCCAGGGAGTTTTACAAGTATCTGGTCTCAAGGTGGTACAAAGCTTGTCTCAATTCCGATGTGGATTTTAAACAGGTACCTGAGACCGTGGGGACTCATAAAATCCAAATCAAAACCATTTCATTCTGTTGTGTTGCAGTTCCAGGTCATGGGGACACTAAACGTGTGTGTTTTTAAACTGCACCCGTGGGGACACAGGAACCGCGTTTTCAAGCACGTGACTGTTCCTGGGGGAAATCCACATTTTACTTTGATCTGGATTTTCCGGCCATGGGATAGCAGCCAAATGTCTATGGCTGAGAGGAGTGTGTGTCTGTTTTCTACCTCGAGCTCTTAGCCTTGTTTCAGGTGGAAGGCGGGCGGCTTTCAGTTTAGTAGAGAGAGGCGCCCCAGAATTGAACACAAGGTGATCAAACTGATAGGAGCTCATCATGGGTGACTTTGGGTTGGAGAGTGGAGTGCCCCTGAAAGATTCCTAGTGAAATGGAGCCAGTGCTTTGGGACCAAATCCAGGAAAGCAACTTCTGGCCCACAATGATAAGGTGCCAAGTCATGGCTAGATTCCTGAAATTGATCCCGGAAGAATGAGGAGGAAACAAGAATCCGCTGAAGCAATTAGTGACAGAGAAGGTAAAGAGAAGTAGCAGCTAATATGGGTCACTATCTCACCTGGGGGAATATCTGGATATTGTGCAAGACCAGCTTTTCTTCTTTTTTGGTCACATGACTGAATATTTATTTATTTATTTATTTTTATTTATTTGACTTTTATACTGCCTATCTAGACCTAGGGCTCTTCTAGGCGGTTTACAACATGGAATAACATGACAATTAACAAAGGAGTACATTTTAAAAACCAAAATACAAGGCGCATAATAAAACAAAGTATACATAAATCAACAATGAAAAACTAAAATGAAGATAAAAATGGCAGGAGATTGATAAAATGGGGGGGGGGAGGAAGAGAAGAGAAGAAAAGTGGTAAAAGAATAGTGCCTTACTAAATGTTTGAGAAATCAGGGATCTCCGTTCCCACGAACAAAGATTTTTTTTTTAAAAAAAAAATGCCAACCAGCCTCAGGACAAGCTGGTCAGCGCTAGGAAAATAAATAAATAAATAAAAAAGACAACGCTGACAGCCCGAAGGCCAGCTGCTCAGCTCTGGGGGGAGGGGAAATTAAAGAAAAAATTAAAAAGTGCCAACCAGCCCCAGGACGAGCTGATCAGTGCTGGGGGGAGGGGAGCAGGGAACCAGATCATATGCAAACTCCCACGGACTTCTGGCTCACATTTTTTACCGGAGCAAAAAATTGCCAACTTCTCCGGTAGGTCTTGGAAAACCCGCTAGAAGGGGCATAACCGTTTTTTTTTAAAGGCCACGTGGCCATGGGGAAAAGATTTTTGGAAATGCTTTATCTTTGAAATATAATCAGCATTTTAAAGGACATGTGATAGAGCCCATAGACGGAGCAAAGGAGGAGCACTCTGAAATCTGAGGGGAGTTCCCTCCTCACTTCAATCCAAGCCTGGCTTGTGGTGAATTGAAGCCACAACATCAGGCTCCAGTGAGAGAAGACTAGTACAGTAGGACCCTGGTATCCACTGGGGATTGGTTCCAGGCCTTCCCTTGGATAATGAAAACCGTAAATAAGAGAGAATACCTCAAAATCTCCAAAACTGCTGTTTTGTGACAGTAGCTTGCTTTAGGTTGCTGTTTTATGACAGTAGCTTGCTTTACAGCTGCTGTTTCTGAAAGTAGCTTGCTTTGCAGCTGCTGATTTATTTATTTATTTATTTTCCTCTGACACCTGTGGATAACTGAATCAGTGCATAATGAATCAGTGGATACAGGGGTCCTACTGTATGTACAGTTTTCCTAGGCTCCAGCAGGTGCACTGGGTAGAAGCACAAGGGTTGAGGTACCAACAGGCACTTCAAAAGACAGCAAAAGACATCCACTTACCTAAAGGCACACTTAGTCCAGGGATGCAAAGCAGTTTAGCCATCAGGAAACAAAGGTTAGAATTTTTAATAAAGCTTTGCTTGGCATGAACAAATCCATCATACACATACATCCATATTCTGATGATAGCAGCTCACTGTTTGAAAAAGGACATAGCTATTCTAGATGGGTGTATTTGGCAGCAGATTAAACAAAATTACAAAGGCATCGAGGGCTCTAAGTTAAACAACATTTATTTATTAAAAATATTTTTACCCCACCTTTCTCAGTAAAGGGTCCAAGACCATTTACAACAATCAAAAGACAATATTTAAAAGCTAAAACTTGTAAATATACAGGTTTTTTTTTCAAGAAAGGATTGAAGAATTATTATATTAAAACGGTCAATAAAATTAATACTAAAAACAGATTAAAATAACACAACAAGTCATCCAAACAACATGTGCTGGGCTAATGTGCTGCTTCTTCATGGCTTTTGCATAACTAAGTGTTCCATAGTCCAAAGCACTAAGGGGTTACAGCATGATTTCCATTGGCTACCAGGTCAGCATCCTCTTATTGCCAGATATATCAAGGCAGAAACCCAAGATGAAAGGAGGTGCCCTTGTGATGTCATGCAGGCAGGGAAGGCAAAGGTTGTGCAAGCACAACACAATCGGAGACACTGCCGTGAGCAAGTGAGTCTTGGCATTAGGTAAGACTCAGTGGAGGTGGGTGCCCAGGCACTGCAGCCACCCACGTCACACAAAGTCTCTTCCCCTCACCACCTAGTGCTGCTTGTCCTGAGATTTGTGTTCCTACTCAGACAGCCCAAAAAGCGTAGCAATATTCTCAGAGTTCAGTGGGTGCCCTGGGACCTGTGCCTAAACAAGAAGGAGCTTCCTTAAATCAATCCAAGTATCTTTACTAACTAACCCACACCTCTTGGATAGAGCAGACAGACTAGTACAGAAATTGAAACAGCAACTGAGAACAAAATGAAGTTCCTCTTTTATAGGAACAAAATGGAGGCAAGACATCTGACCCTGCAGTCCTCCTGAATTCTGGTTGCAAAGATCATCAGCATAGTTTACAAGCAATTTACTACACAGTGGTACCCCGGTTTACATATGGCTCGGTTTACGAAAGTTTTGGTTTATGAAAGGAAATACATGGGAAATACAATGCCTCGGTTTATGAAAATGTTGTATAGCAAACCGCGGGTTGTGGTGTGTATTTTTTGTTTTGTTTTTGGTAAGGCATTGCGAAAAAAGTGCACCCAGGATGCATTGCCCCCTGAAGTTTGTGGGTAGCACGTGACATTGAGTGTGGAGGTGTGGGAGGTGTTGGAGTGGTTTGTGCATCGAATTTTGGAGCCATTCTGGATTTTTTTTGCAGCCATTTTGGACTTTTTTGAGGGGCGTGGTGGCTCAGTGGACTAAGGCTCTGAAAACTGTTGACTTCAAAGTCAGCAGCTCGGCGGTTCGAATCCCGGGTGCCATGCAGTGGAGTGAGCTCCCGCTGTTCACCCCAGCTCCTGCCAACCTAGCAGTTCGAAAGCATGTAAATGCAAGTAGATAAATAGGTACCGCCGTAAAAGGCAGGAAGGTAAAAACAGTGTTTCCTTACAGCCATGCCGGCCACATGGCCATGGACTTGCACAACACTTGCTCTTCCGGCTTGAATACGGAGATGAGCACCGCCCCTAGAGTCGGACACGACTAGCACGCATGTGCGGGGGGAACCTTTACCTTTTACCTTTGGACTTTATCAAACTTTTTGATGCATTTCTCAAGCGGTAGAAAGGTAGGGAACTGAGTTTTGTTGTTTACATGCCTTTTGCTGTGTGTTCTGCATTGTGGGGGTGTTTCTGCTGTGCATGCCTCTTACTGTGTGTTATGCATTTTGGTGGTGGTGGGTGGGTGGCTGACTTTTTTTTAACCTTTGGAATGGATTAATTGGTTTTCAATGTATTCCCATGGGAAACCATGGTTCGGTTTTCAATTTTTTTTGAAATACGAAACGTCCGGGAGAACAGATTAATTTTGTAAATCAGGGTACCACTGTAGACTGATTCCTCTCAGGGCTACTGAAGGTTTTCCCAAACAAGTCCTCCTCTCTTTAGTCTCCATTGGTCTGATCCTGCCAAACTGCTTCACCCACAAGCATGAATTCCCATCAAGCAGAGCATGGTGTTGAGCCTTGTAGTGCAGTGGTTAAATGCCTGCACTGCAGGTAAAACTGTGGTCACAACCTGGGGTTCAATCTCAGGTAGCGGGCTCATGGTTGACTCAGCCTTCCATCCTTCTGAGGACAGTAAAAGGAGTACCCAGCTTTGGTGGGGGGCAGTGCGTAGCCTGCATATGGTAATGAAAACTGTAAACCTCCCAGAAAGTGCTTGAAGCGCTATGGGGCAGTATATAAGCAGGACACTTTGCTTTGTAACTGGCTCTTTGACATCACTTCTGCCCCAGACAGGTGAGCTCTCTGGGCAACTTTGCCCCAAAGCTCATGGCATCCTGGTGCTGTCCTTCCAAGAAAAATATCATTTGGCTCATTTCGTTTGCCTTTGATTGAAAGGGGAGCCTAGGTGCATGACTCCGTTGTGCAACCTAAATCCATGTACAATCAGCATAATTGCATTGGTCTCTCTCAATCTCTCTTTCTCTCTTCTTTTTAAAGAAAAAAATAACTGGGCCAATCTACGCACAGTGCTCACAAATTAAAAAGAAGCAGAGCTCCTGCTGCACAGTCAGCACCAAAAGACAGAGCCTGGTGTGGAGTCCAGGCTAATCCCGAAACTTTCTTGTACCAGAATAGCTTAGTCAATAGCTTCTGAGACAAGCAAAGGTCCAAATTTCCATTTGCTTATTACAGCTGAATAAAGGAAGGGGCAACTGTCCCCAATGGAGTAGAAGGAAAAGTCAAAACCAACAAAGGCAGAGGACATACGTATTTAAGTACAAAAAGCATGAAGCAAATGAGTGCCCTCCACCAAGCAACAGCATTCTTTAGAAAACATGTAACGCTATTGGGCCCATCCCTGTGCCATCCTCCCCACGTGCTCCTTTCACATACTCCTTATCGTTGTCCTTGAGTTGCTTACACAGCCCTTTCTTCTTTTGCTCTCGCTGTGGCACAGACATTCCAGGCAAGTTCAAGCAGTTCACAGAGTACAATGAAGCAGAAGATGCAAGGCAGACACAAAATCAACACGGCATTCCTTTGGGTTCATTTCCTTCTGTTAGGTTTTTATTAACCCCTGTGCCTACAATGGTTTGGAACGTGGCACCCACCCTTGACCTCTTGAGTGTTGCCCTCATCCTGACATTGGGGCATCGTGTTCCTTGCTGTAGGGCAGCTCAAGTGCTCCCCTTTGTCTCCACGTTCCCACCAAGCAGGTGGACTGTTGAGAAAACAGTCTTAATGGCACTCTGGCTCTCTTCTAGTTCATAAAAGGACAGCCGTCCCTCCCTCTGTTCTTCCAGCCCAAGGATATGTCATTTCCAAGGCAATGACTGCTACGGAAGAGGCAGCCACTATTTGCAAAAGTCATTCAATTTCTCTTCTAGCCTTTTCTTGCCTAATAGGCTGCTATCTCATGACCACTAAAAACCACTTCAAACAGCTGGAAAACGTGGCTCCTAAAATAGTGTCCCCAAGGACAGCAGGCTTTTTTTTAAAAAGTGTGATCACGCCCACTTTAGCGCAGCCCAGTGAGTTTTCCAAGTACCAGGTTGGGAAGTAGTAAAACATTTGTCATTGTTCCCATGCAGATTTTTTACTGGAACTTATGTCCGTGGGTCAAAATGAAAGCCGCTTCTTCTTTTTCCCATTGTGACACACACACACACACACACACACACACACACACACACAGAGAGAGAGAGAGAGAGAGAGAGAGAGAGAGAGAGAGAGAGAGAGAGAGAGAGAGAGAGGGAGAGGGAGAGGGAGAGAGAGAGAGAGAGAGAGAGAGAGAGAGAGAGAGAGAGAGAGAGAGAGAGAGAGAGAGAGAGAGAGAGAGAGAAGAGAGGTTGGAGGTGGTGGCATGGGGATACACCTTCAGAGGCAGCCTCTCCTGTGCAGGCGGCTGTTTCTTGCACCTCCTTTTCAGATGTTAAGATGCTGAGATCAAGATTTGAAGAATCATCCAGAAGACAGTAACTTGAGTTCAGATAGCTGGTCCCATCTAGCTGTATCTGGTCCAAACTGCATCAAAAAGGGGGAATTTTGCTGAAGGCAGTGAACTTAAGTGACCTCGAGAGCACAGAGAAACCTATATAAGCTTCCCTCAAATCTCAGAAGGGGTTCCCAGACCTAATTAGGCTGAAACCCTAAGCGCTTAGTATTATCTTGTCTGTTTGTGTCATTTGTGTGTTCTTGTCTGGTTATGTCAGTTGTGTGATTTGTAAGTCCGTATCTAATAAAGCCTGATTTTGCTACATTCACCAACACTTGACTGATTTTTGAGAAGCAAAGCCACTTCTAACAAGGCCTCAGTGGATTAAGTATCTGTCTGTGGAGCCAGAGGTTGGAAGCTGAGTTCTCCACTCTGCATCCCAGAAGTTCCAGCATGGGTGACCTTGGTTAAAATCCACAGTCCAAGCATGTCCCCAAGAACAAATGACTAGTAAACCACTTTTACATTACATTACAAAACGGTGAAAAGGGTCACTATAGGCCAGAATTGACTTATAGGACATTGCATTGTTTTGTTTTTAGCTATGGACAAGGTGCCCTCTAAGTTGTGCTGTGTGGCAATGCACACCCCTGGCGTCCTCCATGGAGGAGTTTTCCATCCCGTGTACCTGTCACTCCTTATGGTATGGGCACAGGCACGGAAGAGAGCCCAACTCAACAGGGACAGAAATTAGAGGGTACGTTGGTTATGGAGGTAATTCAGTAAGAAGTGTCCTAGTAGATTTAATGTACAGTGGTCCCCCACCCTTTCACAGTTCATATACTGCGATCCTGCTATATCGCGGGACTGCAATATATGAAAAAGACCCCCCCCTGGGGTAAGGGGCAAAGGCTTGTTTCAGGCCTCCCATACTTACCCCAGGACCAGGGCTGCACTGAACGGGCCTGCAAGGGCCTTCTCAGGCCTGTTTGGAGCAGTGCCAGGCTGGGGGCAAGTATAAGAGCCCCCAGTTTAGCCCCCCAGGCCAAACCCAACCTGCATCCACATATTGCAGATTTTCAATTATCGCGGGTCAAGTCGGGTCTCTAACCCCCGCAATAGGCGGCGGGGTCACTGTATATATTTATGTAGAGGACTTTTGTGCTATCCTGGGCAGTGTACGTAAAGCAATCAATGCAATGGAATAAAGAATAATAGTGTAAATAAAATAAAATAAAACATAATACAAACTAATACCTAATGATAAATAGAAAACACTGATATCATGATGTGCACAACAACAACAATTGTATGCTGTCAAGTCAATTTTGATTTATGGTGGCCCTTTCCAGGGGTTTCTAGGTAGGGAATACACAGATGTGATTTAACATTCCCTCCGTCTGGGAGTGCCCTGAACTCTGGAGCTTGCCCAGGATTGCACAGGCTAGCTCTTTTCATAAGAGGCACAGAGGAGAATTGCACTGCCAGCCATTAATGCTGCAGCCAGGCATCTAATCCTCTGAGCTGCCCAGCAAGCGATACCCATGAAAATCATAGTAAATTATGTGGCTCTTTATTTTCAAATGAGAACTAATGGATGCTTTTGGAAAGTGCTGGGTGGAGAAGCCAAAATGTTCAGTGAGGATAGCAGTCACCCTGCATCATTCTTCTTCTTCTTCTTCTTCTTCTTCTTCTTCTTCTTCTTCTTCTTCTTCTTCTTCTTCTTCTTCTTCTTCTTCTTCTTCTTCTTCCTCCTCCTCCTCCTCCTCCCCCTCCTCCCACCATTTCACTGCCTATGGTGCAGGTGCCCCATGCAATATCTTACACAATACTTTCTTTTTAGTCTTTTATCTTTCTGAGAGTCATTTATCTCTGAGATCTTAGGAGAAAGGTGCGGGGGGGGGGATGTACAACTGGCAGCATGTGCTGGCTGTCAAAATGCCTCATTCCAGGCTTGGAAATAACTCTTGAAAAATGGGGTGCATCTGGAATACCTTACTCTCCAAGGCCAAGGTGAGTACTGGCCATTGCCAGTACTGAGATGCTTAATTGTGCATCAAATGAGCACAAAATGGCACCTTTGTTCCTACCGCCAGCCAGTCTAACGATCTGGCAGACACTGTCTAGGGAAGCTGAACCTGAAAAACAAACATGTACTCTCTTAATAATCTATCATATTTCAAACTTTGCTGTCGGAGTGTAGTTAATTTGCAAAGAGCATCACTGAAGGTTCAACATAACGAGGCAGAGAAGCCAGGTTCAGCTTCTCCAGAGTGAATGCTACCAGCTAAGGAGGAGGGCAGATCTTCTGAATGTTGTCTGAACTTTCCTTTTTGATGTAGCCCACTTCCCTCCCCCAGTGAAATAATCAAACGTGTTATCTGATGAAATATTTCATCCCTGCCATGGTTCTCTATATGCACTATATCAAAGTGCATAGTGTATTTGTCTGTTCAGTTTATTGCATATTACCTCAAACCTTCCCCGTATTTTATTAGTTCTCTATATTTTGTATTTATCCCATTATTCTTTATTAAATCCAACCTGATCTTAAATCTGCAATGCAGTTTTCATTCTTCCCATTCCAATATATGATTTCCTCTCTTTTGATCAGACTTACTTAAAAGATTTCTCTATATGCTTCAAAAAGCCGTATTATATTATGAAGGCCTTTGCCAGAGAGCACTTAGAGTTTCTATAACAAAATGTATGGCTTTTTGGGGGGCGGGGGGAGAAAATCTGGGCAGGATTAAGTATTATAAAAAAAAACTTCCTATCAAAAAGCACATGACTAATAAATGAGTGAAGAACGCAATGCCTAAATAGAGTTCTGTCAAGATGTACTGAGAGCTGTCTTTCCTATGACAGATGGATCTGTTACCAGGATTTTGCATAGTTTGAGGTGTATTGCATTTTTGGCAAGAAAATATTGTTTCTCTTTACCCCTGCGAGTATCTCTAGCCTTGGATTGTGGCAGCTTTTGGAGCTTTAGAAAAACAGAGGTAACATGAAGGAGTTGGGAGCCATTTTGCCATGTTAGAATCAGAAGACAGAGGAAGGCGGTTACTTCATGTCCTTCTTTGTTCCATGACTAGTTTTGTACCATGACAGTGTTGGTTGCAATCACGTGGTTTTGTCCCTGTTTCAGTGTTCCCATGGTCATGATAACTTATCTCATGACAAGCGTTACCTCACAGTCTTGTACCGTGACAAACACTGAATTTGTCTAGCTCCCTT
This sequence comes from Phrynocephalus guinanensis, assembly GCA_037367245.1. Classification (NCBI taxonomy): domain Eukaryota; kingdom Metazoa; phylum Chordata; class Lepidosauria; order Squamata; family Agamidae; genus Phrynocephalus; species Phrynocephalus guinanensis. The sequence goes on from CM074733.1 coordinate 167,199,979, forward strand.
TCCCCCCTTTTTTGGGAAGGGGGGTGGGTTAAAAATTCTTTTTTGATATTTTGCTTCTGAAAAGTTAAAAAAACAAAAAACCCGGACACAGTTTTCTGAAATGAATGTTTTGTTCCCAGAGGCATATGCTTGTCTGTGACAGTCGTTACTACACGGTGTCTTGTCTCGGAACACAAAGCAGGAACAAAGAGTTACGAGGGAAAACCCTACCCCAGCACCAGGTACAGGATTGTCACACTTAGCACCCATTCCAGGAGCGTGGTCGAGACAAATTTCAGTAGTCACGTGACAGACGTGAAGTAATTTTTTTTTGTACCACTCCTAAGCGCAACACTAACAGAGACAAAACGGACGTGAAGTAACCACCGAAGACACACTGCCCAAAATCTTGTTGCTTACTGTAGTAATTTGCACTAGGCTAAGCCTGTTAAATCGATGGGCATTTAGTGAGCCAACTTCTATGTGAATTCCATTGATTCAAAGGGACCTGTTCTGATTGTGACATTTTAGTATAGTAAGTAGAGTTGATCCATTGGAATCAATTAAACTGATGAAAGTGTTGACTCATGAAACCCCAGTTGATTCAACAGAGCTAGTCTAGTTCAATATACTACACTCAAAAGGATTTTGGCCAATGGGTAGCAAGTTGGCCAAAGGTGAAATGTCAGTTTAGGATGGTAGGACTGGCAGATGTTGACAAAGAAACAGTTGCTTTGGGGCCTCCTTATCTACCCAGTTGCCTAGTTTAGTGACACGAATCTGTAAACACTTCTGTGTTACTTCTCACTGTCCAGAGACTAAACTTTTCAGGAAAATTAATGCCTGTAGGCAGTTAGCAGAAATTTTGCAGTAATTGAAAACTTTTCCCAGTGACTTTGCCTCCATTACACCATCAGTTAATCTCATGTCAGGCGAGACAAAGCTAATACTATTAGCACACTGAGTAACATGAAGCAGCCAAGTATAGATATTTTTAAGATCTAATAGACTAGCGCAGTGATGGCAAACCTTTTAGAGACCGAGTGCCCAAACTGCAATTCAAAACCCACTATTATTTTTTTTATGCAAAGGGCCAGTACACCAATTTAACTTGAATACTGGTGCCATAGTTTCGCCAGCACTGGACTAGCGCAATGATGGTGAACCTTCAGCACTCCAGATGTTTTGGACCACCACTCCCAGAGTTCCAATTTTGTATCACCAATGTCAAAGGACTGTGGGAGTTTTGGTCCAAAACATCTGGAGTGCCGGAGGTTCGCCACCACTGGTCTAGATAGACAAGTGAACTCATATGGTACACAGGGAGCAATGGAAACACACCAGTATTTTTTGGTTGGTTGGTTAGTTGGTTGGCTGATTAGTTGGTTGGAAGGATACTTCCATAAATAAATAAATATGGGAGTAATCAACTAGTTGCTTCTGAATTTGTCAAAGTGGGGCTGAAGAGAAAAAGGAAAGCATATGCATTTGGCTTGGGTTTGGGCCTGATTTGAACAAGAAGTTGGATGGGAAGGGAGACTGTTGTGGTAGAACTAATCGGGAGGAGATGAGAAACGTGGTTAGGAGGAAGAAAGGAACAAATTATCCCTCTCTGTATTGTTCTCCCTGTCATCCCAAATAGAGGCGTTGATTCAGGAGGGTGTAGGCAGATGCCAACCAAGAACTCAGAAACTGGGGAGAAAATGTGGAGGGCTGAGTAAGAAGAGAACACCATGTAGTGGACCAAAGCAGGAGAGTGAAGACAATGTACCACTCACAAAAGGGGTAGGATGGACCGGTCTTAATATAAAATATATCTAGTTGTCAGACATTAGAAAAACTGAGGCAATTGGGAAAACCAAGGTAACAAGAAGCATATGCTTGTCTGATGGACCCCTAAGATTGCACTGAAACACACATGATGCTGTCAGATCTCTGAAGCTCTGTCCATGCTTGTTTTGATTTTGTCTCCCTGCTCCTCTTTTAAAGCAGTAGGCTAATTAACTTTGATGAAGAGAAATGACTGTCATATGTGTGGTAAAGAGACAGATATTAGCCCCTATTCCTATTTGTCGTCCAGCTCAGCGGTTGGACAGATTTCCTAAACTCTGTCACATATTCAGCCTCTGTCACAGTAAAATCCTCAACATTTTATTTTGACTTCAATAGGACCTACTGTGACGTCACCCCCTTTCACAGACTGGGTTTTCCAAAGCACAACCGGGTTTATTTCGACATCCCACCAGCTCAAAATATTTAGCCTCTACCCTGTGAAAGGGGTGACGTCACACCTACCAGCAAGGAAGTGTGCGTGTGGGTATGCAACATGGCTGTCACCTCACATACAAAAGCTCATTTTACTGAAACCCCAAAGCAGATGTGTGGTTATTCAGCAAGAAGTAGCACTGGGTAACATAGATTACAAATATGTGTGCTGTGTTTGGAAAGCAGAATATGTGTTGGCACTGATTATTCGTCAGTGTCTGAAAATCTTTGAGTCCAAGGTTTGATGCTGAAAGGAAGCTTACAAATACTTGAGTAAATGCATAATGAAGAAAGAAAGCCAAGTAGTGTATATGGCAAGGAGTGTTCTCATTCACTGGATGCTATCACAGACCAAAGATTTTACGATGCCTAAGAAATATTTTGGTTTTCTCTATTTTTTTTCCCTCTCCCGCAGATTATTACCATAAGAGACTACATCCCCAAAATTATTGGCCCAGAGGCTTTTAACCTCTACATTGGTACTTACAAAGGCTACGATCCAACAATCAGCCCCACCGTTGCCAACGTATTCACCACGGCGGCTTTTCGCTTTGCCCATGCCGCGATCCACCCCATAATAAAAAGGCTCAACACTGCATATCAAGAGGACCCAAAACTTCCTAATCTTTTGCTGCATGAAGTTTTTTTCACTCCCTGGAGGCTCATTAAAGAAGGTACTTTCTTGAACACAATTATACTTTCTTGTGTTACTCCAAAGCTGTTGCCAAATGAGTTTCTGTAGAAATAAGAGACGTTTTAATCATGCTGTTGTTTTCACTGCCGAGCTCAAAATGTACAAAACTCAAGCACTGAGGTGAAAATAGTGCCGTTTCTTCCTTACTGCCAAGTATTTCAAAAGGAAACATAAATATCTTTGTATCTCTCTGTGTGTGTCACTGCTTATCTGCTTATTTTGTCTGAATAAAATAAATCGCAGTTGGAAGTGGCAGAGGGTAAAGAGACAAAATGGTTTTGTTAAAGGCTAGGAAGTTTTGTTTGGCATAAATTTTCAGGGACTGGAGCTCACTTTTTGAGATGTAAGGTTAAAGTACAGCCCACAAACTCTTGGGCCAAATAAATCTTCTTAATCCTCAAAACTCTTTGTTAGGTTTACCGCAACAAATACAGCTGAGCAGTTTATGTTGTAGAGTTTTGACATTTTAATTAAATGTCTTTAGTTGCACAGCAGAAGTTCAGGGATTTACAGAGCAGAATAGTTTCAAGTTCCCTAGAGTAGGTTACCCCTTTGCTCATTAATTGGCCCTTATATAGTGTTCTGCTTGCTTATATACCGCCCCATATCATTTCAAGTAGTCTCTTTACAGTTTAATTATGCGGGCTACACATTGCCCTCCCCCCAGCAAGCTGGGCACTTATTTCACCGAGCTCGGAAGGATGGAAGGCTGAGTCAACCATGAGCCAGCTACCTGGGATTGAACCCCCAGGTCGTGAGCACAGTTTTGCCTGCAGTACAAGCATTTAACCACTGCGCCACAAGGCTCTTTTATAGTCTCTATAACAGAGCCCGAGACCTTAGTAGTAGAAAGAATAAAGATAATTTGCTTTACTTGCACTTGTGAACAGTTCAAACAGCAAGACTGACAGGCATGGAAGCTTTCAGCAGCGAGCAGACCTTGAAAGACTCCAGAGAAAGGGGGGAAAGCTATAAAAGCAGAAAAGCAAGTTTCTCTTTGAATTCAGAGGCAGGAGGGTACTATTGGTTACTAATGACAGTCAATCCATCCCCGAAAAGCTCCCTCCCAACCATACCTTCTCCAGGCAGCATTTGAGGTTGTAAAAATGTCAAGAATTTATAGACAATCTAAGTTCTGAGCCGCTATAATGATATGTAATATAGAGGTATATTTGCAGTAAAAAAGCAGAAAAAAAGTTTATTAGACATTAAATTACAAACAGATTGTTATAAATATATCTGAAGCTACAATTCAATAATCATGTACTGTACATGAGAATAAGCTGTGTTGAATTTAGTAGGACATCCCTCTCCATATAAGACTGTAGTCTATGTCACTCTAAGATATGGGTGGACAAAATGAGGTTCCAGGTGGAGATGCGTCATTCATTCATTGGCATCCTTCAGTCTCGAAAAACTATGGTATCATGCCTGGAGTAGAGATCCTAAAAACAACACCTAGTGTGACTAAATAGACCAATTCCGGAATGGCAGTCTCTACCACACTGGGGACAGATGTATTCTGTTTCTTGCCCGGTCCTCGAGTTTCGTTCTTTCCATGCCTGCCTCTTTTCCTCTGCCTGTTGGACAAATGCCTCTTCAAATTTATGTAGACCATGCTGTATCTCTTGCCTCCAGACAGTGCGATCACAGGTCAGGGTTTCCCATCTGTTGAGGTCCATTCCCAAGGCCTTCAGGTCCCTCTTACAGATATCCTTATACAACAGCTGTGGTCTCCCTCTGGGGTGCTTTCCCTGCACTAGTTCTCTGTATAGAAGATCTTTTGGGATCCGGTCCGTCATCCATTCTCACAACGTGTCCAAGCCAGCGTAGGTGTCGCTGTTTCAATAAAGTGTACATGCTAGGGATTCCAGCTCGATTCAGGACTATGCTATTTGGAACTTTGTCGTGCCAGGTAAAGTTGAATATTCGCCTAAGACAGCACATATGGAAGGTATTAAGCTTTCTTTCCTGTCGGGCATGGATGGTCCAAGACTCGCTGCAATACAAAAGTGTGCTCAGTAGACAAGCTTTATAGACCTGTATCTTTGAATGTTCTGTCAACTTCTTATTGAGCCATACTCTCTTTGTTAGTCTGGAAAACATAGTAGCTGCTTTACCTATACGTTTATTCAGCTCAGACTCTAGTGAGAGTGTATCTGAGATAGTTGAGCCAAGATACACAAAGTCATGGACAACTTCCAGTTCTTTTGCAGAAATTGTAATGCGAGGCGGAGAGTCCACATTCTGGCCCATTATTTGTGTTTTTTTCCCAGGCTGATTTCTAGCCCAAAATCTTTGCAAGCTTTACTAAAATGATCCATGAGTTGTTGGAGATCTTTGGCAGAGTGAGCAGTAATGGCGGCGGCATCAGCAAAGAGGAGATCCCGCAAACATTTCACCTGTACCTTAGACTTTGCTCTCAATCTAGAGAGATTGAAGAGGTCCAGAGGTAGATACCCTCTGTTGAAGTTCCAAAAGCATACTTCAGCATGATAGCAAAGAAGATCCCAAACAAGGTTGGCGCAAGGACACAGCCCTGCTTCACTCCGCTTCGGATGTTGAAGGGATCTGACACTAGGCCATCAAAAACTACATTGCCCTTCATATCCTCATGAAAAGACCTAATGATGTTAAAGAGCTTGGGTGGGCATCCAACCCGGAGGAGTATTTTAAAGAGTCCATCCCTACTAACCATGTCAAATGCCTTCGTAAGATCTATGAAGGCTACAAAAAGTGGCTGTCCTTGTTCCCTGCATTTCTCCTGCAACTGCCTGAGGGAAAATACCATATCAGTAGTGGACCTGTTGGTTCGAAAGCCACACTGTGATTCTGGGTGGACTCTCTCTGAAAGTATCTGGAGCCTCTTCAGTATAACACATGCAAACAGCTTCCCAACAACACTAAGAAGAGAGATACCGCGATAGTTGTTACAGTCACTCTTGTCACCTTTGTTCTTATAAAGCGTAATAATATTAGTGTCCTTCATATCCTGTGGTACTCCCCCTTCCCTCCAGCAAAGGCAGAGGATTTTGTACAGTTCAGTGGCAATGATCTCTTTGCAGCACTTCAGAATTTCAGCAGGGATGTTATCTTTCCCAGATGCCTTGCCAGAGGCAAGTGAATCCAGAGCCACATTTAGTTCTTTTAGTGTTGGTTCATTGACAAGCTCCTCCAAGACAGACAAGCACTCAACATTATTTAAGACTTCTTCAGTTAATGTGTTTCCTCTGGAATATAGTTCAGTGCTGCACCCAGCGTGACATCTGCTGCTCACGATCCTGGATGATCTCACCTGAAACAGTCTTTAAGGGTGCAGTTTTCTTATGTATTGGCCCTAAGGCCTGTTTAATTCCATCATACATCCCCTTGATGTTACCTGTATCAGCTGCCATCTGAATCCGAGAACACAGTTGCAGCCAGTAATCGTTAGCACATTTCCTGGCAGTCTGCTGGACTTTGTTACGAACAGCTCGCAGGGCCTGTAGGTTGCACTCACTGGGACAAGCTTTATATGCAGTCAAGGCTCTCCTCTTTTCCTCAATAGCTGGCATCAGCTCTTCTGAGTGGGCTTCAAACCAATCTGCTGTCTTTCGAGTCTCCCTGCCGAATACTGATAAAGCAGTGTTATAAACAACATTCTTAAAATGTTCCCAGCGTTTAGATGCATTATCTTCAGCAGGGCCAGGAAGAGCTTCCTTGAGTACATGGGAAAATTCCTCCACTTTTCCTTGGTTATAGGTCTTACTGGTATCAATTTTTGATCTTCTTTCCTTCTTCAGGTGGTGCAATCTCTTTGTTTTCAGTTTTACTTTGCTATACACCAGGGAGTGGTCTGTGTCACAGTCGGCACTCTGATAACTGCGTGTGATTGTAACGCTAGAGATGCTGGAGCGCCTGACGAGAATCAGGTCGAGCTGATGCCAGTGCTTCGACCTTGGATGTCTCCAAGAGACTTTGTGCTGGGGCTTTGTGTTAAAGAATGTGTTGTTGACACAGAGACCATAATAGCAGCAAAACTCCAGCAGGTGTTGGCCATTTTCGTTCATCTTTCCAATGCCGAACCGACCTAGGCAGATGGGCCAGGAGTTATAATCAGCTCCAACCCTGGCATTAAAGTCATCGAGGATAGCTATTGGTCTTTTCTCAGGGATTTTCTTGATAGTGGCAGCTAGATCATCATAGAATTTGTCTTTGAGTTCTGCTGGAGATGATAATGTTGGTGCGTATGCACTGATAAGTGTAACCAACCCTGCTGTAGAGTGTAGTTGCATGGACAGGATTCTCTCACTTCCTACAGCAGGTGGGATAATGAAACCTAGTAAAGTATTTCTAACAGCAAAGCCAACCCCACATTCCCTGGTCTCGTTTGATGGTTTTCCCTGCCAGAAGAACGTAAAGTTCCTGTCTTTAACAGATCCAGAGTCAGGTAGCCTTGTCTCTTGGAGAGCAACAATGTCCATCCGCAGTCTGCACAGTTCCCTGTCGATGACAGCTGTCTTTCGTATAGTGTCCATTTCTTGGAGATAGTCTGAACAGCCAGGATTCATTGTCCTAACATTCCATGTGCCCAACTTTAGGCTTGAGATTTTTTTTTATGTTTTTTGCATGGTGCGGAGTCAACAGTTCGTTTGCTGGTTTCCATCCTGATCCGCCTACATCCAGGTAGCTGCCGCTTCCTGTGTTGTTCCCCCACTATTTGCTGCGAATGGACCCTAAGATATTGTTATTGTGGGATTCAGTTCTCTCCCAGCTCTTTTTCTGAACAAAATGATAATTGCAGCTTCTGGAACCATTCTAGAAGTAGTAATTCACATTTTTAATAAATGTTGGAGGGTCCCTGCCCTGTTTGATACCTCAAAGTACCATTTTATCAAAACTGGAAGTGGAATTTATCAAAACTGGAAGTGTTAACATTTTTTGATGGTCTATGAGTCCTACAGATAGTTAAGGGGCTGACCACTACCCCTCTTCTCCAGGGACTTCTGGTCTGCTTATTCATACACAGTATTTGGTAAAGAAGAATTATACTCAAGGTTGTCTGGAAGTTGAGTCATGGCAACTGGACTTCTTTTTCTTGAGAGAGAGAAACGTTTCGCTGCTCATCCAAACAGCTTCATCAGTGACAAAGATGTTTGGAAGAGAAGTGAAACGTTTCTATCTCTCAAGAAAAAGAAGTCCAGTTGCCATGACTCAACTTCCAGATAAACTCCCCTGGATGACTGAGAATCTTCACAGACACCCAAGGCTGCTATTTTTTTGCCTCATAATATTTGATTAGACATTCAAGTGATGATGTGTGTGGGTTCTAATCTCATTTCAAGGTTTGATGGGCTTATCTCTGCTTTCGGCAATGTCTGGATTTTGCAGGCTAAGCGTGATTTGCATTGTGGGGTCCTCACATTGACCAACAGCTGCTGGCATGTCACATACACACATACCCCATGGGCACAGTAAAGGAGAGTACATTGGCAAATGTGCACAATTAAAATCGTACATTAATTTTAGCAAAACATTGCTAAAACAGGCTTTAATCAAGAGAGGAATGTATTCCGGCAATGTATAGAATGCGTACAAAATGTGCACCTTTTGGTGCACATTTTGCACCAAAATGAGATAAGTTTCATTATGCTGTTAACAAAAGGAACAAAAGGGGGGCAGTGCCAGGCAAGGACCAGACATGAATCTGAAAAGAGGTCCAAAGTAGAGATGGGCACGACTTAGCGGTATTTCCGTTTCCGTTTCCGTTACTCGGTTCCGTTACTCTACGGAAACGGTAACGGGAATTACTCCCCCAGACTTCGAGCTCGAACCGACGAACAAACAATTTTGGTCTGATTTGTCGTGCTCGTTCCTTGCATCGCGAGATCGCGCGATGCCACACGCGGCACAGAAAAAAAGTTTTTAAAAGTTAAAAAAACCCGGTTCCCGGCCAAAAAGCAGGCGGGAAAATGCCTGCCGTGCCTCAGGGCACCTACCAGAGGGGTTGTTTCTGGAGGTCCCCGGCCTCCCCCCTCATCCCCCGTCCTGGGCTGCTCTGGTGGGACTCGCCGCAGGCTCGCAGCCAGCAAAAAGCCCAGTCTCGCCGCCGGCCGCCCGCAATTAAAGCGCAAGCAAGCGGCACGGACGGCACAGGAAAAAACTTTTAAACTCTCCCCCCACCCATTCCCGGGCCAAAAAAGCAGGCGGAAAAATGCCTGCTTGACTAAGGGCGCAGGGCACCTACCGGAGGGGTGGTTTCTGGAGGGGGGGGTCCCGCCTCCCCCCGTCCTGGGCAGCCGGACTCGCGAGTCGGCATCGCCATGCCATGCGGTGCGGGCGGGGGATCCAAAATGGGGCGGCAAACGCAATATTGTTTTTGAAATCGTGGTCCAAAAACACACAAGCACAACAGAAACACGCGAAAATTTATAAACTGCCAGATTTTTCACAGTAGCAGTGGGTTTTTTCTTGCAACAAAATGTCTCTCCTCTCCTCCTCTGTCCTCCATTGATTTTATTTTATTTTATTTTATTTACACCTGCGCAATGATGGGCTGGCCGAATGGCCAGCCATGTGGGAGTGGACAACCATGCAAATTTTTGGAGCCATCCCACCAGTCGCATGGCCACTTGGCCATGGAGACTTCTGGGATGTGCCAAAAAGCCCCCTAAAACCTGTCCTAGCCCTAACCCTAACCCTTGACTCCGTACCCATACGTCACAGACTGTCTTCTTAGTGGGTCAGAGAGGCACCCAGAGGTGCAACCCACTAGCCCACCGTAACCTTACCCGTCACTAGCCTAACCCTAGCTCTTGCACTAAGCCACCTTAAAGCCAGATCTACTTGCTTGCATTGCACTACACGCAGCAAGTACAATTCCCTTCTGTGTGAGACATGGTGGTGCGGGAGCCTTGTGAAGGGAAGGTATGACCCTATCACTCTCACACTGGTCTCATGTCTGCACATTATGTTATGCAATATCCATATGGCTATTGCATAGCATTTTGCAGCAGCAGCAGGTGAGGAAGGGAGACCCCCATGTAGAGGGGTCTCTTGGAGCCTGCTTCCCCTTCCTAGTGGGTGAGGATAGGAGGCACCCACGGGTGCCTCCAGGAGCCCACTTTCCCTTTATAGCGGGCCAGAGGAGGCACCCACCCCACAGAGGTGCCTCCAGGAGCCCGCTACCCCCCCAAAAAACCCCAGTACTAACGAAAATGAAAAAACGAAAAAACGAACCGACTAATTTTTGCGAATTTTCGCGAAAACCGGAAACGACCCGAAATGGGACTGGCCCGACTAACGACAACTCGAAAAAATTTTTTTTCAAGTCGTGCCCATCTCTAGTCCAAAGGCCACTGAAACAGACGTTATCCCATGGGCACGTCCCTAGTTTAAACAACTTTTGGTCCCCATTGCTAGATGCTGGTGAGGAGATTCCCAGGCAGTCATTTTAACAGGTTAAGACAGGCTGATGGGTTGCAGCCACCAAGACATGTTGGCTATACTTGCAGTTACCTCGTGTCCTTGTGTCCAAAGGTGGCTTGGATCCGTTACTGAGGGGACTGTTGACAACGGCGGCAAAACTACAGTTACAAGATCAACTGATGAACGAGGAATTGACCAAGAAGCTTTTTGTCCTGTCTAACAATGGCTCTCTGGACTTGGCCTCATTAGATTTACAACGGGGACGTGACCACGGTCTTCCAGGTCTATCACCTTTTTTTTTTCAACAATCAATGCTATAGATTAAGGCATTTGGCTAGAAAAATGGCACCTTTCCCTCGTGGTGCCAAGCATGATTAGCTGCACATGCCATAACCCTTTCTTGGGGATTAATTAAATTAATGTAATTAATTCAATTCAATTCAATTCAATTCAATTCAATTCAATTTAAATTACTTAAATTACTTAAATTAATTAATTAATTTAATCTTGGAGACTAATTAATTTCTTGGAGATTAAGCAAAGCGGAGACGATCTGCGGGCAGTTTTCCTTTCGCACAAAAACTGGTGCAAGTCGCTTAGTTCTCCCAAGCTGTCCTTTCTAAGGTAAAGTAAGGTAAGGTCCTATCTACTTATGTCTATATTCCTGGCTTCCCAAAAATGTGTTCCTGAAACTGGTGTGTGTGTGTGACTTGAACTGAATAGGCCAGTGGTGGCGAACCTTTGGCCCTCTGTATGTTTTGGACCACAACTCCCACATTCCTTTGTCATTGGCAATACTGGCTTGGAATTCTGGGAGTTGTGGTCCAAAACATCTGGAGGGCCAAAGGCTCACCACCACCACTGGAATAGGCTATGATTCTGGAGGCGGCTTCAGATATAGAAGGCAGGGGGATGTCCATGGGAATCAGAAAGTGCCACTTGCTTCAACAAAAGCACTTTCTACTAACTAAAACAATGTGGTGTTTTCCTATTAGGGGGGGCATCCATTGCTCTGTTTCCCACACTAATTATGGCAGAGGTGGGGAGCGAGCATCCCAAGAATCACATGCAGACCTAAGGCCATTCAGAGGCCCCAATAGACTCATAACCCACCCCCATGTTCCACCCAGTAGAACGTTTGTTTCCCCACCACCATCACCTTCTCCCCCCCCCCCCCCATGGCTTTTGCACTCTGGGTCCTCTAGCAATCAAACACAAATCAAATCTGGAAGTGAATATCCAGTCACTTCTGGTTTGGTCCCTTCTTCTTTTGGCCATTTTCTTGTTTACTGCAGGAGGAAGCCGGCCCATAAAGTGGTCAAAGTTGCCCACCTTTAGCTATCGCTAAGTCTGAACTTCTGTGCACAGATTTCTTTCTTCCACAACTCCCAGCAATTATAGCCTAGTTATAGCTATGAAAAGCAAATGGGGGGAAAAAAACATCTAAATGTCTACCTTTGCAACTGCAATTTTTCTGTATGCTTTCATCAATTTATGGTCTTTTCATGGCCTTTCTATGCCTCATTCTCATACAAGTTGTACCTTAATTGGAAAACCTAGCTACCTTTTGTTCCAAAAGCAGGCATTAATTTTTCCATAACGAGCCTACAGACCTTAGGCCCCCAATTCAAAAAAAAAAAAAAGACCTAGGTGGGATTTGTTGACTAACTGAGCAGGATCAAACAGTCCTGGCAGAAATCAAAGAACACGGCACAGACCTTTGAAACTGATTTTTAAAAATTCATTACATGGACTACAGTTCTCTGAGTCTAAAATTGTAAAGCAAAAGTTTTAGCTTGGCAACTTTGTAATCAACATTTGTGCAACAGATCTTTATAATATCCAAAATAACATGTATGAAATTCTGGTATGTTATAATGGTTTTTAAAATTTTTTAAAGCAGGTGTAACATAAAATGCAAGCTATATAAGATTTGTAGTTTCTTTCTCACTAAGTGTAATTTGGATGGGGTTACAAAAGTCTGGTGCAAATTCTGTGATTCTAAATCTCAGAGCCTAATCCACTTTAGAATCTTATTTTCCCAAATAATAACTTGGAGGGGGGGAAAAAACCTCTTGAAATATTTCGGACAATGGGTGGGATATATATATATATATATGTGAGAAATGCATTTTCAGCAACAGTCTCCGCACTTAGTAAGAAGGGGGAAAGACAAAGTGACCCCGAAAACACCAAGTATCATAATAAGAAATGGGCATGCTTTTTTGTTTCTTTTCCCAATTTTGTTTCATTTATTGCAATACAAATTTTCATATTTGTATTTGTATTACAAATTTGAATTACAAATACAAATTTTGTTTCATATTTCATTTTATTTCGTACAGTGGACCCTTGTATAACAAACAGTTTGTATAACATAAAATTTGTACAACATAAAGAAAATCCAAAGATAGGGGAAATTTGCTTAACAGAATCGCCTATGGGGCAAATCTGTACAACATAAAAATGGGATCACTCTGTTTTCAATGCATTCCTATGGGAAATTTGTATAAAGGAAAATTTGCTAAACATCATTTCATTTGGAATGAATCAATTCCTTTATACAAGGTACCACTGTATTTTATTTTTCATTTTTTTAATTTCTTAGCACTGTTGGGGCCGGCCAGTTGGCAGGTTTTTTTTTCTTTACTCCTGCTGACCAGCTGGCCCGTGGGGAGGCTGGATGACTTTTTTTTTACTCTTACCAAGCGGGTAAGCAGTTTTGTTTATTCCCGCTGACCGGCTGGTATGCAGCCCCGTGTGCCAGCTGATCACTGCTTATTTTTATTATTTATTTTGACAAGCGCAGATATCGGTGCTTGTCAAAATAAATAATAAAAAAACTAAAAAAACGGAACGGAACAAAATGAAAATTTCCATTTTGTTTGTTTCATTTTTTTTAGGGCACATTGTTTTTTTGTTTCATTAGGGAACGGAATGAAAAACAAAAAACAAAAAATTTTCATTTAGTGACCATCTCCAATCATAATTAGCATATAACAATTTCTGATGCTATAATGAAGGGTTACTAGATCAGGGACCCTCGCCTTCAATGAGGGTCGAGTCCAGCACTTTAACAATTAAGAACTTGCCCTAGTTTGACCTGAATGGGGTACTTAGTCCCTTCAATGCCTGTTGACCTCCCTCCCTTGCTTGAACCACAGCCTGGCACTGAATTAAGCTTTGTTTTCATAGAGAATGTAGAAAAGTGTTTGACCCATAATGTGAATGCAATATTTTTAGGCTACAATGACTGGCGAGAATTTTGTGATTTGCCAAGGCTGATGACAGAGAGTGAGCTGAGAACCGCAATAGGAAACAGGCAGGTGGTGAGCAAGATCCTGGAGCTCTACGGCAACCCCAACAACATTGATGTCTGGCTAGGGGGCATAGTAGAAGACTTTCTTCCGGATGCCAGAACAGGTCCATTGTTTGCGTGCATAATTGGAAAGCAAATGAAGGCCCTGAGAGATGGTGATCGGTGAGTGCGTTTGCATTGTTTCGTACTATTTCTTTTCGCCCAAAGAAGAAAAACCACCACAACAGACGTTCTGTTGAGTAAGATTGCCATTTTCCCTTTGGAATGTTCTAGAATGACACCTGAACAAGGCAAAGTGGTGGAACCTGATGTGACAGTGATATATATACAGTAATGTGATATGTTTTATATATATTAAAATACCTTGTGGCTTGTGCTAGCTAAGGTTTCCTACCATCGCAAAACCCCACAAAAAGATTGTGATAACATGTTGTCTTAGGACCCTTTATGGATGGGAAAACCTGTTCAGGATTTTGAAGGAACTTTGCAGGGAAGTGGATATCAGACCAGTGCCCATAGTTGTTACTGTCAATCTGTCATTTTGGTTTGGCCTTCCCATTCTGCCTTCCTTGGAAGGGGAGTCTAACACCTACCTTTGGCAAAGCAAAACAAAGCAGAACAAAACAAAACAAAATAAAATAAAACAAGGTGGGTCCTCTATCCATTACGCTCAAAGGAAAAGTTTGGGGTTACAGCTGCTGCCCCAGCATTTGCAAGGTCTGGCTGTAGTCTCACTCTGGCTTCATTGTCTCAGTGAGGGCCAAGCAAGGGTTATCAAGGTAGAACGAATGGACATTATGTTGTCTCTTGAGCAACAATTTGGGAAGCAGAACTGGGTTTGAACAGAACAGCCTAGCTCCTTGGAGTACTGTTGTAGAGTACTCTATTAAAACAAGTACAAGGAACGGAACGATGCGGGGGGAGGTGAGTATGCCTTCCTCTGATGACAAAAGTATATCACAAGTAGATAACAATTTGGCTGTGATGCAGAAAAATCCAGGCAGTTGTCCCAGTGGCAAGAACAGTAGATGAGCAGTTCCTTTTGTTGCTGGGTCAGAATCCTACTAACAGATGCCTGTCTGTGCCATCATTAATATTCACTCCAGGTGGTTGAGCAGCTGAAAAATGGACACCTGCCTATGTCGAATGATCCAGAATGAGTCCATGTTTTTCAGAAGTGACTGACTACACAAAATTTTTCATGAGTAGATTGTTTTTGGCACCAGTAAACCAAGACGTTTCTATGCGCAAGGTGTGGAATAAATCAAATGGAGTTAGTTACCAGAAAAGGTGCTCTCAGAAACCCTCCTGGGTTTCTCCATCCTTGCTCAACTTACAGTGACCATTCTCAAGACTCTACTAGCCCACTGAAAACTCGACTGAGAAAAGAGGAAAGGCCTCAGACTCAAGGAGATGTGAATACTGAGCACACTTAGGAGACCCTTGCTATCCCATGTCCCAAGCAATAATATAAAATTATTCTAAGAGTACTTGGTGGACATCATTGTGTAGCAAGAGCAGCCCAACCTTTTGACAGAGTGAGGTAGCTACCTCAAGGCAACAGATATTAGGAAGGTTACCACACTACCTTGAGCTTTTTATTTTGTATCCATCACCTTATCTCCTTCCACAGTCACATGGTCGCTATAGCAGTTCGGCAGTTTGCACTTCAGCGGTTGCTTAGCTGAAATTGCTTTGAAAAGTGGACAGTGATTTTTAACGTGATTTGTCTTTAAGGAAAAGGCGTTTCAAATCTAAAGTGCGGTAGACTGTCCACTTTTCAAATCACTTTTTCTGAAGAGCCCCCTAGGCCAAGCTCATTTTGACCACTGTGTTGGTTATTCTTACGATGACCACTGGTGGTGGTGTTTTTTTAAATCGGTTCCTGCACCCCCTTTAAAGCAATTTCGTTGTATTTGCGGACATACTATGCCGCCTTTTTTCAATTTCCCCCGTTTCTGCTTTTTCCCTGTCGTAGTTTAAAGCGGTTCAGCCAAGTGCAAATGGGGAAGCCGATTGCTAAGCAACCGCTAAAGTGCAAACTGCCGAACTGCTGTAGCGACCATGTGACTGTGGAAGGAGATAAAGTGATGCAAAATTAAAAGCTCAAGGTAGTGCGGTAACGTTCCTAATATCTGTTGCCTTGAGGTGTCATAAAAAGGTGAATAAGAGCTAGGTTGTGTTGTTATACAGTTTTATTCCATGGAAGGTGGAGATGTATTTCCAAGATGGGACAGCTGGCTTTTCTTGAACTTGTGGGCAGCAGGGTGGGATGGGGATTGAAGTTTCTTTTCTGTCACAGGCAGAATGATGTATTTGACCTAACCAGTCATTTGATGAAGTACAAATCCAGCCACAGCTTCTGTCACAAAATTATTCAAGTCCCTTTGCCATGGTGAAACCACACAGCAAAGGGGCACGTGTATAAGAACAAGTAACAGTGGCGTACAGTGTCTAATCCCAAATATTTAGGCCAATTCTATATGTTGCCTACACAGCTTTAAGGAATATTGTTGCCATGGACCAAAAGAGTTGCAAATCAAAGCTGCTTCTCCATCAACTATACTAATAACAATACAGTCCTTATATACTATAAATACTATACTAATAGCTATACTAGTAACAGTAATAATAGCACATTTTTGGTCCTGTTTCTATATAGATTTTGGTGGGAAAACGACAATGTTTTTACTGAGCCACAAAGGAATGAACTCAGGAAATACTCTTTATCCAGATTAATCTGTGATAACACAGGCCTCCGTGAAGCACCTCTCGATGCCTTCCTGCTCGGAAAATTTCCTCAGGGATTTCGAGCCTTGCGAAAATGTGCCTGCCATGGATTTAGGAGCTTGGCAGGAGATGCATCAACCAGGTAATTCAAAGATCAGGAGTACAATTTTTACCCATGTCACCGCAGAGGTAAACGCAATAGAGTCCAATCAATTTTATTCCAGGGTAAGTGGCAGCAGAATAGAACTTTGCATGCTCCCTCTTTGCTTGCCAAGCAAAATGTTGAATAGTGGAAGAAAATGATCTGATTCCTTATTAGCAAGCAGCATGAATAGCATTTATTTTCTATGTAAAAGCAAGGAGACAGCTGGATCAGGAAGCATCTGTCAAAATCCACTTCTTCAGTGGAGATCCAAGCCAGCTGCAACAACCATACTTAGATAACCTGAAAAACTGTGTTTAGTCTCATGAAAGGCCACATTGGTTTACAAGTTTAAAACTAAGCAGTGCCTCTCGCTAATATTACGGCTGATCTTTTACATATGTTAATAGTGCAAAGCTTGTGATCACCTGGGCACCTGCTAAATTAAATCAGGGAAATTTGTATGGCTTTGAAATAACACACCTGTGGGAGAAAACTGCATGAAAACAGCAGGGAGGATCAAAAGGTTCAGTGCTGGGTAAGATCACATTTATGGACTATTCACATATGCCGAGTATACATTCCGATCTCCGCAAGCTGAAAAACATGAATACACGCCTGTGACAGCAACTGATTAAATCTCCTAGGTACAACTAGGAGAGTTGATAAAATCGCCACACTTGATAGCTTTGTGTAATATAAATCCAGCTGATCTACAGATAAAGTACAAGTAAAAATAAGCACGAAAAGGTACTTGAAGAAATGGATTTTGATCTCAAAAAAAAACACCTCACACTGAAATATATATATATCTTTGAAATATTACAACATTGTGTCTCCCTCCCACCCCCACCCCACACACATGCATCTATTTTTCTCCTCCCTCCCTCCCTCCCTCTCTCTCTCTCTCTCTGTGCTAAACTGTTCCCAATAGGGTGCACATCTGCTTATGGGAATGCCCTCTCCTCTCCTCAACACAAATGTACAAAATCCCTGAACAGAAAATCAGTTGCATTATCAACTATAGATCCCATCAGAACTCCTACCTGCTGTCTAACGACAGCAACCAAGCTGGTAAACCCAATGCTGCCTCTCCTTTACTAGGTGAAGGATGCCTAGGTGTTTAATAACTTCAGCTGCTCTTAGACTGCTCTTCTCTCTTTCATGGCTGAGATAACGAATGAGAATTAGGAACAAAAGAATCATATTTCTGGAACTGCTTCTTTAAAAATAAAGACCCTCAACACCACCTTATACAAAAACTCATTGTCTACAAGCAACCCTTACCATTCAATCACGTCTGCTTACCCCTGTTATCCTGATAATTTAAATGCAGCATTTCTTAGACTGTTAACGCCCGTCCAAAAAGGTGGGGGGTGGGAGACAGATCCACAGGGCTGGGCTGGTTCTGCTAGCTCATGACATGTACTCACCAGCTCATCCATCTTCTTATGTGGGAATCCAGACCATAATAACAGATTATAATTACCTTCTGTAATCTATAATAATTGCCTTCTGGTAATCTATGGGTTCCAGCCCAAATCAGTCACACATACTAAGCAACCTACAGCCCATCCTAGACAATGAAATCTTTCTTGCAAGATGGGAGTTCTGAATTTGAGAAGAGACACCGTCACCTAGCCTGGAAAGATCACTCAGCAGCAGCGGTAGACCTTGCCATAGATATAATGAACAGGAACCAGAGCCCGTTAAAGACTCAGTGGCTAACTGTGTCCTCATAACTGTTAAAGGACATACCGATACAACCCACAACATTATGATGACCTGCTCACATGGGCTATATGCCACAGGGACTCCCTGAATATTTGACACAGGCCAATAGGCCATCTTTCTACTCTCAGAGAAGCTCAGCAGTCTGACATCAGCACAGTAATACTGAGAAATGCTCATTCTCTGACCTGAGGGCTGGCCTTGAACAAAACAAAGTCAACAGTAGATTCCAAATGGAAAACAAGTATGCACGAAGAAACTCCCCTCTGTCTCATGTGGCTTAAACAGGCACATAATTTTCTATTTTAATCCCAGTTGCTACACAGTTCCTCCATGCAGACTTGCCTGTATTATTATCCAGATGCTGTTTATTTGATGACCACTGTCTTCACAATTTTCTCTTCTTGCAGTTGTTCCTGCCTCCACCCCACCCCCATTTCAACTCTCAATAACCCTTAATGGCTATTGGTAAGATGGTCACCATGTTTGAACGTCTGCATTTTCCTTACATTTTCTATTTCCTTCCTCTCCACACCTCTGTTAATAGCTGTCTACTGAGAATACACACTAGACATGGGCACGACTCGGCGAAATTGTCGTTTCCGTTTTCGGTTATCGTTTCCATTACGTAACGGAAACGGTAACGATAATTAACCCATCAGAACTCGAACTCGAACCGAAAAAAGAAAAATTTGGTTGGGTTTTTCGTTTCCGTTTGTGGCATCGCGGCGATCGCACGCTATGCGAAGCACAGAAAAGTTTTTAAAAGTTTTTTTTAAAAAAACCTGACTCCTGGCCAAAAAAGCAGGAGAAAATATGCCTGCCTGAGGCTTTGCCACCTACCAGAGGGGTGGTTTCTGGGGGGTCCCCGGCCTTCCCCCCCTCTTCTCCTGTCCTGGGCTGCTTGCACCAGGCTGGGGGGGGGGTCATCCTCATCGTCTCGCCATGCCATGCGGTGGGGGGGATCCAAAATGGCGACCGCAATTTTTCTTTTGAAATCATGGTCAAAAAACACACCAAATCACCACAGAAACATGTGAAATTTATTTATTTTAAATGCCTGAATTTTAATAGTAGCAGCAGTGGGTTTTTTATAGCAATAAAACGTCGTATTGATTTTATTTTATTTTATTTGTATTTTTTTAGACCTGCCCATTTGGGCTGGGCATGGGATGGAACCATGCAATTTTTTTGAACCATTCCACCAATGGCATCGCCAGGTTTTTGACTGACACTTCTGGATGTCGGAGGGCATAAAAAGCCGAGGAACCTTCCAGAAATCACAGTCGGGTGTATGGATGTGGTTGAGGGAGGAGGGCTGGCTGCTGGTGCTGGTGTGATCCAATCGAGATTGAGGAGGGAGGCTGGAGGCTTTAGGATTTAAGTTAGGCAGGCAGGGAGGGAATTGAATTTAGAAAATCATTTCTTTGATTCCCTGCAGCTTTGTCTGCTGAAGGGAATAGCAGTTTATTCTTTATTTCTTCTCTGGCAGTTTGTGAGGATTTTTTTCTGATATTGGATAAAGGGGGAGGTTCGACTGGGAGTGGGAGGTGTGGATTTATTTTAAAAATATATTATATACTACCATTTATTTTCTATTTTCCCAACTTCAATTTGCTTGCACACACACACACATTTGGGGTGCAAGCCAAGAACAGAACCTCTATCCTAAGTGATATCCTAACTGCCCACTCACCTGTCCGCCTGCGCCGCCGCCCGCCCACTCGCCCGCCCGCGACCACCGCCTGCCCATGGCCCCCCGCCACCGCCGCCCGCCCGCACCTCCCCCGCCCTCGCCCCCCCTCCTCGCCCGCCGCCTAGGGCGCAAAACTACCTAGCGCCGGCCCTGATTGCGGGACACCCCTATGCTCTGGGAAGTCAAATCGCGCTAAATCGCGGTGGAAACGACAAACGACAAACGAAACGACAAATTTTTGAAAAAATTCATGACAAACGGAAACGACCCAAAACGGACCCGTTCCGACAAACGAAAAACTTGAAACATCATTTTTTCTGGTCGTGCCCATGTCTAATACACACCATATATCTGAAGACGTGGCTTACAGACCATGAAAGCTGATGCCAAATTAGACTTGTTGGTCTTTACAATGCAACAAGGTACTTGGTTACCGTATTTTTGTTATCTTGGAATGCCTTTAAGCAGAGATGCCCGGCCACACAACCGTGTGGTTTTAGGTCAGTTTCTGCCTTTCACTCCCAATGAGGAAGCACATGAGTACATGTGAATAGTCATCAAATGCTATTTTGCTCAGTTCTGGCATTTTAGTCCTCACCCCACCTGCCACCCCACTGTGGCATTACAGTAAGTTTAGAATGGGAAATATAGTATGTGGTCTCTTGATGTTGAGAGACTACAGCCCACGTGACTGGGTTGGAGCACAAGTGACAAATTTGTTTATTTTCCCTCTTCAGATTTTGCACTAAGAAATGTACACCATTCAGAATGTGTCTCTTTGAAAAATGTGTACAAACATACCTTAGCCAGTGCGAGAAATAGGCAGAGAATGGAGCAAAAACAACACGTTAACCAGCCCAGACATGCATTCTCCTGTCTCCTGGTTAACGCCAGGTCAGTTCATAATAAGATCCCCATCATCCACAATGTTATCGTGGATGAGCGAGCCGATCTGGTGTGTATTACCGAGACCTGGGTGGGTGCAGAGGGAGGGGCTTCCCTCTCCTTGCTGTGCCCCCCTGGGTTTCAGGTCCAATGGGCAGGCAGGTCGGACGGTGGGGGTGGGGTGGCCATCGTTTACAGGGAATCTCTTTACATTAGCAGATCTGTGGCATTAGAATGCCTTCACTTATCGGAGGGTCAGCGAGATAAGTTTGGTATTGTGCTGGTGTACCGTGCTCCCCGCAACCCAGCACAATCCTTTCCAGAGATCTCGGAGTTCGTCTCGGCGGCCCTGTTGAGGTCCCCCCGCCTTTTGGTGGTTGGGGACTTCAATGTGCATGCCGAGGAGGAACTTTCAGGAGCCGCTCTGGAATTCATGGAATCCATGGCTTCCATGAATCTATCTCAGCATGTTGTTTGCCCCACCCATAGTGCAGGCCATACCCTGGACCTGGTTTTTACCCCCATGTCGTTAGATTCTTATCTGAGGGTTGAGGATATCTTACCCCTACCTGTGTCACGGTCAGATCATTATCTGCTAAAA
Organism: Phrynocephalus guinanensis; assembly: GCA_037367245.1. Classification (NCBI taxonomy): domain Eukaryota; kingdom Metazoa; phylum Chordata; class Lepidosauria; order Squamata; family Agamidae; genus Phrynocephalus; species Phrynocephalus guinanensis. Next base: position 167,221,428 of record CM074733.1, read on the forward strand.
ATTTCCCTGTCGATCGCTGCCCCACCCTGCTGGGAGCGCCGGCCCCTTGTTTGGGCCCGCCCCCGAAGGCTCCTGGACCCCGCTCAGTTCATGGAGGCCTTCAGGGAGCTTACTGGCAGACTCACTTAGGGTGGCCACACCCAGGGAGGTGCGGAAATCGCTTACGTGCAACCGCGCCTTCTCTGCCCCACGTTGTGGAATCATCTTCCTCGTGAGCTCCGCCTAGCACAGTCCCTGCCTGCCTTCAAAAAGGCTCTGAAAACCTTCCTTTTTAAGGAGGCTTATGGCGACATTTTCATTTAATATTTTTTTTCTGCCCGCGTCGCCTCTTGCTGAGGATTTCCCCCTCTTTATTTTATTAGTTTTTCTCTCTTTTTTCTTTTTTCCTTTTTACTTGTTATACATTGTTGGTTTTATTCTTGATTGTAAATCGCCCAGAGTTCCTTCTGGAAGATGGGCAGTATAAAAATGCAACAAATAATAAAATAAATAAATAAATAAATATTTTCATACAGAGAGAAACCCCAACAAAGCATCACCACAAAGCCAGGAAGGGAACACAGGTGAATTCAGACAAAGAAAATGAAGGCAAGGCTGAATGAAATCAAGACTGAGGCACTCTTTTGAATGCTTGTGAAATGCTAACTGAGCATTTCAAAAAAGCTGAGCTGATTTTAATGGGCAGTGGAGAACTTCAGGCCCTATTACAGGTCTGGAACTCGTCGGCTGAATGACTTATTCAGAACAGTTTCATAAATTATCAATTTGGAGAGAAATGCAAAAGAATAACATATATCATTGTGATGGGATGATGGATTTAAGAATCAGATGGGACTGGGGGGGGGGAAACATAAGGAAGAAAAGTAGATACAGTAGGACCCCGGTATCCACTGGGGATGGGTTCCAGGCCTTCCAGTGGATAATGAAAACTGTGCATAAGAGAGTACGCCTGCCCACCCACCCCCAAACTGCTGTTTCCTGACAGTAGCTTGCTTTATGATTGCTGTTTTGAGACAGTAGCTTGCTTTATGGCTGCTGTTTGTGACAGTAGCGTGCTTTACAGATGCTATTTGTGACAACAGCTTGCTTTACAGATGTTGTTTGTGACTGCTGAATTATTTAATTTTTTCCTCTGCCCGCCATGGATAACTGAATCATTGGATAACTGAATACCTGTCAGAGCATATCTCCCAGAGGTCATCTGAGGCCAGACCCACTCGGATGTCGCAGGCGCGCTCACTCAGGGTGCCCACACCCAGGGAGGTGCGGAGGTCGGCCATGCGCAACCGCGCCTTCTCTGCTGTGTGCCCCCTACTTTGGAACCATCTTCCGTGTAAGCTGCAGCTTGCACCATCCCTGCCCGCCTTCTGTAAGGCACTGAAAACTTTACTATTAGGGAGGCATATGGCGACCTAATTTAATTTAATTTAATTTAATTTAATTTATTTATTCAACCTATTTGATTTGATTTGATTTAGTTTACTTTGTGCCCCCCTTTTTGTTGTTGCTGTCTACCGCCCATTGACCCATCTTGTTGTATTGCCTTGTTCTGCTTTTTAATCTTGTAAACCGCCCAGAGTTCCATATTGGAAGATGGGCGGTATAAAAATGAAACAAACGAATAAATAATAAATAAATAACAAATCAGTGGATACGGGGGTCCTACTGTACAGCACTGTGGTCCTGCTCACAGAGTAGAATTGGAAGAGAATTGAAATTCTGCTCCATTCTTCTTTCATTTTTGCCTCTTTCTCTCCCACCGAGAGCACGTTCTTTATTTCCCTCTTCATGTGGAGGCCAAGAGCCCAGTTGTGCCACACCTCTGAATCATTCCCCTGAACCCAACATGAGATGAGAGTTTAGGGAAAGAATGGCAGGGAATCTGAAGTCAGAGGTCATCCAGGACTCCCCCAAGGTCAGAGCTCTGGCTCAGTTCTCAAAAGAAGAGATCCAATATATGCATCTTATAGCCACTGGGACACCCTCTCATTGGTCTTGGATTGCAGCTCATTGAGTAGCATATATATATATCAAGCACCCTAGAAACATAGAGGTGTAGAACATCTACTTGAAAAATGAGACTTGGTTGTTGTTGTTGTTCAGTCGTTCAGTCGTGTCCGACTCTTCGTGACCCCATCATGGACCAGAGCTCGCCAGGCCTTCCTATCCTCCACTGCCTCCCGGAGTTTTGTCAAATTCATTTTGGTTGCATCGATGACACCGTCCAACCATCTCATTCTCTGTCGTCCTCTTTTCCTTTTGCCTTCGATTTTTCCCAGCATCAGGGCCTTTTCCAGGGAGTCCTCTCTTCTCATGAGGTGGCCAAAGTACTGGAGCCTCAGCTTCAAAATCTGTCCTTCCAGTGAGCATTCGGGGTTGATTTCTTTCAGAATGGATAGGTTTGATCTCCTTGCAGTCCAGGGGACTCTCAAGACTCTCCTCCAGCACCACAGCTCAAAAGCATCAATTCTGCGGCGATCAGCCTTCTTTATAGTCCAGCTCTCACTTCCATACATCACTACTGGAAAAACCATAGCTTTAATCATCCTGACCTTAGTTGGCAAAGTGATGTCTCTGCTCTTTAGGATGCTATCTAGGTTTGCCATTGCTTTCCTCCCAAGAAGCAGGCGTCTTTTTATTTCGTTGCTGCAGTCGCCATCTGCAGTGATCAAGGAGCCCAAGAAAATAAACTCTGTCATTGCCTCCATTTCTTCCCCTTCTATTTGCCAGGAGGTGGTGGGACCAGTGGCCATGATCTTAGTTTTTTTGATGTTGAGCTTCAGCCCATTTTTTTCACTCTCCTCTTTCACCCTCATTAAGAGGTTCTTTAATTCTTCCTCACTCTCTGCTATTAGAGTAGTATCATCTGCGTATCTGAGGTTGTTGATATTTCTTCCGGCAATCTTAATTCTGGCTTGAGATTCATCCAGACTGGCCTTTCTCATGATGTACTCTGCATATAAGTTAAATAGGCAAGGTGACAGTATACAGCCTTGTCGTACTCCTTTCCCGATTCTAAACCAGTCAGTTGTTCCATATCCAGTTCTGACGGTTGCTGCTTGTCCCACATATAGATTTCTTAGGAGACAGATAAGGTGTTCAGGCACTCCCATTCCTTTAAGGACTTGCCATAGTTTGTTGTGGTCTACACAGTCGAAGGCTTTGGCATAGTCAATGAAGCAGAAGTAGATGTTTTTCTGGAACTCTCTGGCTTTCTCCATAATCCAGCGCATGTTGGCGATTTGGTCTCTAGTTCCTCTGCCCCTTCGAAATCCAGCTTGTAGTTCTGGAAGTTCTCTTTCCACATACTGCTGAAGCCTGCCTTGTAGAATTTTGAGCATAACCTTGCTAGCATGTGAAATGAGTGCAATTGTGCGATAGTTGGAGCATTCTTTGGCGTTTCCTTTCTTTGGGATTGGAATGTAGACCGATCTTTTCCAGTCCTCTGGCCACTGCTGTGTTTTCCAAATTTGCTGGCATATCTTATGCAGCACCTTTACAGCATCCTCTTTTAAGATTTTAAAGAGTTCAATTGGAATGCCATCACCTCCACTGGCCTTGTTGTTTGCAATGCTTTCTAAGGCCCACTTCACTTCACTTTCCAGGATGTCTGGCTCCAGGTCAGCAATTACGCTATCTTGGTTATCAGGGACGTCCAGATCTTTCTGATATAATTCTTCTGTATATTCTTGCCATCTCTTCTTGATCTCTTCTGCTTCAGTTAGGTCCCTACCATTTTTGTCCTTTATCATATCCATCTTTGCACGAAATGCCCCTTTAATATCTCCAATTTTCTTGAACAGATCTCTGGTTTTTCCTTTTCTATTGTTTTCCTCTATTTCTTTGCACTGTTCATTCAAGAAGGCCGCCCTGTCTCTCCTTGCTATTCTTTGGAAGTCTGCATTCAATTTTCTGTATCTTTCCCTTTCTCCCTTGCATTTTGCGTCCCTTCTCTCCTCCGCTATTTGTACGGCCTCGTTGGACAACCACTTTGCTTTCTTGCATTTTCTTTTCTTTGGAATATTTTTCATTGCAGCCTCCTGTACAATGTTACAAGCCTCCATCCATAGTTCTTCAGGTGTTCTGTCCACCAAATCTAGTTCCTTGAATCTATTCTTCACATCCACAGTGTATTCATATGGGATTTGACTTAGGTTATACCTGACTGGCCCAGTGATCTTCCCTACTTTCTTCAGTTTGAGTTTGAATTTTGAAATAAGAAGCTGATGATCTGAGCCACAGTCAGCACCAGGTCTTGTTTTTGCTGACTGTATAGAGCTCCTCCATCTTTGGCTGCAGAGAACATAGTCAATCTGATTCCGGTATTGTCCATCTGGTGATGTCCATGTGTAGAGTCGCCTTTTGTGTTGTTGGAAAAGAGTGTTTGCAATGACCAGCTTGTTCTCTTGACAAAACTCAATTAGCCTTTGCCCTGCTTCATTTGGAACTCCAAGGCCAAACTTGCCAGTTATTCCTTTTATCACTTGACTCCCTACTTTAGCATTCCAATCCCCTATGATGAGAAGAACATCTTTCTTTGGTGTCAGTTCTAGAAGTTCTTGTAAGTCTTCATAAAATTGGTCAATCTCAGACTCTTCAGCACCGGTAGTTGGAGCATAAACTTGGATTACTGTGATGTTCAAAGGACTGCCTTGGAATCGTACCGAGATCATTCTATCATGTTTTAGGTTGTATCCCAGCACTGCTTTTCTCACTCTATTGTTGACTATGAAGGCTACTCCATTTCTTCTATGGGATTCTTGCCCACAGTAGTAGATGTGATAGTCATCTGAACTGAATTCACCCATTCCTGTCCATTTAAGTTCACTGATGCCCAGGATGTCAATGTTTATTCTTTCCATCTCACGTTTGACCACATCCAGCTTACCCTGGTTCATAGATCTCACATTCCAGGTTCCTATGCAGTATATCTCTTTGCAGCATTGGACTTTCCTTTCTCTTCCAGGCATGTCTGCAGCTGAGCGTCCTTTCGGCTTTGGCCCAGCCACTTCATTAGCTCTGGAGCTACTTGTACTTGTCCTCCGCTCTTCCTCAGTAGCATGTTGGACACCTTCCGACCTGAGGGGCTCATCTTCCAGCGTCATATCTTTTAGCCTTTTGTTTCTGACCATGGGATGTTCTTGGCAGGGATACCGGGGTGGCTTGCCAGTTCCTACCCCAGGAAGTCTTATTACAGGCCTCATTGTCACCAGTGTAATTAGCCTTTCAATGATGAAAGCAAAGTTCAGCCTGTTTTATTTTGTAGCCTCACTGATCAACTGGGACACAAAAGTAGAAATGTGCCCCATTTATAAGATATTCCAGACTGAGGCAACATGAGACTTGGTAGAGGAAATATATTAAAAATTAGCATGAATGAAAACACATTGAAAGAAATATTAAAATAGATAGCACAATATGCAATACGTAGAAGATTCAAGATGGTAATTATTGGTGGTCATACGAGTTGTGTGTTAGGTTCTCACTGTGACAGGTCAAATAAGAATAATCATTTGAGAGAACTAGCAAAACGACCTAAGCATAGATCAAATCTATTATATTTGTGTGACATATGGGGGCAAAGAAATCAGATCTGTCAAGAGGGATATACATCTTAGTTACAGCTAAATGATTTTTATTCAATCACAGCTGTCAGAATCAGCTGTGCCATATCGTCTTTGACAGGATCGGCTATCTCCACAAAAGCAGAAAGAAGAAAAAAACATTCTGCCAATATGCTACCAGCAAAAATGATTGCATCAGAAGAAGAGAATCAATGATGTCGGGTCATAACATTCACAAATGTATCTTCTAGAATCTTTAATTTATTGCAGTATTGTCATTGTTGCTGCAATATTATACATAGGTTTTTCACATGTCTGTGTTTCTCTCTCTGTGTGTGTAATGTGCTGGGATCTTATAGTGAGCCTAATAGTGTTTCGAGGCAACTGAGACACTAAGGCTGCTTTTACACGACCCCTAAAATCAGCTGCAAAATGCTCGCAGATGTGGAGCATAAAATTGTTTTCCCATCAGCAGCGGACTTTATAAAAAAAATAAAGTACAACCATGCCCACTTAAGCGTGCCCCAGCACAATTTTACAAGTACATGGTCTGGAGGAGGTAAAATCCTTGTTGCTGTTCCTTGTTGCATGCCTGGCCCTCCTCCGCTTTTTGTTTGTTTTTGTTGGGTCCCCCCCCCTTTTAACAGACAGGAATCCTAATGGGCTGGAACAATTAGCTGCTGCCTACAGCAGGCGGAGGTGAGCCTGCATTTTTTTCTCTCTCTCCCCTCACCGCAGACAGAAGCAATAGAATCAGAGTGCGGGAGGTGGGAACACAGGAAGCAGAACAAAAACCACGTTGGGGGGAATCTGCATTTAAGTTGCCAGCGGATTTTAGGGGTCGCGTAAAAGCAGCCTTAGAGAATAGTTTAACCGGATCAATCCCCTTCCCAGCGAATTTCCATGGCAAAGAGGAGCTCTGAACCCAAGTCTTCTGAGTTCTTGTCCCACTACACCACAGAGGGTACATATGCATCTACTAGATAGGCATATTTGTCTTTAAAAATTGACAAGGCTAGATAATTCACAGCAAGATACTAAAGCCTGGAAAACAAGTCAATGTGGATGAATTCCTAAGCAAATTTTACTCACAACTTACATTTGGTAGAACTTTCTCCCAGCCAAGTGGTTTTAACTAGAGATGGACACGACTCAAAAAAATGGTGTTTCGTTTGTCGTTTGTCGTTTAGGGGGGTCTGTTTCAGTTCGTTTTCATTTTTCGTGAACTTTTTGCAAAAAAATTTATTTTCGTTTCGTTACGTAACAAAACGAAAAAACGAAAACAAAAACAAAAAAATGCTGTTTCGTTAGCATTCATTACAGTTCAATGTATTTGCCGCAACAAAAATGAAACGCACGACAAAATTTCTGTTGTTTCGGTTCGTTTCGTTTCATTTTGGAGACAAAATTCATTTTTCGTTTCGTTACGTAACGAAACAAAAAAAGAAAATGAAAATGAAAAATTGCTCGTTTCGTGCCCATCTCTAGTTTTAACATTGGCTCCTCAGTCCTGGCACAGAGAGGCCTGATGCTCTGGTTATATGCATCTTAGTTTTAAAAACGGACTATGTTCTGATTATTCTTTTTTTCTTTAAAGAGTTGACGTGTGGTTTCCCAGCAAGAGTGGAACATGCTGACTTTGTGCAGTGCTCAGAGGCAGGAAAATCTGTGGTTATCTACTCCTGCCACCAAGGATACAAACTATTGGGAGAAGAACAATTATCTTGTACAAAAGGAAAGTGGAATTCAGCACCACCGCGCTGCCAAGGTGACACTACATTTTAGTTACCTCGTATATGTTTCAATACGAATAGAACTGCCATCTTGGAATGTTTTAAACATAATTGGTTTTACAACATGGATGGGTCATTTCCAGGATCTTAAGGGGGCATTTTATGAGGGCAGAATCCTCATGAAGCTTCACCCATCCCTACAAATAAAAGAAAGTCAAATCAATTCGAGGGGGAATATCTACTCCCAATTTTGTCCAAACAAACAGATTTTCTGCGAAAAGCATGTGCCCTCAATGCCATGTTTTACAGGAAAATTATACCACAACAGATGCCATTATTTTGAGTGTAGAGTAGAGGCCACAGGGGTTGCTGAAATAGTGTATGATTCCCACTCTTGTGTTGTTTTTGTTGTTGTGTGCCATCCTGTTGCCTCTGACTTCTAGTGACCCTAGGAATGAGTCATCTCAAAAAATGTCCTGCCCTCCACAGCCCTTCTTACGTCTTGCAAACTCAAGCCTGTTGTTCCTTTAAGGAGCTAGTCTGTATAGTATTTGGTCTTCCTCTTTTTCTGTTGCCTTCATCCTTTTCCATCAGTGGTACCTTGATATACAATCACCTCACGTTACAAAAAGCTCGAGTTACAAAATGAAATTTCTGGGAATGTGGATATATCACTTTAAGAAAATTTTCAGTGGAATGCCCCAGGTTACGGCTTTCGGGAGCGAAAAGCCATTGCTGCCCTAGAGCCAGCTGGTTGTCAGAAAGCTTCCTGCTTTGGCTTTTTGATAGCCAGCTCCTTGTGTTGGGGCAGTCACCTCTGTGCCCCGCCTCCTTTTCAGGAGTGGGTAAGGGCAAGTGTCAAGGGGAGGAGACACACTGCATGCCTGAAAACCAAAGGCACCACAGCAGGGGAAGGCTAGTCCCCGCTGTGGTGCCTTCGGTCCCCTGTCACCTGGTGCCAATTAATCCATGGTGCCTTCGGCTTCGGCGTGCTTCCGAATGGAGGCGGGTGGCAGGCGTCCAAAGGCACCACAGCGGGGACAAGCCTTGTGCTGCTGTGGTGCCTTTGGCTGTGAGTGTGTTTCCTTTGATGATTCTTCCTTATGGACACTTTTCTACTGTTCAGTCTTCACCCATATTCTATGGATGGGTAAAACAAGGAGGAAAAGGAGAAGGAAGTGAAGGTGTGGTGAGATGGGACAAGATCTGCCAAAGGGGGCAGCAATCTGTACTGTATTAGAAATGAGATGTCAAGGAGCAGTTCTGCGTATCTGTAGATAGGTGGCGCTGGAACAACGCAGTGCAACCCATATTCAGCAACAAATATTCTCCCCATGTTTAGCGACTGTTTTGAATTTGTGACAAAAATACCGGACTAAGCCTGGAATCATTGAAGATCCTACCACTGTGTGAATGAGCTTTCATGTTCAAGGCTAGGCCTTTGACTTTTGAATCTGAGGAATGCATGTCTACAGTTTCCTTTTTACCCTTTACTCCAAAGTCATTATCTTACCTAGCACCTTTTTTCACTCTCATTTCCTTGTATTTTTCATCGCGGGGAGCATTAACGTGGAAGAAAACAATATTTCTACTAGACAAGTTTTGTTTTCAGACCGACTTTTATTGGGCTGCCTTACTGGGAGAACAAACCAATAAGTTAATTTGAGGAGAATCGGATCCTGCGTCAACACTGGGCTTCGGAAACAAAGTCTTCCAAACAATAAATCAACTTGAACTATTGTTTCCCTGGGTGTTCCAGCTGGTTAGCAGAAAGAAGGGCTCATTAGTCACAACTTTATTTTACCTGTTGTCCAACTTTATGGGTTATATATAATACAACAAAGCCTTGGACTTTGGGTATCATGGGTTGTTCTGGAAGTAACAGGTGTGCCTCAGCACTTGATTTTCATGAGGCATCGTCTGTATCTGGGGCATGGAACTACCATTAAGACAGAATATGGAGAGACATGGCCTATCCAGACGGATATATTGTTGGGTATTTGGATTTCTGTTGGTATGGTTTGGTTCGAACCAAACTGCATCGACCACATCTGTTTCTAGTTTGATTAGCCCATTCTTCCCTTTTGTGGGCGGTCCTGCATCTTTCTGGTTCAGGGGTGAGGGCTTCTAGGTTTGTTTGCTTGTTTTGGCCCATTTTTGGTGCATTCCTTATTATTCCATCATGTAATCTGTGGTTGTGCAGATGGCTAGTTTGCACCCAAATGGAAGATTTGGGCAGCATTATCAAAAATGCCCAACATTGTGACATAATATGTGGGCTGTGTGACATCAAAAGGAAGGATGGAGAATTGGTGGAAGGCTAAAGCATTGTAATATAAAACTTTTTAAAATGTAGGAGGAAGGATGAATAGATAGAATAATGTCAATGACAAACACCAAATGAGATATGTTATATTGTAAAAAAATATGTGTACTATTTTTTCTTATTTTTTCTTTCTTTTTTCTCTTATGTATATCCTTTCTATGTTTTTTTCAATTGAAAAATAAAACTTACAAAGGGGGAAGGATGGAGAAATCCCTCCATTTTCATCCTCTTCTTCTTTTTGTAAATAGTGTCCTACCTGATGTGGTGCAATTCTAATGCCCTACTAGAGAATTGTATTGCTCTTTCTTTCTGCCACTTACTTTATTTAACAACGACAAATGAGGAAAGTCACTGTGGCCAGCTGAATGATGATCTGTAGCAAGAAAAGGCAGGGAAGCGGGGCCATGTCAACTCCTTGGTCTCTAGGCCCACGAGGCAACACAGCCCCAACAGAGTCCCGTCTGAGGAAAAGGCAGAAAAAAGGGGGGGTTCCTCCCTTCCAATTCCCCCCTTCCCCCCGGTGTCCCCCCCTTGTTTCAGTACCACCACAGCTGCCTTCACACTTATGGATACACCTATGTGTTGGTGATGTGTTGTTACAATCGTGACTGACTCTTTGTTAATCCACATCCATGGAGTTTTCTTGGCAGGAATACTGGAGTGGCTTGCCAGTTCCTACTCCAGGCACCTACAGCACCTGGTATTCCTTGGTAATCGCCCATCCAAGTACTAACCTGGGCCAACTCTGCTTAGCTTCTGAAATCAGGTGAGATCAGATGTGGATACACCTGTTGTTTTTGTTCAGTCGTTCAGTCGTGTCCGACTCTTCGTGACCCCATGGACCAGAGCTCACCAGGCCTTCCTGTCCTCCACTGCCTCCCAGAGTTTGGTCAAATCCATATTGCTTGCATCGATGACACCATCCAACCATCTCATTCTCTGCCGTCCCCCTTTCCTTTTGCTTTCCATCTTTCCCAACATCAGGGACTTTTCCAAGGAGTCCTCTCTCCTCACGAGGTGGCCAAAGCTTCAAAATCCATCGTTCCAGTGAAGATTTGGGGTTGATTTCTTTCAGGATGGATAGGTTTGACCTCCTTGCAGTCTGGGGGACTCTCAAGACTCTCCTCCAGCACCACAGCTCAAAAGCAGCTCTCCCTTCCATACATCACTACTGGAAAAACCATAGCTTTGACTATCTGGACCTTTGTCAGCAAAGTGATGTCTCTGCTCTTTAGGATGCTACCTAGGTTTGCCATTGCTTTCCTCCCAAGAAGCAGGCGTCTTTTTATTTCGTTGCTGCAGTCACCATCTGCAGTGATCAAGGAGCCCTAGAAAATAAACTATGTCATTGCCTCCATTTCTTCCCTTTCTATTTAACAGGAGGTGATGGGACCGGTGGCCATGATCTTAGGTTTTTTATGTTCAAGTTCAGCCCACTTTTTTCACTCTCCTCTTTCACCCTCATTAAGAGGTTCTTTAATTCCTCCTCACTTTCGGCTATCAGAGTGGTATCATCATCTACACATGTATAAACTGGTGACTGATAGACTTAGGTGGAGCCTTCTCACAGAAGAATTAACATCACCAGTATAAATGGAAGGACCTCGCAAGTGAGATATAAAGTAGATTGCTCTGAAGATAAGAATATTTTAAGTACAAAACTAGACCAGGTGATACCTTTTGAGAACTCGTAAAATAACAAAAAAGTTGCTAATATTTCAAGAGCAATACCCTTTTCCTCAGAGCTGTACCAAAAGTTCAGGTATGGCAAAGGATGGAATTTCCAGGAGTCAGTTCTTAGATGTAAAGTTCTTCTCAGCAAGATGAAAATAAATGCCAGGTGGTTCCAGAGCAGAGATGTTGTGAAGCCACATCTGAAGTTATGTTTACTGTCCCAGTCCTTCAAACAACGTGACACAGACCATGTATACACACATTCACACCCACTCTCCATGTGGCACTTTGATGGCTAATGGCCCCTGGTTGGCCAAGAGAAGGGGGAGGGTTGGTGCGATTGATCTTGCTTTGTTATTTGGTTTTTGTGATGGATACATAGCTCCCCAACTTGTTTTGCTTCCATTGGAAATACTGAGACACCAAGAAAGAGCCATTCCCCCCTACATACCAAGAAGTAAAGTAATGCATATTGGGGCAAAAAAATCAAAATTTTATCTATCAACTCATGGGCTCTGAGTTATCCGTGACAGATCAGGAAAGAGATCTTGGTGTGTTGGTGGACAGCTCCATGAAGGTGTCTCCCCAATGTGTGGCAGCGGTGAAGAAGGCCAATTCCATGCTAGGGATTATCAAAAAGGGGATTGAAAATAAAACAGCCAACATTATAATGCCATTATACAAAACAATAGTAAGGCCCCACCTGGAGTATTGTGTACAATTCTGGTCACCGCATCTCAAGAAAGACATAGTGGAACTGGAAAAGGTGCAGAAGAGAGCGACTAAAATGATTACTGGGCTGGGGCACCTCCCTTATGAGGAAAGGCTAAAACATTTGGGGCTCTTTAGTCTGGAAAAAAGGCGCCTGAGGGGGGATATGATTGAGATGTACAAAATAATGCAGGGCATGAGTAAAGTGGATAGAGGGAAGCTCTTCTCCCTCTCACAAAATACCAGAACTAGGGGACATACACTCAAATTGAAGGCTGGGAGAGTAAGAACAGACAAAAGAAAATATTTTTTCACCCAGCGCGTTGTTAGTCTATGGAATTCCCTGCCACAGGATGTGGTGATGGCATCTGGCCTGGATGCCTTCAAAAGGGGATTGGACAGATTCCTGGAGGAAAAGTCCATCACAGGTTACAAACCATGATGGAGAAGTGTAATCTACAGGCTTAAAACCAGGGTACTTCAAGGGCCAGATGCAGGGGAGTGGTATCAGGAGACAGATATCTAGTCTCATGCGCTCCCAAACGCATTTGGTGGGGCCACTGTGAGATACAGGAAGCTGGACTAGATGGGCCTTTGGCCTGATCCAGCATGGCTCTTCTTATGTTCTTATGTTCTTATGTAAGGAGGCAAATGGACCATCAACGGGAGCACGAGACTGCAACCACTAGGGAATATATCTTTCTTTTTTTATTTGATCCAATTGGATACACCTTTTTCTAAATTTTATCCCAGGCCCCAAATAAAATGCATGGGTCTCCTGCACCTACCCTCCCACTGCTCTGGCCAAACAGGGGCTGATAGCCTTGAGATGCCACATGGAGAGTGGGTGGGAATGTGTGTACATGAGAGACTCTCAGAGTTTGAGAGTCTGGCTCAACCTGTTCAAGAGGGAGACAAGGACTCAAGGCGGAGCCAAGCATCTTTCTTATGATGTCCTTTATAAGGGCATGTCCTACACAATATCCAAAGGTCAAACGAAAGAGCTGAACTGCATGGGTTCATTCTGATGCACTGCATCACTTCAGCCCTTCACACTGTTTCATACTGCAACTTCTCCAAGTCGCCTTACTCAGAGTTCACCAGCTCGTGCATGCACATACATATTCAGCCTGAGTCAAAACAGGAGGGAAAGAAGAAATGTAACAACAATCCCATATTCAGGAAGATGTTCCAATGGGTGATGAATTCATTTGCATGCATGAATTACTCTTGATCTGCCATGAAGTCAGGTTATCAGCATTCCTTGGGAAAGAAAATGGTTCTGGTAATGCTGTTACTGAAAAGAGAGGGATGTGTAGCCCTCTCTTTTTATCAACAGCCTATGCAGCCCCCTCAATTTTATTCACCAGAATGTCATGCCATAAAATGAAGTTGTTAATGAATTAAATGAATTATAATAAGACACCCCACCCCCAGCACCACCTTAAAGCAGATTAATTTTTGTGCAACAAACAGAATGAATACATTGCATAAATAGATCCCATGAATCATTTCCACAGATTCTAGAATAAGTCAGACGATTCAAATAATCAGCAATCTATTTGCCACACGGAAACAAAGAACCGTTAATAGGATGCACGCAGAATAAGACAAAACAAGTATCACCAAAGGCTGCTTGTGTGACTGTGCATCTCCTTTTCTCCCCCAGCAATGCAAGGCTCTTCCTCTGATTCAGGCGTGTTTATGCAGCACATTCCTGTTCCCACAAAAACAGTGGAATAATAGATTGAGCAAAACAATAATGTTGCAATTATGAAAATGTTGACTTTCACTGGTTGTCAGCCCCAGTCATAGAGATGAGAGAGAGGGGTGGGGGGAGAGAGAGAGAGAGAAAGAAAGAAAGAAAGAAAGAAAGAAAGAAAGAAAGAAAGAAAGAAAGAAAGAAAGAAAGAAAGAAAGAAAGAAAGAAAGAAAGAAAGAAAAGTGATGGAACAACAGCAAGAACAAGAGGAAACTGTTGTTTTCAAAACGTCTGTGTTTTCAAAGTGCACTGAATGGCGGCTGTGGGTCCCCCACCTACTACTTCATTCAGGGAGTGTCATTGTGCCAGCATATATTTTCTAAATGCTTCCTTGAGTAACGCTGAACTATTGCTAGAGGTACAGTAGACTAATGTTGCACTTTGGTGCTCTGAGACACCCCAGTGACAAAGGAGGGTGCTAGCTGGTGCACCCTACAATGGTAGATATGGACTTCTGAAACACCAGAAAGAAACTAGCAAAGAAATATAACCCGGCCAGTACATCCAAAGCTCCAAAACATGCCTAACAATCCTTGGATGGTGGGCACTATTAAGTGCAGTCGCCAGATGTCAGCAGCTGAGATCAGGTAGTAATTCTAAATAATGTTGGTGATGGTGGAATCAATCTTTTTTTTGGGGTGGGGTGAAGAACCAGGGTTTTTTTTCTCAGTAATAGATAAATAGTATACTTGTGCAAAACATTTGTTATAGGGTTTTCTCTAGCATTAACATGTGCTTGAAAGCATTAGTTACAGTATTTGATGTTGGATCTCCAGCTGTTTTGAACTTCGGCTGTTGCAGTTGGTGACCCGTAGATGTGCTGGCTGGGACTTCTGTAACCTGATATCGGAACCATCTGGAGGGCCAAAGCTGAGAATCAGTGTTTAACTACTCCCACCACTTCTACAACTAATCATCTCTCCCTCCTCTTCCCCCTCCCCTGTCCACCAATGAACATCTGGTATGAAATGTATATCTCATCACATATTATATTACACACCTCAGTCTGCTGCTATATGTCTGAAAAAGTGGAAATGGCCATGAAACATTACATTAAAAATGAAAGTTAGTCTTTAAGGTGCCACATGTTTTGTGTCGTTTGCCTTTAGTTTTGTTTTCCTTTGATTTTTGCCTACTGTTCACAGTGTTATGCTTTGTGGCACTGTGATGGTGTAACTTTTTGATCCTCAGTACTGGTTATGTTGTGTTGCTTCACCTCATCATGGGATCAGGTTCCAAGGCAGGTATATCTGCTATATAACTGTATCATCTTTGTGTTTCTTTCTAGATGTGAATGAATGTGAAAACAAAGTCAGTCCTCCGTGCCATTCTTCTGCTGAATGTGTAAACAGGAAAGGCAGCTTCCAGTGTCTTTGCCGTGATCCCTTTGAACTGGCAGAAGATGGAATATCATGTAGAGGTAAGATCGCCCCACGATTTCACTGATGGAAGCTTTGAGCCCTACCATACTTAGGTTTTGAATCGCCTTTTGCTTAAAGTGAAATCGCCTTAAAAATCACTGACCGCACTTCCAATTGCTTTTTCCGCAGGACCCCCTTGGCCACACCCCTTTTCGGCCGCTGTGTCGGTTTTTCTTGCGATGGCCACCAGGGGTGGTGTTTTTTAAAACTGATTTCCAGACCACTTTTTGACACTCCGGACACCATGCACCGTTTTTCCCCCCGGGTTTCCCCCTCTGTGAATAAAGATTCCTATTCCTATTCCTATTCCTATTCCTGTATGCCTTATCCTGCTGTCAGAAAAGCCAAAAAAGAAATCCTCCTGCAGTGTAATCATTTCCACCAACTTCTCTGGTCCTTCTACTTCCTCTTTTGGGTACAATTTTGCTTTTTCCAGTCATGGAAGTAGGCTATCAAAATCAATGTGCCACGTTGTAAGTAATCTAAAGGGAGAACCAGAAAATTAGCTACATTACTTTGAATGGAAGAATAACAGCATGACGTTATCCTAAAAAATAATTTCCGAAATTGAACCAGATAATGGGAAAATGTCGGACTAAATTGGAACAAAATGCATTTTAGCAAAGTGTGGACGGGGAAACTGGTTCTTGAGAAAACACCCAAGTGCGGAATGCTGAATCGCTTCAGCGAGCACATGACGGGGGAGGGCAAAAGGCAATTCAAAACAAAAAGCAGTTGCTGTTTGAAGTGTGGTAGCGGCCTCAATCTGAGATGCAGTGCATGGCTCAGGGTCCATTTGGGAGCATCTGGGTCTCTGTAGGAATGAAAGGACTACATATCTGGTCTGGGTGAACAGAATGCCATCAGCTCGTGCTGCCCCTGCTAGCCTGGCTGAGACTCTTTATTACGAGTGGCTGCCATCACACACATGGGAGGGGTGGATAATCGTTGACCAGAAGACAGAGGAAGACAGAGGAAGGATGGTCTTTGGTCACGTATGAATTCCATTGGTAGGGGGAGTACAATAGGATGGAAGGAGGAAACTCTGGAGGTCATGTAGCTGGGGTAGGGAAGCCTTATCTAAGTGAATCATTGACAGGGCAGAGGAAGGGGCTTGGGCAGGTCATAGACCAGATGTCGCCTGATTGTTCTGATATCTGGGATTGCCAGTGTTTCCACTGGCCTCCTGTTGGGGCTGACCTCTGCCCAACTTCAGGGTCATCCAGAGCTTGCTCTGGCCTGGTCTTCTCCACGCCTGCCCATGCCCTTTTCTGTGGGTGATCTCAGCCCTTGGGATAATGGCTCGGTTCGGCGCTTTGGCCAGGGCCTATTGGTGTACAGGGAATCCCTACAGGTTTCTCCCCCAAGACATAGAATCACAGAATAATGAAGTTGGAAGGGGCCTACAAGGCCATCAGATCCAAATCCCTGCCCAACCCAGGAATATGAATCAAAGGATAACTGCCAGGTGGTTGCTTGTTTCTCTTGGATGCCTCCAATGTTGGAGCATTCACCACCGCTCAAGATAATTGATTCCGTTGTCGTACTGCTCTAACCATTAGGAAGTTTTCCTGATATTCAGCCAAAAGCTGGGTTCTCTTAGCGTGACCCCATTGTTGTCCATCCTGAACTCTGGGATGAATGAGAACAGACCCTGCTCCATCTCTGTATATGACAAGTCCTTCAGATATTTGAAAAGTACTAGCTAGCATATTGCCCCCCTCAGGCTTTCTTTTGTCTAGGCTAAACATGATAGATAGATAGATAGATAGATAGATAGATAGATAGATAGATAGATAGATAGATAGATAGATAGATAGATAGATAGATAGATCTTTATTGTCATTGTCCTGTGCAGAACAACGATGTTGAAAGAATCTACACCAGCTTTTACAGGACCTAACAATACATCCATACAAATATATCTATCCCCCACCCCACATACACACATTTAACCCACTAACACACTTAAAAACTCTAAAAACTAATTACAGACGCTCCCTCAGAAACTGCATTTCACTGCATTCAAAGCCAAAACCACTCTTGGATAGAAACCATTCCTCAAGCGGCACCGTCCTTTCAGTCTTTCCTCCCCATTGGACTTGGTTTCCAGCTCCCTGATCATCCTTGTCGTCATCCTCTGTACTTGTTCCAGATGGTCAGCATCTTTCTTTACACAAGCAACCAGGCTCCCAAAAAAGCAAGCAAGGATCATAAAACAGTATGTGAAACTGGTTTCTTCCAGAGCAAAGCCGAATCCCAAGTTCAAACATCAAATAAAATTTTCAACTTCTTATTTGATTTATAAATAAGTGAGGGGTGGGGGGGCTGAGTGATGGACTAGTAATCAGGAGGCCTGGATTCGAATCCTTGCTTGGCCATAGAAACTCCCCATGGTTGTGGAACTGGTAAAAGCACACCATAAATATCTCACTTGCCTTGCAGTCCCTATTATGGTTGCTAAAAGTCAGTTTCAACTTGATGGCACATAATAATAACAGCTGGCTTATGGACTCATGCAAAGGGAGGAGGGGATAAAGCAGAAATGAACTGGCAACATTTAGCAGCATGCTGCTTATTAACAGTAAAACAAGAGAAGCCAGAAAATCGGTTTTATTGCTATGAGCAAATAATAACTATTGTCTGACGCACTCATTATTTGAGCATGATTGCTTTCCAGTGCAACAGTGCAATGATGTGTTGTAGTTTTAAAAAGTCCTGATTTTATTGGTAGCAAAATGATCCAATGGTTCATTGCCCTGAGGGAAATATCTCAGTTGCATTACATGCAGAAAATCCAGTGTTCCACCCCTGCTGTTTGCAAGTGCCGACCAGGCTGGCTGGCTGCTTCTGTGCAGAGATGGGCATTTTATTTTGGAAGGGGACTGGTTCTGAAAGAAACATGCCAGCAGAAACATGTCCCACCCTCCGGAACAAAATCAACCACTGTCTTACCTTGCTGTAGCTCACGTGGAGCAAAATTCCAACCAGAAAGTAGTCTCCAATGTATCATCTTCCCATCTCCCTGGTGCTGGCTAATCAGGAGCTGTGCAAGGACATGCATCGTCTCGCCTCCCTTTCTGATTGGCCAGCACCAGGGAGACGGAAAGATGATACATCGGAGGCTGCTTCCTTGTTGGAATTTCACCCTGCACGAGTGATAGCAAGGTAAGACAGTGGTTGTCTGATATGGGGCCTTTTCACACGACCCCTAAGATCCGCTGGCCACTTAAATTCGGACCAGAGATCTTAGGGGTTTGTCGCTGTTCCTGCGTTCCCACCCCTTCCGCACCCCTGGCTGCTGGCTGCGTGAGGGGGGGGAGAAAAAAAGGAAGAAAAGAATGCCGCTCACCTCCGTTCTGCCATCCCCGCACTGCATTCAGCAAAAAAAGAACAAACAGAAGCAAGGAGAGCCGGGCAGTCACTACTGTTATATCCGCATCAGGAATTTTCACCTCCAGAGAGCAGGTACCTGAAAAGTGCACTGGGATGCGCTTAGGTGGGCGTGGTCGCACTTAATTATCTGTAAAGTCCGGAGCTGGTGGGGAAACAATTTTAAGCTCCGGAGCTGGGAGCCATTTGCGGCGGAGTTTAGGGGTCGTGTACAAAGGGCCATTGTTCCGGAGGGTGGGACTGGGTTCTGAGTGCCAGATGTTCTGGCATGTTTTATTTTGGAACCAGCCCCCTTCCAAAATGAATGCCTATCTCTACTTCAGAGATTTATAATCCCCACTCCCCAGTCTTAACTTTTCTAAACTCTGTGTAGGAATGGAGAGAGATCCCTGCCTGAAACCCTAAACAGTTACTGCCACTGCCACTCTATGAAGGAAATACTGAGCCAGATGGACCCACGGTCTCCCTCAGAATATGTTGTTTTCTTTCTTTAATAAGAAGCTATACCCAAAGGCAAGCGATGCAGGTTAAAGGCTCTGTGCAATTTCTACTCCACCTCAATCAGTGCAACTCACTTACTATATATTTTGGATTCTGAGTTTGCATTTCTGAGCAAGTCATTGTCCGAAAGGCCATAGGATGTGGCTCATGAGCTGATCTCAAAGGAAGGCGTTGTTGCAGCTCGCTGGCCTTTCTCGACAAGTGAACTTAAGCAAAATCTTAAGGTGCTTGGTGTTCGTTTATCATTCTAAATGAGAGTTCAGAAACTGGATAATGATTGGAGTGTTAGGATTTAACGCGACTGAGAAGTGATTGGTATGTGCTACATAATGTCCAGTAGAGATGGGCACGACTCAAAAAAATGGTGTTTCGTTTGTCGTTTGGTTGTTTAGGGGTCCGTTTCGGTTCATTTTCGTTTTCGTGATGTTTTTTGCAAAAAAATTCGTTTTTGTTTCGTTAGGTAACGAAACGAAAAAATGAAAACGAAAATGAAAAATTGCTGTTTCGTTAGCATTCTTTTTAGTTCAATGCATCTGCTGCATCGAAAACGAAAAACACGGCAAATTTGGTTGTTTCGTTTTCGCTTTCATTTTGTTTTTAAAAAAATTCATTTCGTTTTCATTGCGTATCGAAATGAAAAAACAAAAACGAAAATGAAAAATCGCTCGTTTCGTGCCCATCTCTAATGTCCAGCAGTCTTCTAACTGAAATTGCTCTTAAAATCCGTAAGAGATCTGGTATTATTTTATGCTATTATTCAGCCATATAACCTCAATTCAGTGTTATGTTTGGGTTTTGCTTAAATTACTGTCTCTTAAATTATTATTCATTACCTTTGCATCGGCTCGCCCTGTAATGATCTCAGGGACAACTTACCTGGGATCTTCCAACCCCAACAATTTCTTCAGGTCAGGAAAAAACTGGGCAAAATGTCTCCAGAAGGAATGGGTGACTGTTACTCTCCAGGTGGCTTTTGGCCTACAACTCCTATAACCGCTTAAACTGATTAGGGGCAACAGGTATGCTGGACAGGCCAATGGTTTATGAATCCAGCTACAGAGCCGGAGGTTGGTAGTTCAATTCCCCACTGCTCCTCCTTGATGATGATCCATAGGCCCCCTTCCAGCTTTGCAGTTCTAAGATCTCAGGTTTTGGCCCTCCAGAGGATTTTTTTGGCTTTTATAACACCTATATAATCCCTCATGTTGATTAGGGGTGACAGATGTTCATGGTGAAAAATACCCAGAGAACCATACTTTCTCTCCATGGCTGAAGTCAAGGCCAAAGCTATCTAATGGGCTTCATAACTGGGTAAGATTCTGAATCCAGGCTTTGCCAGTCTACCTGTAGAACTTTGACCCAATATTAAATTCTGTGGCTTGGCCATAGACTTTGCTTTTGCTATGGAAGTTGATTTTGGTCAGTAAAATCTGAAAAGAAAACCTCATATATAGAACTGAGGTGCTTTGCAAGCAAACCCGATGGTCTGCAGCGTTCTTATTTTTTGTTCTTTGTTGTCTTGATCTTTCAGTTTTCATGACATGCAATCTTTTGATGTCAAGGATAGATGACATATGATGTTTCAAGGTAGTGGCAAGTAATGACATTATGCTGTGGTGCTGAAGTAATGCAGGGGCAATTTGCTCTCCAAGTCTTTAAAAGGTTAACCGGCTGACACTTCAGAGGCCTTGCACAAACCGGAGGACTAAGAGCTGCAAAGATGACAACACTGGGCAAAGATGATCAGCTACAATTGCCAACTAAATCCAAAACAGTCCTCACTGCACTGAGCCCCCGCCCCCCATACCAAATTTTTCACTCTGTAAGATACACTTTTTCTCCTGTCAAAAAGTAAGGGGAAATGTCTGTGCATCTTATAGAGCTTTATCTCCCCATGGAGGAACCCAGCCTGTCCTCGTGGCTCTTGCTTCCTCCACCACTGCCGTTGCCACCCACTTCAGTGGTCGTTCTGCTTCCCGTTTGGCAGGGCCTAGAGCAGTGTTGGCGAACCTATGGCATGGGTGCCAAAGGTGGCCCTCGGAGCCCTTTCTGTGGGCACCCGACACCACCCCTTCACAGCCACCTGGATTCAGGTTAAATGGCTGTATTGACCCTTTGCAAAATAAATTAGTGGGTTTTGAACCACAGTTTGGGCACTCAGACTCTAAAAGGTTCACCATCACTGGCCTAGAGGCAGCAAGCGCCATTGCCTCTTCCTCAGCACTGCTGCTGCCGCCACCTCTACCTCCACTCCTGAGGCAGTGAAGAAACCGGCTGAGGCCCCAAGGTGGGTGTATGGTCCCACTCCGGTCTGCTGCGGTGAGGAGGACAATTCCCCACCCCACCCCATCCACCTTTGGGTCACTCCATCTCCACCAAATGGAGCTGCCCCCTTCCTTCCATCCATCCAGGTGCACTCACATGCTCACTTGCCTCACCGGCGAGGAGGAGTTGTACTGAGGTGGAGTGTGTGTGTATGTGTTGGGGGGCATGTTTGTCCCCGCTGCCTCTTTACTTTTCCCCTCATTTGTGGCACTCCCGGAAAGAGCCATTTGCAGCGGAATAGGAGAGTGATGCAGCTGTTAGGGGGGGGTGAAAGAGACAAAGAACATGGCGAAGTTTTGCAAGAAAGAGAGGGAGAGAGGAAGAGAGAGAAGGGAGGAAGAGAAGGAGCAAAGAGGTGGAGTCCGATACATGTACGTGTGTGTGTGTGTGTGTGTGTGTGTGTGTGTGTGTGTGTGTGTGTGTGTGTGTGTGTGTGTTGTTGTGTGTGTGTGTGTGTGTGTGGGATGTGCCATAAGAGAAAGAGAGAGAGAGAGAAGAGAGAGAGGAGAGAGAGGGGTAAAATCCAGCAGAGAGATTGACAGAGAGTGGGTTAAACTACCAGGTCCAAGAGAGATCGTCCACCAGATCAGAAACTTGAGGGGGACTTGAGAGAGAGGGAGGGGGGGGAGGGAAGGGAGGGATAGTAATCATGGGGGAGGGGGAGGGAGGGCCAATGCGAGCTCCGGGCATGGAAGAGAAACTGGGTTTCTCGACTTGCTGAATGGGAGGGAAGAGAGAGCCTCTGGGGAACAGTGACCATGCTGCTATTACCTTTGCCATGCATGTCGAGGAAGAGTGGGAGGGCAGAGAGAGGAGAGAGAAACTGAAGGGAGGTTAGAAGAATCCAATCTCTTCAGAGGGAGCCTGGGGGAGAGAGTGCATACCACAGAGGAGAGCTCATTTAAGTCCAGGACACCGGCATGGTTAACGAGTGGAGTTAGAGAGGCTCTAAAGCGCAAGGAGAGGTCCTTCTGTAAATGGAGGGAGAAAATAGAGGGAAAAGAAATG
The DNA here is from genome assembly GCA_037367245.1 of Phrynocephalus guinanensis. Taxonomy (NCBI): domain Eukaryota; kingdom Metazoa; phylum Chordata; class Lepidosauria; order Squamata; family Agamidae; genus Phrynocephalus; species Phrynocephalus guinanensis. The sequence continues at coordinate 167,243,846 of CM074733.1, forward strand.
TAAGAAGATGATAAGGGAGGGAGAGGAGAATATAAAGGGTAATAATAAAAGCTTCTTTAAATATGTGTTAGAAGTAGAGAGAGAGAGAGAGAGAGAGAGAGAAAGAGAGAGAGGATTAACAAGTCCCCGGGCCCAGATAGCATTTTTAGTGTGTGTTGGTGTGTGACAAGAGGACAAGAGCCCAGTCCCTTCCCACTCCGTTGGAAAGATAAGACATGCCAAGGGCTGCAGACCCTGGAGGCTCCCGTTGGTGGACCACCAGACCAATGCAGTTTGTATGTGTGAATATTTTCCCCCCCACATACATACCTCTAAAAACTATGTATGTCTTTTGGTCCAGTGCGTCTCATGGAGCAAAAAATATGGTAGTTCTGGCTTTAAAATGACACCAAGAGTGCTCTGAAAGGGTCAGCACCTTAACTTTGCAGCACTGTGAAGTGTTGTCTGCATATCACAAAACTCCCCCCCCCCCCAAAAAAGAAATAAAAGCCCACATTATTTTTTCTTTTCAGATTCTGGGAAGCTTTCCAAGGGTTCTCTGGTATCCATCATTTTAGGTGTAATTGTGGTTTGTTGTTTGGCCATATCAAGCTGGTGCGTCATTTGCCGGTGGTAAGCATTAACAGTTTTTTGTTTGTTTTGGGTTTGTACGGTTTGATTATTTTTCTTGGTTTGCAGAATTTTCCTCGAGACTTTAGCTTTGCTCAAGCAAAATATGCAGGGCCTCATCCTACCACTTCCTGGTTACAGACTGGATAGTTTAAATGTGTCATTATACAGTATTTTTTCTTAAAAAATAGATCTCTGAGCTCTTGCCTGTTCTGCAAAGACGAGGGGGAGAGGGAGGGAGAGAGAGAGAGAGAGAGAGAGAGAGAGAGAGAGAGAGAGAGAGAGAGAGAGAGAGAGAGAGAGAAGATGTGAAATAGTTGTCTCAATAATGCTAGCAAGTTTCAAAAGAAGATCCTGCATTCTTCTCACCCCTGTTTTCTCTACTGTGACTTCGTGTACATCCATAGATGGAATTTAGACTCTGGGTCATTTTCATATACAGTGATTATGAGTTCACCTTCCATTATACCCAAGTCCCCTGCAAACACTGAAATCCATGGATAACAGTGATATGTGTCTTCCTGTACACAGACTCTCCAAGATGACATAAGAAGGCTCCAGGTAGTAGGTGACTGCATAGCAAAGCACAGTCTCTAGCGCCCCCTAGTGGCCAATGATGATAATAAATGTGAAAATAGTTTTTCTGGATTTTATTCTTTTGATATTTAAAATATTCGTAGTATTTTCAGACTGTAGATACGTGAAACCATGGATATTGATCCTGCAGATAGAGAGGTCCTCCTGTATTTCAAAATCACATAAATATGTTTTTTTACAAAGCTGAGAATAATTAGCCATTGTAGTTAAGCAGGTAACATACTCACTCCAGTCATTCATCAAATTCATGATTTAGGGCCAGCCAGCATCTCCCTCACTACATCTTACTTTGAGGAGGGAAAGTACATACACATGAGTTGAAGAATAAAATAATTAAATGGGAGGACCATGGAATTAAATACTCTTTTAAGCTTTCCTCTCCGGGGTGATGCCCAACCATGATCAGCAATGACTAGAATCTGTAGATGTTATAGGAGCTTTCAGCCACATTCATTGAACTTCAGATTGACAGCAACCCAATTCAGTCCAACTCAGATTTCAGCTATTTTAATTCAGGGAGTCAATCAGTATTCTTTAAATCTGGCAAGAATACTGGAAAGGTATTCATAGAATACACGTTGACCCTGAGGTTTTCACAGCAGAAGAAAATGGAGTAAAGTAATACAATGGTCCCATAGCATTTCTGAATTCACTTCAAACAGAGCCAGACCCATTAGTCACAAAGCCCAGACTTCAAAATTAGCTACATAGGCAGCCTGGTGTTGCACAAACAGGACTGGAAATGGTCCCATTGTACACATAGATGAGTGTGTAGAATACATATATGAATACCAATCTGTCCTCATTGACATGGTTAGGACCAGGTCTTCAGAATAAGTTCTTCAGCATAATTGAGTAATGGAACAGGCTACTTTATTATTCCATCCATGAATGAACATGAAGGCATGGTAGAGAAACATCTTCATGGAATCCCAGACCATTTATTTTGGAGTAGTTCTCAAGAAGAAATTACAGCATATCAAAGTAATTCAAGATTAGCCCTGAAGCACATGGCTTGCTTACTTGAAAGTTTAGCATTTGGATGTGCCTTGTTGTATGCCGTTCAAAGACTTGAAAAGGCTTTCCTTCAGCTCAGCAGGGCTTTTTTGGTTCACGTCAATATCTCAGTCTGGGGGAAATGCTATTATCGTTGCTCCCTGTTGTTTTTAATGTTATGACAACGGGTCCTAAAAGCTGATCATACATTTCATTCAAAGTCACTGTAAGGTTGCTGTCCCCCCCACTCTCTTTTGGTTTCCTTTGCACACAGCTGGGGGAGGGGGGGACACAGCAAGGGGTGCCTTACCTTCAGTACTTACTTCTCACAGCAGGCTGCCAGCTTGACCATCAGCACTGCCCCATCAGGACTCCTTGCCCTGTTAAGGTTGGGAACACAGTGAACGGGGGGAGCGGACAACTCTACCTAGCCTTGGACAAATCCGTCAATAGGACCTTTTTTAAAAAGTATTATTAATTGGCCTTAAAGTTAGCAGCACTGCTGAAGGGTTAATGGGAGGAAGCAGTACTGTGGCCTGTCTTTTGGAATATCTGAGAGGAAAGAAGATTTCTTGACATTTCAGTTCCTTTGTTACCAAACATGCTTTTGAAAGCTGGCCTATGATATTGTTTAGCTCCAACTGGAAGGGTTCAAGAGATGTGGTTAGCTGTGGTGGTGGAGTACATCAGGAACATTGCTGTGGTGCCACGTCACATGGAGCCACTGCAGCTTCAGCGACCTCTTCTGCCTTGCCCAACAGGGGAGGCAATGTTCTCCCCTCTTTGAATTTCACAATATAAAGTTATGCCCAATGCCACAAGGGGATCATCATTCAAGGGGTTATTACGGGTTATTTATATTAATGCTTCATGAAACAAATTATCTAGAGTTGCTTCCAGCCAGATGGTTTCCTTCTGCTAATAGTCAAGTTTAAAGCCAAATTTATTGATTAGCCATTTTCAACCATATCAAAATACATACGAAACCACATAAATGCACAATAAAACAGATAAAAATACAATACAAATGCTAAAATTGTGTTCCTCTCAGTGGCAATACTTGTTTCAGAGGGAGAATGTCACTGACTTTCCATGTGTGGCACACCTCATAGACCATGACTATGGCCTGTGTCAATAAACTGTGCGACAGAAGCGGCATGGTGCTCAGCGGGCTAGAGTGCTGAAACTGTCATCTCCGAAGTCGACAGCTCGGCGGTTCGAATCCCAGGTGCCATCCAGTGGAGCAATCTCCCATTGTTACCCCCAGCTCCTGCCAACCTAGCAGTTCGAAAGCATGGAAATGCAGGTAGATAAATAGGTACCACCATAAAAAGTGGGAAGGTAAAACAGGGTTCCGTGTGCAGAAATGTGTTCAGCCATGCCAGCCACATGGCCATGGACTTGCACAACACTGGCTCTTTGGCTTGGAAACAGATGAGTGCCATCCCCTAGAGTCGGACACGACTAGCACACAAGTGTGGGGGGAGCCTTTACCTTTACCTTAATCTGTGCGACAGTGGAACTGATACAAAAATTCATTTGAGACTCAAGGCTCATACTGAATTCCACTGCATAAGCAGGTTTTCATTTATTACCTATGGCTGGTTACAGTGATTGGTCATCCCTAACTTAAAGGGACAGACACCATTGGTTACCAGACCCAGGTTAGACATTTCTGGTGGTTTTCTGTTGGGGTTTCCCTTCCTGCACCCATAAGGCGGGAGGGGCAGCACTTAGTTGGTGGCAGTTTTTTCTCAGTGCCATCATTGAGACTAACTGGTCTTTAACAGGTACAATCCAGCCACACACTAACCCTGTGTGAGTGGGTTCAGTTCTGTCTCCATCCTGAACCGGCGCATTGAGGACAGATTGGCCAGATAAGCCTGACAAAGACGGTCCAAAAAAACGCCTGGGGATTCATCTTGCTTCTGAATAACGTCCAAGATTTTAGCCATATTGACTTTCCTGCGCCCTGCAGCTTTCACACCCTGGAGGATAGCTGTGTGGTAGATACGGAGGGCATTTCAACCGGGATCTACATTGTAGTCCCAATTGGGTTGGGTAGTGGTAGGCACGGCTGCTTCTGCTGCTGCTTGGGTATCCCCTACTGCAATATGGGATTTCCTGGCTTCCTCAAAAATTCTCCTAGTCTCTTCAGAAGAGAACAGTCCTTTGATTAATTGTTGGACGTCCTCATAGCTTGGCATGTAAACACTAAAAATACTTTCCATGGTACTGTATACCTTATCTGGATCCTCACTCAAACTGGGCATGTTATTCTTCCAATTAATTAAGTCGCTGCTTGTGAACGGAACGTGTTGCATTGTGAAAGGACGAGGACCTACATGATAAGGAGTAATTGCATCATAAACTTTCCAGAGCGGAAATAAGCTGGCTTCCTCGCCTGCTGTGAACAGTTCTGGGGCTGGTGTCCTTTCCATAGTTACAGTCTCCTCTGCTTTCTGCCTTTCTATGAGTGGTGCTATATGTTTGGCTATTGTCCCTCCTTCAACTGCTAAGCGCTCGAGGTGAGCTGCTTGTGCACCTTCTTCTGCTTTTTGCCTGTCTAGGATCGCTGCTCTATGCTGGGCAGCTGCTTCCTCTGTGGCTAGTATTTGCTCCAGGTGAGCCTTTGTTTCTTTAGCTGCAGCTTCCGCTTCGGCTATTTGCCGTTCTAGGAGCGCCGCTCTAGCTACGGTGGCATCGTATGCCTTTAAAAGGTAACGTTGCTTTTTGCGGAAAGTCCTGGCCTCCGCTGCCTTCAATACATGGTCATTAACTTCCTGAAGTGATCCATGGGAATGGATCATTTTCATGACTCTACTAGTTACTTTCTTAGTCCATTCTCTGTTTTCTGATAAACTCTGTCTGAACTCTCCTTCATCTAACTCGTCTTCACTATCTTCCTCTTCTCTTACATCACTTCTGATTTTCTCATCAACTCCCTCGAGTTTTTCTGGAGCACGCGGCTCTGCTGCCGAATCCTCTGTCGCTTGTGGAAGCGGGGATTCAGACTGTCGGGGCACATCCTCTAAACCTCTGGCTGAGACATTTAAAGATGACCTGGCAGTGTTATTGGAGTGGGGTGTGTTGTCTGAAACTGGTGAGTCACGCAATGGCGGACGGCAGTCAGGCGAAGTGTGCTTACCGGACACTGAGTCCTTGCTGGACTTCTTAGTACAAAACGGATTATTCTGACGGAAATATGCCGGTGACTGTACGCCTGGATTATATGGAGGTGGCGGTACTATTGGAAGGTAGTCACCTGGATTGCTTTCCAAGACCGCTCGCTTAGCCTTTGTCTTTAAAACATAGAGTTGAACTTTGGGCGGCAGCACTCGGCATGCTCTGAGCCAAGGAAGATTTTCTGCCACACTGCGACGCCATAACTCTATGTATGCTAGTTGTTCTGGATGATGTCTGCAAATTTTATGCCATAACTGTGCAATGATGGACTCATCAAAGGTGCCTTCTCTCGGCCAATCTAACTGGATTACTGTCCAACTGTTGCGGCACAAGAATTTAAACTGACTTTTCTGTAGTTTAAAGTCTGAATCAAAGTCCTTGATGGCGATGTTCCAGTTTGTAATGAAACAGCCCAGAGGAGTGGGCGCTTTACTGAAGCTAGCCCCCATAGTGTCTCTGTATTCGCACCTGTTTCTAGAGCAGTATACACACACACACACCACACGATACTAGCTGTGGCCTGAATGCGATCGCTCGATCAGGAAACGCGCAAGCTCAGACTCGCTTCGCCATGGGAAGGCTAACTCCCGGCCCGTCAATCATTCATCCATTCGCTGAACCAGAGACCACTCAAATTCCCAACATTTCATATTCCCATGCTCCCAACCTAGTCTTTGCCCCTGCCTAAAGGGATTCTAAGTCCTGAAACTATTCCCCATGTGTGTACGTGTTTGCTTGAGATTGGAGGCTTACGCCTCTTTGCTGTTATTGAATAGAAATTTAATTTAAATCAAAGCCAAATGCAAATTCAAATCAAAATCAAATGCAAGTTAGGGAATATCTCAGAGTTGTCTCGGTCCTTCACATCTCCGTAGAGAAGGTCTCAGAACCTCAAACCCTTCACTTCCTTTACATAGAGAAGATCTCGGAGTTGTCTTGACTTAGGCAGTCTCAAACCCCTCACTTCCTTTAGGTGTGGGAAAGGTCTTGGTGTTATCTTGATTCCGGCGACGGAATCTCAAACCCTCACTTTCCCATATGGGGGGGCGACCCCCTTAACCATACAATGTGTGTGTGTTTGTGTTCTCGTTATCACCCGCTTACCAAATGCTCTGCAGAGTCTGTCCCTCGAAGGCCGGCCGTCTTTCTCTCCAAGCAAGGTCGCTCCAACCGCACCGCAGGATGAGTTAAGTCCCTCACAAGCTGGGAGGCGTGCACTGACCAGTCAGCCTGCGGGAGGCCGCACAGCCTTGCCTGGCCTGGACTCTGCTCTCCACTAGAGGGCAGTAGAGATCCCGGATGAGCCCCCAGGAGAAATGTAGCCTTTTTGCTAGGCCAACATTCCTACCCGAAAATACCTCGGGTCCTAGGCTTCTTAGGGAGAAACAGAGATTCAAATGAAACCAGATTTTTGATGAAAAAGAGAAAGACTTTTATTTACTAAGCAGCAACGCCGCTGGCGTTCAGCGGAATCATTTCTCAAAGGCTGAAGCAAATTTCATAGGAAGCAAACAAGTTTTATAACTTCTGAGAACTCCACCCCTGGTCACATGCATTATGATCATAAGTCTAAAGCTAGCCATTCAGGAGTGGGGAAGACATGTGCAGTAATAGCTCCTGAGCATAGGCAGGCTATTGTACCCTTATCTGATATACTTTGCAACATGCTGAAGCCAACTAGACAATGGTATTCTATGCTAGCTTGCAGGGAAATAGAAACCTAGAGCAGGGCATATAGGAGGGGAATAGTAACTTCTATTGAGCAGGAACATCTTCAGATACATTTGAAGGTCTCTAGGCCACATTGTTTTCATGTGAGCTAACTTGCTTAGGCTGCAGTTTGAATTCTACTGACACAGACATTTCATAAAGCATACTAAGTTAGCTATAGAGAAACCATTTTGAGTACCATCCCTACAATGACAGTGTAGGATTTTCTAATAAAGTTTTTTTTTGTACATCATTCACAAACAGGTTCATCTTCTTTTCTGTTTCAACGTCAACTTGTCTAATTGCAAACATAACTGGCTTAACCTTAGCTCCTGAAGTAACATTAACGGTTTCTAAAAGTGGGTAAATGGAAAGCCTGCTCCGATACATTCCTAGTCCCGTGGCAGGGACTGCCGCAGCGCGGGTGACGTGCCCAGCGGGGAGGCTCCCTCCATCCTTGGTGAGGTGTATTCCCCCTCATCGGCCTGGGAATACCCCCACTCCATGACGGAGCCACCGTCACTGGCCACTCCCAGCTCTCCCTCTCTCCAACTGTCATAACTGTCACCTCCTCCATTTGAGTTCCCGCTTCCTGTGTTCTCATTGGTTCCTCTTTCAGCCAATCCTGCATCACCACTACCTCCTCCTCTTCTGCATCCACCCACAAGCCTTCCACCTCTTCGCCTTGATTATCAGTAATCCCCATTCCCAATGTTTCATCTTTCTCCCTTGTCTGATCCCTTTCTGAGTTCCCTGTGTTTGTCCCCTTTTGGTTCTTCATTTCTCCCTGGCCTTCTTTGTCCTCCTGCATGTCGGACGGCCCTCCCGAAGACTCCATCTCACACCCTGCCAATGCTGTCTTAGCAAGGATGAAGTCTGTTGAGTGCTTGTGTCGGTATTTTGCTTCTTTATTATTAAGAGTTCTCTTTTAGACTTCAGTGCAGTGTTGCTACAACTAATCCTTGGGGGAAGATTGGGATGCAGAAATCTAAGGGCATCATCCAGCCAGTGTCAAGCATATTTAATATTTATGACCTCTTAACTGAAAGAGAGTTACCTTTTCTATCAAAATCAAATGAATGTGTAGCACTTAAAATGTGTTGTTTATAAATAATCAATATCAAGCACACCAAGCATATAAGCAATCAAAAATATAGTCATTTATATTAAGCCAGCTCTTCACAATCATATTTCATAACAATTTCCTTATTACATTATTACATTTCAAAACATATTCATCTTTTCTCTTTTACAATAATACATTTCAAAATGTATTCCTCTCCCACTGTGGGTTTAAATGGAAAATAAAATTCTTATATACATTTAGGATGTTTCATTTACAGTATACTGTATTTAATCAGTCAAATTACCTAGCATTAAATTATTGAAATAAATGTAATTTATTTTTAAATAAATCTACCTAGGATTAAGTTATAGAATAATTCTGCATTTCTACATTTCAATATTGGTCCCCCATCAAAAGTTCTAGTTCATCACTTTGGAATATTTAAAATCAGGAATTGTTTTTCAGAACCCTTTAAGTAGACCAGAACAGCAGACATTAGGACTCTATGCTACTGACCTCTTCAACATTTTACAACTCAGCTAACAGAGATCTAAGAACGCTGTTAAAATTACTCGCCCCCAGAAAGGCTATAAAAATCTACTTTGATTAATATCCTGTGCCAATCCATATGCCCAGTTTTGAGTTCATCGGAAGTCAAATCCAAATCTTGCCTTTCAGCAGAAATGAACAATTGACATGGTAATATTAATGAGAGGATGAGGATGCATTCCACTCAATTTTAAAATCAGGTACAATAAGCTCTCATTATACCCCTTCATTTAATATGACTCAGGAAACTCTCCTAAGAGGCTTTACTTTGTAGTGCGGAAGTATGGAAAGCATTACACAATTGACTCAGTTGCCATTCTCATGGGCTGCAGGTCTTTGAAGCTGGGTCTTCAAGTGTCCCTCCATTTACAAGAGAATGATCTTGTGGCCTAAAGTCAATAGACAGAATGGGATGCAGCAAGTGAAAAAACAGGGAAGGGGTGTGTGTCATTTTTCAATAAGATTTTAGAGGGCACTTATCCCCCTGTTTCTGATATGGTGTTGTTGTTTTTCGTGTTGTACTTCAGGGATGAGGAAACCCTGGCCCGTGAAAATCCTCCTCTGATCTTATTTGTTTAATTCTAAATTTGTTTAATTCTATGTAAATGCAGGGTTTTTTAAATCTAGGGTTTCATTTATTTTATGGCACATATTTATTATAATAAACTTTGTATTGTTGATTTTAATGTGGTTTTATGTGCTGTGAACCACTCAGAGGGTGTTTCCGTGAAATGGGGCAGTATGCAAATTTAACAACAACAACAAACAAACAACATACTGTACTAATATTTCATAGATACTTTAGATTTTGGGTTAATCTTGTATCTGTAGCAGATTGTATCTTGTATCTATACCAGTCAATGTTTTTTATAAAATTTTATAATATTTATAAAGTATATAATACCAGTCAATGATTTTATAAAATTGTAAAATAGCTACCCCCATAAAAAATGAGAAGGTGAACAGTGTTCCATGCCGCTATGTCGGCCACGTGGCCACGGACTTGCACAACACTGGCTCTTTGGCTTGAAAACGGAGATCAGCACCACCCCTAGAGTCAGACACAACTAGCACACATATGCGGGGGGAACCTTTACTTTTTTACCTTGGATTTTGTTTTAAGCTTGTATCTGTTAGATAATACAAGTCAATGTTTTTGTAATTTTGATGGCCTGTGCCTGGTATTTTAACAACAGCAGCAGCAGCAGCAGCAGCAACAACAACAACAACAACAAGAAGAACAAACTGGTGCAAAGAGTTGACCAAAATGGAAATCCAGGAGATGCCAAGCAAGAACAAATAATCCTGCAGCCATTAGAATAACACAATGTCACTGTTGCTTTGTCAGTGCAGAACATTATATATTACAGCTTGGAATAAGAGCATAATGAACCAAACATAACCTCCAGCTACAGTTTACATATTTTTTAAAAAAATTCGTTGGAGCTTCAATCCTATTGATACTTCACGTTGAAGTAAAACCCACTGTGTACTGTGAGCTATTTCACTGCCAAGTGGTTGTCATCAGAGCTGCCCCCGATCTATGTGAAAGGTTTGTTTTTGCTGCAGCTGCCAATGTAGCTTAAGGGAGCTTCTTTCCTAATACATTAATTACAGCAGAAATCTTTGTAAAATTGTGGCCATGAGCCCTTTCCACTAGATTGCATCTGCCTAGCTTTACCAGGCCTCAGGAGTCTTAGTTGTATTATTAGAGGCCTCCATAGTGGCTCCTTCCAAAAATAGCCACCAATCACTGTACCAGAAAGGAGACACATGAACTACCAAAATCAGAACAGGACTCTAGCCCCTTGTTAATATTATTGGTGTCTGGGAGGGCACAATGTAGTGCCCTGATAACATTCAGCATTCTGTAAAACAACTCAAAAAACATTCTGGCTATTACAGAGATCTGTTATCAGAGCCTAAAAGAGATTTAAAACTGTGCTGGACTCATAAGTAGAGATGGGCACGAAACAAACATTTAATTTGTTTCATTATTCGTTATTCGTTTCATTAGCTAATGAAACGACTAACAAACCAACCCATCAAAGAAAAATGAAACGAAATGGAAATTTCCATTTCCTTTGCTTCGTTTTTTTTACCCCCCCCCCCATCCTACCTTGTCCTTGCCGGTGGCTACCACAGCCCTCCTGGTCCTGGCGGAGAAGGTAGGCCTGTAGAGGCATTGGCTTCAAGCCAGCGCAACAAAAAGCCCTTGTTGGGACTTTTAAAACAATAAAAATAAAATAAAATAAAAAGGAGCACTGACCTGGCCCCGGGGGTGGCCGGGTCGGTGTTCTAAAATTAAGGAAAAATTAAAAAATAAAACCAGTGCCAACCTGCCCCAGGAGCCAGGGGCCGCGTGGTTGGTGCTTTAAAGTTTTTTTAATAACAAAGAGGGGGGATTTATGACTAATGACACTCCACTCGACAAAATACTATCTTCTGGTGATTTAAAGCTTCTTAGTAAATTCTATAGCATTTTGCTAAATGAAAAAATGATTGATACATTGGTAAAAGATACTATGATAAGGTGGGCAGAAAAATTTGGCTATCCTATTAATCTAAAAAAATGGGACTCCTTGTGGAATACGGTTAAACTTTTTAAATCTATAGCCTTCAAGGAAAACTGTCATAAGATGTTTTATAGATGGCATTTCTCCCCCCCCCCCCACCGTCTATCCAAGATATATAATTACTCACCCAAATGCTGGAAATGTAAACATGACATGTAAAAGGAGCGCTTACCCGGCCCCAGGGGTGGCTGGGTTGGTGCTCTAAAATTAAGATTTTTTTTTAAAAAAAATAGAACCAGTGCCAGGACCACTCCCCCCCCCCCCGCCGCCACCCGGTAAGTCAGACCCGAACTGGTTCGACTCAGTTTGGGTTCATACGAATTTTTTAAAAAAATTCGTATGAACCCAAACCAACCTGAACCAAGGGTGGGCCTGAAACAGAAAACCCGAACCATGGGTTTTCTGTTTTGTGACTTCCTTCTCTCCCTCCCTCTCTCTGTCCTTTTGAGGGAGGTTAGAGAGGGGGCCAGGCAGATGTCCAGGGGAAGATTGTTCCATAGGCATGGGTGGCATGGTCAAGAAGGCCCAATTTCTTGTTTTTCCCCCATGGGCTTCTCTTGGTGTTGGTGCCTTCAAAACGCCTATGCTGAGATGACAGGGTATTACAAGCAGTTTTCATTGGGACAAGGCCCTCTATCAGGTAGAGCGGGTGCTCTGTTTTTGGACTAAAACTCCCAGAAGCCTTAACCAGTAGCTGTGCTAACTCGGAGTTCTGGGACATGTAGTCCAAGAATATCTAGAGACCCAAAATTGGGAATCACTGTGCTAGACTGCCCAAAAATCTACATTTGGTCAAAGTACTAAAAGAGTGCTGCTTGTCCCTAATCCTTAGGAGAGGCAGCGTAGCTACTAGGGATGGGTATCTCCTGAAAAATGAAATGCCATTTTGTTATTTCGTAAGCTTACAAAACAATATGAAACAAGACAAAATGGGAAACAGCATTTCTTTAGAAAACGGAATGATGTTTTGTTTTATTACTTACAAAAGGCATGTCCAAACTTTGGCCCTCCAGATGTTTTTGACCACAACTCCCACCATTCTAAGCATAGATTGCCAGTGGCAAAGAATGGTGGGAGTTGTGGTCCAAAACATCTGGAGGGCCAACGTTTGGGCATGCCTGACTTACAAAATGATTTGCAAGTATAAAAAACTCCCCCCCGGCACCAAATCTGATGCTTTTAGGACCAATGGGAGCCATTTTTAACACTTATAAACCATTTTGTAACAGGTTCGTTTTCTTATATATTTTTAAAAAATCTGTAACAAAACGAAACAGGGTTGGTCATGAAACAAAACACATTTTTTTTCATTTTGTGCTGGGCTCCACATCTGGGGGCCTGGTGCTGACAGTGTCCCACCCCCCAACTCACAGCAAATTGATTGTCAAACAGTGCAAAACCAAAGGGGGCAAAGAGAAATAGCTTGGTAGGGCAGGGGACACTTAAGCAATTGGCTGACCATTCCAAGTACCTTGAAGAGGATTCCAGCCTTAATTTTGTCTGCACATGTAGATGTTCTCTACTCCAAAAATAACTGGTCCATACTTTCAGTTTTCTTAATGCAATATCCAGCAAAGAGCATTTTAGCAGGCGAGCCTTGACAAAGGATACCTGCCATGCTTTCCTTTTCTTATGAGAAGCCAAGTTCGGCATCACATGGCTCACCCCTGACAGCAAAGCGGGTGTCAGGGCCAGAAGCAAAAGCTGCCAAGCCTTCCTCCTCCTCCTCTCCTCCTCCTCCTCCTCCTTTTTAAAACCGAATTGACTTGTTCCATTTTCTGCCTGATAACCACTGGCCTGACCTCACTGTCCTCCCTGTAATGTACAAAGCATCTTTTTTTTCATATACAGCAGCTGTGAAAGCCTTTCTGATACCAAAGAGGGGTTCCGAACGTGGATGTTGAGCAAGGCTTAACATCCATGTTAAGCTGGGTCATGCCGGGGAGGGGGGAGGTTTCTCTCTCTCTCTCTCTCTCTCTCTCTCTCTCTCTCTCTCTCTCTCACACACACACACACACACACACACACACACACACACACACACACACACACACACACACACACACACACACCAATAATATTCATCCCAACACAGGTATTTTGTGTCTGCATTTGATCAGCAGGGCAGAAAGGAACCCTTTTCCTTTAAAGAGAGATGGTTGTTGCATTTTTCATGTCTAGTAACGCACTGTAAGAGGAGCATTTCATGGCAGCTTTGGAAGAAGAATCTATTTTTAATCTGTAGTTAGGAGCCATTAAAGCAAAGGGAATCAGTTTGCCAGTTGCCTTGCCAGGATGAGGACGAGGAGGGGGTTAATGCAGAGTCTCAGGTTTGATTCAGTGATATGCACAAGAACTGCATTTTCCTGTAGGTGAGAAGCTAAAAGGAGGAAGGAATCCTTCTGGATCCATAGACCAACAATGGCAGTTACTTCACGTCCTTCTTTGTTCCGCGACTAGTTTTGTACTGTTACAGCATTGGTCATGATCACATGGTTTTGTCCCTTCTTCAGTGTTCCCATGAGCGTGATAACTTGTGTCATGACAAGTGTTACCTCACAGTCTTGTACCGTGACAAACATGGCATTTGACCAGCTTCCTTTTTCCTTTTTGGGGGGGCTTAAAATTTCTTTTTTGATATTTCGCTTCTGAAAAGTCAAAATCTTTGCAGGCAGGGAAGGAGTCTGTGGCTCGTCTGGCTAGCTTTCACTTTCTCCACGTGGCCGCATTCGAATACTCTGGGTGAGGGATTTCTTTGTTCTTTATTCCTTTTGCTTGCTATTTAATTGTCTCTCTGGTGTCCCTCTTGCCTGGCTTTGAAGTTTGGTTTGTTTTATTGGCATTTAACGGAGTAGGGTAAGGGGGTGGTGATCATCTGGGGTGGGTAGGCACTTTGAGCGTAACACCCAACCCAGTGCCTGGGACAAAGTTTTCTAAGAGAAACAAATGTTTTGTTGTGTGACAGTTGTTACCTCGTGGTGTCCTGTCTCGGAACAGAAACTGGGACAAGGAAATACCTTACCCCAGTGCCAGGTACAGATTTGTCTCGCTAAGTACCCGTTACAGGGGCGTGGTCAAGACAAATTTCAGCTGTTGTGCGACGGACGTAAAGTAAGTTTTTTTTGTACCGCTCCGAAGACTTAGAGAGACAAAACAGATGTGAAGTAACCACCAATGAGGGTGCCAGAAGAGGATGGGAGGTTTGCTAGATGTGACAATGTCCCATCGGGAAAATAGAAGAAGGTTTTTGTTCCTTTTTGTGGAAGTGCCAAAGGAAAGAGTGTCACCCAGGGAGCTGCCACAGCCTTCACTATGCATTGATCACCTTCTGAAAATAAGCAATAAACATGTTCAAAATGCAATACCTTCCAGTATGTCATTTCTACTTGGGTGTAACCAACATTGAGCTGAGTAGGATGTAGTTCAGAGCAAGTATCCATAGCATCAAACCAAAGTCTTGATGAAATAAAGAAGCATTTGAAGTAAAGAAACATTTGAGGTTCACCCCATTGCCTGTGCCTATTGTGCTCTTACCTGTGTGACTAGATTGATTTGATTTGATACGATGCTCACAGAAATGAGATCAAGCCTGTATGTAAAGAGGAGGTCTGAAAGATACGCTTTGGAGGTTAAAAGGGGGGCATTTGCAAAGTACAGTTGTGCTAAATTGATCCTGATGTCCTGATCCACTTGAGAAGGCATATACAGAGAGGTAAAGACAGCTGTCATGTGCAGAGTCCATTTCTGGGACATTGTGATGCAGTTCGTGTGGGCCTCTGCGACAGGAGGAAAGGATATTTCTAACCTTGCATCTTTTCCAGTCACATCAAATTGGCATACTTCACATGACACTCCTACTTTGTGCATCTCTTTAATCTCTTTCAGCTAAGCCTTCCCTGCCTGATTGAGGTTCATTACATTATCCCTCCTGTCAGCTGATGTGTAATGATGATAAGTGAGCCTTTCCGGGGACTGGCTCTTTCTCTTGCCCAGTGGGTAGTAACCTTTCTCCATTGGGAGGGTTCCAAGGAAAGAAACAAGGAAGAGCCTCCTTTGAGCTAATCAACACATTGGGCTTTCTTGTATGACCCACATGATTAATGGCCTCATCGTAGTCAGAAGACCAGCCAGGCATGGAAGGGGCAATGCCCTGCCTGAACTTTGTACTGTTTAAGCTCAAGTCTTATATACTCACCAGGCTGGGAGTAAACCCAGCTGAGACTGGTGTATCTGATCATACCATTAGGGTAAATGTTCCCCTGCACATGCGTGCTAGTCGTCTCCGACTCTAGGGGGCGGTGCTCATCTCTGTATTCAAGCCGAAAAGCCAGTGTTGTGCAAGTCCATGGCCACGTGGCCGGCATGGCTGCAAGGAAACACTGTTTTACCTTCCCGCTTTTTACAGCGGTACCTATTTATCTACTTACATTTACATGCTTTCGCACTGCTAGGTTGGCAGGAGTTGGGGCTCACAGCAGGAGCTCGCTCCGCTGCGTGGCACTTGGGATTCGAACCGCCGAGCTGCTGACTTTGCAGCCGGCAATTTTCAAAAGCCTTAGTCCGCAGAGCCACCACGCCTCCAACTGATAACACGATTAGTCTAGTCTAATTTAGTACTTGAGTCAATATTTCTCCTGTGATGTTTTTAAACGAACAATTTGCATTTTCTTGCTATTTCCAACTCTGCATTAAATGGGGTGGGGAATGATGCAGGAAATAATGTAACATTCTCACTTTTGAATTTAAATACTACCTGTTTTAAAATGTGTGTTGTTTCCTGGGCACACGGTTTGCATCTATAAGATATTGGGTTCTGTCGCTGGCATTCCAGTTGAAAGGATCTCAGGACCAAAGTAAACCTTCAGGGGCGTGTGCATTTCTCACTTATAAAGCATTTTGCCTCCAGCCTCCAGATCTCTGTTATGCCTATTTCAGCAGACTTGTGAAGAAAGCCAGTGTTTACATTCTAGTGATCAGTCGTGCCTATTGTCCTTTTACAGCCTGATATCTTTATCCACTTGCTGGATCGGTCTGTTGTCTATTTTTCCCCTTGACAGCAGTTCCAATTAGAATAGACAACAGTGGGTCAGATTATTAATTGGATTCTAGCCTTTCTCAGGCATTCAAACTGGGGTGAACAGTAATGCATAGAGGAGAGTACATTACTGTAGCCCTTACTTGTCCACCCCCAGCTTCATCACCCATTCGCACATGGAAGGTGACGAGCCTAAAGAAGTCGAGCTGTCTGCGATGGCTCCTCCACATGAACCAGCACATTAATTCTTTAGGGTCCCAACTAGAGATGGGCACGAAACGAGCGATTTTTCGTTTTCGTTTTCGTTTTTTTATTTCGTTACGCAACGAAAACAAAATGAAATTTTTTAAAAACAAAATGAAAACGAAATAACCAAATTTGCTGTGTTTTTCATTTTCGTTGCAGCAGATGCATTGAACTAAAAAGAATGCTAACGAAACAGCAATTTTTTGTTTTCGTTTTTGTTTTGTTTTTGTTATCTAACGAAACGAAAATGAATTTTTTGCAAAAAAGTCACAAAAACGAAAATGAACCGAAACGGACCCCTAAACGACCAAACGACAAACGAAACACCATTTTTTTTTTAGTCGTGCCCATCTCTAGTCCCAACTCATATGGAGTCATATAGGCAGCTGAGGCCATTCTGCTTCAAGCATGTGGCCCTTCATGTGTAGCAGGAGGATGGAAGAGATCACACAACAACAGCCAAGGATGGAGTGCCCTCTCCCCCAGGCACATGCTGTCCCCTTATCAACACCCGAACAGATCTTACATATATACAGGAAATGTGTGTGTTTGTGTGTCAAGGGAGATGGTGATGATGGCTGTGTTTATATTCAGCAGGTGGTTTCATTCATCTGGAGGCTGCGTTAATTCACAAATGTTGAAAGATGAAAGAAATATTTCTTCCGAAGCAGATTGCAAAAACTCCCACGAAATGAATATGTCACAAACAAATGAAGCAGGAAAAAAACAGTTGATAAGGTATCATATGCCATCCAGGATATATCCTTCTTATTAGTACACGAGTTTGTCTCATTCGCCATTAGACAGACAGACAGACAGACAGACATGTTTAAAAAACACTTAATACACACTGTGGCCAGATTCTAAATGTGTATATTTAAAGAGGGCACATAAGAAATACATTCATTTTTAAATTCATGCAAGTGTAGAGAAACATCTGTCCAGGTTCATTGGCTGTGGGTGACACAGAACAGAACACAGAGTGAATTTTAGTAACAAAACCATCAAAGTTTATTGCTTTTGAAAGCAGGAGAGATATAAACACACACAAACATAGTATATGTGTTAGGGTACCTCACTGAAAAATAAGCAGTTGCTCTTTTATATTTCTAAGTGGAATTTTCCAAAGTATAGAATGAGAAGAAAGCAGGAATCCAAAATAAAAGCGTTTGTTTTTCTTTCTTTTTTTTTCTTTTTTTCTTTTTTTTTTTTGGTCAGGAATGGCCAAATCAAGAACAGCAAGGATAACTTTCTCTGTTCAGGAAATATTTTTATTTATCATAGGGCCTCTGTTTAACCTGACCCATAACTTTCTGAATTCACTCTCATGCCCAAATATGGCATAAGAACATAAGAACATAAGAAGAGCCATGCTGGATCAGGCCAAAGGCCCATCTAGTCCAGCTTCCTGTATCTCACAGCGGCCCCACCAGATGCGTTTGGGAGCGCATGAGACTAGATATCTGTCTCCTGATACCACTCCCCTGCATCTGGCCCTTGAAGTACCCTGGTTTAAAGCCTAGAGATTACACATCTCCATCATGGTTTGTAACCCGTGATGGACTTTTCCTCTAGGAATCTGTCCAATCCCCTTTTGAAGGCATCCAGGCCAGATGCCATCACCACATCCTGTGGCAGGGAGTTCCATAGACTTACAACACGCTGGGTGAAAAAATATTTTCTTTTGTCAGTTCTTACTCTCCCAGCACTCAATTTGAGTGTATGTCCCCTAGTTCTGGTATTTTGAGAGAGGGAGAAGAGCTTCCCTCTATCCACTTTACTCATACCCTGCATTATTTTGTATGTCTCAATCATATCCCCCCTCAAGCGCCTTTTTTCCAGACTAAAGAGGCCCAATTGTTTCAGCCTTTCTTCATAAGGGAGGTGCCCCAGCCCAGTAATCATTTTAGTCGCTCTCTTCTGCACCTTTTCCAGTTCCACTATGTCTTTCTTGAGATGCGGTGACCAGAATTGTACACAATACTCCAGGTGGGGCCTTACTATTGTTTTATATAACGGCATTATAATGTTGGCTGTTTTATTTTCAATCCCCTTTTTGATAATCCCTAGCATGGAATTGGCCTTCTTCACTGCTGCCACACATTGGGGAGACACCTTCATGGAGCTGTCCACCAACACACCAAGATCTCTTTCCTGATCCGTCACGGATAACTCAGAGCCCATGAGTTGATAGATGAAGTTTGGATTTTTTGCCCCAATATGCATTACTTTACATTTGGTTACATTAAAACGCATTTGCCATTTCTCAGCCCACTCCCCCAGTTTGGAGAGATCCTTCTGGAGCTCTTCACAATCTTCTCTGGTTTTTACCACATGGAAAAGTTTTGTGTCATCTGCAAACTTGGCCACCTCACTGTTTATCCCTGTCTCCAGGTCATTTATGAACAGATTGAAAAGCACCGGTCCCAGGACCGAGCCCTGGGGCACACCGCTTTTCACTTCTCTCCATTGTGAAAATTTCCCATTGACACCTACTCTTTGTTTCCGGGATCTCAACCAGTTCTCAATCCATAAGAGGACCTGCCCTCTTATCCCCTGACTATGCAATTTTCTCAGCAGCCTATGGTGAGGGACTGTGTCAAAAGCCTTTTGAAAATCCAGATAGACTATATCCACCGGTTCACCCAAATCCACGTGCCTGTTGACCTTTTCAAAAAATTCTAACAGGTTTGTAAGACAAGATTTACCCTTACAGAAGCCATGCTGATTTTCTCTCAGCAAGGTTTGTTCTTTTATGTGTTTTAAGATTTTCTCTTGGATGAGGCCTTCCACCATCTTCCCTGGGACAGATGTAAGGCTAACCGGCCTGTAGTTTCCTGGGTCCCCCCTCCTTCCTTTTTTAAAAATTGGTGTGACATCTGCTATCCTCCAGTCCTCCGGCACTGTGGCCGTTTTAAGAGACAAGTTGCATATAACCGTTAAGAGATCTGCAATTTCATTTCTCAGTTCCCTAATAACCCTTGGGTGGATGCCATCTGGGCCCGGTGACTTGTTAATCCTCAATTTATCAATTAGTCCTAAAACCTCCTCTCTTTTAACCTGTATTTGATTTAATTCTTTAGTCAAGAGGGGCGGCTCAGGCAGCGGAATCCGCTCAAGGTCCTCTGTTGTGAAGACAGACGCAAAGAACTCGTTCAATTTCTCTGCAATGTCCAAGTCCTCCTTAACCTCCCCTTTTCCTCCCTCACCATCCAGAGGCCCAATTGGTTCTCTGGCAGGTTTTCTACTTCTAACATATTTAAAGAAGCTTTTATTATTACCCTTTATATTGCTAGCCATGCGTTCCTCAAAGTCTTTCTTTGCCTCCCTTATCATCTTTTTACATTTCTTTTGCCAGAGTTTGTGTTCCTTTTTATTTTCCTCATTTGGGGAGGATTTCCATTTACAGAAGGACCTCTCCTTGTGCTTTAGAGCCTCTCTAACTCCACTCGTTAACCATGCCGGTGTCCTCTTGGACTTAAATGAGCTCTTCTTTCTTTGTGGTATGCACTTGTGCTGGGCCTCTATTATTGTTGTTTTTTTAAACAGGCTCCATGCACACTGAAGAGATTGGATTCTTCTAACCCTCCCCTTCAGTTTCTCTCTAACTAGTTTCCTCATCTGAGGGAAGTTTGCCCTTCGAAAATCAAGGGTTTTTATGTCTGATTTGGTTGACACTCTTCCTCCGACATGCATGGCAAAGGTAATTGCAGCATGGTCACTGTTCCCCAGAGGCTCAGTGACATTCACATCCCTGACGAGGTCCTGAGTATCACACAATATTAGATCTAGAGTTGCCTGTTCTCGGGTGGGCTCCATGACAAGTTGCTCTAAGGCACAGTCATTCAGCAAGTCGAGAAACCCAGTTTCTCTTTCTTGCCCAGAGCTCGCATTGGCCCAGTCAATGTGGGGATAATTAAAGTCCCCCATGATTACTGTCCTATCCCTCTTAGCCACCTCCATGATTTCTCTCCTCATTTCAAGGTCCCCCTCAAGTTTTTGATCTGGTGGACGATAGAATACTCCAACTATCACATCACTCTTTGGACCTGGTAGTTTAACCCACAGTGATTCTATGGCGGAGTCAGACCCTCTGTCAATCTCCATTCTGCTGGATTTTATGCCTTCTTTGACATAGATGGCCACTCCTCCTCCAACCCGCCCCTCTCTATCCCTTCTATAGAGTTTATAGCCTGGGATTGCTGTGTCCCACTGGTTCTCCACATTCCACCAGGTTTCTGTTATGGCTATTATATCAATGTTATCCCTAGCTGCCAGATGTTCAAGTTCTCCCATCTTTGCTCGGAGGCTTCGAGCATTGGCGTAGAAGCACTTGTACAGTGGGTCCCGCAACAGCTGCTGCCTTGTTCTTCTTCCCCCACAGCTTTTATTTTCAGTAGACAAACTGTCACATTCCGCTATTCTGCCAGTGTTAATACTTGCTATGTCATCTCTATGTGATTCTCTACCCTCTCCAACCTCATTCCCCGAGGATGAGGTGTTCCGAACCGGATGCCACACAGCTCCTGTCGGCTTTCCCCCAGTTATCAGTTTAAAAGCTGCTCTGCTGCCTTTTTGAGGTTGAGTGCCAGCAATCTGGTCCCATCATGATTCAAGTGCAACCCATCCCTCCTGAACAGGTTTGGCTTGTCCCAAAATGTTCTCCAGTTCCTGACAAATCTAAAGCCCTCCTCTCGACACCATCGCCTCATCCACGCATTGAGGCTTCTGAGTTCTGCCTGCCTGGCGGGACCTGCACGAGGAACAGGTAGCACTTCTGAAAATGCTACCTTGGAAGCCCGGGACTTCAATCTTCTACCTAGCAACCTGAATTTGGCTTCCAAGACTGACCGCTTGGCCTTCCCGACATCGTTGGTACCGACGTGTACCATGATCACTGGCTCCTTCCCAGTTCTCTCTAACAAGCTATCTATATTTCTGGTGATGTCTGCAACCTTTGCACCCGGCAGGCAAGTGACCATCCGGTTATCATGCTCCTCACAAATCCATCCCTCCGTATTTCTAATGATAGAATCCCCTAGCACAATGAGCTTCTCTCCTGCAGCCTGGTCATCAACATGTACCTGATCTTGTATCTCATCAATAGTGATGAGGGAGAGATCCTCTGGTGGAACCACTTCTTCCTCTATGTGTGCCTCATGAGGTGTGCTGAGGGAAAGAGCTTCAAATTGATTGTGCAAGATGAGACTCTCTGAGCGATGCCTTGGCCTTCTACTCCTTTGAGTCACATTCCTCCACCCATCCACCTCCTGAGTTGGGGGAGTGACTTCCTCCTCTGAAGTGTGCCCTGTCTCTTCTTGGACCTGGATAGTCTCTTCCGCTCTGTCCAGGAACTGCTCAAGCTCCTTAATATGTTGCTGGTCCACTATGCGAGCCTCTAGCTGCTGGACCTTCTCTTCCAATAGCGCTACCAGCTTGCACTTGCAGCAGATGTAGTTCTGCACACGCTCTGTCAAGATAACAAACATAGCACAAGTACTGCAGGTAACTACAGCTACTCCCTCCAACTCCATTTTAACTATTACAATTTGGCATTATCTCCAAATTCCTCACACACTCTCTTCCCCTTCACAAGCACATTTTAGCCAGTGGCTGAATTCTCCTAAACATGTGCCCATTGGGAAAATATGACCCCGAAATGTCCTGTTAAGAATTATGTCTGAATTTCTATATAAGAAAGAAAACAAAATATTTTTTAAAAACAAGTTATCCATATAGTCCTAAGGTCCGGGGGGGGGCTGCAAACCTCGGGTTGAATGGGTGAGATCTGAAAATTGCATATGTTGCTGGTTTGCCAGAAATTCAGCATTGTTTGAAATGCCTGCCTCATTTTTTGGCTGAGGCAATAAGACAAAGCAATGCATACTCTGAAAATGAAAAAAGGAAGTCTTGAATTTGCAACAATCTGTCCTTGTCAGTGGTGCTTTGCCGAATACTATAGGGCCCCGGCAGTCAGCAGCCGTCACTAGCTGGAAAGTGGGAGAGCCACATCCTGACTGCAGTTCCCAGTACCTTCAAGTCGAGCTGGGAAACACTGGCCTGCAACTGCTGGCAGTTACTCTAGATCAGTGGTTCTCAACCTGTGCGTCCCTAGATGTTCCTGGACTACAACTCCCAGAAGTCTTCATCACTAGCTGAGCTAGCCAGGATTTCTGGGAGTTGCAGTCCAGGAACATCTGGGGACCCACAGGTTGAGAACCACTGCTCTAGATGATGCAATGCCCCGACTCAACTCAAAGCACTATTTGTACCCTATAGGAAGGAGTAAATTGATGCCTGGTGTGGTGTACTGGGTAGAGTGATGGCCTAAGATTCTGGACATCACTGTTCGAATCCTGAATTAGACATGGAAACTCACTAGAAGAGTGGAATTGGTAAAACAATTCTTTTAATATTGACAGCCCAATTAAAGTTAGTTCGAAGCTGCCTAGATGCCCTGAGCTCATCTGATCTCGCCTGATTTCAGAAGCTAAGCAGGGTCAGCCCTGGTTAGTACTTGGATGGGAGACCACCAGGGAAAACCAGGTGCTCTAGGTGCCTGGGGTAGGAACTGGCAAACTACTCCATTACTCCTGCCAAGAAAACTCCATGGACATGGGGTCACAAAGAGTCAGTCACGACTGTAATGACACAACACACACACACACACACACACACACACACACACACACACAAGTTCTGACTTGATGGCACATAACTACCTAATGGGAGTAAAGCAAAGCAAAGCAAAATGGGCTGCTCATACAGTATACCACCCCATAATTTAATTATGCAAACTTTGCTGCCTTCCCAGTGAGCTAGATACTCAATTTACTGACCTTGGAAGGATGGAAAGCAGAGTCGCCCTCAAGCCAGCTACCTGAGCCCAAGACCCAATTCGGGTCATGAGCAGAGTCTTCACTGTGGTACTGCAGTTTATCCACTGTGCCACTATTCCCTTTGCTAGCCACCTGCTACATCCCTTTCTCATACAGATGCAACTGAAGCAAGAAAGAGACAAGAAAAGCACCGGCCGATCTTAGAATGAAATATGAGAGCTCTGGTTCAGCTCCCTGTATTTCATGGAAGTGAGCAAATGCCCTTAGAAGTCCCATAGGCAAAGTACGGGGGCAAGACCAGCCATTACTCTCCAGCACTTGCTGTTCCCAGAAAGGGGGCTAACCATGTGAGCATTCATTAATTTAGATCCCCAGGTTAAACCCCTGCCAAGTGAAATGACTGCAAGGAGGAGCTGCCAACACAGAATGAAGAAATCATGCCCAATGACAGATTTCAAGTGATTGATACTGTCATAAGGCAGTATCGGTGTCATTTCATTTTGCTATCTGCAAGGAGGGCTTATTAAGACAACCGAGTCAAAACTGATCATGGAGAATTTCTCAGCAGGCCAAAATGACTCTGTTTATAAATGGAAAAGGAAGGAGGGGTGGATGGGAATACGCTGTCTGCATTCACGCTATCAAACTGCATAGACTCAAAGGAATTTGGTTGGATCAATTCCCTGCAACCACAAAGCAGCAGCTAAAGTAGAAATGGGAAAGTGATAATAGTGTAGTGGATAGAGTCACCAACTGAAACTCAGGAGCCCTGGGATCACATCCCCACTCAGCCATGGAAACTCAGCAGGAGGATGCTAAATTAATAAAAAAATTGCTTAAATATCTCACTTGTCATGAAAGTCCTGTTCAGATAGCTATAAATGTTGGTTTTGCCTCCAATGGTCCCAAGAGCTTTTTGTGGGGTGGGGTGGGGAACACGGTGTTATCCTTTTTAAGTCCTAGATAGATAGATAGATAGATAGATAGATAGATAGATAGATAGATAGATAGATAGATAGATAGATAGATATAGATATAGGTATATAGATAGATATAGATAGATAGATATAGATATAGATATAGATATAGATATAGATATAGATAGATAGATAGATAGATAGATAGATAGATAGATAGATAGATATAGATATAGATATAGATATAGATATAGATATAGATAGATATAGATATATAAAATTGTGTTATATTTGTTTTTCCACTTTTTTAAAAAAAATCTAAAGTGCAATGTATGTCATTAAGCAAATAAAATATTTTAAAAATAAGAAAAATAAATATCAAAAAGGGCACAAAGCAACAACAAAGGTGGTTTCTTCATGTCCTTCCTTGTTCTGCGACGCGTTTTTGTACCATGACAGCATTGGTTGTGATCACGTGGTTTTGTCCCTGTTTAGTCCCTGTTTCCATTTTCTCATGGTCGTGATTACTTGTTTTGTGACAACTGTTACTTCACAGTCTTGTTCCGTGATAAATTCTGAATTTGTCTGGCTTTCTAAAACCCTTTTTTAAATCTCGTAAATAAAACTTTTTTGATCTGGTCTTCCGGGATATACATCTCAATGCTACAGAATTTTCAGTACTTTCATTGATTAACAGTTGCACTGCATGCAGTTTCCTGTAGGGAAACGAATGTCAAATGCCGCTTCAGCCGCTGACCACTAGGTGGACACTGGTTGTTGTGTGACGGTTGTCACCATATGGTCCCTTGTCTCGAATGAGAACCAGGAACAAAGTGTGACAACCCAGTGCCAGGTACAGTATTTTTGTGCTATGATCCCGCTCTGCGGGCATGGTCAAGACAAATTTCGGCTGTTGCTCGACAGACGTGAAGTAAGATTTTTTTTGTACCGGTCCGAAGCGCAACGCTTACAGAAACAAAACAGATGTGAAGTAACTGCCAAAAGGAAAAGGGGTATTGTGATTTCAGAGTGTAACTCTCCAGTGCAAATAATTAGTCAGCCAAGATGCCACAAATATTACCATTAGGGATGTGGTGCAATAACTTGGCACACTTATATGCTTATTGGAGACCAAAGTTTAACTGGAAATTAATGTGCGCCTTTGTTTTTTTCTTCCACTTAGGACCCTCCCAATGATCCTTGCATTCTCCTTTGCATGTAGAGGAGTTCCAGAACATTGCAAAAGATGCCATTGGGCTGTGTTTTGTACCAAAGGAGAAGCAGTGAACTGCAATGAGAAGAACTGCAATGAGAAGAACTTCTCCAATAAACCAAACATAATGTATTTGTGCCAGACCTTTCTGTGCTGTGTGAAAAGAAAATATTTCACTACAACTGTAATCTTTCTTTGTTTAGAAATAGTCACTGTGGCACTGTGTGATTGTGTGAGTTTTCAATTTATCAATCTTATAAAGGAAATGCAGATATGTCCTCCTTTTTTTATGATGGTGGCCTTTCGAGATCTTGTTTCAGCTCTACTTCCTTGGAGCTGAAAAGTCTCAACCAAGTTAGGAAGGGCAGAAGGTCAAAAAAGGAGAGACAGACTAAACAAGGCCTCACACCAGTGACTCTGGCATTTCTAGTTAGTATTACTGGATTATAAATATTCATATAACAACTACAGTAGGGCCCCCGGTATCCACTGGGGATTGGTTCCAGGACTTCCCGTGGATAATGAAAACCGTGGATAAGAGAGAACACCTGCCCCCCCACCCCCAAACTGCTGTTTCCTGAGAGTAGCTTGCTTTAGCTTGCTTTATGGCCACTGTTTGTGACAGTAGCTTGCTTTACAAATACTATTTGTGACAATAGCTTGCATTACAGCTGGCTTTGTAGTTGCTGAATTATTTAATTTTTTGCTCTGCCAACTGTAGATAACTGAATCAGTGGATAATGAATCAGTGGATGTGGGGGTCCTACTGTATATTAAAACGCCACCCTTTTCTATCACCAGAACAGTGATCGTTTAGCACAAGGAAATGGTGGCTTGGAACAGGAGCTGAGAAATTTTTAAAAAGATACCGCTGTAAGATCCAGGAAGCTGGACTAGATGGGCCTTTGGCCTGATCCAGCAGGGTTCTTCTTATGTTCTTATGTCTCCCCTCCCATGACAGCCTTAATACAGAGCAAGGGATAACACAGAGGAGAACAAGGAGGACTTGTATTGTGGGCGAGGGCACCTGAGCGGAATCGCTGAGTGCTTTTCAGCCAGCTGTATGAAAAATCCCTGGCTCAAAGGGGTCCCTTGGGGCTTAGGCATTGTGGGAAGGCAATTAAAAGCACTCTGGCTCAGGAGCAAAGGTGTTTTTTATTGCCTTCCCACAATGCCTGAATCTGTCTAGCACGCTAATACAATCTAACTTTTTATGCATTCCCTTTGAACTCCAGCAAGCTGAAAGTGACTGCATAAGCAAGTCCCTTCTGCTCTGGTTATGCGCCTGCCTTTTGCCATTTGCTGCCAATGACACGTGGAGACCCCTCTGTGTGGAGCCACCCAGGAGGCAAAGGGCTCTTCCCTTTACTCTCCCTCCCACAAACCCTGGTGAGAGAAATCCCGCTCAGAGACCTAAGGGATGTTTCTGTAAACAAAATCCACGGCCCTTGTTGCTATGTCGTTCTTCACCTGAAGAAGTAAAGAGGATAAGCGGTACGCCTGGAGTCAATTTCCCCCCAGATGGATACAAAAAGCTTTGAAATGAAACAGATGAAATTCACAGCGTAATCGCTTTCAAAGACCAGAATGTTTTTCAATTGACTTTTTGCTACAGTTGAGGTTTCCTTGCCTCTGCCATGTAGACGCATGCTTCCAATGTTGGTATTTACATTATTTGTCAAAATAGCCTTGGTAGTGCCTTTTCAGAATACTGCCTGCACAAGGACAATTTTCCTTTCTCCCCCCCCCCCCCCTTTTTTTGAAAACAGATTTACTTGGGTTGAACTTTAGTGGCAGATCAAGCAGCATGGAGAAACTGATCTTCGAAAACCTGAGATTGTTAAACTAAACCAAACGAGAGAGAGAGAGAGAGAGATTAATAAAAGAGAGTACATGAACGGCAAAGCGTCAATGAGCCCTGTACTTTTTGCAACTGTGGAAATTGCAAGGGTAGTTTCAAAAGGATAAGGGGACAACATGAAAGAACTTATAAATAAAAAAACACTTTGTTAATCCTGAGAACTAGACCCTTTGTTTAAATTCAACAGGTTTCCCCCCTCTTTACAATATACACCAATAAAAAATGTTTAATTTTGATCCATTGCATCCATTGCTCCCCAGTATGCCAATTCTACCTAGCAGCATAGACCCTGAGTCATAACTAGAGTGGGGCAACCAAGGGTTTTTTTCTGAATGCCAAACTTTAAAAAAGGTAAAAGTTCCCCATACACATGCGTGACTCTAGGGGCGATGCTCATCTCCGTATTCAAGATGAAGAGACAGTGTTGTGCAAGTCCATGGCCACGCGGCCTGCATGGCTGCAAGGAAACACTGTCTTACCTTCCCACTTTTATGGTGGTACCTATTTATCTATTTGCATTTACATGCTTTCAAACTGTTCAGTTGGCAGGAGCTGGGGTTGTCAATGGGAGCTCGCTCGGCTGCGCAGCACCCAGGATTCGAACCGCCGAGCTGCTGACTTTGCAGCCAACAGTTATCAGAGCCTTAGTCCGCTGAGCCACCATGCCCCAAACTTAACAGGGTGCCAAAATCTGTCAGCAATAGGAAAACAAACAATAGTGGCTTCTGGCCTTGTTCAAATTACCTTTCCTTCCTTCCTTCCTTCCTTCCTTCCTTCCTTTCACCAGAAAATTTCTGTTTTTTTTTTTTTTTTGCACAGTGCTGTATTCTGCTCAGCCTCCTCCCTGGTGAACTCATGCCCCTTTGTCAGGACAGAAGAAGGAGGAGGAGGAGTGCTTTTTGCTCCAGGTGCCAGAATCTATTTAGGACTTTGACCTAGACCCATTCCTGCTGTTATGACACTGTGCAAATTGTTCAAGCTCCCAAGTGTACACAGAGAGGACCAAGGCCATAATAGGCAAGGACAAGAAAGGATGTGGGAAATAAAGAGGGAACAGAGATGGTGACATCTCTTCAGCAGGTCTTGGGATCTGGTATGTATTTCTCTAGACAACTTATGGTGTGTTTGGGTTTTTTTTGCACACCTCCCCCTGTTGTGTGTTGTTGTTGTCATCCCCTCACTATAGCTAGGCAGAATAGCATGCTACTAACCAAGCCAGAAAAAGCAGGGGGTTTTGAGGCAATGACAGGCAATCCATAATACATCTGAACAGTACAAGCTGGACTCCTTTGTATTTCAACCAGATAATTGAAAAAGAATGACATCACTAGAACCACACTATTTCAAGACTGCTGCTCTGCTCATTATTCATAAAAGTAGAATGCTATGCATGCAAATAAGGCTATTACTGATGCTTTTTATTTATTCATCTTATTCCATTTTAAAATGCTTCATGTCTAGACATTGACAAACCTACTTAAAGAATGATGCTGCCCCTGGACTAGACTCACTAAAATTAATATTATGTGCCATTCCAGCTAGTAAAGAATAATTGGGTGTTTCCAAAAAATAAAAATAAAACAAAAAATAAAACAAAAAAAACCCAAAGGAGAATGAGTACTGGGTAATCAAAGATAATCTAGGTTATTGGGAACAAATTCATATGAAACCAAAAAGTGCAGGAAGCATTGCAAGAAATACCTGCTGCCTTTCAAAATCTTACACACATATTTATTTTATTATTAGTGGGTTTTTTTATCCTTTTAGAATCCAATATTTGGTCCTTCATCACTTTGAGAAAAACTTGCCATCTCTTAATCAAATCAGCAAAAGAAATCATGAACATGCTGCTGATGTTTTTATATGATTAACAATAGTTCCCT
Organism: Phrynocephalus guinanensis; assembly: GCA_037367245.1. Taxonomy (NCBI): domain Eukaryota; kingdom Metazoa; phylum Chordata; class Lepidosauria; order Squamata; family Agamidae; genus Phrynocephalus; species Phrynocephalus guinanensis. The sequence goes on from CM074733.1 coordinate 167,273,129, forward strand.
GTACACTTTCCAAAGGACAGGACCTTCTCAACTGTGCAACACCAGACTTCATTTTGCAGAAGTGTGCACAATATTTAAGAGAGCAACAGCCTTACATGTTTTCTAACTGGCAGAATGAACTGATCTGTGGAAAGAAGACATCACATCAGTCAATGTAACACTTGGCTCGTGTCATTTCCCACCCCATCTCATCATCCTGTGCTAATTCTAGTTGGGTGGTTACTTCACATACTACTTTGTTCCACGAATACATTTGTACCATGACAGCATTGTTCGCAGTCACATGGTTTTGTCCCTGTTCAGTCCCTGTTTCCATTTACTCACAGGCATGATTACTTGTCTTGTGACAACTGTTACTTCACGGTCTTGTTCCGTGACAAATTCTGAATTTGTCTTGCTTTCTTAACCCTTTTTTAAAATATCGTAAATAAAACTTTTTCAATATTTCGATTTACTGGTCTTCCGGGATTTACATGTCAATGCTACAGAATTTTCAGTACTTTCTTTAATAAACATTTGCGCTTCATGGTGTTTCCCATAGGGAAACTAATGTTGAATGCCACTTCAGCCGCTGACCACTAGGTGGATACTGGTTGTTGCGTGACAGTTGTTACCTCACAGTCCCTTGTCTCGGAACAGGAACTGGGAACCAACCATGACAAGAGAATTCCCCAGCCCAGGGACAGGTACGGCTTGTCACACTCCGTTCCTGGTTCCGGGGGCGTGGTTGAGATAACTTTTTGCTGTCACGCTATGGACGTGAAATAAGATTTTTTTTGTACCCGTCCCAAGTGGGACAGTGAGGAGGGACGAACAGGATGTGAAGTAACCGCGTTGGTCTCTGAGATCTAGTAACTGATCAGGTTCATCCTCCATAGAGTAAAGGAGACAGCAGGAGAATTCTTTTTCTGACCACAAGATAGTTAGGCAGTTGTCTAATTTTGGTTCAGAGAAGTTTTGCCCATTTTAAAGGTGAATTCTTTTTGTGGATTTCTTTTAAAATGAGCAAGACATAAAATTGTTAATGAGTTCCTTGCTGCATGGATTATTAAAAAGTAGTCCCTGTTTGCATCTTTTTGGTCCATCATCCTATTCTTTTATATTTGCTAAATTTGTTCCACAGACACTTTGCACAAAGGGTTACCTACATATCAGGGGGAGCACATGGTATCTTAACCTGGCACTGGAAGTGAAATCAGTCACAGAGCTTGTAAAATCCTTGACCCACTTTCTCACCACATTGAGAAGCTTGGCTTGATCAAATTCTCATCAAGCTCCACCTACCTCAACATTCTGCATTAGATTGTCCTTTGAGACCTGATCACAAAAATAACCGTTTTTGATATTTTAAAGTAGATATCCATATTTACATCCTTCATATAGTGAATGTTCAAACATTAGCAAAATAATTATGGTCATAATCCAGCCAAAACAACAAATTATGATTGGTTGCAAGCAGAATACGGTGCTTAATAATGAGCATAGGAGACAGAGATGAATTCTTTCTTAAAACATGCATTTTTCATTCATATATGTTTTATATTTTATATATTATTGGATTTTTATACTGCCCATCTGGCAGCGAGGTCACCTAGTGGGGCCCCATGGTCAGGGAGGGGTGTCACCACAGAACGGTGAGATGGGGCAGCCTCCATCATCTACACATCCTCGTTCAAGATGAAGTGATAAGATTTCCATCAATTGAGCTCGCTTTTTCATTGATTAGCAGAAGTAGTACGTGTTTCATTCAGAACTTAAGAAAGGAGAGGAAAGGAGATACGTGGCTTAACAACAGGACTTAAGCATTTCATGAGAGGGTGAAGAAAAGATCTCTTGCATAGACAGTTGTAGCACTTGGACATCCTGTCCTCGTGGCAGAACAATGGAACAGGGTAAAGCTAAAAGTGAATATGGGTATATGTTTAGAAACACGCTTCCCCTCTTCAAATAGCTGTGCATAACTGATTGCAATTAAAAGTGGCATACTTAACTGGAACAATAAAAAAGCACCCTTTACTTCAGATGCAGTCTCAGAACATCTAAGCTCCAGGACTCAACTAAGAAACTACCTGGCCTATTTTCCATCTTGTTAAGGACTTAATCATTTGACATGTTTTAACCTGTTGGTACAGCTCTGAAGAAGAGGGATTTTGCCCTCGAAACATCAGCAACCTTTTGTTATTTTTCTAGTAGCCTAAAGGTATCACCTGTTCTACCCTTTGTATTTGGTTTTTGTAATGGCTATATGGCTCCTCAACTTGTTATACATAACTCCCTTTTATCTACTTTCCCAAACCACTAAAAACCACTTCAAACTGCTTGAAAATGCAATTAATAAAATTGTGTCCCCACAACCAGCAGACTTTAAAGGGGGGAAATGTCACCCAGCGAGTTTTACAAGTACCTGGGTGGTACAAAGCTTGTTTTAGGGCATTTTTACATGACCCCTAAGCTGCGCTGCAAATGGCTCCCAGCTCTGGAGCTTAGAAATGTTTTCCCACCAGCTCCGGAGTTTGCAGACAATTAAGTGCGACCCCGCCCACTTTAGCGCGACCCAGCGCACTTTTCTTGTACCTTCTCTCTGGAGGTGGAAAAAAAGATTTGATGCGGATAAGAGTGCCGGGCTCTCCTGGCTTGTCTGTTGTTTTTTTGGGCTCCCGCCCCAAAAAGAGCCCCTTGAGAAGGAACCAGGAAGTAACGGGGCACTAGTAAAGGCTTCTTTTGTCAAATTTTTTCCCCATCCCCCTACAAGACCGACAGGAGCAGGAAGTGCTGAGGGGTGGGGACGCAGGAACAGAAACGAACCCCCGGAGATCTCTGGTCTGATTTAAGGGACCAGACCTTGCGCCATTAGCGGTCGGGTGAAAACGCCCTTAGTTCCGATGTGGATTTTAAACTGGTACTTGAGTCCATGGGGACTTGGAAAATCCGCATCAAAACCTTTTTGTTCTGCTGTGTTGTGGTTCCCGCCCATGTGGACACATGCAGTTCTTTAAACTGTGCCCTGGGGACACACTTATGATAACTCCTGGGCACGAATAATTAATCACTTTAGAACAGCAAGTGTGCCTTCTTGACGAAGGAAGAAAAATGTAACCAGTTCCACTTCTGCCCACGCATTCCAAAGTATATACATAATATACAAGTAATCTTAAGCCTCCACCTCCAACAAGATGAGAATTAACGTCCTATTCCCCTAGAGATTTGGCTGGTTTATGAGTTTCCACAGCTCCTCTCAGATAAATTCAAGCTGCCCATTTAATGAAAGCAGTGTGTCTGCTATAAATAAGGGAGTGCACCAGAACCAAAATATATTTTCATATGTGGTGCCACACTGTTCAACATATTTTGATGCATTTTCCCTTTCACGAAATAACTCTAGCACTCATGCTTATCTAATGTTTGGTGATTTTCCTTACCCTCCTTCCTTCTTCCACAAATAGGGAATATAGGATGAAGTATGTTTTCCTCTCCTGCTTCTAATTTCTTAGCAGTCAGCTAAGATAGCTATCCAGGCAATCATTCATGGCAGCCTAAAGTTTCTGCTGGGGGGTGGGTGGAGGAACAATCCTTGGTAATGTGTAAATACTGTAATGAGTATGAAGCCCTTTGTACGAGAGAGAGAGAGAGAGAGAGAGAGAGAGAGAGAGAACCTAAAGATTAGCATCAGGCTACCCTGTATTCTTTAGAAGACATCCAATGGCTTCATTCCTGGGCCACTAGCATTGTCTGTGCATTTATAGATCTCTGTTAAAAATAAAAAAATAAAAAGAATGGGGGAAAATCTCAAATGAGCAGCAGCAGGGAAGTCAAACACTCAAAGCTCGTAGAACAGACACCCTGCCCCAAACCTACACACAAACATAACTGGATAAGCTCGATGAGGTTTAGCAAACTGAACTGAGAGAACAAAGAGGATTCCTGATTCAACAATGATACTTACCAACCTTTCTCTTCTGTCAAATGACTGGTGGAGTGCTAGGGAATAGATATACTGCTTGGTGAACTCAGTGGGAGCTCTTCCTATGCACCATAGTAGTTGGACTATCGTGGAATCAGACCTCCAGGGTCACTCAGCCCAACCCCCCTGCCATGCAGAAACTCCTATTAAAGTACTCCCGACTGAGGGCCATCCGGCCTCTGCTTAAAGACCTCCACATAATGAGATGCCACCATCCTCCGAAGGCACTCTTGGACTTCATGGATGGTGAAGAAGTGGGGACAGCTGTCTCTCACCTTATCTCATCCCGCCACCCTCACAGGTATGTCTCATGGAATCACAAGAAAGGGCCTTCTCAGATGCCGCACCCAGACTCTGGAACTCCCTCCCACTAGAGGCCAGGACTATTCCATCTCTGCTATCTTTCTTGAAACAGGCAAAGACCTTTCTCTTTAGGCAACCTTTCCCTAAATGATGGACTACCTACTGTGTCTTTTATATGACTCTATCATACATGACTACACAGACTTGGTGTTTATAACCACTTATAACTTTGTGTTTATATCACTCCTTGTGTTACTGTATTGACACTATGTTTTCAATGTTAGTTTCCATCCCTCATAACTTTTAGATGGTCTAACATACATTATTACATGGAATTTATACTCTTTCCTTTAACTGCTCCTGTTCTCTTTTAGCTTTAATGTTGCCTTTTATTGCTGTAAAATACCCCTTGATTCCCTGTTCTCAATACTTGAATATGTCTTAATTGTACTGGACTGTATATTGTCCCTCATTACTGTAAGCCACCTTGGGTCCCTTCCAAGGAGAAAAGTGGGGTAAATATTCTCAAAAAAAGCTAGTTTGGTGTCAACAGCTTAGTCAACTGTGTTACTTTCCCTTTTCTTAATTCAACCTTTGAAATCCCATGAGTGCTGAATGGGATAAAATGATCCCTTGTGTTGCTTTGTGTTGCCTTTGAACATCTTGCTGTGCCCTATAGCTATCCCTTCCTGTCTGGTCTGGTTGTGCACATTTCTCCACATGCCGAGTAAACAGCAATAGAAGGATGTACTTTTGCAGACTGTGGCAATGCTAAAGGTGGGGATACAAACTAGTCGAGTAAATGGAACAGGTTCCTCTCTTGGGGCTCGGTCCCACGTCCCTTTAAAAGCAGTTTAAATTACTAGATAAACCATGTCTAAAAATGCTGTCTCCACGGCCATCGGGCTTTTTGAAAAAAAAGAAAAAAGAAAACCCGGTAATGCCCCTTTAAGCGAGGTTTCTGTGACTCACCCAAGAGGTAGGGAATTTTTTCCTCGCTTTGAAAATCCAGCTTTTAAGGAGGCAAAGGCCATGGGACGACGCAGATGATCCGGGTTTCTTTTTCTTTCTTTTTTCATAGCACCGACCAGCTGTTCCTGGGGCCGATGGGCTATGCTTTTTTTAAATTTCCCTGCACATAGGAGCAACAGGAAGTTCAATCAGGTGCTCTAAGCATTAATTTCCCCCAGCCAAGTGGTCCGCTTTTTCCAAATGCTAGCACCACCTGCTGGCCAAGGGGGCTGAGCTGCACTTTAAAATTAAAAAACCAGCTTTGGACGTGGGAACTCCTGTCCCACTTATTCAGTCACGTGATGGGACAAAGAGGAAAAGCCGGACCTTCAGAAGATCAGGATCAAAACCCAGGTGAGATAGCAGCCTTAAAGGAATATTTGGCACTCTGATTTAAATTGGAGTATGGGAATCTGGGGAAAGGAGCAACCAATTTCCCAGATATAATTGTACATGAAATACAAGATGTGGAGACACATTCCTCAGCCACCTCATTAACAAGGAGGCAGAATACGGATCTTGAAGCTCCCCAAAGAACATTACTCTGAACTTTCTTCTTCTCCTTTGAAATTCTTTTTAAATGATTTTTTCCCCATCAGGTTGAATAAGGATTGATCGGATTTTCATGGCAGAAATGTTTTGCACAGCACTAAGTCTGGTCCCACTCCTTCCCATCACTAAATACACAGAAAGAGTGAAGCTTCCGTCCCATGTGGTGTTTCAGAGAACTTCCCCCTTTTTAGCAGTGCTGTTGGTGGTGGCGGCGGTAGTGTTTGGAATGCTTGAAGAGGGCTATAGACTCTGAGTCTGCAGCATCTCCAGTAACACTTGGCATATGTAGAAACAAACAGGGCATGGCATTCACGTCCCTTCCATCTGCATATGTTTTATTTGGAGACCTAGATCCTTTCTAGCAGAGTCGGAGGGAAATTACACCAGTTCCAGGGCTGGCAGAAATTTTCTTGTTATTTCCACAATTCATTCACTCATTCATTCATTTCCGGTTTCACTCCCACAAGTGGGACTCAAGGTTGACTGCAATTAAATAGGAAACATATAATTGCACTACAGAAAAAGCATAAAAACATGTAGCGCTAGTTAATCATAGAATCATAAAATCATAAGAATTGGAAGAAACCTCAAGGGCCATCCAATCCAACCCCCCGCCATGCAGGAACCCCCGTCAAAATACTCCTGACACATGGGCATCCAGCCTCTGCTTAAAAATCTCCAAAGAAGGAGAGTCCACTACCCTCCGTGGCAGCATATTCCACTGCCAAACAGCTATAACCATCATGAAGTATTTCCTAATGTTCAAATGGAATCTCTTTTTCTGTAGTTTGAAACCATTGCCCTAAGTCCTAGTCTCCGAAGCCATGGTAAAACAAACCTGTTCCCTCTTCAATATGACATCCTTTCAAATATTTAAACATGGCAATCATGTCCCCTCTCAACCTTCTTTTTGTAAGGCTAAACATTCCCAGCTCCCTAAGCCACTCCTCATAAGACATGTCTTCGAGGCCTAAGCTGTAACCATCCTGGTCGCCCTTCTCTGGCCCCGTTCAAGGTTGTCAGCCTAGTTCCCTGAGCTCCTTGCCCTCTGAAGATGCCTGCCACAGCGTCTGGAGAAATGTCAGGAAGAAAGACTTCCAGAACGTGGCCAAACAGCCCAAAAAACTCACAACAGCTATCAACGTTGGTTCTACTTTTTTTTAAAGGCTTTTGTAAAACCGGGAGTAGGCTTCTGGCCATTCCTGGTTTCATTTTTCCCATCTATTCACATTTCCTGGGGTTAGCGCACCCCCCAGGGAATCTCAAGAGGAATTAAAACATTGGTCTAAAATTCAACTTTCTGAGGCCAGCAAATTATGTACATCGAATTACAATACCAAGGTACAGCTTTGCATTCTCAAGGGCCAGATTTAACTGCTTTCCCTCAGACCTATTAAAATGGTGCTTCAATAACATACCTTATGAAGAAAGGATCTGCCCTTATGGGGAAGAAGTAACTGAGACCCTGGCACACACTATATTAGAATGTAGACTCTATAAGACTGAACGCCTCTATTGCCTCCAACCAATTATGAGTAAATATACCAGCTTGTCCCCCACAGGCTTTTTGAAGGTTCTGCTATCAGGAGAAAATCAAACAATAACACAGTCAGCGACCAAGAAACATATAAATGTTTTTATGAGAATTCAAACTCGTAAAATTCCATAAGATAGCAATATGATTTGAGAGTCTAATATATTTTAATGACTTATTTAGCTTACATTTTGTATACTATATTGTCTATTTCCAAATATTCGGTTTAATGACCATATAATAAAATTTGAATTTGAGTTTGACCCCTGGAATATTCCTACTCCTAAGCAAAGGCATGCATTGCCAAGATCACATTTCTAGAAATGGGCACAAGAGTTGCATAATGTTGAATCAGTCACTATTGCCCCTTCACCTTTCCACCACAATTGAGGCCTCTAGTTCATCCCGGTTGTGAAGTGACATTTTCAGAGGGAGTATAACCTCGCCCAACACAGCTTGCTTTCTTGGTTCTTGGCACATCAGAACTACCTCTGTCTCACCTAGATTAAGCTTTAGTTTGTTCACCATCATCCAATATGTTAATGATATCAAACACTAGAACCATGGAATCATAAAATCATAGAATCATAGAGCTGGAAGAGACCTCAAGGGCCATACAGTCCAACCCCCTACCATGCAGGAACCCCATTACAATATTTCTGACAGATGGCCATCCAGCCTCTACTTAAAAACCTCCAAAGAAGGACACTCCACCACCTTCCTTTGTGGCAGCATATTCCACTGCCGAAAAGCTCTGTCATGACGTTCTTCCTAATGTTCAAATGGAAGCTCTTTTCCTGTAGTCTGAAACCATTGCCTCGAATCCTAGTCTCTGAAGCCATGAAAAACAAACCTGTTCCCTCTTCAATATGACATCCTTTCAAATATTTAAACATAGCTATCATATCCCCCCTCAGCCTTCTTTTTGAAAGGCTAAACATTCCCAGTTTCCTAAGCCGTTCCTCATAAGACATTTCCTCCAGACCCTCACCCTCAACCATCCACCCCCTCGAGGTCGCCTTCTAAACTGAGTCTGCACCCTGGACACAGTACTCGAGGTTGTCAACATCCTTCCCTAAACTGAGTTTGCACAGAAAGTGGCTTTAGGGCACAGTACTCCAGGTGGGGGCTGAAGCCAGAGCTTAAAAATGAGTCCGGAGTTTGCACAAAGCACTTCTGCTTTCGATCTAGACACTATGGCGGAGCTGTTGATGCAAGCAACCAGAAGTAAAACCGGGGTTTCTTTAGACAGAACAAGGAAGTGCGGAGGGGGTGGGGACGGAGGAACAGCAAGAGGAACCTTGAATTTTTCCCCTTGACTGGGTAATGTAGCTTGTAACCAGTTCACATATTCCCCCACCCCCAATCCCTATTCACCGTTTTCTTTATCTGGATAATGTTTGTTCTTTATCTGCTATAAGAGAAAAGAGTAATTAAAGCATCTACCTCCTCCCTCACGCCTTTCCCTGCTCTTTGATTCCCCCAGTGAAACTGACAAGTTGCCTTTGCTCTGTTACCAGCAAGCAAAAAGTTACATCTTGGTTTTACATCAAATTCTGTTGGAAACCAGTTCAGATCCTGCTCGGACTGAAATCTGATCCACTTTCATGCTTGCTCTTAAAGCTGAGCCAGGGAAAGAAGCCAGACAAACCCATCTCATTTTGCAATTATTACCCTTACTCTACTTGTTTTTTTTTAATTTTCACTTTTTATTTTTCCTCTCCACAGTACCTTCAGAGGTCAGGAGCAAGCTTTGGAATATGTTACACAGAAAATCCCTACCTAACCTTTGGTGCATCTAGATGTTTTGGATGAGCGCTTCTGCCATTATAGTTGATCCTGTCGGGGAGAGCTAATAGGAGTTATAGGCCAAAACGACCATGGCGCCAAAGATTTCTGTCTCCTTTATTATAGCTGCACAGTAATACAGCTATGTTATTGTGCCACAGAACACTTCAATGTTCTACAAGGCAATTCCAAAAATGGGGTCAACCCAAGTAAAAGATTTTGACCTTAGTTCATGATGACAATCTTTACTAACTCCAACTCCTCCCTTTTTATTTGCCAAAAGAAAGGGACATATTTTGGAAAACATGCACACAAGTCCATAGAGCTTTTGATCCGATTTAGCCTAGTCTGCATTTTTCAGAACAGGCATAATAACATTAGCTTGTAGCATTAACTCTCACCTTTGCTTCACTATCCATTAAGTCGAATAACAGCACTTATTGTCGAACAAAACCACTTTTTATCCCTTCGGTGGTCTTCCCAGGCCTGTCAGAGGCCCCAAAAGTGCTTTCCAGCAACCTGGAAGTGACTTCCGGATTGCCGGAAATATCTTTGGGGGCTCCAATAGGCCCGGAAAGGCCATCAGAGGCCCGTTCGGGGCAGCACCAGGCCTCAGGTAAGTGTAGGGGGGCAGACAAGCCCCCAGCCCCAACTCAACCTAGCATCTACATATCACAGATTTTCAGTTATCGCTGACTGGGTTGGATCCCTAACCCCTGCGTTAGGCAGGGGGTTACTGTATCATATTTATGTTGGCAGTAGGGGAAAAAAGACTACAAGGATTATATGGCACTAACATACACAAAGCGACACTACACAAGGGAAACCCTCAGATAACAATTTCTCACAGACACAAAACAACTGCCATGGCTGTTTTTCAACAAGTGTGAAAAACACATGGGTGCACTCTTACTGGCAATGTAGGCATGATATTGTGTAGCAGTAACAGGACATGCCCTGGCATTTTTAATCTTAAATACAAAATCACAATATCCCACATTCATAAACTGGAAAGTGGTTCTCCCCCCCACACACACACACATCAAGAATTAAATTCTACTAGTGATAGCAATACACAACTTTTTAGAGTTCTAACGAAGCCTCCAAGAAAATCCAAATTTAAACGGTGGTGCAGTTTTTGTATCTTGTTGCTTCAGAATTGCTTCTTACATCGGCACTAAAAGCAGATAAAGCGCTTCTCAGCACAGTGCTTCTGAACCTTATCTAAGCTAGAGTTACTTGATTTAGATACCTTGATTTGGCTATTGATTCTTATCTTAATCAACTAGTTGCTGTAAAACATCACATTGTTTCTTTAAAATGACGTGCCCATTTATTTTAGCGCCTTAAGGAAGGCATGCATTAGCTGAATGGCACAACCTGATTCCAAATTCCGTTTGCCACACTTTTGACAAGCAGTTCTGCCATTAAAATATAAAATACCGTATATGATTCTTTTATGTCATCGTGGTGTTGCATGGTCAACGTGAGGGAAGTTCGTGACTAGATGAAGGGATAAACGTTTAGGGCAATGGTGGCGAACTTTCAGCACTCCAGAATTTTTGGACCACAACACCCAGAATTCTGAGCCTGTACTGCCAATGACAAAGGACTGTGGGTGTTGTGGTCCAAGACATCTGGAGTGCAAAAGTTTGCTACTAGTGGTTTAGGGTGAAGTTCCTATTCCTCATCCTGGTACCCCCTGAGGCATCCTTGATGGACATAAATTCCATGGGGTGTGTGTGTGTACAACAACCCTATGGAATCAGGTCTAATGACACTGCTTTCAAGGACAGGGATAGCCAAACACCTAAGATGTCTAAAAACAGCACGATGATAGCAAAATGTGATCATTGCTCATGCCAGGGATGCCAGGTGCAGGCATGAAATGGCAATATCAAGCGCTATCCAGATAAGTTTAAGCACTGCTCAGCATTTTTTATTGCAGTGGGACTTGGCTCAGGCAAATTTAACTTTTGTTGATTATTTCCATGGGAAGGAGACAGAGGGAACCCACCTCCACCAGATATTACATTCTGTAAGAAATAAAAGAGAGAGACATTAAAATGGAAGCCACACAGTGTGGGTAATTGCGAAAAGATGGCTCTAAGTTTATGACACAACCTGGTAAATGTGGGGTGACAAATAAAACAACAAAAGCAGACTTAAAAAAGAAGAAGACATAGGGCGTTTATACACGACCCCTAATCTCCGCCGCAAATGGCTCCCAACTCCGGAGCTTAAAAATGTTTACCCACCAGCTCCGGAGTTAACAGGAAATTAAATGCGACCCCGCCCACTTTAGCGTGGCCCAGCGCAGCTTTCTTGTACCTGCTCTGGGACAGTGAAAATTTTTGATGCGGAGTCAGGCTCTCCTCGCTTCTTCTTCTTTTTTTTTTTTTGCCTCCCGACCCTTTAAGAGGAACCAGGAAGTAACCGGCGCTTGGAGCAACGTCCGGAGGTAAGAATGCATTCTTTTGTCCCTTTTTAAGGCTTTTTTCCCCTCCCTCCCCTCACGCAGACAGAAGCAAGGAAGTGTGGAGTGGTGGGGAGGAAGGAGAGTGACAAACCCTCAAGATCTCTGGTCCGAATTTAAGGGACCAGCGGATCTTAGGGGTCGTGTAAAAAGGCCCATAGAAATGAGAATACTATAGGTACCACTGAAGGGAGTGCAGTTTGCGCTAAGGGGACTGTATAGATAGATAGATAGATAGATAGATAGATAGATAGATAGATAGATAGATAGATAGATAGATAGATAGATAGATAGATAGATAGATAGATAGATAGATGATTGTCTGAAATAGTTGGTCAAAATGCCTCTAAATGGCCTTTATGTTCTGTAGAACATTTCAACAGAAATTCCCCAAAAATACTTCCTAAAATGATTTCACAACATGTCTCCAGTAAGTGCTAGTCCCAAGAAGAATTTAAAATCTGGGGTGAAAGGTATTTGCACGATTACAGGCAGCTGTCTTCAAGCTACTTTGGCTAAGGATTGTGTTGGGCAAACAGTGTGACATGAAGGATGCAGTCTGATGTCTACGATGGAACTAGACAGCAACGATACCATTGGTGAAAATCTTCAAAGGAATAGTTTATATTATGGCCACAATACAGGAGATTTTTGTCAAAATCATCACATACCTGCTAGAAAGATTGTGATGGCTCCCTCTTGCTCTCTCTAGGAGTGATCAGACAAGCATATAGCTTGGTATCTGGTCCATTTCTGGTGTGGTTTGGTTCACCCTCTTTTCCAGAGAGCCCATGAATTTTAAGTAAAGGTGATCCACTCCATCCCTTTTACAAGATGTTCTGCTCCTTTCTGGCATGGTGCTGGGGCTGCCATTTACTTGGTGAGATTGGGAGTGCTCCTGTTTATTCTGTTCTGCAGTTCCTGCTGTTGGTTTCGCACAAGCAGTTACTTCACGTCCTTCTTTGTTCCGCGACTAGTTTTGTACGGTGACAGCGTTGGTCACGATCACATGGTTTTGTGACTGTTTCAGTGTTCCCATGGTCGTGATAACTTGTCTCATGACAAGTGTTACCTCACAGTCTTGTACTAGCTTCCTTTTTCCTTTTGGGGGGGGGGGCTTACTTTTTTTTCCCCGATATTTGACTTCTGAAAAGTCAAAATAAAAAAACAGACACCGTTTTCTGAGAGAAACGAATGACAGTCATTACTACACGGTGTCTTGTCTCAGAACAGAAAGCGGGAACAAAGAGTGACAAGGGAAAACCCTACCCCAGCACCAGGTACAGTATTGGCGCGCTTAGCACCCGTTCCATGGGCGTGGTCGAGACAAAATTTGGTAGTTGTGCAATGGACATGAAGTAACCTTTTTTTGTACTGCTCCTAAGCAAAACACTAACAGAGACAAAACGGATGTGAAGTAACCGCCACAGTGCTATTTCAGATACAAAGGGAGTGTCCACGCTAGGCTGATGTCAAAGGGAAATCACTGCAGCCAACACAATGACAGCTATGACAAAAGGTAAATGATCAAAAGGAGAAGAAATTGGAGGTATCTGAAGTGATGCCTGTATCCTTCTCATAGGAAAATAAAGTATCCCGTGTGAACGCAAGGATCACTGGCGTACAAGATACAATAGATGTCACTGAAGATAAGAGCCTTTTAAGCATGATCTGGATAGCTCCAAATTTCTGGGCCTTCTCTCTCTCTCTCTCTCTCTCTCTCTCTCTCTCTCTCTCTCAAACATACACACACATACAAAGGTGCTAATTTTTCTTCAGAACATAAATTTAACATTAGCTTGTTAGTGAGCCTGGGGCTGGTTTCAGATTCACAGGACTAAAAAGTAGCCAACTTTGGGATCAATGGTAATGTGACAAATCGGGAAATGTTTATATGATTCGCCGAATGAAATTTCAATACACTGCAATGCCTGTATTGTTACACTACCCCATGCAGCATGCATGAAAATCAGTGTGCAATTCAATAAAAGTGCCTTTAAAAACAACAACATATGAAACTGTTCGGATAGCAAAAAAAAAAAATCTCAAAAATAATATCATTATGCAGCTGAGAAGAAAGGAGAATGACAATAGTCTATAGCAGTGATGCTGAACCTTTTAGAGACCGAGTGCCCAAACTGCGATTCAAAACCCACTAATTTTTCGCAAAGTGCCAATGCAGCAATTTAACCAAGATACAGGTGGCTGTGAAGGGGTGATGTTAAGCGTCTACAGAAAGGGTTCCGAGGGCCACCTTTGGCACCCATGCCATAGGTTCGCCAACACTGGTCTACACCCTAATTTGAGATGGGCTATGTTTCCATGTCTCCCCTCAACACACTGGGACTTGCCTCAGGGGAACAATATTTAGACTTGTGCTGCACAGCAACTAAGACCATGTCCCTGTTCCCTGCTTAGCAACAATAAACCGATCCTCCCCATCTCTGCTGTCCTTGTCCCTTTCTACACAAAAATTCATTGCTTGGGGGAGTTCCTTTTTTGGCAACCACAGCTCCCAAAATCCTCTCCACACTGGCTGAAGGATTCTGAAAGTTAATTTTCCAACTCCTGTAAAACCGACAGCCCCAAACAACGCTTTGACCCATGTCCTCTTCAGACTGATGAAGCTCCTTGGATGAGTAGTGAAACGTTTCTATCTCTCAAAAAAAGAAGTCCAGTAGCTATGACTCAACTTCCAGATAAACTCACCTGGATGACTGAGAATCTTCACAGACATATTCCTCTTCTATAGATCTTCTAGAGCAGCAAGAGTGATCTTAACTACTGTGGCAGATTGCCCCTAATTAAAGAATCCTGCTTTGATCTCATGGTATGTGCAGTTTTGTCTTATTGCACCTGCGGAATCTGAAGTCAACACCACACCTCTTGAACTAATGGCAGTAACGATCCTCTCACTAGGCTGAAGTTGCTACAGAACAGGTTACCAGCCTTAACTGTATTGAGACCAAATGGGTCTGTGAGGTATAGGTCAAACACAAAGTAAGAACTAACTTCAGTCATTAGTCTGAGATAAGAAAAAAAAACACCCATCAAATGGATGGGAACTGCTAAGCCATCACTAATGTAAGTCTACTCTACTTTGGAGTCACAAGTGAGTTTCCTAAATAAGAATAGAAGAAAAGACAGGAATCTGACATGTTCGCCCAGAGACTACTTAAAGTGGTATGGGGCGGATATATAAGCAGAACACTTTGCTTTCCTTTGCTCTCTTCGCTTAGAATTTTCACAAATCTCATTATTCCACCCCGAATCTCTCACAGTGATATTCCTTTGGGGGCCATTTTATCATGATTTTCTTATTAAGCATGGAGAAATATGACCCCTGGAAATCCGTCAAATGGCAGTGTTCTTCCTAAATCCGACAGAATGTGTATTATTTTTTCCTCGACATCTGGCTTCCATTTCCTCTCATTTAGGAAGTTCAACCTTCTCAGAGGTGCCCCAAAGTCATTCTGTGTTTGATCGATACCAAAATGGATTTCTAGCAACATCATACTATTCACCAAACTTTACACGGTGTTGCTTATCATAAGGAATTGTGTGACAACAGTGGTGGTTGTTTCGAGAGACAGGTGCTAAGGAAATGTTTTTTAAATGAAATCTTAAGTAGCTCATACAGTCACACATGCACAGCCATTCCTATATATTCTATATTTCAGTATGAAATCAGGAAGAAGCGTACTTTGAGGCAGGATCTGGGCGCCTCATAAATAGTCCACAGACTCCACACTGATATTCTTGGCCAAACATACCACCTTCTGGAGAATGTGAGACATACAAGTCTTTTATTCCCCTGTCAAATCTGGTGATATCACTTGCTTTTTGAATCTTGATTATTATATTTGAAGAACATTTCACCCCCGTTTCATTGGTGTGACTGAGTAGACCCAAGACCTCAGCAGACCCAGAAGACAAACACAATGCAGTGGGGCAGAGAGGAGCAGATCCAGAAGGAGGGACTGAAACAATCGAGGGGATGTCCTCAAGAAAGGAAACACAGGAGGAGCAGAACAGAATGGGTGTCGGGGGGGGTGGCAGCTGTGCAGGAGAGCGGGACTGATTGGCAATGGAGCAGTGGGTAGGGTGGATAGAGGTGTGTGGGGGGGGGGGAAGCTGATGAAGTGGACAAGGTGAAAAAAATATTGTATGCTGTGAAGCAGAATTTCACTCTCTGTCCGACATCACCACCTTCTGTGGAAAGTGGGAAACGCAAGCAGTTCATCCCAGGTTAGTCACAGAAATATTGTTCTTGGCAGCAAAGCAGCAGAATTGTTACCCTCTTAAGAAAGAACGCAGTGGAAGAGAACAGGAGGGGTGGCACCTCACTTGTGTGTGGAACGGACTGGCCTTATTTTTTTATTTATTTATTAACAAGATTTTTTAGCCGCCCCACTACCAAGAGGTCTCTGGGAGGCATACAAGTATTAAAAACTATAAAACAATAAAATTATTAAAACTATAAAATGCAATACAATTAAAACAACATACAATATCAATTATAGATTATACAACTCTGCTGCTCATGCGTCCAACTGAGTAATCTACTTAAAATGCTGGCCAAACAGGAAGGTCTTTGCCTGGCACCGAAAAGCCAAAAGTGTTGGCGCCAGGCGGATCTTCGTAGGGAGGGCATTCCAGAGTTGGGGGGCAACCGCCGAGAAGACCCTGCTTCGACATGCCACCCCCCTTATCTCTTTGAGGGAGGGCACCTTCAGCAGGGCCTCCTGGCCTGATCTTAAAGTACAGGCAGGCTCATATGGAAGAAGTGGTGGAAAACGTGATGGACTGGAGTGGAAATGAAACAGAGATAGAGAGGAACTGACTGGGAGCTTGTGGGCTAAGCAAGATGTCGTGTTATTCACCACCAATGGTGGGAAGAAGGCCTGGCAGGCAGGGGTGGTAAACAGATGCAACTGGAATAGGTGCAGATGGGATGCATTATTAACAGTGTTGTGGGAAGGGCCAGATGTGGAAAGGAACAAGCAATGCTCAGATAGGAGAAAGGCAAACACAGCCAGAGATGAAAGGTAACGCCATGGATAGCTGTGAAACCATCAGGATATACATGCAGTGCTATGGACAGAAGGGCCAGATATTGTCCCAGGTAAAGGAACAAGACAATGCTCAGATATGAGAGCTCTTGCATACCTTGATCACAAAGATGCACAAAATATGCTATTATATTATAAAGGTAGGAAAACAAAGACTGAGACAGCATAAGTTCAATGAGGAGTTAATATCAACCCTTCCCCCAACTTCCCCTTTTGTAAGGTCTTGACGAAGAAAAAGAGAATAATCTCAAAACCGTGCACTTTTTGTGCCTCCTGCTTTTTCGGTTGGCCTCACAAAAGCATCCTGCCAGTATGGATTTTGGAACTTATTTGTCCAACACAACTGCTCCCGCGCCCTGATTTTGTGACTTTGTGGCATAATGGCTCAGCGGGCTAAAGCACTGAAACTGTTGCCTGCAAAGTTGGCACCTCGGTGACTCAAATCCCGGGTACCAGGCAGCGGAATGAGCTCCTGTTGTTAACACCAGCTCCGGCCAACCTAGCAGTTTGAAAGCATGTACATGCAAGTAGATAAATAGGTACTGTACCACTATAAAAAGTGGGAAGGTAAACGGTGTTCCGTGCACAGAAATGCATTCGGCCATGCCTGCTATGTGGCCACGGACTTGCACAACACTGGCTCTTTGGCTTACAAACAGAGATGAGCGCTGCCCCTAGAGTTGGACATGATGAGCATGCATGTGCAGGGGAAACCTTTACCTGTACCTTTTTAATTCATTCATTTAGTGGGGACCATTCTCTGCAGGAGTTTACAGTTACTCCACTGTCTACACCACCTTCCTCTCTTTGATGGAGCATCTATCGGGAATATCTCAAAAACTATTGTTAAGACCTTCTGGTGGCTTTCTGTTTTCAACCAACTGAAGTGCATTCAGATGGGATTTGTCTAAGATGGCAAAGCAAGATTTCCTATCATTATTTTCTACCTTTCCATACAGTGCCCTTGGTGAAACCTAACATTAATGCCTCATTTATTTGATCAGGTGAAGCCTACGTTCCCCAATGTCTCCCAAGACAACATCTAGATAAGGACACAGATGCCCTTCTTCTCTCCTGCTTATTTCCATAATCTCTTAACTGGTTAAGAGAGAGAGAGAGGGTGGGAGGGAGGGAGGGAGAGAACACTTGACATCACACACACTATGTGTGCCTTTTTTGATTGGCCCAATTAAGATGTTTACCTCAGAATTTATTATAGAAAATGAAATCGTAGCTCTTACATGTTACAGCTGACCTGCATGGTACAGCTAGATAATGAACAGAGTCAAAAGGCAAAACTGATGCATGAACATGCGTGTGCATGCACGCACGCACACACACACACACACACACACACACACACACACACACACACACACACACACACACAAGAGAGAGAGAGAGAGAGAGAGAGAGAGAGAGAGAGAGAGAGAGCACTACTGCCTGGCTTAATTTCACACTGTTGCTTTTTTTATGTCAATACAATGCCGGTAACCACATAGGGTTGTGACTTTCGGCCACCACAATCACTCCAAAAACATAGCAAGAGATTAGTTCTGTTCTAGGAAAGAATTATTAATGCAATATAGACCGAGGACCCTTACATGTCCTTTTGATAGATTCTTTCCTCGAAATTTTGAACCAAGGTAGCCTCTAGTTATTGCAGTTGTTCTATGGAATTTACTGGCACAGTGAGGTCATTCTCTCACATCATCCTTAATGAAGGCAATTTGCTAAATGCCAGTGGAAGGATTTGATCCTGGACAAACACACTGACCTAACTTCCATTGCTGAAACCTGCTTGGATGACCAAACTCGGGGAGCAAGAAGGGAGAGCTGCAATGGTCTATCAAGAGTCAGTCACCCTTTTCAGGTCCCTTCTCCCACATATGGTGGAGTCTCTGCACATGTACCGGAGGGAGAGAGAAGGCAGGGGCAGAATATACTGGCGTACTGCCCACTCCACCACAGTCTCCCTACCTGTGCTCGTGGACTTAAAACATCCATGCCGAGACCAGTTTAGCAAGAGCAGCTCAGGGCTTCATGTCTACCATGTGTAAGCCTCTACACACCTTTGGGGCATTAGGTACCACTGAACGAAACAACTGTGCAGGACTGCGCCTCAAACCGTCTGGTTGGGTGTGTGCCTATGTTTGATGGAGCAGCCCCAGTGGCTCAGACACAAACTCAACTGGTCATCTTCTGAACAGCCACATATGTTTCCTTGTTTGCCTGCTTGCCTTTCTAGGGCAAGGTACAACATCATCATCATCATCATCATCATCAACATCATCATCATCAACAACAACAATAACAACAACTTCCTATGAAGCTGCTGAATGTTCTTTCTCCCAAACCTTTCCTCAAAAAATATTAGTTGGGGGGATGATTTCTATGACACATCACACTTTCTCTGCAGCCTATACTTGAACCCCACATGTTCAAGTTTCAACATGTTTATGAGTCATCTAGCTTTTCTCACCAAATCACTCATAAAGATGTCCAAACCCATTTATAATTTCAAGCATAGCCTGCAGGAAAAAAATATGACATGTCATTGAAATCCTCCTCTTCCTCCTCCTCTTCCTCATGTGCCACCAAGTTGATTCTGACTTATAGCGATTCTTCTCAAGCATTTCTAAATATACGCACTTCCCTCAAACCAAACTGTGTTGTATCGCAAAGGCAAGATCTGAACTCTTTCTTCCAAGTTAAGGAACATTGTTCCCCATTGGCTTAACGTGCCTCTGATGCACACTTCACAAGAGTCAGAAATGTGTTCCTAATAGTAAGAAATTATTTCCAGAGAGATTTAGTTTACAGCGTCGCTGGGTCTAGGCCTTTTTTCAACTTTATAACATCTGGGAAATAATTTCTGTTCTTAAACACCAATCTGTGGACATTTAATCTGTGAACGTTCTGCTTGCATTCAGGAGAGATGTGGGAAATATGGCAAAAACTATCTTGGAGCTTAATTTATTTAAGAGATGGATACAGATATTAGTTATATTTTCATTTTTTCCCCTCTAGCAAAATATCATTAGCAGAACAAGGTGAACCAGGGTTTGATTATTATTCCCCATGGATCATAGTGCTGCGAGCTGTAGAATTCTCTTTTTCACAACTACCATAATGTTTTGCTTCAAGTGGAGTATAACACATATAACACCAACATATATTGCTACAGACAAATTCTATTTTCAGACCAGACCACTGGTGTTTCTGATGTTGGATTATCTAAAAATGTTTTATCCCGTGTGAGATACCTAGAGAACTTTGCTGAGAAGCAGAATACTGTATGTACATAGAAATAAATATAAATAAGATGTTTAATCTCTTAACATTTTTTATGCTAATAGATACAGGAAAATATTTTATTGGGTTTGACAGGAGAATAAAAAAAAAGTAAAAAACACCTCCAGATGGCACTGCATATCTGCTTCAGAACTCAGAAACAATGTGTTACAAACAAGGCAAATATCTCCAAGGTACAGTGGTACCTTGTATAAAGGAATTAATTCATTCCAAATGAAATTATTTTAAGCAAATTTTCCTTTATACAAATTTCCCATAGGAATGCATTGAAAAGAGAGTGATCTCATTTTTATGTTGTACAGATTCGTCCCATAGGCGATTATGTTAAGCAAATTTCCCCTATCTCAGGAATTTTTATGTTGTACAAATTTTATGTTATACAAACTGTTTGTTATACAAGGGTCCACTGTATTAATATTTTAGCAGTGAGAGTGTTGAAAGCCAATGTGGTATACAGGATAGAGTGTTGGGCTAGGACTCAGGAGCTCCGGGTTCAAATCCCAGCTTGGCTTGAGAAACATGGGACATGGAAATGGCAAACAACTCCTTGAATTCTCACATATGTTCAAACCCCAACTAGGGTTGGTTGATGTTGGAAGCAACTCAATGTTATACAGTGACACCCCACCACCACCTATCGCAGGGGTTAAGGACCCAACCTGACCCACGATAATTGAACATCCGTGATATGCGGATGCAGGTCAGGTCGGACCTGGGGGGCCTAGCTGGGGGCCCTTGTACTTACCCCCAGCCTGGCGCTGCCCTGAACTTGCCTGCAAGGGCTTTTCCGGGCCTTCTGGAGGCCCCAGAAGGGCTTCCCTGTGAACTGGAAATGACTTCCGGTTCACAGGGAAGCCATTTTGGGGCCTCCAGAAGGCCCGGCAACGCCAGTCCTGGGATAAGTACTGGAGGCCTGAAACAGGCCTTACCCCAGGGGGCCTTCTTTCATATACTGCGGTTCCGCGATATAGTAGGACCTCAGTATATGAACCGTGAACGAGCGGGGGACCACTGTATAACATTAAGGATGGTGAACAATTTTAGTTGTTGTTAACACAACATTTAACATTTTCTACATACTTTATGGCCAGAATCATGTTGAGGCTTAATGTGTGCAAAAGCGCAACTGTACAAGTGTCTTTGCCTGTTTCTAAGGCTGCCAATCACACAGCGAGTCACCTTATTGATTGTACTACCAGGAGACATTTGAACCTGTGATAGACAGCCCAGGGAACAGTACTGCCAGTTGTACAATTGGCCTTTTTTGTGGTCACAAGCCAACAGGACTCTGCTCTTAAGGCTTCTTAAGAAGCATTCTGAACAGACTTTTGCTCTCATTCTCTTATGAATTTGAAGATTGTTTCTCAATGTCACAACAACAAAAAATACCCCAAAACTCATTAATGCTGTTAGCAATGGAATGAGTAACTAAGATAGCAAAAATTGTCATAAGAGGCAGGGGGACACTTTCTAATGAATTAAACAACAAATTACCTTTTAAAAGCAATCGTGTGGGTATAGATCTTGTTTTTGGTGTCACTTTAAAGCTGTAGTTATGAGATCTAACTACTCAGGGAAGGGATGTTTTCAGGTTTTCCAAGGCTTAAACTGAAATACCGCTTCCCACTCTGGTTTTACTACTTATACTAACATATACAGATATTTCTATCCACCGTGTTAAGTATGAAAAGGAGACATTATGTCCAAAACTATTATCCACCCATCCAGATTGTTTTCTAAGGCAGCCAGCCAGCCAAGAGCTGCTAGAGACACGGGGATGGTATCAGAAAAACAAAACAAAACCCAGATATTCCTCCAGTGCTACCCTTTGGCAGGTTGCCCACTTCACTGGAACAACAAGCCAGATTTATAGTTTATTTTGAGACTCATCAAAAACATCAACAGTTCCCTGTTGGTTGGTTGATTCCTTGTTTCTTTGTTTTGGTTCTACGCCTTATACAGGAACTGTAGTTCTGGGGCACCTCAACGTTGCATCTTCCACTCGAAAACACCAGTTTAATTGCAGGTATGTCAACAAACAAGGTTAATGGAACACTGCATATGATGGATCAAAGTGTTAATTTAAAAAAACAGCCACACAACAGTGGATGGGTGGCCACTAGGGGGAAAGACTGAAGCCAAGACAGATGCCTAAAGAAGTGTAGCCAGTTCTGCATGCTAAACAGTTCCTAGCGGTTTCTACATGGAGCCCCACCCCACCCCCAATCTTGGATTCATTTTCCAGTTCACAGAAAAAGGAAGCAGTGAGTTTATTTTTCCCCGGGCAGAAGTGGACAACATCTGGCACTCCAGATGTGGACAGGCTACTACTTCCACCAATCTAGTTAGTGTAGCAAAGTATGCTGCTTATATGCCAACTTTTTGTGTTTAAAGTTCTCTCTGGACAGTTTACAACATAATTATGCAGGCTACAAACTCCATGCATGCACAAACACGCACACGCGCACACACACACACACACACACACACACACACCACCACCACCACCACCACCACCACCAGCAGCAGCAGCAGCAGCAGCTGGGTATTCAGTTTACCAACCTTGGAAGGATGGAAAACTGCATGACCCTTGATCCAGCTACGTGAGCCCATCAAGGTTCTATCCAGGTCATGAGCAGAGGCTTAACTGTGGTACTGCAGTTTAACCACTGTGCCACGAAGCTTCATGAGCCCATTGTAAGGGACAGGTGGGAGGATCACACGATCGCCTATCCCTACCCACAAGTGAGAGGTGACTAGAACTGTAATAAAGCCTCATACTTGAAAGAGGCATCGATTTCAAAGCAATTACTGCTACACTCACTCTCCAACCTTTACGCTCATAATAGTACTTACTTACCAGAGGTCCCATTGTGTTAAAACACAGATGCTATACAGCCAGTATAGCCATATAGCCCTTGGGCTACAAGGACCACAGCTCTCAGCCTGCTGTCTCAGCAAGAGGCATTAAGTAACTCAGATGCCCAGCTTTTGATGAGAAAAACAGCGAGCCTCTAGCTTTTGGAGCAGAGATTTCTGCCTAATCCTTTCCGTTGATTGCTTTGTAAGGAAAAGAGCCTGTTGTGCATCAAGTCAATAAGGCAGCCATGATTTGCAACCTGTGAGCAGCGCTAGCCGTGACAATCAGCACAGGGAAATCATTGCCCCCCCCCTCAGAAGGAACTGTCTGGCTCATTTTGAGCCCAGCTTTTGGTACACTCTCTCAGAGCGAGGATCTGTGACTGGCTTGTTGAAAACAACAGACCCATCCAGAACATTTGTGTAGGAGTGAATGGGCAGAAACCTATCCAGTCCCAGACACCAGAGAGTGGCAAAGATCAGGAGTCCATTTTCTTTCTAGTCCAGGATCCAAGAAACTGCGCCTTGACTTGTGTGGTGTCAGCTCTGCAAGGCAGTCCACTGTTGTTGTTACGCCCGTATTGCTGGGAAAGGGAGGAGCACCTGAAACCTTTTAAGGCTACCTTTTGTCTTGTCCACTTTGAGGCCCTCCCTCCATTTTTAGAACACCCCGAGGCTCACAAATCTTCATTGTCATACTCCTGCACTGTCATCAGTGTGCTCGTCTTGTTAGAGCATCTACTGTCGGTGGATATGAAAACTGGACAGTGAGGAAAGCTGACAGGGGGAAAATCACGTCATTCAAAATGTGGTGTGGGAAGAGAGAAAAACTAAGTGTGCAGCTTCTGTGCTGCCTAATAGAGAGGGGCATTTCATTTTGGAAGGCGTCCAGTTTCTTTCTTTTTTAATATTTTTTTATTAAATTTTAAACTACATACAACAACATAAGAAAATGGAAATAAAAAAACTACAACAAACAATATAAGTGCACCCCCATCCCACGGGGCCATCCATACATTCTTATTCGTTGTTCCATCTTCTATTCTTCTAGTAGTCTTCTTAAAGTTCTCTTCTCCAGAATTGTTGTGAGATATTCGTGGACTCTTTCCCTTTTCCTTCGACTAGTACATAATCTAAAAATTTACCCCAGATATCGTAGAAAATGTCTTTTTTCATTTCTCCTCGTTTAACCTTTAAACTGCAGGACCGTTTATCGTTTATAGCTATATCCCAAAGTTCATTATACCAGTCTTCCATCTTGAATTCTAGTTTTGACTTCCAATTTTTTGCTATAATTAATCTAGCAGCTGTCATAAAATTTGCTATTAGTTCCTTTGTTGTAACAACATAATCTTTACTTGTTAACAATGATAATAATGCTATCTCTGGATTACAATCTATATCCATCTTAATCATATTACTTAGCTCTAAAAACACTTTTTTCCAGAACCTTTGGACTATTTCACATTCCCACCAAAGATGCAAGTACGTACCAAGCTCTTTTTCACATTTCCAACATGTCTTAGAGTAAGCAGGATTCATTTTATTTAGTCTTACTGGGGTTAAATACCATCTAGAAACCAATTTGAAGTAGTTTTCTTTTATCCTGACCGATAATGATCTCAAAATTCTCATATTCCAAATTTTCTTCCAGTCTTCTTTCTCTATCTGTACATTAAGGTCTTGATTCCAAACTTCTCTCAAGGTGTTTAACTCCTTCATTTCTGATAATTCCCCTAGTATTTTATATATTTTACGTGTTATTCCTTTCTCTGAATTTTCCTGTTCAGACTCAAGCGATAGTAGGAAATGTTCAAATTTTGTGCATTCTCTGATTTGATTATTTCTCTTTCCCCAGTCCTTCATCCATTTTCGTAGTTGAATATAATTTAACCATGTTAAATCACTGGGTTGCAAAATATTTTTTAAATCCTGAATTGTTTTAATCTTGAGCATCCAATCCTTTAGTCTAGCTATTTTCTTAATCTTAAATAACTCCAAATAATGCTTCAAGTTGTCTGGAAAGCTTTCCAAGTCAGTAACTAAAGCCAGTGGGGATCCCTTCGGAGACAAGATTTTCCTATATGCTCTCCATGTAACAATTAAACTATTCAATAGGGGGTTGTCAATCTTTACTTTGTTTTTAACTTCCGTGAATAAAAATGTGTTTATTTCCCCCTTTATATCCAAAGACTCTTGCTCCCACCATATTAGCTTCTGTGGTTTAAAAAGAATTTCCCCCAAAGAACTAAGTTGATTGGCTATATAATAATTTTTTATATTGGGTATACCTATTCCTCCTTCTTTCTGAGATCTATACCATAGACTTTTATTTATTCTTGATTTTTTCCCTGCATTACAAAACCTATTTATCATGTCTTGGAGAGTTTTAATTTCCTTTTCTAAAAACTGAACCGGTAACATTTTAAAAATAAAGTTAATTTTTGGAAGTATTTTCATTTTTATCAATGCAATTCTACCAAACCACGATAATTTTAATTTAGAGTAGGATAATAATTTGTTTTTCATCTCTTCTTCTAATTTCGAAAAATTTCTTTCTTTAGTTTTAGTAAATTCTTTATGGAGTTCTAATCCTAGATATTTAATGCTTTTCCCCATTTTTAGAACATCCCGAGGCCCACAAATCTTCATTGTCATACTCCTGCACTGTCATCAGTGTGCTCGTCCTGTTAGAGCATCTACTGTCGGTGGATATGAAAACTGGACAGTGAGGAAAGCTGACAGGGGGGAAATCACGTCATTCAAAATGTGGCGTGGGAAGAGAGAAAAACTAAGTGTGCAGCTTCTGTGCTGCCTAATAGAGAGGGGCATTTCGTTTTGGAAGGCGTCCAGTTTCGAAATGAAACACAGCAGAACTGCTGCTGCTCAGTACCGGGACCCACCTTCCAGAATGAAATCAACCAGTCTCTTACCTTGTTTTGGGTTGCGCGGGGCTAAATTCCAACCAGAAAACAGCCTCTGACACATCATCTTTCACGCTTCTTGGCATTGGCCAATCAGACAGGTAGGTGAGATGATGCATATGCCTGAACAGCTCCTGATTGGCCAGCGCCAGGGAGAGTGAAAGAGGTTGCTTCCTTGTTGGAGTTGAGCCCCACACAACCCAATACAAGGTAAGTGACTGGTTGATTTTGTTCCAGAAGGTGGGTCTTGGTACCTAACGGCAGCTGTGCTGCCGTGTTTCGTTGCAGAACCAGACCACTTCCGAAACAAAACACCTATGTCTACTGCCCAATAGCCCTTAAAGCTCATTATGAGCAGTTTACAATTTAATTATGTAGGCTGCACATGCCCTCTGGCAAGCTGGGCACTCCTTTTTACTGACCATGTGAAGGACGGAAGTCTGAGTCAACCTTGAGCCAGCTGCCTGAGATGGCTCATATTGAGCTCAGGTTGTGAGCAGAGGCTTGACTGCAGGACTGCAGCTTAACCAGTGTGCCGTGAAGCTCCTGCGCCACAAGAGCTTTGTGGATCCTTTCGACTGCCAGAAGTTCAAACAATAGCTATTAGGTCAAATGAAGCTTGATCTCTTGCTAGAAGCTAAAATGACTCACATTAGGGTATTGCGCTCCGGGCACACCACTGGGAAGACAAGACTCACTGAAAAAGACAATAATGCAGGAGAAATGACGTTACAGTTGAAGACAGCAGGAAAAGAAGAGTGGAGTAACTCAGTAAAGGAAGCCACAGCCTTAAGCTTCAATCTCACAGGAAGCCATAGCTTAGAAGTGATTTGATGGCACTGAGCAACCAAGGGCGTTTATACACGACCCCTAAACTCCGGGGCAAATGGCTCCCAGCTCCGGAGCTTAAAAATGTTTACCCACCAGCTCCAGAGTTAACAGGAAATTAAGTGCGACCCCGCCCACTTTAGCATGTCCCAGCGCAGCTTTCAGGTACCTGCTCTTTGGAGGTGAAAATTATTTGATCCGGTGTAAGGATAGTGAGTGCGGGGCTCTCCTTGCTTCTGTTTGTTGTTTTTTGGCTCCCGCCCCTTTAAGAGCTACTTTTACAGAGACGAGAGGCAGAAGGGAGGTGAGCGGCATGCTTTTCTTTCTCTTTTTCTCCCTCCCCTCATGCAGCCAGCAGCCAGGAAGTGCGGAGGGGGTGGGGACACAGGAAGAGCGATGAACCCCTAAGATCTCTGGTCCGCATTTAAGTGGCCAGCGGATCTTAGGGGTCGTGTAAAAAGGCCCCAAGAGCTACATATTCTGCATATTCCCATAACACCTGATCATCCTAGGCAGGACATTTGAGGGTGCCATCGCTGAAGGAGGCCTGTAAGTCTTTGATGAGAAATTGGGCTTTCTCAGTGGCAGCCCCTCGGCTCTGGAACCAACTTCCTCCTGAGATCTGTCTGGCATCTTCCCTCCCAGTCTTTAAGAAGCATCTAAAGATGTGGCTATTTAGAAAGGCTTTCCCTGGATATTAATCTGTTCTGCTAATGATTGCTATTGCTATTTTATTACTGTATATACTCGAATAGAAGCCTAATTTTTCAGCCCTAATTTTGGGCTGAAAAAAGGGGCCCTCGGCTTATGTTCAGGTCAATACTTTTAGCCACTGAGGCAAGTCATCTGTGGCTAAAAGTCATTTTAAACACTGCATGCCAGTTCTCATGACCCCCCTCTGCATCACAGCGGAGTGGCACACGATGTTTAAAATGACTTTTAGCCACTGACCCAAGCACTTGCATCAGTGGCTAAAAGTTACTTTAAACATCACACGCCCAGCTCACAAAGGAAGAGCTGCCAGGCCCTGCTGCATTTCCCACCCTAGACTTATACTCGAGTCAATACATTTCCCCAGTTTTGGGGAATTAAATTGGGGGCCTCGACTTATATTCGGGTTGACTTATACTCGAGTATATACGGTATGTTTTTATCTGTAGCCCATCTTGCTCCTGTTCAATGTTCTTGATATATATTGTTTATTAGTTATTATGTTTTTTCTTATTTTTGCCTATCTATTATATTGTACTGTATTGTTTATGGGTTTGATTTCTGTTCTGTTTTGTAAACCGCCCACAGTAGCCGTGTAGCTAGATGGAGCGGTATATAAATTTAATAAATAAATAAATAAATAAATATTTTTAGGAAGTTACAGTTGATGGCAGTGAAATTAAGAACTACTATATATGACAACCTGAGCAAAAGAAGAAAACAGAGGCTTAACCCCATAGGCCGAGGTGACTCTGTGCAGAATTAAGCTCTGGTTCACTAAATATGAGTGGGCTTCTTTCTCCAAAGACCTGGGCTTAGTTATGCTGTATAGCTGCAGTAATAACACTTAAATAGGAAGGGAGGCTCATTCAATGCAATATTGTTTACTTCTAAATATATACGAATATGTTTAAGCTAATAAATGTTATGTGAGTTAATCACCAAGTGTATCCTAAATATATGTAAAATAAATACAGGCATATACATTTTCTATATATATGATTTTTCTCCTAATGGATATAGGAGTTGCTATCACTCTTCAGCATTTATTCCTAGGATTTATAGAGTGTAAAAAAATATACAACTGAGATAGTTGACACCTTTACATGCTAGGAAGGTTTATTTTGAACTGCAACTAATACAGCGTAAAGCAATTATGTTACATCTCCCTCAACTATTCTTTGTCCTTTACATACAATAAAGAATATTTGGATTTATTTTGCCTTTTCCCTAGAAGCTAAAAGTCTCCCCATTTTGCTCTTCACAAAACCCAGTGAACGATCAGGCTGAGAGTTAGTAACCAGCCCAACATCAGAAGAATGTTACAAATCTGCTGGTCCACCTCAGGCAGCATTCCCCCCAGGAATGCTGAAAAATGCTTAAGTACTGAATGCTATACATTGCTTGGTTTCTGGCTCCCTCTAGTGGCCAGTTGTGGTAAATGCATACACCATGGAAATACATATACTGTACCTGTACTGTAAATATTTCGAGTGGGGTGGAAAGTTATTTAGTATTTTCAAGCAGCAGATAAGTGATTCAGCAGATTCTGATCCCACAGATAGAGGGTCCTACTGTATTAAAATATTTAATGTATTTTAATTCATTCATTCAATAACTGCTTGAGATAATAAAAATAAATTACGGCATGCCCATTCTAAGAAATTAAAATAAGTTGAAAATAATACTAACCTGGAGGACTAAAGACTCTCCTTCTGGTAGTGTGGTTAGAATTATGAATCAGCACGGATTTTAGCTTAGCTTAATTTTGATTTTGGGGGGAAAACTCAACCATTTGCAAATTATTTCAGGATCAAAAGAACTTGAACTGTTAGCATGTGGCATTTGCAGAAAAACAAAAACAGATAAATTTTTCATCCAGGCAATGGGCTTTCGGTCCTTAGAAGTTTTTAGTATCCTGTTTTGAATCTCTGTTCTCCAGCCAGATGCCTAACCCACAGGCCTATCCAGCTAGCTGTATTCTACTGTGCCAGAGTGCATTTGGGGTTGTTTCATCATATCTGGAAAAGGGAGGAAAAGAGAAACAAACCTGGAATGCAAGGGAAACAGAAGCTATGAGATTTTCCCACCCTTGACTGGAATGGGAGGACAGAAAGAAAATGAGCTTCAGGGGAGCAGTCAAAATTGTGCTATTCTACATAGCCTTTAAAATACAGCTTTTTAAAGCTGAGAATGAAAAATTGTTTTTCTTCTCATGTTTAAATGGTGGTGGGGTGTTTCTCTCCCCCCCCCCCGTAAGCCTACAATTTGGGGAGCTGTAGGAGAGAGAAAAGTGACTAAAAAGTACTTAAGGAAGCAAACAGACAAACAAACAAACAAACAAGCCATATATAAACATAATTAAAGGCTGTGATTGACAGCATTGTAATTCTTTCATTTCCTCCAACTGTTCCTAGACTAATGTTTTCTGAAGTATGGTCTTTTCCCTGCTTTTCACCTGCTGGCGTGATAAATACATAAGAACATAAGAACATAAGAAGAGTCATGCTGGATCAGGCCAAAGACCCATCTAGTCCAGCTTCCTGAATCTCACGAGGGCCCCACCAGATGCGTTTGGGAGCGTACAAGACTAGATCTCTGTCTCCTAATACCACTCCCCTGCATCTGGCCCTTGAAGTTCCCCAGTTTTAAGCCTGGAGATTACACATCTCCATCATGGTTTGTAACCTGTGATGGAATCTGTCCAATCCCCTTTTGAAGGCATCCAGGCCAGATCCGTTACCCACATCCTGTGGCAGCTGTCTAAAACAGCTGATATGGAACAATCATTACTTGTAAGACATAAAGCCAAGGAAATTAGGAGTGTTACACAATCTCTGTTGTTAAAACCTATGTTCTCTTTCTTTAAAATAAATAAATAAATAAATAAATAAATAAATAAATAAATAAAAGGTACAATGCAATGTCGTATTACAGGAACATTACAGGGCTCTTTCTTCTTTCTGTCCAGTCAACAGCATAGCTATGCAATTAACATACAGCTAGTTCATCTCTCTGTTTCAACTGTCATTCCTTCCCACAAAGAATTCTAGGAACTTCTCTTCAGTGGCAGTAGCAGCACATTCCTTGTTTTGAGAGACCCCTGCTCTCAAAAAAAAAAGTTCCCAAAGGAAAGGATAATAACAACATAATAAATCTGTCATGCTGCTGTAAATAAGGGCACTGTTTTGAAGAACTATAGAAAGTTCATTTTTTCAAGAGTAACATTTGAATGGATTGTTTCATCCAAAGCCTTCTGGATTGAGTCCCAGGTTTGGAATATAGCTTAAATTCCGGCCTTAAACCCTGTGTGGAGACGGACTTGCAGCAAACCATTTAGTTAGTTAGTTAGTTAGTTAGTTAGTTAGTTAGTTAGTTAGTTAGTTAGTTAGTTAGTTAGTTAGTTATACAACTTATATGCTGCCCACTGTCCAAAAGTCTCTTGCTTCCGCAGGAGACCACTCCAGAAAGGTACTCCCAGGAGCCAAGGAAGCCTCCGGAATGGTGAGGGATGTGTTAGGAAGAATGGAATTACAACTGGATTTAGAGAAACCTGATCATCTCCCACGGGCACTGGTGTACATTGCTTCTTCCATTGCAAACAGCCATTTGGGTCCAACCCACTGAGGTCACCCTTCAGAAGAAATGGAGTTTGCAGATATCAAGACATTATCCATTGAAACAAAGACACATGTTTTGCCTTATGCTGATCTCAGGGGCATCTGCATCCTCTTTGATTATTAGGATGTGGTGGAAACGATGGCAGTGGTCCCGGTGAACTTTCCAGACATTGTCCCAAGGAGAAGCTGCGCCAGCCACAATCTGTCTGGGAAAACATACATCCCTAGTTCAAAGCAAGGCAGAAATGGGCAACAGAAGTTGTCTGTTGCTGCAAATGGCTGCTGACTGGAAAAGAAGGCCAAGGAAGGAAGGCAGCAAACTCTGGAGGAGAGAAACTTTTTCTGGAGTTACAGCAAGGCGAAAATACAGCTTAACAAAGACACACTTTTAACAATGAAACACAGAAGCTGTTTGTGGAAGGATCCGAAGAAAGTACAGCTCTATTTCTCCTCAGAATGCCTATTTTTACTATTTTACACAGTTAGATAAGGTAGGACTCCTTCTTTCTACAGGGGATCAGTTCTGGGACCCCTGCAGGTACAGAAATCTGTGGATAAGAGATAACACTCTTACCCAGGGGAGGCAGCAGTGGAAAGGAGACTGCAGTGGTGGTGGAGTATCAGGGGCAAAAACAATGATACTGCACGGCCACCACTTCCGCCTCTGTCACCGATGTTATGGACGGGTGGGTGCCTGTGAATGCCTATGGGCCATACTTTCGAGAGGGGGGGGGTTCCAAATAACCTCCTGCAGGGGAGGGGGAAGAGCAGTGAAGGGCCAACCCCTTCCTGCTCCGCAACCCCTTCCGCCCCTACCCTCATCACCAGGCCAACATGGCAACATGAGGAAAATGGAGTCACGTACCGGCAGTATCCTCAGCCCCACACTGGTGGTGGCAGTGGAAGAGGCGCCCACATAGTCCTGTGGACGCCTGCGGGCCATGCAGGCACCTCTTCCGCCACTGCCCTTAGTGCTGCAGCCACTGCCGTGACAACTGAGGAGACAGCCGTTCACTTTCAAAATGTTACAAAAATGAACATGGCTACGAGCAGTGCACCAGCTAACCCCAATACATTTCTGGGCACAATTCAAAGTGTCGGTTTTACCCTATAAAGCCTTAAACAGCTTGGGTCCAAGGAGTCTCAAGAAGAGTGCCTACCTCTATGAACCTGCCTGGGTACTCTTATCATCAGGGGAGGTCTTTCTCTCAGGCCCACCAACCTCACAGAGAGAGACTTCTCCGTTGCTGCTCTCAAACTCTGGAACTCCCTCCCACAAGAAGCTAGGCTGGCCCCATATCTGCTGTCCTTCCACAGGCAGGAGAAATGTAGGATTAAAAATATTTTAAACATGCAAGCAAGTAATCTAAGTGCTCAGAACTGCCCCTGCTCTACAGAGTCACTGCATCTGTTAATAGGTTCTGTCTTTTTCCTAGTGATCACCTTGCTTTGCTCCAGAAACACCTTAGCAAAAGCAAGTTTTCCATTTGGATTCTGCAAAATTTCTGAAGCCGATACCTTGGCAACACCAGAATACCTCCCCGAATCCCTGAGGCAGATTGGATGAAGGAGTCTAGGAATGCTCCTCCATGCAACCAACATTGCCAAACGGTGAGCTAAGCTCATAAGTGGATTTATCCCAAATCTCCTAACAGATATAGTTCAACAACTGTTTAAGATTAACCATTCAGCATATGCAGACAGGAGTGGCACACCACGTGATATAGCAGTGCAACAAGCACTGATCCAAATGGTTATAGCGTCACTGAAATGCCCCAGACCATACTCCAACCACACTGTAAGGGTCCAACTTTGATCTGCCAGAAATAATATTTTATGTCCGCCATGATTTACATGATTTATTTGATGTAATTTATTTTCAAAGCAAAGCGTTCTGCTTAAAGGACTCTCTGGGCAGTTTGCAATTTATTTATGCAGGCTACACATTGCATCCAATCCCCCCCCCCACCAGCAAACTGGATACTCATTTTACTGACTTGGAAGGATAGAACCCTGAGTCAACCTTGAGCCTGCTACCCGGCTTTGAATCCCAAGTCGCGAGCACAGTTTTAGCTGCAGGACAGAAGTTGAACTACTACGCCACAAGGCACATTTTGGTGTTGCTAAGGTGTTTTTTTACATCAACATATCAAAGTGATTTGGCCTAAATCCAACTGCTTGTGACCCATTGATTCATCGTAAATTGGGTAAGTCAACACTTGAAGTCCCACTGGGGACTTAACATCCAACCAGGAAACTGTCAAACATGTCAGAATAATGATACAGCAGGCTTTCTCCTCTGGTGAGATGTCTTCACCTACATGCTTCTGTGATTGCTGACGTGCCTAATCAAGTAGGGATTTGAACCCCCATTATCTGCTCTGGTCCGTTAATCTATCCACTACTCCACACTGTCTATCTGCATTTTTGATGATGATGATGATGATGATCATCATCATCATCATCATCACCACCACCACCAATACATCACATAGTCCTAAACGCTTGGGAAGCATTCGACTAGTGATTTGTATTACAAAATCCAGCGTAGTTAGCTGTGTGGTTAATAATAATAATAATAATATTTATTTATTATTATTTATTTATTATTTATCATTAGATTTCTATCCCGCCCATCTTCCCATAGGAACTCTGGGCGGTTAACAATGTGCTGAAATTCAGCCAGAAATACAATTAACATAGACAACCAGAGACAATTTAAAAACATGGTGTGCACCCTTGGCATAATCTTCAAGCTAACTAACAACTGAACAGATGGCGGGGGGGAAAACAACACTCTAAACCAGGTCACCAAAGGCCTCACGAAAGAGCAAAGTTTTTACCACTCTGCAGAGCACACTTCGCTAGGTAGATGGTTCCAGAGAGATGGGCTGGCCACCGAGAAGGCCCAGTTTCGGGTGGAAGTCTTCCGGGCCTCTCTAGGGGTGGCCACCCGAAGCAAGTGTGCCCGCGACTGCCGGATAGAATAATAATAATAATAATAATAATAATAATAATAATAATAATAATAATAATAATAATAATAATAATAATAATAATAATCTGTCAAATGAAGAGACCCAGTGTCTGCCCCGTGGCGCAGTGGTTAAATGCCTGTACTGCAGGTAAAACTATGCTCACGACCTGGGGTTCAATCCCAGGTAGCAGGCTCATGGTTGGCTCAGCCTTCCATCCTTCTGAGGTTGGTAAAATGAGTACTCAGCTTGCTGGGGGGTGGGGAGGGCAATGTGTAGCCTGCATTACTGTAATTAAAAACTGTAAACTGCCCAGAGACTACTTGAAGTGGTATGGGGTGGTATATTAGCAGAACACTTTGCTTTTTGCTTTTAGTATAGTGCTTAGAATGAGGGATTAGGACTCACGAAATTTGGGCCCAAATCTCTGCTCAACCATAGAAACTCACTGGAAGGCAGGAAAAAGTAATGAATCCATTCCCTAAATATTCACCATGCCTAGTGGAGTCACTATAAGCATGGCTTCACAGCTTGGCCCATGATAATACTGAGTTTACAAGACTTTGGGAAGTTAACATGTCATAAAGAGCTGAAACAATTCAATTAACATGCACTGAGATATACTTTATAAATAAATTTAAAAAGAGACCAGGTGACTTGCGCTGCAGTTTTTTTTTTTTTTGCCTGCCAGGTTAGAAGTAAGTCCCATAAATCTGAATAAGGCTTACTCCCAAATAAGCATATATCAAACGATGGCCCAAAGGAACCAGGAAACAGAAGGCTGCACTGTGGACAGGATAAATCATGAAGCTTAATTTCTACATGGGGAAAGGTTGCAAAATCCCACTTGGGCAGGTGCACTAATGCACACCAGCTGGCCCCGCATCTGTAAATCAACAAATATCATTGTTCCCCAGATAACATTAAAATGTTGCACTGTCAACAAATATCTTTACCTAGCATTTCAGTGCTGCCTTTACATTAAAGTCTGCAGCATATATATGTGTGTGTGTGTGTGTGTGTGTACCTGTGAAATTTCTGTTTGTAATTTTGAAGCAGCTTTGGCTTTGCTTATGCTTCCGCTTTGGGGTGGTGGTGTCGTTCTTCTTTTAAGCACGGCCGCTGAATTCAGATCAAGCCTGTAGAATTTTATTGAAATATGGTTGGTCTTGTGGAGAGGGAAGAGGAGAACAAGCAACCAGAAGGACATCAACAAGGTCTTGCTTGCATGACAGAAGGCCTACATACTTTACTATCTCCCTCAGTGTGTCATATTTCTCTTTAAACGACTCCGTTACAAGGGCACGCATAGCTCAGGCCGGGGACTCACAACCCGTTTGCTAGTGAGAAACACCAAGAGAGTAGGACAGTCATCTCAACAGCCGGTGGATCAGAGATAACTCCTCTCATCTCTTAATCTAGCATCTTGACTTTGCCCAGACCACACACACTGTCTTCCATGGTCAACAGAAAGGCTCACTGGTCATGGAATAAGCCTTAGCCCAGTTGGGAAACAGCCCCAGTTTTTCCCCTGTCTCCCAGTTCACTGGATTCAGCCCAGTTCCCTGGTGCCCCTCCCCCCATGTAGCATTTTCTCACGGCTGAGTCAGCACGCTCTCCGACTCTTCTGCCCAGGCATGCAGGCTCTCCACATAATGGGAAACCCACAGAACTGGGGCTTCATGCAGACAGCTCTGATGCATGCATAAACAGCACAACGAGGTGCATAAGGGGGTCGGGTGAGAGCCCTATGCAGCAGGGCCTCGCTGCCCACACGGCCTCTTTCATCTTCCTGGCCAGCAGTAACCCACCCACCCGCCACCTTTTCGAGAGCAAGTGTGGCATAATGTGGTCGCCTTCAGGGGCCAGATGGGATTTTTTCACCTCGCTCCCCCAGATTGGCTGAGAGGGGCCAGGATTTTTAGCTTCTCCAACACTGGCACGGGTGGCGAGGCATTGGCCATGCTGGTGGGTCGTATGGGGAACTGAAGCATCTGGTGAGTCCCAAAACAGTTAACAAGTTATGCCCCTTCAGCCCCACGACTCTGCAGATCCTGAGATCACAGGGCCTAGGCAAGGTGGCCTCCGTAACCCTGCCGGACCGGGACCGGGACCAGCCATGTAATGGCATCCATGCCACCAAGGGATGGATGGCATAGCTTTTGCTCGCCAAGGCGGTGCCACCCTGGGACAGCGGCCCTGAGGGGCAGGAGCTCACCCACCTTGATGATACCATTGGGCGACATCCCCCAGAGACCTCAGGGCCAATGGTTCTTCCCTGCATTATGGCAGCCCCCTCTCAGCAATATCCATGGATATGCGTTGCATTCAACAAAGGGTGGCCCAAGTTTCAACCCAACATGTTGTCTCATGTATTCATTTTGTCCCTGGAGGGTAAGGAGAATACTGCATGCCCCTAACAAAATTTCCCAGGCTTGTGTTCTTTTACTGGAAGAAAGGTGGGATACAAATAAAAAAATTAAAAAAATTAAAATAGTATGTGAACGTTTATACCACAGTCAGCTTGATACTCTATAAGAAGTGTCACGCAAACTTTCTTTTTGTTACAAAAGTCTGCATGGCTATTATTATTATTATTTTAAAGAGATATTATTATTGGCTTCCTTCTGGAAGAGAGACGGCCAAAATTCATTCTCAGACATTTTAGGTGCAATAAATCGCACAGTAGGAAAGGTATTTCCCATTGTTTAATCCAAAACAAGTGCAGCCAAGTGGGAGGTCATCATAGGAGGAGACGTACAAACTCAGATTTAGCTGGCCCTACTTTCTGAAGTGAAATTAGCAATGCTGAGAAGAACAGTGTTGTAGAGAATGAGCTCTACTAACCTTCTTATCCTGCGATTCCATTTTAAAACAGAACAGGTCCAATGGTGCTGCTCAGATTCTTTAATTATTAGACAATTACCTCAGTCTCCCACACATGCAAGATGGTTTTAATGTCCATGAAGTTCCAATCCCTTAGTGGAGCTGGGAACTCTTACATGTGTCCTACTCGCCTGAGAGGAAATTTCTTGAGGTGGTGTTTGTCTGAGGTTTGTTTCCTTTGAAAGACTGAACCACAGTCAGAGACTTACTATGTGTTGCAACACTTGGGTTAGTACACATATGCAGAAAGTGAACACAGATGGAGGTGCACCTTAAGCGTGTGCAATGTATAAGGTGCCTTAAGCCCTACAGCCAACAGAGAGGCAAGCTTGGTACAACCTAAAGATATTTAGTAAAGCTAACTCTTTCTTCTTTGTGTCAAGCTATTTTCTTTGCTGTTTTTTACATCAAGGTGGGCAATTACTTGGGGGGTGGTGGGAGGCTTCTTCAAATTCTTCCCCCTCCAGCTCCTACCATAGGTTGTGCCAGACCTAGAAATGATCAGCAATGCCCTTTAAAGTGTACAAGGTGCCTCGTGGCACAGTGGTTAAACAGCTGCACTGCAGCTAAAACTGTGCTCACGACCTGGGGTTCAGTCCCAGGTAGCAGGCTCATGGTTGACTCAGCCTTCCATCCTTCCGAGGTTGGCAAAATGAGTACCCTGCTTGCTGGGGGAGGGGGGGCAATGTGTAGCCTGCATACTGTAATTAAAACTGTAAACCACCCAGAGACTACTTGAAGTGCTATCAGGCAGTATATAAGCAGAACACTTTTCTGTCACCCGCCTGTGGCGGAGATCCTTTTTCAGAGAGCCCTGATCCCACCTCCGCATGCTGAGGTGAGAATGGGGCTCTCTATAGAACGAAACGAACCAAACCGAAACAATTTTTTCGGTTCGGTTTGGTTCATTGTAAAATTACTCTGGGCTTCATTATTTGTTTTGTTATGTAACAAAATGAATAAGGAATAACAAAACAAACTAAAAGTTCATTTCATGCCCATCTCTACTTCTGAGTTACCATGACCCCCATGAAGTAGCAATCTCAGAAACAGCTTTTATGTATGAGCCACTGTCTCACATAAAATAGATGTAGCTAACCTGTGTCACTCTGTGTAGGATAGTGGCCTTAAAGATTTTCTCCGTTTCTCGCTCCAGACCTTTCAAACCCAATTATCACTAATGAACAGCCCTAGGCAAAACAAGTTGCCACCATTTAATATTGGTCTCCTTAGTACGCTCATTAGGGTATTCTGTCACGGTTTGATAGGTGATTGGGCAGATATTAGTTTCTTCAAAAAAGATTCTCCCAGACCACCTCAGCCTGCCTAGATGGAAGGGCTACCTACAAGTTGACAAGACATTGCCATTTCCCCTCACATCTGCTGTTTATAGTTGGGTGGATCTTCTACTGCTTTGCAAAGAAGATTGCTACTGGGTTGGTCTCTCTCTCTCTCTCTCTGTCTCTCTCTCTCTCTGTCTCTCTCTCTAAGACAAAACCAAAAGCCAGAAATAACTTTCAGCATGACCTTGCTGGGTTGTTGGAACAATTAATGCAAAACCTTACAAGGAGACTCAGCTCTCTTCAGTCATAATTTACGCAGGGTACTCTTGAGACTGGAATAATGGCGCACATCCTGCCTTCTGACCTTAACATGGCTCTTCTTGTTCTGCAGGCTAGTTTCTTCTCACCCACGCTTGATGAGGGGATCAAATCTTCTCTTTCCCCCCTCTCCTTTGGCCTTTATTTATACTACACATCTGTTCACAATTGCGTCCAGGAGGCAGGCTTGTTATGTGCAAACTGTTCCTCAGAAGCTGCACTTTGGATTACTACCTTCAACACACTCAAAGCCTCATTTTATGAGGCATTTCACATACCAGATTTTGTATCCTCTTAGAACCACAGTCTAATAAAGCCAACAAAACCACACATATTCTCCTTAGAATATTCTTAGTGAAGGAGAGCTTACCGCCTACGAATCACATATGTTCTACTGTCGAACAGCTCTTACCATCAGGTCAGGTAAAGGTCCCTCTTGACTATTAAGTCCAGTCAATACAAGAAATAATACATCAATATACAATATATAACTAAGTAAAAACAACAACAAATCAATCATAATTAAATCAAACAACAACAAAACAACAATAATAAATCTAAATTAACCTACAAGAAAAGGCAGACAGAGGCAGATTAAAATGTAAGAACCAGATCAGCGGGAGGAAGAGCAATAATCAGGGAACATAAGTCTATACAGCCAGGTCTTGAGCTCTTATTTAAAGGCTTGCAGAGAGGGGGCCAGACAAATCTTGGAGGGCAGCTGATTCCATAGGCGTGGTGCAACCACCGAGAAAGACCGATTCCTGGTGGTAGTTTTCTGGGCTTCCTTTGGGGTCAGCACTCTCAGATGACCTGCCTGAGAACAAGTATCCCCTGTGGTAGAAGCCATTCTGACAGATAACGAGGCCCCAAAGCATTTAGGGCTTTGTATGCCATCATAAGAACCTTGAGGTCAATGGGGATCGGCAGCCAGTGCAGCGCAGCCAGCATTGAGGTAATATGTTGATGTCTTTTTATACCTGTTAATAATCTGGCCGCTGTGTTGTGCACTAGCTGGAGCCTCCATATTAACTTCAAAGGCAGCTCCACATAGAAGGTACTACAGTAGTTTAATTTCGAGACTACGAGTGCTTGTACCAGCATGGTGAGAGCTCCCAAATCAAGGTAGGCATGGAGCTGATCAATCCGTCACAGTTGGAAATGACCAGACTGGACAACCAATGCCACCTGGGCCTCCGTGGTGAGTGCCAGGCCCAATGGGATGCCCAAACTTTGCACCCCTGCCTGGGCAGAAAGTCACCCCTCCAAATAAATAAATAAAAAATGAGGGAGTTTTCCAGCCCCCAGACAGCAGGAGCTCCCACCCGGTGGACTCCTGTCTTGTCTGGATTCAACCTCAGTCGGTTCACTCTTATCCATCCCAGAACCACATCCAGACAGCGCTCAAGGGATGGAATGGCATCCCCCCACCCCAAATGGACAAAAGGAAATCTAGAGTTGGGTGTCATCAGCATACTGACTAGAGCTTATATATTTTTGTTAACAGATTTGCTAATAGCC
Source organism: Phrynocephalus guinanensis (assembly GCA_037367245.1). Taxonomy (NCBI): domain Eukaryota; kingdom Metazoa; phylum Chordata; class Lepidosauria; order Squamata; family Agamidae; genus Phrynocephalus; species Phrynocephalus guinanensis. The sequence goes on from CM074733.1 coordinate 167,313,066, forward strand.
AGTCTTTTATACAGGACATATATACATTTCCCCAAATCTTAGCTTTACGTTTTTTTTCCATCTCTCTTTGTGGTAGCAAAAAAAAAAGTGTACCTTATTGGGAAACGAAAGGAACCTATGGCTGAGGACTCGTTGCTTAATGCCGTGACACCAGAGTAGGCCCCATTGAATCCATGGGGATGTGATGGGTCCTCTATAAACTCCATTCCATTGACTCAAATGATCCTGCTCAAGTTAAAACTTATTATGCTAAGGAACCTGCAACAAGAGTAAGTTCTTGTGAATCAATGGAGCTCAGGGTGGAATATATATTTCCAAATACGACAGATTAAAGCCAAAGTACTGGGGAGGACTACAAGCTAGACTGCACAGCAGAGATGGGGGGGGGGAGGATTCTGTTGCAAATAATATTACCGGTGCAGCCAGAGATTGGTTCTCATCATGATGTAAACTCAGTGTGCTAAGTCTGATCCTGGATCCACATGTGTAAGCAAAGCTACTATTTGTGCAAGTCCTTTTATTTGTGTGAGAAACAATGCATTTCCTGTGGGATACATTTGTTTAACAGTGGCAGTGAGTCATACCATTCCTTCAAATCCTCCTTAGTCCTTCCCGTCTAAACACACTAAGCCTTCTCAATGCTTTCTTTGTCATCCACAATGTAAATCTGGAGTCCTTCCCCCACTCTGCAGATGCATGAATTGTACCTTTGCCAGAACTTGGGGTTTTTACTAAGATGGATTTAATTTGTGCATATAACCTCCCTTTCCCTCCCCCCCCCCACTCCCAACAGCTTAAGAGTTGCAGCCCCAGCCTTTTAAAACTGCTGGGAGAATGTATGTAATATGATGTGGTAAAACAACAACAACACTACTCCATTAGTTTCAGTTTTTAAAACGCAAAGACATCAAAGGATTAGAAAAGATCCCTGAGTTACTACAACTTGCTAACAACATAATTTGCACCCATGTTTTTCGTGTGAAAAACAAACTTCTCAGGATGCTAAAATGTAGGAGTTCCAACCATTTCCACCATCCTTCCTATTTTTAACCCAAAGACCACCACTCTCATGGTCCTACGAAACCCAAGTCCAACACTAGCTTGCATCGGAACATCAGCAGCAGTGCTTCATTTGTATAACCCAGTGGGTGGCAGTAAAGAGAAAGCCAAGAGGTACCGCATATTAAGAATCTTGTCCTCTCTTTTCTATACATGACCACCTATTGGCTGGTCTTTTTAGGTCCTTGCCTTCTTAACCATACTTAAAGAACTAGTTTGTTCATTTGTTCTCATTCTTCTTTGGGGAGAGACATACAGTGACCCCCCCCCCCCCCCATTGCAGGGATTAGGGACCCGACCCGACCCACTATAATTGAAAATCTGTGATATGGGGATGCAGGTCGGGTCAGGCCTGGGGGTCCTAGCTGGGGGCCTCAGAAATGCTTTTCAGCGATCCGGAGGTCACTTCCGGTTTACCGTAAGTCACTTCCAGTTCACGCAGAAGCACTTTTGGGACCTCTGGCAGGCCTGGGAAGCCCCTTGCAGGCCCGTTCGGGGCAGCACCAGTCCTGGGGTAAGTACAAGAGGCCTGAAACAGGCCTTTCCCCCCTTACACCAGGGGGCCTTTTTCATATACTGCAGTCCCGCGATATAGTGGGACCGCAGTATATGACCCGCGAAAGGGCGGAGGGGGGGTTACAGTATAAGCCTTCAGCACACTTCTACACACACAAGCCAGTTTAGGGCTTCTGTAGTCAAGTCTCAGCTCTTATCTCAGGTCAGCCTGGATGGATTTCTCACAATTACAAATGTAAGGTTTTCCTTCTATCTTGCCATTTGTGTCCTGAGCTATTACTCCTAATTCTCTGGATAGCTCAGTAGTTAAGTATGTGGAGCCAGGGGTTGTTGTGAGTGTGGTTCCCCCCACTTTGCCCCCCAGAAGAGCCAGCCTGTGTGGCCTTGGACAAGCCTCACATTCCCGAAGAAGGGAAGGACAAAACCATTCCTAAGTACTCTCGGCCAGGAATGCCCTGAAAGAAAAAGGACATAAGTCATAACTGACTTAATGGCACATACTGATTATTATTTCATATCATAGTAGCCACACGCTGAACATATTAGCCAGATACACTCATCAGATGAAACAGCCACAAATTCCTAGATTTTTTTAGCAGCAGCACCCACAAAAGATGCAACCCCCAGGAATTGGGCAAAGGACACCCCCTCCATCTGTTGTTCGTTGCCTGCCCCACATGAAAAATAACAGTTAATGAGACAGTTGGAGATGGAAAAAACTCTCTCTCTCTCTCTCTCTCTCTCTCTCTCTGTGTGTGTGTGTGTGTGTGTGTGAGAGAGAGAGAGAGAGAGAGAGAGAATGTGTGTGTATGAGAGAGAGAGAGAGAGAGTGAGTGAGAGAGAGAGAGAGAGTGAGAGAGAGAGAGAGAGTATGTGTGTGTATGAGAGAGAGAGAGAGAGAATGAGAGTGAGTGAGTGAGTGAGTGTGTGTGTGAGAGAGAGAAAGTGAGAGAGAGAGAGAGAGAGAGAGAGAGAGAGAGAGAGAGAAGGGCCACAGGAGAAAGAAAGTGGCCACACTCCAGTCTAGTACTATCAGAGTTTGGGTTGTTACTTACCCTTTTATTTGATAGCATATGAGCCACGGTGTAACCTGCATAATTAAACTGTAAACTGCCCAGCGAGTGATTTAAGCTATGGAGTGTGGTATGTAGGCAGCACACTTTGCTTTTTCTCCTTTGCACAAGCAGAACTCACTAGAATGACAAGGAGGACAATGGGAGGAACTAAAAAAAGTGGTCATACTACTCAGGAAGAGTTGCTTACTAGACATGGGCATGACTTGGCGAAATTCTCGTTTCCATTTCCGTTTCTCGTTTCCGCTACGCAACGGAAACGGTAACAACAATTACTCTGCCAGAACTCGAACCGACTAAAGAAAAATTGGGTCTGATTTGTCGTCGTTCCTGGCATTGCAACGATCGCGCGATGCCAAGCGGCACAGGAAAAAAGTTTCAAAACTAAAATAAAAAAAAACCGATTCCTGGCCAAAAAAGCAGGCGAAAATATGCCTGCCTGAGGGCACCTACCAGAGGGGTGGTTTCTGGGGGGGGGTCCCCACTCCAGCCTTCCCCCCCTCCCCGTCCTGGGCTGCTTGTACCAGGCTGGGAGGGGGCATCCTCGGCGGCGTCTCCATTTGCTATGCGCGGTGCGGGGGGGATCCAAAATGGCGACCGCAATATTTTTTTTAAATCGTGGTCCAAAAACCCACCAAAGCACCACAGAAACATGCGAAAATTAGCTATTTTATATGGCTGATTTTTTATAGTAGCAGCAGTGGGTTTTTCTTGCAACAAAATGTCTCCATTGATTTTATTTTATTTTATTTTTATTTTTATTTTTTTACACGTGCGCAATGATGGGCTGGCCATGGGATGGGACCATGCAAATTTTTGGACCCATTCCACCAATCGCATGGCCAGGTTTTGACTGACACTTCTGGATGTGCCAGAGGATATAAAAAGGCGAGGCACTCCGAGAACACTCGCAGTCCGGGTTTGGATTTGGGTGGAGAGAGGGCTGTAGCTGGCTGCTGTGCTAGACTAGTTTCGATTTCGCGGAGGAGCCTTAGATTTCAGTTAGGCAGGCAGGGAGGGAATAATTGATTCAATTGAATTTTTAGGAAATATTTCATTCCCTGTCTGCTGTGGGGAATAGCAACGCACAGTTTATTCTTTTATGCTCCTGCAGTTTGTCAGGAGAATTTTTTTCTGATATTGGTTTAGGTTTGACTGGGGGGGGGGAGGTGTGGATTTATTTAAAAATATATATATACTACCATACCATTCCATACTTATTTTCTATTTTACAAAGTTCATTTTCATTTCATTGCTAGCAGTTTTCTTTATTCTCTCCTCTCCTTTTTGTGTGTGAGAGAGGATTTATTTCATTTAGTGCCACTGCTTCAAGTTCAAAGGGGAGCTTTTTGGGAGGCGAGGTGTGGATTTATTTTAAAAATATATAGAATATACTACCATTTATTTTCTATTTTCAAAAGTTCATTTTCATTTGCTTGGTGGCTGGCAACAAGTTCCTTTACCCTGCCTCCAGCACAGTGCTGTGTGGTTTCTGGGAATAGCAAGCCTAGCAGTTTTCTTTAATCTCTCCTCTCCTTTTTGTGTGAGAGAGAGGATTTATTTCATTTAGTGCCACTGCTTCAAAGTTCAAAGGGGAGCTTTTTGGGAGGTGAGGTGTGGATTTATTTTAAAAATATACTAGCCTAGTATATTTTAGATTTCCCCAACCAGTGCACTCAAACACATTTGTTGGCATTGGCAAGCCAAGGGCACCTCTGAGGGAGAATAATATTTTACATTTTAGAAATACATTACAATATTATTTGTGTACTTTACTTTTACTTACATTGTTTGTTTGCTAAACTTTTTGTGAGGACACTGCAGTTAAACAACACAGGCCCATTCAGTTTACTTTGCTCACAGTGTACAACACAGTCCTACTCCTGTAGCAGTGTAGTGTGCTTGCTCGTTCATTTATTTACAACAAGTTACAAGGCACACCCTTGGTGGGTGCCAGCGCAAGTTTACTTTGCTCACAGTGTACAACACAGTCCTACTCCTGTAGCAGTGTAGTGTGCTTGCTCGTTCATTTATTTACAACAAGTTACAACAAGGCACACCCTTGGTGGGTGCCAGCGCAAGTTTACTTTGCTCACAGTGTACAACACAGTCCTACTCCTGTAGCAGTGTAGTGTGCTTGCTCGTTCATTTATTTACAAGTTACAACAAGGCACACCCTTGGTGGGTGCCAGCACAAGTTTACTTTGCTCACTTGTCCTACTGTAGAACACAGTGCCATTATTTCTAATACTTTGAGAAATGAAAAAAATTAGGAGGGGTGGCACAGCCAGAGGGAAGGGGAGGGGGACCCCCACTAAGATAAATCGGGCCGCATTTCTGAAGGAAGGCACAGGAAGTAGTGCAGATAGTACTCCCTCACCAAGCAGCTCCACAACCAGTACCGTACCATCCTCTGTCACTAAGGGAAGCTCTGTCACTGAGGGAAGCATGGATGAGGTGATAAAAATCCCTTCAGCGATACTTGACCCCGACCTCCTTTATCAGGAAGAAAACGAGGGCTCAGAGTCGGAAATGGCATCAGAATCAGAAACGGGCAGAATCTAGAGGTTCCAGATTCTGAGGACCTGATGGCAGGAACTGACGAAAGGCAGGCTTTAGACAGTGATGGAAGGAGCAGCCCTCCTTCCTCCCAGAGTACCGCCAGTGACAGCAGTAGTACTCTACTTTCCAGGCAGGGCAGAGGCCACACCACCACCACAGCAGCGGCAGCAGGCAATACCAGAGGGGCCAGTACTTTCACTAAGCCACGCGGGTGTCTCTGGGAGCATTTTGAGAACAGCCCAGAAGACGCAAGGATGGCGGTGTGCAAGAAATGCGGTGTGGTGGTGCGCAGGGGGAATGACCCCAAACACCTCTCCTCAAGTGGGTTGCGCAGCCACCTGATGCGAAAGCACCCTGGGACTCTGACTGGAACCCTGTCAGGCCCTGGTTCCTCAGGGAGGAAGAGAGTGGAAGAAGGGTTAGGGAAAGAAAAACACAGCTCCGCTAGTGCTGAGAGTGGGAAGAGGCAGGCCACTCTGCAGGAAGTGGGGCCGTTGGGTGGGAGTTTTGTCAGCCAGCGAAATAGGGCTAAGGCACAGGAGACCACCACTCGCGTGGTGGGTGAAATGGTGGCCATGAACGGGTTGCCCCTCTCCTTTGTGGAGTCATCAGGCTTCAGGCACCTGATGAAGCACGTGGCTCCATGGTATGAGCCTCCATCCCGGCGCACCTTCAGCAGGCGGGTGATTCCCTCCCTTTATGAGTCCGTCAGGAACATGATCCGGGCCCTGCTGCAGGCGGCCAGAGGAAGGAAGATCCACTTCACTTCCGACCTCTGGACCGGTGGGCACCACGGATACCTCTCTCTGACGGCTCATTGGTGGCAACCCAAGGAGGTCCTGGAGCCCAGGACATCCCAAGAACAGCTGCAGGGGGAGCCACAAGGCAGCACCCCAAGAGGGTATAGGGCGGTGCTTCTCCAGGCACAAAGCATGGAGGACAACGCCACAGGGTTCAACATTTCAGAGGTCCTCAAGACAGCAATGCGAGAGTGGAGATTGACTGAGGGGCAGGTCAATTGCGGATTCATGGTTACTGACGCGGGCCGTAACATGACCAATGCGGTTGAAAGGGCAGGGTTGCAGGGCATCGTGTGCGCAGCACACAAACTGCATCTGGTGGTGGTCGATGCCATTGGGGTGGGAGTACCGAAGGACTCCTGGGGTGAGGGGACCCTGGAGACCAAGGCCTTGCTGGACAAGTGCCGGAAAATCGTCGGGCACTTCTCTTGCAGCGTCAAGGCATCCAGGATGATGCGTGAGAGGCAGGCGGAGACAGGCCGACCAGAGCACGTCCTGATTCAGGACGTGACCACCCGGTGGAACTCCACCTACGAAATGGTCAAGCACCTGGTGGAGCAGAGGCAAGTGGTGGAATACGTCATGTCAACCACCCCAGCAGTCCTGCATGAGGGGAGGGAGATGGGCATTGGTGCTACCGAGTGGCTCGCCCTCTCCCAGATGGTGGGTATCCTGCAGCCTTTTGAGGAGACCACCCACGTCCTCAGCAGCTACAACGCCAGCCTGGGCCACATACTCCCCCTGGTCAATGCCCTTCGCCAACGCCTAGAGGCCAGTATCCGGGAAGAAGGCAATCTTCTCCCAAAGAGCAGGGCCTTGGCAGACAGGCTGCTGACCGGCGTGGATACCCGCCTTGGCCCACTAAGGAGGGAAAAGGTGTACCAGATGGCATGCCTGTGCGACCCTCGCGTCAAGGGTTCCCTGGCGGGCAGCGCTGCCGACCTGAACTCCTGGAAGACGAAGCTATGCCGTCAAGTCAGGGCTCTCTCCAATCAAGGCCAGGCGTTTCCGAGGGCGCACGGAAGCCAGAGCGATGTAGAAGAGGAATCCTCGCAAGGATCCTCATCTTTCTGTACTCCAGGAGTATACACCCAGAGGCCAGGTTCCATGCCTACTTGTCGGTTCCATTGGAAGTGCAAAGCACTGACTCACTGAGAAGGGAACGTGCCTGGGATGGGATTTTACCAGAGAAGCAGCACACAGCTGTGAAGGCTTGCAGTCCTTTTTTCAGGGTGGACTCAGACCTCAGAGTCAGGCCCCATGTGGCCCCTGCCACTCTTTCCTCTGGGCTACAAGACATTGTGGCTCACTAAGAAGGAAAATGTACTTGTTGTGTGCGTAACTGCGTACTCCTGTCTGAAAGTCCCATGTGTGGTTCTTGGTGCTGTACTGTGTGACTCAGTCAGTACTAGTTGTTGTCACGTTTTCTTTGACCCAATTTTTAATATTTTTCTGCTCACTTGTCATAATGTGCTCTTCATCACTGTCAGTACAATGTTTTCAAGTAGCATTCTACAATTGGGAATTTGGGAGATTTTTGAGACATTCGCCTCAGAGTTAGGCCCCATGTGGCCCCCGCCACTCTTTCCTCTGGGCTGCAAGACACTGTGGCTCACTAAGGAGGGAATTGTACTTGCGTGCTGGTGGCACTCTGTCTGTCACCATATAGAAGATTTGCCTGAAAGTTCCAGGCTTGGTTCTTGGAGGTGTAGGAACTGTGACTGACTACTACTAAGACTCAGACTCACTCAAGCTATAATGTGGCCTCTGCCACTCTTTCCTCTTGGCTGCAAAACACTGTGACTCACTAAGAAGGACAATTTACTGGCGTACTCAGGCCATTCAGCAGCTCGTTTGGGTACTGGAGCTGGCTGGCAATGATCCTCCCCTACTCGGGCCCTGTGGCCTCAGACTCAGGTCTTTGGGTCTCCGCTACTCTTTCCTCTGGGCTGCAAAACACTGTGACTCACTAAAAAGGACAATTTACTGGCGTACTCAGGCCATTCAGTCACTTTGGGTACTGGAGCTGGCAATGATCCTCCCCTACTCGGGCCCTGTGGCCTCAGACTCAGGCCTTTGGGTCTCCGCTACTCTGTCCTCTGGGCTGCATGTGAGTCACTGAGAAGGGAATTCAGGCATTCTTCTTCTAATCGAGCGGTCCTTTTGGCCTCGCCTACTCAGGCCCTGTGGCCTCAGACTCAGGCTATGTGGCCTCCTCCAGCCACTCTGTCCTCTGGGCTGCAAACCACTGTGGCTCACTAAGAAGGGATGAAAACTTACAGTACTAGTACTGTAGCACACTGCTGCTGGGACTTGGCTAAAGTATATGGATCTTATTCTGCCTTTTTTACCTCATTAACTATGTTATTTGTATGTAATTATTGCTTTTCCTGCAAATAAAATGCAAAAATACTCACATAATGTAGCTTAACAACTAACCTGAACACATGATGTTCAAGCTGGCACTCCTTAACACTGCTTAAACATTTTATAATCATTTTTGCCCAAACCCTGGAACAAAGACTGCCGGACAAGAAAACTTAATGTTACGTTCAAGCTACACTTGTAGGTGGTGGCGGTTGAAGAGTTATGTGAGAAGTTGTGGGAACACTCATCAGGAATAGTTGGAGGTGTGGTTAGGGTTAGGGTTAGGGTGGATGTTTTGGCCCCCGCCACTCTGTCCTCTGGGCTGCAGAACACTGTGGCTCACTAAGAAGGGATGAAAACTGCTTGTAGCACAGCTTTGAAGAGGCAGCACGCTGCCTTGCTGGCCTTTGGGCAAGCCCGTACTCAGGCCATTCAGCAGCTCCTTTGAGTACTGGAGCTGGCTGGCAATGATCCTCCCTTACTCAGGCCCTGTGGCCTCAGACTCAGGTCTTTGGGTCTCCCCTACTCTGTCCTCTGGGCTGCAAGACACTGTGACCCACTAAGAAGGACACATTTTACTGTTAACACAGCCCTGATGATAAGGCAAAAATCTGCCATCACCCAGTTTAAAGTGTTTTCCGCCTGCTCTGGGTCATTGCGGGACGCCCCCATGCTCTGTGGGAATGGGAAGTCAAATTGCGCTAAATCGCAGTAGAAATGACAAACGACACGACGAAACGACAATTTTTTGAAAAATTTCGCGAAAAACAAAAACGACCCGAAACAGACCCGTCCCAAAAAACGACAACTTGAAAAAAAAATTTTTTCCTGGTCGTGCCCATCTCTATTGCTTACCCATCTCTGTTTTCATTGCACACATGAAAGCCTTCCCTGATCCCTCTCTCTCGAACCACCTGTCTTCTTCGTCTAATATGTGCAAATCGTGATCTTCGAATGAGTGCCCTTTGTCCTTCAAGTGGAGGTACACTGCGGATTCTGGTCCCGAGCTGTTGCCCTGCGTTGGGCCCTCCTTCCATTTAGGAGGATGATTTTCATGGGGTTATGCATTTTTACTCAGCGCTAAAAATGTGCTAAAATAATATAGATTCGATCCTCTTGAGTTTCCCTGGCTTTCTTGATTATAATTACTATAGGTACCATAGGTTATCCCAAGGTTATAAAAAGTAAACTACTCTGCATAGTGTAATCCTGCTTTGGTGCATTTAGTTAAAATTCTAACTGCTAAGGTGGAGCAAATGAAAGGGGTAAGGAACCAGCAAAACTAAACTGCCAGAATATTGAACACATGTAGCTGCAAACACTTCTTTCACAATCTTTTTAATATCTTCAAAGATATTTGTCTTGGCCGAGTTGGGTTTCCATAAACATTAATGCAGTGGTGATCTCTCCTTGATGGTTATGGAAAATACTCCTGGGGGAACAAGTTTGGAATTCCCTCCCATAAACCTTCAGCAGGAAACCTGATAACTAATGTTACCTCTGCTCAGCTGTGCGCCAGAAACCAGCCCATGAAGATTTCAGGATAAATGAATCAATTAAATGAGAGGGTTTTAAATTTCACCTTCCAAATGACTGAAGAGCAGCTAAGTGGGTTTCTGCTGAATCATTCAAATGTTCCCTGTTGACTTATGTTGTGCCAAACCCAGGTCCTTATGGCTCCATTTCATAGAATGATGCTATAAAAGAAAGATCTCTGAACTCGACTGGAGATTAAATTTTTTTTAATAATGTCAAGGGAAGGCCATAGTAAATACATACTTTATGGCTTGCATCTTTATAAAAGAGAAGGCAAGGTCACAAAATCTACATACTTATTCACAACGTTAGTATGTTTTATTTCAGTCAGGACTTTTTTTCATTCAGGACCTGTCTATTGCTATTTTGGGTTCAGAATTCACTCTAGTGAATTCACTCTAGTGAATTCACTCTAGTGAATTCACTCTAGTGAATTCACTCTAGAATTCACTCTAGTGAATTCACTCTAGTGAATTCACTCTAGTTGCACATAACTCAGAATTCACTCTAGTGAATTCACTCTAGTTGCACATAACTCAGAATTCACTCTAGTGAATTCACTCTAGTGAATTCACTCTAGTGAATTCACTCTAGTACAATTCTGATCACCTCTGATCATTGGCCATAGTAGTTATTGCATTAATAGGAGTTATAATCCAGTTTTCCCAAGATTTAAGAAGGCTGCCCTAAGACTACTCATAGTATTTGTAAAAATATGGACGAAATACTTTGTCAGATTTTCAGTAGATGAATATAAAATACCTTGTACTTTGAAACATCTCTAATTAATTGTGTAATAGATTTATCGTAACCAAAGAGAGGCAGAAATGAATTTCCATGTCTGTTTCTATGTTAAAAGGGAATACAGTACTGCACAATGCGTCCTCATACCTATTCCACTGAAAAGAAATCTTCAGATCAGATCCCTCCAAAATCCGTAGAAACAAGGTTCTGGGTTTAAGCGCATTTCTGTTGGATCACTGAAATAGTACACGCAAGTTTTGCGTCCCAAAATTGATTATCAGGGAAAGATGGCATAACATTTGGTGGTAGGGAGAAAGTTCCAAAATCATCCTAGGAGTAATGGTCATATTTCTTGAAGGGAGACTGATAGTGAGGCAAGAAGGAATCTCCAGATTCTACGTGGCACAGAAGTATCAAATGTCCTTTCTGTAGAGGAAACATGAGGCCTGGGTCACTGTAGATCTGTACATTGCCATTGGTGAGGCACACAGGCTCACCATGTCATCTTGGAACAGAAATCTATTTTAAACACTCATTGAAAAATATCTCTGACAGTTGCTTTGTATTTGTGCGAGAAGCAGTTAACTGAAGAAAAAACTAATCAGCTTCTTGGCTTTCCCCTTGCATAGTGTCCCTTTGTGAATGGTACTACTGAGTACAAGATGGTGTCCTGTAGACTACTTGACTACTGGTACTGGTGTCATCAACGTTCAGGCTGCCATTTTATTTAAAAGCTTGGTATCTTTTTTTTCTACTTGGCAATGTTGTACAATATTGTACATTATTGTGCAGCAATATTAGGCCATTTCCTGGCTTTTTGAATCATAGGCACAGAAACACAATATCCCACATTCGTAAACTGGAAGGTTTTTATAGCAGTGACGGCAAACCTTCTAGAGACCCACTAATTTTTCGCAAAGTGCCAATACAGCAATTTAACCTGAATATGGGTGGCTGTGAAGGGTGATGCCGGGTGCCCACAGAAAGGGCTCCGAGTACCACCTTTGTCACCCGTGCCATAAGTTTGCCAACACTGTACTATAGCAATACAGCTTGCCCTGAGCAACTTATTTTGGTACCTTTGAGAGCAAAAGTAGCCATGTGATCCATCCATGAAAATAAAGGTCTAAGTTGAAAAATATATCTTCATTAGAGATGGGCATGGAATAGGACATCATGGGTGTTGCACATAACCTCCCCACTTGCTGGCTGGTCCATTCACTTTCATTGGCACACCGCTGGGGCTCTCCTTCCCCAGCATCTTGCCAGTCCAGGCAGGAGCTCAGCTACTCTTTCCTGCCTCCTCAGGCAGCCTACCACTCATTGGTTGTATGGGATGTTCGTCTTGCCTCATCAGATTGGTCAACTGACTGAGAAGGTGGGGAAGGGCAGTCTAAGCTCCTGCCCAGACTGATGCACTGCTGGGGAAGGAAGACCCTGGCAGTGCGTGGGTCAGCTAGCCATGGGAGAGAGGGGATGTTGTGCACAGCATCTGTGGTCCCATGCATGCGACTCAGCATGAAGCACCTGCATCATTAGATGCTACAAACAAAGTGAGCTCTTTGCTTTCTCCAGCAAGTCCAAATGGCATGAAATTGAATGGGAAGTGCAGTAAGGAAACTCAGTCAAAAGCTTTTGGCCACATCTATGCCACAGTTTGAGCTATATTCTTTTGAGCATTATGAACAACCCTTGTTTTCATATGATGTTTTTACCTGTCCACAGTTCAGTCATACCATGCTTTAACACATAGTTACACTCCACTTCTTTTTTTTTCTTTCTCCATTAAAAATTATTCATAAGAACATAAGAAGAGCCAAAGGCCCATCTTCCTGTATCTCACAGTGGCCCCACCAAATGTGTCCGGGAGCCCACGAGACTAGATATCTGTCTCCTGCTACCACTCCCCTGCATCTGGCCTAAGCCTGGAGATGACACATCTCCATCATGGTCTGTAACCTGTGATGGACTTTTCCTCCAGGAATCTGTCCAATCCCCTTTTGAAGACATACATCTCTCATTAGACAGGGAGAACATTTTGCTCAGTCTCTCTGGGTATAGTCCCTCAGCTTTTTATTTTGGTATAATACAGCCTCAAATGGCTTCTCAGTTACAGTGATCCTAACAGCAATTTTAAAGTACATGAGAGGTTTAGCCCTGCTTCCTGCAGTCCCCGAGTATGCTTCTGTGGTTGCGTGGAAAATTGAGAGCCAAGAGCCCTTGCCTCACACTGTATCCACTACAGCACACTGGCCAAGCCATTTGGGACTTACTAGGTTAGAACCGACACTTGGAATAATGCATGTTGTAATTTCCTCCCCTCTTCCTTCTGTTAATAATAGGATCTATTTTTCTGTTCTGCCAAATACGTGTTTTATTTTAACACCCAGTTTTCTTTACTGGTAAGAGCTTCCAGTGATCATTCCTAACTCCACCTCCTGTGTATACAAACTATGAATGTCCTGAGACGGCTGGCAGGGGCTATGATGCTTCTGGTCCCAAGCTATCTATCAATTCTCCATGTCTCCACCTCTGGACCACTGAGATGTTTCCACTTATCTTTGTCTTTAAGAAGCTTTTTGGTGGAGTGTTTAAACCAGGCATGTCCAAAGTCAAGCCCAGGGGCCAAATGCGGCCTGTTTTGAAATTTCAAACGGCCTGTGGCCTCTTCTGCCCATCGGCTCAGCTTGTCACACATCCCCGCCAGCTGGCCCCTCCCCATATTGGATGGAGACATCAGCTTGCAGTTTTATGGTTTGCCTGCCCTCCCTGCCTCAGTCCATCCCCCCAGCCACCTGCCTAGCCTACCTGCCCCTGGCTCCATTGTTACAGCGTCCTCCCCGCCTCCTTGCATGTGACAGAGAGTCCAGTCCAGGAGCCAAATGTGGCTGACTGGTTGGCCCCCACCTCACCAAATCTGGCCCTCAGTGCAAAAAGGTTGGACACCCCTGGTTTAAACTGTTGTACTACAGCCAAAGCTCTACTCATGACCTGGATTCACTCTCAGGTGGGCGGTTCAAAGTTCGCTCACCCTTCCATCCTTCCAAGGTCAGTAATCTGAATACTCAGCTCATGGAGAGAGGGGGAAAGGCAATGTGTAGCCTGCATAATTAAATTATAAAACACCCAGAGATTGCTTGAGGTGGTATGGGGGTGATATAGAAGCAGCACACAAGCTTTTAAAAGTTACATAGGGCCTTTTTACACGACCCCTAAGATCCACTGGTCCTTTAAATTCGGACCAGAGATCTTGAGGGTTTGTCACTCTCCCTGCATTCCCACCCCCTCCGCACTTCCTTGTTCTGTCTGCGTGAGGGGAGGGAGAAAAAAAAGGGAGAAAAGAATGCACTCTTACCTCCGGAGTGCCGGTGGAAGTTGCTCTGACCCCCCGTCACTTCCTGGTTTCTCTTAAAGGGGCGGGAGGCAAAACAACAACAACAAAAAGAAGCGAGGAGAGCCCGGCACTCTCCGCATCAAAATTTTTCACTCTCCCAGAGCAGGTACTTGAAAGGTGTGCTGGGTCGCGCTTAGGTGGGCGGGGTCGCACTTAATTTTCTGTTAGCTCCAGAGCTGGTGGGGAAACATTTTTAAGCTCCGGAGCTGGGAGCCATTTGCAGGTTAGGGGTCGTGTATAAACGCCCATAGACCACCATGCAGCAAAGTTTTCAGTTTGTGCATATCTGTGAATCTTATAGCTGTTATATATTCTTCAAGATGATTACGTTATGTTAGCATGTGTGTTTTTGCATGAGATATGAGTTCAGATGCTGTAGGAATGACTAACTTCAAAGGCTTTGTGCTCTTGGTGTTTGGAGGGGACCATGGGAATCTCTCGGGCATCCTCAAACGTAGACCCTATTCTGGTCAGAACTTGTGTTCTCAAGTCAAATCTGACATACGGCAACCCTCTCCCGTGCCCCCCCCAAGGTAGCAAGCACTCTGAAGTGGTTGTTTACCTTTCTCTTCTCCCAGTGGTGCCCTGGGACTGTGCAGGTTGCCCAAGGCCACAGAGGATGGGTTTGTCTGCAGGAGGAACAGTGGGGAATTGAACCCCCAATCTCTGCAGCCAGATACCAATGACTGTGCTATCCGGCCAGTTCTTCCACATTATAGCCCACCACAAAGGTTAACCTCTTCCTATTACTTCTTTCAGCTCAAAAGTCTTAGGAAATGCGGGAGTGTCGTGTGTCACACCCCCATCCCGCCCACCACCAACCCACAATGGACCTTCATTTACTGTGCAAGTTTGGGCAATGTGCTGCCACGAGGGTGTCGCAAGCAACACCAGCTGCTGCCACCGAGAGCGATCTAGCCCTAGACACAGCTGTGTGATTCGTTTTCTCTTCAGGACCTACCATGTTGAGTTTCTGCCAAATGGAAAGGAGAGGGAGCTGTGGAGAATTACACAACAGACACGTAGTCTTTGTTGTTGCCTATCTGCATTCTGAGACTCCAAAACGGTCCTAGTTTCTCTGCTGGGAGATGGGGGATAACAGGTGTTGTGGTCAAAGGCTTCTGGATGTCCCCAACTGGAGTAAAACTCTTCTGCATTCACAGTGGAAGGGTCATAGGACAGACATTGTGATGAAAATGTAACCAAAACCTTTGCCACTTGCTTAGACTTACAGAAATTACTTTGCAAATTCAAGATACTGTACTATGACCCATTCTTTAACAATCAGGAGGTTCTCGCCCATTTGCAGATGGGTTTCTAGATACTAGCTTATGGACAATTGTTTGTGTGCAAGCCTTGCCTGCAAATTCCTCTTGTAGGGAGGGAGATATGATAGCTATGTTTAAATATTTGAAAGGATGTCATATTGAAGAGGGAACAGGTTTGTTTTCCATGGCTTCAGAGACTAGGACTCGGGGCAATGGTTTCAAACTACAGGAAAAGAGATTCCATTTGAACATTAGGAATAACTTCATGACAGTCAGAGCTGTTCGGCAGTGGAATATGCTGCCACGGAGGGTGGTTGAGTCTCCTTCTTTGGAGGTTTTTAAGCAGAGGCTGGATGGACATATGTCGGAAATATTGTGATGGGGGTTCCTGCATGGCAGGGGGTTGGACTAGATGGCCCTTGAGGTCTCTTCCAACTCTATGATTCTATGATTCTGTGCTTCCCAAAGTTTTCTTGTAACGCTCCCATGTGGAGGCATTGGAGGGTGAGGGGTGAATATCCGGAGGGGTGTCTTAAAACTCAGAGAATAGGCAGTTCTGTGCTGGTCATTCGGAGACCTAGTGGCATTTCCTTGGAATCCAGGAATTCCTCAGGTCATGGGAATAGGAGTGCCCCCCCCCCCAGACACTCTTCTCCTTCTTGCCAAGGGTGAAAAAGGGACACACTCGTCTGTGGTCTTCTAAGTCAGTTTTAAATGCCAAAGTCATTCAAATGAGCCAGTTTCCTTGGGACAGGAATTCCAGGATACGTTACCCTAGATTGCCTCCTCCTCCTCCTCCTCCTCCCAACCTCCCACAAAGCCATTCATCCCATCATGCGCACTTCTTTGTATAGGGTGACAGCTGTGCGTCTCCTGGACCTCTTCTGGCTATTTGGCAGCAAAGGCTGCTGGCTGTCGATCCCAGGCAGCTGTAGCCTTGGCTTGTAGCACTCATAAAAGCGGTGCCATTGAGGGAGGCTCAGTGGAAAACAAACACCCCTTTGTCCCGCAAGGATGGATGGCAGGGAGGTCGACACAATTGACTGTCCAACATCAGTGGCCTTAACATCCACGCAGACCTCTTGAGCAGCCCCTTCAGTTTTCTTTTCTCGATTCCATTCAGGCAAGGTATAAAATATTACTGATCATTAAACATCATGTTACAGAGTCCCGTGGCTATTCCCCCCCCCCGTTCCTGCCGTTTCCAACCCCTTTCTTTGCTACAGTAAAAGCCAGAGCCATGTAAAATACACACACACACACACACACACACACACACACACACCACAGGCCCCTGAATGCTCTGGAAAGCAAATTTTGATGAGAACATTCACTTTTATGTTATCGTTTAGATATATGTAGAGCATGAAATTAGCACTTTAAATGTAGAAAGAAGTGGATGTTGAAAACCTTACAGCTAATTGAAGAGAACAAAAAATGGGGGATATTAGGGACAATATCAAATATAGAATCATAGAAAAGTAAGAAAGAACCCTAAAGATCATTGTATCCAACTAAAGGTGGACCTTCCAACTTCTGCCTTAAAATCTCCAGAATTAGAGAGAAGAATATTTGAAACAAATTCAGGGATGGTTGAGAAAAATGGTGGTTCCAACAATTTACAGAAATACAAAAATTTGAGAAGATTTATTTAATATAACTAAAAATATTAAGGAGGTGGCAGGCCTTTTTTAAAGGGGCAATACCTATTACTGGTGGATAATAATAGTTCCCTGACACTGGACATCAAGGTACAATCACAGTGTGCAGTGATAAAACTAAAAAAAAATGTTTGGATATAACAAAGCAATAGCATGAATTGTGCCCTAGGTTGATAGGGGACAAAAAATATACAAAAATCCGAAATGGAATGTGTTAGCATTTTTTTAAAAGTTCCAAAACCCTGTTTATTATTTATTTATTGTAGTTTTATACTGCTCATCTGGCAGCAAGGCCAGCCTGGGTGGTTTACAACAAATATTGATAACAAACAAAGAAATTGGGATAAGAAAAAATCCTTATCTGAGCATACTGTGTCGCAGTTGGAATAGGTCTATTTGTATCAATGGAACTTAGGAGTTGACTCATGAAAGTTCTTGTGATTCAATAGCCTTATTCTAGTATAATTTACTACTCAAAATGACAGGATGTTGGCCAATATTTCAGAAGAACATCACAGTATTTTAGATGCTAAACACAATTCGTAGACCT
This sequence comes from Phrynocephalus guinanensis, assembly GCA_037367245.1. NCBI lineage: Eukaryota > Metazoa > Chordata > Lepidosauria > Squamata > Agamidae > Phrynocephalus > Phrynocephalus guinanensis. Next base: position 167,330,596 of record CM074733.1, read on the forward strand.
TTCTACTGTAGACCTATTTAAAGATTTTGACTTAAATCAACACATACGAGTATGTAAGCCCCATTGATGCTATGGGATGATCTGATTTTGAATGCAAATGCATATGCACCTCCCCACTGCAATACTCAGATGTGCTCCTTTGCACTGGCTGGATACCTCTTCTGATGTCCAGCTGGATTGAGGAAGGTATCTGCCACGTGTGTGCCATCATATATCCCTGTGTTTAGTGGGACAACTGCTGCTCATTAACAAGTATTCCCTGTTTGTATTCCCTGTCATCGCCCAGTCAGGGTGGCCTGGCACATGATCAGGAATATCAGTTCTGGTTTTTGATAAAGCATTAAAACAAATAAAATATTGCAGTTTATGCATTGGCGAATCTTTTGCATAGAACCTCAGACTGAGAGTTGGGAGAGTGAGAACAGACAAAAGAAAATATTCTTTTACCCAGCGCGTTGTTAGTCTGTGGAACTCCCTGCCACAGGATGTGGTGATGGCATCTGACCTGGATGCCTTCAAAAGGGGATTGGACAGATTCCTGGAGGAAAAGTCCATCACTGGTTACAAGCCATGATGGAGATGTGTAATATACAGGCTTACAACCTGGGTACTTCAAGGAGCAGATGCAGGGGAGTGGTAGCAGGAGACAGATATCTTGTCTCGTGCACTCCCAGATGCATTTGGTGGGGCTGCTGTGAGATACAGGAAGCTGGACTAGATGGGCTTTTGGCCTGATCTAGCATGGCTTTTCTTATGTTCTTAACCTACAGAACAGGAGTCGTGGAAATGGATTGGCAGCCAGCCAAGCTCCTGTTAACAGTAGGTGCCCAGTCCCAGTTAGCAATCTGGCTGCCTGCCGCATGTTGAACTGAAGCTTCTGAACACTTTTCAGAGACATCCCCACATACAGCACATTTCAATAATCCAGCCATGATATAACTAAGGCATGTGTCACCACAGCCAGAATGGACTTTTCCAGGAACTGGTGCAGCCCAAGTTAGTTTTAACTGTACAAAGGCCTTCCTAAACACCTAGGATTAAAGACAAATCCAAGAGCATCCGCATATGTGCATGTTTTTATCTGGCCTGAAACCCCTTCCAACACATCCTTGACCTGCCATTTAACTGACTAGGACCATCTCTTGTCTTCTCTGGGATGCTGAAATTTGTACTGACTGTAGAATGATGAGTTTGACAAGCTATTTGTTTGAGGTTTTCTTAAAGATAATACGTGCATGCAATACAACTTCATGGCACAGAAGCAACACCCCAAATCAAAACAGCCATAATGCTCTTTGTAGGAGAGTAAACAAAATAAATGCGAAAAGTCTACAGAGCAGCTTTCCATCTGCTGTATAGATGTTTAACACAGCCTGAACATCTCTTATTTGATTACAGAAGCTCTGCCCTTTATAAATTCATACTTCATAGGAACATGATGATACAAAAAACGGAGGGCAAGTACAGCTTGCTGGTCTGTATGCTTGCTTCGCCCACTTTTTGTATATGCTTCAAGGACAATAATCAATGTGGTTGACTCCAGCTACTTAAAAATGGATCCAATGGGCTTAGTTTATAAACTCGGGTTTATAAACCCAACCACTGTATAAATCTTCAACAAATCTAAAACAATAAACCTTTGCTGTAGGAATCGGTTTCAAACGAAACTCTCTAAAATTTGCCAAGGAGGTGAACTTGGTCCCTTGCTTATTGCTCAAAATACACATGACTTGAATCCACAATCTTGCCTTCTGTCCCTCTTGCTTGTTTCTCTTTGCAGGGCGCCCCTGCCGTGTTATACTGTGGTCAGGAATCCAAATGTGCAATGTTGATCCAATGGGTTACTAGCAGTGAGTGCTTTTCCTGTAGCAGGGTGTCTGGTACACAGAGGAGGAACTTTTAGTGTGGACTTGCATTACACTCCAATAAGCCTGGTGAACATCTGGTAAATCTTAGGAGGCACACCGGGTGAGACAATCAAGCGGACAAGAGGAACAGTCCTAAAGGGAGTCTCAGTTTTCAAATCTGCATAAGAACGAACGGTGCCAAAGCTGTGTTTCCTTCAAAGTGCCTGGAGGGAGGCTAGGGAGAACAAGCCGGAAGATGATGTCCATCGCTCCTCAGATTTGGCAAAGAGTGCAAACAGACAATGAGGAGTCACCTTTGGCCATATAGACAGCTCTAGGTCTATTTTATCCGTGGTTATACAGACATCATCATGCTCTGTGTGCTGCCCTGCTTTGTTGAATGCCTTTCACATCCCTATGGCAACAGCGGAAGCAAAAAGCCGTTCTAAGGACAAATGGAAAATGCGTTAGGAGAAAAACCAGACATTCCACAGGAAGGCAAAGGAAAAAGAGCTCGACAATTTACCAGCAGCAAAGGACGCAGGAGTTATCTCGTTGAAAACATGCAGAAAGAGATCCAAGCAGCACAAAAGCAACAATAACAAAGCAGGGAGGGCGGCTGGAGGGTGGGGGTGGGTTTGGAGAGAGAGTTATGCTAGTTGGCTTCGATTCTTGTAAATGCTGTGGCAAACAGAAGAAAAGGGAAGGGAAATTATTAAGCAAGGCATATCTCAAGGCCAAGCTAGAGAGGCTTGTTTGATAAGTAGCAGGCAACCACATATCTTATTTCTCTCTTTATTAATTGCAATGATGAAAGGGAATTTTTCTTGGAATGCAGTAAGCAGGGAGGGAATACTTATCTCTTTCCTCCTCCACCACAGGATTGCAATAAACCCCATCCCACCACATAGCCAGAATACTTCGATGTCCCCCACAGTTGTAATTAGAAACAAGATCTGCAGCTACATAACAAGCAGAATCTCTAATGCGGCCCTGATAGGCTCCCCTCCCAAGGTACACAGAGACTCAAGCTTAAGCGGAGATTGTGTGCCATACTGTATGAACGTGTCATTCCAGTCATACTTTTGATTAGGACTGCAAGGAAGTTTTGGGTTGTTAAAAACAGCTCAACAGTGGAAGCCAATTAACTAGGGAAGGACTCTTCATTTCTATAAGTCCTCAAAAGAGAAAGGCCAGCTGTTTGTTGGACCCATTTCAGCTTTAGATTTATTGTACCTTGAAAAAGCCTGGATAAAATGGCTGCCATGCCCAACATTGCCTAGGCCCGCAAATAAATCCTGAGGAAAATTCAAGGGGCAGAGCCTCAGAACTGTTCCCATGCCAGCTGTTCTGCACAAAGCACCTCACATTCCTGTAGACCAGGCCTTTTGATAAGTTCTTGTTCTTTTATTCAGCATTAAATTCTGAATATTCAACAGTGAACAATATCACCCACATATACCCACATATATATCTGCTTGCATATGGTTGTTCAACAAAAATTGTGTTTTGTCTGGACATTCAGTTTATTTGTTTTGCATGGAATAAGGAGCTTAAAGGATATTCAAAAACGAGAGTAAATTATACAGGGTGCAAAATTTTTGCCTAGGTCATATCAGCTTTGACCCTGCCTGGGACAAATGCCAGCTGTGATAAACACAGTTCCTAATTTCTCCTAGAGGTCTATCAAGTTCTAATGGACTGTTAGAGAGATGTTCAAGTGCTGGGCTTTATGACTTGACCAAGGGACTTCAAACAATAGGGTGTGGCCAACATCCCCTCTTAATTTTCCACAGTGCTTTCCCAGGGTTCAGGAGCAGCCTGAAGCAAATGGAAGTTCATGCTCACTCAGTTGCGCATGCTCAAATGGAGCAGTACATGCTCACATGGCTTAGAGGGAAAATTGACCCCAACCCAATGGTGGTTCCAGAGTGGATCACCCGAAATTATCCAGATGCCTGAATGTATTGATGTTCTTCACATTCTTTGAGGAGGCTCTTTTCATCTTCTCCCAGAGCCCCAATGAACCTTCTTCTCCATTGGGTAGCCTTTATGCCAGTGACATGCATTAAAACTCACAGAAACCAGGTTTCCTAGGAAGTTTTGAGATCTGACTAATTTGTACATCAGCCTTCTTGACAACAAGAATATAAAAGCTACTTGTTATGGTCTAACCACACGTGAAAAACATACAGGAGCTAAACTCTGTATTAGAGATGGGCACGAATAAAAAAAATACTGTTTCGTTTGTCGTTTAGGGGGTCCGTTTCGTTTCGTTTTTTGTGAATTTTCACAAAAAATTCATTTTTGTTTTCATAAGAACATAAGAAGAGCCATGCTGGATCAGGCCAATGGCCCATCTAGTCCAGTTTCCTGTATCGCACAGTGGCCCCACCAGATGCTTTTGGAAGCGCATGAGACTAGATATCTGTCTCCTGATACCACTCCCCTGCATCTGGCCCTTGAAGTACCCTGGTTTTAAGCCTGGAGATTACACATCTCCATCATGGTTTGTAACCTGTGATGGACTTTTCCTCCAGGAATCTGTCCAATCCCCTTTTGAAGGCAGCCAAGCCAGATGCCATCACCACATCCTGTGGCAGGGAGTTCCATAGACTAACAACGTGCTGGGTGAAAAAATATTTTCTTTTGTCTGTTCTTACTCTCCCAGCCGTCAATTTGAGTGCATGTCCCCTAGTTCTGGTATTTTGTGAGAAGGAAAAGAGCTTCCCTCTATCCACTTTACTCATGCCCTGCATTATTTTGTACGTCTCAATCATATCCCCCCTCAGGCGCCTTTTTTCCAGACTAAAGAGCCCCAAATGTTTTAGCCTTTCCTCATAAGGGAGGTGCCCCAGCCCAGTAATCATTTTAGTCGCTCTCTTCTGCACCTTTTCCAGTTCCACTATGTCTTTCTTGAGATGCGGTGACCAGAATTGTACACAATACTCCAGATGCGGCCTTACTATTGTTTTGTATAATGGCATTATAATGTTGGCTGTTTTATTTTCAATCCCCTTTTTGATAATCCCTAGCATGGAATTGGCCTTCTTCACCGCTGCCACACATTGGGGAGACACCTTCATGGAGCTGTCCACCAACACACCAAGATCTCTTTCCTGATCTGTCACGGATAACTCAGAGCCCATGAGTTGATAGATAAAGTTTTGATTTTTCGCCCCAATATGCATTACTTTACATTTGGCTACATTAAAACGCATTTGCCATTTCGTAGCCCATTCCCCCAGTTTGGAGAGATCCTTCTGGAGCTCTTCACAATCTTCTCTGGTTTTTACCACACGGAAAAGTTTTGTGTCATCTGCAAACTTGGCCACCTCACTGCTTATCCCTGTCTCCAGGTCATTTATGAACAGATTGAAAAACACCGGTCCCAGGACAGAGCCCTGGGGCACACCGCTTTTCACCTCTCTCCATTGTGAAAATTTCCCATTGACACCTACTCTTTGTTTCCTGGATCTCAACCAGTTCTCAATCCATAAGAGGATTCGTTACCATTTCGTTACCTTTATTTCATTTTTTGTGACTTTTTTAGCATTTAAAGCACTTCAATGTATTGACGTAACGAAAACGAAACAGACGACAAAATTTCTGGTGTTTCTGTTCGTTTCGTTTCATTTTAGAGACAAAATTCGTTTGTCGTTTCGTTGCGTAACGAAACGAAAAAACAAAAACGGAAACGAAAAATTGTTCATTTCGTGCCCATCTCTACTCTGTATACTGGAAGTGCCTGGTAAGCCTCCTACGCTGTAACCTCAAAGTACCACTTTTTACTTTTTCCTGACATCCGGCTTACTCTGTGCATTTTGCTCAGGGTTCTGCTACTGAATAACATTATTTGCTGGGCGTGATTGGTTTCTCTTTGGAAATCAGTGTTTTTGATGGGCTCCGCATCCAAGACTTCCAAGACCAGACTTGAAGAAAGCTTAAGCAAGGCTACAAACCGTCTTCCAATTCTAATGCAAGGCATGAGTAAAGTGGATAGAGGGACTCTCTTCTCCCTCTCACAAAATACCAGAACTAGGGGACATCCACTCAAATTGAGGGCTGGGAGAGTAAGAACAGACAAAAGAAAATCTTTTTTTTCACCCAGCACGTTGTTAGTCTGTGGAACTCCCTGCCACAGGATGGGGTGATGGCATCTGATCTGAATGTCTTCAAAAGGGGATTGGACAGATTCCTGGAGGAAAAGTCCATCACGTTACAAACCATGATGGAGATGTATCATCTCCAGGCTTAAAACAGGGGTGCTTCAAGGGCCAGATGCAGGGGAGTGGTAGCAGGAGACAGATATCTAGTCTCGTGCGCTCCCAGACGCATCTGGTGGGGCCACTGTGAGATACAGGAAGCTGGACTAGATGGGCCTTTGCCCTGATCCAGCATGGCTCTTCTTATGCTCTTATGTGTTTTGCAAATGTGACGTATGAAATTATTCTACATTGTTCAACCTTCTGCGCTTGTATGATAGGCTTCCGAGTCCCTGTTAACATTGTATATCTAGAACACCTGCCTCCCAGTTGTCCACTTAAAACCTTTTATGCTAGCTTTGCTCCTTAAACCAAGTCAGCCATTCTGGAACGAATGTTTTGTAGGCATTTTTCCTGATGGAGAAAGTTTAAAAACTTTCCTGGATGTTTTCTCTTCCATTGCTTCAATAAGTACATGTGTAAGCAGAGCACTGGGAAGAAGCAGGGACATGTATTCTGACTTACCTTGCCAACTGGAATTACTCCTTTGGCTTTCAGGATATGTTCCTTTGAATAATCAGCATGCTTAGTGACAATGTTCTTTTACAAAATAACAAGGTTGAAACTGCAGTAGGAAGCTCCAAAGAGTGTCAGGTTTTCCTTTCCACCCCAGACATGTAGTGTATTATATCACGAAGAACAAGTTTTTATCTTTACTGACTTCCCTGGTAACAGTGTTGAAGCACACCAACTTTGGGTGGAGCCCAAGGAATACCCAACTTAATCCTTCATATTATGGGAGAACCAATGGGTCATCATCTCTTCCTAGTTCAATAATGTTAATCCTAACAGTGCCTACAAGAAGAGAGCTGGTGAAGACATTCAAAGAACATCTAGTTCCATTTCCACATGGCCAATCAGTCTCTCAGAGAACTGCACAAGTATATGTTGTAGGACCCTCTTATCAATGGGATCAGAATCTTCTGATTCATTTTTCCGTCGTCTGAAAATATTACATTATTAAAAGAAAAATCCTAGAAATATGTTTCTAAACATGAAGTTGCCAGAACTGGCCATTAGATGGAGCAAGGGACCATGCTACAGTATGTAGAGCTTTCACAATTAAAATAGTGTACACTCTAATCAGCATTTTTAGCCTCCATGGGGGGAAGGGCTTGGAACAGCCACCACTAGATATGGGAGCCCTATTGCATTTGTGTATACAGTAGTCCCCAAACACATCACAGCTCATATATTGCAGGACTGCTACACCACAGAACGGTGATATATAGACCCTGTCCCTGCAACCCCCACCACTCCCGGCACTGTCGACGCCACTCCCACCAATGTCCCCATCACCCTCACCACCCCTGTCATCGTCCCTGCCACCGCCACTGGTGCTGTTGTCGCTGTCACTCTCCAAAGCTGTTTTGGAGGGGATGACGGTACTGGTGGCAGCAGCGAGGGTGTGTGTGTGTGACGGCGTTTGTATAACACAGATTTCCATTTGTCGCAGGTGGGTTGGGAACCTAACCCCCACGATGAACGGAGAACTATTGTACATACTAATGCCAAAAGGTAGTTTAATACAGCTTGGAAAGTTTACCCTTTTAACTATAACAAAAAAAAAAATTCCCCAGCCAGTGTGACAAGTAATGCGTCAGGCTGCTAGCTTTAGAGATGACTTGTTGGTGTATATGTGACTCACACCATCTGTCATCCTGATCATACACAGGCCTTGTGTCAGGTTGGATAAGACCCTTTGTGTCCCCGTCTTCCCCCCTCGCCCCCCCCATACTTCACTGACATGGTAATCTGCCTTCAATCTCCATCACTCTGGAAGTGCCAGATGAGTGCTCCTCTAGAAAAACTACTAGTCTAGACAATGTATTCCTTACTCCAGGTCCACTAATCCAGTTCCCCTACAGCCTCTGGGGTCTTGATACAGAACCATTCTGTAGGTGCTGTGGAATCATTTAACAGGCCATGTGACAGGCATAGCTATTCCGGGTCCCATGATGGCCAAGCAGTGACTTCCATTTACCAGATGAGTTATAGATTTTATTTTGATGGCAGGGGATCAGTGATAGGCTCTCTGAGTAATTGCACACCAGTAATTGCACACCAGTAGCCGAGGGTAACATTATTGTTTAAATAACCGAACATTACTCCATCAAAACAAATGTGACCTGTTTATTGTAAATAAGAAGCATTTGTAACAGTGCAAAAAATTCTTTGGCAGACTTATTAAGTACAATAAAAATAACTAAGATTTCACTTCTGGTAGGAGTTTTTTTGTTTTTTAAGTAAATAAATATGGAACAATCTCAACTGAAGAAATCCTGAAAAATGATCATTCAGCCATGGGCCACTGTCTCAAATATGTTACATGAGTTTTTATCATCAGAAACAGTTTATTTTTTTAAAAAAATTGTACAATGTTTGATTTCATTCAAAACTTTAAAATACAACCTATTATCTAATCCAGAGGTTTAGTAGCAATAAATGCTGAAATTTATTTCATTTTACATATCTTTCATTATTTGAACAAATACTGATCAGATATCTACTTTACTTCAACAAGGGAAACCAGAGGTGTGTTTGGTTAATGCACAAATAGAAATAATATTTTTAAATGAGTATGTGGCACTCCCATACCCACTTTTTTGGCAGTCAGCCCTACTGCATTCAGCGGGATATATTTCTGAGTGAATGTGAGGAAGACTCTGCAGTAATATGCCTGAGGAATTACTTTGCAACAATACAGCATTGGAAGTAAAAGGTGATTAGATGCTTTATAAACTTCAGCGGTTTTATGAAGCCAGCAACATGCTTTAATTATGATATCTACCCTCATTTCATAATCTGGCTGAAAACAAATCTGAGATCTGCATTTTCAGTAAAACAATTATAAAAAGGTAGACCCTGAATTTATTTATGATGATACTGAAAATATGTACTATACTGCAAGGGAACAAAGCTTTATATGTAAAATTATTTCTGCATGTTTACTTGGATACAAATCCTTCTGCGTTCAATCCATTCCAAGTACACACATTTATAATTGCACCTTTGAATGTTCCTTAAAATATGATTAACACATTCTGCATCATGATAACATTAACAGGTAACTGTTGCTGTCCCAAACAAACAATTTTACTGGGCAATTTTTCTGTTAGAAAGGTGCATTTAATCATTTTTCATTATCAAATGAAGATTAAATGTTCACCTGGGTTAGCATAAAAATAAAGTAAAATTGAGTATGTATTGGCTGTTTCAATATAACATTTTTAAATGCCTGCTCTATACAGTAAATTTCAATGATTAAAGCTAGAAAACTTGAAAATGAGCTAGGACTCAGCTCTAAGGAACATCCCTAAATTCATAAATTTAAGACTTGCTTCATGAGATAAGCAACATCAACAAAACAAAATATGTTGGTAAAATGAGGTAAGTGTGTTTTCCTTCACTGAACGTAGTAATACATGTTGGTTACAAGAGTCAACATTGGAGGTACAAAAGAAAACAATGGCAAGTAAATGAAGACATATATTCAACAGTGCATTCAAAAAAATCTTAACTGGGCATACACATTCACAAAAATAGTAATTTTAACATGATTTTGGAATAAGGATGGGAGGCTGGTACTACTTAAAAAAACAAGACAAGACAAAGAAACCCTGAAAAATGAAAGTCATAGTGTGTTTGTTTGAAACAGAATAGCTAATCCCTGTCTGGAAGCTTATGTCTATCAGATGGATTGTTTACAAATCATGGCACAGTACAGTTAGGAATACTTCTAGAGCAACAACTTATACATCAGCAGACATTTTACACTAATCTACCCCCGTTACGCCCATTTATTTTTATGGTGGCTATATTTAAAAGGGATCTTAGCAAAACTTAAGGGCTGGTTCCTTTCACGCCCAGTGTAGGATATTGGTTCTCATTTTCATATGCACAATATAATACTATACAGTACCTTATGCATGGGTCCAGCAAAGTACACACACACAAACGGTACCATGAGAAATATTTTGCCTTTGTGCCACAAAGGGGGGAAAGAAGCAAATTCCTTTAACAATTCTTTTAAGGATACAAATATAACTAAATGATCTCCCATCCTCTTCCTTTTGTCAACAAAAGCTTTACTCGTCAACAAGCAGCTTCTAACGGCCAAGGATCCCTCCTATTAAAGGAGTACAGTTAGGGGACGGGACCTGAAAGAGACTTAGATCTTCTTCTTGAAACATGGGTCATTCAGACATCATCTAAGAGTAAGTCCACCATGTTTGCTAAATCAGACACATGCTGAAAATGAATGCACTTACTCTCCTGCGCATAGATTCTGCCAAAAAAGAAGGCTGGAGAGGTAATGCTACTTTCCAAACCAACATAAGGACTGCATTTGTTCCGAAAGGAAGTGAGGCATTTCACTGTAATCTGTCTTAATGTTTTAATAACGATTTGATTTAATCCCGTGTCTCTCTCTGATTGCAGAAAGTATAAAGGAAACCTCTTCTGCTTTTCCCATTAGTACATGAGGTGGTGTGTGTGTGTGTGTGTGTGTGTGTGTGTGTGTGTGTGTGTGTGTGTGTGTGTGTGTGTGTGTGTGTGTGTGTGTGAGAGAGAGAGAGAGAGAGAGAGAGAGAGAGAGAGAGAGAGAGAGAGAGAGAGAGAGACAGAGACAGAGAGAGAGAGAGAGTGAGAGAGAGAGGGGTGGGGTGGGGCAAAAACTGGGAAAGAAGCAAAGATACATTCCACGATGATACGTGCACAATCTTTATCGTGCTTGTAACCATCCAGTGCCCAATGAACCAACTAGATTGTTATCTTGCAAGAGCATGCAACTAGTAGCAAAACAGTGGGCCTACATTTACTCTTGCTTACTCAGCGATTGCAGAAAAATAGATGGCCAGTGTAAAGAGTGGCGGAACAAAGGCAGAAATTATAATTATGAGAGGCAGGCTTGACTTGTGTCACCTATGACTGTCTAGCTCTGATATTGATTTGCGACAGCAGGCTCAGCCGGGTTGAATACACACAGTGAACGGGGTGTAAGTACTGCTGAATAGGCAAAATGTTACTACTGAGTAACTACAGCAGGGTGAATAGCTTTCATCTCCCCGTGTTGTTGATCTGCAACTTCTGCAAGATCTCCCTACTCGATGCCTTGGGTTAGGATGATAGGAAGTTCAAGCCACAAAGATACAAAACTTTTAAAAAATTGGAAGACCCTCCAGCTGCCAATGGCTGATCTTATCAAGAATCTTCATGCACTGGGGCTTTGGGAGTGATGTCTGAATTTCCTAACAGGCCTAAGCACGGTACGTATTAGTGTATGAGCATCTGTTGTTCTATAGGTTAAGCTCAAGTGAGAAATAGCTCACTGGTCCCACTTCAGAGGATCCTTGGGTTTGCAGTGATGGAAATAAGAACATTACTTCCATCTGCTTACAAAGGAGATGGGGGCGTTTCCTGTAAGGATTAATATAAACAAGATTTTCTCTACTAACGGGGAAATGTATCAAATTAGCCAGGAGAGGTCCAGAAAAATCATAGCTGTTTATAGATCAGGCTAAAACTGTTCCACTCAATGTAGTTGTTTATCGGGCTAAGGACCTATTTTTGCCTCTTTATAAGCACATGGCTGGATTTTTCACAAGTGCCCCTTTTCAAAAATATGTTGGTTTGTGCATTACTTTTTGGTGTTTTTTAAAAATTACATCCATGTATGTAACAAGGCTCAGAGGGGTATTCAATTTAGATCTATATGATTTCAATCCATCTCATAAAACATTGCTATGAAATGATGCAGGGCAACAGTGGGAAGCATAAAGGCATATAATACTGGCAGACGGGCGGAAGGATCCTATACCAAAACAAAGGTTCTCAAGTCTCAATAGCCTCTCAAAAATGGCACTGAGCATAGGAAGGACGGTGTGGATGCCGTACACTCAACATGGTATCACACCACCACTAGCTGCCTCAGTTGAATACTAGTCTGAGGAATAACTCACACCAATCAACTCCATTAAGGTATGATGGAATGACAAGCTGTACATCAACAAAGGGTTGGACCATATGTTTTACATTGTGTGTGTGAGTGTTTTAAGGCAACCTGCAGGCCCCATTTCATCCAATTCAATGGCGCTTCATTTCCTTCCTCCAGTGGATTTTGGGGAAAAAAAGCAAAAAAACAAGACTGGGACTATAAAACCACTTGATAAAGGGTTCGTTTTAAAAAGTAGCACCAGTTTTCTGTTTGTTTTTTTAACCTGAGAAATTTAATATAAAACTGTCATGACCTGTTTTATTGCTAATTCCCTTTCAATACTTGCACACTGTGGGCTTTAAAAAAAAACTGGGCAAGAAGTAAAATGACACATTTTCTTATTCTGTAACACCATCATTGGAATGCTGTCCTGAAATGTCTTCCTTCTCTGTTGTGGTTTGAAGCCTGTTATTACCTGGATTTGTGATCAGCAGATATCCATTTGACTTGACATGTGACAATTGCAAGGTAGAATTAGGTTTTATTCTCCTTGCTAACAGTTTGTTTTAAGCAGACAGGACAGCAAACTCCTTGGAGCTTCACAGGTGCCGCACAATCATTTGATGGACAGGTTTCCACGTAACATGTTATCTGCCCAACCTGCATTTGAAAAATTATAGCACAATTTATCACGTAGGTTCTGCTTAACAGACAGTCAAGACTTGCATTATTTAGAAACTCATCCACACCATCAATATTGCTGAAGGATGTGACAAACATCAGCTATGATATACCACACATTTGAATCCAAAGAAATTCACTAATATGATCCCTTACCGGCTGCACCAAAACAAAAGGTTTTTTTAAAAAAAGCTTCAGGACTAGAGGAAGGAATTTATTTTTTAACTCACAAATGTGTCCACATAACTACAGATTACGAGACACATCCTTCACTCCGATGGACAGAGCAGATAGGAGACTACCATATTCAGTGAAATTCCCCATGCTTACAGGCATTAAAGAGTAATTAAATGGTTGAGATAGTAATTAACAACTAGTTTAGCCTCAAGACTTTTTAAAGTACATTTCTGTTGAAGAAAGCACACAGTCTGCCATTTGAAAGAGTTATGCGGATTACACATTTTATTCTACAATCTGCCAAATTTATTTTGTTGTTCCAGTCACAGGGAGGAGCAAAAGATACACATGGCACTGAAACTATGTCCCTTGAACTCCCGTAAATTCAACCAACCCTGGGACTTTCAGACTTCATATTCATCAATATGAGGCTAGGAGAAACGTTAGTGGCTTTGATTTACCCTTTCAAAACCTATTCAAACCTAAGGACATGAATTATGCAATACTTTGTACAACGTAGATCAAGATATACTGGATATGACACTTCAATAAAGAAGAAAATGGGAATTCTTCAAGCAGTAGAATCCCTGCCGGTGGAATTTCTCTCCCTCTCCCCCAACCCTCAACAGATGGTTGAATGTCAACAATGGATTTCTGGCCACTCACCTTGCATTCACATACGGTGCATGGATCTTTTTTCCAGGTTTCATTACTGGAATAAGATTTTCCAGTTTCATCAGTGCATTCGGTTTTACTGAGCCGTGATTCAAGTTTCTTTATCTGAAGGCATAAAAGCTTGTTTATCTGTCTGTGCCAAAAGGATTCCATTCTTTCTTTTTTTTTTGCAGATGAACCAACAGCACTGCAGTAATTTATTATTTTAAGTACTCAGACTACATCAAACTACCGAGTGACTATAGACTAACCATATGCAAATATGATTTGTGCTGTATTAAAATAGGACGGCATTGTAAATGTTCAAACTTTATAGAAGGAAAACACTGTATATGCCAATCTGTTGCTTGCTGCCAGTGGTTTCTATCTAATATCTGTGTGGCTCCAGTTATCTACTCCTACAGTACAGTGGACTCTTGTATAACAAATGGCTTGTATAACATAAAATCTGTACAACATAAAAAATTCTGGAGAGAGGGGAAATTTGCTTCACAGAATCGCCTATGGGGCGAATCCATACAACATAAAAATGGTCGCGATTAGGGATTACTTTGTTTTCAATGCATTCTTATGGGAAATTTGTATAAAGGAAAATTTGCTAAACATCATTTCATTTGGAACAAATTAATTCCTTTATACAAGGTACCACTGTATCTGTTATTTGCTTCTGAAGATTTACTCACTGGGCCCCAAGAAATTTCATACTGATTGCAGTTTATAGACTTCTCTCACTTTCAGCTTCCATCTGCCATTTGAAGGCTCCCAAGTTTGTGGGAGATCTTAGTATTTTTGCATGCATTTGCTCTCCGATTTTATATATGTGAGAAACATGGAAGCTGACATCTGAAACAATCAGTAGAATTGATCTGTGTGATGACCTACCTATGATTCAGGCCTGTCAACTGCTAAATTTTAATCGATTTTTACTGGATTTTATATATATTAATGTTATGGCTAGTGTGTTTCTATTTCTATTTTGTTTCATTTTGTTTAACTGATGCTCCTTTGTTTTATTGTGTCTTTTCCGGTACTGGATGTCTGTAAATCGCTTTGTGTAATGCATATCTCAAAAGTGGTATACAAATGGAAATTGATAGATAGATACATAGATAGATAAGTGAAGTCTGATTTCAACAAAATATCACTTTCTACAAAAAGAATTGTTAGAGTAAACTGGAAGAAAAAGAGAAAGTTAGACCTACAACCACCTACTGCATGAGTAATCCAATGAAAGAGAAAAGGAATTGTAGAAATATTTGGAAAGATATGAAGTCAAGTCAAAGACTATCAACCTAAAATTTAGGAAGTAAAAAAAAGAACAGGTAGTACAAAAAGAGACCATACTGGGAAACCCAAAGTACAGTGGTATCTCTACTTACGAGTGGCTCTAGTTGCGAGCAATTCGATTTAAGAGCGGAAAACCGTTGGTGTTTTAACTGCTGCCTTAAAAATTTTAGATGCAGCCCGCACTACTTACAATTTTTAAAATTTTTAATTTTTAAAAAAATCTTTTTTAGATACGGCTTCTCTACTTATGAGTTGTTCAACTTATGAGCATGCATTTGGAACGCATTACACTCGTAAGTAGAGGTACCACTGTACTCACCTTCACTTCTGAAGACACAGTTACTTGCACATCTGTAAACCAAGATTCACCCATTTGCACCCATTTCACTCCTTTCTGAAGCCCTAGTACCATTTTCCAGACCAATCTAGGTCACCCTATTGTCCAGTGCAGATTTTTGGAGGCATAAGAAAGTAGGGAAATTTATAACAATTACCATCATCATCCATTAGTGATGTTTCACAAACCTTTTTTTAATGCAATAAAATTCACTTAACTCTGTCTGTCTATCTATCTGTAAGCCAGGGTGTGGGTAGCAACTAGGGTACCTGCAAAGGGGCCAGGGTCGGTCAGCCAGTCCAAAGTTCAAGAGTCATAAAGAAGGTCATCAGCCAGCCCAAAGCTCAAGAATGAATCACAGAAAGAATCATCAGCTAGTCCAAGGTCAAGAGTCACACACAAACACAGTCCAACAGGGAGAGGGATGCCAAGCAGTCAGACTTACAAAGTAGCACAGCTCCAGGAAGGATCAAGGTAATAGGTCTGAAGCTTCAGAAGTCCAAGGTCAAAGGTTCATGCTAGTAGCAAGCCCACCTGCTGCATTCCCTAATTTACTTAGCCTGAGTGGGATCTGATTCAGCAAAGAGGCAAAGTCAAGCTGCCCCAATCCTGATACCATCTATCTATCTATCTATCTATCTATCTATCTATCTATCTATCTATCTATCTATCTATCTATCTATCTATCTATCTATCTATCTATCTATCTATCTATCTATCTATCTATCATTAAAACAAAGAGAAGCATGCAGATTACTTACTTGGGAGCAAGCGCTACTGAACTCAACAATCACCTTTTCTACTGAGCAGGCAGGTATAAAACTACATCATTAATTTTTGTTCACACTGTAGAAACAGCTTCTATGCCATAAAGTCTACTACCAGCATTTTATGTTCACCTGTTTTCTGAGGTCTGTAATAGTTTTCTGTATGTCTCCAACAAATTCTTTGAAGTCATTCATAATGGGAACTTTCTTGCGCTCATCCAGAGATGAAATGGTGCTATTAAAAAGTGCATTCTCCCTTGCAAAACTGTAAGAACAAAGGAAAGTCATTAGCCTATGGAGAAGGCATGGCAGTCAATTTTTTTAAAAAAAATGCATATTATTTCAGCAAGTATTGTTCATGTGTACACTATGCATAATGAACACAGCCAGCATACTTTTTAATCTAACTTGCTCAGAGTTAGAAACACAAAGTAGTTCAGTCTTAACAATGCGGCCACAAGACTGAGAATTAGTAGGACTAAATTGGCAAAATGCTGGACTACTCTACCATGAAACTGTCCTTTTACAAGTTACTGTATTATCACTCAAGCCAAGCCTGTCTCATAAAGCGGCCGTAAATCCTGCTCTACTATGCTGTTACGAGAAGAACTAGGTAAAGTGTGTACCCTATCACTGCATAATACATTTGGACACAATATATTCTAACTGCTATCTTCAAGGAACAATACATAATATAACAACAACAAAAAGTTAAGAAAACAGAAATAAGTGAAAAAGTTTGGTTAACAGGTAAAAAATAAACTCTAAGAATGAAGTTCAGTTTGTCAGGTTCTATACCTTAAAGCAGGCATGTCCAAAGTCAGGCCCGCGGGCCAAATGCGGCCCATTTTCAAATTCTGAGCGGCCCGCGGCTTCTTTTCCCCACCACCTCAGCCTGTCATGCATCCCCGCCAGCTGGCCCCTCCCCATACCGGATGGAGGTGTTAGCTTTCAGTTTTATGGTTTGCCTGTCCTCCCTGCCTATGCCTATCCCCCCAGCCACCTGCCCAGCCTACCCACCCCCAGTTCCGTTGCTGCAGCGTCCTCCCTGCCTCCTTGCATGTTATAGAAACTTGTCCAAAGCTGGGCCTGGGGGCCAAATGCAGCTGAATGGTCAGCCCCCACACATTTTCACCTCACCAAATCTGGCCCTCCTTGCAAAATGTTTGGACACCCCTGCCTTAAAGGCTCCATTTCTTCACAATTTAATGATTTACATATACAGTATGGATGCCTGGCCTGACACAGTTTTCAAAGAATACCACAGTTTTATTTAAGAGTTCTTGACACAACAGACCTCTGTAACTATCAGCACTGACTCTAACACACAGCTCTTACTTAAATCCAACTGACTCATAATTCACACACAGCTCCTACTTTCTCTTTCTCTTACATACACCTATTTTGGAGGCAAAACAATTTTCAGTCCAGCTAAGAATTATACCAATAAATCAGTTCCCAGTTCCATTCACGACCCAATATTTTAAATTACAGCTCTTGCACACAATCACCTGGCAACTGTCAGTCAAACCTCAGCCACTCACCATGTACGCAGATTCAGACTATGCACAAAATATATTTACCGTGTAAAATCCTCACACCTCATCAACTAAAGATGAATTACTGGTGGAATCCTCTTGCGGTAACGAACAAGTGTTAAGTTGGATGACTTCACAAAATGTGGGGCTTCTATATCACCCCACTTATAACACTCTTCATTATGCATCTCCTCAAGTTGGATACTCAATTTAGCGACCTTGGAAGGATGGAAGTCTGAGCCCTACTCAGCTCAGCTCTTTCAAATGGATAGCCATGGTGTCCTTTGTTGAATCAATCCACTGCATATTTGGGTTTCCACTCTTTCCCTAGCACATTGTCTCTTCTAGCAAGTCAGTGGCCTCAGCTTAGTCTTTTTAAATTTATTTCATTTTATTTCATTTCATTTGGCTTTTGGAAAAAGTTCAGATTTGACTTGACCTATGATCCATTTGGTTGTCTTTCGCGTGGTCAAATAATCCATATAGTTTTGGTTGAACACCACATTTCAAATGAATCAATTCCACCAACCACCACTACAACCCTGGTCAATTTTTTTCACTGCCCTGCTGTTGTTCTGGTCTACTCCTAAAATGCAAGAAAGTATCCAGGATTAAAACAACAGCAACAACATGGTGTGTGTTAGCCCTGCTTTTCTCTTGGCATCTGTTCAGATAAGTAGCATCATGCCTCAGGGCTTCAGCACTTCCAGCCACTTCTCAGTGCAGTCACAGGAGTTCTCTAAGAAGATTAAACACTTAGATTACATTCTTTATGGCAAGAGTAGGTAACAAGGCTCCCTGCAGTGGTGCTAGGGCATGGGGCCTCAGGACCAATGTCCTCACCCCCCCCCCTTGATCCTTCCTCACAGCACACAGTCTTAAATACTGCATTGGGACAGCACAGATGGTGGAGTAGACCGTAAGGATCCAATACCGGCTAGCCATTTTAAAATGGCTCTTATTCTTAACACTCCTCAAAACTGTGTGTTGTGTGTTGTGTCGTTACAGTCGTGACCGGCTCTTCGTGACTCCATGTCCATGGAGTTTTCTTGGCAGGAGTACTGGAGTGGCTTGCCAGTTCCTACTCCAGGCACCTACAGCACCTGGTATTCCCTGGTGGTCTCCCATCCAAGTACTAACCAGGGCCGACCCTGCTTAGCTTCTGAAATCAGGCGAGATCGGATGTGCTTAGGGCATCTAGGGAGCTCCTCAAAACTCTAACCGCCAAGAAATCCACAGGAAGGCTTAAAGTGCCTGAGCTGGTCCAAAGCAAGAGGGAGCACATGGCGCTTTTGAGATGGCAGGGGGCCCTAGTGACCAAATTAAATCCCTTTCTATAAGGAACATGGGGTAAAGCTGTGACATATTTGCAGGGGGGGAGGGGGGAGGCAGGAATCCCAATGATTGCAATTTGAAACCTCCTCAGACCAAGCTCATCCATATCTCCTCAAGGCTGTTTCCATTAGAAAGAAATTTTAACATTCAAAAAAATATTTTCGGGTCAGTACAGATTACAAGAGGCCTTCTTTTGTAAAGAAAAGCAAAATGAAATAGAAATGGAACAGTGCAGCCTTCCATAGCTCAGAAGTGGGAATCTACACTGTATAGCCACTTGCGCTCTGAAGGTTTCTCATCCCTGCTTCAAAGTAAGACCTCAGTTTCTGGCTAGGCTGGAAATTCCTAACTCAAAATCCCTCTTACGATCATTAGCAGGGGAAGTGGAAAATCCTATTAGCATAAGCCCTTGAGGTATTAATTGTTCCCTTCCCTCCAGAACCAAGATTGGAAGTTTCCGGGCTGTGCGTTTATAACAGAAGTCAAACAAGGCATCTCGTCCCGCCCCCTCTGCCTTGCTTCACCTCTCGTCTTTGTTTCCAGATGCCTACATGGGTTAGGCTTGGGCTGGTGCTTCCCCAGACGGGAGTTCAAGGGAACACACTTCTAATCGCATTTTGGAAACACGTGGAACAAAGGCCTCTCACAGCATGTCAGCCTTGGGCTTTGTGTAACATTCCCATTTTAGCTAGACATTAAGGAGCAGGGGGGCGCTGGGGGGGTAGGAGGGGATCATTTAAGCAATTCCATAGTTTAGAAATATTTTTGCAGTCTCTATCCATACCCATGTTAAGCAGCTTGGTTTACTTGTGTTTCACAAGAATCTATAAAAGGAGTTTATGGCCAGATTAGTCAGAGGAATTTGCAACCTTAGCCAGGTTAAAAGGAATGCTCTCGTTCCCCAAGGCAGGTTTTTTTTTTTTTTGGCAAGCACGAATATTCGAAATGGTCACTAGCATATTTGTTTCAGCCAATCCAGATGACCTGAAATAAATGCTGAGAATTGGCTTCGGCTGGTGATTTTAATCTTAAGCAAAAACATAATACAGGCTCTTTAAAATGGTAGAAAAATGACAGGGCCTTCCCTTTCTCCATGGGGGAAAGTTACAATTGACAGGAAATCTTTAATTCTGATCAAGTTTCTGACTTGGAAAAAAAGCATGGTAAATTCCAAGAATCTACATAACCAATAACAGAGACTAACAGAATTTTCCCCAGCTTTTTTTGAAAGATATAGTACTGAGACAGACCTTTCTTGCAATGATAAGGTATGGCTTAAATGTAATTGTATACAGACAAATATTACTGACTTGAGATGAGTATTCCCTTCAGCATGGCTTACAGTATGTTAATGTAAAGTAAAAGCTATTCTCAGACTTCAGGAGACTAGAGGCTACTTTTTTTACATAAGTGGTTTAATCTTGTCCTTCTGCCACGTTATGGGACACAAACAAGTATTTAAAAGTGAGCGAAGATGAAGTGGGGAAATGCATATTTTAAGGTGTCTGATACCAAAAGCTGACCCTTCACTGACTTCTGGACTGCAGCAGAGTCAGAAAAACAGCAACACAGGCACTTGACCATTCTGAAGATCATGAAAGTGGACCTAAGCTTGGTATGTAATTAGAGATGGGCACGAAACTTTTTTATTTGTTTCACTATCTATCTATCTATCTATCTATCTATCTATCTATCTATCTATCTATCTATCTATCTATCTATCTATCTATCTAGATATAGATAGATAGACAGATAGATATAGATATATAGATATATAGATATAGATATAGATATATAATACTTTTATACCGCCTATTTCCCAATGGGACTCTAGGCGGTTTACAACAAAGCATCAATAAAACAATAAAACAATAAAAACATTTGTAAAACCAGCAATAGGGGGCAGCAAGGAAATAGCGGGACAGAGGGAAACCCCTCGATACGCAGCGGCGGGCAAAAAAAAATTAACCAGAAATAAGGTCGCCATAGGCCTCCTTATACAGTGTTGTTTTTAAAGCCTTTTTAAAGGCTGGCAGGGACGATGCAAGGCACAGCTCATTGGGTAGGTTGTTCCATAATGAGGGGCCAACAACCGAGAAGGCGCAGCTACGTGTCATTGATTTCCGCGCCTCCCTCGGCGTGGCCACCCTAAGTGAGTGTGCCCACGACATCCGCGTGGGTCTGGCCTCTGTTGATCTCTGGGAGATACGCTCAGACAGGTATTCAGGGCCCAAGCTGTGGAGGATTTTGAAAACCAAAACCAGGACCTTGAACCTAATCCGGAGGGCCACGGGCTACCAGTGCAGCCTGGCCAGAACTGGGGTGATGTGGTCATATTTATGAGCCCGTTTTTTGTACCCGTTGGAGCCTCCGGACAAGGGTCAAGGACAGCCCCACCTAGAGTGTGTTGCAGTAGTCAATCCTCGAAATCACAAGGGCCTGCACGACTGTCCTCAGGGAGGACTCATCAAGGTACGATCGGATCTGGGCGATCCTGCGGAGCTGGAAAAAAGCGGCCCTGGAGACCGCTGTCATTTTGTTATGCAATGAAATGAATAACGAACTGCCTGCTCAAAGGAAAGTGAAACAAAATGGAAAAAAAATCATTTCGTTCATTTTGTTTTTTGTTCCCGTGCTGCCGCAACCAGCCCCAACAGAGGGGGCTTCCAAAGTGGCAGCGCTGATCAGCTTTAGTGCTGCCAGGGTGTTTTTTTTTTTAAAAAGGCCCTTACCCAGCCGTGTACAGCTGATCGGCGCTTGGGGCTCAGCCATAACAACAACAACAACAACAACAACAACAACAACAAACACCTTTCCCCCCACCAAATTGGGTTGGGGGGGAGGTGGGATTTTTAATTTTGCTGGGCCCCAAGTGTCGATCAGTATAGTGCGGGCTACTACAGCTCCAAGCACTACAGCTGATGAGCGGTTGGGGCTCAGCCAAAAAAATAAAAATCCATGGGGTGGGGGAAAAGGAGGGATTTGTAATTTATTTTTATTTTACTTTTTTGCTGAGCCCCAAGCAATGTAGTGCAGACTTGGAGCTGGCAAAAAAAGTTTAGGGGGGAAAGGAACAATTTTTAAACTTTTTTTGACTGAGTCCCAAGTGTTGTAGTGGGGGCCTGGGGCTGGCATCATCTTTCCTTCTCCCTGGCGATGGCCAATCAGGAGCTGTGCAAGGACATGCATCATCCTGCCCTCCTGTCTGATTGGCCAGCACCAGGGAGAAGGAAAGATGATGTGCTGGGCTTCTTCCTAATTGGAGCTTTACGCCTCACGACCCAAAAGAACTTAAGCCAGTGGCTGGTTTTGTTTTGGAGGCTGGATCCTGGTTTAGAACTCCAGATGTGCTACATTGTTTCATTTTCAGAACTGGACCCTTTCTGAAATGAAATGCCCACCTCTAAGTACAGTAACCCCCTGCCATTTCACGGTTCATGTACTGCAGTCCCACTGTACCGTGGGACCGCAGTACATGCCGGATCCGGTCCCCCAGTCCCACTCGCCTGGGCTCTTCTCGGAGCAGCCCAGGTGAGTGGCAGTGGCGCCTCAGATCCCCCAGTGGGGGCGATCGACAGAGGATCAGGCCCCTCAGTGCCACTCACCCGGACTGCTCTGAGACTTCTCAGAGTAGCAGGGTGAGCAGCGGTGGCGGATCAGGTCCCCCAGTGCCCCTCGCCTGGGCTGGTCCGAAGAAAAGCCTTGCCTGCTTGCAGAAAAAAGGCCTTTGCCTGCTTTCAGAAATACAGTGCAAGTCTGGCTTCCTGTGGGAGGGAGTTCCAAAGTTTGGGAGCACCAATGCTGATTGAAAGCCAAAGCAGCTTATTTGGATCCAGGTGGCAAAATGATATAGAGTTGGGTATCATCTGAATGCTGGCGACACCAAACCCCAAAACGCTGCATAATCTCTTCCAATGGTTTTATGTAGAAGGTGAATAGTACAGGAGATAAAACAGAACCCTAAGGGACCCTATGGTTCAGTAGCCAGGGTGCTGAACATGAATCCCCTAGCACCGCTTTCTGCGTTCTCTCCTCCAGGAAGGACTTAAACCACTGTAAAGCAGTGCCCCATACCGCCCATCTTCCCGGAGGAACTCCGGGCGGTTCACAAAAAAATAAAATAAACAAAATCAAAACAATTAAATAAAACAATTAAAACACTAACAATCAATCAATCGGTAGAACAAAAACAACAGCAGATAGCAGATAGCGGAAATAATAATAATAATAATAATAATAATAATAATAATAATAATAATAATAATAATAATAATAATAATAATAATAAATAATTTAGTCACCAAATGCCTCTCGGAAGAGCCAGGTTTTTAATGCTTTCCGAAAAGCTGGCAGGGACTGTGCAAGGCGCACTTCGCTGGGGAGGTGGTTCCACAGGGCAGGGCCAGCCACAGAGAAGGCTCGAGAGCAAGTTGATGTTTTTCGGGCCTCCCTGGGCGTGGCCACCCGCAGCATGTGCACCAGCGACAACCTAGTTGGTCGGGCCGATGTTGACCGCTGGTCGATCCGCTCTGCCAGGTAGTCAGGTCCCAGGCCACGGAGGGTTTTATAAATTAAAACCAAGACCTTGAATCTGATTCGGGACGTAACGGGCAACCAATGCAGACGAGCCAGAACTGGGGTGATGTGGTCGAACCGGTGCACACCTGCCACCAGTCTGGCCGCCGCATTCTGTACCCGCTGCAGTCGCCGAAGGACAGTCAAGGGCAACTCCATGTAGAACACGTTGCAATAGTCTAGCCTCGAGATCACCAGCGCTTGCACGACAGTCCTGAGGGAGTCCCCATTTAGGTAGGGACAAATCTGGGCTATTTGACGAAGATGAAAAAAGGCAGTCCTGGACACAGCAGCCACCTGGGCCTCCATAGTGAGCGCTGGGTCCAGGACTACGCCCAGATTCTGGTCACTGTCCGATGGCCGGAGGGAAACGCCCTCCAAGGTGGGAAAGGGGCCTCCATAGCCAGATGGGAAAGTCCCAAAGAACATAACCTCAGTCTACATAGTATCCATATGTAATTGGGAAATCGTTCAGAGGACAAGTGAAAAACTGACCAAAAGATCCTAGGAAAGTCAGATTACCTTACTAGGCAATTATTAATTAAAATCCTTCAGTGCAATTTTTCACCTTTTATCTTACAATCAAATTCTGACATTATTTGGGACTTACATTATTTTCTCCCTGACAATACAAACTTCCACCAAATTCTCAAATCTGTTCTTCCACCTGGATACAATATAGGTTGAAAAATCTCAATTTCGTCATACCCATAATCTTAGCAGAAGCTCTTGAATGCTTAATACTCCCTTTCCTCAATGAGTTTGCCGTTATCTCGATAATCATGGGATGTATAAATTGGTTCTTAATCTTTCCAACCAGAACCTGCTCCCTTCATTACCAGGACCAAAACTACAATTTCTTTCTACCACATAAAAATGGGGAGACTATCTTTTCAAAGAACCTAAGTCTTCTGCTTGCAGCTAAACCAGCTTACATTCTTAGCAAAACTAAACTCTTATGACAAATTCACTGTTCCATTCATTACTTGACCATAGACAACATTTTCAGAGTCCAAAGTGCAACTTAACAGAGTTTGTTGAGTCTCATTCACTACACTTGTCCTTCTATTTGGGGAGGAAACAAAAATCAGAGGTTTTTCTTTGTTATATCTATTTTTTTGTATTTATTGTCTCTCAGGAGATCACAGAATAAAGCAATGTTATGTACCTGTCTAGTAACAACCATTTCCTCCACCAAAATGGGCTGAGA
Source organism: Phrynocephalus guinanensis (assembly GCA_037367245.1). NCBI lineage: Eukaryota > Metazoa > Chordata > Lepidosauria > Squamata > Agamidae > Phrynocephalus > Phrynocephalus guinanensis. The sequence goes on from CM074733.1 coordinate 167,355,225, forward strand.
AATGGCAAATGCATTTTAATGTAGCCAAATGTAAAGTAATGCATATTGGGGCAAAAAATCAAAACGTTATCTATCAATTCATGGGCTCTGAGTTATCCGTGACAGATCAGGAAAGAGATCTTGGTGTGTTGGTGGACAGCTCCATGAAGGTGTCTCCCCAATGTGTGGCAGCGGTGAAGAAGGCCAATTCCATGCTAGGGGTTCTCAAATAGGGGTTGAAAATAAAACATCCAACATTATAATGCCATTATACAAAACAATAGTAAGGCCACACCTGGAGTATTGTGTACAATTCTGGTCACCGCATCTCAAGAAAGACATCGTGGAACTGGAAAAGGTGCAAAAGAGAGCGACTAAAATTATTACTGGGCTGGGGCACCTCCCTTATGAGGAAAGGCTAAAACATTTGGGGCTCTTTAGTCTGGAAAAAAGGTGCCTGAGGGGGGATATGATTGAAATATACAAAATAATGCAGGGCATGAGTAAAGTGGATAGAGGGAACCTCTTCTCCCTCTCACAAAATACCAGAACTAGGGACATACACTCAAATTGAGGGCTGGGAGAGTAAGAACAGACAAAAGAAAATATTTTTTCACCCAGCGCATTGTTAGTCTGTGGAACTCCCTGCCACAGGATGTGGTGATGGCGTCTGGCCTGGATGCCTTCAAAAGGGGATTGGACAGATTCCTGAAGGAAAAGTCCATCACAGGTTACAAACCATGATGGAGATGTGTAATCTCCAGGCTTAAAACCGGGGTACTTCAAAGGCCAGATGCAGGGGAGTGGTATCAGGAGACAGATATCTAGTCTCATGCGCTCCCAAACGCATCTGGTGGGGCCACTGTGAGATACAGGAAGCTGGACTAGATGGGCCTTTGGCCTGATCCAGCATGGCTCTTCTTATGTTCTTATTAAAGGACTGGAACAATTACCCAATAAAAATAGTTAAGACCAATCCAAATTTCAACCAGCCGCATTTTTGAAAGTATTATCTTTTTATTTCCTGTTCTGATACACATAATTTCTTTTTCCCCTTCTATTATTTTTTACACAGACATCTAATAAATAAAACAGCCACCACCCTCAGCAGATTGTCTACAGTGGCTGTAACAGCCACTCTCTGCTTATTAGTCGGGTTCCATTACTGACAACCTTCACAGGGTGTGATTGTTCATCTGAATCCCACAACTCTTAAATGGCCACAGCCATCCAACAAAATAACTATCACCACCACCACCATCATTATTAGAGGCCAGAAATGTGCTATTTTTCCCCTAAGGGGAGAAAAACAGCATCCCTGGTTCCTCAACTGATTTACTGCTTGCTTGCTTCCATCTAGATCCAAGGCCACTCTGGGTGGTTTACAATAACAGACCATTGACAGTTCACATTTCCTGGTCCCAAGGCTTGATAAACAGCAGCCCTGAAAGCTAGAAAGAAGCAAAACTTTGGCACCAGCCCCTGGAATCCTGAAGAGTAACTTTCCACTGAAAATCTCAAAGGAAGGTCACCCACAATAAAAAAAATGGTGCCAGTAAGTAGATATCATTTAAATATGTTTCTTCTCACACAGATTTTGATCCTTTCATATAGGTAGTGTGAAAGCTATGTAATTTGACAAATGGATGCTGCTTGCTGATAAGTAGCTGTGCATTACCCCCAAAATCCAGAACAAATCTCAACAGTGCCGGACTGGCCATTGGTGTTTCGCATAAGAGGAATACTGGAATCTCCTAACCATAAATATCTTACCTACAGGAAAGCTACAAGGAAGCGCACCAATGCTGCTCCGAACAGGCCTCTGAGAGCCTTCCTGGGCCTGTCGGGGCCCCCAGAAGTGGTTTCTGGCAATCTGGAAGTAACATCTGAAAAATGGAAGTGCCTTAAGGATCACCCAAAACCACTTCTGAGGCCTCTGACAGGCTTCCAGGGCCTATCAGAGGCGCCGGAAATTGTTTCTGGCAAACCAGAAGTTCCTTCCGAAAAACTGAAAGTGTCTTCAGGACCACTTCTGGCACCTCTGACAGGTTAGGAAGCCAGTCGAAGACCTGTTCGGGGCAACACCAGGCCTGGGCTAAGTGCAGGAAGCCCCAGATACCCCCCCCAGTCCTGACCTGACCCAGCATCCGCATGTAGCGGATTTTCCTTTATTGTGGATTGGGTCAGGTCCATAACCTTCGTGATAAACAGGGGGTTGGGTTACTGTATATTATTTGCACTGATAACGTTACATTGTTCTACACAACTATTAATTTATAAATATTTACCTCGTCCACGACATTTTCATCTGCTTTGAAGGCTTGTCTTCACGAAAGCTGTAATCAAGGGAACGTCTTCCTCGGAAGTGGTAAGAGAAAGCATTGAATTGTCCTCTAGTTCTGCAATCTGAAATTCCACAGGAAGTGACACGTTACATGAGTAAGACCTCCTTTTTTTTTACAACATTGAAAATTCCCCATTCTTGAAAGACTGTAAAAATAGCCAAAGGTGAATTTAATCTTGGCATCAAAAACGACTGTATATGCAGAAAACAGTAACAGCAAAGAGTGACAAAGTCTTCAACTGCAATTTTCAACACACTGCAATTTTCTGATACTTCCCTGATAATAGAATTAATAAATTGTGATACATAAAATGTTGCGCTGGCATCTTTTGGTGGAGTGGACGATATGTACGTATTTTAATAATTATAGTTGGGGAGAAAATAAACATCTATAATAGGTCAATGGCACAAACATCAGTCAACTTAGCTTTTTATATAGGGATGATGTAAGTGTGTCTTTCTGGTTGTGGGTACTGTGTTTTGACCTGCAGAGTGGCAGAGAGAAGATATTTGGGTAAAGTGAATAATACTATGTTAGGTTTCTGTGAGGAAACCTCTAATAAGGGAGTATATTTGAATATACAGTGGTACCTCAATTTACGAATTTAATCCGTTCCTAATGCATGCTCTTAAGTTGAACTACTCTTAAGTCAGGGTACCTATCTAAAACAACTGAAAAAATAAGTTAAAAAATCAAAACAAATGAAAAAAAGTAAGTTGAGCAGACCATAAATAAAATTTGTAAGGTGGCAGCTAAAATGCCAACAGTTTTCTGCTCTTAAGTCAGGGTACTACTGTGTGTGTGTGTGTGTGTGTGTGTGTGTGTGTGTGTGTGTGTGTGTGTGTGTGTGTGTGTGTGTGTGTGTGTGTGTGTGTGTGTGTGTGTGTGTATGCAGATATTTTTCTAAAGCAGATTTCCTTCATGTGGATGAGAGGCAATGGTATATGAAATACTGAGGAATTTTTATTTTATACTACAGATATGTTCATTAATGACGCACTAAAGCAGTGCTGTGAACACATAACTGTTTGAGCAGGCATCACTAGTACCTTTCATGGTTTGAGAACACAGATGGGGCCTGAAGACATTAAGATAAAAATCAAATGAAAAGCCAAGGAACAGCAGCAAAAAGAAGCTGTAATCGTATCTTTCAAATGGAGAAACTAACTTGCTTACCCTATTAGAATGTATCTGTTTATATTACTTTGACTATTTTCCTCAATATAAATGTTTTTTCCAGGACCTTTATTACATTATGCCTGGTACTGAAATTTATTCTCTTTTGGAACATTTAACAAAGTTCCAATATCGAGAATAAGGAGAATATAAAACAGTGCTCATTCTGCATACTGTAATAGCAAAACCAGAATACTAGTTTGGCCAACCATTTCCACCACAGAATTACTGTTCTGCCTTATAGAATTGCACAAATAAACACATTTTCACCACATAAACATTAACTGAATTGTAGAATTCAATTTTATCATACTGAAAAATGTTTATTCATAGAGAGATGATGCTTCTCCTCTTTATGAAGTGGTAACATATGTAAAACCAGGTATAAGTCTGGTGGTTAACCTTTTTTACCACAGTAAAAAAGGTTAACCAAATTGAGAATGCAGAGAAAATATATCCTGTGTGTATCGACCAACCATCCTACTAAGCTCAGGAGTATCATTTCCAGTTGAGAAGATACCAGAAAATCCTCTCCTGTGTCCAGTGAGACATCCTTACTGTTGATTTCTGCCTCCTTCTCAAAGACCAGAGCTTTCTTGGCTCAGGGAGGGTCTCAGTGGAAGTCATGCAACAAGCGCTGGAATGCTCCCTTCTTGAAGTAACAGTACAAACATTATTCTGAGGATTTTCGCATTTTGTACAATGCCTAAGAATCATTGGTACAGTAATACCCCGCTTGGCATGTGCTCTCAAGGAAATGAAGCTCCAACCGAATCAGCTCTAAAAGGGGTCAGTTTAACTATATGACTCATGGGAGTGGCAGGGGAGAGCAGACAGACCAGGAGCCCCTCAAGCACTAGAAAATGGCCCCCTGAGCATGTGCACTGTGGCAAATTAGCACTCAATATATAGTTGATACTATATTGTATCAACACACCATTGCTTAACCAAGGACCTCACAACGGTTTCTGTGAGACAACCACCATGTTCAAGGTCACCCAAGGAGTTTCATGGTCAAACAGATATTTGAACCAAGTTCACTTTAGTGGCAAATCACCACACAATATTCAGTAGGATTCATGCAAGAAGAAAAAGTATTAAAATATCTTGAGACTCACTAATTTTAAAAGGCACTGTGGTAACAGATATCCATTCATTTCTTTTTCATTAGTCATAGAATTTTATTTATAACTTTCCTCCAAATATTTTCAAGAGGTTAGGTGCATAGACACACTTGTAAATTTACCTTCACAGCAATCCTGCCACATCCTGAGATCCACCTTTGGAATTTCATCACAGCTTACATATCCATGTGGGAACTCAGCCACTCTAAAGACATCATGCTGCACTCTGGTTATGTTATCTCCATTGTCACACAGAATTCTGGCAAGGGATGACTGCTTGATCTGAGTCAACTGAGATGGAGTAAAAACGCCAGGGTTCTCATGCCACAACCTGTAGTCTCACATACAGAATAAATTCTTAGACAATTATAAACAATTATAAACTTAAAAATCACAAATAAGCAACTCTAATAACAGCGAACAGGATTCCATGTTGTGCAACATATGGGTTTGATGTAGTTCATATTAAAAATGAGAAAGTATTGGTGTATTAAATGGCATTGCTGGGTCTTATAAGAGACTATTACCTTTGTTTTGCCAGGTTACTTCTCCTGACATATTTGGAGAAGCAAACCTATTCTCTCAGCCTACTAAACAAACACTGATAATCACAGCTCACCGCTCTAGCTGACATATTGTCCCTCTGATGCTGTTTCAATACATCCTAACCCAACAGCTACACTCAAAATGAGCACCAAGACCTCACTACTGCCATGGACAATAGCAGTAATTCCAAAATCTTACTAGAAAAGCCACTCTTTTTAAATTCAGTAACTGCCCTATTTGCAAACATACTGTTAATATACTTAACGTACTTACGTCCAGTCTTAATATTGACTTCCGATACTTGGCACCTGATGAATCAATTAATTCCACTGAATGTGTTGTACTTGGAGTGAGACAAAAGTGGTTGGATGCAATGCGTTACTTAGCTGCTCTGTCATTTAAGAGCTGCTCACAGATGCTAGCCAAGCAGGAGTTTTGCCCTGGACACCAGAGTGCCAGACTCACTTATGTACTCGTATGTATACACAAGCAGAACAGAAATCAGTTTGTGGGGGCGGGGGGGGGCAGGAAACACAACAATACAACTCAGAGGACAAGCCATGTCTCAATAACATATAGTGAAGGTCTGTGAGATCTGCTTTGTTTTTGTTTTGTTTGTTTACTTGCTTGCTTCACTTTTATTCTCCAATACCCAGTAACCACAGTCAAGGAGAGAAATACCAAACAGGGGTTCAGGGGATGGTGCAATTTTTCTACTGCCTGCGATGAGCCATATGAGATAGCTGAGCTCACGTCTTCTGTCCAAAGATCCACTCTGGGCTTCTTTTCTCTACTTCATAAGCTTTCTTTATTCAAAGGGACCAGGAGTCCCTTTTATTTTATTTTTTCAACACTTATTAGCAGCCAGTAGCCAGAAATCCTGAGTGATCCACTGTGGCCTATGCCATAAAACAGCAGGTCCTGACAGATCTTTTTTTAAAAAAAATAAGTTTATTAATATTCCATCCTCCTAACATTTCACATTTCTAAGTTAATGTCTACAAATACAGTAATACCTCGGATAACGAATGTCCTGGATAACGAATTTTTCGGATAACGAATGAACATTTCCAGCCCCCCCCAGTCCACAGCCATAACCAGGAACGCTTTCCCTGACTAGCTGAAGCCATCCCCCCAGCTCATGCTTTATCCCCATGCTTGACTCATCGGCTCCTGGTTCCCAGCGGCAGCAGAGATGGCAGAGGTGGGAGCTGGGAGGATGGGGGGAGGAAGGGGTGAAGCCGCGCGGCTTTGCCCACTTCCCGGGTGACAAGGGGCGGCAAGGCAGGGAGGTTGGGGTCGGGAGGGAATGGGGGAGGAAGCCAGAAGCTTCCCATTTCAATGGGAAACCATGTTTTGGATAACGAATTTTTCGGATAGCGAATTGCCTCAGAGAACGAATTAAATTCATTATCCGAGCTACCACTGTAGTTCCAGTTGTCATTCATCATATTGTCTGGGTGCGCTTAATATTAATTACATCACATCTTAGTAGCACCTAATGAATGCATTGTTTCTTCTCTCAAACTAGTCATGAAATCTATTCCATGTTGAGTAATACAGAGAGTCCTCTTTTTCTTTAATTCTCAATGCCATTCAGATCCTGACAGATCTTCTGTTTGTCCTTCAAAGAGAAGGGCCAATACCCTTTCTCACTGCCACACATGTCACCTCTTTCCCTTCAGCTAGGTGACTCTAGCCAGCCAACCATGGCAGATGTCAACCTAATTAAGGACGACAAAGAAGAGCTGACCTTTAACGTAGTAAGATGACTGGTCTCAGATACAACTTACCTGTCTCCATCTCGGAGGCGTTTGAATTGTGTGCTCAATAGGCACATGAGTGTTGGACCCAATCGGCTACCGGGAACTAAATCTTCTACCATAAGAGCAGGGAACAAATCTATGTTTAGTGGTGACCCATACAATCTATTAGAAGGAAAAGAAACAACTATAGATAACCAAAAATAAACAAATTCCGCAGCATACTGCATTTAAGAGCTATAATTGAAAGGTCTCGTCTCAGAAGGGAGGAGACACATTACTCTTGCTATGCCACATGTTCTTCCTTAATTTGTAGTTCCATTTTTGTTACCTGCCCCTGAGTGTATAGCTACGTAGGTCCTTCCTCAGCTCTGTAATTAATGTTGAGTAACAAACCTAGTTCCTGTTTCTGATGACTGGAGAGATTCATGTTGGTACAGGCTCGGGGGGGGGGCTTCTCATCCTTCAAACACCAACCATCATCTCTCTCAGTTTTCAGATGGATTTGAGGCCTAGCTGATTTTTAGTTCACCAATGAAGCATTCACGCAAAGTGATTTCTAAAACAAGACTAGGTACTTTTCAGTTTGAAGCAGAACTCCACTCTGATATTTTTACAATATTTAATCTTCCCAGGCTTCACCATGACCGTCCATGCATTTGGTATTAATCTTTTAGATCTTGGATTGTTATTATTGAAACTTAAAGCATTAGGATGTTTGGTTATGGTCTCATCATTGTCACAAGTAGAATTTTACCGGTTGCTACAAGTAGCTTTAAAAGTTTTTTTTAATCCATTAAAATCCAATAATCAAAAAATCCCCGAAAATTGCGTGTCAAAAACAGTGTTTTGGAAGTAATAACTAGATATTAGATTTTCCTTCATAATCTGTCATTGTACTCCCATCCCCCAACATCCACCCCCACAAAAAGTAATGAGTTAGAGGTAATAATTACTTGTTATGCTATATTCAGGATATTGCTTACAGAAAGGCTGAGCCACATCAATTTCTTGATGCATAAGGAGACATCCATATGGGTAAGGTCTACGTGAAGCTACATGACTGCAGCGGTGGGGCAGTAGCTCAGTCTCATTTTAAAATAACCACATAGTGACCTCTTCACACGTACAATATGTTAGGAGTCTAAAACCTACACCAGGCATGTCCAAAGTCAGGGGGCCAAATGCGGCTCATTTCCAAATTTCAAGTTGCCCACAGCCTCTTCTCCTCACTGGCTCAGCCTGCCTCAAATCCCCACCAGCTGGCCCCTCCCCATATTGGATGGAGACATCAGCGTGCAGTTTTACGGTTTGCCTGCCCTCCCTGCCTCCGTCCATCCCCCCCAGCCACCTGCCCAGCCTACCCGCAACCGGCTTAATTGCTGCAGCGTCCTCCCCACCTCCTTGCATGTCCTAGAGGCTTGACCAAAATCCGGCCCGGGGGCCAAGTGCGGCTGAATGGTCGGCCCCCACACATTTTCACCTCACCAAATCTGGCCCTTCTTGCAAAAATGTTGGACACCCCGATCTACACAGTACACCCTAATCTACACAGATTTTTAAAAGGTGGATTTGGCCTCTCATGCCAAACAGCAGCCAGGCTGCCAAGGAACGCTATCAAACGAGCACATGGGACCCTGTATTCAGATGCTCATTTTTCTTTCCAACACATCTCAGGAACATTTTCAAAGGAAAGATCACCTTTATCTGGTGCTCACCTCCTGAGTTTCTCTCTAATGTCTGGATTCTTAATTTCATTCTTCAAATCTTCGAACGTGTGTGCTGAAGAAAGGTTGCAATACACTCTGAAATCATGGTAAGGTGGGATTCCATGGTCTCTGCCCCTTTGGATATTCATCGCAGCAAGATCTAAAGCTACCGCTCGTGCCATCGAGAAAAGCCTCTCGGTCAACTCCGTATTCAGCAACTGCGACGTCACACGCATTTTACCAGCAACACCAAACAACCCTCTGAGAAGAGGATCAATACCTCCTTCATTGACAATCCGAAATGGAGAGAAGAACGCTTTGTGAAGAGGTATGTGGTCCTGAGGAATAGGTTGAAAGTTTTCGTCCAGACGATACAGTATGGGATTGATTAATGTGTGACCAAACCTAAAAGCGGCAGTGGCAAATTCATTCGTTATGCCGGCATTGATATTGGGGTCATAACGTTTATATTCGCCAAGCATCTTCAAGCCTACCTCTCCTAAGATTTTAGGCAGCCAGTGGCTATAGGTTATATGCTGCATTTCCGCACCGACAATTTTGCGCGTTTCATGATAGATAGTATCCCCGTCCCAGTGCGGGTTGAGTTTCAGTAACTCGGTGGCAATTCGGTTGTGCTCCCTAAACCACAGCGTATGCATGCTGGTGAGCCCCAGCTGCTCGTTGGCACGATGGTCCCCAGCGAGGAAGCAAGGAATTGGACTCTCGTTTTCATCCCGCATGCATTCGGTGGGAGGGCCCGTAGCAAATGGGAGGAGGGGCTTCCCAGATCGCTGCACAATGCCCTGCCTCAGAAGCCCCCTGTGACTGGCCAGGTCTCGGATTTCCTGGGCCTCGTGTTCTGAACTGCCGTAGACGTTGGACGCATCAATGTAGGAAGTCAGCTGGTTGATCTGCTCCCGTGGGTACACCGAATTCATGAGAAGGGAAGTCATGCCGCTTCCACACACTGGACTTGAACGGACAAAAAACATGCACCGTGCCCCATTTCTGACGCGTGGATCATTGGGCGGGATCATGATGGAGAAGCAGGGAGGGTCGTTGGTGCAAACTGAACTACAGTGCTGACCGTCGGAAAACCTGGCCTCGCTTAGGGCAACGACTGTGGAGTCAAGATCGTGATCGAGAAACTGTCCCCACTGCATCAGCATATGACTAAATTGGTCATCGGGGGTGATTGTTTCGGTTCCAATTAGTGTTGTGGAAACCAAGCGTGGCATCGGGAGTGTGTATCCATTGTAACGGCGGTTTGCTCCGATGCCCCTTGGCAAATTAAATCCATTTTCGTAGACCGACTTCAAGAGACGTTCAAAGGTGGTGAGAGAGGCCCCCCACATCGGGTGCTGCAGATTATTGCAGGTGCCATCATGTGTTCTGTATTTCTGGTGATAGCACATATCTGAACAGTTATTCACACGCCTATGGGCGGTGCAGCCCGAGAGGTTAGCTATCAGGTTCAAGTACTGCGGAGATACAAGGTCATTATAGTGGTAGCCTGAAACAGATCAGAGAGGGAGATAACAAGTTAAATGCTTTTTCAACTAGCAGGAAACATATTTCAAATAGTAAAAACAAACATTTTAATTAATCAATCCCATGCTTAATCAGTCAATTCAGGTACCCTTTAAAATGGGGACAGATAGACTCTTATGGGCAAACTCTTTCAAACCTTCCAATGATCTTTTATGCTGATGTTTTACTGCAATAGTGAAGGGCAAGAGGTAAAAATAAAGGTATCTCTACTTCTAAAATGAAGACAAAGCTCTCGTGCCACCACTCACAACTAGAGAATTTCCACATGGAGTAAGACGTTATGTACCAAACAAAAGCACATATTAAATTCTCTAATATACAATGGTAACTTGTATAAAGGAATTAGTTTGTTCCAAATGAAATTATGTTAAGCAAATTTTCTTTTATACAAATTCCCATAGAAATGCATTCAAAATGGAGTAATCCCATTTTTATGTTGTACGGATTCTCCCCATAGGTGATTATGTTAAGCAAATTTCCCCCATCTCCGGATTTTTTTATGTTGTACAGATTTTATGTTATACAAGCTGTTTGTTATACAAGGGTTCACTGTATATGTATGCATGGTGGGTATTGATGAGTGAGTTATAATGCTCAGCAGAAAGATCAGAAATTGAAGAATTTTGTTCTAATAAGGCAACAGTTTCAGCAATGGCAGTGCCCGTGGTGGAGGTAGACCACTTAGAAACTGTTCTCTGGAGCCATGGGGCACAAACTACAGATGTGCTATTTGAGTGTTTGGACTGCAATTCTCAGAATCCTTGGAGAATTTTGGGAACTGAAATAAAGAAATCCAAAACAGCACAGCCCAAATATTGCAAGTGGTACCATTCTTACTAAAAATCACTTGGGAATTACTTTCTTAGTGATCATTAGAGATAAACTAATGGTTCAATATAAGATACCACTCACTCTCACATTTATGCCAACTTGACACTACTGGCTATTTCTACCTGGTGAACAAACCAAATTATAATCCCTAATTTATGACAGAGGCTGCTAGGTCTTAAGTATTGGTTAATTGGCGTGATTGCTTATTTTATCAGTTATTTTTGTATGAGTGTTTTATGTAGCATTTTTATATTATTGTATTTTGTTAGGTTCTGATTGGTTTAAGCTGTGGGTTTTTTTGTATTTGGGGAGTCACCTTTGGGTGATGTCTGTACACCGCCCTGAGTTCCCTATGGGGAAAATTGGGCGGTTATTAGTGTAATAAATAAATAAATAAATAAATAAATAAATAAATAAATAAATAAATAAGTGTTATTTTTCCACACTCCCACAGACAAAAAGAAATGACCTGTTTCAAAGCAGGATCTGTGAACATGAGTATGGGTAAGTGGGTGGGTACAACCATGTGATAAACGATTCAATTTAAATTCAACGGTAACTCTCTGGAGAAATTAATCTGGGAGCCTTCCCTATCTGCCCAGCAATCATTTTTAAATATAGTATATTTAGCATCCTTCGGGGCTAGAAGTTCAGTTTTTAGCATGCTTTTATAAGATTCACAAATGCTTGACTCAAAAGACCAAATGCTTGAAAGCAAAAGTATTTCCTTTCATGTGATCAACCTGGCTGTAGCATTAGCTTAGCTGCCAAGTCGCAGCTATTCAGACCTTCTACTTTACTATAACTTCCAAATACTTTACAACATGTTTCAAGTATAGGTTAGCTGCCAAGAGTAAGACCTTGGAGGCATTACAGAATAATTGCTTCATAACTGAAAATTTAACTTGTGTTGATATATTTAGATTGTGAGTATGATTATTTCACCAGGGCAGTTATTAGCTATTGTCAAAGAGAGATCACGATAGACCACTTTTTAGGCAGTGTGGAGATACGGTTAAGCCTCGTTATGAGGAAGCTGTCAACATTAGAGGGAAAGAAGTGAAAAACAACGTGTTACAGTTATGAAATTTTGCTTCAGCCTTCGCAGTGACAAACACTGTGTTTTGCTTTCAAAAATAAAGACAGCACTTTGAAAATTGGAAGCTAGATTAGAAAGCAGAGCTTGTTAAAAAAGAAAAAAAGGAGTGAGTGAGTGAGTGAGTGAGTTGAAAGAAAGAAAGAAAGAAAGAAAAGAAAGAAAGAAAGAGAAGAAAGAGAAAGAAAGAAAAGACACTGACTGAAAAGAAATCAGCACTGGTTAAAAGTTTATTTTAGTGATTTCAGGATACATGCATCTCATAAGCAAAGTTGTGTGGACTCCAAAACCACAAAGGAAACTTGTAATCAGTGCTAGTTTGCCACTGCTGACGACATCCTTCCCATTGCACATGCAGAACTGCGCAAGAGGATTTCAGTCACTCTGAAATATAGATGCTGTCTGAACATTTACCAATGTTTCGGCCCCTAGTTACTGGAAACATCAAAGAATTTGAAGGCTCAAACTGGTACATGATCAAATTGCAGTCTCCCAAAACTTTGCCTTCCAGCTGCTTGGGGTGCTGGGAAGCAGCGCACGTTGTTTAAAAGGCTTTCAGCCATGGATCCACGTCCTTGGCTCAACGGCTGAAAGTCATTTTTAAAGATTGCGTGCCGCTCTCACACCACCACCCCGGGTGCTGGGAAGCGGTGCGTGATGTTGAAAAGACTTTCAGCCATTGGCTCCGTGGCTTAAAGACATTTTAAAGATCACGCGCCACTCCCCCGCACCCCCGGGTGCTGGGAAGCGGTGCATGTTTAAAAGTGCTTGGCTCCATTGCTGAAAGTCATTTTAAACATCGTGTGACATCCCGTCCCCAGTCCCAACCCGACCTGTATCCGCATATCGCAGATTTTCAATGATCGTGGGTCGGGTCAGTCCCGACGGGGGGTTACTGTACTATCCTGACACGCCATCACAAAACTGAAACTGGAATATCCATGACATCATTGCCATTCTACCAAAACAGAATACAAACAAGGATGCAACAGGGAAAGATAAGAGCTGTGCCTAACCCTGTACCTATAGGTATACAGGGAAGTGTATGGGTTTCCCCACAAATTAGAACACAAGCAGCCACTACCTTATATCCCCTCCATCCAAATTCTGACCACACAACTGACAGCAGTACCTTATGATAACTTCAGAGGTGATAGAGGAGAGATCATTGCCCTTGAACTTATTTGAGAAGAAAAAGAAAAAGACCACTGCCTATATCATCTTGATAGGATTACATGGCACAGGTGTTCACTGAGATAGTACACCAGCATCAATATATGAACTTAGAAAGGTAACAGTCACAACTTAAGACAACAGATTGTATGGCATGATCATGCCATGCACACTTAGGACACACAGGGGAAAGGCACTGACTTGTTCCATTTAAGTCAACCATTAAACCATCTTGAACATGTTCTTGAATCAGCTGCAGTGTTCGCTCAAATATCTCTCCAGCTCTTGCTTGCTCAACTGTGTAAGGATCTCTTGGGTATCGAAATAAGGCCAGCAAATCATTTGGAGAACGAGGGCGACTAATAAACAAGAAAAGGAAAAAGGATAAAGGGATAAAAATACCATGCATACTATCTGATATAATCTGTAAGCATTAAATAGATACATACCTCAGTTGCTGTTTCCAAATTGTAAGCAATAAGTAAATAAATAAGTTAGCAACTGGATATACTAACACAAGACTAATTGCAAATTAGAAGAATTTTTATTGCAAATAAGCAATCTACAAAATGTAGCACATCCCTCAACCATGCTGCCCCTCACTACAGTTATAAAATGAAGATACAGTCGTCCCCCGCCATTTTGCGGTTCATATACTGTGGTCCCAGCATATCGCGGGACCACAATATACGAAGGCAAGGGCCCCTGGGGCAAACTGTGTGGGCTTATCTGGGGCCTCCTGCACTTACCCCAGGCTTGGAGCTGTATTGAACAGGCCTCCGACAGGCTTCCCGGGCCTGTCACAGTCCCCAGAAATGGTTTCCGGCGAATGAGAAGTGACTTCTGAAAAACTGGAAGTGCCTTCAGGATCACCCAAAACCACTTCTGGGGCTTTCGACAGGAAGCCCGTTGGAGGCCGGATCCAATGAGTAGAGCTGAGTGGTGGTGGAATTTGTTGGCCCCTTGGATGCTCTCTTGTGGGGTGCCCCAGGGGTCGGCGATCTTCCCTATGCTCTTTAACATCTAGATGAGGCCGCTGGCTGAGGTTATCCGGAATCATGGGGTCTACAGTCATCAGTACGCTGATGTCACACAGCTCTATCTCTCCTTTTCCACCAGTGCAACAGAGGATGTGGGGACCGTTGATCACTGGAGCAGACCAGAACTAACAGGCTCAGACTCAACCCAGAGAAGACCAAGGTTCTGTTCCTTGGGAGGTCCCCAAATGGGTACAGTGGTCCTCTTCCTAGCTTGGGGGGGTACTGCCCTCCAGCTGGTTGATACAGTAAAGAGTCTGGGCATCATCTTGGATCCAGCATTGCTTCTGAAGACCCAGGTGGCAGCTGTTTCCAAGGCGGCGTTCTACCAACTTAGGCTTATCACCTGATTCGCCCGTACCTTGATGAGAACTTCCTGCAGACAGTTGTGCAAGCCCTGGTGATCTCGAGGATAATTACTGTAACGCTATCTACATGGGGCTTCCCTTGACCCTTGTTCGGCAACTGCAGCGGGTGCAGAATGTGGCAGCCAGGCTGGTGGTTAGTGTAGGCAGGTTTGACCACATCACCCTATCCTGGCTCGACTGCATTGGCTGCCCGTTGCCTCCTGAATAAGGTTCAAGGTATTGGTTTTGGTTTACAAAACCCTCCATGGCTTGGGACCTGAGTATCTGGTGGAGCGGATCTCCCAAAGATTAACTTCATCTTGTCCCACCTGAGCATCGCTAGCCCTCTCACTCCGGGTGGCCACCCCTAGGGGTGCCTGCAGGGTTTCTACCTGTAGTCAGTTTTTCTTGGTGGTTGGCCCAATGCACTGGAATCAACTACCAAGCAAGATTCAGCTAGCGGAGTCTTTGCCAGCTTTCAGGTAGGCCTTAAAAACATGGTCTTTTAAAGACCATTTCGTGATTGATAATTCTTTGTTTGTTTGCCCAGCTCCTTGCCTGCCTTCTTGCCTTGCTGGACGTATCTATGGTTGATTGAGTTGGTTTTAGTCTTTTTTAAACTTTTCTTTAATTTCCATATTTACATGTTTGTTCACTGCCCAGAGTTCTCTTTAGGAAAGTCAGTGCAATTAATAAGTGCAATAATAAATAAGTAAGTAAGTAAGTAAGTAAGTAAGTAAGTAAAAGTAAATAAATAAATAAATAAATAAAAAAATCTGCATATTGCGAATTTTCCTTTAGCGGAGGTTGGGTCGGGTCCCTAACACCCGCAATAAATGGGAGATACAGCAACACAATGGAAACAAACGCCTCAGAGGTTATTATACCTGTCAAACAAATGTGTACGTGTTGAGTTTATGGCTCTGTCAACAGTAGCAATTGCTTCAACAATTGAGCTTGCTACAAATGGATCTCCATTTCGACTGACATCAGGAACTATACAGAAAGAAACAGAAATAATTGGGAATGTATCCCCACAAAGAAAGACTCTATTTAAGCAAAGTCTAGACACGACATCATTTTGGTATTACAAAGAAAACCACTGTTTTGTTTTACATCTCTTGTAGTAGAGAATTACCGATTTCTTAGGGATAGTACAAAAGCACTAACATGACCCTAGCAGAAAACTTTATTCTTTTGCTACTGAAATTTAAAATAGATTAAAATAGTACATTGCTGTCAACAACGGAAAACAGACAGGAAAAAAGCAACATAAGATGGGTTAGATAGTAAGCAAAAGAGACAGAATTAAAACAATTAAGATCAAAATCTGAGAACATATAATTTATAAAATGATAAATTTCCATGGGACAAAATCCAGGTTCCTGGATTCATACTTCCAAGGTTTTCACCTTAGTTTTCTTGAACACCTTTCCTCTTGCAACTGTTTTTGATTAAGCACTCTAAAAACTGACAAGGAGTTTCGACAGCACTATATAAGACATGAAAGAATGGTGTGGAATTGTTTTTTACATGAGCAAATACCAAACCAACCTCTGGTGCTTTAAGTGTGTAACTGAAGTGTACTCTTAACTCTTAGCGGTAGAGGCGTATTATCAACGTATTACGAAAAGACATGGCATTCTGTAGTAACCAGGCGCAACAACACTCTGGGTACTACTGAAGCCCTGAGGTAATATTGTGAGTCTATTTTGTTAATTTTCACATCTTGTATAAATTCTGCTCCAGCTCCCTTGCAATGGCCAACATCCCATTACATCAAGTCAGGGCGCTTTTACACGACCTCTAAAATCTGCTGACAACTTAAATTCAGACCAGAGATCGCGGGGTGTTGTTCCTCTTCCTGTGTTCCCACCCTTCCGCATTACATTGCTCTTGTCTGCGGTGAGGGGAGGGAGAAAAAAAAGGGAGAATGCAGGCTCACCTCCGCCTTCCCTCGCAGAATCCCTGTTAGGAATTCCAGTCTGTTAAAGGGGCGGGGGGACAAAAAACCAAACAAACAGAAGGCGAGGAGAGCCCAGCATCCACAGCTTTACAATCTGCATCAGAATTTTTTTTACCTCCGGAGACCAGGTACTTGTAAAAAATGCACTGGGGAGCGCTAAGGTGGGCGTGGTCATACTTAATTTTTTTAAAGTCTGCAGCTGGTGGGAAAACAATTTTAAGCTCCGCATCTGGAAGCCCTTTGCCTCGGATTTTGGGGTCATGCAAAAGCAGCCTCAGCTGATGGTGCCTATCCTGGCAGGGAAGCCAATTCCACTGTGGCCCACTATATCTGTCACCCCTTCTGAAGGCTAGGCAACCCTCTCAGGTAGATCTTGGGCAGATATGTGTGGCAGGAAAAGGAGGTTAAAGGCAAGAAAGTCATGTTGCATGAGCACGAAGCCCAGTCTCTTCACAAAACAACAAAGCAAAGTAATTTCTACCTATCCACTCTAATGTATGTATCTTACCATTCACACTTAATACCATACTAACTGAAGAATATCCAATAGTATTCCTGGCAACACATTCGTAACGGCCTTGATCTGCTGGTCCAACGTCATGAATAGTAAGAAATCCCTCAGGGCTTACATGAAATTTCCCGCTCTCTGTGACCTGAACACCATCCTGAAGAAAATCAGAATACCAAGCTATTTGAGAAATTTGGCAACACTTTAAATGAAATGAAATTTGTTATGATGTTTATTTTTTAATTTGGGAGAGGGAAATATTAATTTTATCTTTGTACTTTTGAAGGAGAAAAATAAAGTAACTCGTCCAATATTTGTATCTACGGTATAATGATAAAAATATTATATTCTTCATGGGCTGGTTGGGATCCAGTTTCTGAGAGAAATAATGCATAATAAAACCAAAATAAATAAAATACAAATACACAGATATCGCATATAAGGTCTTCTCTGGTTGTCTCTCATTATGGTCCTAACCAGGACCAACCATTCTTAGAAAAGAACAGGTGTATTCAGGATGTCATTGGGGTAAGTGCCATTCAAATGTCATTTAGAATTAAAAAAATAACCTTCATGATACATGGCTTCTTATTATAAACAAATTAAACACAAGTGCATTACCTTATTCCATGTTATTACTGGCTCGGGTTCTCCTTGAGAACTACATGGAATCTGCACATTTGTTCCAACTTCTACTGTCATATCACTTGGGACATTAGCAAACACAGGTGTTACTACAAATAAGGTATATAGAAGAAAAGGCAAACAAGTTACACTCTTTTAATAGAAAGGATCATCCAAATTCACTGATGATGTTGTCATTTAAAAACTGACTTGGTATTTGGAAGATATACCACAGTTGACATGTACAAAATGGCACTATAAATCTAACAACATATTATTGATCTCATTAGTGTCCTTAAAGTCCACTTGTCCTCTCAGATTAATACTCTAATAAACTTGTGTCACTTTTATGTACTAAATAATAATGCTGCAATTCTGTAACATAATTACCAATATCTGAGAAACCGCCTACTTCCATACAATCCGGTCCGTCCCCTTAGGTCAGGCATGCCCAAACTCCAGCCCTCCAGATGTTTTGGACCGCAACTCCCACAGTCCTTTGCCATTGGCAATCTAAGCTTAGAATTCTGGGAGTTGTGGTCCAAAACATCAGGAGGACCAAAGTTTGGCCATGCCTGCCTTAGGTCATTGGAGAAGGCCCTTCTATGAGTGTCGCTGCCCAGGGAAGTACAAGGAGCAGAGGTAAGAAACAGGGCCTTCTCAGTAGTGGCACCGATACGATGGAACTCCTTCCCCTTTGAGCTTATAACTGGAAACATTTAAGCGAGGCCTTAAGTCTTTTTTTTTATTCAGGAAAGCCTTCTGAGCCTCCAGCCTTTTACAAATATTTTATTTATAACATCTCAATATTCAGTTTAATTGGCTGATGGCCTTTTAAATTCTGCTGCTGCTGTTATAGTGTTTTTATTATTGTTTTTATTTTATTTTTTGCTATTTTTTATATTTCATATTGTGAGCTGTTTTAATATATCTGTCTTATTAATTTTTCTGATTGTATTGAATTATTGCTGTAAACCACCTTGGGTTCCTTTGGGAAGAAAGGCAGCATAGAAATAAAATTGTTTATACTACTACTACTACTACTACTACTACTACTACTACTACTACTACTACTACTACTACTACTACTACTACTACTACTACTAGAAGTATCAGTTCACAAAGGGACTAAAATCCTATTCCTTAATGGTTTAAATGACACTTGAGTGTACTCACTGAATTAGTGGGCATTTAAGTGAGTCAATGGAAGTTATGGAGGAGTTGATTCACCAAATCCCCATTATCTGAATTGGCCTACTCTACTGCAATTTACTATACTAAGTAACAGGATCTTGGCCAGTATTTTTCTCCATGCAGCTTTTAATTTTCCACAATAACTTTGAAGAATCATGCATATGCCTCAAATATTTAATTTAAATATCTCTTTCTTGATAATGAAATACTTTTATATATGATAAACTTATTACAATTGATTACATGACAAAACAGTATTATAACTCATATTTTAAAGGGAATGACAAGGACTGAAAGAAAGGAGTAGAGCAAGTACTGCTTGCCTATTAAGTTAGAGGGAGAAGAAAAATCAAGCTATTTTAGAAGGTTGGCTTTTTAACCTCTCTTAGCTTTTCTTATATATATATGATTAGTTATAGTTCATCATTACGCGGGATCATCTGATTACCCGTTTTCCTGTTCTTCGTTCTATCAGTGTTCCTTTATGCATCTTGTAAACTTGAATCAGCATTGTAATTTTTGGTTAATGTGGGGACACTAGTTTTTAAAATATTTACTTGTTTTTAACTCTTCAATGGTATTTTAACTAGCGTATAGTTCACATTTTTCTTTAATGTTTAACCTTCTAAGTTTTCAATTCTATTCCTTTTAATAACTGCCTTGGGTCCCCCTTGTTGAGAGAGAGGCAGCCTATAAATAAAAGAAATAAATAATACATCTACATTGTCAAAAAAAGAGATCAATTCATTTCAATCAATTCCCTTCTGTGAATGAAAAGACTTCTTTCGTCTTTGGAGGAGAACTTGGGTTCTATATGGGGGATTTTTGGGGGGGCTTTTTTTTGCTTTTTGCTTTTTCCATTTTTTCCTTTTATTTTTCCATTTTCCATTTTATTTTTATTTTTCATTTCTAATCTCTTTATTTTCCCTCTGTTTCCTTTTGTTTTTTTAGTCATTGTTTTTTCCCTTTCCCTTTCCCCTATCCCTCATCCCCTTCCCCCCTTCCCAACCTCCCTTTTTCCTCCCTTTTTCTCGCTCTCCTTCTCCTTTTTTCCTCTTTCTTTTTTTTTCTCTTTTCCCTCTTTCCCTCCTCCTCCCTTTTGACAGGAGGGAAAATGGCCAGTGGGAGAGCGAAGGGAATATTGCAGAGTGTAGTAAATATTGCAGAATTTAGTAGAATTGATAAATGTTTAATGGGGAAAACAAGAGGGTAAATTACTTCAGATTGTACGGATGTGGGAGATCTGGCTGTGACTCAAGTTGCTGGGAATGGCGCCCCCTCCCCCTTAGAGTCATGCCGGAGTCCAATGCAGTGTGGATAAAGGAGGGGGTGGTAAGATTGATAATTGTAGGGTGGTGGGGTATGGTTGGGGATAGGTTTGGGTTATTTCATATTATTGCTTTATCATTGTGTTTTTTATTGAATTTTTCTGTTATATGTATCACAACAGGATCAAAACAAACATGTGATTTAAAGGGGGCATGGGGACCAATATAAAAGTAGTTACTTTAAATGTGAAAGGCCTAGGATCTGTTATAAAGAGAAGAAGAATAGAAGCTCTACTGAAGAAGAGTAAAGCGGACATTATTTTCCTACAAGAGACTCATCAATCAAGAGATGGGATCAACGAACTCAAGCTACAGAATATCAACATTTATGAGAAAGGGTATGGGACTTCAAAATCTAAAGGAGTTGCAATTTTAATTTCTAAATATTGTGAATTTGTAGTACAAGAAGTAATAAAGGATGACAATGGTAGATATTTAATAATCCAGGGTTTATTGGGAAAAGAAGACTATACTCTAGTGAATGTTTATGCACCTAATGTACAGCAAGGAGTTTTTTATGAATCTCTTCTAAAAGAACTGGACAAGGTGAAAAAAGGCTATGTTATTATGGCAGGAGACTTTAATATGGTACTGGACAAAGTAAAGGATAAATCTGACATTAAAAAGGATGATATGAATAATAGAACTACTACTTTGAATAAAGTAATGAAAACTGCAGGTTTAAAGGATATTTGGAGAGAATTAAAGGGAGATGAGAGAAGATATACATATTATTCTTCGGTACATAAAAGTTATTCTAGAATAGACTTTATATTTGTATCCCATAATTTGCTTTCTAAAATAATTGAAACGGAAATTAATACTATAAAAGTAACGGACCATGCTCTAATGGAAATGATAATGAAGGTTAAAAAAGATTATAAAGAGGCAAGAAGATGGAGAATGAATTCCAGTATTTTTCAAAATGTAGATGTAATAGAAAGGGTAAAAAATGAATGGCTAGAAACATGGTCCATAAATGAAGCAGCTGGAAGCGAAATGGGATTGATATGGGACACTATGAAGTCAGTTATGAGGGGATTAATTACAAAGGAAATGTGTAAATTCAAAAGATCAAAAGAGGAGAATATTAAAAAGTTAGAAGACGTAATTAAAAACTTGGAGCATAAGTATCTTGTAAACAGAGATAATAGAACGTTTTTAGAACTTCAAGCTAAAAGAAAAGAACTAGATAGTATAGAATTAGACAAAGTTCAGAGGGATTTAATGTATATGAAGAGAAATTATTTTGAATTTAGTAATAAAAATTCTAGATTTTTGGCACGGCTATGTCAAGCTAGAAGAGCAAAAAATGCAATAGGTGCAATTAGAGATAAATTAGGAAAGAAGTGCAGCCTGATGAAAGATAAATTTCAAATATTTCAAGAATTTTATGAAGATTTATATGAGGTAATGCCTCAAAAGCAGACATAGAAAAGTATGTTAAAGAAATTGTTAAAGATAAGATACTAGAGACAGACATGAGAGAATTAGAAAAACCAAATCAAGAGGAAGAGATTTGAGCAATTATTGATAAGCTAAAAAATGGTAAAACCCCGGGTTGTGATGGATTGGATTCAGATTTTTATAAATTGTTTAAATCAGTTTTAGTTCCAAGATTAAAAATACTTCTCAATAGAATCTTACAAGGAGATAAAATACCATTATCTTGGAAACATTCATTAACAATTCTTATTCCAAAACCTAATAAGGATGTGATGGACCCTAGTTCATATAGACCTATCTCATTAATAAATCAAGATGCTAAGATTTTTACTGCAATATTAGCGAACAGAATGAATGGGTTCATTACAAGATATATTAAGGAAGATCAAAATGGGTTTTTAAAGGGAAGACAAATGTCTAATTTAACTAGAAGAGTGCTGAATATTATATATGATATAGAAATGAACAAACGGAAGGCTGGTGTTTTATCATTGGATATATTTAAGGCTTTCGATTGTGTGGAATGGCCAACACTAAAAACAGTGATTGTAAGATAAGTAATTCAATTAAGATAAGTAATTCAATTAAGTATTTAGGTATAGAATTAGCAAAGGATACACAGAAACTAAAGGAATTTAATTATATTAAACTGAAGAAAGAAATTAAGAATAAAATGTTAGAATATTCAAGTTTAAAACTTTCTTGGTTTGGGAAGATTGCATTGATGAAAATGAAAATTTTACCAACGTTAAATTTTCTTTTTATGATGCTTCCAATACAGCTAAGTTGTAACAGTGGTAAAAAAGCTAGAATAAACAAAAATATTGGTATATGGCTCAGAATAAAGGTGGTATAGGTTTACCGAATGTTAAAAATTATTATTTAGCAAATCAAATAAGGTTTATTGCGGATATTGTGTTTAGTCCAGAAAGATTAATATGGTGGGAAATGGAATCATCGGAAATAAAGGAGGATATTGAAAAATACCTATTCGGCACTACTAAGAAATTAAAGTTAAATGAGATTACCAACCCCTTTCTTAGATCTATGTTAAATGCATGGTATTTGCACAAGAAAAAATTATGTCCCTCAGACTTACCATTGAGATTTGTAACTGAAATGGAGAATTTCCCTACAAATTTGAAAGTTTTTAAAAAAGTATTTAGGGATAAACAAGTGATTAGATTGAAAGACTGGATAGACAAGGTGAGAGGGAAAGAACAAATGAATGAAGTTATCCAAAGTAGGGATATATCATGGTTCAATTTTATACAATTAAAGAAATGGACTGATACTTGGTTAAAGAAAAATAATAAATGTAGAGAGTACACAAAATATGAACAGCTTTTACTGTTGTGCGAGGATACTCAGAATGAAATGGTAGTAAAAGGTATTGTTAGCAAACTATATAAAATTATTTTGGATTTAGATGATAATAGGGGAGGACCTGGATCGAAATTAATGTGGGAACAAGATATTAAAAAAGAAATAAGAGAAGAAGACTGGGCTAAAATGTGGAGAATGAGAATACTTAGATCTTTGTCTGTTAGAAAAAAGGAAAATTTCTTTAAAATAAGTTTAAGATGGTATATGACGCCAGTGAAATTGAATAAAATGAATGTAAACTTTTCTAAGCTTTGTTGGAAATGTGATAATGAGATTGGTACCTTTTATCATTTGTGGTGGGAATGTAAAAAGATACAGAAATTTTGGAAATGTATCTTTAAAGAATTAAGTGATATATTAGAAATGACCATAGAGCCTAAATCTGAAATTGCTTTGTTATCAATATTTGTGGACCATAATTATGATGTTAAAACTAAAGAGTTGATTACAAATTTGTTGACAGCAGCTAGATTAATAATTGCTAGAAATTGGAAATCTAAATATAAACTATGTTTGGAAGACTGGTATAATGAAGTATGGAATATAGCTTTAAATGATAAATTGACCTGCTCTCTCAAGGTTAAAAAAGGAGAGTTAAAAAGAGAAATTTTCTATGATATATGGGGTAGATTCATTGAATATGTACTTGTACGGAATAAAGGTAAGGTTTCCGCGCAACAATCGATTCTGTTCTGGAGGGGAGGATGATGAATGTAAATATGAAGAGCGATCCTGTTGGTGAAGGGGTGCACTGTTGTCGATGTTTGTTCTTCTTTTATGTAATTTGTATATGTTTTTTTAAAACTAAAATAAAATTTAATAAAAAAGAAAAAAAAGAGCTGGTGCATCCAATTTCAGCTGCATTTACAGAGTAAGAAAGCTATTTGACAGTTGTGAACAAATCAACTTAACAAGTGAGCAGTGTTGAGATGAAACTGTCATGTGACACCCCCCAACTATAAATAACAAAGGCCTACATAATGTTAGCTCCTAATAAACGCTTTGAAATTAGATTACAGTATATATTCTTAGAAGCAAAAATAAAATAAAATACAAAGATTTAAAATTTTCAATTCTATTCCTGAATTGAAATTGTTCAATTATTGTTCAATAGTTCAAATAGTTCAATAGTTCAAAGTTCTATTATCATTTGAACTTGGAACTCAGAATTATCTTGGTTTAAAATGTTTAAATGAAAAGACAGTTTAAAAATCAAATAAGAATAAAACAGGATTTGGGTGACCATACCTCTAGGCTGAATGCTCAGATGCACCACGACCCTCTGAGACCCTACAATGTTGACAGCTTGACATTCGTACTGGCCTTGGTCATGTAAAGCTACTCTGGAAATCCTCAAAGTTCCAGATGACAAGACTAAGTGCCTTCTGTCTACAGAGAGCTGGCTTCCTGAAATGTACCAAATTCAGGCAATGAAATGCTGTACCATGACTACTAAAAACATACAAAAGCTTCATTAGTTCTGCCAATCTAATTCTTCCAGAAAATAATTAAAGAAGCAAATGCAACTATTCAATGAGGGGGGGAGGGATTTTGTTTAGTTGGTGTTTGAGGCTTTTCCAGCTTTCGTGGAGAACGTCCAGGTGAAAACACAATTCTTTTTATAAAAACAGACTGCATAAACCAGAAGAACCCCTAACCTTATATTAGTGAGAGCAGCTAACCGATGGTTATTATTGGCGCTAGGGTTCCTTTAAGTCTAGGTGTTCCAGCTCAATACATAGAAGGCCAGGTTAGATTACTCTTGCAATTCTGAAAATAATGTTTATGAGTTAAACTAAGTTAAAATGAGTGGTTTAGATACATTTCACACCCCTTATTAACCTTTACATCTCAGGTTAAGGTCTCCTGGCTGTCAGTGATCCTTTCCTCTTTACAAAAGTAAGTTTTACTTTGGAAGGGGATAAGAAAGTAAGGAGACTGACCTAAGAGGCTTGCTAGCAGAAGAAGCAAAATCCACTCTGATCCTGATGTATGCACACATCAGTTTGGGATATGTCGTGCAAACTGATAGGAACTGGTACACCTGCAATTGTCTCCACAGTATTCTTAACATCATAACTACAGAGTGAGAATTGCTAATCATAATAACCTCCCAAATAATGTTTTCACTCAAATTATTATGAATATATAAAACAGTTTACTTTAAAAATATGTATGCTGTCATTATTTCTGTTATATAAATTCTATAAGGGATGGGCACAAAATGGAAAAATGTGTTTTATTTCGTTGTTTTTTCACCCCTGCATTTCATTTCATATCGTGAGGAATGAAATTTTTCAAAAAGTTATTACTTATGAAACAAAAGGAAACAAAATGAATTCCCCATGGCACCAGCACTGTAGCCGGTGCCCTGGGGGATTCAAAAGCCTCCTTGCAACTGCCACCCAGCTGATTTTGACAGCTCGATCCCAGCTGGGAGGTGGGCAGGTAGGAGGAAAGGAGCAGCCAGGCAGAAGTAAATTCCCTGCCTGACTTCTCCTTTCTCCCCTGCCACCCCTTCTCCCAGAGGTGTGTTTTGGACAGGGAGTGCTGTGGACAATGGGGCCAGCACCCACTGCCCTCAGATCTTCCTGTACAGAAAACCATGCTGGGAGGAGGGGAGAGCACAGGAGAAGGAAGGACGCAAAGGTAAATTCAAATAGAGCTTCAATTTACTGCTGCTTCCTTCCTTCTAATTGGAATCACATGGGAAGTGGCGGTAGTGCTATTTCTGGCCCGATCAGTTTCTGATTCCAATTAGAAGTTTTTTTCCTAAGGGCATCCCATTTGGAGCATAATTACTTACCTCCCTAAACCCCAAACTTTTCCAAATCTCATGGGGCAGGCTAGTATCGCTTTCTGAAGTTACCACTGTCATTTCTTCTAGAACGAATTGTTTCATTCTAGAGAGAAAAATAGGGTTTCATTTTGTTCGTAACAAAACACTGCTTCACCGTTTCATTTTGTTTGCTAACGAAATGACAAAACAGCATTTTGCTTTTCGCTAGGTGCCCAGCCCTAAATTCTGTCTAATAAAGGAAACATCTAATTTACAGATGAAAATGTAGCCCATAGGATAATGTGCGTCATGAAGTGTAAGTAGCCTGTAAAAAAAAGACTGAACATGAACTAAATTAATTTCGTGCCGATTCTAAAATTTAGTTTCGAAATTCTCCAAGTCAAGCTGCACAGGGACTGCTTGGACAAATTAAGTTTCAATTCAAAGTATCAACTTCATTATGTCTCTTCAAATATATACAATGTTAAGGGCATACAGATGATTCTGCTCTAAAGTCTTACCGCCTTTAGTCCAGGCAATCACTGGTTGTGGATATCCTCGTGCTTCACAAGGGAAATCTACTGTTTGCCCTTCAATTACACTTCTGTCTTGAGGAGTCACAGTAAACTGAGGCACAGCTATGTAGAAGAGAAATAAATACTTCAAAATAGGTAGAATATATACTTTACCGTAACACAGCTTATTTTCATAGCTCACCGAACTACAGGATATAGCGTACTAGATGACACAACTTTTATTTATGTGAGTGTCTACAAAGGCACCGATAACCACAACACTCTTTGTTCAGAAAGGCCTCCAAGTACTACTGATCTTGTAAAAAAAAGCAAATCCAAAATAGGTTGTTCTTTAAGGAATGTTCAATGACAGTGCAAGATTTAATCACATAGCAGAATTCAAAACATTTTGTAGTTTTGTAAAAAATATAGCGATCATCATTAGTTTGAGGGTAGCTGATAATACACAAATGCATTTACAAAAGAGCAGATATAAATGACATGTGGGTCTTAAACTGTTGTGGCAGTGCAGTGTTCTACACGTAGCCTTGTACTGCACTAGTTCAACTGCTGTGCGGCAGTGAAGATTCTGCTCATAACCTGAGCTCAATTACAGGCTCAGGTAGCTGGCTCAAGGGTGACTAAACATTTCATCTGAGGTCAGCAAACTGAGTACAATAGGACCCCCCGTATCCACTGATTAATTAACCACTGATTCAGTTATCCAAGATTGGCAGAGGAAAGAAGTAAACAAATAATTTAGCTGCCGCAAAGCAAACTACTGTCACAAATAGCAGGCATAAAGCAAGCTACTGTCACAAAACAGCAGTTTTGGGTTTTTGGTGTTCCTCTTATCCACTGTTTTCATTATCCACAGGAAGGCCTGGAACCGATCCCCAGCAGGTACCGGGGTTCTACTATATTTAGCTCACACTATGTTGGTGGGACAATGTGTAGCCTGCGCAATTAAACTGTAAACCAACCAGAGAGAGCTTTAAGCAGTATGTGGTCACATATAAGCAGCAGTTTGCTTTTTTTACTCTCTTATTATTAAAGCCTTTTTAGTTCTGTTGGGAGCAAGACCCCATTTCATTGCTGTAAAATGCTGAGATATACCAGATGCATTTACACAGCTAGATTGGTAGAGACTGGTTCTCTTTCCTGCTGCCCCAGCTGCCCTCCCTACTGCTGAAACTCAGTGAAGCCTCCTTAGCTTTCAGGAATCAGTGAAGCCTGCTAAACAGGAAGAAAGGGTAAAACCCAGACATTCTGATAAATATGCTTTCTAAAAATCAGGCCTCTATCCTAGCAGACCTCCATCTTCCACTCACGAGAAGCAAATTCGAGATTCTACACGTTATGTGATTTCCAGCCTTTGAACAACTTTCTAAACACAGATCTCCTTGTTAAATGGCATGTACCTTGTACTATGATGAACGCAGTGGCATGGATGCCATCTACACTGTTGGTTGCAAAACATGTGTACTCGCCACCATCTTCCTGATCCACATTTTGGATGTAAAGCCCTCCTGATGGCGTTATTGTGATACGGGGATCATTTGGCAGAGGAGTTCTATCTCCTTTAGTCCAGGTGATACGAGGCTGGGGATGGCCAGTTGCGCTACATTCCAACGTGACACTTTCTCCAACTAGTACCTCTGTATTTTGTGGGTGAATCACAAAACTTGGCCTAGCTATTAAAGATACAATATGTTTACATTAGTGTTCTTCGCACATACCTGAATTGGAACAACAACAACAACAACAACAACAACAACACACTTATCCTAAACTCTGTACCAATGTTCAATATTGTTGATCAAAGTAAAAAATGCAAAGAAAAAAAAATCCCTAGGTCAGTCAATCCCAACTCTGGTTCCCCAGAGATCTTGGATGACAGTTTTAGTCCAATAACATCTAAGGACCCATGGTTGGGAACCATTATCCTAGCTCATACGGTACTGGATCCATTTTTCTGACCAGTAGTGGTAACATACGGTATCCTCTCACGTGTAAAAAGAACTTTCAGGTCAGTTGTGAGAACATTTACAATAACAAAAGCTGAGGTTTCCTTGCTTTCTTTTGTTTTTGTATTGATTTCAATTGCACTTTTGGCAAGAACAACCTGGTGTTTGTTTTGGAGCTAGCTTTGATTCGTCTTTGAATTGCCTTTCATTGCACTTTGGGTGGGAACAGGCTGGGGGTAGTCTTGTTGCTTTCTCTTGTCCACGTTTACAATCTTTTACATTGCTCTGCAGGCAAGAAGGGGCTGGGTTTCTCTTGCTGCTTGTGTTTGTCTATGTTTGCATTTTTTCTACATTGCATTTTTGGTGGGAACACGCTGGGGGTAATCGGCATCCTCTCACTTGTAAAAAGAACTTTCAGGTCAATTGTGAGAACATTTACGATAACAAACCTTGGTACGCTATTTTGAACACTGCAACTATATTTAGAATTCTACATTCAAAAGGAATAAAGCAAATGTTATTGTAATTATCACTTGAGTGCCTTAGCATCTGAGTTAAGGCGTACAGAATTAAAATGAGCATCTTCCAAAAGGCTGGCATTCAAATAAATCCACCCACCTGGTGAACCAAAGTAGCGCAGAGTAACTTCTTGAGTCTTCACTTCTCCTGCCACATTTTTTGCCATGCATTGGTAGATACCTTGGTCTCTCTCTTGAGTATTCTCAATCATTAGTGTGCCATCATCAAGCAAATTAAGACGAGAATCAGCTTTCATACTGAGCTCATTACTAAAGGGGAAAAAATATGTAGCATTAAAACGGTTGACACCGCAAATTACATTCAAGCATACAAAAAGCAATCAGCAGGAAAACGGTTGTCTTGTTCCCTATGTGTGTGTGTACGCGCGCACTTAATTGCACGTCCCAAAAACAATCTGACATTGCTCCAAAATTACTTTTTCAAATTAAGCCTTCTTTTTAATACAGATAAAAAGTTATGTTTTTCTTAAAGCCATCTTACTTGTTTCGAAGCCAAATAATTTCTGGTTTGGGATTTCCTTCAGCTCTGCAAGTGAAGTATACGGTATTCCCTGAGGTGACATCTACATCCTGTGGCTCTGATGTAATTCTTGGCCGTTCTGTATTGTCAACAAAGCATTTTTAAAAGGTAAAATATTTCTTTTAACACATACTGTAAAAGATCACTTTACACTGAAGTAATTCTTTAAAAAAATACAAAAATAAGCTGTTCAAACTTGATTAGTAGAATGCATAAGAGCAACAATCATTTGATGCTGAAATTTAACAAGCTAAACAAGAAAATTTACTTGAAAATAACTGCATATCATGTTTAAAGGTAGAGTTTCTAACACGAGATTGTTCTCCCATACAACTAAACCAGCTAAAAATATGAACAATGGGTGAAATCATGTTGCTTAGTGCAAAGTCATGTTAGGAGTAGACCCACTGTGGGAATCTGGTGAGTCAACTCTTCCCTAATTTCCATCCATTTATTTCCATAGGTCACAACTAGAGTAGCCCACTTGAATCAATGGAACTTACATAGAAGTTAAATCACCAAATCCCCCCTATTTCACCGGGCCTACTCTAGTTGTATCTTACTACGAAATTTCAGCCAATGCATTGCAACTCTATGGACTGCTATCTTAATTTCAGCTGGGGAATCACTTATTTAAACAGTGCTCTATGAAACTCTCTGCATTAGGCCTCTTTTAAAGAGGTAAATGTTCCCCCTGCACATGTGTGCTAGTCATGTCCGACTCTAGGGCCGGTGTTCATCTCCATTTTTAAGTCAAAGAGCCAGTGTGGTGCAAGTCCGTGGCCATGTCTGGCATGGCCAAATGCATTTCTGCGCATGGAATGCTGTTTACCTTCCTTTTTTTTTAGGGCGGTACCTATTTATCTACTTGCATTTATGTAATACCTTGGATAATAAATGACTCAATGAATAATTCAGATAGCAAATTGAAATAGAACAGGCTGGGGATAGTCTTGCTGCTTTCTTTTGTCCGTGTTTGTACTGCGTGGGGTGGTGGTGTTCCAGTACTGTATGCCTTTAAAGTGCACTTTATAAAGATAACAATTTTTTCCTGTGGGCTGCCTCGAATAGCAAATTTTTCATAGTGCTTTGTGAAAAAAGATTACCCAGGATGCACTGTGCCCCCTGTAGTTTGTGGAGGGGTGGGATGAGTTGGAGTACCCTTTTCATCATGCTTTGGAGCCAGTCTGGACATTTTTTGCTGAGGGATTTGGACCTTCTGAACTTGGAAAGGTAGGGAGCTAAGGTTTCCCTGCTTAATTTTGTTTTTACATTGGTTTCAATTGCACTTTTGGCAGGAACAAACTGGTGTTTGTTTTGGACCTAGCTTTTATTCATCGGATTGCTTTTAATTGTACTTTGGGCAGGAACAGGCTGGGGGTAGTCTTGTTGCTTTCTTTTGTCCATGTTTGCAATCTTTTCCATTGCTCCGCAGACAAGAATGGGCTGGGTTTCTCTTGCTGCTTGTGTTTGTCTATGTTTGCATTTTTTCTACATTGCATTTTTGGTGAGAATAGGCTGGGGGTAGTCTTGCTGCTTTCTTTTGTCCATGTTTGCACTGTGTGGGGTGGTGGTGTTCCAGCACTGTGTGCCTTTAAAGTGCACTTTATAAACAGGTGTTTGCCTTTTTTTCAGATCTCCAGAATGGATTAATTGGTCTCCCATTCATTTCAGTGGGAAACCGTGTTTTGGATAACGAGTATTTCACTTAGCTAATTGACTCTTGGAACAAATTAAATTTGTTATCTGAGTGCCACCGTACATACTTTTGAACTGCTAGGTTGGCAGGAGCTGGGGTTAACAGGAGCTCACTACACTGTGTGGCACCCTGGATTTGAACCGCCAAGCTGCCGACTCTGCAGCTGACAGTTTCAGCGCTCTAGCCCACTGAGCCACCACCACCCTTATAGAGACTCTTTTGGTGGGATCCAATTCCCAAGAGCTCCAGCAAGCTCATAAGATGCTAAAAGCAGTCGTCTAAAAACACTACGAGTGCCGCAGCTTCCCTACTATGGTACACATCAACTATTCTAAGCTTCCATGATGATGAAGATTAATAAATGGTGGCCACCATTCCTTAAAACACATCAAACAAAAACAAAAACAAAACTGCAGATGTGTTTTTGCTGTGCCAGAAGTTCACCCCCACCCCACCTCTGCCGTCCGAAGTAGGCAGCAAAAACGGGAGTTGTTTCAGCCAGTGGCCCAGCTTGGAGAAGCACAATTTGCACAGAACAAGCTTAAAAAACATCTCTTCTTTGATTTAGCTTCACAATAGAAAGGTCTAACAAAATATCTGTAATATATTTTTATTACAAGCCAAATAAGGAATTCTCAAACATTCAAAGTGAATTCTAAAAGAAAGAAAAAGGGGGAGGATTTAATGACTGTGATTTCATCATCTGTTGCAATAAGTGGAAAAATTCAGAGGAAAGGGTCAAAAATAAAAGAGAAAGAAAATAAAACTTAGTGAAATACTTCATCACTAATACTAAAGATAAGTGGGCAGAGTGTTTCCAATGAAACTACAGTAATCCCCCGCCCTTTCGCGGTTCATATACTACGGTCCCGCAATATCGCAGGACTGCAGTATATGAAAAGAAAAGCCCCCTGGGGTAAGCTGGAAAGGTCTGTTTCAGGCCTCCTGTACTTATCTCATTCTTGGTGCTGCCAGAAATGGGCCTGTGAACTGTAAGTGACTTCTGGAAAACAGGACGTGACCTCCGGATCGCTTGAAAGCACTTTTGGGCCTCCGAGGGCCTTTCTAGGCAGGACTCAGAACTTCTGGTTCACAGAAAAGCATTTCTGAGTCCTCCAACATGCCTAGAAAGGCCCTTGGAAGCCCCAAAAGTGCTTTCAAATACTCCTGAGGCCACTTCCTGTTTTCCGGAGGCCACTTCCTGTTTTTATGGTTCGCGGGAAGCCCTTTTGAACCCTCTGACGGGCTCGGGAAGGCCATGGCAGGCCTGTTTGGGGCAGTGCGAGGCCGGGGGTAAGTACAAGAGCAGCTAGCTAGGCCCCCCAGGCCCAACCCAACCTGAATCCACATATCGTGGATTTTCAATTATCATGGGTCAGGTCAGTTCTCTAACCCCCGCAATAG
The DNA here is from genome assembly GCA_037367245.1 of Phrynocephalus guinanensis. Taxonomy (NCBI): domain Eukaryota; kingdom Metazoa; phylum Chordata; class Lepidosauria; order Squamata; family Agamidae; genus Phrynocephalus; species Phrynocephalus guinanensis. Next base: position 167,387,777 of record CM074733.1, read on the forward strand.
GTGTGTGTGGGGGTGGGTGTTATTGTATACATAAAACCCTCAAGAAAAAGAAGGATAGAGGCAGATTTACACTTATAAAATATATATATCTCACCACAGTTAAGCTCTTCAGGTGTTATTGTGGCCACGGATCTTCCCTGGATCCTCCTTGGATATTCACATGTAGCTGCAGCTTGTGCATTACCAGACTCTGCATAGGTTTTTAACAAGTCAGCCAGCCATAGGATTTCACAGTCACAGTGAAGTGCATTTGAATCCAGACGCCTGGAAAAACAACAACAAAACAACGTGATCTTGTTCCATACATTAAAAAGACTAAGGAGCTTCTGGGATTGCCATGCATAAACAGAATTACAGCTCTCTCGTTTACACGGACTGTGGCACACTGTAAAATTATTCAGAATGTGTCCACATGGAAGAAATACTAAATTTACAAGTGCTGGGTGAAAATGAACTGTGACCCTCTGTCATGACTTTTATGCTCAGTACAGCAGTCTTTGGCTTTAAACACACATGTACCTATTGCCAGAAGCATTTTCAGCAGGGGAACTGAGAGGGGGCCAATCCCTGGTCCTCTTCTTCCGTGTCTCTGCCCCCCTTAAATAAAAGGTATGACAGTAAGAGATGGAGCCTGCCTTCACGTGTAATGGAAAACTAGAACTGAAGAGACTGCAATCCACAGGACACAAACTGGGAGAAGATTTGCAACCACTTTACTTCCAATAAGCAGGCTTGAGTCTGATCAGTGAATACTAGGGAAGCCATGTACAGAAGTCTGAGATACATCAAGGAAGGAAGGTGAGGTGTAAATATATTATATAAATGAATTTGGGTTTTTTAAATGCATATTTAAAACTGTGGCGATTCAGCTAAATTTGACTAATTCTCTCTTCAAGAACCAAACCCAATTGTCTCTAATATTTTCCCCACCCCACTCTACATTATTTTTCTTATGATATGGAATTGTGTGTATCTTTACATATGGATGAAAACACTACCAGATAGTTTTAGCTGTGTGAGTTGTTAAAATAATTACTAGATTATTCTTCTACTAAAACACATTAGTCCATGTTATAGAGTGTTTCTAAAAAGTGAATCAGCATAACAGTTGCATTCATGCTCAGTTAAGTTCTTCAAGAGCATAAACAGACAAAAATGGGACAAAAGTGATAGAAGAAATATGTACACAAGCAATAAATCTAGACACCAGAGTTTGTTTTTTAAATGTCATTATTTAATATACACAATAAAATGCTATGATCATTAAAAAACACCCCCCTAATAAAACCCTGAAGGTTAACTCACAGACTTTTGCTGATTAAGCAATGTTCCAAAGCCAGGAAAAAAGAAATTGAGGCTATGTTTAGCAGTGACTATTTACTTAAAGATTTCAGTAGTTTAGTCTACAGTTAATACAACTAATTGTGGCTACACCATTACTCATTGTACTGGAATACAGGGAGTCAGAACTGGAAAATGAACAGAGTTGAGGCCAAAACAAGATAATAATGTTCAACAACCCAGAGAGGCATCCCTATTTATTGCTCCACGTCTGGGAGAGTCACACTCCACATTTGTCATCCGCCATCTGCACAACCACCATACACCCAGACATTTATATACCTGTTGTGTGAATTCTAATGTTTTACTAGAGACAACCGCTGCCAAACTTTTCCAAGTGTTTGAGGTTGACATTACTGATTGTGCTTTCTGGCCAGTGCTACTTTGTCCTTACTGAATCTACTCAAAATCCCATAAAAGACCTGGCCACCATTTTACCTGATACATTGTGATTATGAAAAGAAAACCATCTTGATGAAACTAGCACTTAAGTCTCTAGCATTGCCTACTCCCATGGGGGTATAATAACCTGCTAGGTTATAAAACCTATTAAAACGTAACTTTGAAATATCAGTTGAGGAGAGTTTATGTTAGATTTTTAAAAAGAATTTATTTTGAAACAAAGAGTAGGTATAGAGAAGGAAAAAATAAGCCTTTGGATATGCTTTTGTGACGGCTACACAGCTCCTCAACTTGTTTTGCTTCTGGATATGATAACAGGAAGAAAAATTATCATTTCCCCCCACCACACATGCAAATGCAACACACTATACCAACCACCCCTCCCTGCTTCAAAAACCCAAATGTCTCAGAACGAGACTCTCAAACCAACTGCCGCATCTCACATGTCTCCTCTTCTACTTATTCTCACTAGCCAATCAGCATTTGACACTATCCGTGAGCATTTACTACTCATTCCCATAATTATCAATCATTCCTGCACTCTTCACATGCATGCAATCCAAACATGCACACGTCCATATAAACACTAATATTATATATAAACAACACCACCACATACTGGACTTGCCAGGCGCTGCGACAGGGTTTGTGCTCTATATATTTCCAGTGGTTGAAAAACATTTATGAATTCTATCAGCTTATGACACATGCACACACACAAACACACATACATCTGTGTCTGTCCATACATTTACATATAAACATAGCTTACAGCACATACACCAGGCATGGTCAAACTTCGGCCCTCCAGATGTTTTGGACCACAGCTCCCAGAATTCTAAGCTTAGACTGCCAATGACAAAGGACTGTGGGAGTTGTGGACCAAAACATCCGGAGGGCCAAAGTTTGGACATGCCTGGTATACACATACAATACACACTGGTAGTAGGGACTAACAAACAGCAGGATTTAAGCAAAATGTTTTGGCATCTCCTTGTTTATTTGATCTGGTAAAAGTATACTCTTTTCAAGATGGTGCTTCTCTCTCTCTCTCTCTCTCTCTGTGTGTGTGTGTGTGTGTGTGTGTGTGTGTGTGTGTGTGTGTGTGTGTGTGTGTGTGTGTATGCGCGCGTGCATACAGATGCACACATGCACTCACACACGTTTCTGTTTTTGAAATCCCAAATTAGGAAACTAAGTATAAGACCTGCTTATATTACAGAAATAGTATTTTTCTTATAGGTAATGTAATGTAATGTTCTGGATGGCACCTGGGTTCAAATCCTCAGCCATGATTCTCACTGGATTATTTTAGGCCCAATATATTCTCTCATTCTCAACTGCCCTCACAGAGTTATTATGAGAATAAAGTGGGGCAGAGAAGAGCTATGGTCACTTGAGGAAACAGTTTATGGCAGCAACAAATAATAAGAATATTACTGATATCATGCCATCTGGCTAGCGATAGATGATAAATACAAGATAAAACAAGACATTACAAATTACAAAATAAACTGGTTAAACTTTAAGGAAAAGGAAGAAAATAATAGTACTCACAGCCGTTTCATCGACTGCAAATGACTAAAGGTCCCAGGAACTAAATGAGATATTCGGTTGTTGTGTAAAAACCTGTGGAAATATTACATGTATTAACTAGGAGTCTGGATCCATTTCACCTGTCTTCCCCAAATGCAGAAGGCTCCCCGTTTGCTTCTTTTAAACCACAAAGATGATTCTTAACGCTGCATGTTTACAAAGCAAAATGTTATGCCATCATAAACTAGATTTGGTGCAGTGTACAATTAATTTAGTTTAACTTAAATCCCTGAACCTTTCAGATCGAGACTCTCTCTAAGGCAGGATGCCCAAACTTCGGCCCTTCTGATGTTTTGGACCACAACTCCCAGAATTCCAAGCCTGTATTTCCGATGGCAAAGGACTATGGGAGTTGTGGTCCCAAACATCTGGAGGGCCAAAGTTTGGACATACCTGCTCTAAGGCTTCCTTTTGCCCTGGAGAAGGGGAGGAGGCTTTAGAGGTAAAAAAAAAAAAGACCTTTCTGTTCAGACAAGCTTTCCCTGAATGATGGACTACCTATTATGTCTCTTTTATATGAATCTGCCATATATGATCATGTAGACTTTCTGTTTAGAACCACTTATAACCTTGTGTGATTGCACTGACACTATGTTTTCAATATTAGTTTCCATCGCTCATAACTTTTACATGGAATTTTTACTCTCCCTTTTACTGCTCGCGTTCTCTTGTAGCTTTAATGTTGTCCCTCAATTCCCTGTTCTCAATACTTGAATATGTCTTAATTGTACTGGATTGTATATTGTGCCTCAGAGCCACCTTGGGTCCTTTTCCAAGGAGAAAGAGGGGGTAAAAAAATACTCTAATAAAAATTGTTGCCAAATTGCTGCTTCAGCCAACCTACCAGTAACTGTTTATTATTGGAGATCTCTTCCCCTCCCTGCTATCCTGCAGCTCCTAAAATCTGCCCCAGGGCAAAAAGGAGTCTTAGAGAGCCTTAGAATCTGAATGGAGGTGATACGAATCTTTCAATTAGATTACATTAATTATATCTGGCACCAGATTCAGTTTACACTGGCATACCTTAATGCAACAGGGGGTTGCCCGCTATCTTTACATGTGTTTCTATTAACAAGTAAGTAATACATTAGAAATCTGGCAAGAAGTAGTGCACAGAAAAATAAAACACGTTGAATAAGGACAGTTTACTTAACCCCAAGTAAATACACAAGGGACTTTAGTCACGGAAAATAATTTCAAACATCTTATTGGCAGTGTTCCAATGCAACAGAAAGCCAGAACTGCAGAGAATGATCACATGTCAGGTAAAAGTTTCCCGCTGCTGGCCGTTGGTTTGAACTAACCTGGAACTAAAAGCTTAGTGCAACATTTAAACAAGCCCAGAACTGTAAACTAAGAAGAAACTGCTTGGTCCGGAGGCCATGATTTTCATTCAGGGTTAGTTTAGCTACTCTCTCCAATGCAAAGAGACAAGCGGAAATGATGAGGTTGTGAGCTAGCACACAATACTGAGTAAGCCCAACGGTTGTCTGTTCTTACTAGAGATGGGCACGAATAAAAAAAATGCTGTTTCGTTTGTCGTTTGTCGTTTAGGGGGTTCGTTTCGGTTCATTTCCGTTTTTCGCAAATTTTTGCAAAAAAATCATTTTTGTTTTCATTCGTCTCGTTACCGTTTTGTTACCATTTATTTCAATTTTTTGTGATTTGTTTTAGCATTTAAAGCAGTTCAATGTATTGATGTAACGAAAACAAAATGGACGACAAAATTTCTGGTGTTTCTGTTCGTTTCGTTTCATTTTAGAGACAAAATTCGTTTGTCGTTTCATTGCGTAACGAAATGAAAAAACGAAAACGGAAATGAAAAATTGTTCGTTTCATGCCCATCTCTACTTCTTACTAACCTCTGCAAGGCGGCACTAAATGTCAATCTAGATCACTGGTTCCCAACCTGGGGGTCGGGACCGCTTTGGGGGTCAAATGACCATTTCACAGGGCTCACCATGAGCCCCTGAAGAAAAAGGCACAAACGGCTTGGGTCTGGAGGAGGAGGGGGAGGAAGGGGGGAAGAGTGAGTTACAGCTCAATAGGTTGCAGGGATATCAGTCAATGGCACCAGAGGCTGTGATTGGCTGAGGGTGCTTGTAGAGCAGTGGTTCCCAACCTGGGGGTCAGCACCCCTTGGGGGGGGGTTTCACAACCATTTTACAGGGCTCACCATGAGCCAGCGAAGAAAAGGGCATAAACGGCTTGGGTCTGGAGGAGGGGGAGGGAGGGAGAGTGAGGTACAGCTGGATAGGTTGGAGGGGATGTCAGTCAATGGCACTGGATGCTGTTATTGGCTGAGGGTGCCTGTAGAGGGAAGTTCCCTATGGCCCCTGCAGCAGTGGCCTGCCAAAGGGGGCTTGTGGCCTCTTCCAAGCAGGGTAAAGGGGTCACCACCACATGAGGAACTGTATTAAAGGGTTGTGGCATTAGGAAGGTTGAGAACCACTGGTCTAGATGGAAAGTTTCCTGATGGCTACTGTAGCATAAGAGAAACAGTACCATGATAAAAGTATTGAGCAGCATGGGGGCTCCATGGCTACAAGTCAACATCTCAAATGTTATCCTTCAGTATCACAAAATTCATAACTTTCCATTCATTCCTAGCCAGCAAATGAAGAGTACCCCCCCAAAGCAAGGTTTGCAGCAGAGACTTTTTATTTGCTAATCAGGACTAGAGTGAATGTTACAGATTTCTTTAAGGCTTTCACACACTGTTTCAAAAACTGGCAGTACGAGTCCCTTAGTTCATGACTAGGGCTAAAAAGGGACAACCAACCACGAGGATGATCAACCTCCATGTCTTCATGCAGCATTTGAAATTCTATGTCCAAAACGTGACTGCCAAGAAATTCTGCATTTCAGAATGTTTATTTTTTAAAGAAAAAAGGAAAAAAAACTTACAGTCTTTCAAGTTTCGGAAGATGGGTAAATGATTCTGGTTCTAACGTTTCTATCTGGTTAAAGTGCAGATACCTGTTAAAACATCAGGAGGGACATGAGAGAATAAAGAAAAGGAGGGTTTAATCAAGCAGCCCAAAACTTATTTTTAAAAAACATTATGTAGGAAGAAGATGAAACGTACAGCCTTCTTGCCTTAAACCCCGAGTCTGCCTCTGTGTTCTGTTTGCTAGTCAGCTGGGGGCGGGCATCCCTCGGTCCAGTAATCTGGAGGCGAGGCATGCCCAGGGGACAAAAGCATGTCACGGCATGGGCAGTGTTGTGGGCAGGGTGCAACGTTTTCAAGGGTAGCCCTGCCACAACTCTTGTCCTCTTGGGTTTCTTGAATTTGTGGGATTCAGGAACCCCGACAAGGACGGCCCTCTAAGGCAGCCATGAGATTTGGGCTGGAAGTGAACCTGAGGGATCGCCCCAAAAGAGCCAGCCCACACAAGACTGGTGGGGTAGAGCAGGCCCCTGGGGGCAGGGATCTGCCCCTCGGCCCCCACTGCACCAGGTTAGCTAAATTAAACAATAAATAAAGTTGTGGCCCCTTTGAATCCCATCTTTTGTGCCTTGCTTCTTCACTTATAGGGCATGCATCCAAGTCAAGCTTTCAAATGAGAAGAAATAACTATGTTTAAAAAGTAGAAATCGGGTGTTATTTTAGATATGTATCATTTTTTTTTAGAAATTTTCAAGAACACATAATTAGGATTTTTTTAAAAAAATCCTGAGAGTATCACAGAAGTATCATACAATAAAGTGTCCAGACAGAGCTTTTCCTCTGTCAAGCTTTAAAAAGATGTAAAAAGAAGTCAGCCTGGTACAATTAATAATATACTGCTTTATATGATTAACTCACGACAGCTATTGATTAATAATACACGGTGTGCTTGTCCAGCAGCCTTACGTACCAATCTGCCATTATTCAACTGAGAAGTAAATACCATTGAGTTTAATGGGACTTATTTGTAGATAAGGTAGATATAGCATTACTGCCTGAGGTTGCAATTTTAGGCACACATACTAGGAAGCACGTACTACCAGAAACAGCAGTGCATACTTCTAAATTTTAGATAGATAGATAGATAGATAGATAGATAGATAGATAGATAGATAGATAGATAGATAGATAGATAGATAGATAGATAGATAGATAGATAGATAGACTCTCTCCCCCTCCCCCTTAGGATTGCCCTTAAAGGCTGTTATCCAGTGTGCATTTGCATGTAAGCAAGGTTATCTGACCACTGATAGTTGCTCACGAGTAAACATTAGATCAGGCTGTGAGTTAAAGAGATCTATATCCCTGTTAAAGAAATAAAAATAAATGAAAACATGAATGCATTTTTGAAAAATATAGCTGTCAAAAACCTCAGTGGTTTTCACTTTTCAGCTTTCTAGATCATCTGGTACAATGAACCATATTTTTAACAGTATGTTTTGCCCCCATCTATTCAGACAATGAAAACAGACACATTGCAATGCCTCTCCTTATAATTACCAAGCCACACTGGAAGCTTATAGATCAGGGGTGTCCAAACTTTGGCCGTCCAAATGTTTTGGACCACAGCTCCCAGAATTCCAAGTCTAGACTGCCAAAGACAAAGGATTGTTGGAGTTGTGGTCCAAAACATCTGGATGGCCAAAGTTTGGACACCAATGTTATAGATACAGGAAGGTTTCACATACTGGTGGCTCTAACATCTTTTGCACATGGGATAGTAGCACTGAAAGATGAGGGGGGTCATTAGATTAGATGGCCCTTGAGGTCTCTTCCAACTCTATGATTCTATGATTCTTTGATTGTTTGTGATTACATTTTCAATTCACAAACTGATGAACGCTGTGGCTGTCCAGTTAGAATTTTGCAAAGAAGAAGAAAAAAGGATTATTGCTTTATTATGAATGCCTTCATTCACTTTTACATATTGTGGGCCTTACCCAAAAATGTCCAGCCGTAGCACTTTCTTGAACCCCCTTTTACTACAACTTTACATTTGTTCTCTATTCAGGAAACTTCACTTGTAACAATAATCATTTAACTTTGACACAGATCTAATAAACACATTCATGCCAGTCAGCAGATAAGACAACCACCATTTAACTGTCTATGAAACAACAGAGAGTAAGCAGGAAATACTGTAACTGACTGTGTACATGAAAAACAATAATATGCAGTTCTCCGCTTGTATGGTTCCTATATTAGTGAATATCAGAAAAATATCCAGAAGATTTGGACTCCTTCCAGATCCAGCACCTTCATTTAAAAGCTGTATGGTAATAAATCTTGGGGGGGAAATGGTTTTACCCTTATATTAATGATGGAGACAGAAATTCCATTTTTGTTTAGAGTGGAAAAACTAGGACATTTTACCAGCCACATTCACATTTTTCATATTGTACAGCCTATCTAATCACATGAAGTGTTTGCACCCATATCTATCAGACATTATGATCGCTATGTAAAAATATAAGGAATAGTAAAGGATTTAACTTAACATTATCTCTGCAAAAGTTCTCCAGATGTGTGCTTGCTGAGATTACAGGAATACAGAACGGGTGGAACTTTTAAAAAAAATATATTTATTAATTTTATAATACATTCAAACAAAGTAACAACTAACAATTAACAATACAAGTGCACCCCCCCACCCTCGGGACCATCCTGTTCTTCCATGAGTTCTTCTTTATTACTCCGTCTTCTATTGTTCTAGTATTCTTCTTAAAGTCCTCTTCTCCAGAACTGTCTTGAAGTATTCGTTGGCTCTTTCCCCTTCCCTTCAACTAATACAAAGTCTATAAATTTTCCCCAAATGTCATAAAAAACATATTTTTTCATTTCTCCTCGTTTAACTTTTAAGCTACAAGACAATTTATTGTTTATGGCTACATCCCAAAGTTCGTTATACCAATCTTCCATCTTGAAATCTATTTTAGATTTCCAATTTCTTGCTATAATTAATCTAGCTGCTGTCGTAAGGTTTGCTATTATTTCCTTTGTTGTAGCATCATAATCTTTACTAATTAACAATGATAATAGTGCTGTCTCTGGATTGCAATCAATATCTAGTTTAATCATGTCACTTAGCTCTAAAAAAAACCCTTTTCCAGAACTTTTGAACTATTTCACATTCCCACCAGAGATGCATATATGTACCTATCTTTTTTTCACATTTCCAGCACATCTTAGAGTATTCAGCATTCATTCTATTCAACCTAAATGGTGTTAAGTACCATTTAGAAACCAGTTTAAAATAATTTTTTTTATCCTAACCAATAATGATCTCAAGATTCTCATATTCCAGATTTTCGCCCTATCTTCTTTCTTTATCTCTACATTAAGATCTTGCTTCCAGACCTCTCTCAAAGAATCTAACTCTTTCACTTCCAATGAATCCCCTATTATTTAGTATATTTTACGTACTATTCCTTTCTCTATATTATCCTGGTCAGATTCCAGCGATAGTAAAACTGTTCAAACTTTGTACATTCTCTAATTTGACTGTTTCTTCTGACCCAGTCCTTTGTCCATTTCCTAACTGGATATAGTTTATCCATATTAGATCACTAGATTGCAGAATATTTTTTATGTCGTGAATTGTTCTAATTTTGACCATCCAATCTTTTAATCTAGCTATTTTCTTGGCTTTAAATAACTCTAAATAGTGCTTCAGATTTGTAGGAAAATTTTCCAAGTCTGTTACTAAACATAGTGGGGAGCCCTTTGGTGACAAAATTTTTCTATATGTTCTCCATGTAGTTATTAAACCATTCAGGAGGGGATTCTCAATCTTTACTTTGTTTTTAAAATCAGTAAACAAGAATTTATTTATTTCTCCCCTTTATATCCAATGATTCTTACTCCCACCATATTAGCTTCTCCGGTTTGAATAAAATTTCCTCCAAACAACTGATTTGATTAGCTATATAGTAATTTCTTAGATTGGGTATACCCAATCCTCCTTCTTTTTGGGATCTATACCACAAACTTTTATTTATTCTTGATTTCCCCCCACCATTGCAGTACCTATTTATCATGTCTTGGAGAGTTTTAAGTTCCTTTTCTAGAAACTGGATGGGTAACATTCTGAAAACAAAATTATTTTTGGGAAGTATTTTCATTTTTACCAATGCTATTCTACCAAACCAAGATAAGTTCAATTTAGTATAACTGAGTAATCTATTTTTCATCTCTTCTTTTAATTTTGAGATATTTTTTCCTTAGTCTTAGTAAACTCCTTATAGAATTCTAATCCTAGATATTTAATACTTTTCCCGGATTTCAGTCCAAAGTTTTCAATTATCTTAAGGTCTTCTCTTCCATAATTAAACAATAAACTTTCTGATTTTTGCCAATTTATACATAATCCGGTTATTTCCCCAAATTCTTCTAGATGGGTTTTTACTCTTTGAATACTCTCTATTGGGTCTAAAATTGTCAATAGAGCATCATCCGCAAATGGATTCGTTATCCCTTATAGCATTTGCCAGGGGTTCTATAACAATACAAAAGAGAACTAGAGAAAGAGGACATCCTTGTCTAGTTCCCCGGCCTAGGGTGATTTGTTCAGTCATTCCGTCATTAACTATTATTGAGGAAGTACCCTCTGAGTATAATTGGTTTATTACTCCTAAAAAAAGTTTCTCAAATCCCCATTTTTCTAGCAGAATTTTTAATATAGACCATTGAACACAGTCAAAGGCTTTAAAAAGATCTAAAGATAACATGCCTGCTTTAATAGTACTTTTTCCCATTTCATAAAGGACATTCAAATTTCTTCTTATAATGTTTGCCATTTGTCTTCCCTTGATAAAACCACATTGATCATCTTTAATATATTTAGCTACAAATTTATTCATTCTTTTAGCCAAGATTGCAGTAAAAATCTTAGCATCTTGATTTAATAGGGATATTGGTCTATATGACCCAATGTCCATTAAGTTTTTATTGGGTTTAGGTATTAAAATGGTGAAGGAGTGGGTCCAGGATCTCGGGACTTGTTCTCCTTCCAATATTTTATTATATAGCTTTTTTAGTTTAGGTATTAATACTGCTTTAAAAAGTTTATAAAATGCAGGTCCCAGACCATCCACTCCAGGAGTTTTATTATTCTTTAATTTATCTATTACCTCACCTATCTCTTGATCTGTAATAGGTTTCTCCATTTCCAACATATCTTCTTCTTCCAAAACCCTCTTTAAATTTTTAGTAATATATTTTTCTATATCTTCCTTGGTCTTGTTTTTGCTGTGTATAGAGACTGATAAAACTCTTGTATAGCTTTTAATTTGTCTTTCATTTGTATACACATCTTACCTGAGGAATCTTTTATGTTCCCTATCGTGTTTTTGTCTCTTTTCTGAGCTAATCTGGCTAAAAGTTTTGAATTTTTATTGCTATATTCAAAAAAAAATTCTTTTTAAATAGAGTAAATTTCTTTGTGCTTGTTGTAGTTCTAAATCGTCTAGTTCTTTTTTTTTTTGCTTCGATCTGCCTCAATATCTTCTTAACGTTGCTAGAAAAAAATTGGGATTCTAAATCTGCTATTAGATTTTCTAGATTTCTTTTATTAAGCTCTTCCTTTTTTTATTCTAAAGTTTTCTCTTATAATGAAGCCTCTGGCTACAGCTTTTAAAGTATCCCATATAATTGCCATCTTGCTTCCTGCCTTTTCATTAATGTCCCCAGTTTCCAACCAATCTTTTTTAACTCTTTCAAGCACTTCTGGGTATTGAATTTTTTTTGGATTCATTCTCCATCTTCTAGCTTCTTTATAATTTGCTAATGTTGTGTGTCTAACCCTCCAGTCTTCCTTCTTGCAGACTGATTTGTCTTTAATTTTGTCTAACACCATATTAAAATCCCCAGCCATTATTAAATACCCCTTTTTAACAATTTCAATCTGGTCCCAAAGAACATTATAAAAACAGCTTTGATTAGCATTTGGTGCGTATACATTTACCAAAGTATATTGCTCTTTACCCATTACAACTTGCAATATTATATATCTACCTTCTGAATCTTTCACCACATTTTCAACAATACATTCACAATTCCTTGAAATTAAGATGGCTACCCCTCTTGCTTTAGATGTGCCAAAACTTTTTGCGTATATATCAATATTTGGAATTTTTAATTCATTACCACCATCTTTTATTTGATGAGTCTCTTACAAGAAGGCGATATCAATTTTATGTCTTTTAATCATCGCTTCAACTCTCTTCTTCTTCAAGATTGACCCCAGACCCTTTACATTCAATGTTGCTAATTTTATAAACTTTCCCATAACTTGACTTTTTTCTTTTAATATTCTGGAATGGTCCCATTGTGCAAGAAAAGAATTTAACACCAACAATTAATAAAAAACAACTAAAATAATCCAAACCCTCCACCCTAAAAATATGTTCTTTTCTCCCACCCCACTAGCTATCATACACTTTTGCATGTGCCCTCAGGGGATGGGAGGGAGAAAATCTGTCCACGGACAATGACAGGCCAAGATCCCGCAAGTTGCTCTTTAGTTGTCATTATACTGTATATCAATTTTTCCCAGAAAACTGTTCTATCCCCCTCCGAACCACCCTCTCTCCCCCTCCCCCTTAGGGGAAATTAAGGCGAAAAGGGGGGGAGAGATAGGGTGGGAAAAAATAAAAATAAAAAGAAATAAAGAAGAAAGAAAAAAGAAAGAAGAAAGAAAAAGGGGGGATTAAAAGGGGATAAGGGAGGAGGAAGAAGGGGGAAAACAAAGAGGGAACGAAGAGAAGAAACAAAGGGGGGAGGGAGAGGGAGAGGGAGAGGGAGAGAGAGAGAGAGAGAGAGAGAGAGAGAGAGGAGCTGGTGAGCTTCAATTGTTGTTCATCATCCTGATGTTGCTGTAGAGGTCCCAGGAGCCGGACTAAGAGACGTCGAGTCGTCTTGAATATTCCATGCTTCCAGAAAGTGCTGGCCTTCCTCCAGGGAGTGAATTGTGTGCTGAATGGAACCTTTCCAAACTTTCAAAAACAGTGGGTGGCCCCAAGAGTAGCGAAAATTATGTTTCCGTAGTATTGTTGTCACTGGTTTCATCGATTTTCGCCATTCAGAGGTTTCTTTGGAAAGGTCTTGATAAACTTGCACAATTTTATCTCCCCTCTTGAGGAACTCAGGATTTGCTCTTATAGAAGACATAGGACGTTCTTTGTTTACATAAGAGGCAAATCTAACTACTATTGGTCTTGGACTTCCTTCTCTTGAGTTGCCCAGATAGTGAATCCTCTCTATATCTTCTTCTACAAGTTGTCTAGATAAAAATGAATTAAGCCATGTTATCACTTCCTGTTTTAATTCTCCCTTCTTTTGAACAACAAAATTAATCAGTTTTACATTTTGTCTTCGAGAGTAGTATTCCATATAAGTTTGTTTCTTTTTGGCTGTCAATAATTCCTGCTTTTGAGAGTTAATTTCACTTTCATTTTTTGTTACATGTATATCCAGGCTCTTAATCTCCCCTGCCATATTTTCCAGTTTCTGGCCGTTACTATCCACCGCTGCCTGTGTCTGCTTGATTTCACGAGATAAATCTTGCTTGGTGTTATCAACTTTTCGTGAGAGTTCATCCATCTTTCGCATCACATCTTTCAAACCCAGGCTCATTAGACCCGCCAGTTCTGATTTCATTTGTCGCATTTCCTTCATGAAATCTGGATCTACGGGGGGGGGGGTGTAGTTTCTGCCTCCTTCTCACCAGTCGCCATTGCTGCCTCCCCTTCAACTGGAGGTTCAGTACATTGCGAAGCGTCAGAAGGTTTTCTGACCCAGGTCTTTAGTAAACAGTCTCTCTCTCCGTGCAAGCTATTCAGACAGTCAAAACCGAAAGTAGCTAGATATTAATAAATCAGGGTTATCTACTCTCGAAGAAGTATATATTGCTTTTCCTGTTGACCCTAAAGGGTTTAATGATACATTACTCACGGCTCCAAGGGCTTTAGACAGTAAATTTTAAAGCTTTTCTCATCTCGGTGCGGAGCTCCGAAATCAAGCGGCTGACATGCTTTGTGGGCGGGTGGAACTTAAAGACTAGAAAACAAGCAACTGAGAAACCAATCATTTGCCTGCCAGTTCTCACATTTTAATGGTCCACTGCTTACAGTATTCCATGGATATGCAAGACAGAATACATCTTGGTGATATGTCTGTGAAGATTCTCAGTTATCCAGATGAGTTTATCTGGAAGTTGAGTCATGGCAACTGGACTTCTTTTTCTTGAGAGATAGAAACATTTCGCTGCTCATCCAAAGAGCTTCATCAGACTAATGAAACTCTTTGGATGAGCAGTGAAACGTTTGCACCTCTCAAGAAAAAAAAGTCCAGTTGCCATTACTCAACTTCAAGATACTTGTTGGTGAGGATGCTAAGGATCCCCATCTGTTTTGTGGTTTTCTCCCATGGACCTTTCTGTCTCAACTCTAGCAATATAGTGGTACCCTGACTTACAAAGGGCCCGACCTATGAAAATCCTGACTTACGAGCGCTCTTCAGTGCTACCTTCCCCCCCCCCCGGCTGCTTACAAGCAAGATTGAAGATTCCCCGTCTTGCAAGCAGCGGTGGTGGTGGGGGTTGTTGGATCTGATTTGTCTTCCAATCACCGAGGCAAACACTGCCTTGGTGACTGGAAGGCAATACTGGTGCGCTGCTTCTCCCCCCCCCCGCCCCGCGGGGTCTTGGGAGAAGCAGTGCACCCTTTTAAAATTCCTTCCAGTCATGGAGGCAGGACCTGCCTCTGTGACTGGAAGGCATTTTTAAAAGGGCATCCTGCTTCTCTCAAGCCCAGCTCCCAGCGGGGAGAGGGAGAGAGAAGCGGCGGGTGGTTTAAAGGGTCTTAAACCACCGAGGCAAGCGGTTGCCTCCATGGCTAAAGACCTTTTAAACCACCCCCGCTTCTCTCCCAGTTCCCGTGGAAGGTAGTTTAAAGCGGTTTCCCATAGGAATGCATTGAAATCCGTTCATCTGGAACGGATTAATTGACTTTCAATGCATTCCTATGGGAAATTGCTCCCCGACTTATGAGATAACCAACTTACGAGCATTCACTCAGAACAGATTAATCTCGTAAGTCAGGGTACCACTGTATTAGGCAGAGGGAGGGTTGAGCTTTTGACCCAATATTCACAAACGGATGAGATGGCAGCATTTCATGTTGCAGGCAGAAGGTCCCATGATAGCAGGCTGCTCCATAAAAGCATGCATGCTGAACAAAAACTGGATTACCATGGAAAATTCAAGCTTACTCTTCTATTTAACATGGTAACTTTCAATGCACAGTGACACTGGGGGTTGGGAAGAATTTATCCTGAGAACATAGTCCGAAATGGATCAATCCACGCACAGGTTTATCAGCTCATGCACTGTTTTTGTCCAGAAAAGTTTCTTAGTAGATATGGCTTTTACATACAGGGCAGTTGAGAATTTACAACCAAGAAAGCCCAAACATCTGAAACTGCAACTTGTGAAACACATTAGCTAAAATCCTCTTTTATAACTATGCAGCCTGTGTAACTTTTGTGGACAACTTGCTTTTTGTTAGAAATTAATGTAGACATTATTACTCTCTCTCTCTCTCTCTCTCTCTCTCTCTCTCTCTCTCTCTCTCTCTCTCTCTCTCTCTCTCTGTGTGTGTGTGTGTGTGTGTGTGTGTGTGTTTTGAGTCATTACAGTCGTGACTGACACTCCATGACCCCATGTCCATGGAGTTTTCTTGGCAGGAATACTGGACTGGCTTGTCAGTTCCTACTCCAGGCGCCTACAGCGCCTGGTATTCCCTGGTGGTCTCCCATCTAAGTACTAACCCGGGGTGATCCTGCTTAGCTTCTGAGATCGGATGTGCTTAGGGCATTAGCACCCCCGTATCTGCTGATTCACCACCCGCAGATTCAGTTGCGGTTGGTGATCAGCAGGGTGGGAGTTGAGTGCCTATAGCCGTTCAAGCTTCCCAGACAGCTGACCTGCTGCACCACCCAATAAGCTTGAATGGCGAGGGGTGTCCCAGGACGTGCGATCATCCTGGGCAGCAGACCAGGTAACTTAGTAGGTTTAAAATAATGTGCCTTGTTCCCTTTCAGCCAGAGGACAGAGAAATCAAAATAAATGGCAACTTCAGTAAAGGTCATTGTATTGAGCTACAATCCTACAAGGAATTTAGTATCTCAGAAACAGCTATAATGAATTAACCTCAGTTGCTCTGTTATTAGTATTCCACAAAGAGTAAACTCCAAAAGGAAATGCTGCAGTGGCCAAGAACAATGAAAGTTACATCATTCTTTATACAGGAAAGAATTAATTCATAAGATGAAGTCAGAATCTGCCGAGATAGTTCCTTCCGCCTCTAATCAAAATGTGCCACCACCAGAAATGTGTAAGCTAAAACCTCCAGTGATGCTATTTTTAACTTTTAACATGCAACACCCCAAAGCATAATCATGCACATTGAACATGTGTCTTTTTCCTCAAAGCAGATGCAGGAAAAGTATGTAAGTTCTACGTGGACCAATACAAGTATTTGTGAAAGGATAGCAGAAGGCCCTACACTGTTTCATACTACAAACTCAAGGATAAAATTGTTACAGTCACCCCCTGCCATTTCGCAGTTCAGGTACTGCAGTCCCACTATATTGCGGGATCGCAGTACCTGGGGGTGGCGGCAGGGAGCAATCCGATCGCTCCCCGCCGCCCCTTCTGGGAGGCTTCGGAACCATGCGGGGGGCGGGGGGAGCGATCCAATTGCTCCCCACCGCTCCCCACCCCACTTCCGCAAATCACGGATTTTCATGTATCGCGGGTCGTGTGGGTCCCTAACCCCCGCGGTAGGCGGGGGGTTACTGTATATGTGTCTCAAATTCCTAGAATCTCATTGAAGACAGAAGTACATAAGAAATTAGCCTGGTGGCTTCAGGTCACTTCTTAAGTGAATGTCTCCTGACATAACTTTATTCATACTTCCAAGTATGTATAATGAACTTATGAGCAATCTTCTAACCCAGTAAATAATTGGATGCCCTGTTGCCTCAACTTATGCTGCATAAAGGTGACGACGTCATTAGCAGTAGTGACTTTTCAGAAATCAACATGTCCAACTTTTGGCAAAGCCCATATGCTCCTGCAAAATCCTTTTCAATTTTTAGGAAAATGCAGGGGTTACAGCATAGGAAGGAGACATTTTTAATTAAAGAAAATTATCACTGCTGGTAAGGTTATCCTGCTAGTGGTGATGCTCATTAATTAAAGACTTCCATCTTCTGTCCTGAAGCTTCCACAAATTGCTTATGACAGGAGCCTGGGGATCTAAATGAGAAAACTTTGAAATACTGATTTTTTTTAAAAACTAACAGACAAAAAAGCCATAAACAATACCCTCCTGCTAAAAACAAAACAAAACAAAACAAACTGTTGCTGATGGTGTTACTCACCTTAAAACAAAGTGGTCTGCTTGTATACCGCCCCATACTACTTCAAGTAGTCTCTGGGTGGTTTACAGTTTTTAATTACAGCATGCAGGCTACACATTGCCCCCCTAGCAAACTGGGTTCTCATTTCACCGACCTCAGAAGGATGGAAGGATGGCTGAGTCAACCTTGAGCCGACTACCTGGGATTGAACCCCAGGTCGTGAGCAGTTTTGCCTGCAGTACAGGCATTTAACCACTGCACCACGAGGCTCTTACATGCATAGGTCATGGGAAAAGGAGTACAGCCAGTCCTATATCAGAGATTCCCTAATTTATAGCAAAACCTTCTCGTAAGCAGTGAACAACAACAGTTCAGTATTGTTGAAACATCAATATGTGTAAAGAAAAGCTACCACAGTGCATAATAAGCCAGTATTTTTGCAAATTCCGGCTTACTGTGAATGGGCTGCATGCCATTGCAGATACCTTAATCTCTTTCACTTGTCACTTCCTACAGCATGAGAAACTCACCAACACAAAAATGGTTGCTTAGCATGTTGTCCAAATCCAGAATCCTGGATTTGTAATCTAAAAATAAATTTTAGTCTTCAACCCGAATTTGGGAATACAAAGAGCAAAGCACAAGAAAAATGGAGCCCAGGTTTGAACAACATAGTAAATAAACCATGTGTACTGAGTAATTTAGTTCACAGTAAACAGGATTCATCAGTGTGGTATGAAAACAGGTTTTATGGTAGGAACTTGAAGAAAATGCTAATCACATAGCAGAATGGAATGGAGTATTAGATCTGCATAAAATTTACTTGTGGATATTGATAAGCTTTGATACTTAAGCTTTCACTGATTAAACTCTGATTATTATTAAGCAGAAGTTTGCTCAGACTGGATGGTTCAGTGGTTTAAGTATGCTTGGGAGTTTTGACTGTGCCTGACAGGGGTTTCAGACTCAAAGACCCATAAGGTCCCTTCCCTCTGCAATTCTAATAGTATCTCCAACATGTCATTCTTATAGGAATTCCTGTGGTTTTGAGAAATTCGAACAATTCAGAAGCCACTTTTAGGGTGTATAAATACAACACATCAATTGCTTTTATCCTCAAAAAGTGATCAAATCCAAACAATATGAAGAATGGCCAAAAGCAAATGAGCACATAAAAAGGGGTAGATATACAGCAGAATCATGAGGTACCAGACTCCCAGTTTCTGATCCAGACCCCTATGGACTCTGAAAACCTGCTTCAAAATTTTGGAAAATCTTTCACATACTTCTGTGTACCAAGAAGGCTGGAGGACAAAGAGTGGAAAAAGAATTCCCCGTTGCATTACCATATGCCTACCACTATGATATCAGATGTATTTGACAGGATTCGGTCAAATACCACAGATTTCAATGACATTCTTTTTCATTAGGAGTCAACCAAAATGAGGATTTGCTCATCTGAAAATGCTTCTACCACCAAAATTCAATAGAGATGTTAGAGGCAGAATCTTTTGAAAGTACTGCTTCACTAATAGAAATACAGTTTATAAAATTTATCCATTATTAAGCAGACATTCTGATTTAAACCACATCAACAACAGAGATTTGAATGGGCGTTTTGCCTTAAATTCCAAAATACAGCATGCATAAACTGTTCATGCTTTCTGCAGCTGTCTTGAAAAGCAATTGAAAGAATATTGGTAGGCTGTTGCTTTTCTTCACTATTTTCTTTCACTAGGTTGAAATGCAGAAATATTCAGAAACATCTGAAATTTTAATAACCATTTCTTATAATTACTGTGGGGAGGGATTTTCTCGATTTCCCCAAACAGAAAGGAGCCAGGAACATATCACACAAACATATCATAAATATAAGGATTCTAATTGAAAAGGTCCAGAAATCAAAGACGTGATGGTCTCTAGTTTATAAAGTCATTCCGTTCGTGTCGAAATGCTAAAAACGCTTTTTGTTAAGGAAGAGGAGTCCTACTACAATTTAGATTAGATGTTCCTTGCTGCAGTGGTGCTTAACATATAAACCACAAATACAGGGTGAACACAGAAAGATGTTGACACACATTGTTTTCAGTAGGGCGGGGACTACAACCACATTGGATTAAAACCCATTCCGTGCAGACATGCAAGAAGGCATGCAGGCAAGAAATGTCGGGACAAGACGTGCACTTTTCCTCTGAGGCAACCGGGGAGAGGACGGCACAGTTGAGAAAAGGCACTTACAGTTGCTCTAGAGAGGCAAGTCCTCTAAATGCTTGCCTGTCAATTGACTGGATTTCATTCTTGTACAAATAGCTGAAACAAGAAACAATCAGTCATATTAGTATACACAAACAAGAGCCACATTGAGGTGGAAAGGAATTAAGATGACACGTGAAGACAGTCTTCCAAATACACATTAGAAAGCAAACAAAACAAGACATATATATATATATATATATATACACATCAATAACAAGTTTCTTTTATTCCGGAATCCCTTTCTCAATTAATTAAGGTCCAATAACAAATGGTGCAGAACATAAAACAATACAACAAATGGGTTATGATTTCGTTTGATCCTTTTGGACATCCTTCTCCTCCAAATCACCAATAGGTATCTGGGCAAATTGCTACATTCATTTTGGCTGGCCAGAAACACAGAAGGAATGCCGTCCTTATCGGACTATGGCAGTGATAACTACTTAAATTACTACAATCAATTTCAAATTGGTTTCTAATCCTAGCCTGCTTTTCAATTGTTCCCTTTTTCTTTTAAGAATGTACAGCATATTTATATGTAAACATAGCCCATATATATAAAATATTCCTCTATCAAACCTCTCAGATGTATATGGTTTCACACCTAAAAGGTTTTTTAAAAGCAGCACATGAGGTAAGTGTTACCTGGGACAGTTTAGAAAGTCTCTATTAGCAAACGGAGCTATACAGAGACTTGACACATTGACAGGTTTCATCACACGCGGTGAGCAAATCTCTCGCTAGATATGAAGTACAGTAATAACCCACATAGTGCTCAGAAGGTGTTCTAATAAATGGGAGAGCTAACTGAATTGGCGCTGAATAGGGATATGTAACACTGTGCCTTCTGGGAAGAGTTCTGGAGGCCCAATCAATGTCCTGTGTGGAATAAATAAATAAATAAATAAATAAATAAATAACAATCAGCAGACCTGGTCCAGGTCTCCTGGAGGCAAAGTCTACCTCCAGTGCAGAGTGGGAAACCTGGAGGATGGATCTATCCAGGCAGGCTGGGCCTTCATCAGACTCCACAAAATGGCTGCTTGAACATGCACCTTATAATAAAATCAGTGCTATATGGAGGCATGTTATGTGGGGTATTACTGTACATGACTGCAACTATTAGGAACTGAAAGGAGCAAAACATTCCCCCAAGCAATGAGATTGGTGAGATTGCAGAATAGGAAGTTTTCAACGAGCAATTAAAAAAAAGCCTGACCAACATTTGAAATCCTGAGGTCTCTATCTGTGACTTTTATCCAAATGAACAACCTAGCACAGCCGTTACAAGTTGAACATTGTGGTTTTCTAACTCCTACAACTCTGGGTAAGAGTAGCTTTTGGTGGAACGCATTTGATCTTGGATCAGGTTTCGTGGGAAGGGGAGGATTTTAAACAGCACACTTACATCCAGATTTATGAGTAATGCCTCTCTTGATGGGATAGGGTCCAATTTCAGGTCCCTCTTATGTGTGAATAGATAAGGCTTCCTTAGACGTAATGCTTTGAAACTTCTTTGAAATGTGAGTCTAAGGTATGTTGATGCTGCCCGGTGATAGCTTTCCATACTGCTTCCCCCCTCCCTTGACTTCAGTTGTTTAACATTGTCAGACTTTCACTTTCTTTACATTGACACCTCTGTGTTCCTGTGTTTCATACAGTGAGGAATTATCTTGCTTTCTGAAACATGGTCATCCTGGTGCTTCTCTATACCTCTTGTTTTTGCTTCCATGCCTCCTTTTAATTTCCAAGGAAGCATCAGAGCATAATCCCTGTAGTCCCCTTACTTCCTACACATCGGTTTAGAGGTGGGCACGAAACAGAAAACCGATGGATTGGTTCGTCCTGTTTTGTGCCCCCCCCCTCAGTTCATTTCGGTTTGGTTCGGTTCATACAAATTTTTAAAACAAAAATGTGTAATGAACTGAACCAAATCGAACTGGTTTGGCTTATCTGGATGATGGCGGCGGCGGCCGCTGCCCAAAAGGTCCTGGCAACAGCCGCACCAGGCGGCGGACCACCCAGAGGCCCAGTAGCGGGAGGCCTCAATGCCACCTCCAGAGCCCTGGCAGCGGCCGCGCCGGGCAGCAGTGGACTGCCCCGCCTCCGGAGGTCCTGCTGCACCTTTGGAGTTCCCCAACCTGGACACCGGTTGGGTGGGGAAAACGAAAAACAGACGGAACAGAATGGAAATTTCCATTTCATTTCATTTTCCTTAGAGGGGGCTGTTCGTTATTCATTTTGTTATGTAACAAAATGAAAAACGAATGACAAAGTGAACTTTTTATTCATTTTGTGCCCATCTCTACATGGGTTTCCTAAAGTCATCCGATAATGATGTTTACAAACACCATTACATTTTCAGCTGTCCAGTCTAAGTGAGCCGTAACTGAGGGAAGTCCATTTTTAATAGGTTTTGTCCTAGGCAAATGGAGGGTCTCTCACCACCCCTGCATTTAGGAAATCAAAAGAGTGAAACTCACCTTTGCTGCTTACTTATGGTAGAGGTTAGAGTGAAAAACAGTATCCCAGTGTGCCCATACTTTGAATAAAGAAAATGGGATGATCTGTGGTTTTAATGTACTTACGTTTGACAGAAAAAAATAGCTCCAACATCATCTTTTGCTCTAAACCAAAGTTTGTTTCTCTTTAGAAAATCTGGATATCCATCTGAACTGCTGCTTACCAACCTTAAAATACTTCCTGCTCTACTAGTGATATCCTCAGGAGCAAAGATCGCATTAAAGAGAAGAAAAATGCGAATTTTGCTTAGTGAAAGAGGAAGAAGGGGAAAGAAGCCACAAACATTTTATGTGGGTGGAATGTTTCTCTAAGAGGTAGATGCTCCTTAATTTAATTTTAAGCTGGCCAAGGCTAGTAAACACTTTTTAAAAAGCAAATGCTCACAGATAGGTATGTTTATAAACATAGGATAGAATCCTACGAAACTATATTTGGAATTAACTACTACCCACATCATGGATACTGACACTTGACCATTTATACAACACAATGAAATAGCAAGATATTTTATCTTGCTTATAATCTTAACAATCTTAAAAGAGAGTGATTCCCAGTTCAGTTTTACAGTATATATAGCTAGCAGCCCAGAGGCACCTAAGATGTTCACAAGGAACGACCATATCATCAAAGACCACCATTCTATCCTCTGGCCATTTAGGACTGCAGTACTACAGTACTTTATTGCATCTGATGGACCTTGGCTTCAAATTCATTCTTTGGCTAATGCTATTCTTTGTCTTTTGAATTTTACAGGGGTTTTTTTAACTTAAAGAAGTCATTCTGGATGCTATCTGTAGCTTACTTCTCTGCAATATAGTCTCACAGAAGGAAATTAAAAAGGCCCTTTACAAGAAACAAAACCAGGCCAGCTGGTTTTATCAGAAACATACGGGCAGACTTTTTCACTTGAAAGGGATTACTCCCCTGCAAAACACAAAACTTTTCATGCTGTCAACTGCAGGAAATTTTTTGTCAAGACATTACGTGAGGTTTAATATAACAATGTACCATCAAGTCAATTCTGACTTATGGCAACACTTTTCAGGGTTTTCTAGGTAGGGAGCTTTAGGGGGAAAGAAACCAGGGACAGATGAATTTATACAGTACTGTAATTTCCTACTATATATGGAATTGTTGGCCTGGGCCCTGAAGACACACACACTCGGTTAGAAAAAGTGGCACTTCAGGATCCAAAACGTGGACCCTGCGCCTGTGGGAAAGCACTAGGAAAAAGATGGAATTGACGGCGAGGAGGCCAATGTATGTTAAAAGATTGGGTTTTGCACCTTTGCCCCCCCCCCCACTACACGAAGTCACCAGTAGAAGAGCGTATTTAGTACCATCCGCCTATCCAATAATGTGTCCCAATGCTGGTCTGGTTCAGTCCTCTTACCAACAGAATCTTGATTTACACATTTTATAATGGATATTTATTTAAATATTAATGATTTAAGCAAAGGCATGGACAAAAGAGAATTTTCTGCTCTTTTATTAAGAGCATCAAAAACGTTAATCTTTAGATGGGATACAACTGCACAACTGGCATTAACAAAGAAACCAAGATGGCATCCTGAAGTCTGCATAAAGCATTAAGTCTTATCAACTATGAGTTGGCAGCCCAACGGCGCAAACACTCAACGAGGGAATGGGGTGCCATGGCTTAAAAGATAAGTGTTTGAAATTCTGTAATATGCACAATGGTCCTTAGAGTCAAGCTATGAAATAAAGCCATGAAAGATGAATCACCGAATATGCCCACTCTGTGCTGGAAAAGCAAATTGAAAGATTTTGATCCAGTTGGCTTAACTATGCGAGTACCTTTTCCTATAAAATAGCCTGTACAAAATCAAAAAAATGCTACTGTGACTTCCTTCACTGATAATGAATGTAAAAGGGTCAAGTAGTATTTATTATATTTACTTATAAAGTAAGACACAACTAGAGTAGATCCATTTGAACCAATGGAACCCACAAAGAAGGCTCACCTACCCCCCGGCCAATTCTATGACCCTATTCTAGTGCAACTTACTACTGTCAAACAATAAAATCCATCCAAAAGATTCCCCTTCAAATACAGATTGATTCAAGTTTCTTCTTGGGTGATTATAGTGCATATGTTTAAGGTTAACTAATATATTATCTATGAGTATTACAGAAGACAAAGACTAGTAAACTAATAATAAACTAACGTGATTTTTTTCCTGCAGAAAAATGATACTTTTAGAAAGAGATAAGAAACAAACCAAATCTCTTAGAAACCAGTCAAAATGATACTCTATTATTTTCTTATGTGTAGAATATAGTTATAACATATGCCAATGATTAATAATTATGAAAAAATTATATATTATACCTTTAAAACTGTTGAAACATGCTTGTCTGTGTTACAGGGTGAAAACCTGGACTATTAAAAACAAACAAACCCTAATGACCTTCAAGGGATAGTAAGCTGAGAGAAAGCAGGATATTATGGGCTTCCTTCTCCAGTGCAAAAAAGGGACCTGCTGTTAGAAACCAGCACTGATATTTCATGCCACTTGCAGTGGAAGTACAACAGCGGTGATATGATGGTTGGAAATACGGATCCACAGAATCCACTCAAGTCAATGGGGCAGTGACAGGTGAAGTGGGGAAAATAAATATACCTCTCTCAGCCTGGCTATCAGCTGGCAGAGCTTTGCATATAGCAGAGCAATTGCATAGATGCTGACACCATCATGTCTATTAAACTGTTCTTTTAGTCCGAGAGAGAGAGAGAGAGAGAGAGAGAGAGAGAGAGAGAGAGAGAGAGAGAGAGCATACAGAAATATAGATCAGGAGAGGCCTTTCTCTCCATCCCACTACCTTCACAGGTGCGTCTCATAAGAACCCATGAAAAGGCCTTCTCTGATGCTCGTCCTAGACTTTGGAACTCCCTCCCACTGGAGGCCAGGACTGCCCGTCTCTCCTGTCTTTCCAGAAACAGGTAATGTTCTTCCTTTTCAGGCAAGCTTTCCCTAAATGAGGGACTACCTATGATGTGACTTTTAGATGGATTACCATGCATGATTGCATTGGCTGATATCATATGAACACCAGTGTTTTCCATGCTAGTTTCCACCCCTCATAATGGATTTTTTTTCCTTTTTGTGTGCTCTTTGTAGCTTTAATGTTACCTTCTAACGTTGTAAGGTGCCTCTTCTAATTTCTTGTTCTTAAATTGAATATGTTTAAATGTTCTGGGCTGTATATTGTCCCTCATTATTGTAAGCCACCTTGGGTCCTTTTCCAAGGAGAAAGGTGGGATAAAAATATTCACAATAAACATAATAAAGATCAAATTTAACAAACAGTATGATAGTTGATTTTGGTTTTAAAATAGTTCAGATTGTATGTGAGCTCCAAACCTCTGTAGGATAGGTCCCATCCTGAATCCTTAGGGTCTAAATGCAAAGGTCTCTACTGGCAGTAGCAAAACGTGATTTCCTTTAAAAAAAACTTTCTGAAACCCTTAAGCTCTGACTGACATCTATTCCCCATTATTGTTTCTCTAGCAACCTTATGTACCCCTTCCTCATCTAGGCCACTGACAGCTTGGGACAATCCGCAAGTGACCAGCTGCCAGAAATACAAAGCCTTCTTAGCTCTTTTTGTTCCATGTTCATTGGCTCAGCTTTGGCTGCCATCCTTCCTTTCCTACTTTGTACGGTACACTGCCTGCGGAATATTCTCCCACTTCTTACTATTGGACAGCCTACTCTGCTAGCTTACCATTTAAACCATTCCAATTCAGCAAAGCATTGGTGGCATTCTGGTCTTCCTTGCTTTGTTCTGAACTACTGTTGTTTGGCTACTGACTGTTCAGTTTATGATGTGAATACAGCAGGACCCCTATATCCACGGATTCATTAACCACTGATTCAGTTATCCACGGTAGGCAGAGGAAAATATTAAATACAGTGGTACCTCGACTTACGACGCATTTAATCTGTTCCGAATGCATGCTCTTAAGTCGAACTACTCTTAAGTCGGTACCTATCTAAAAATTTATCTATCTAAAATTTTTTAAAAAAATAAGTTTTAAAAAATGAAAACAATTATTTGTAAGTCGAGCTGACTATATCTAAAATTTATAAGGCGGCAGTTAAAATGCCAACAGTTTTCCACTCTTAAGTCAAATTGCTCTTAAGTCGAGCTGCTCTTAAGTCGGGATATCATTGTAAATAGTACAGCAGCCACAAGGCAAACTACTGTCACAAACAGCAGCTGTAAAGCAAGCTACTGTTGCAAAACAGCAGCTGCAAAGCAAGCTACTGTCACAAACAGCAGCCGTAAAGCAAACTACTGTCACAAAACAGTAGGTTCCTGGGGGGGCATTCTCTCTTACCCATTTTTTTTGTTATCCATGGGAAGACCTGGAACCGATCCCCAGTAGATATAGGAGTCCTGCTGTATAATGTTTACTTCCCCCCTCCCCGAGAACCCTCTTAATTACGGATGAATGGCACAACATATATGATGTAAAGTGAATTAGAGGGCGCTTTTACACGACCCCTAAGATCTGCTGGCCACTTAAATTCGGACCAGAGATCTTAGGGGCTTGTCGCTCTTCCTGTGTCCCCACCCTGACTGCTGGCTGCATGAGGGCAGGGAGGAAAAAAAGGAAGAAAAGATCGTGGCTCACCTCCGTTCTGCCTCCGTTCTTGCCGCGGCAACATTCCTGTCTCTGTAAAGTAGCTCTTAAAGGGGCGGGAGCCAAAACAACAACAAACAGAAGCGGGGAGAGCCCCGCACTCACTATTGTTACACCGCATCAAGCAATTTTCATGTCGGAAGTGCAGGTACTTGAAAGGTGCGCTGGGACGCGCTAAAGTGGGCGTGGCCGCACTTAATTTCCTGTAAACTCTGGAGCTGGTGGGGAAACATTTTTAAGCTCCGGAGCTGGGAGCCATTTGCCCCGGAGTTTAGGGGTCGTGTATAAACGCCCTAAGAATACTTGGGGTGGTGGTGTTCCCCTTCAGAGGCGTGACTGCAACCATGGTTCCCTTGTTTCCCCCAAGATCTAAAAGCAGGGATCACGTCTGCCTCTTTCACCTTGTTGGCACGAAGCGACTGAAGGTTTCAAGCACCATGTTATTCTGACAATAATGACTCTACAAAGATCTAGTAACGTTGGACCTGAATGTAATTCCACCTTCACACACAAACACCAAAAAGAATCCCATGGAAGGAAAAAAACAGATCAAACCATTTGGGCCAAACATTTCAAATGGAATGAACCTAGTTCCGCGCAAAAAAGAGCAACTGTTGCCAAAAGAAAGGCGCAGTGTGTGTTTCCCAATGGCAACAGCACACAGAGCAGTGGAATTGTCAGCAGAGTATGCCTTACAAGACAGAACCTTCTTGCCGTCAACTGACTATCTTCACACAAAACAGTAAGCCAACCTGGTTGTGAATTCTGGCGTATCCACAGCGAACAGTCTGTTGACAGACATGGCCCAGTCACAGTGGGATACCCATTTGGATCTTTTTCAGAATGGATGTGATTCAAGTAACCTAAACTTGACCATGTGAAAATGTGTTTGGTCTAAACTGGGATCCAGGCTTATTATTGCTTCTGGAAGATCTACAAGCCCAGCATCCCTCTCTGGACTCTTAGAGAAAAACAAGCCACTAGTCTAGGTTCTGCCCTACCAGTTCATTTTCCTACCCTGGTAAAGTTCAAGTAATTCTGCTTCCTGGAAAAAGACCTTTTGCACACCATGCTCAGAACAAATGAGTCAGAATCTTCGAAATTTTATGTGAACACAGCCAGTAAATTAGTACAAGTTATATTAGTTTTGTTTCTGATGATGATGTATTGACACTTGATAATTTGTTTTATTGACATATGTGATTGTTGTAAACCGGCTGGAGTTCCACCTGGAAGATGGGTGGTATACAAACAAACAAACAAACAAATCTAATTCTTCTTCTTGAAATTGACGAGCACTCTTATTATTTTCTAGCTCCTGCATTTGCAATAATGGAAACATTGACAGTTCCAAGTTCTCAAAGCAAACCTGGCTAAAACATTTGTGATCCTGTGTTCGCACGGGTATGAAAACTGAACTCATGGTTAAAATCATTTTGCTTAGCATAGTAAATTATAATGTTGTAGGTCCAATGAATCAGCCAACTCCTCCATAGGTTCTACTGATTCAAGTGGGCCGATTCTAGTTGCAGCTTACTTTAGTATAGCAACTTGGAAATAGAGTAGGCTCATATGAATGAGTGGAATTTGTTTATTTATTTATTTATTTTATTTATTTATATAGCTTGTATGCCGCCCACTACCCAAAGGTCTCTGGGCGGCTCACAATCAAAATGGACAATTAAAACATCAAAATATAATAAAATCAGAACAATAAAAACATGTAAATGCAATAAATAAATACGATACATTAAAAACACCACTAAAATTGCCATCAGGACCCACAATCATTAGTTAAAAAACTTTTGGAACAGGAAGGTTTTTACCTGGCGCCGAAATGTTAGCAACGTCGGTGCCAGGCGAGTCTCATTTGGTAGGGCATTCCATAGTCTGGGGGCAGTTGCTGAAAAGGCCCTTTTCCTGCAAGCCATCCCCTTCACCTCCTTAAGGGATGGCTCTTTCAGGAGGGCCCCCTGACTAGATCTTAATTGCCGGGTAGGTTCATATGGAAGGAGGCGGTCCTTCAGGTATCTGGAGGATATGGAGGAGTTGACCCACCACTTCCTCATGGACTGAATGGCCTGACTCTACTACAATTCACTAGTGGAGCAATAGGATTTTAAAGGCCAGCTGGTTGGTGTCACTTGTCATTTGACTGTTCCAGTGCCCATTTTCCTACTCAACATTTATGCAAACATGGAGCTCCAGCTGGGGAAGCTAACCCAATGAGCTGCTGAGGTGTTGGCTGCATGCAATTAGGCTCATGGCTGGCACACTGTCAGATCGCCATGGAAACCTCTGCAGCTAGAGCTTCGTGCACAAAAATATTGACCAGACTACAGGCCTATGTTTTGAGAACCCTAGGCTTCAAGGTATTTTCAAAATCCCTAGCAATTCACTCTTCATACTAATAAACTGAGGTGCTTTCAATGAATTGAAGAAACCAGCACAAAGTGACTAAAATGCAGTGATAATCGCAGCCACCTTTCACGCACTAAAACTTGCATTTTGTCAATGGAAGACTAACATATATTTCGTGTCTACTTCTCTTGAAAGCATTTTTCTACTTACAGATATTTTAGATTCTCAAGGTCTTCAAATGCTCCGGTTGGTATTCTTTTAATATGATTGTTGTTTAGAAGTCTAGAAAAGAAATGAGAATGTTTATTTGCTTATCATGTGTTATGGTTCTCAAAGAAAAGTTACACAAAAATGACACAACCAAAACACACCTACACTTATTTCTTGCAAATGTTATACAGTGGACCCTTGTATAACAAACAGCTTGTATAACATAAAATCTGTACAACATAAAAAATTCCAGAAATAGAGGAAATTTGCTTAACATAATTGCCTATGGGGTGAATCCGTACAACATAAAAATGGGATTACTCCGTTCTCAATGCATTCCTATGGGAATTTGTATAAAGGAAATTTTGCTTAACATAATTTCATTGGAACGAATTAATTCCTTTATACAAGGTACCACTGTATTTAAATATTATAAAGAAACAAAGAAATAAAGAAATAAAAAACACATTCTAAGCAAGTTTAGCTCAACATAAAAACATTTATTTGCTTATCATGTGTTACGATTCTCAAAGAAAAGTTACACAAAAATGACACAACCAAAACACACCTACACTTATTTCTTGCAAATGCTATATTTTAATATTATAAAGAAACAAAGAAAGAAAAAGCACATTCTAAGTACGTTTGGCTCAACATAAAAATTGATTTATGATATATGACATGATCCTGAAAATGCACTCAGACATTGTATATATCTGATGCCTGTAAGTGCTGAAACTGAAACACATAGAGAGATGAACTCGCAGAAACACACACATTCTACTGAACTCAGCCAGACTGGCCAAAATGACAAAGAAAAAAATGTGGATATAGAATTATAGTAAATCCGTGTTCTCTTGTCTTTCATACTAATAATTGCAGCTCTTCCACCAACATTAGATCATTCATGGAGGGTCTGTCTGGTACCAATAAAAGATAAAAAATATGGAGCCTTTAAGAATCCATGTGATACAAAGATCACTTGAACATATGACACAAAGCTTTAATAAGGGTTAGCAATGTTAAATCACAACATTGAAAAAAAAAGCTTAAGCTATTAACCAAAGAGAAAGTATGCTTTGTAAACTTACAATGTATTCAAATTTTTAAGCCTTTGAAATGCGCCAGGTTGGATTTCTTTGATCCTATTAAAGCGTAGATCCCTGTCAAAAGAAAAAATAATAGGTTAGAATAAAAATTACCACTGCGGGCCAATATTTCAATAAATGTACTGTAATGGAAATCCTTTCTACCAACTTCCATTTATTCATACTTTTCAATCCTATCCTACTCGAATCAGAATAGTTATCAGTAAAGAAAATCACTCCTATTCTCGAAACAGCTAAACACATTCACAAGTGCTGTAATAAGAAATTGGTATCTAAAACGTAGCCCAAAATTAAATTGCAAGTTAGTTTCAGTCAGGGACACAGGCTCTGATAACAGTTACTCTGCTCAGGGAGGTATAAAACTATCAATGCTTTTGTTATAAGTCAGAGGAATATTGTTAAAAAATAGACAGTTAAACTTCCACTTCTGTTTCACACAAGCAAAACAATTCTGCATGATAAGACTAAGTGCAAAGAAGACAGGCTATAAATTGTTACTCTGAAAACTCGGGGGGAAAAAATACACATTTAAGAATTGCAGTTTCTCACATAGGGGTTGTCAAGGGAATATAAAGGAGGGAAGGAGTTTCTGAAAACGGATTCCATCACTGTGTTGGAAACGATCTCTAGACTAAACTTATCGATCCTTTGTACAGTACATGATGGAAATGCTTCCACAAATATTCATAGGACGAATCTTCTCTTGTCTCAGGGTGTTTCGTCTTAAGGCTTTGTGGATGCTTTTCTATAACTATAATGGCAAGAGATTCAGCCGTGCCATTGGACAGCAATACAAATAAAACGTATTCATTCTCAGTGTATTTGGATTGTTTGGGGAACTAGGAATTAGTTGGTTTTGGTTTGCAGGGGTTGTTTGGGGAAAGGGAGGCTTGAGGGACGGCTAAAAGTGAGGAGTGCAATATTCAATTGTTACCTGCCTAGAACTGCTACACACCAAATCAGGTGGCATATAAATGTCTGTAATAAATAAATAAAATGGCCTGTCATGTTACGAATGACAGCATCCCATGCAAAAGTTCATACAGCAGCCAATGCTATTCAAGGATATAAGGAAATAACTAGGAGGAGGGTATGGCGATTGATTCAGCTTCATCTCTCCATAGCGTTTGGCACAATCAGCCATGGTACCTTTCCAGTCTGCTCGAGGCAAGACTCAGGGACACCATTTTACAATGGTTCTAGGCCTTCCTATGGAGTCACTTTTAGTGTGTGTGTGTGTGTGTGTGTGTGTGTGTGTGTGTGTGTGTGTGTGTGTGTGTCCTGTTTGACACCGTGGTCAGTGATCACTCATGTACTGCAGGGTTCCACCTTTAGCATATCTCATGTACTGCAGGGTTCCACCTTTAGCATATCTAGGCCTTCCTATGGAGTCACTTTTAGATTGTGGTGTGTGTGTGTGTGTGTGTGTGTGTGTGTGTGTGTGTGTGTGTGTGTGTGTGTGTGTGTCCCTGTTTGACACCGTGGTCAGTGATCACTCATGTACTGCAGGGTTCCACCTTTAGCATATCTAAAGAAACACCGAGGAAGCTTATCTGAAGTTTCGGATTTTGGTGCCATTGCCACTAGGACACTGCCTAGATGAGGACAGATTTAAGCTTAGACTAAAGAAGATGGCCATACTCCGTGGATTAGGGAACTAGAGATCCAACCTGTTTATGTTATTTACAGTAGCAGATAAGGAAATCAGCAGATACGGACAGGGGGAAATCCTACTCTAAACCTCATTAAACACAGGGATGCTTACTACTATATAGGCACAGTAGTGGGACATGCATCGAGGGTTTTAAAGAAGAAAATTTCACATAATTTAGATACAAACACCTTGTAGAATAAGGGAATAATTATCCCATAAGGCCATCAAGCCCAATTCCCTGCTCCATGCCGGAATCCAAATCAAAAATTTATTTCACAGATTCATGCTATTTTTCCTCTGTGCACACTGGATTGAAATGTCCAGTGCTTTTAAAATCAGCATCCTTTTTACTGCATAAATGGGTATTTACTAAATTGATCTTCTGCCATGAAAACATCAGGGGGTGGTGGTGGGAAGAGAACCAAGAATAAACTGGATCTGAGATGCAGCTGTTCTCTCTTTCACACACACACACACACACACACACATACACAGTTTACTTATCAGCACCTGATGGTAAACATTGTGTTTCTCTACACATAACAAAATATCAGTAACAGTTAAGAAGACTTCACTGCCGGTATATATAGTAGTTTATTCTTACTCTTTTATTATTATTATTATTATCATTATTACTCAAGGTCAATGCAGCAGGAAATGAAAAGCAGACCCTAGTGCAGGAGAAACAATCAAAGAGAACAGAGCATGGAAGACTTGCACAAAAGAAGCTATATAACCAACCTAGTGCAGGGACTGCCTGATTTAAGTAGCACTTTAACAGTGGTTTCACTGCAGGGTTACTTACTAAACTGCAAGTTATAAACAATATTAACAACACCTGTAGTTGTAATAATATATATTCTGAATACAAAAAGCATGGATCCTGCAACATGTTGGGGGGGGCATTCTTAAAGGCATTCTTGATAGCTTTATTGCTCTGGGTTATATAAAATAGCTAGACTTTATGTACCTGTCAAAGATTATTGGGCATTATGGAAACATATCAACAAGGAGCACTTTGTTTGTTTTACCATATTATGATTTTGTTTAAAACACTCACTCACTCACTCACTCACACACACACACACACACACACACACACACACACGACAGAATCTTCTGCCACCCTGGCCAAGGCATCTTCCCAACATCTTCCCACATTCACAGGATATTCAACTAATGTTTCCATTTTGGAAACCTGCCAAGCTTTAGTCAACTGCTCCTCCGGTCCTGGAACAGCATTCATTCAATTCCCAACTTCTGGCAGAAACCATTTGGGCTGCTACCAATACATTCATCAAAAACATACCCTCTCTTGCATCTGCCTCCTACCTAACACCAACCAAGACTATTTCCGTTCTTTTCTAAACCTCTGAAAATGCAAGCAGTCCATTGAGGTGGAGTGGTCTGAAGATAGTAATTAGTGGGATATACTTGTAGAGTGAATAGATAGATCTTGTGAATAGATACTTGTAGATAAGACTGAGGTTATGTTCTTTGGGGCTTCCTCATCCAGCTACGGTGGCCCGTATCCCATCTTGGAGGGTGTTTCCCTCAGGCCATCGGACTGTGTCCGGAATCTGGGCGTAGCCCTGGACCCGGCGCTCACCATGGAAGCCCAGGTGTCCGCCGTGTCCAGGGCTGCCTTTTTCCATCTTCATCGAATCGCCCAGATTCCTCCGTACCTGGATGAGGACTCCCTCAGAACAGTGGTCCAGGCGCTGGTGATCTCGAGATTGGACTATTGCAACGTGCTCTACATGGGGTTGCCCTTGACTCTCATTCGGCGGCTGCAGCGGGTCCAGAATGCAGCGGCCAGGCTGGTGGCGGGTGTGCGCCGATTTGAGCACATCACCCCAGTTCTGGCTCGCCTGCATTGGTTACCCATTGCAGCCCGAATTAGATTCAAGGTCCTGGTTTTGGTTTACAAAACCCTCCATGGCCTAGGACCTGGCTACCTGACGGAGCGGATCGACCAGCGATCAACCTCGGCCCGTCCAACTAGGTTGTCGCGGGCGCACATGCTGCGCGTGGCCATGCCCAGGGAGGCTCAGAAAACTTCCACCCATGCCCGAGCCTTCTCTGTGGCGGGCCCGACCCTCTGGAATCATCTTCCAGCAGAAGTGCGCCTAGCAGAGTCCCTGCCTGCCTTCCGGAAGGCGCTGAAAACCCTTCTCTTCCGGGAGGCATTTGGGTGACCCAAACAGTTTTTCTTTCTTTTCGGTCCCGCCATCTGCTGTTGCTGTTGCTTATATTTGCTTTTATTAGTTAGTTACCATTTACTTTTCTGTTTTGTAATTTTGCTGTGTTGTATAGTTGTTGTAAACCGCCCGGAGTTCCCTTAGGAAGACGGGCAGTATATAAGCTGTATAAATAAATAATAAATAAATAAACATTTTTATGATTTTTCACTTGTCAAAAAAAAAAAAAAAGCACAAAAGTGAGAGAGAGATATTTTAAGTGGTGAGTTATTAACTTAATGGCCTCGCTCAGACACAACTACCAACAAAAGAGCAAAAAGAATGAGAAGTCTTAATTTAAAAATAGAAAAGAAAAATTAAAAAAATCAGTTCTGGGCAACAATAGATAATATACCCAGAGGGAAGGAAGAATTTGTAATCCATACAGATTTTCCTCCAGTTGTGGTTGTTATGAAAACAGGACACAGGTGCAAACAAATAATATGAGCTTTTAAAAACTGAAACAATATGGATTTGTGGTACAGGCAGTTACTTCCTTCCAATATTCCAAACCCCCGTAAAACAGATATTGCAGTAGTAATAATAATAACCCTAGAACTATGTGTACAATATGTGTCAAGAGAATGGATATTGGACCCATTCGGGATCCTCCTCTGCCTACAAGTATGCATCTTTGGCCTCTTCCCCAGATCTTTAAACCCACTCTTTTGCTCCTTGCATTTTTGGTCCAGACCTCAACAGCCACTGAAGCGTTGCCTCAAACAAAAAGCTCCAATCAGAACTGAAGGAAGACTATAGGACCAATGGGGCAGCTCTGTTTGCTGTCAAGGTTAACGGCTCTTACAAAAACACTGCCTAAAGGTAAGGTATTTTTAAGACCTTTGCTATAGCTACTGTCAATAAGATATTTTTGGGAACCCTCCAGAGGAGTGGGAGAAAGAGCCTGGACAACAAATCAGGGAATTCATCTTTTAAATTTTATGAATTGTCAACCATGAACTCAATAAACGGTCCTCAACCACTATCTCCCCATCTGCAATCTGTGGCGTAATAACCCTGACTTATCTTAATGCCAGCGCTATAGTCATTATGATTATGCACTGTATTTATTCTACCTAATTACTTTCATCCCACCCTCTATCTACCTGGATATCTCAGAGTGAGTACAATAAATAAAATGACTTCAAAACAGTTTTAGACTTTCTGAACAATATGAAGAAAGTCAGCAAAACCAAAATAAAACCTGTATTGTAGTACAATACACTAAGCAATACAAAGTAACAATGAAGGTGTATTGGCCAACTACAGCAATACAAAGATGCTGATTGTGGCTTTGTGTTGCTCTAGGTCAGTGGTTCTCAACCTGGTAGGTCCCCAGATGTTCCTGGACTGCAAGTCCCAGAAGTCTTCCTCACTAGCTGAGCTGGCCAGGATTTCTGGGAGTTGCAGTCCAGGAACATCTGGGGACCCACAGGTTGAGAACCACTGCGCAAGGTGAACAGGCAAGTTTTCATTAGGCCAACCTTGGCACCACTCAGGCCTCCCAAGTGAAGGAACTCCCTGGCCAGAGTGCTGCAGCTGAGAAGGTCTTTTCCCACATATACTGTACACTGGGCGTAGTGCCTCCGACTAGTTGCAGGCACTCCTCACTTAATGGCGGAGTTCCATTCCTAAAACTAGGTCATTAAGCAAATGGGTTGTTAAGTCAGGAGCTTAAGGTAGATGTCTTTAGGTGTGTTGAGTCTGCTGTTTTTGCAGGAAGGCCAGAGCGGGGAGGCACTCTGGGAGGCCACAGGAGAAGCAGAACAAAAAGGACAAAAATAGAGGTGGAGGTGGCCAATGCTCTGCCTTGCTCAGGTCATTCTCCTCCCCAGCAGGGGATTGTGGCACTTGCAGAAACACCCATCTCTTGGAAGCAGCAGAGGAGGAGGAAGGGGGGATGTCTGTTGCCCTGCTTCCTCCCCTGTGAGGTGGAACAGCTGTTTCTTCCTGAAGCAGCATTTAAGTGGAGGCTTCAGCTGCTGCTGTAGCTGCTGGTTGTTAAGTGCGAGAAGTCATTAAACGCAGGCACATCCAAACTTCGGCCCTCCAGATGTTTGGGACCACAACTCCCAGAATTTCAAGCCTGTATTTCCATTGGCAAAGGACTGTGGGAATTGTGGTCCAAAACATCGGGAGGGCCGATGTTTGGACATGCCTGGTAGGTTGTTAAGTGAGGAGCGGCTGTAATAAAGAAGACTCAGCAAACTGTGTTGATCAGACAGCTAGTTAAAAGAAGGGGCACTGCCATAAGTACTGAGCTCCCAAGCTATATTGAACTTTTCAAGCCATCACTAACACCATGAACTCAGCCCAAAGTATATCAACAAGAAGAGAAGTTCCCTCAACACCAGTACAGCATGGCTTCACCACATCATCTTTAGAGGCCACATTTGGCACTAGCTGCAGATTTCACGCAATCCTTAACGGAAGCCCTAACTAGGCCACACTGCTGTGGTCTTGACATGGTGTGACCAGCAGCCCCACCTGAAGTTCATTAAAATCAATGCAAGCTGCCAAGATCATTTAAGCTAAAGACAATCCTAACATTACTCCAGGACTGCAACACCCAAATTATTCATCTCCTCCTCTAGTTGAAATGCAACCCTTTCTAAGGCAGTTAGCATCTCAATCTGGGAACCATCAATCCAAATACTGTAACTCCAAATACACGGTTGTGCATAATGTTAACCATTCATCGTTAGGGTGGAGCTTTGGATCACTTCTGCACATGAGACCAAATTTTCATTCAGCTCTTCATGAGACATTAGTCAGCAGCAGAATATCCTGCATATCTCCTCATGTAAAGTTTTGTTTTAAATTTCCCTGTGTATGTTTGTTGTGTCATTACAGTTGCAACCAACTCTTTGTGATCCCATGTCTATGAAGTTTTTCTTGGCAGGAATACTGGCGTGGCTTGCCAGTTCCTATTCCAGGTGCCTACAGTATCTGGTATTCCCTGGTGGTCGCCCATCCAAGTACTAACCAGGGCCGACCCTGCTTAGCTTCCGAAATCAGGCGAGATCAGATGTGCTTAGGACATCTAGGCTTAAATTTCCCTATGCAGGACCAAATGAGGAGACAAAGATCATATGAGCCTTCTCAGCCTTAAGATCTTCAGAGGACACCCTTGATCTCATGGCTACCACAGATGCATTTGATGAGGACATAAGGCAGCCTACTCTGTGACTTCTCGTGGGTTGTGGAGTGCTCTCTTTTGGGAGGTAAGCTCGTTCCCCTCTCTTTTATCCTCCTGTCTACAAGCTGAATACCATCTGTGCCTCAGTCCCTAGTTGCTTGTTTCTTCCCCTGTTCCCCTACCGTGTGTTTTTAAAAGTTTAAAATGATTTTACACTAATGTATAGATTTTTAAAATTATTATTATTATTATTATTATTATTGACCTGTCATTCGTTGTGCTTTTAACATCAGTCATTTTAACACTGTGAGCCATCTAGGGTCCCCTCCCCAGAAGAAAGGCAGCCTTCAAATGATATAAAAAAGATAAATAGAAGGATGACTGGATGGATCAAAAGAACTGAAAGCAACCAATTCACCCTTTCATAGAAATGCTTCGAAAATATTGAACGAGTTTAACCAGGTCCACTTACTATCTGAACAGATAGTCTTCTTGACTAACTGTAAGTCAATATGCACAGAAATAAGCTGAGCAGCACCTGAATAAAACCAGGGAATGTTTTTATTTTTATCTACTGAGCTAGAAAATTACTAGGAGGATTTTTTTAAAAGACAATAATAATAATTATCCAAAACTAGTATTGTCCCTCTGCCAAAAAAAAACAATAAACAGTACCTATCAATGCCTTTCTGCTTCTTACACCATCCTATTCTATGGCCTTTTATTAATCCAGCTCCTGCCCTGTCTGATTCCATTCACATTCGCTCTGTTCCTAGTACCATGTTTCCCTGGAAATAAGACACTGTCTTATATTAATTTTTCCCAAGAAGATACACTAGGGCTTATTTTTGGAGTAGGTCTTATTTTCAGGGAAACAGGAACTAAAAGCAAACATGCTGCAAAGTATGGTAACTTTGGTGGCCCAAGCTTAGGGAGAGAAGGACCATGGATGGAAAGGGAGGGGCAACGTATGCTCTCTCTCTCGCTCGCTGTGTGTGTGTGTGTGTGTGTGTGTGTGTGTGTGTGTGTGTGTGTGTGTGTGTGTGTGTGTGTGTGTGTGTGTGTGTGTGTAGGCACAGCCACACCTATCACTAGGTCTTATTATTGGGGTAGGGCTTGTATTTAACAAATGCATAGAAATCCTACTAGGGCTTATTTTGGGGGTAGGTCTTACTTTCGGGGAAACAGGGTATACACATATGATCATAAGAACATAAGAACAGCCTTGATGGTATAGGCCACTGCCCTCCCAGTCCAGCATTCTGTCTCACATAGCTGCTCACCATTTGCTTCAGGGTATGCCCAAGCAGATGTCTTTATCTGCTTAGGATTCCCTGCAAATGGCATATCTATCCTGCCTATCTCTCCAACCCGGAGGTTGTCCTTAGGCATCCATAATGATAGCCATGGATACCCTTGTTCTCCATGAACTTGTCCAATCCTTTCTTAAAGCTGTCAAAGCTGACAGCTGTCACCACTTCTTCTGGCAGGGAGTTCCACAGACCAGTGATCCTCTGGGTGAAAAAGTACTTCCTCTTATTTGTCTGAGATCTAGCAACCAAAAGTTTCATGGAGTGCCCCTTAGGTCTAGCGTTGTGCGATAGGGAAAACAGCTCTTCCTTGTCTACTTTGTCCACACTGTGTATGATTTTATAAACTTCAATCAGGTCACCTCTTAGGTGCTGTCGTTCAAGGGTGAAGAGGCCCAGCCGTTGCAGCCTCAGATGGTAAGGAAGGTGTTCCAGTCCCCTAATCATTCTGGCTGCCCTCCTCTGCACTTTTTCCATTTCCATAATATCCTTCTGAAGGTATGGTAACCAGAAGTGTACACAATACTCCAAATGGGGCCTCACCAAAACTGGAAGAACACATGTTTCAAAATTAAGGCACTTCCTGATCTGTATACATAACTGGTTCAAATATGTTTGACATCCAATATGTTTTCTAAAATGGCCTGTAGTTGAAATGGGGTTTAAAATTTCGATAATCCATTTCACAGTGTTTTAACCTTTGATTCAGACTTGGTTTTCAAATAATTATGATAATTAAAGTCCAGTGCTAGCACACACAAAAATCTAAATTTCAGTGACTATAAATATGCTTTGGATATGCTTTTTGAGTAGAAAATAATTCAAATCTACACAAAATGAGTACAACTCATAGGGATCATTATTTTCCCAATCCATCCAATGTGTTTATCCTCAGAAAAAGAGCCAGATGGAAAATCTTACTGCTGTAAATTCCACAGCTGTGCCTGTCGTTTCCAGGACTGTTTGGTTAGTCTCATATATGTTTGTTAGCAGCCTAAGGCTATTAAATTCATCAGTCCTCAGTGCATTCTTATGATCAGAATTTGGGTCTCAGATAATATCACTAGCATTCTGGCAGCAATTAAAGATTTCCAAATACAACGACAACATATCCACACATAATCATTCCAACTTCTGAATCTAAGAAAGAGAAAAGGGACTGTTTGTTTTAAAAAGCAAACAATGGACATTTGCCACTTTTCCAGAGAGAAATATTTTGTGATGAACTAGACCCCATCTTTGTATTGTTTATTCTCAAAAAAGTGGGAAAAAAATAAAATATTGCAGCTGGGTATCAAAGGTAATAGAGTTTGCAAACGCCTCTGGAGTGAATAAGGCCCCGTAGGTCTAGTGCCGCAGCAGAATAAAAGCTGTCTCAGTTCATGCTGGTGTGATTTTTACAAACGTGAAAAATACAGGCCTGATGCATGAACAAGATGCATTAGACATGATGCCATAGCCTCCCCCCTCCCCCCCCCAAAGGCAAAATAAGTGAAATGGAACAAAACACTCTCAAAATGTGAATCAGAAGTGTGAAGTTCACAGCAACCTCTCAGCGCAGTGTTTTAGAATTCATCCATTTTCTTCTAGAAAAGTCCAACGATTCACAGCACTGTTTTCCTCACCATTAAGTCGGTTGCCTGGGATTTGGCTAAACAAAGAACAAAAGCCAAACGGAAGTGCGGAAATGGTTTGCCCAGAACTGGACAGAAAGCAGAAATCAAAGTTGAAAGGCATCTCCGTACTAGTGGCACCAAAGCCTCAAACTCTGGGCAACCTCTCCCAGCGGTTCCTGTGTCTGTTAAAATAGCAGAGAGGACAGAAAGCAATACCTAAAGTACCTCACAGGCCAAGGGCCAGGACATCAAAAAGGAATTCCCCAGCGTCACCTCTGGAGTTCACACTGATGGAAATGAGTTGAGTTAATATAAAACCGTGCCTCCAAGTTGCATCCCAAAACAGCATAAGAACATAAAAACATAAGAAGAGCCATGCTGGATCAGGCCAAAGGCCCATCTAGTCCAGCTTCCTGTATCTCACAGTGGCCCCACCACAGTGGCCCCACTAGATTTGGGAGCGCATGAGACTAGATATGTGTCTCCTGCATCTGGCCCTTGAAGTACCCTGGTTTTAAGCCTGGAGATTACACATCTCCATCATGGTTTGTCACTTGTGGATGGACTTTTCCTCCAGGAATCTGTCCAATCCCCTTTTGAAGGCATCCAGGCCAGATGCCATCACCACATCCTGTGGCAGGGAGTTCCACAGACTAACAACGCACGGTATCCAAGGAGCATACCGTGGTTGATAACACAAACCACTATGAGATGTACAATGGAAACAACAAAGACCCACCCATCTTGGTGACCAAAAGTGCCTCCATCCCATAGCCAGAGCTGCACCCAGAATGGAATGGGTCCTTTTAAGGAGAAAGGCAGGATGTAAACAAACAAACAAATAAACCTCCAGCAATATATCTTTGGTGTGTGGACAATAGAAAGCCCCAAACTCTCTCTCTCTCTCTCTCTCTCTCTCTCTCTCTCTCTCTCTCTCTCTCTCTCTCTCTCTCTCTCTCTCTCTCTCTCTCTGCCTTACTAGTCCACAGCAGCAGAGGTGAAACTGGAAACCTGCCATCTCTGAACAGATTTTGCAGCCTTGGTTTGAGAGCTTGTTTTAAACAAAGAACCTGGCTTGCACATATGGCCCTGGATGTTGGAAGTTTCTTCCCCTCGCCCTCCCCTGTACCTTTCCCAGCTTGATGAAGACGTAAGCAGAGTCAAAAGCTGATTTTTCTCTGTGTGATTTTAGCAGCCTAATACTGTACATTTGAGGTTGACTTCTAGTACAGTGGTATTCAGAGATGTTTTTTAACAAGTTCTTACTACTTGTTTTTTCGGGAAGACTGGAACTCTGTCTTGTTGTCAAGAGAGAAGTATTCACCATTCCTCCTCCTATCCATTCTGCTAGTCCCTCTGGCTGCTTTTCTGAGCAGGAAGAGCAAAGATCCAGCAGAAAAGCAGTAGTTCTCACCTTTCCAAGAATTCTGTCCACATTCCCAGTCTGCACAAACTGGAACTTATTCATGAGCACAGGACAAGCAGAGCCCAAAGTCAAATTATACAAAAACCCTCTCTCTTTTACATTATCTAAGTCGGAGTGGATTCCAGCAATTTTATCTGCAAAGTGTTGTGCAAATTCTTTATCGCTGAGTGGGTTAGTAGTCTGCATTCTTTTCTTGAGAGTCTTTTTGACCACTCAGAACAGCTCTACTGGATGATTCAATTCAGATTTCACTGTGGCAAAAAGGAGAACTTCTGTGCTGACAGTACAGCCATGGACCCGGTCAAACAGTCAGTCAAATCTGGTCCGAGTTTTCTGCCATCATCACTCTAACCTTATGCATTTGAGTACTGTCAATTCCTGGGGGGAAAAACAACTAGTGAGCACATGTGGCTCTATTCCGTGGAAGAGAGTGCCACTTTGGGTCCTTTGGGGGAGAAAGGCAGGATAGAAATATTTTGAATAATAAATTTAAATAAATAATGAGTAAGAGTTCTGGCCATCTCATTACAGAGATCAACCAGGACCTCTACAGGATTATCTGCTGAGGTGACAGGAAATTCCCCAAAGAGCCACCAGAACCTATTTGGGAAAATCCTTCCAGCAGGCATGACCAAACTTTGGCCCTCCTGATGTTTTGGACCACAACTCCCAGACTTCCAAGCCTGTATTTCCAATGGCAAAGGACTGTGGGAGTTGTGGTC
The DNA here is from genome assembly GCA_037367245.1 of Phrynocephalus guinanensis. NCBI lineage: Eukaryota > Metazoa > Chordata > Lepidosauria > Squamata > Agamidae > Phrynocephalus > Phrynocephalus guinanensis. The sequence continues at coordinate 167,430,725 of CM074733.1, forward strand.
CAAAACATCTGGAGGGCCAAAGTTTGGACATGCCTGTAGGTTGAATCATCTCTGCTACCATCTGCAGAGGCTCTGAATTCTAGCAAATCTACACTCCATCGATTAGTCATCCATCCCTGTCAGCGGAACTACAGAGAACTTCTCAATACGTAAATCCCCAACAACCCAAACAAGACAATAAAACAAGGTCTGTAGTCCGTCTTGTACTTGGGATGGACCCATAGTTGTCATGGAGGGTACAGAAGCCTAAGCTGCTCTTATTCAGAATGCGCAATAAAATTTCCCAGCATAACAACTTGTAGGGGTTACAATGCTGTCTCCAAGACCAACTTGGTTAACTCAGGAGGAAGACGGAATTGCAGTGGGGGTGGATGGTACTATACCAGTGTTGGCGAACCTATGGCATGGATGCCAAAGGTGGCACTGGGAGCCCTTTCTGTGGGCACCCGACATTGTTCCTTCACAGCCACCTGGATTCAGGTTAAATGGCTGTATGGGCACTTTGTGAATAATTAGTGGGTTTTGAATCGCATTCTGGGCACTCGGTTTCTAAAAGGTTCGCCATTATAAGAACATATAAGAACATAAGAAGAGCCATGCTGGATCAGGCCAAAGGCCCATCTAGTCCAGCTTCCTGTATCTCACAGCGGCTCCACCAGATGCGTTTGGGAGCACATGAGACTAGATATCTGTCTCCTGATACCACTCCCCTGCATCTGGCCCTTGAAGTACCCTGGTTTAAAGCCTGGAGATTACACATCTCCATCATGGTTTGTAACCTGTGATGGACTTTTCCTCCAGGAATCTGTCCAATCCCCTTTTGAAGGCATCCAGGTCAGATGCCGTCACCACATCCTGTGGCAGGGAGTTCCACAGACTTACAACACGCTGGGTGAAAAAATATTTTCTTTTGTCAGTTCTTACTCTCCCCTCTCCCAGCCCTCAATTTGAGTGTATGTCCCCTAGTTCTGGCATTTTGGGAGAGAGAGAAGAGCTTCCCTCTATCCACTCTACTCATACCCTGCATTATTTTGTATGTCTCAATCATATCCCCCCTCAAGCGCCTTTTTTCCAGACTAAAGAGGCCCAAATGTTTTAGCCTTTCTTCATAAGGGAGGTGCCCCAGGCCAGTAATCATTTTTAGTCGCTCTCTTCTGCACCTTTTCCAGTTCCACTATGTCTAATCACTGTACTATACCAACAGAATACAGTGGTACCGTGGATAACAACTTTAATTCGTTCTCCAAGGTTAGTCATTATCCGAAACACATTGTTATCCGAAACGCGGTTTATTATTTATATTATTATTATTATATTATATCCCGCTTATCTTCTAAAATAGAACATAGGAATGAATGGGGAAGTGTTTAATCTGTTCCGGAGCCTAGGAAAAAGGCACAGACACCTGTTTTTTTGCTCAAAACTCTTTCTAAGGTGCATTTTAAAGGTACAGATGCAATGCCACCCGGGATAACTCTTTTTACTGATGCATGCTGGAAATTCATTATCGGAGGCAGTGCATAGGGAAAATTCGTTATCCGAGGCAGCCCATACGAAAATTCGTTATCCGAGGCAGACCGATACCTAGAAATGTGATTCATTATGCAAGGCAGCCCATAGGGAAAATTCGTTATCAGGGGCAGTCCTATACCCGGAAATTTGCAGTTGTTATCTGAAAAATTCGTTATCTGGGGCAGTCGTTATCCGAGGTACCACTGTATTTTATTTTGAAACCACCTTTAGATACAAACATTCCAACCAGCAACCTGACATTTGGAATGTACATGTAGTCACAACAGACTAATACAACTCCACCTCCCCTGCCCTGGCCTAGCCTGCTACTTCACAAAAAACCCAGGCAGACAGAGCTGAAAGAGATGATGGTCCTCAAAGACAAAAAAAAAAAAAGATGATCATCCTTCCCCCTGCATCCCACTCCAGGTCTCTGTAGTACAGGCTAGGTCAGCAGCACACTCATCCAGGATCAAATCAGATGTTTTGCAGTCTAGGTCTAAAATATATAAGGCCTTTATATATTATCGTCAAATAACCAAGCTTCTTTTTTGTTGTATCGGTTAGTAAAACAGAACTTTGCCCATAGGCTGGAATCTGTAAGAAATTAAGGCAACACCGTATTTTTAGACCATTAAACATTATGACTTTTTAAAACAGAGTAATCAAATAAGAGACTTAGATCCAGAAATCTGCCTCCAACAAAGGTTGAGGGAAGCACAGTTCCTCACACCTCCTCCCCGCCCACTCATGCACATTCCTAAAAATGATTCCTGAAGGGGAAAGAGAATCTGCTTGGTAAATAAGGTGAATCATGGCAAAGGAGGAGGAAAAAGGTGATCACTTAAAATCAGTTTCCACCCCATTCTTTTCACAGGCTGACCTCCTGTCTGCCCTGGCCCTATACTTTCATCATTTCAACAACGTACGGTAATGGAGAGGGGCAGGGTTTCTAATCACACATCCGAACTCCATGCTGGAGAAGTTTAAAAGATCTATCTACTGCACCCCTCGCCTTAGACTAATTCATACAATGAGACCCTGGAGCCCATGAAATTAGGGGATTATTTGCAGATTCATAATCCTAATTAATAGTCCACGTGAGCAGGGAATCAGAACTGTTCTTCTGGCCATCTCTGCAAGAGGTCCTACATTTATGAGTGAAATACACTATAGGGATATTCACAGTTTGGACACAAAGAGAAGAAATCCCTACATGAGTCTCAATGGTCCTTCAATGTCAATTTAAGTACTAATGAACCCACATAACAAAGTTTATGCTCTGGACACAAAAGGAAGATAGTAACTCCTTAGCAATCACATATAAACCATTCCATGTCAGATATTTCCAGCCTGCTGGAGCAAAAACAGGGACAGGTTTACAACAGGGTAAAGAAAGTTTTGTTCACCAACCATCTCCAACCAGGCCGAGACATATAGCAGCTGGTTTCCAGATTACCTAAAGAGTCAAAGATTCACCACCTCTTGTCTATGCAAAGGGCAAGTGCCTTTTATCTATGAGTGTCAAGGAGCTCAAAATTATCATCTGGTCCTATGGAGAGAGGGTAGTTGAAGAGTTTCATAAGAACATAATTCTCTTTCACCCCACGATCAGCCTTATATGGCCATATTAATTGAGATGGATGGATGGATGGACGGACGGACGGATGGACGCATACTGAGACTGTGGTTTCTCCTGCAGAATCAGATCCCTTGGATTTATTGGTTCCTTCTGTTTCTTGCTGATACACTGCTATGTGTTGATTAGCTCACCAATGCCACGATATCTGTATCACTACCAATCACTGTCTACTGTATGTGAATGACTACTGTATGACTGTTGCATTTTTTCCCTATCTAATCACACTGTTTAAAAGCCTCCCGTGTGTATGTACATGTCTAGTTATAGTACATAATGCATTTGACAAGGTGAACTGCATTCAATAAGAGCCTACTACACAATACAGCTATTAGTGTCTGAGATGTCACAAGACTCTTTGTAGATTGTGCCAGAAATGTAGTGGTTTCTTCCCTGCACTGACTTCACATCTCTACCCTATGCAAAGACCACATGATTGTCAAAGCACAAGCTCTGTGACCTAGGAGTCTTCTGCAAGCATGTCTCTTGTCTAACGATTTACGTGCTAAACTTCTCCAACTCAATGAGTGGCTCATATTACAGTGGTGGGTACCAGTGTCAGACATAAACATGTCAAAGAAGGGATCCACCTTATTTTTCTGAATGCAATGATCCCTCAGGAGGAACCCTTAAATATGAGACGGATGCAAGATGATCCTTTTATGTTTAAGAATGAACAATGCATGTCATTCATCACAGCACAGGCCCTACACATTCTGACAACAACAGATGTACACCACACATGCTGAGTGATGAAAGCTAACACCCCTGTCGAAATAAAGCACAGTTACCAGTAACTGAACTCACAGAATGACCAATGTCATTTTGTTTTCCCCCCTCTGATCCAATGACGGCTATGATATGGTCTGTAGATTTTTAAAAAAAATGAAACACAATCAGGAAAGCAACAGGTGATGATGATGGGAGCAATACTTCCCTTTCCCAAAAAGAAGTGGGAAGAACAATTATGCTACAAATGGGATGTCCCCCCCCCCTCTCTCTCCACACACACACACACACACACACACACACACAGAGAGAGAGAGAGAGAGAGAGAGAGAGAGAGAGAGAGAGAGAGAGAGAGGACTCACATTCCCACCAAAATGATTCCTTCCCAGTGTTGATTGCTTGAATGTAGAAACACATGATTCCAATTATGCAAAACTATTGACCAAGCCTGCAGCTGAGGTGTAGGATGAGGAATGATGTCATTCTAAAAAATTTAGAATGGCATTTTAAAATTTTGTAGATAAATAAATACATTCTTACGGTTTGATCCCCCTCAGAACTCCACCCCCACCCAGAGGTGGTGAATCAGACCTGAAGACAGTGCAGCTATATACAGTGGACCCTTGTGTAACAAACAGCTTGTATAACATAAAATTTGCACAACATAAAAAAAAATCTGCAGATAGGGGAAATTTGCTTAACATAATCACCTATGGGGGAAATCTGTACAACATAAAAATGGGATCACTCCCTTTTCAATGCATTCCTATGGGAATTTGTATAAAGGAAAATTTGCTTAACATAATTTCATTTTGGAACGAATTAATTCCTTTGTACAAGGTACCACTGTAGTACTTTCTAGAAAGGTTCAACTAAGGCAGAAAAGGCTCCTTTAAGCTTTCCAGTAGTTTTGAGGTAGGAACTTCCGATCATGGAAGTCATGATTACCGGGTTTCCATGGCGCACATTTTAAAACACCAAGGTCGTTTTGCACTGTTCACGCAAACAAGAACAAACCCCCTGAACACCCCAATCTTTATAAACCTGTCCCTCCACAACCTGTCCTGTAATGAAGAACGCAAGATTCAGGATTCACACCAAATTACATCCTATATCTGGACAGGCAGACAACAACAGAAAGGGGTTTTAAAACTTTTTTTCTGGAAATGCTAACATTCCACCATTTTCAATAGTCTGGTAACAAGAAGTGGCTTAGGACCTAGATACTTGAAGGATCGCCTCCTGCCATACAAACCTACCCGGCAATTAAGATCGAGCGGGGGGGGGGCTCTTGAAAGAGCCATCCCTCAAGGAGGCGAGAGGGATGGCTTGTAGGAACAGGGCCTTCTCGACAGCTGCCCCCAAGCCATGGAATGCCCTCCCAAGTGAGATCCAACTGGCGCCAAAATTGATGACATTTCGGCACCACGTAAAAACCTTCCTGTTCCAGAGGTTTTTTAATAGACACAATATTGATTGTGGGTCCTCTGATGGCCATTTTAATGTAATGATTTTAGTGTAAGGTTTTTTATTATTGTTTTAATTATTTATGGATATTCTATGTTTTAACTGTTTTAATTTTTGATTGTAAGCCACCCAGAGACCTTTGGGTAGTGGGTGGCATATAAGTTGTAAAAATAAATAAAGAAATAAAGAAATAAAGACATCATGCACACGCATTTGAAAGTTTTTCCAAAGGTTTCAGGTAAAGACATCCTCTCCACCGCGCCCACCCCATCCATCATCTCTCTCTCCCCCCACCACTAAGGAATAATAAAATCTTTCAACCCCCTTTCTTATAAAATGCTTCTTTAGAGATTACATAAAGGGATAGAAGAGGAAGAGTACAGGTGCAGGGGGAACAACTGCATCCTTGCAGCTGTCTAGGACCCATGAAAGAGGGAACTTGCAGACCCCCCCCCCTAACATTTCTCCGGTTTCCAAACCATTTTAAACTGTTGGGTCTTAAATGTCCCTTCAATTGGCTTTTCAAAGGAACCAGCTGGCTCTTAGCAACAGGAATCGCCCCAGAGCAACCAGAAATCCAACCCTGGCAACCAATGGGAAAGAGCCACCCCCCCCCACCCCCCTTCCCCCCCCAAACATTGGAAACATTCCATTTCAGCTGAGTCTGTACCAGCTGGCCCCCTCCTCTGCTTTGAAATTTATGCCCTTGTAATTAAATGCAGTACAACAGTTGATTATCCCCACCTTCCCTTAGGTTCCAGTTGAAACAATGGTGGGGAGAGGCCGTTCTTATTTGGAGTAATGTTTTGCTCTGGTGGGTTGGCTTGTTTGAAAGGGTGGGGGGGGGGGAGAGGGAAGGTCAGGAGGTACCACGAGAGACCCTTCAGCACAGGCTTTGCAAACTTAATCATACCTCTCTCTTCCTTCCTGTACGGAGGGGGGTGGGCTTCAAACCTGCCTGGGAAAGCTCACACACAGCCCTTCTGCTTACGTCTGATACAAAATTGACCGAGAATGAAAACTGGAGCACCAGAAATGGTTTTATGAAGTGGGACTGAGGAGCAGGACGATGCCAGCTTTAAATACTAACTCAGAATGCAGCCCTATGTAGACTAATAAAAAGCAAAAAAGTGTTCTGCTTATATACTGCCCCATACCACTTCAGGTTTACAGTTGTTCAAATTAATGTATGTAGGCTACACATCCCCCCCCCCCAAAAAAAGCTGGGTACTCATTTTACCGACCTTGGAAGGATGGAAGGCTGAGCCAACCATGAGCCTGCTACCTGGGATTGAACCCCTGGTCGTGAGCCCAATTTTGCCTGCAGTACAGGCATTTAACCACTACACTGCAGGGATTCCATAAAATATGCTGTGTGTGTTTGTTTGTTTTTAAACCCAGCGTTATCAAACATTGGATTGGACCCAGATTTGAGCTGCTTGTTAATTCCATTGGCATTAGAAACTTTTTCCAATTTCTCTTTTACCTTAGGAACAATTACCACTACCTTCCCCACATTCAGATTGAGACAGCCTACCAATCCCATGGAATAGCACAGGTCATAATGACTGCAAGAAGGGAGCATAGGACCTTATTACTGTCCATGCACCCCCTTTTTTTCTTCTTCTAGCAAGAAGCCTCATATGGATTCTGGCTCCTTCTACAGCCGAAAAGTCTTGCCAGTTATGGAAGGTCCAATATGGGCACTGGGATCAAATTTTCATTATCAAATCTCTTCTTGGAGCAGTAACTACTCAAGATGGGGCTTTCAGATTTTTTGGACTCCCATTACATCACCCAGATTCCACCAAACAGAATACTGAAAGGAGGAGCTCAAATACTACTCACAGAATTATAGTTAGAAGAGACCTCAAGGGCCATCCAGTCCAACCCCCTCCCATGTAGGACCCCCCACAAAAGTACTCCCCCCTCGACAGATGGCCATTCAGCCTCTGCTTTAAAACCTCCAAAGGAGACTCCACCACCCTCCGTGGCAGCATATTCCACTGATGAATGGCTCTAACCATCATGAAGTTCTTCCTAATGTTTAAATTGAATCTCTTTTCCTTTCGTTTGAAACCACTGCCCTGAGTCCTGGTCTGTGAAACCATGGAAAACAAACCTGTCCTCTCTTCAAATATTTAAACATGGCTATCATATCCCCTCTCAACCTTCTTTTTGTAAGGCTAAACATTCCCAGCTCCCTAAGCCGCTCCTTGTAAGACTTTCTTCCAGACCTTTAACCACCCTGGTCGCCCTCCTCTGGACCTGTTAGAGGTTGTCAACATCCTTTTTAAACTGAGGTACACAGAACTGGACTTGCCGATTACCCGACAAAATATACAGTGAAATAAGATAATAAGAACAGTATTAATACATCAATATCAAAACATAGAGACACACAATAATTTTGAGAACGTGTACACATGCTACCACTTACCATCTTAAAGACACTAGTTGTAAACCTTATTATACCTTACAAAGTGAATTCTACAATAGCAAGGCTTTAGGGTTGGTTTGTGGGTTTGGTGAGGATGGGGACCTTCCCATAAAATTTGAGCTGGGAACGGGATCGCCCCATTCATACATTGCTTAAGCAGAGTACTGTACAAACAGTCATGTTTATCTCTAGAACAATGGCATCCCAAAATGGAGTCTCAGAATATGAGTACATACGCTTTATTTTTTTAAAAAATCTGCTTATAATAGAATAAGATGCATTTTCTAGAACAGGAATGATCTGGAAAAGGGAGGAAAAAAACCTCAACTGTCTTTCAACCCCAGCCCCAAATTGCCTTATATGTCATCTGCCTGGCACCCAAGATCTTCCCAGTCATGGTTCCTCTGTTTGGCCACCTCAAGGGAGCAATTTACATCCTCTACAAAAAGCAGGGACTTCTTTGCGGTGGCTCCTACCCTATGGAACCAGCTCCGGGAGGAGCTCTGGCTGACCCCTCCCTGTCTACATTCCGGAGGCATTCAACAACCATGAATGATTGTTGACTGCAATCAGTCAACAACAGATTCCTGGAGGTAAAGTCCATCACAGGTTACAAACCATTATGGAGGTGTGTAATCTCCAGTCTTAAAACCATGGTATTTCAAGGGCCAATGCAGGGGAGTGGTATCAGGAGACAGATATCTACCGTAATCTCGTGTGCTTCCAGATGCATTTGGCGGGGTCACTGTGAGATACAGGAAGCTGGACTAGATGGGCCTTTGGCCTGATCCAGCATGGCTCTTATTATGTTCTTATGTTCTTGGTTTGTGGGCTTGGTATGGACTGAAGGCTCCTAAGATTTGGCAAAACCCTGAGTGGATAAAAATCAACATTTTTTAAAAAAATGATTTAAATAAAATCCACTTGGCAGAAGCCCAAATATGCTTCAGTACAACTAATGACCCGGCTATGGGAATAGGGACACATAAGGAAATGAGCCCCAGTGACATCATATGCCTTAACACTCCCTTTTTCACTCATTCAATCAAAAAAAGTCCAGGCTGGGAGAAACCTCCAGCCCTTTTTGCCAACCAGAAACAGTCAAATCATGAAACAAAAAAAAAAATATATTTCCTTGGTGCCATTGTATAAGTGGACTATTCCACCAGTTGGTAATCCATTCCATAGGCCATATATCTAAAGGGCAGTCCAATCCACATGTCCACACATCTTCCCCCCCCCCCAGTGTGCTTTTGTACCCTGAACGTGGGACCTGGTTTAAAAAATACCTTGCTTCTCTCCTCTGAGGTCTGTAGCCTTCCTCTGTTTAGAAGACCAGAAGATTCACTCTTCCATCCAAGCAGACCAATAAACGGTGTAGCAGGAAGGTGACAGCCCATTAAGGTTTAAGAGAACACTGCTACCTTTCCTTCCCCAGTCTGATCCTTGCTTTCCTCTCTTCGTACCTATCAACTTCCCCCTTCCCATATCCACTGCCTGCTTCCACAGTCTACAGCAGGGGTCCTCAACCTTTTTAAGCAGGGGGCCGGATCACTGTCCCTCAGACACTGTCGGGGGCCGGACTAGATTTTGAAAAAAATATGAAGAAATACCTATGCACACTGAACATATTTGTTTTGTATTGAAAAAAACAGGAAAAAGAATGCAATAATAATAATAATAATAATAATAATAATAATAATAATAATAATAATAATAATAATAATAATAATAATAATAATAATAATAAAAGACCTTTGGGTAGTGGGCAGCATACAAAATAAATAAATACAAATAAATAAATAAAAAAACAGAATGCCATTAGGGGGTAATTAGATGCTTCCTTGCAGACCTAATGAAGAATGGAGAAGCCGCTGTCCCACTCCTATCTTCAGCTGCAAACAAGGTTTGGGGAGACATCTATAAACAAAATTCACCAGCCCAAACCAGGGTCAGGGATTGAAACTGACGTGGCTTGTGATGAGAGACACACACACCTGGGGGAGGGGGCATGACGGGGGATTGTCGGTGTTGTAGTCCCAAAATTGGGGGGGGCAGCAACACGTCCCCGCCCCAGTTCTCAGTAAACAACCCTTCCTCGTCTACTGGAAGGAGGTGACCGTGTCTTTCCTTCCCCAGCACCCAATGCCCACCCATGGGCCTCACACGGAGAAGGGTCTGGAGTCCGGATCGAGGGGGGAAACGCCGTCCTTCCTTCCTTCCTTCCTTCCTTCCTTTTCCTGCCACCCCTGCTCTGCCCGCTCAATCGAAGCCGGGACCGGGACCGGGGGGTTCACCTGCGGAAGACGTCTTACCTGAAAGAGCAGGCAACCTTAAAATGCAGCTGGCCTTTTCCCCTCGACTCGCCCCCCTCCTCAACCCCGCAAAGGCTTCCCAGCGCTACCGCTGCCCCTTGATGCGCTCCAGGCGCCTGGTTCGTGACCTCCTGTGCCTCAGGCACGCTGCCTGGCCACGGGGCTCCCAGGGAGGAGGAAGAAGAGGATGAGGGCGCCCCACCTCCTGGCCAGGCCCAGACGCTGGGGATGGGGGGGGACGCGTCCCTGTCACCACCGTCGTCCTCCCCACCCCCCCACCCCCCGAGGAGCCTCTCTCGCCTCCGCCTCGCACCCGCGGAGAGGACAACGGAGCCTCTCTCTCTCTCTCGCACACACGCACGCATGAACACACACGCACGTGCACCCGAGGGAGGCGAAGGCGCCCCGAACACGCCCGGCCAGGCAAGGGCCGTCCGGAGGGAGAGAAGGCCTCGCCCCGGCGACGGCAACGGCGGGCGGGAAGAGGGACCCCCCTCCCTCCTTATCTGGGCTTGAGACTGCTGGCGCCCCGCTCGTAGGCCCAGGCGGTGGCCGGCGGGGAGGAGGAGAAGGAGGAGGAAGAGGAGGAGGAGGGGGGAAGGGGGTGGGGGTGGGAGAGATTGGGATGGCGGCTGCAGGGGCTGAGCCGGGCGTGGGTGCGAGACTCCCCCCTTCCTGCTCACAGGAGGAGGAGGAGGAGGAGGAGGAGGAGTGCAGCGGCGGCGTGAGTGTGAGTGGGGGCCACCCCCCCGCCCGGCCTCCCTTCAATTTCCGCTGCAAGGGGCGGGCGGGAAGCTGGGACGCAGCAGGGGCGCTCCGGCGCACAGCCGCTGAGTTGGCAGCAGCAGCAGCAGCAGCAGCTCGGCCCCGCCGAAGACCCCGCGCCGTGGACGATCTCGAACCGCTTGGGCGCCAACGGCAGCCGGGCCGGAGAGATGCGGAGTGCGCGGGGCAGTGGCCAGAGAGAGCCGTAAGCGGTGTCAGGGGACGACGACGATGAGGAGGGGAAGTCCTGGGCCGCCGTGGAGGCAGCGAGCGCCGCCATCGAGAGGCGCCACCGCCACCTCAACAGACCCCTCAGCGTTTGCCCGCCTCTGCCTTTGCCTCTGCCGCCCGCAGACCGACCGGGCTGTGCTCAGCAGCGCCGCGCCCACGACATGTCGGCCGCTGCTGGGGGCTGGAAAGACACCTCCCTCCCTCCTAATAGGCGCTTCCTTCACGAAGGGAGGGAGCTGCCTGCCGAGTCTTGCTCTCGAGTCGCCTCCTCTCCCCGCCCCTCCCCTCCCCGGGGGTTGGGGAATACTCAAGATGGTTGCCCCCAGGAGGCTGCGAATACTCCCAAAAGAAACTTTACCAGTAGAAGGGCTTGAGCGGCCCCCACGGGTGGGGGGCGCGGGGGGGTATGCTGAGGCTCCCGGGGGCCAGATTGAGGGTCCCCAGGGGCCGTATACGGCCCGCGCTCTACAGTATTTTGAAAACTGGCCCATGCACATCAAAAACTGAACAGGTAGTAAAGAGGTATACAGTATAAGCCAGTGGTGCCCAAGCTTTGGCCCTCCAGATGTTTTGGACCACAACCCCCAGTCCTTTGTCATTGGCAATACATGCTTTGAATTCTGGGAGTTGTGGTTCAAAACATCTGGAGGGCCAAAGTTTGGACACCCCTGGTATAAGCAACGTGGAACCAAACCCCACTGGGTTATAGCGGGAAGAAAAACACATCTATAACTTTCATACAAGTTCTGTAGTTCTCACTGGGTGAAACGAAGACGTGGGCCCGAATCCAAATGTCAGCATTAGTAGAAACCTCAAATCGGTAATTTTTGCTAAAGGCAAAAGAAGAGCAAAGACTGATATTTTTACATGATGCTTCATGCTACCAACTCACATGGCGGCGACTGCCACCTGGAGACGACTACTGGTTTCAGGAAAGCAAAGGATTATTTTCACCTCCACAGGCTTATTTTCTTTTCTACTACCTCTAGGGCAGCTGACTACACCAAGTGGAGTTTTATAACTATGTGACTCCATCTCCCAAGAGACACCAGCAGGCCAAGGATGTTTTAGGTACATTTTAGCTTAGTTTAGTTTTCTGGCCTTTTTTTTAAAGGCTCCATCTCACCTTATCAAGTTAAATGTACAATCCCCACCCTATCCCAGCATTCATCCACCCCCTCCTCTCTTTAGAAAAAAGCCAGGAACATGGCAACTGACACAACACAGAAAAGGAGGCAAAAACGGGGAAATTGTTTGCATAAAAGAGCAAAAGTAGGACTTAACCCGTTTTCAAATGCAATAAAGGTAAAGGTTTCCCCCGCCACATGTGTGTCCGACTCTAGGGACGGTCCTCATCTCCGTTTTTAAGCCAAAGAGCTAGCGTTGAACAAGTCCATGGGCATGTGGCCGGCACGGCCAAACGCATTTCTGCTCACAGAACACTATTTACCTTCCTGCTTTTTACGGCAGTACCTATTTATCTCCTTGCATTTACATGCTTTCCAACTGCTAGGTTCAAAATACATCTCATCAAAATAGGGAACATGATGACCAGGCAGTCTCTGTGATTTCTGAGTCTCCCATCCAGTGCTGTTGACTACGGATGGACAACTTGTAGATTCCCCATCTGCCCCATCTTAATTGGGAACCAGACCTTCAGTCAGACTTGAAAGGAAGACACCTTTTTGGAATTCTGAAAGGCATCTATTCTGAAAAGAACACTTTTTGTCATTCGGAAAGGAATCCATTTGGAATAAAACAATATTAATGTTATTAATATACATTGGTACCTTGTATAAAGGAATTAATTCGTTCCAAGTGAAATTATGTTAAGCAAATTTTATATTTTCCATCGGAATGCATTGAAAAGAGAGTAATCCCTAATTGCAACCATTTTTATGTTGTACAGATTCGCCCCATAGGCGATTCTGTTAAGCAAATTTCCCCTATCTCCGGAATTGTTAATGTTGTACAGATTTTATGTATGAAAATAAATAAAACAAATAAATAAATACAAACTGTTTGTTATACGAGGGTCTACTGGAGTTGTATTCCAAATGGACTCCTTTCTGAATGCCAAAAAGTGTTCTTTTCTGAATGCCCCAGGCCATTTCACTATCCTTATTGCTGCTTTGGAGTTATGCGTTCAAGAGTTTTAATTTCATTTGTTCGTGGTGTTTTTGTTTTTCTTGTTTTTTTAAAAAATTATTAGATTTTTGTGAACATCTTAAGTAAGAAAACAAAACAAACAAACCATCCAGTAAGAGAACATTTCATCTTCTGGTGTTGTTCTTGAAGCGCAAGTTAAGCTACTTGAAAATATTACGGAGAGTCTGAGGCGGGAGGGCTTACGGTCACTTCTGAGGTCTATCAGCTGCATTCTTTCCGGTAACGCTTGTGGTATAGCTGTGGTACATACCAAAAAATTATGCACAAAGCTCAGCCAGCTTTTCTCTATATTATGCCCCACAGACGTTATGAACTACGATACACGGTTGAGAACTTTTATCTTAATAACAGGGCACAGTATTATAAAGTGTCTTCAGAGTTTTGCGAAAGACATTACAAATAATTTGAAAACCTAAAACTCGTTGATGATTTTAAACAATATCTGATATTAATATATAGTGGATGAAATCCAGTAGTAAGTTACAACTAGAGTAGGTCCCGTCTGAATCAATGGAACTCATGGAGGAGTTGACTCACCAAATCCCCACAGATTCAATGGGTCAGCTGCAACTTGCTATTGGATTTCAGCCAATAATTACTGAAATTATATCACCGAATAATCAAACGCTCACATTCCTCACACATTATGTGTTACACATGTTCATATTTTCACATGTCAGGGAGAAAGCAAAAGTCAACCATCCCTTGTTGCTCTTGTTGGTATCAAACAGCATCTCCGACAGAGTGGGAAATGGTGACTCTCCAGATGGTTTTGGACTTCAACTCCCATGATCCTTCACCACTGCTTATGCTACCAATGGCTGATGCAGGTTAACAGCTAAGAACACCTGGGGAGTTACAGTGGCACACTCAGAGTCTAGATAATACGTAAGTGGAGAAATCATGCGTCCCCTTAAACTCATATGCAGGTGCCTTGAATGAACTACCTTACTTAGATGACCACAAGTCTGTCTGTGGAAAAGGCATTCCCTATCCCCCTCCCATCCATCCTAATACAGTGGATATAAAAAGTTTGCACACCCCTCTTAAAATGTCAAGTGTCTGTGATGTAAATAAATGAGACAAAGATAAATCATTTCAGACCTTTTTCCACCTTTAATGAGACTTGTGAACTGTACAACTCAGTTGAACCACTGAAATGATTTATCTTTGTACCAAATCTACACCAAAGCAGACTAATGAGGGGGTACGTGATAGGGGAGAATTTTCTCTATTGAAGCGGACCATTCAACTGCACCCTCTGCCTTCCTATTCTTAAAGCATATCATCCTAGTGGAACAGGTATTATGTTGTATAATATTCCACAGAGTATAAGAATGTTCCTAGTGAGTTGGATTTCCTTTCCTTGTACAGGGAGCTGAATACCACAGTCTTTGAGTCATCCACCATTTCAACTTTACGTAAACATCTTCATCTCTTCTCAGCCCAGTACATGCAATTCTTCACAGCACACAGACCAAAAAATGTCTCTCAACACAGAAAAGAAGCAACAAGGAGACGGAAAGAAAGAATGTGGCCTGTGGGCCATGTGTGGCACAAATTTGGAAAACAACTAGTTGGTCAAGAGAACATAATAATGGAAATGACAATCAATGTCATGTTTACCTATTCTGTATTACTAGCAATTAAATTTGGACTATCAGACAAATTCATTAGAAAAATAAGCCAACTCTTGTTTCAGACTATAAAGCAGGGGTCCTCAAAGCTTTCAAACAGCGGGCCGGTCCACCACGCCCCAGGCACCACTGGGGGCCGGACCACAGTGGGTGGGGGGAGCTGGCGACCTTGCCGTAGCCCTCCCACTCTAAATGCCCCACTAGCCAGCATGCTGATCATCTGGGCACTATTGGGGGGACAGAAGTGGCATAGCCCACTGCTTTGATCTGCCTCAGCAACAGAAGCAGCTGCAGAGGCTGGCTTGCTCGCAAAGCAGGGGTAGGTGGGGCGGGGTTGCAATTGGTCCCAGGGGCCGGATTCATGACCTTGGGGGGTGCATCCGGCCCCGGGGCCTTAGGCTGAGGACCCCTGCTATAAAGCAAATGAGCTACAAGCATATACAGTACTTGTACCCGGCAGGCATGTCCAGACTTCGGCCCTCCTGATATTTTGGACCACAACTCCCAGAATTCCAAACCTGTACTTCCAATGGCAAAGGACTGTTGGGAGTTGTGGTCCAAAACATCTGGAGGGCCGTAGTTTGGACATGCCGTAATCCAGCTATGAGTATTGTATACATGAAATGAACTATACAATCCAGAAAATATAAAGAAGTTACTAATTCTTACTGACTTAAACAAATCAGTGAGATTCTTGGGAAATGGAAAGTGCTATTGTTCACATCAGGGTTAACAGCTAGTGTGAACAGAACTCCTTTCTAAGCCAGATTCAAACAGACTTTATGAAAACTTAAGCGCAACCACCAATAACAACATACTATGAAGTCCCATGAGCTGCAGTGTTTTAAAGCAAACACTTCCCTTTTGCATTTGATATCTGCTTAAAAAGCATCAAACGTGTCTTGCCATGACTGAGAATTTTTAAGCTATGGAAACATCACTCAAAATCATTCATGCAGAGGATTACAAGAAACTGCAGAAAGAACCCTAATCAGTAGGAAAAGTGCTATGTAAACATACTTCTTTTCGATTGCAAGAAACCATTTCCTGCATTAGGCAACTAATTTCTTTACAGAAAGTTTGCAGAATTCATCATTTTACCAAAAAAAGTTGCTTCTCATGCCAAAGGTTCAGTAACAAGAAAATCATAGCAGTGTTCATTTTAGTAGAATTAAAGAGTCTGACTCAATGCAACATTCTTACAACAAGACTTGAAAAGTCAAACTTTTTGTAAGCTGCCTTTTCTCCCAGCTAAAAACTAGTTTTATAAAGTTAAACTATGATCATACATGAAGTTACACGGAACTGAATAAACCGAGCAGATTCATTTTCAGTATGTTGATAGAAGTGCTAGTTATTCTTTCCTCACAGGAGTAGTTTTATAACTCAAATATATATATATAAAAAAGTTAGCTAGAATACTCACTTAAAAGAACATGAGTATCACAAATCTAAAAAGTATGTAGAGGATGTTATTTATGCTATTTAATGGGCAAGGGATGAAGAACACTTCTGAAACACATACAGTACCATGCGCGCACACACAATAGCAGAGCCAAAAACGAAAGCCTTGGAAAATCTCAGGCACCAGGCTGCCTGGAAATTTAAAATGTTTATACAACTCTATGCAGACCTGGCTGCTACAAATTCAATGCAAGAGTAGTCTAGGCATCTGAAACAATTTTCTAGACAAATTATTCACTTCTATTTCTACAGTGAGGCAGTCTCATTGTGTTCCAAGAAAGCAATTATCAATGACCAGGGTTTTAATTCCACAGGGGCAACCTACTGCATGTTAACATGTAGGACAGTGTTGGCGAACCTATGGCACAGGTGCCAAACGTGGCACTCGGAGCCCTTTCTGTGGGCACCTGACATCGCCCCTTCACAGCCACCTGCATTCAGGTTAAATTGCTGTATTGGCACTTTACGAAAAATTAGTGGGTTTTGGATTGCAATTTGGGCACTTGGTCTCTAAAAGGTTCGCCATCACTGATGTAGGAAGTACATAATCACACATTAGACAAGCGGTCAAAGTAAAACCATTTATGAATGTTTTACTGTAGGTGAAAACCCACACTGGATTTCTGTCTTTGTTTTGCTTTCTTCGAGGGAATGTTTGCTTTAATGTAAAACTTCAGGTCACAAAATAAAGGAATACCAGACAATTGCATGCATTTTGCAAGAGCAATAAAATCGAGCCTTCATATTAACAGGGGAACCTTCCACTTCCCCTGGGCCTGGGACTTGGCTCTGTGGACTAGATCTCAGTTCATATTAAAAAAAAAACTTGCAGTGACCACACTGTGGCTCATGTAGCCTGTAATGCGGAGCATGTCCATAAATCCTTACCAGATCAAAAGGGTAGTAGTGTATGTACTGGATTCCTCTGGTATAATTCAGTACAGGCTCCTCCCTGTAGACTTTTTTTTTATGGCCACACAAGCTAAAACAAAGAGGAAACTACCACTAAAAGACCTCCCCCTCTGCTTTTTACAGAAATATGCCACTGCTCAAAAGTCACTAATGAGAACCAAGTTTTTAAAACCTCTCAGAAGGAGTCGCAGTGGGGAAAGTGAGAGCCAAGTCCCATCCACAGAGAGCATGAATAAAATATTCATGCATCCTGGCCTTGTTAATGTTTGTTAATGAAGCGCACCCACCCTGTCCAAAAATATGAAACACAACTGCGCTAAGTTCAACAAATCTCACTGTAATAAGTTTCAAAATACGAGAAAGATGATAAAAATTCCCCAATCACTGCATTTTTAGTGCATCTCAGAGCACCTTTTAAATCAGAACTTCTCAACTGAAGGCAAGGGCAGGATGAATGGGAAGCCGCGCCACAACAAAGAGACTTCAGAGGCTCGGAAAAGCCACACCGCTCGCGTTAGCAGGGTTACATTCCTAAAGCTCAACAAAGCCGCACCAAAGTTCCAGAAGAGGTTAAAAATCAAACTTCTCCAGAACAAGAAGAAAACAGAAGGCGGACCAAAAAAACAAACAAACACTGAGCACTGTTTGGTGTGGGATGCTTTTGAAGGACGCCAACCTCGGGTGGGATCCGGCCCCAGACATTTTGCTGCCTAAGGCAAAAAAGGGCCTCCCTTCTCATTCCAAGTCCAGATGTTGCAAGGGCTGGTTCAATGGCTCTCCTGTCCTCCTGCCAGGAATGTTTTCCATTGTAACCAAGAACGGCAGGCTGGAGGTGGTCTTGAACACATTGGGATGACCACGGGCGCCTACGGCTTAGGGGGATGAGGGGGTCCCCAAATCACAGCTCTGAATCCCACAACCCGCCCCCCCCCCAGCCAACCTCTGATGCCTGCCTGCCAGGATCACTTCCCTCTGCCTAAGGGGGTAGTGGGGAGGGGATGAACTTGCAACGTCTCCTACGCTGGTCCTATGGAGTTTACACACTAGGCAACAACCGAGTGGGATCTTTTCTGGGCTTCAAAGCCAAAACAGCTTGTCGCCTTATTATTTGTGCTGTTGTCATTTTTAGTCTTATATTTGCTTTGCTTATGACGGGGTTTGCTCGGGTTGTTGTGTTTGTTATTTGTTGTACGCCGCCCAGGGTTCCCGATGGGAAAAAATCGGGAGGTTGACAAGTACAAATATAAGTAAATAAAATCTAAATAGAAACAAGCTCAGCCTATAATATCCTGGACTACTGGACTACTCTGTGGGTCGCAGCCAATTCCCGGTGCCAAAAACCCGGAGGAGGCGGTGGAAGCGGCGGCGTCGAACCCAAGAAAGCCACCAAATCGGGCAGGCAGATTAGGGTCGGAAAGGAACACGCACACACCCCATACACACACACACACACATACACGCACATACACCACCACCAGCGGCTGCAAACAAAGGACTGTGGCGGCGGCGGGGCGGGTCTGAGCAGCGCCCCTAGGGCACCGATGGCGAACCTCTTAGATGGCGAGGGGCCAAAGTGCGACTCAAAAGCCACCCATTTCTTTTTTGTTGTTGTTGCAAAGTGCCAAAACAGCCATTAGACCTTGCATGCAGGTGGCTGTGAAGGGGCGACGCCAGGTGCCCTGCAGCACGAGCTCCGATGGAAGGGGGGGTGTGCACAGAAAGGGTTCCGAGGGCCACCTTTGGCACCGTCTTTCCCACGCCTGGGCACGCACCGGGGAGGAGAGAGAAGGAGCCCCGCTCGGCCTCCGGGCAAGGGGTCGGGACCCCCACCCCACCCCACCCCCCGACCCCCGACCCCCGCTCCCACTTACAGGATGGTGGTCTGGGGCGACACGGCCGGGACGCTCTCCAGCGCGAGGTGCATGCAGCGCACGGTGGTGCGGAAGCAGAGGCAGCGGCTCGGGCACCACACGCTGCCCCGCGGAGGGAAGGAGGAGGGCGGCGGCGGCGGCTGCGGCGGCTGCGGGGAGACGACGCGCGGGAGGAGGAGGAGGAGGAGGAGGGGAGGAGGAAGGCTCCGCAGCAGAGCCCCGGAAAGGCAGGGCTCCCCTGGCCGCGCCGGGCCATGCCGCCCGCCGGGGAAAGAGCGAGGGCGCGGATGGCAGCGTCGGCGTCGGCGGCGTCTCGGGCGCACGGGGTGCCTCGCTCCTCCTAGGCGGCGGCTTCGGGGGGTCGACCCGGCGGCGGACGGAGGGACGGAGGGATGGAGAGGGGCCGCCGCCGAAGCGAGCCCGTCCTCTCTTCCACGCGCAGCCCGAAGAAGGGGAGGAGAAGGAGGGGCCGGCGGCCGAAGGGACCGCCCCGGGCCCCGGCCAGGCACGCAGGCAGGCAGGCAGCCCCCTCCAGACAGCCGGGCCTCCCCTGCAAAGGGCTCCCTTCGCTCTCTTTGCGCGCGCGCGCACACCCACCCACCCACCCCTCGAGAGAACGTGGACATGAAGCGGGGGGGGGGGGGCTCCTCTTCTTTCTCTCTTTCCCTGTTGTGCCCCCCACCCCCTCCGCCCACATTTCGAACTGAAGATGAGGGACTACCTAACTTCTATATTGACTTTTCAGCGGTACCTTGTATCAAGGAATTAATTCGTTCCAAATGAAATTATGTGAAGCAAATTTTCCTTTATACAAACTTGCCATAGGAATGCATTGAAAACAGAGTAATCCCTAATTGCGACCATTTTTCTGTTGTACGGATTCGCTCCGTAGGCGATTCTGTTAAGGCAAATTTCCCCTATCAATGTAATTTTTTATGTTGTACAGATTTTATGTTATACAAACCGTTTGTTATAGGAGGGTCCACTGTCTATGGATTACCATACATGATTGCATTGACTATATTCCATAAGAACACTACAGTGTTTTCCATGTGTTTCCACCCCTCATCATGGATTTTCTTCTTCTTGCCTGCTCTTTATACTGCAGCTCTGATGTTACCTTTTAATGTTCTAAGACAGCATTGGCCAACCTATGGCACAGGTCTTGAATTGCAGTTTGGGCACTGGGTCTCTAAAGGTTCACTATCACTGTTCTATAAGATGCTTCACCTAATTCCCTGTTCTTAACTTGAATATATCTTAAATCTTCTGGGCTGTATATTGTCCCTCATTATTGTAAGCCAGCTTGGGTCCTTTTCCAAGGAGAAAGGTGGAGTAAAATGTTCTAAATAAATAAATAAATAGGTTAGGATAGAATCCTTTTATTGGCCGAGTGTGATCGGACACGCCAGGAATTTGTCTTCCGTAAATATTCTCTCAATGTATAAGGAGAAATATAAAAGAATCATATGCCATATTCAACAGTAGCCATGCAAGGCAACAACACAATGTTATTTAAAATATTAATTATTCAGCAAATTAATAGCGCTTGGGGGAAAAGCTGTCTTTATATTTGTGCACCATGAAGTTGTTTTGGACTCCCAGCAACTCCAGTCTTTGAGAGGTTTAAAGAGTCCCTTGACCCTGCCCGCCCGGGAGTTTCCATGGCGGAGGTGGGCATTCGAACCCAGTGCTACTCAGTCTTCCTGGGTCACTAGCCACAACACCACACTGGCGCCTCTTCATTTAATTCTCGGCTTCAAACATCAATCAATCAGGTTTTTTAAAAAATCCTTGAATTAGGCTTATCCACGGCTAACAAGGAACATTCCCCCCATTTTTAAAAAAATAAATAATAAAGCTGCCTGCCATACTCAAGCATACTCAGGGGTTGTTTTGCCTCTCAGATACTACAGACTTTGTGAGCACCAGAGGGACAAGAGCTTGGGGACCACCTTCGTAGCCCACCCCGGAATTAAAACTTTTCTGATTCAATAGCACTTCTATTTTATACCCTTACTTCTTGGTGGGATCAGCAGCGCCTGCTACCCTCGAAAGAGTTGCCCAAGGCCTCAGGCACAGGAACACACACGCACACACCGGCAACAGAGCCTAAGAGCATCTGTCTCTCCCCTTTTCACCCAGCTTCCTGTTCCTGGAAGCGGATCCACCCCCACCCCCACCCCTGTCTGCCCCATGGGCCTGCTTTTGGACAGGGACGGCTTTTGACTGAAGCATGGGTTGCCCCCATGAGCATTTGGGGTGAGGCGCCCCCCCCAGTCTGAATCTTGAAAGGACTACAGCCTTTAGAGTTAGCGTCCTTAAGGAGCAGTTTTGTGAAATGAAATCCACGGCCCAGTTATCTGGAGTCGGCCTGAACTGGTTTCTTAATTGAGTCCTTTTAGCTGCAGTCCTAACATCAAACCTTAGGGCTATTTCTAGCCTTCTAGTGTAGTGGTTCCCAACCTGGGGGGTCGGGACCCCTTTGGTGGGGTCAAACGACCATTTCACAGGGGTGGCCATGTGCCAGAAAAGAAAACAGCACAAATAGCTTGGGTCTGGAGGAGGAGGGGGAAGAAGGGGGGAGAGTGAGTTACAGCTTGATAGGTTGGAGGGGGTGTCAGTCAATGGAACCGGAGGCTGCGATTGGCTGAGGGTCCATATAAAGGTAAGTTCTCTATGGCCCCTGCAGCAGTGGCCTGCCAAAGGGGGCTTGCGGCCTCTTCCAAGCAGGGCAAGGGAGTCACCACCACATAAGGAACTGTATTAAAGGGCTGCGGCATGAGGAAGGTTGACAACCACTGTTCTAGTGTTTAACAAGATTCTTTCCTGCAACACAAAAACCTGAGGTTTTTTTCCCCCCCAAGGGCAGCCATTTTGTCTCATCCCTGAGTCCTGTAGCATCCTTGCGGCTCACATGTTTTGTCTGTCATATGCTTCAGAGTAACAGTTGTCAGTGTGTGTTGAGGGGGGGATATATAACCCTCTGGGAGACCTTGGCACATTCAACGAAAACCACCGTCTGGAAATATTTTTTTTGCATGCCACCTAATAAAGTGTGTTATGCAACTTATACAATCCTGATTTGACCTACAGTATTTTTCAGGTTGTATTGATAGCCCTTGCCCAAAAAAGGTTGGCACAGGCTGTTTTAGAGGATTACAACCCACGTCTTCAGATCCATGGCAAACTGTTTATTTTATTCATTTTGAATATTTTACCCCACCTTTGTCTTTGGAAAAGGACCCAAGGTGAGGGACTATTATCCGGTAGAGTGTGGGATGGAATATAGGGTGTATATTGAGGATTCATAAGGGAAATCATAGCCTACATAAATTATTACAGTTTTCACCTAAATATTTGATTCCCCCCCCTTTTTTTTTTTTCAGTAATGAAAGCTGCCACAAAAGAGGGACAACACCCATGACGCAGTGGTTAAATGCCTGTAATGCAGGTAAAACTGTGCTCACGACCTGGCGTTCAATCCCAGGTAGCAGCTCATGGTTGACTCAGCCTTCCATCCTTCCGAGGTCGGTAAAATGAGTACCCAGCGTTGCGGGGGGGGGGGCAATGTGTAGCCTGCATATTGTAATTGTTTATTGTTTATTTATTTGTTATATTTATATACCACCCATCTTCTGGGCGGAACTCTGGGCGGTTTACAATTAAAACTGTAAACTGCCCAGAAACTACTTGAAGTGGTATGAGGCGGTATATAAGCAGACCACTTTTCTTTGGTTACTGTTAATGATATATGGCAGGCCTGCACAACTCACCATGGGCTACTGGTAGCCCGCAAAGGGTTCAAAAGTAGCCCACCGGCCACCAATAAAAAAGTGAAGGGATAAGTTCTCCAGCCCTCCCTCCCCCATCCCAAGGACCACCACTGCCCTAGCAAAATTCTGGGTCTGCCAGCCCACTGTCTCAGCCGAGCGGGGCAGTTCAAGGGACATGGCGCGGTCCCCTGCTCCACCCCCTGGTCAGATGATTGAGCGGGTGCAAGGGAAGCATGTGCATGGTCAGCCTTCCCATAGGAATACATTAAAAATCAATTAATCTGTTCCGGAGGGACCGAATTTCAATGCATTCCTATGGGAAACTGCTGTTCTTCTTACAATTTTTTAAATACGAGCATGTGCTTGGAATGGATAAAATTCGTAAGTAGAGGTATTAGTGTAGTAGCCCTCAGGCCAGAAAAAGTAGACCTCGGCCTGCTTAAAGTTGGACAGCCCTGAATACGGTATAGCATCTGAGTTAACATGAGCACACAGGCAGAAACGTTTGGTACAGTATTGTGCTTCTCTGTGTGCATTCAGAAATGGATTATGAGGGCTGTCCAACTTTGAACAGGCCGAGGTCTACGTTTTCTGGCCCAAACTGTCTGAGGGCTACTACCCTAATACCTCTACTTACGAATTTTGTCCATCCCAAGCACATGCTCTTCTGGACTGGATTAATTGATTTTCAATACATTCCTATGGGAAGGCTGACCATGCACCCGCTTCCCTTGCACCCACTCGATCATCTGGCCAGTTGGGGGGAGCAGGGGACCGCGCCATGGCCCTTGAACTGCCCTGCTCGGCTAAGACAGTGGGCTAGCAGACCCAGAACTTTGGGATGTGGGAGGGTGGGCTGGAGAACTTATCCCCTCACTTTTATATTGGTGGCCGGCGGGCTACTTTTGAACCCTTCACGGGCTACTGGTAGCCCGCGGTCTACCTGTTGGGCAGGCCTGGATTATGTGATCACTAACTAGATCAGTATAGCACTCACCACACACCCGCACACAGTACCACAAAGCTACTATTGGCAATGTGGTCAACCTACAATGTTCCTCCTGAAGGTTGTGGAACAGGTAGAGTTTTTACTGTTACCGGTACTATTTGCAGCAATAAACTGATAAAAATATGAAGTCTAATTTGTCACTTTTTTTTACATGTAACTTTAATCTTCTGGCATTGGCTAAAGGGAAGTTGGTCTGCCATGTGGTCAAGGTGTAAATGTCAGGACAATGTTATTTCCTGGAAAATCTTAAGTTAAAGAAAGGGGGAAGGAGAATGTACTGTACATCTGGAATTTCTTTTATTTTTATTTTTATTTTATTTTTGGAGTGTAACAGGATGTTCTAATCATCAGATTATGGCAAAAGGTTTTTGAAAAACAACCTGATATTATTAGTGATTGGCTTGTCCTAATATCCAGTTAGCTTTAGGGAAAATAAGTCTTGGCATTTGCAACAGAAACCTTCAAATGATTGTTACTTATGAAAGCCAACTGCTTTCCAAATCCTGTTCAAGTGGTTGTAGAGCAACTGGAAGCTAAAAATCACAGTTGGCTGGAGCTAGACACAGGAGTGAAGAAGCTGTCCAACTGTGCAGGCATGGGATTGGCAAATGGGCTGTATTATTATTATTATTATTATTATTATTATTATTATTATTATTATTATTATTATTATTATTATTATTATTATTATTATCATCCTCATCTTATCATGCAGCAGACAAGATAACTACGCTGGATTTTGTATTACAAATCACTAGTTGAACGCTTCCCAAGCGTTTAGGACTATGTGATGTATCAGCGAATTATATGAGCAGATCCCAGTAAGATGGCTTTCTGCAGCTGACTCATGGTGACTTTGTCAACTCCAGTTTCTTCTAAATACTTGCTTAGCTCTTTAGGCACTGCACCCAGCGTGCCGATTACCACTGGGACCACCTGTACCAGTATATGCCAGAGTCTCTGAAGTTCAATTTTCAGATCCTGATATGGGGTAATTTTTTCAAGTTGTTTCTTGGTGACTCTGCTATCTCCTAGTATAGCAACATCAATGATCCACATTTTTTTTCTCCACAATCACAATATCCGGGGTATTATGCTCCAAAACCTTCTCTGTCTGTATTCGGAAGTCCCAAAGTAATTTTGCATGCTAATTTTCAGTCACTTTTTCAGGCTTACGATCCCACAAGTTCTTTGCTACGAGGAGATGATTGTTCTGACACAAATTCTAGTGGACCATTTGAGCAACTACATTATGATGCTGCCCAGATATTTATAGGCTTCAAACTGATTATACTTAATGGCTTGTCTATTTAGCATTTCAATTCCTGGTAAATATACTATAATAATAATAATAATAATAATAATAATAATAATAATAATAATAATAATAATACTAATAATAATAATAATAATAATAATAATAATAACATGCATATATATATATATATATATATATATATATATATATATATATATATATATATATATATATATATATATATATATATATATATATATATATATATATATATATATATATATATATATATATGTTTTCGTAGATTTCCACGGGTATAGGTATGCATGTTAGGGTGGATTCGGGTTTCTTCCCGTGTAGAAATCTGGTTGTTTTGGCGACGTTTCGACGAGGTCTCACTCGTCATCTTCAGGCTGGTGTTCTGGCTTCTTTCTTCTTGAAGCAAAGCGTGATCTCAGTTGAAGTCCTTCTATAAATACTGCTGGGGGTGTGTGGTTTGTTTGCTCTGTTGCTGATTGTAGGTTTGTTTGTTCTTTTGTGATCTGCTGTGTGGCTGAGGCGATCGTTAAGGGCTTAACTGCTGGTGGGTTAGATGGCTGTTTAGAGACATCATTGTGGGTGAGGTGCTGGATGTGTGTCTATTAGCCTTTTGTTTCTTAACGACCTTGGTGATGGGTGTTCTGGCAGCAGTGGGCTTTGGTGGAGTGGGGTCCTGTGTCTTGTGAATTCATTTTGGTCTGGCTGCGTGTCTGTGGTCTCCCAATGTTTTTATGGCGTGTGTAAGTGTGCTCCATGTGGTGGCTGGAGTGGGGAGTAGCGGTAGATGTTGCAGTCGTGGTTTTGTTATTGGATGGTGGTTTCATTTCATCTGTGGGAAGGGTCTGGGTTTGTGTTTGGTGTGGATGGAAGGTGGTGGCATCTTGTGTCCTTTTGGACCTGGTGTCAGTCTTTGTGACAGAGGCTCGTCTGTTGACCAGGGCTAGTTTCCAGATGTCAGGCAAGCGGGAGGTGTCATCACGTTTATTCATGTTGTTTGGGTGTTTCTCTATTTCAATGGCTTCCATGATTATTCGACTGTTGAAGTGTTCAGTTTTGGAGATGAGTTTGGTTCTTTTAAAATCAATTTCATGACCTGTTGTTTTTATGTGCTGGAAGAGAGAGGAAGATTTTTCTTCTTTTTTGACTGCGTTCTTGTGTTCTGCGATGCGTGCGCTTATTCTCCTGTTTGTCTGTCCGATGTATGTGGCTGGGCAGACTTTGCATGGTATTTCGTAGACTCCTTGGTTTTCTAGCTCAATCTTGTCTTTGGGGTTTCTTAAAATGTTGGCTATTTTTTGTTCGGTGCAAAAGGCTGTCTTGATATTGTGTTTGTGGAGAATTTTGCTTATTTTGTCTGTGGTGCCTTTGATGTAAGGGAGGAGGGCAGTGCCGTTGTTCTCTTCTGTTTCTTGGTTCTTGGGGGGTGTTTCTTTTTGGATTAGTTTGGTGATGGTGTTTTTTTGGAATCCGTTCGCAATTAAAGCATTCGAGAGAGTGTGTAATTCAGTTTTTAGGTGGTCTTTGTCAACGAGGCGTTTGGTTCTGGAGATGAGGGTTTTTGCTACGGAGTTGATCTGTGCAGGGTGGTGGTGTGATTGTGCATTTAAGTAGCGGTTTGTATGTGTTTTTTTTCCGGTAGATGGTATGTCCTAAGGAGCCGTCGGGTTTTTTGTAGATTAGGACGTCCAGGAAGGGAAGTTGGTTGTTGGCTTCTATTTCCATAGTGAATTGTATTTTGGGGTGTAGGCTGTTGAGATGTGTGAGGAAGTTGTTCAGTTTGTCTTTCCCGTGTGGCCAGATAACAAAGGTGTCGTCAACATATCTGAGCCAGAGTTTGGGTTTATGTTCGGACTTCTGTAACGCGTTGGTTTCAAAGTGTTCCATATATAGGTTTGCGATGACCGGTGAGAGGGGTGATCCCATGGGTGCTCCTTCTATCTGTTTGTATCTTTGTCCATTGTGGATGAAGTATGTGTTGGTTAGGCAGTGGTTGGTCAGATCTAGGATGTGCTTGGGGGGGTTGTATTTGTTGTGGATAGCTGTCAAGGCTTCTTGAATGGGCACTTGTGTGAAGAGCGAAACAACGTCGAAGCTCACGAGTAGGTCATTGGGTTGTAGGTCTTGTTTCTTTATAATTTCTATGAAGTGGAACGAGTTTTGTACGTATGGAGAGATGGATTCTGCATAGGGCTGGAGTTGTTTGGCAAGAAATTTGGCGAGGTTTTGTAGGGGTGAGCCTATGGAGCTGACTATGGGTCTGAGATTCCTTCTTTGTGAATCTTGGGGAGGCCGTAGAGCTTGGGGCATCTGGAAGATTTCTCTCTGGGGATGATGCTTGGCTTGATTTCTTCACTTAAGGGTGAGCTTTTATTTTGGCTTTGGTGGTTTTTTCCAGGTAGGTGGTGGGGTCTGTGTTCAAAGGTATGTAAGCAGGGTCTTGTAGTAGGTTGGATAGTTTGGCTTGGTAGTCAGATGTGTTCATCACCACTGTGGCATTGCCTTTGTCTGCTGGGAGAATGATTATGTTGTTGTCTTTCTTCAGGTTGGTGAGGGCTTTTTGTTCTTCTTTGTGTAAATTGCTTCTGGGTGGTTTGCTGGAGCAGAGGATATTGGTGACTTCGAGTCTGATTTTGCTGTCTCCAAAACTGAACACTTCAACAGTCGAATAATCATGGAAGCCATTGAAATAGAGAAACACCCAAACAACATGAATAAACGTGATGACACCTCCCGCTTGCCTGACATCTGGAAACTAGCCCTGGTCAACAGACGAGCCTCTGTCACAAAGACTGACACCAGGTCCAAAAGGACACAAGATGCCACCACCTTCCATCCACACCAAACACAAACCCAGACCCTTCCCACAGATGAAATGAAACCACCATCCAATAACAAAACCACGACTGCAACATCTACCGCTACTCCCCACTCCAGCCACCACATGGAGCACACTTACACACGCCATAAAAACATTGGGAGACCACAGACACGCAGCCAGACCAAAATGAATTCACAAGACACAGGACCCCACTCCACCAAAGCCCAGGATGCTGCCAGAACACCCATCACCAAGGTCGTTAAGAAACAAAAGGCTAATAGACACACATCCAGCACCTCACCCACACATGATGTCTCTAAACAGCCATCTAACCCACCAGCAGTTAAGCCCTTAACAATCGCCTCAGCCACACAGCAGATCACAAAAGAACAAACAAACCTACAATCAGCAACAGAGCAAACAAACCACACCCCCCCAGCAGTATTTATAGAAGGACTTCAACTGAGATCACGCTTTGCTTCAAGAAGAAAGAAGCCAGAACACCAGCCTGAAGATGACGAGTGAGACCTCGTCGAAACGTCGCCAAAACAACCAGATTTCTACACGGGAAGAAACCCGAATCCACCCTAACATGCATATATATATATATATATATATATATATATATATATATATATATATATATATATATATATATATATATATATATATATATATATATATATATATATATATATATATATATATATATATATATATATATATATATATATATATAATGTAACCAGAGTCTTCACAGACTCTGGCATAAACCAGTACAGGTGGTCCCAGTGGTAATTGGCACGCTGGGTGCAGTGCCTAAAGAGCTAAGCGAGTATTTAGAAGAAATTGGAGTTGACAAAGTCACGATCAGTCAGCTGCAGAAAGCCATCTTATTGGGATCTGCTCACATAATTTGCTGATGCATCACATAGTCCTAAACACTTGGGAAGCATTTGACTAGTGATTTGTAATACAAAATCCAGCATAGTCCGCTGTGTGGTGGTGGTGGTGGTGGTGGTGGTGGTGGTGGTGATGATGATGATGATGATGATGATGATAATGATAATAATAATAATAATAATAATAATAATAATAATAATAATAATAATAATAATAATAATAATAATAATAATAATAATAATAATAATAAACCATGCATTTTGTTCCACTGCTGAGAGAGAGCAGTTGGAGAGGAGCAATATTAATATCGTCGTGAGTTTTTTGGGCTACTTTGGCCTGAACAACTCACAACAATGATCAGATCCCGGCCATGATAGCCTTCAAGAATATTAATATCCATCAAGCTATAACCAAGTTTCAAGGTAAAGTCTTTTGCTTGAAATGTTTTTGCATCCAAAAACTGATTGCTACAACCGTGGAAGTGTTTGTTTCACATTTACTCCACCCTCCTGGAAAATGAAGCAGATTGCTGCTAATGAATAGATCCTTTTGAATCCTTAGTTCATGAACATAATGGGGCATTTTAAGAGTTTCTGTTACATCTAGACATAAATCATAACTGAATTAAAACATTTGGCCTGAAGCAAACATAGTTGTATTTATTTCCAGTAATTAAAGAACTATTCATTCTTGTACATCCTGTAGAAAAGTGCTGTTGTTTGCTGCTCAGACCATCCTGTTATATATTTATTTTTGTCAAATACTGCCACTTGCTGGTTTATTTCTCCTACACCCCTTTAAAAGTTACAACATGACTAAGAATGTTACTTATGAAGTTATACCAACCCTAATTTTGTATTCTTGTTATCAGGAGTTGACATTCCAGCCATAAGACACAGGCTCAGAAATGTGTTTCACACAGCTCTTGGAAGGAACACCCTTTAGTATGCAACAGGTCTTAGGATCAACTTAAATCAGCGTGTTAAATTTCTCGTGTTTTTCTCATTTTTCTCATGACGTGTCAGAATAACCAACCATATTTGGACATCCTTTTGCTTCTCTGTACAGTGGTAGCTTGTATAAAGGAATTAATTCGTTCCAAATGAAAAATCTGTTAAGCAGATTTTCCTTTGTACAAATTTTCCATAGGAATGCATTGAAAACAGAGTAATCCCTAATTGTGATTACATTTATGTTGCACGGATTTGCCCCATAGGTGATTCTGTTAATCAAATTTCCCCCATCTCCGGAATTGTTTATGTCGTACAGATTTTATGTTATACAAAGTGTTTGTTATACGAGGGTCCACTGTATTTATTATAAACTTCTGCTGCTATTCCCCCCCCAAGGTCTGGATCCAGATATAATGTGTAGCTGGGGTTGGCTGAAAAGCTGCCCTCCCATACTACATGGAATGAAAGAAACTATGATCCTGGGGGGGGGGGGGAGGAAAGATGGGTGATCCCTGAAAACTGGGTAGAAGCACCTTCTTTTAGTGAAATTTATACCAACATGGGCAGATCGTTCAATCATCTCATTCAGTATTTCTAAAAAGAAAGAAAAAAGACTCATATTACAAAGTCACTACTTTTTTCTTTTGGACTCTCATTGTTGTTAGCTATCCATATTTTTTCCTTGAATGATTGTTCTCTGGTGTTTCCTTTTTTTTAAAAAATAATCTTTTTTAGCAATTGGCACTATACACAAATCAAATCAAATCAATCAATAAATTTTGCAAATTGCTATTATTATTCTTGGCCACCATTTTTAAGTGAAAAGCATCACTTTTAGGTACATCAGAAGTGGAGACCCAGGTAGTTCAGTTACCAACCTTGAAACATAAAAGCAGAGTCAAAAAAACAAATACAAGGAATCGACAGGTGCATCTAAGCCTCTAAGGAAACATTCTTGCCTGAAATCCTAAAGAAGTCCTCCAAGTGAAAGCTGACAAAAATTGAACTAGATGGCCTGATTTCCTATAAGATAATATTTGCTAAATGTACAAAGTATATATGAATACAAAAGACATTGGAAGGCACCTCCAGAGCTAGATAAGTAACCATCCAGGTCTGTATCCATGGTTGGTTGGTTGGCTGGTCGATTTTTAGCTGTCAAGTGGAATCCAAATATGGGATCAAAGAATACAGTAACTGATAGACATTCCAGTGGGACACTAACAAGATGGGGATTAGATTTGTACTCTCTTCCAATCTCAACAAACAGCTGAAAACTGCCTATGTATGTAGGGGCAATTCACCATACAAATTAGCTAGAATGTTTCTCAATCTATTGAGTAAATGTTGGACATGTAGAAAAAATGAGGGCAGTTATTACCATCTTTGGTGGACATGTGATAGAGCAAAGACATTTTGGGTAAAAATTCACACATGGCTAAAACAAATGACAAAGCAAAACCTAGAATTCAAACCAGAAATATGTCTATTAGGTATATTACCAAACTTTGTGAACAAAGATTGTAGCTATTTAATATTGCATGTCCTAACAGTGGGAGGAATGGTGTGGGCACAGTTATGGAAAAGTGAAGCATCACCAACAGAAGAAATGCTATTGAATAAAATAAAGGAAGGTGCAGAGATGGATAGGTTAACATACAGATTGAAGGACCAAGATGAATATGTTTTATAATTGGCTAAACACAAAAAAGGATGTAGTAGAAAAATAAGAATTGGATGTAAGTTGAATGTAGCTATTAACTCTATCTTTTATATGTATATGTATATATAGTGTGTTTCCCTCCCCCCTCTCTTTTTCCCCCTTTTTTCATAAAATAATAAAAATCTATTTAAAAAAGAAACATTTTGTGGGAGCTCAAGTATTGCTGGAGAGTGGCAAGGGCACCAAAAACCACCAATTGCCCTTTCTTTTTTTCTCCACTAGCATTTACCTGGCTGCCAGCCAATGGACTGGTAAGTAATGTATTTCAGCAGTGATTTGACCAGTTCTGCCCTACCTGTGAGTTTCCATGGCCGAGTGGGATTTGAAGGCAGGTTGTCTGAATTCCAGTTTGTCACTCCATCCACTCCATGTCACTTGATGTAATGCTAGAGTAAAACAAGCTTTTGCACACACAATAATGTAGCACACTTAGTGAAATCTAGCAGTAAACTTCCTTCTTATACACCCCTCCATATGTTCCAGTTGTTATCTCAGGCACTTCAGAATTCCAGTTAGCCAGATGAACTAGAGCCTCCGGATTGTGCCATGTGAAATATTCTGCCAACAGAGGTTGGCTTGTTTCCAATAGTACTGCTTAAAATGGCGTGTAAGAAGGTAGTTTGCAAAGGTTTTAACTGCCATATATCTCCAAAAATTCCATGGTTAGTACCCTTTTTTGCTTCTACTGATTGTACGTTAGTGCATTGTGTGTGTGTGCTTGGGCTCTTACAGCACTGCCTACTTGCACAAATGCAGCTCCTATGAATTAAGTGCCATCTCCATTTGTGGGATACAACACAAAAAATAACATGGTAATTTCAAGGACAGTGTTATACTCCATGTGTAGGGTTTCACAGACAGCTGTACTTACCTTGTGTTTTCTTCCAATAAACAGTAGTGTAAAGACAGACAAACTCTCCTGGACTGAATTGAGGACCACACAAAGACTCCTTTGCAAGCAGACATTATAAGAACATAAGAACATAAGAAGAGCCATGCTGCATCAGGCCAAAGGCCCATCTAGTCCAGCTTCCTGTATCTCACAGTAGCCCCACCAGATGCCTTTGGGAGCGCATGAGACTAGATATCTATCTCCTGATACCACTCCCCTGCATCTGGCCCTTGAAGTACCCTGGTTTTAAGCTTTGAGATTACACATCTCCATCATGGTTTGTAAGCTGTGATGGACTTTTCCTGCAGGAATCTGTTCTATCCCCTTTTGAAGGCATCCAGGCCAGATGCCATCACCACATCCTGTGGTAGGGAGTTCCATAAACTAACAACGCGCTGGGTGAAAAAAAAATTCTTTTGTCTGTTCTTACTCTCCCAGCCCTCAATTTGAGTGTATGTCCCCTAGTTCTGGTATTTTGTGAGAGGGAGAAGAGCTTCCCTCTATCCACTTTACTCATGCCCTGCATTATTTTGTACGTCTCAATCATATCCCCCCTCAGGCGACTTTTTTCCAGACTAAAGAGCACCAAATGTTTTAGCCTTTCCTCATAAGGGAGGTGCCCCAGCCGAGGAATCATTTTAGTCGCTCTCTTCTGCACCTTTTCCAGTTCCATTATGTATTTCTTGAGATGTGGTGACCAGAATTGTACACAATACTCCAGGTGCGGCCTTACTATTGTTTTGTATAATGGCATTATAATGTTGGCTGTTTTATTTTCAATCCCCTTTTTGATAATCCCTAGCATGGAATTGGCCTTCTTCACCGCTGCCACACATTGGGGAGACACCTTCATGGAGCTGTCCACCAACACACCAAGATCTCTTTCTGTCACGGATAACTCAGAGCCCATGAGTTGATAAAGTTTGGAATTTTTGCCCCAATATGCATTACTTTACATTTGGCTACATTAAAACGCATTTGCCATTTCGTAGCCCATTCCCCCAGTTTGGAGAGATCCTTCTGGAGCTCTTCACAATCTTCTCTGTTTTTTACCACACGGAAAAGTTTTGTGTCATCTGCAAACTTGGCCACCTCACTGCTTATCCCTGTCTCCAGGTCATTTATGAACAGATTGAAAAGCACCGGTCCCAGGACAGAGCCCTGGGGCACACCGCTTTTCACCTCTCTCCATTGTGAAAATTTCCCATTGACACCTACTCTTTGTTTCCGGGATCTCAACCAGTTCTCAATCCATAAGAGGACCTGCCCTCTTATCCCCCGACTGTGCAATTTTCTCAGCAGCCTCTGGTGAGGGACTGTGTCAAAAGCCTTTTGAAAATCCAGATAGACTATATCCACCGGTTCACCCAAATCTACATGCCTGTTGACCTTTTCAAAAAATTCTAAAAGAATTGTCAGACAAGACTTACCCTTGCAGAAGCCATGCTGATTTTCTCTCAGCAAGGTTTGTTCTTCTATGTGTTTTAAGATTTTCTCTTGGATGAGGCTTTCCACCATCTTCCCTGGGACAGATGTAAGGCTAACTGGCCTGTAGTTTCCCGGGTCCCCCCTCCTTCCTTTTTAAAAAATTGGTGTGACATCTGCTATCCTCCAGTCCCACGGCACTATGGCCGTTTTAAGAGACAAGTTGCATATTACCATTAAGAGATCTGCAATGATTATCCACATGATAGTGCCAAATATAATTAAGCACTGAAACCAGGACACCTTTATCATCAGGGACTCAGTTAAGCCTATGATGACAGGGACAAGGACATGCCCGGATCCACTAACATAATCTAAAAATGCGGGATTGGAGGGCACAAGCTGTCCAGGCACCTCAAGCTACTTCCATACAATTGTTCCAGATATTACTATATTTTTCATTGTATTAAATTTCTTCTTAGAAAATCAGACATATTTTGAACATCAACATACCACACACACACACACACACACACACACACACACACACACACCTCTCCAGGATTATATACTTAGTATGATTTGATAGTTTGTGGTATGGAGTCAGTGAAAGGAAAGGGGTGATTTCAGTACTAAATGCTTTATGTTGATTCTTTTGCATCAGTCAATTTGTATTTTATGTGCTGATTGTAGGAAAATAAATAATATTTTAAAAGTGATGCAAACCCAATCGTGGTATATGAAGAAGGAAGAGTCAGATTAATTTATGCCTATAAATCAGGTCCTTTCATTGGAATTAATGTCAGTTCCAGTATCAACTCTAATCCCCTAAGTACAACAAAAGAATGTCTGAATAATATCAACCACAAGGAGATTTGAAAAACGATGGTTTTGATCACTTGGGTTGTACTTAATAAACTTTCGGGGGGGGGTGCCTTTAAACATGGGCAACAGAAGAATAAAGAATCTGGATAAATAACAAATGAAATCCAGTAGTAAGTTGCAACTAAAGTAAGCTCATTGAATCAATGGGGATTTGATGAGAATATCTACTGTATATACTCGTATATACCGTATATACTCGAATATAAGCTTTTTCAGCCCTTATTTTTGCCTGAAAAAAATGCCCTCAGCTTATATTTGAGTGCCAGGCAGCGGAGGGCTAGTCCTGGCCATTCCGCCTCCTCCTGAGCACTTGGCCACAAGCTGGAACATATACATATACAGTACTCCTCCGTTTATTGCGAGAGAGAGGTGCCTGATCAACCTACGATAAAGGAAAATCTGTGAAACGCAGACACCTCCGCAAACTGACCTTGGGCTGCTCCTGCCAGCTGGGATTCAAAAGAGAGGGTTTTAACCCCCTCCTGACACCTTAGCAGACCTTGCTGCCAGGAGCCCAAGATCTGTTTTCTGAGGTGTCAGGAGGGGGTTAAAAACTTCTCTTTGGAAACAGCAGCCCAAGGTCAGGTTGCTGAGGTGTTAGGGGTTGGTTAAAAGCCTCTCTTTGTAAGCGCAGCCGGCAGGAGCAGCTCCAGGTCTGTTTGCTAAGATGGCAGGAGGGGGGTTAAAAACTCTCTTTGGAAGCCTGCTTCTCTCAAGAAAAAAAAAACGTGATATACTGAGACCGTAATATATGAACCGTGTTGTGGTGGGGGACTACTGTATACTCGAACATAAGCCCTCGGCTTATACTTGGGTCAATAAGTTTTACCAGTTTTTGTGGTTAAAAATATGCCCTCAGCTTATATCCGAGTTGAGTATATACAGTACATAAATTCCAGAAATTCAGTGGGCTGACTCCAGTTACACCTTAGTACAGGATTTCAGCCGAAGAGAATTCAGTGATTGCAAAAATATCCTGCAGTGAACAGCTATTACTACTTTTGGTGAAGGGCCTGAAAGGTTACAATTGACCAGAGAACGGCTGTGCTACGAATGTGGCAACACATTTTTATTTATTTCTTTATTTAGAGTAAGATGTGTTCACATCCAGCATGACAAAAATTTGTACAAATTTCACAATTTAAAAATGAAGTTATCACAGCAACTTGTGATTTCACACATTTATAGCAAAATTAAAATGTCAACAAACCCATGCCGTGTAGTACAAAAATAAATCAAACCTCAGTTCCACAGAGAGCACAATAAGTAGTTTATACAAAATTTTTTTCTTAATAAATGATCACTTAAAATAAACTTAGAAATGAAAATGAACAATAAGTTAGAATAAATAAACTCTGATGACTCACAATAATTGTCAGATGAAAGGTCAGCATTCTAATATGTGACACTTTTGTGATCCCTATATAATAGTCACAGATAACTTTTGATTTGATATTATGTACCAACATTAGATGAGTAGCGCGGATTTGTGCTTAAAATCCCTTTTCCATTGTACATAGGTGATAACAATAAGAATCCAAAACTGATACTAGCTATTACTCTACAGAAAGCATTACTACATTGGCAAAGAAGCTGCAGACACAATGCAGTGGGAAAAATGCATATGCCATTATGAACAATGAGAGCCCTAAAAGGAGGCTAGGGCAAAAAGTACAATATATATGGCAGAAGGTGAACCACAAGCACCTTGCTTCAGCTCTCAAAAAGGCAATTCTGAGCATGGCAGCTACAACTAATAGCACAACAGAAAGGAGGGCACTATACAGGGATGATCCTGCAGACCCCCAAAGTAATTACATAATCTGTTCCCAGCTAGTTATTAAAGTCCTCGTGGAAAACTGTAAGCTTTTTGTACAGTGAATAGTATAAAGTGCCGCTGGGATATACATATATTTATACATATATATATATATACCGAGGTTGAGTATTGTATCAGAATATTTGTTGTGAGATCCCTGTAGTCTCCCCTTAGCAATATTATTGGATTAGCCATACCGGCTTCCACTCTAATTTGTTCAAATTTAGTGTCACAAAGCTAAATGACACAAGAAATTGCACACCTCCGTATGGATATATAGGGCAAGGTAAGTGCAAATAGTCAACTGGCACATTGTGGGGACAATGACCCTGTAAGTCCTGTTCTGCTAAAAATATTTTATTTTATTATTATTATTATTATTATTTTTTACAAAACCCACCTTTTTTCATAACAAAATTTTTAAAGTATTTTTGTACTTTCTGCATAACATCAAGACATGGAAGGAAAAGATATGCTATCAAATCCAAATTAATTCAACATCCAACAAACACAACACACCACCACTATCTTAAATGGAAAACTAAAAAACATTGCAAGAAAAAGTGGTCTTATGCATACATATAGTGCAGTTATTCTGAAGAAAGAACAATCAAATCTGAAAAGTACAATACATATTTTAGCTTGAAATGACGCAATTTAAAGTAAAAAGTGCCAAAGTATATTTAGTTACAGTAAGATTTTTGATTGCATTCATTTTTTTTGCAATAGGTAACAGTAGGACAAATAAATAGCATATGGAAATGCCACAGTAATAATGATTGTACGCCAACAAAAAAGCAGAACCTAAATAGTTAAAAAGGGGGAGCAATGTGAAAAAAAAATCATATCGACTGTATTCCATTTGCTACCCAAAGTAGCAATGAATCCAGGTCAGTAAGTGCTGTAATGATAAAATTTTAGGCTCATTCCCATATTAAAAACTTTTAAAGGCAATATTTCTTTTAAACAATTGCCTTTTTGCCTTAAGAAGGAAAGACTGAACTTCTGAAAAGATGAATTATGTTGCTGTGACATATGACTCATATGGACACTTTTAAAGAGTTCTGGAGAGATAAGAGGATGTTGGCTCCAAAGAGTATTTGAAAAGAAAGGTTGAAATCTTCATGTTGTCCACCTCTCATAGAGCTCCTGTCAAGTTCCCATATTGTTACTGTGTAATGCTTAGAAGTTAATTTAAAAGTGCTGTTTAAGCTGCTTTGAATCTTCTGTCAAGGTTCCATGGCTTGATGTTGTCTTACAATAAATTACTCCTTTTACATCTCACATCTAATTCATGCCCTTTACTTGGAATTCCAAAAGACCCCCCTCTCTTTTTTTATTGCCCCCATTGTGTACCATCCTTTGAAAACAAAAAGAAATCACACAATATTTTCAAGCATTGTTCAAAAATAAAGCATTTTTGCAACCAATTCTCGCTATTTAACAATATGCACACAAATTTCTTAAATCTCATAAAATCCTCCAGCATGAGACAAAATGAGAGTGTTTAAAAAGTGGCCGCAAACTGCAATATTGTCATTCAAAGCGGGTTTTCTTTTTTTTTCTTTTTTTGTCCATTTCCGTTCAAAATACTAAAACATTTAATCACTGAAGCATTAAAAAGAATTTACACTCTATTTATTTTGATCAGCTTACCTCTTCAGAAATATATTTACCCCAAAAATGTGCATACATTAGCAGCTATAAACATTACATGGCATATCACACTATGTCAGCTTATATGAAAACGTACAAAATGTGAATGTATTCAAAAAACTATTCTGCAGTTACTATCTTTAAAGCAAGACATAAAATTATTATGAAGTCTTGTAAGCATAACACTGTTTCAAACAGAAAGAAATATATAACACTTTCTGGTAAATTACAGCAGCAAAAAACAAGAGGCATCGTTTTTTTTAAAAAGATAAGATTTTCTCCACTACAGCAGCTGTTCACACCTGAATTCCTCTCACAGCCTGCTTTATATTTTCCAGGAGGGCTTTATTTTCAGGGCTCTGATAACGATCTTGATTTGTATACATGTCCGTCAAAGTGGTCACGTAAGCATCAAAATTTTGTTCATTGATTGGTTCCTACGAGATATTAAATAGTAGTTCATATACAACTTTTATTTGTTTAGCAGTTATTCATTTATGTAAAACAAAAACAAACAAAACTATGAAAGCACACTGACACCATTTTCTTAGCACATTAAAAGGCCCGGTTCAGAGCTTACTTAATTTTACAGGAGACATCGGAATTGGCCCACCATGCCTGTTTAGTAGTTAAATTTATCTTTATGGTTTCGGGGTTGATAGCGCAAATCTCCGTCTGGTTGAGGAGCGATAAACATAAAGACAAAAAAGATATCTACTGTATGAGGGTGAAGAAGACCGCCAAACTCCTTAACTTGTACCCTTAGTCACTTACCATATGTGGTAGCTGGATATTAGCTAGACTATGAATTAAAGATTGGCTTAAATTGGCCAATTCGTGAAGAAGAGATTCATTTTGTTGTTCAATGACTTTGTTTTCCTCTTCTATCGTCTTCAGGTTGCTCTCCATTGTGGTGATCTAAAAGGAACAGTATAATGTACAATGTAATACAAGACTGGTCATTGTCAAAGTCACAACTATCAATAAGGGAACGGGACTGGATCTCTACCACCTTTTCTGTGAATGGAGATTCATATTTCTTCACAGGAGAAATGGGAGCCAGGAGGCTCTCCCACTGATTCTCTGATCCTGCCCCACCCCCCACTCACAGTCCGCAGGACTTCTTCCAAAATAGTCACCACAGTCCCCAAAACATCCCCTAGAGCAGGGGTCCTCAAAGTTTTCAACCAGCGGGCCGGTTCACCACCACCCAGACACCACTGGGGGCCAGATCCCAGTCCAAAAGCAGCTGCAGAGGCTGGCTTGCTCACAAAACAGGGGGTAGGTGGGGGTTGCAATTGGTCCCAGGGCCCTGATTCAGGACCTTGGGGGGCCGCATCCGGCCCCGGGGCCTTAGAGCAAGGGTGTCCAAACTTTTCACAAGGAGGGCCAGATTGGGTGAGGTGAAAATGTGTGGGGGCCAACCATTCAGCCGCATTTGGCTCCCAGGCCGGACTTTGGACAAGTCTCTATAACATGCAAGGAGGCGGGGAGGACGCTGCAGCAACTGAGCCGGGGGCAGGTTGGCTGGGTAGGTGGCTGGGGGGATGGACAGAGGCAGGGAGGGCAGGCAAACCGTAAAACTGCAAGCTGACATCTCTATCTGGTATGGAGAAGGGCCAGCTGGCGTGGATGCATGACAGGCTGAGCCGGTGGGGAGAAGAGGTCACAGGCCACTTGAAATTTGAAAACGGGCTGCATTTGGCTCCCGGGCCTGACTTTGGACATGCCTGCCCTAGAGCAATTTTTAAAGGGGCCACGATCTAGAGGAAAATAGAAAGTATCACTAGGTTCTGCAGATAGAAAGTTGATTTTACTTGCATTACATATCAACTCAAATTTTAAAAGTGATATTAGTCTAAAAGCTGGCTATATAGTTGAATAATCTGATATAATGCTGCTCAGTATAAATTGTCAGAACACCTTGTGAGATGTGTAGCAAAAACTGTACATTGAAAGTTGATGCTCTTCTCCCAAAATAAATAAATAAATAAATCTACAATTATTGTTTTTTTTAAAATCTTTGTATGATGAATCCTCAAATGATAAGAGTATGTTGTATCATTTCAGGAGAAAACAGAATTGGCTCATTATGCCTTTTTAGTAGGCAGGCAAAAATGATTTTTTAATCTATTTCTGACCATACCTCAATGAGCCCTCCCTGAGGACAGTCGTGCAGGCCCTCATGATTTCGAGGATCGACTATTGCAATGCTCTCTATGTGAGGTTGCCCTTGACCCTTGTCCGGAGGCTCCAGCGGGTGCAGAATGCGGCGGCCAGGCTGGTGGTGGGTGCTCGTCGATTCGAGCACATCACCCCGGTTCAGGCCCGCCTGCATTGGCTACCCGTTGTCCTCCGGATAAGGTTCAAGGTCTTGGTTTTGATTTTCAAAACCCTCCACGGCTTGGGACCAGAGTACCTGGCAGAGCGCATCTCTCAGAGATCAACCAGGAACAGGCCCACAAGAATGGCGCAGGCGCGCTCACTTAGGGTGGCCACACCCAGGGAGGCGCGGAAATCGCTCACGCGTAACCGCACCTTCTCTGTGGTGGGCCCTTCACTGTGGAATATCTCCCTAGTGAGCTGCGCCTAGCACAGTCCCTGCCCGCCTTTAAAAAGGCTTTGAAAACATACCTTTTTAAGGAGGCATTTGGCGACCTTCTTACTTAAGGTATGTTTTTTTTTTTTTTTTTTTTCCCCTCTTTGCTGTCCACGTCATCTTTTTGGTGGGTATTGTCCCTCCCCATTTTATTGGAATATTTCTCTGATTTCTTATTTTTTTATTGTAGTTTTGTTTTATTGTTAGCCGCCCAGAGTTCCGTTCCGGAAGATGGGCGGGATATAAGTGTAACAAATAAATAAATAAATATTTTAAAAATATTAATGCAAGTCAGAACAACTGGTGCACCAACATATCACTATTTTTTTCCTTTTGTAAAATAAAGAATATGAAATGTGTGATACCTTGACATACCACTCGAAGGATTACAGTCTAGTCTACTACCTCAGAGCTCCTCCTCCTCACTTTCTTCCTAAATCCTATCACGTTGCTGTGCTGGCCTAATGCTAGTGTAAATCTTGTCGATGAATTGACAGAAGTTAAGAAGTTAGTGTCACCTCTGATTCATGAATATTTATTATTTGGAAGGTTGGAGGGGATATTGTTTTGCATACACCAATAGGAGTTGTTGTGGGCGGAGTCATCAGTCATATCTCTCTATGTGCAAGTACAGTATTCAGAAAGGCAGATAGGGTCTGGCAGATGAAAAGAAAGGGGGTGGAGTTAGGAACTGATAGGGATTATAGGGACTTTTTATTTGAAAGATATGAAGTAGTTTAACTTGAAGAGTACGTTACATGTTCCATATAAAAATTGTAACTTAAATCAATACCAAAAAGCATGAATGTCTTTATTCTTTGTATTACAATAAACCATTGTTACTCGTTTTGGAAAAAAAAAGACTGTGAGACTCCATGTTTTCACATACTAGAGTTGGGCCTAATAATAAAAAAGTTAAATAGTGGCAGCAGAACCATGCATAATGAAGCCCTTTTGATTCCTGAAACAAGTAGAGAACACATACACACACGACAGTTAGTATAGGTATTTCTTGTTACAGTAGGACCCTGGTATCTGCTGGGGATT
Organism: Phrynocephalus guinanensis; assembly: GCA_037367245.1. Classification (NCBI taxonomy): domain Eukaryota; kingdom Metazoa; phylum Chordata; class Lepidosauria; order Squamata; family Agamidae; genus Phrynocephalus; species Phrynocephalus guinanensis. The sequence continues at coordinate 167,472,678 of CM074733.1, forward strand.
GGTTCCAGGCCTTCCCGTGGATAATGAAAACCGTGGATAAGAGAGAACGCCTGCCCACCCACTTCCAAACTGCTGTTTCCTGACAGTAGCTTGCTTTATGACTGCTGTTTTGAGACAGTAGCTTGCTTTATGGCTGCTGTTTGTGACAACAGCTTGCTTTACAGGTGCTGTTTGTGACAATAGCTTGCTTTGTGGCTGCTGAATTATTTAATTTTTCCCCTCTGCCAACCGTGGATAACTGAATCAGTGGCTATGGGGGTCCTACTGTACTGTTGTTCCTGTCACTCTGCAGCAAATGCCTACAATCACTTTTTACTTTGCAGCAATTTGCCACCAAGATTTAACTATTCTGCATTTACTATCTTCGAAGGGCAAACTTCCCTCAGATGAGGAAACTAGTTAGAGAGAAACTGAAGGGGAAGGTTAGAAGAATCCAATCTCTTCAGAGTGCATGGAGCCTGTTTAAAACAACAATAATAGAGGCCCAGCACAAGTGCATACCACAAAGAAAGAAGAGCTCATTTAAGTCCAAGAGGACACCGGCATGGTTAACGAGTGGAGTTAGAGAGGCTCTAAAGCGCAAGGAGAGGTCCTTCTGTAAATGGAAATCCTCCCCAAATGAGGAAAATAAAAAGGATCACAAACTCTGGCAAAAGAAATGTAAGAAGATGATAAGGGAGGCAAAGAAAGACTTTGAGGAACGAATGGCTAGCAATATAAAGGGTAATAATAAAAGCTTCTTTAAATATGTTAGAAGTAGAAAACCTGCCAGAGAACCAGTTGGCCCTCTGGATGGTGAGGGAGGAAAAGGGGAGGTTAAGGAAGACTTGGACATTGCAGATATATTGAATGAGTTCTTTGCGTCTGTCTTCACGACAGAGGACCTTGAGCGGATTCCGCTGCCTGAGCCGCCCCTCTTGACTAAAGAATTAAATCAAATACAGGTTAAAAGAGAGGAGGTTTTAGGACTAATTGATAAATTGAGGATTAACAAGTCACCTGGCCCAGATGGCATCCACCCAAGGGTTATTAGGGAACTGAGAAATGAAATTGCAGATCTCTTAACGGTTATATGCAACTTGTCTCTTAAAACGGCCAGAGTGCCGGAGGACTGGAGGATAGCAGATGTCACACCAATTTTTTAAAAAGGAAGGAGGGGGGACCCAGGAAACTACAGGCCGGTTAGCCTTACATCTGTCCCAGGGAAGATGGTGGAAAGCCTCATCCAAGAGAAAATCTTAAAACACATAAAAGAAGAAACCTTGCTGAGAGAAAATCAGCATGGCTTCTGTAAGGGTAAATCTTGTCTGACAATTCTTTTAGAATTTTTTGAAAAGGTCAACAGGCACGTGGATTTGGGTGAACCGGTTGATATAGTCTATCTGGATTTTCAAAAGGCTTTTGACACAGTCCCTCACCAAAGGCTGCTGAGAAAATTGCACAGTCAGGGGACAAGAGGGCAGGTCCTCTTATGGATTGAGAACTGGTTGAGATCCCGGAAACAAAGAGTAGGTGTCAATGGGAAATTTTCACAATGGAGAGAAGTGAAAAGCGGTGTGCCCCAGGGCTTTGTCCTGGGACCGGTGCTTTTCAATGTTCATAAATGACCTGGAGACAGGGATTGAGGTGGCCCCCGATGACACAAAACTTTTCCGTGTGGTAAAAACCAGAGAAGATTGTGAAGAGCTCCAGAAGGATCTCTCCAAACTGGGGGAATGGGCTGAGAAATGGCAAATGCGTTTTAATGTAACCAAATGTAAAGTAATGCATATTGGGGCAAAAAATCCAAACTTAATCTATCAACTCATGGGGGTCTGCGTTATCCGTGACGGATCAGGAAAGAGATCTGTGTTGGTGGGACAGCTCCATGAAGGTGTCTCCCCAATGTGTGGCAGCGGTGAAGAAGGCCAATTCCATGCTAGGGATTATCAAAAAGGGGATTGAAAATAAAACACCCAACATTATAATGCCATTATACAAAACAATAGTAAGGCCCCACCTGGAGTATTGTGTACAATTCTGGTCACCGCATCTCAAGAAAGACATAGTGGAACTGGAAAAGGTGCAGAAGAGAGCGACTAAAATGATTACTGGGCTGGGGCACCTCCCTTATGAAGAAAGGCTAAAACATTTGGGCCTCTTTAGTCTGGAAAAAAGGCGATTGAGGGGGGATATGATTGAGACATACAAAATAATGCAGGGTATGAGTAAAGTGGATAGAGGGAAGCTCTTCTCCCTCTCCCAAAATACCAGAACTAGGGGACATACACTCAAATTGAGGGCTGGGAGAGTAAGAACAGACAAAAGAAAATATTTTTTCACCCAGCGCGTTGTAAGTCTATGGAACTCCCTGCCACACAATGTGGTGATGGCATCTGACCTGGATGCCTTCAAAAGGGGATTAGACAGATTCCTGGAGGAAAAGTCCATCACAGGTTACAAACCATGATGGAGATGTGTAACCTCCAGGGTTTAAACCAGGGTACTTCAAGGGCCAGATGCAGGAGAGTGGTATCAGGAGACAGATATCTAGTCTCATGCACTCCCAAACACATCTGGTGGGGCCGCTGTGAGATACAGGAAGCTGGACTAGATGGGCCTTTGGCCTGATCCAGCATGGCTCTTCTTATGTTCTTATGTTCTTATGTTCTTTAAAGCAAGTCTTGTAAGCATAACACTGTTTCAAACAGAAGTAAATATATAACACTTTCTGGTAAATTACAGCAGCAAAAAACAAGAGGCATTGTTCTTATATATCAACAAAAAGTAACTAATAGGATTCTGGACTTTCTTGCTGTTGTTGCAAATCCCGCTACTTAGCATAGTAGGTGTTTGAATCTTTGCTTTGTCTCCCAGGAGAAATCAATATACATATGGGAGACAGAGTCTCAGGATGCATAAAAGTAGAAAATGATCTTTATTCTCTGTTAAATCATTTAAAAAAGCTCTGGCTTGATGTGTTTCGGCAGGGCCTTCTTCAGGAGCTGAGCAAAACAAAATTACAAAATTACTAATGGTAGGATAGGTAACCCCATCAGCTGTTTGTGTTCCAAGTGATCTTCACTAGCATCTCTCCTGGGAGCAAAGCAAAAGGAACTGGTACATCCACAGAAGTCAGTATACGGATGGGAGACAGAGCCTCAGGATATATAAAACGGTCTTTAATTTCTGTTAAATCATTTTAAAAAGATCTGGTTCAACACGTTTCGGCAGGGCTCTTCTTCAGGAGCTGAGCAAAACAAAATTACATATTAAATATCCTTCTGTAAAAGAGATACAAGGCTTAGGATTTGATGGCTTCCATCTAGACCTTGGCAACAACATCTCCCATATGGCCAATTGTTGAGAATCAAAAGAAATGACTTATCTTCAACTGATTCCATGCATAGGTTAGCTACTTCTGGAGCCATTGCACATCCCACAGCTACTGCTTTTATTTGCCAATATATTTTTTGTTAAATTTAAAATACTGCAATTCATTTTCATAGCTAGATCTGCTAGGGCAGGGCTGTCCAACTTTGAACAGCCCACGGGCTCCCGCCCACCCCCGCAGGCTCCCCATCAAGTGCAGGTGCGCGCCCTCTCCCTGCCACTGCCCCACCCTTCCACGTTTGAATTTTGCAGTGTACAAGCACCCGCGCTGGTGCAGCGAAAAATTCAAACAGGTTGAGCCTTCCCCCCCTACTCCCCCCCTTTGCGGTGAACAGGAGGAGGGGGAAATGCTGGATCCATTTTATTTTGGCAAGGCACAAACACCCTTGCTGGTGCAGCGCCAAATTCAAACAGGTTGAGCCTTCCCCTTCCTCCCCTTCGCTGTGAACAGCAGGAGAGGGGAGGTTCGAAGGAGATTTGAGCAGCCCAGGAAGTTACTGAGGCAAGCAGCAGTGGAGGATCCAATCCGCCACCACTGCTTGCCTTGGTAAATTCCTGGACTGCATGAATCTCCTCTTCAAAAAAGGCACACTTTCATCCCAACCTGCCCGATTGGTGGGGGGGGGGAGGGAAGGCATACCTTTTTGAGCCAGCTCGCCCACCGAGGTCCCCAAACTCTCCCCACCACCATCCCGCTCCCCCCCAAGGTCTCCAGTGCTGGTGGCGGCAGCAGCAACGGAGCCCTGGCTGCCTGCCCGCCGCTCATGATTCAAGGTCCCCAGTGCTGCATGCACAAACACAGGTGCTACATCCCCCCCCCACCAAGGTCCCCCGCACTAGCGAGGGAGGCAGCAGAGCCTCAGATGGCCTCCCACCCACCCACTAAGCCCCCCCAAGCAAAATAAATAAATAAATAAATAAATAAATAAATAAATAAATAAATAAATAAATAAATCCCCCAAATGGCAGCAGGTTGGGAGGCAGGTGGGGACCTGGTGGGCGACCTCCGAGGGCCCTGCAGGCAATCAGTTGTCCACGGTTGACAGGTTGTGCAGTCCCGTGCTAGGGAATGTAGAAAATAGGTGTGTTTGTGTGGGGGGGTCTCTTTGTTCTTCTATCTAAAGATCTGGTGTTCTAGACTATAGATAGACTTCCTGGGAACTGCAAGAGAATCCCTGTTGAGAATAGAGATAGACTGGATCCTGAAGTCAAACACTCTAGTACCTCATGGGTTAAACTAAGATAGATTTCCTTCTCTTATTATAATAACCTCAATGTTATCTCACTGCCCTTGATACTGTGCACAGTATGGATGTGTATGAATGTTCCCTTAACCAGTGCCCTCATTCTTAATCAGTCTGGAGCTGTTACAGACCAAAAAAGAAAAGAAGCTCGGCATGCATATGATTTTTTGTTATTTTATGAAATGTATTCTGGCATGTCTATTGTGCTAAATATATGTACTGCAGCGTGTTTACAAATCCTAAGCCTTGTATCTCTTTTACAGAAGGATATTTAATATGTAATTTTGTTTTGCTCAGCTCCTGAAGAAGAGCCCTGCCGAAACGTGTCGAACCAGATCTTTTTAAAATGATTTAACAGAAATTAAAGACCGTTTTATATATCCTGAGGCTCTGTCTCCCATCCGTATACTGACTTCTGTGGATGTACCAGTTCCTTTTGCTTTGCTCCCAGGAGAGATGCTAGTCAAGATCACTTGGAACACAAACAGCTGATGGGGTTACCTATCCTACCATTAGTTTGTCCTTGGGTGATCTGCTCATCCCACAATGCGACTGTACATTAAAAAAAAAACTTATTGACCTGATAATGTTGATGTTAATTTTGGAATAAAAATGTAACCTTGCTTGTGGCCACTCTGGACAGTGGTCATAACCTCAGTGGTTTGAAATCAGTTAAGAAAATGACGGGACTTGTATTACAATTTTATGCTGACCTACCAAAACTGGTGTAAACCATGATGTTAGATTGCCACAGGTAAGGAGTGAATGTAGGTATTTATAGTTATCTGCCAGGCCACACAATTCAGCACAAAACAGCACATGATCATACTGACCTCTTACCTTGAGGCAATTTGCTGATGAGATTTGCACTGACTGCATTATGCTGGTGGCTTACAGCACACACATACACCCATATCAAGTAAAAAACATTGAATTTAGGGCTTTATCAAACTGTTACCTGAGTTCGGAGTTTAATCATATCAGCTTCCATCTGGGAGTTGGACTCATTTAGTTCTTTTATTTCTTCGTCTAACTGTTTAATTTCTTCATCATTTTCTATACCTGTGCAATGAAAAGAAGAAATTGAAATACAGAAGCTTCTAATGTGAGTTAGGCAACTGAGGGTGCTTCCAGGTGGGCAGTTCCTCGTGCTACCAATAAAAGATATTACTCAGCTATTTTTAAAGTCTTTTCTCCACCCCACCTCACCTCGATAGAAACAGGAAGCACTGGGAAGGATTAAAATGGAAGATAATCTATTATGGACCACCACATCCTGTGTGCAGTTCAATGAATGAGGGAAGGTACTTGCACACTACAAATTTATCTGCGAGCACATTAAAATTAAACTCAGTAATATAAAACTGGAGGAAAAGCAAATCAGACATTGTTCTGTGCAACACTCTAAGGTCAGCGGAACTCATTGTAGTAGGAGGAACACCTCTTTCCATCAACACATTACTATTGCAAGGGTGCTTGCGATGTTTGACGGTACTGCCTCAGAAACACAGCATGGTAATCCTTTGCATGTGCTTCCGAGTTTTTTCTGCATAAATGAGCAGCCCCTAGATTAATGTATGTTATTCATTTGTTACATATATTCCATGCCTCCATGGAATACTGCGGTCTCCAGGACCGCTTTTTTCCAACTCCGCAGGATCGCCCAGATCCGCTTGTATCTTGACGAGTCCTCCCTGAGAACAGTTGTGCAGGCCCTCGTGATTTCGAGGATTGACTACTGCAACACATTCTACGTGGGGTTGCCCTTGACCCTTGTCCAGAGACTCCAACGGGTACAGAATGCGGCAGCCGGACTGGTGGTGGGTGCTTGTAAATACAATCACATCAACCCAGTTCTGGCACGCCTGCATTGGTTGCCGTGGCTCTCCGGATAAGGTTCAAGGTCTTGGTTTTGGTTTTCAAAACCCTCCACGGCTTGGGACCTGAATACCTGGCGGAGCGTATCTCCCAGAGGTCAACCGAGGCTAGGCCCACTCCAACGTCACGGGCGCACTTACTCAGGGTGGCCACTCCCAGAGAGGCGTGGAAGTCGGCAACACACAGCTGCGCCTTCTCTGTTGTTGGCCCATTACTATGGAACCAGCTAACGAGTGAGCTGCGCCTCACACAGTCCCTGCCCGCCTTCTGAAAGGCTTTAAAAACTATGCTCTTTAAGGAGGCGTACGGCGACCTAACTTTTACTTAATTTTTACTTATTTTTACTTTTAATTTTTACTTAATTCCCCCCCCCCCACTTGTGTCCGCTGCATCCTGCTGAGGGTTTCCCTCTTTTGCCTATTTTGTGTTTTTAATTGATGGTTGTTCTACTGCTGTTTTATCTCATGCCTCCTTTTTATGCTTCTAAACCGCCCAGAGTTCCGTTACAGAAGATGGAGCGGTATAAAAGTGTAATAAATAAATAAATAAATAAATAAATAAATAATGCCTCTTCTCCAATGAACTTAAAGAAGTACGCATAGCCTTCCAACTATCCACTCAGGTTCATGTCTCAGTGGCGTCTGAGCCAAGTTCTCTCGAATCCTAATACACTCACACAGTGTCTTATGCTAAAGTAGATCACTGGATCATTTAAGGCCAAGGTAAATAGCAAAGGAAACAATTACATAAATCACCGTGACAAGGCCTATAGTGCAGTTCGGCCACAATGGGATTTATTGCTAAGCCAATGCATTCATGAATGTCATGGCACTTTCTTGGTACTTTTTCACATACCATATATGATCAGAAATAAATGCTCCATCTCCTCCAGTTGCTGTCTCTGAGTGAGTGCTCACAGGAGGAGGGGCTCCTATGCCCTGAACACCTGTTTGGCCCAAGGGTGAAGTGGCACAAACTGTTGGTTTGGTGGTTTGTGCCCACCTGTACTCACAACCATGGAATAAATATAGCAGGTGTGTATTTGCATTCCTGTGTCTCAAGAATTGGACTTTACAGTAATTCATGAACCCTCATACTGAAATAGACAGGTTACTCTCTAAATTGCTACAATATGTTGCCCTTTTTTCTTTTCTCTTCCTCCATTATTTTGCCAGCCTGTTATGTCTATTGAATTCTTTGGCCATATATTCATCCAGATCTTCTTGTGTAGCAATGCAGATAATGCAACTTTTGAAGGCAAATTGCCCCAAGTTAAGAGATTATTATGGACATTATTGACTGCATGTTGAATTGTATAATTTTATTCTGCTATATCTTCAGTGATTTATTACGTTAAGGCTATTCACCTCCAAATCTCACAGTATTTCTACCATGCCCATGTAACTAGGTAAGAGAATTTGAGCCACTGAACAATGGGACAGATAAATAGCCATGACAAATCTTTGACTTTACATAGTGATGCACTCTGGTGATTTGGGTCGTTTGCAAAATTTCAAAGCAAGGTGGGTGCCCACTTTTCCAATGAACACAATGGTCAGAATCTTATTGCAGGTCCCAACTAGAATCCATATGATTTACTACCTAAGTGTTGACTGACCATTCAGCAACTGATTCAGTGGGTCTGGCAATGATATTAAGGCTGGTGAAACTTCCTTCTGAGCGAAAGAGGGATCATACAGAGGCACAGCTCATGTTCGGACCTCTTGTGCCATAGCCCAGTATGAGTTGTTTTCTGGCAACTACATACCATTCAGGAAATCCTGAACCCGTCTGATCCCGCTCCACACCCAATCTGGACCTTTTTTCTGGAGCTGGGCTGAAGTGATCTGGCTCCTGCCCTTGAACAATGCTTGTAACACTCGTTCCTCAGAAGCAGGCCATCTGAGGGCAGGGCCAGCGCTAGTTTTTTTTTTGCGCCCTAGGCGAGGGGCGGGGCGGCAGGGCGGGGGGGGCAGGGGGCAGCGGATGACGGCGACAGGCAGGGGGTGGGGGGGCGGCGACGGGCGGCGGGAGGACGGACGGCGGTGGCCAGCGGTGGGGGGGGCGTCAGGCTGGCCAGCACCCCCTCTCCATTTTGGAGCGCTAGGCAACTGCCTAGTTTGCTTTAATGGACGCGACGGCCCTGTCTGAGGGTACCAACTCCGAAAGAAGCCCATAAGATGGTCACAAGGAACTGGGCTTTCATGGTAGCAGCTCCAAGACTTTGGAACCAGCTACCCTTGGAGATCTGCTAGGCCCCATCACTGTTGGTCTTCAGAACTGTTGGTCTTCAGAAAACACCTGAAGACCTGTTAGTTTAGAATGGCTTTCCCTGGCTACTAATGACTACTATCCATCCCCATTTGCTCTTAATTTGCTCTTGATCTTTGACTTTATTAGTGATGTTATTGATTTAATGATGTTTTAGTATGCACTATTAAGTTGTATTAGTTACACTTTTCTATACAGTATTTTATTGTATGTTGTATTGGGAGTTTTATGTTGAATTGTTGTAAAATGCCCACAGTGGTATGGGCCAGATGGGTGGTATATAAATCAAATAAATAAGTAAGTAAATAAATAAATAAAGATTACACCCAAAGAAGCAGCTCTTTCTTGCATGATCCAGTGTGATCCTATGTTACCATTTGATCGCATCCAAAATATGCACGCAATTACACTGCACATCATTTTTTCACTTGGCTCTTTCAGCTCAGCTCAGAGTACAAGTGTAGACTTTCTCTGTTGAATGTCTTTGCGCTGTACCTGGTGGTGATTCAAGAATCCATGCAATACTAGAAACAAGAGCAGCAGCACCCATTGTGCACTATACTGCGATGACACTTTCTGCAAGAACTCCCAAATTATTGAGGACTCAATAATATACCACACTGAGAAAATTACTCTCAGAGTCAAGCAAGATGCAGCAGTAGTATTTCAGTCTCATTTCATCCAGAACAATTAACTATTTACCATTGCTAGCCCGCTGCTTTATTGTAAGCATTTGTTCTCCCGACAGCTTTGCTCTCTTCATTGCTGATGTCGCTCTGGGGCATCCTGATAGACTGTAGACAATAAATAAGAAAAGAGCTATTAATCGTAATAGACCTTTAGTGATAAATCTGGCCACAAAAGCTGCCATGGAAAACACCAAGCAGTTTCAAGGACACCTGAACAACGTGCCAGTCTCTGAATGAGAAGAGGGACTATTCTCAGTCAAGTATTTTCTTCCGTATTAAATACTCTCAAGTCCCAATTTATGTGCTCAAACAATATACAGTGGACCCTCGTATAAGAAACAGCTTGTATAACATAAAATTTGTACCACATAAAAAATTCCGGAGATAGGGGAAATTTGCTTAACATAATTTCCTATGCGGAGAATCCATACAACATAAAAATGGGATCACTCCGTTTTCAATGCATTCCTATGGGAATTTGTATAAAGGAACATTTGCTTAACATAATTTCATTTGGAACGAATTAATTCCTTTATACAAGGTACCACTGTATATATTGTTTGTGCAAGTAAATTGGGACTTGAGAGTGTTTAAGATGGAAGAAAATACTTGACTGAGAATAGTTCCTCTTGAAAACACCAATTGCATGTGTGAAGGTTAATCAGAAAGGACAATAACTAGGAAGAAAAAGGTTTTGCTTTATTTTGATATGTTATTGCAGTAGTTGATTTATGGCCTCCAAACTACAGAGTTCTTCTTAATGGAAAATTATTCCTTAAGAGATAAATTGGTAATATACAGCCTGCCTCTTTCCTTTAGTAAATGCAGCATATATATTTTTAGTCACAGGAGCATGTTCAGCAAAATTCACCTAGCAGATTTTGGCCAGATTTTGCTCCTCTGACAAATCACTGGTGAAACATAGTATAGTGCGAGCAGCTTGACAGTTTTACAGTGCACCAAAGGAGGTAGTCAGTAATTTATTGCACAAGCAGAAATTCCACATGCTCATATTATGATCTCTGCTTGCCTAGCTGTAAGCAGGGAAATCCAGCATTATCATGTCAGCTGTTTTCTGCTCTGCTGATGTCCAGCAGGATTCTGGGATTTTCAACTAAGCACACAAAAATGTAAAGCAAAAAAAAAAAAAAAAATTAAAAGGCAGCTGGGAGCACAGAGATGGCAGCAAGGTTTATGCGTGCATCTGCTTTCCTCTTTCTACTTTTTTGATCAGGTGAACAACTCCCCAGATTATGCACATACAGATACACACAAATACAAACCCACTTATTTTATTTTATTTTATTTTATTTTTTGCAAAAGGTAATGCCCCATGACAACATAGCCAATAATTGGAATTCTGGTTTCAGATGACCTCTAGGAAAATAGATGCGAAAGATGGATTTAAAAACTTGACTTTTATTAAAACGCAATTGCTATGTTTTCTCATTTAAAGTGATTTTCTTCCGTTGAGGATTTAAGGCGATTCCATTCCATTCATAGCAGCAGGAATGTTAAGTAGTTAAAATCTGGGTGCAGAAACCAACTCACACCAGGTGGTATCCAGGACCTTAGTGCACAGAGAAGAAGCCCAGTGCTGGAAAATTGAATGGCCATCAAGCATCTATAGGTAATCTAAGGTCAGAAAGCCAGCAAGGTATGCCAGCAGAATATCATACAAAATAAGACCCAAACTAGTGGCAAGGGAGAGGACGTTGAAGATGGTCTTTCAGTGTTTATCTGTGTCTCTTATTGGGCTCACATTTATCTCACACTGGCTTCAAATTGTGACTTCAAGCTTAACTTTAGACAAGGGTTGGACCCTATACTATTTATATACAATTGCTGGAAGACAGGCTGGATAGATCTAGTCTAACATGAGTTGTTCTTCACTGTGTTGAAATTATAATCTTAGCATTCACGCTTAAGGAAAGAATGAGAACCTTGAGGCATTTTTCAAAGAGAAAAAGTAAAATGAAGAACAGTACTGTACAAGACAAGACAGCACAGCAAAGCAGGGTCAGATTTCATGTTTCAGCTGTATTAAACAGAACGTTTTTCACACATGTGGCGGGACTATAGCTGAAGGAGATTTTGCTTCCTTGCCTCTCCATGAATCACCCCTGGAAATGCTACTCAGAGGGTCCAGGGGGGCTGCTGAATGAAGTGAGTTGTGATGCCTGGAGGTTAGGGGGAATGTTCGAAAGGCATATGGAGTCTCCTCCCATGAGTGGCGTTCTTGGGTCAGTGGAAGGCAGGGAATTGGGGGAATGTGGATAGTTTTAACAGCAAGAGCAGACATTAAGAGCAAATGTACAAGCAGAACAATAGGGAACAAGAGAGACTAGGACTCGGGGCAGTGGTTTCAAACGACAGGAAAAGAGATTCCATTTGAACATTAGGAAGAACTTCATGACAGTTAGAGCTGTTCGGCAGTGGAATATGTTGCCACAAAGGGTGGTAGAGTCTCCTTCTTTGGAGGTTTTTAAGCAGAGGCTGGATGGACATCTGTCGGAAATATTGTGATGGGGGTTCCTGCATGGCAGGGGGTTGGACTACATGGCCCTTGAGGTCTCTTCGAACTCTATGATTCTCTGATTCTATGGAACATATTTTTGCTGTTTGCTCAAGGGCTAAACTGATTTTTTGTTTGGGGGGTATAGCAGCAAATATTTCTAGGCTTTTTAAAATAAGTATCAAAAGTTTGTCTGTGTAGAAGTGCAGAAAGTGGGCTACAATGTATTCTACTTTCTATATTTGTACACACACACATATACTGTACATGTAGTGGATTTATGCTACTGTAACTGTTATGGCTTATATAAAGGTCTTTAGGAATCATGGTGTAGAAAGATGCTTTAAACTAACAGCCTTTGTCACAGATCTTTTGTTTCCTATCCCCCAAATACAAGGTCCTGTGAGGAGTAAGTCAGACTGCTGTGTAATTTTGCCCGAGAAAAGATTTATAGCAGAAACCATTAGAAAAGTGGAGAAAGGAAGTTTCCTTCATGAAGCAACTGTATTTAATGAAGAATGTGTGTGGAGCAATATGAGACTAGGCAAAGAGAAAAGAAAAAAATGCATTTGCTTTGAATCCAATGTATGAATAAATTGTCTTTGGATACATAAGAAATTAAAAGTAAAACTTCTTCAGCTCTCTGAAGTCATCTATTGTTCTAAAAATAATTCCATTCAAGGGAAAAAGTATTTCACCAGATTATTTGGTGGCTGTGGGAGGATAATATGCATCATCTCACATCAGATAGAAAGCCTTTATAACTCCCCTGAGTCAAAGGTCTCAAGTTACAAGTGGGATTAGTTTGTAATCCTACTTTAGCTCATTTTTAAATGCTCTAATGCCTGGTAAACCTTATGTTGGTTTTAGCACAGTTTGCATGTGCTAGAAGAAATATTCACATGGTTTGTACAGGACTTCAGCATCAAGGTGAGCTGAGCTATTTCTTTTCTTTGTCAGTAATCATCAGCATCCAGCACAAATAATATTGTGAAAGGATTTATCACACTGACTAATAAATGTAGCATATCAAATATCTAACACTATCTAACAGAATAGATAGACACACTGCTATACGTATCACACTTCTGTTCAGTAACACATTAAGCAATGCTCTTTCTTTCAAGTTTGGTTCTTGGCAAGTGTCAGAAAGCTTAGTCTTTTCAGATTCAAGTATCACAGAAATTGTTATAATGTCAAAGACCATCAGATAATACACATGGAAAGCAAGTTCTATGGATCCCATATATGACGTTCTGGTCACATGCTCTATCCATATATGAGAATAAACTACATCCTATGATCTGCTAAGGTTCAAAGCACAGGAACTTTACAGGTGCAGAAAACCTATTTATTTATTATTTATTTCATTTAAAATATTTGAAAAAAAAACCACGGCAGCTTACAACAGTGAAAGACAATATTTAAAGTTAAAAAATAAAAATGATGAATATACAATGACAGCTAGCATCATTAAAAGGAAACTTTAAACCTAAGAATAGTAAGTATACAGTTTTTTAAAATGCTACTCTTTCTTTAGGAAGGAAGAGGAAGATGGGAGATTAAATACAACCATGTTAAACTGTGTAAGTAGCTGGTGCCTAAGATGGTTAAATATTTAATAAGCTTACAATGTCAAAAAAAATCAAAACTTTTATCTATCAACTCATGGGCTCTGAGCTATCTGTGATGGATCAGGAAAGAGATCTTGGTGTGCTGGTGGACCGCTCAATAAAGATGTCTACCCAGTGTGTGGCAGCAGTGACGAAGGCCAAATCCATGCTAGGGACTATCCAAAAGGGGATTGAAAATAAAACAGGCAACATTACAGTGTAGAAGACAATAGTAAGGCTGCACCTGGTGTATTGTGTACAATTGTGGTCACCGCATCTCAAGAAAGACATAGTGGAACTGGAAAAGGTGCAGAAAAGAGCGACTAAAATGATTACTGGGCTGGGGCACCTCCCTTATGAGGAAAGTCTGAAACATTTGGGGCTCTTTAGTCTGGAAAAAAGGCGCTTGAGGGGGGAATAGAGTAAAGTGGATAGAGGGATGCTCTTCTCCCTCTCACAAAATACCAGAACAAAGAGCCATCCACTCAAATTGAGGGTTGGGAGAGTGAGAACAGACAAAAAGAAAATATTTTTTTTACCCAGCGTGTTGTTAGTTTGTGGAACTCCGTGCCACAGAATGTGGTGATGGCATCTGGCCTGGATGCCTTCAAAAGGGGATTGGACAGATTCCTGGAGGAAAAGTCAATCACAGGTTACAAGCCATGATGGAGATGTGTCATCTCCAGGCTTAAAACCGGGGTACTTCAAGGACCAGATGCAGGGGAGTAGTATCAGGAGACAGATATCTAGTCTCATGCGCTCCCAGAGGCATTTGGTGGGGCCACTGTGAGATATAGGAAGCTGGACTAGATGGGCCTTTGGCCTGATCCAGCAGGGCTCTTCTTATGTAATGTTGATTACAATGTTATGTTACAGTGTCTTTTGTCTTTTCCATTTGTTTGTAACTTGAAGGATTGTCAAAATAAAGGTAAAAAGAATTTTTTAAGATGCCACTCTGACAAAAATGGAAAATACTAGTACAGTAATACCTCAGATAAAGAATGCCTCTGATAACAAATTTTTCGGATAATAAATGGAAATTTCTGGGTATAGGGCTGCCTCGGATAACAAATGTTTCATAATGCCTTGCAAAAAAAGTGTACCCAGGATGTATTGCAACCCTTGTAGTTTGTGGAGGGGTGGGAGGAGTAAGAGCAGGGTTTTTTCATGATTTTTGAGCCATTCTGTTTTGCTGGGGGATTTGGACCTTTTGAACTTGGAAAGGTAGGGAGCTAGATTTATTAATCTTTGCACTGCTTTTCTTTGCATTTTTGGCAGGAAAAGGCTGGGGTAATCATGCTGCTTTCTTCTGTCCATGTTTACAATCGTTTTCATTGCTCTGCAGGCAAGGATTTCTCCTGCTGCCTATGTTTGTCCATTTGCATTTTTCCCCATGGCACCTTGGGTAGAAATAGGCTGGGGTAGTCTTACTAGTTTCTCTTGTCAATGTTTGCATTGCACTGCAGGGGAGGTGTTCTGAAGGGGGTGTTCCAGCACTGCAGGCCTTTAAAGTGCACTTTATAAAGAGTTCTGGAAACACCACAACCAATACCACCCAGCTTTTTTTGCTTTTTCTCAGACCTCTGGAACGGATTAATTGGTTTCCCATTCATTTCAATGGGCAACTACATTTTGGATAACAATTTTTTTCAGATAACAAATTGCCTCTGAGAACGAATTAAATTCGTTATCAGAGGCACCACTGTATTTGAAATCCATTCAAACGATTGGGGGGGGGGAGGCTTGCATGACGAGAAAGGTTTTTGCCTGCTTGCTGAAAGGCAGCAAAGATGGGGCAAGTCTGGCTTCCTGTGAAAGAGAATTCTGGAGTGTGGGAGCAACAATAGAGAAGACTTTTTCCTGTGTTCCCATCAGATGCACCTATTAGAGATATCCCTCATCACAACACAATGGACCCAAATTGTTTCCTAACTGCTTGAGAGGGATTGTAAAGATGATAGGGAGGAGGATTTGCCCAGGGGTTCATTTTGTTCGTTCTGCTTCTGCTTATATACCGCCCCTTACCACTATAAGTAGTCTCTGGGCGGTTTACAATTTTTAATTACAGTGTGCAGGCTACACATTGCCCCCCCCCAGCAAGCTGGGTACTCATTTTACCGACCTCGGAAGGATGGAAGGCTGAGTGAACCTTGAGCCTGCTACCAGGGATTGAACCCAGGTCGTGAGCACAGTTTTACTTGCAGTACAGGCATTTAACCACTGCGCCACGAGGCTCCTTGTTGGTATGGTAGGTGTTTTTTATGGCTCTGTGATAAATTCCTCAAGAAACAGAAACAGACATCAGATCAGAGCAGGATGAGGGTGTGTGTGTGTGTGTGAGGAATTTACCACAGAGCCATAAAATAACATCTACCATATCAACAAACAACAGGAGACCCTGGGCAAATCCTCCTCCCCAGCATCTTTAAAATATGAAAGTTAGTCTTTAAGGTGCAACATGTTTTGTGTCTTTTGTTTTGATTTTGTTTTTCTTGGATTTTGCCTGAAATTCTTGAAAAGTCTAACACAGCTATCCTCTCCAAAATTCATCCAGTCAGTGTATTCTATGGCCATCTATATGTACACAAAGGGACACATAGTACTGCCCCAAATGCTCTTTGCGTTCTCTGTTAACTGGACAAAACATATCCAATACATATATACTTATCAATTGTACTCTAGTGCTTCTGAGGTGAACAAAGAAATAAGACAATTGAAACCATTATGTTTTTCCATATTCTTTTGTAACTCTACCTTTTGTTCAGAGTATAAGTTATGCACCAGACAATCCAAGGTTTATCAGGCATCAGTGGATCCAAAATGAGGCAGAATTGTTTACCATTTCAAGTTTGGGATGTTAGCTACCTATGCCTTAATTTACATCCCGGGTGGATTATTGTAATGTGCTCTACCTGGGACTGCCTATGTCAAGTGTCCGGAAATATCAGTTGGTCCAAAATGCAGCAGCCACATTGGTGACAGGGATTGTATAACACAGGGATTGTATAACCCTGTTACAGCAGCTGCACTGGCTGCTGGTTTGTTGCTGGGCACAATTCAAAGTGCTGTTTCTAACCTATTTAAACCTAAATGGCGTGTACCTGAGCGATCTCAAAGACTGCCTCCCCCTTTATGAGCCTGCTCAGGTGTAAATATCATGAAGACACAAGAGAACGCCTTCTGCTCTTAGACTTTGGAACTCTGTCTAACGAGGGGTTCGGCAGGTCTCATATTTCTTGTCCTTCTGCAAGCAGGTAAGACCTTACTCTTCAGGCAAGCTTCCCCTCAATGACTAGGTGGCTCAGTCGCATTATTAAATGGATTGATATGCCTTATTGCTTTGAATGTGTTTTTGGCTTGCTTACTTTGTTGTAGTGTAGTATTTAATCTTTTCTAGTAGTTATATACTTACTAGTTTTAACTGTATTGTCTTTAATGTTGTAAGCCACCTTACATCATTAGGTCCTTGTTAAGGAGAAAGGCAAGGTAAAATATTTTAGGTAAGTAAGTAAGTAAGTAAGTAAGTAAGTATTATTTAAAATAATATTTAAAATAAATAAATAAAACAAAATGTTTGGGTTAAATATTTCTACTGTTGAAAAGTGTCCTATGTGTTATCTATTAATGTGGTTTTCATCTCAAAACATCTCCTGTAAGTACAACCCGATCAATTTCTCCTACCTGACAGAACAGCTTCTTTCCCCCAGCAATATCTCAGGCACATTCCTGATCAGTTCCAGAGGACAGGTGGACTCTCTGGAACAGGTGGGAGACATGGAGCCACAATGGGGAGGAGAGTAGGAGAAACTGCAGGTGACTGACTGAAAGGCTCCCCTCTTAACAATGGATTTCTCCCACTGGGCTTGAATTAATTTATAAGTAAATTCCATCAGTTGTGCATCATCTCATCATTTGTAGTTCAATGACAAAGAATAACTTGGTATTGCTGAGAGTTTAGGTTCTAAATAAAGTTTAATAAACTAGAAACTAAGTTTAAGACTAAGCTCCTTCTAATATTTTCCCTATTTTACAAGTGTTAGCTGCCTATTTTAAAAATCACGCATTGATGAGATACTCCTATATACAGATATTTCCTGAGCAAGGATAAGTATTGGGAACATATTTTCTGGATCCATTGCAATCTGGTTTCAGGCCGGGTTTTGGAACAGAGACTGCCTTGGTCGCCCTGTACGATGACTTTTGCCGGGAGAGAGACAGGGAGAGTGCAACCCTGGGCGCTTTTACACGACCCCTAAGATCCACTGTCCACTTAAATTTGGACCAGAGATCTTGGGGGTTCGTTGCTCTTCCTGTGTTCCCACCCCCTCCGCACTTCCTTGCTCCTGTCTGCATGAGGGGAGGGGGGGGAAGGGAGAAAAGAATGCAGGCTCACCTCCGTCTGCCGGTGGAAGCCGCCCCAGAGCCCCGTCGTCGTCGTGATTCCTGTCTCTTAAAGGGGTGGTGGGACACAAAACAAACAAACACAAGGCCAGGAGAGCTGGCACTCACCGCTTTACATCCGCATCAGAAATTTTTCACCCTCGGAGACCAGGTACTTTTAAAATGCGCTGGGACACGCTTAGGTGGGCATGGTCGCACTTAATTTTCTTTAAAGTCCAGAGCTGGTGGGAAAACAATTTTAAGCTCCGCATCTGGGAGCCCTTTGCGTCGGATTTTAGGGGTTGTGTAAAAGCGCCCTCTGTTGATACTCCTGGACCTCTCAGCGGCTTTCAACACCATCAACCATGGTGTCCTTCTCGATAGGCTGGCCAGGTTGGGAGTTGGAGGCACTGTCTTGCAGCAGTTCCACTCCTTCCTGGCTGACTGTGTCCAGAAGCTGGTGCTGGGGGATAGTAGCTCTGCCCCATGGCGTTTACATCATGGGGTTCCACAGGGCTCAATACTATCTCCCATGCTGTTTAACATCTACATGGAACCTCTGGGAGAGGTCATCAGGAGGTTTGGGCTGAGGAGTCAGCAATATGCTGACAATATTCAGCTCTACCTCTCGTTCTCCACCAATCCAGGTGAGGCGGTTTCTGCGCTGAACTCGTGTCTGGACCAGATAATGAACTGGATGAGGGTTAATAAATTGAAACTCAATCCAGACAAGACGGAAGTGCTGTTTGTGGTTGTTTCACTGGGCAGGTTAGATGGCCACTCCTCTGTCCTGGACGGGGTTGCACTTCCCTTAAGGGAGAGGGTCCGCAGCTTGGGGGTGCTCCTCGACCCCAGTCTAACTCTGCAAGCCCAGGTGGATTCGGGGGCCAGAGGTGCCTTTCTCCAGCTGCGGAACATATATCAGCTGCGCCCCTACCTGGACAAATGGAGCCTCATGACAGTTACGCATGCACTGGTAACATCCCGTATTTATTACTGTAATGCGTTTTACGTGGGGCTGCCTTTGAAGACATTCCGGCGATTGCAACTGGTTCAGAATCATCCTGTGTGGCTGGTGAGTGGTAGGGCCGCCAAGGAACACATCATGACGATTCTGTATAACCTTCATTGGTTACCAGTTGCTGCCCGAGCTCAATTCTACCTACTGATATTAGGTAACATAATGCTGGAATTGTGAGAATTGCAGGAAGGGTGTGAGGAGGTCCAGTGGTTCTGTGATCTGGGGTCTAACATTATGACTCTTGGGAGGTCTGACAGACTTATACATTGGTTAGATACCTTAGGAATTATGCATTTTAGATGCAACAGAAAATTGGTAAGGCTATCTGCATTTTAAAGGGCACTGTACTATGGAACCATGAAAATTATGTTACCTTTTATCAAGAATGTGGTGACCTTTGTTTACAATTATTCCCTGTTTTCCATAATAGCAAGATGAACATTTCCATTAAAGTCAATGCAAATATGTAAAACTGCTGAACAGGTGTAGCTCTTGATAATGGTACCCATTCCACAAAAGGAGAAAAGAAAAGTAAAGAAAAGAAAAAAGTAGGAAAGGGCAGGGAGAAAATAAGATAAGCAACCCTGATTTCTTAAAATGATTTGGAATGTTCTTCTTCTAGGACTGGTTTTTAGGAGTCAACTGATGAAGTTTAAGAATGTTGCTGCTGTTATTTGGTTTAAAATTCAACTGTTCCTGCTGTTGATGTGAAAAGGACCTTAGAGAAATGAAGATACACAATGGAGACGTCTGCTCTTCAAGTTTACATAATACCAACCTCTGGCACATGGGACTCTCTGGTTAATTGGCCATAAGTAAACAATAGCAGGACTGGGGCATTATAAGGACAAAGCTCTTGAACTCTTTTTCTTACTATGCAGTTCAATCTAGCTCATCTAGGAACTTTGGTCTATGTATTTTCACAGAACTATAACCTTACAATTCAATGAAAATAGATACATGCACCAAATGCAAGAGAAATCATGCTTATTTGTATCGCAGCACACTTGGGAACAAACGTGGCAATAGAAACAGTGCGGCTACTCACCTTCTGTGTGTGAGGAAGCTACCACTGACATGTCCTGAACCATCACATCCTGGGGTCGGACATGACATGCCTTCCGTCTTCACTGACTTCCAAGAAAACTGGGAGCCATTCAAGTAACCATCCTTTTGCCTTTTAGTGGCTAGAGGACACCCTGATGCACTACGATGAGATGCATATTTCCCAGTTATATGACCCTGACCATCACAACCAGGAACTGGACATCTGGATAGCAGATAGATGAAATAAACTTTATTGTCTTGCCATCATATACCTGGTAGCCTCTACAATAAAGTCAAAATAAATCCCACATAAAAAAAAAGAATTGTCATGCTTTATGACTTAAGCAAACTAAACCAAACAAAAACACCAATATAACCAAGCAAATGCAATGGACACACAAAAGTTCATTGGGGAACATGCTCTATCAAATTACATGTAAATATTATGTCAGTTTAGTAGTATATTGCACCCCTAGTAGGAAAGCTTTATAAAATCAGATTTGCTCCTCCCTGGAATATACTCCATTAACACACAAATAATTAAAGTGTTCTGCTTATATACCGCCCCATACCACTTCAAGTAGTCTCTGGGCGGTTTACATTTTTAATTACAGTATGCAGGCTACACATTGCCCCCGCCCCCAGCAAGCTGGGAACTCATTTTACTGACCTCAGAAGGATGGAAGCAGAGTCAGCCCTGAGCCTGCTACCTGGGATTGAACCCCAGGTCGTGAGCAGTTTTACCGTGACTAATCTACCCATCATTTCAGATTTTAAAAACTGTATTCATGCAGTGTTGGTACTACAGTATTTTCATTATTAGTTAAAAAAAACAAAAACTAAATACCAAAAAATGCACCACCACCCCGATGCACAAACACTTTCTTTCCTCTTGTATTTTCAACCATTGTCTTAGAATTATTGTTTTTTTAAAAAGCCTTCAGTGCTTTTAAATTACTGCTTGCAGTGTCTGTCATGCAATAGTGCAGCCGGCCACAAAGAGCAAAGGGGCAAGCGGTATGCAAACATGTACAACAAGAAAATGATGGATCGCAGCTCCAACATGCTTATAGAAAGCTAAAACATGCCCATGCTTTCCTAAAATCCCGCGTTATAGCTATGCAGGGCAAAATTTGGACTACATGGGGCTGCAGATTCTAGATTTGGAGCATCATCTGCTGATAGATAATAAGTAAACAAAAACCTTTATCAAAAACAAAATCCCCACCAGCTTTTAGAGTAATTCAGTTACTAAACATTTCCAAAGAACTGTCTGATAAGATGTGGCTCATCAAGCTAGATGGTGAAAGTACTATTTGGAGATAGCTCAGTGGTTTAAATATCTGCCCGTGGAGACAGAGGTTGGGAGTCTGATTTCCAGTGTGTCCTTGACAGAGGCTGGACTCCGTGATCCACAGGCCCCTTCTAGCTCAGCAGTTCTAAGATGGTGGTGGTGGTGGTGGTAGTGGTGAATTAGTTTGCTGATTTAAAAGCAATGGTGAAACCTCTGTTTATGAGGTACTGTACAACCGTCAGCAGAAGTGTATATCATTGCCACTGTCTTTTAAACAAAGTGTAAAAAGGAAACAGGCAGATGATACAACTGTGCTAATTATGCACATATACACAGAATTGTTTTGATGCATGCTTACCTAATTGGCTCTTGATCCTCCTTATCTTCTTTGCTTTGCACTATCCGGATCCCACTTTTCTTTGCTCGTGGACAACCAGAAAGACTAAGTGAAAGAAAACATATCACGATGAAACTCCTTGTTTCTAAATATAAACCAAGAGCTCTCTAAAGAGATATACTTTCTATGTAAATCAATCCTGGGCAACATCCTGATTTCAACAGTTTAACTCCAGAGAGTTCAAAACTCAAAGAGCAATGAGAAAATTCTGTCACAAAAGGAAGCCATTCGCACTATACATGAAATCAGGCGTACCAGCTTGGTTTCCTATGGACCTAGATTCTTTGAAGACAACTTCCTTATATCTCTTGACTAATTGTATTTTTAGCTACCATGTAAATCTGATTCAGAAGAACTTGTGTTTGGAGATTCAGAATATTTGGTTTACAACCGTTGAAGATAGTAAGTAGAAGTGAAGGGAAATGAACAACGCTTGCAAGAAAATCAAGTAAAACATTTTTTTAAAAAATTAAATATATAAAAAGGTAGTAGTCCCTTAAAGACTAACCATTTTATTTTAATGTGAACTTTCATGGATCAAGTCCACTTCCTTAGACATAAGAGTAAGATCACTTGGTGATTTTCATACATTTATGAAAGCTCACATTAAAATATAACATTTTAAGCATTTAGGGTTTCACACCATTTTTGTCTTTAATTGTTCTTCTGTTTTTCTCTGATGTGTTGCACAAACTAACATGGCTACTTTTCTAAGCTGTTCTAGGAAAAAACCTCTTTTTCTTATCTAACCCCCACTCCCTTGTATCATATTATCTGTTATCACATGACAACATTTTTTATGTTTTCTTTAATACAATTGATGTGCATCATCCAAACGTCATAAGTTCATTCTTTCAGAACATATTTCATTAACACAACATAAATCAAACATTATTGCATAGCACTGCAGAGGCTTATCTGCAGTAGGAAATTTAATAAGGCTGGATCAGGCACACAGGGCTATCAAGAGGTCCAGTATGCCATTTGATGTAATCCCTGCATCCAAATGGAATACAGACCTCAAGTGATCCTATCTGGTCCTATCTACCCTGATGTCGATTTGCATATATCATGAAGTGATTTAAGAAGAGAGCCATTTTACAACGCTGGCAAATTAAACATTTCCTTGACTTTGCGAAGGGGCCAAGGAAATGAGAAAAATTAAGGTGTGTATTAGAGCAGCAAATATGCTTTAAAACAGTATTAGGTTATACGAACTACAAGGTAGGCATATGTATCAGGTGTGTGTATTAGGTATATCTAACTTGTAACTGTTCTTGTAAATTTTGTAACCCCATCTTATGCAGCACCTTTAACAGCATCCTCTTTTAAGATTTTAAAGCACATACCTAATACTGTTTTTAAGTGATGCAATGCATACTCACTGCTCGAATACCCTTTTTTATAATTTAAAAAATCTTTTTTTCATTTTTTTCAGCACCAATATTTAATTTGCCAATACCATAAAGTGGCTCCCTTCATGATAACTGGCAAATTAAAAAAACGAAGGCTTGCTCTGGTTTGTTACCAGCAAGCACATGCCTGGAAAACAGATCAAAACAGAGCATCCTACCCACACCAAAATAACTAAAGGTCCCTGACAGAGACCCAAAAGGTACAGATAGGACTGCTCTAAGGGTGTGCTGTTTTGATGATTGCTGTCTTTAGGAATGAACCTGCCCATTCCTGAAGCAGATTAAACAGTAGACTAAATGCCATGTTGTCAGACTCATATTAATTTGTTGTTTTGTTTTATTCATGGCAGCCTGACTGTCATGAAGAGACAAATACACCACTAGTATAATCATTCCTCATTTGTGTGAATTCAAATCAATGGTTCCCAAATGAGGTGTCCAGATGTTCTTGGACTACATCTCCCAGAAGCTCTTCTTATTAACTGCTGGCTAATGGTTTTCAGACTTTTAGACAAGAACATCCCCCTATATTTGGGAGCTAATTATTCCAACAATGTTGCTTACAATAGTGCTAATCTGGCTGCTCAAATTTTTCTTCTATAGGAGCAACTGGCAGTGTAAACCAAGCCCCAACATTCTGATACTAACCGCAAACTGCATGTCTCTTATGCAGAAGTAGTTTGAAATCACATTATTCATTACAATATGCATGGGAATGGCTGCCTTTCTAGCTACCAAAATAGGAAAAAAATTAGTTCTCAAGATATCTATTGACATGATTGGACTTTTTGACTCTCTGTCAGTATCCCCTTCTTCTGTGTGTTGATTGTGTATGTTTTGTACATGAAATCTGGGGCCTAGGTTCCTTGTTCACATGATGTCAACATGGAAATAAATTGTATGCACCCAGATAGTCAATGAATATATGGGATGAGGTGGAGACCACTGGCACAGTCTCACCTTGCATTCAGATACTCATTGTACACAGCTGAAAGACACTGTGAAGAGGGCTAGCAGAAGCCTAGGATTTATAAAAAGTCTCAGAAAGCTCTAATGGAGCTACACATTAAAAAAAAACACAGAGTTGCTTCAAAAGTGTTTTCCTGTGTAAAGTAAAGGGGTGCAAATCCCCCTATGTGATAGTATCCTGATATGAGATTGTTTTCTTGCAATCAACAAATAATATGTGACTACACAGAGCACTGGGGAGGAAAATTTGACACAGAGAGGCTTTTGGAGTCCATAATAACATTAATGTGGACTTCTGTACTTAACTTATGAGATGATTTATTAGCAACTGGAACTTGTGAATTAAAAATTCTTTGGCAACCTTCAGTATGACTTGACTTTCAGTACACATTTAAACCCTTGGCTAACAACTTATATAATTTGTCCAAGATACCAGACTCCTGGCCTGGCTACAAGATACCCTGTGCTTGTTGCGTTTACAAACGAGATAATTCCCTTACTGCTATCATATCTTGGTATGACACATACCAGACACATACAGAATCTGGCATAACCTACAAATTGTATCTGTGCATATTATAGTATATATTTAACCCTTGTTTGGACAGGTAACTTCCACTGAGTGGCTTCTGGGGTATTTTCTGATCCCATTGCAATCCCAGTGTACTGAGGGAGAGGGTCAGAGATAGGATTTGGGTTAGTGTTATTATTTTCAGAACTCATGAAGAAATCCAACTCTATTTTGGGGGTCAACCAGTTGAAAAAAAATCAATTTCTCCCTAGCCTTATGGCTCACTGAAAAACAGCATGGCGTGTTTTATTTTGTCCCAGTATATCAATGGCTATAACAAAAATGGGACAATGGGAGAATTTTTGTCGCAGGTGTTTTTCCCTGTAAAAAAAATCAAAACAAAATTTGTACATGGAAAATAGGTAAAACATGGGGACACTGGTTATAACCCATCAAGAAACGATATTGTTAAGGTCCTGTGAATTCTGCACAAACGATGACTCTTGGGCCATATGCGTATATACTCGAGTATAAGTCGACCCGAGTATAAGTCGAGGCCCCTAATTTAACCCCCCAAAACTGGGGAAATGTATTGACTCGAGTATAAGTCTAGGGTGGGAAATGCAGAAGGGCCTGGCAGCCCCTCCTTTGTGAGCTGGGGGAGTGGTGTGTGATGTTTAAAATGACTTTTAGCCACTGATGCAAGTGCTTGGGTCAGGGGCTAAAAGTCATTTTAAACATCGCGCACTGCTCCCGTGTGATGCAGGAGGGGGGGCATGAGAAGCGGCACGCAATGTTTAAAATGACTTTTAGCCACCGACCCAAGCACTTGCCACAGTGGCTAAAAGTACTGACCCGAATATAAGTTGAGGGCCCCTTTTTTCAGCCCAAAATTAGGGCTGAAAAACTAGGCTTATATTTGAGTATATACAGTAACAGTAATACTGTACTTTATCTAAATGAATGATGGTTACGTGTAATATTTTATCTTTCAATACCTGCTTTAAGTTCTTGATTGTCTTTTCATACTTGTCATTTACTCTATGTATTTTCCATTATTGCTTTATTTATAAGAGCTATGGATGTTTAAAGAATATTTGATATATTAGTCTTAAATACACGGCTAGTTGATTGGATCTTCTCAACTTATTGCCCCCCTCTGGCCTTCACTACCATAATCATTTTAAACATATTTGTCATTTCATAAAATCTCCAGTGGCTTAGTGAAATTTTTTTGCAGTGATAAGAAACCTATCTGGATGTTTGTGAATGTGCATGTGCATGGGCAGAGTAAGATGTTTTGAATTCAGGTTGTGGTTCAACATTTTCTCATGCTGACAATTTGGTCTTGAGTATGGACTTTTTCTAATCATTGCTGGTAATCTTTATCAA
The DNA here is from genome assembly GCA_037367245.1 of Phrynocephalus guinanensis. Lineage (NCBI taxonomy): Eukaryota > Metazoa > Chordata > Lepidosauria > Squamata > Agamidae > Phrynocephalus > Phrynocephalus guinanensis. The sequence continues at coordinate 167,498,686 of CM074733.1, forward strand.
CAGTGGAAGATTGTGGCTCTATAAGATTCCCCACTAAGGTATGTAGTCATTAGACATCACTGATTTTCAGAATGTTTTCACCCTCATGTCATGTAACCATTTTTTGTTAAAATGAGAACTGGTCTGGGAGGTATGAAGCCTAGCTGTTGTTTGGGCTGCTCTCAAGTACATGTTGAGTTTTGAAAGATCCTAGTCTCAATGTAGATTCCTCCATACAAACTTTTAATGAGATTGTTCTCTGGTAGCACTGCACCTAGCACTTTTTATGTTTTGTAGGAAATCTGATTGGTATTTCAATAGTTGAGAGTGGCACACAATTAACGTCTGGTTGTTTATTAATATGTAACTGCTGTAGAAGGCTTTATCTTGTCATCTTGGTCTAGTTTATGCACTTCAACATCTATGTTATGTTTTATATTTGGCAGCTATTGATTTCTTTTGTTTAAAATCTGATTGCTCTGGGAGTTTGTCAGCTTTTAACACCTATTATATATACTGCAGTCTTAATTTCCTCTGCTGATGATTTTTGCTAAGGTGGTTAAATGGATTGTGACTTGTTATTTAATGCTGTCACGTTAGAGTGCTGTTTATAGTGTAATGAATTACTTGGAACTGAATTCTCAATTGTTTTGATGACTTATTCGTTTTATAATAAATGTAATTGAAGTGTCTGTGAAGATTCTCAGTCATCCAGGTGAGTTCATCTGACTGATGAAGCTGTTTGGATGAGCAGCGAAACGTTTCTCTTTCTCAAGAAAAAGAAGTCCAGTAGCCATGACTCAACTTCCAGATGTAATTGAAGTGAAAGTCAAGTTGAAGACTGCAATTGTAAAATGCTGCCAAGTCACTTCTGACTTATGGTGAGCCCATGAATTAGTGAAGTTCAGAATTAGGTACTGTCATTAATAGACCCACTCAGGACCTCCAATTCAAAAGCTCCCTTTCCTGAATTATTCCATCTAATGTTCAATTGTTGTCTTCTCCAGCTTTCTTCAGCTTTTCCTCATATTGTTGCCTTTTCCAGCATATCTTGTCTCCTCATGGTACAACATGACCTAACAAGTGAAAATTACTCTCACAAAGAACTCAACTTTTTTTACATACCTTCGATGTGAAGCATAATTTCCAGTAATATGCCCAGAGCCATCACAACCAGGGGTAGGACACCTAAAAGAAATAATGAGCAAGATTAACTTATTTGGAGAAATAAAAAAACTATGCATCAACCAGAAATCTTGGCATGGGCACAACATTAGACATACATATCATCCAACTGAAATAAAATTGTATTAATCACACAAAGTAACTGTGTTTGTCTTTAGCTTAACTAGCATTGATCAGGGTTTTAGGGGTCCCATGAACAAGACGTGCTCAGTGAGCTCATCTCCCCTTTGCTATTATCCATCTGCTCATTTCTCTTTCTGTGTCACGTAGGTACCATGCTCTGGAGTGGGTGTGCACATGGTGTGCAGTTTCCTACCCCTTCTCTTTCCTCTTACTACAAACGAGGGCAGGCAAATAGACAGCAGTCACAATGAGGATGAGCAGCTGAGCAAAGGAGACAATGGGGATTTGTGTTGGGTCACTGGCCCTGGTGGTATCTGTTGATGCCAGTCCAGAATGCTGGATGGATGTCAACTTTGCAGGCCCTGGATACCTGCGACATTACCATAGTTGAAAAAGGAGGAATTTCCAGAGACCTCTTGGTAGTGGGGAGGCTAAAAAAAATCTTGTAAATAAATAAATAAATAGCAGTGCATAAATATCAGCTCACTGCCAGTCACTGAACATGCTCCCCCGACTTGCAGTGGAATATTAGGGATACTAATATCAATGAAAGAACAATACTACTTAAATATATTATTTTGTTGGTGTTTAGCATCCTAATGACATGTACAATAGTGCTGTTGGCAAGGAATGCTGTTCAGCCATCAGCCAACATTCCCCAGAAAAGTTCTCTTCTCTGCAGCAGAAAGCGAGACACATAGAAGAAAAATAATATATACCACCTTCCAGTGGCAAAACACCAAAGCTAATTTTAAAAAAGCATAATTATTGTTTACACTATATATATATTAGCTCAAATTTGCAGGAGAAAGGGAGTTTTTTGTTTTGTTTTGTTTTGTTTTTGCATCGCTTGAAATTAATCTATGGTTTGTTACCTAGCCTACAGAGTTACATTTGTTGTTGTTATGTGCCATCAAGCAATGGAGAGCCTATGAATCTGTGACCTCAAAAAGCCAATTAAAAATCTGAAAAAATGGTGGGGTTTTTTTTGTTTTTTTTTAAATTCAAATTTAAATCACTTTTCTCTTGAAAGACTAACTTATATTAAAGCCAGAATTTTGGAGTGTCTACAGCTGAGGTTTGGAACAAAACAAAACAACATACTAGTCCTTATTATATTTTTTCATCCACCACCCCTCTCCTGTCTTTTTATTGGGTAAAAAATAATATTAAAATGGTTACCCCTTTGCCGTGCAGCATACAGAATCGGGTGAGGAATGGGGGAAGGAGAAAGAACCCTTCCCACAAATAATGTGACATGCCATTACTGGATTAAACAAAGATAGCTGGGATTGTGTCCAAAGCAATCCTGCCCTAGTTACAGTACACTTGTTGGGTTTGGGCCTGGACCTTCTACCATCACAAAACAAGGCTACAGATTGTGGCAGTGTTATAGGCCCGACTAGAGTTGTGTTGCCATGGTGACCCCACTCCTGCAGCTTCTTGCTTAGTTCCTCTGTGCTTCCCCTCCTCCAACAAGACATTTCTCAGGCTCAATTAGCCTTCATTTTCAAGGCATTATTTAACTCCTGAGTTACAACTTTTATGTTTGAAGGCGGCTATATCCTACCTTTAAATTAAATGCTCCTCACCCCAGACCGAAAGTGAAATGTGTTAGGATAACCCTGTGAAGCACCAGTGTCCACCCAGTCCACCAAGTATTCCTCTGCTCTAAAACAGAATTTAAATTTATGCAAGTTTTCTTTAAGTTTTAAAGGCCCCAGTATCAAATGTATTGACACTGTTTTCAGTTGAACTGAGTTTCCTATTGTAACCGGCAGAAAAATTTGGGGCTGAGTTAAACTGCAAGTTTTTATTAAGTAGCAAAATGCTCCCATCTCCTCTACTTTTAAAAAAATTACAGAAGGGGCAAAGGAAAAGACATCACATTCATTATCTTGGTTGATGACTATTTTATTAATTGAGAATGGATTAAGTCCTTGAACTGGATTATATTCTCACCACAATTTTTATTTTCGGGGGGGGGGGGATGACATGAGTATACTATGAGTATATTATGACACTGGGAAGAGAAAAATAAATAAACCTACAACTTGAAAAGTTAGCAACAGAAAAGTCCTTTAAAACAGACTTTTATTGCATTTTCCTCATTTCAATCCATTGATGTGATTCTCAAAGCACTGCTTGCTATGAGGACACTTTAAAATTTATATAAATTCTACACAACTCCATGTGTCTAATTGCAATAATATTCTAATTAGTACATGTCTGTGCTAATCTGAAAATTCAGTTTGCTTGACCCGCTGTTGTACTCTTTACTGGGGAATTGTTAGTGTTCACAAATAATCATTTATTGCCAAAAAGCAACAAGACAGCAATTCCTATAAAAGATATAAGCTTTATTTTACGTAAATCATGGGAGGACTGATTCCGTGCAAGGCTTACCATTCTTGTGAAGTACTGACGGTGAAGCACACACATAACAGTGCTTTTTGCAATTAGTGACTAGCAGAATTTGTGACAGAAACATCAAACGGTCAACAGTTATGTCTCCATCACCTCACCCTTACCTGGAACCAAATCTATTCATTGCTAAAACTGCTTATGTAGCCTCAGAAGTGTACCAGTCTTGAACCAGTGTGATACGGCCACTTTTCTAGCATTTTAAGTTTTTGGACCACAACTCCCACAGTCCTTTGTCACTGGCAATAGAGGCTTTGAATTCTGGGAGTTGTGGTCCAAAACATCTGGAGGGCCGAAGTTTGGACACCTCTGGTGTAAAGGCTGCCTTGGAATAACAAGCTGTGTGGACACCAAAGCTCAAAGTCAGGCAAGCCCTGAAAATATAACCCAGGTGCAGGGCAGTCCTAAGATAAATGTTGTCACTACCACCATCTGGGCCATTGAGAGAGTTTACAGGGCCTGGTGCAGGACTGATGTTGAGAACCCTGCTAGCCATTCCTCTGTAAAAGACCACAAGCAAGAATTACTATGCAGGAATCATAAGCCAGAAGACGCCATGGTCACGTTACATGCAATAATTCTTGCCTGCACTTCTCCTTATCCTGGCATGAAGCAGAATGACAGATATATTTCAGGGGTGACTAGCCTAAACATATAGAGATCGTGCCAGTTCCAACTTCTGGGCAAGCTTCCTTCTGCTTCCTGTGGGTCCACTTCACAGGGCTTTGCTTTTTAATTTCTCGCAGCCTTCTGTACAACATACTGGGGAAGGATTCTCCCAATAACACCTGAACTCTAGGGCTACACGGTCTCAGGGTGCCAGCTAGAGTCTCAAGGAAGTGCTAAGTTTACCTATTTCTCTAAGCAGCAAGGCAAATCTCCAGGCAATCAGTGTTTGGAGAAGAGGAAAGTCTTATTTGAGCATGTATGCTGGCTTAAGTGCCTAAATATTCAGAATCAACCCATTCCTAACTGGCACCAGGTTCACTGGCTCAGTACAAATGCAGCTGTAGTATATTTATAAACAGCACAGCTGTACTCCTTCAACATCATAAGGAGGACTCTCTACTTGTCTCAGATTTTGGGCTTGAAATCTGCTGAAATCTCTCTCGTGCCAGTTTCACTGGAAGACTTGCAAAGTATTTATTTAATACTTGAAGTGCTTCCCCAGCAGGTTTGGGAAATATTTTTCTGAGAACACACCAGTTTCTCTATCATGGAACCCCTTCTTAAAAGCTCTCCTTGTCCGTTCTCACCTGACAACCAACTCTGTAACGTAGTGGGCATAAAAAAGATTTTATCTCCCTGTAAGTTGTTTCTAGTAATAACCATCCAGTCCGTTTTTTTGAACTGTTAATACTCTTGCTAGTGGGAGATGCACCACTCAATACTGCAATACTAGGTTGATGTTGTGAGAACAGCTCAGACCAGGAATTAATAAAAACTAACAGATTCATGTGAACCAACTTGACGCCACGTTGATTCCTCTGTATGTCTTGTATCTGTGCCTTATTGTGCTTTGCAAGCTGTCTGAAACTGTTTCAACTTTACTGGAATGCATGCCTCAGCAAGTGTGAAAGAAGAAGAGCCTGTGTTAAATGTTCAAGAACATCGATGTGTGTGTGTGTGTGTGTGTGTGTGTGTGTGTGTGTGTGTGTGTGTGTGTGTGTGTGTGTGTGTGTGTGTGTGTGTGTGTGTGTGCAAGGAGGATGGAATAGGAATGGCTCTAACAAGGGAGAGGGCCTGTTTCAGCAGCCCGATGATTGTTGCCAGAGTGGATCCCTGAACAAAGGAATGGTGGTGAACCCCACGTGGGAAGCAAGGGATCCAGGGGTCCAGGATGGAATGTGGGGGTGGAGGGGGCACCCGGAAATGGAAATGGGGACCAGGAGGGGGCAGTCCCATTGGCACACAGCACATTCCAAGGGGCTGTACCAGAGGAGTTAAAAGGAGGATGTGAGGAAAACAACCCCCTCTTTACCTCTGGGGATTCCCTGTACCTCAATAGGCCCTGGCAAAGCACTGAACCAAGCCATTTAGCCCAGGGGCTGAGATCACCCACAGAAAAGGGCATGGCCAGACGTGGAGAAGACCAGGCCAGAGCAAGCTCTGGATGACCCTGAAGCTGGGCAGAGGCCAGGGGAAACAATGGCAACCCAGATATCAGAACAATCAGGCAACATCTGGTCCGTGACTAGCCCGAAGTTCCTTCCTCTCCCCTATCAATGATTCCCCACTAGCAAGCATTTCCACCGAGATAAGGTTGAATACATAAGCACCCTCATGCCCCCTCCAGTGGAATTTCACATGTGACCAAAGACCATCCTTCCTCTGTCTTCCTCTGTCCTATTGTCAATGCTTGTCTCCACCCCTTGTGTACTTGTTTACTGTTACCAATAAAGAGCCTTGGGTCCCAGGCATGGCACAGAGACACCCTCACACACTCGCTCTCTCACACCCACACACAGACACCCACACACAGAGAGATGCATCCGTGGGACCAAAAGATGACTGTACCCCAAATTCTGTGTATGTGTAATTAATAACTCTACATTTACCCTCCTGGTCACCGAGCAGCCCTACCCACCTACCCTCTTTTCACTGTATAGTGTTTAGGTAACTGTATTCGTATTCAATAGCTGCCTTGATGCCCTAAGCACATCCAATCTCGCCTGATTTTGGAAGCTAAGCAAGGTTGGCCCTGGTTAGTACTTGGACGGGAGACCACCAGGGAATACCAGGTGCTGTAGGCGCCTGGAGTAGGAACTGGCAAACCACTCCAGTATTCCTGCCAAGAAAACTCCATGGTCATGGGGTCACGAAGAGTCGGTCACGACTGTAACGACACAACACACAACACACAATTCGTATTCAATAGGATGATTGTTAGTATGTTTGTCACAACTGAAGCATTTGGTGTTTTCTATAGGCATTGGGACGGATCCAGGCTCTAAAGCAAAAAATTAAACCATTTAAAAATGATTATTGATCTGTTGACAATGATTTATTACCTGGTGACAATGATTTACGACCTGTCAAAATAATATACGACCAGTGACAGGGAGTTATGACTTTGCCTCCGATGAGGGTGGAGACCCCCTGGAGCCTGTAAGTGGAGTGAAGGCTCAGGACACCGATGGGGTGGGCACCCTGGGGTGTCCCATAATGACTGGGGAGCATCCAAAGGATGGGTTGCTCTGTTGATGTGAAGGATCCGACCCAATTGACTAGCCAGAGTACTGTTTGCTGTATTAAATAAAGTTATGGCCTAGTTATACCCAAAAACAATGATGGTCATGCCTCTTCATTGTATAATCATGCCGCTAAGGGGAGCTCAGCTGTAGGCAACAAAGAGGTACAGCTTGCCCAAAGGATGTTGCTGATTGGTGAGGGGCATTTCATGCTTTCTGTACTTAAATGTGTACCCTGCCTATGTTTGTGGTGATTTTTCCTTCTGCTTCAGGTGGAAATGTCGCCCCCCCTCTTCCTTTATACAGCTAAATTAAAGAATGGTGAGTTGGATCTCTGCTTGTCTTAGAAGTTTTGCTTGAGTATTCTAATACAAGAAAAGTTTTGGATTAGCCTGAATTCAACACTTGCAGTTGGGCTACAGGTTCTTAAGGTATATTTTGTAGCTATTATCATATTTGACCCCCCCCCCAAAAAAGCCAAATGATGCATTGAACTGTTCTTTAGCCAACTGAATTAATCTAAATTTCAACTAACACCCAGTCTGTTCCACAGAAAACTATGTAAAATGCTTACTACACCAGGGTAGGAAAAGTCTCATAATGTCACAATTATACTGGAGAGTCAGTTTCATCTCAACTTCTATGTTAACATATTGTTGACTTTTTAAAAATGAAAATACCAATAATCCTGCTGAACAATGGAGTAGCATCTGAGGGGAGAACACACAGAAACTGGTGCATGGTCCCTTTGACTTAGGGGCTTAAGAGACATTGCACCAAGTGATCCCCTAACCCCTAAATAAAAATAAATAAATAAATAAATAAATAAATAAATAAATAAATAAATAAATGCACTTTGTTGTTATGGCTTGTACAGTGTTGTATACCATAACACTGTAACAAGCCCTGCTGCTCCCAGGCTGCTCCCCAGCAATGTCTATGAAAGGAGTCCAGGGTAAGCTACCTCTTATTTGTTACTCTGCTTTCAGTGCACTCCTGCTCCACTTTTAGGATCCCACAAACACGCTTCTGTCATGTTATATGGATGGAGTTGTAGGCCACATGGAACTGTGAACCTGTATTTTTGTATTATGTTCCAAACACACATCCATGATAGGTCCTCCGGCATGTTCCCTCTCCTAACCTGCAATACTCTTTTCTGCCATAAGTAGGCACACTGCTGGAGAGGTATAATTAGTCTTAAGGGGACACTGTACCTATACAGTATATTGCAGTCCATTAAAAAAAACTCAATCATTAAACTCAGCTTGGCACCTCCTTTAGCTCCTCCCCTTTCAGGCTGAGACTACACTGGCAGTTGAATTTGCAATCAGTGACCACAAAGGGGCTGTGGATTGATTTGGGAGTTCAGTGTTTACTCTCAATATGATGTGATTCACAATGCAGCCTACAGCCCCCTTCTTTCCTTTGATCCTGCCTTGGCTGGTCCTTTTATAGTTCACTGTCAACCTTGTCTACTGTTGGTTCTGAAGGAGTGGTACAGCATTCCAAGAAAAAAAGGGGCATAACATAACATAAACAGGAATAACACATACTATAGGCAATTCTTTTATTTTGCCTGGGTTGGTTCTCTTTTGTTCATAATTTTTTGTTTAAAAAAGAATTTTCATCCGGAAGTAATATCATGCTAAACTACTGTAGTATATCAACCCCAGTGATAAGATGATATAGTGCTAAGATCACAAGGGAATTTTTTCAAAAATTGCAAATTAGAGGATGATCAGGGGAAATAATTGGGAGGAGGTGTGTGTTCCTGAATGTCACACCTCAGTTTCCTATATCACCAAATACCATCCAGAGATCCCCTCCCATCTTTACATGAATGAATAAACTGGTGGCACAGGGAAAAAATCAATTTAAATAAATATGGCTTGGAAAAAGTAGAAGCCCCCACAGGCAGAGAGAAATAATCTGCACTGAGAGCCAAAAGGGCTGGACCAATTAACATAAGAACATAAGAAGAGCCATGTTGGAGCAGGCCAAAGGCCCATCTAGTCCAACTTCCTGTATCTCACAGTGGCCCCACCAGATGCCTCTGGGAGCATACAAGACTAGATATTTGTCTCCTGATACCACTCCCCTGCATCTGGCCCTTGAAGTACCCTGGTTTTAAGCCTGGAGATTACACATCTCTATCATGGTTTATAACCGGTGATAGACTTTTCCTCCAGGAATCTGTCTGATCTTCTTTTGAAGGCATCCAGGCCAGAAGCCATCACCACATCCTGTGGCAGGGAGTTCATTAGATTAACAACGCGCTGGGGGAAAATATTTTCTTTTGTATGTTCTTAGTCTCCCAACCCTCAGTTTGAGTGGATGTCCCCTAGTTCTGGTATCTTGTGAGAGGGAGAAGAGTGTCCCTCTATCCACTTTACTGATGCCCTGCGTTATTTTGTATGTCTCAATCACATCCCCCCTCATATTCCAACCAGCCTTTACACTGTGTGATCAGTGATCAGCCTTTACACTGTGTGATGTTTTATTAGCAGCACAAATCCTGCAGTGTTTGACCCATGAAGTCTCAGGCTCCTTTTGGTGCCCTGGACAACCCAAGTAGTTCACCCACTTCTAAAGTCAGCCTGGCCACAAAGGGAAGCAACCACATCCATGTATAGCACACAATGTAATAAGATCAGATTCATCCAAATGAGAAGAAATGGGACTGTAGGAACTTCATAAAAAGGAATCTGAAGCCAAGCACAGAACAACTCAACTCTGACAAAACCTTGTTTTTTCTTTACTGAATACTTACATGAGAGACAAGAAAAATACAAAATGATTCAAGTTTCTTTTATTTGCAAACCTGCCAGTACAACAGCAGGAGGAATACGAATGCACAGATTAAAAGCACTGGCAAGAGGACAGGAGAAATTGCCTGCAGCTGAAACCACCATTAGAGATGGGCACGAAACAAACAATTTTTTGTTTCCGTTTCCGTTTTTTGTTTCGTTACGTAACAAAATGACAAACGAATTTTGTCTCTAAAATGAAACGAAACGAACAGAAACACAGGAAATTTTGTCGTGCGTTTTGTTTCAGTTACTGCAATATGAGTGAATTGCTTAAAATCCTAAAAAAAATCACAAAAAATTGAAATAAATGGTAACAAAATGGTAACAAAACGAACAAAAACGAAAACAAATTTTTTGCAAAAATTCGCGAAAAAATGGAAACAAACCGAAACGGACCCTCCAAACGACAAACACAAACGAAATGCCAGTTTTTTGATTCGTGCCCATCTCTAACCACCATTGTAGATTTAACTGCAGGCAGTTTCTTGACAGGCCCTTTAAGGTAAGGCAAAGAAAAGGTTAATTCTTTTAAAACCGATATAGAAAAAAATTGACATACAGTTTTTTAAAAAATCAGTTCCCCTTCCCTTTACCGAACAAGGGGAATAATTAATTTGCCAATACCCTCAGATAGCTTGCTTTTTACTGGCAAATTGAAACAATGAGGTTTGTTTTCTGCCAGGTCCAGCGATCACACACACTTGAACTGATCCTAACCAGAAAAGTGGAAGCTCATTAACAGGGGCCAGAAATATGTGGGTAGAAACACTCTGAAGGAGGTCTGATGTGCTGTAGCAACAACATCTAATTACCATATTTAACGACATACTAGCCTGTTTGTGCAGTGTCCAAACAAGAGAGCAAACCTTCCAGTGTACTTGGAATCTGAAACACAGTGTAGAAGACAGTGGTACTACTTCTGTCTTATCTTACTGGTTGGGTGCTGCTTAATTTGTTATAGAGTGACATGGACTCCCTCCGAAGGTTTGCATTGTTGACATACATTTCAATCCAGCACTGCCATTACAATGCAAATGGCACTAGAGTGCTCGTTATTAATTACAGTCATGCCACTAATTGCTGTAGTAACAAAACACAACTGACTTTTAGATTTGGATTTGAGGTCTTAGATTTAGAAATTATGCCAGCAACTGAAGTCAAAGGACAAACGACTATCTGACGAAAGGGTTCTCCAAGGTTCGTCTACAGTTGGCACTTTGGAGAATGTTTTCGAAACTTCCGTAGGTCCAAAACACAACTCAAGTTTGATACTATGAAGATCTTACAGGAGTGCTTTGTCAGCTTCACTGCTTCCCAGTTCTATTTCATGTTGGCTTGAGAGCGCTGGTTTCAGTTTATGAAGCCTTACATAATTTGGACTGGCCGCATAGCCAATTGGCTGAGGTCTCTGGCTGAGGAGCCAGAGGTTGGGAGTTCAGTTGCCCCACTGTGCCAGCCTGTGTGGCCTTGGTCAAGCTGCACAGCCACTGGGTGCCTCCAGGATTAAGGGATGGTAAACCCATTCTGGGATGATTCATTTTGTACTCTAGACCCAGAAAACCTTGAAGAAGGCTGCCAAAAGTCAGAATTGACTTGATGGCACATGATGGTGGTGGTGATGATGATGATGATGATGATGATATAATTGGAACCAGGTTATCTAAGGGATCTAAGGGTAGTATATAAATCAAATAACTCCTCCTCCTCCTAGGTCCTTTCAACAGTACTGTTGGAGTCAGAGAAAGGGTACAGTAGGACCCCCATATCCACTGATTCAGTTATCCACGGTTGGCAGAGGGAAAAAAATTAAATAATTCAACATCCACAAAGCAAGCTATTGTCACAAAGAGCATCTGTAAAGCAAACTATTGTCACAAACAGCAGCTGTAAAGCAAGCTACTGTCTCAAAAAAGCAGTCATAAAGCAAGCTACTGTCAGGAAACAGCAGTTTGGAGGTGGGTGGGCAGGTGTTCTCTCTTATCCACGGTTTTCATTATCCACGGGGAGGCCTGGAACCAATCCCCAGCGGATACCGGGGTCCTACCGTATTTTCACTGGTGGCACTCATATTTGCTCTTCCAGAACCAACTGGCACCTACTTTCTATGTGTTGATGCCAAGGAAGATTTTTATTTTCCTAGACTTTTTTCTTCTTCAAGGGGGAGCTTTTTACAGATTTTGAGGTTTTATAGCTCTGTCATCTGAGTAATTTTCCAGATGCATTTCTCAGGTGTTTTGTGCTTTCTTTTACCTTCATGATTTAAATAATAACATTCACGTAGTCAGTATCTCTGTGGTTCCAATTATTTTTTTCAGATCATAATAGTTTTTTGTTTTGTTTTTAGGAAATCCAATATATCAATGCCCAGCGCATGGTAGAACTAATAAGACAATTTAGCAGGATTACAAGACCAAAATGCCTTGTTTTCTTGCCATGAACAGAAAGTGTGAAATTCCACAATGCATTTTGCAACTCCTTGTATTTAAAATCATGGAACTGTAGAGTTAGAAATTAGTAAACTTTGAATATGAAAAGGAAATATCATTAGCTCATTCCATTTGTATTTATGTTCTTCAATTCAGTAGTTACTGTTGAGTACAGGACAGTCAAGAAAAAAAGAAGAAGCCGAGCATTTAACATTACATATATTACACTTTCACAGCATGAATTCTTAACTGTATTCCTGATCTGGTCAAGTAAATCTTTCTCGTATTTCTGATTTATTTGTCATAAATTAGAACCTTTTTCACTCTTGTTCCTGTCTTTTTCTCCCAGTGCACAATGCACACAGAATTCACAAGTGCTTCTACGCCAATGCTCGAAGCCTCCGAGCAAAGATGGGAGAACTTGAACATCTGGCAGCTAGGGATAACATTGATATAATAGCCATAACAGAAACCTGGTGGAATGTGGAGAACCTGTGGGACACAGCAATCCCAGGCTATAAACTCTATAGAAGGGATAGAGAGGGGCGGGTTGGAGGAGGAGTGGCCATCTATGTCAAAGAAGGCATAAAATCCAGCAGAATGGAGATTGACAGAGGGTCTGACTCCGCCATAGAATCACTGTGGGTTAAACTACCAGGTCCAAAGAGTGATGTGATAGTTGGAGTATTCTATCGTCCACCAGATCAAAAACTTGAGGGGGACCTTGAAATGAGGAGAGAAATCATGGAGGTGGCTAAGAGGGATAGGATAGTAATCATGGGGGACTTTAATTATCCCCGCATTGACTGGGCCAATGCGAGCTCTGGGCAAGAAAGAGAAACTGGGTTTCTCGACTTGCTGAATGACTGTGCCTTAGAGCAACTTGTCATGGAGCCCACCCGAGAACAGGCAACTCTAGATCTAATATTGTGTGATACTCAGGACCTGGTCAGGGATGTGAATGTCACTGAGCCTCTGGGGAACAGTGACCATGCTGCAATTACCTTTGCCATGCATGTCGGAGGAAGAGTGTCAACCAAATCAGACATAAAAACCCTTGATTTTCGAAGGGCAAACTTCCCTGAGATGAAAAAACTAGTTAGAGAGAAACTGAAGGGGAGGGTTAGAAGAATCCAATCTCTTCAGAGTGCATGGAGCCTGTTTAAAACAACAATAATAGAGGCCCAGCACAAGTGCATACCACAAAGAAAGAAGAGCTCATTTAAGTCCAAGAGGACACCGGCATGGTTAACGAGTGGAGTTAGAGAGGCTCTAAAGCACAAGGAGAGGTCCTTCTGTAAATCGAAATCCTCCCCAAATGAGGAAAATAAAAAGGAACACAAACTCTGGCAAAAGAAATGTAAAAAGATGATAAGGGAGGCAAAGAAAGACTTTGAGGAACGCATGGCTAGCAATATAAAGGGTAATAATAAAAGCTTCTTTAAATATGTTAGAAGTAGAAAACCTGCCAGAGAACCAATTGGGCCTCTGGATGGTGAGGGAGGAAAAGGGGAGGTTAAGGAGGACTTGGACATTGCAGAGAAATTGAACGAGTTCTTTGCGTCTGTCTTCACGACAGAGGACCTTGAGCGGATTCCGCTGCCTGAGCCGCCCCTCTTGACTAAAGAATTAAATCAAATACAGGTTAAAAGAGAGGAGGTTTTAGGACTAATTGATAAATTGAGGATTAACAAGTCACCGGGCCCAGATGGCATCCACCCAAGGGTTATTAGGGAACTGAGAAATGAAATTGCAGATCTCTTAACGGTTATATGCAACTTGTCTCTTAAAACGGCCACAGTGCCGGAGGACTGGAGGATAGCAGATGTCACACCAATTTTTAAAAAAGGAAGGAGGGGGGACCAGGAAACTACAGGCCGGTTAGCCTTACATCTGTCCCAGGGAAGATGGTGGAAGGCCTCATCCAAGAGAAAATCTTAAAACACATAAAAGAACAAACCTTGCTGAGAGAAAATCAGCATGGCTTCTGTAAGGGTAAATCTTGTCTGACAAACCTTTTAGAATTTTTTGAAAAGGTCAACAGGCACGTGGATTTGGGTGAACCGGTGGATATAGTCTATCTGGATTTTCAAAAGGCTTTTGACACAGTCCCTCACCAAAGGCTGCTGAGAAAATTGCATAGTCAGGGGATAAGAGGGCAGGTCCTCTTATGGATTGAGAACTGGTTGAGATCCCGGAAACAAAGAGTAGGTGTCAATGGGAAATTTTCACAATGGAGAGAAGTGAAAAGCGGTGTGCCCCAGGGCTCGGTCCTGGGACCGGTGCTTTTCAATCTGTTCATAAATGACCTGGAGACAGGGATAAACAGTGAGGTGGCCAAGTTTGCAGATGACACAAAACTTTTCCATGTGGTAAAAACCAGAGAAGATTGTGAAGAGCTCCAGAAGGATCTCTCCAAACTGGGGGAGTGGGCTGAGAAATGGCAAATGCGTTTTAATGTAACCAAATGTAAAGTAATGCATATTGGGGCAAAAAATCCAAACTTCATCTATCAACTCATGGGCTCTGAGTTATCCGTGACGGATCAGGAAAGAGATCTTGGTGTGTTGGTGGACAGCTCCATGAAGGTGTCTCCCCAATGTGTGGCAGCAGTAAAGAAGGCCAATTCCATGCTAGGGATTATCAAAAAGGGGATTGAAAATAAAACAGCCAACATTATAATGCCGTTATACAAAACAATAGTTAAGGCCCCACCTGGAGTATTGTGTACAATTCTGGTCACCGCATCTCAAGAAAGACATAGTGGAACTGGAAAAGGTGCAGAAGAGAGCGACTAAAATGATTACTGGGCTGGGGCACCTCCCTTATGAAGAAAGGCTAAAACAATTGGGCCTCTTTAGTCTGGAAAAAAGGCGCTTGAGGGGGGATATGATTGAGACATACAAAATAATGCAGGGTATGAGTAAAGTGGATAGAGGGAAGCTCTTCTCCCTCTCTCAAAATAGCAGAACTAGGGGACATACACTCAAATTGAGTGCTGGGAGAGTAAGAACTGACAAAAGAAAATATTTTTTCACCCAGCGCGTTGTAAGTCTATGGAACTCCCTGCCACAGGATGTGGTGATGGCATCTGGCCTGGATGCCTTCAAAAGGGGATTGGACAGATTCCTAGAGGAAAAGTCCATCACGGGTTACAAACCATGATGGAGATGTGTAATCTCTAGGCTTTAAACCAGGGTACTTCAAGGGCCAGATGCAGGGGAGTGGTATCAGGAGACAGATATCTAGTCTCATGCGCTCCCAAACACATCTGGTGGGGCCGCTGTGAGATACAGGAAGCTGGACTAGATAGGCCTTTGGCCTGATCCAGCATGGCTCTTCTTATGTTCTTATGTTCTTATGTTCTTATTAAGAGAAAGTGAATTCAAAGAAAAAGCAATTGTTGTTCAGCCATTCAGTCGTGTCCAACTCTTCATGACCACATGGACCAGAACTCGCCAGGCCTTCCTATCTTCCACTGCCTCCCAGAGTTTGGTCAAATCCATGTTGGTTGCATCCGTGACGCCGTCCAAACATCTCATTCTCTGCGACCCCCTTTTCCTTTTGCCTTCAATCTTTCCCATCATCAGGGACTTTTCCAAGGACTCCTCTCTCCTCATGAGGTGGCCAAAGTACTGGAGCCTCAGCTTCAAAATCTGTCCTTCCAGTGAACATTCGGGATTGATTTATTTCAGGATGGATAGGTTTGAACTCCTTGCAGTCTAGGGGATTCTCAAGACTCCCCTCCAGCACTACAGCTCAAAAGCATCGATTCTGCGGCGATCAGCCTTCTTTATAGTCCAGCTCTCACTTCCATACATCACTACTGGAAAAACCATAGCTTTGAGTATTCGGACCTTTGTCGGCAAAGTGATCTATCTGTTCTTTAAGATGCTACCTAGGTTTGTCATCACTTTCCTCCCAAGAAGCAGGCATCTTTTAATTTCATTGCTGCAGTCACCATCTGCAGTGATCAATGAGCACAAGAAAATAAACCCTGCCATTGCTTCCATTTCGTCCCCTTCTATTTGCCAGGAGGTGATGGGACTGGTGGCCATGATCTTAGTGCTTTTGTTTTTTTGTTTTGTTTTGTTTTTGTTTGATGTGGAGCCTCAGCCCATTTTTTTCATAATTTCTAAATATTTTCTAAATCTAAGACCTCAAATCCAAATCCAAAAGTCAGTTGTATTTTGTTACTGCAGCAATTAGTGGCATGACTAATTAATAACAAGCACTCTAGAGCCATTTGCATTGTAATGGCAATGCTGGATTGAAATGTATGTCACCACTGCAAACCTTCGGAGGGAGTCCATGTCACTCTATAACAGGGCTGTCCAGTTTTGAAGGGCCCGCGGCCTACCTAACGTTCCGGAACATCTCCCCACGGTTGACTCTTGGAGCACGCGTTTGCAAGTGCACACATGCAAATCTCAGCAGCACTGGCGGGGTGGAGGCAGCCCCAGGACCCCCAGGAGGTCTTGCCTTCCCTGCCCGGGCTCATTGGGCACCAATTTCAAAAGGAAGGATGCTGCAAGCTATATATAGCAAAGCGCAACCCACCTGTTGACAACATCACTGGCAGCAGTCATGATGGGTCTACATGACACCCACTTCTGCTCATGACCATTCACAAAGTGACACCATGCAGGGTAAAACCCCAGAAGCTTCCCTCCCCCCCCCCAATCAGCTAACTACTTCTCATTAGAGATGGGCACGAAACGAACAATTTTTCGTTTCCGTTTTTGGTTTTTCGTTTCGTTACGTAACAAAACGACAAACGAATTTTGTCTCTAAAATGAAACGAAAACAAACAGAAACACCAGAAATTTTGTCATCAGTTTCGTTTTCGTTACGGCAATACATTGAACTGCTTTAAATGCTAAAAAAAATCACAAAAAATTGAAATAAATGGTAACGAAACGGTAACAAACAAACGAAACCAAAAAC
Source organism: Phrynocephalus guinanensis (assembly GCA_037367245.1). Taxonomy (NCBI): domain Eukaryota; kingdom Metazoa; phylum Chordata; class Lepidosauria; order Squamata; family Agamidae; genus Phrynocephalus; species Phrynocephalus guinanensis. The sequence goes on from CM074733.1 coordinate 167,515,774, forward strand.
GATTTTTTTGCAAAAATTCACGAAAAACGGAACCAAACCGAAACGGAACCCCTAAACAACAAATAACAAACGAAACACCATTTTTTTTAATTCATGCCCATCTCTACTTCTCATCCAAAACACAAAGCAATTGTCAGGACTATTTTACAACAAGTGTGAGTGGCAGTGAGCACAAAAGGGTATCTTGTAAACCAGGCATGTCCAACGTCAGGCCTGGGGGCCAAATGTGGCCCGTTTTCAAATTTTGAGCGGCCCGCGGCCTCTTCTCCCCACTGACTTAGCCTGCCATGCATCCCCATCAGCTGGCCCCTCCCCATACCGGATGGGGGCATCAGCTTGCACTTTTAAGTTTCACCTGCCCTCCCTGCCTCTGTCTACCACCACCCAGCCACCTTCCCAGCCTACCCGCCCCCGGCTCCATTGCTGCAGCATCCTCCCTTCCTCCTTGCATGTTATAGACATCTGTCCAAAATCCGGCCTGGGGGCCAAATGTGGCTGAATGGTCGGCCCCCACACATTTTCACCTCACCCAATCTGGCCCTCCTTGCAAAAAGTTTGGGCATCCCTGTTGTAAATCATCCTGACTGCTGTCAGTGGTTTTGTCAACATTCAGGCTGCCTTTTGCTATGTAAGGCTTGGTATCTTTTTTTCCTGCTGACAGGGTAAACTTAAAAAGGTAAAGATTCCCCACCCCCCACCCCACAGATGTGTGCTAGTCGTGTCCGACTCTAGGGGTGGTGCTCATCTCCCTATTCGAGCTGAAAGAGCCAGTGTTGTGCAAGTCCATGGCCAAATGCCAGCAAGGCTGCAAGGAAAAACTGTTTTACCTTCCCACTTTTTATGGCGGTACCTATTTATCTACTTGCATTTAATACATGCTTTCAAACTGCTAGGTTGGCAGGAGCTGGGGTTATCAGCAGGAGCTCACTCCACTGCGTTGCACCCAGAATAGGGCAAACTTACTCACAAGTAAATCTGACATACCTTGCTTTAACATCATCTCTAACGATAAAGCAAAAAACAACAACAATAATTTCACAGTTTAAGTTAATGAGCTTCTGAATTATTCTCTATTTATTCTCTTCTCACACTGCAGCAGTACTTGATTGCTGTTACCTTACTCATGAATAAATAGACCAGGTAAACTTACTCATGAATAAACCAAGTAAAACCTGTTTTGATATTATCCCCAACCACAAAGTAAAAACTAGTAATTTTGCAGATTAAATCAGTGAGCTTCTAAATATTTATTCTGTCTTTTTAAATAATATCTCTTAAAATATTTACAACAGAAATTGACACTGTTTTTTAATATCTGTTTAATCTGGAAAGAATTAAAAACTCTCTTGAGAGATATTTAATTTTTACCTGAATGGCACTTCAACATTTCAGCTAGCCCTCACCTCACCTCAAGTTTGAAAGCATATTTATGTCCAAAATGTTCCTACAGGTAAGAAAACCAAGAACTCAGAAGTTTTTTGTGTGTCTCAAATGATTATTTTTAACATCAGTATTATAGCAAGGGATGTCTGGATTCCATTCACATAATAAAAAGGGGCTGGGAGTGACCATTATCTTTCCAGGTAAGCAGGTTTGTTTCTTTCAATGTATTTCATCTGTTTTAATTTTCCAGTCACAAGAAATTGCTGGCATGGGGGTTGGGAGACAACAGCATTTTATGTTATTGTTGAGTTACCGTTATTTTGTATTTATTATTTATATGTACTATGTTTTATATTTTGTATTTCTCATTTGTTGTTCTCCACCCAGAGTAGCCTTCAGGCCAAAGGGCAGTGCTATAGCAATCAATCAATCAATCAATCAATCAATCAATCAATCAATCAATCAATCAATCAATCAATCAATCAATGTGAACTACATAAATTACTGGTGCCTGTAATGTGTAAACTGCACTTGTATAATTTTGAAACTAGATACCAGAATGAGCTAGTCCTAAACCACCTCAGCTGAAGAAACATTTACACAACTCATACACTCAGCTGTTCATAACTGAGTACAAGACTACAAGCAATGGCTAAATCAGATGGAAACAGATAAATGCTTTCCTTTCTAAACATACAGGCAGCCCACCTCCCACCCCAATTACTCGTAATCCACTGAGGGATACGTCCTGCTTGCTTTCACTTTTCCTAACCTTTGGAAATTATGCCTTCTTTCTACAGAAGTTGAGAACCAGGGCCATGGATGGTGTGTTTTTCTTCTGCATCACTGACACCAAGTGTGGGGCACCAGTTCATTTCACCGCAACACAGATAATTAGTCATTTACCATATACCGCAAGTGCTTGATCTATAGGGTTTTAATGGCAGCTTTTCTCACAGTTTGTACATGCGAGGAGCATTTAGCTGTGCAGCCATTACAAGCATCTGAAATGTCAGAAGCCATACGCGCACCACCTACGTGAAGGCAAAAGCAAAATGGCATCTCCATCTAATGCGCAGCTCGGGCACACTCTCCAGTCTGTTGCCCAGGTGGTTGTGTGGGCATAGCTCAGATGTGGGAACAAACAATGTCTACCAATATGGCATACTCTGACAGTGGCGGCTGTCCTTAATTAGTTCTGGTTATAACTTTAGGGTCTAAATTCAAGACAATTGCGTTTTCTGTTTTTTTGGTTTTTTTTTTTTTTCAGGAATGAAAGGCAACTACAGCTGTTGAGAGAGAACGAACAGTTTGATACTGAAACCAAGCAGTGAGAAGCAGTGGTCCTCTCAGTGTGATACAGTATATCTGTTTCAATCTCTCAAGAAAAGAAGTCCAGTTGCCATGACTCAATTTCCAGATAAGCTCACCTGGAGGAATGAGAATCTTCACAGACTACAGTGGACCCTTGTATAACAAACAGCTTGTATAACATAAAATTTGTACAACATACAAATTCCAGAGATAGGGGAAATTTGCTTAACATAATCGCTGATGGGGAAAATCTGTACAACATAAAAATGGGATTACACCATTTTCAATGCATTCCTATGGGAATTTGTATAAAGGAAAATTTGCTTAACATAATTTCATTTGGAACGAATTAATTCCTTTATACAAGGTACCACTGTATTTGGAATCTTATAAGGTTAATGGGATGGTATATGCAGATAGTAATTTCTTTTGGTGCAGTGGTTAAATGCCTATACTGAAGCTAAAACTGTGCTCACGACCTGGGGTTCAATCCCAGGGAGCAGGCTCATGGTTGACTCAGCCTTCCATCCTTCCGAGATTGGTAAAATGAGTACCCAGCTTGCTGGGGGGAGGGGGTCAATGTATAACCTGCATACTGTAATTAAAACTGTAAACCACCCAGAAACTACTTGAAGTGGTATGTGGCGGTATATAAAGAACTTTGCTTTTTTGCTTTAATATTTGATAAAGCTTGTACATATTTGATTGTTGTCCAGTTGTACATATTTGATTGTTGTCCAGTTCAAATGATCTGTGTATTTGAGTGGTTATTTTAATGTTTTTCATCTTATGTTAGCTTCCATATACATGTGAAGAACTATACATCCATTATCTGCATGCACTTTAAACTGTACAATTAAGGCCTGAAATTAAAACAAATGCTAGTATCGACAATAGTGACATTGGTCCATAGAGCTAAAGGTGTGGGTGATCCTATATATCACCTGTTGAGACCCTGAACATAAAATTCCCCATCTATCAGTCTCCTTTTCTCTTACTCTAGCAGTAATGGCAGCTAAATCAATATATGCGGATTGCTTTTCTTACAGAAGCACAAAATGATAGATAGAGTACTTTCTGGCACTTTTTTTTTGAATAACTGAACTGTCTTATTATAGAGAAAAGGCAATGATAGTCTGTAGTTAGTTATTAAGTTAAATCAAATAAGGCAAGCTAACTAAATATTATATGGATAGATAAATGTACAATAAACTTTGATTAGATGCTGAGCAAGTGCCCTGTCTTTTATCTAGCTTGTACATTTGGGGAAAAAAGCAGGGAGCACAGCTATCTCCTCTACTCATCATGGTAGTTGCATGGACAGAATGCAACACACGTTTATTAAGGGACTGGCAAAACTCACAAAATCTAGAGCAGAACTCTGTGAAACAGAAGTTACATTATTTAACCCTGATCTCCACATGGAGAACACAGATTTTCTACATCAACCCTTCCAACTCACCCCCTGGCTAAGCAGGGATTTTATGTCTTGAAGAGCCAAAAGGAGGGGGGGTGTATGGATGGGTGGGCATTACCCACATCCCATTGTTTGGAGAGCTGGGAGTGTGAAACCCAATCCTGTACTTCGGATCCAGTTTTAACAACAGCCTTGCTTCCTGTCCTGCCTCATCTAAGAAGACCTGCCTGGCTAATATCATCTTCCCAAAAATCTTTACATCTAAGACGTATTTCCTATGAGACTCATCTCACATCTTTTTCCCTACTTGGACTTTTGGTACACGTTTGGATAAAGAGGGTATTGCCATTGAAAGCTTGCAATTTTTTTTGGTTATTTTATGAGTAAACTATAAGCTGCCTAGATGCCCTAAGCATATCCGATCTCACCTGATTTCGGAAGCTAAGCAGGGTTGGCCCTGGTTAGTACTTGGATGGGAGACCACCAGGGAATACCACATGCTGTAGGCGCCTGGAGTAGGAACTGGCAAGCCACTCCAGTATTCCTGCCAAGAAAACTCCACGGACAAGGAGTCACGAAGAGTCGGTCATGACTGTAACGACACAACACACACACACACATACACACAGCCTAGTCTTGCTTTTGTATTTTGTAATGGCTACATGGCTCCCCCCACACTTTTTTACATCAGAAGTACATAATTGTTTACTTATACAGCATGCTCCCTCTTATTTTTGCTTTATGAAATACTAGAATGGTGTTAGTTATCCCTTCTGGGATAAACAATGGGCATAAAACTCAGTAGGAAAAGGGCATCAAGTTACGAAGTCAGCAGAGGAATTTGCTTTTGTGTGAGGAGTTGCAGAGCAGCCGGTGCCTATCCTGACTTAACTTGTAGCAATTTGCTTCTGAGATTTATACTGATTGCATTTTAGTGTGAAAATAAAATAGGATTCTGGCTTGTATGTTTTCCCAATAAACCCTTGTGGCATTCCAGTTATTCTTTCCAGCTTGCAATCGCTGGGTGTAATTTTGCATAAAATACATATAAGATTGCAAATATTCTATCCGCAAGAAGAATTGTTTTTCACAAATTCATATCATCAGAGTTTTTGAAGTACGAAATCAATGGAGCAGTGTCACTGTGATGCACAGTGTGTCGGAAACATGATCGGTTTATGTCTGACGGTGATCCCAGACGTTCCTTTCGTACAGGGGAAATGGAGTGACCATCAGAATCATGGACTTTACAATCCTACACTATTGCCTACCCAGTAGTAACTGCACCCCTGTAATAATTTTGCATGAAGCAGCTGCACAGCAATTTAGCCAACTCTAAAGTGAAATACACGCACACCTCAGAGGCAGTCATTTTCCGAGGGTGGAGGAGGCTATCTCAAAAATGGCATTTTGTGCAGTGAAAAAAGGAAGGAAGGAGTTAGATGGAGCTGCTTTCTTGTCAAACCCTTAGGGATAGAGTAATAATGATAGGAGCTGCCTAGATGCCCTAAGCACATCTGATCTCGCCTGATTTCGGAAGCTAAGCAGGGTCGGCCCTGGTTAGTACTTGGATGGGAGACCACCAGGGAATACCAGCGGCTGTAGGCACCTGCAGTAGGAACTGGCAAACCACTTCAGTATTCCTGCCAAGAAAACTCTATGTACATGGAGTCACGAAGGGTCGGGCACGACTGTAACGACACAACACACACACAAATAATGATAGAGTTTTCCTTTTCCTCCATAGCACAGCATTCTGAAATATATGCTTCCAGCAGCTACTGAGAAACCACCAGGGGAAGAAGTGGAAGGGTGAGTAGAGATTAACAAATCCCACTCATTGCTTCTTAGGTGTCCCATTTTATAATTTGATTGGTGGTAATAAAATACAGGTCTGCTCCAAAGCATCTAGTTTGACCATGATACATATATATCTGTGAACTTAAAGGTGTATCTCAGTTTCTCTGGGAAAGCAGCATTAATTGATAAATAATCCTATTGTTGTGGAATGTAGGTTATTTTATAACATTCAAAAGATAACATAACACACACTTTATCATCATTGTACAAGTACAACGCAATTAAAAAGTGCCATCCAGTCTGCACCACATTAATTCCCAATTTAAAAATTCTAAACCATAAAAAACCTACCATTTAAAACAAACATACATACATATACTCCCATTCTCTCACCCATTCTCTCATTACTTGTACCCAATGGTTTTACAGGGAGCACAGCGTCTCTGTGCTGTGCTCTTCTTTTTTACTTGTTTTGTTATTGTAGTTTTTTGTTTTTACACCACTTATATTTTGTATTACTTATCTTTTGGAACACTACAACTACTGCATATTTTTTTTGGGAACGCTACCAGAGGAAAGCTACCAGAGGAAATGTATTTTCATTTATACAGCTTTTATTGGGGGGGGGGATAATACAGTATGGCAGTTACTTCATGTCCGTTTTGTCTCTGTTAGTGTTGTACTTCGGAGTGGTACAAAAAACTGTTACTTCACGTCCATCACACAACTACTGAAATTTGTCTCGACCATGCCCCCGGAATGGGTGCTAAGCGTGACAATACTCTACTGTATGCTGGGGTAGGGTTTTCCCTTCTCACTCTTCATTCCCGCTTTCTGTTCCGAGACAAGGCACCATGTAGTAATGACTGTCACACAACAAAACAACCGTTTTTCTCAGAAAACTGTGTCCGTTTTTTTTTTTTAATTTTTCAGAAGCGAAATATCGAAAAAGAATGTTTTAAGGCCCCCCAAAAATGGAAAAAGGAAGCTAGACAAATTCAGTGTTTGTCACAGTACAAGACCATGAGGTAACACTTGTCATGACACAAGTTATCATGACCATGGGAACACTGAAACAGGGACAAAACCACGTGATTGCAACCAACGCTGTCACGGTACAACACTAGTCACGGAACAAAGAAGGACGTGAAGTAACCGCCCAAGTTGGTGATTTTTACTTTCAAGTTTTACCAATAGTGTCAGAGTTGTGTGTTTCTTTTCAGCCAGTACGTAATCACCTTTTCTTGGTGTGAAAAGAAGTAGAGGTGATTATTTTTCTCCCTCTAGTGGTTTTATTCAGTCAGTGCATTGATTCTTTATGGAAACATGCAGCTGAATGAATAACCCAGTCCTTTGATTAGTCTTACCCTTTGTGTATATACAGTATTTTAGAAGAAACACAGACGTCATCAAAGTCTTCCTGTCAAATCTTCAGCACAGTGGACAAGAAAATAACTCTCAGGTAATGAAGTTGAATAGCTCAAGGCTTCTAGTGTATTGCGAAAAAAGTGGTTTGAGCCATGTGACCAGAAAAACAAATTCAAAAGTAGGCTAGGTGATGCCTTTATTGGTCACTACTAAAACAAAAAATGTAAGCTAAGCTTTCGATAGCAACTTGCTATCGCTATCAAAGCATTATTCCAAAAATGCAGTCTTGATAGAGGATGTAGGCTATCAGGTGCTGAGAATCTTTTTGGTGAGATGGAATACACCAGATGATGGTATCAGGATGATGGTGATATTTCATTTCATCTACAGCGGACCCTCATATAACAAACAGTTTGTATAACAAAAAATTTGTAAAACATAAAATATTCTGGAGATAGGGGAAATTTGCTTAACAGAATCGCCTATGGGGCAAATCTGTACAACATAAAAATGGGATTACTCCATTTTCAATGCATTCCTATGGGAAATTTGTATAGAGGAAAATTTGCTTAACGTAATTTCATTTGGAACGAATTAATTCCTTTATGCAAGGTACCACTGTACAGTATATACTTATGTCTCTTTATTATATTCTACAGGTGCTTCCACCAACTTTTACTCCCCCTTCATCTGAATCTAGTCTGGCTTTCTGTAAAATATATTCTGTGTATTAATGAACAGATAAGGGGAGGGGGAAATGCACCCTTATCTGGCATGTTTGCCTATAGAAAACCATTCTCTCTCTCCACAAGTTACACATCAGGGACAATCAAGAGCTGAGGCACACCCATTTCTTTCAGAACATCTCTGTTTCTCAAGATCTTCACAGTCAAACACTTTGCTGTAATCTATAAACCATACTGATACTATTCTAAAATTCATTGGTGTGCTTCAGTAGCCAGCAGATATTTGCAATGGGATCTCAAGTAGCATTCCCTTTTCTAAATCCAGCTTGGACGTCAGATATTTTTCACTATATTAAAGTTAAAAAGATGTGTTAAATTCACTTTGCTTGTATGGGAAATAAAGCAATGATCCTATAAGTTACTGCACTTCTTGGTCTCTCCGTTATTCGGGACTGGAATTAATACTGAAATCATGGCTATAGAACAGATATGTTCAAAGTCAGGCCCAGGGACCAAATGCAGCCCGTTTTCAAATTTCGAGCGGCCCGCAGCCTCTTCTTCCCACCGACTAAACCTATCACACATCGCTGGCAGCTAGCCCTCTCCATACTGGATGGAGACGTCAGCTTGCAGTTTTATGGTTTGCCTGCTCTCCCTGCCTCCGTCCACCTGCCCAGCCTACCCACCCTGTCTCCATTGCTCTAGCCTCCTCCCCACCTCCTTGCATGTCCTAGAGAGGCTTGTCCAAAGTCCAGTCCGGGGGCCAAATGCGGCTGAATGCTTGGCCCCCACACATTTTCACTTCATCAAATCTGGCCCTTCTTGCAAAAAGTTTGGACACCCCTGCTACAGAAGAACTATACCACTTTAGCATTAACAACAAACAAATTGAAATAGTTAAGAGATTTTGTCTGCCTTGGTTCAGACATCAATCCAAAGGGAGGCTGCAGCCAAGAAATCAGAAGAAGACTAAGACTAGACAGGGCAGTAATGAAGGAAGTAGAAAAGATCATCACGTGTAAAGTTGTGTCACTGAAGATCGAGGCCAAGATGATCCAAACTCCTGAACATCTGATCACCACATATGAGAGAGGAAGCTGGACAGTTAGGAAAGCTGACTGGGGAGTGGGAGAAGATTCACCTGAAAGATGGTACTGCATGAGACCTTTGTGGGTATCCTGGACTGCCAGAAAGGTGGACAAGTGGGTCTTAGGGCTGGGGCACCTCCCTTATGAGGAAAGGCTAAAACATCTGGGGCTCTTTAGTCTGGAAAAAAGGCGCCTGAGGGGGGATATGATTGAGACCTACAAAATAATGCAGGGCATGAGTAAAGTGGATAGAGGGAAGCTCTTCTCCCTCTCACAAAATACCAGAACTAGGGGACATCCACTCAAACTGAGGGCTGGGAGAGTAAGAACAGATAAAAGAAAATATTTTTTCACCCAGCGTGTTGTTAGTCTGTGGAACTAAGTTAGTCTGTGGAACAGATGTCATGATGACATCTGGCCTGGATGCCTTCAAAAGGGCAATGGACAGATTCCTGGAGGAAAAGTCCATCACAGGTTACAAACATGATGGAGACGTGTAATCTCCAGGCTTAAAACGGGGGCACTTCAAGGGCCAGATGCAGGGGAGTGGTATCAGGAGACAGATATCTAGTCTTGTGCGCTCCCATACGCATCTGGTGGGACCACAGTGAGATACAGGAAGCTGGACTAGATGGGCCTTCTGCCTGATCCAGCAGGGCTCTTCTTATGTTCTTATGTTCTTAGATAAAAATGAAGCCTGAGCTGCCTCTGGAAGAAGAAAAAATGTTGACTCTGAGACTGTCCCACTTTGGGCACATAATGGGAAGACAAGATTCTTAAAAAGGCAAAAAATGCTGGGAAAGGTGGAAGGCAGCAGGAAAAAGGGAAGATCAAAAAGAATATGGACTGACTCCTTAAAGGAGCCCGCTGGCTTGAGTTTACAAAAAGGAAAATGTTGGATAGCCCTCATTTATTGGGTTACTATAAATCAAGAGGTAACTTAGTGCTTGATATTCATTTGCCAAATTGATAACATTCCTTCTGGTCTAGAAAAAGCATGATGAAATACCAAGGTAAAGATGCCTAGTAGGTACAGCTTGAAAAGGACTCCCAAGTCCTCCCTATCTCCTGAGGTGAATGCCTGTCATCTGACAGAAGAAACATGCTTTGCTCACTGAGAAAGTGCTAGGGCCATTGTGCTTGGTAGCGTGGAATTAGCGTGTCCACCTCAAGCAATCATGGCTGCACATTTATTACTTTTCTTGATGTTTCCACTTGTTAACTCTCATGGAGCAACATGGTTGCAAGCATTTTGTAACTGGACCCATTCATTTTAAAACATAATCATTGGTTTCAACTCTCTAACTTTGCTTGATCTGCCTAGATGCCCTAAGCACATCCAATATCACCTGATTTTGGAAGCTAAGCAATGTTGGCCCTGGTAAGTACTTGGGTGGGAGACCACCAGGGAAATACCAGGTGCTGTAGGTGCCTGGAGTAGGAACTGGCAAGCCACACCAGTATTCCTGCCATCAAAACTCCATGGACATGGTCACACACAAACACACACACCCATTAACTTTTCTAGCTGTCTGGTGTATCTCTGTAGCTCACAGAATGATGTACATGCATATGTCTGCAAGTAGTATGAGGAGACAAGAGATTTGGTGATGGGCGGGAAACCTGGTCAAACCCCCTCCCATTTTTTTTTTTTGGCCAAAGTTAAGTGTGCACTGGCTCCACCTCCTCTATTTAGGCCCTGATTTGTTTAGGGAACCCTTACTCATCTACATAGAATTTAAAGGTAATGCTATTGATAAATAGAACTTCTTTATCCCCCAAAACAAGGGGCGTAGTGGCTCAGTGGACTAAGGCACCGAAACTGTAGACTGCAAAGTCAGCAGCTCGGCGGTTCGATTCCCGGGTGCCACGCAGCGGAGCGAGCTCACGCTGATAACCCCAGCTCCTGCCAACCTAGCAGTTCAAAAGCATGTAAATGCAAGTAGATAAATAGGTACCGCCGTAAAAAGCGGGAAGGTAAAACAGTGTTTCCTTGCAGCCATGCTGGCCACATGGCCCCTCTGGACTTGCACAGCACTGGCTCTTCCGGCTTGAAAAAAAGTATATGTGTATTTATATGGCAGATGAAATGCACCGCCCCTAGAGTCGGACACGACTAGCATGCATATGCGTGGGGTGGGGAACCTTTACCTTTACCTTTTTATCCCCCAAAACAGAAAATCCTACTTAAACTTGAGAGGGGTACATGAAATTATTTTTAATCAATTATTGATTGATGTGAGGCTCTGTAGTGTGTGTCAATGTTATCCTTTTGGGAAGTACGATTAATAATGATTTTATCCTGAAAGCAACAGAAGTTTTTCTTCAGGGCCTTGTGTACAGAGTACAGTGGGTAAACTGTAGTATTGCAGTTGAAACTCTGTTCCCAATCAGCATTCAATCCCAGTGGATTTTGGCAGCCATCTTGAGTCATCTTGACTCAGGCTTCCAATCTTCCAAAATTGGTAAAATGAATACCCAGCTCACTGGGGGGCGGCGGGGAGACACTGTGTAGCCTGCATAATCCAGTTATACACAGGTGATTATTTAATTACTATGGGCCGGTATATAAGTAGCAGACTTTGCTTGTCACTCTCTGCTTTAAAAACCTTCTTACCTGGAAACCCCTCCCAGATGGTTATGACAGTAGTAATTTTAATCTGACATAAATTATTTATTTCATTATTACAGAAAAATTAACCGAATCTGGTGTCAAATCCTCACATTCCATCATATCTTCCTGTCATGAATATTTCTCACATTAAAGGCAGCTATGGTTTCAGTTGGCAGTTCCATTTTTATGAATTGAACAACACCTAACATCACCACATTCCTCACTGGTCACTTCTCAGTCAAGAGAATCGATAGTACAGATGACCAGTGAGGAACTTGATGATTTATTTATTTATTTATTTTTGAATATTTTAACCCCACTTTTCTCCTTTGAAAAAGACCCAAGGTGGGTTAGAATAATGAGGGACAATATACAGTCCAGAACATTTAAGACACAATTAAAATTAAGAACAGGGAATTAGAAGAGGCATCTTAGAACATTAAAAGGTAACATTAGAGCTACAAAGAGCACGCAAGAAGAAAAGAAAAATCCATTATGCAGGTTGAAAAGTAAACATGGAAAACACAGGTGTTCTTATGAAATCATTCAGTCCAATCAAGTCACATAGTAGGTAGTCCCTCATTCAGGAAAAGCTTGCCTGAAGAGGAAGGTCTTTGCCTGTTTTCAGAAAGAGAGCAGAGTTGTCTTTGATGTTAGAGCTGAAGGCCTAGTTCATTTTGTTCAATTCATATTCATACAACTACCAAGTTTATTTTTTTAAAAGACACTTGTTTTTACCCCAATAGTCTGATTCTCGTGCATGCCCTTCAAAAATAATAAGATATTCTGAAAGCTTCTGCCTCCCTCAGACATCAGCAGAGATAGAAGGAAATGGAAGCCAAGGTATTAAAATAGAAAATAGCTCCCACTAGGTGGTCCCACCCCATAATGGCAGCTGCCTTTCCCCAGCTGTTCGATGGGAACATGCTGGCAATGGCTTCATTCCCCCAGCTTTGGCTCCAGACCTCTCCTCTCAACCGTGCTGCCACCAACACTGACCATTCCTCCTAGATTCACTCCTACATCCCAGCCAACATTTGTAGTCTTAAAGAGCTTTGGACAGAAGAAAGGGGACAGGAAGGACCAGAAAATCCCTGCCTGTCGCTAGGTGCAAGAGGAAGGCCAGGTGGCAAGGGATGTGTAATTTGTATCCTGGAAAGGCACTTAACAGCCACGTTGGCACTTCTGACTTGAATGGCTGGAAGGCAAGGCATTTTTGGTGTAACGTGTAATAATTTACCTAAAACATCCAAATTTTAACAAGACTGAGAAAGAAGTCCTACTCCTTAACAAGCACAGAAGTCTGAAGCAAAGGCTATACCTGCAGGCCACTCCTTGTCACACTTTCCCTGCAACCTGTAAAGCAAAAGCAAAGCAAAGTGTTCTGCTTATAAACCGCCCCACACCACTTCAAGTAGTCTCTGGGCAGTTCACAATTTAATTACAGTGTGCAGGCAACACATTTCCCCCCCACCCCTCCAGCAAGCTGGGTACTCATTTTACCGACCTCGGAAGGATGGAAGGCTGAGTCAAGCATGAGCTGGCTACCTGGGATTGAACCCCAGGCCGTGAGCACAGTTTTACCTGCAGTACAGGCATTTAACCACTGCACCACAAGGCTTCTGTACTTGAACCCCCACACAGGTTCAAATGTGTTTATGAATAATTTGGCCTTTCTCGCCAGATTACCCATAAATGTGCCAAATTCCATTTATAAATTTAATCACAGGCAGCAGCAGCAGCAGCAGCAGCAGCAGCAGCAGCAGCAATAATAATAATAATAATAATAATAATAATAATAATAATAATAATAATAATAAAAAACAACTTCAGAAACTCTGGCATAAACTGGTACAGGTGGTCCCAGTGGTAATCGGCATGCTGGGTGCGGTGCCTAAAGAGTTAAGCAGGTATTTAGAAGAAATTGGAGTTGACAAAGTCACGATCAGTCAGCTGCAGAAAGCCGCCTTACTGGGATCTGCTCGCATAATTCACCGATACATCACATAGTCCTAAACGCTTGGGAAGCGTTCGACTAGTGATTGGTAATACAAAATCCAGCGTAGATGGCTGTGTAGGTAACAACAACAATAATAATAATAATAAAAACCAAAGTAATAATAATAATAAAGGAATAATAATAATAATAATGGTTAAAGCCTTGCCCACTAATTATAATAATAATAATAAAAAAAGAATAATTCTATAATAAACCTGTTGCACTATTTATACAAAAAACAAACTTCAGAAAACTCTGGCCCGGAAAAAGTGGTACAGGTTGTCCCAGTGGTAATCGGCATGCTGGGTAATGACTGTGCGGATTTCTAAAGAGTTAAAATGCCCATCACCAGACGATTTAGAAGAAAAAATTGGAGTTGACAATCTCACGATCAAATCAGCTGCAGAAAGCCGCCTTACTGGGATCTGCTCGCATAATTCACCAATACATCACATATGTCCTAAAAATTGCAGACCTGGGAAGCGTTACTGAGACTAGTGATTTGTATTACAAAATCCAGCATAGGTAGCTGTGTAGGTAACAACAAAATTTGCAGTTGTCATAGAAATCCTCCCATATTCATCACATAAAAACCAAAGTGACAACTTAAAGGAAAGGAATACGAGAGGTTATGCGTATCCCAGTTCTCTAGCATGGTTAAAGCCTTGCCCACTTTTAGATTATAATGCCTGATTAAGGCCAGAAAAAAGAACTGCATTCTATAACCCAAACCTGTTGCACTATTTATACAGAAAACATAACTCTAAGAGGTGAACTGCCTCAAGCCCGGAAAAGTCCATAAACACTATTTGTTGTATCCTTAGTTGCAAAACGCAATACGCAACACATAATGACTGTGGAGATTTCTTCATTCGAGTTAAAATGCCCATCACCGTGACGATACAAACCGTTCTATGAAAAATTTGCATAACTTGAAAATCTTATTTGACATTTCTAAATGGAACACAGGCAGTAATAATAGAGTAGATGGGATCTGTCACATATACAGATAAAAATAATAAATGACCTTAGAAATTGCAGACCTGGGTCATCAAGGTACTGAGAGGAATTGAACTTTCAGCTTCAGGGTTCACAGCCAGCTACCTGAACCACTTAGTTATCTTGCAATTCTAGATGTATCTAGAAATTTTGCAGTTGGTTCAGTGAGAACAACTTGTCTTCTCCCCTCTGACTTTCTGGACAATAAAATGAGTGGGGAACAATTTTGAAAAAAGAAGGATATTTTATACATTCCCCTTAGCAGATTCCAATCCAATGTCAATTAGAAGAGTTACAGATCCCTGGATCCTCTATCCCTGCTCTGACATCATTGTCAGGGACCTGTGGTAGGATAACATGTACAGTCTATGGCAGGCATGTCCAAAATACATCCCTCCTGATGTTTTGGACCACAACTCCCAGAATTCTAAGTTTAGATTGCCAATGACAAAGGACTGTGGGAGTTGTGGTCCGAAAAAACACTGATCTAGAGGGCCGAAGTTTGAACATGCCTGGTCTATGGTTTCTGTAGATGCAGCCCTTGTTGGTGCTTTATTGCAAGAGGAGGGGTGCATCAATTATGGTTTCACTCCATGCTCCTTTGCCTTCCATTTGTAAACGGCTACCAAAACAGTTAAATGTGTATATAAGAAGTATTCACTATATCTTACTTGAGTTCCTGCGAGCTTGTGGCCAGCATACTTCGAATGCTTTTGTCAGCCAGCGGGCAGCCAGATAGACTGTAAAACAGTTCAGGACAGCCAAGTAAGTCAACCTTCTTTTAAACTTAGACCTTCCAAACAAACACAACGTTAAAAAAAATTAAATTGTAATGCAGAAAAGCGATGGGCGGGCAAAGTGCTGCAATTTAAAATTTGCGATAGAAGTTAACCCTCTGAATATGTTTAGATGTAAAACTTTACTTTTCATGTTATAGATTCTTTTTCCTAATAAAGGTCTACATTTAACATTACAGTGTTAGTGATCCATGGGTTAACTGTTTGAAAAACTTTAAGAATTTTTAAATTCTTTTTTTAGTCATAGTTTTAAAAGAAAAAAGACGTTTATACAACACACAGATTAGCATGCTTTTAAGAATAACATGTATTACTCAAAGGGTTAACACAGTTCAACATTTTTACTTTGACAGCATTGTTGAGGTAAGCTGAAAACAATAAATTGAAAAGACAGAATCCACCATGAAAAAGATGAAGTCACACCTTCTATGTGAGGCGTAATTACCAGTCACATGACCACTCCCATCACACCCTGGTGTTGGACATCTGCCACCAAACAAAAACAAAAAACAGCCAAAATAGTAAGTATGTTTTTTTTTAGAAAAAAAACTTTTAAAAGTTTCATTGTTTCCAGTTTAGCTGCAATGTCTGCAAGGGGGAATTTAAGCATCCTATCAAAAAAAAGCTGCAAAATGAACAGAATTCAATGAAAATGGCATCTCAGTACAGTATAGCAATCATTAGGGACAAGCAGGTACCATATTAGCTTCATCACTTAAACTTAACTGACAGTCTGAAACATTGATAGGCTGCAAATGCTGCATGCTGATACTGCAAGGCAAATATGTACTTGTTTATTCAGGTAAGACAACAGAAGTATGTGTGTGTGTGTGAGAGAGAGAAATTTTCAAAAGGAGTAAAAAAAAAAAAGTAATAATTTCACCTCACATTATGCTTACGTTATTAAATCCTTTTTATTCTCTTTGCATTGAGGATATTTGGGTTTAGGGCTTGGGATGGTGACTTCCCCTGGATATCTTCGTTCCTCTAATGCTTCTTGGAAAGGATCTAAGTCTTCTGGCTGTAGGGAAGGATAAGAAGCAACAGACCATAATATACATAGATGTTCTCTGGGTTCATGGCATCTTTGCTGTCAAGAACATTTCACTCAAGCTGCGGTCTCACTAAAGTTTTCTGTGCATCTTAATATGATGCATAGTTTTTTTTCCAGGCAGTCACGTGGTGTTTGATGCGCAGTTAGTGCCCTGTCGACAGGGAAGTATTTTACTGCTCTGTGCCTGTTGTCTCTACTTGCTTACTGCACATTTTTTTCTCTTTTTCCTGGGTTGATTTTCTAAGCCGGACCCACAGGAAGTGGCGGGAAAGGGGGTACGAAGCTAATTACTGCGTATTTTCTGGGATCGCCCATTGCTAGAGTAGCAAAGAACTGTGCACCTTTAAGGGAAGTTTTTTAAACCAACCCCTAGCAGTGGTTTAGAAAACTTCGGTGAAAGTGCGCTTCCGGGGACGTGGTCAGTCGGGGCACGAAATTATTTCCCTTCACGGTTAGGACGCAATCTTTTACTGTGCAGTTCGCCGCAGCAAAAATGTGCAGAAAATGCTGGTGAGACCGCAGCTTCAGTTCAATAGCAATAACAGAACTGAAAAGAATTTATATTGGATGTTTCATGGCCTCTGTTTGTGAAGATTCTCAGTCATCCAGGTTTGTTTAACTGGGAGTTGAGTCATGGCTACTGGACTTCTTTTTTGAGAGATAGAAACGTTTCGCTGTTCATCCAAACAGCTTCATCGGTCTGTTGGATGTTTCATGGCCTCTTTTGTTATGTTTGGAAATATATGCAGGCCATCTTTGCTTCATACGTTGCCAGTGCCACTTCCCAAATTTTAGGTGTGGTAACTCATGCAAGGGGGCTTGCCATATGATCTGTCCATGTCATTGCAAGAACCAATTGCCTGTCCAGAGTTCCAAAATGGAAAAGTAGCTCCGGTGTGGATACTTGAGTTGCATGGAAACCACTTCCAGCAGCCACTGAAGACAGCCACTCTGCCTTTCATATTTCATTGTGTCATTTGGAATACAGTGGTACCTTGTATGAAGGAATTAATTCATTCCAAATGAAATTCTGTTAAGCAATTTTTGCTTTGTACAAATTTCCCATAGGAATGCATTGAAAATGGATTAATCCCTAATCGCGACCGTTTTTCTGTTGTACGGATTCTCCCCATAGGCGATTCTGTTAAGCAATTTCCCCCATCTCCAGAATTTTTTTCCTTTTAAGCAGATTTTCTGTTAAACAAACAGATTAAACAACCCGTTATATGAGGGTCCACTGTATATTGGTCAGGATTCTGGTCACTGGATTATGTTAAAGTAGAATTCTTCCAATTGTATTTGAAGATCAAATCATGAAGTCACCATGGATCCCTGGATCCCTTCCAGTCTGGTTTCAGACCTCTTTGCGGGACCGAGACCGCCCTGGTCACTCTGCAGGATGACCTCCTCAGGGAGGCTGACAGGGGGTGCTCTTCCCTGTTGGTTCTCCTTGATCTGTCAGCTGCCTTTGATACCGTCGACCACGGTAACCTGCTGGTCTGGTTGGCAGAGGCAGGAATTGGGGGTCAGGCCTTGGCCTGGCTCCGTTCCATCCTTGGCAGCCGGACTCAGCGGGTTCAGCTGGGTGATGACTTGTCGGCTCCTTGGACTCTCCCTTGTGGGATGCCCCAGGGGCCGGCAATCTCACCCATGCTGTTCAATGTTTACATGAGGCCGCTGGCGGAGGTCATCAGGAGATTTGGAGTTCGCTGTCATCAGTACGCTGATGACACACAGATCTATCTCTCCTTTTTGTCATCTGCAGTGGAGGCAGTTCGCTCCCTCGATCTGTGCCTGGAGGCAGTTCTGGAATGGACCAGAGATAACCGGCTCAAGATCAATCCGGAGAAGACGGAGGTTCTGTTCTTCGGGGTGCCCTTGTCTGGGTACAATGGCCCCCTCCCTAAGCTGGGGGGTGTTTCCCTCCAACCTACGGACAGGGCCAGGAATCTGGGTGTGGTCCTGGACTCAGCCCTCTCCCTGGAAGCCCAGGTGATGGCTGCTTCCAGGGCCACTTTTATCCATCTCCGCAGGATCGCCCAGATCCGCCAGTACCTCGATGAATCCTCCCTGAGGACAGTAGTGCAGGCTCTAGTGATCTTGAGGATCGACTACTGCAATGCCCTCTACGTGGGGTTGCCCTTGACCCTGGTCCGGAGGTTACAGTGGGTGCAGAATGCGGCGGCCAGGCTGGTGGTGGGTGCTCGGAGATTCGAGCACATCACCCCAGTTCTGGCTCGCTTGCACTGGCTTCCCGTTGTCCCCCGGATTAGGTTCAAGGTCCTGGTTTTTACTTTCAAAGCCCTCCACGGCCTGGGACCAGAGTATCTGGCAGAGCGTATCTCTCAAAGGTCAACTGGGACCAGACCCACGAGATTGGCGCAGGCGCGCTCACTAAGGGTGGCCACACCCAGAGAGGCACGAAAATTGTGTACGCTGACCGCGCCTTCTGTGTGGTGGGGCCTTCGCTCTGGAACCATCTACCCAGTGAGCTGTGCCTGATTGATTCTCTGCCTGCCTTTAAAAAAGCCCTGAAGACTTACCTCTTCAGGGAGGCGTTTGGCGACCTTTTTAGTTAGGGTTTTTTTTTTTTGGCCCGCCATCTTGCTCCCTGCCCCTTTTTTGTTTTAACTTGTTTGTTATCTGCTTTTTTTATTTCTATTTTTATTATAAGCTGCCCAGAGTTCCCTTTGGGAAGATGGGCGGGGTATAAGAGTAACAAACAAACAAATAAATAAATAAACAAATAAATAAATAAATAAATAAATAAATAAATAAATAAATAAATAAATAAAGTTTTCTGTTGATACATATATACATGGGGGTGCACGGAAAGGTCCCAGAGAATGATGCACTCATCATCTGAATAATAGAAATTCTGCTATATACAGAGATTTAAATTATTATTTGTTCTCTTTCTAAAGCTGTTACCAATATCAGCAGTAACTTCAATCATTTAATATACAATTGTCTAAGAAAATGCCACATTCTTTTGAGAGACAAAACATGTAAAGACTCCCTTCTCTCAACTGTATCATTATCCAGAATAGCCACACCACCGTGATAAAAGTGAATTAAATAACTGTATTTACAAAAACAATATTTGATAAAGTTATTAGCACAACAAAGTCCTAAATGAATCTTCAGATCAAGTGCAATTTGTAGGATGGCATTCACAGCTTTAAGGTGTCACCAGGACACAGGATTTGGAAACAGGCTGAAATGCATTGACACGGACAAACCTGTAGATGGTGGTCTAAGCAAAAATATTGAAAGTTCTGCTTCTCCTTGTTTTGCATATTCTCTCTCTCTCTCTCTCTCTCTCATATGTATTTTCTCAAAATTCAGTGATAATGTACACAAAGCATACCCCATCACATCTCTGTTCTTTAAAAGCTGCCATCATTTATTGAAGGGAGATTTATATGACAGGAGAGGAGCAGTGCACATAAAACTGGGTGATCAAAATGTACTAGGACAAAATTCCCTGACACTAAAGCTGGAGAATGTAAAAATCACAGCCTGTTTTACAGAAGCAGGACTATAAATTGTGCTGAGGAAGAGTCAGAATCTGACAAAGATAAAGTGCAGTTCCATAAATAAGGCAGCAACAACAGCAATCAGCAGCAAGATAAAATGCTTCATGTTTCACCTTTTTTTATTTAAAAATGCAGAGTCGAAACACTGCCACTAATGAGATATTTTGTCTTTTGCTTTTACTACCACTTTCTAATTCATGGACGAAAGCATTAAGCCATGCCTTCCTTTTTGCTTTATTCCCCTTTGCTTTATTCCCCTTTCAGGTACTTTTCTGAAGGGTTAAAAACTGCAACTGGCTTTAGCAAATTGTCTTGTAGAGGTGCGTTTCTTATGACGTCCCATCATATCTTTTAACATGGCAAACAAAGTCCATAATCCAAGCAAAGAACAGAAACATTATTTGACAAATGAACATTTCCTGTGACGGTCCCTGAAAGGGAGAGTCATTTATCCCCCTAACCATGCTCAAAGGGAATTCAGACGGAAGACTAGAAGTCAGGACTGTTAGTAAAACAAATCTATAGGGAAACAATTTAATCAGAGGTTGCCTTTAAAAACTGATCAATTTTTCCAAAGAGGTATCTTTGCCTGCAAACGATTGGATGCTTGCTACGTTATTGCTCCCGCCCTTCCCGCCCAGTTTTTCGGAATCAAAATTGATCAAAACAACCTTGGAGGTGAAAAAGACATACACTGATTTCTTTTGAATCATCTTCATCTATCCTACTAGGTTTCATTTTTGTGTAGTCCACCGGCAAGTCCCAACAGTCGCTCTCATTCAGCGGATAACACCTGTTATTCATGACAGCCTGCTGTTGCGGTGACATTGGCTCTAGTGGTGTCAAAATGGTGCAGCAGCCATCTCGCTGTCTCTGCTTGTTCAGGCTCAAGTCTAACGTTCCATTTTCGTCCACTTCCATATCCGGATTCTGTTTCAATGAAGAAAAAAGACACACACAGAGAGAAAGAGAGAAATACCGACAAAGTATAATTCAACTTGGCACAGTCAATGTTTTCCTTGCGCATACATATAGATGAAATGAAACACCCTACTCAAAGGCATAGGAAAAACTATCAGGAAAAAACAGTCTCATTGCTAGATTTCAACGTCTTTGCTTCTTGACACGCCTGGCTTTTTAAAAATTGGCATCAATACGAATATGAATTGACTGGAGTAGCTGCTCAAGAATTGCCAAGTATCAATGCAAATGACAATTTAAAGAGAGAGAAAAGCATGTTCCCCAGACAGAATCGGAAATAGGTTTTAGCAATGAAAGACAAAACATACCATCTTCAAGCAGGGACACCAATGGGTAGCTTCATTGGATGCCCCCGAACCTAGCCTCTCTATCCTATGCTTGCCACCTTCCTATAAAGTGGAAAGGCATTCAGTCTGCAGACATCCCATCACAGGCATTCGGTTCTAACATGCCTTTACACTCTACAAAGTCCTCCTTTATAATCATCTCATCTTGGGGGAAAGAAACTGGTACTGACATTCCCTGCAGCGATGGAGGAAGTGTAGGGAAAGTAAGGCGTTTTCTTTCTGCCTTTTCCTCTTTCTTTCTCTGTCTTTTCTTTTCTTTCACATGTGAAGCAAGCGTCTTTTAAAAACAAAAAAGAAATTCAAAATTTGTTTTTCTAAAGCCAATGACAACTTATCGGGATGAAGAAAGAGAAGGATGCAATGCCACACGCAGATTAATTGATAGTTTGAGGCAAAAAAGAGCCTTTCCAAGAAACCATATTTCAAGACTCATGAAAGAAAGTAGGTGCTTCTTATTTTTAGCAACTTAGGTGGTTACTTCACGTCCGGTTTGTCTCTGTTAGTGTTGGGCTTAGGAGCGGTACAAAAAATGTTACTTCACGTCCATCGCGCTACTGAAATTTGTCTCGACCACGCCACCGGCACGGGTGCTAAGTGCGACAATCCTGTACCTGGTGCTAGGGTAGGGTTTTCCCTTGTCATTCTTTGTTCCCGCTTTTTGTTCTGAGACAAGACACCGTGTAGTAACGACTGTCATGCAACAAAACATTCATTTCTCTCAGAAATCTGTGTTTTTTGGAAAAAAAATTCAGAAGCAAAATATCGAAAAAGAATTTTTTAAGCCCCAAAAAAGGAAAAAGAAAGCTTGTCAAGGTACAAGACTGTGAGGTAACAGTTGTCACAAGACAAGTTATCATGACCATGGGAACACTGAAACAGGGACAAAAATCACGTGATCGCAACCAACACTGTCACGGTACAAAACTAGTCATGGAACAAAAAAGGACGTGAAGCAACCACCTTACTCTCCTCACACAGTGGCATTATTTCCTTACTTCCTACCAATGACACCTCACAAGCTTCACTGGTGATTAGAGATACTCATGTTGCTCCTCCTCATTATCTGAGGCCTAGAATTAATTTTGCCACCAGTCATTGTCATTGTTTACAGAACAATACCTCCTGGAAGGGAAACTGAATATCCCACAGGGGTCTTAAAGGTCACTACTAGCTAGGTGTGAAATGTCACACTATCAACAATTTGTGCCCAGGAAAAAAAAAGTCTTTTTTTGTTTGTTAAAAAAGCAGTCTCTTTCATCACTGGTCCCCATGCGAAAATGTATAAACATTTGCCCAGTAGTCTTTTTATGCCTGAAAAAGTGGACTTGCCCACAAAAAATAAAATACATGTGCTAGTCTTGATAGTGCCACAACATTTTGTCCTCCTTTATTTTTCCCCCTTTCGTATTGCCTGATATGTTCTCCTCACACAGTGACATACTGTATATACCTCCAGAAGACACACTAAGACGTAATCGTTTTTCCAGGCTTATTACCTATCTAAATCAAATATCATACTTCTATATGTATACTTTTCAAAAACAGATGAAATGTTATTATTCCACGAACTGCATTTTAGTGTGGTATTTACTTTCCCAGAAGTACCTCTCTGATTTTAATAGAAGGCAAAAACTGTAGAAGAAGATGGGTTCTCATGGTTGTTCCTTTTCTTTATCTATTAAATTAATGCACCTTTTAAGCAATTTGGCCAGAATCCTCTTACTGTTTATGTGAAATCCATCTGTGCCATGGTTATTTTAGGCAAACTGAAAAAGTGCCATGACTTGTCTCTGTTACTTGCCTTTCATGTCCAGCTGCAAAACAAACATGGCCTTTAGCAGCTAGTGAGTTAGCCACAATTAACCATGGTTAATTATGCAAAGCTTATATGAACATCAGTAGGATTCTCCTGAACTGGGTTAATAGATAAGGGGCGAAGTGGTTTCCCTCCTTCTGCAGGATAACAAAATGAACTGATCTTACAAAACATAAAAACTTTCTCTGTTCATCTAAAGTGACATTGTCTCTGATAATTACTTTATCTATTTTACCCTTCTAACATTATTAATAGAGAGAAGTTTTGTTTCCCTGCAAGACAGCTGAGGAAATGTACCAAATACTCTAGAATAAATAAATAAATAAATAAATAAATAGATAGATAGATAGATAGATAGATAGATAGATAGATAGATAGATAGATAGATAGATAGATAGATAGATAAATAAATAATCAGGCATAACATAAAAACTTAATTCACCTTCTAAGTCGTCATTTTTCACACACAGCCATCTAGTGGTCATAAGGAAGAAGCAACGCTTCCCCCTGAAATTGCTTTTTTAAAAAAAACTAATCTTGTCGTGGCAAAATGTTACCATCAATTTACAATCAAACTCAAAATGATCTGTAGCTCTTTTTTTACTTTGAATAAAACATGTTTATATGCAATCCTGATTATAAGTATTTCTTTCTCCTTCTCTAGTTCCTTTCTGCTTTGCGAGTAGTTATTAATCCATTACGAGATAAGTGTACTTTGTGAAGTCATCAGAGATCTATTACTACACTCTGCTGCTGAAAAGCCGTATCAGCTGAAAATGTTTAGATTTTTATAGTCAGGTTTGTTAAAACTGTGCAAGGAACAGAGATTAATTTGACCCCATTCAAGCTAGCTGGCTCCTCAGTATACAGGTGCTTGGGGGGGGGAATCAGCCTTCTGATTGGCCAACATAAGTTTTAAGGCTGGTGGGCTGAGGAAGATATAAATTCCAAAGTATGCAGAAGGTTCCCATTGCCATCTCAAGATGCATGACTAATTCCTTTGCCAGCATGGAAGCTTTCCTTAATTGACAATAAGCAAGAGCTGGTATCCAGGGCATCACAAAGGTCATGTAACATGGGGTTTATTACTTAGCACTACTTAAGAGTCTCCAGTTTAATTTTCATACGTAAAACTACATGAGCGTGTTTTAAAATAATTCACATCGCTGCCCACAAAGGCTCTAGGTTTCGTGATGGTATGCCTACAATAGCATATAGTTTTCCAGGGCAAAGGAATAGCCAGGGAGATCTCAAACATTATGCACCACATAGATAATAACAATATTGGTGTGCCAAGTCGAATCCAACTTATTACATTTCCTTCCAGGGTTTTCTGGGTGGCGAGTACTAAGAGGTGATTTGCAACTGCCTTCTTTCAACGGACACTCTGAAACTGCACAGTTTGCCCCAGGCCGCACAGGCTGACTGTTCTTGAAGAAGACACAGTGAGGAATCACTCCCACAGGCTGGCTTTGCAGCCAGGTGCCTCACTTACCAAACTATCCAGCAAGCCATATAACTAACTCACAGGGAATTATTATCACCTGGTGGAGCCTGTGCACATTCTGTGCCATCAAGTTAAAAATAATTTGCAGTGACCCTAATAGGGCTTCAAGATCAATAGGATATTTAAGGGGAGGCTTTACCAGTTCCAAACACAGCCCAATGAGTTTCCATGGAAATTCAAACCCTGTTTTCCAGAGTCCTTGTCCATCACCCTATTTATATCACAGTGGGAATCCAATGGATCCTACCTGGAGCTGATCTCAGTTATTGTGCAGCAGATAAAAACTAAAATTCCTGCCCTAATAGGAGCCTCGTGGCACAGTGGTTAAATGCCTGTACTGCAGGTAAAACTGTGCTCACGAACTGGGGTTCAATCCCAAGTAGCCGGCTCAAGGTTGACTCCGCCTTCCATCCTTCCAGAGTCGGTAAAATGAGTACCCAGCTTGCGGAGAGGGGCAATGTGTAGCCTGTATACTGTAATTTTAAAAATTGTAAACCACCCAGAGACTACTTGAAGTGGTATGGGGCGGCATATAAGTAGAACACTTTAAAGGTAGCCCCTGTCCTGTCAAATTGCTTCCAACTTATCACAACCATAGTAGGGTTTCCAAGGTATGTGAAATGTTGGAAACCCAACCATCACCCTCCAAGGATTTGCTGGGTTCCAGCAAGGATGTGAACCAATCTCTCCTGACCCCAAGCTCAACACTCTCTCCATTACACCACTCTGGCTCTCAACATCCCTACTTATGTTGTTAATGGGTATATGGCTCCACATGTAGCCCTGCAGATGCAGCAGTCTAAACTACCATCGTCTGCGGGAAACATGGACGTTGTGAATTTTGGTCCATTTGGAGGGCACCTGGATGGGAAATTAGCCCTGTGTAGAACATACCAGGAGTTCAGCTGCGCTAAACTGCTGCTTCCCATGTAAAATGCAAGCTTCAGCTGGTACAATAATTAGAGATGGGCACAACTCAAAAAATGGTGTTTCGTTTGTCGTTTGGTCGTTTAGGGGTCCGTTTCGGTTCGTTTTCATTTTCGTGACTTTTTTGCAAAAAATTTCGTTTTCATTTCGTTAGGTAACGAAACGAAAAAATGAAAACGAAAACGAAAAATTGCTGTTTCGTTAGCATTCTTTTTAGTTCAATGCATCTGCTGCAACGAAAATGAAAAACACGGCAAATTTGGTCGTTTCGTTTTCGTTTTTTTTAAAAAAATTCATTTCGTTTTCATTGCGTAACGAAACAAAAAAACAAAAACGAAAACAAAAAATCGCTCGTTTCGTGCCCATCTCTAACAATTATTACGGATAGAGATGGTGGTATGCCAACTACGAAGACTAATATTCTCACCAATACAGGCATTCATAAGGTTGAGACTAGAAAACCACAACATGTTCTATGTTCTGACAGACTGGGGTGAAAGCGAGGTCGTTATGACAGACTGCTCGCTTTCACCACACAATAATTTGCTAAGCAATTAGCTGCTTATTTGTCTCTGGATCATGTTGAAGGATTTGTTTTAGGTGTATACACCCCAAAACACCCTAAGACAACTATTCCCTTCTCCCTGATCAGCCTGCCCATTCAATGGAAGTCATCAGATGAGGCATTCCTGATTGTTCTGCATGGATCTAAACTCTGTTTACATTCCAGTAGGAGTAGAGCGTTTAATGGACTAATTCCTTCTGCATCCAATGGCTTGTTATTGACTATCCAGTAACCAACTCCCATGGTCCTGCATCTGGCATCTGTGCAATATACAAACAAGCCTTTCATAACTGAAAGAGCAGCCATAGTTTCATTCATTTTGTTTAGTCAGGGGATTTAAATATTTTCACATATTATTTTAAGAAAATTATTGTTCAGGAGCAGCTTGTAAGCTTTGGTTAATTATATCAATAAACACACTTGACTTCCCCCACCCCTCAATATATAGAAGAATATATGTTTACTAAAGACAATTCAACGGGTACAGTTTAAGCGACTTCTTGGTTCCTGAAAGATCTTACCAGTTCATGACAATTATTGATAATACAGCAGGATTTTTTTAAACTGTTGCCAAGAGGTTTCCAAACTCTATTCTCAAGAGAATTATTTCAGAAATTCCCTACTAGATTTGCCACAGGAAAAACGGCAAGGTATGGGCAAAATTCATTGGACAAACAAGATTAAGCATCACTGAAAACTTTGACTCAATCCATCCAAGTTCTCAATTACAGCAGTCAAGAGTCAGATATATTTCTGTAATAATAAGCATATACACCACAGAAATAAAGACACAAATGTATATCATTTTACCCTGGAGCAGAGATCCTGAGGTTTAGTGGAGAGGTTCTGAGGCATCTCTCTGCAACGAGTAGAAAGATTCAGGATGGCAGTTGCCGCCATGTGCGCTGCCTCCATGTCATGGGTATAGTCAAAGCTACTCTTGCTGCAGGTACTGCTGGCGCTGCTGCCTCCTCCACAGCTCATGTTGCTGCTGCTGCTAGGGGCATAACTGCTTGTTGTGCTGCTGGTCGGGCTTGAATTCTTACAGTAACGTTTAGCTGTGGGAAGGAAAGACAACAAGGATGACTCAAACAGGCCAATGTCTCCGCACATGCATGAAAAAACGATGCATTTTGCAGACAGCAGTATTTGGAAGGAGCTGCAAAGTCTGATCTTGCAGGGAATGGACTTAATTTTTCCTTCCCTGACCCTCCTTAGTGTACTGGCTGAATGGGAAGGGAAATTAGGAATAAAGACACAGAGATAAAAGCACCTAACGGTGCAAAGCAATATACTGGTATATGAAAGCTCCCCCTCCCCTTGTTTTCTGATCCTCCAGAAATAGACACTGTCAAATCCAGAAAAAGATATCAAATAGGCACATGTACAATATGATTTGTCATAGTCTCTGAAAGTACATGGCCACATCTAATATATAAAGACGCTACCCACATTGACGGTCATCTAGGAAGAAACCTAAATGCACACAGATTTCACTCAGGTCAGGAATTGGGTGGTCCACGTCAGTTTCATATACACTAATTTAAAATCCATCCTCTTCTGTTACTACATCTGGAAATAGTGCTCTTATCTATAAATACTTTTTGCAAAATTTTATTTCAAAATGTGCATTGTTGTAAACAATTTTGTACTTCTTTAGCCAAGAATGCTACTGCAAAACTTGAAGATGTGCATAATCTCATAGCAGCTTCCTGACTTGTTTGTTTGAGAATTATGAATCAGGCCTGTTTGCTGAAAATGTGATTCAAATTATATCCTTGAGTATTGCTATCTAGAACTTTATAAAGCATGATTTCACATCCCAGGGAATGTTACGAATAACTCTCTACGCACAAGACTTTGCAAGTTTAGGATGTCCACCTGGTACCAGGAGAAGGTGTGCTATCTTTGAGGTAGAATCAATTGCAGGGCTGAATCAAATTATTACTAGCACAGACTCACTGACTTAACATGACCTACATACATTTTCTCTTAAGAACATCTATTCATTGATAGGGTCTATTCTAGCTGAGATTAACAACTGGATTTAGCCCACAATGTCCTTCTACATAATTAACTTGTAAAAAGGGACCAATGGCTTTTCGAATATATAATTTATTGTCTGGATATCTACCTGTGGAAACTACAAGAAATGTATTAGAAACGGTCGAGTTTACTTAATTAATTTCTCATATATTATTGAGATTTTTAGCGCTGCTTACAATGATATAAAAATAAAAAGTGCACAAAAGGTAACACCAACACACACACAACTAAAGCCAATCTAAACACAGATAGCAAAATATCACTAAAATAATAGCTGCGAAAACCTGTATATACTTGGGAGAGAAAACGTTTCACATGACACTGAAAACAGGATAGGAACCAAGCATCACTCATGTGTCCTTGCAAACCTATGGGGTCACATTCCAATGGTCTTCAAGCAGAGACCACCAATCAATTATGCTTACTTCTTAATTAGTGGCCATATGACAGATTGTCTCTGCATACGAGACAAAAATATTCTAATCAATCATCAAACCAAAATGAAACTGGACTTCTTAGAACTGAAGCCTACTACAATCTGATCTCGGGGGAACTTTAGCTGGAAACAGAAAGCATCCAGATTGGGAGAAGTCATCCCTGGAGGATAAGATGCACACAAATGTTTTAAGTGGGGATACAGGACATATTGGCAATGAATATCCTTTAAAATATGATGAATGATCACAGAGGCTAAACGCCCATAGGGGAATATATGCATAACAGACACTTTAGGGGCAGAACACAACATACTGTATACGTCTTTACAAGCTACTGTTAGAAAATTCTCATCCAAAGAGGGTGGGCAGGAGGACTTGCCTACAAAATGGAATTTAGCTGTAATCGTCATAAGAGAAACCCATAGAAAAGCAGAAAAGCAGTGGGATTTTCTGGAATCGTTTTCTGGAATCAGTGGGATTTTCTGGAAGGAAACATGTAACAACACCATTTTACAATAAATTCCAGATGTAAAAAAACAACATCTCAGCATTGACTGGCACCCTCAAGCAGTGTTAACTAGGCATGATCATATGTCATCTCACAGAGGGAACTCTTCTAGAGATGTGAGCATACGAGGACCCAGTGACAACTGTGGCGTATACCGCAAAGTTGATTAACCTAGTGCACAACTGTGGCATATAAGAGCAAAGTTTGATTAATCTCTTTTTTACTTGCACCTGTTTTTTCTTCTAGCAAACAGAGCAGTTTTGTTGCCAGGATAGGTTTGCTTAGCAGAACAGGGAAATTTTTCACTTTGTTGTGTCCATTCAACGTCAGCAGAACAGGGATTTTTCCTTATTCCCATGAAAAGTGGCTCCAAAACGTTATGAAACAAGTCATAGAAGGAAGTTGAATAAAAACATTAAAAAGGCCAATTCCCCCTCTTCTGCTAACTTGTACCTGCTAACACGGAACAAGGCCATTGTTCAAAGAATACTGTTGATGAGTCAAGCCCAGTGATTCTAGGCATCTTTTTAATTGTGCATGTGTGTGTGTTGTGTCGTTACAGTTGTGACCGACTCTACGTGACTCCATGTCCATGGAGTTTTCTTGGCAGGAGTACTGGAGTGGCTTGCCAGTTTCTACTCCAGGCGCCTACAGCACCTGGTATTTTCTGGTGGTCGCCCATCCAAGTACTAACCAGGGCCGACCCTGCTTAGCTTCCAAAATCAAGCGAGATCAAATGTGCTTAGGGCATCTAAGCAGCTCTAATTGTGCATACCAGACAACTAAATTTGTTTGGGTACTTTGTGGGTGTTTTTTTTTGGGGGGGGGGGAATAACACCTCCCAGTCACTACTTTGCATTTTAAGTTGGCATCATCCACCTCATATTTTCCTTGAAGATCTTGGACACAAACTATGCCACAATATATAAATAAGAGCCGAAAGCACCAGCAGTTCGTAGGTCAAGCCCCTTTCTCTTGACAACATGGGTTGGTGTTTAAATCACTTAACAGTTTCAACTTCTGCTTAACAGCTGTATCATGGGCTGCTGCCCCATTACTTGGATGGCCTAACTTCTCAGGGGAGGACCTCACACCAGTTCTTGTTACAAAATGTAGATTATTGAATGATCAGCAATTGTAAATAATATGCATGCTGATCAACATTATTACCCCTCAGTGTTGGAGCCTACAATGCTTTGATTGATCCATGTTACACACCCCTCCTCTATACAGTATATCCCCTAGCACAAAGATTCTTACTTTTTTGTCACAACCTTTTTTCTTACACTTGTGACACCCGTACATTTTGCAGCTTCTCCTTGATACGTTGCCCGACTACGTCTAAAAAAAAATTATATAATTTAAAATAAACACATCCATTCATTATTTTATATTAGTTTTGTGGCATAAAACCTGAAAACAAAATATTTGTTGAAGCTAATAGGGTCTGTTTTCTTTATGAAAATAAATGACAATAGAATCTTTCATGACACTCCACCCCCAGGGGTTGCCACCCAGTTTAGGAACTAATATCCAATTGGCACATTCTGGAGTTTGATAATGCGCTCAAGGATAATCACAAAGAGATATATGATTGGAAACCCAAGAATGTAGGTCTAACTTGCCAACATTTGATGACATTACACATATTTTTCCTTCTTACAGTTACCTATCTTCTGGTCTGATTTTCAGTGCAAGAGGATGGCTTTGAGAGCAGTTTTTACCTGGAAATTCACTCTGTAGCATAATTCTTTAATCTTTACAGCTAAAACAAGCACTGATATTGCACTAGCCATCACGACATGCATTTTACACATTCTAGGTCTCCTGCTACGTATAGAGGCCAACCTAAGTTTTGTACTCAACAAACTGTTCTCTTCTCACACACTGCAGGTGACTAAGGCCATTTCGATCTCTTCACAGCTCTCCGTTATTTATAATGTAGTCCAACAGATCTTTGTGGAAAAAAGCCAAAAAGTTAAGCACATTCTTAGGCTTCTGGAATTCACTAAGAATGCTTACATTCTTTAGTGAATTGAGGTCCTAAAAGGGTAATTCCTTAGGCCCACCTATGCCATAATTTATACAAACTATGGACACATAATCCAGACCAATCCATGTGTGAAAGCTTCAAGGCATACACACAATAGCAGTAATCCATTTCAAAATCCCGCTAGTTCCGAAAAAACCTCTTTGATACCCGTTTCATGAAATTTGTGCATAAATTGACAAACGAAAGCAAAACCATAATCAGGTCACAATCTAGTGCCCTTTTCCTGAATATAAAATTCATGGGAGGGGGAGAAAGAGTTTTAGCACCATTGTCGTATTAAGGGACTTGACAGAAAACATCCTTTCTCAGGTTGCATTGTACAGCAGAGAAGAAGAGGAGGGAAGCTATTTAATATCCATTAGGTGTCCCCCTTCCTTCCTTCCTTTTTTTTTTTACTTTTACATGTTTAAGAAACTGAGAAGAAATTTCTGTACTACAGTGGTACCTTGTATAAAGGAATTAATTCAGTCCAAATGAAATTATGTTAAGCAAATTTTCCTTTATACAAATTCCCATAGGAATGCATTGAAACTGGAGTAATCCCATTTTTATGTTGTACGTATTTTCCCCCTAGGTGATTATGTTAAGCAAATTTCCCCTATCGCTGGAATTTTTTATGTTCTACCGATTTTATGTTATACAAGCTGTTTGTTATACAAGGGTCCACTATAATCTGTATGACGACAAAACTATGTTTATTTTTATATTGGTTTTAGACATACAAAATAGCCATTTTTGTTCAGCCAAAAGATGAGCGCAGCATGAGCAACATGGGTTACCACCAGTGTATTTTACAGACGGCTAATGCAAGCCCAACCCAAAGATGCACCACTTGTTGGAATGAAGATAAGGCCCAGTCCTTCTTCTAGGGCAAATGCCTTTTTGCTGGCCGAACTCTCTTCTGCTGGCTGGCATCAGAGATCTGCGGACAGAGCGATCTGCCACCAGAATGTCCCCACCAACTAAGATCTGCCAGGACTAGAGCCAAAACAGGAGCAGAGAAAAGCTAGGGGAAATGTGTAACTGGGCTGTAGCATATCAGATCTGTATCAGCTAAGGGACATGGCCACAATGACCGCACAAAGTCAGGTAAAATTAATAGTCATCAGTAATGTCTGGGAAGGGGTTGGATGCAGTACAGTGTTCCCCCGCCCTTTTGCGGTTCATATACTGCGGTCGCAGTATGTTGCGGGATCGCAGTATATGAAAGGCAAGCCCTCCTGGGGTAAGCTGGATGGGCCTGTTTCAGGCCTCCTGTAGTTACCTCAGGCCTGGTGCTACCCAGAATGGGCCTCCAATGGCCTTCCCGGGCCTGTCAGAGCCCCCAAAAGTGCTTTCCGGTGAGCCAGAAGTGAACTGAAAGTGCTTTCCGGTGATCCAGAAGTTGCTTCCAGTTTTCTGGAAGTGACTTCCAGTTTGCCGGAAAGCACTTCCGGGGCTTGCGACTGGCCTGGGAAGGCCATTGGAGGCCTGTTTGGGGCAGCGCCAGGCCTCAGGTAAGTGTAGTTGGTCACAGATAGGCCCCCTGGTTCCGATCCAACCCAGCATCCACATATCGCGAATTTTCAATTATCGTGGGTCTGGTTGGGGACCTCACCCATGCGATAGGCGGTGTGTGTGTGTTACTGTATAGCTTTTGCTTGCTGTCACAGCATGGGTCAGCCTAATTATCTCAGCCTGGATTGGTCTATATCAGTGGTTTTCAACCTGTGGGTCCCCAGATGTTCTTGGACTGCAACTCACAGAAGCCTCTACCACTCACTGTCCTGGAAGGGGTTTCTGGGAGTTGCAGTCCAGGAACATCTGGGGACCCACAGGTTGAGAACCACTGGTCTATATTGTGTGAAACAGGGTTGCTCTGAGGTAGAGATGGGCACGACTTGGCAGAATTACCGTTTCCGTTTCCGTTCCTCGTTTCCGTTACAGAACGGAAACGGTAACGGGAATTACTCCGACAGATTTCGAGCTCGAACCAACGAACGAACAATTTTGGTCTGATTTGTCGTGCTCGTTACTTGCATCACGCGATCCCGCGATGCCAAGCGGCACAGAAAAAATGTTTTTAAAAGTTAAAAAAAAACCCGATTCCCGGCCAAAAAGCAGACGGAAATATGCCTGCCTGAGTGAGGGCTCAGGGCACCTACCAGAGGGGTGTTTGACCCCCCCCCTCGTGTCCTGGGCTGCTCTGGTGGTGGGGGAAATCCTCGTCGTAGTCGCTCGCAAAGCACCGGACTCGCCGCCGGCTGCCGCAATTCAAGCGGAAGCGGCACAGAAAAAAAGTTTTAAACTCCCACCCCATTCCCGGACCAAAAAGCAGGCGAAAATATGCCTGCAGTGCAGAGTGCACCTACCAGAGGGGTGGTTTCTGGGGGGGGGGTCCCGGCCTCCCCCCCCCTCTCCTGTCCTGGGCAGCCGGACTCGAGTTGCCATGCCATGCCATGCGGTGCGGGCGGGGGATCCAAAATGGGGCGGCGACCGCAATTTTTTTTTTGAAATCGTGGTCCAAAAACACACAAGCACCACACAGAAACATGCAAAAATTGCTATTTTAAAACTGCCAGAAGTTTTACAGTAGCAGTGGGTTTTTCTTGCAACAAAATGTCTCCTCTTTCCTCTCTCCATTGAATTTATTTTATTTTATTTTATTTAATTTTTTTTATTTTTTTTTATTTACACCTGCGCAATGATGGGCTGGCCATGGGAGTGACCATGCAAATTTTTGGAGCCATTCCACCAATCGAATGGCCACTTGGCCAGGTTGACCACAGAGACTTCTGGGATGTGCCAACCCGGCATAAAAAGCCCACTAACCCTAACCCTAAGCCTAACCCATACGCCAGTACACTGTCCTTCTACGTGGGTCAGAGAGGCCCCCAGAGGTGCACCCCAATACTCACCCTAACCTCACCCGTAACTAGCCTAACCCTAGCCCTTGCGCTAACCCTGTTGCTTAAGCCAGATCTGTACTTGCATGCATTACAATTCCCTTCTTAGTGAGACACAGCGGGTGCAGAGAGTCTGCCAGTCCGCCACTTGTGGCTCTGGGTGACTCCTGCAGGCTTGGCTCGGCCGGCAGCATGTGTGACATCATGCAAACCATGCCCCCGAGGCCTGACTGATGCAGGGAAGGCACCCCAAAAAGAGCGGTGCCTCTGCCAGTCTGCTGTGTCTCTGCGTACAACTTGGGATGGTATGCAATCATAGCCATATGGCTATGCATGCATGCCCTTTTGCAGCAGGTGAGGAAAGGAGACCCCCATGTATGAGGGGTCTCCAGGAGCCTGCTTTCCCTAGCGGGTGAGGATAGGAGGCACCCCCCCCCCAAAAAAGAGGTGCCTCCAGGAGCCCACTACCCCCCAAACCAGTTTAACGACAGACGAAAAAACGAAAAACGAAACGACAATTTTTTTCGAAGTTTTGCGAAAAACGGAAACGAGCCGACACAGGCCGCCGACACACGACAACTCGAAAACGTCATTTTCCCTAGTCGTGCCCATCTCTACTCTGAGGTATGCTATGCCATTTGGAATGATCCTTGAGTCCACATACAAGGATCAACCACTCTGCACTCCATGCCACCTTCTTGGGCACATTCTAGACCAGTGTTGGCGAACCTATGGCACTGGTGCCAAAGGTGGCCCTCAGAGCCCTTTCTGCAGGCACTCGACATCGCCCCTTCACAGCTACCTGTATTCAGGTTAAATGGCTGTATTGGCACTTTGCAAAAAAATAGTGGGTTTTGAATCGCACTTAGAGACCCTTGGTCTCTAAAAGGTTCGCGATCACTGTTCTAGACTGATCTTGTTAAAGGGAAGCACAGCACAAAATAAAAATCCTGCTCCTGCTTCTTCTTTCATGCTTTACCTAAGCCAATTAATGATACTGAGAAATGGGAAGTGTCCTACCCACTTACTTCCAAATGGGGTGGAGAAGGTTTCCATGTCTTCTAAATTGTTGCTAACTGACATGGCATATCAGTGTACTTTGAAAGAACTGGACGACAAGCAGATTTGAAGCATGCTGATGACCTATGGCAGGAAGATAATCTACAGAGGCAGCAACAGCCTTGTTCCATCTGCCCACTTTCTTTCCTGTCCACACAGCCAAGAGACATGTGGGTAGTACGGCACAAGGAGATGCCAACATGCTGTGATTGCACAAAGCTCTGTGTGCCACTGAACTTATTCTTGGATGGTGATTCTGAACTGAAATGCACACTAGGGAGGGAAGGAAATTCTTATTTTATTTAAATGATTTACATCCTGCCTTTCTAAATTCTATGAACATGTCCTGAGTTCATACTTCTTTCTCTATTTGAAACATATAAAGCAGGCATGTCCAAACTTTGGCCCTCCAGATGTTTTGGAACGTAACTCCCACAGTCCTTTGTCATTGGCAAGCTAAGCTTAGAATTCTGGGAGTTGTGGTCCAAAACATCAGGACGGGCCGAAGTTTGGCCATGCCTGATATAAAGATATGGGACTAATTCTATACTGTACTTAGTCCCATCCATCATAACAAATCCACTCTAGGGTGGATTCACATTAGATTTAGAGGGACTCTCTTCTCCCTCGCACAAAATACCAGAACTAGGGGACATCCACTCAAATTAGGGCTGGAAGAGTAAGAACAGACAAAAGAAAATATTTTTTTCACACATCACATTGTTAGTTTGTGGAACTCCCTGCCACAGGATGTGGTGATGGCATCTGGCCTGGATGCCTTTAAAAGGGGATTGGACAGATTCCTAGAGGAAAAGTCCATCACAGGTGACAAACCAGGATGGAGATGTGTCATCTCCAGGCTTAAAACCGGGGTACTTCAAGGGCCAGATGCAGGGGAGTGGTATCAGGAGACAGGTATATAGTCTTGTGCGCTCCCAGATGCATTTGGTGGGGCCTCTGTGAGATACAGGAAGCTGGACTAGATGGGCCTTTGGCCTGATCCAGCATGGCTCTTCTTATGTTCTTATGTTCTTATGATTTAGCCCAGGGAAAGAAAGCAAGTTTCTTTTAATGTATCTGCTTCATCCTAAGTAAGTTCCATCATTAGGTCTTGTATGTATTATTTATTTTTACTGCATTTAAGCTTGGCACATCTTTTTTAAAATAATTCTCAGCTTCACGAATATACATCAAATTATTATTATTTATTTCCAAATACAGGCAAATTAAAACAAAAGTCAAACACATACCCTCCTCCCAATGTTGTAACTATGCAGAAGGAGCAACTCTGTTTGCTCTCAGTGCTGCAGTTCTTTCAGCAATATATTTTAGAAGGTATGAAGAGGTAGGAACCTCATGATAAAATACCATTTCAGGTGTTCCACTAAAAGGCCAACAGAATGTGTTGTGTAACCAGGCCCAACAAGCTTCCATTTCTTACCTCCAGAGAAAAATCGTGTTACCTTTAGGAATTTACATGAGGCAGGACTTCCAGGTGACAACATTAACACTCGTGCTGAACCAAAAGGCCTGGCATTTCTGTCAGTTTCTAATGAGTGAGAATACAGTTCCTCCATATGGAATTTATAGTCAACCAATGTAAAACAAAATACTTTTTTAAAAAAATCAACACTTACTTAAACATAATCCCATGTACCTCTGAATTTAGCTCAGTACAAAGCACGTTAAATGAATAGAATCCCCACTGTTTTGGTTCAGGAAAATCACATTTGTTGCTTTTGGGGGTCAATAATACTGCTTTTTTTTGTTAGCTAGGCCAAAAGCCCTGCCATCCCTGTCTATGTGTAGGTTTAGATCTACAATCATAGTGAAGAACTACGGATCTTGCTTCAACTTTCTCCATGAGATGGCTCTGGGCCACTGCTTACTACCACCGTGTTAATAAAATCACCCAGTCAAGTGAGTCTCAGGACTGAAATTACTGGCAAATAAAAATATCAAAATCAAACCCATACCATTGTTTATTTCTTTTTTTTTTTTCAAAAAAGGAAAGTGAGATCAATATATTTTCACGGTATTACATGGGCATGAACACGTGCAATATGAAGAGGGTGTCTGCAGAGCCCAACAACATTGTTAGAGGTAAATTTGCTTCTGATGCATAAAGAGTGTACAGCTCATACCATCATATCCTTTGGGGGAAATATCCCTGGATTGCACCTTGGGAGCTATGGCTCTCTTGCCATAAGCATGGTTGTCATAACTGTTATATTCAAACGTAGTCTTAGAGTATTTCTCTAGTTCCTTGGCCAGGTTGGAGCGGGGCGTTGTGGTAGGAACATTGTTTCTGTAGCCATACTGGGGAATCTCCAACTGCTTAACAAAACACATAGGCCTAGAAATTAAAAACATGTAAGTCGTTAGACATATAATACACAATTTATTGCCAGGCTAGTAAAACTTCAATCAGTTTGACTACTGCACTCAGGAGGCCAGCATGGCATTATATCTTTGCTTTATGCTTAAATTGCAATTCAGCAAGACTCCTCCTTTCAACAAAAGCCCAGAGCAAACGAATCATATAATCAGATCACTTGTGGCTAATGATAATAAAAGCAGGGAAATTCCCTAGCAACAGTAGAGACAACAGGCCTATGTAAGGTGCATGCCATGTCTCTAAATCAGGCATGTCCAAACTTTGGCGCTCTTGATGTTTTGAACCACAACTCCCAGAATTCCAAGCCTGTATTTCCAATGGCAAAGGACTGTGGGAGCTGTGGTCCAAAACATCTGGAGGGCCGAAGTTTGGACATGCCTGCTCTAAATGTACGAGTAAATATGTAAATATACTAAGCAGGTATGTTTTCGTGTTAAATAGGACAAGACACGGAGGAGCATATTTAAGTGTTATTTAAAGTGTTTTCTAACTTTACAGTGCTGGATCTTCTTTATAATTCTTTTTCTTTCTTTTTGACCTTATTTGTGAAACCCTTTGAGAAATATCCCAAAGGCCTTGGTTTCCTCTAAAATCATATAAAACATACGGAATGCGATGCGATCACTCCCTGCCGTGCCCCCCGCAGGTACTGCAATCCCGCGATATAGTGGGACCGCAGTACCTGAACTGCGAAATGGCGGGGGGTGACTGTAGACCCTAACCAGCATATATTCTTAAAAAAAATTATTTCTCCCCTCCCGTCGTTTCAAATGTAGCTTACTCAACCTGCAATGTAAACAAAATACTTCTCCGGGAACCACCAGTCCCTTAGGGAACATCCGTGAACCTGCCATCACCCTAACCTTGATGCCAAAGGCGCCATCCTTTTGCTCAGTCTGAAAATGCTGGATAGAGAAGCGTTCTGAGGTTGTTAGGACGCTGTTTCAATTATCTTGAGGCCAACACATAAAACCTACTGTTGGCTCAGAGGGATGCTCTTTGAACTCAAGAAAGAAGGAATGGCGATAGAGACTGGTGCTTTGCAAATATAAATACTGTATTACAGCCCAAACTTCACAATCTTCCTCTTAAACGGCTGTACAAGAGAAAGAGAATGGAGGAGTCAAACCTGAGGTGACAGTGTAGCTCAGATCACCTATCAAGTTCTGAAAAGCAAGATAATCCCAGAGGCAAAAGCAAAACTGCCAAAAACATCTATTTCAGTAATCTGTCAAAAACTCAGTTGCTGCTTTTGACAGGAAGTCTTCTCTTGTCTAGCACTTGGCTTTCACTAGAGGAAATCTAGTTCTAACACAGGGATATGTTTATTCTAGTTTAGCCTGTGTCCTTTGAGCAAAAAAGACTGTAGAATCCAATATATTTATTTGTTTTTGCTCAGCAAAGGTGTCCCCAAAATTGTGTGTCTGCCATCAGTCTGTGAAGACACATGATTTTCTGAACGATGAAGAAAACGAGCTATGTGTGACCTCTTCAAAAATTATGTCCATGTTTTTCAGGATTATGACAAATGGAGTTTGCTAAGATATAAGTACCAGCAATCAAAATATCTAAGCTGTACCATCAAGTAGCCCCATCATTGTTTAAGATGCTACAGAAAATTCTACTGTCTGTGGCTTCAAGGTGCTATTAACCACGAACAAGGTGGCATCAACCATGCTTGGTATTTTCATGTTTGGATCATACACATAAATGTTGAGCCACCTCTGTTCTCCGCAGCTACAGAAATACCACTCAGATAATGAGAGTAAGCCTAAGTAGCAGTGTCGTGTTACATGTTAAGACTTAAAATATTAGAAAAAAGTATTTCTGGATACCTAACTGTGAATGTATGAATGACACCACTAGACTGTTCTGGACACTAGGTCAGCTTTACCAATGATTAGGTAAATATGTCATCTAAATAGCTTCAGACACATTTTTTCTCCAGGCACAGAGGCTTCTAACAACGCTATACACTATACAGTACATTGAGATACATGTGAACAGAGCTGACTGCAGGGATCCAAGACCAGGCTTTCAAAATCTAAGTGTGAGCAGAGCGTTTACTTTGCTAGCAAGTTTTCTTGGCTGGATTTTGTCTGACGTCCCAGTGTTATGGGTCCCTTAAAGAATATCATTAGAAGGTATAATCTGTCACAGTGAAACAGAGAATAAATCTGTGACTTCCTGTTTTGTCTAATTTATTATTTTTTGATAACTAAATTCTTTTTCAAAAAGAAAAAGCTTGCTAAAATATATTTTACAAGATCCACTGTTTTTAAGCAGAAAATATGGAAGGAGTTAGAAGATCTGTATAGCACAGAAATTCACAGAATAATTCCAATCAGTTTATATTGGCTTTAGAACCCAGACTAGTCGCCCAACGAAACATATGCTTTTTGCCTGCAACAAGCAAGTGGCTATAGCCCGTGGCTATAGCACAAACCCTCTAGTTCAAGGATCACATCTCCTTTTTCATGTCTGAGAAACCCTTATATTTTCTCATTTCTCTTTTAGAATCATCTGGCACCCTTTGACTTAAAAAGATCTATTTGCAATTTATCATTAAAATATGCACAAAAATATAATGAAAATAGTACAAAATTAAAATCTAGCACAAATAGTTTTTCTGTGAAATCCTAAATTTGAATAACAACATATGCCATAAGAAGTTTGTTTCAGCCAATGAACACTGTTCATACTGCAGTTTATGAAGAGCACACAGTTGTGTGTCCACTCTGCACTTCCCAAACACCCACAGGGTAATGTGCCCATCCCAGTTTGGGAACCATGCTATATCCCACATTGCAAGTACAGTGGTATCCCGACTTAAGAGCCGCTCGACTTAAGAGTAATTTGACTTAAGAGCGGAAAACTGTTGGTGTTTTAACTGCCACCTTACGAATTTTAGATATGGTCTGCATGACTTACAAAAGTTTTATTTCATTTTTTTATTGTTTAAGTTAATTTTTCAATTTTTAGATAGGTACCCCAACTTAAGAGTAGTTCAACTTAATAGCATGCATTCGGAACGGATTAAATTCGTAAGTTGAGGTATCACTGTAATTAGATGGTTCATGAATCTGTAGCAATTAACTGTAAGCTACACAAACTTGGAAGTTAGCATTCATGTAGAGAAAATAAGAAGCCAACTATACCCCAATGGACCTTTTAAAATATTAAAATGTAAAAATGACACACTTTTGAGTTACAAATCAGACAAAAATTTTGAAAGTAGGGCTTCTGGTTTTCATTTAAACTGATATTTACTAGTAAACGCCTGCTGGAAAAAACAAGACTTACCGGTAAATATTAGTTTATTTCCCAAAGATATCAACTTTTTTTCACACTGTTCTTAGATTCAGAATTCCAGCAGGCAGCTTTACACCAAACAATGCCTAAGACAAAAATGAGCTTTTCAGCTTTATTGATATTTGCCAAAAAAACATTTACCCATCCACCCCCAGGATATATTGGTAGAGAAATACTGAGAACAGGATCCAGAAGCCCTAATTCTAAACACTTCTTCAGAGATGACGTAATTTTTTTTTTTTAGTGCTGAGGCTAATGTATTATACAATTAATCTGGTAGATACTACTTAAGGGTTAGAGCAACTCTTTATACCTCAAGACACGATCTGATGCCTGGTTTGATTTGGATGCATCACAGCTCTGATGCTTCTCTTGAGCTTTAGCCAGTTTCTCTGCTGCAGCAATAGGACATCCCGAGAGGCTGCAATTACAGAAAGAAAATGTAATTGTTGTGTCCTGAACAGCTTTGTGGAGCCCCTCTTAGAGTACGACAAATGACCTGTCTTGATGCCCTGATTGCTCCTACGCACAACTAGGCCTTTAACGATGCAGAGCTGCTACCATTTAAAAATACTAACTTCCTGTTTCACGTGAGAAGACTGTGTTCTGTTAAACTTGTGACCCACCAAACGTCATACAAGCTCTCAGGCCAGGAACAGACATTAGAAACTGACTATTTCTGGAAGAGAGAAATTTTTAACTAAACAAAGTGTTTCACACCATGTTTTCTCACCCCCAGAAGTAAGCAAATTACCTTGGTTTATTTTATGATTGGTTTTCAGGAATGAAACACCAGATTCCTTTTAAGTTTTATTTCATAAAATGGAGATACAGTACCATCTTATTTACAACTCTGCAACATTAACATGCCTTCACTTCCAATTATGGGCTACTCTAAAATCCGTTCTCATTATCAACTACATATTTTGGCATGTCCAAGTATCACTGTTTTCGTTCTTCTCCCCCACAAAACACAAAGATTAATTCGACATCGTTAGTAGCTCATGAGTTGTATTCAATTTCATGGGTCACAACGTTACTATTCTTGTGAATAGGCAGACCACCTGCCAGGACCACCTGCCAAAACAAGTGGAAACGCAAATTTGACAATCCAATGATGCAACAATGCTGACAGAATGGCAAAGAATTCTACCAACAGCGGCAATGTTAAATCAAACTGCATGTCAACCTAACATAGTTGTTGGTCTTGTTATATTTTTAAGCTGCATTCTTTGATCAGGGAAATATAAATAAGATCTTAATCAATTTTGGTTAATTCAACCCAAGCCATATTTCAGTTGAATATCAGGAAAAACTTTCTCTCTGAGCAGTACAGCAATGGAATCAATCACCTCAAGAGGTAGTGAGTGTTCCAATGCTGCAGGCATTCAAGAGGAATTTAGACAACTACCTGGCCGATATCCTATTCCTGCCTTGAGCCGGTGGACCCGATGGCCTCTTCCAGCTTCATGATTCTATGAGTCATCAGGTAGTATCACTAATAATTCAGTATATAATTTTATCTGTACATCTGAAAGAACGGAATTGAGCAGATAATGGCAAAGCTGCTTCTGCCTGGACAAGTCAAGGGAGAAACAGGCACCGTGTGGTAGGAGGCACAAAGAGACATCATGAATGGTCTCAACAGGAAAGGAGGCATCATTCTTTTGGTCTTATCCTTTTATATACATGGTCATCTATCTTAAATCCCCCCCCGAAAGTATGATTAGAAAATACTGTCTTTAATCATTGAAGAGGCTACATGGTATTGTGACTGTGATCTTAGAGGTGTATAGTGATTATGTTGTATGAATCACCCTCTTGGATGAATGAATCTGGAGCTCCACCCACCACCACACCATCAATTCTTTACAACTTTACTCCTATTCCCCCCTTTTCCTACTTTCCACTGTTTATGTCCTCAAATGAAAGATTCTATAATGACATATACAATTGTGTCAGTAGAAAGCGTTGGCAGTATTCTTAATGCAATTTCATAATGCACCTTTCTTCGGCGAAGGAAGCAATTCCTTTTTATAATTTGAGGCACCCACATTGCAAAGATAACCTCCCCCCCCCCCGGAATTTCAGATAAGCACCATACAATATGACTGTTTCCCCAGGCAGTTTCCTGGATGTCCACAGTACTGAAATCAGGACTTCCCACTACCAGATATCTCCTATATCTTTAGGAGGAACAGCTAGTGTTAAAACCACAGACATGTAACAGAGACCATCTCTTTATAGTTTTATATCCCTCCTTCTTACCTCTTTCATTTTTTTTTTCATATCCATCTGGTAAACTCCCATTTGACCTTCAGAGTGAAATTCTAAATTTTGTAGAGTTTTTTAAAAATTACCTTTTAGAGTTTAATTAATTATTTTGTTTTTTTCCATGACATTGAGTCAGAAAGGTATTTTGCCTTGTCCTATAGGATTTTATAATTGTTTGCCAACAACTCTTGTGCCCTAC
Organism: Phrynocephalus guinanensis; assembly: GCA_037367245.1. Classification (NCBI taxonomy): domain Eukaryota; kingdom Metazoa; phylum Chordata; class Lepidosauria; order Squamata; family Agamidae; genus Phrynocephalus; species Phrynocephalus guinanensis. Next base: position 167,559,146 of record CM074733.1, read on the forward strand.
GTTTGGTAATGGACTTGGCCATCTAGATAATTCCTACTCTAGAAAGATTGTTCTTTTAGAATCCACTGGAAGGTACAGCACTTTGCACCTGATAAATGGAGGGTGCCAAACAGGACATAGAATGATATTACTTTTGATTTTGGCTAGGTATGCCATCCGATATTTTTCTTTGGCAATACTCCTTCATGAAGCAATTTTGTTTCAGTGGGTAGCAGAGATTTAAACAGAGAGTGGGATTCAAGAATCATTGCAAGGTCAAGGCAATTTCTTTTTATACCTTCAGAGGTGAACAAGCAGGGATTTTTCAGAGCATTTGTTGAACCCCAGAAGAACCAGAAATATGAATGACACAGAAACAGGGAGGAGAAATAATCCCATGTTGCCTAAAACATTTGGGGAGGGAGCACTCCATGGTGGTTACTTCACGTCCACTTTGTCTCTGTAAGTGTTGCACTTCAGACTGGTACAAAAAAATCTTACTTCACATCCGTCACGCAACAGCTGAAATTCGTCTCGACCATGCCCTCTGAGCGGGATCAGAGCGTGACAATACTGTACCTGGTGCTGGATTGGTGTATTCTCTTATCACGGTTTGTTCCCAGTTCCTGACACGCAACAACCAGTGTCCACCTAGTGGTCAGTGGCTGAAGTGGTGACATTAGTTTCCCTATGGGAAACACCATGCAGCGCAAATGTTTATTAAAGAAAGTACTGAAAATTCTGTAGCATTGACGTGTAAATCCCGGAAGACCAGTAAATTGAAATATTGAAAAAGTTTTATTTACGCTATTTTAAAAAAAGAGTTAAGAAAGCAAGACAAATTCAGAATTTGTCATGGAACAAGACCGTGAAGTAACAGTTGTCACGAGACAAGTTATCATAACTGTGAGAAAATGGGAAAAGGGACTAAACAGGGACAAACCCATGTGATCGTGACCAATGGTGTCACGGTACAAAACTAGTCACGTAACAAGGAAGGACGTGAAGTAACCGTCCATGAGCACCACCGGTATGATACTAATGATAAACTGGAAAAAGAATTTAAGCTTTCAACGTACCAGGTCCTGGCTTAGGGAAGACAAATGAAGGCAAACAGCAATAAGCTTTGAATGTTATCGTATTACTGGAATTAATTGTGCCCCAGAGGTAATCGTCTCATACGATAAACCTTGCAACGCAATCAGACTAAACACATCGGTCAATCTGTTCAGTTAAATAAAGGCCTAAAGCGTTTTGCATGCCCACACGCACCCCCCCACACACACTATGGTGCCCCCTCCCATACACGCTCATGCACACAAGTGTCGTAGCTGTGAAATGGAATCTGCCTGGAGTATAGCTGAGTGACAAGGTTCTTACCTTCTGTGAGAATTCCTGTTGCTATTTACGTGGCCCCGGCCTGTGCAGCCTGGTGTAGGACACTTAAGAACGTTTTCATGCATGGCAAGAACTTGACAAGGAGAAGGAAAGGAAACAGCAGAGTGTGGAAACAACAACAAGAAGAAAGAGATTTCAAGTCCCAGTTGGTAGGAAGCCATTTTAGTACAAAGCAAGATTAATTAATGATCAGCATTCCTGAGAACAGACATGTGACAGGTATAGCCAATAAAGCCCGGTGAGGAAAAGAGGTGTTGTAGTAGTATACTCATTAACACAGGATGATGGTAATACACTAAGAGTTATGGAGGGAAGGGAATCTAATAGTCTTGTTTGACAGCGAAGCAAGAGGCTGCATACATAAGTGCTACGCAAAAGCACTCAATGGCACAGTAGTTAAGTAGGCGTTTGGAAGAGGTTTTTAGATGCATCTATGCAAGAATAAATTGATTTGCGTACGCAGACTAGGCATCCAGAATCTGGAGTTAGCATAGCATAAAATGTATGCAAATTCAGCAGCAGTGCTGAATTCACTTCAGCGCAGTCAGTGGAGGGCCTGAGAGAGAAACCCAGTCAAGGAAGTTAAGTCCTAAAGCCCACGACTGCCTTGGTTCCACAGAGCCAATGGTTATTAAAGTTCAGTGGCACTTAAAGATTACTATGTGAACAAAATTGTCATTATGATTTGAATATACAGCTCTTGTCAAACCGGAATGGGTCAGAAAGAAAGGGGGGAAAAACAAACAAACAGAAACAAAGAATGTGAGCACACTTTGAAGTCAAGAGATTGGTGGAGTGATAAATTATGTTATCTAAGGAGTTAACAAATCTGGGTTGTACAAAGAAGGTTGCCATTCTCCACCACCAAGCAAGCACTGGGAAAGGGGTTGCAGTTCAGCAAAGGAGAGGCATATGTTATGATTATGCCTCCGCCATATGCAGGTAAGAGATCTGGACTAATCTGGAATCCGACTGTGCAGTCCTCAAAATCTCTGGATCTAAGGCCACAGGTCAATAGAGGGCTAAGGAGGCTTTTGGACTGATTCACAAATAATACCTTCTGGTGTACTTGAACTGAAACCTTTGTGTGCCAAGCTATTGGTAGATGCATATTTATAGTGCATACTAAAAGAAATAGATTGGGCCCAAGCTGTGTGCGGGTTTGTGACATGAAAAAATGTTTGGCATCCGTATCACCACTACATGACGACTAACACAAAATTAGGCTACGTTTCAAAGTTCATGAGATAATATATTGAATGCTTACACAAAAGCCAAAGACATCAGGAAGAGAACCTGTACATATTGATTTAAAGAATTTTCACAACCACCATCATTCATCACCACCACCACACTACTAGCAGTGTACTAAATATGTGAAAGCTTCACTCTGGAATTCCTGCTATTTGTAGCTGTTCTTGAAGCATGCTTTACAAGCCCAGCACGGCAGGAGTCAGGGGAAAAAAAAAAAGAGAGAGAGAGAGAGAGAGATGATCTCACCTTTTTCACTTTTTGTCACTACTGAACATGCAAACTGTTTAAAGCTATATTCTTCTTTGATCAGCAACATTTCTTAAATGCTTCATGTCTAGCCATTTACAGGGGCTGTGGGGACAGATGAACCCCTTTGAGCAACCGAGTAAACATTTGCCTTTGAGAATATTAGAGGTCTTGCTAAACTGGAAAATAAACTCCTTTGATCAGATAAATCGGCACACCAGCTGAGAAGCCGTATTGTTTCCTTAGAGAGATTTTCTCTTCAGTGAGCTTTCTTCTTAACAAGGGGAGACTATCCCATCAAAACATATGATTTGGATGGGATGTGTGTTAAGTTCTCACAGCACTTCATTCTGCACTCAAATTTCGGAGGGCCTTATGGTTGGATCTCCATAGCCATCGCTATGCACAGAATCACATATATTATATATACAGTACATACATTTGTATGCACGCCTTATTCTGTTCATTATTGCCTTATTCTGTTCTTCTGAGGGTGCCATTTTTGTTGGGGGTCAAATCCCTGGAGAGGCACTGCAATGAAATTTCCTTGGTGATCACAGAGGAATGTATCCACCTCTAATTGTGTCATGAATGAAAGCATCATGCTAAGACAAGTCTTCAAAGGGGACTGTGAAACTCATGTGATAATGTAACATCACATGGCAAATATTTATAGTGATAGTGGCAATATGGGAGGGATATGCTACAGGGAAAAACATTTATATTTCCAGTGACAACCCGCTTATGTGGGAAACGCACCCCAGATTTTAGTACCACCATCATTAAGTCATTGGAAGCCATTTTTTAAATCTTAAACTATGGGCAAAAATCAAAGAATCAACAAGATTCTTATTGTATATTCTCTAGCATTCTTCTATATATTTCCCTTAGTTGTTGAGTAAGCAGTCCTGATAGCATTAAACAATGATGGCAGCTCATTCTTAACACATTGTTATCCTTTTATCCCCCCCCCCCCAATGCTAGCATTTTTTGTGCTGGTGTTCATATAAACTGTACAATTGTAAGTCAATCATATATCGAAATATAAAAAAATTGAGCTAATTGTTCAAAATTTGCAGAGCTAAATTTAAACATTAATTTAAAGACATGTTTTCAAGCTGAAAGGAACATTTGCTCCTTCATTTGGACATGTGGTGGGTCTAATTTTTCAGTACTATTTTGCTTGGTGGGGGCAGAGTCACATTATGTACGAGGGTAGAGAGAGAGAGAGAGATGAACTGTTCAGAAATATCCTAATACTGTCAGAATCAAAGAATACAGCTTTAAAACATCTTCCTTCAAGCATAACGGTTAGTATAGATGTGAAAATGATGAAATAACGGAAAGAAAATGTAAATATAACATAAAACAGGTTGCTAAAATTGAGACATATCATACTGGAAAAATGGGAGGAAAAAAGAAAGAAAGAAAAAGCTTTTTAATGCATGCTAGAAAGATTTGTGTGGAGTTTTATCCCCAGTTTCGATGAGACAATGTGGACTTACTTTCTGGAGGGACCCTATCTTTGTGTGGGCATCCTGACAAACTGCGGTGATGGGGGTAAAGCCCCGTTACATGGCCAGTTCCATCACACCCAGGGGTAGGACATTTGCTCTCTTTCTTTTCTGTTCTTGAGGGATCTATAATTTACAACAAATGTGTCAAGTGAATGATGTTTTTCAAATTTCCAAATGGACGAAGGTTCATTTTAATGAAATCAGAGACTCTCTGGAAAAATGTTCTTAAAGAACACTAGAAGAAAACACATCTGCTATTGCTTAAAAACATTTTTTTTTAGTTCTTGCTTCCTTTTTCTGTACCATAGGCTCCTACGATCCAAATTATTGTCTCCGTTCACGGAGGGCAACAGACAGCGACTTTGATCCAGCAAAGCCACGCCACTATTGATTAACGTACTTCCGCAAAGCATGAGCTATAGGGTAGAAGTTGGCTGGATTCCCCCACCCACCCACCCACTTTGGTGTTGGTTTTAGCATTATTTGCCTCATGTATTGAAGCCTACAGATTTAATGTGGGGACTCTGATGATAGTGGATCCAGCTCCTGTGCCAAAATTCTTCACAGATTCAATGTAAATTAATTCTACTCCAGCGGCATTCTACGATGGGCACAATTTTCTCAAAAGTTTGTAGTGAAGTACAAGAACTTACACAAAAGTGTTTTCCACTCAATGAATATTTACTATGTGTTAAAATGAAGTTCATACATGCTTTTTAAGTTGGCCCATGACAATCACGTACTTCTAATGCTTGAATATTCATGATGTTCTAGGAATTACATTTTGCTGTCTTCCTTCCACAGCCTATGGAAGTGATTTTAATTTAACTCAGGAATATTTCTTGCCAAGGAAGGAATACAATAGCTGTTTAATTTTTTTGAGAACTGGAATTGGAATCCCAGTGTCAATTGTTTAATTTGACTTGTTCTACCCAAATACACATCTGCAAATTTACACAATCAGTTATCCTGGCTTGACACCCCCAGAGCTAATTCCAACGTTTGATTTTTGATAGAAGCCAACAAGATGTTGGCTTCATCCATGGAAATGGATTATTGCTGATAGTTGCTTTTCCTACCAAAAAGCTTCTGTATTTATATGAAGGATGTAGATTAGCTTGCTTTGGATTGCAGATAGTTGGGATGCGGAGAGGGTTTCATTTGCAAGTTGGTTGTAGAGACAGAAAAACTTTGAAGCCATGTGTGGTTGGAGGAGTTATTTGGAGGAGTTATATTCTATTACCCGCTACTGTGAAGCTGCCGTCTTTTCTCCTTCTGCTATTAGATCAGGAGTAGAGTACTTTTAGACTTCAAGTGCCTCACATGCTTATCACTGGAACTCCCAAGACTTCTACAGTGGTACCTTGTATAAAGGAATTAATTCATTCCAAATGAAATTCTGTTAAGCAAATTTTCCTTTCTACACATTTCCCATAGGAATGCATTGAAAACGGATTAAACCCTAATTGCGACCGTTTTTCTGTTGTACAGATTCGCCCCATAGGCGATTCTGTTAAGCGATTTCCCCCTATCTCTGGGAATTTTTTCCTTGAGGCGGATTTTCTGTTAAACAAACCGCTTGTTATACAAGGGTCCACTGTACTTCTTTTTTTTCCCTACAGAAGTTGGTCTTTTTTAAAACTGAAAGAGGTTCCCTCCATACTCTGGTAGCCAAAAATGGTTTAATAAAAAAAATCTGTGACGCATGGTCTTTAGAAGTGGTTGGGGCCTTCAAAACATGGCAGAGTTGGGGAGGAGGTGTTGAGGTGCTAGGGCCTGCATTTGGACCACCAAAAGCTGTATGAAGCCCAAGAGCCATGTCACCCATCTGTGTCTTTAAGCACATGTTCCCAGGGAGGTTGCTAAAGGACAGCAATTCTATTTCGAGTGAATGGAGAAGTGGTTGTGAGGAATGTACATCATCCGTCCCTACAGTGGGTCTATATCCAGGTCTAAGAGTTCTAGCAGCTGCAAGCTTTCAGAATTTCTGGGAAATGAACTTGGCTGAACTTAATAAAGTCTGGATCTGGGATTAATGGGTAAAAAGGAACAGCTAAATGAGAGGGAGACAGATCTACCAGAGGTTTGGGTATAGGGAGGGATACTCTGCTTCCTCTCAAGAGATCAACGCCATGAGAAGCAATGTGCTTTCATGGTTCTCCTGCAGCTACACCTGAGCAAATCAGAGGTTGTTTTCAGCTGAAAGCTAATTGGGTGATGTCTACCAAGAGAGAGCAACCCTAAACCCATTCCCAGGTAAATGATTGTGTAAATCTCAGAACCATCCGCTCATAACCATTTTACAAATTGTGTTGCCCTGAAACTATGTGTTGTCTAGTGCACCTAACTAGCAAGGGCAGCCAATCCACCTCCTTAGCAAACAAACTTGTCTATGTAATTCATTCCATGCCAAAATATGTTTTCTTCCTAAAAAAAAAAATAGTTCTGCACAAATCTCTTTTCAGGTGCTTAGAAAAACACAGTAACCTTTGAAGAATTCAGGACAGTCAGAGGGGTATCAGGTAACCAACCTGATGCAACAGACAAAAAAAATGTTTTAAAATTATACAAAGAACTTCCAGGTCAGCAAATCATCTTTTACATTTTGGCAATATTTTGCATTTCCAGGACTAATTTATATCCAGGTGTCAAACAAATACATGCAATGTAGCACATAAAATCCAGTCTCTAATAAAGCTATTTTTAAAACAAACACACTTGAACCATTCCATAAAAATTCATTTCCTCTACAACAATTGAACATGTCTGCCATCACTGTCTGGGTGAACCTGAATTTATGATTTTTCTCCAACAGAAGTCAATTTCTTTTGGAATCAGACTGTCATCTCATTGCCTCTTACATCATAAAGTTGCAATCCAAATCAAATCTTATTTGACAGCTCAACTTTTGACAACTTTCTCTGGAACTTCCCTTTTTAATAGCTAAATTTGACACTAAGGGATTACACATGGGAAGCATAATTGAGAGATTATATCCCAGGGTTTTAAATTAAATCATGTTAAATTATTGCTGCCCTGAAAACTTGAGAAAGAGTCGGGGCCTCTGCTACACATCTGCATGTGCATTTGCTGCCTGTTAACAAGGAACAAAATGAGAGGCAGGTACAGAGTTGTGCTTACTAGGCCTCTCAATAAGGACTCGAGGGTTTATTGCAAACAGTTTTACACATGGCAGCAGAATCCCATGTCTGTGTAACCTTGAGCTGTGAGGCACATGCAAATTATAATGGCCACTTAGTTTAAAGGACATTTGACCCTGGATTTCCATAGCTTTTAATCAAATGTAGCGCACCAACCAAGTACAGTGACCCCCCCCCCGCCTATTGCAGGGGTTAGGGACCCGGCCTGACCCAACCTGCGATAATTGAAAATCCATGATATGTGGATGCAGGTCGGGCCGGCCCTGGGGTGCTTAGCTGGGGACTTTTGTATTTACCTCCAGCCTGGCGCTGCCCCAGACGGGCCTGTGAGGGCCTTCCCAGGCCGTTGGGGGGGTCTCCAGAAGGCTTGGGAAATCCCTCGCAGGCCTGTTTGGGGCAGCACCAGTACTGGGGTAAGTAAGCGAGGCCTGAAACAGGCCTTTCCTCCCTTACCCCAGGGGGCCTTTTTCATATACTGCGGTTCCGCAATATAGCGGGACTGCAGTACATGAACTGCAAATGGTTGGGAGACCACTGTATGGAACCCCTCTACCAGAACTCCTCCTTTTCTTGCTTACCTAGAACTGGAAAGGAGACGACTGGCAAATCATGATACATAACTTGGGGTGGAAGCATAGGTCATAAATTCAGTTAGGCCTAGTCTGCTGGTTTAAATCAAAGACTGAAATCCTACCGCTCTTGGCATAGTATAAAGTTATACATGCGGACATTTCCAGGGAGTTATGCCCAGACAGTCCATATTGTATAACTGATGGAGCAATTGATTGTGCAGTTTGCTGTGCAAACGGTTCTGCCACACAGCTGTGGAACTGTTTGTTGTTGTTTGGCTTCTGCCTTGTTACGCAGACGTAGTTACGCAACAGGGTTCTAGTGGAATATCTTTAGCTTTAGGAAGGCAACAGGATGAGAAAGTCCAATTATGTGAGTGCCATTTCATTCTATAATATTAACAAAATATTTAATCATGCCTTTTCTTGAATTCCCTATGCAACTGCTAATGTGGCTCACATCAGGGACAGGAGCCCAGTTCAAGCATGACCTTTATCGTCTTACCCTGGATTGAGGGGACTGCCTAGCCCACTCCTCTCTCCATCGTCATCTTCTACACATGGAAAGTTATTGGTCTGTAGTGTAGAGGATAGATACCTGCTTGTAAGTTTGTTCTAAACATAAGCAAGAACTTCAGTTTTCCATAGCTCTTGCTTGTGAGAACATAAGGGGCTTATCTTCTGCAGATACGTTGTTTTCAACTGTAGAAAGTACCATTACAAAGTGGAGTGAACTAGGCACTTCCTCACAAAGTCAGCTGAGCCAGTTTAGGAAGGTAAACTTGAAGCAGAGCTTGGGTTCATCCGATTTGAAGTGGTAAGGAAGATTATTAAAGCCTAGACCACAGAAGCAAATCAAACATTGGAGCTGGGAATAGAACTCATAAGCACCTGCCTGTATGCCTAAACAGCCATACCATTCATTGACATCCATAAAGCTTTATTCAAAAAAATGGCAGAAAGCATTTCAAAATATCATACTATTGTCCAAATACCCATAGCTAATAGCATTGTGTTTCAGTCACTGTTATTATTTCACATAAAATTATTCAGGGGAGGAAGAGACTGATAGTTAATCCAAAAGACCATAAATCTCTGATCAGAGTTAATTAGGGACCACACGGAAAAAAACAATTGACATCATCATAGAAACTTGAAACTCAGACTCATTGAATTATGTTTGAATAGCGGTACATCCCAGTTGTACAAACCAATCAAAATGCGGGCAGACTCTTTTAATTCACAGGATACTCAAGAAGCTTTATCATCAGCACCATTGTCCAACCTGAACAGTAACTAAATGAAAATAGTTGAGATCTATTTTTTGCATTAGAAACATGTGGAAGATGGGGTCAGCTTTGGAGCTGAATTTACATCAAGGTTGTCCATTATAAATATTTTCATTATCCTACAATGAAAGGGGGGGGGCTCTTCCCATTGGCTGAAATTCCGTTGCACAGGTACACAAAAGGAATAATAATTTGGAGGCAAACTGCCCCAAGTTAAGAAACTTCCACAAAATTATCTGTCACATACTGAGGCTTGACCTATAACAGATAATGTCTACAGAGATTTGTTGAGTCAATTTGCTTCCTTTGTGTAGCAGCACAACAGGATTTTAGCTCTTGCCTGATAACTACCCACCGGTCATTGCTACAATATGATCAGAACTTGATGTGATTTTGTAAAAGTTAAGGAAAATATGACTCCAGAGGCTTTCTAACATGGCATTAGCAGATGATTAGCGAAAAGATGCCTGCTCATAGATATCTGGGTATCGACTATAGCAAAGCTCGCAAACATAAGATAAACTGAACTGTTGTGTATTCCTTTTGATGTTTTGACTTCTCTACATTAAAATGTAAGTATATTTCTTGGGAGTTGTGCCATGCATCTCCTCCAAGTGCCTTTGCTCAGATGATATACACTTGATGGTGCATAAGAAAAAAATATATATATTCATTTCATTTTGTTCTGAAATCTTTCTAGCAAGCAGAACAAGGAAGATCTAGGAATATTTTTTTCCTTCCTTCTTCTTTGCTGAAACAAGGAACAGATCTGCCCTCCATGTTTGATACTAAAAATGCTCAAGCTTTCAGCATTAGATTGCTCACTAATCATAAAAGTTTTGACACTCATCCTCACTTAAGGGCTAATGTTTAAAGTGGTCAGAATTTTCCTGATTCTGTTTAAGCCCACATTTTTACAAGAAAAGAAATACACATGAAACACATACAAAATATAACCAAGCCAGCAACCTTTCCCATAATGGCGACAGCTCTGGTGATTGGTGCTGTCAAAGATCATTCCGTAATTTCGCTGAGCATACTCTACACTTGTTCATACAAGCGTGCGTCCAGTGGTAACTTACAGGTGGAGGACATGTACAGTGTGAACCTGCTCAGATTTATTTGGTAGCTGAGAGCATGGTATAATAATAATCTAAAAACTGGTTAGAAACTGTAATGTGAGAATGTGCCTGTTTTTTGCTATGATCCTGTACATTATGATGGCTATTTAGATTGTTTCATTTAACTAAAAAACTTTGCTTGAGGAAAGAAAATCCTGTGCACAGTTACTGAAAATAATGTTTTAATCTCATAATTAAACTTTACAGTCCTGTTATGACGTTCATAATATAAAAGCATAGCAAAGCAATTTAATAAAACAAGGTTATGGGAAGTATAGCATCATCCATAACAACCTATGTTGTTTGTATCTCCCTCCAATAACACTGATTCTTCAATTCCTATAGAAATTAAAGAAACGTGAAAGGTGTCCTGCAACTCTTGTTGGCATTAAACACTTTACAATAGTGTAGCACCAGAAGCATAGCATGTTTAGATGGCCATGGTCTACGCCTATACTTAAAACGTCATTAGGACCATTTGTGATGCTTTGTCTTCCTTTGTTTTGTATATTGGATTATTGTTAAGGGAGCACCTTAACTATTTCCACAAAAGAATGAAACCAGTGAAGCAGAATGCATATAAGAAAGAAATTGCTATTGATCTCGACTGAGGACACAGCATGCCTTGCATTAGCAAATGGTTTCCATTACCTTCCTATTTAAGATAATTAATGTGCAGTCATTGCCCCTATCTTTTGTTATCGGTCATTCTGATACTGTTCAATTTCTGTCAAGTGACTCTACATTTTACATGGGAGAGGGTTTGTCAGTAACCCCTGTTTCACGATAATGTTATAGATCAGGATACCCCACACCGTCCAGTCTATAAAAACATACCTTTCATAGATAATTGACTAACAAACTTTTAAGTCAATCCTTCCAAGGTCTTTTAGTTTTCAGAGCAGAACTGGAAAGCTAACACATATTCAACATTTCTGCATACTTTTTGCCTTTTCCATAACAAAATCTGATTTCATTTATTTCTTCTGAAAATATACATTTTTTCGGCTTACACACAAATGACATTACTTTGAAATACTTTATACCCTTGGAAAATGTTGTATTCCTTTTTAAAATCTATATTTTAAAAAACACAAAATCATGTGCATTATTTGCTAAGATTTACCCCATACGTCATCATAACACAAAATACATTATATAGAATATTACCTTTACCATAATATGGCTTTTTGACATGGCCGTCACTGGACTTAGACTTCCTGTCATCTCCAGAAAGCTGTCTTGGAGATTGTTCCTCATAGGATCTCATATTATCCCTCCTTTCAGCTTCCATTGCCATTTTTTCCCTCATGGCTTTTGCTCGTTCTGTTTCTAAAGCAATTGCTTTCTCTAGTAGTGTTAAGTTTCCTTTTGTCATATCAAACACCTCTTCAGATCTATCTGAAGTCACAGAGGTGGTGTCATCGTCCCTTTCATGGCACCCATCCTCTTTTGCACAACTAGAAAAAGTCCTAGATCTGGGACTCAACTGCTCTTCCAACCTCATCAGGTTCATCATGTCAGAATAATTCCTATCGGGCGTCCTTCCTTGGAAATCTTCTTCTTGCCGGGTGTGCTGGCGAGAATTCATATTCTGCTGTTGATTTCTCTCCTGTGGGTTAGTCTCGCTGAGCTTTCTGGCCAGATCAAAGCACTGGTTCCTCAAACACTCCAAGCTACTGAGACACACTTCTTCATCACTTTCTTCCACCATTTTTTCCGTAAGCCCATTGTTGGTAGGCTTTCCCAGCATCCCATAGTTCATATTCCTATTTTCTTGCTGGGACATATTGTCTGCATAATTTCTATCGTTAACATTTTCCGAAAGCACTACACCATGTCCTTGTGCTAGCAATTTCAGCGAGTCCACAGTTTCCCTAACGACGTCACTGTCTAAATCTAAACTCAGCTCACTCTTACGACCAACGTTTTCGTTTTTGTCGCTATCATCTTCCAGGCTATTTGATGTATTGCTATTCATTTCTGATTCTGTCCTGGCTCTGTACGCTGCATCCTCTGCAATTTTGCCAAGATTTAACAATGACTTGGCCACCAGTTCATCGTAATTATCATACTCATCATTATTATTATCATCTTTTTCTGAGTCTTGCATTCGAGTATTGTGACAATTCATTTGATGGTCTTCTGCATAGGAAAGAAAGGAACAAAGAAAGAAAAAAGACATGGAAAAGAAAAGAAAAAAGTGGCTAGAGCTGGATCGCTTTTTGCAGTATCACGGACAGAAAACAAACTGCCTGTCAATCATTATTTAATATGTAGTAGCTACTTTGAAGTCACATTCTACAATTAAGAAGACTGATCGTTCTAAGGATATTTTAAGTGCTTTGATGGAAGAATGCTCACTTCTTTAGCATGAATGCTCACTTCTCTTCATGAAGTCTTCCTACCCAAGTATACATTCTTACCGCTTTTATCTAATATTTTAATATAACGTTTGTCAAAGGTTTATATTTTTTCAATAAAATATTTGTTTATTCGTGCTATTTTATTTGTGTGAGTTCTAATGTTCCCAGCCTTTTTGATCTAAGAAAGCAGATGGCATAGGAGGCAACACTATGGGATTGTTACTTGCATGTAAACACAGACTTGAGACAGTTTTAGTCCTATAAGCACCATTCACGCTAATTCATTTGGATCCATAAGTCTTGCCTGGGTATGACTAAACCATATTTCAACCTATGATATGCAACACAATTGCATCCTTCCAGAGGATTTGGAGGATGTGATGCTAGGTAGGAAAGACGTAGCAGACATAAAATTCAAATAATTATAAAATACAAGCACATAAAGATACATGCATGTATTCTCAATTACTGTTTCAGCTGTTATGTCCAAATCAAACAAAGACAAATATAGTTTTAGTGCTTTGTTTGGTTTCTAACCTGTACTTCATTGTTGTACTTTCTGCTAAGTACTAGTGAGTGGCAATTATTCTAAATGACGTGCCATCATAATTTGTGATATATATCTTATATATTGCTTTTTCATTTAATTGTTGTTTCATTTATTATGTTTGAGTGTTGGTAGCTGCGCAGCATGGCTGTTTGACCAGATGGGTGGGATGTAAATACAATAAATAAATTAAACAAACAAATAAATCATAAAGTGACTTTTTCCTGATATTTTGTTCAGATGATTGCAAAAGACAAAGCCTTTTTGTCAACAGAACTTGAGACTGTGGTCACATACACATAATTATTAGCAGCAAAGATAGTTTGAAGTACTTTGTTCCCCTCCCTTCCATTTAGACCCTTGTCCATTTATACAGAGTTCACTCCCTGCTGTTTCGCCATACCCCACAGTCACCCAGGATGGAATTCTGCAGGTGGAAGCACACTTACTGTATATACTCAAATATAAGCCTAGTTTTTCAGCCCTAATTTTGGGCTGAAAAGGGAGCCCTCGACTTATATTCGAGTCAATACTATTAGCCACTGAGGCAAGTGCTTGGGTCGGTGGCTAAAACACATTTTAAACATTGTGCGCTGCCTCTCCTGACCCCCCTCTGCATCACGGGGGAGCGGCGCGTGATGTTTCAAATGACTTTTAGCGCTTGCCTCGGTGGCTAAAAGTCATTTTAAACATCACACACCGCTCCCCCAGCTCACAAAGGAGGAGCTGCCAGGCCCTGCTGCATTTCCCACCCTAGACTTATACTCAAGTCAATAAGTTTCCCCAGTTTTTGGGGGTTAAATTCGGGGTCTCGACTTATACTTGGGTCGACATACTCAAGCATATACGGTAATAGTTGAAGTTGCAAGGTCAGAAGGAGTACTCTCCCCAGGGTATCCCAAGTGCATCCTTTACCACCACCCCTTGTATAAGTGATTGCTCACCATTCATTCCCTCCAGTATGAAGAAGAGCCTAGCTCTCAAGGATGCAATTCTGGAGGTGGTTTGGGGGGGGGACTCTTCCTTCCACCTGAGGCTGAATGGATCTGTTTCGTGGTCAGAGGTTGCATGATGGAACACTGCACACCAAAGAGAGTATTTGGGAGGACTTCTTCCATGGAAACCCTGATGGTAGGCCTTCTTGATATTCATTTTAACAGGAAGGAATCGTTTTCATATTTAGGCATTCCTGGGATTGTGCGTCTCTGTAGCTGTGCACGTTTGCTCATTTATCAGTTAGAACTGAGATGCCTCAACCAAACTTTCAGACAGTCTAAAAACCAACCAATCTCAACAGAAGCCGGATGGTCCACCCTGGGGGTGGGGCACACGTGAAGGGGGGGCAGACTTAAAAAAAAACCCACAATGGTTCTATTTTTCTATTAATGTGCTCATGTTGCGTCCTTTTATCCTTGTTGGGTGGGGTGGGGGTGGGGACTGGAACCTGAAAGAATTCCTGAAAGGGCCATGGGTGGTGGCAGGGAGGTTGAGAATGGCTGGTCTAAATCAAGGAGTTCAGGAGAATTACACGGAGTGTTGGTTTTTTTATAATAGGTTTGCTAATGGTTTTGGAATCACCTTACCTAGCCCAGTTGTTTAACTTCTGTTACATCTGGGGTCAGAGCTAAAATGAGGGGATAGGCCAGGGAGGGACAGAAAGCAGGAGGAGAGAGAGAATGGGAAAAACAAAGGCTGTTCACAGTGCAATATATTAGCCTTTCCTGCCATGCTATGAAAAAAAGTATCTTGAAAACCTTGGAACAACCAAACAGCTGACACTTCCAATACAAAGTAAAGCACCCACTTGGACAGTAGTTTATGTAGTGATTCATCTGGGGATTCGAAGGGAATAGCATTTTTTAAGGGGAAAATCATTCATACTCAAAATTCTCCTTCCTGAAATCTAGCTATGTTAATACAGAACTGGATTCTATATATACAATATTTCAGAGTTCTTAGTTCCATGGATTATAAATTGGGTTGATTGTTGATGTGGTGAGATGGGAGACCATTCCAGGGACACAGTGAAACAATCACATGTTGTGCTGATTTCACCAGGCTCCAAATAGTCAACGTGTGTTCCTGCAGATTGCCATAGAGCAGTGATGGTGAACCTTTCAGAGGCTGAGTGCCCAAACTGTGATTCAAAGCCAACTAATTTTTCGCAAAGTGCCAATACAGCCATTTAACCTGAATACAGGTGGCTGTGAAGGGATGATGTTGAGGGGGCACAGAATGGGCTTCGAGGGCCACCTTTGGCCCCCATGCCATTAAGTTCGCCAACACTGCCATAGAGCAGCGTTTTTCAACCACTGTTCCGCGGCACAGTACTGTGCCGCGAGATGTTGGCTGGTGTGCTGTGGCAAAATTCTCCCTACACCAGCAAGGCAGTGGTGCGGCGCCGGCAAGCCGGAGGAAGGCGGGGCGTTCAGAAAGAAGCTGGCTGCCGCAAGGCTTCCTTGGGTCATGTAGTTCCTCCCGCAGGTCTGAGACGCGGTCCTGGGGAGGAGAGCAGACTACCTTTCCCGGCGTGCTTTGCGCGCTGGCGAGGAAAGGCTGGCCGTGGGCGGGGAAGGAGAAAAAAAGGAGGAGGAGGAGGAGGAGACTGGAGAGTGAGAGAGAGCCGGGAGACCCGCGAGGGTGGGCGCGCGACCCTGCCGAACCAGGTAGGAGCACGCGTGCGCACCCCTCTTTTAAGGGTGGGGAGCGGGTGGCCGTTAACAATGGTCATTTTTTGTGGGGGGGAATAAAGGGGAGGACGTGGGAGGCTGAGGAGGGGATTCCTAGGACCTAGGGAGGAGATGGGGATGGGGGGTCCCTTCCGGGCCCTGTGGCTGCCTGGCTGGAAGGAGGCGGGGGGCAAGTAGCAAGAGGCAAGAATTCAATTCTCAATGTTACTTGTCTGCTTTGCACTTGGCATACACATCAACAACATAATTTAACATAGTGGAAACATATTAAGAAGCCTGACCAGAGGTGATGGAACTGAACAAGAGCATGCTTGCTAACTAAAATTCACCATCTAGTCCTGAACGTGTCTTCAGCAGTTATTTCAAGTATATAAATGGTGCAGCTTCAGGGCAAACTAGTGCAGGGTGGAATTAAATCAAATGGATTTAAAATCATAATTTATTTATTTTTTAAAAATCATATTTTTCATGATTTAAACAAAAATCTATTTTTAAAAATTTAAAACATGATTTAAATCAATTTGAATTCTTTTAAAAAAAAACATTGATTTTATCCACTCTAGATATAGCAGATTGCATGACATCCTATGGTGGTGTGCCTCGTGATTTTTTTCATGAAACAAGTGTGCCAAAAGGTTGAAAAACACTGCCATAGAGTGTCTGGTTTTATTGTTTGTCTCAACAGCAGAAATCTACTACATGTCAATTGTTTAACAACTTAAAGCTTGATGTTTTTTCGAGGTAGGTGGCACAGTGTGAAATATGCTTTTGGTGATTTAATCTGAAAATCAACTACAGTGGTACCTTGTACAAAGGAATTAATTTGTTCCAAATTTTCCTTTATACACATTTCCCACAGGAATGAATTGAAAACAGAGTAATCCCTAACTGCGACTATTTTTATGTTGTATGGATTCACCCCATAGGCGATTCTGTTAAACAAATTTCCCCTATCTCTGGAATTTTTTATGTTGTACAGATTTTGTGTTATAAAAACCGTTTGTTATATGAGGGTCCACTGTACTGAGATAATCATTAAATAAGCAAATACTTGAGCCCGGTGAAATATTAAAAATATCGGGGAAATGTGGAAAGAGATGGCACACACATACACAGTCGCTACTTCTTTGCCGTCTCTTTTTGCCACCAGGTAAGAGAACCCCACAAGCACTGCTAGAACAATGGCAGAACCATGATAGCTGTACACAATTTGTACACGGTGAGTTCAGACAGTAGTGCAGCTGGGGTTCCACCTGCCCCCACCCTGCTCTTTTTAGGCGCTGGGAGTATACGGTTACTAATATACTAGTAGTAGTTCCTGCCACTCTAAATCCTGTGGCATGTTCATACCGCCTAAGATGAAATGAACCTTTTTGATCATCACTATCGCCTCTTTGACAAACGGGGTGGTGGAGGGGCTGGAATGCATCTGCATCTGCCTCTGCTTCCACCTCTCTGCACAATCATCTTTAGCTGTGGTCCACAAAGACAGCATCCTTTGTGCAGCCTTCTATTTCTCTTTGTACCCCTTCCATGCGTCTATTTAAAAGGACACTACAGATCGGTCTTGGCAGGTGCACATTTTCACCGCTGTGTTTCGCAAGCAACCGTTTTCCTCAGACATCGCATGGTCTTTGTATTTGTCTGAATGCTGCAGTTAGCAAGATACAAGCGGGCACATGTATGAACTTGCACGCGCGCACACACACACACACACACACACACACACACACACACACACACACACACACACACACACACACACAGAGAGAGAGAGAGAGAGAGAGAGAGAGAGAGAGAGAAGAGGCCACGTGTTATGGTTGGAATGGGAAGATTTAGCAGAACTTTCTCACACTGTATGTGGCAAGATACTGTACAGTCAGGATACACTGTACGAGTGAAGGTGTGTAAAATCCCTTTCTGACCATTGGTAATGTTAGGTGAAAGCTGTAACTGTAATACTGCTTGCTGTGTTTGTTAACGTCTGCCCAGGTCACTTCTTTTATCTGTTCAACTCACAACACTCTGACCAGCGCTAGTTTTTCTTGACATTAACAAATACCCAGAAATATTTTGGCTAATGTCCTGTTGCTTAGCTCCATTGCAGTGTGGTCAGTGGCATCACTGGCAGTGTCAGAGATGCTGCTAATTACAGAGTCGCTGCCACTGCTACTGGCATCACCCCTGTTGTGATGGCAACCCAGTACCCTACAGTGGAAGGGCAACAGCGTAAGCATGCTTCCTTCCCCCTACAAGATCCCCATCCCGTGCCTGTCATTGCACTGGTTGCAGGATCAGTTGACATACCGGTTGACTGTGTAACCCAGCTTCCACAGCTAATGAAATGCATACACAACTAATCTTCCACTCCATGTTTCTATGGCAAGCAAATGACCAGTATTTCTAAACTACTGGGGCCAGTGCTACTCTACAGATCAAAGGACGGTGAATAGGGAAATCTCTGTTAAGGCTACTCTGTTTATAGACAGTACCTATCCACCAATGGAAGGACAGACTGACTGACTGAATTTGTAAGCTCCTTCATACAAGACATTTCTGACTGTTGCTATCCATTCTTACATATTGTTATGGTGCTTCTACATGTCGGGCCAAATATATAGTGTGATGATATTGCTGTTAACTTTCAAAAGATGTATCTAGACACTTTTTCCTGAATCATTTCAGGTGTCTTCCTGAAACTCTTTTGGTTTCCCTTGTAACATCTCATCTTCTTGCTGTTGTTATCTTTGTGGAACTGATAAACTATGCATTGGTCATTGACAGAGCTTCTGCTTTTTAAGCAATAGGCATCCCCTGATATAAGAGAAATCTCCAGTGTCCTACTTTAAAAATCAGAGAATGCAACAAACTTGAATGGCTGTGCAAATCAAACAAACTAAAAGATATGATTCTCATGACCATAGGGATGAATACCTGTGGTATTACCCTGGATTAAATTATGGGACTAAATTAATGTGCAAAGAAGAAATGTTTCACAACTCTTGACTGTTTCCCAGGAAATCTACTAATGGAGGTTCTCGTAGCCGTCAAATCCTCAACAGTACTTGGTGGGCCTCCACTGAGCAGGCTGTGGTTGCAACTGAGTTTCGCATGATAAACACCCAATTAAGTAAGGTATAGAAAAAAAAGATGAAAGGTAGAAGAATAAAAGAGGAAGGAATGAAGATATTGGGGTTGCCATGGGTTGGCCACACTGTCCTTTGGGTTATGTACAAAATCAAAACAAATACACAATGTCAGCTCCAGAAAGGCAGTGTGATCCAAACACAGAGAAGTGCTGGTTCCAATGAGTTTGGAATCCACAGAAACCTCTTGTGCGGGCACAACTGCCTTTGTGCCAGCTGAATGTTCCTTTTCCTGTCTGATCTCTGGCATTTCCTGGCTCAAGGATCTGCCAGTAGTACTGTACTTGTGCTGCCTACTATTAGCCAGTTGAAAAGCCAGGAAGAGGTTGCAGAGGAGTGCAGGGAGGAGCCACCTTATGCCTCCTCCATTCCAGAAATGGAGACATTCCACCAGCACCAGGTTAGGAAAAGTTGAGAGTCCTGAGCAATTGTTTGTGTTCCTAGTAGAGGTGGGCACGAACCAGAAAACCCATGGTTTGGGTTTGACTGGTTTGGGCCCACCCTTGGTTCAGTTCGGTTTGGGTTCATACAAATTTTCATATGAAAATTTCGTATTCATACGAACTCGAACCGGTTCGGGGTTTCGGTTCTTACTGCCGCCGCCGCCGGCTCTTCGGCGGTGGCGGTGGCAGTGGCGGATCCTGGCCAGGGGCTTTTTTGATGCTTTGGCATGGGGCCAGTGCCTCTTTTTCCCCCAAGCCCCCACCGTGCTTCTTTTATTTTTTATTTTTTTCCTTTGTTTTAGAGCATCAACCCAGCCACCCCTGGGGCTGGGTCCGCACTCTTTTATTTTATTTTATTTTATTTTATTTTATTTTATTTTATTTTAATTTTTTACTTCCAGTTCCGGCTGCACTACAGCTGTAGTGTGGCCGGCTTTTTAAAAAATAATTTCTTTAAGCGCCCACCGTGTGGCCCCTGGGGCCCGGTTGGTGCTCCTTTTTATTATTTTTATTAGATTTTTGTTTGGGTTTTTTTGGTTTTTTACTTCCAGTTTCAGGCCCCATGCTACAGCTGTAGCATCGGGCTTTTTTGTTTTTTGTTTTCTTTAAGCACTGACCACGTAGCCCCTGTAGCACAGCTGTCGGCTTTTTTTTCTGGTTGCCGTCCCTGAAGGACCTCCCGACC
Source organism: Phrynocephalus guinanensis (assembly GCA_037367245.1). Taxonomy (NCBI): domain Eukaryota; kingdom Metazoa; phylum Chordata; class Lepidosauria; order Squamata; family Agamidae; genus Phrynocephalus; species Phrynocephalus guinanensis. Next base: position 167,579,557 of record CM074733.1, read on the forward strand.
AGCACCAGGTAGGAGACATCTCCACCCCCCATTAACGAAATGAACCTAACCGAACCAATTTTTTTTGTTTCATTTTGTTTCATTTTAAATTTACTCCTAGGTTCGTTATTCGTTTTGTTACGTAACAAAACAAATAACGAATAATGAAACGAACTAAAAGTTTGTTTCGTGCCCATCTCGATTTCCTAGGGTTGGGGTGGGTTTACATTCTTAGCTTTTGCTGGCCTCCTGCCAAGCTCAGCTGGCATTCAGGCATCTTGGATAGTCAGAACTGTGCCATGAAGTTGTAATGTGGAAGTAATCAAATAATTAAAATAAGAAAAGATTTGGGGTGGGTTGGTGGGTGGGGGAACTCTTTAATCTGAAATGTAGTTAGATTAGTTTGGAGAAAGGGTCTCTCCTAGGTTGGTTGACTTTCAGAATTACTCTTTATATGTTCTATTAATTGCCATCTGTGTGGATTACACAGTAAGCAGTGTAAGAACAGTGAACACTGAGGAAAAGAAAGGAAGAAACTGCTTACACCAGGGTTTCCCATAATCTACTGTCAGGATTCCCCCCACCCCCATGGCAAACCAATGGGGTTTGGGCTTCTACAAACAGTATTTCACTCTCACCGCACCCCAAAAGCCTTTGGCCAGTGACAGAGGCACGTGTTTGAATGATGTGTCAGGCACCTATTTGTGTTGCAGCCTAGTAGGGATCCTTTGCCCATTAGAAATGACACACTTTCATTCACACGGCCCTTTGAACATGGGAAAATCATCCCAAACCAAGTGCAGCCACTTGCCCTGCTGACCTGAGCCTTAAGAGCTTCACCCATGTATTCCCCAGAACAACCGTTTCCCCTCTGGGGTCAGGTCCTTCTTGTTTGAGTATCCTGCCACCTCTCCCCTCTCTCTTGGAAACACCTCTCTTCAAATCCTTTTCTTTTTCCATGCCATGCAATGGGATCACACCTCTCCTTCCGTTTCTGCACTGTCTTCCAGTGTCCCTTTTTATGGACTTCAAGGGCCTTTGGAGCCTTACATTTCAAGTTCTCCACTTCTCTGGTCCTGACGCTGCTCTCATCTCTTTCGTAGACCCTTTGTTGTTTTCTCAGTTCTGTGCGCACGGGCCCCCTTTGATCCTCTCTGCCTCCTAGGCCTTTGTGCTTCGCCCGTGCTGTTCCGTGCGCTCAGGGTAACTCCCGCTCATCCTGTCAAGCCAACTCTTTCTTCTCTGTAGATTCTCTCCTCAAAAGCTACTTCTTCTTCCTCAAAGCCTTCCCTCGAGCACACAGGGGGCTGCCAGCAGCTGTATGATCCTTGTTTTTGCAGACCATCCCTGCGCTTCTTTATCCAGCTCCAGTTTCTCACCCCACCTCTGGCTTGGCCACCTGATGGCAGAGCAGAGGTGCTCAAGGCCAAGGACCCAGAGAGGCACTTTCACTCCGCATGATGTTAAAAGCTCTGTGCAAAAAGGATGGTCGCCTTTTTTCTATGAATGCCTTCCTTGATGCACATTGTCAGAAGACACGGCAATCTGTCTTGGTGCACTACTTCTTTCCCATGACCTGTCTCATGGCATGCCTCAGCACCTTGCAATGCTATTTGCATTGGGTCAGGCATGCCCTTTCTATCCAGCAATCTGACCCCAACATTTCTCTGCCTCCACACAGCCCAAGTCTCTGCCATCGTTTTTCTCCACACCCCCTTGCACTCTTTTATAACTCTGTGCAGCAGCAGCAGTGTCTTTGTCTCCATCTGTTAAATCACTCTCCTCCGAACTTTATACTTTGCTGTGTTAACCCTCTGATTCCCTCCACTCACTCCATAAGGCTCCCTCTGTGGGCTTCCCCTTATCTGTATCACCCTTGTTTCTTTTCTTGTTCCTTCTCTTTCGTCATCCCAATCATTTTCTTCTTCCTCTTGCAGAATGAGGTACTTGCTTTACTGCCATTCCAACACTTTGTCTGCTTACAGTTCACTTTCTCACACTGGACCCTTTTGCCCACTTCATAGTAATTTCTTGCCATCCAGCCTACTTTTCCATGATTTTTCTAAGGTTGGCAAATGAACGTAGAAAGGAGCCTCATGGCAAAGTGGTTTAACTGCCGTACTGGAAACAGGGCTCTGCTCATGATTTGAATTCAATCTCAGTGTGCTCAGGTAACCACCTCAAAATAGACTCTGTCTTTTGTCCATCCAAGGTCAGTAAAATAAATACCCAGCTCACTGGAGAGGGCAATATATAGCCTGCACAATTCAATTATTAACCACTCAGGTTAATAACAGCTCTTTAAGTGCTATAGGACGGTATATAAGCAGCTCACTTTACTTTAGAAAAGTATTTTGTCTGAGAGGAAAGCAGCAACTGAAGATCTTCATGCAAATGTTTGCACATTGTACTTAAAGGCACAGGCCATGGTGATTTATCTTGGTATAGCTGGTGACGAATGATTATTAGTAAGATTATGAATGATTATTGGTAAATGGTAAAATTAATGGCAGAAAAATGTGGAACATGTTATCTATACTGTAATTTTGCTATGATCAATCAACAATGACCTCCTGAGATCCCTTTTATTGCCAAAATGTTTAGCACAAGTTCAGATATTAGGATTAAGTTGAACTATGTTAGGATGTATTGAGCTACTGGTGCTCCTTTAACGTGGAAGCACTTCTCTCAAACATATGTCCGATTGCACTTGAACCATGGTGGGACCAGAGTGCTGGCACACAACATCAAAAAGGCTGCAGAGCAGCTTTTAAACTGATAACTTGGGGAAAGCGGACAGGAGCTGAGTAGCATCTGGTTCGGAACACCTAATCCCCATGGAAAGAGGTTGGAGGGGGTTGTTGTTGTTTAGTCGTTCAGTCGTGTCCGACTCTTCGTGACCCCATGGACAAGAGCTCGCCAGGCCTTCCTATCTTCCACTGCCTCCCGGAGTTTGGTCAAATCCATATTGGTTGCATCGATAACACCATCCAACCATCTCATTCTCTGCCGTCCTCTTTTCCTTTTGCCTTCAATCTTTCCCAATATCAGGGACTTTTCCAAGGAGTCCTCTCTCCTCATGAGGTGGCCAAAATACTGGAGCCTCAGCTTCAAAAGCTGTCCTTCCAGTGAACATTAGGGGTTGATTTCTTTCAGGATGAATAGGTTTGATCTCCTTGCAGTCCAGGGGACTCTCAAGACTCTCTTCCAGCAGAGAGGAGAGGGTAGAGAACCACAAAGTGATAACATAGTAGGTATTAGCACTGGGAGAATAATGGGATGTGGTAGTTTGTCTACTGGAGTTAAAAGCTGCAGGGGGAAAAGAACAAAGAAGCAGCTGTTCTTGGGGGAACCACTGTACAGGTGCTTCTACGCAATTGCTTGAAGCCTCCGAGCAAAGATGGGAGAACTTGAATATTTGGTAGCTAGAGATAACATTGATATAATAGCCATAACAGAAACCTGGTGGAATGCGGAGAACCAGTGGGATACCGCAATCCCAGGCTATAAACTCTATCGAAGGGATAGAGAGGGGCGGGTTGGAGGTGCAGTGGCCATCTATGTCAAAGAAGGATCTGAAAGAATCTCCAGCAAAATGGAAATTGACAGTGAGTCTGACTCCCCCATAGAATCAGTGTGGGTTAAACTACCAGGTGCAAGGAGTGATGTGATAGTGGGGGTGTGCTATTGTACACCAGATCGAAAACTTGAGGGGGACCCTGAAATGAGAAGACAAATTATGGGAGGGACAGGATAGTAATCATGGGGGACTTCAATTATCCCCACATTTACTGGACCAATGCTAGCTCAGGGCAAGAAAGAATAACCAGGTTTCTCAACATGCTGAATGACTGTGCCTTAGAGCAACTTGTCATGGAGCCCACCCGAGAACAGGCAACTCTGGATCTAATACTGTGTGATATTCAGGACCTGGCTATGGATATGAATGTCAATAAGCCTCTGGAGAACAGTGACCATGCGGCAATCTCCTTTGCCATGCATGTTGGGGGAAGAGTGTCAAGGAAAGCTGACACAAAATCCCTTGATTTCCGAAAGGCGGACTTCCCTCAGGTGAGGAAACTACTTAGAAACAAACTCGCAAAAGAAATGTAAGAAGATGATAAGAGAGGCAAAGAAAGACTTTGAGGAATGTATGGCTAGCAATATAAAGGGAAATAATAAAAGCTTATTTAATGTTAGTAGTAGAAAACCTGCCAGAGAACCAGTTGGCCCTCTGGATGGTGAGGGAGGAAAAGGGGAGGTTAAGGAGGACTTGGAAATTGCAGAGAAATTAAATGAGTTATTTGCATCTGTCTTCACAACAGAAGACTGGGCAGATTCTGCTGCCTGAACGGCACCTCTTGACTAAAGAATTAAATCAAATACAGGTTAAAAGAGAGTCTGCTTTAGGTTTAATTGATGAATGGAAGATCAACAAATCACCGGGCCCAGATGGCATCCACTCAAGGGTTATTAAGGAAGTGAGAAATGAAATTGCAGATCTCTTAACAGTAATATGCAACTTGTCTCTTAAAATGACCATAATGCTGGAGGACTGGAGGATAGTGGATGTCACACAAAATTTTTAAAAGGGAAGGAGGGGGGAACCAGGAAAATACAGGCTGGTTAGCCTTATGTCTGTCCCAGGGAAGATGGCAGAAAGCCTCACCCAAGAGAAAATCGTAAAACACATAGAAGAACAAACCTTGCTGAGGGAAAATCAGCATGGCTGTAAGGGTAAGTCTTGCCTGACAAACCTTTTAGAATTATTTGAAAAGGTCAACAGGCATGTGGATTTGGGTGAACCGGTGGATATAGTCTATCTGGATTTTCAAAAGGCTTTTGACACAGTCCCCCACCAAAGGCTGCTGAGAAAATTGCACAGTCAGGGGATAAGAGGGCAGGTCCTCTTATGGACTGAAAACTGGTTGCGAGCCAATAGGTATCAATGGACAATTTTCACAATGGAGAGAGGTGAGAAGCGGTGTGCTCCAGGGATCTGTCCTGGGACCAGTGCCTTTCAATCTGTTCATGAATGACTTGGAGACAGGGATAAGCAGTGAGGTGGCCAAGTTTGCTGATGACACAAAATTTCCAGGTGGTAAAAACCAGAGAAGATTGTGAAGAGCTCCAGAAGGATCTCTCCAAACTGGAAGAATAGGCTGCAAAATGGCAAATGCATTTCAATGTAGGAAAATGTAAAGTAATGCATATTGGGGCAAAAAAAAATCAAAACTTTATCTATCAACTCATGGGCTCTGAGCTATCTGTGACAGATCAGGAAAGAGATCTTGGTGTGCTGGTGGACAGCTCAATAAAGATGTCTACCCAGTGTGTGGCAGCGGTGAAGAAGGCCAATTCCATGCTAGGGATTATCAAAAAAAGGGATTGAAAATAGAACAGCCAACATTATAATGCCATTGTACAAGACAATAGTAAGGCTGCACCTGGAGTATTGTGTACAATTCTGGTCACCACATCTCAAAAAAAGACATAGTGAAACTGGAAAAGGTGCAGAGGAGAGCAACTAAAATGATTACTGGGCTGGGGCACCTCCCTTATATGAGGAAAGGCTAAAACATTTGGGGCCTCTTTAGTCTGGAAAAATGGCACCTGATGGGGGGGGAATATGATTGAGACGTACAAAATAATGCAGGGCATGTGTAAAGTGGATAGAGGGACACTCTTCTCCCTCTCACAAAATACCAGAACTAGGGGACATCCACACAAACCGAGGGTTGGAAGAGAGAGAACAGACACATATAAGCCATTGGTCGACATACAACTTGACTCCTTTTTGGGTTTAACTGTGTTCTGTGCCAACTTTCCATCTGAGCTCCATTGTGACAGAAGAACAATTCTTAGCTTATGCTTATTCGCTTGCAGATACCCATTCCCCACCCCACCCACCCCCACACTATTAATTTAAAGATGCAGCTGAGGTACTCAAGGGTTCCAGAAGCCTCTCCTTTTCTGTGCCCCTAGTAAATCACATCTGAAATAGTCCCCTTGTGGGTGTTTGCTGAGTCAGCCCCTCTAAGGTCCATTGGTTCTATTGGAGCTATTCTGATTGTGACTTCTGCAACTAAAGTAGGCCCATTGGAATCAATGGAACTTACAGAGGAGTCAGCTCAGCAAACCACCACTGATTCAATGGGCCTTCTCTGGGTTTGCACTTGCTATCATCAAAATAGTTATCTAGGAATATTGACTATTTTACAAAAGGAAAGGTAGAGGTTCTAATTCTTACATTCCAGTGCTTGTACAGATGCAATCATAGTGGCATACCACATTTTCCATGTATAAGACACCCCCATGTATAAGACCTTCACTGTCCCAACCCAAAAGTACAGTTTCACAAATGTGGTTCTCTGCTCGGTTTACTTCCATGCATACAACAACGCTCAATTTTCAGTCTAACATTTTTAGACAAAAATATTGTCTTATACACTCAAAAATATGGTATATCTATGCATGGCCACATGCTCCCACTCAAGCCTTTGTGTCCTACCTAATATATGATCTGATTCAGGATCATAAGGCAGACCTGGCTTGTATCACTGAAACTTGGGTGGGCGCAGAGGGTGGTCCTACCCTCGCTCAGATGTGTCCACCTAGGTACGCCATCCAACACCTGGGTAGATTGGAGGGGTGGGGGCGGGGTAGCCATTGTATACAAAAACACCCTTGAGGTTGTCAGGCTCTCGGCATTGGTGGTTCCAGGTCTTGAGGTCCTCCACGTGGCAATTGGGGGCAGGGAAGGAATTGGGATAGTGCTGGCGTACTGTGCTCCCCGTGAACCAGCACTTTCCCTTCTTTCCCTTCCGGAGCTGGCCATCTTTGTCTCTGGGGCGTTGTTGAGGTGTCCCAGGCTTTTAGTTCTGGGGGAATTCAACATCCATGTGGAGGCTCAGGTTTCGGGTCCAGCTCTAGAGTTCTTGGAAACCATGGCTTCCTTGGACATGTCCCAACTTGTCAACAGCCCCGCCCATGTGGCAGGACATACATTAGAATTGGTTTTTGCAAATGCACAGAGAGAGAGAGAGAGAGAGTGGCCCGATGGTGACTGATCTTGAGACAGTCCCCTTGTCATGGTCAGACTACTACCTGATTAAATGCAGCCTCAAAGTGGCACCCCCTCCCCTCAGGGAGCTTGGACCCATTAAGCTGGTCCGCCCACGCAGGCTACTGGATCCTATTGGTTTCTAGGATGCTATGGGTGGGTTACCTGCTGAACTGGTTGGTGCTCCTGTCAGCACTCTGGTGGATAGGTGGCATACTACTGCCACCAGGGCAGTGGACACAATTGCACTCAAACACCCCCTCCATCGCATGGCCCGCCCAGCTGCATGGTTCAACCAGGAGCTGCGGGCCTTAAAGCGAAATCGGAGGAGGCTAGAGAGCATCTGGAGGCAGGCCCCGAAGGAAAACAATCTATCAGCCGTAAAGATCGCGTCATCCATCTATCTAGCTAAGATCAAGGCCACAAGATCTTACTTCACTACCCAGGTAAGTCAAGCACAAAATCATCAGGCTGAATTGTTTCACATAGTGCGCAATCTACCCGGGGTTGGTCACAGTGAAAGTCCTCCCCCTAGTACTTCCAGTGACCAATTTGCGGCATTGTTTAAGACTAAAGTGGAGACCATCTGCTAGGACCAGAAACACCATTTACAAACAGTAGATCAAGCCGAGATGTCCAGTGCATCGCCTTGCCTGGCATTGCTTCCCAGCTTTCAACCAGTGATGCTGACAGTAGTGGACAGAGCCCTTGATCACTGTCAGGCCACCTCCTCCTCCTCCCGGCCTGGTTAATAAAAGCTGCCAGGCCAATTATGAATGAATGGGCCATAGTAATAATTAATGGGTCTCTCCTTAAGGGCAGGGTTCCCTTGGTCCCTCAAGGAGACACTCATTAGGCCCATTTGGAAAAAAACTAATGTGGCGGCAGACCAAATTGATAACTATAGGCCTGTCGCCAATATTTCTTATATGAGCAAGGTCCTGGAGAGGGTGGTCTCAGATCAGCTTCAGGGTCTTCTGGATGACACAAATGCCCCCGATCCTTTTTCAGTTGGGCTTCAGGCCATGCCATAGTACTGAAACGCCATAGGTCACCCTGCTCGATGACCTTTTGAGGGAGTCTGACGGGGCAAAACATCCCTGTTAGTCCTCCATGACCTCTCAGTGGACTTTGATACCGTCGACCACGGTATCCTCCTGGGGAGGCTCTCCAAGTTAGAGATTGGAGGCACTGCTTTGCAGTGGTTCCGCTCCTTCTTGGAGGACCACCCCCAGCGAATGCAGCTGGGTGAGAGGACCTCTGCCCCTTGGTCCCTCAATTGTGGGATGCCACAGGGGTTGGCCATCTCTCCCATGCTCTTCAACATTTATATGACACTATAAAGGTCATAAGGGGGTATGGAGCTTCGTGTCACCAATATGCAGATGACACCCAGCTCTATATCTCCTTTCCATCTTCTGCAGTGGATGTCGTTTTGTCCTTTGAGTGCTGCCTGGTGGCCGTCTCAGATTGGATGGGGGCTAATAGGCTGAGGTTGAGCCCGGGCAAGACGGAGATCCTGCGTGTGGGGGCCCCTGGTGTCTGCAGGTTGGGGAACTCCCTCACTTTTGGGGGGGGTGACTCCTTCTGCGAAGGATGGGGTCCACAGTTTGGGTGTCCTACTGGACCCGGCGCTTACCATGGAAACCCAGGTGGCGTTGGTGGTCCGTTCCGCTCATTACCAACTGCGGAGGATTGCCCAGCTGCGGGCCCTCCTTGACATCAGGGCATTAACTATGCTGGTTCATGCACTTGTAATCTCGAGAATAGACTACTGTAGCACTCTCTACGTGGAGCTGCCCTTAAGGTTAATGCGGAGATGGCAGCTAGCGCCCTCTCCCCTTATGCAGAGCCCAGATGGCTCCTTGGTATACGTCTGAGCTACGGGTAATGAAGCAGGAGGGGAGACGGCTAGAGCGCAAGTGGAGAAAATATTGCTGTGAGTCCGATTGAACACAGCTTAGAGCCCATTATCGGGCCTATTCTGTGGTGATACGGTTGGTGAAAAGGCAATATTTCACAAACTGTATTGCTTCCTCAGAGTGCCGTCCAGCAGAGCTGTTTCGGATGGTCCAGGACCTTCTTCATCTTCATCTGAGAAATACGGTGGAGGTTCTGGACCACTCAGCAGCCCGTTGTGACGAGTTTGCTGTTCACTTTGAGGGGGAAATCGCTCAGATTCGCAGGGAATTGGACTCCACTATTGGTGCAGAATCAAGGGATGTGTCCAGTGTGCCGTGCTTAGGTCCAGCATTATTGGATGAGTTTCAGTTATTGAGACCCGAGGATGTGGACAGAGTGCTTGGATCTGTCAGTTCTACCACCACACTGCCCGACCCTTGCCCTTCTTGGCTAATTGAAAGATCTGCCAGGTGGGTTCGCACCTGGGTCCAGGAAGCTGTAAACGCCTCATTAAGAGAGGGAGTGGTCCCTGCTGCCTGAAAAGAGGCAGTAATCAGACCACTCCTTAAAAAACCTAACCTGGACTCAGGGCTGGTGGTGAACTACTGGCCAGTAGCGAACCTCCCTTATTTAGGCAAGGTGTTGGAGCGGGTGGTGGCCGGGCAACTCCAGGTACTGCTGGATGAAACGGATTTTCTGGATCCATTTCAATCTGGTTTTAGGCTGGGTTTTGCCACAGAGACTGCCTTGGTCGCCCTGTATGATGACCTTTGCCGGGAGAGAGACAGGGAGAGTGCAACCCTGTTGATACTCCTGGACCTCTCAGCGGCTTTCGACACCATCGACCATGGTGTCCTTCTGGATAGGCTGGCCAGGTTGGGGGTCGGAGGCACTGCTTTGCTTTGGTTCCGCTCCTTCCTGGCTGACCATGTCCAGAAGGTGGTGCTGGGGGACAGTTGCTCTGCCCCATGGTGTTTACGTCATGGGGTTCCACAGGGCTCAATACTATCTCCCATGCTGTTTAACATCTACATGGAACCGCTGGGAGAGGTCATCGTCAGCAATATGCTGACGATACTCAGCTCTACCTCTCATTCTCCATCAATCCAGGTGAGGCGGTTTCTGTACTGAACTCGTGTCTGGACCAGATAATGGACTGGATGAGGGTTAATAAATTGAAACTCAATCCAGACAAGATGGAAGTGCTGTTAGTGGGTGCTTTGCCAGACAGGTTAGAGGGCCACTTCCCTGTTCTGGACGGGGTTGCACTCCCCCTAAGGGACAGGGTCCGTAGCTTGGGGGTGCTCCTGGACCCCGGTCTAACTCTGGAAGCCCAGGTGGACTCGGTGGCCAGGGTGCCTTTCTCCTGCTGTGGAACATATATCAGCTGCGCCCCTACCTAGACGAGCAGAGTCTCATGACAGTTACACATGCACTGGTAGCATCCCGTATTTATTACTGCAATGCACTCTACTTCGGGCTGCCTTTGAAGACGGTCCGGCGATTGCAACTGGTTCAGAATCGTGCGGCATGGCTGGTAAGTGGTGGGGCCGCCAGGGATCACATCACGCCAATTCTGTATAACCTTCATTGGTTACCAGTTGCTGCTCGAGCCCAATTCAAAGTGCTTGTTTTGACATATAAAGCCCTAAATGGCTTAGGACCTAGATACCTGAAGGACCGCCTCCTTCCATACGAACCTACCCAGCAATTAAGATCGAGCCAGGGGGGCCTCTTGAAAGAGCCATCCCTCAAGGAGGTGAGAGGGATGGCTTGTAGGAACAGAGCCTTCTCGGCAGCTGCCCCCAAGCTATGGAATGCCCTCCCAAGTGAGATCTGCCTGGCGCCAACATTGATGACATTTCGGCGCCAGGTAAAAACCTTCCTGTTCCAGAAGTTTTCTAATTGATACAACATAGACTGTGGGTCCTCTGATGGCAATTTTAGTGTAATGATTTTAGTGTAAGGTTTTTATTTTTGTTTTAATTATTTATTGATATTTGATGTTTTAACTGTCTTAATTCTTTATTGTAAGCTGCCCAGAGACCTCTGGGTAGTGGGCGGCATATAAGTTGTAAAAATAAATAAATAAATAAATAAATAAATAAATAAATAAATAAATAGTGCAGAACACAGCTGCCAGACTTCTAACGGGGCAAAGGAGGCATCAACATATTACCCCAGTGCTGGCAGCCCTGCACTGGTTGCCGGTACGCTACCGCATTGACTTCAAGGTTTTGATGTTAACATACAAAGCCCTAAATGGTTTGGGACCTCAGTATCTGACAGAGCGGCTCCTCCCAAGAAGAACTGCCAGGATCACCCGTGCCAGCCAGGCAGGACACCTGGGAGTCCCAACCCCGAGGGAGGCCCGGAAAGATGTAACAAGGAGTAGGGCCTTCTCGGTGGTTGCTCCCCATTTATGGAACCATCTACCCCCTGAAATTCGGTTGGCACCCTCGCTTCAAACTTTTAAAAAACTATTGGAGACCTGGTTATACAGGTTGCCTTCCTTGAGTTTTCAAACATTTAGTAAGGCACTTACCGCTTTATCAATCTCCTGCCATTTTTATCTTCATTTTATCTTCATTTTAGTTTTTTGTTGTTGATTTATGTATGCTTTATTTTATTATGTACCTTGTATTTTGGTTTTTAAAATGTATTCCTTTGTTATTTGTCTTGTTATTACATGTTGTAAACCGCCCAGAGTAGCCCTAGGTCTAGATGGGTGGTATAAAAGTCAAATAAATAAATAAAATAAGCCTGTCTATATGCGATCTGGCGGATGGCCCTTCTCAGACCCAACATCTTCGGAGTCGCATTTTGGATGGGAAGGGGAAGTCGTTAATTACAGCAAAATTCTATCCCTGGGATAACTTTATGAGCAGCAGCAATTTTGTCCTCCTGTCTCTTTCCAAAACGGAAGTATGTTGCTTAGGATCCAGAGGGGCCTTAGAACAAGAGGTGCAAATGTTCATTTTTTTTTAAAAAAAAAAGACAAACATTACTTTGCATCATTATAACATCATCACAGAAGAGGATTTTAGCCCATAAATGCAATTCTATTTTAACGTTTGTAACATTTTAATTTTCTACTATTTTAGCTGGTTTTAAGGTATCTTGCGTCCCACTTCTGGAAGAAATATGGCAAATAAACCGAACTTGAAATAACTGAAATATTTTAGTCCTGTGATGCCTTAACCCAGTGTATAAATTTTAAAGGACAATTTGAATGTTTCTAAATGTCTGAGCTCAGCAAATTTAGAATGTATGGACACAGATCCCTTAAGTATTTTGTAACTTTGACCCTGCAAATGATTGTGATAATTTCTCCCCATTGGGGCATTTGTTCCACATGAGTTTCCCAGTGCTGAGTCCATAATGCCCAATCAGACAGTACTTATCTCCAGAACATCTCTCCCAGTGGTGTTTATGCTCTCTAGAACATTCTCTTCACGTCCACAACAGACTTACGGCCTTTGTAAGTCATTTGTCAATAAATAGCAAAAAGGGGCGTGGTGACTCAGTGGATTAAAATTCCCAAAACTGTTGGCTTCAAAGTTGGCAGCTCGGCGGTTCAAATCCCGGGTGCCACGCAGTGGAGTGAGCTCCCGCTGATAATCTGCCAACCTAGCTGTTCAAAAGTATGTAAATGCAAGTAGATAAATAGGTACCGCCGTAAAAAGTGGGAAGGTAAAACAGTGTTTCCTTGCAGCCATGCCGGCTATGTGGCCACGGACTTGCACAACACTGGCCCTTCAGCTTGAATACAGAGATGAGCACCACCCCTAGAGTTGGAGATGACTAGCACACATGTGCGGGGGGAACCGTTCCCTTTACCTTTAGCTGATCTTAAATCTGGCATTGCTGACCTGTGTATGTTGGTGCATAGGAGGCATCTCCAGCATGTCCACGTACTATTCCCCATCCTGTTATGTACTTGCAACACAGGAAGAGATGCTGACACAAATGTTTGGAACCAGTAGGCTGACCCTAATGCAAGGCCAAGTCAGTGCCAAGGGCTAATGCACACTCCAAAGAACCTGGCAATGCTCAAAGCCTGTTTAAATCCATTTCAGTTGCTACCCACTGCTTCCAATTCATGTTTACTCAGAAGTCCTATAGAACTCAAGAGGATTTCCTTCCAAACAAATAGGCGCAGGACTGAACTCTCCAGTGTAAAGTTAAATGCTGATGTTCCCATAGCCTGAATCTTTTTGCGTGAATTCAAGGGCACTCAAACGGCTGAGGTCATTGATGGTGGGTTTTTATTGCTCGTTAAAAATTTCATATTCCACCACTCCTTTCTGACCCAGAAGCCTTTCCTCAGGTGATGGCATGGGGTGGCAGTGGGACCTTTAATGCCTGAAAATGGCCACCAACAGTCCTGCCACCAGCACTGGGACCACAGCCTGTGATTTCTGGGCATTGAAGCCTCGCCTCTTCCCCACCTTGAAGTTCTTAAAGGCTTCTCCCAGAGATCCACTGAGATCCCAAAAGATGATGATGGGTTTGCATCAGTAGAAATGTATGCATTTGGTCAACGTAACTGAAGCATATTTGCAATACAGTCACCCCCCGCCATTTTGCGGTTCAGGTACTGCGGTCCCACTATATCGTGGGATTGCAGTACCTGGGGGGTGCGGCGGGCAGCGATCAAATCGCTCCCTGACGCCCCCCCCTCCCGGAGGCCTCGCTCCCCACTGCCCCCCCCAGACCCACCCGGAAGGCCTCGGAGCTGCGCGAGGGGCCGCTGGGGAGTGATTGCATCGCTCCCCACCGCCCACCCACCCCTCTGATCACTCCCCGCCCCCACCCAACCCACTTCCGCATATCGTGGATTTTCATGTATCGCGGGTCGGGTGGGCCCCTAACCCCCGCAATAGGGGGAGGGGGTTACTGTATGTCTATTGGCTCGAAGCACTGGAAATAGAAGCCAGGTTTATTCTACCACCAGAAACTCCCTCTTATTCCCTGCCCCCTGGCTGCCCCTATGCTGATTCACACCTTGTAAATGCAGCATAATATGAACCTGCTTTGTTCCCTCTCATATGGTTAGGCTTGGCCCCATCCTCATTACTTCCAATTTCTTTCTGCTGCCGCATTTGACCTACTTCCTTACCAACATAACTAATTCACTCTGCTTGAGTTTCCGTTCCCTATCCATTTGTGTTTGCTGTCGCACTCCACTTCACGATGTCCTAAAATCAATTTATTAAGCCTGAATGAGATGTTTTCTGAAATCCAGGCAAACGGTGGACACTTTCCACCACTGCCTTATCTGTTCTGTGATGTGGAGTGATAAATTGCACTTCGCCAAAATCTGATTCTCCTTTTTAAAAACAAAGATGATAATGACTTCTAATTATGTGTTGCAAGAGAGCTGATAAAGCATATGGTTTTCTGAGTACCTCTTCTGATACCTTTTTCCTCAGATGCATTTAGGTTTGTACACTACTTGCCTTCCCCAGATGCGACAGGCTAACTCAGCATCATAATCACAGCATCGGCAACAGAGCACAAGCTGCTTAAAGGAAGCTACTGCAACATACTGCTGGAAAGCTAAATATACAGAAATGATAAGATAAAGGATAAGATGCCCTTTGTCTTGAAACAGTACTTCTTTTTGGACATAGGTATGTGAGGAGAATGAACACTTCCTTTTTGCTCATGCCAAATCCCCACTTAGGCTGATCCTGCGTTACGACTACTCTGATAGGAAGTGGTTCAAATTAAAAACAAAACAACAACAACAACAACAACAACAACAACAACAACAACAACAACAACAACAACAACACTTGCCTGCTGCACCCTGCTCACCTCCCTGTCTCCATAGACCAGTGGTTTTCATCCTGTGGGACCCCAAGTGTTCCCGGACTGCAACTCCCAAAACACATTCCGACACAGCAAATGGTGGAGGCTTCTGGGAATTGCAGTCCAGGAACATCTGGGGGGCCCCCAGGTCGAGAACCACTGCCATAAACAAAAGTGTGCCTACAACAAGTGAAACTCTCTGCATTTCTAAATGTTCTATTAGTATCTTTGAGACCTCACAATCTGAGGGGCAACATGCTCTGCTCATAAGTTACTGGAAAACATTACTCCCCCCCCCGTAATGGCAGTTTGCTTTAAAACATTATACAATTTGTTTTTTATGTGCTGCCAAGTTCCCTTCAACCTGTGGTGGACCAATGAATGAGTCCTCTCTAAAGCGCTGTGTAGAGATGTGCACGAAAAGAATTTTTAATTCATTTCATTATTCGTCATTCGTTTCATTAGGGAACGAAACAAATAACGAAATGACCCATCAAAGAAAAATGAAACAAAACAGAAATTCCCATTTCGCTCTGTTTCATTTTTTGTTCTGTCCTCCTGGGCCAGGCCGGGGCGAAATTAAAAAAAACAATAACAGAGGCACTAGTCTCTCAGCTGGGAAGCGCTGGCCCCAAGCCAGCGCTTTTCAGCTGTAAAAATAAAGAGAAAGTAAGCCCTGCAATGGGGACTATTATTTAACCCCCCCCCAAATCCTGTCCCTCTGGCTGCGCCTGGCCGCACCGGTGCACCCAGCTGCGGTCCAGCCAAGCCAGTGCTTTTCAGTTGTAAAAATAAAGAGAGAGAAAAGCCCTGCAACTTGGGGACTATTTAAAATAATTTTTAAAACGAAGAAAAAATAAAATAAAAAACCCACCTCCCTCCAGCTGCCTGGCCGCCATGCCCCGCCGTGGACCAGCCAGTTTTCCCACCCGGGGAAATGAAAAATCAAAACAAAAAACAACAGAGGCACTAGCAAGGGGGACTATTGAAAATAATAATAAACCCCCCCAATAAACGTGTCCCTCCACGCACCTGGCCAGAAAAAAATGAAATAAAAAAGAAACAAAACAAGCGAAATATGAAACAAATTTAAAAATAAAAATAAAAAAATAATTTCGTATTAAACGAAATGAAACAGAGGTGGGGCAATAAATAACGAAACCAAACACCATTTTGGCATTTCGTGCCCATCTCTAGTGCGGTGTCCTCAGCAGCCCAGTTCAGCTCTTGCAAACTCAGGTCCGTGACTTCCTTTAGGATGCCAGTCCATCTTGCATTGGGTCTTCCTCTTTTCCTGCTGCCTTCCACCTTTCCAAGCATTATTGCTACCCCACCCCCAGCAGATAATCTTACCTTCCCATGATGTGCCCAAAGTAGGACAGCTCCAGCTGCAAGTTTTTTTTTTTAAAAAAATCTTTGCTTCCAGGGGTAGTTAAGGCTTCATTTGATCTAGGATCTACTTTTCTTAACTGTCCATTTTTTCACACCCATACAAGGTAATTGGAAATACAGTGGTACCTCGGATAATGAAATTAATTTGTTCTGCAGATCATTTTGCTAAGTGAAAATTTCATTATCTGAAACAGTTTCCCATTGAAATGAATGGGAAACCAATTAATCTGTTCCGGAGGTCTGAAAAAAGGCAAAAAAGCAATTTCCTCCCGGATCTCTTTATAAATTACACTTTGCAGGCATGCACAGCTGGAACACCCCCACTTGGAACACCCCCTCCCCCGCAGTGCAATGCAAGCATGGACAAAAGCAATCAGCAAGAAAAACCCCAGGCTGTTTCCGCCAAAAGTGCAATGCGAAAAAAATGCAAACATGGACAAAAGCAATCAGGAAAAACAACAACAACAACAACAACAACAACAACAACAACAACAACAACAACAACAACAACAACAACAACAACAACAACCCAGACTGTTCCTGTCTACAGAGCAATGGAAAAGAATGCAAAGATGGACAAAAGAAAGCAAGGAAACCTCAGCTCTCCCTACCTTTCCAAATTCATAAGGTGCAAAAAAAAAAGGTCCAGAGTGGCTCCAAAACACGATGAAAAAAGTGCTCCAACTCCTCCCACCCCTCCACAAACTACAGGGGCCGCAATGCATCCTGGGTAGACTTTTTCCACAAAGCATTATGAAAAACTCATTATTCGAGGCAGCCCATAGGAAAAATTTGTTTATCGAAACATCTCTATTCCCAGAAATATCATTTCATTATCCGAATTTTTTTCATTAACAGAGGCATTGATTATCCAGTGTGTTAATGTACAAGGATGTGAATGGTCTCAGTCTTGGTCTCTACTGACACATCCTTACACCTGATGATCTTTTCTAATTCCTTTATTGCTGCCCTTCCTAGTTTCAATCTTTTTCTGATTTCTTGCCTGCAATCTCCATTTGGATTGATGAATGAAACAAGGTCTACAAATTCTCTTAACTATTTTGATTTTTTCATTGTCAACACTAAAGTTTTGTGGTTGTTCTGTCGTCATGATTTTTGCCTTCTTAATGTTCAACTGCAATCCTGCTTTGGCACTTTCTTCTTTCACTTTCATCACAATGTCATTTCAAATCATTGCTGCTTTCTGACAGCAAAATGGTTTTATCTACATAAATTATTGGTGTTTCTTCCATCATTTTTATTCTTCCTTCCTCTAAATCTAGTTTGATTTTCTGAATGATATGTTCTGCTTAGATATTGAACAAGTAAGGGGGAAAACATACTCTTCTCTGACAACTTTGCTAATAGGAAATCATTCTGTCAGCCCATATTCTGTATGGAAAATATTTTACTCATACCCAACCAGAGACTAGAAAGTGTTATCTTTTTAAATTACCCTTGCATTCTGGCTGATTATTGAGGATGGAATTGTACAGTCACCCCCCGCCATTTCGCGGTTCAGGTATTGCGGTCCCACTATATCGCGGGATCGCAGTACCTGGGGGGGGGGGCGGGGAGTGATCCGATTGCTCCCCACCCCCCAGGCCCTTCCGGAAGGCCTCGGAGCTGCGCGGGGGGGGGGGAGAATGATCCGATCACTCCCCCCTGCCCCCGCCCCGCCCCTGCCCCGCTTCCGCATATCGCAGATTTTCATGTATCGCGGCTCAGGTGGGTCCCTAACCCCCGCGATAGGTGGGGGGTTACTGTAGTTTTAAAAATACAACTGTTGTGTGCCTTGTGCCTATTTTTGCAACCCGGATGTCTTCCACCAATTAAAATACATTACAACAATAAATAATAATACACCACCACAGTTCCCTGAATCTAAGTTGCATTTTAATTAATTCCTATAATACTCGTTTTATATACATTTCTTCTTTATCCATAGAAATATAACATTCACGTTTCACTACTAGGACTGTGCTGCAAGCTGTGTCTTATTAATATGCAGAAGGAGCTCCAAGTGTCACTCAGGTCTACTGCGTCTTGCTTCCATACTAAGGCCAGCCACTTCCAGCAATGGATGGTGCCTATGGAAATTTACTCCATTAAATCGTGTGGCACGATACCGGCATACGTTATGAACGTTTGTGTTAAATCTCTGCTAAGTAGATGTATCTCTTAGCCTCTTACCGCCGTTCAGGGGCAGCCCTAACATTAGTCAAAATGAGGTGGCTCCATGAGGCTTTGGGTCTGCAATGTCATGAAAGGGCAGCAAAGTATTGGTAATTTTTTTTGTTATTTACCATCAGGTGGATGCTGGCACTTCCAGAGCAGTTCTCTCTCCTTATTTTTTGTTTCATGGACACCAATCAAAACAAACACAGGTGCAAACAAACCAATAAACCCAGATGCCTTCCTCCAAACCGACAACAAATTCTCTACTGCATTCACGTGATTTACGTTAATTCAAAATTCAGGAATAAGGTATCACAAGGAATTGTGGGGTTACTGCGAACTGAAATAATTAGTTTCCAGATTTGCAGACACTCGTGACCTCGGGCTTTCTTCTCTCACATATAAAAAGAACCAGCCTGCTGTTTGAAATCTGGCCAACCAGCATTAGACCTTGTAATTTTTTTACATGTAGTAATCCATGCATAACAGTCAGGCATCTCTTAATTTGCTGTGAGATTTTCTGCCGGATTTCCCAGTTGTGGATACCACACAGATGCTTACAGCATGTAGTTTTCCAAAACAAATTCATAAAAGCACAACTAAATCAATATGAACTCCCCCCCCCCCCAAAAAAGATGAACCTGATTACAATCCCATTTTAACAGTGGAGAATTCATGTAGAAGATCCATGATGACGGCAAAGACTATTGAGCACCCACCCTAATGGTGGCATCTCACAGTTTCATGGAAACTGTCATCCGTCAGCAATCCTATCATGGGTTTGTGGATGGCTGTGCCTATTGTCCAGGGGTGCCTTTTGCACTTTCCCTTTGCACTGGTCACGAGTGACATAAAAGAGCGGGCCAAGCCAGGAGAATCTAGGAGTCAACCGTTCCCCTGGAAAATGGCGAATGATCTCGACCATGCCCTTGAGAGAGGTATGTACAGCAGGGGACCAAGGGTACTCAGTCCCACTGGTTCCCTTCACAGTTATGACCTCAAAGGGAAAGTTCAGCACAGTACTAGGGTGGGGGCAAAGACGCTGATGACCGCAGCGAACACGACACCTCAAGGTTGGAGGGAACAGTTTGCATACTATCCAAAGCAGCAATCGAGCAGTCCACATGAAACACTTGCTCTGTGTTCAGTTCTCGAGGTGCCCCTGCCCTTCACCCAGATGGTCAGCGATCAGCTATGGGGAGTGGATCAGAGGGGTGCATCAGAGCCCCCCCCCTCTCCATAGTGACTGCAATTAGCTGATGACAGTCCTCTTTACCAGTTGCGATATCCGCATTGGGGTCACGGGGAGGGAACAGCATATACCTCAGCTCCCTCCCAAAGATGAGACACACTACCCTGTTCCTACTAATGTCCTCCTGTGGACATTAGTTTTCTTGCCAGATTCAACCTTGGCTTTGATTCTGTCTTGGTTAGTGGCGTAATGCATTTTTTGTCATTTGTGTGTGTGTGTGTGTGTGTGTGTGTGTGTGTGTGTGTGTGTGTGTGTGTGTGTGTGCTGTGTGTTTTTATACTGTATTTATATATTATTGTATTTGTTAGGTTTTGATTGTTTATGATTGTTGGGGTTTGTTTGTATTTGGATAGTCATTGTTGGGTGACGTCTGTACACCGCCCAGAGTTCCCTATGGGAAAATTGGGCGGTTAATAAGTGTAAGAAATAAATAAATAATAAATAATACAGCTGACCACGCCAAGGACTGCAACAAAAGCAAAAGCAAAGTGTTCTGCTTATATACCGCCCCATACCACTACAAGTAGTCTCTGGGCGGTTTACAATTTTTTTTTAATTACAGTGTGCAGGCTACACATTGCCCCCCCCCCCGCAACGCTGGGTACTCATTTTACCGACCTCGGAAGGATGGAAGGCTGAGTGAACCTTGAGCCTGCTACCAGGGATTGAACCCTGGTCGTGAACACAGTTTTACCTGCAGTACAGGCATTTAACCACTGTGCCACGAGCACTGGGATCTATGCCCTGATCTCAGTGAGCAGAGAGAGGCGGGGTCCAAACCTCCGACTCCCTCCATAGCCATAGAGGTCTTGTTCTCTTAGGCTCAGTTTCTCAGCACATGACCTATGTTCCACACTCGCTTTACTAGGTTATCTGTTTCAAATATTGGAAAAATCATTTTTTTTAGCCCATAACTCCCAGATCTCATAGCCACCGTCTCTGGTCTGTTTTGTAATCAGAATGAAGGGTTTTTCCAGATGGGGCATGCCTACCCTCTTAAATTCTCCCTTAGCATGGACGGTGCTGGGATTTCTCTTATCATCCATATTCCAGGATGATTTTTCTATATATGCCCATACATTTTCGTCCCTCCACAACCCCATGGTTTATTTTGCTCTCCTTTGTTATGTCCTCCTTCCAAACCTTCCTTTATTCTTTTTAGAACCACCCTACTACCTGAATTGAGTGGGTTTATGCTCAAGTGCTTCCTGAATCTCTCTTTTTAAAAATAAAATAAAATCAACAATATTGGCCAAAGAACGGGGATGGGTGTCAGTGGAGGAGGAGAAGTAGCAGTGGGAGTGTCTGCTGGAGAGAAAAGAGGTCTCTTTTTCGTGTCTGCTTCCCCTTTTTTCGAGTTGTTGCAAGACCCCCCAGTGGAAGGAGAGCAGAAAGCAAAATGGGGAACAAACAGATAACTTCAGGAGATCCCCACAGCTGCCTCTCTAAGGGTGCTGAAGTGGAGAACCAACTCAGCCCTAGACACCGTCAGGGGCCAAGCTGCTACCTGAGGAGGACTGGAAACCAACTTGCAGACGGCAGCCATTTCCAACTAAAAACTCACCTGGAGTTTTCCAAATTTGGGACACTAGCGACAGCAAATCATTTCGGAACTATCCATAAGAACTTGATGCACAAGGAGATACTCTACCATGGAAAGACTGGCTTTTTATTTTTGCTTTCTTTGTTTGTTTTGCTTTATATTTTTAATGGTGAAATAAAGGTATCACCTGTTGCTCTATAACGAATGTTTCAATGACCATGCAGCCTTTCCCTGTTTTTTTTTTTGAACTGAGTCAGTATGCAGTTCCTGATAAATCATGGTCAAGCTGAAGACTTTCAAACCCAATAATCAGGCAAGCCGTAAAAACCCTTAGGATCTCAAACTGATGCAGTCTAAAGTAGGTGGGAAGCCTAGTAACGGAGCATCACCCCACCCAACTCATACCACCACACACACACACACACACACACACACACACACACACACACACACACACACACACACACACACACACACACACACACACACACACACACACACACACACACACTGTAACAATGGCAGGGAATGGGAACTATTCCTCTAAATATAGGCATTCCTAAACATAGCTATTATGTTTATATCAAGAAGTTCAGTTTGTGGGCAAGGCATGCCTCTTAATTTGGAAAGGAGGGAATTAATAACGAAGGAGATCAAAGCCACTTGAGCATGATGACCCTTCTGACAATCACCACTAATTACTACTTTGAATTCTTGGCAGAGTGTTCTTTTCAAGTAATGGTCTGCTCGGTCCTTTCCCAAACTGCTCTGGCTTAATATCTGGCCAGCTAATCCTGCGTCTCTCCCCACCCCCCCCCCAGTCAGGATTGCCAACCCTAATCCAAACTAATTCTTTCCAGCAAATGCATCAAATCACTATCTCGCCAAGAGGTAGATGCAAAAAAATAATTAAATAAATAAAAAATTAAAAAAATTACACAGAACATTGTGGATAAATTATAGCAAGGAAGAGATAACATTAATTTTGTTAAAATAACAAATGTGCTTAGAATTATTCTATGCTGTCTAATAGCTTTTTAAAAAATAGATCGTTATATTCAGTTAGCTTAAATACCTATTGAAGCAGGCCTGAAGAAATTTCCACAAAAGAAATAATTGACCTGCTTTTCCTACCCAATTCCAATTGGCTTGGGCCAGTCTAAAGCAGTGGTTCCCAGCCTTGGGTCCATAGGTGTTCTTGGGCTACAACTCCCAGAAACTCCTGGCCAGCACAGTTAGTGGTAAGGGATTCTGGGAGTTCTCACCACTAGTCTAAAAACATCTCAGGACTAGAGATGGGCACAAAACGGAAAATTAGTACTTCATTTTGTTTTGTTTAATTACTCATTGTGTTTCATTTTGTTTCATTACTAAATGACTTTTTATTGATTTTTATAGTAATGAAACGAAATGAGTAACACAATGATTTGGAAGCTGCCACCACCCAGGTGAGATTTTTTGACAGGTCGGGCTGTTCCCCTGTGGGGGCAGCCCAACCTGTCAAAAATAATAATAATAATCCACCTGGGTGGCAGCAGCTTCCCAATCATTCTGACCTGTCAAATCCAGCTGGGAGTCGGGTGGCAAGGCAGAATGGAGCAAGCAGTGCTCTGTTTGAATTTCCCTGGAGTCAGGCTGCCAGGACCCTGCCTGTCATGGAACCCGAATGTGAAGGGTTAAATGCTGGAGAGCAGCAGGAGGAGCCTTGTAGTTCAACTCAGCAGGCAGCTGAGTCTGAGGACGCAGCTGAGGGTACATCTCCTCCTCCTATAAGGGCTAGGAGCAGGATCCTGCAAAGGAGAACTAACAGGAGAGCTAGGGAAAGGATATTTAATGATAGGCATAGAATTAGATCTGAAAGCCCTGAGTTCTAGCAGGAGCCTTGCCAGAGATATGGGTGTGCTCCCTGTTTTAGGATAAAGCTAGCAAGTTTACCCTGAACCCTCTGTGGGAGCAACACGTCACTTACATTGCCACCACGTTCCTGTGTGTTATCCTGACTTTGTTTCCTGACCTTGGACCGGCTTCCTGACTACGACGTTTCTCTGTTTCCCTTGAACTTGGCATTTGGCTCTGTAAATTCTTCTGGATTGACTCGGACTGTACTTTGTACTTTATCTGGATTACAACTAAAGTTCCTGGCAAAGAACTGAACTTGGCTTGCTGTGTGTTCTGTGTGCGGGGCTTGACACAGGCAAATGGAGGCACAACTCAACTCAGCTGAAGGAAAAGCTCAGCACCAACTTTTTTGGCCTCACAGATTCTGCTTGCAGACTGTTTCTGTACCACACAACATGGAGCGCTCTATCACTGTGCCAGCCTGAAGAGGTCACTGGCGATGTGGCTGAGAAATTCCTAGCCTGCTCTTAGGGATGGATGTCTAATGGATGTCTCTGACCTTCTCTCTTGCTGAAGGGATAAATAATTTATTACTCTCCTTTGCTGCCAAAGCATGCAGAGGAGGCCAAATTAGGACTCTGTCCTCCACCCTTTCTTCCTGCCTGGTTATTAATGGGCAGAGAGGAATGGACAGATCATTGGGACACTGACATGCCTCCTTTTCATCCTTCCCTATCAAGAAGCAGGGTAGACATTCCTTTTATCCCAATGATACTTTCCATGAAAACAAAACAAATGTTTGGGGTTGTTTTTTTAATGTTATTGCACAATGTTCTTAATTAAGCTGTCATTAATATTCAGAGCAACAAGTCAGAAAACGACAGTGCAGATAGATGTAAGTTGAGTAGCAAGCATACAATATATACGAACAGGAAAGAACAAGAAATACTGTAGAGATAATATGGTCTCAGGTGGCACATACACAAGCAGATTTGGCTAGAGTCTTACCAAACAAATTGTTCCTTACACCGGGATTACAGCACTTTGAGTCACACGCAGATTCTTGCTCCCTGATAGAGCATCCACTTTCAGGGGAAGAAAAGAGATAATCCCAAACATGGCATTTTGCAGGGCATGATTTGCAAGATTGCTGCTAGCATATAGGGATCTGCAGTATTATCTCCCCTGCTTTGTGAAGCTGGGTACGCCTCCTGCTTTATTCTACCTATTCTGCTTATGGATTCTATGAAGATTTATTGATGACAAGAGGACAGGAAATGGTATTGTAGGTTCTGGGACAAGACCAGCAGGGGGTCAACACAGATAAATGGTTTTAATGCATTTCCAAAAACCAGTAGCTACTCATTGCATTTTGCAATATTTTTTATAGATCATGGCATCAGCCTTGCATTTCTTATGAGCAAATTTAAACATAAGCTACTGGCCACCTTGCTGCAAATACACTGCTCAGCAACAGAACAAGTCATGTTAGACCAGATGAATCACCAGCGATCACAAGTAGGCCATCCATAAAAGCCCAGCACTTGGTTGCTTGATCTTAAGTGGCTGTGACACCAAAGGCAGAGGTGCCTATAATCTTATACCAGCATAGGAAACATGCAGCCTTCCACATATAGCCAGAATCCAATCTTTATACACTGCACACAACACAGTAGATGATCAAAATCTATGGAGGTTGAAGTTCAATATTGTCTAAAATGCAGTGGATTCCCTACTCCCTCCTTTCTGATGCTACAACTGCCACTATGACCCCTTTCCACTGAGTGGCTGGGATCCTATTGCTTAGCATAAGGAAATTCATAACTTTTGTTCTGTTCCTAAGCAGCAAATAAAAAGTCTCTGCTACAATTTTCAGAGGTGTGTGTGCATGCTCCCTTGATATGTACACCATGCACACACCCCAGAATCACAGCAGGAACTTGTTATTTGCAGGTTAGGAATGGAACAAAAATTACAATTTTACACAAATCAATTTGATTTAGAATTAAGACACTGGTGAAAGGAACATTCATAAACAGCTGTGCACAGTATCCTTTCAACGGTGTCTTCTTTCTAAATCAAGTCTGGAGCTGTTACAGACCAAAGAAGAAAAAAAGCACGCTCCTGAAGAAGGCCCCGCTGAAACGCGTTGAGCGAAAGCTTTTTAAGATGATTTAAGAGAGAATAAAGGTCTTTTCTAATTTTATAGATCCTGACACTCCATCTTCCATTAGTATTTTGACTTTGGCCTTTCTCTCTCATCACTTCATGTGCCTGGAAAAAAAATCTTCATTTTTCTTACTGAATACATTTAAATATTGCTTTTGATTTTGTGTCGTAGTTTTGTTTTGTTATATTTTTATTTGACTTGCAAATTCCAATATTACTTGTTCTCTGCATTATATTATTCTTTCTCCTTCTTCTCCTATCTGTTTTCTGTTCTTGATTGTCCTCTACTTCAAGGCAGAGTTTTTACGTCCCATTTAAACCGTCGGTACACAGCCATGCACATTTGTGTCATTACTGTGACCAATGGCAATAAGAACATTAGATTATAATTCATCCTTTATTATCTTTGATATATATTATCAAGGCTTTTAAGCTTACATACATGCTGTAGTGGGAAATATATGTCTCAAGAGGCGATTTCTGGGAAGCTACAGAGACTTTCCTTGGCTAAGATGATTTCTCAGCCAAACAACAAGCAGAACTAAACTCTTGTGAGGCTTCTCTTCCCACAAAGTCATTGAATTGGAAGGTTACTTTTCTCTGCTGTTAGTATTCTTTCTTAACTAGATGTATGCAAGAGATGTATTTCAGTTCAAATTAGGAAGTTTCTCCATGTGTGAGCATCTGGATCTATCATGTACAAGCTCAAACTGCTTGTGTGTCCCTTAGTTTGACAAGGTATAAGAATGCTCTGTTCCGGCTTGGAATTTGTCCTTCCTTCTATTCCTGAATAGAGATGGGCACGAAACGAGCAATTTTTCGTTTTTGTTTTCTCGTTTCGTTACGTAATGAAACAAAAAACGAATTTTGTCTCCAAAATGAAACGAAATGAATCGAAACAACAGAAATTTTGTCGTGCGTTTCATTTTCGTTGCGGCAAATACATTGAACTGTAATGAATGCTAACGAAACAGCAATTTTTCATTTTCGTTTTTGTTTTTTCGTTTCGTTATGTAATGAAACGAAAACGAATTTTTTGCAAAAAATTCACAAAAAACAAAAACGAACCGAAACGGACCCCCTAAACGACAAACGACAAACGAAACACCATTTTTTTTGAGTCGTGCCCATCTCTATTCCTGAATGGATGCACCCTTATGTGCATTTGAATAAACCTTTCTCAGAATCTGAAGCTCCGATGTCTGACTCTCTGTCTCTCTGTCTTTAGAAGCCTGCCAAGGCTAAACGCATTGCAATCCAGAATTGTTTGTGGGTGACATTACTGTATATAAATAAATTATAATAGCAGCAGAAGCTGCAGCAGCAACAATGACAACAAGCAATGCAGGAGATGCAGAGACCTTAAGTGTTCCATCATGCAGCATCACAGCCCCCTGTTGAGTACAACCCTAACGGAATCACACAAAGATTTTGCAATCATTCAGTTACCAGCTTCAGCTGAGATTGCAACAAAGAACCAGTGGCTAACTGTGAGAGGCAAAAAACATCCCTCAAAGAAGCTTCTAAAGATTTTGCTTTTGCAGAAACCAGAAAGCACAAGACACATCTGACAAGCCATTCAGCCCCCGATCTCTTATTTTCCCCATTCATTTCTACAAAAAAGTCTCATCAAAAATCTAATCATTCTTGGTGCATTGTGTGTCTACACAGTGATCAGTATTGCTCTTTGAACTGTTTCCCTTTAATGCAGATACACTGGCCTGTTTCACCAAAACCCAAATGGCTCTTCATAAAAATATAAGAATATAAGAACAACCTTGCTGGAACAGGCCACAGCCCATCCAGTCCAGTATTCTGTCTCACACAGTGGCTCACCATTTATTTCAGGGTATTGCCAAGCAGATGTCTTCACCTGCTTAAGACTCCCTGCAAATGGCATTGAGAGATATCCTGCCTGTCTCTCCAACCCGGAGGTTGTCCTTAGGCATCCATAATGCTAGCCATTGATACCCTTGTTCTCCCTGAACTTGTCCAATCCTTTCTTAAAGCTGTCAAGGTTGACAGCTGTCACCATTTCTTCTGGCAGGGAGTTCCATAGACCAGTGTTCATCTGGGTGAAAAAGTACTTTCTCTTATTTGTTTGAGATCTAGCACCCAAATGTTTAATGGAGTGCTCCCTAGTTCTAGAGTTGTGTGATAGGAAAAACAGTTTTTCCTTATCTGCTTTGTCCACACTGCGTATGATTTTATCTTCCATAACATATCCATTAGAACTTTTCTCTTAGGAATATCTATTTCATTACAGTCACTCCTTAGAAGGTTTTCTGGTCATCTGCATTGAAATGTATTACATACCGACAACATTTGTGGAGTGTATGAAATAGTTGCTGCTCTAGTTCTTGAGACTGTCATTAAGATATTCATTCTAAAACAAAATTCAACTGTTAGACTAAATTGCAACAAAAAGCTAAGCACATGAGCTTAGAGTATAAAGAAGCAGAATCATGCGTAACATAGCTCTTTCAAATCAGAAAGCAGATCAATACAGAATTAGTATGCTAACAGATTCTGATTATGCCTGTCAATGGTCATGGCAGTTTGCGTCATATGGAAATGAATACTCATGAAAGGTTGTCTTGATTTTGGGAAAGTAAGAGTAGCTAGCTAAAAGAATTTGGTTGAGTTTCCCTGTATTGCTGTGAAACCCAGGTGTACAGTGGTCTCCCTACCATATGGAAGGCTCTAATCAAAACCCATCCCCAGGGCCGGTGCTAGGTTTTGCACCCTAGGTGAGGGGTGGGGTGGCGGGGCGGCGGCGGGGTGGCAGGGGGGCAGCGGATGACAGGGGATGGCGACGGGCATGGGGGGCGGACAGCAACGGGCACGGGGGTGGGCGGCGATGGGCGGTGGAGAGACGGACAGTGGTGGCCAGCGGTGGGGGGGGCGGCGGGGGGCAGCAGGCTGGCCAGTGCCCCCTCTCCATTTTGGCGCCCTAGGCAACAGCCTAATTCGCCTTAATGGATGCGTCAGCCCTGCCCATCCCAATGTCTGGGTGGGGGACCTCATGGAACTGAAAGGAGCTAGAATGACGGCTAGAATTTATGTGCAGCATGCACAGCACTGAGGGATGGCTATCTACAATAGAAAGCAAAGCAAAAAAGTGTTCTGCTTATATACCACCCTATAGCACTTCAAGCACTCTCTGGGTGGTTTACAGTTTAATTATGGCTACACATTGACCCCCCCCCCCGGCCAAAAAACCCCCACTAGATACTCAATTTAAATGCCTCCAGTACAGGCATTTTAACCACTGTGCCATGAGGCTCTAAAAGATAGAGTATTTTTTTAATTTGCCAAACAGTTGATTATGGATTTCCGTGTGTGCTGTGTAATAGGAAGAAATCCTCCTCAACTTTAATCAAATTTCCTGGAGTGCTGAACCAAAACACTTTTGAGATCAGAATTGTGCAGAAGTTTTAAATTCTGGAAATGTCTGGTCACCCCAACCCCATTCGGTACTTCTCTTCCATTAAAAAGCAGAGTGTTCTTCTTATAAATACTGCCCCATACCACTTCAAATAGTCTCTGGGCAGTTTACAGTTTAATTATGCAGGTTACACATCCCCCCCCGCAAGCTGGGTACTCATTTTACCAACCTTGGAAGGCTGGAAGGCTGAGTGAACCTTGAGCCTGCTACCTGGGATTGAACCCCAGCTCATGAGCACAGTTTTACCTGCAGTACAGGCATTTAACCACTGCACCATGGGGCAATGGTTAAGAATTTTAGTTACTCCTCCCACTGTCCACTTTTAGAAACATAGTAAATACTGCCTACAGTTTTATTGGAACTGCCGGATAGCTCAGAAGTGTAGGCATCTGGCTGCAGAGACAGAGGCTGGGAGTTCAAATCCTCACCATGCCCCCATTGTGATGGGCTAGACCAGTGGTTCTCAACCTGTGGGTCCCCAGATGTTCCTGACTACAACTCCCAGAAGCCTCCACCACTCGCTGTGCTGGAAGGGATTTCTGGGAACCCCAGTCCAGGAACCTCTGGGGACCCACAGGTTGAGAACCACTGGACTAGACTCAATGATCCACAGGATCCCTTCCAGCTCTGCAGTTCAAATGTTGTTGTTGTTGTTGTTGTTGTTGTTGTTGTTGTTGTTGTTGTTGTTGTTGTTGTTGTTGTTGTTGTTGTTGTTGTTGTTGTTGTTGTTGTTGTTGTTGTTGTTGTTGTATTTTAGTAATTTTTGGGATTTCTTCTCTCTTTTTTGCATGAGCAGAGAACAGCTTAATACAGCGGTGTCCAAACTTTGGTCCTCCAGATGTTTTGGACCACAACTCCCACAGCCCTTTGTCATTGGCAACACAGGCTTGGAATTTTGGGAGTTGTGGTCTGAAACATCTGGAGGGCCAAAGTTTGGACACTCCTGGCTTAATAGGAGAAAGTAATGAGTTTTTATATGAGCAAAGCTAAAGATGATTTAAAGTTTAAACTGTTTTTATGTTTTAAAAAAAATAGCAAACAACCAACCTGTAACTTCACTTAGTTCCATTCTTATTATTTTCTATTTCAATTGAATTAGACTTTTATTGTTGTAAGACTGTATTTATCTTATCTGATTGTTAAGCACTAACTCGCACTAACTGGGTGTTAAAAAACACTCTGAGGGCGTTTATACACGACCCCTAAACTCCGGGGCAAATGGCTCCCAGCTCCGGAGATTAAAAATGTTTCCCCACCAGCTCCAGAGTTAACAGGAAATTAAGTGCGACCATGCCCACTTTAGCGCGTCCCAGCGCAGCTTTCAGGTACCTGCTTTTTGGATGTGAAAAATATTTGATCCGGTGTAAGGATAGTGAGTGCGGGGCTCTCCTGGCTTCTGTTTGTTGTTTTTCTGCCCCCCGCCCCTTTAAGAGATCTGAATGCTGCCGGGAACAGAACGGAGGTAAGCCGGCATTCTTTTCTTTCTTTTTTCTCCCTCCCTCATGCAGCCAGCAACCAGGAAGTGCGGAGGGGGGTGGAGACAGAGGAAGAGCGACGAACCCCTAAGATCTCTGGTCCGAATTTAAGTGGCCAGCGGATCTTACGGGTCGTGTAAAAAGGCCCTGAGTGTTGCCACCCAAAGACCGTTAGGTAGTGGGGCAGATAAATATTATGTAAACAAACAAATAAATAATAAAAAGTGTTGAAAGAAAGAAAGAAAGAAAGAAAGAAAGAAAGAAAGAAAGAAAGAAAGAAAGAAGCTTGGGCAATAGAGTCTCAACACAAAGAAGACCTATCCACTTTTTGTGGTCATCTGGCCAAATCACTGAAGCACACTGTATCTGACATAGTTTAAAAAAGTGAGATAGTGAGATGTCTGAAACTGCATATGTAATTTACATTTTCTTCCCTTTGAAAACTGTAGAATTTGTTCGTACTGGCTTTTCCAAGATAGGAATCTAAAGAACTGGTGGGAAGAATAAATGAATTTCTAGGATTTACCAAAAGTCAAAATAAGTAAATTAGCAATTTTGGACACCTCAGCTTGAGAAGGCATTGTTAACCTTCTTACTTGCCCTAGAATCAACCTTTGTACTAGAAGACAGGAAATGAGGCATTAGGTTGATTCACACAATAAAAGAAAATGTAATATCTGTTCTGGGCATGTAAGGAGAAACATAATGACAAATAAAATGATCAAACCCCAAAGGACAATTTCTGGTGCAGTCACACTTGGAATACCATTGATCGTTCTCATCACCTCATCTCAATAGCTTATTAAATGCAGAAAATAGCAACGGAAAAGATACAGTAAGTGGGCTAAAATACAGGATTTAAAAGGGATGGTTAGGACACCGGGTGAAATTTAGTTTAGAAAACAAAAGGCAAGTAAAGAGGGTAACGGAACAGGTTAATAAAACTATGCATGGTACAGAGGACATTGAGGTGGATAAATTATGTCTGTCTTCCACTCTCATAATACTAGAAACCTTCAGAACCTGATAGCACTTAACTCCCTCTTCAGAGATTACCTAACTAGTTTTCTTTGACTCATCCATGTGACAGGGATATTGTTAAAGAACAGAAACTCCCGATTGCATGTACGGTTTAAACAGAATAGGTTTGGAGGGCTTTGGAATAAGGTTTAAACAGCAATACAAATTATTTGTAGGAGTTTTAGTACAGAGAAAAGGAAGTACTTCACGCGACAAATTTATGGGGTCATAAGATGTGCTGTTAGCCACCAATGTACCTAATTTGCTTCTTTCTTATATGGAGGCTCTTCAAACTCCTGATGATTTTGTTTTAAAATCAAACTTTGGTTCAAAATCCAGATTATTTATCTGAAAATTGCACATATTCAATTACTCCTCGCCTCTCTTACACCTGATCTTTCATTTGACAAAACAAACAAACAAACAAACAAACTTCCATCTTGGCTGTTTTATACTGCAATCCCAACTCAAAAAAAAAGTGCTGGCTGTACTGGGTTTGGAATAAGCAGATGGGTTTGCTGGCAGAGTTGGACTTGCAAACTGAAATCAGCTGTAAGAAGAACCAAAAAGGGAGAAGGAGAGGAGCATTGGAGGAGATGAATTATACCAATGCAAGTGCAACCCGACTTTATGCCGCTATGCCAGCACAAAGTTAGGGTAAATCACAGCAGTCCTAATTAATTTCCAACCTCTTCAGGGAGCGTGGGGTTTGGATTCTGCACAGGATTTGTTAGTCAATAGTGACATACTAGCCTTCCCTCTATCATCTTGGCTATTGAGGACTGGACCCTTATTCCAACTGTTTCACATGAAAACCCATGATACACTAAGGATTATAAGAACATAAGAACATAAGAAGAGCCCTGCTGGATCAGGCCAAAGGCCCATCTAGTCCAGCTTCCTGTATTTCACAGTGGCCCCACCAGATGCGTCTGGGAGCGCACGAGACTAGATATCTGTCTCCTGATACCACTCCCCTGCATTTGGTCCTTGAAGTACCCTAGTTTTAAGCCTGGAGATGACACATCTCCATCATGGTTTGTAACCTGTGATGGACTTTTCCTCCAGGAATCTGTCCAATCCCCTTTTGAAGGCACCCAGGCCAGATGCCATAACCACATCCTGTGGCAGGGAGTTCCACAAACTAACAACGCGCTGGGTGAAAAAATATTTTCTTTTGTCTGTTCTCACTCTCCCAGCCCTCAATTTGAGTGTATGTCCCCTAGTTCTGGTATTTTGGGAGAGGGAGAAGAGCTTCCCTCTATCCACATTACTGATGCCCTGCATTATTTTGAACGTCTCACTCATATCCCCCCTCAGGCGCCTTTTTTTCTAGAAATGGCCGTCTTTTGTTTCTTGAATTATTTTGTAACATGTGTGTGCTTTGTTGATGGTGAAAAGGCAAAATTCCCTCAAGTTTATTCCTACCATGCTAACCAGCCATACATACTGGCTGTATGCAAGACCGGATGCCTTTCAGTATTAGCTGAGAGGGAACAATATTGAGGGAAAGCACCTCAAAGGCAGAGAACCTATTGACTTTTACTCGGTGTTTTGGATTGTAAAGATTCTCCCTTCACGAAGTAGCAGAAGAGGATGCTGTTTCTGGTACCGACCACAACACGCTATGCAAAATTGATTCAAATGCCTTAAAGCCCTTTTTCTCCTGTGAAATCATGTGATATAAAATCCCGTGACTGCTGATGCTTAGCTGACCAAGCTCTGTAGCGTAAGGCTATATTCTGTAGCTCAAGAAAAAGAATTCTCTGAGGTGTGCCACTGCTTGTCTTTGAAGGAGAGGGGAAAAAAAGACTAAGCTTGATCTACATGCTGCAATATTTATTTTAATCTGCCAGTTGTCTCCTTCAATATGCACACTGTAAAGATGAGTGCGCTCCTGCCTGACTTCTTGCCGTACTATATTAGCAAAACAGTATTAAAACTGGGCAGTCATTTTCCATAAGCAAATGGAAAGCTGTCAGCATATCAGATTTACATCAATCTCGCCTCATTTCAGTATGAAATTTGGTGCATTTTTTCTTTTCTATGTCTAACCCAGGCCTGCCCAAAGTCCAGCCCGGGGGCCAAATCCAGCCCGTCAGGCCATTCTGAGTGGCCCGTGGTTGGCTGGCCCGCCCCTCCCTCCCCCTCCTTCACCCCATGTTTTTTTTTAAAAAAAAAATATTCCGCCAACACTGCCGGGAAGCTTGTGGGGCTGGGTGGGCCGGCCGGCCAGCCATTGCATGGCACCGCCACCAACCATGTGAGGCTGGGAGCGTACGCGGGGATGGCGTGTGAGCGGGCCGCCACCACCAGCAACACCGGGAACCTTGTGAAGCTCAGGAACACCGGCACCGCTGGGAAGCTTGGGCGGCTGGGCGGACGGGCGGTCTGCCGCCACCGGTACCACACGGGAATGTGTGGGGGTGGGCAGGCCAGCGGGCCTCTGCTACCGCCAAGGAGCTTTGGGGTGGGCTGGCAGGTGAGCCGTCACCACCGCTGGGGAGCTTGGGGGTGTACAAGGTCACACAGATCGCCTCTTCCAAGGGGCGACCTGTGGCCACGGCTCCCTGTGCTTCCTTTGGTCCCCACCTTCCTTCTTCCCTCCCTCCTTTGGTCCCCACCTCCCTCCCTTCCTCCCTTCCTTGTTCCCCACCTTCCTTCCTTCCTCTCTTGGTTTCCACCTTCCTCCCTCGGTCCCCACTTTCCTTCCTTCCTCTCTTGGTTTCCACCTTCCTCCCTCCCTCCCTCCCTCCCTTGGTTCCTGCCTTCCTTCCTGTGGGTGGGGTTGCAAGGGTTCAGTGGGTGGGGCTTATTGGTCAGTGGGTGGGGCTTATGGGTCAGTAGGTGGGGCTTGCAGTGGGGTGGCAGGGTCGGGGAGCCCTTACAAAAAGTTTGGGCACCCCTGGCCTAACCTATGCTTTGCCTAAATGCGTGCACTGACCCACCTCCTATGGAATGCCCATATGTTGGGAGTTCCATGCATTTTAACCCTCTAGCCTGGCAGCAGGATGTTTTAACCACCCAATTATGTTGGTTAGAGAATCTACAAAAAAAAAATATAGACCTGCAGTGTGAGCATTTTACAACATAGTTACCTGCATAGTTGTAAACAATATGGCCCAGTTTCAGTCACTTGCCATGCTAAATGGCTGAGGCAAAAGATGCCAATCAAAGCTACTTATTTTGGGTATTAAGGCACTTTGTTACGTTGGATTTCACTAAACTATCTCATGAGATATTGCTGTATATATTATAATAATATACAATATCTATCTATCTATCTATCTATCTATCTATCTATCTATCTATCTATCTATCTATCTATCTATCTCTATCAAACATTAAATTACTAAATTTAGTAAATTTAGTAAATTTACGTAAAACACACAGTTCTGCACACAAACACTCCTTATGACGTGTTGCATTTTTATAACTTGCATTGCACTGGAATTCTTACTAGGATCAAAAGTTACTGAACAATTCCAAAAACGTACTCTCAAAGGCTTTCATGTGCGGGATCCAATAGTTATTGTGAGTTTTTCGGGCTATTTGGCCGTGTTCTGATCTTACTCACTTTATAATCCAGAACACAGAGAGAATTCATAGTTCTCCTGAGCTCCTTGCCCTCTGAAGATGCCGGCCACAGGGTCTGGTGAAACGTCAGAAAGAAAAACTTCCAGAACACGGCCAAACAGCCTGAAAAGCTCATAACGACAATTCCAAAAACATAAATATGTTTATCTTAATGAAAGAAATTAACAAGACATTTATGAAAAGTTTGTAAAGCTGGATTCCTGAATATATTTCATTAACCCTTACTTTTAATTTCAAATAGATGCTTTTGAAGGAAGAGGGTTTTGATAGCGACAGAAGCCATCACCTTATAAATATGCCTTTACCAAATGAATAAATAATAAAGATGAGTTGCATTATAGAAATGCAATAGATAATGGTGTCACTTGGAAAATCATACCTTATTTGAGAACTTGAATAAAAGGCTACAATAAGCATCCATCGCAAGTGGCCTATTTTCAATATCCATATATTATATTAAAAGTTATTAAAACCAGGTCACTAGAAAACATGATTATGTTGTGGTTGCACTAACGACCCTTTATGTGCTACTAAGATAAAGGTCTGGTCATAATTTGCCAGGAAAAAAAAAGTGGCACCCCTGGATAAATTCTGTCTTTAAATTTTTCAACTTGGCTTTTTCCTAGCTCCCTGTTATATTGCTGAATTTTACAAGTTCTATGTTTAAAACAAAATAAAAACCCGATAGGACACAAAACCAACCACCCTACATTTTCATGGTAACGTGTGTGTCTGAGGGAAATATTAACATATGCAAGATTGGTAAAGATGTGAATAAAGGTGTCCAGATTTAACATTTCCCCACCACTTTTAAGCATAAAATTTGTACACAATGAATGGATGAAATGGTTTAGGGCTATCATCATTGTTTATGAAAACTCCCCTTCTCCAGGGAGTTGTGGGATCATCCTGATTCTTCCTGGCCCTGGGGCGGGGGGGTGGGTGGGTCGTGAAATACCTGGAGCACAAGCCATCTTGAATGTCTTCATATGATAAAGGCTAAATGGTGCCTTGGAACATCTGTTCCTCGAGCTCCTCCAACGGAGATTTCTTTCTATAATAGAAAAGCTTTGTGAAACAGTCTTTGGGAATCATCTACCTGATCTGCTCTCCTCTCAGCTAGTCTGGTTTTCACAGACCAAATGGGACATAAATACTTATTAAGCAAAAATAATAAAAAAAAACACCATTGAGAAAGGCAATTCTAGAAGAGGCCTTTCTCCACAATGACACCATTTGGGACTTGAGATATAGGTTATTTCTAAGACGGAAAGGGGGGGGGGGAAGAATCCCTTCCCAGTTTGGGAGGCAAAAAAAAGATGTGAAAGAATTTTGCTTTTTAAAAAAAAAAACAAATATGTTCATTTTAATGATTTAAATGCAGTCAAGGCTTTTCAGGGGATAAGAGATTCTTGAAGACCAGGTCTAAATATATTCCCTCAAACAGTACTTAATGGTATACTAAATAGGACTCCTTTAATTGTTGAAAGGGTTTTTAGCAGTCCATCTTCTTACAGATGATTATTTACTAAGGTGTGAGTCTTAAGATCTGCCTCCAAAAGGCTTTGGTTCTCTTTAATTGGTATTTTGAGATTTGTAAGAGTGTTGCTTTAGTATGCTTTGTATATTTAATCAAAGACCAGGAGTGGGATTTTTGTAAGACCCTAACTGCCTTTGAAATACATGTCCTATTTATTTTCCTCAGGAGCTATGACCCAAGATCCCTAGGAAACCTTGTGAAAATTAATGTGCACTGATGAAAAAAAATCAACTAAAAATAGGCCGATGGAGTCTAGTAGGGACTGAACCTCTCTCTAGGAAATGGCACAAAATGGTGTTCCACTCAGACCTCTTCTCATAAAGGAGCCCTTCGCGCTCCCCAAAAAAGCAGTTGTCGGAATCTGAGGAAAGGGGTGTCTCTTTAAGGTATTTTTAGGTGCAGCAAGAAAACTGCAGTAAGAACCAGAAAGAAATCAAGCCTCAGTGAACATGCTGAGGGTTTTTAACTGTACACGCAGCTACTCTACATGCAGGCTTCTTATTTTTGCAGTAGTTTCTTTATATGGCTATATAAGCCCCTTTGACAAAACTTTCCAAGCGATACAGTAGGCCCCTCATATCCACTTATTCATTAACCACTGATTCAGTTATCCATGGTTGGCAGAGGAAAAAACCTAAATAAATAATTCAGCAGTTGCAAAGCAAGCTACTGTGACAAACAGCAGCTGTAAAGCAAGCTACTGTTACAAAACAGCAGGTTTTTTGGGTGGGTGGGTGGCATTCTATCTTATCCACAGTTTCAGTTATCCACAGGAAAGCCTGGAACCAATCCCCAGTGGATACTGGGGTCCTACTGTACTCCTTGATCTTAAAATCCTTTAATACGTATAGCTCTAGAAGTTATAAATGGTTCTGGGTGCTACAGTGGCCTCAAGAGGAAATTACTACAAACATGCTTTTCAAAACAGGATCTCAAATTCACTTTAAGGAGTCCTACATTGTCAGCAGAAGGAAGACATTGCATCAAGTTAGTTCACAGTGTTAGCATAGACTTCCAGCGCTTAACAATGGTTTAGAGCAGTTTTCCTCCAAGCTGGCGCCTCCAAGTTGTTTGCAGTTCAATGGAGTCAAACAAATCTGGAGAGGCGAGTTTGGAAAAGATTGCTTCAGAACAAGGGTTTCCAAATCGGCATCCTGCAATATTGTTGGGACTTTAAAGCCCACAAGCCACAGCCAGGGACGTGAACTTCAACAATACCCGGGGTTTTAAAAAAGTTGGGAGCAGGTTCTACCCTTGAGCGCTTCATCTCTCTCCAATTTTCAGCACTGTTAGGGCTGAGAACTATTTCCCCAGATAGCTTTGCACATTAGCGCCAAATCTTGGTGACAATAAAAATGTGTCTACTGGAACGTGATTCCAGCCAGTGGCAACCCAAGCTTTAGGTCCGATTAAGACCAACAGCCATTGGTTGGTGTAATGTCATAGCATTGCACAAGATTCAGAGATCTGGAGTGTTGTGTTACTTAAGACCTGCCTGAATTTGTGAGACCATTCAAAGTAAAATCTCAGAAAGGTAATCACATT
Source organism: Phrynocephalus guinanensis (assembly GCA_037367245.1). Taxonomy (NCBI): domain Eukaryota; kingdom Metazoa; phylum Chordata; class Lepidosauria; order Squamata; family Agamidae; genus Phrynocephalus; species Phrynocephalus guinanensis. Next base: position 167,617,316 of record CM074733.1, read on the forward strand.
TCACTCCATCTCCTTTGGTAAAATGCTTGCAGACTAAAAACCAATAAGACCTTCACATTCCTTGAGTTAAAGAAAATGAAGTTTGCCATAAACTTTGGGAACTTAAACATTATTGCTTGTAACTGACTAATACAGGTACTCCTCTACCATTACACACTACAGCACAGTTCCTGTTTCTAAGGGCCTTTTCACACGACCCCTAAACTCCGCGGCAAATGGCTCCCAGCTCCGGAGCTCAAAATTATTTCCCCACCAGCTCCGGAGTTTACAGATAATTAAGTGCGACCACGCCCACCTAAGCGCGTCCCAGCGCACTTTTCAGGTACCTGCTCTCGGAGGGTGAAAATTCCTGATGCGGATATAACAGTAGTGACTGCCGGGCTCTCCTTGCTTCTGTTTGTTCTTTTTTTGCCCCCCCTGCCCCTTTAAGAGATCTGAATGCAGTGCCGGGAGCAAAGCGAGATGGCAGAACGGAGGTGAGCGGCATTCTTTTCTTCCTTTTTTTCTCCCTCCCCTCACGCAGCCAGAAGCCAGGAGTGCGGAGGGGGTGGGAACGCAGGAACGGCGACAAACCCCTAAGATCTCTGGTCCGAATTTAAGTGGCCAGCGGATCTTAGGGGTCGTGTGAAAAGGCCCTAAGAGAAACCAACTAGGCACAAAAGAAATACCTGTAAAGCAGTAATAGTTCATAGTTATTAATTCTGGTTATTTCATTGTGTTACTTCATTGCATGGCAATGCATTTGCAAAGGTAGCAAGGTTATGATATAAAAGTAGCTATATTACACCATGCATGTGTAAATTCTGAAATGCTTTGCTTCTTCTGTCATTTTTGATAGGATAGGTTTTCCCCTCTTTGTTATCATGAAATCAAACCCCTCACTCATAGGCGAGCTTTATTATATTCAGTGGCTCTTCCCCACAATTAGAGACATATAGTCAGTTCCTCATTATTATAAACTTTGCTTTTTACTGGACATTTTCTTATTTATATAGCTAGTTTTTGTAATTAAGTTGTGGTTGATAATTACACATGTTACTCCTGTTCATGGGCTCCAAGTTAAGAGAATTTAAAATTTCTTTCTTTCTTTCTTTCTTTCTTTCTTTCTTTCTTTCTTTCTTTCTTTCTTTCTTTCTTTCTTTCTTTCTTTCTTTCTTTCTTTCTTTCTTTCTTTCTTTCTTTCTTTCTTTCTCACTGCAGAGAGGGGAAAATGGGAGGTGTACTTTCTCTACCTGTTTTAAAACTGTACTTCTAAGCCTTCATCAGTGCCTAATAATAATTCTGAAGCAAATATCAAACAACTGTCATAATTGGCTCTTAGGATGTATCTGACTGAGGAGACCTGAAATTGTTTAAATATATCTGTATTAGTTAGCCTGTTGGAAGCCGCCTAGAGTTCCCCCGGGAAGATGGGCGGGGTATAAATTCAATAATAAATAAATAAATAAATAAATAAATAAAATAAATAAATAAATAAATAAATAACAGAAATGTGAGGCTACCCAACTAAATATATGTTCCCTTGAAATGGGAGTTGTGTATTTTTCAGATAGCTCATTAATTCTCATTTTCGCATCATTACATTGTGATTGGGTTACTTTCGGGACTCATTGTCTTGTGGTTTCATCACTGCTGATGAAAAGACAATAGTTGGCAAAATATAAATGCCAGTGGCTTGGTTTAACTGCCATGGCAAAATATTAATTTACCATGTAAAAAAAATCTTAATCTGTCAAAAGGTATATACAGTAGGACCCCGGTATCCGCTGGGGATTGGTTCCAGGCCTACCCGTGGATAATGAAATCCGTGGATAAAAGAGAATGCTTTCTGGCTGCTGTTTGTGACAGTAGCTTCCTTTACACTGCTATTTTATGAGAGCAGTTTGCTTTATAGCTGCTGTTTGTGACAACAGGTTGTTTTGCGGCTGCTGAATTATTTATTTAATTTTTCCTGCAAACTGTGGATAACTGAACCAGTGGATAATGAATCAGTGGATATGGGGGGTCCTACTGTATGTGTAAAGTTTTTTAAAATGGGGTGTTCATGCTAATATGCCAATCTCCATAGTTTTTATGACATCAGCTAAAGTACACAACATCCAAGTCTCAAAGAACCAAAGTATATATACTTTTCTCCTTGTTCAAATTAAGGTGCGTGTTCATTTTTTTTGAAAGGGACGATGTTCCTATTGCATTGCCAAGAGCACCTGCAAACATGTAACCATAGTCCTATGAGAAGCAAGCATCTACTGTACTATGAAGCAGATGAGTACCACAACTGCACACATCAATAAATACAGACAGATGCACACACAGCCATTTGCTTGCACATGTATCCGGCTGAGCCTGTGGCACTTACAACTAGAAGCAGCGATACAGCCATACTGTATACTTAGGCAGGGATTTTTTTGGCATGCAACTCTCTAAGCTATGCATACTGAACACTAGTATGCTTCAAGAGCAATTTGTAAGATGACTGTCTGAAAATAATTGTTTAGGAGAACACTGTGAGAGTGGTTGTCAGCACAGAGCAGAAAGATTTAACACAATGAATTCTGTTAGCCTTAACGAGAGCCGCACTGCTAAATCCCATCATACCACGCTAGAAGATTAACTCAAAATGCACATGGTGTTTACTTTTTACTAATACTCTGTTCATTACCACTTTCTTCTTCTTCTTCTTCCTCTTCCTCCTCCTCCTCCTCCTCCTCCTCCTCTTCCTCCTCCTCTACTTCATCTGCCTCCTCCTCCTCCTCCTCCTCCTCCTCTTCTTCAACCTCCTCCTCTTCTTCTCGATCTTCTACTTCCTCCTCGTCGTCTTCCTCCTCCTCCACGTGTTCCTCATTGTCATCAGAATATTCCTCCTCTTCCTCTTCCTCCTCTTCCTCCTCTTCCTTGTCATCCATTTCCTCAGTCCCATCTGTCTCATAACACTCATCTACCGAGGAGTTGTCTGTTTTGACCACAAAGGGTTTTCTTTTAGGAGCAGGTTCCTGGGGTTGCTTCTCTTGCGTCTTTCTTTTTTTTGCCAAAGGACAGCCATAAACACTGTTTGGGGGAAAGCAAAAAGTTAATACACATGTTATTACACCATCTGCTAGGTCACTGGTGAAAACAAAAACATGTGTATGAGGCCAGTTGGTTGCTTCCCTTCAAGAGAAAAAGAACAAGGAGAGCTCGTTCTATGAAGAGAACTGGCACAAGAGAGAAAGATAACGATTTAGAAGTGGGACTGAAATGAAAATTTGGAAGTAATTAGTGACATTCTTAGTTTAATTGGGTTTTTGATCTAATTCATATTTTCAACTGAAATCTATGGCAAAGCTCTCACAATACCGTATCTTCCTCCTCTGTGTATTCCTGCCATTCCTGATCATTAATTAAAATTAAATAGCCAACAGGTGTGTCCTCCAGTGATCATCTCAGTTTGCGATGCTGATGCCTCGGGGGGGGGGGGGGAATTACAAACAAGAAATCCCAGCAAACAAAAGAGCAAAGCAAATTCTCTACCATACAATTGCAAAATACACAATGGATTCACTTCTTCAGATAGGATGCAATATATTAATAACAACAATGAGATGCCTATAGAAGTGGACTTGTTCATGAAAACTCACGTTAAAATACAGCAATTAGTCTTTAAGATGCCCCAATGTTTTTGTCTTCTGTATTTTTTATTTTGTTTTTGCCTGAGATGAGATGTCAGTTAACCACAAACACCAAATTTCAGTCACATTCAGGCAGAGTTACAGGTGGAGTAACTTACATTTTTAATTCATCCCATCTTGTCTTTGACTGCTACCGCACTTTAGATTTGAAATGCCTTTTCCTTAAAGACAAATTGCTTTAAAAATCACTGTCCGCTTTTCAAATCACAGTTTCTGAAGAGCCCACGTGGCCACGCCTATTTTTTACTGCTGTGTTAGTTTCTCTTGAGACAACCACTGGGGATGGTGTTTTTTTAAATTGGTTCCTGCACCCCATTTTAAAGCGATTTGGTTGTATCTGCGGACATACTATGCCACCTTTAGGTTTCATGCCTCTAGGTTTAAAGTGGTTCAGCCAAGTGCGAACAGGGAAGCCAACTGTTAAGCAACCGATGAAGTGCGGACTGCTGAACTGCTGTAGCCACTATGTGACCACAGGAGGAGATAAGGCGATGCAAAATAACAAGCGGTTGCTCATAGAAGTGCGGTAGCGGCCTTTAACATCTCTGACCTGTAAATATCAGTTACCTAATTATAGGAATACAAACTTGCTTGTGTCCACTCAGACATATGTCTCTGCATTCTTCCACTTAGAAGTAAGGCTCATTGAGTTTAACAGGACTGGCTCCCAAACAGATGGTTAATTAAATACTTCCCCTAAATCTATAATGTGTAGATTTATATTGTTCTCTTCAGACAAATGATAAAATTTGTGCTACATTCATTTCAGCAAACAAAGAGACAGTGGAGAAAGTGACGCTTCCCCCACATCTAGTACTTTCTGAATTTCGTTGTATGTGTATACTGTGTATATACACACAATGACAATAAATTATTATTAAAGTATTTATTAAAGTGTTAAAGTATTTAGGAATCAAGCATGGCAGGAAAGCTGTCAATGTTATACCATTTCCCCACAGTCTTTCTTTTAAAAGGACAAGATGGTCCAATCCTGCCCCCTCCCAAAGTCACATTTTCTTGTACAGTCCCCACAGAGGAAACTTGAGATCTTAGTACAATCAATACTGTCTCCATCTCCAGACTTTCCTGTTCGAACACACAGAGATCTGAAGCTCTCTTCAATGGGGATGGTGGCAGCAAGGATTGAATGAGAAGGCTGCTACATCCTCACTGTAGTAATAGGAAGTTAGCTGATGTCTTTGGTGTCATACTAACAATATACTTCCCCCTTGAATTGCATGGGTCTGAACAGCACAGTTTTTGTTCTACATAGACTTTTAAACAAATAAACAAACAAACATAGATCTCCCCCTGAATTCAACATTAGAAGCATCAAAGTGGTCCAAAATACAGAATCTCTAGTTCAGTCTGTAGGTAAGTGGTGTCATAAAGATCTTTAAGGTGTGGACTTCCGGTTATGGCTACACCACAGCAAGACAACTTGATAAGTGCTCCAGCTTATCAAGTTGAATTCCTCCAGATAAAGGGACTCTAATAAGGGTAAAGTTTCCTTAGAGATGAAATGAAGTAGAGGCAACAACTCCCACGAAGGGAGCGGCAGTGAACTTTATGGAAGCAGGAAAATGCTTCATCTCCCACTGGAGGAAAATCTTTGCTATGGCGAAGGTGGAGCTGTCGGTGCCGGACATTAAAGCTGTAAATATTTGGTGTGTTATAAGTAGAATGCTTCTATCTTTTTCTATGTGAAGCTTCTCCTTGGTATCTGGAAAACCTTTCTTACAAACAAGCATTAAACCCCTCTTCTGAGGAAGCAGCTTTTAGCAAAGAAAGGGTGAATGTTTTCGAAAGTCAAGCACATAAGAAGTGATTGTTTTCACATTATTTCATGAACTTTCATGAACGTTCTGCCTATTGTTCTCTTCTTGTGTAAAAATATTTTATGCCTTTGCTGCTCTTATTATGTGGCGGATTTAAAGACAAAATGTAAACGAGACTTATGCCTCTGTGCTTTCTATATGTTGAATTTAAAAATGCAACTGTAAGAGCAGCGTTGGGAACCTTGGAGGAACTGCATGTTTAAACAACGCTTGAAGGCTGTTTCTCACTGATTTGGCTTAAATCTTGTCTAGTTACTCTCCTCTGTACTTCACTTTTTTTAGAAACTAAGTGACAGAAACTATTACAAGCAATATTAACCCTTTCTTGTGAGCTACAAAACACAATGGATTGGGAGAACAGTTCAGAAGAAGATTTTGCCAACATAATTCTATCCGGTTTGCAAAAAATTATAGATATCTACACAGACTCAATCTCAGAAGATACAGAGATTTTCAATTCTGTCAAGGTCACAGAGGCAAAACAGATAACTCAAGATGGAGTGGTGGATAACACTGGATCTCTAGAAAAATCTGAAATTAGTTCTGATCAGGAGATTCAGCTAAAAGACAGCTGATCGTAATCTACAGACAAACACAACTAAATTGATGCAGGATAAATCTTTGGCTATACCAAATTCACAAAATATGATAAACACAAATCAGCTCGAATCAAGAGATTAAACCAGAACAAAGGGCACATCTCAGCATGAAGACAAACATGACAAGAATGGTGCAGGCTAAACCCTTATATGTGCCAAGTCCACAGAATATGATGAGCGTGTCTGTCTTACTTAATATGAGTGCCAAAGAGAGGAACATTTGGGACATTTTAGTAGCAGAGTGGCCATCAAGATTACTATCAAGATAATACAACAACCCATGAAGATAAAGGATTTGACAAGGGGGGAAACAACATGTGAAGAAAAGGGGCTTGGCAGAAAAAGGGAAAATTGAAAAAAAATCTGCCTTAGTAAATCTATTACATTTTAAAAGGCCACTAGTTAATTGATATGACATGGAAAATGGAATATGGAAATGTGAAGATAAACCTGATATATAAATAAATGTTAATCTGTTAGATTTTTGCAGTGGACCCTAATATTAGGTTCACTAGGGAAGACAGCCAAGACAACAGGCTGGCTTTCCTGGATTGTGCAGTCATCATCAGACCTGACCATGGCCTGGGAGTAGAAGTTTACAGGAAACCCACCCACACAAATCAATACTTACTGTTTGACTCCCACCATCCATTACAGCACAAACTAGGAGTCATCAGGACCCTAAGCCACAGAGAAGAGAGCATCCCCACCTCCACAGAAGCCAAGAAGAAGGAAGACAGACACCTGAAGACAGCACTTAAGGCCTGTGGATATCCAAAGTGGGCCTTCAACAAAGCAGTGGGCCATCCCAGAAGAACAAGGGATGAGTCTGAGACCCAGACCCGACAGAAGAACCTGGTCATTCCTTACATGGCTGGAGTGTCAGAGAAGCTTAAAAGGATTTTTGGCAAACACCACATCCCTGTTTATTTCAAACCCACAAACACACTAAGGCAGAGACTTGTCCACCCAAAGGATCCAATACCAAACCATAAAAGGAGCAATATAGTATATGCGGTCCAGTGCAGTGAGGAGTGTTCAGACGTCTACATTGGAGAAAGTAAACAGCCATTAAACAGAAGGATGGCCCAACATAGGAGGGGTAACAGCTCAGGACCAAAATCAGCAGTACACCTCCATTTGAAGGACAAAGGGCACTCTTTCAAAGATGAGGATGTACACATATTAGACAAAGAAGAGAGGTGGTTTGAAAGAGGAGTAAGGGAGGCCATTCATGTGAGCATTGAAAACCCCTCCCTCAACAGAGGTGGTGGGCTCCGGCATAGTCTATCTGCTACTTATCAGGGTGTGCTTTCCAAAGTACCCAGACAAATCAAAAAGCCTTCACCACCAAGGCCATAGCTAACGACCCATTCTTGATAGGTTTCAGCACCTTAGGCCATTGTTCACCTTAAGGCTAAGGATACTATTGTCTTCCTAATGAGGCTATTTAGGCCATTGTTCATCTTATGAGCCTAATTCAGGCCAGGGTGACAAGAGGTCAAAGCTGACTATAAGATGGAGGATTTGCACTAGCTGTATTCAGACCGATGAAGCTGTTTGGATGAACAGCGAAACGTTTCTATCTCTCAAAAAAAGAAGTCCAGTAGCCATGACTCAACTTCCAGATAAACTCACCTGGATGACTGAGAATCTTCACAGACATATTTGAAAGGATGTCATATTGAAGAGGGAACAGGTTTCTTTTCCATGGCTTCAGAGACTAGGACTCGGGGCAATGATTTCAAACTACAGGAAAAGAGATTCCATTTGAACATGAGGAAGAACTTCATGACAGTCAGAGCTGTTCAGCAGTGGAATATGCTGCCACGGAGGGTGGTTGAGTCTCCTTCTTTGGAGGTTTTTAAGCAAAGGCTGGATGGACATATGTCGGAAATATTGTGATGGGGGTTCCTGCATGGCAGGGGGTTGGACTAGATGGCCCTTGAGGTGTCTTCCAACTCTATGATTCTATGATTCTATGAAAGTATTAACTTGAATTAGTGATGATTGCTGAAATTAGGTATTCTTTGGAAGAATGGGTAAATATACTGTGGATGATATATAGAATATATATAGTTAACGAAATCTATCCTAAATTGTTTAGTATTGAAGAGTTAAACAGCAAGTTTGAATAGATTGTTGAGATTAGATTGGCTATATTCTTTGTATTAAAAATAGATGAAAGTAGATAGCATAGGGATAATATGGAAACTAAGCATTAGAGTATGCTCATTTAAGCTGGGAAAGGAGATATGAATTATATTGGGCTCAAATGTTGGGAAAAACTGTGATTGAAGCAGTAACACGGGAGACAAGCAAGATATTTGTTTTATGTAATTTAGTGTAGAAAATAAAAATGTAAAAAAAAGATCTTTAAGGCTCATGTACACACGGTACTGTATGGAAAGGACTGTCAACTGTACAGAAGAGAACTTCAACAGACAGAACTTTTCTTCAACAGACAGAACTTTTCTATCTCTGTGTTTGCTAATGTTTTATACTTACATTTCTGGTAGGCACAAAAGTTATACATGGATTTTGAACTACATGTAGTCCAACACCCTCACCCCAACACTGTTGAAAAGAGGTTTATTTCTTCATGTAGATTTTACACTCATCCACATTTTGCATGGGTCCGAGAGAAGGTAGGCACAATTTGATCCCAGAACACTTCTATCTTGCTTGAATTACTTTTCAATTTGACAGCTTTTAGAACAAGATGATTAATTTCCCTTCTATGTCTCTCCTACTCATTTTGGTATCTCTAGATGTTATTATATAACTTTAATGTGGATAATGAAGAAACTAAAGCTGTTGAAGATGTCTTATACCTTGATTCCATCATCAGTCTAGATCGGGACAGCAAGGAAGAAGACTAAGAACTGGAAAAAGCAGTTAAGAAACATCCTGAAAGGCAAGGATGTGTCACTGGAAACAAGGATGAAGATAATCTATATGTGGTATTCATGGTTACAATGTACGGCAGTGAAAGCTGAAGAGTTAAGAAAGAAGAGAAAAATGTAATTGATTCATTTGACATGTGATGTTGAAGGAGATTTTTGTGTATACTATGCACCACCAGAAACATGAATTTAGTGAGTTTTAGATCAAATCAATCTTGAATGCGCACTACAAAGAAAAATGACTGAACTGAGGCTATTGTACTAAGTGCAGCATGAGAGAATAAAACTTACTGGAAAATGCAATAATACTGGCAAAACATGAAAGCAAAAATTAAACAGGAAGACCAAAAAGTGATTGAATGACTCAATAAAGGAAGTTTGAGTTTGGGAAAACTAAGCAAGGCTGTTGGCAATAGGTCTTTCTAGAAATTACTAATTTACGGGGTCACCATAAGTCAGAAGCCATTTAATTTCCACATTATATAAACTGAGAATGGTCTATAGGAAAGATGATGGAAGCAAATTCCTGTTCTATTATAATGTATTTTAATGTATTTCTAAATAACACTTTTAGCACATCACAGGAAAGACAGAAGTCAGTATTCTCTCTGCTAATGATTATGCTAATAATTATGCTTGCTTTGTCAGGAAATGCATTTAAGGTCCAGAAATAGGGAGCTGTTCAAACAGGTAGCTCTTTGCAATTAATTTTTGACTAAATCTCCAAATCAGTAAATTATGAATGTTTTTAAGCTATCAGCAACATTTCCACCATGATTTTATTTTTGAGGTACTTTTGTATGTATGGTTAATAAATACAGTGGTAGACACTAGATGCGAAATAAATTCATTCCTCGAGATGCTTTGTAACTTGGAAATTTTCATCTCTTGATCCTTAAAGAGTTGTGAAAATTTTGTCACAGAATTTATAAAACAGTGAAGGGTCTTCTGCTAAGGCATATGTGAACTCAATAGGTGAACTCAAGGAGGACACTTAAGAGGACAGAAAACAGATTCAAGGTGCTGAGAGCAGTACCACCTAAAATTCACATGCTAATTCACTGAACGTACATGTCATGAACAAGGAAAGCCATGGTTATGGTCTAGGGACAACAGAGATAGGTGTTTGTTTGTTTGTTTATTTATTTTTATACTTATATCCCGCCAGATTTTCCCAAAAGGAACTCAAGGCGGTTAACAGATATAAAAAATTCCTTAGTCCAAAGCACAACAACAACAACAACAACAACAACAACAACAACAACAATAATAATAATAATAATAATAATAATAATAATAATAATAATAATAATAATAATAATAATAATAATAATAATAATAATAAATAGGTTCCGAAGAGGGACATAAAAGTAATAAGCAAACCAACAACAGAACTGAAAATAAAAAAGAAAGCTAGCAATCAATCAAAATAATGATACTAAGAATGATACTAATGTAAGATGGCAAAGAAAAAACTGGTGGGCATAATAACTCAAATGCCTAAAGAATAAATCAACCCCCGTGGTCGCCTAACGCAGCCATAAAGAGCCAAGTTTTTAGTAGCTATTAGTTTTTAGATGATATTAAAAGCCTAGCTTAAACTCAAGTGTTTCTATATCCACACAGAGTTCTTCCACAAAGGGTGCTTATATCACTTTTCTTTTTTGAAACTTGCTTGTTCAGAGGGAGCTAAATTATAACTACCTGTACGCCCACACAGATAGATCCCAGCCCTGCTCGTCCCAGGACATGGTGCAGCTACTGCCTTTCCCTTCTTAACATACTCCTTGTGTTATAAGTAGGGACTGGCACGAAACGAAAAAGGAAATGCTGTTTCGTCATTTCGTTAGGTAACGAAATGAGGAAGCAGCATTTCATTACAGACGAAACAAAATGGTCAGTGTTTTTGTTGAAACAAAACATTTAATTCCATTTGTAAAAGGGGTCCCCTACCTGCTGGGCTCGCAATAAGCCACCACTGCCACCACCACCAGAGCCCAGGAGAGGAAAAAGGAGGAGGTGGGTCCCCGCAGTCGCTCTGGTGTTCCCCGGCTCCTCCTCTCAGCCCTGGCTTCAAGCCTCCTCTCAGCTGGGAGGCTTGTGGAGGGGGTGACGTCCCTGGGTCCTAGAGGCACCAGAATTGGTGCCACGGAGCCATTTTCAGAAGGGTCCAGCAGAGCCATCATTGGCTGTAACACTTTAAAAATGGCCCAGTTGCCACAGGGGTCCCCTGGTGGCAAATGGGACATTTTTAAAGGGGTCCAGCCAATGACAGCTCAGGTGGACCACTCTGAACATGGCCGGGTTGCCACCGCAGGAGCCCCAAGTCTGTGCTGAGGCCTGGAAGCCCAGAACATCCCCACTACACGACCCAAAAGCCAATTCCAGGCAGCACAGGGCCCGCACTGAGGTAAGCCTTGCTCACAAACCACACCAATGCTTGCAAACCAAGGCAAATTTTTTTCTAGAAATTTTGCTCAGTTTGCAAAATACTCGCAATCCAAGGTACTCGTAAACTGAGGTACCACTGTAATGTTAAGAGCCTACAGCATGATACTCTCAGCATCCATATCTCTCAGCAAACATGCAAATAAAGCTGTGTTACCAATTGTTTAGTGAGGCCCTTAGCAGCTGCATCCATACTAATCATGGCTAAAGATAACCAGGTTCCCCTCTCTTAGTAAGTTTGCAAAACCATGGTTTGCACTTGCCAATGCTATTTATGATACATTTTGATTACCCTGGATCACACTTAGTACTGACACACAGACACAACAGCTCATAATAATTAAGGCAAATAATGGAAAGGAAGGACGCACAATCCCTTTAATACACTCATGATCTCCTGGTAGCAAGTTTGACTTTTATTCTTAAACATGCGAAAGACATCTAGATACAGACCTGTTAGAGACCACTTAACAGTAACATTCTGCACAATTTGAGTCTGCTTTCGTCTACATGAGCTGAACTATGAAATTAATAATCATTTAATGGCAGTACCCACACTGCCCCAGGATGATCCACTTATTGATTCCGAATCAAGAATGATCCGAGAATAAATGTACAGCATTGTCCTGAAGATTAATTTCATACAGACCTGAACACTGTATCTAATCTAGACACATAAACAGATTCATTTTCATATGGTAGCTGCCGTTTAGCTATTGCTTTGCCCAAATTGGGGGGGGGGGGGGAGGGAGATAACAATACAGGGAAAATAATGAGACCTCTCTATAATGTAAAGGTGTGAATACTATGAGAAAACAATGCAAATTGCTACCAAAAGGGGGAGGGGGAATAAAAAAAGAATGAAAAATTGCAGCTAAATCAGCTGCAAAATTCTCACATTCAGGCTCAGTTGTAAGACATCGTTCTGTTTCTTGCATGGTTGGTTAGGAATCATTCAAGAGTGTAATATTCCGAATCTAACAGAGGATTGAGATGTTAGACATTCTTGATTTCGAGGAGGAGGAAAGCAAATTTTGCTGGCATGGGGCAGGGAAAAGTTGCTTGCAAGCAGAATAAACCAGAAACCATCAAGAGACTGACAAATGAGGGATGGGAGGTTTTAGTTGTCCTGTGAAATCAAGGCCTGATTATTTATGCCCGGATTGAATGGCTGGAAAGGAAACGGAGAAAGTGCCTATGATTCATCCATCCATATCTCCATCCATCCATCCATCCATCCATCCATCCATCCATCCATCCACCCACCCACCCACCCATTTTATTTTTATTTTATTTTATTTTATTTTGTTATATTTTATTTAGAGTACTTTCACCCTGCCTTTATCCTTGGAAAAGGACCCAAGGTGGCTTACAGTAACGAAGGACAATATACAGTCCAGTACAATTAAGACATATTCAAGTATTAAGAACAGGGAATTGAGGGACAACATTAAAGCTACAAGAGAACGCCGGCAGTTAAAGAGAGAGTAAAAATTCCAAGTAAAAGTTATGAGGGATGGAAACATTCAAAACATAGTGTCAGTGCAATCACACAAGGTTATAAGTGGTTATAAACACAAAGTCTATTTGATCATGTATGATGGATTCATATAAACGACACATAATAGGTAGTCCATCATTCAGGGAAAGCATGCCTGAAGAGTTGTCCTTTTAATGTCCCAGGTGAAACCAGCTGTATTTTCCTGGGGGGAAAATCTTCAGGAACTTTTACAACAGAGTTCTAAAACAGCACAACTAGACTACTGTCTGTAAATGTACCACCCACCCAAGAGCCAATAAATATTTGGTATGAAACTAATATTTGATTCAATATTTTATTCTGTTGCTCTGTGTCTGAAGAAGTGGACTTGATCCCAAAAGCTTCCATTAAAATATAATAGTCTTTAAGATGCCAGATTTTTTTCTTTTGTTTTGTTTCTTTGAATTTTTCTTGGAATTTGTGCACAGACTAACACAGCTACCTCTTCCAAAACTTCAAAGCCATAAAACCCTTAATATTTTATGTAATGTTGAAAGATCGACATTACTATGTGGCAACGTGGGAATGGTGGAATCCATTGGAAAGTTCTGGATGATGGATAGTGGGTTTTAAAATGGCATGAATGATAAATTCAATTTAGTCAACCTTCTCTGCAGTGAGGGTTATGCTCATTTGTTGACCTGCTACTTGATCTACATTCTGTACATGCTCTAGAACTACAATATGATCTCATGTAAATAGTGGTAGTTATTCTTATTTTTGTTGGAACCATGGGTTTTGCCTTGTTCTCTAAACTTTTTAAATGCTTATTTGCTGCACAACTTTTTGACTGTTTTTGAGCCTGCTCCAACCTTCCTTCCTTCCTTCCTTCCTTCCTTCCTTCCTTCCTTCCTTCCTTCCTTCCTTCCTTCCTTCCTTCCTTTCTTTCTTTAACCTTATATTTCCCTTCAATCTTTCCCACTTCACACAAAAAGAGAGAAAAAGCCATGTTGCCTTTACTGAATCCAAATAAAGGTTAGGTGGTCCCTCAATAAAGGCACCACCTACCCTTGCCTTCTGGCTTCATAGTGAATCTTTCATATATATTTTTAAGACAGTACATATCTCAAAGGCCATGTTCATCTATTCCATATTCCTAAAGCTGGCCAGCAAAAATTCTCTACTATCCAAGAAGAGGTTTCTCTCAGATCAAACAATGACTAGTGGGACACATCTGAACAGGGCTGGCGCTAGGTTTTTTTGCGCCCTAGGCAAGGGGCGGTGGGTGGGTGGGCGGGTGGGCAGTGGTGGTGGGGGGCGGGGTGGGGGGCAGGTGGCAGCAGGGTGGGGGGCGGGGTCGGGGCAGCAGGGGGTGGCGGGGCAGCAGGGGGTGGCGGATGACGGGGGACAGTGACGGGCATGGGGGCGGACGGTGACGGGCATGGGGGTGGGCGGCGATGGGCATGGGGGTGGTGGGCAGACGGTGACAGGCAGTGGGGGGATGGACAGCAGTGGCTAGCGGTGGGGGCGGCGGCAGGGGGGCAGCAGGCTGGCCAGCGCACCCTCTCCATTTTGGCGCCCTAGGCAACTGCCTAGTTCGCCTTAATGGACGTGCCGGCCCTGCATCTGAACCCTCTGACATGCCTCGGTTAAAGGCCCTAGTATTAAAAACAAGGACAAATGAAATCTGAGCACATACCACTCCTTTATCTATACCAGGAAAAAATTTGAACTCTATATCTATATTTTTATATCCGCCTTGGGTCCTTTTCCAAGGAGAAAGGTGGGGTAAAAATACTCTAAAATAAATAAATAATATCTCACATCTTTTCAGTTATATTATCATGCCAGAGCAACAGAACAGATGAAGTAGAATACCTATAGCTTGCTATCTTTGTATTAAACTTACTTTGTGTGGTTCTACTGTGTGCAGTGGTGTTTTTGTAGTAGTCCCAGAGTTCACTTGGCGCAACTGGGCTTCTTTTCTTTTGGGATAAAAACATTTCGCTACTCATCCGAGTAACTTCTTCAGTACATATTATGACAGAGACAGAGAAAGTAATTGCACTACTAATGCACGATTTGTGTTCTAACAACACAACAGACCCATGGAATTGTAGAGTTGGAAGAGCGCTTAGGGCAGTGATGGCGAACCTTTTAGAAACCGAGTGCCCAAACTGTGATTCAAAACCCACTAATTTTTTCGCAAAGTGCCAGTCCAGCAATTTAACCTGTATACAGGTGGCTACGAAGGGGCGATGTCGGGGGGGCACAGAAAGGGCTCCGAGGGCCACCTTTGGCATCCGTGCCATAGGTTCGCCAACACTGGCTTAGAGTTATTTAATCTGACCCCACTGAAGCAGTAAATCTAGACATAAAGCATATTTGACAGATGGCAAACAAACATGTGTTTGGGGAAAAAAAGAGAAGGAGAGAATATCCCTTATCCAGGACAGCCCATTGAACTGTTGAACACTTCCTACTGTCAGGAAGGTATTCTTAATGTTTAGCTGAAATCTTTCTTTCCATTTCAGTCCATTAGTTCAGGTGCTAATGTTTTGGCGCTGCAGGGGGGGGACAGCTTGCTTCAACCTCTCCACAACAATGCTTCACATGTTTAAAGAAGGATACCGCATTATACACCCTCTCAATCTTCTATTCACTCACTCACCCAATCTTTATACCACCCTATTGGTGCAAGGCTCTATGGCTGGCTAATGGGTGAAATAAACAAATATACCCTATAGCGATAGAAACAAACAGTAAACAATAAGATGAAATAATAACAATGAAAATAAATCCATCCACAAGAAGAAACCTACATACCATGAGCACTGAACAAAAATAAGACAGGCAGCAAATCTGACAATCATTAGAGGATGCCAGCAAAAGACTCTTTGAAAAACATCCTTTTTGAAAGGGAGGGAAGAGGCACACTTTAACCGGAAGCTGATTCTAAGTTAAATGCATGTGTTAAATGATATCCTTAAGCATTTTGCAAGCACATGGAGGCTCAACATACAGCTATAGTAGTTTTTTTTTTTAAAAAAACAGGCTTTTTATTGGACTTTCCCATGCAAGCGGGGAGGAAAGACACAATTGTTTCCTTTCTAATATTAATATTAAATTATAATTAGTTATTAAATAGCTAATATTAAATTTACCAATAATCATCTGCCTCCCCAAGAACAATTATAGAACTTAAGGGGGGGAAATCCCAAGGGGTGGACTCTTAGAAAGTCACTTAATTCCACAGAGCTCAAGAGAAAGGAAACTCTGGACAGAATACTACCAACAAACAAGAAATGGGACCATGGAAACGCACCTTCCTCCTAACAGATGGATGCCATTTTATTTATTTATTTATTTATTTGTGTATTTTTTATACTGCCCATCTTCCAATGGAACTTTGGGCGGTTCACAACAAACAAAATGATACAAAAACATCAAATAAAGATAAGAAGCAGGGTTTTTTACTAGCTATGGCTTTTTTTTTTGTTTCGTAGTCTGGGTGCTGAAAAGCCAATTACAGGTAAGGCTAGCCACAACGTCATATCCCTAAAGGATTCTACGGCTTCTATTTCTCCAAATTTACAAAAATATATTTTAAAAACTCTTAAATGAAGTCTGCTTTCATTTGCTCAAATACAAGTCTTGGTACAAAATTTGGATCAAGGAGGGTGGTGCTTTGAGGAAAAGAGTGCTGTCTTAGGGCCTTTTTACACAACCCCTAAGATCCGCTGGCCACTTAAATTCGGACCAGAGATCTTAGGGGTTCGTCGCTCTTCCTGTGTCCCCACCCCCCTCCGCACTTCCTGGCTGCTGGCTGCGTGAGGGGAGGGAGAAAAAGAGAAAGAAAAGCATGCCACTCACCTCGTTCTGCCTCTCGTCTCTGTAAAAGTAGCTCTTAAAGCGGCGGGAGCCAAAAAACAACAAACAGAAGCAAGGAGAGCCCAGCACTCACTATTGTTACACCGGATCAAATAATTTTCACCTCCAAAGAGCAAGTACCTGGAATCTGTGCTGGGACGCGCTAAAGTGGGCGGGGTCGCACTTAATTTCCTGTTAACTCCGGAGCTGGTGGGTAAACATTTTTAAGCTCCGGAGCTGGGAGCCATTTGCCCCGGAGTTTAGGGGTCGTGTATAAACGCCTTTAATGTATGCAGTTCAGTTTCCATATAAAACTGAGAGAACAGCTGCATATTTTTCGGGGTGGGGTGGGGTGGGGATATTTCACTCTGAGGGCTTCGTAGGAGACAGAATAAAAAGTGTTTCTTTACTTGTTCCTTGAAATAACATACTTGCATATACAACTGTCATAAGAACATAAGGCCAAAGGCCCATCTATTCCAGCTTCCTGTATCTCACAGTGGACCCACCAAATGCGTCTGGGAGCGCACAAGACTAGATATCTGTCTCCTGATAGCACTCCCCTGCATCTGGCCCTTGAAGTACCCTGGGTTTAAGCCTGGAGATTACACATCTCCATCATGGTTTGTAACCCGTGATGGACTTTTCCTCTAGGAATCTGTCCAATCCCCTTTTGAAGGCATCCACACCAGATGCCATCACCACACCCTGTGGCAGGGAGTCCCACAGACTAACAACACTGCACTGTCTTTAGCTGCACAGACACTAGCAACCAATTGAAAGGATCAATAGGAAGCAAATAACTGCTGCCAGCTGACAAAAGAGAGAGAGAGGCGACACAGCAGAGAAAAGGGTTATTCTTTAAATTTCAAAAGCTAGAAGGAATGATTGGTTAGTGCTGTATAGATCATCACTCCTGCCCATGAAAAGTCCCTAGCAGTCACACAAACTCCAGAATGCAATTTCCACTCACACTAGTAAATCTGGTGGTCCTTGATCCCAGAGAGAGAAAGGCTACATCCTTCTCATTGCCCTATCTGACTTATGAATTTATAAAAGCTGCTAAGTGACAAGGAGGCTCAACCCAAAAGGAAAGAGAAGAGAGAGAGCGGAGACAGAAAAGGATGTCAGAGCACAGCAAAACAGGGCAAAGAAATTTACATTCTTTCTATGTATAATCATAACTCTGTATACCCCCAAAGCCCACACAGCTCTTCAGGCCTTTATTAATTAATTAGACAAGTTAACATAAATAATATGCATGCTTTTAGCTCCCTACAGTCAGGGCCGACACTAGGTTTTTTTGCGCCCTAGGCGAGGGGCATGGGGTGGGGCGGCTGGGGGGCGGCTGGGCAGGCGGGCGGCGGTGTCAGGGGGCAGACGGCGGGCAGGCGGGGGGGCGGGGCAGTGGTGGTGGTGGCTGGGGGGCGGGGCAGCAGCAGGGGGCGGGCGGCAGGGGGGCCGGATGACAGGGGACGGCGACGGGCGTGGGGAGCGGATGGCGACAGGCACGGGGGGGGGCGGCGATGGGCGTGGTGGGCGGGCGGACGGACGGTGGTAGCCAGTGGCGGGAGTGCGGCAGGGGGGCAGCAGGCTGGCCTGCGCCCCCTCTCCATTTTGGCGCCCTAGGCAACTGCCTGGTTCGCCTTAATGGACGCGCCGGCCCTGCCTACAGTATATCACAAGAGTACACCCCATCACATTTGGTAAATATTTTAGTATATCATTTCATGTGACAACACTGAATAAATGACACTTGGCTACAATGTCAAGCAGTGAGTGTACAGCTTGTATAACAGTGCAAATGTGTTGTCCCCCTCAAAATAACGCAACACACGGCCATTTATGTCTAAACCACTAGCAACAAAAGTCAGTACACCCCCTAAGTGACAATGTCCAAATCGGGCCCAAGTAGCCATTTCCCCTCCCTGGTGTCATGAGACCTGCTAGTGTCACAAGGTCTCAGGTGTGAAGGGGGAGCAGGTGTTATTGCTCTCACTCTCACATTTTGTGTTATTGCTCTCACTCTCTCATACTAGTCACTGGAAGTCCCACATGGCACCTCATGGTAATGAACTATCTGAGGATCCAAAAAAAAAAAAAACCAACACATTGGTACCAGCAGTAATCTCTGTAAAGTTATTGTTGTAAGCCACCAAAAGTGGCCTTTTAGGCCAGATGGGAGGGATACAAATAAAATGAATGAATGAATGAATGAATGAATGAATGAATGAATGAATGAATGAATGAATGAAGAAGTGATTGTAACAATCAAGAGGAAAGCTAACACTGGTGCATAGCATAGTTGGGGGACTTTGGAGTGTCCAGAAGCCATTTTCTAAAGTTGCTTGCCTTATTTAAGATGCTTTTCAGAAAAACCTCTCCATACATTGCGGAAAACTGTGTATATGCAGGTGTGAATCAGCCAGTGTTAACCCCTTTAGATCTAACAATGTGTGAACTTGCTTTCATCCCCTGGACCTCAACAGACTCACACCCCAAATGGCTAGACTGGGCAGACCCTTACATTGTTAGGGGCAGGGAGGCAGGGAGGTGCACTGCACTATGAAATTCTATTGCACTAGCATAAAGAATGTGATGGCAGGCCAGGAAAAGGAGAAGCAGGTACCTTCCCTCCTTATTGCTCTATACAGAACTTTTGTTGGCTTACATTATACCTTATACAAAGTCCAGGTTAATAGAGAAAAATGGAACACAGGGAACTACAGTAAATGTCTGACTTTTTTGCTTCATTAAAAATGTGAAAGATACAGTGAACAAAGGGGTGCCAAAAGTTGTCAAACCAATCAATTTACATTGCCAATAAGTTAAAAACCAATGTGGACCTTCTTGTTTCAAAAATTCAGTTTAGCACTCTATCACAACACCAAGGTGGGGGTCTGGGTTAGGGGAACAGTTTTAGACACAAGGTAAGTGTACAGTATAATGCAACCATTGTCAAGCATTTAAGGAGTGTGCCACTGAGAATATGAATAACTTCCTAATTGAAACCTACAGAATGAATCCTTGACTTTGTGAAATATTTACTATACTATAGACTTCTTCCATAAATGTACTGTATACAAATGCTTGATAAAGAAGATTTCTCAATGGAAAGTTCACAATAAACCCTTTCAGAGAGAGAAATGTATAGCATGTAAAATCAGTGTCAAAGGCTATCAACTAAAATTTTATCCTACAATAACATTATTTAAATTATTAAATTAAGTTTAATTATCCTTTTTTTGAAACATTTAAAAATTACCTACTCTCTCTCTCTCTCTCTCTCTCTCTCTCTCTCTCTCTCACACACACACACACACACACACACACACACACACACACACACACACACACACACACACACACACAAGGGACATGGATAGTCTCTGCAGCTGAGTGGTCCAAGTTAGTACTGAAAATGTTGACCAACAAATGCCCTATTGGCACAAGTTTCAGGAGCAGCACAAAAGTTGATTGATAATTGCAAAGGCCAATCACTGCTAGCTGATTTTTTAACACATCTGGGTTGCTATGAAATTTTGGACAAAGAAAACTTATTTTGTCACTTATATTTCAAATCATCAGACAGTGCCACTTATTTTGTCTTTCACCATTTTCAGAAAATATCTCATTTATTTGAGCAAGTACAATACCAATAATTTCACTTGTTCATCTCATTTTCTTCGCCGGTCTTTTCTTTTGAAATATTCCTTTTAATACATCTAACGTTTTCATAAAACCTGCAATTTTTCCAAACACTGGACTCCACAAACAACACATTCAGAAGAAGAGGAAGAAGGAGAAGAAGCCAGTAGGATTTGAGCAGTGGTGGCTTGGAGATTTTGAGAACTGTAGTCCCAGAAAATAATATTTATTTATTTATTTATTTATTTATTCATTCATTCATTCATTCATTCATTCATTCATTCATTCATTCATTTTTACAATTATTTAGCTAATACCAGCCTGCTCCTGTATAGGCATGTATAGATGAGCCTTCACTCCACTGTTGCCAATTCAAAGATCAGAATACTGACCTTACTATTTTTGCAGAGGAAAGAATTATTTTACCCATTTTTTCTAGATTTTAATTCCAAATTCTAAAATAGAATTCCTTATCATTGTCTTCTTCTTCTTCTTCTTCTTCTTCTTCTTCTTCTTCTTCTTCTTCTTCTTCTTCTTCTTCTTCTTCTTCTTCTTCCTTAAAGGCATGCACAACCCTCTTTTGTTTGGTGAGCAAACAAGACTCCTCAACTGCCATTCCCCCATGAATCTTCCCAGAGCAAACCATGTGGCTCTAGGCAACATGCCCATGGCAAAGTATGGGCCCAACACCTGCCATGTGAAAGAAACTGAGCTATCATCATGCATTATGGAAACACCCCAGTTATGTGCCAGGATCAAACACTTCATGCAGATCCTACATCCCAAACCTGCTGTCACTCTCATCACACAGATGGACCATTCAGCACCTTCCAATAGCATGCTTTTGATATGTCTTTCCTTTTTTTTAAAAGGTATTCAGCATAACACTATAACATACCGGGACGCTTTGCGAGGCATATTTGTTAGCCTTCTTAGCAGCATGTTCCTGAACAATGAGAATAACATTTCTTAACAGATTTTGAGCTCCAGATTTCTGGGTTCAGAAACCTGCCTTATACCTAAGATGGAACCCTTGGTTGAATTTGTGTGAGAGCAGGCAGTGGTCACTCCCCAACAACGCTTTTGAAA
Source organism: Phrynocephalus guinanensis (assembly GCA_037367245.1). NCBI lineage: Eukaryota > Metazoa > Chordata > Lepidosauria > Squamata > Agamidae > Phrynocephalus > Phrynocephalus guinanensis. Next base: position 167,638,862 of record CM074733.1, read on the forward strand.
GTGCAAGCACTGAGCATGACAACCCCCCCCCAAGAATCACAAAGACAGTTCACAAATACAGGCACTCAACAAGTGAGAAGCAGGCCTTTTGTAAAATTAATGCCTCTAAATTGCCTATGCAAAACAAAGCCATTCTTCAATACTTTGCATTTTTACAGGATTAGTTTGTAGCAATATGGTGCTGCTGGAAAAATCTATTTTCCTTTCTACTTCTCTGAGGACTGCAGCTAAGCTCAGAAGGTGACGGCCGTGGCCAGGTCCGCATTCTTCCATCTCCGTCAGATCTCCCAGATCCGTCCCTACCTAGACGGTGACTCCCTGAGAACAGTGGTGCAGGCGCTGGTGATCTCGAGGCTGGACTACTGCAACACTCTCTACATGGGATTGCCCTTGACTCTCCTCCGGCGATTGCAGCGGGTGCAAAATGCAGCGGCTAGGCTGGTGGTGGGTGCGCGTCGCTTTGACCGCATCACCCCAGTCTTGACTTGGCTGCATTGGCTACCCGTTGCTTCCCGGATCAGATTCAAGGTCCTGGTTTTAGTTTATAAAACCCTCCATGGCTTGGGCCCGGACTACTTGGCAGAGCGGATCGCCCAGTGGTCAACTTCGGCCCGGCTGGTTCGGCAGTTGCGGGCGGACTCGCTTCGGGTTCCCACCCCCCGAGAGGCCAGGTGTTCTCTCACTCGGAATCGGGCCTTCTCGGCTGCTGCTCCATCCTTATGGAACAGCCTACCCAGCGAAGTGCACTCTGCAGAGTCCCTGCCAGCCTTTCGCAGAGCGGTGAAGACCATCCTATTCCACGAGGCCTTTGGTGACCTAGCCTAATAGTCCCCCCCCCGCCATCAACTGCAATCTATCCGATGTTAGATGTATTAGCAGCGAGGCTTTACGAAGTAAAAGGGTGCTTTCTTGCTGCTTGATTTTTGTTGTCTCTGTATCGTGAATTTGCTGCCTGCTCAGCTTTGTAAGCCGCCCAGAGCTCCCTTGGGAAGATGGGCGGGGTATAAATAAAATAAATAAACAAATAAATAAATAAATAAATAAATAAATAAATAAATAAATAAATAAGGAAGCCGAAAAGGGGAAAATTCCCCAACTCTGTGACTCCACTGGACTACTACTTGCTTGTACGGGGGGGGGGGGGGGAGCGTACTATGCAGACCAACCATCTCCATATTTTAAAAGTACAAGATTCCAGATGAGCCCCGCTGAAACTTGTCCCATGTAGCAATGGTCTTGTAAGGTAAGGTAACTTGGTTTGTTCTTCATGTGCCCTAGAATTCACTTAAACTACAAAATAGCTCCAGATACTGTGGTCTACACATTGTGGTTTGCAGTTAAGGAGCCGGCCTTCGGGATAAACATATTCTTCCCTCCTCTAAGCAAAAATCACGCCCTCCATTAATCATTAGCACTGTATTGAAAGTATGTCACTTGGACCATGGTTTGCATACCAGGCTGAAACCATGGATTTAAACAAGTGAAATGAGGCATCATGTAACTACCATGGGGGAGTTCTCTCAAAATCTTGAAAAATAAAACCAGTTTTATTTATTTAAAAAAATCCAAAGTTATTTCACGTAACTGGAAATTATGATTTAGGCTGGTGGCTTCAGCAAAAGGCTTTCTAGCTACACAGAAGGAGGAAAGATGAAACTGAAAGAAGTGTGAGGGTTGCATTCAACTTTGACAGTTACTTCACATCCCTCTCATCACGGTTCGCTGTCCCACTTGGGACCGGTACGATAAAAGGTTACTCCACGTCCATTGCGTTACAGTGGAATCTCATGCCGACCATGCCCCCCTGAACTGGGAACAGAATGTGATGAGTCATACCTCTCCCTGGCCTCAGGAATTCTCTTGTCTCAGTTGGTGTTTCGAGACAAGTGCCCGTGAAGTAATGCTTGTCACGCAACATACACAGTCTCCATCTAGCGGCAGGAGTGCAAAGTTGCATTCTCCAGTACAATCCCAATGTGTAAACAATGCATTGCAGAGAGGGAAGGAGGCATGAAACCAGGAATTTTCCTGCTTAACGCATGAAAGGCAAAGTTGCGGAGAATCGAAGTATTGAAAAATGAAAGGTCAGACAAAAAAAAAGAGGTGGAAACGAAGGCAGGGAAGTACAGATAGTGTCATGAAACAAGTACGTGAAGTAACAGTTGTCATGATACCATCAACCACACCCGTGGGTAAACGGAAACAGGGACAGAACCGGGACAAGACCACGTGACCGCAAACGTTATCACGAAACGGACATAATCTCAGAATGAGGAAGGACGTGAAGTAACCACCTTTGAACGCATTGTCAGGGAGCCAAAATCACCTTTGCAATGGACAGCAGGCAGATCAAGCAAAGAGCCGTATTCCAAGAGTCATATTCAAGCATTTGCTGTGTAAACAAGGCTTGTAATGTAACACATCTCTATGCAGATGTAGAGATATACATAAGCCTTTGAGAATGCCCCCTTCCACCCTGAAAATAGACTTTTGTGCATCAAGCTTGAAGAAGACCCTGTAAACTTGTAAAGGCATTTGACTGAACACTCTTTATGACCAAGAATCCCACCGTTTCAGAGATGAATGGCTTCACCATCTCCTCTCCAGATTGCTGCACTCAAGGGCAGAATTTTGAGTGACCTTGGAATACAGTAGCAGTGGATTTGCAGGCACACATCACCACCCTGATTATAGTCTCATATGCCCAGATAAACATCTGAATATGGGTAAGGTCCATCCTAATTTCTTACATGTGGAATCGGGTATAGTAGTGGGGGACAGTTGAACAATGGCGCTGAACTGCTGGTGGGTCTGAGTGCTTCGCAGAGTTGATGGTCAGGTTTTTTTTAGTTCAAGCTATGTAAAAGCAGCAGCAGCATCAAAAACAGTTGCTGTGCCTACCCTACATTATACTGTTTATGTGAATAAAACTTGGAATAACTAGGATTGGTGGGTTTTTAGTTTTTTTCTTTTGTTTTTGTCTAGCAGGAGTGGGAGCTCCATTTATTCTTGATGCCCTTTGGCCCAGTAGTTAAATGCCTATACTGCAGCTATATCTGTGCTCATGACCTGGGGTTCAATCCCAGGTAGCCGGTTCATGGCTGACTCAGCCTTCTACCCTTCCGAGGTCGGTAAAATGAGTACCCATCTTACTCAGGGAGGTGGGGGGGCAATATATAGCCTGCATAAATAACTTGTAAACCACCCAGAGAGTGCTTTAAGCATAATGGGGTGGTATATATATAAGCAGAACAGTTTTGTTTTTTGCTTTTGATGCTGTAAACTTTTTTTTCAGAATTATTCACTTCCAAATTTATGTCCTTGGTGATAGACTCTGATAAGGGGATTTCATAGTTCTATTAAAAAGTAAAACAAATTCTGCAAACGTGAATTCTGCCGGTCTCTCTAGGACAGCAATCAGAAATGTACTGTTGGCCATGCAAGTACCTCTTCCAGCGAAAAATGATTAACTAACAGGTATATGACAGGAGGTGAACCTATCTTGCCCTGAACACAACCACTGCAGTGTATTTGGCATGCTTGTTATTCCACCCCTAATGGGGCAATTGCTTATAAAAATGAGGATTTTTGTCATCTCCAATGTGAGAAGTAACAGAACCAACAGTATAACCCCAAAGGAATTTACTGTCACAGATCTGGTGTGCAAGTAGATATGTTCCCATGTATTCTGTATACTGGTTCATACTTCTTCACCCATCCATCACAAATTCTAATAATCAGTTTATTGTTATCAGACACATACAGACTATGGGTGTGTGAGAGATTTATCAAGTACATTTTTTGGTGTTAAACAGATATGAAAATTGGTTTCGTTCAGGACTGAAATCAGCTGCCCAAAACATCTAATAACACTAACTCCTGCTGACAGTGAAAGAAGGAAATTATTAAATATTAATAATAATAATGTGCTGTCAAGTCAATTCTGACTTATGGTGATCTTTATAAGGGTTTTCTATATAGAAGATAAAAATCATGCCAACAGAAGAATTGCATAAATTTAATGTTGACACTGAAGAAATCAAAATTGTTACAGATTGTGTACTCTGCCATTCAATCATCAACCCAGATGGAGACGACATCCAATAAATTGGAAGAAGAACGAGACAAGGAAGGACAGGAAGGAACTAGGTAAGATCCTCAAATGTAAGGATGTATTCCTGGAGACCAAGATGAAGATCACATATATATTATGCTATATTCAGTACTCATGATGTGAAAGCCTAACAGTGAAGAAAGGCCAGAGGCAAAGGGGAGAATCACTTGAAATGTAGTGTTGGAGGAGAGCGTTACACATATCCTGGAGCACCAGAAAAACAAATGAAGGTTGAATTCTTCCTAGAAGCAAAAATGACTGAACGAAACTTATCATACTTTGGGCCCATCATGCGAACACAAGACTCATTGGAAAAATATAATAATGCTAGGGAATAGGGATGAGCACCATATGAAAAACAACAGACTGTTTCAACGTTTTGTTAGCATGAGTAAAGTGGATAGAGGGACGCTCTTCTCCCTCTCACAAAATACCAGAACTAGGGGACATCCACTCAAATTGAGGGTTGGGAGAGTGAGAACAGACAAAAGAAAATATTTTTTCACCCAGTGTGTTGTTACTCTGAGGAACTCCCTGCCACAGGTTGTGGGGATGGCATCTGGCCTGGATGCCTTCAAAAGGGGATTGGACAGATTCCTGGAGGAAAAGTCCATCACAGGTTACAAACCATGAGGGAGATGTGCAATCTCCAGGCTTAAAACCGGGGTACTTCAAGGGCCAGATGCATGGGAGTGGTATCAGGAGACAGAGATCTAGTCTCGTGTGCTCCCAAACACATCTGGTGGGGCCACTGTGAGATACAGGAAGCTGGACTAGATGGGCCTTTGGCCTGATCCAGCATGGCTCTTATGTTTTTATGTTCTTCTGAAACAAAATGAAATTGGGAAGCAATATTTCATTACAAATGAAATGAAACACAATTTCCCCCTCTAGAATGAAATGATTTGTTCTAGAGGAAATGGCATGGGAGCTTCCTCAAGCTCTTCCCTGAAAGCCCCTGAAACTTGGAAAGATTTGACAGCCAGGGAGGTGAGTTGTGAAGCTCCAAAGGGGGTGCCCCTAGGACAAAACCTTCTAATTGGAATTGGAAGCTGATCGGGCCCATAGAAGTTTTTTTCTTAGGGGAACCCCATTTGGAACTTCATAACTCAGCCCCCTTATCCCCCAAATGTTTCCAAATTTTAGGGGGTTCTCTAAAATCCCTTTCTGAAGGTACCCCTGCTACTTTGGTGCCCCAAGGTAAGTAATTTTTGAGTGCATATTTTAAAAATATTATGCACTCAAAATTATTTTTTTAATGTGCAAACAAAATTTACTTACCTTGGGGCTCCAAAGTAGCAGGGGTACCTTCCTGAAGCCATTTTAGGGAACCCCCTGAAATCTGGAAAGATTTGGGGGTAAGGGAACTTAGTTATGAAGCTCCAAAGGGGCTGAGGGTAGTTAACTGGCAAAGTGTGCTGGGAGCATGGAGGCAATCAGGAAGTTTACTGTATGGTATAAACTCCCTAACTGCCTTCATACTCCCAGCACAGGAGCAATGATGGGAACACTCCTTTCTGTGTTTCTCCCCTCCCCCTGTCTCCCAGCTGGGTCATTATGACAAGTAGGGGTTTGGAGAGGGGGCACCCACCCCTCCCCCACACCACGACCTGTCACAAAGACCCAGCTGGGAAGCAGGGGGTGAAAGACAGAATGGAGCATGGAGGAGGAAAATTGCTCTGTTTAGCCTTTCTCCCCTCCTCCTGCCTCCCAGCTGGGACCTTTTGACAAGTCAGGGTGTGGGATGGAGAGGTGCCCAGCTGGTTGGTGGGGATCGCAAGGAAGAAGGAAGAAAGCAGCAGTAAATTGAAGCGGTTTCAATTTACCACTGCCCACAGCACTCCCTGTCCAAACATCCCCATGGGGGAGGAGGTGGCAGGGGAGAAAGGAGCAGTTAGGTAGGGAAATTACTTCTTCCCGGATGCTCCTTTCCTCCTACCCCCCACCTCCCAGCTGGGATTGAGCTGTCAAAATCAGCTGGAAGGCAGTGGGGAGGAGGCTTTTGAATGCCCCACCACACCAGCTAGAGTGCTGGTGCCATGGGGGGTTCATTTTGTTTTGTAAGAAACAATTTTTTTTGAAAAAATTCATTACATTTGATATGAAATGAAACATGTGTGTGTGTGTGTGGGGGGGGGGTAAATGGAACAAAATGAAACACAGTTTTTCCGTTTTGTGCCCATCCCTACTAGGGAAAGTTGAAGGAAGCAGGAAAAGAGTAAAACTGTATATAAGATGGACTGACTTCATAAAGGAAGCCACAGGCTTGAGTTTGCAAGAGTTCAGCAGGGATGGGAATGATATGAAGGTCACTAATTAACAGGGCTGTTGAAAGTCAGAAATGAGCTGACTGCACAAAACAAAACAAAACAAAACACATATTTAAACAGTGATTGATCAACATTAAAAAATTAAACTTCTAGAATAAAATAAACAAAAAAGTCATTGCTATCTCCAGGAGCTTCATTTTTGCCAATATCTGACCTTTTATACTAAACTTTAACCACAAGCATGAGGGTTTTTTCTGTATTTCCCTATCATTGGTCCCTGTACTGTACACTAAGAACGTGAGACAGAGAAAGAGGAGATGGAATGAAGTAGATTCTTGCCCCCTTTCTGGCCCAAGCAGATCCTGATTTTTTGAAGATTGCCCAACCAAACCCTTCTTTTAAATTAATGTTAAAATATGTATGGCCCGACTTCTGATTTATGATATCATTGACAAAGAGTAAAAAGGACAGGCGTGTCGTAAAGTTTATGGATGGAGTGATGGCATGCACAATGATGCCTCATAAAGAATAAAGGGGCGGGGGAGTTATTTATTCTCATGGATTCCAGAACATACAGAGAGGCTGCCTGCGTGCACAGAATTTTTCATAAATGTCCCACAGTGCACCCTGTTGTACAGCCGCCATACATTAATTAGAGCATTCAGCAGACACCGCAATGTGTTACACTCACCCAAGTGAATCTTCATTTTTCACATGTAGGGCCTTACTAATTAAAATCAGCTTTGCAATTAAATGTGGAAAATTGCGTTCAACTTTCAAGCGTGGTTTTAGGGATCGTGGTGGTGATGCTCGTGGAGGAGGAGGAGGAGGGGGAACGAAGCCATATATTTATTTCTACTCTCTCTCTCTCTCCCCCCACACACATTTTGATGCAAACTTACTCCCCTCAAAATAAGAACCTACAGAAGGGGATGTATAGGGATTTCTTTCTCTCCCTCCCCACAACCTTGCTGGCTGGCTTCCCCCACCCCCACCCCCACCCCACGCCGATATTATAGATGCTCCTCTCCGTTGCGAGTTGCAATGCTCCGCTATCTCTCTGCCAGTACCTGGCCCAGTTCCAATGCTTTTAGTGAGTGCTATCTGTCAAGGCATGAATAATACAGCCCCTAGGCTGTCGGCAGAATCCAAATGAGGCATACATCAGGAAGCAAAGCACTCGACTTTAGCTCCAGAACATGCTCCTGTGAAGACAGGCAATTATTCACCCACTGCTGCAGCCATGGCAATCAAACTGGTGGGTGAAAAGATATAAGAAACATGCAGGGGTGGGGAAAGGGAGGAGGGAGGCGAAGAAAAGAAAAGAAATATGGTGCAACCCACTGAAGAAATTTTTATATATATAAGGAAGGATTTTTTCCAATAAGAGAGACACATTTGAGCCCTTTTCTTTTTTAAGTCAAGAGCCGTATTGTTGGACTAAGATTTAAGAGAATGCTAAAGTGAGCTCTCTTTCCCTCTTTCTTTTTTTTTTAAGCAGAAATGTAAAACTTTAAATTAATGAGTATTTACTTTTAAAAATCAAATTTCCACTTTTCCATTAAAAGGGGAGGTAATAAGTGGGAAGAAAGAGATAAACTACCAACCAAACAAACATGACACTGAGTATCAAGTTGGTTAATAAGAAAAGCATATTGATTAAGAGGCCACATACTGAAGGACCATCTACAGTCCTAAGGATGGTAAGTGCATGCATGGGTCACCCTTTAAAATCATGCCAAGTGGCAGGGAGAAGCAGGGGTGAGTGGGTTTATTTTTCTGTGAGTCTTGGATTCAGAGCTAAGAGCGCACAGATTTGCGCCTGTGAAATCGCTGAGGGTAGTATGAGGCAGGTTTCTTGCTTGATGGAGAAGAACAGCACTGCAGTGGAAAGGCAGCCCATCTGCAGTGCTATATTCTCTGTCTCTTTCCCTCCCTGGGTTTAAGAATACAGAGAGACACTGTGCAAACAAATAGGGAAAATATAAACACTGTGGAGAAGAAACTAAGGGTGCAACCAGACAGCTGGAGAAGGGCACACCTGATTGCAAAGCGGGGCTACTTATATACCACCCCAGAGTGCTTAAAGCACTCTCCGAGCAGGTTACACATTTCCCCTCATCAGATGGGCACCCAGTTTACCGACCTCAGAAGAATGGAAGATTGAGTCAACCTTGAGCTGGTGACCTGGGATTGAACCCCAGGTTGTGAGCAGAGTTTTGGCTACACCACGGTACTCATCACACCAAAAAAGGGTCAGTTTAACCAGAGCGACGTCCCATAAAGCGAGCCCTCTGTTTCCTGGGAACCACTCTATAACCTTCTACGGTCCTACAGCCAGATCCAAAAGGTCCAGCTTAGGGGCAAATTAGGGTCAGGGTGGAGCATATTTCCCAGTGTTTTGTATGGTCCCTGGGAAACAGATCGCTATTTCCCAGGACTTCTACCCCAGACGTGGTCCAGATTGAAGTCTATGTCCCCACACAATCACATCTTTTTGTATTCCTGAACTAGGAAAAGCAAAGGTACAGTCACCCCCCACCATCTTGCGGTTCAGGTACTGTGGTCCCGCTATATTGTGGGATTGGGGTACCTGCACCTCGAAGCCGTGCGGGGGGCAGCGGGGAGCAATCACATTGCTCCCTGCTGCCCCCCCACCCCTCTGAAAGGCCTCAGAGCAGTGCAGGGGGCGGCGGGGGGCGATCGCCTCGCTCCCCGCCACCCCAATCTCTCTGAAAGGCCTCAGAGTTGGGTGGGGAGCGAGGAGCGATCGTGTTGCTCCCCGCCGTCCCGCCACCCCTCTGAAAGGCCTCGGAGCCGCGCGGGGGGCAGCGGGGAGCAATTGCGTCACTCCCCGCCCCCCACCCCTCTGAAAGGCCTCAGAGCCACACAGGGTGCACCGTACACCCCCCCAGGCCCCACCCAACCCATTTCCGCATATCGCAGATTTTCAAGCATCGCGGGTTGGGTGGGTCCCTAACCCCTGTGATAGGCAGGGGGGTTACTGTACGTAGCTTGGCTGGTGTTTCACAGATTCTTTGCTTTTGCACAAGCCAGCTTTTGCGTGTCCATCACAAGTAAAACTGCAAGCTCTGTACATGACATTGAATGGATGAATGAAACTAACATGCATGTTTCCAATACATGAACCTAAGCCCCAGGAAGCCAGAGTATCCTCTGAGGCATTGGGGTAAAGAATAAGGAGAAACACGTTTCCAGAGGTGCTATTCGTATTACGGAGGTAGACGCTCTCTCCTGTTATTTGTTACTTCCTTCCATGCAACAAATGTCATGTCTAGCTTGACCCAGCACCTTTAAAAAAATAAGAAAAATAGGTATACCTTTTTTTCAAAATGACATTTTGAGGAGAGGGCAAATGTGTCCCTTATACTGACTCATTTAAGTAGAAATAGATGTATGTGACATACAGAGACATATTTTCACTCGTCTCACTCTCATGGTTAGAAAGAATGATAAGCATAAATTACCTACAAGATACTGAAATATATTGGTAAGCATTCTTATATTTGCAATAATTATTTTTACACAAAATACGCAATTTATTGGAACAACTTCTGCATTCTGCCTGGACTTTTAAACACGGGAAGTATTTTTTTCAGAAGTTCAGGGCTTGCTGTATTTGCGTGCTTTTCAAAGGGAAAGGCCAACAGTTTTGCACCGAGATACTGTGCAGAAACTGTAGAACCCTCCAGAGCCCAAATTATTCCCACCCACTTCTCTAAATGATTTTGGGCAGGGTAAATTAAGAGATACTGCCTCCAATAGTATCGGAACTTTTTCTGGTTACCTGAAGAAGACCTGTTTTGTGTCCCCAAACCAGCTGAGGTGTGTGGAATGTATTGCCAAAGGAAAGGGTCTTTTTAATGGCAGAACTCGACTTATGGTATTCCTCCCTCTGTGGAAACTGCTCTCTTTTATCGCTCTCTCAATCAGACTTTTCTGCTGAAAAGATCACCACAGCTTTAGTTATGCAAATATCCAGCTTGCCTTTGTCCTGGTTAGTTTTCTCTGCTCTATTTTATTTAATTAATTTTTAAACAGTTTTGATTTTGGTTATGTTTTTGCTGCACTGTGCTATGCTTTTGATAGACAATGTTAAGGCCAAGGGCAGAAACATGCACTGGTAACCTTGAGCCTATTCTAATGCCCACTATAGGTGATTATAATCTAATCCTGAGACCCACTATGGTAACAGATAGAGCAGTCAAGAGGACATACAATGATAGGCTAGGACTAAGGCAACCTGGCCTCCAATGCACATTTGGCCATGGAAACTTGTTCCAGCAAACCATAGTTAGCAGTAGCTCCACTGGCAGCCCCTCCGCACCTGCGTACATGAAACATTTTAAACTGGGATAGAAAGTAAAAGCTCATATCACTCTACAAGTCATGTTAGAGGAGTGGAAGGCTGTGAATCCTGTGGCTTATTCCTGTCTCATTTATTTTAACCAAAACAAGGTCTCCGAACATAACTTTCACAGGATTATAGAATCTGGGGGTGGGGGTTATGAAGTACAGCAATATCTTGGTTTTAGAATAACTTGGTTTAAGAGCATTTTGCAAGACAAGCAAAACTTTATTCTAAATTTTGCCTTGATCAACAAGCAACGTCTTGCAATACAAGTACAGTAACCCCCCATCCTTTCATAATTCATATACTGCGGTCCCAGTACATTGCAGGACTGCAGTATATTTAAAAAAAGCCCCCTGGGGTAAGCTGGAGAGGCTTGTATCAGGCCTCCTGTATTTACCCCAGGCCCAGCACTGCCCTGAACGGGCCTCCAACGGCCTTCCCGAGTGTTTTGATTTACAAGCATGTTTGCTTGTATAACATTAAATCTGTACAAAATAAAAAAATCCAGAGATAGGGGAAATTTGTTTAACATAATCGCCTATGGGGAAAATCCGTACAACATAAAAATGGGATTACTCCATTTTCAATGCATTCCTATGGGAATTTGTATAAAGGAAAATGTGATTAACATAATTTCATTTGGAATGAATTAATTCCTTTATACAAGGTACCACTGTATCTTGAAACCCAGCAGCCATTCTAGGAGCAGGATGGGGAAAAGTTAACTTTTCCACTGGCTCTATTGTCTTTGCTGCAAGAAAGAAACAGCTATTGGCAAGATTGAACTACGTAACTGCTTTAGTAGAAATTGAATATACTGAAGATCTATTAGAATATACGTTCCTAAGAATTCTTATTAACAAAATGAAGTTTTTCTACTGCTTTTGATTCCTAGAAGTAAACAATAAAATCTCTTTTAAAAAACAGATTGTACCATGAGCTTCAGCTGAAAGCTTCCTTTCCAGCCATATTAATAAGGGGTCTGTTCCATGGGCATAACTGATAATTAGGGTGTTATGAATGTGTTAACAGTCAAGAAAAATTATGTTGATAGTTGTCCAAATTGTCTGGTGAACGGTTCTCAAAATTTCATTTAATTAACAGCTTCAGGATTCAGTCTGTTCATATACTGACACAGCAAAATCATGTCAAGAAACAAAAAAAATGTGTTAAAGCACAGAACTGTAATTTTTTTTAAATCAAATGCTTTTTTAAGAATTATTTTATTATTGGTAAGATCCAAGAGATCATCATCATCATCATCATCATCATCATCATCATCATCATCATCATCATCATCATCAGAAGAAGAAGAAGAAGAAGAAGAAGAAGAAGAAGAAGAAGAAGAAGAAGAAGAAGAAGAAGAAGAAGAAGAAGAAGAAGAAGAAGGAATTCTATTTTAGAATTTGGAATTAAAATCTAGAAAAATGGGTAAAATAATTCTTTCCTCTGCAAGGATAGTAAGGTCAGTATTCTGATCTTTGAATTGGCAACAGTGGAGTGAAGGCTCATGTATACATGCCTATACAGGAGCAGGCTGGTATTAGCTAAATAAGGTCACATGTGGAGTTAGAGGTGCAATACGCTACATTGAAATGACATATTGGATCTCCATAACCCTATTTGACCTTTTCCCTTTCAGTTTGAATTTCCACTATCATGAAGTGATTTAATAATGAAGACTGACAATCAGCAAATTGAACACTTCCTCTGCTCCTCAACAGAGGAGGATGGGAAGAGATGAAAAAGTTAAGACTGTAGCAGACTATCACTGATGCACAACATCAACTTTACCTCCCCCCCCAACTGCTTTTTTCTTAACAAATTTTCTCAAAACCTGATCACCCCCCGCCACCCCCCACGTGGCTCTGAGGCTTCTCGGACCCGATCACCACGCAGTTCCGAGGTGCAGGTACTGCGATCTCGCGATGTAGTGAGACCGCAGTACCTGAACCGCGAAATGCTGGGGGGTGACTGTAGCTATCTTAAAACCAACAACAGCTTTTCAAAGTCTCCATATTGTACAACATGATGGCCTCACTCCCATCCCCTTGATGGCCAATAAGGATATCCATCATCCCCTTCTTTTATACGTCCTTGTATTCAGCCTAATCTGGAACTCAACCTCCTGATTTTAATATAAATTGGAATACTTTTAGCAGTTTGAGAAAGAAGTTCTATAGCTCACTCCAGCTTTCTGTTTCTTCTTTTTATTAAAACCTTTCTCTACCTTAGAGGTAATCCATAAGTCTGGATGGACTGATAAAAAAATATTACCAAAAAGCAGTCTTGAGTAAATGGTCCGTAGGACTGCTGCAAGATTCTTTTTGAATAATGTTTCACTGATGGCCACATATTATTCTAGGCAGTGATGAAACATTGCAACTGAGTGTATTGATACAGTCGTATATGGTATAAAATAAAGTTTCTTTGCTTGCAGTATTGTATCACAGGAAAGTGTGCACTGTAGATGTGAAAGCAGAGAAAAAAAGGTGCCAATGTATAGAAAGGCACAATAAATTATGCATAAACAGTGGTTGTACACAGAATTTGGAAACAGAGCAAGGAGGAATCCTTAATATAACATTTCAGAGAAGCAAATTCTCCTGAGCATTCCTGTTTGTGGCACCATACCTGCCTACTGCAAAAACAGAACATCCAGACATGTTTTGTCACTTGATACTAGAAGCCCTAAGTACACCCGATCTCGCCTGATTTTGGAAGCTAAGCAGGGTCGGCCCTGGCTAGTACTTGGATGGGAGACCAGCAGGGAATACCAGGTGCTGTAGGCGCCCTGGAGTAGGAACTGACAAGCCACTCCAGTATTCTTGCCAAGAAAACTCCATGGACATGGGGTGACCGAGAGTCGGTCATGACTGCAACGACATAACACACACACACAAGCCAAGTATGATGCTTCAACTTTAGGATTTAATTGTTGCTGCAGTAAGTTTTATAACTGGGCTTTTAGCTTACAAGCTAACATTTCAGGATCAAGCACTGTGTTGCAAGCAATGTCTGTGTATTTGAAGAACAACCATTAAAAAAGCATGGCAAAAGAACACTAGTATTAAGTGTACAGTATTAAGAACATAAGAAGAGCCATGCTGGATCAGGCCAAAGGCCCATCTAGTCCAGCTTCCTGTATCTCACAGCGGCCCCACCAGATGCGTTTGGGAGCGCATGAGACTAGATATCTGTCTCCTGATACCACTCCCCTGCATCTGGCCCTTGAAGTACCCTGGTATAAAGCCTAGAGATTACACATCTCCATCATGGTTTGTAACCCGTGATGGACTTTTCCTCTAGGAATCTGTCCAATCCCACACACACACAAGGCATCCAGGCCAGATGCCATCACCACATCCTGTGGCAGGGAGTTCCATAGACTTACAACACGCTGGGTGAAAAAATATTTTCTTTTGTCAGTTCTTACTCTCCCAGCACTCAATTTGAGTGTATGTCCCCTAGTATTAAGCGTGTTACGGTGAAAGCCGACCCACTGAACTTCATTCTAAACCCTGTTGAATTTTCCTCTAGTACAATTTGGTTTGGGAAAGCTAACACATGGATGCAACCTCACTTTGGGGTGTGTGTACGCATGTGTACTATACAGCAAGTACAAACAGCAAAGGGAACATCAGTTTTCTAGACTTATATTTCTCCTCTCTTTAAAACCATAGCAAATCACTTCCAAATACATATGTCTATAGACAAAAGTAGTGGCACTACAAGCAGCACCAGCATTTCTTGAGGAGCTACCAACCAACAACTGTCATCATAGCACTGCCAGACGTGCCAGCGCTCATCATCGCCTATGAGGCAAAGCTAGACTATTTTACATTAATGCTACAAATATTTAAGTTCAGCAAGACATCTGTTTCTCTCCTAGAGTTTCCTATTTGGATCTGATCTCCTCTCTGGACCTCTTATATTAAAAAAAACAAAATTTATGTTTTTATTATATTTCTGAGTTCCTTTTGATGGGAATCATCATGGTGTCATAAAAAAATGTCCACTCAGTTCCACAGAATGGCAGATCTTGCCTGACAGATGATGAGGAGAATGTGTCTTCGGTGAAATAATGTTAAAATATGTTTATACAGTCACCCCCCGCAATTTCGCGGTTCAAGTACTGCAGTCCCACTATATCGCAGGATCACAGTACCTGCCCTGGCTCCAGCTGATTAGTGCTGGGGTGCAGGAGAAAAACCTTTATTTCCCCACCCCAGTGCCAATGAGCTGGAGCCTGAGGTGTGGGGAAGGGGGGGAGGTTTAAAAGCTCAGACTTTTAAAACCTCCCCCCCTTCCTCAAGTCCCGGATCCGATCACCCATTGCTGCCGGCCCGTGCGGGGTCGCGCGGGCGGGCGGCGTGGGGCAATCGCATCACCCCATGCCATCCACCCACGCGCCTCTGAGAAGCCTCGGGGCCGCCCGGGCGGGCGGCAGGGGGTCGATCATATCTTCATTGAAATGTATTGGGTCAATGCATTTCAATGGAGAAATTTTTCCCGAGACGGCTCGGGGCCGCCGACCGGCGCTCCTCCGAGAAGTCTCGGGGCTGCGCGGACAGGGGGCGGGGGTGATCACATCGCCCCATGCCGCTGGCTCGCACTGCTCCGAGAAGCTTCGGGGCTGCGCAGGCGGGTGGGGGGGGGCAATTGTATCTCCATTGAAATGTATTGGCTCAATGCATTTCAATGGAGAAATTTTCCCCCATTGGAATGCATTGAGCGAATGTTTTCCAATGGGGAAAATTTTCTCAATTGAAATGCATTGAGCCAATGCATTTCAATGGAGAAATTTTCCCCCATTGGAATGCATTAAGCGAATGTTTTCCAATGGGGAAAATTTTCTCAATTGAAATGCATTGAGCCAATGCATTTCAATGGAGAAATTTTCCCCCATTGGAATGCATTGAGCGAATGTTTTCCAATGGGGAAAATTTTCTCAATTGAAATGCATTGAGCCAATGCATTTCAATGGAGACAGCCCGGACGAGAAGGCGCGGGGCAGCGCGGGGCGGGCAGCGGCAGGAGGTCAGATCCCCCTGCCACTGCCGGCGCGCACCGGTTTGAGACGTCTTGGGGTGCCACGGGTGGGCGGCGGTGGGAGGTCAGATCCTGCAATGCCACCCGCGTGCGCCACCCCAAAACTTCTCAGACCTTTATGCGCCAGCGGTGGCAGGGGGATCTGATTGCTCACCGCCCCCAGGCTCCACCCAACCTGCACCCGCATATCGCGGATTTTCAGTCATCGTGGGTCGGGGGGGTGTCCCTAACCCCCGTGATAGGTGGGGGGTTACTGTATCTTTCTATACCCTGTACTGTATTAGGTGTGTCTAATTAATGTTTAGATTGACCAGAGCTAAGGACGGAGAAACATCACCCAGCCTGCATGTGGCTTCCTTCAGATTCTTATTTATGCTGCAGTTTCATGAGATAGGAAAGTTAATTATTGGGATCATAACTACAAAGTGAGATTGCAATTATGAGCAACCCCCCCCCCCCCAAAAAAAGTAAATGCTTATGTACACCATCAATTCCCCAATAATTTTAACAAGTTTATTAATGGATTCTTGCTACGGAAGTTACTTGCTGGACTTCCCCAGCCTATTAGCACAGGCACTCACGTGCGCGGACATAAATGCACATTACCTTCTGTGTCTTGCATATTTGCCACTAACGTGACCACTGCCATCACAGCCTGGAGTGGGGCAGCTGTAAAATAAAAGAAAGGGATTAATTATATAGGTGTTTGGGTGCTGCACAGAGATTCTGTTAAAAGCAGGGCGGGAAGGTATTACAGAGATGGAGGGCAACAAAGAGAGAAAAAGAGAAATCAAATAACTGAAAGGAAAAGGGGGGAGGGGATACTTTTTATTAGCAAATCCCAGGGGAATTAATTTCATCAGTGCAGCAGGGCATGATCAAGCCACCATTAAAAGGTATGGATTTTTTTCTAAATTGCTAATGGGGATACATTTTTACACTCAGCGCACTAACCTGAACAGCTCTTGTATGGCTGGTTCCACGGGAACTGCAGAGAGATGGAAAATATATAAAAATTTATCATCTATTACAAGAACACCCCCCTCTCCTGCAGAAAATTGCCACACACACACACACAAAAAGAGGCTGTGTAAAAAAAAAAGCAAGGGTCAGAATGAATCATGCAAAGATATTCTGGAGGATGAAGGTCACCCTGTGCAGGGGACTGGAGTGATTTACTGAAGCAAGAGACATACCTCGAACACCTTTGGACCGCGTGCGATGGCGCTTCTCCTCTGCATCCACCTCCATCTGGGAATAGATTAGCAGGCAGTCAATGCTCTTATCCTGCATGCACAGACTATCAAATGCACAGACCAATACAGCCGATCTCACACAATTTATTGTCAATATTTTTAAATTCTATTTTATCCTACGAGGAAAAAGTCTGCATCGATGGCTTTAAATAAAGGCAGTGGGTGGGGGAGAGAGGGCTCCCTATATTTGTTTAGAAACAACACATACACATGGCAGATTTTATTCCACTCATTAGGCTCATGTGCTCTTTCTTTCTCTCTCAACCAATTTTTAAATGCTTTTATTCTTTCTTTAATGCACTGGGTTTCTTTCCTCACACAAACACCCCATTTTCTGTGGGTTTTTCTTTAAACTTAAAGCAAAGGCAATAGAGGCAGGGTATGGAAGATTTCTCTGCAGTTTGAAACTGAGGTCAGGTACTCTAGCATATTGCAAGGCTTTCAAGTGAGAATTTTAGGCAAAAGAAGAAAAGAAAATAGAAGCACAAAGGAATACTGAGATTGTGCATGCCCGTCTGCTCTTTAATGCAGAAAGAGCTTGCTGTGTTTGTCCTGTCACATCATTTTGGAGAACTCAAACACATGTGAACTAAGACAAGATGGTTACCCACCATTAACCAGTGTCTTAACATTTGCACAGCAAGGGAAGAGACCCATATGCACGAGCAAGGAGATGCATGTAGAGTCAGGTCCTGCTGTCTCAAGTAAAATTAATGTAAGCACCTTTTCAGGTGAATCAAAATTCAGTGCATGTGCTAGAGTTTCTACAACAAGAACAAAATCAATGAATTAAGGCCTCAGAAGTGAAGAGAACAAAAACCAAAATGTCCAACTAAGGATTATTTTACAGTTCTGTAACCCTAAATTATCACCAGTACGTATAACCCTTCGATTCATACGACCCAACATGAGGAATAATAAGAGAACTTTGCCTTCACACAATTTTTTTTACAAAACAAAACAGGTCTCTGAAGGTCAGTCCTTCATGAGATACATCTTTAAAATGGCCACCATTTTCTCAGTACAAAATTCCTCAGGAGAAAGGAGGGAGAAAAGTGTTGTGATTAAACAACACAAATATCTGCCCCAGTGCACAGTGGGACATTATCCTTCATCTCACCGCACTGCTGGATGCCCCCCCACACACACATCTCCCTCAAAGGGAGACCTGAGAACTTGTCTCACTAAATAAATATCCAAAGAGAGGATGATCATTATGTCCCACGTTAATTTTAAAAAAATAAAATGTTCCTCAGCGCAGTTTGTACCGTTGAATAAGAATTTTGCTCATTCTTTTTCGGAGTTCCATTCGTGGCTTTGTCAATAATGGTATTATTTTATTATTTACAAAACAGATACACAGCTTCCCCCACACGAAGGATCACTCCCTTAATGAAAGCCGACTATGGTGCTAAAATGAAGCGTTTCTAATGAGGCAGCAAGGGCACAACCAGCGCCCCTGCCTTCCGAGATGAGGAGGGGAAAAACCCTGCACTGCATAGCTAGTGGCACCCCTGCGTCTCCAGGAGGTAAGAGGCAAGTGGCTGCGTCCAAAGACAATGAAGGCAGAGAGGGGTTCTCTCTCCATGCTGCCAAAATCGAGGGGCAGAAGGCAGAACAGCTGTCTCTTTCTCTGTCTGTCTGTCTGTCTGTCTGTCTGTCTGTCTGTCTGTCTCTCTCTCTCTCTCTCTCTCACACACACACACACACACACACACACATGGAGGACTCTGCAGCTATTGTGGATGCCTTCATAACACAGGCGCTTCTCTGCTGAACACCGGACTCCGGAAAGTTCTCCTTGGAGCCAAGGCATTGTAGGAAGGAAACATAAAGATTTTTAAAAAAATCCTCTGTGACGCTAGCACAGGTGATCTGCTTGGCCTCCACTGTCACAGTGCCTTGGCCTTAAGAATCCAAGCATTATTTGTACGCAGGCGAGCAGTTGCCAAAATCATGGGGGTTGGGGGTGAGGAGCAACCAGGCTTCAGTTCTGGTGTCAGATGGTGCATAAAGTGGTCAGTGAGAGGTGCAGGCAGCTCCAGCCTCAGCCATATTTATTCCAACAACCTCGGCCACATGAACTAGTTAGTCTCTTCTGAAAGTTGACTTCTTTTCTTGAGAGACTGAAACGTTTCGCTGCTCATCCAAACAGCTTCGTCAGTCTGAGGAAAGCTAGTTGCAAGTCCTCCATTTTATAGTTCCCTTTGACCTCCTGTCACCCTGGTCTGAAACAGGCTCACAAGATGAACACTGGCCTGAATTGACTCGTTAGGTGGACAATAGTCTCAATAGGCCCATTAGGTGGACAAAGGCCTAAGATGCGTGAAAGTCCCACCTTTAACCTTCCCAACACCCTTTAAGTATGGGTTGTTAGCTGTGGCCTTGGTGATGGAGGCATGAAGTATTTTTGATTTGTCTGAGTATTGTTGAAATCACTGCCTGATAAGTGGCAAATAGACTGTGCCTGAGGTCCCCGCCTCTGTTGAGGGAGGGGGTTTCAATACTCACATGAATGGCTTCCCCAACCCCTCTCTCAAACCACCTATCCTCTGTCTAATATGTGTACATCCTCATCTTTGAATGAGTGGGGGTGTACTGCTGATTCTGGTCCTGAGCTGTTTCCTCTTCTATGTTGGACCATCCTTCTGTTTAATGGCTGTTTAATTTTTCCAATGGTATATATTTTATTTATTTTCTATTGTAATTTACATAGAACAAATATATTGCTTGTCTCCTGTCGTGCTACCAATTCAATCACAGTTTTTCCCAACATTTGAGCCCAGTATAATTTATATCTCCTTTCCCAGCTTAAATGAGTGTACTTTAATACAGTGCTACCCCAACTTAAGACGACCCTGACAACCGAGAATCCTGACTTACAAGTGGGCTTCCATTGTCTCCCCCCCCTCCCCGCCACCTTAAAATCGAGATAGGGGTTTCCCCAAGTACCGATGGCGCACTGGGGGGGAGAAGGGGTGGGTCATTTAAAATGACTTTTATTCACTGAGGCAAGCACTTGTCTTGGTGGATAAAAGTCATTTAAAACATCACGCACCACTCGCCCGTGCCCTGGGGGGGTGGTCAAGAGAAGTGGCACGCAATGTTTAAAATGACTTTTAGCCACGGAGGCAAGTAGCTAAAAGTCATTTTAAACATCGCACATCACTTCTCCCAACACCCCCACCGGGTGCAGGGGACAGGTGCAATATGTTTAAAATTAGAAGTGGGCAGAAAACAGGAAAATGATGGTTCGGTTCGTTCTGTTTCGGGCCCCCTCTCAGTTTGTTTTGTCTTGTTTCATACACATTTTTAAAACAAAAATTCATGCGAACTGAACCAAAACAAACTGGTTTGGGTTACCTGGCTGGCAGAGGTGGCAGTGATCCTGGCAGTGGCGGTGGGGGCCTAGGCCTGCCTGCCAGCCGCTCGGCCACTCCAGCTGGCTGGAGGGGTTCTGGCCACAGCAATCCTGCTGGTAGCTGCCGCTCAGAAGGGCTAGAGCTAGGGTTAGAGTTAGGTCTAGGGCTAGGTTTAGAGTGAGGGTGAGGATTAGGGCTAGGGTTATGTTTAGGGTTAGGGTTAGGGTTAGGGTTGGGCCATGGCTAGGGCTAGTGTTAGGGTTAGGGCTATGGTTAGGGTTAGGGTTAGGGTTAGAGTTAGGGTTAGGTCTAGGTCTAGGTCTAGGTCTAGAGTTAGTTCTAGGGCTAGGGCTAGGGCTAGTGTTAGGGTTAGGTTTTTGGTTAGGGTTAGGGTTAGGACTAGGGTTACTGATAGGCCTCGAGTTTGGGTTAGGGGTAGGGGTAGGGGTAGGGGTAGGGGTAGGGGTAGGGGTAGAGTTAGGGGTAGGGGTAGGGGTAGGGGTAGAGCTAGGGTTAGAGTTAGGGGTAGGGGTAGAGTGAGGGTGAGGGTTAGGGCTAGGTTTAGGGTTACAGTTAGGGTTTGGGCTAGGGCTAGGGCTAGCATTATGGTTAGGGCTACGGTTAGGACTAGTGTTAGTGTTAGTGTTAGTGTTAGGGTTAGGGCTAGGGCTAGGTGTAGTCTGTGTCTGGGTCTAGAGTTAGTTCTAGGATTAGGGCTAGGGCTAGTGTTAGGGTTAGGTTTTGGGTTAGGGTTAGGGTTAGGGTGAGGTCTAGGTCTAGGGTTAGGGTTAAGGCTACGGTTAGGGCTAGGGATAGAACTAGGGTTAGGGCTAGGGCTAGGGTTAGGGCTAGATGTAGGTCTAGGTCTAGTCTAGAGTTAGTGCTGGGGTTAGCACTAGGGCTAGTGTTAGGTTTAGGTTTTGGGTTAGGGTTAGGGCTAGGGCTAGGGATTGGGCTAGGACTAGGGCTAGGGTTAGGGTTAGCGTTATTGATAGGGCTCGGGTTTTGGTTTGGGTTTGGGTTAGGGTTAGGGTTAGGGTTAGGGCCAGGGTTAGGGTTAGGTCTTAGTGTAATTGTATATCTTTTGGAATCATAGGAATGTGAGGAATGAGGACATCTTCACCTTTTAAAGGTCCTGTCAAGATTGTTGCTTCTACGATGTTGGTGATTGATTGAGAGCCCCCATGCTCATGGCTCCTTTCTTCCCTCACCCAGTCTACCTCCCACTTTTCCAAACCTAGGAAATTCACAGGGCACATAATGGGGCTTGCCAAAGAGAGCCCAGACTGGCTGCAGCAGGGAAAGGAGCATCCTCTGGTTCCTCTTCCTCACCTCCTTTGCCTGTCACAGCCAGCCTGGGCTCCCTTTGGTAGTGCCATCAGCTTCCACCACCACTGCTCAGCCCTCACTGCTGGGTCAAGACTGCTGGCTTCCTGCCACAACATCCCTCCCTTCCTGCTGCTCTATGATAGCTCTATTCCTCACTGTCTTAGTTTTTTGTCTCTTGTCCAAATCCATGACTTATGATACCTTCACTAACAGCAACTATCACATGACCGAAAAATGACTGAAGTGCGCTTCTTCTCCGGTACAGGCACATGGTATAACATGCACATTTTCTGTCCGCACAACAGCAGATTAATTAGCTGCATATTATGCACCCCCATTGCCGAAAAGTGCATCAAAGCACGTTTAGGAGGCAGAGTGGGAGCTGAAAGGGATGGCCGGTGTGGCTGCAATGAGGAGGCGGTGCGGGCTATGATGGGGCTGGCACGATCCCCCGGGCCTCCCACCTCCCCACAGCGAAGCGCTAGGCACTCCTTCCCCATTCTCTGGGCCTACTGGGTAGAGGTGCACTGCCAGTTGATGGGCACCGCACGCGGCTTAAATATCCACCAGGAGAGGACTGGCAATCAAGAAGGTGGTGGTTGTGGGGGGGGTGTGTGTTAGAGCCAGTGAAGTGGCAGAGTTCCACGGTGTGATCCCCTGCTCCCTCCCCCACCCACAGCTGGCTGCTGGGAGCCGCGCACACCCTGTGTCCACCAAGAGTAGGTCACGTGAGCAGCCAAGTTGCACTGCTAGCTGGAAGGTGGGATGGAGCCAGAGTCCGTGGGAGCCCATTGAGCTGCAACAGCCCACAGGGTGATTCCCAGTTCCCAACCCTCCTGGCCAGAAGCCGCAGAAAGGAAGCTGAAAGATTAAGGTGTGGTTCATTGTGTCCCCATTTTTGTTTGCTTCAGATCAAATTCCCCATTAGTTTCAGTTCAAAAAATTACTACCCCCAGAGCCAGGAACAGGATAATGCAGCGGGTTGCGCTTCAGGGAGTATAGTTGAGTTTTGGAGGTGTTTTTTCTTAAACCAATAAGCACATTTTTAGGTTGTGCGATAGAGGTCTAAGTCAACTAAAAAGGCACAACATTTTCTGTTCCAACTTTTGGGTTTGTTTGTTTTTAACTCCCTTTGTCAGGAGTTACAATATTACAAAAAGCAGAAGGAAAAGCTCAATGTTAAAGTATCCCATCTAAATTCACTATGGAGAATAAGGTGCAGGTTTCTCAGGGATCCAATTTTACCCGTAGTTTTCTTGCAAACAGGAAATACCATCAACAGGAATACATTTGAATCCCCATTTGGGGAGGGGGCATCTCCCCACCATGTTGGCATAAAAAGGCAAATTAAGAACTGCAGTATATTTGTGCTTTTTTTTTTCTACAGCTAAGTAAAGAATCATGCATACTTGTAGCTATTTACTCAGAAAAGTGGTTTATCCCTCACTGTTTGAAGCAGAAGATTCTTTATACTGACAGAGCAACAAAGCTCTTTATTTGTTCTTTATTACTAATGTGTAGTTTTCAGTTGATTGTTTGGAAATTAGAAACCGCAAGTGCTGATCAGAATATACCTTGAATTCCATTCCAAATAGATTTTCTTTCCTGGATTTTAGATGTATGAGCTACTAAGAGCAAGAAGTGGAGGGAAGAAAGGAGCTCAGTTTTTGTAGGAAAGCTTCTTAACCCATGGTCTATTCATAATCTAATTAGGTTTTTTCCCCCCCTTGAAACTTGGCTATTTTGATTTGCAAATGTATAGGCAGCTCTTCACAAGGGCTGCCATGATGTGTTGAGGCAGATTCCATAACCAGTATCTCCTTTCTGAAGTGTCAGTTGCTGCTTTAGGACAAAGCTATTCATATCAATTTTCAAGCATACACTTTCTCCATAATAAGGCTAACAGCATCAGGATCATCGGAGCTGATTTCCCTTTGATTCCTGTATTCTCCAAACCAAGAAGGAGCTTCTGAACTTATATATGGTCACTTGTATGTTTCCAGTATAACTCAGTTATTTAGAAGAATATTACAGTGAACCTTCATATAACAAACAGTTTGTATAACATAAAATCTGTATAACATAAAAATTCCAAAAATAGGGGAAATTTGCTTAACAGAAATCGCCTATGGGGCAAATCCGTACAACATAAAATGGTTGCGATTAAAGATTACTCTGTTTTCAATGCATTCCTATGGGAAACTTGTACAAAGGAAAATTTGCTTAACAAAATTTCATTTGAAACGAATTAATTCCTTTATACAAGGTACCACTGTATATGAAAAATAGAGTATGGGTGAGAAAGAACAACAGAAGAGGAATAAATGGCCGTAATTTTATGTTTTATTTACATTTATAAACTGCCCGACCTTCCCATAGGAACTCTGGTGAGCAGTGGATAACAGACGGTTAATACATGGATGGACAATTTAAAGTCCTTTAGCTGATTGCAGATGAGATCTCCGTCAAGATCGATATGTCAATTCCTCCACACACACACACACACTTCCTGCTGGGCAGGAAGGAGGAGAAAAGAAATACAGAGAGGGGCATGTGTAAAAATATAAGTGAATGGATTTAAAAAACGAGACCGAAAATAAAAATGTCAAGGAAGGAAGGAAGGAAGGAAGGAAGGAAGGAAGGAAGGAAGGAAGGAAGGAAGGAGGAAGGAAGGAAGGAGCAGAAAGAGAGAAACAATGGTGACCATTCCACCATTTAGTTTTGCCCCACCACTGGCACAGGCTCAGAGGCACCCAGTCTCCCATAGATTACCAGTGAAAACAATTGGCCCTTCATAGGAAAAGCAAGACCTCTGCTGACATTTTTTTCCTGTTTTCACTATGTAAGAATCAACAGTAAAATGTACGTAGGCAAAGAATCACAACTCTTCCAGAGGTTTCAGCATGATTTGTGAGCCTCAGTTTTTTTCCACAAATATACAGTGGACCCTCATATAACAAATGGTTTGTATAACATAAAATCTGTACAGCATAAAAAATTCCGGAGATAGGGGAAAATTTGCTTAACAGAATCGCCTATGGGGCGAGTCCGTACAACATAAAAATTGGTCGCCATTAGGGCTTACTCCGTTTTCAATGCCTTCCTATGAGAAATGTGTATAAAGGAAAATTTGCTTAACATAATTTCATTTGGAACAAATTAATTCCTTTATACAAGGTACCACTGTATATGAAAAATAGAGTATGGGTGAGAAAGAACAACAGAAGAGGAATAAATGGCCGTAACTGTATCTGCTTCTTCAAGGCAGAGAAAACTAGTGGAAGGGTAAGCACAACCATTTTCCTTCAAGCACAATCTCCCCCACTGTGGATCAGCCTCCTTCGGAGAAAAGGAACATCAGACAACCGACCGAGCCAGCTGATCCGCATTTTTCATGGGCTGCTAAGTATTCCCTGTCTTTCTCAAATGTGCATGCACACATGTGTGCAATGTGCATATGCACACAGTGGGCTTCCCCTGCCTTCTCTCTATGTTTCCTCTCCATTAGAGATGGGCACGAAACACCAAAATGGCGTTTCATTTCATTTTTTGTTTTGTTTTTTATTGTTGCATTACATTTAGAAACTTTTTTTAAAAATCATTTTGTTTTTGTTTGTTCTGTTTTTCATTATTATTTTTTTTACGTTACAGCCGACCAGCCAGCCGGTAGGTGCTTTTTTATTTATTCATTTTTTTAAACTAGCCCTGACCAGCCAACACTTTTTAAAAAAAAATCTAGCGCCGACCAGCTGGCCTGCAGGGCGGCTGGCACCTATTTTTATTATTTGTTTTGACAAACACCGAGATTGGTGCTTGTCAAAATAAATAAACAAAAACAAAACAGGATGGAATGAAACTGAAATTTCCGTTTTTTTTTTTTTTTTAAAAAAACGGGCACTTTGTTTTTCGTTTCATTCTGTAATGAAATGAAATACGAAAAATGAAATGAACAAAATTTCATTTTGTGCCCATCTCTACTCTCCATTTGAGTTTCTGTGGAAAGTTCAGCTCCTGTTCCCTTCAGGGCTCCAGCAGAGAGAAAATAGGCATCCTTGTGAAAGGCAGGGACACGCATCGATGGGCTTTCTTCTCCCACCTCTTGCCTTGGAGCTCTTTTTTCTAATAGAGGCTGGTTTCCTCTAATGAGAGAGAGAGAGAGAGAGAGAGAGAGAGAGAGAGAGAGAGAGAGAGAGAGAGAGAGAGAGAGAGAGAGAGAGAGAGAGAAGTCTCTGAAAAAAAGATGGTTTCCTATTTAGTTTTTCACATCCCTTTCTTCTTCTCCTCCTCTTTCTGCCAATCCACACCTGCACCTCTTGAACCCTCCTCTGCTCCTTCTCACAGGCCCTCATTCAAATAGAAGCACATGCAGCACACACCCTCTCCAGACATAACACATGCACACACAGGCAAGCAGAGCCCAGGCACCTTCCTGCAGCCCCTCTCCATGCAATAAAGGCAGTAAAGGCACCAAGAGCAGAGGGGCTTATTTTCTCTCCCCCCCCTCCTTTTTGGGCTCACACATGCACATCATTCTCTCTGCTCTCTTTCACTGCCCCCTCTCATGCACCCCCCCCCCCCCCCACTTTTTTCCTTCCACTCTTCCTCTACAGACAGCAGCCTCAATCCTCACCGGGGTGGTGGTGGAGGAGGAGGAGAATTCACCAGTTTATAAATGGAGTAAATCCTAATATATTTGATGGTGTAGTTGGATAACTACACCATCTTGGATAACAGTTCAAGACGAAGACAAGTCTGTATGGCAAGACCATGCTGCCTCAACACCAACATCTGCAAATCTTGTGTGCAAGTTTTGTCACAGCCACATGAGTTTTGCTTTTAAAAAATTGCCCATCTGAGAGAGTATCAACAATTCCTCCAGTGTGCATCTCTGCTGGAGAATATGCACCCTACCCTGGGATCTAGGCTGTGCATCCTAAGGGGCCCATGTGAGAGTTTTGTCTCCACGTTAAGCTTTGTATACTCTGGTCTGTTATAAACATTGAGGTGGTTTGCTGACAGCTAGTCTACACAGAACTCAGAATGAACCCATAGCAATCATATGATCCCTTTGTTCCCTTCAGTGGAACTGTTGTAAATAAATAAATAAATAAATCTAATTTCTATAACATGCTATCCTGTATGGTTCAATAATTAATACCCTACACCAGCAACTTCCCCAGATTAATTATACATTTAATAAAATGAATTAGAAAATACAGAGCTTTTACATTTTTTATGAATATCTTAAGGGGGCGATAGCTAGTATTGTGATGGTGCCATGTATATTTGATGATGCAGCCTTCATATAACATTGCAAGCACTTCCCAAACTTTTGGGGTCACCACCATGAATGACTGACAACCCTCAGTTAGTCAGCGCCCAGATTCCAGATTCCCCAGGGATCTCAAACAACAGTACTCAGTTCTTTGCATTCTGACATAAAAAGGAGAGTTTAACACAAAGAGAAGTAGCTGCCATTTCCAATCTCCCATGAGCAGAACGTCTGATAATGCCTCCAGGTAAAAGGTCAAACACAGGTGAAACAAGGACTCATGAGAGTTGTTTAGGCTCAAGGATAGTGGAAGGCTTTGAAAGGGGGTGGTAGGGCCCTATCAACCAATTCTTATATAACTAAGTTACAGGGGCATATCTAGGGGTGTAGAAAGGTACATCTGCCCCGAGCACACCAATCTGGGGGCACCTGGAGGGGGAGCAGGAGGAGGAAGCCGTGCATCTTCCTTCCGCCCAGCAGTTCTCCTTTCCCCCTAAGGCTTGGCGATGGCATCCCCTCCACCTCCACTCATGCAGCCAGCCAGGCAGGCAGGAGCGTAGTGGCTGCGGCGCCCTCCTCCTCCTCCTCCTCCTCCTCGCCTTGGTGGAAGAGGTGTAAGGTGCATGCGCTAGTGAGCACACACACACACACACACACACACACACACACACACACACACACACACACACACACACACACACACACACACACCCCCAGGTGCGTGCATGTGGACACCCACCCCACACCCGCAGGTTTCAGCCCCGTTGCTGGGTTGGTGCGATGGGGAGGCAGGAAGGGCACAAAAACCTGTGTACCCAGGCACTCCAAATCCTGGCTACGCCTCTGCTAAGGCATCAACAGACTCATAGATTGACAATATAAGCTGGTGCCTGTGTTGCTTGATTGGAATATAAAAATATCAGAGTGGCCCTACAGCAGCTGAAGGACCAGCAGCTGCACTGCATCATACTGAATTAGCAAAGAGCTTGAAAAAGAGTGCACTCTACCAAGGATGGGCAAAATGTCTGTGCCCAGTTCAGCATGGACCCACCTATACCTTCCAGAGAGAAAAAGAAGGAAAAAAAGAAACGTCAGCAGAAAAATTGCTAATCTGGTCACTGCTAGGTACAGTAAGATGAGGGTCAAGGGAGGGCAGAAAGACACCCCAGACCCTCCACTGTTGCTCACCCTCCACTGAACAAAGAACTGTGGCTATGACAGTGGGTATGAACACCACTTAGCTGCTTCCAGAAGGACTGATTTAACAACCAAGAGAGATGGCCAGCTGGAAAGATCAAAGACCAGTCAAGGCCATTATCCTCTTGCCAGGATGAACAGACGCCCAGCAGGACAGCAGGCCAAAAATAATTCTCTTAACAACAACTAGATCTTAAAGGCCCCAGATGCTAGCAGTAGCACCTACGCTAGGAATCATGACCAACAAAAGTCCTTATTCCACATTTCTAGTCCCCATTTCAAACCACTTCAATGACTGGACACTACCACATCTTGTACTGCCTTCTAACTGTCCTGAAGCTTCTACTGCTCTGTACTATTGGGCAATCTGTGTTCTAGAATGGAGGCTGAGCAGAAGAAGCTGTGCATTCCACTTCCTTTATGCCATACATAATTTTGCATTTCTCTTTTCCTAAACAACATAACTAAAACCTAAAAAGCCCAAAACCTGCCCAAGAGAAGGTGGGCCTTTTTGGTATCTATTTTTGAAGGAGAGCCAAAGGACTCTTACTACCTCACCAAGGTAGTTACTTCACGTCTGTTTTGTCTCTGTAAGTGTTGCGCTTAGAGCAGTATAGAAAAAGTTACTTCACGTCTATCGAGCAACTACTGAAATTTATCTCAACCACGCCCCCGGGAACGGGTGCTAAGCGTGACAATACTGTACCTGGTTTTGGGTAGGGTTTTCCCTTGTCACTCTTTGTTCCCGCTTTCTGTTCTGAGACAAGACACCGTGTAGTAATGACTATCACGCAACAAAACATTTGTTTATCTCAGAAAACTGTCTGTTTTTTTTACTTTTGAGAAGCAAAATATTGAAAAAGAATTTTTAAGCCCCCCAGCCCCCAAAAAGGAAAAAGGAAGTAGACAAATCAGTGTTTGTCACAGTACAAGACTGTGAGGTAACACTTGTCACGAGACAAGTTATCACAACCATGGGAACACCAAAACACGGGCAAAACCACATGATCGCAACCAATGCTGTCACGGTACAACACTAGTTGCGGAACAAAGATGGACATGAAGTAACTGTCTAAGCCTATTTAAAAAGATAAAGTGATGGGGCAACGTTTTTTCCTGTACCCATGATGTCCTAAGAAATCACTATACCACCCATGTATCATAATAAGTATATGGAAAGTGTTGTGGAAGCAAGTCTGAGAACTGCACAGCAAACATGCCAAATCACACGTGATATCAGGGGAGGACAAAATGCAGCTTATGGGGTTTAAAGTCATTCCTGGACTTGAAACAGGCCAAGGAAGGTTTAAAACATAATAAACACCCATTGAGAGTGCACAAGTATTGTAGTTTCTTTAGGGAAAAAAGCTTTAAGGACTACAGAAGATGGCCCTTCAGAGTTCAAGGGGTTATGTCTCATGGACTCCAAGAAGGTGCCCACTCCTCTATACAGTGACTAACTTGAGCTTGTGTGGAAAGAAATAAAATTATTTTCATACTGCTTTAAGAAAGGTGGTTATCATGTCTGGTCACTTGATCGTTAGTTATTTTTATTTATTCTCATAGTGTTTTTGCGGTTAGAACATGGGAGAGTTGCTTATGTGATTTTGTGCCAACAGAAATTGTCTGACCGGATAGTGTGTGTTACCACTTTGCTCCTAAGGCTGCTTTCACACGACCACTAAAATCCGCAACAAACTTTGATCCAGATCATCCCCCGCAGCGGTCACGTGGTTGATGTTGTGGATCGGATGTTCCCATGGTCGCATTTTGAAAATCCGCAACTGTTCTGATCCCACAACGGAGAACCACAGCAAAGACACCATAATGGGGGCGAAAATGTTTTGCTGAGGACTTTCCATGTTCCCAAGGACTCAAGTAACGGTTTAAAATCCTCATCAGAACAGTGACAAGGATTTTACCACCCCGAGACCAGGTACTTGTAAAATGTGCCGTGACGCGCTTAAGTGGGCGTGGTCACACTTTATATTTTTAAAAGTCTGCTGCTCATGGGAAAATGATTTTATGGTCCGCATCTGCAAGCACTTTGCAGCAGATGTTAGTGGTCATGTGAAAGCAGCCTAAATAAGGTTGGTTGGTGGGAAGAATTGGATAGTTCGAAGGTTTAGGTCTCTGGCTGGGAGCCAGAGGTTGGGAGTTTGATTCTCCCACTGAGCCTCATTGGCAGGGGCTGGACTCAAAGGTCCACACACTCTTTTTCAACTCCGCAGTTCTAAGATCTTTTATTACTATTAGTTGCTCCAACTAAATAAGTAAAATAAATTGGGCTAGACCTTGTTCCTGTTCAATGTCTACAGATTCAAAAAACATCATGTATGCATTGTTACTTCAAAGAATGCAGGGGAAGAGATAAATTGATTTTTTTCTGCCATCCACGCTCAGCAGTAGTCCCATTATTATTATTGGTTATAAGTAGAGGTGAGATCAAAATCATTCCAAGGCAGGCTACTCCACCCACTGCAATAGCTGTGTTAGGATTCTACTCAATCACCAACAGATAGCAACTATTAGTAAATGGCGTTTCGGTCCTTGTAATTACACCAATGCAAGAATAGGCAATACCTTTGTTAGACCACTAAAAAATAAAAAAAAACTCGATATCTGCTGTAGAAACGGAGCCAAACGGAGGAAATTAGACCTCATATAGCTTATGTAAAACTTATTAGCATACTGGAAAAAGGGTAGAAAACATTAGTGTATGCTGTGTTTATTGTTACTAAATATTTAATTTTCTAATTCTGAGCTTCAATCATACCAATTTGTATATCACTCTAGCAACCACAGGCAAACAAAACAGTCAAGTGATAGAGGAGTTTGCCTAAATAAATCAGGCATTGCTAAATCAGAGATGTAAGACCTTGATTGAGGAACAGCAACAAAAGAGAAGCTTAATTGCAGTAGGGTGCGAAATGTGTTGCACTGTGGTGGTGGTTTCCATCTCAAGTTGAAAAGTTGAGTTGGCATACCAATATGTATAACAGGTTTCCCATCATGTTTGACCTCTCTAATGGAATCCAAAGGCATTTATCTATCAATAGCCTGTCATGTGTTACGAAATTCAGCATCCATGATTTTTGGAAACATGTAACAAATTAATGTCTTCCTACATTTGAAGATAATGTACTAGCTATAGTTCCAAATACCATATTGCCTTGTGTTGACACAATTCTTGCATATCTATCTTTATCCCATTTTCAGTGATATTTTCTTGCAAAGCTGCATATTCTCTTGTTGATTTCTTCTGAAGAAAGACTCACCACATGGAGGCAGCCTTTGTGCAGTTTAATTTAATAATAGCAATCCATGTACAGTCATATGACTTGAATGCCTATGAAATGTTAAAGACTTTTATGGCTCGTTATGATGTCTATCCTTCCATTCCCCACAACAGTTCTTCAAAACAGTGGTGTGCATTGGAGAGACCAAAACAGTTTAGAAGGTTTGCTTAAAAGTTCCCAGGAAAAAACCCAGAAAAGTCAGGTTATATTTCTCTCTCTTTTTGTCAAAGTCCCACCCCCCTCCTGATAAATGACCCAAGCTGGCTATCTAAAAACAAACTTGTATTCAAGTGCGAGAAGCATCTAGCAATTAGTTTACCTTATTCTTTGAGGAGAGCCTATACAAGACTAAGATTCGAATTACTGGAGTCTATGAATAAATTTGGCCGTTTTCATAATCTACCTTACCACAAGAGAACATGTATCTGCAGCACCCCCGCTATGGGGGATATCGTCCACATTTTATTTGATTGCGAACTATATACAGCCCTCAGACAGTCATATTTATCAAAAATGATGGCCAAAATTGCCCATTGGAATGTGAACTTTCAGCTTGCCTTTCTGCTTCAAAGCTCAAATGTGCAGGTTGTCCGTGAAGTCGCCAATTTCATATGTAAGGCAGCCAGAGTAAGATCTTCCTATATTGATCAAATTGGCGTTTACTGTAGGGGCGATGCTGACTCTTGAATGATAACGTTCGTTCTGGTCACCCTAACTTTGAAAACCGTTTAGTCACAACTTGTATTTTTTTTTGTATTTTCTGGACCTATGTAGTTTTCGCACTTGATATGGCCTGAATGGCTAATCAATAAACTTGTTGTTGCTGTTGCTGTTGATAAATGACCCACAATATCTAGAAAATAACCAGTGGTACTACTGGAAGATCACAGCCCGTATGGCACAACCATATTTTCCTTCTCGCTCCTCACGCTGCCAATTAAGCATCAAATAATCACAAAAAATGACACCTACATACTCCAGAACAGAGGTTTTTACTGAAAGTCTACCCCTCTCAAACCTGAAGCAGCTGTTCACTAATTCGTATATCATACCACTCACCAGAGACTGAGGAGATACAAGATAAGGAGCACCATGAAACTTAGGAACGTCACGTATAGGGCAGGCCATTCCACTGTGCATGGGGAAGCGGCCCGCTTAAGCAGCAGATACTGGGGGCACAGAAAAGCGCTTGAGGGTTCAAGGACAGAGAAGCTTGTCCCTTGCTCGACAAGCTGGACTACTCTCTTCACCTTGAGGGCAGTGTCCTGTTAGGTTATCTGTTTTGAACTGTGGTAAGAGTTAAGGTTAGACTTCCTCTGTTCTAAGAAGACAGTGGTGGTTTCAGTGGACTGGATTGGATTGTCAAACGCTCGTTCACCTGTACACCCTCAGCAAAGTTATCTACTGTATGCCATTAGCCAATATCAATGCTCTTTTGCTATTTGTGTACAACAAGTCAGAGAACGTCTGTGTAAGAGAATGAATGGACAACATAAATCATACGTGGAACATCAAAACACAAAGAAACCAGGTAGGAAACATTCCAGTTACTGAAGTGAGAGGTAAGATTTCTGATGACTTACACCGTTTTGAACATTAAAACGTCAACATCTCCATAATCTCTGTTAATGGATCTTCTGTGACCCATTTTCTCTCCTTGATTTTGGACATGAGAAATCCATTTTAGCAATAATTTCTAATTCTATGGATGTTATAGAAATAATCAATTGCTAGTCTAGTGTTCAAGGAGAGCTATAACATCTTGATTACATTAAGTGAGGAACAGGCAATTGAGAAATAATAAACTTGTGAAATCTGCTGCATATTCTAACATAATTGGCCTGTGACAGCTGTTTTCTAGAATATAAGATAATGCAACTGACTTGTTAAACGCTCCATATATTTCTTTATAAAGAAAATACCATAATAAAAGTATAAAACTGTAAATATTAATCTGCAGTCATTGTCAAATACTTTTACATATGCATTTGTAAAAAAAGTACAAATAAAACATGACACATGGCACATGTATGAATATACACGTTAAAATGGGTGTTGTTAATTATCAACTTGCTTCTTCCGAAGCCACAGAGACGGATCAGTACAGTAGGAGCACAATGTGGTGGATCAGTCCCAACCTCATTCAGGACACCAAAAATGCAGAAGTAGTGTTATACACTGCATGGACTGTGTGTCCCTACAGTAGCCCCTCCTTGTACCCTGGAAATACTGTATTTTCCACCTATAAGACTATATTTTCATCTAAAATCATTAGCCTGAAAATTGAAGGTCATCTTATACATGGAAGTAAGCCAAATAGAGAACCATGCAGTTGCAAAACTGCCCATACCTTGTATCTGCAAACGGTTGACTTATGCATGGGGGGGGGGGGGTCTTAAACATGGAAAAATATATGTACTATACTTATAAACGCCTATGTATGGTTTTTCTTATTTTCCAGCAGTGGATAAATGGTTCCATGGATACTCATCTCATCTCCTACTATATGTTTCACACTTCACCACTGATACAAATAGATGATCTTTAGGGACACTTGAACTGTTTATACAGTTCCTTGGTCCATTCAGCCTAGTATTGTCAACTCTCACTGACAGAAGCTACCCAGATTTTCAGCCACAGTCCTTTTGTTTTGCTTTATTGCTTAAAAAATAGTGCTAGCAAAAATTATCCTTGCATATGCAAGGACCTATTTAGGAGTGGAGGAAAAAGTCAGTTTTCACATGTGAGAAAAAGAAAGATGTTAATTCCCCAGCCTTGCAGGAAGAGATAAACAAGAATATAAATCTGAAGACTGAAAAGTTCAGGTTTCACTTTAAGCCAGGGGTGCCCAAATTTTTTGCAAGGAAGGCCAGATTTGGTGGCTGAGAATGTGTCAGGGGCCAGTTGCTCCCCGACCCTGTCACCCCACTGCAAGCCCCACCCACTGACCCCTTGCAATCCCACCTGCAGGAAGGGAGGCGGGGACCAAGGGAGGGAGGGAGGGAGGTGGAAACCAATAGAGGAAGGAAGGAAGGTGGGGAACAAGAGAGGGAGGGAGGGAGGGAGGTGGGGACCAAGGGAGGGAGGAAGGAAGGAAGGAAGGAAGGTGGGGACCAAAGGAAGCACAGGGAGCCGTGGCCACAGGTCGCCCCTTGGAAGAGGCCATCTGTGCGACATTGCGCCCCCCCAAGCCCCCCAGCAGTGGCAACAGCTCACCCGCCAGCCTACCCCAAAGCTCCTTGGCAGTGGCAGAGGCCCGCTGGCCTGCCCACCCCCACACATTCCCCTGCGGTGTCGGGGGTGGCAGACTGCCCAGCCACCCAGCCGCCCAAGCTTCCCAGCAGTGCCGGTGGTGCGGCCCGCCCGATCACTGCCCCGAGTGTGTGCCCAATCTCACAATGTTCCCGGCTATGCCGGTGGCAGTGGCCCACCTGCGCGCCACCCTGCGCACACACGCCTAGCTTCACAAGGTTCCCAGCAGTGCTGCTGCTGGTGGCCTGCCCCCTCGCCCGCCCACCCAGCCCCACAAGCTTCTGCTCATTGGCTGGCCGGCTAGCCGAGGCCCTCAAACTTTCCGACGGTGTCAGTGTTGGTGGAAGATTTTTTTAAAAAAAAAACATGGGGCAAAGGAGTGGGAGGGAGGGGCGGGCCAGCTAGCCACGGGCCACTCAGAATGGCCTGATGGGCTGGATTTGGCCCCCAGGCCGGACTTTGGGCAGGCCTGCTTTAAGCCTTTAGAAGCTGCTTAAACTTTTAACCAAGTCTAGGTCAGCTTTTGGTTTGCTTTTTATTTGTTTGTTTGAGAACCTCTATGCTTAACAGCTCATGATGTAACCCAACAACTCAATGCTGTAATTAGCGTACATTTCAAAATTATCTATTCAGGTATAAAAAGGGTGAGTGGGTTCAGAGTCAGGCACTGCAAAAATAAAATTCTTATTTCATTTCAGGTTCTCTTGGGCAGGAGAACGTTAACTTTTTATTTTTATTTTCTGTTAACAGTTAATTTCATTTCATTTTATACTTTCATTTAATAGGAAAAAATTGACAGCTGCTTTGGGGTATTCTCCCACCCACATTTCTGTTCATTGGATTTATTTATTTATTTATTTATTTATTTACTGTACTTCTATGCCATTTTTTCCTGGTGACATAACTTAAGGTAGCTTACAGGTCAATAAAAGAGAAGACATTAAAACACGATATAAGAAGTGTTACAAATTATTAAACACAGAAATAATTAAAATCATTATATGAAAGTATAAAACAGATTACAAATATAAAAAGCATTTAGAACCACATTAAAAAGGATATAAGGACAATAAGCATTGGGACTTTAAATACACACACTCTTCCCCCCCCCCCACACACACACAAAGTGAGCCAAGGAGGTAACGGAGAACCAATCTACTCCAAAAGCAGACAACAGTCCATGACAGAGAGAGAGAGAGAGAGAGAGAGAATAATCTGTCTTATGTAGTAACCTACACAATCCAGTGGCACATGGACACATAATGCATAATGACCAAACTCCTGTTTTTAGTGCCATTAATCGCACTTGAGTGGGCCCATTAAATCAATGGGGACTTGAGAAAATCTAATCCTCCATAAATTCCACTGATTTAAATGGGCCCACTTTAACTGCAACTTGTATATGCTAAAGTAAGCTGCAGTTAACATAGACCCATTGGTATCCAAGGAACTTTTTGCTCAGTGGCTTAGGTATCTGGAGGTGGAGCCAGGCGTTGGGAGTTCGATTCCCCCCTGTGCCTCCTTGACAAGGGTGGGACTCGAATATCCATAGGGATCCTTCCAGCTCTGCCATTCTAAGATTCTTATAACATTGATGGAAGATGTGACTCACCACATCAACATTGATTCAAGGATCCTAATCTAGTGCAATTGACTAAATCGAGCAAGAGGATTTTGTCCACCATCTTTTTTACTGTATGTATGTATGTATGTATGTATGTATGTATGTATGTATGTATGTATGTATGTATGTATGTATGTATGTATGTATGTTTATTTACTTGATTTGTTTATATACCACTCCATCTTCCTACTGGAACTCTAGGCGGTTTACAAAATAAAAACAACACAGAGGGAAAAATACCCTCGGCAAGATGAGGCAAGGACGTACGGGGAAGAGGAAGGGAAAAAAGAGAGAGAGAGCAAAATAATCAGGATAAATAAAATGGAAATTAAATTACAGGTCGCCATATGCCTCCTTGAAAAGCATGGTTTTCAAAGCTTTTCTGAAGGCGGGCAGGGACTGTGCAAGGTGCAGGTCACTTGGTAGATGGTTCCATAATGTAGGGCCCACAACAGAGAAGGCGCGGCAACGCGTAACTGACCTCCGCACCTCCCTGGGAGTGGCCACCCTAAGTGAGCACACCTGCGACAGTGGGCCTGGCCTCAGTTGACCTCTGGGTGATAACGCTACGACAGGTATCCTATCCCCATTTAGCTGAAACAGCAGAGATTTGCATTTCTCTAAATTTGAATCTCTCTGCAAATGTGTGGGAGAATCAAAGGCCTCCCTTCCCCCTACGTAAGAGCAGACTTGCTGATGAGTCCAAGAAATAGCCTGTGATGAGAATGTTAGAGGGATGACATAGGTTAATCAATATTAACATATCATGCAGGCTCTAGGAGTATTTCCATACAGGCCAAATACCTGTTTGCAAATACAGGAAATAACAGCACAGATATATTTGCAATTTCCACCTTTAATTAAGGAATGCCCAAAGTGCAGCATAATTTCAGGAAATAAACCAGCATAACTTGTGCATAATGACAGGGTAATCTTTTATTGCCAGCTTATTGCAATTTGGAAGCACACTCATGTTTCAGACTAACAAATTAACAGTCTCAGCATCTGAGGATGAATTGCTTTCCTGGTAAGCGCATCTGCATAAACAAGCATCAGAACACCTTCACTTCAGTTTGTTTTAATACTATTGAGTAATCTGGAAGTTGATTCAGCTTCCAATTTCTACCTACAATATATATTAGAGAGATTGCATGGTTTCAGAATAGCTAATTTTATTCCTACTGAATTTATATTTATTCATTTCCATATGACATAAATTAATTAGGCGCCTCAGAAACACTGCAGTCACATGATACATTAATAAGACACAAGCAAAATAAGAAACACACACAATCCATGCAATTAGCATAAATTAAACAGGAAATATTATGGATTCCTCTTCAATGTAACTGCTACCAGAAATAAGAACACTGTTAAAATTCATTATCGGATTCCTAGTTTGTTACCGGTGCAGGAAAAAAAAATGAGCCCAAGAACAGCAAAGTAATAAGAGAATGCTACTTTCCCCAACTTTACTAAGAACTGGGTAAGGTGTGTGAGACCAGGATGGTTGAGGGTCTGGAGGAAATGTCTTATGAGGAACGGCTTAGGGAACTGGGAATGTTTAGCCTTTCAAAAAGAAGACTGAGAGGGGATATGATAGCTATGTTTAAATATTTGAAAGGATGTCATATTGAAGAGGGAACAGGTTTCTTTTCCATGGCTTCAGAGACTAGGACTTGGGGCAATGCTTTCAAACTACAGGAAAAGGGATTCCATTTGAACACCAGGAAGAACTTCATGACGAGCTGTTCGGCAGTGGAATATTCTGCCACAAAGGGTGGTGGAGTCTCCTTCTTTTTTAAGAGAGGCTGGATGGTCAGCTGTCGGAAATATTGTGATGGGGTTCCTGCATGGCATGGGGTTGGACTAGATGACCCTTGAGGTCTCTTCCAACTCTATGATTCTATGATTCTATGAATTTCTACATTGCTAGATATACAAAGCAAAACAAATGCCTACAACATATATATGAAAGCAAGTTCTGCACATTGACGACTGTTTCACCAGATGCCCGATGACTTTCTCAAGGCATTTGCAAATGTGTTTCATTAAAGCCAGTGCCACAGCCGTGCTTTCTCAAAAACAAGGCCGTTTTCCAAGGCTCTCGTCAGGTCCTGAAATTAACCCAACTGGGCTCAAAAGTGATTCGTACTAACCCATGTGCTCAGAGGTGCCCCCCTCTCCTTTCCTCTCCTGTCTTCACTCATATGCCCACTTTTTAAACTCAGCTTGTGTTCTGTCTGGACCAAGACATCTCTAGATTCCACCGTGCCCGTTTTCTCTCTTCCCTGCTTGCCACATGAAAAGAAGATACAGGAATATCACAGAGGAAAGAACATTTAATTTAAAGGTATTTAAAGGTTAAAGTCCTCTAGATTTAAAGACCCCCCAACTCCCTTATCTTTTAGATAGGCATTTCTATATATTTTTTTAAAAAATGCAGAGAAATAACACTAACATAAGCCTTCATTGTCTAAAATGTTAATTTAGGCATGAGTTCTCAATACATGTGTGAATGCAGACTCTTCCTTCCTCTAGTCTATGATCTCCCACAACTACAGAGTTGAATGCTATTACTCTACCACTAAACAGTCACCCATGACATTGGCCAGGCCATCTCAGTTGGCCATCTGGGAAAAGCTTGAGCCTTTTGGTCCAGCTGAATAGAGAAAGCACCCAAGATCTTTACAAAAGGGCCATGCAAATTAAGCCAGGTTCATCTGGCACAAAAGCTGGTGGTCTGTGCTTTTGCTAAAGAACCGTCATTTTGCAAACAGGAACCTGTGTGTGTGTGTTGTATCATTACAGTCTTGACCGACCCTTCGTGACTCCACGTCCATGGAGTTTTCTTGGCAGGAATACTGGAGTGGCTTGCCAGTTCCTACTCCAGGCGCCTACAGCACCTGGTATTCCCTGGTGGTCTCCCATCCAAGTACTCACCAGGGCTGACCCTGCTTAGCTTCCAAAATCAGGCGAGATCGGATGTGCTTAGGGCATCCAGGCAGCTACCTAACAGGAACCTAGGGAGACTAAAGGTAGTACTGTAATTCTTCCAGCTATAAGATCCCCACTTTTCCAACCCCCGTTTTGCAACCATGTGGTTCTCTCCCGGCTTATTTCCATGTATAAGGTGACCCTCAATTTTAGTCTAACAATTTTAGACAAAAATATAGTCTTATACGCAGAAAAGGACTGTATGCTCCTTTTTTTCATTTATTGAACAATCAAGGTGAACTGATTTCAGTTGATCACTGCCTGAGCTTCCTTCCCATAAATATTAGGCAAATGTAAAAACTAAGGGCCTTTTTACATGACCCCTAAGATCTGCTGGCCACTTAAATTTGGACCAGAGATCTTAGGGGGTCGTCGCTCTTCCTGTGTCCCAACCCCCTCAGCACTTCCTGGCTGCTGGCTGCGTGAGGGGAGGGAGAAAAAGAGAAAGAAAAGCATGCCACTCACCTCGTTCTGCCTCTCGTCTCTGTAAAAGTAGCTCTTAAAAAGGGGCGGGAGCCAAAAAACAACAAACAGAAGCAAGGAGAGCCCCGCACTCACTATCCTTACACCGGATCAAATAATTTTCACCTCCAAAGAGCAGGTACCTGAAAGCTGCGCTGGGACGCGCTAAAGTGGGCGTGGTTGCACTTAATTTCCTGTTAACTCCGGAGCTGGTGGGTAAACATTTTTAAGCTCCGGAGCTGGGAGCCATTTGCCCCGGAGTTTAGGGGTCGTGTATAAACGCCCTAAGTGTAATGTACTCCATAGGCCCCAAATAGGGAGAGGGTCAAGAGGCGGTTGAAGTCACTTATAGAGGCCACTTGTGCTGCTCTAAAATGCATGCAATTCAGAGTTTGAGACAAACGATACTACGTTATCAGAGGATACCCAGTAGGTAAAAGAAAAAGAGAGAGAATTATCTTGCCTTCCAGTATGTGCTTAGCACACAGGTTGTTTTATCTAAGAGCTTTACATGCACCAAGTTGGTACATTGCTCCCACAATGCAGTTGAATTTAGGAACAAAGACCTTTTAGGGCCTTGCAGAAACACTCGTTGCTTAGATTTGGATTCAAGTATTTGCTTTGTTGTCTTCTTTGTGTGTGTGTCTCAGAATGCAGTTCCACAAAGTATCGTGGAAATGAGTGCAAGTCCTAATGCAGTGGTGGGCTGGCTGGATGAATGGACTGGTGAAAATTAACTATATTTTGCCCCAGTATTTGACCTGTGGTGAAACTTTGTCAGAAGTACATTATGGTTGGCAGAAACATGCAGTACCAATGAAACAGAAACTTGGACCTGTGAGATTCCTATCCGGACTCTATAAACAGGATCCACGGGCGGAAGTCTATCAGGTGTTATTTGGCACAATAGATATATTGGCTTTTTAGACATTAAAGTATCTGTGGTGGGAAGCAAGGAAAGGAGAGGCCAGTGCTTAGATGCCCATCCTGTGGTCTTGATGCCTGTCCTTCTGGACAAAATAAGCTCAATGTCCTTTCACAGTACAGTATTCTTTAGAGAAGGCAAAAATCAGCAGTGAGGGAACTTTGGTAGCAGCAGGAGAGGCCTTTCTGCCTCCTGCAGCTTAAAACTTTCTTAGCACACCCAGTAACAGCTTAGACATCTTCACAGAATTCCTTTTGTCTCACAAGCTACAATGGGAGAGTAAGAAAAAAATTTAATCTCCTTGGCAGACAGTGGACGTTCAGGATGAGAATTTTGTTTTAATGTCTACCAATATGGTTTTGCCCAACATTCAGGGTGTGAGGTAGAGATGGGCATGAAACGAGCAATTTTTCATTTTCGTTTTCGTTTTTTCGTTTCGTTACGTAACGAAATGAAAAACGAATTTTGTCTCCAAAATGAAACAAAGTGAACCGAAACAACAGAAATTTTGTCATGCGTTTCATTTTCGTTGTGGCAAATACATTGAACTGTAATGAATGCAAACGAAACAGAAATTATTCGTTTTCATTTTCGTTTTTTGTTTCATTACGTAATGAAAACAAATTTTTTTGCAAAAAAATTCACGAAAAATGAAAACGAACCGAAACGGACCCCCTAAATGACAAACGACAAACGAAACACCATTTTTTTGAGTCGTGCCTATCT
Source organism: Phrynocephalus guinanensis (assembly GCA_037367245.1). Classification (NCBI taxonomy): domain Eukaryota; kingdom Metazoa; phylum Chordata; class Lepidosauria; order Squamata; family Agamidae; genus Phrynocephalus; species Phrynocephalus guinanensis. The sequence goes on from CM074733.1 coordinate 167,680,374, forward strand.
CTAGTGTGAGGGCATAATAATTGGTGAAGAAAGGCGAGACCCTGATGCCTCTTCCCAATTTATGCACACGCATACCCACTGCAGTGAAAGACCTCCTCCTTGTTCCCATGGGAGGATTTCTCCAAACTTTTTTCCTACACAAGGGAGGGAAAGGAAATTTCATATGAGTGAACGTGTTCATTGATGGACGAGGATGAAAGGAAGGACAGTGTAGCTTTGGTTATAGGACAGTGGCAGTGAACCTTTGGCACTCCAGATGTTTTGGACCATAACTCCCAGAATTCCAAGCCTGTATTGCCAATGACAAAGGACTGTGGGAGTTGCCAAAGATTCGCCACCACTGTTATAGGGGCATCATTAGCACACACTCCAGAATGTTACCCACAAGGGACAATGACCTTCACAGAATACAGAAAATGTTCCCAATCCCTATTTGGAACTGGTTACAATCCCTGACTTTCTCTTCAGATCAACACCTCTTCCTGCTAGCTAATCAGGCTAACCAGTGATTATTCATCCTTTATTTTCATTCATTCATTCATTCATTCATTCATTCATTCATTTTTGCATTTGTATACCGCAGCCGATTTTCCCCAAAGGGAACTCGGGCCAGTTTACACAAAGCACCATAAGAAAGAACAACAAATAATAATAAAGATTAAAAAATGCAAGGCATTATTGCACTTTATTGTTTAAACCAGGCATACCGAAACTTCAGATGTTTTGGACAGCAACTCCCACAGTCCTTTGTCATTGGCAATCTAAGCTTAGAATTCTGGGACTTGTGGTCCAAAACATCAGGAGGGCCGAAGTTTGGACATGCCTGGTTTAAACTGTTCCTGGCTGTATACAAAACCACCATATGTTGTGGGGTGGGAGGTCTTGCTTGAAAACCAACATTCATTTCTTGCCCTCATGAGTTCAACTTCAAAAAGGTGTTATACCTGTTTGCTGAACAGGCAGAATTTCTCCTCAGAAAACACGTTTGCCACAGAGGTGCTGCTTATTTACTAGTATGAGTAATCTACATTAAATATTTTGAATTTATATCTCACCAACGTGGGACTTCAATTAGCTCACAATAATGCTGAACAAAAAGCCCAATTAAAATACAATACAAAACAAAATATTAACATGAATTTAATTTAAATTAAAGACACAGTTTCAAGTTGTGTGGAATGCACCTTTCATGAATTACAATGGAATGGCTAAGTGGCAATAATACCAATGCAAAGCAAAGCATAGTGTTCTGCTTATATACTGCCCCATACCACTTCAAGTAGTCTCTGGGCGGTTTACAGTTTTAATTACTATATGCAGGCTACGCACTGCCCCCCCCAGCAAGCTGGATACTCATTTTACCGACCTCGGAAGGATGGAAGGCTGAGTCAACCATGAGCCAGCTACCTGGGACTGAACCCTAGGTCATGAGCACAGTTGTACCTGCAGTACAGGCATTTAACCACTGCGCCACAGGGATCTTATGGGTCCATTGTCAAAAGTCTGCCTGATTAAGAAAATCTTTGCTTGCTTCCAAAGGGACACCCAGAAGGGTGCAAGTTTAGCGTTCCTTGGTCAGGCGTTCTAGACTCTTGGAGCAGCCATCAATAAAAGCCCTCCCTTAGATCCATATTTGTTTCTGTGTTTACATCCTGTCCATCTAGTGGCTAACCACTTTGGTAGGCAAGTAATAACATGTAAACCCCACCCACCAGCAGAATGTATGCACAGTACTGTATCTACTTATTCATTTAACCTTCACTAAAGCAAAGGATGGTAGCAAAATTATCCCAACAGAAACACCCAAATCATAAAAACAAGAAGAAGAAAAAAAGAAAGGCAACGGCAAACTATTACAAATACAACCCCACGAGACACAGAGAACATCATAAGGAAAGGATATTTACAAAGACCTCTTTTAAAAAAACTGGGAGGTCAAGAGGGAGGGGACCTGGCATAGGTCCCCAGGCAACACATTCAACATCAAGATTGCCACCTCATATCAACAGGAGATCCTCATCTCTGTAGATCATCAGAAAAGGCCTCTTTGAAGATTTCAACCTGGGTGGCAACAAAGTTTTCTTAGAACTTTACATGCCATAACGCACATACAGAACTGTAACTGGAAAGAAAATGGAGATACTGTAGTAAGAAAGGAGACAGGTACTGTATCAGCCCTATCAGCCCTGTCTGGACGCAGGATTTGTGGGCCCAAGTTTCCCACCATTTTCAAAAGAGAATGCTGTAAGGAGCATGTTACAGTAAGAGAAGCTAACTAAGATAGGCATCTCTGTGCAAGTGAATCCATCAGACAGGATCACATCCTATGAAGAAGAAGAAGAAGAAGCAGAGAATGCCATGTATTGTTTGGTCTAACCTTATGCTCTCTTTACAACACAAACCCCAATGAATTCGGATACATAATGATATGAATTTTAAATAGGCCAAGTCCAAATTCAGAAACCACCAGATATTTTGATTGTGGTTCTGCAGAGAAACGTTCTGAGTCTGACACCAAAAATAATTGAAGCAGGACCTAATCTTCCTAGTATCGACTTCTTGCCACAATCCATCAGCTTGACTGAATCGTTATTCAAGCCGTAGGAATATAAAAAGCTACAGAGGGAGTGTGGCCCAAACTGCAGCTATATCTCCTTATTTTAGCAGGAGGAAATTAGGGTGGGGGGGGACCATTTTCCATGCATAGAGCTGCCTCCTGCAACCATGCTATTTCTGTCATTTATGGAGCCCCGTCCAGCTTTGCAGCCCAATATGGTGCAACAGAGTAGAGCGGCAGCAAATGATAAATGAACCATATCCTCCATCGGTTGACCCTCTTTTCTGAGGGCAGGTTATATAGCTGGCCAATTACAATGGCCAGAATTCTGTTCATCTTTCTATGTACAATGAAGGTGTCTACACAATGTGTGGCAGTGGTGAAGAAGACCAATTCCATGTTAGGGATGATCAAAAAGGGGATTAAAAATAAAATACCAAACATTATAATGCCATTATACAAAATGATAGTAAGGCCGATCAATTGTGTACAATTCTGGTCACCGCATCTCAAGAAAGACATAGTGGAACTGGAAAAGGTGCAGAAGAGAGCGACTAAAATGATTACTAGGCTGGGGCACCTCCCTTATGAGGAAAGGCTAAAACATTTGGGGCTCTTTAGTCTGGAAAAAAGGCGCCTGAGGGGGGATATGATTGAGACATACAAAATAATGCAGGGCATGAGTAAAGTGGATAGAAGGATGCTCTTCTCCCTCTCTCAAAATACCAGAACTAGGGGACAATTGAGGGCTGGGAGAGTAAGAACAGACAAAAGAAAATATTTTTTCACCCAGCGTGTTGTTAGTCTGTGGAACTCCCTGCCACAGGATGTGATGATGGCATCTAGCCTGGATGCCTTCAAAAGGGGATTGGACAGATTCCTGGAGGAAAAGTCCATCACAGTTTACAAACCATGATGGAGATGTGTAATCTCCAGCCTTAAAACTGGGGTACTTCAAGGGCCAGATGCAGGGGAGTGATATCAGGAGACATATATCTAGTCTTGTGCGCTCCCAGACGCATCTGGTGGGGCTACTGTAAGATACAGGAAGCTGGACTAGATGGGCCTTTAGCCTGATCCAGCATGGCTCTTCTTCTGTTCTTCTGTTCTTATGTTCTTACATTTAAGCAAAAATCTGAAAATGCTGGTGGGTAATTAGAGCTAACAAGGCGCTGCTCACATCCTGATTGTATGCCAGTTGTCCAAACAGGTATACGGCCAGCCATGTAATAAGAACCTTATTAATTAGCTTCAGTTAACTGCCACAAACTCCCATGGTTTTGCTTATGTGTGAGTAAATAACCCACCCCAGAGTGTAGCCCATGCTGTGAATGGGGAAGAACATCCCTACACATCATCATCATCATCACCATCATCACCATCACCATCATCATCATCATCATCATCATCATCATCATCATCATCATCATCATCATCATCATCAAAACAATTAAGATCAAATGAGTCTCTGCTCAGTACACTGCATGGACTAAAAAAGATTATTTTTCACAGCTTTAAGAAAATAGAATGCCTTTTCTTGTTATATTTATTTCCTTTCCCAATTAAGGTTATTCCCCTTAGGCATGGACAGATTCTACTGGTTATTTATTTATTTTATTTTATTTATTTTTACAACTTATATGCCACCCACTACCCAAAGGTAGTGGCATGTCTTTTTTTAAAAAATGTTCCATTTATTTGTGATGCCATCAAAGTTTTTTATAGTTTTAACCTCTAAGGTTCTTAGGTATATGATGATTTAAAGGTACAGAAATGTGATCCGAAGAATAATATCTAAAGATCAAAGCATGAAACAGCCATCAGCTGCAACATAATTTCAGGAAATAAACCCCACACAATGTGTGCCCAGAAAGAGGGAGGGTTTCGAAGAGAGATTCTTTACATCTATCACTTCTCCTCCAAATATTATGATAAACCTTATCACACAAAGCATTGCTTGTCTGTGCTGCTGGGGTTTGCCTAAAGAAGCAGCACACCTGACCTCTTGTCAGACCTTAAGCCTGACCTCTCTTGGATCAATTCTGCACCATTAGCACGTGCTTTATTCTGCCGTTCTGCTTCACTTGCTCCAGGCATCCAGATGTAAGACACACCATCTTTTCCTATTCAAATCTGGTGTTCCTGGAGTTTTTGAGGTGCCCTGAATATATCATATGCAGAGCGTCTCATAGCAGGGGGTCTTAGCAAGGCACTGAACAATAAACGGGGCCCGTCAGAAAAGTTGTCAGATCTTGGGATGATATCTACTGCTTTTTATATGGGCTGTCAGTAAAGAGGTGAGCGCCAGGAATCAACGTTTGGGACGCCTGAGAATATGGAATGGAAATAGCGATAGTGATTATTGGAGTATGGCAAAGGAAGCATTTAAAACCTGGCTGTTATACTTTTTCCTTTCATCCTCTGACACCTCTAGAACTTTCAAAGAGGAACACAATACAGATGGGTTCTATATTCCTTTCAGGATGGATGCCCGCCATTTTCCGAGGTGCTCATTTGCCTTCTCTGAACCGTTTAAATTTTTTATCCCCACTCAGAGTGCTGCAAGCAGTAGCTGGCAAGCATCAAGGGCAGTTGAAGCTAATTAAAACCCTGCTGCTCTTCCCCGATAAACATTTAGCCAAGAGCCCTACCCACTTACATAAGTACCTTGAATAACACACTTCCTGCTTTAGTGTTCTAGTTTCAGAGACAACATGCATTGAATGCACATAGGCATCAGTACTTCAGTGGCCCAAGTTTCCTTGCTAGTTTATTTCCAGTTCCCACAAAACCATCGTTTTACAAGTTCAACGTCACATATAGATACATCTGTCACGGAAGTACCATAATACGGTACTATATACCACATTCCCACTCATGCCCGTTTCAACATTGGACACTAACCATCTGTGAATACGTATAGGACCAAGTAACAAGGAGGCCTTGTAGAGAAGAAGCATTCTTGGTTGATGTCCCATGAATTGTTCTCAGTTCTCTTTTATCTGGAGGTCTAACAACTGGTGTGGTGGCTCAGCAGACTAAGGCTCTGAAAACTGTTGGCTGCAAAGTCGGCAGCTCGAATCCCAGTTGCTACGCAACAGAGCGAGCTCCTGCTGATAACCCCAGCTCCTGCCAACCTAGCAGTTTGAAAGCATGTCAATACGAGTAGGTACATTGGTACTGCCGTAAAAAGCGGGAAGGTAAAACAGTGTTTCCTTGCAGCCATGCCAGCCACATGGCCATGGACTTGCACAACACTGGCTCTTCGGCTTGAATACAGAGATGAGCACCGCCACTTGAGTTGGACATGACTAGCACGCATGTGCGGGGGAACCTTTACCTTTACTTAACAACTGCACCGACATCAGCATCATATGGTTCTGCTTATTCTGGCATTTTTCAATGTGGGTTAATCAAAATTCTTTGTAGGTAGATTCCACTTTCAAAGGATATTTTAGCCAGGTGAAAAAAAAATTCCATCTAGGAGAGTTTAGAGTTATAATGTATTTACTGTATTTATTATTTAATGTATATATTGCCTATCTAGGAAACTGGTACTCTGGACAGTGTACAACAAAGAAAATAAAGATGAATTATGAATTTGCACTAAAACGCGAATCATGGTAATAAACACAAAACCAAGAGGGAAGCAAGTAAAAAAATCAGAACAAATAGTAAAATATTCTTCTTCTCCTTCCTCCACTGTCCCAATTTATTGGGGAGAGCCTCCCTAAAAAAATCAGTTTCTTTAGATTCTTTTAAGAAAAGATAAGCTCCCACCATAGCTCCTGTGGGAAAATATTCCGCAACTGGGTGACACTGCTGAAAAAGCCATTTTTGTTCGGTTGTTGGCTTCTTGGGGTATCAGTACATGCAGGCATGGCATGGCTGATGGTCCTCTCACATCTTTGGATCATTTCTGGAATGGCCATGTGACATTGGCCAATGTACCCTTTCCCCCACCTACACAGTTAAGGTATGGTAGCTCCTGGTTTCCTACAGAAACAAGTAGGGAGATCCTTAGAATAATGATAAACACTCATAATGACAAATTCCAGTAAACTGGTAAAAGAACCCATTTTAGGGTCTACTTCAAAGCTGTGAAAAGTGAACAATTATTACATATTTAAATAATTAAGAACATAAGAACATAAGAAGAGCCATGCTGGATCAGGCCAACAGCCCATCTAGTCCAGCTTCCTGTATCTCACAGTGGCCCCACTAGATGCGTCTGGGAGCGCAAGAGACTAGATATCTGTCACCTGATACCACTCCCTTGCATCTGGCCCTTGAAGTACCCCGGTTTTAAGGCTGGAGATTACACATCTCCCTCACGGTTTGTAACCTCTGATGGACTTTTCCTCCAGGAATCTGTCCAATCCACTTTTGAAGGCATCCAGGCCAGACGCCATCACCACATCCTGTGGCAGGGAGTTCCACAGACTAACAATGCGCTGGGTGAAAAAAATATTTTCTTTTGTCTGTTCTTACTCTCCCAGCCCTCAATTTGAGTGTATGTCCCCTAGTTCTGGTATTTTGTGAGAGGGAGAGAGCATCCCTCTATCCACTTTACTCATGCTCTGCATTATTTTGTACGTCTCAATCATATCCGCCCTCAGGTGCCTTTTTTCCAGACTAAAGAGCCCCAAATGTTTTAGCCTTTCCTCATAAGGGAGGTGCCCCAGCCCAGTAATCATTTTAGTCGCTCTCTTCTGCACCTTTTCCAGTTCCCCTATGTCTTTCTTGAGATGCGGTGACCAGAATTGTACACAATACTCCAGGTGGGGCCTTACTATTGTTTTGTATAATGGCATTATAATGTTGGCTGTTTTATTTTCAATCCCCTTTTTGATAATCCCTAGCATGGAATTGGCCTTCTTCACTGCTGCCATACATTGGGTAGACCCCTTCATGGAGCTGTCCACCAACACACCAAGATCTCTTTCCTGATCCGTCACAGATAACACAGAGCCCATGAGTTGATAGATAAAGTTTTGATTTTTTGCCCCAATATGCATTACTTTACATTTGGCTACATTAAATCGCATTTGCCATTTCGCAGCCCATTCCCCCAGTTTGAAGAGATCCTTCTGGAGTTGTTCACAATCTTCTCTGGTTTTTACCACACGGAAAAGTTTTGTGTCATCCGCAAACTTCGCCACCTCACTGTTTATCCCTGTCTCCAGGTCATTTATGAACAGATTGAAAAGCACCGGTCCCAGGACAGATCCCTGGGGCACACCGCTTTTCACTTCTCTCCATTGTGAAAATTTCCCATTGACACCTACTCTTAGTTAAATATTAGTTAAATATTTTTACCAATTCAGCTTTTCCAATGAGTTTCCATGACTTGAGATTCTAACCCGGGTCTCTAGAATTCAATCCATCACTCTGTCTACTGCACCACGTTGGATTCCATCATAAAACCAATATATAACATTTGAAAGCTAGGGGATACCTGTGTAATGTATGTTTTTTCATATATTTAACACATGTAGGGCTTATACAAATAGATTTCATTGATATAATTTAATTTTTTTAAAAAAAGATCAGTTGTAATTGGAATCAGACAACCAAAATGTGTGATTCTCTGTTGCCTTAATAGAAAGCCTAAGAAATGTATGCAGATGTAACTATATGTTAGGCTCACAGAAACAGAATTTCACCCACTGTTTCTGATGGTAATTTTACATCTACATGAATCCACAATCCAAAACACAAGTCTATGCACCCGATACATGATAAATATATGTTTTTTTTAGAATTTAAAATTATATTTTGCTTCCATAAAATATTGTTCAGTAGTACATTATATGAAACTCAAAGTTATGCATTTATTCAGACTTTAAAAATGCAGCACAGAACGAGAGTAGCAGAGAACTACAGCTCTGTGCTTCTTTGACAGTCAATAATCCCCCCAGATTTGAGCCTCTTAAATATACACACACATACCTAACACTGAACAATGAAGGGCCACACCTACTCCCATACCTGAGCTTTTTAATGTTTTAAAAAAAAACCTTTGGTAAAACTGAAAAGAAATCCCCATTGTCCTGTTTGTTTGAAATAAAAAGTTACATTTGGGGTGGGAGACATGGGGGCCAGTGGTGTCTGTGCAGCGAAAATATGGAAAAAATGCTTCCCACACCCCGTACTGGGCATAAGGGGTAAAAAGGTAAGGTTCCCCTCGCACATGCATGCTAGTTGTGTCCGACTCTAGGGGTGGTGCTCGTCTCTGTATTCAAGCCAAAGAGCCAGTGTTGTGCAAGTCCGTGGCCATGTGGCCGGCATGGCTGCAAGGAAACACTGTTTTACCTTCCCGCTTTTTACGGTGGTACCTATTTATCTACTTGCATTGACATGCTTTCAAACTGCTAGGTTGGGAGGAGCTGGGGTTATCAGAGGGAGCTTGTTCTGCTGCGTGGCACCCGGGATTCGAACCGCTGAGCTGCCAACTTTGCAGCCAACAGTTTTCAGAGCCTTAGTCCACTGAGCCACCATGTCAAGCATAAGGGGACTTTCCCATTATTAAAAAAACCAAAAAGGCAGAGAAAAGGGGAGCTGACGGTGCCAGGAGTATCCCTGGGAAGGGCCACATGCAGCTCATGAGTTGCTCTTTAACATTTGTGCCAGTAAAATATCCCTCCCCATGGCAACAAGAAAGGGCATTGTAATGGTAACACGAAATTTAGCTGATTAATGGTAATCAGTTACCTACCAGAAGCCCTCAGAAAGCCACAGAAGGAGTTACAATCTCAACTACCATATATACTCGAGTATAAGTCGACCCGAGTATAAGTCAAGGCCCCTAATTTAACCCCCGAAACTAGGGAAACGTATTGACTCGAGTATAAGTCTAGGGTGGGAAATGCAGCAGGGTCTGGCAGCTCCTTCTTTGTGAGCTGGGGGAGTGGTGTGTGATGTTTAAAATGACTTTTAGCCACTGATGCAAGTGCTTGGGTCAGGGGCTAAAAGTCTTTTTAAACACTGTGCGCCGCTCCCGTTTGATGCAGGAGGGGGGGCATGAGAAGCGGCACGCAATGTTTAAAATGACTTTTAGCCACCGACCCAAGCACTTGCCTCAGTGGCTAAAAGTACTGACCCACATATAAGTTGAGGGCCCCCTTTTTCAGCCCAAAATTAGGGCTGAAAAACTAGGCTTATATTCAAGTATATACAGTAATTCGACAAGTTCTGTTATTCATCAGTACAAGGGAATGCACTCAGCCCATCCCTCTTCCTCCTCCTCATTATAATAAAGGCTATAAAGGCAGGAGTGGTTCAGAATTGGTGTTTGGAACCAGTGATGTATAGAAACAAAAATTAAACCTAGATAAGATAAATGATGTGACCTGTGAAGAAGGCTAGCAATCCAGGAACAGGACAGTTTCCCTGTTCTTGAGGTGGATGAGTTTGTCACTTAGAATTCTATCTGATCACACATTGCCTGTGGCCCAGAGTGCTTCCGCCTGGCTTCCATGGGTGCATTAGCTACGGCTGATTCACCAGCTTCGTTTGCTCCCAGGATAAAACCAGACTTTTGTGTGGCCAGCTGAATGAAAAATGCAGCTAACATGTCTTTTAACTCTAGACCAGGCATGTCCAAACGTTGGCCCTCCAGACTGGCAGTCTAAGCTTAGAATTCTGGGAGTTGTGGTCCAAAACATCAGGAAGACTGAAGTTTGGACATGCCTGCCCTAGACTTTTTAACAGGAAGATTTCTCTGAGACCTTTCTCTGTTTCAGAGTGCCCAAAGGACTATGCCAAGAAGCGAGCCAATCCTATTCTGATTGCAGAAAATAACTTTGGGAGGGCGGGGATGTGGGGGAGTTGGCAATATTCAGATGGGGTTGGTGCAAAAAAATATATAAAGTAAATAACATTTCCAGTAATCTGTGTTGACAACACGTTATTTATTATTTATGAGCCAGACAGAATTAATGATCTTACTCACACTACTTTTAAGAATTAATGGCAATTCCAATCTGACTATTATTTACTGCTGCTGTTACAACTTCTATTAATAACTTTCTTATTGTGGAGCTATACTTAATACCAACTAGGCTGTTGAGTTTTGTTGTGTTTCCCCAAATTCTGCACTTTCATTCTATCCTCTTTCATATCGCGTTGGGAGACTTTGAGCTAGGTCCAGCCCTGTCTCCCAAAGAGGGTCAATGGGCCCATTGAAGCAATGGGATTTTCATACTGTACCTTTTAACTCTACAACTCCTGTTTATTCAGTGTGCTTTATTTGGGATTGACAATTGGACTTGGCTTTTTGAAGGATTTTCTCCCATACAGAAATTCTGCGGGCATTTCCCCTAGAATTCCCATTTATCTACACATTTTACTTTGTGCTCTCTTGTCTGTTGGTTAAAATGTGTTTTCCCCCAAGGTCCTTGCAGTTATAGTTATAAATAAGCACACTAGTTTGCATATGGATATTTCTCTGCAATATCCTACAAGACTTGCAGATATCTGGATTCTTGAGAGGAAGCACATTTTTCTCTTTGTAAAGTGTGAAACATGACTTTCATCGTAGCCACTGCATGCAATGGAATACTTTTCAATATGTAATCCAGACCAAGTGTTTATATTTTTATCATGCTACCTCTCAATAATCCATCTAAGTAAATAACTACATGCAATCCCATCTTTTGTGAGCTGCCTGGGGTCTCCTAGGTGTGGCATAAACATAATTTAAATACATATAATGCTTTCTATATCCATATACACAAAAACAAAAAATAAAAATAAAAATGTACATACAAATATCTAAATGGACATTTAATGTTTAGGAAGAGATTGGCTTGCTATCGATACATACATTCAGAGGCATTTATTGTGCAAACTCTCTCTGTGTGTGTATGTGCGTGTGTGTGTGCATGCGTGTGTGTGTGTTTCTGTGCATACAACTTCAACAGGGGGACCGGGTTGTGTGCTAGGGATTAGAGATGGGCACAAAATGTCAAAATGGCATTTTGTTTTATTTTTCATTTTGTTCCCCCCATTTCATTTTGTTTGAATGTTTTTTAAAAAAAAATGTTTCATTTTTTTGTGCCATTTCTCCCCAACGCACCCGATGAGGGGGAAGGTGCGGGGTTTAAAACTTTTTTTAACCGCCAAAGCAAGTGATGGGCGGGACGTCAGTGCGAGAGCCCGGAACTAGAGTCCCAGCCATTTTCAGAGGGCTCCTGCCGAGCTGTCATCAGCTGGACTCCGTTAGAAATGGTCCACTCACCACCAGGGGATCCCTGTGGTGCCAAATGGGCCATTTTAAAGGGGTCCAGCCGATGACAGCTCAGCAGGAGTACTCTGAAAATGGTTGAGAAGCCAGGGCGGCTGCCCTTCCCGAGCGCCAATCAGCTGGTGCACGGGGCTTCAATCGCTGGCAAAAAAAGTCTTAAAAGCCTGTGTTTCCCCCACCCAATCGGGCACGTGGGGGGGGAGCACTGGGTTTTGAACCTTTTGTTAGTCCCCTAACCAAGCCCTGCATGCCAGCTGATCGGCGCTTGCTTCGGGAACTAAAAAAAGTTTAAAGAGCCTGCGCTTTCCCCCACCAGATTGGGCGTGTTGGGGGGGGGGGAAGCATGGGTTTTAAAACTTTTTTAGTCCCCTAAGGAAGCCCTGTGTGCCAGCTGATAGGCACTTGCTTTGGCAGCAGAAAAAAGTTTTAAAAGCCCACACTATTCCCAACCTGATTGGGCACGTTGGAGGGTAAGCACAGGTTTTTAAAACTTTTTTTTTTTTGCGCTGCGGAAGCAAGTGCTGATCAGCTGGTGCACGGGGCTTCGGTGGCAAAAAACAAAAAAAGTTTTAAAACCCTGCACCATTCCCCCACCCGATCAGGCACATGGGATGGGGGATGCTGCGGGGTTTTAAAAGTTTCCCATAGGAATGCATTGCTTCAATGCATTCCTATAGGAAAACGAAATACAAAACGGAACAAACCAAAAATTTTCATTTCATTTTTCTTTGAAGGGGCATGTTGTTTTTCATTTCGTTAGGGAATGAAACGAAAAATGAAAAACGAAACGAAAAGATTCATTCCGTGCCCATGTCTACTAGGGACCCTTTGGACAACAAGGGCTTTGCAACTGTACTGCACCTTTAGAATACTAAAAGAGTGATTCTTCTTCTTTTATATGAACTTCCACATGTGCCTTTGGTGTTAATGAGAAACGGAAGCAAGCAAAGAAGCCTTCTGGAAGAAAAGGGCCAATATGGTAATCTCTCCCTTGGAACAGAAGGATGCGGCTTTTCTAAGATGAGACATTCTAGCTGCCTGGAGTGGGTTTACCGAAGACTATCCAGGGGCAGCACTGGAGCAGGAGAGGTGATGCCCTTTTCCTTCTCCTCTGCTGACAGCAAGAGGCATGACGGCTGTCACTGCTCTAGTCCTGCGTGCCTCTTGCCATTTGTTCTTAGTTCACTGGCACACATAATTTATTCATTGCAAGATGCACCTGTGCCGTTTGCTGGCCAAGAGTGATGAGGAATATCCCTCTGAGCGAAACCACTGAACTGCACAGAAGGCACAGAATCTGCTCCTGCATCCCAAGTGCCCTTGATTCACATCGTCTTGGGAAATGCAGGCAAACACACACACACACACACACACACACACACACACACACACACACACACACACACACACACACACACACACACACACACCACTGCTGCTGCTGCTGCTTAAAAGGCTCCTGTAGTATTCATTCTTTCTTTTTCTTTTCTTTTTTGCTGCAAATTATTTACATATTTAGGCAAGCAACCTCGCCATGTGATTTTTGAACCCTTCTGGTTCTGAAAGGGAAGCTTCTCAAATGATAAATATCACACACACACCGAGGATCAAGGCTTCCTGAGGATCAAGTCAGCGTGGCACCCGCGAAACAATACATTGCGCGATTCAAAGAAGCGTACAGTAACCTTAATGATATGCATTATTTACCAGACCCTACACAATGGGTATGACAAGACAATGCCTTTAACAGCTTAGAAAGATTCTTGAGAGGCTACAGAAGTCAGCTAGAGAAGAAAAGCTAGAGAAGGCAGTAGAGCACGTTTACACATTGGTGAGCAATAGGATTATGTGACAAATGTACAGTGGACCCTCGAATGACAAACGGTCTGTATAACATAAAATCTGTACAACATAAAACATTCCAGAGATAGGGGAAATTTGCTTAACAGAATCGCCTATGGGGCGAATCTGTACAACATAAGAATGGTCGCGATTAGGGATTAGTCTGTTTTCAATGCATTCCTATGGGAAATTTGTATAAAGGAAAATTTGCTTAACATAATTTCATTTGGAACGAATTAATTCCTTTATACAAGGTGCCACTGTACTTCCTAAAAATTGGCACTTGTATAAAGAAACAGCCCAACACAAAATGAAAGCAATGCTTATTGATTTAATCCCACTTGTTTATTTTCTGAAATATTAGCTTTTTTTTTAAAAAAAAACACATTTCTCTTCTTTCACCTATTTCATTCAAGAAGTTTGGAGAGGTATATATTCATTTCTCAATTCCCTCCTTTATACTCAGAGGTTTACTAGAAAATGAATTAAACAAATCCTATCTCAGTGGTTACTTGTTAGCTTTGTGACTACTCTTTGTGCATAAACAAGACTAGTAACAGATTTTGCTATAGAAAATGAACTGTTCATACTATGGTAAAGCTGAAGAATGCATAAACAAACATAGTGCCAACCTTTAATTTCAAGCACATTGCTCAATAATTTAAACATTATTTAAATTATTGAGGACAGATTTGTGTTACTAAATTCACCTGCCCATGAACCATAATAACTGTGGGTTGAAATATGGTTTGAAAAAGAAGAATGCAACAAGTACTATATATTTTTGTAGCCAAAATTAAAGAAAAACCTTATGGGATAACTGATAAAACCCCAAATACTTCTTAATGACAGACAAGAAAACAAAGTTATTAAACATATAGAGACAAAGAGGTTTGTGATTGACGTATAGAGACAAAGAGTATTGTTGCAATACTCACTGAAACGTATACAACAACAGCAGAAAAAGAAGAAATCTCTTCCAGGAGGTCGAAGCAATCAGAGGGAAATTTAGGCCATGGTCATACCTGCGTTTTCTCTGTAGTTTCCTTCAGCTAACTGCACATAAAAAGATTGCATCCTAACCACGAAGAGAAGTAAATTCCGGTCCCGGCCGACCACGCCCCTTGAACAGCAGTTTCAGTGAAGTTTCAATAACCACTGCCAGGGACTGGATTTAGAAACTTCGCTCGAAAATGCTTACTTATTTGCTTCTGTAACCACGACAGGACACAGAAAATGCGCAGTTAAATCAGTTCTTCCCCTTTTTCGACAGCTTCCCATGGAGACATGCGAAGTAGACAGGTAGAGATGGAACCAGAATAGGAAAATATGACGCAGAAGAGAGGACACAAACTGCACATTAAAAACCATGTGACCGCCCCCCAAAAATGTGCATTAAATTTACATACGCAGAGATGGGCCTCTTTAGTCTGGAAAAAAGGCGCTTGAGGGGGGATATGATTGAGACATACAAAATAATGCAGGGTATGAGTAAAGTGGATAGAGGGAAGCTCTTCTCCCTCTCTCAAAATACCAGAACTAGGGGACATACACTCAAATTGAGTGCTGGGAGAGTAAGAACTGACAAAAGAAAATATTTTTTCACCCAGCGTGTTATAAGTCTATGGAACTCCCTGCCACAGGATGTGGTAATGGCATCTGGCCTGGATGCCTTCAAAAGGGGATTGGACAGATTCCTAGAGGAAAAGTCCATCACGGGTTACAAACCATGATGGAGATGTGTAATCTCTAGGCTTTAAACCAGGGTACTTCAAGGGCCAGATGCAGGGGAGTGGTATCAGGAGACAGATATCTAGTCTCATGCGCTCCCAAACGCATCTGGTGGGGCCGCTGTGAGATACAGGAAGCTGGACTAGATGGGCCTTTGGCCTGATCCAGCATGGCTCTTCTTATGTTCTTATGTTCTTATGTTCTTATGACCGTGGCCTTAGACCATGAACAAGCATGTCAAAAGCTCAATAGAAGAATGTGTTATCTGATCAGAATAAAATGAAAATTATATTTACTGAATGTACTTGAAAATCACCTAGAAGAGGAGCAAACATGACACATTCTTTCGAAGAAGACTCTTGTGATGAAGAATGTACATTTGTATAAAGTGAAATGAACAGCATGCTGAAAGAATTCCTCTATCAAGTTTCAAGCTACAGAGACTGAATCTATCAAAATTCTATCAAAAATGTGCCACCATATATGGAAAAGCAAACAATAATCCATAGTGGAGAAACATTCAATAAACATTCCAATCTCAAGAAAAGAAGATGCTCAAGATTTGAAAACAAAGGATTTGAAAGAGGAATGAAATTTGGTGGAAAACACATCAATAATTTAAGAAATGCAAATGATATCATATTATGCTAGAGAAAACCAATACAATGAAATAACTACAGGTAAATGCTAAAGAAGAAAGTGGAAAAGTAGGACTACAGTTGAACATTAAGAAAACAAAAGTAATTGCAGAAGAATTAGATAACTGTAATGTTGATTATGAAAAAAATTGTTAAAGATTTTCTGTAGTTTGGTAGAATCATCAACCCAAAAGTAGCCTGAAGCCAAGAAATTGGGAGACTGAGACTAATTAAGGCAGCTTTGAAGAAACCAAGAAAGATTCTTAAATGTAAGGATGTGCTGGCCAAGGAAATTCACATGATGGTATTTTTGGTTACAATGAATGCATGCCAAAGCAGGGCAATCAAGAAAGCTCCCGGGTGGGAGCAGTTTTGTAGTGCTAAAAACTGTTTTGTGGATAATATGGACTGCCAGAAAAACCAATATGTAGACTGAAAAATAAATAAAGCCTGAAGTGAACATTACTAAACAGAAGCTCTTGGTGGGGCCACTGTGAGATACAGGAAGCTGGACTCCATGGGCCTTTGGCCTGATATGGCTCTTCTTATGTATGTTCTTAAGTTGTGTGCACTTAGCATTTACTGGTTGCTTTTTTATTTAGAGTAATGACTGATTTCATCCAACAGCTCAGAATTTACCAGGGCTTCTGTGAACTTAAATTGTGCTGCCCCTTTGTGCCACACTTTGGTTACAACTAATTCCATGTGCTATTTCACTACCCATTTCCCCTTTTAGAATGGAACATGCAAAGACAGTAATTGTCTATGCATCAATGAAATAGAAAAGTTTGTAACATAATGGCCACCCCTATTCAATTCCTCATTTGATGAGATTCTTTTCTGTGGAATTCTGTAGCTAGGTTCCCATGATCCCAAGTCGTGTCTACCAGAATGTCCTCCAGTAATCCAGCCATGGAGGGGATGTGGTGGCTCAGCAGACTAAGGCTCTGAAACTGTTGACTGCAAAGTCAGCAGCTTGGTGGTTCGAATCTCAGGTGCCACGCAGCGGAGCGAACTCCCACTGATAACCTCAGCTCCTGCCAACCTAGCAGTTTGAAAGCATGTAAATGCATGTAGATAAATAGGTACTGCCCTAAAAAGTGGGAAGATAAAACAGCAAGAGCCTCGTGGCGCAGTGGTTAAATGCCTGTACTGCAGGTAAAACTGTGCTCACGACCTGGGTTCAATCCCCGGTAGCAGGCTCAAGGTTCACTCAGCCTTCCATCCTTCCGAGGTCGGTAAAATGAGTACCCAGCTTGCTGGGGGGGCAATGTGTAGCCTGCACACTGTAATCAAAATTGTAAACCGCCCAGAGACTACTTGTAGTGGTATGGGGCGGTATATAAGCAGAACACTATTTCCTTGCAGCCATGCCGGCCACGTGGCCATGGACTTGCACAACACTGGCTCTTCGGCTTGAATACAGAGATGAGCACCACCCCTAGAGTCGGACAAGATTAGCACGCATGTGTGAGGGGAACCTTTACCTTTTAATCCAGCCATGAGCATTCTTCAAGAATGGTCTCAACAGAAGTTGGCATTTCCAACCAGTAACAGCCTGTTTGAAAAATCCGAGTGAGCCTGTGGCATGGCAGCTCCCATACAGAGACACCCCAGTTGTGAGAATCAGTGCTTCCATGCAGGAATTGTTAATGTGAGGACCGACTTAACAGCAGCCACATAGAAACTGACACAACACTGCCTCCGACAAACAGTTCTTCTGCTTCAATAGTATTGTTGGGCACGAGCCCAATGGCAACCCTGCATGCTTCAGAGGAACATGAACGAGGTCACAGCTAGACTTTCCCAAAGAATGGGTCTACAACTGTAGCCTCAGTGCTCTTCTTCAGATTTAGACACAACTGGAATTAAGCTGCGGGTCTGCCTTGTGTACCTGCAATGTTCATTTAGCAATTTAGGCTGCTCTGTAGCCTGTGATGGTTCTACTGGGAAATTCATTCAGCAGATTTGGGTGCAAGTATCTGGGTCACGGAAGATATTAACCACATGCCGTCACGGAATGCATTTTATGCTACAACGGCACGGTGCCCGGAAAGTCAGCGGAATACTCAGAGATATTCACCTTGGCCTTGAGTGAAACGAGGGAAGTCTATCAGGAGGAGAGAAAAAGCATATATAAGGAGAGAAAACACATGGCTATATATAGTCGTGAATCAGTCAACAAAGTGTATTCTGTGCCTTTCTTTCCAAAGA
Source organism: Phrynocephalus guinanensis (assembly GCA_037367245.1). Classification (NCBI taxonomy): domain Eukaryota; kingdom Metazoa; phylum Chordata; class Lepidosauria; order Squamata; family Agamidae; genus Phrynocephalus; species Phrynocephalus guinanensis. The sequence continues at coordinate 167,698,603 of CM074733.1, forward strand.
GAACAGAAAATATGTTATTTCCCAGCCAGGGTATGCGGCAGGGAGCCGGTCTCTGGAACCATCAGGCAAGCTCAGCAGGACACTCTTTTAGAGGACATCAAAGAAACGGAAGCTGAGAATCCATATTCATGATGCACTCTGTAGCTCTTCACCCAGCAGTATTCTGTCTCTGAACTTGAGTTAGGAAAGCCACAAACAATCCAACACCCAATCAAAACTGCATTTGTTTATTATTATTTTTTAAAAAAGAGGAAAAGAAAGGGTAATCCCATAGAGAACTTGTCCAAACACGACAGGCTCAATTCTGCTCATATTTTCATGGGCTCGTACAACCCTGTCGATCTGAGCAGAATGTGCTTGTGTACAAGTGAACTAAAACGCAGCCTGGGTTTTTTTACCCATTTCTCCCCAGCTCCAAGATGGTCTGGGGGCCTGCCTTAATATGAACTTTGGGTGGTCGATCGCAGCGTAAGCAGTAACACTTTGCCTCCAGTCTTTGTTCCGGTGCCCTTTAAACAGAGTTCTACTCATAATTAGGGATTTTTCTTCTCATTTCCCCTTAATTTTCACTGCAAGTGAGGAAAGGCTTGGATTCAATCATTGAACCTTGCATGGAGCAAATCTGGAACCTATTTTTTAACATTAATTTTTATACATAATTATAAGTCTCAAGGGTAACAGGTTTGAGGAGGTTCTTTCATATTAAGTCTTTGTGTTATGTCTATGTTGTTCCAGTGAGGCCATTCTAGTGATACTTACTATGGGAAACTATTTCCTTCAACATTTCATTCTTTTGCCATATGTCTGAAGAAGTGGGCTTGATCCATGAAAGCTTATATTAAAATAAAATAGTATTCAAGGTGCAACACATCTTTGTCTTTTGTTTTGTTTCCCTGAGGTTGTGCACAGGATTTTAGCTACTGTTATCATGGGTCCCTTTGGGGGGGAAAGTTGTTTATTATTATTATTATTATTATTATTATTATTATTATTATCATCATCATCATCATCATCATCATCATCATCATCATCATCATCATCATCATCATCATCATCATCACAAATCCAGTTGAGTGGTTGGAGATTCAGACTCTGAATTGAGAAATTCAAGGTTCATTTCCCCACAAAGCGTGAAGAAACTCACTGGAACACCCCTGGGACTGTCACAATCTTTTTGCTGACCTACCTCACAGTCATGTTGCAAAGGAAGAATGGCAAGGAAGAGAGTCATGTACACTGACTCTCTTTTATAATATAAATTATATCTATCTATCTATCTATCTATCTATCTATCTATCTATCTATCTATCTATCTATCTATCTATCTATCTATATCTATCTATATATATCTATATCTATCTATCTATCTATCTATCTATCTATCTATCTATCTATCTATCTATCTATCTATAAACATTGTTGGCTCCAGTAGAATGACGCAGCCAAATTAGCCATACCAGAAACTTTAACTATTAGCACGAATGAAGAAAATCGATCTTTAACAGATGAATGAAGGGAACTTTTGATTAACTCTTCGTCTGAAGACAGCATTTGAAATAAACGTTTAAGTTCTACATCTTTCACATTCTGAATGTGTTGCTTTGTACACAAACCTGGATCAGCAGAAATCAGGAGTGCTAATCAGATTTCTGCTGCAGAGAAACTAGTTCAAGTGCAGCCCCTTTAGGAGTACAACTGGTGTCAGGAGGATGGGAGGAAAACCTGCCTCCAAAGAGAAAATCTTCTAAATGCCAGGAAAGATGGTGAGGGTGAAGCCAAGGGATGCAGCTGGAAACCATCTCCTGGGTGGTTTGAGGTTACTCCTCCTCCCTCTTTTTGCTTGTTTTCTATCCCCCCCCACACACACCTTCCATTCAAGCTCGTTGAACATCTGGCAACGCCCCAAGCAACCCCTCCCCTATTTTTCTACCCTAGTGAAAAGGGGAGGTGGGGAAATTCTCAGTCATCAACAGGTTGAAAATAATAAATAAAGTACCTGTTGATCAGATACTCAGAAATAAAACACCTCCCTTTCCATTTCCAAACACACACCCCTTGAGAATACAGTGGTACCCCGACTTAAGAGCAGCTCGACTTAAGAGCAATTCAACTTAAGAGTCAAAAACTGTTGGCATTTTAACTGCCGCCTTACAAATTTTAGATACGGCGTGCTCAACGTAAAAATATTTTTTTCATTTTTTTCATTTTTTAACTTACTTTTTCATTTTTTTAGATAGGTATCCTGACTTAAGAGTAGTTCGACTTAAGAGCATGCATTCGGAATGAATTAAATTCGTAAGTCGAGGTACTTCTGTATGTGACTTCAGGTTCATCTCCCCACTGCAGTGGAGGTGATCTAAGTCTTCCCTGCTAGTTCCTGTGAGCCGCTGTTTTGAAAGCCAGCAATTCCTGTCAGCAGCTGAAAAGAGACAAGATCATCCAGTCCAAGAATCGGCTTCCATCTTTCAGTGCCTCCTGCTGTCCTTGTCTTTCATTATTCACTGCTTTTAAATCCTGACCCTCACCTTTCATGTTCTTCTCTTTTATCACACCCTTTTCTCTTGGTTTCTTCTTACCTCCCCCCCTTTTCCGTTTAGTTGATGCATCCGGTCTTCCTCTAATTATTTTAAAACATTTCCTTCTCCTCTCTGCCTCTCTTCCTTTCCCCACAACTCCAACAATGAGAGATCCTTGAACGGGTCCAGAGGAGGGCGACCGACCAGGATGGTTGAAAGTCTGGAAGACATGTTTTAGGAGTAGAGATGAGCACAAAATGAACATTTTTTCGTTTCCGTTATTCGTTATTCGTTCCATTACGTAATGAAACGACTAACGAAAATTGTGATGGAAATGGAACGAAACAAACAGAACCACGAAAATTGGGTTCGTTACGTTTCGTTTTTGTTAATGGCGATGCGCAATGAAATGACCTGTTTTAAATGTTAAAAAACGCCCTGGACATCCATAAAAACCCAGCAATAATTATTTATACTGTCTGATAATACCTACCAGGGTGTGGGGTCCTTAAAACGTGCATTTATGTCTTTTCTCAGATCACTGTATTTTTTTCCTTTAAGGGGAGTTAGGGGACATCGACCCAAAATGGCTCCCAGATGCCTAATATTGATTTCTTGGGTATTAAAACGCCCTGGACATCCATAAAAATGCAGCGATAATGAGATAATAATTTGAAATTATTACCTACCAGGGGGTTGGGGTCCTTAAAACGTTTGTTTTTGTCTTCTCCCATCGCGATGTATTTTTCTTTTCCCTTTAGGGATGAAAAAATGGATGTCGCCACCACAAAATGGAGGCAAGCCATGTGATAGGATCATGTTCAACCAATAGCATGCCCAGGTTGCAGACTGGGCAGGTCTGGCAGCCACAGAGGACATAAAAAGCTCTGGCAGCCCCGTTCTCCTTGCAGTCTCCGGTGGGAGTTAAGGTGGGATTGCTGTCTCTGCGACTCTAGCTTCAGTCCTGCAGCCTCCCTGTGTGCGTGTGTGCGTACCTCTCGGTGACTACCCTCCCCTGCCCCGCAGTGCAGTCACTCTGCGGCTGCCTTGCACCCTGGGCAATGCCCGCCGCTGCCTTTGCAGCCTCCCTGCGTACCTAGTCTATACTGTGTCTCTGCCAGCATCCATTTTTTTAGTGTTTTCCCTCTGGTCTAGGGCGTTGGGGGACGCCCATGCACGGAAATGCTTTAAAAATTGCGCAAATAGCGGGTAGAAATGAAACACGAAAAAATGAAAAACAAAAATGAAATTTTTCCAAAATTTTGCGAAAAATGGAAACAAACCGAAATGGACTTCTCAACGAACAACGAAAAACTGAAACACCATTTTTTGGATTCGTACCCATCTCTACTTAGGAGGAGCGGCTTTGGGAGCTGGGAATGCTTAGCCTTACAAAAAGAAGGCTAAGAGAGGATATGATAGCTATGTTAAAATATCTGAAATGATGTCACATTGAAGAGGGGACAGGTTTGTACTCCATGGCTTGAGAGACTAGGACTCGGGGCAATGGTTTCAAACTACAGGAAAAGAGATTCCATTTAAACATTAGGAATAACTTCTCGACGGTTAGAGCTGCTCAGCAGCGGAATAAGCTGCCACGGAGGGTGGTGGAGTCTTCTTCTTTGGAGGCATTTAAGCAGAGGCTGGATGGCCATGTGTTGGGAGCACTTTGATGGTGGGGTCCTGCATGGCAGGGAGTTGGACTGGATGGCCCTTGAGGTCTCTTCCAACTCCAGGATTCTATGATTCCATGATTCTATGACTAAATTCCCAAACCCCCTCCTCCCCAGGTACTCACAGAGGGTACTTGCTGAAGCTGTTCTCTTGAAGCTTTAACAGGAGGTGCAAATACCTGTGTTACATATGCTGAATTCTGGAGGTTCAGCAGCTCTTACCATAATGGCTTTTGTAAGTTGAAACCAGACCTTGTTCACTTTTTATTACGCAGGGGCGGCCAAATTGTCCCCGGCATGAGACATAGACTAAAAATGCCGTTTCTGCAATGCTTGCTTAGACTCAAATTGAGGTTTTCTGGAAAGCAGCACTCTTTTCACCCATTATCATGAAATAATGATAGATGCTAGACTAGAGACAGTACTTAAAGCAAAATAAGGGTGCAAGGCTCAAGTCTGTTGTGAACAGAAAGTGCTAACGCTTAACCCTGATGGACGAAAGCCTTATGTTGTTTATCTCACAGCACAGCACCTCAAATGCCGAAGCATCTACAGAAGTTTCTAGGACTGCAGTTAGTCTGACAAATAAATCATGGTTGACAAGTCTGTACCATGCTTGCCTATAAATAAGCCTAGCTAACAGGCGTAAGATTGATTGGAAAAATAATTATTTGTGCTAAAATCATTACTGTGGTCTGCTAGAAGAAAACCAAGAATTTCCATGTGCAACGACAGGTAAGAAAAGCAACAACGGCTATGCTTTCAAACTTCCTACGTTTCATTAACAATTGTCCTTGTTTCTATCAAGGGACTTAGACAAAGTTAAATTCTAATCCCCTACTAATGAGCAGGCAGTAGTATGGTAGATACCTAGTTTAGATACCTAAACTTTAGATACCGTATATACTCGAGTATAAGTCAAGGCCCCTAATTTAACCCCCCAAAAACTGGGGAAACGTATTGACTTAAGTCTAGGGTGGGAAATGCAGCTGGGCCTGGCAGCTCCTCCTTTGTGAGCCGGGGGAGTGGTGTGTGATGTTTAAAATGACTTTTAGCCACTGATGCAAGTGCTTGGGTCAGTGGCTAAAAGTCATTTTAAACATCGCATGCCACTCCCCTGTGATGCAGAGGGGGGGTCATGAGAAGCGGCACACAATGTTTAAGATGACTTTTAGCCACCGACCCAAGTACTTGCCTCAGTGGCTAAAAGCATTGACCCGAATATAAGCCGAGGGCCCCTTTTTTCAGCCCAAAATTAGGGCTGAAAAACTAGGCTTATATTCGAGTATATACAGTGCCTAAACAACAGAGCTATCCAGCATCCCTATAGCCAATAACTTGCTGATTGAATCATGTGATAAAGGTTACCTAGCAGCAATATGATGTGATAATTTACGCCAATACACATAGACCAGCACAACAGGATTTGGCCAATCTGTTTGGCAAAACCACTGGGACACAGCTTGCAAATGTACTGTTTTGGGCTAATGCAGCAAACTCCTCTCCCAGTGTTTCATCACAGACAGCCAAGACCTAGACAACTTGAAGCCAATATAGAGCCATGTGCTTGTGGCCCATCATGAATACTTTCAAACTTCTCCGACTTGCACATATTTGACTTGCAGCAAGAAGGGGCAGACTTGAACGCAGGCTTTGACTTACATCTCGGAGCCCCGGCGCAAGGCACTGGAATTGAGGCCAGATTGCATAGCTTTGTTGACTGCATGGTATCAGCTCAGAGCACCTGGAGCTGGTCAAAAGCAACCTAGCCTCTATTGACAATAGGCAGATATTGGTCCACAATGGAAGCATTTTACTGTAAAGTCCTAGTTCAGCAATCGTTAAAAATCAGTAAAACTTAAATGTTAGACAACATTTTCCACTGTGGGGCATTTCATGGCCTATCAGTCATTTGAGTTAAATTGCATTGGGGGTCTTTTTCATCATTTCCCATGCAAAGAAATGTTTTGGGTCTATTTTTCATCATTTGTGGGTCTCCAAGGAACACTGCAATAGGCATTGCACAGGCCCATCACAGTCCACATCAGATACTCATGGAGTGGGAATTGAGATCCAGCACCTGATCAATCATCTGCAATTGGAGATGTAAATATTTACTTATTTTGTTTTTGTGTGTATTTCATATTCTTTAGTTCTAATTTTTATATTTTTATATTTTTATATTTTTATTTTTTGTGTGTGTTTCATATTTTTTTAATTTAAATTAAAAACCGTTAACATTTATTCTTTGCAGAAAAACATATATTCAGTACAAAATACAAGTTAATAGAAAATGCAAGATCTTAATAGATTTTTTAATATTGTCACTGTTGAAAAGCACTGACACATGAATTGTCCATTTTTGGACAGCATGCCTCAATAATTCAAAACACTTTTTTCATAAAAGATGATTGCTCATTACTTGGTAGCAAACCTTTGGCACTCCAGATGTTTTGGACCAAAACTCCCAGAATTCCAAGCCTGTATTGCCAATGACAAAGGGCTGTGGGAGTTGTGGTCCAAAACATCTGGAGTGCCAAAGGTTTGCCACCTAGGTTAAGCTTTTTACGTTGTTCTTATATTGAAATAAGGCTTCCTGCATTCATAGGAAGAAGGCAATGGACAAATTTAACAGGGGCTAGTAGAGAAGTCCATCTTTCACCATATTCAGCCAAATGTAGACAAAATCTGCATTCAGACCTTTTCATTGAACTTAGAGAAGATAACATGAAGAAAGTATGGCTAGGTAGTACATCCTTGTGTCCATGCTCGGATTGGTGCATTCCTGAACAGGGTGTTCATTTCCTTGCAAGTGAATGTCAGAAAATGTTAATCTCAATGAAAACATGCATACCTCCCCAATGCTCTAGAGCAGTTTTGGAGAACTTATGGCATGGGTGCCAAAGGTGGCCCTCGGAGTCCTTTCTGTGGGCACTCGACATCGCCCCTTCACAGCCACCTGTATTCAGTTTTAATGGATGTACTGGCACTTTGCGAAAAATTAGTTTGCTCACTTGGTCTCTAAAAGGTTTGCCATCACTGCTCTAGAGCAGTACGTCTGATTACTTAGGGCGGTGATGAGTGCTAGACAACCATCAGTCAGATCAACTTTGACTTGGATTCTTGCACTGAGCAGAGGGTCAGACTGGATGGCGTTGTAGCTCCCTTGCAACTCTGTTATTTTATGATTTTGTGACTTTGCATATTAATGCCCTACATTAATTCACAGAGGAGAATATGATCTATGTGTTCCAGGAACAGGCTCAAATGGCTTTCACTTAGATCAGTGTGGTATTAGATCGTTCTTTGCAAAAGGAAGCCTTGAGAACAAGTAAATTATTTATGTCAAAATTATCGGCACACAAAACCATTATGTACATTGTAAAACCAGCAGAACCCTATGAATGCTGATTCACACCAAGTGGCCATTTTGAAACCTGTGTTTTCTTCAGCAACTATAAGTCACAAGGTGATAACACAATACGGTGTGGTTAGGAAAGGAAATATTATGACAGCGTTTGCAGATCGCGAAAAATCAGGAGGTTTCAGATAGTGCCGGCAATGGCCTTGTGTGATTGTGAGTGGGAAATTGGTGACAGGCAAGGGAAAGATTATTGCAAAGCTAAACGATTTCCTTGTCTCAATGTGCTCACCAGGGAGTGTGAGGGAAACATGCCAGAATAAGGGATAAGTTTTCCTGGAGGCAGAAAATGAAAAATTAATGAAACTAAAGGCGACAGGAACAGGCAAAAAGAAATCACATCAGGTAAACAAGGGGACGGGCGGTGAGATCAGAATTGGAATTGTATCCTTGCCAACATGGCAAATTAGGAAAAGAAAAATGAATGGGCCAAAATCCTCTTATATAGTTAAAATGGCATAATGCTAATGGTGTAACCTTTGGAAGATAACTGGCCTCAGCTTAAGAAATGTTCTTGTTTAACTGCTACATGTCCTGTGTACACTGCCCTATGTGTACTGAGTCACATGACTCTGCATGCAAAGGGTAACTACCACAATGACTTCTTGAGGCATTTCCCTTGCAACAGTTATTTATTTATTTATTTATTTATTTATTTATTTATTTACCGCCTGTCTTCCGAAGGAACTCCGGATGGTTAACAGCATCAACAAATAAAAAATAAAAAATAACAACAATAGAAAGAAATATCTGGCAAGATGGTGGGATAAGGTAAAAAAAAAAATTAAAGGTTGCCAAAGGCCTTGCGAAAGAGACAGGTCTTCAAGGCTTTTTTGAAGACTGGCAGGGACTGTGCAAGACGCAACTCACTCGGGAGATGGTTCCAGAGCAGAGGACCAGCCACAGAGAAGGCTCGGTTGCAGGTTGCCGCTTTCCTAGCCTCCCTGGGCGTGGCCACCTGAAGTGAGAACACCTGTGACATTCTAGTAGGTCGGGCCTCAGTTGATCTCTGGAAGATTCGCTCTGCCAGGTATTTAGGTCCCAAGCTGGGGAGGGTTTTGTAAATCAAAATCAAGACCTTGAATCTTATTGGCAATGCGACAGGTAGCCAATGCAAGCGGGCCAGAACTGGGGAGATGTGGTTATATCGACCCATACCAACCACCAGTCTGGCTGCAGCATTTTGCACCCGCTGAAGTCTCTGAATAAGAGTCAAGGGCAACTCCATGTAGAGAGCGTTGTAATAGTCTATCCTCGAGATCACAAGCACCTGCACAACTGTTCTCAGGGACTCCCCATCCAGATACGGGCGAATCTGGGCAATCTGCCGGAGATGGAAGAAGGCAGTCCTGGAAATGGCAGCCACCTGGGCCTCTGTGGAAAGAGCGGAGTCCAGGACCACACCCAGATTCTGGACTCTATCCTCCAGCTGGAGGGAAACACCCTCCGGGGTGGGGAGAAGCCCTCCATATCTAGAAGAGGGAGCCCCAAAGAACATGACCTCGGTATTCTCTGGGTTGAGCTTAAGTCTGTTGGTCCTGGTCCATGCTGTTAATATTATTTTATTTATTTATTGGATTTTTATACTGCCCGTCTGGCACCGAGGTCACTCTGGGCGATTATGCCACCATAGCTGTGCTAGAGGATTTGGGCAACTAAGACATAACTGATCCAATGCATTAAATGAACAAGATTCTGCCCCTTATGACTAACAAACATGGGTTACTGACTGGGAGCACAGTAGATATAAAGGGTGATGCGGAGGCCAGGAGAGCCAATGTGATTCTTGGTTGCATCAACAGAACCATCGTGTCTAGATCAAGGGAAGTGATAGTACCACTCTATTCTGCTCTGGTCAGACCCCACCTGGAGTACTGTGACCAGTTCTGTGGACCTCAATTTAAAAAGGATGTTGACAACCTCGAGCAGGTGCAGAGGAGGGCAACCAGGATGGTTGAGGGTCTGGAGGAAATGTCTTATGAGGAACGGCTTAGGGAACTGGGAATGTTTAGCCTTTCAAAAAGAAGGCTGAGGGGGGGATATGATAGCTATGTTTAAATATTTGAAAGGATGTCATATTGAAGAGGGAACAAGTTTCTTTTCCATGGCATCAGAGACTAGGACTCAGGGCAGTGGTTTCAAACTACAGGAAAAGAGATTCAATTTTAACATTTATAGGAAGATCTTCATGACAGTTAGAGCTGTTCGGCAGTGGAATCTGCTGCCACAAAGGAGGGTGGTGGAGTCTCCTTCGAGGTTTTTAAGCAGAGGCTGGATGGCCATCTGTCAGAAATATTGTGATGGGGGGTTCCTGCACGGCAGGGGGTTGGACTGGATGGCCCTTGAGGTCTCTTCCAAATCTATGATTTTATGATTTTATGATTCTATGATTCATGAATCCTGGATTTTAGCACTTGCATTGGCAATTTATGTTTTTTTAAAGGTTACTCGCAGAAGACAAAGCCATAAGAGAAACATTAATGTTCGCTTAGCTCCACATTGTAGGATTCTCCCAGTTTGCACAGATTTCGGACTTGTTGGGTTGCCTGTGAGGCGTGTATGGCAAAGGTAATAATCCTAAATGAATATTTTCTTCTTCTTCTTCCTGGATGACCTGCAAATACCTACTATTCCATTATGAATTGCAAAACGGTTCATGCAGGAAGCTGAAGAATGAAGGCCCTGCAAGGGCACAATGCTGCTTTTGCATGTGGAGGCAGGGTGGCGTTAAGAGGGGGGGGAAACGGCTTATTCTAGCCATGGCTAGAAAAAAGAAACAAAGGATAAGAGAAATCTGTTGTAACATAATAAGGACTGAACCCCATATATCATGATGTGTAACAAATATTACATATACTTTTTTCATGTAGAAAATGAATAAATATATGTTTTTTAAAAGGAAAAGCCAGCTTATTCTAACATGGTCTTGCTTCCATTAGAGATGGGCACGAAACGAACAATTTTTCGTTTCCGTTTTCGTTTTTTCGTTTCGTTACACAACGAAACGACAAACGAATTTTGTCTCTAAAATGAAACTAAACGAACAGAAACACCAGAAATTTTGTCGTTCGTTTCGTTTTCGTTACGGCAATACATTGAACTGCTTTAAATGCTTAAAAAATCACAAAAATTTGAAATTAATGGTAACGAAACGGTAACGAAACAAACGAAAATGAAAATGAATTTTTTGCAAAAATTCACGAAAAACAGAAACGAAACGAAACGGACCCCCCAAACGACAAACGACAAACGAAACACCATTTTTTTTATTTGTGCCCATCTCTAGCTTCCATTTGCATTTGAGGAATCAGCTCACTTTTGTTTGCTCATTGGTCAGCCAGGAATAGAAATGGGCAAGAACCTTGGGTCCGGAGGTTCATGCCGGTTCGTCAGGACAGCACCACAGGGGATGCACATTCCCCTCTCTCACCTGCCCACTGCGAACGGTCCTGCTGTGACTGGAAAATCACGTGAAGAGGAGGAAAAGAGTGTGTGTTGGCTGCTGGGGATGGGGGTATGTGGCTGCTGAGTGAAGGAGCATGCCAGCTGCTGGGGGGGGCGGCAACTGAGGTTCCTGCCCACCTCTAGTCAAGAGATAGCATGGCTTTGTTTGCCTGTCTGGTGTCTCTGGCATCATACCACTGGGGGATTTGTGTTGCCTGGAGGGATTTAATGGTGTAAGAGGAGGAAATGCGAGGCAGCCTCAATGTAATCGAAGGCTCAGTCTATCCCTTATGGAACGTTCACGAGGAGTACAGGGGTTATTTTCCAACTGCAGAATAGTTTAATTCAAAACCCATCTTTGCACCTCCTTCAGTACAAAGGAGAGGCAATCAAATGGACAGGCTTCTGTGCCCGAATCCAGGTACTTCAGAGAATGAATCCTAGACAACAGTTTTCCACTGCCTAGAGCTTTCTGCATGTTTTGGTTTTCATTTGTTATCAGTTCCCGCTAGGGAGATGAACAGACAGGGACCAGTAGGAGCTCTGATCCCTGAAAACTGCTGGAGCCCTTGTTGGGGGGATACACCCTAAGCCGTCAATTCAATATTGTCCAAGTCTATGTATAGCTGTTCTTTTAAGTGAGTTTCTAAATGAATCCTTAATATATATATTTTAAAAAATAAAACAAAATACAAGCACTTTGGTTCACCTAACAACTAGTACTGTAAGATCATGGCAGTTCTGCACTGGAATGGAACTGTATGCATCTGGTACACTGGAGCTGATCATCTACCCAGTTGCTATTTTCATGCAGCCTGTTAAAGTAATTGCCCATTATAGCAACTTGTATACTGATTGCTCACTAGAAATAGATGGGGGGGGTTCCTTTTGCCTCATTTGCTGACATAAGAGCTATGCAACTAGAATCCTTTGTGGGGGCTTTTTTAAGTGCACTAGCTTCTACTATTTTGTTTGAAAGCCACAGAATGTAATTAGGCTAGCCAGAAATTGGCGAAAATCCTTTGTTGGCAGCAAAGTGCTGGTCATTAAAACCTGCCCAAAGCAGGAAAGAAATGAATGAGGAAAGGAAACAAACAAACACAGAGAGACAGATCCTAATTCTCAGTTTTCATTCAGGTAATGACAACAATAAGGGTCCCCTTAAATTGTCACTTGCTGACAGCAAGCAGCCTTCTTCAAAAGCTACAATGCCACCTCAGATTTCACCTTGGAACTGCCTGTTCAAAAGGCAAAATAACCCTGCACCATAAATGTAGGTATCAGGGCAACAACTCACTTTGTCCTGTGCAAGGTATTATCGTGGGACCTTACATTGGGTGATGGCAACTCCAAACAAATAAGGTAGCATCTGTAATACTGTAGCACAAGGAGGAATGGGCCACCAACCTTAAAACAGGCCAGAAAACTGCCCACTTCACTTATTCCTTGTTCTGTTCAGAGCATTTCTGAAGACACACATATATAGTGGATTTATTAAATTAGGTCAAGGTAGATCAGCACCACGTCCGGCTGGAACGCATCTTTGGGTCTCCATGCAGCCAATTCCCAGTCCCATGGCATAAAGAGGGGAAATAAAAATGATACCTGGGGTGGTGGAGTGGATGGACTGTTGGAATAGAAGACCTTGTTTCAAAGCCCCACTTGGTCACACAAACTCACTGGGGGTCAGAGGCGTAGCCAGGATTTGGAGCGCCTGGGAACAAAGTTTGTTTTGATGCCCTTCCTGCCACCCTCCCCCACATCGCACCCACCCAGCAACGGGGGGGCCAAACCCTGCAGGCGTGGGGTGGGTGGGTGGGTGCACGTGGAGGTGCCTTACTCCTCTCCCACCAAGGCGAGGAAGAGGAGGAGGCACCGCTCCTCCCTGCCTGCTTCTCTACTCACTTGGTGCGCAGCAGTGGAAGCGGCGGAGGGGGTGCCGTCACCAAGCCTTAGGGGAAAGGAGGACTGCTGGGTGGCGGGAGGGCGCACGGCTTCCTCCTCCTGCTCCCCCTCCAGGCGCAACCAGATTGCTGCACCCGGGGCAGATGTATCCTTCTGCCCCCCCCCCCCGATACGCCCTGCTGGGGGTGGCAGTGGTAAACTCTACTCCATTAACATCTCATGGACTTCAGAAATCCTTTAAGGTCACCGTATCTCAGAAGTGACTTGAGAGCACATAATAACAAAATGGGGCAAGCAGGTGATGGACTTGATGGGTTTCAATGGATCTCTTCCATGAATGGCTACATCTGAGCACAAGACAATAGGAGCCACACAGCTGTCAGTATTCTTTTCACAATCAGATGCCATTTGTGATCTGAGTGGGGAGTTTTTTTTTTAGTTGTTATCAGTATTTCTACCAAGGGCTTGGAAATAACCATGGCCTCAGACATTATAATAATGAGATTTCTGACTGACAAGACCTGCAATGGCTTAGCTCATATGTTGTGTTCATCTCCATGATTTAGTATCTATGGCCAGTTATAAATGCTGGCCTTGCAAACACATATGCAATGAATTATATAAATAAGCTAAAGGAATATGACTGTGATTAAATAAAGCAGGTATAATTTATATCTGTTCTGCCACATGCACACTGTGGTTCTACACATATGAAAAATACTTTAGTGCATTTTACAGACACTACCACTGCCCCAGTTTGAATTAATCCATAAACAGCCACACCAAATGTAATGTATGTGATAATAGATGACCTACTGACTTATAATCAGGTATTATTTATTTATTTATTTGACTTTTATACTGCCCATCTAGACCTAGGGCTACTCTGGGTGGTTTACAACATGTGATAACATGACAATTAAACAAAGGAATACATTTTAAAAACCAAAATACAAGGTACATAATAAAATAAAATATACATATTCCAGACATGTGGAAGCTAAGTACACCAACTGTGTGCTGCTAACAATTTCCTGCGAGATAAGTACCCTAATTCACCTTAGAATGGCCACCCCAAAAATGTAGTGGTAAGAAAAAGGAGGCAACACACTGAGGCCAGAAACAGACATGGGATGAGGGAAATTCTGAACTTGTGTCCTGGTACCAGCCTCTCTCACTGGCTTGGTGATTGGTCTTCAGGACTTAAGTATGTCCTCTGATTTCACAAACAGGAAAGACTGCCTCAGTCACATCTTTCAAACCATTGGTGAGCCTTCAGCTCTGATTATGGTTTACCTCAAAAGTCCATTTCCGACCTGAGAGGGACTAAGTACCAGTGAGTGAGTTCAGAGTACAGATAAAAAGAAAACTATCAAGTATTTGTGATTCTCTACGACCAGAACACTGGCAATAATGAAAGCCAAAAACAAAACAAAAAAGACACCCACCTAAATGATAAAAGCTTTTTCAACATGTTGAGATGCTAGCTAGTTGGTTTTTACTTCTTTTCTCGCTTTTGCTTTTTGTTGTTAATATTGGTAAAATGATCACACTCAGACTTTGCCTTGGTAATGCTATCAGTACTGGCACAAAAAACTACTTTACACTAAGAGGCACTCCCCTTCACACCCTGCAAATGTTAATTTTTTAACAAAAATAAAAAGAGAGGGAAATATGGTCGTTATTTTGCACAGCATTTCCCAGAATACCACAGCTTCTATGGCCACAGGCCTAGCTGGTTGCAAAATTCCGGGATTTGTAGTAAAAAAAAAATGTGGGGGAGGCTTCATACTGTGTTCCAGTTCAAAGTTTAGATTGTGTGGTAGTAATCAGGCAAGAGATGTTTGGATTTCTCCCTACTACAGTTACCACAGTTCAGCGAGAGTCCTTTCAGCCAGAATTCTGGGCAGTAAAAGCACCCCCAAGAAAATCTAAATTTTCAGCATGCACACTGGAGGCCAGGCACCTTCTTTTCTGAAGCCAATGCAAACGGAGAAAGTGGATGAGAGGAATGACAAAGGATGGTGAGACTCCACCCACTGTCCCTATGCCTGTCCAAGTGATTGTTGGAAGGTTTATTTCTGAACAGGAACTTAAGCAGAGCTAGGCCCTAACCCTAACTCTAACCCTAACCCTAAACCTCAAAGGTGTCCTGTTTAGGTCCCTTTTCCAGGTGAGCCACAGTCAGGTAAGTGAGACTACCAGAATGGATAATTATGGGCTTTGTAGTTAAATAAATAAATAAATAAATAAATAGACCTTGTTCCTTGCTCTATGCCTCTGCATAGGAAATAGTGTATAAAATATTCTCTTATATACAATACATACATTGTGATGAAATCAAAACTCCAGCTTTTGGATTATTACTGGTTTCTGAAACATATAACCCACCTCTATAATTATGGGGATCCCCCAACCCCCCCCACACACACATTCCATAGCCTGCAAAGAACAACAAACCAGGAAAAACACACACACCCAAACCAGTGTAAATACAAGGATTTGCTGCCAACATTCCTGTTAATATAATCAGATAGTTACTAATGATCATAATTGATTATATTAAAATTAGCAGCAGGTAATTATTCAGGCAAACAGGGATCTAGAGAATGTTGCAGTTCAGTGTAATGATGACACTGGGTTGGAAGCACACATGATCTTTTGTGAATCGACATGGATGGGAAGTGTCACAAAGCACTTGGTACAGAGCTGTCAGTGGAGCACCACAGGTGTCACACATTGCCTTCCCTCGACTGCCCAGGCCAGCTGGCCCACTCACTGGTATTTGTGCACCTTCTTCTCCAATGATGGTCCCTGTCTCTGCCTCTTCCGGCAGCCAACCACTCCAATGAAGAGGCCGGACGGGGAATCTCCCCAAGCAGTCGATGAGTGGTTGGCTGCCGGAAGAGGTATGGATGGGCAGGCCAAGCTCCTGCTTGGAGTGGAGCACCATCAGAGAAGAAGGACCCAGGCAGTACACAAAGACTGGCAAATGGTGGCAAAATATGCCATAGCTATTGAACTCCATGTCTCTCTCTCGCAGTCCCTGGACTTTCCCGTCAGCCAAATACATACGTGTAGATGTAGAACTGCAAGTCCTCCCTATAGGGCAGTGGTGGAGAACATTTTGGTGACCGAGTGCCCAAACTGTGGTTCAAAACCCACCCATTTTTTGCAAAGTGCCAATACAGCAATTTAACCTGTATACAGGTGGCTATGAAGGGGCGATGCCAGGTGCCCACAGAAAGGGCTTCGAGTGCCACCTTTGGCACCCATGCCACAGGTTCCCCAACACTACTATAGGGCATACAAGGTGCTGCTGAAATAATTTGATCCCCCCCTGAACAATGTCTTACTAGTGAAAGTCATTATCCACTTACTTCCTATTTGTAACAAGGGACGGGTCCACTGAGAGCTAAAGAGAGGTGCTAAGATGGCTCAACAGAGGCGAGGGAAACAAGTCCCCCACACCTTCAGACACTGGTCACCCTAACACTAGATGGAGCGAGTTGGTATTTTACGTCTTTTTCCATTGCCTCCAGTATGAAATGAAATGTAAGAAGCATAATACTGGCTCTAATTCTGTGTTTTCATATAAACAATTCAAATGTTGAACTAAAAAAAAATTAGCAGTTCACATAAAGAATTCCACTAAATACCAATTATATTGTTGCCGTGTTGAACTAATAAAATTGCTCTGCAATGACTAGTCATAGATAATCAATTCTGAATGAAGAGAACCTGAAGCTTCTTTGATATATACTGTTAAGTCCATTTTTTTGGATTAATTGCTGCTTACAAAAGAAGAAATACATTACAGGTACTAATTAAGCAGAATAAGACACTGTTTGTCTCCAACTTAGTCCATGGCCATGAAACCTAGTCATCGTAAATAGGGATGACCTGAGTGATGTGTCATTTCGCTTGTAAATGGATTGATCAACTTTACTTAAATAAAATATTATATAGCTTGCAATATCATCTTTAGTCACTAGGTCGCAGGAAATCCTAACCTGCCATAGTGAGAAAAGCACAGACAAATGTGCAATAATCATTTATTCACAAGGATTGAGGGAAGCACTCCTACCCCTACCTCACAATCATGCTTCCCTCTGCTCCTAAACTACCCAAAGCGTTTGAAGGGCAGAAGAGTAATTAGACGGTAATGGGGTTGTGGTGGAGAGTTACATTGAACAGAGGTAGGATTACATACTGGGGCACCAGAGGAGAGAGAGAGAGAGAGAAAGACCAAAGGAAACAAGGCCAAAACCAAAAGAAATAAGACCAAAGAAGACAAAAATGTTGTGGCACCTTAAAGATGGTTATGCTTTAATGTGAGCTTTCGTGGACGAGTCCACTTCTTCAGATTTCGGACTTGTCCATGAAGGCTCCCATTAAAATATAGCAGCTAGTCTTTAAGGCGTCACAATGTTTTCGTTGTCTTTTTTGTTGTGTTGTTTTCAGTCTGATGTGCTAACCCAGACTCACATGGCGATCTCTTTTAAAACTAGAAAAGGGGCAAAGAAAGACTGGAGTAGCAGAATGAAAAGAGAAGCATCATACAGAACACCTGTAAATCCATGACATTTGTTACATGGTATTCTATTTCCGTGTATTGGCTGTGAAGTCTTGCCTGTATAAGCCCCGTTATTGATAATGGCATAGTTAATCCAAAATATTTGGCATTATTTATCTAAAACATACACCAGCTTTCCTTGGCTTCCTTTTCAGGAGAAGACTGTGGACCCAATATTACTCACTAGTTTGGATAGGGACTCTGGCAGCACTCCCTGATACGCGTTGGATTTTCTTTCAAAGAACGGCTTCTTCCTATCTACGTACATCTATTAACGTCTCTCCATTTCCCCCTGCTTGGAAAGGACAATCTGGCCAAATTAGTTGTATTTAGTTGTATGTAGTTCTCAGGGGAACAGCACCCACAATACTCAAATATGCCACCAAGCAAAACATAGCATTGTACTGAGACTAAATCACAGTGGAGGGGGAGGATCTCCTTGTGATTTTTGGATCTTCTGCCCACCCAGGTACACCTTTGCTGATTATTCCTCTACTGGCAATGCCTATATACATAACTAGAAGTCCACTAGAGGATGAAAGGGTTTCAAATAAGGATTAACCTCTTGAAAGGAAGAATATACATTCTTGCAAAATAATAATAATAATAATAATAATAATAATAATAATAAGAATAAGAATAAGAATAAGAATAAGAATAAGAAGAAGAAGAAGAAGAAGAAGAAGAAGAAGAAGAAGAAGAAGAAGAAGAAGAAGAAGAAGAAGAAGAAACTGGAGTTGACAAAGTCACCATCAGTCAAATGTAAAAAGCTGCCTTACTGGGATCTGCTCGCATAATTCGACGATACATCACTGAGTCCTAAATGCTTGGGAAGCGTTCGACTAGTGATTGGTAATATAAAATCCAGCATAGCTAGCTGTGTGGTTAATTAAGCTGTGTGGTTAATAATAATAATAATAATAATAATAATAATAATAATAATAATAATAATAATAATAATAATAATAATAATAATAATAATAATAATAATAATAATAATAATGACTGTTCAGGTTAGGAATTCCTGTTCTAGTGCAATCCCAATCACGGCAGTTACTAAACCCAGTGGGACTTGTTCCATTGGGCAAGACTACAGTCTTAGACTTGTGTGTGTGTGTGTGTGTGTGTGTGTGTGTGTGAGTGTGAGAGAGTGAGAGAGAGAGAGAGAGAGAGAGAGAGAGAGAGAGAGAGAGAGAGATTAAATAATCTTTGTAAAACATGACCAACAGAAATAAGACTGCATAAAAAGGACACTTTTATGATTCAGATTCTGGGGGGGGGGGGGGAAATCCAGCAACAATACCAACGCAGATCACTTTCAAGCACAGTCATGTGCCAATAGCAAACATTTGAAATGAAAGGGGAAATGTCTGTTCACCAGACCAGATTTTAGGAATGCAGTTGTAGAGGGCTCCCGAACTGTCTCTCCCCCCCCCATGGCCTTTGGCATTGGCATTATGCTGCCTTGGAACTTGGATAATTAAGTCATGGTCTAGCACTGGGCCTAGGGTGAGCTCTGGAGGCTGCTAAAGCAACTCTCCCCACAGAAAAACATGGAAACTGGGAGCTCAGAAGCAGATCAGGTAAGTTTCCATTATTTCATATGGGGAAATTTGCTTTGATCCTCGAGTATTTTGGTTTATGAGCAAGCTCCCGGAATGCATTATGCTCGTAAACCAAGGTACCACTGTATATGAAAGCTCTTAAAATGGAAAGATGGATCATTCTAAGCAGAAACAGTTGCAGATGAGGTCTCTCCCCACCCCCATCCAAACCATGCCATCAGTGATGCATATACAATAGCTGTATGCCCGTGTGGACTGGCCCATGTCGTCCTCTTAAAGTACGCTTCCATTTTTGTCAGTTGTAGGAGTACAAAGGACTGTAAGTCTCATTTGACCTTCAAAAAGGCCCCCTGCTAATTCTCAAAGGTTGTAAAATCATTTTACACTGTTCCCACTAAAGAGCAGAGGATGGTAAGCCAGAGTGTCAACACACCACACCAAACAGCAGACGGCACCCAACTGTACAATACAGCCATTCATGCATGAAAATCTAGAGGCCAAAAATGATTGTGACTAGGAGAGTTATTTCACATTATTGCTGAAGAAAAGGGACATAGAATAACCACTTTCAAGGTTCTTTCTTATACTCAAATCACCTATTTGAATTTTGGTTTTGGTTTTGAAATATAATATACAACCTAGTATTACTCTCATGGTTATTCCCTACTAATGGTGGGGGAGGGAAATAAAACTGAAATCCTCCCCTCCCCATTGCCACCCGACATCTGTCACCCAACATTTAGCCATTCAACCAACATATATTAGTCATTTAATTAATATTTTCTAACTGCTGTACTGGCAAAGGTTTTGCTGTTTTGGATTTGTCTCATGTTTATTATTGGCTTGGGTTGTCACCAAGAGGAAGACTAAAACCCTGCTGATGGCTCATGACTATGCTCTGAGCTGGAACCACTCAGTGGTTCCAAAACCCTTCACATCCTGTTTAGAAATATGGCATTGCTCCCCCCTCCCCACAAAGGCTCAAGTGCTGACCAACCAGAAGCAGTAGATCTCTGCCTGCTGTATATTTAGCAACCAGCTCTTTCAAGAATGAAGGTACTTTGAAAGAGCTACTGCTCCGTGTGTTTCAGGTAGAGATGGGCACGAAATGATTTTTATTTTTCGTTGTTAATTCCTATGGGAAAACTGCGGGCTTTTAACCCTTTTTTTACACTTTTTTCCCCACCCGAAGCTCCGCGCACCAGCTGATCAGCGCTTGGGGGGGGTTAAAAAGCCAGCAGTTTTCCCCACCCAGCGTTTAAAACTTTTTTTCCCTTCCCCAAGTCCGAGGTACCACCTGATCGGCACTGGGGTGGGGTGGGGTGGGGTAAAACCTTCCCCCACCCCACCCCAGTGCCAATCAGCTGGTCTGCGGGGCTGGGGGGGGAGTTTAAAAAGCCTTGGGCTTTTAAAACTTTTCCCCTCCGTCCAGTACTAATCACACGGGGCTTGGGGGAGGGGAAAAAGTTGCACCAGCACTACACACACAAAAAAGTTGCACAAGCACCACACACATACACAGAGTACACAAACGTACATATGTTAAAAAATGAAAAATGAAACAAATCTACAAATGAAATAAGTTTTTTAAAAAAAACAAATCATTTAAAACGGAAAAAAACAGAAGGGAATGAAATGAAATGAAAAACTAAACGAAACGCTATTTCAGCGTTCCGTGCCCATCTCTAGTTTCAGGTTTAAAAAAGAGGACAGAGTCCTGCTGCTGACTGGCAGTACAGCAAGGCTGCCTGGGAGTCCCTGCAATGCTGGGTAATCGAGTTCTGTGAGGGCAAGAAGGTGGGGCAGGAATTCCCATCCCATATACCTGGAGGAGGTGGAGAAAGGAGGTCCATGTTCCTGCTGCAACTGGACAATTGCATGAAAAATAGGAGGAAAGCAAGGCATGCCATCTGGCAAGTTGGAGAGCTGGCTTTTGGGGGGAGAGGATATGTGCACCACCACAGGTGCCACACTGAAGAGTGGACCATGCAAAGTTTTGGAGCCATTCCACCAATCGCATGGCCAGGTTTTGCTGACTGTACCAGGCTGGGAGGGCGCATCCATTTGCCATGCGGTGGGGGGGGATCCAAAATGGCGACCGCAATATTTTTTTTGAAATCGTTGCCCAAAACCCCACCAAAGCACCACAGAAAGATGCGAAAATTGGCTATTTTAAATGCTTGAATTTTTACAGTAGCAGCAGTGGGTTTTTCTTGCAAAAAAAAGTCTCCGTTGCTGGTACCAGCAGCGCAGCAGTAGCAATAGCCAAGGAGAGGGGGGCGGGGAAACCCCCCCCCAAATAAAACACCCTTCTGGCCTGGTAGGTGCCCTCAGACAGTTTTCGCCTACTTTTAGGGCCAGGAATCGGGTTTTTTTTAACTTTTAAAAACTTTTTTTCTGTGCCGCTTGGCATTGCGCGATGCAAGTAACGAGCACGACAAATCAGACCAAATTGTTCGTTCGTCGGTTCGAGCTCGAAGTCTGGGGGAGTAATTCCCGTTTCCGTTTCCGTAGAGTAACGGATACGAGTAACGGAAACGGAAACGGGAATACCGCTAAGTCGTGCCCCATCTCTAGTCACTGGCCATTAAATACATGAAAGCTAATGCTTGCTAGTAAACGGCAGATAGCAATTATAAATGGATTAAGAACAGGTGAAACATAATCAAAGACAGGTGAAAAGCATCAATCTTCAATTGTGAGTAAAGGATGCTGTAAATTGTAAACACAGTTATTGGCTATACATTTAGGCGCCTGAGGGGGGATATGATTGAATCATACAAAATCATGCAGGGCATGAGTAAAGTGGACAGAGGGATGCTCTTCTCCCTCTCACAAAAGATCAGAACTAGGGGACATCCACTCAAATTGACGTCTGGGAGAGTAAGAACAGACAAAAGAAAACATTTTTCACCCAGCGCGTTGTTAGTCTGTGGAACTCCCTGCCACAGGATGTGGTGACGGCATCCGGCCTGGATGCCTTCAAAAGGGGATTGGAGAGATTCCTGGAGGAAAAGGCCATCACAGGTTACAAACCATGAGGGAGATGTATAATCTCCAAGCTTAAAACCGGGGTACCTCAAGGACCAGATGCAGGGGAGTGGTACCAGGAGACAGAGATCTGGTCTCATGCACTCCCAGATCTATCTGGTGGGGCCACTGTGAGATACAGGAAGCTGGACTAGATGGGCCGTTGGCCTGATTCCAGCAGGGCTCTTCTTATGTTCTTATGTTCAGAATTTTAATTCTACTCATATTATCCTTAAATAGTGAAGTGTTGGAGGCCCGTTTCCCCTCAGTTTTACACAGATATATCACAAAAAGCTTTTTCTGTTGTCCAGGTGAGGTTACCTGGAAGTTGAGTCGTGGCCACTGGACTCCTTGTGAGATCGAAATGTTTCACTACTCATCCAAGTAGCTTCGTCGGACTTTGTCTATTTAAAGCAGAGAAACAAACCAAAATACCCCAGAACTACAAGGAACTTAGACAATCAAAAGTGACCTTCCTCTAAGTAGTTGTCACGCCCCAATAGTGATAGAGAATTAGAGATTTGATTAGAAGGTGATTAGGCAAATCACAGCTACAAGGCCAGTGGCTAACATGCTGTGAAAAGCTACCTGAATTCACCTTAAATTCAAATTTATCGCTGCCCTATGTAGCCCTCTCCCACTGCTCATTACAATAAATTATTGACATGAAAAAATGTTAAAGACAGAAGCAGAGGCTTATGAAAAGTTAATTGTGAGTTAGCAAAATGTATTTTCCATTGCTCAGATTCTTTTTGTTGAAAACGTGTGGCCATTCGACACATGCCGAGTGGGATTTCTGTCACACGTTTCCAAGGCCGGTGTCACCCACACATCAACGTTAGCAGACTGAGGAACCACAAGCCAAAGGGACAGTTTAAACATGTCCTTTGGGTCCTTTGGGGGAGAAAGACAGGATAGAAGTGTTTTAAATAAATAAATAAAATAAACATGCCATTTTAGGTTTTTATCTGAGAAGGGAAGAAAGGCATGATTGCTGGCAACAGCACTCCTGTTGATTTTTCTCCCTTCTGTTAATAAATATTAAATTTAAGCCACGTGGTATGTCCACATTCTTGGAAAACAAACTTCCTGCAACATTACACAGAAAGAGCATAGTGACCCTAGGTATCTAGTGAAAGGAAAAGACCATTGAGCTGTTTGCCTTAATTCTTCTGAAATAAAAAAAAAATATGTGTATTAACTTATCTTGAATTGTTTTTCATCAGCACATGAGCACAGGTCTCATATTCCCATCCCATATTTTATGAAACCCTCACATCCACAAAAACCCCAGAACCTGATTCTTACATTTGTTTCTTTCACCATATGGAAAATTGGGGGAGGGGATATTGATAGACTCCAGTGACAAACTCATTTGTGTGCCTGTTTTTACAACCTTGCGAAGATCAGGTATTCTTTGCCTTTAACAAGGCAACATGATACCCCCTTTTAATAGCATATATGTACCAACGAGGCCCATTTACACAATGCAGCATAAGATGATATTTCTTTTCTACTGCTTATCTGAGACCCTTGCTGTGGAACTGATGAAAAGATTTAGCACTAGGGCAGGTTTGAAGGGGGGGGAACACAGGCAGAATTTGAAATGCATTTCTAGTGAGTCCATAACTTAGGAAGGTCAGGGGCATCCTTTTTGTTTTGTTTAAAATGTTGAAAAATATGAACCAGAAACTTTTATTGGCATTTGGGGCATATATTCTGTCAAACAGATTAAATTAATCATTAAAGGTTATAATGATTGTATTAATTACAGAAGGGAGTGTATATGTGATAGTAATATTAGTTATAGAAATGAGTATTATGAGACAGTAATAATACTGTATAGTCTAAATGCAAAAAAAGTGCATCACCAGAGATATCAAAACTGAATGATTGCAGATTTTAAAAGATGATTTCATGAGACTGAGCTTATTAAGAAATGTATCACATGATGCCCTTTACAATTTGGTGTTTTACACTAACAGAAATTTCAGTTAAAATACAATACAAATGAATAAATCATGTTGTGTCTATTTCACATTGAGCGATGCTTCACAGCACCTTTTTGAAATACAGTAGGACCCCAGTATCCACTGGCGTTTGGTTCCAGGCCTTCCCGTGGATAATGAGAACTGTGGATAAGAGAGAACACCTGCCCACCCACCCCCAAACTGCTGTTTCCTGACGGTAGCTTGCTTTATGACTGCTGTTTTGAGATAGTCCCTTGCATTAAGGCTGCTGTTTATGACAGTAGCTTGCTTTACAGATGCTATTTGTGACAATAGCTTGCTTTACAGCTGCTATTTGTGACAACAGCTTCCTTTACAGCTTGCTTTGTGGCTGCTGAATTATTTAATTTTTTCCTCTGCCAACCGGGGATAACTGAATCAGTGGATAATGAATCAGTGGACACAGGGTTCCTACTGTACATGTACCAACAATGTATCCCATACTACTTTAAAATTATTAGATTTAGTCCCTTCCTAATTTTAATTTCACAAGCCAATTTATTGTTTTTAACCATATTCCATAATTCCCTGGCTGTTCAACTTTGAGCAGCCTGCGGTCTGCTCCCCCCCCCCCCCAAACGGCCTTGTGGTCTACTTTGATCACTCCAAGAGCTCCCGTGGTCTAATTACAGGAGCACACATACGGCCGCTCGGCCAGGCCATTTCAGTTTGATTTCAAGATGGAACTTTTGTACTAAAATAACCTCAGTTGAACTAACTGATGGCCTGCTCTTGGCTAAAGACAGGGACACTGCAGTCCTGTTGATTCCCCTGGACCTCCTGCTGGCTTTTGATGCCACTCATCATCATGGCGTTGGAGATCTTCTTTTCAGTCTCATGGTGACGAAGCTGTGGGGTACCACATCTTTCCATTCTTTTCTCTCACATGCTGTTTAACATTTATATGAAGCTGCTGGACAACGTTATTCAGAGCTTTGGGGCCGAGGGCCATCAGTTTGCTGATGACACTCAGCAATACATCTGCTTATCAACAGGGTCAGCTGAGGCTATGCAAGTGCTGGACCACTGTTTAGAGGCTGTAACGTGCTGGATGATGACCAATAAACTGAAGCTGAATCTGGGCAAGATGGAGGCTTGGTTGCTGGAGCTAGGTAGAAGGTCCAGAAATTAGGAAGAGGACCTGATCTGCATGGAGTCATACTCCTCATGAAAGAGCAGGCTGTAGTTTGGAGGTACTCACATTTATCTTTGTCACTGGAGACTCATGTGATCTCAGCATCCCTGAAGGGACCGCCTACAGCAAGAACTGCGGCAGGACCGGCAGCATCCTTCCCTTTCTCTCCAGTTTCCTCTGCCTATCCGCCCCCTCTTTCCTTCCCCTGATTGCCTCTCCCACTGCCTCTGCTGGTTATTCAAAGGTGCAGTTTGTAGCAACTGAAGGATATACGTTTGTGGAAATGACTGAAACCAAACGGTTTTCATTTGGATGCTAAAATAAATGACCCTCTGCCAGAAGAGCATTTTATGCTGCTTCCCAACAAGAGAACAAACACCCTGGGAAAACAATCAATTCTTCATTTTATATCATGGATGCATCATGTTTTAAACCTGTCCTCCACCCACCCACCCACCCACCCAAAACAGAATGCATTACAACTGTATGATGAGCTTTTCCTGGAGAGAGGCAGGGGGAGTGCATCCCTGTCGATCCTCCTGGTCCTCTCAGAAGCTTTTGACATCATTGACCATGGTATCCTTTTGGACAGATTGGCTGGGATGGGAGTTGGAGGCACCATTTTATGGTGGTTCCATTCCTACCTGGCTGACCAGGTCCAGAAGGTGGTGCTGGGGGACAGGTGCTCTGGCTCATGGCGGTTATGTCATGGGGTTCCCCAGGGCTCTATACTGTCCCCCATGTTATTCAATATATGCATGAAACTGGTGGGAGAGGTCGTTAGGTGGTTTGGGCTGAGGAGTCAGCAATATGCTGATGACACTCAGCTCTACCTCTCATTCTCCACCAATCCAGGTGTGGCAGTCTCTGTTCTGAACTCATGCTTGGACACAATAATGGACTGGATGAGGGTCCAAACTGAAGCTCAATCCAGACAAGTCGGAAGTGCTGTTGGTGGGTGTTCCGCCGGACAGGTTAGAGGGCCATTCCCCTGTCCTGGACAGGGTTGCACTCCCCATAAGGGACAGGGTCCACAGCTTGGGGGTACTTCTGTACCCAGGTCTTACCCTGGAAGCCCAGGTGGACTCGGTGGCCAGAGGTGCCTTCTTACAGCTGCAGAGAATATATCAACTTTGCCCATACCTGGATGAGCAGAGCCTGGCAACAGTCACACATGCACTGGTAACAACCAGATTGGACTACTGCAATGCGCTTTACATGGGGCTACCTTTGAAGACAGTGCGGTGATTGCAACTAGTACAGAACTGGGCCGTGCGCCTAGTGAGTGGTGTTGCCCCACGGACTTCTATTATGCCAGTTCTAAAAAATTTACACTGGATGCCAGTTGCTGCCAGGGCCCAATTCAAAGTGCTCCTGCTTACATATAAAGTCCTAAATGGCTTAGGACCTGGTTACCTAAAGCAGTGCTCCCCAACCTTTTTGTCCCCGCGGACCGGGAAATTTTTGAAAATTTTTCTGGGGCCAAAGCTGGGGGTGGGGGAAGGGGGGACAAAGGGGGGTCCGGCGGGGAGGCAAAAGGGGGGGTGAAAGCAAAGGATGGGAGGGAAGAGGAGGGGGAGCACGAGAGCATGCGGTGGGCAGGAGGAGGCACGAGGCACGAGAGCAGCGGCGGCGGCACTCACCGGCTTGGGGCGTGCAACACGGGCGGGGTAGGGGGAACCAGGCTCCTGGGTGGCGGGCCCGCCTCCTCCTCCGGCGCCGGGAGCCGCGCGCGTGTCTCGTGGCTGGCGCCCCGCTTGCTCCTGCTGCCGCCGCCGCGCCGCCGTGGGCCTCCTCCCCCGGGGAAAGCGAGCGGAGCGCCAGCAGCGAGACCCGCGCGCGGCTCATGGCCCCTCGCGGCACCGACGAGCCGCCTCCTTCCTCCTGCTCCTGTTCTCCTCCTCCCGCCGCCGCCGCCGGAAAGCAGCAGCAGCCACCCCCACTGCCCCCCCGCCGCCGCCGCCGCAATCGCCCCGTCCCGCCGCCGCCGCCAGCAATTGCCCTCGCTGCTGCTCCTTCGGCGGCGGCGCCAGAGGAGGAGGAACCGGAGCAGGAGCAGGAGGGTGCGGCGGCGGCTCGTCGGTGCCGCGAGGGCGCTTCAAAGTGGTCTCGCTGCTGGCGCCGCGCTTGCTCCTACTCCTGCTGCCGCCACCGCCGTGGACCTCCTTCTCCACCGGGGAAAGCGAGCGGGGGCGCCAGCAGCGGGATCCCGGGGGGAGAAGGAGGAGGATGGGCGCCTCCGCCTCCTCTTCCCCAGAGGAGAGCAATGGACCGAGGAGAGCCCGGTCTTCTGGGCCGCCGCCAACGCCGCCGCGTCCCTCCTGGCAGAGCCCAAGCGGCCGCCGCCAACGCCGCCGGGGCGCCAGCGTTTTGGGGCAGAGTCGCTGGCTGGCTGGCCCGGAAGGAGGGGAGGGGAGGGGAGGAGGGAGGCAAAGGCAAAGGCAAAGGCGGCGGCGGCTCCTCCTGCGCTCTTCCAGCCTTCCTCCTCTGGCCCCGGACCGGAGGCCCTGGAAGAGGAGGAGGAGGAGGGCGGCTAAAGGGGAGGAGCTCCCCCTGCGCTTCTTCCACCGGTCCACGGACCGGCACCAGTCCGCGGACCGGGGGTTGGGGACCCACCGACCTAAAGGACCGCCTTCTTCCATATGAGCCTGCCCATACACTAAGATCAGGCCAGGAGGCCCTGCTGGAGGTGCCCTCCCTCAAAGAGGTGAGGGGGTGGTGTCATGTTGAAACAGGGCCTTCTTGGAGGTTTGCCCCCGAACTCTAGAATGCCCTCCCTATGGAGATCTGCCTGGCGCTAACACTTTTGGCTTTTCAGCGCAAGACAAAGTCCTTCCTGTTCAGCCCAGCATTTTAATTAGATTTTTTTTTTTGCTGGACTCATGAGCAGCAGGGTTTAATAATTTGTACTGCATGTTTTAACTGTACTATATTTTATAGTTTTAATAATTTTATTGTTTAATAGTTTTTAATACATTGTGGTATGCCGCCCAGAGACCTCCTTGTAGTGGGGTGGCTAATTTTTTTTGTAAATAGATAAATAAATAAATAAATAAATAAAATAACTGCAGCTCTTATTGTCAGTAGGACAAAGCCCTAAATATTTCTGGGAAGGTGCTCCACCATGTCCCACCATTGAGAACAGTTCATTGTGTGGAAGACCACCAACATTGTTTTGGTTTTATTTATTTATTTATTTATTTATTTATTTATTTATTTATTTATTTATTTATTTATTTATACCCAACCCATCTTCCCGTAGGAACTCTGGGCGGCTTACAATGGGTAGCAGACAACTAAGACACAATAAAACAGGAACAACATAATACGACAATAGCACAACAATATAGACTAATTTAAAACAGCTTAGCGCCCTAGCATCGCATTCTAGCCCAACAGCGAGAGTACTTGAGGGGGCAAAATGTGGATGGCGGCGGGGGGGACCCTATTAAGGCTCGCCAAAGGCCTCACGGAAAAGGAGCGTTTTTAAGGCTTTACGGAAGGCCAGCAGGGACTCTGCAGAGCGCACTTCGCTTGGGAGGCTGTTCCAAAGTGAGGGGGCTGCCACCGAGAAAGCCCGGTTACGTGTAGACGTCTTCCAGGCTTCTCGAGGGGTGGCAACCCGAAGCAAGTGCGCTCGCGACTGCCGGACTGGACGGGCTGAGGTTGATTGCTGGACGATCCGCTCTGACAGGTAGGCTGGGCCCAAGCCATGGAGGGTTTTATAAACTAAAACCAAGACCTTGAATCTGATCCGGGATGCAACAGGCAACCAATGCAGGCGAACCAAGACTGGGGTGATGTGGTCGTACTGGCGCACACCCGCCACCAGCCTGGCTGCCACATTTTGTACCCGCTGCAAACGCCGGAGGAGAGTCAAGGGCAATCCCATGTACAGAGCGTTGCAGTAGTCCAGCCTCGAGATCACCAGCACTTGGACCACAGTTCTCAGAGAGTCGCCATCTAGATATGGGCGGATCTGGGCAATTTGGCGAAGATGGTAAAATGCGGATCTGGTCATGGCCACCACCTGGGCTTCCAAGGTGAGCGCTGGATCCAGAACCACGCCCAGATTCTGAACCCTCTCCGCAAGTTGGAGAGAAACTCCCTCCAGACAGGGGAGAGGGCCTCCATACCCAGATGGCGAGCTCCCAAAGAACATAACATCCGTCTTCTCGGGGTTGAGCTTGAGCCTGTTGGCCCTGGTCCATGTCAATACCGCATCCAGGCACCGGTCGAGGGTCCAAACAGCTTCCACTGCGGAGGTGGAAAAGGAGAGATAGAGCTGCGTGTCATCAGCGTACTGATGACAGCAGACTCCAAATCTCCTAATGACCCCCGCCAGCAGCCTTACATAGATGTTGAACAGCATGGGGGAAAGAGACGACCCCTGCGGGACCCCACAAGGGAGTATCCACAGGGCCGACAACTCCCCTCCATGCTGCACATACTGGGGACGGCCCTCCAAGAAGGAACGGAGCCAACTGCGAGCTGTGCCTCCGATTCCCACCTCAGAGAGCCGATCCAGTAGGATACTGTGGTCGACGGTATCGAAGGCCACTGACAAATCCAGGAGAACCAACAGGGTAGAGCAACCCCTGTCAGCCGCCCGGATTAGGTCATCTTGCAGAGCGACCAAAGCTGTTTTGGTCCCCCGGCAAGGCCTGAACCCAGATTTGCATGGGTCAAGGCGCTGTTGATCCTCCAGATATGACTGAATCCGGATCGCAGCCACCCTCTCGATAACCTTGCCCATGAACGGGACATTGGCAATCGGACGATAATTCACCAATTGGTCCGATGCCAGGGCAGGTTTTTTAAGAATGGGCTTGACCACCGTCTCCTTCAAACGAGAGGGGGAAACTCCCTCTCTGAAGGAGGCGGTGGCGATGGCAGATGCCCATTTGGCCATGCTCCCGCCGGCAGCTTTTATAAGCCAGGAAGGGCAAGATTCGAAGGGGGTGGACGCGGGCCGGCAGTGGGCAATTGCCCTGGAGGCCTCCAAGGAGGTAACAGGCCCAAGCTCATCCAACCGAGGAGAGTGAGGTGGCGCAGCGACTGGGGATGGCAGGGAGGGGCTAGGGCAACCGGAATCGAAGCCGGCCCGGATGGCCTCTATCTTGGATCGAAAGTAGACTGCAAAGTTCTCACTACTGAAATCAGTAGGAGGAGGATTTGCCAGACTAGGATTGGTGAGGTCTCGGACCACCCGGAACAGCTCCACCTGGCAGTTCGAGACCTCACCAATTCTCAGGGAGTAATAGGATGACTTATCCTCCCTGATCGCTCGAGAATAGCGCCTAGTCTGGATAACAACGGCAGTCTTATTAATTACCGTCCGGCTTCTTCTCCAGCTGCTCTCCAGCCTCCTCCGTTTCTGCTTCATCGCTCTCAACTCCGCCGTAAACCACGGCGAAGGTCGAGCTCTGCTACGGAGAAGGTGCTTGGGGGCGATCTGGCCGATGGTGTGGGCAGCTGTTTCAAACCATTGGTCAGCCGCAGCCTCAGCCAGAGTGTCAGTCAGGCCACCAGGTAGCTCCCCGAAGGCTTCCCGGAACCGGACAGGGTCCATGAGCCTCCGGGGGCGGGCCAAAACAGGAGGCCGAGGGTCCCCGTGGGGAGGGGCCCCAATTGACAGGGAGAAGGAAAGCAGATGATGGTCTGACCATGACACAGGTAGAGAGACAATGTCCCCCACCTCCAGACTAAAATTCCCTGACATGGAGGTAAATACCAAGTCAATGGTGTGACCTGACCTGTGGGTGGGGCATAAAACATGCTGGTACCCATAAGACATATTTATTCATTTAGAGCCTTTGAGGACTGAGGATGGTAGCTTGTTGGTTTTAATGTTTTGAATGCTTTAAATGTTTGGGTATTTTACTTGAATGTTGTTTTAAACATGTTCTTTAAAAAAATTAAAATTGTTTTATACAATTTTGTAGCCCACATTGAGATCCTATGATATAGTGCAGGTCAATAAATGTTTAAATCAATCAATCAAGCTAGCTAGCTAGCTATCTACAGTAGGACGCCCGTATCCACTGATTAATTATCCACTGATTCAGTTATCCACAGTTGGCAGGGGAAAAATTAAACAAATAATTCAGCAGCTGCAAAGCAAGCTACTGTCACACACAGCAGCTGTAAAGCAAGCGATCATAACACAGCAGCCATAAATCAAGCTACTGTCACAAAACAGAAGTTTTGGGGCTTTTTGGTGTTCTCTCTTATCCATGATTTTCATTATCCACGGGAAGGCCTGGAACCAATTCCCAGTGGATACTGGGGTCCTACTGTATCTATCTGTCACTCTCTCTCTCTGTCTGTCCGTCTATCTATAACATTTTTCCACACATGCTTAGCACAGACTGAATGACCATGTCTGAAAGACCTATAGATTAGAACATTTAAAAATGGGGTGAGAAAGTAAAAAGCCAGGCATACTGCTCCTCTGATGAAAATTAGCAAGGGAAGGAGATCAAAGCTGAGGTAGAGGAACAGGGAACAGCAGGGGATTTTCCCCCCACTGCTCTTTTATATTTCATAAGGGTTATATATATGTATTTTTCCTCCCATAGGCATTTTATTATTTTCTTGATTGCTTGTTGTGTACAAAGTCAAATAAAATAAAATAAAACCCCTAAAGATGAGGTGGAGAAAATAAGGCACTAGAGAAGAAAAACGAGAGAATCTCAAAATAGCTGGCTATTAAACCTCTCGCTATTTTCTTCCTGGTTTCTCTAGCATTTGGCAAGTTGGACGGTGACACTGACTCTCTTAGTCTGGTACAGTTAATTAGGCCAGGTCCTCAGCAGAAATAGTCACTGAGGAATGCCAGATCTCAGAGATCTCTCTGTTGCTCTGCAGTTGGCAGCAGGAAAGTGAGAAGTGGGCAAAAGCCAATTAAATCTCAACCATTTTTAACAATTATTTCCATCAT
The DNA here is from genome assembly GCA_037367245.1 of Phrynocephalus guinanensis. NCBI lineage: Eukaryota > Metazoa > Chordata > Lepidosauria > Squamata > Agamidae > Phrynocephalus > Phrynocephalus guinanensis. The sequence continues at coordinate 167,730,820 of CM074733.1, forward strand.
AAGCACGCTCTGTTAACTGTGGCATCAGAGATGGACAGACGCAGCTTTGAAGTTTGCCAAGATCCATCAACCAGGCCAGAATGCAAATCTTGGAATCAAATCACTAAAGCCTTGCTGGGTCTAAATATGTTCCTGGTGGATTTCTTTTGACAAAGACCTAGTAGCCAATTCGGCTCAGGCCCAGAACAATGCCAGTTCTGGGTCACGGGGCAGAGCAACTTAGTGGATCCACTTGGTTATGAAAAACAGGACCATAAAGTCCTAGACTATTTATCCACGAAGCAAGGGCAACTGAAACATTTAACAGCTCATTCCTATCATGATACACTGGTCAATTTCTATTATTTAACCACCATGGACTGTACCCTTAACATTGGGAATAAAGAATTCTTTTGTTTTCCCTGCCGCTTCCCTTTCCTTTTAGGAGGACATAATGAGTAAAGCAAAACCTAGATCACCATACAGTATGTATTCTTCCAGATGTGGAACGGGATGTCCAAACTTCAGCCCTCTTGATGTTTTGGACCACAACTTCCAGAATTCCAAGCCTGTATTGCCAATGACAAAGGACTGTGGGAGTTGTGGTCCAAAACATCTGGAGGGCCAAAGTTTGGGCATGCCTAAACAAGACAGTTTGGGCTAATCAGAATGAGAGCACAACAGTGGATAGAAGGGCCACACATTCCACCTCTAAACAAGCGCTATATGAGTAAGACAACACACACACACACACACACACACACACACACACACACACACACACACACACACACACACACACACACACACACACACACTACTTTCCTTTCTTTGCTTTAGAAAGCTAAACACTTTCTAAACTGGCAATGGTAGTTATTTTACGTTCTACGTTTTACGTAGTGGGTCAGGATTATGTCTTTTCATTAATTTGGCTTCCAGATTCCCTGAGCCCCGTGGCGCAGTGGTTAAATGCCTGTACTGCAGGTAAAACTGTGCTCACAACCTGGGGTTCAATTCCAGGTTGCCAGCTCAAGGTTCGCTCAACCTTCCATCCTTCTGAAGTCAGTAAAATGGGTATCCAGCTTCCTTGGGGGGGGGATATGTAGCCTGCATAATTACTTGTAAACTGTCCAGAGAGTGCTTTAAACACTATGGGGTGGTATATAAGCACCAAGCTTTTGCTTTATATCCTTTGTTTTCTTCCTATACTGCTGCTCAGGCGTCACTTAAAATGTGTATCTGCTCCAACAAGAGACATGAAGACTCAAGAGAGGAGGGGCCAGGGGAAAATTCACCCAAGCAAATTTTCAGTCATTGTCCTGCAAAAAATTTAGGGCAAAAAACTCTGATCAAACATTTTCTTTAAAATGGGTGAAATGCGTTTAAATACATGTTTTATTCACACAAAAACTGAGAGAAGCCGTGTTGGGTGAAGATGCACCTGCACGACAGAGGACAAAATAAGAGACCTTTTCCTGTGTGTACTGTAGATATGCCTACACCTCAAGTTCAATAGAAGTGTTCTTAGAAGGACATCAGGCTGAAAGCTGTGGATGGTAGCTTGACTTATGCTTGTATTTTTATAACTGGTAGGGACAGTTACAATAGAAGGAATAATGCATCTTCTAAAAACAACAACAAAAACAACTTTCTATTTTGCACGTTACAAAATTGGCCGTTTCCTTTCCCCCCCTACAATTTAAATGGTGACACCAAGGTACGTGTGCTGAGGTAGCATTTGGAACAGTTCCCTGCAAACCTCTGTTTGGCACAGAGTGCCCTAAGCACATCCAATCTCACCTGATTTCGGAAGCTAAGAAGGGTCAGCCCTGGTTAGTTTGTGGATGGGAGACCACCAGGGAGTATCAGGTGCTGTAAGTGCCTGGAGAAGGAACTGGCAAACCATTCCAATATTCCTGCCAAGAAAATTCCATGGACATGGAATCACGAAGAGTCGGTCATGACTATAATGACACAACACACACACACACACACACACACACACACACACACACACACACACACACACACACACACACACACACACACACACACACACACAAAGAGTACACCCTCCAAATAATATAGTTTTATGTGTTACTAAGCTATGGATTAGGGGTGTGGTGGCTCAGTGGGCTACAGCACTGAATCTGATGGTTGCAAAGTTGGCATCTTGGGTTCAAATCCTGGATGCCACGCAGTGGAGTGAGCTCCTGCTGTTATCCCGGCTCCTACCAACTGAACAGTTCGAAAGTATGTAAATGCAAGTAGAGAGATAGGTACCACTGTTAAAAAAAAGCAGGAAGGTAAACAGTGTCCCATGCGCAGAAATGCTTTCAGCTACGCCAGCCACATGGCCATGGACTTGCGCAACACTGGCTCTTTGTCTTGGAAACACAAATGAGCACCACCCCTAGAGTCAGACATGACTAGCACGCATGTGCGGGGGAACCTTTACCTTTTACCTTAAGGTATGGATTAGGTATCCTACACTGATAACAGTAAAATCACTTGAGGTCTGTTACAAAAACAAGTACTGCACATATTTCAATTTCCTCCCAAATTTGGCTTACCCCTCCTCCAAATGGGAGAATCCCATCCACCCGTTTGGTGATTTCAGAAGTTCTGAAACCCCTAATTTTGAGCCGCTGCAGTGCACACGCATCCAGCCAGCTGTAGTGAATGTAATAAGGGTTGAAGGAAGGAGGAGGAGTCGACAGGAGAGAAAGCTACAGAATTAGCCTCCAAGCAGAAATGAACTCAGGTCATCCAGAAGCCCTTCAAGTGAATGCTGCCGATGCACACGGGCATAAAATATTTATATACTCTTTCTCTGTATTAGTGAAATATGAATCATAGAAGTTCTGTATCGGTCTTATTTTAATAAATTATGTGATCAATTTTTTTCCCCCCTGATGAGAACCAAGACGTCTTGGCCAACTGCAGCAGTAGGCAGCCGTATATCTTAATGGGAGTGTGGATGTCTGCTTTTCTTCAGCAGTTTTCATATTAGACTGCAACTAGAGAAATTATAAACAGTACAGCAAGGGCTGCAGGAGGTGTTACCTGCCCTCCAGTAGGATTAGTTTGTAGGGTCTAAGAAATAGACCTCATTTGCATATACTTTCCATCTCCTAGTTGGTTACCCAAGTGCCTGTAGCTTAACTCTGCAGAAAGGTTTTATTGTTAATTGGCTTCTGCATTTCAGATGATCTTTTGCTGCATGAACTAACTGCTTGTGGAGCCAATTTCCACAGCTTTTGGTGTCTTAGACAGCTTTCGATGCCACAGAAACTTCCCAAGCATTTTTAATTGAATTAAGCCCCTTCCTGCACTTTACACATCTATGGTACTTGCCTGGAACCTAAGGATTTCTCCAAAGTGTTTGTTTTGGGTGTGCAATCAGTCAGCTAAGATGCACTATATGATCAGTCCAAATCATCACAATGTCACAAACACAGTCAAAGAACTGCCTATGCAAACAAACAAACAGAGCCATCCACAAATGGGTTTACACAAATGCACATTCAAAAAGAAACCTCAGAATCAGTAATAAGACAATGGCAAAACAGAGGCTGTTGATCATCTCCTGCAGCTGCCCAGAAAATTTAAATTCTTCACTGTGGCTAAAGTGTGGCAACAGTGGCACAGTTCTGCAAAAAGCTAAATAAATGCCATTAATTTATATCTCACTTGAAAAGGGACTCCAGATGATTGATAAGAATAAAAACCCAAACTCTGATCAATGTTGTCACTTCAAAAGTTGACTGCTACTAATCCCATCACAACAGTAGATTCAGTTTGCCTGAATGGTTTTTGGAACATGAACCTAACTCTTTTGTCAAGGAACTTGAAATCTATTGGGCAATATGGTTGCAAACGTGTGCTTTCCCCACAAATCTCTTACCAATCCAGAAGATCGCCCAGATCCGACCATACCTCGATGAGTCCTCCCTGAGGACAGTCGTGCAGGCCCTCGTGATTTCGAGGATCAACTATTGCAATGCCCTCTACGTGGGGTTGCCCTTGACCCTTGTCCGGAGGCTCCAGCGGGTGCAGAATGCGGTGGCCAGACTGGTGGTGGGTTCTCGTAGATTCAAGCACGTCACCCCAGTTCTGGCCCGCCTGCATTGGCTCCCCATTGTCCTCCGAATAAGGTTCAAGGTCTTGGTTTTGATTTTCAAAACTCTCCACAGCTTGGGACCAGAGTACCTGTCGGAGCGTATCAGAGATCAACTGGGACCAGGTTCATGAGAATGGCACAGGCACACTCACTGAGGGTGGCCACACCCAGGGAGGCGCGGAAATCGCGTACGTGTGACCGCACCTTCTCTGTGGTGGGCCCCACGTTGTGGAATCATCTCCCCAGTGAGCTGTGCCTAGCAGAGTCCCTGCCCGCCTTTAAAAAGGCTTTGAAAACACACCTTTTTAAGGAGGCATTTGGCGACCTTTTTACTTAAGGATTTTTTTTATTATTATTATTATTTTTCCTTCTCTTTGCCGCCCGCTTCATCTGTTCTGGAGGGTATTGTCCCTCCCCACTTTATTGGAACTTTTTTTGATTTCTTGTTCTCTTTATTATAGTTTTGTTTTATTGTTAGCCACCCAGAGTTCCATTCCAGAAGATGGGTGGGATATAAGTGCAATAAATAAATAAATAAATAAATAAATAAATAAATAAATAAATAAATAAGATCAGAAAACCACTCCCTGGTCATTAAGAGGGTCAAACTTCCTCAGCTGGACAATGAGGGTCCATTAACATACAGTTACCAACACTGCGATCTAATTATCCTTTTCCATTATTTCTCACCTAAAACATCAATATTTTCAAGGAACGAATTTAAATTTTAGCATTACTGTGAATAGCCAGCCATTGACCATATAATGGTATCATTTGTTTGTTTATAGCATTATCTGATCTACTGCCAGTTGCTGCCAGGTATGCTCTCTGTCATATATGAGCGAAGAACAACAGAAAGGGAATTCCTGTACATGTGATGGCAAAAGAAGGGAACAGGACCATGACTCGATGTATTTCATCAATGTAGGCCTCTTCCCCTACACACTGTTTGTAATAGCATTTTCAATGTAAAAATGCAAATATCATCTGATTCACATTTTCATTGATTTGGGTCCTCAAGGTGCCTTTCAACTACAAAAATAACTAAGTAATGAAATAAAATGAGTTTGCACTCAAGTCAAGTGGTACTCTATTACTCTGCCTCCATAACCCTTTCATTTGATTTAAATTGGATAATTTTAATTAGAACACTGTTAAAAGATTATTCCATTGCTTCTTTAATTTTTGAAGGAGTTGGGGAATTTTGAGATTTTTTCTCCTTCCTCCCATCTACTACCCCACCCCGCATCGAAATAAAAGACATGAAGGAGTTTTTCAAAATCAATTGTCAGGGATATATTTGAACCAACCCAAAGACAGAAAGTTGTGAGCAAACTTTCAAGCTCCCCGGAATTCTTATTCAGACTAGGTAGCATGGGGAAGCTAGGGTTTGGGGGAATTAATAAAAAAATTTATCTGGACTCCCATATGGTGAACAATCAGGAAACCTTTAAAACAAACTTCTGTTTAATCATCCTGGCTCTATATTTTCCTTCTGAAGTCTGCCAGGTTGTCCACACTTTGTTTTTAAAAGAAACCTCCAATTTAATAAAGCACAAATTAAAGCTGCTGCTGCTTCAAGTGCCATACCCTTGTAGAATGTTAGTGATCAGTAGCACGATCTGTTGTTTAGCTAAAGCAGTGGTTCTCAGCCTTCCTAATGCCGTGAGCCTTTAATAGAGTTCCTCCTCATGTGGTGGTGAACCCCTTGCCCTGCTTGGAAGAGGCCACGAGCCCCCTTTGGCAGGCCACTGCCGCAGGAGCCATAGAGAACTTCCCTCTACACAGGCACCCTCAGCCAATCGCAGCCTCTGGTGCCACTGACTGACATCGCCTCCAGCCTATCAAGCTGAACTCACTCCCCCCCTCCCCCCCGAGCCAATCTGTTTGTGCCTTTTTCTTCACTGGCTCATGGCAATGCCTGTGAAATGGTCGTTCAACCCCCAAAGGGGTCCTGACCCCCCAGGTTGGGAACCACTGAGCTAAAACTATTCTAAATAGAGAAGCTGAGCCTACTGCAAACCATTGGCTTAAGTTCTTAAGCCAGAATGTTATTCCACACTATTCTACGCTGGCAAGCAAAAAAATCTTACTATTTCACATTGAGAACCAACAACTTACCCCCATTCAACTTAATTCAATAGCTCGTCACCAGTACCAATGAAACAAATGAAGTGGACAGAGCTCCAGATTTTCAACTGTACAAAAATATTCTTGCTGGAATATCATTTCCAGAAAACTGAGTATACAACAGTGATAGTCCAGGCAAAAGACCGAAGTATGAGACATCAAGGTTTCCAATTTGTGTTGCTTTATTTGTCATAGAACATGCTTACTCTGTGCCACTATGCAGCAGTTTACATTGTACCTAATAGAGATGGGCACGACTTAGCGGTATTCCCGTTTCCGTTTCCATTACTCGTATCCGTTACTCTACGGAAACGGAAACGGGAATTACTCCACCAGAATTCGAGCTCGAACCGACGAACGAACAATTTGGTCTGATTTGTCGTGCTCGTTACTTGCATCGCGGCGATCGCGCAATGCCAAGCGGCACAGAAAAAAAGTTTTTAAAAGTTTAAAAAAAAACCGATTCCCGGCCCTAAAAGTAGGCGAAAACTGTCTGAGGGCACCTACCAGGCCAGAAGGGTGTTTGATTTGGGGGGGGTTTCCCCGCCCCCCTCTCCTTGGCTATTGCTACTGCTGCGCTGCTGGTACCAGGCTGGGAGGGCGCATCCATTTGCCATGCAGTGCGGGGATCCAAAATGGCGACCGCAATATTTTTTTTGAAATTGTTGCCCAAAACCCCACCAAAGCACCACAGAAACATGCGAAAATTAGCTATTTTAAATGCTTGAATTTTTACAGTAGCAGCAGTGGGTTTTTCTTGCAAAAAAAGTCTCCGTTGATTTTATTTTATTTTATTTTATTTTTTTACACCTGCGCATTCGCAATGATGGGCTCGGCCCATGGGAGTGGACCATGCAAAGTTTTGGAGCCATTCCACCAATCGCATGGCCAGGTTTTGCTGACTGTACCAGGCTGGGAGGGTGCATCCATTTGCCATGCGGTGGGGGGGGGATCCAAAATGGCGACCGCAATATTTTTTTTGAAATCGTTGCCCAAAACCCCACCAAAGCACCACAGAAACATGCGAAAATTAGCTATTTTAAATGCTTGAATTTTTACAGTAGCAGCAGTGGGTTATTCTTGCAAAAAAAAAGTCTCCGTTGATTTTATTTTATTTTATTTTATTTTATTTATTTTTTACACCTGCACATTTGCAATGATGGGCTCGCCCATGGGAGTAGACCATGCAAATTTTCCACCAATCGCATGGCCACTTGGCCAGGTTGACCACAGAGACTTCTGGGATGTGCCAATCGGGCATAAACAGCCCACTAATCGTAGCCCAAACCCGAACCCTAAGCCTAACCCATACGCCAGTACACTGTCCTTCTAAGTGGGTCAGAGAGGCACCCAGAGGTGCACCCCAATACTCACCCTAACCTCACCCATAACTAGCCTAACCCTAGCCCTTGCGCTAACCCGTCTTAACCCTAAGCCAGATCTACTTGCATTGCACTACATGCAAGTACGTGAGACACAGCGGGTGCAAAGAGTCTGCCAGTCCGTCACTTGTGGCTCTGGCTGACTCCTGCAGCTCCCTCCAGGAGCCCGCTACCCCCTCCCCAAACCAGTACTAACGACAATGAAAAAACGAAAAAACGAACCGACTAATTTTTGCGAATTTTCGCGAAAAACGGAAACGAGCCGAAACGGAACCGGCCCGACTAACGACAACTCGAAAAAAATTTTTTTTCAAGTCGTGCCCATCTCTAGTACCTAATGCACCAAACACTTTCCATAAGGACAGGAACGCTTCTCGCAAACCTGCATACAGTGATATAGAGCTGGACCACACATCTTAGTCTGAAAGGAAAAGATACAAGAAACGTCCAAGGAAGGCTTCTGTACACTATCTGTGCACAACCAGGTAGTGTTTGATTCTCTGCCCAATCAGCTTGTTATGAATGAGTGAAATGCAAGATGTTGAAATAGTTTGGGAAACAGTCATGAAAAAAAAATTACTTCCTGAGAGAAGAAATAATATAGTTATTTATGTATTTATTTTATTTTTACAACTTATATGCCACCCACTACCCAAAGGTCTCTGGGCGGCTTACAATCAAAGAATTTAAACAGTTAAAACATCAAATATCAATATATATAAACCTTCCACTAAAATCATTACACTAAAATTGACATCAGAGGACCCACAGTCTATATTGTATCAATTAAATACTTCTAGAACAGGAAGGTTTTTACCTGGCACAAAAATGTCATCAATGTTGGCGCCAGGAGGATCTCACTCGGGAGGGCATTCCATAGCTTGGGGGCAGCTGCCGAGAAGGCCCTGTGTCTCCAAGCCATCCCTCTCACCTCCTTGAGGGATGGCTCTTTCAAGAGGCCCCCTGGCTCAATCTTAATTGCCGGGTAGGTTCATATGGCAGGAGGCGGTCCTTCAGGTATCTAGGTCCTAAGCCATTTAGGGCTTTATATGTCAAAACAAGCACTTTGAATTGAGCTCGGGCAGCAACAGGTAACCAATTCAGGTTATGTAGAATCGGTGTGATGTGATCCCAGGAGGACCCACCGCTTACCAGCCACGCCGCACAATTCTGAACCAGTTGCAATCACTGAACCGTTCATATATCTTTATATGCTACCAAGTCAGAACCCACATGTTTGTGTGTGTGTGTGTGTGTGTGTGTGTGTGTGTGTGTATGTGTTGTGTCGTTACAGTCGTGTCTGACTCTTCGTGACCCCATGTCCATATAACAATCCAAACAGGGCTTCCAAGTTAAGTGAGATATTTAAGGAGTGGTTTTACCAGTTTCCCAATCACAGTGGGGAAATTGTGATTTGATAAGCCCAGCCCTCCTGAGTCCTAATCTGCTACTCGATTGCTACACCATACTGTATATCCCCATCTTTATAGCTTTATTTTTGTCTTTATATTTTCTGTTGCTCTTGTTGCAGACATTTTGTATATATATATATTTTACCAACTAAAAAACAAACACGATTTTGTGCATATGATATGTACTGCAAGCCTTTCAAGTGTGTACCTTTGCAAGGCACTGTTAGCTGCCCAAATTGCCTGGTGATGGGACTGAAATTACCTGTCAGGATAACACGGATCTCCCCCCAAAGCCATCTAGATCCATTAACTACCTGTGGCATTACTGTAACTCCCATTAGTCTCTGTCTCTGCAAAATCCCAACAAATCTAAACCTCAATAGGAAGTAATCTATCTATGGCAACAGAAGGGTAGGAAATTTCTCTACACACACAAAATGCCATCATGGCACCTGGCATAGAAAAGTGATTTCAGACTGGGCAGGTCCAGATACTAGCTGGCAAAGAACCATGGTGGCCTTGGAGGCTATACATTTTGAGCCACTCCCAGTACATAGCCTAATGAGCAGGGATGGGGATTCATGACTCATGATGGAATCAGACTTAAGTTACATTGGTGACTCAACTCAAACTCAACTTGGGCCTTTTTTGTATTGAGTTCTGAGTTGTGTTGTTAAATCCGTAGCCCACACATACTCCTTCTTCCTCCCTCCTTCTTGGCAATCAAGAAGCAATCCCTGTGGGGGAGGACATGGAGGAACAGACTCCCACAACTGCATTTCCTGCTCCAGAGCTCCTCCTAACTCTCAGAAAAGGGCCCTGCGACCAGACGCAAGTGCACAGGAGGCCTTGACAGTACCAGTCCAAGATGGCAGCAGCTGGGACTGCAACTCCCAGAATCCCCCAGGCGGAGACTTGCGACTTAGACTCCGAACTTGGGACTCAAACCTGAAGACTCGGAACTGGAACTTGGCCTTCAGAAACTCAGACTAATACTGTATGTAGAGAGGCCACTAGTTTCCCAGCCCCTTGTAGTTCCTTTGTAGCTTAGGAAGTGCCACCCACTACAGTGGACCCTTGTATAACAAACAGCTTGTGTAACATAAAATCTGTACAACATTAAAAATTCCAGAGATAGGGAAAATTTGCTTAACATAATCGCCTATGGGGCAAATCCATACAACATAAAAATGGGATTACTCCATTTTCAATGCATTCCTATGGGAAATTTGTATAAAGGAAAATTTGCTTAGCATAATTTCATTTGGAATGAATTAATTCTTTTATACAAGGTACCACTGTATCTCCTTTTCTAATGCCTACAGGGAAGAACATGTTGGGTCACAGATGTGTGTCCTATAACTTCTTTGAGGACTTGGAGGAGTCCCCCCACCTCTACAAATGCCAGAATTCTGGCTGGGCAAATTCCGGGTAAAAAGTGGTGTCTGTAGTGGAACATTTTCCAAAACTCCCATGCTTTTTCCTCAGCCGTCTCAGAAAGAGAGGCTATTTGCAATAACTACATACTGGTTATTTTCCTCTTAAATCTCTGTCTTGAAACAGAGGCTTACAACAGGAAAGCTTGGGCAGATGAGGCATCTCAGTAGGTGACTAAGGTGGTTACTTCACGCCCTTCTCATAGTGGTTCGCGGTCCCGCTTGGGACCGGTACTAGAAAATGTTACACGTCCGTTGCATGACAGCGGGGTCTCGTCTCGACCACGCCCCTTGAACTGGGATTTAAGTGTGAGAGCCATACCTCTCCCTGACCTCAGGAATTCTCTTGTGTCGGTTCCTGTTTTGAGACAAGTGCCCGTGAAGTAAGGCTCGTCACACAACATGAGCATTCTCCATCTAGTGGCAGGAGTGCAAACTTGCATTCTTCAGTACAATCCCAATGGTGTAAACAATGCATCGCAGAGAGATAAGAAGGCATAAAACCTTGAACTTTGCTGCTTAACGCATGAAAGGCAAAGTTACGGAGAATCGAAATATCAAAAAACAGAAGGTCGGACCAAAAAAAAAAAAAAAAAGGAAAATGAAGGTGGGGAAGTACAGATATTGTCACAAAATAAGGACGTGAAGTAACAGTCATCACAATACCATCAATCATGCCCATGGGTAAACAGAAACAGGGACAGAACCGGGACAAGACCATGTGACCGTGAATGACATTATCACGAAATGAATGTAATCTCGGAACGAGGAAGGACATGAAGTAACCACCTAAAAAGACCATTGCAACTTGGGAGGTCCTGCTGCTCCACAGATAACCCAGCCAGGCAAAGCTGTGGCGGTCTCCTTCAGCCAGGCCTCTGTGATAGAAGATGGATTGCTGACTGCCGTGTTCCCTTTCTCCAAAATGGCATGGGGGGGGTCAGTACTCCTCAATCTAAGAGGGCTGTTACAAGGCCACTCGGTCCTTCTGGACTGTGTGACAATTTAGGAGCAATCAACGTCCTGCTGTGATCGCTCCTCTGCCGTTACAGAAGTGTCCCCACTTCACTAACCATGTCCTTCCTTGCCTTTTATAATGGCAGCTGTATAGTTACAGTCCCCTCTTTTCCCTGCCTCTCCATCTTCCCATTTAGAGCATGCCCCGACCCCCACCCCCAGGAGCAATCAAGAAGGCCCGCAATAAAGATCCACGATCCAGAAAAGCAGATGTACAAAGACAGGGCTCCACTTCCTTCTCCCCTCTCTTGAAAGAGAAGGGCCACCTTGGCATCCCCCCTCCCTCTCCATCACTTGCTTGTTATCTGTCTCCCCTAAAGGGAAGACATCGATTGGAGTCACACCTTCCCTGGCAAACTCATAAGTGCCATGCTTGCACACACACATGCATGCACGCACTCGCACACGCTCCCTCCCACACGCCAGCAGTCAACCCTTTATGCTTCCTCCCTGGGAAGCTAATGCAGAGCGGCAGGAAGTCCCAAGGGAAAAGCGCCCAATCAGGGGGGGTCTAATTTTATTAAGAGGCAGTGCTCTCAGGTCCAAGGAGTCTTTCTAAAGTAGGAAACAAGGAGAGAGGGAGAATGGCAGAGCACATGCAGGGGGCAGGGAATGCTTATTTACTAGTCATTGGCTGAAGTGTCATAGAACGTTCTTAACACTTAATGTGGGGTGGGGGGAAGACAGCAACATTTGTGAATAGTGCTGCTTGGGAGAGCTGGAAATCTACTGTATTTTTGCATCTATAAGGCCCCCCATGCATAAGACAGCCCCCACTTTCCCAACCCAAAATTATAGTTCTGCAACATTATGGTTCTCTCCATCGCTTACTTCTGTGAAGAAGCCTCAATTCTTAGTCTAACAATATTAGAGAAAAATACAGTCTTATACATGGGGAAATACTGCAAGTGGCAAAGCAGACATATTTATGTCTAAGAAGATTTATGTCTAAGAACATTTGTGAATAGTGCTGCTTGGGAGAGCTGGAAATCTACTGTATTTTTGCATCTATAAGGCCCCCCATGCATAAGACAGCCCCCACTTTCCCAACCCAAAATTATAGTTCTGCAACATTATGGTTCTCTCCATCGCTTACTTCTGTGAAGAAGCCTCAATTCTTAGTCTAACAATATTAGAGAAAAATACAGTCTTATACATGGGGAAATACTGCAAGTGGCAAAGCAGACATATTTATGTCTAAGAAGCTGGTTGTAGAGAAGCATGAATCGGGTTAAGGGACAAGAGGCCCGGAAGTGGAAATGATATGCCAAATTTCAAGAATGCCTCTCCTGCTTTTCTCTAAGCTCAGTTGGCAACACTGAATTCAGAGCTGCCAGCAGAGGGCAGGTTAATTCTACAGATGCTCAAGACAGGGCATTCCCAACCAAGTTCCTGTGAAAACCACTGCTCCTGGGATCAGAAAATTGCTTTTTTGAAACAGTTTGAACCCAACAATCAAGCCTAAAACATTTGGAATAAGATGAGATGACATGTTTATAAACATCACTGATTTTTTTAAAAATTTTGTTTGTGGAACTCTAACAAGTTATCTTTTTTCTTGTGGGTTACCCAGAAGTATGATATCTGGTTTATTAAAATCATCTGGTTTATCATGGTCAAATTGCGTGTCGCACTCAAGTATTGCAGGTTTGTTTTCTACAACTGGAGGTAGCTGGGATTTATAATATGGAAGGAAATATTGGAAGTAATCCATATGATTTGGTTAACTGATAAAAATGAGATGTGTAACTTGATTAAGTCTGCATTAGAGATGGGCATGAAACAAATTTTTAATTTTTAATTTGTTTTGTTATTCATTATTCATTTTGTTAGCTAATGAAACGAATAACAATCCAACCCATGAAAGGAAAATGAAACGAAACGTGTTTCGTGCCCACCTCTAGTCTGCATGCATAATATGTTGAAATCTATCGATGCTACTTTAGGCCAAGCAGTTATCATATAACAAACTGTTTATTTAGATTCATGACAAGTATAACATATATCACTTACACCTTGCTTCCTAATTACTATTTAATAGTATCTGGTTCAAATGACTTAATCTTGAATTACACATATAAACCCCTCAGTTCTAGCCTGAAGTTGCTCTAATTTAAGCTGTAGATTTGATTGTTGCTCACATTCATAGTAACCCAACTGGCTGGATAATCCAGTGGTTTATGTATCTGGGTGAGGAGCCTGAGGTTGGAAGTTGGATTCCTCACAGTCCCAGGATGCCCCCAGGGGAAAGGAATGGTAAACTATTTATTTATTTATTTATTTATTTATTTATAAATAATTAAATAAATAAATTTATACATACAACTTATATGCCACCCACTACAGTTAAACTGAGCAATTAAAACAAAATGTTAAAATATCTACCAACAATTAAAAGCAATAAAATATTTAAATATAGAAGCAACACACTAAAATTGTCATCAGGACCCACAATTTATATTATATCAGTTAAAAAAAACTTCTGGAACAGGAAGTTTTTACCTGGCACCGAAATGTTATCAGTGTTGATGTCAGGCGGATCTCACTTGGGAGGGCATTTCATAGCCTGGGAGCAGCTGCCGAAAAGACCCTATGTCTACAAGAAATCCCTTTCACCTCCTTGAGGGAGGGCTCTTTCAAAAGGGCTCGATCTTAATTGCCTTGTAGGTTCATATGGAAGGAGGTGGTCTTGCAGGTATCTAGGTCCTAAGCTGTTTAGGGCTTTATATGTCAAAACCAACACCTTGAATTGGGCTTGGGCAGTAACCAATGCAGGTTATACGGGAATCAGTGTATGTGGTTCCTGGCAGCCCTACCATTCACCAGCCACACCACACGATTCTGAAACAGTTTCAATCACCAGATCGTCTTCAAAGGCTGCCCCATGTAAAGTGCATTGCAGTAATCAATACAATATGTTATCAGTGCATGCGTAACTGTCACGACGCTCCGCTCATCCAGGTAGGGGCACAACTGGTATAATTTTTGTAGCTGAAGAAAGGCACTCCTGGCCGCCAAGTCCACCTGGACCTCTAGAGTTAGACCAGGGTCAAAGAGCACCCCCAAGCTGTACACCATATCCCTTGGGGGGGGGAGGGTAACACCATCCAGGACAGGGAGATGACCCTCTAACCTGTCTGGTGAAGCACCCACAAACAGCACTTCTTTCTTGTCTGGATTAAGTTTCAATTTATTAAACTTCATTCAGTCCATTATGCAGTCCAGACTCAAGTTCAGTACAGAAACCGCCTCACCTGGATGGCTGTAAAATGAGAGGTAGAATTATCATCAGCATATTGCTGACTCCTCAACCCAAACCTCTTGATGACCTCTCCTAGTGGTTCCATGTAGATGTTAAACAGCATGGGAGACAGTATTGAGCCCTGCAGATGCCCAGGACGTAAATGCCATTGGGTAGAGCAACTGTCCCCCAGTGTCACCTTCTGGACATGGTCAGCCAGGAAGGAGTGGAACCACCGAAAACCACTACCTTCAACTCCCAATCTGGCCAGCCTATCCAGAAGGACACTATGGTTGATGGTGTCAAAAGCTGTTGAGAGGTCCAGGAGTATCAACAGGGTTGCACTCCCCTTGTCTCTCTCGTGGCAAAGGTCATCATACAGGGAGACCAAGGCAGTCTCTGTACCAAAACCCGGCCTGAAACTGGGTTTTAGAAAACCTTGAAATGGGTCACCAATCAGTGAGAATTGACTAGATGGTACATGATGATGATGCTCAACACTATCACACAGGAGGTACTTGGGGTGCTCTCTATGTACTGGTTTCTCAAGCCATGCATCCATGTGCTGTGATAAATGTAGGTTAGTTATTACTTAAAAGTTGCAATACAGTAGGATCCCCATATCCACTGATTCATTAGCCACTGATTCAGTTATCCATGGTTGGCTGGGGGAAAATAAATAAATAATTCAGCAGCCACAAAGCAAGCTATTGTTACAAACAACAGCTGTAAAGCAAGCTATTGTCACAAATAGCATCTGTAAAGCAAGCTACTGTCACAAACAGCAGCCACAAAGCAATCTACTGTCTCAAAACAGCAGTCATAAAGCAAGCTACCATCAAGAAACAGCAGTTTGGAGGTGGGTGGGCAGGCGTTCTCTCTTATCCACGGTTTTCATTACCCACGGGAAGGTCTGGAACCAATCTCCAGCGGATGCCGGGGTCTTACTGTATTGTCAGTCCTTTATCATTTTCTACTGCAACCTACTGAAGAGAAACCAACTCCCATGTAAATTAGTTTCTAAATCTGACTATTCAACTCATGCAAAGATTCTTGAGGTTACAAATCCATGCCCACCCATGTTCTATGCCAAACAGAGCATCACCTTCGGGTGATGGCGCCAGTATTTTGACAGAAGGACTTGATTTTCCTATTTATATCCCCAAGATCATTGTACTTCCAGTCTAAAATTCCTCCTCTTCCTCTTCCTCCTGTTACTACTACTACCCTTGAAAGACAATGTGCAAATTCACTCCATATATGACCTTTTTTGACTTATACATACAACCACTCATGCCATTCAAATAATGGCTAGCTCTCCATTCAGAAACAAATTTAACCATAATGAGCTGGGGCAGGAAAAGGAAAAGTATTAAACCTATATGAGGGGACATATCCTTCAAAATATCAAAAATCAATGCTAGGCTTTAATGAAAGACAATCCATTATATATTTGGGGTTTTCCAACCATGCAAACGAAATAATATGCCATTCAGCCATCCAGAGTTAGTGAATTCTTTTGGGGATGTCAGAGCTAGCAGTTTTCTCATTCTAAAATGTTTGCAACATTTTTGAAAAAAATAAACAACTCATATATAACAAAGTATCTGGAAGTTGAGACTGACGAAGTTGTTTGAATGAGCAGCGAAACGTTTCAATCTCTCAAGAAAAGAAGTCCAGTTGCCATGACTCAACTTCCAGATGACTGAGAATCTTCACAGATAGATAACAAAGTGTAATTTTGCTACGGGGGATGGGGGGGGTTGTTCTGTTCCACTCCTTTGTCCTTTCCCCCTCTCAGATTCAGTAGATGGCTCACTTTGAAGAATACCACATGCACACAAATATACAACTTTAAAAGATACCACAAAACCATGAACTTTAGCTAATTTTGTTACAGAAATCCCATCAGAATATGTGCTTGAGTAGTTTTTTTAAAAAATGCTTTTACATTTCTGGAATAAGAATGTTATACAAAAATTCATGTTAAAAGTTGTGAGCTTCACAGAACTGGTCCAGAGTTCTGATATGAAACAGAAATTTCAATCGAAACAACAAGTTTGCAAGTGATTTACTTTAGTATGCTGGTAAGCCTAGATGCCCTAAGCACATCTGATCTCGCCTGATTTCAGAAGCTAAGCAGGGTCGGTCCTGGTTAGTACTTGGATGGGAGAGCGCCAGGGAATACCAGGTGCTGTAGGCGCCTGGAGTAGGAACTGGCAAACCACTCCAGTGTTCCTGTCATGAAAACTCCATGGACATGGGGACATAGAGAGTCAGCCACAACTGTAATGATACAACACACACACACACACACACACACAGACACACACACACACACACACACACACACACACAGACACACACACACACAAGTAATATTATGGTAGATGTATGCCATTTTAAAAAATCACCCAAACTCTCAGTTCAAAGAGGGTGAACAGGCTCCACCACATGGTTTTGATCCATTGGGCCAGGCTGGAATCCACATTAATGGCAGACCAATGACGTTATCTCTATGGAAATATGCTCTGAAAGACACATATTTCATGACAAAGTGAAGCAGAGAGAGGAATCATAGGTGGATGTATAAACCTACTTTCATCTTGGAGTTGAGTCAGGGATATAGGACTTCTTTTCTTGAGGGACAGAAATGTTTTGCTACTCATCCAAGTAGCTTCTTCAGAAAAGAAGT
The DNA here is from genome assembly GCA_037367245.1 of Phrynocephalus guinanensis. Lineage (NCBI taxonomy): Eukaryota > Metazoa > Chordata > Lepidosauria > Squamata > Agamidae > Phrynocephalus > Phrynocephalus guinanensis. The sequence continues at coordinate 167,748,235 of CM074733.1, forward strand.
CCAATTGCCATGACTCAACTGCCAGATAACCTCACCTGGATGACTGAGCATCTCCAAAGACCTACCTTCATCTCATGATCTCCAAAAAGCTCCCCTGAAGTGTTGTTGTTTTTTGTCCCCTCTGCCAAGTTGGTTTCAGAAAAGAAAACAATGCACATGGGATGGAAAGTGCAGATATGTATCAGTGTTTAATGTAACACACCTCCTGCAAAAGACCTCCTTCCTTTCTAAGCTAAGTACAATTAGAGGGAAACATGGAACTTTTTTTTTTACATTGGCTCCAATTATTCTGTATTATAGGGCACCTGATATGAAAAGACAGACTTGACAAGCCTATAGGTTGAGTCCTATTAAAATTACTCTAGTACAGTGGTACCTTGTATAAAGGAATTAATTCATTCCAAATGAAATTATGTTAAGCAAATTTCACTTTATACAAATTTCCCATCAGAATACATTGAAAACAGAGTAATCCCTAATCACAACCATTTTTATGTTGTATGGATTCACCCATAGGCGATTCTGTTAAGCAAATTTCCCCTATCTCCAGAATTGTTTATGTTGCACAGATTTTATGTTATACAAACCGTTTCTTATACGAGGATTCACTGTACTTTGAACAGGATAGTCCGATGTCACACAACGCAGGAACAGTAGCCTATTTTGGGGGTTATACAAAGTTATAATGTCTCAGGCTGCAGAAAAATTAATTAATATTTTTCAGCTACAGTAAGTTAAAATCTACTGCTGGGAGTTTCATTCATAACCAGAGGGAGGTCTGAGCTATGATTGGAAAACTATCACACCATCAAGTAGCTGATTCCCATCTTCAAGAGACCTGTAGGGTTTCATCCAATTTGCTTGTACTCACTTGATGAAAGCATCAGGGGCAGCGTGTTTCTTTATCACAGCTTTTGGCTAATGTGTGAACAAAAGGTGCCAATAGCTTTTGGGTCCTTGCAGCAGGCTCTCCTTAAAGAACTCATTGGTCCCTGTGTAAAGGGAACAATTAACTAGATGGGCCTTCAGGCTGCTTGCCTCTACTTTTTCTTTCCAGAAACCATATTCTGCAGTTTTCAAAACTAAATACGCAACAGATTTTTCCATCTTGACTACTGTGTCCCCCCCTCGTGGTTTGGTTATCCCTCCCCCCCGTAGAAAACTTCATATTGCCAAAAAAAGCAAAAAAAAAGCAAAGTGTTCTGCTTATATACCACCCCATACTACTTCAAGCAGTCTCTGTCAAGTTTTTTAAAGATATTTAAAAAACATAAATGAAATATTAAACCTTCTTCACAGAGTTTGTGTAGAGCACACACAGGTGTAAAAGTTTTTAGGTGAAAACTTTGAGGCTGCAGCAGTAACGGGCAGCTGCAGGTAATTAGTGCTTAAAGCTTGTATAAATGTGGAGAGCAGGAATCACTGTTTGCTGGCTTTTCTTCAAAGCCAGCCAATGCTGCTGTACAAGGTCAGCCACTGTATTTTTTCCTAATGTGTTACTATGTGTTTTTTATGCTGAGAAAAAGCTTTCTAAGTTGAATATATCAATTATTTTTCTAAAGATATTGTCTGCTGAAGTTTTTTGTTCCTGAGCATTGAGTTTTTCTGCTGGGTCTCAGAGCTTCCCAGTGCACAATATTTTGTGGAAATGAGCTGTGTTCTGTCAGGGTTTGGTGAATGCTGCACAATATACATATTATCATTTTCTAACAGTCTCTGGGAGGTTTACAGCTACACGTTGTCCCCGCCCCCACCAGCTAGCTGGGTAATCATTTTACCGACCTCAGAAGGCTGGAAGGCTGAGTGAACTTGAGCTGGCTATCTGGGATTGAACCCCTGGTCGTGAGCACAGTTTTACCTGCAGTACAGGCATTTAACCACTTCGCCATGAGGCTTCAGTGACTGCTGCTTAATACACGTGATCCTGTTTTAGCAACCCAGGAAGGCTGTGATTCATATACCCTCTCTACTTTGAGTGCTGCCATTCTGCACAGACTACCTGCCACCTCATTCATTGTCATTCCAGACTGCAATTTCCTGCACAGAGCAACAGGTGAAAAACATAGGAGAAAACTTGAATTTTGTTCAGAAAACAAATAAACTTCACTAGCACAGGAGGGATGTCTTTTCTTGGAGATGCCACATGACAAGATTCAGAAATTCCAAGGAATTAGAAATATTTCAGCTGCTCATTGCTTTCCAACTGTATCTACCACTGCCTCGCTAACAGAATCATCTTAGAATTTGTGAATCAATCTTGGTTGTGATCAGCCAGGGAAATAACTCCTATTTTGGGATGCTTGTGGTACACAGTCCAGTGCAAGCTATTTCGGGAGGATCACATGAGGAAGTTGAGATCATAAATCAGCCAGAACCTGATCCATGGCCAGGCTGGACCTTTTTAGAAGCTACACTGGAGTGATTCCTCCAAGGACAGAAGAGCTGGTTTATGGAAAGATGGCTCCCAGCATGGTCAGACATGATCCTTTCTCACTCTCTAATAGGACACAAATGAGCCTGAAGTAATACATTTCAGATAATGAATAATATTTTACTTCTTTATAACATATTATAATTTAATATCTATCTATCTATCTATCTATCTATCTATCTATCTATAGTGGTACCTCTTATAAAGGAATTAATTAGTTCCAAATGAAATTATGTTAAGCAAATTTTCCTTTATACAAATTTCCCATCAGAATGCATTGAAAACAGAGTAATCCCTAATCACAACCATTTTTATGTTGTATGGATTCGCCCCATAGGTGATTATGTTAAGCAAATTTTCCCTATCTCCGGAATTTTTATGTTGTACAGATTTTATGTTATGCAAACCATTTGTTATACGAGGGTCCACTCTATCTATCTATCTATCTATCTATCTATCTATCTATCTATCTATCTATCTATCTATCTATCTATCTATCTACAAACACATACAGAGAGAGAGAGAGAGAGAGAGAGAGAGAGAGAGACCTTTTCTTGGGGGGTGCAGTTATCTTGATTTTTATTTTATAGAAGGCAATTGATTATTTCACAAATAAATTCAGTGTTCTATTATATTTGTTTTTAAATAAATACATGTTTGGAAATGTTTAGCCCATTTGGCAACAGTGGATCTCGTTCTTGCCTCCTCGATTTTTGGAGTGCAGCTTTTAACCTGCCAGGTCACCTGAGAAACAGGCCTCAACTCCTTCAAAATTATCCACCACATCTTAATTTATTATATTCACATTTTAATTTTGTTTCTATGGTCATGTTCTGGCTGCTACCTGAGGAGTAGCATAAACATAAATACCTGCAGTTACATTGGCTGCTGGAACGCTTTTGGGCCCCACGTTCAAGGTATTTACGCTGACATACAAAGCCCTGAATGCTTTTTTTCTACTGAACAAAGCACCTCTACTTCAGGTCTACCCCCTTCCCCTATTCCACTTGCATTTCCCAATCTTTGATGTTATGGGTAGCCACCCCAAGGAAAGGCCAGAAGTCTATAACTAGGAACTGGGCCTTCTCAGTGGTGACCACCTTGATATGGAATACCCTACCAGTAGAGGTGCAGGAGGTCCCCACTCTGCTAACATTTAGAAGGCAAATAAAAAACATTGTTCTTCTGGCAGGCTTTTGGAAGTATGACCATTTAATTTAAATTTAATTTAATTCTTGTCTGATTACTTCAGCTTTTTATTGTTTATTACATGTTATCGTTGCCACCATCTTGGGATTGGTGTTTGCATCTCATATCAGGACGAGGCTTTCCTTTCCTTTTTATATGTTGTTTTGTGTTCCGTGTTCATATTTTGTGGTAAACCCTCCAGAGTAGCATCTTGCCACTAGACTGGATGTATTAACTAAACTGTGGAATTGAAAATACGTGCAGTATTAATTTCATTTGATTTATTTCTCATACTTATAAAGAAACTAAGTCGACTGGAAGTTAAATGAGTCTTAACAACAAACAAATTATGGATTAATAATGTTTGAATCCTAGGTCATAGCAGCTGTGTATAAAATTCCTGCATATGGCCATTTGCCTTTAGAGGTACACAGAGTACGTATGATAAAATAACAGACAGAGTTTCCCTTTCCATTAAACACATGTCTAGTAGGTGCAGTCCTTGCGAATGTTTTCATTCTTATTTTCAATTCTATTCCTAGAATGAAGTATTTTCTCTTTTAAATTCTAGGAATAACATAATATTTAACTACTTAGTAAGTTGCCGAGATCTGTTTTCCACTTTTCAGCTTACCCACCTTCCACTGAATAATTGTTTGCAGCAGTTCATCATTATCAGTATGAACAATGTGCTCAGTTTTTTTAAAGGCTATTTGCTTATGCAGCCACACATCTTGGATAAAATATACAGATTTATTTTCTCTTTTCCATAATGTTTTCCAAGATGCCTTTGGTAAAAGTTTGTTATTTTAAAAAAAGAAAATACAAAATTAGACTAAGTGGTATGTTTAGGCTACTAGTAAAATAACACAAAAAGTTGCTAATATTTCTTTTTTGTTTTTGTTTTGTTTTGTTATCAATATTTGTTGATAATAAGTTTTTTTAATTTTTTATTGATTTTCACAAACTTCATAATTACAATCTTACAATCTCAGATCTCTTAGAATAATCTTTTTCCCCCTTCCCCCCTCCCCCAACAAAAAGGCCAGTTGGTAATATTTTGAGGGCAACACCCTCTTTATCAGAGCCATACCAACCAAGCATGGCAAAAATGGAATTGCCAGGAGTTAGTTCTTAGATGTAAATTTCTTGGCAAGGTGAAAATAAATGCCAGGTAATTTCTTAGTTGAGTCCCGGAGCAGAGATGTTGTGAAGCTGCATCTGAAGTTGTGGGATGTGTTTACAGACCCAGTCCTTCAAACAACATGACATAGAAACCCAGTTTTCTCTGGAAGTATCTACATTTTAATTAGTATTATCTCCACAAACTACAGTATCACAAATGCTGCCAAATATATGTCCATCTTAATCTTATCTGTTCAAAGTCCATTATTATATTGAAAGAGATGACCTTGCTTTGACAAGTACATGACAACATAATTTCACTTATAGTGTAAACCAAACCACACTGGAAAAGGCTGCAGTTGTTGATATTCGGTTGATCCGGCCTTACATTAATCTTAGTCTACTCGGATGACATTTTTTTTCACTCTTATGCCAATAGGTAAGAAGCAATTTCTACTAGTGGAAGATCAGGAATCTATACAAATCAAGGCATCTATATTTCTGAACCCCACTGCCCTTGAATTTCCCCTCCTGGGAAGTAAAATACTGTTGTCATGGTTGCAGTACAGTAAAATGTTAAGTTTGCCATCTAGCAACGGTATCTAACATAGCCTGCTTTACTTAAGTGGTCTGAGGGATATCTTAGACACTCTTCATGGTGTACTTCCACTTTAGAGAAAGTACACACTCTTCTTCCTACGTAGGTAGGAACCAATTATGCCAGGAGACAGGTCTTCGATGTCACCCAGAAAGAAAATGACACATTTTACTTTATATAGGCCTGAATGGTTTTCAGAACCTGCCACGTCGTCTCTATGTAATTTGGTAAAACCTGTACAGCCTCTAATGGCATGCAGGGCAGGGATGGATAAGGTGTGGTCGAGGGACTGTGCACGAGCTGCTTCCGGTTTTCTTTCTCATTTTGCCAGTAAAATCATACCACGGCCAGGATATATTGGGAAATTAAAGACATCCTCTTTTCTATGTCCCAAGATTGCATTGCAGCAACAAAAGGGATCTCAAATGGCAGTGGGCAAATCAGAATTTTTTAATTTTTGAAAAACTGCTATACCGCTTCTCGGCCTTTTGGCTAAGATCAAGTATAGTATTAAGAAAAACTGCTACAGCTGATAAAGTTATCAGCCTTGTGTGGTATAGATTGAAAATAGGACTTCAGCCACACACACACACACACACACACACACACACACACACACAGAGAGAGAGAGAGAGAGAGAGAGAGAGAGAGAGAGAGAGAGAGAGAGAGAGAGAGAGAGAGAGAGAGAGGAGATGATTCATCATGGCAAGAGAATAGGAAGAAATAAAACGCGTTCAAATTCCAAAAGACTCCTTAACCACTAAAAATACAAAGCAGTTCAGTTTCTGTCTTTCATTGGGCAGTGCATAATGTTTCCTTGGTGGGTATAAGGTTGGTCTGGAAGCTGACCTATTAAAACAACGGTTCTGCTTGTTTTAGTTCTCGAATTCTCTATGCAAACATTTTATAGATATGTCTTAAGCAGGGATAGACAACCTGCAACTCTCCAGTTGTTGCCTGACTGCAACTGCCATCATTACTGGCTACACCGACTAGGGCAAAGGGGATTTGTAGTCAGATTACTTAGTCCTAGAGCACTCTACGTTGCTCCTCCTTGATACATTGCATGTCCCAAATGGTTAGACAAGGACACCAAGAAGATGCTACTACAGTAATGGTCCTCTGGGTCTGGAAAAAAAAAGGCATTTGAGATCGGATGTTCAGGTAATCACAGCAGAAACATATGAGCTCATGCATGAAAGGATTTGAATAAGAACAGTGGGATGGGGTCCAAAGGGTCTCTGCAATTCGAAGACGTTGATGATGATGGTTTATTTTCTTAATGGTCCAATAATGGCATCTAGAGATGGGCACGAAATGAACAATTTTTCGTCTCCGTTTTCATTTTTTGTTTCATTACATAACGAAACAACAAACGAATTTTGTCTCCAAAATGAAACGAAACGAACAGAAACACCAGAAATGTTGTCATCCGTTTTGTTTTCGTTACGGCAATACATTGAACTGCTTCAAATGCTAAAAAAATCACAAAAAATGAAATAAATGGTAACGAAACGGTAACGAAATGAACAAAAACAAAAACAATTTTTGCAAAAATTCGCAAAAAACAGAAACGAACCGAAACGGACCCCCTAAACGACAAACGAAACACCATTTTTTTATTAGTGCCCATCTCTAATGGCATCACCTGTTCCTGCATTTTTTAATATAACCCGGTAGAGACCTAGCAATTCAAAAGGTGAATTGCAGAGTCCCTCTCAGTATCTAAGGCATCAGTTTCTCTTATAGTACAGGTAGATGCACCAACCAACCAACCAACCAATCAATCAGTCGATTGATTGATCACAGACTGGCTATAAAAATCAATTGTGAAGCAGACCATCATATGTCATACCCGCTGTCAGCTCAGAATTGACATACAGTACGGGATTTTTTTAAAAAAAAAACCTTGCTGAGTTAAAAACACCTGCTAAATTATGACACTAACTCCCATTAAATCAGGGCTGGACCTAGACTCTGAGGGGGAGGGCACCTCCTATCACGTACAGGGCCAGCGCAGATGCTGGGAGGGGCTCCCCCACAGGATGTGGAGCAATGCGGGGTTTTGCCACCTCTTCACACAAGGCACACAAATCCAATCATTAAGCCACAAAGACCAGGAGATCTGTGTTGTTGTTAAAGGCTCTCAGGGTTTCCCACAGTTGATAGCAGGGCTTTTCAAGGTATTTATCCTCTGCCTGCACTCCTTCCAGCAGCTGGCAAGGACCTTTTTATTTAGACAGGCCTTTAATGGCTAGCGGCTTCTATCAACAAAGTTTTAGTTGATGCGCCAATGCTCTTCGTCTCTCTCCTCCCCCCCCCCCACCAAGGTAAACTGCTAGTATTTTAATTAAGATATCTTAAACTCTTTTAATTTTAGTTTACTTTAATAATAATTTGTTTCATTTCATTTTAATATTTGTCATGTAAGGGTCAAATTTCCTGTTGGCATTGTTATATTGGGGTAAAGTGGGTCCAGGCATGGAAATAATTAATTTAAATTTACTGTCAGTATCTGACAGAACGGCTCCTCCCAAAAAGAAAAGAACTGCCAGGATCACTCGTTCAAGCCAGGCAGGCTATCTGCAGGTACTGACCTCGAGGGATGCCTGGAAAGTATCAACAAGGAAACGAGCCTTCTCAGTGGTCACACCTCACCTGTGGAACCAGGTTCCCCAAGAGATCTGCCTGGTGCCCTCACTACAAGCCTTCAAGAAATTACTGAAAACCTGGCTTTATAGGTTGGCCTTCCCTGATCATTCTGATCATTCTGTTTCAACCAACTTATATAAATAGGACACTGTTATTTTTCCCCACCTTATGATAATTTTTTATTACAGTGGTACCTTGTATAAAGGAATTAATTCGTTCCAAATGAAATTATGTTAAGCAAATTTTCCTTTATACAAATTCCCCATAGGAATGCAATGAAAATGGAGTAATCGCATTTTTATGTCATATGGATTTGGCCCATAGGTGATTCTGTTAAGCGGCTCTGAGGCCTCCCAGAAGGGGCGGGGGGCAGCGGGGAGCGATCGGGTCACTCCCCGCCCCCGCCTGCTCTGAGGCCTCCCCAGGTACTGTGATCCTGCAATATAGTGGGACTGCAGTACCTGAACCGTGAAATGGCGGGGGGGGGGTGACTGTGCATGTTTGTAAACCACCCAGAGTAGCTTTTTTGCTAGATGGTTGCAGTATATAAATCAAATAAATAAATAAATAAAATAAAAAAGCTTTCCATCCTCTAATTCTGGGTCCGAGGCTTCCTCCCTTTTGCACAGAGGAAGAATGTGGGATCCTTGGGATGGCGGAGGGAGCATTTAATAAAGGCCCTCCAGAATGGGCGCTGTTGGTGGCAATCCATCAGTGGATTCTGACTTATGAAAAATCTTCTTCCCCCATCCCAAAGCTTCCAAAGGATTCCTGTGGTGAACAGGGAGTCCTGGCAGACATGGAAATCTGAAGTAGGGAAAGGAAGTCTTCCATTCATTCATTTCTGGTGCACACATTTGATTTACATTTGCATAACTATGCCGACAGGATTTTGTCTGCTATATTTTAATCCTATTACTCTTTAATTAGTGTAAGTCTGTGAAGATTCTCAGTCCCCCAGGTGAGGTTATCTGGAAGTTGAGTCATGGCAACTGGACTTCTTTTGTTGAGATTGAAATGTTTCACTACTCATTATTTGGATGAATAGTGAAACGTTAACTAAATGACAAAGCAGGGATCTGAGCTGCTTTAACACTCTATTTTCTACACCACAGGGAGTGGTAACACCCGAGGAGTGCAAAAACTATCACTTTAGTATTGAATCAGCTGCCCAACTTGGGTAACCCATGTGTTTTTTGAAATCCCAGCAAGTAGTGAAGACTGCTGAGAGGTCAAACCAAGAACATCTAAGTTATTCCAAGGTTGGGAACCACTGGACTAAATACAGTGGACCCTCGTATAACAAACAGTTTGTATAACATAAAATCTGTACAACATAAAAAATTCCAGAGATAGAGGAAATTTGCTTAACAGAATTGTTTATGGGGCGAATCCCTACAGCATAAAAATTGTCGTGATCAGAAATTACTCTGTTTTCAATGCATTCCTATGGGAAAAATTTGTATTACTTCCTTTATACAAGGTACCACTGTAATACATAAGAATTTTGATGTGGCATCAAGTCAAGGTGGACCTTTGGCTTTCCAAAGGGTTTTCCAGGTATAGAGTACTCAGAAGCGGCTTGCATTCCTTTCTCCCAGGGCTATTGCTGGAAATGTGATGCTTGATCAAGGCTAGACTGGCTGACTTTTCTTCTGACTTGCCCAATGGGTATCTCAAGTGTTAAACTCTGGCTCTGCAGCTGGGTATATGCATCAATGAGCCACCCAGAAAAGTTTTGTTTTGTTTTGGTGTGGTGTGGCTCTGGTTTTATTTATTTATTTATTTATTTATTTATTTATTTATTTATTTATTTATTTATTTATTATTACAGTAGTCCCCCGTTTATTGCATGGGTTAGGTTCTCTGACCACCCGCAATAAAGGAAAATCCACGATATGCGGAGACCTCCCATTGCCTCATTTCTAGAGATGGGCACGACCAGGAAAAATTACGTTTTGAGTTGTCGTGTGTCGGAGCCGGCCCGTTTCAGCTCGTTTCCGTTTTTCGCGAAATTTTCCAAAAATTAGTCGTTTCGTTTGTCCGTTTTTCGTCTGTCGTTAGTACTGGTTTTGGGGGGGGCTCCTGGAGGCACCTCTCTGGGGTGGGTGCCTCCTCTGGCCCGCCATGAAGGGAAAGCGGGCTCCTGGAGGCACCTCGTGGGTGCCTCCTCTCCTCACCCACTACAAAATGGCATGCATAGCCAATCGGATATGCATACCATTAAGTTGCAGTTGCAGCAGGCAGAGGCACCTCTCTTTCGGGTGCCTCTGTGACTCACTGCCTGCAATGCACTTGGGCTGGAGAGCGAAGTGACAGAGGACCCCTACGCGCGCCCGCTGTGACTCACTAAGAAGGGAAGTGCACTTGCTGTAGTGCAATGCAAGTACACAGATCTGGCTTGGGGTTAGGGGTTAGCGCAAGGGCTAGGCTTAGGGTTACGGGTAAGGTTAGGGTGAGTTACTGGGGTGCACCTCTGGGTGCCTCTCTGACCCACTAAGAAGGACAGTGTACTGCCGTATGGGTTAGGGTTAGGGTTCAGGTTCGGGCTAGGGTTAGTGGCTTTTTATGCCCGACTGGCACATCCCAGAAGTCTCGGTCAAAACCTGGCCAAGTGGCCATGCAATTGGTGGAATGGCTCCAAAAATTTGCATGGTCCACTCCCATGGCCAGCCCATCATTGCGCAGGTGTAAAAAAATAAAATAAAATAAAATAAAATCAATGGAGACGTTTTGTTGCAAGAAAAACCCACTGCTGCTACTGAAAAAATTCAGGCAGTTTTAAAATAGCTATTTTCGCATGTTTCTGTGGTGCTTTGGTGTGTTTTTGGACCACGATTTCAAAATAAATATTGCGGTCGCCCCATTTTGGATCCCCCGCCCGCACCGCATGGCATGGCGAGTTGGCGAGACGACGAGGATGCTCAGCCCAGGAGAGGAGAGGGGGGGAGGCCGGGGACCCCCCACCCCCCAGAAACCACCCTTCTGGTAGGTGCCCTCACTGAGGCAGGCTGCACTGCAGGCATATTTTCGCCTGCTTTTTTGGCCGGGAATCGGGGGTTTTTTAAAAAACTTTTTTCCTGTGCCACGCTGCTTGGCGAGTTGGTGTGGGCGAGTGCGACTCGACGACGAGGATGCACACTTTGCGCAGCCCAGGAGAGGAGGGGCGGAGGCCGGGGACCCCCCCAAATAAAACCACCCCTCTGGTAGGTGCCCTCACTCAGGCAGGCATATTTTCGCCTGCTTTTTTGGCCGGGAATCGAGTTTTTTTATTTTAAAAACTTTTTTTCTGTGCCGCACCGCTTGGCGAGTTGGCGACTCGACGAGGATGTGCACTTTGCGCAGCCCAGGAGAGGAGGGGGGAGCCCGGGGAACCCCCCCCCCCAAGAAACCACCCCTCTGGTAGGTGCCCTCACTCAGGCAGGCATATTTTTGCCTGCTTTTTTGACTGGGAATCGGGTTTTTTTTATTTTTAAAACTTTTTTCCTGTGCTGCTTGGCATCGCGCAATCGCTGCGATGCCAGGAACGACAACGACAAATCAGACCCAATTTTTCTTTATTCAGTTCGAGTTCGAGTTCTGGCGGAGTAATTGTCGTTACCGTTTCCGTTACGTAACGGAAACGAGAAACGGAAACGGAAACGAGAATTTCGCCAAGTCGTGCCCATGTCTACTCATTTCCAAAGAGGCAACCTCCATAGAGCCCCTCCCTGGGATTCCCCTGGCCCCACCCCAATCACCTCATTTCCAAAGAGATCTACCTTTTTGCAAATGAGGTGATTTGAATTGGGGAATCCTGGCTGCAGAAGGGGTGGGGAGAGGCTCCTTGGAGAAGATCTTTTTGCAAATGAGGTGATTGGGGTAGGGGTGGAATCCTGGCTACAGCAAGGGAGGGGAAAGACTCTTTGGGGACAAGGGAGAAGGTGGCAGCTGGGATGGTGGGGAGAGGCTCCTGGAGGAAGCCTGTTTGCAAACGGTGGTGTGTGTGTGGGGGGGGGGAACTCAGCTGCAGCAGGGGATGGGAGAGGCTCCACATAGGTAACCTCTCTCTAAATGAAAATCTGCGATATATCAGGACTGTGATATACAAACCGCAATGTAGCGGGGGGGGACTACTATATTATTATTATTATTATCATCATCATCATCATTAGGGTAATATATGGGCAAAAATATTCAGTGCTGAAATCCTCTCCGATAATGTATACTGTGTAATGCTGATGGGTGTAGGTCAAAGCAACAGGATTTCTTTTTTTTTAATTTTTATTATTATTTCGCATAATATATACAAACAAAATTCACCAATATTAAGGGTCACATTAAACTGTTAACACAGACCAGAGTCTATAGTAGACAAAAAAAAAAAGCAACAGGATTTCGGCCAGTGACCAAATCTGAAGTGACCAAAACAAACAAACCAACCAGCATTTATCGGCACTGGTACATCTGTTCAGAGGCATCGAACATGCAGGATAAGTTTGCAGCAAAGACCAAGTTTAGTGATACATTTATGTGCTTCTCAAGTCAAGAAGTGTAGCGGTTTGTTTAGCTAACAAAGGGCTGCCTTGCCCTTCCCAACACAGCAGCCGATGCCTGACTCCTCCTGATCACACAGGGGAATCTGTCTTTCCTGATCAGACTAAAAAAGATTAATTGCCTTGAAAAAGTTCACACAAGTGCATGGAAATGAGGAATGGAGAGGGGGAGGCTTGTGTTGCATGGTAAACATCCAGAGTAAAGCACAGCTGATTCAATTTGTTTGAAAGGAAGCAGAATTAAATTGGTTTTATTGTTGGTATTTGATTTCATTTTCTGCCATTTCTGTTTACTTGATACCTCAGTCACGTATGGGTGAAGTTTGGGGGGGGGGGGCAAACCTCAAAACATTCCAAACTCCCCATGCAAAGTGGAGGCAAGGAATCCATCAGCCAGCCTTTTAGAAACAGAGCTTGCAGACTGTCAAACATTCTCATACATTGATGAATGTGAAAAACACTGAGGACGTTCCCACTGGATTAAAGAAACCAGGATAAGGTTCATTGCTCTTTAGGCTCAGAAACACTTTCTATGTTTGGTAAATCAGGCAATAATTTCAGGTGTCCTCAGGTTTTTTTTTTTTAAAGATTAGAATGGTAGCACAAAAATACAAGATAATCTTCCAGATTAAGGCCCAGGAATGGGAAGAAGAAAGCCATAAAGACTGCTGAGGTGCGGTTCATACCCTGCAGAAACTAATGACTGTCACTTTTATCTGATCGATGGAAAAGAAATGAAAATCAAACTGGGGTCTTAAGTCATTACTAGGTGTAAGAACATAAGAATATAAGAAGAGCCATGCTGGATCAGGCCAAAGGCCCATCTAGTCCAGCTTCCTGTATCTCACAGTGGCCCCACCAGATGTCCCTGGGAGCGCACGAGACTAGATATCTGTCTCCTGATACCACTCCCCTGCATCTGGCCCTTGAAGTATCCCGGTTTTAAGCTTGGAGATGATACATCTCCCTCATGGTTTTTGTAACCTGTGATGGACTTTTCCTCCAGGAATCTGTCCAATCCCCTTTTGAAGGCATCCAGGCCAGATGCCATCACCACATCCTGTGGCAGGGAGTTCCGCAGACTAACAATGCGCTGGGTGAAAAAATATTTTCTTTTGTCTGTTCTTACTCTCCCAGCCCTCAATTTGAGTGGATGTCCCCTAGTTCTGGTATTTTGTGAGAGGGAGAAGAGCTTCCCTCTATCCACTGTGGCATTTCTCATGGAAATGCCACATTGACTCACACAATCTGCAGGCTGTGTCTACTGACCAACCTCTGTCTCATTTTGGGGCTATGTATACATTCAATTTAATAATAAAAAAGGTTAATGGATATAAAGGTTGTGCTTCCATACCCATGATTAAAACATGATTCACAAAGTGACACCACACAAGGGGAAATCCCATATTTCTTTGTTCTTCAGTTAACCACTTCTCACCCCAACACAAAAGCAATTGTCAGGTCTTTTTTTTTTGTTTACAAGTATGATTGGTAGTAAGGACAAGGGAGCATCTTGTAGACCAGTGGTACTCCACCTGTGGGGGGTCCCCAGATGTTCCTGGACTGCAACTCCCAGAAATCCTGGCTAGCTCAGCTAGTGATGAAGACTTCTGGGAGTTGCAGTCCAGGAACATCTGTGGACAAACCAAGTTGAGAACCACTGCTGTAGACCATCTTGACTACTGCCATTCGTGTTGTCAACATTCAGGCTGGCATTTGTTATGTAAAGCTTGGCATCCTTCTTCGTGCTGGTAACAATGTGGTGCAGCAATATTGGAATGTTTCCTGGATGTTTGAGTTGTGGATACAGAAGCACAATATCCCACATTCATAAAGTGAAGGCTTTTGGAAGAATTGAATTTTCTAGCTTTTAAAAACACGAATTTAAATAAATGTGCATTACGCACAAATTCCAACAGAAATTTCCATCATATAAAATTACCCGGTGCTAGAGAACTCAAAAGATGAGCACATGAATCATATACTATGGTTACTGGGAGAAGACATCAATGAGAACAGCTGGGATATAACTGTAGTCCCTCTGTAACAAAATATTTTGAAGGGCTCTTTTGGACTTAATGAAATGGAGAAACAAAAGTGCAAGAAGATACAACACATACACTAGAGAAACACACACACACCATTTATTCTCTTGGTTAAACTAATGTTGCCATGCTAGCTCCATGGAATGTGGATGAGAAACCCACATTCCTTTTTCCAAATTCTTATTTTGAGTTAGGCAAGCCAAAGAAGAAAAACTACTGTATAGGATTTCAGCTCTACAGGCATGTCATATGCATGTTTTCCAAAAGATATCCCTTTGCTTTTTGAAATCCAAAAAAAGGGAAGAGATAATTTGCAAAGAATGTCACTAGAAACCAAGGTCAAACTAATCCATACCATATAAAAGAAAGACTGTGAAGAAAGGCAGGGACAAAAATAAATTCATCTGAAATCTGGTGTGTCGGAGGAAAGCCGTACAGATATGGGAAAGTGGGTGCTCAATCAAATCAAGCTCGAACTCTCACTCAAAGAAAATAAAATATACTGAACCTATCCTACTATGCACATACAATGGAAATACAGTGGAACCTTGACTTACGTCATTAATCCGTTCCAGTGGTCTAGACTTAAGTCAAACATGACTTAAGTCAAACGAACATTTCCCATAGAAAGTAATGGGAAAGCGGATTAATCCATTCCAGATGATGAAAAAGATCCCCGAAAAGAGCAATTTAACACAAAAATTTGACTGGGATAGGAGATTCCTTCTGGGGATGTAAATGAAATGTCTCTTCAAAGAGAGGAGGAGGCAGTGGAATTATAGTCCACAAGTTATATGCCTCCACTTTTTAATGTTCATAGCAACAATGTCTAACATTTAAGATTTACTGATTTTTAACCTGACGTTCCAAGTTCTGAACAACTCTATGCTTACCATTAAGAGTCCCACAACTTTACAGCTCCCCAACTAAAATGCTTCCATTGTGGACCAGACTTCTGCAGCCAGATTTTTTACAAGACTGAGCCGACTGTCTAACCAGCGAGGTCAGCCCCGAGCTCCCGGCCCTTTTTCTCCTCCGACAGCAGTGGCGGCTTCGGTGAGGCAGAGGACCAGCTCCAGGTGCTCTGAGCTGGCCTCGCCGAAGCCGCCGCTGCCGGAGGAGAGGAAGAAGGCAGGAGCAGTTTGGAGGCGGCAGCCGCGATGCTGGGTTGTGGCTGCCACCCAATTCCGGTGCCTTGCGCCGGGGCTCCGAGATGTAAGTCAAAGCCTGCGACTCAAGTCAAACTGGCCCCTTCTTGCTGCAAGTCAAATGTGATGCAAGTCAAGCAGTATGTAAGTCAAGGTTCCACTGTACAGAAATTACCAGAATAGACAATATTGGCAAGAAAAGTGGGGTGTAGCAGTAGATATAGTGGAAGATCTAACACAAGATAGCTTAACCCAGTAAAAGAAACCAGACATACTGTATTAGTTTAAAAGATCTGAGCAGAACTAAATGGAAAAGACACTACAGTACCCTGATTTAAAAGCAGCTTGACTTAAGAGCGGAAAACTGTTGGCATTTTAACTGTTGCCTTACAAATTTTAGATATGGTCTGCTCGACTTACAAATATTTTTTTTTCATTTTTAAAAACTTTTTAACTTTTTTCAATTTTATTAGATAGGAACCCCGACTTAAGAGTAGTTCGACTTAAGAGCATGCATTTGGAACGGATTGCGTTTGTAAGTCGAGGCACCACTGTATTTCTAGAAAGAGTATGCAGTAGTACGAGAGAACAACCAAAATGAGATACTGTTGGTTTGTGAGATGTGGGCAGCGCTCTTAGTGATAGGACAGTATGGAAGTCAGTAACTTATATAGTCACCAAACATCAGAAGATACTTGATGGCATGTATTATCTTTGGAGTTTTTTCCTAAATTACCAAAGATCTTATAGTGACAAGAAGGGTGGAATAGGAACCCAAGTTCTGCTAACAGCAAGACAGATCACCCTTAGCCACAAAGCAAAAAACAGCAGTTTCACAGCTTAAATGAGTGAGGTTCTGAATATTTATATTGTATTTTTCTAAAAAATATTTCTAAATATTTTTACCCCAGAATCAGAAACCCTGTTTGGCCAGGAAGGCGTCCTCAGAGTCATTTAATTTGGTCCTGACTGGCAGGGTCAAATCTTCAGACCTGGTGGGCTCTAAAGCTGACACAATGTTTATATTTATATTTAGAATGTTGGCGTTTATAAGAAAGCCTTTTTCTCCCTTCGAAATGACTGTTACTGTTTTCAAAAGCAATATTAGGGCCATAGAAGCCTGGATTCTTTCCAGACAAAAAGGAGGCTGGGTACCCAGTTCTGTCAAGATAATCAAGTTTCATTTTTTCATTGTATTTGATCTGTTTTAAATCTGCGTTGCTTTTAAACTAAATTATAACTCTAAAACCATTTGTCCGAACATCCTCAAATACCGCACAGAGCAAGAGTCGACTGTCTTCTACACCTTTGCCACTGGTGCTGATCTGAGGTCCGAATTCCAAACTACATTTTTTTGTTTAGGTTTCCTTTAGTATTCAAATTGCTTTGGAGAATGCTGAATCAGGCTGCTGCACAATACCGACCCGCACATGTTGTGGCAATGTTTGTCATACAGTCTCACTCTTATGTCTGAAGAAGTGGACTTGATCCACAAAAGCTCATTTTAAAATATAGCTGTTAATCTTTAAGGTGCCACAATGTTTTTGTCATCTTCTTCTTCGGGTTTTGGTTTTGTTTCTTGTCTGAGATGCTTTCACAGACAGAGCTACCACTTCTGCAGAAAGTGGGATGACTGCATTTCTTTTCAATCAATGTGAGATGGGGAGCAGGGGCGATGTTCTATTAAAAGAGATGCTGGATCAGGGGAGACAATTGTAGGGCAAACAGGAGTCCCTTGCCAGTTGAGAAGCCTCATGGCCCAGTGGTTAAACTAAAATACTGCAGTAAACCTCTCATCATAGCCTCAGTTAGATCCCAGGCTTAGGTATGTGTGTACTGTGTATACACACAATGACAATTAATAATAACAATAACAACAACAACAACAACAACAACAATTATTATTATTATTATTATTATTATTATTATTATTATTATTATTATTATTATTATTATTATTATTATTATTATTATTTAGAGGTTAACTCAGCCTTCCATTCTTCCAAGGTTGGTAAATTGAGTGCACAGCCCACAGGGATCAAGGGCAAGTGCATAGCGCATAATTGAATTGGAAGCTGTCCAGAGTGTGCTTTAAGCACTGCGAGCAGGTATATAAGCTGCACACTTTTTCTTTCTTTCTTTTTTCTTCTTGCTTTGATATTTGACATTATCTGGTGCTTTGTATTGTAAAGGGATGGAATAAAGCAAGCACATTACTCCTGGATTTGTCTGAAATTAATGTGCAAGAAGATGGGATGTACAGGTACTATCAGAATCCTATCAGTACTATAAGAATCCTGTGATGCAATGCAAAAATTAATACTACACAAAATTAAGAGGTACCATGCTGACGGATATTTTTGCATCCCTTTTTCATCTTTCACATGGCACCCCTTCATATAAATACATTTATCGCCAGGGAACATAAGAAAAAAGGTGTCTGGAATCCACAGCATGTTAAAAATCATAATTCTATTTCCTAGGCCGTAAGGGAAAGAGCAAAAGGCCCTGCTTGCTCTCTGCCCTTCCTTCGTCTGATGGGCCTGCCGAATATGATAGAAACAGAGATTCCTATGTGGGTCACACCATGATGGAGGAGGCTTTTTCTCCCCTAAGAAATGCTCTACCCAAAGGCAAAACTCTGACCTCAAATACATCTAAGCCTCACAGGCAGCACAAGGCAGGCACAGTCCTTTATTTTCCAACAAGGGTGACAATTCTTACTGTGGTTGTATAGCTGTAACATGGAACCAGTTGTTGATTTTATCAGCTGCCTTTGGCCAACCCAATTTCTTTCCAGAGGTTGATCTGGACCATAGATCATTAAATTAAAGACAGAACTAATACATTCTATGTATGCTGAGAATACAACTGCAGAACAAAATCTCCAATTTTTTTAAAAAAAATTTGTTCAACCAGCTTTTTAATAGGCCATCTTTCATTAAAGGTAATGGTCCTTTAGTTAGTTTTAAAATTATGTAAAATATGTTACTACTACTACTATTACTTTGTTACCTAACGAAATGGTAGGATGCTATTCATTTCATTTCGTGACAGTCTGCCATTTTTTCCCTGTAGGACGAAATGATTTTTCCTAGAGGAAATGGGAGAGGAGTGATTCTAGGTAAGCCCCTGGAATTTGGAGAGGTTTGGATTTCAGGAGGTTGAGTTACGAAGGTTTAAAGGGGATGCCCCTAGGAAAAATTCTTTCCAATTGGACTTGGAAGCCAAGCCGTGGTTGAGCGATTAGCGCCGCTGCGGCTTCGCTGCTGTTCCGAATACAATTAGAAAGAATTTTTCCTAGGGGCATCCCCTTTGGACCTTCATAACTCAGCCTCCTGAAACCCAGACCTCTCCAAATTTCGGGGGATTACTAGAATCGCTTGAGGAAGCTAAGCCTGCCAATTCCGTGCCAAAACAAGGTTGCGGTCCGTATTTTCAAGTGGTTTGTAATGAAACTACTTTAAAAATGTGTTAAAATGAAACAAAACAAAACTAAAGAAACAAAACAAAACACTGTTTTTCACTTTTGTGCCCATCTCTAGAAAACCACCATGCATGGAGAAGTAGCTTATTATGGGAAAAGCTATGCCAGGCCTCCAGACTTCTTCCTCCTGCTGTCATTGCTCATGGACAACTGTAACCTCAACAGCACTGTCTTGAGAATGTTTTACAGCACGATTCTGCTAATTTTATTAATTTGTCCTGAGATTATTATAAGTACGATTTGCAGAAGACTACTTGTTGTGTTTGTTTAATGCCAAGACATGTGTTTGGAAGATGGACTCAATCAGCAGAATGTGAGATTCTAGATCAGTGGTGATGAACCTTTGGCACTCCAGATGTTTTGGACCACAGCACCCACAATCCTTTGTCATTGGCAATCTGGGATTGGAATTCTGGGAGTTGTGGTCCAAAACATCTGAAGTGCTGAAGGTTTGCCACCACTGTTCTATACTGATAAGAAAAATAAAAGCAATTGCAGTGTAAAATGTTAGTCGTCTAATTTCAAGGTTTGCACCTATTTTCTGCAATTTGCAGTATGATACAGAGGAATACAGAATTATGAATATTCTTCTAGATATGAATAAGAACTACACGGCAACAATGGCTGTGTTAGAGGATGTGAAATGGGAAAATTCCCTCTGACATTGCACTTAATAACGAAAAGTACTGTGCTACTTGTTGAGAAGTGCACTGCTTTAATTAACATTTCTTGTCCAACTTACCAGTGCTATCAGCAATACCAGCTTTATCCTTTCTTTAAAGATACCTTCCCTTGAATTACATTCTTTTCAACATGCATAAATTTACAACTATGGCTCTCTATGCCCGGTGGAATGTGACATCTCTCAGACAAGAGGGGCTTAATTTGATTTTATAAACTACAAGATTTTAAAGCATGATTTAAGGATTTTGCTTCCTGTTGGACAGAGGTTATGCCTTTCTGAAAGCACTAGAACCTGTTTCTCATCTGATACCTATTGGTGTGTTGTCTGACCCTGTCCTGATAGAAAATAACTGCTCTCTTTAGCCTGCTGACATCAGCTGAGTCTCTGTGATCAATCACCATGGATGGCCCCTTGAGACTGTAGAAGCCAATGCAGCTAGAGTGTGGAGATTTATTTATTTATTTATTTATTTATTTATTTATTTAAGTACTTATATACTGCCTGTCTTCCAGAGGAACTCCGGGCAGTTTACAACAGAAAAGAAACAGCAATAATAATAATAAACTAAATAAAACATAATAATAAAACTACTAAAAACTACTAAAAAGAATCATTGGCGTGATGGCGGAGCAAATGAAAGTATGGGAGAGATAATTTAAATATCCTGGTGCCTCATTGCTGAGAGAAAGAAATGATGGTGGCGGTGGTGATCATGGTCACTGCTAAAATTTGTACAATTTACTTAAAGAATCTTGTCCCTTTTTGTGCCAAGAAATGCCCTCTTTCTTAGCACAACTGATCTAGCCTCATAAAAAGTGGAACAGGTGCTACATTTAGGCTACTAGAACACTAACAAAATCATTGATAATATGTCGAATGCAAAACCCTCTTCCTCAGCGCAGTACCAATAGGTTATAACAGGGATGGTGAACCTTTTTGAGACCAAGTGCCCAAACTGCAACTGAAAACCCACTTATTTTTCGCTGAGTGCCAATATGGCAATTTAGCCAGAATATAGTCATACCCCAGTTTAAAAATACTTTGGGTTAAAAATGCACCGGTTTGGGGGGGGGGGAGCTGCGGCGAAGTCCCCCCTTCTCACCCTCTCCGTACAGAGGATCATAGACCAGGCAGTGTGAGGGGGGAGAAGTGGTGGTGAAGTACCTTGTTCCCCCTAGCCAGCCAGAGGATTATTGCCCCTGCGGTGCTTGCCAGGGGGAGAAGCGGCAGCAAAGTCCCCCCCTTCTCCCCCTCCCTGGCTAGAGGATCATCACCCTGGTGGCATGTGGGAGGGGGAAGAAGTGACAGCAGAGTCCCCGTTCCCCCCTCCCCAGCCAGAGGATAATCGCTGCTGTGCATCGGGTGGAGAAGAGGCAGTGGAGTCACCTGTTTCCCCCCTCCTCAACCAGAGGATCATTGCCCCGGTGATGCACCCGGGGGAGAAGTGGCAATGCAGTCCCCCATTCCCCCTTCCCCGGCCACAGGATCATCACCCTGGGGGCACTGGGTGGAGAAAGAAGTGTTGCCAAATTCAAAAGGGCCAAGCAGCCTTCCTCCTCCTCCCCTTCGCTCAAGTGAGGGGGAAGGATACTCAATCCTTTTGAATTCAGCACCGCTTCTCCAACCAGCATGCCTGGGGCAATGATCCTCTGGCTGGGGAGGGGATGAACGGGGGACTTCGCTGCTGCTTCTCTCCCTGGTGCGCTGTGGAAGCTGAAGAAGCCGTGCGCCGGTGAAGAAATGGCGGGCAGGGCCACAGCGAAGTCCCCCATTCTCCCCCTTCCCAGCCAGAGGATCATTGCCCCGATGGTGCAGGGGTGGGGGGGTGGGAGAAGCAGTGGTGGAGTCCCCCATTCCCCCCTCCCCAGCCTGGAGGCGCTGGGTGGAGAAGTGGCACCATATTCAAAAGAACCAAGCACCCTTCAAATCTCCTCAAGGGGACTCATCGAGGCCAATGATCTAGCCTCATTTTACTGATCAGTAATAAAACAGGACCCCCTTATCTATGGGATCAGCGTCTGCTGATGGCTGCTGTGGGGAGGCAGCAAGGCAATTAGGGGGAGAGGAGACACCTGGCTGGGGGGGGGGGGTGAGAGAACTCTGGTGGGGCTAGAAATAAAAGGAAAAACAGAATGTCTGGGAGGAAGGGTAGAGGACAGAGATTGATGTTTGAGACAATGTCATGGAAAGCCTGGAGGAAGCCTGGCCAGTTAGGAAACACAGAGGAGGAGAGGACGAAAGCCGAGGCCAGGCAAAGGAGCATACCTGCAGGGAGCCCAGCCTGTTCTGGGGAGCTGAGAGGCAGAAGCCAGCTCCTGAGCCCAGTCCCTCCCTGAAGCAGCTTGGCGTTTGGGACCCAGGACAGAGAGAGAGGCCTCGGGGAAGCCTTATCAAGATTGATAAGGACAGAGAGAGAGGCCTCGGGGAAGCCTTATCCTTTGGCCTCTGGAGTGAGGGAGTGAGGTAACTCCCTGCTCTTTGAAAAACCCCACAGGCACTGAGGAAGGCCCAGGAGGAGGACTAAGAAGTGAGAGCCTGGGTTTATGTGCTGTGACTTAGGGGGACCCCAGAGACCTTGGGCTGGGGGAGAAAGACACACCAACTAGGTGCTCCCACCGGCTGGGCTGAGATCCAGCAGGGCCCTCTCCAGAGAGGAACCAGCCTTCTCTGAATCTCGATGGGGTGGGACACAGCTGACCCATGCTCAAATGTTTCTTTCTCTGTTCTGAACTCCAGCAGACCTAATAAAGAGCCAACTTGCACCACCTTTAAGTGTCTCATTATGGAGGGGGCAGTGGGGGCCACTCATACACTTATCCACAGTCTGAAAATACAGGTATCACAAATAGAGATGGGCACGACCAGGAAAAATTACGTTTCGAGTTGTCGTGTGTCGGAGCCGGCCCGTTTCGGCTCGTTTCCATTTTTCGCGAAATTTTCCAAAAATTTGTCGTTTCGTTTGTCGGTTTTTCATCTGTCGTTAGTACTGGTTTTTTGGGGGGGCTCCTGGAGGCACCTCTCTGGGGTGGGTGCCTCCTCTGGCCCGCCATGAAGGAAAAGCGGGCTCCTGGAGGCACCTCTCTGGGGTGGGTGCCTCCTCTGGCCCGCTACAAAATGGCATGCATAGCCAATTGGATATGCATACGATTAAGTTGCAGTTGCAGCAGGCAGAGGCACCTCTCTTTCGGGTGCCTCTGTGACTCGCTGCCTGCAGTGCACTTGGGCTGGGGAATGAAGTGACAGAGGACCCCTACGGGCGCCCGCTGTGACTCACTAAGAAGGGAAGTGTACTTGCTGTAGTGCAATGCGAGTACACAGATCTGGCTTGGGGTTAGGGGTTAGCGCAAGGGCTAGGCTTAGAGTTACTGGTAAGGTTAGGGTGAGTTACTGGGGTGCACCTCTGGGTGCCTCTCTGACCCACTAAGAAGGACAGTGTACTGCCGTATGGGTTAGGGTTAGGGTTCGGGTTCGGGTTCGGGCTAGGGTTAGTGGCTTTTTATGCCCGACTGGCACATCCCAGAAGTCTCGGTCAAAACCTGGCCAAGTGGCCATGCAATTGGTGGAATGGCTCCAAAAATTTGCATGGTCAACTCCCATGGCCAGCCCATCATTGCGCAGGTGAAAAAAAATAAAAATAAAAATAAAATAAAATAAAATCAATGGAGACGTTTTGTTGCAAGAAAAACCCATTGCTGCTACTGTAAAAATTCAGGCAGTTTTAAAATAGCTATTTTCGCATGTTTCTGTGGTGCTTTGGTGTGTTTTTGGACCACGCGATTTCAAAATAAATATTGCGGTCGCCCCATTTTGGATCCCCCGCCCGCACCGCATCGCATGGCGAGTTGGCGAGACGACGAGGATGCGCAGCCCGGGAGAGGAGAGGGGAGGAGGCCAGGGACCCCTCCCCCAGAAACCACCCCTCTGGTAGGTGCCCTCACTGAGGCAGGCATATTTTCGCCTGCTTTTTTGGCCGGGAATTGGGTTTTTTTATTTTTAAAACTTTTTTTCTCTGCCGCGCCGCTTGGCGAGTTGGCGACTCGACGAGGATGCGCACTTTGCACAGCCCAGGAGAGGAGGGGTGGTGGCCGGGGACCACCACCCCCAGAAACCACCCCTCTGGTAGGTGCCCTCACTGAGGCAGGCATATTTTCGCCTGCTTTTTTGGCCGGGAATCGGGTTTTTTATTTTTTAAACTTTTTTCCGCCGCGCCGCCTGGCGAGTTGCAACTCGACGAGGATGCGCACTTTGCGCAGCCCAGGAGAGGAGAGGGGGGAGGCCGGGGGACCCCCCCCCCCCAGAAACCACCCCTCTGGTAGGTGCCCTCAGGCAGGCATATTTTCGCCTCATTTTTGGCCAGGAATCGGGTTTTTTTATTTTTAAAACTTTTTTCCTGTGCCACTTGGCATCGTGCGATCACTGCGATGCCAGGAACAACGACAAATCAGACCCAATTTTTCTTTAGTCGGTTCGAGTTCGAGTTCTGGCGGAGTAACTGTCGTTACCGTTTCCGTTACATAACGGAAACGAGAAACGGAAACGGAAACGAGAATTTCGCCAAGTCGTGCCCATGTCTAATCACAAATACTGTATTACAAGGGGGAAAAACTTAAAATACGGTACAGATTTTCATGATGTAATTATCAGAACGGGACACTAGAGGGAACCAGACACTGCTGTACACAGGTAAGCTGCCGCCATTTCACCTGGGCTCCCGGCAGCTTGAGGCAGCTTCCCCCTTGCATTCCAGAGCAGCATCCTTGTAAAACTGTAAACTGGGCTGCCCAGTGAGGCAGGAGGAGCGATGCTGACCTAAGCCAAATTGCCTCTAGGGAGAGGCTCCCCCCCACCCAGCAACCCCTTCCTGCCAGCCCTGTCCTCAACACCTCCACTCTTAATGGTCTTCAAAGAAGAAAACCCACAAAACTATTCAGATTTGTGTGTGTGTGTGTGTGAGAGAGAGAGGGGGGGGGGAGAGGGGGGGAGGGAGGGAGGGAGGGAACCATCTTCAGGACACTGATGAATGAGGGGAGACTTCAACTCAGCTCTTGCTTATACTCCTTGAGATAAAAATAACAGGTACAGGGGGGTCCTAGGTCTAGTGTTTGCTATAATCCACGCTTTTCAGTATCTGCAGAGAGGCTTGGAACCAATCTCCTGCAGATATGGGGGTCCAATGGCCTATGTTCCCTATAAGCTTCACGGCTATTATGCTAGCTTGATTATTAAAAAGGCGGGAGCAGAGATATGAGACATTTGCATGTTTCTTACAAAATCCCTCAAAACATGTACTGTACCTAGGACATCATATATGCGTTCAGTTAAGGAAATAGATATAACTTTAACCCTCAAAACATGTACTGTACCTAGGACATCATATATGTGTTCAGTTAAGGAAATAGATATAACTTTAATAACAATGTGCATTTGTTCATTCAGTTCGTTATCCCAAGTAGAATATACTCTATATCAATGCAATTTTAAAAATTAAAATGCTATATTTAAAACAACAAATAAGTGCCCTAAAAGTAGTAACTTATTTCCAGGCTAAATAATGAATGGGTACACATCACCGCCCAGAGTGGCCAAAGAGACCCTAAACACTAGAAGAGTTAAAAATGAACACATTAACAAATCTTAACAGCCAGACTTATTGCAATATAATCACCTGAGCCAGGGAACAGCATTTGCAAAGCCAAAGACTGGACAAAATAACAGCCTGTGTAAAGTCCTATCACCTTTTCTCGCACTCAAATTAGGCCCCAGAGCAGCTAAAATATTTTTCAGTGCTTCCAAAGTTCAAGCCTTTTTCTAGTTGAAATCCGACTACTCGGTTAGGCAAATGGCTAAATCATGCAATTTGGTAGGCTTTGGAGATTTCTGATGGTAGCCTACCTCCAGAGGTCAAAACATTTGTGTAACTGCGCCACAGAACTTCTGCTGCGGTCAATTACATGCACGAACATGGTCGGCACAGCAGTCACTCTGCCCACTCTTAGGAGGCAAAGCAAGCTATGTTAGCCCTCGATATTTCATCCTAAGAATGAACTGAATGTTGTGTACTGCACAAAAGTTTTGGATTCAGGTGGAAGCTTTGGTTGTATAAGAGGCAAGCTTGGGTCAGTCTGGGAGGATATCCTATGAATATTTCAGTAGTGACTCATCTGAGCCAACCGCTTGAGTCATAAAGTCTGAAACAGGGAGTTCTTCATTTCTAAGCCAAGGCATCCCAGATCAAGACACTCACGGCCTCAGCGATGGAGGGAGGAAGAAAGGCAAGGAGGAAGAGGAGGGGAAGAACAGACAGGGAAGAACCCATACTCTTGTTGCAGAACAGGAAGCAAGAGAGATGTGGTTGGTATACAGGCCAATACAGTGGACCCTCCTATAACAAACGGTTTGTATAACATAAAATCTGGACAGCATCATAAATTCCGGAGAGAGGGGAAATTTGCTGAACAGAATCGCCTATGGGGCGAATCC
This sequence comes from Phrynocephalus guinanensis, assembly GCA_037367245.1. Taxonomy (NCBI): domain Eukaryota; kingdom Metazoa; phylum Chordata; class Lepidosauria; order Squamata; family Agamidae; genus Phrynocephalus; species Phrynocephalus guinanensis. The sequence goes on from CM074733.1 coordinate 167,774,609, forward strand.
ATACAACATAAAAATGGTTGTGATTAGGGATTACTCCGTTTTCAATGCATTCCTATGGAAATTTGTAGAAAGGAAAATTTGCTTAACATAAATTCATTTGGAACAAATTAATTCCTTTATTCAAGGTACCGCTGTATAATAGTGCAGGTCAAGAGAAAGCCATTGCACCATGCGGCACCCTCAACCCAAGCGACAGCGAAGGGGAAAAGACAAAATGGGTCAGAGGTTTAAAATAACAAAACGGGAGGATGCTGCTTCTGCTGCCACCACCTTTAGGGAGATGACAACTGATCGTGCGTTTACGGTCAGTAATCATGCTACAGTGCAACATGCTGGGATATAATCCCCCCATCTTTCTGTAGAATGTTGAAAATGTAACTTCTCTAGTCTGTTTGCCCACCATTTAAGAGGCATATTAGAAGCACTACTGAGACTCTGTGTTTTGCACTTGACAAAGCTGGTAGATAGGTAGGCACGCGTTCAGAGCCCGGGGTCGGCTCCTGGCAGAGCCTCTGGAGATGGCGGTGGCAGCAGAGAAGGCAAGGGCAGGTGGGAAGGACAGGCAGGCAGAAAAGATGTGTAAAACTAATAAATTATATATCTCAACCATAGAATCATAGATATTCAGTCTTGAAATTTCACAAGGATTATGATGTGCCTTTTCCTCATTAGATTCCATCCATAACATGTGCCGACACTCCAGTTAAACGGGACAAAAAACATTAAAACATACACCCAGCTGGCTTCAATGCTGGCTGAGACATAATTTTCCATTTTATTTCCTGTTTGGTCTTCTTCTAAATTGGGAATAAATAGATCTGGATTCACCCTAGATTCTTAGAGGAAAAGTCCATCACGGGTTACAAACCATGATGGAGATGTGTAAGCTTTAAACCAGGGTAAAGGGCCAGATGCTATCTAGTCTCATGCCATGGTGGGGCCGCTAGTATTTAATCCAGCATGTCTTCTTATGTTCTTAACTATTCATCCATGGTAGTATTTAAAGTATGTTTTAAAGTGGTGGTATACTATTGCATCAGTACCGTCTTCTTCTTCTTCTTTTGGTTCAGTAAAAGAAACCAGTGCTTGTGAAATACCTAATTTCACTCCACTGATTTCATTTGACTGGACGGGCATCTCTGCAAAACAATTCTGTAAACAATACACATAGGTGTAGGGTAGAGGTGGGAAAGGCTGATTTGGTTGCCATTTGGCCACCATTTATTTTAACTCTCATGCATCAGCACAGGTCATTTAACACCCTCATTATCCAATCAAAAAGGGCTTCCCCAAGACATGCAGGAAACAGCATGATCACCTGATGGGGCACGGTTGCCACAAAACATCAGGCACGTGGCATGCACAACTGGTTTTATTTTATTTTATTTTATTTTAATGTTTTTAATAATATTTTAAATTGTTCATTTTAATTGTTGTAAGCCTCCCAGAGACCTTTAGGGGGTGGGTGGCATTTAAACTGTAGTAGGTAATGGGCCTCAATATAAAACTAACTAAGCTAACTAAAGAGGACTTACTCTAAATAAATAAATAATAAATAAATAAATAAATAAATAAATAAATAAATAAATAAAGGATCATATGGTATATAGGACTTGAAAATTTATGCACTACTACATTTCTTCCCAAAAGTAGCTTCATGAATAAGATTGACCATAAAGAGAAATATCTAGGTTCAGTTGCTTGGCATGTCCTAACATTTCTGTTCTTAGTTTGTTCAATTCTTGGTTCATGTGATGCCATTCAAAAATTGCACTGCTTTGTTTGCGGTTTGAGATGTCTCTTAAGGTGGTTTAATATGAGAATTCATTATTATCCTTTATTTATTTAAGTATCTTTTATTTATTTATTTAGTTAGTTAGTTAGCTACATGTATGGTTTGAATATTGAGGCAAATTCTCCCAAATTAAGAAATTGCCATAGGCATTATAATGATCAGTGACTGACAATTATTATCCCCGAGTCACAGAATGTCGTATACAACAGATAATGGCTGAAATCCCGTTTGGGAAACTTAACGCCATTGGAGGCTGAAAGTCTAATCGGCCACAGCTGTTTTGTTGAAGGCTTCCAACCACCTGCCCCAAGAGAGAGAGCTTGGGATCCTGTTTGTCTTGGGGAAGCCCTTCGAGATTGTAGGATGGAGGAAGTGTTTAATTTCTAAAAGACAATGCCATTAGGATGACTACCAGTGGAAGCAATTTTAGAAAATCAAAGACTTCCTTCCTATCGGCAGCCCCTAAGAGCTTCTCCAAAACTAAAGAGATCCCAATGAAGCCTTGGGACCTTGTGTGTGTGTGTGTGTGTGTGTGTGTGTATTAGAAGGGCAGAAGATGATGTCGTCAACATGTGACGTAGGTTTTGTGAACAAGATTTCACCCGTTACCCACAATGGTTTCTCCAGTTAAGGAAAACCACCTCCAAAACTCATGCAGCTTGTATTATGCAACCCCAATCAGGTAAGAGGGTTTGGGATTTCAAGCACCCAATACGTGTAAAATGTAACGTATGGCAAAAATGTAAAACTGGTTTTGAAAGATGCATTATAAAGGTCAATGCATTCTTCAATTCTGTTGAGCAGCCTGAAAAAAATGGACTTTAACTGTTTTTTAAAAAGTTACATGCATTTGAAATGTTGATTTACTAGACGATACTAGTGATTTCTTGAATTGAGGGGTTGGCTAATGAAGACACACTTAAGGGAATAAATACACACCAAATCCATAAAACATATAAAAAGTAGAATGCCTGTGTTATGTAATGAGAAACAAAAAAGTACCAAGCGTTATAGCTCACCATTCAAAATAAAAACGCATGGGAAAAGAAATGCAGGAAGTGATGAAAAAAAATATTTTCCACTGTTTAGAGTGGCTGAATCCCATGATGATAGATACCATGATGATGCCCCGCCTCTGGTAGAAAGGGAGCAAGAAATAGATTTGGGGAACACAGCAAGATTTGTGTTGGGCACATATCAGAAGTAACATATCAAACAGCGTATACGTTTGGCTGACTCCCCTCCGTGCAGTCCTCAAGCCCTGTCTAGAAAATGTTGAGAAGAACTACTGTCTTTTCTGTTCATGCAACTGCACCGACAAGGAATATATGCATTCTCTAATTCAGCACTTGCACTGTTACAGCATGAATTGTCTTTTCAAGAGCGTACGCAACCCAACTACACTGAAATGCATTGTGGAAGCTCCCAAACAGATGCCAATTAGAAAAAAAACAACCACAGGACACGCACATGTTCACACACACACACACACACACACACACACACACACACACACACACACACACACACACACACACACACACACCACCAGAAAGCAAATTCTTATCAATAAGTTCAAGAATATTTTCTTCCATTGTACCTGAAATTTTTTAGCAGGATAATTGCTCTTTGGTTGAGACTCTGCTTTCCAAGCCTATCCAAGCCAAGACTGGGATGGATTCACCAATTTTCTTCCAAATTCATTTTCTAAAAGACAAAAATAAATGAATAAGGTAAATACGCCTGTAACTGAACAAAACCTGCAGGAAACCTCTTGTATTCTCATTGTTAAATGGGTCTGCAATGAAATACATATGGATAGATCTAAATGACCATGGATGAAATTAAAATATCTGCTAGTTTTCTTCTGTAAACATTTGCAGAAGCAAAGGGACCTCTTGAATTACTGTGACTGGTAGAGTCTACACAGGTTGTCATGTTCCTTATTCTGAAAATGGAGTAAGAGTTGTAGATTTCTTTAATTCTTCTGCAATCTAACATGCGGTCAAATATCTACCCTTCATGAATGGAAGACCACATTTCCAATTCAGATTAAATGGATTATAAATACAATTCCCAATAACATTTGAAAATATAGTGTCTACAAACAACATACGGTACTAGGAGAACCAGATGCACACAAGCATTCCGTTATTCAAGCTCTCCCAAATTTATGAAGACAAGCAGTAGAAGCATCAAGCACAGTACAAAGAATCATGGATGCTGCTGTTCAGCTCTAAGTAGACTAGAGGCTGGGCATCACAAATCTTGTTAGCTTGAGCCAGACATAGACTTCTGCCTTTTGATAAGAAATTCACCTGTAGCAACTCTCAAACTGAAAACCTGATCTTACAAACTGTAATATTACCCATGGACACCAACTGTAGTGGGACGCTAGTCAATTTCACTTCCCTACATGGAACTGGGCAAAAGAGCATCCTGGCCTCAGGCAACAAAGCCTCTTGGGCCGAGCCTGAATCAAGTCGCAGCAAGAATGACAACTCTCCCAAATTTCTCAAGACAGGTGGTAAAAGAAAAAGCCATGGCACAGAGACTGATGAGTGCCACTATTCAGGTGAAGGGAGCAACACTTGATTGAAATACATCTGGGGCAGGTTATTAAAACACATGGTTAACTGGAAGTTGAGTCATGGCTACTGGACTTCTTTTTTGAGAGATAGAAACGTTTCGCTGCTCATCCAAACAGCTTCCTCAGTCTGAATACAGCTAGTGTGAGTCCTCCATTAAAGCTGACTGACTATAAGATGGAGGACTCGCACTAGCTGTATTCAGACTGAGGAAGCTGTTTGGATGAGCAGCGAAATGTTTCTATCTCTCAAAAAAGAAGTCCAGTAGCCATGACTCAACTTCCAGATAAACTCACCTGGATGACTGAGAATCTTCACAGAAACACATGGTTAAGAACATAAGAAGAGTCCTACTGGATCAAGCCAAAGGCCCATCTAGTCCAGCTTCTTGTATCTCACAGTGGCCTCACCAGATGCCTCTGAGAGCGCACCTATGCAACAGATTTATTTTGATGTATTCTGAAAAGCAGAAAGTTGCCCCAACTTGTTTCTATAGCAACAGCCCTGTCCCCCCCTTTCTACCAGGACAACTTTTCCAACTGTATCTGCCTACAATGGAACTACTGAATGATTCATACCACCGGGGAGAATGAAAGAAAGAACCACGTCCCCTGGGTTTCCACACAGTCCTCTCTACAGTGGGTGCAGTCCAGAAATATCCCAATGTTATACAGGAAATGGCTTCTCTAGAGAAAGGCCAGCCACCTGTCTTTCAGGGAATCTCTATCGCCGTACCTGCATTTTTATTGAGAAATTCCAAGAAGGTAGGGTGTCTCTGGGTACACTAGGAAAAAAATCACTGTTCTGGAAGAATCGTTTAACATAAAATTTAGTGAATATATAGGCATAAAATTGATAGGTACCCTAAGAAAATTCAGTGTTCTGGAAGAATCGTTCAACATAAAATTTATGGAATACATTTGTTAAATACCATAATTGGCTATTTGTTAAATACCATAATTGGCTATCTATTTTTAAAAGGTTGGTTGCAATGAAACTCTGTGGAAGAACAGACATTAATATTAAAAACCATGAACTTCGGTGATTAGAGCTTGGACAACATTGTAATAGCTAGAGCAGGTGAACGGTGTGGTTACTATTATGGTGCTCAAAATTCAAAAATACTAATTAAAACTGGGTATATGGCAATAAGAGAAGACGTGTTGATGGGGCTGCAGTGGAATATGTCAGGAAAATGAAGAGATTCTTGGGGGCTCACTATGCTGCTTATAATCAGCTGAATTCAGTACTTTATTGCCATAACTCCTCTATAAAGATACCCTTGCAAGGCCTCTTATACATTACCTCTGAAAACACATAATCTAAAACAGTGTTTTTCAACCTTTTTTGGGCAAAGGCACACTTGTTTCATGAAAAAAATCACGAGGCACACCACCATTAGAAAATGTTAAAAAATGTAACTCTGTGCCTATCAGACACACACAAACACACTTCTCACCCCCCCCCAAAAACAACAACAAATCCATCCTCCAGCCCAGGCCCTCCCAAGGCATCCCTATCAAAATGTCTGCCTGCCCTCACCTTCCCCCTCCCTCCTCCTGGCACTTTTTTTCAGAGGAACTTGCAAACCCAGGAAGGTGGGGCTGGGGGACGCTCTTCATATACGACCCCCCAACCCCCATCTTTTACCCCTTCCAGTATAAGCCTCCCTTCTCTCCCCCCCCCCCCGCCTCCTTCCAGCCAGGCAGCCACAGGACCCGGAAGGGACCCCCCATCCCCGTCTTCTCCCTAGGTCCTAGGAATCCCCTCCTCAGCCTCCCACGTCCTCCCCTTTATTTACCCCCCCCCACAAAAAATGACCATTGTCAACAGCCGCCCGCTCCCCACCCTTAAAAGAGGGGTGCACACGCGCGCTCCTACCTGGCTCAGCAGGGGCGCACGCCCACCCTCGGGAGGGAAACAGCGAGTGAGCGAGGCGGGGGAGGGAGGGAGGGAGGGAGGGAGGGGGGTTCGGTGAGCGAGGAGGGGGAACCAACCCAAGAACCTTTAAGAGCGGCTTCTGGAGCACCCTTCGCCGCAATGCGCCTGCGCAGGTCTCCCGGCTCTCTCTCACTCTCTCGCTCTCCAGTCTCCTCCTCTCCTCCTCCTCCTCCTCCTCCTCCTCCTCCTCCTCCTCCTCCTCCTCCCTTATTTCTTCTCCTTCCCCACCCACGGCCAGCCTTTCCTCGCCGGCGCGCAAAGCACGCCGGGAAAGGTAGTCCGCTCTCCTCCCCAGGACCGCCTCTCAGACCTGCGGGAGGAACTACATCTCTCAAGGAAGCCTTGCGGCAGCCGGCATCTTTCTGGATGCCCCACCTTCCTCCGGCTCACCGGCGCCGCACCGCTGCCTTGGTCGCGAGCGGGATGCGGGGGGGGCATTTCTGGTGTAGGGAGAATTTTTCCCACGGCACACCAGGCAACATCTCGCGGCACACTACTGTGCCGCGGAACAGTGGTTGAAAAACACTGATCTAAAAGCATGTGAGCTGATACTGAAGGTGAAAGCGGTTTCTCTGTTCAACAGCTTGTTCCTAAAAATATCACTACAGTGGTACGCCGACTTAAGAGCAATTCGACTTAAGAGTGGAAAACTGTTGGCATTTTAACTGCCACCTTACAAATTTTAAATATGGTCTGCTCGACTTACATTTTTTTCCATTTTTTTTTTATTTTTCTCCCTGACGTAAGAGTAGTTCGACTTAAGAGCATACATTTGGAACGGATTAAATTCGTATGTCGAGGTACCACTGTATATGACAAAATACTAGGCACGTAACAATGCAGCAACAAACATGATTTTGTGGAATTCTAGAGCTACCCATAAATGCATGAAGAAAATACTTAAGCAAACATGCAACACTCCAACCGGAAATATTAATCCGTTTCCACAAATGCAAAGAAAGCTGCTCAGAAGAGACTTTATTACATTGTTTAAGCCATAGGGCTTCAGACAAAGGCTTCTCTTTGGTGGCACAGGAACGGAACTGAGCCCACGACTCTTCCCAAATCCACTTTATGAATGGCTGCATATGGCCAACAAGGTTCACCGTGGTTCAAAAGGTTTTAGGCAAATGGTGACCCCCTTGCTTTTCTCAGACAGAACCCTCATTGACCCCCACTTACACCAAAATGGCTCCATATCGGTGCTTTTATTGGACGCAGGAAACGACAGGCCGTCACACCGCATCAATTTTATATGAACTTGCGTAGGCCGAGCGGTGCATGAGCCATGGAAACCCGGTGATAACAACGTAGGTGCCCTTTCTTTCCTCTAAACGTGCTTACATGGTGAATGCATGCAGATTGTGGAAAACGTCTCATTGAGTGCTAGTTTATACAGCAAATTAATTTCTTTTATGGCACCTCTTCTGCATCAGCACCGAGGCTGGCGACGGTAACCAGAGCACTGCAAAGGCAAACCCCACCAACCCCACCACTGCTCCCCAAGACATGCATTATTCATTACCACTGACAGCTTAAGCAGAAAGCAGACAACTCAACTTTGACTTCTGCAGCAAAATTTAACATATGACTTTCCTCTCCCTTGCTCCTGCCCAGACATAAACAAGAACGGTATGTTTGTAGGAAAACCCTTTCTTTTAGCATCGGGGCAAAATAGTTATTCAGGCTTGGGGCAAAGGAGGACGTTCCTGAGCAGATTAGTGCCCTGGACGTAACTAACTGGAATATGAAACATATTGGCCCAAATCAATTTACTTAGTTTAAATGTTATGACATCAAAAATGTAACATATGGGGGGTGGGGCTGCCTTAAGTTCAGAAACCACTGTAAACATTGTTACATACTGAGTCGCATAATCCAATGTGCAACTGGTGTAGCTATAGAAGGGCACCTGTAGATGCTTATCCTTCATCATATTAAAGCAATGTTGGCAAACCTACGGCACGGGTACCAAAGGTGGCATTCCAAGCCCTTCCTGTGGGCAACCGACATCGCCTCTTCACAGGCATCTGTATTGAGGTTAAATTGCTGTATTGGCACTTTGCAGGGGGGGGAATAGTGGGTTTTGAATTGCAGTTTGGGCACTCGGTCTCTAAAAAGTTCACCATCACTGTATTAAAAGAAGCATTGTTAATACATTTGTGGAGCTATAGAAACTAAGACCCACTGAATGAACCAAAGTAAATCCTATTTATTCAGTGGGCATTTGGTAGTTGGAACTACCTACCTGATTTGTATCCTAGATTACATCATCCATTTCCCTTCCTTCCTTCCTTCCTTCCTTCCTTCCTTCCTTCCTTCCTTCCTTCCTTCCTTCCTTCTAGGTGGTCATACACAATATTGCTGCACAATTTTTAAAAGAGAATTCACATTATTCTTATTTAAAGGAGGAGTCATATATTTCTTTTGCTAATAAACATCTGGGGCTTAGAGACTTAAAAACTAGCCTATCTATTATACCAAGAGTTAAACTTAACAAAAACTTGTGCTATATTGAACTTGTTTGTCATTGAAGCACAGTAGGGGTTTGTCATGTTTGTGGTTAATAAAAACTCTTGAAAAATAATGAAAGCGTGTCATAGCTGGGATATTATCTATCAAAATATTTGTATGAAGTATATAGAATCCTGAATACTTTTGTTTCTATGTCATACCAATTGGTTGATAAAGTATTTGCTGATTTCTCCAAAAGTCACATGTATGGGACACATAATACTCAAGACAGCTACCAAATCCTGAATACTTTTGTTTCTATGTCATACCAATTGGTTGATAAAGTATTTGCTGATTTCTCCAAAAGTCACATGTATGGGACACATAATACTCAAGACAGCTACCAATTCCTGAATCAGTTGTTTGGGGTGCCACATTGATTCATGCAAGTCAAGGTAGCACATGTCTTCCTTACCACTAGCACAACTCAACAGCAATATTTAAATTCACAATTTTCTCAAAATACATTGAAAAATAAACTATCAGCAGTGTCCTGAACAACGACTGTTGTTGTTCTATAATGATAAGACATTACAAAACATGGTATGTGGGAGATGTTCATGGTTTGGTTTACTGATGTTACCCTTCAGCAAGTTTTTACAAAGGGGCCCTTGATTTGAACTCCAGCCTGCTTGGTCCAATATGCTACCCTTTTACAAAACCCTAGTTTCAATACTTATTTCACCTGTTCAGTGTTAGTAGACTGGTTTCAGCTCATTTATTATTGCCATCTGAGGAAATATAAGATAACGATATTTTGTGTCTGTGTATGCATATATACCTGCCCGTAAAGAAGCCAGGAAATGGGCGATAGATGGAAAATTTGCTGTTTCAAAACAAAAATGAACAGGATGGAATGGTGCAGACAGACGTAAACAGGAAAAAAAAAGAAAAAATTGGCTGAAATGGGTTTAAACAAATCTACAAAAACAATAAAAACTGGAAGTATAAACAGCAGTGTTTTCTGGTTTAATGACCTTATTTTTAAACAAAAATAAAAAAATTAAAAAGAAGGAAAATAAAGACTTCATAGCTGGAAAATCTAGTAGACAATAATTACCAATGTCATAACAAAACAGATAGCTTGGAGAAGTTACTTGTTTGAATTACAGGTCCAGCCAACAAATCTTGTGGCCCTATTAGCAAGCAGACTGGGAGTTCCAGTCCAAATAAGTAACTTTTTCAATTCCTGAGACTTTTTTTTTACTTCTCCTACATCAGGAAGTCTCAATCAAGGAAATACAGTAGAAGATTAAAGACTTCTTTAGTAAGTTATTTGCTTCTTGGAATGTTGAAGAAGAAGAAGAAGAAGAAGAAGAAGAAGAAGAAGAAGAAGAAGAAGAAGAAGAAGAAGAAATTAAATAAAAACAGCTTTCAGGCTTCTAAATTTCAAATTTTGAAACAGTTTATGAAAATGCCCACAGAGCCAGGATAACCACAAGGGGAAGACCTAATGCTGATTTTTAGTTGTAGGTCAGACAGCTTCCAGCCACAATTATTTAGACATTATTTTGGAGAGTTTTTTTTTGGGGGGGGGGGGGGGGGATTTTGATGAGCTGCAAAAATGACTTGGAGCCACAAGCGATGCATTGCCCACCCCAACCTATAGGCAGGAAGAAGACAGCTTTTTAAAAGAAAGGGATTCTTTAGCATGTCTGTGAAGCTTCTCAGTCATCCAGGTGGGATTATCCAGAAATTGAGTTATGGCAACTTTTCTTGAGAGATCCAAACATTTCGCTGATCATCCAAGCACGTCAGTCTGATGAAGCTGCTTGGATGAGACGTGAAACGTTTTGATCTCTTAAGAAAAGAAGTCCAGTTGCCATGACTCGACTTCCAGATTCTTGAGCATATAACATAAGGTTGCAGAATCAGCAGACTAAAAAGTTTTATGCAGTTGCATGACTCCACTTTTTTTTAAATCATATTTTCTCCTCTTTTTAAACAAATGCAGGGGATGCAGGTATTTAATGGGTATAACTTTCTTACGAATGGGGATTTCACAAAGTTTGGGATCCTCCTTGAATTTACACATTAATTTAACATGTTAATATCAATATATGTTATATGTGCATTAAAACAGGAAGAATTCATCCAGTCTTAAGAAATCAGCATCTTTCAAGGAACACGTCAGCACTGGATTCAATATTTTTCAGATATTGCTCTCTAGATGCATCCATTGACCTTTCCCTCTTGTTGGGTCCAAAAGCAACAAGGCTGATTTCAGCAGATTAAATGAATGTGTTATTTCCTGGTTTGGGTGAAATTTTCAACATAAGTCAAACCTCCTCTTTAAAAGCAACAAACCCCCATTCCACAACATGGATTGCTGCCAGTTCCAAATATATACACACAGCATGCTAAGCCACATATAGGGTATGGAAGGAAATTAACAAAAACCACCCTGATTTCAAAAGAGGCCCTTTTAGGTTTACAAAAGCACATTATAGAGCTGGGAAGGTGTTTCGAAAAGTGAAAGAACGGAACAATCCTATGCATGGCCATTTGGATATAAGTTGAAACCAAAACCTTTAACCTCCCTCTGCAACCTCCCTCCCCCTCCCTCTGTTTTAACCTCCCCTGTCTTCTTCTGAAGCTGCCTAGATGCCCTAAGAACATCCGATCTTGCCTGATTTCGGAAGCTAAGCAGGGTCGGCCCTGGTTAGTACTTGGATGGGAGAACCACCAGGGAAGACCAGGTGCTGTAGGTGCCTGGAGTAGGAACTGCAAGCCACTCCAGTATTCCTGCCAAGAAAGCTCCATGGACATGGAGTCAAGAAGAGTCGGCCATGACTGTAACGACACAACAACAACAACAACAACAACAATCTTCTTCTGAAAAGCTGCCACCCATTGCGGGAAGAGAATACAAAAAGAATCCTTTATCACCTTCTCCTTAACATACAAAGACTGTCCCTGGAACTTTTTGATAGCAATGCCACTGATGCACGCAATACCTGTGGCCTGTAGTGCAGAGAAAAAAATCGAAACAAAACAAAACAAAAACTAAGCTGTTCTATGCTAAATATCTAAAGTAAAAAAACAAACAAACCAGCATGACTTCACTAACGGACTAAATCAGTGTGGGTTCCTTCCTCCTTTCTGAAAAGCAATCAGGCATTAGTTACGGCCTCTTTTGCCTCTTACCTGACTGTGTTCCTACTAGGATATCTGAACACATAGGTAACTTGTGACATAGGTTTCATCTGGATGAAAACTGACCAAATGAGCAAGATTTGGGGGAAGATGACTTCCACCCCTTGGTCCCTCAATTGTGGGGTGCCTCCGGGGTTGATCATCTCCCCTACACTCTTTAATATCTATAGGAGGCCCCTGGGGGAGGTTGTTAGGAGGTATGGGGTTCCGTCTCATCAGAACACTCAGCTCTATATCACCTTTTCCCCATCTGCAGTGGATGCCATTTTGTCCCTGGATTGCTGCCTGGACACCATTCTGGAGTGGACGAGAGTGAGTGGTTCTCAACCTGTTGGGTCCCCAGATGTTCCTGAACTGCAACTCCCAGAAATCCTTTCCAGCACAGCGAGTGGTGGAGGCTTCTGGGAGTTGCAGTCCAGGAACAACTGGGGACCCACAGGTTGAGAACCACTGGAATAGACTGAAGTTGCACCTGAGCAAGATGGAAGTTCTCTGGGAGGGGCTGCATGGTATTGGCGGGTTGGGAAACTCTCTCAGGTTTTTTTTTGGGGGGGGGGTAACTCTTGGCTTAATTTGGAACCCAGCGCTCACTATGGAGGCCCAGGTGTTGTCAGTGGTTCATACCACACATTACCACCTCAAGCGGATTGCAGAGCTGCATGCCTTCCTGAACCCTGACGCTCTCACTACATTGGTCCATGCACTGGTAGTCTCAAGATTAGACTACTGTAGCGCTCTCTATGTGGGGCTGCCTTGGAAGTTAATGCAGAGACTCCAGCTGGTGCAGAATACTGCGACCAAATTAGTATCATGTACTAAAACATAAATGTGATTGTTGTAAATCGCCCGGAGTTCCTCTGGGGCACGGATGGTAGAGAAATAAAATAAAATAAAATAAAATAAAATAAAATAAAATAAAATAAAATAAATAAAATGAAAATATTTCGTCATATTACCCCAACTCTGGCTGCACTGCACTGGCTGCCGATCCGTTACCGCATTAACTTCAAGGTCTTAATGTTGACATACAAAGCCCTAACAGTTTGGAACCTTCTTATATGTCAGAATGGTTCCTAGCCAAGAGTTCTGCCCATGACACTTGTTCGTCGCAAGCAGGCCATCTGAGGTTGTGGACACCGAGGGAGGCCCGTAAGTCAACAGCAAGGAACTGGGCCTTCTTGGTGGTGGAGCCAGTGGTTAAAAGCTGAGTGCAGGTAAAACTGTGCTCACGACAATCCCCGGGAGGCTCAAGTTCAAGTCAGCAGCAATCCTTCCGAGGGAACCCAGCTCGCTGGGGGGGCAATGTGTAGCTGCACACTGTAATCAAAATTGTAAAACCGCCCAGGCTTGTAGTGGTATGGGGCGGTATATAAGCCGAACACTTTTTGCTTTGCTTTGCTTTGTGGCTCCCTAGACTCTGGAACCAACTCCCCTCGGAGATCTGCCTAGCGTCCTTGTTGATCTTCAGGAAAAGATTGAAGACTTGGTTATTTCAATCTGTGTTCCATGGTTATTAACTGTTCCGTGGCCTTATTGATTTTGTGATCTAATTTCATCCGCCATTAGCTTATATTTTCTTATTTACTTTTTGTTTTTATGAGTGTTGTTTTAATTATGTTCTCATTTGTAGTACAGGTATTTTTTTGCTTTTTATGATATCCTTGTATCTGTATGTTGTAACAGTTTGTTTTATGTTGTAAACCGCCCAGAGTAGCTTTCCGCCAGATGGGCAGTATATAAATTTAATTAATTAATCTCTACTTTCTGGACTTTTTTCCTTCTTGTCAGATTTCTTGCCCTCAACCCTAACCAGTATTCATCCAGGACTTTCCTCACCTACTACACAACATACCAGGAATTCAGATATTCGTCACCACCCATTTTCTTTCTGTGCACCCGTGGACAAGTATGTGAATGCATTCTTGGAGTGAGGAACAATGCTGACCTGGCAGCTCTAATTTATCCAGCTAAGGTTTGTGTGGTGCTCCTCACCTGGAGGAAAGCCTCATTGCCTAGACCGGACTGAGCTTGGATCTAGTTTCTTGTTGGAAAGGGAAACTGCTCCCGGAGCTTGCTGGGAATACCACATGGCTGATCTATATGTCTGTGAAGATTCTCAGTCATCCAGGTGAGGTTGACTGGAAGCTGAGTCATGGCAATTGGACTTTTTTTCTTGAGAGGTCAATCTCTTAAGAAAAGAAGTCCAGTTGCCATTACTCAACTTCCAGACATGGTTGATCTAGTTCAGAATTAGGGAGGGGCACAAAATGAAAAACAAAATGTTGTTTTGTCATTTTGTTACATAATGAAACAAAACAAAACGAAACAAGGAAGCAGCATTTCATTACAGACAAAATGAAACAGTCATTTTCCATTGAAGCACACCGTTTCGTTCCATCTGTATAGGGCAGTGGTGGCGAACCTTCAGCACTCCAGATGTTTTGGACCACAACTCCCACAGTCCTTTGTCATTGGCAGTACAGGCTTGGAATTCTGGGAGTTGTGGTCCAAAACATCTGGAGTGCCGAAGGTTCGCCACCACTGGTATAGGGGGTCCCTTACATGCAGGGTGGCCATTGCCACTGGAGCCCAAGAGAGAGAAGAGGAGGAGGTGGGTCACCACTGCCGCTGGCTTCCGGCCTCCACCCTGGTGCCGACTAGGCAAGTTTTAAAGGGGTCCAGCCATTGACAGCTTGGCAGGAGGCCTCTGAAAATGGTCAGGTGGGCAGCGCGATCGCCTGGAACTGCCCACCCAATCATTTTCAGAGGGCTCCAGATGAGCGATCATGGGCTGGACCCCTTTAAAATGGCGTAGTCTACACCAGGGGAATCCCCTGGTGCCGACTGGGCCATTTTTAAAGGGGTCCAGCTGATAGCTCGACAGAAGCCCTTTAAAAAAGGCTCCCAGGCACCAAATCTGGTGCCTCTAGGACCCAGGGGAGCTGTTTCATTTTGTTTCATACATTTTTTAAAAAAAAAATCATAAGAAATGAAACAAAACAGGGTTGGACATGAAACAAAATGTTATTTTTTCCATTTCATGCCCATCCCTATTCAGAATACCTATGACTATTTTTGAAGAGAGATAGCCATAGAAGAGAAATTCTGTCATGGGAAGAATTCATGCGGGGACTGCCTTTTATTTTATTTTTTTAAACAGGAAAGGATTAAAAGTCTTATTTAAAACGATCTACACTTATTGCCTAAAACTTACACAAGGCTGATTGAAGCGTGATTAGCTCTGATCAACTGGAGGCTTCTACAACCTTCCTCTGGGTTTTTTTGTTTTAATACCAAAGCCATGCTCTCACATACTGCAGTACCTTTCCACATTCTCGTGGATGGCTTTCTTTGTTTAAAGGTAAGAATGTTTTTGTTTAAGAGAAAAAGGACACAATGAAATGGTGGCAAGTTCCCTATTATTCAGAAAGTGGGAAGTAGGAGAGTTGTAACTGACACTGCAGATTCTCCATGAAAATCCCTCCTCTGTCTTGGCCTTTTCCTGCAAATGTTACCAAAGTCCCTTGGGATTAAACCGCGGAAGTGATGAAACCATTCTACTTTGGAACATGTGAGCAGAGGTTCAAGCTGCATGAAGGCAATAGACGGCTCAGTCTTTTAACAGTCTGAAGTCTTTTATTCCTTTGAATGCTTTACTCCAATCCTTTGGTGTGTAGTCTAGTAGACAACTCATGCCTATGAAACAGTGGTCTGTGATGCAAAGTGAGATGTCCCTTTAGGGAGACAATGGATCTGCTCTATTGTCTTTTGAGCACACTGTGTTTGCCTCTTTTGCAGCAGAGAACTTTCCCTATGCCTGCAGATTGCAAAATGAGCAGGTAATCCTTTTTTAAAAATAACTTCAGCATGAATAATTTCCCAAAGAATTTTTGCATTGTGTTAGGGTGGAGGGCTAACACATGAAAGTTGGCATTTTGTGCACATAGCTAACGAGTTGCTCAATTTATGACTTACATTTTCAGCAGGACTTGTATATTCCTAATCATTTTGCAAAGGCTAACACAGGGCCTTTTTACACGACCCCTAAACTCCGCAGCAAATGGCTGCAAACTCCGGAGCTTACAAGTGTTTCCCCACCAGCTCCGGACTTTGCAGACAATTAAGTGCGACCCCGCCCGCGACTTTTCTTGTACCTGCTGGAGGAGTGAATTTCAACCTGGTCCGAATTTAATCTGGCAGGTCACCCTCCACCGGGATCCCCAAAGGAGGATTCCCCCCGGGCGGCTGCCTCTGGCCTCAGCAGGCGTGCCTTCCCTCCATGGGGGCTTCTTCCTCCGGGCGCACCTCGGGGCCCCGATCCTGTGCTGCTGCTGCTGCTGCGGCTGGGGGTGCGCTCCTCTTCTTCTTCTTCCTCCTGTCCTCCTCCCCGGGGCCTGGTGCTCCTCTTCAGCTGCGGCCTCCAGTCCAGCAGAGCCTCGGCTGCCGCCGCCCCCTGTTGTAGCCGGGGTCGCCCCAGCCGCCGCCGCCCGCTGCTCCTGCCCGCCGGCGCGGGGAGGACGACGACGCGGCTCCTCCTCCTTTCCCGGGAAAAAAGGGGGTTCCTTTGAATGCGGAGGGATTTCCTTTGATGTCCCGGGAAAGGAGGAGGAGCCGCGTCGTCGTCCTCACAGGTTACGGAGGAAGCCATGATGGGGACCCCGGCTAATCAGGGCGGCGGCAGCCGAGGCTTGCTGGGCTGGAGGCCACAGCTGAAGAGGAGCACCAGGCCCGGCGGGGAGGAGGAGGAGGAGATGAAGAAGAAGAAGAGGCGGCGGGGCGCGACCCGGCGCGCCCAGTGCAGCAGCAGCAGCAGGAGGAGGAGGTGGGAACAGAGGAAGAGCGACAAGCCCCTAAGATCGCTGGTCCGAATTTAAATGGCCAGCGGATCTTAGGGGTCGTGTAAAAGCGACCACAGTGATGTACAGGAGTTGCATACAGTGGTTGCTCGACTTTTCGTTTGAGAGTAAGAACAGACAAAATAAAATAGTTTTTCACCCAGCGTGTTGTTAGTCTGTGGAACTCCCTGCCACAGGATGTGGGGATGGCATGTGGCCTGGATGCCTTCAAAAGGGGGTTGGGCAGATTCCTGGAGGAAAAGTCCATCACAGGTTACAAACCATGAGGGAGATGTATCAACTCCAGGCTTAAAACTGGGGTAACTCAAGGACCAGATGCAGGGGAGTGGTATCAGGAGACAGATATCTAGTCTCGTGCGCTCCCAGACACATCTGGTGGGGCCACTGTGAGATACAGGAAGCTGGACTAGATGGGCCTTTGGCCTGATCCAGCATGGCTCTTCTTATGTTCTTATGTTCTTAAGAGCAGCTTGACTTAAGAGCACTTTGACTTAAGAGTGGAAAACTGCTGGCGTTTTAACTGCTGTTTTACAAATTTTAGATATGGTCTGCTCGACTTAAAAATATGTTTTTTTCATGTTTTTTCATTTTTAAACTTATTTTTTCAAATTAGATAGGTATCCCGTCTTAAGAGTAGTTTGACTTAAAAGCATGCATTCGAAATGGATTAAATTCGTAAATTGAGGTACCACTGCATTCAGAAGTGCAAGATTCCTCTGCTTCACACACACACACATACATACACAAACACACTTTCCACCCTAAATGTGCATGCATATACATTCAGATTTTCCAAATTATGACTTAGCTCTGCAACTGTAGCTAGACAGTGTGTAGGGGTGGGGAAGCAGGAATCCATGGAGAGGGAAGGGAGAAGCTGTTATCCAGAGACCACTTCCCCATTTCTTACAGGGCTTGTGAAATATAGGAGGGGGAGGGGCCACTCTTACCCCTTCTTACCCACCCTTGGCAGATTAATCTATGCCCAGTCCTCTTTTTCCTGGGCTTCACAACAGGATACTGCAAAACAAGTGTGTACACGCATGCAGGGGTGGGGGGATTGGATTAGGACAGAAGGGAATAGAGGACAGAAGTTTCCATGCAGCCCATTGAGTGAGCTGTATGATGGGACCTTTTCTGGATTTTAGATGACATCTAGGTTTTAGTTGTGTGCATGCTAAGAAAAGCCTGAGGTATTAAAAACAACCTGATCAGAACAGAAGCATCAGGTGGGGAGGCAGGCAAGGTGAGGACAAGTAACCTCCCCTTTGCCTTGGAAAATACCTGAGGTGGAATCAGATTCTTCCCCCCCCCAACCAAAGGGGAAAGCAGCCTGAAGTGTGTGTTTTGAGAATATATACCTATGAGATGCAAAGGGAGGGTTTGGGTTTTTTTTTTTTAAAGGACAGGCCAGTCTGAAGAGGCATAAAGCAGTGGCTACCTGAGGAGTGGAGATGGGGGACAGTCATCAGATACAATAAAGAAGGAGAAAACTAGGTGTGTTCTGGCTCAAAAAAAAGTGCCGGTGTTTCATACTGCCATGGGTTTGACTTCAGGAGGTCTCTACACTGGCCCTTTAAGGTGAGGCAAAGAAAATATTTTTCTTTATGACTGACATAGGGCGCTTTTACATGACCCCTAAGATCCGCTGGCCGCTTAAATTCGGACCAGAGATCTTAGGGGCTTGTCACTCTTCCTGTGTCCCCACCCTGGCTGCTGGCTGCGTGAGGGGAGGGAGAAAAAAAAGGAAGAAAAGATCGTGGCTCACCTCCGTCCTGCCTCCATTCTTGCCGCGGCAACATTCCTGTCTCTGTAAAGTAGCTCTTAAAGGGGCGGGAGCCGAAAAAACAACAAACAGAAGCGAGGAGAGCCCCGCACTCACTATCGTTACACCGCATCAAACAATTTTCACTCCGGAAGAGCAGGTACTTGAAAGGTGCGCTGGGACGCGCTAAAGTGGGTGTGGCCGCACTTAATTTCCTGTAAACTCCGGAGCTGGTGGGGAAACATTTTTAAGCTCTGGAGCTGGGAGCCATTTGCCCCGGAGTTTAGGGGTCGTGTATAAATGCCCATAGCGCACCAGTGATAGTTTGACATAGGGTCAAACAACCCCGCCTCCCACATCCCCTGCCCTCTGCCAAGCAGGGGGAAAGGTTATTCTGAATAGAGGTAGGCTTACTTTGCCCTGGCACTGATCCAAACCAGAGAGACCCTACCCACCCTAGAGTCGTAAAAGCATCCGACAGGAGGAAGAAAGAGGCACACCCCAAAGCTCTGGAGGCAGGCTGGGTGCACTCCACTTGAAGATATTGTCTGACTGCCATCTTAAGAGCACACCTGCCCATCCCTTCCACACCCCAAACAGAGGGCTAAACATGCAGTCAGCCTCGGACCCCGTAGTGAAAGTTACTCTTAAGAACAATGGCTTCTCTGATTCCCTCTGAGCCTTTAAACTGCACCACCAAAATCCTGCAAACACTGTGTATCATTTTTCCATTTCTTTTTTTTTCTTTTTTCTTTTATTGCAGAAGACCTCCATACACAGTCTTCTTCCACCAGCAAGGAGTATTATTTTCATTCTTTCTCCCCTCCCCCCCCAAAAAATATAAAGGCCCCCGTGAGTCTCATTTTTTTTTTTTGGAATCAGGAAAAGAAAAAATAAGAATATGTGCACTGGTTCTATTCTGATAAAGCTTAGCTGTCAGTCTTCCCTTCCAGATTCCAGTGCTCTTCTGGACGCTGCATTTTCCTTTTCAGATTTCACGTATCTCCTGATGTTTGAGGATGGCACACAGGGTGTTAAGCTACGAGTGGCAGAAAGTGTTTCTAACTCACTGTCTGTTCCGATTGGTTGAGGAGTGTCTCTTCACAGCTCTGTGCCTTCGCCTTCAAGACTAGAGTTGCGGCAGCAGCACTCTAAGTGATGATGTAACAGTGCATTTGCTTGACCAACCATGCAGTGCTGTATTAGCCACACTCAGTTACTCTACAGTCCCACCAATCTGATGTTCCTAATACTTGCAAGGTTATATAGGATACCTTCAAAGTCTGGGCTTTTGAAATATTTAAAGTGACAGTTGATTCGCATGCTGGGAGACAGTCCTTCAGCTACACCGCCATCACAAGAAGTGAAGGAAGAAGCATTCTTTCCTGGGATTTTAATTTCAGGCTGGATTGGATTTAAATCACAATTTGAATCAATTAAAGAAAGCAAGTGTTTCTAGCCGACTTTTAAACAATGTTGGTAAAAATCTTTTTTTTTCTAAAAATGTACACCATGATCTCAATCAACTTGGTTTTTTTTAAAAAATCATTTATTTTCATCCATCATTTTCTTTTGCAATCTACAGTATATATTGCAATATATAGTCATTATCAATGGTAGTGAACCTTGGGCACTCCAGATGTTTTGGACTACAACTCCCACAGTCCTTTGTCATTGGTAATAGAGGCTTGGGATTCTGGGAGTTGTGGTCCAAAACATCTGGAGTGCTGAAGGTTCGCCACCAGTGGTGTATACAGTACATATAGACAATATATTGTCCAAAATTGTTAAGACTAAAAATTGAGGGTCATCTTATACATGGAAGAAAGCTCAGGAAAGAACTGTGTGGTTGAAAAACAGTTATTTAGGGTTGGAAAAAATGGAAGTCATCTTATATAAGGGGGGCACCTTATAGAGAGAAAAATATGGTGTATTAAAAGGCTGAGAGTCATGAGAGAATCTCAAATGTTGATCTGTTGGGCTTGCAGTAAACAAAGTCATAAAGTTATCATTAGTGGCCTTCTGTGCTTTCACATTTAGCCTGGTGTCTTCAAATACTGTGCTCATGTATGATTTAAAATTCCAGTTCCAACAACAGTTTTCAAAAGATTATAGTTCCTTAAAATGTTAGTGATACATTTTAGCACAGTGATATGCTAAAGAACAGAGTGGCTAGAGAAGTAAGGTTAAATCAGTGGTGGCCAAATTTCAGCCCTCCAGATGTTTTGGACCACAACTCCCAGAGACCTTTGTCATTGGCAGTACAGGCTTAGAGTTCTGGGACTTGTGGTCCAAAACATCAGGAGGGTCGAAGTTTGGCCACCACTGGGTTAAATGAAGTAGACTCAGGTTTTCCCTCCTTACCCAGAGCCAACATAAACATAGACAGGAAGGGTGTAAAAAGGAGGAAATGTGTTTTGTGAAGGGATTGACTGACATCCTTAATCTTCACCAAGCAGTAGTCAATCCACTAGTGCCATTAACTGGGAAACTAAAAGCTGTTTAAGTGTTCCCTATATGGGTCTCCCTACAATCCAGATTTCTTCCCATCTGAGAAGGATCTTACAATCACTGCCAACAAATTGTTTTTGTGTGTGTATCCCTTGTATGTCAGACCTCTTCCTGGCCAAAACTGGATATATGAGAAAATTTCCAACCATCAGGAGATGCACCTTTAATTTCCAATAAAACCAAATCAATACTTCTCATAAGTGGGACCACCTGCCAGCAGAGATAAGGCAGGCTACCTCCCTACACTCCTTTCTTTAGGCCCTGAAAACCTATTTATTTGCAGAGGCCTTCCTGAGTTAGTGGCTTTCTTTCTTTCTTTCTTTCTTTCTTTTTTTTTTCCCTTTCTCCCACTCTTCCACCAACCATCTGTGGGGGCATATTTTATAATAGTTTTTATTTTACCCCCCCTTCCAAAATCTGGGGATTAGAGATGGGCACGAAACAAAAAATGGCGTTTCAGTTTTTTGTTTGTCGTTGAGAGGTCTATTTTGGTTCGTTTCCATTTGTCGGGAATGTTTTAAAAAACATTGTTATCGTTTTTTTGTTTTTTTGTTTGTCATTTCTACCCGCTTTTTGCACGATTTTTAAAGCATTTCCATGCGCAGGCATCCCCCAATGCCCCAGACCAGAGGGAAAACACTAAAAAAATGGATGCTGGCAGAGACACAGTATAGACTAGGTGTGCAGGGAAGCTGCAAAGGCAGCGGCGGGCGTTGCCCAGGGTGCAAGGCAGCTGCAAAGTGACTGCACTGCGGGCCAGGGGAGTGTACTCACCGAGAGGTATGCAGCACACACACACACAGGGAGGCTGCAGGACTGAAGCTAGAGTCGCAGAGACAGCAATCCCACCCTAACTCCCACCAGAGATTGCAAGGAGGACGGGGGCTGCCAGAGCTTTTTATGCCCTCTGTGGCTGCCAGACCTGCCCGCCCAGTCTGCAACCTGGGCATGCTATTGGTTGAACATGATCCCACAAAACGTGGCTTGCCTACATTTTGTGGCTGGTGGCGACATCCATTTTAAAGGGAAAAGAAAAATACATCGCGAGGGGGAGAAGACAAAAACAAATGTTTTAAGGACCTCAACCCCCCTGGTAGGTATTATCAGACAATATAAATAATTATCGCTGCATTTTTACGGATGTCCAGGGCGTTTTTTAACATTTAAAACAGCTCATTTCATTGCACATCGCCAATAACGGAAACAAAATGTAACAACCACAATCTTCGTGGTTCTGTTCGTTTCATTTCATTTTCATCACAATTTTCGTTTGTCGTTTCGTTACGAAAAATGTTCGTTCCGTGCCCATCTCTACTGGGGATATTTCATTTTTAAGTTTCACTTTTAAAGTCTCATGGGCAGGATGAGGTATTAGACATCTAACAGGCTCTGTTAATGCCTGTTTTAAATGTGTTTTATAAGACCTTTTAATTGTATTTTAATTGTATGAATTGTATTTTAATTGTAACTGTATCTTTTTAATATTGCTATTTATGACCATTTTGTAAACTGCCCTGTGTAGTGTATTTGCACTAAGGGGGTGGTATAGAAATATTAAATAAATAAATAAATAAATAAATAAATAAATAAATAAATAAATAAATAAATAAATAAATCCTGTTTGAAAGACACACAGGGGCATACATGCATACAGCCAATGTTTGACACAAGTACCGGTAACTGACCAAACTGTGTTGCAGTAATCAGCAAATAATACACCCTCATGTTATCAAGAGATTCAAATGTACATAACGCCAAACTGCAAGGCAATTTTGATGCATTAAAAGGATGCACAGGGATATTTAACACTAACCACTTCCAGCAAGCAATCAAACTGTGTAGAACAAGAAGGCGTTTTACTCATGATACTCTGTAAGTTTTCTTGTCTGACTTCCATTTTAATGATGCATGAACCAAAAGGCCATTATACTGGAAATGCATGGGCCAGATGTTAGGGGGGAAACCTAGACCAGCCTTACCTGGTAGTGGTCTCATCACACAAAATGAAACTCTCTGACACCTTGCCATTTGAACTCAGCCACTACATCAAGCCATTCTGGTTAATTTTCTTGATGTTTATTTCAAATGATTGAAGGGTCTTTGCATGTTCATTAGATTATCTGAAATAAACTGGACTTCTTTATTTCCAAGGCCAATACAGCTGAAACAAGGAACAGAGATTACCACTATTGCAGTATTGGTGAAGGCAGGACTGTGCAATTCAGCTGAACTGCCACATGGGGGAATCTCACTACCATTCTGGTGAATATTCATTTCTGTTTCCAGCCTGAGACTGTGGAAAATTAAAATGATGTTGTGTGCCAAGTAGGTTACAGTACCTCTTCTTGGGCTGAATTTAGTTTAGACGAATCATAAGTGTGTAGCCAAATGAGTCAAGATCACCGGATGTGCAAGAACTGAAGCAACTGAGTTTGGTTCTTTGAACCAGAAACTAGTTTATTCATCTCTTCATGAATAAAATGAGTTTCACACTTTGTGTGATTTCTACAGCAAACGGGGAGTGAGGTTTGATGCTCTGATAGTCAACAAATGAAACAATTCTTACTGGTGACGATTTCAACGGAAGTAACCCAAGAACGAAATTGCTGTAACTTCACCCGCACACAAGAAATTCCTATTTTACACCACAGCTTTTTTCAAATGTTGGTTTTGTTTTCTGTTTCAAATCAATATCTTCCAAGGCATCAGGACAGAAGCAGTGTTGTTGTTTTATTTCATAAAACACAAGGGATACATAATGGGAACAACTGATGGGGGGAAAACAAAGGAAGTAAAGAACGGATGGGGACGGAGAAGGGACACAGGGATAAACCATGAGGGCAGGTGAACAAAAGGCAAACCAGCATGGAGGTAAAAGGCAAATGTCAGAGCGGGGAGGAAACCAAACCCTATAAGGAAAGACTGAAAGAACTGAGTATATTTAGCCTTGAGAAAAGGAGACAAAGGGGAGATATGAGAGCACTTTTCAAATACAGTAGGACCCCCGTATCCACTGATTCATTATCCACTGATTCAGTTATGCACAGTTGGCAAAGGAAAAAAAATTAAATAATTCAGCAGCCACAAAGCAAGCTGTAAAGCAAGCTGTTGTCACAAACAGCAGCTGTAAAGCAAGCTATTGTCACAAATAGCATCTGTAAAGCAAGCTACTGTCACAAACAGCGGCCATAAAGCAAGCCACTGTCTGAAAACAGCAGTCATAAAGCAAGCTACTGTTAGGAAACAGCAGTTTTGGGGTTGGTGGGCTGGTGTTCTCTCTTATCCATGGTTTTCATTATCTACGGGAAGGCCTGGAACCAATCCCCAGCAGATACTGAGGTCCTACTGTACGTGAAAGGCTATCATAGAGAGGCAGGGTAGAACCCATCCTCCATTATCCCAGAGTGCAGGACACATAATAATGGGCTCAACCACAGGAAGCCAGATTTAAGTTGAATATTAGGGGGGGGGGAACTTCCTAATTGTTAGAGCTGTATAACAATGGAACCAATTGCCTCAAAAGGTGGTGAGTGCTCCAACATTGGAGACATTCAAAAGTAATTTAAACAGCCACCTGGCAGATCTCCTTTGTTTTGTATTCCTGCCTTGAGCAGGCATATTGCTAATCTTTATACAGTGGACCCTTGTATAACAAACAGTTTGTATAACATAAAATTTGTACAACATAAAACATTCCGGAGATAGGGGAAATTTGCTGAACAGAATCGCCTATGGGGCAAATCCATACAACATAAAAATGGGATCACTCTGTTTTCAATGCATTCCTATGTGAAATTTGTATAAAGGAAAAAGTTGCTTAACATAATTTCATTTGGAACAAATTAATTCCGTTATACAAGGTACCACTGTATGCTTATGTGCACAGAAGTTAACAGAAAGTCTGATGCTGTACAAATCCCCAGTTGTAGCCACTTGAAACAGAAATTAGTCATTGGCTTTAGTACGGTTAGCATATAAACTGCATGCAAGTTGTATATGCCATGATATAGAGCAGCGATGGCTAACCTTTTAGAGACCGAGTGCCCAAACTGCGATTCAAAACCTTATGGCCTTATAGACCCCTTCCAGGGGAAAACACAATGTGTGCCCCCTGCAAGATTGTTTTCTATGAATTGATAAAGATATAACCCATGATTAAGGTAAATGAGAGCAGTGTTCTGAAGTCAGTATGGTCTAGACCAGTGGTAATGAGCCTTCGGATGTTTTTGGACCACAACTCCCACAGTCCTTTGTCATTGGCAATCTCGGCTCGGAATTCTGGAGTTGTGATCCAAAACATCTGGAGCGGTGAAGATTCACCATTGCTGAAAGAATCATAAGAACATAAGAACATAAGAAGAGCCCTGCTGGATCAGGCCAAAGGCCCATCTAGTCCAGCTTCCTGTATCTCACAGCGGCCCCACCAGATGCGTTTGGGAGCGCATGAGACTAGATATCTGTCTCCTGATACCACTCCCCTGCATCTGGCCCTTGAAGTACCCTGGTTTTAAGCCTGGAGATGACACATCTCCATCATGGTTTGTAACCCGTGATGGACTTTTCCTCTAGGAATCTGTCCAATCCCCTTTTGAAGGCATCCAGGCCAGATGCCATCACCACATCCTGTGGCAGGGAGTTCCATAGACTTACAACACGCTGGGTGAAAAAATATTTTCTTTTGTCAGTTCTTACTCTCCCAACACTCAATTTGAGTGTATGTCCCCTAGTTCTGGTATTTTGAGAGAGGGAGAAGAGCTTCCCTCTATCCACTTTACTCATACCCTGCATTATTTTGTATGTCTCAATCATATCCCCCCGAGACAGAACGAGTGTTAAATGGGATTATTCCATCCATCTTTTTACCTTAAGAAGGTTTCCATCTCTTTATAACATAAAGGAGATGGGGAAAGTTGCATTATTCTGTAACAGTGTTAGCAAACCTATGGCATGGGTGACAAAGGTGGCACGCGAGCCCTCTCTAGGGGCAAGTGACATCGCCCCCTCACAGCTGCAGCACTTCCCCCTCCACTCAGAGCACGCCACTGTGCTCCTTGCAGAGATTTATTTATTTATTTATTTATTTATTTATTTATTTATTTGTTGAACTTATATCCCGCCCATCTTCCCAGAGGGAACTCTGGGCGGCTAACAGCGATAAAACAAATAAAACAGGATATAAAACTCAGACGACAGAGGGCAAGATGGCGGCGAGCCCGAGTGATGGGAGGGAGGGGGGGAAATGCAAACTAGCAAAACTAGCTAACAAGGTTGCCAAAGGCCTCTCTGAAAAAGAGGGTCTTCAAGGCCTTCTTAAAGGCGGACAGGGACTCCAGCAGGCGCAGCTCACTGGGGAGATGATTCCAGAGAGAGGGGCCCACCACAGAGAAGGCGCGGTCTAACGTACGTGATTTCTGAGCCTCTCTGGGTGTGGCCACCCTCAGTGAGCGCGCCTGCGCCAATCTCGTGGGTCTGGACCCAGTTGCCCTTTGGGAGACACGCTCCGCCAGATACTCTGGTCCCAAGCTGTGGAAGGCTTTGAAAATCAAAACCAGGACCTTGAACCTGATCTGGAAGACAACGGGGAGTCAATGCAGGCGAGCCAGGACTGGGGTGATGTGCTCGTATCTACGGGATGTGGGCGAAGGGGAGGCAGCAGCATGTGGGAATTTGAGAACAGGCTTTTGAAACTAAAAAACCTGCTCTTCGATCCTCGGTTTCCCAAAGAGTAGGGAAAGCTAGTGGGGAGGGACAGTGGCTTGTGTGCTCCTTCGTAGCCCCAGTTTACTCTCCAGCCACACCACTCTGGGCATCCCCAAAGTAGTGTCGCTGGAAAGTAAACTAGAGCTATGAACCAGCCCACAAAATACTGCCACTCCCCCTGGCTTTCCCGACAGTGTAGCACCCCTTCTGACTCTCTGGCCAGGGCAGAGAGAGATGGATGGGGTGCTACTCCCTGGGAAAATGAGGACTGAAGAGCAGGATTTTGAATTTGCCATGGCCACAGTGCCTGTTCTTAGATTCTCACTTTCCTGAAGGATGCTACCCAGGGCCGGCGCTTCCATTAAGGCGAACTAGGCAGTTGCCTAGGGTGCCAAAATGGAAAGAGGGCGCTGGCCAGCCTGCTGCTCCCCCGCCCCCCCCACCGCTGGCCACTGCCGTCCATCCCCCCACCGCCCGCCAGCCACCCGTCGCCGTCCACCCATCGCTGCCCATCGCCCCCCGTGCCCGTCGCCGTTCCCCGCGCCCCCCACCCCCGCCCCCACCCCACCGCCCCCCGCCCACAACCACCCTGCCCACCCCCTGCCCCTCACCTAGGGTGCAAAAAAACCTAGCACCGGCCCTTCAGGAAAGCGAGGAGCAAAAAGAAGGGGTGCCCGTCGCCGGTCACAGCGACTGGAATCCCCAAAAATAGGGGTATCATTGTATTCAGGTTAAGCATTGAACTTTGCAAAAATACTGCTGGAAAATTTAGTGTAGAGGCCATAAATGAAGCAGGAGGAGGAGTCATACAGTTCTATGAAACCAACAATCTGTTTATTGCAAACACGTGCTATCTCTAGAAATTACAAAGAGTGACAAGCAAGATGTTTAACACTAATAACACATGGTCTGATGGACATCGCCAGATCAAGTTTTGCGCAAGGAAATCAATCAAAATACACCAAGTAAATTGGAAACATGAGAGAGGCCATGAAGAGGAAGCTGTATTCTGTCTGCCAAAACAAGACCAGAGTAAAACTGAGAAGGAGACGCTGATCCTAAAAGATACAAAACATGATTTTGCAATCCTGCTGAAAGGGTTGGATTCATTTTCAAATAATCACTACAGCCTCTTTCAGGGATTCAAAGAACACAGTCTTTAATCTAATCACTGACTGATCAATACACAGAAAAATTTAATCATGCAATGTGTACTATCATAAAAGCATGAATACAGAGATATAGGCACTCTGTTTATATTACGAAGAACACTGCAGAGAATATTCCACTTTTGATGAGTATATTTTTCTAGCCTTTCCTGGCGCCCTTGATCACTACTGGCTGGGGATTTTCCAGTGTGCTAAGTATGATTGTATGTACTGGGTAATGAAGGGACGAGAGTTGTGCAGATGTTTTTGCTGGGCTTGCTGTGGGTCCAGATGCAAATGACAATTCAGCTTCTCTTTCTTTTTTAGTAGAGTATTTCAAAAGAAAACAGATTTTCAAAGAGCAATGTGAAATGATGGCAAGAAATACATCACCATCACAAAACAAGCACGAAAGAAACAGTGGGCTCAGGTGATGGGCATATAATATTATTTTAGGAGAGTGAATGTGCAATGGAGAAAGTTTCAACATGCAGTCTGTTTGCAATGTGCAAAATAATACTATCTGGCTCTTATTCAAACCTGGAATCTTACTGTGACACAGTATTTGGGTAATTTTCAGGTTTGTTTATAATTGCTCTTCCCAAAGCACTCCTTTAGAACCACTGGAACGATATGCACTGCTCTTTTATGGTTAAAAAAAGTATTTATTTTTAGAATGATACTATGAGAAGGTGGTGGTGGGGGAATGAAGTTCTCTGAAATTGAGCACTCTTCCTTCACACACACTCCAACAGCAGACTTATCAAAGCAAGAATTCTGCATATAGGAACACATTTCTCCCTCTCAAACTGTCCTCTCCCTGCCCCCCCCTTCCGAGATTAAATGAAGGACAAGTGAATGGAAATGTTTGCCCTAATAAGCATCACTAAATGGTCCACCAAGTCCAAATCCTGCCTCTGAAAAAGACTGACAACGTTAAGGCAAACCCCAGGCGTGCAAAGTGGTTTCGATGTGAAAAAGCAAATGCCATAAGAAAAGCTCTGCTATTTGGTGGTGGGCTCCCACTTTTCTGGCGACGGCATTTCCTAAATCCATGTTTGATGAGCTTCCCCGGCTATAAATTTTGCAAATTCCCTCCGGAGCGGCACAGAGTGTGCTTCATGAAAATGTCATCTGCCAGTGCCGGCAATTACTCACACTCCAGCAATCATGTGCACAATGCAGAATGGGTCGAATTCAGGTGAGAATGAGAACCAGCAATCAAGCCTCTGGAATTGAGAACAAAAGCCATTTTCTTTCATTTGCCATCCACACAACCATCAAGGCCTTAATTACAAGGCAAGTGTCAAGCCTGGCTGCTGAAAGGCTTATTATTATACAGCTCGGCTTCAAATCAGTTTTGTATTGATGAAGGGGGGGAGAATGGGGGGAGGAAGAAAAAGAAAGAAAAAAGAAAGAATGGAGGAAAAAATAAAAAGGGGAAGGGGAGGGAGCCAGCTTTGCCCATAAGCAAGGAAATTGGGGACTAATGATTTGATGATTGGCAGGTGGAGGAAAAACATAGCCATTAAAATATATATATATATTTAGCAGACAAAATAAAAGCTGAGTGAAGGCATAGAAGGCAAAATACCTGGAAGTACTGTATTCTATAAATACATTGCTCTTTCAAATCAGCGTTGTCTGACAATAACTGAAGATTTATTCTAATTGCTCTTGCATTCAATATTATAAAACACACCCACACGATCCAGAGGGAAACCCCAATTTCAGGTCGAGAAATTAAACCTTTTATACTCATTTTATACTCATTCTCAAAGCAACTAGACTTTTGACAAATGCACTCTTTCTCACACTGATTGTTATGTCTGCTTCTGGCGCCTGTATTTCCAGAACCACTGACTCTCGTTTGGCACTCATTGTCCTTTCTCACAAAAATCAACCTAAATTGTGATGAGTTACATCCTAATGAGCACAAAACACAGGCAGGAAAGCTGTGCCGTGTGGCATACTCGATTCCACCAAACCCCATTACCCATTGATTACTGCCCCTATGCCACGACCACGCTAAAACTACTTATCGGGGACTGGGGGCTCTTTGCAGCAAAGGCCATGTGGGGCTTTAGTAGTTGAGTCACTAAACAGGGGGGGATGCCTTGAAGAAGCAGAAATGTTTTCCACTAGTTTGAAGCCACAGCGGGATATACCCTAAAACGAAAGGGGTGGTGTGGGGAATTATTTTTAGCAATAAGAACTGCATTTGAGCATCATTTAAATTGATTTAGATTTTATCATTCACATGGCAAAGGGGTGAAATCGATTTATATGGGCTGCAAAGAGAATTCTTTTCAACTGGGTGGCAGGGTGTTTTTTTGTCGTCGTCGTTTTAAATGCCTTGCTTCTAAAACCAATTCAATTCAGTGTGGTTTTGTGGATGTGCACTCTGCCGTCATGTTGATGTGTGCCTATGGGGATTCTAGGTGGCAGGGGAACAGCTGTTTTGCATGTAAAGTTTCTTTTAAAACTATTTCTTAAAATGTCTGTCACTGCACCACTTCATCAATATGTTTGGAATTATAGCCATGAGTCCCATTCTCTTGTCTGCAACACCTGGAATTCTGGGCCTATATGGCCAACGATAAAGGACTGTGGGAGTTGTAGTCCAAAACATCTGGAGGGCCAAAGGTTCCCCGCTCCACGTTCCTACAAATATCTCAAGACCACTACCGCACTTTAGATTTGAAACACCTTTTCCTTAAAGACATATCACCTTAAAAATCACTGTCCGCTTTTCAAATTGCTGTTTCTGAAGAGACCCCTTGGCCAGGCCCATTTTGACCGCTGTGTCAGTTTTTCTTGTGACGACCACTGGCGGTGGTGTTTTTTAAAATCAGTTCCTGCACCCCCTTTTAAAGCAATTTGGTTGTATTTGTGGACATACTATGCCACCTTTTTTTGGTTACCCCCCTGTTTCTAACGTTTCCCTGTCGTAGTTTAAAGCAGTTCAGTCAAGTGCGAATGGGGAAGCCAATTGTTAAGCAACTGCTGAAGTGCGGACTGCCGAACCCCTGTAGCGACCACATGACCGCGGGAGGAGATAAGGTGATGCAAAATAAAAAGCGACTGCTCAAGGAAGTGCAGTAGCAGCCATTAATGACTAATGAGAATGATAACATATTGCTGCCTGTGTGGTATATGGCTGACACCAACTCTATGATTAGACATGTGGAGTTATGGTTCCTCAAAACCTGGCATAGATTCATCCACCATTTATACTCTTTGGCCAATTGAAACAAGAAGATCAGAGCATCACCATTCTTCTCAAGGTGATATGTACCAGCAACTTATATAGAGGGCTGGGAATTCTGGGGCCACCAGATTACTTAGCTGGACTAGGGAGAGGCTGACTTTCTG
This sequence comes from Phrynocephalus guinanensis, assembly GCA_037367245.1. NCBI lineage: Eukaryota > Metazoa > Chordata > Lepidosauria > Squamata > Agamidae > Phrynocephalus > Phrynocephalus guinanensis. The sequence continues at coordinate 167,805,958 of CM074733.1, forward strand.
CCACATCTGGGCCTCTACCCTTCTTACTGCTTTTCCAGAAAAACCAGTTAGCACTTGGAAATGGAATGTTTAACATCAAACTTGCTGATTATCTGGCAGAGCGTATCTCCCTACGATCAGAGCTGGCCCGACCCACCCGATCCTCAATGGCTTTCTCTCTCCGGCTGGCCATCCCGAGAGGGGCCCGTAAAGTAGCAACTCGGAAACAGTGGCCGGACCATCTCTTTGGAATAAGCTACCCAGTGAGATACGCCAGGCTCCCGCACTGGCATCCTTTAGGAAGGCCCTTAAAACCTGGGTTTTCAGAGATGCCTTTGGCCAATGGCTAATGTGGCACCAGGCTTTCTCCTTCTGTTTTTTTTTTTTTAATTCATGGACGCCCAGTTTTTGCCTCCTGCCCGTGCCATTTTATATTGTTTTTACTGATATTTGTTTTAACCTTTGTGTGAACCGCCCAGAGTTCCCTTTGGGAAATGGGAGCGGGATATAAATGCATAAATAAATAAATAAATAAATAAATAAATAAATAAATAAATAAATAAATATCCCCACCTCACAAGGGGGTGTTATTTCATCTCATGTTTTTAGAAACAATACTTGAGAAATACTGTAACATTAACATGTTTCAATGCATTAAAACTGTGCCTGTGATTCTGCATCCCTCTCGTCAGAAAGAAAGCTCCTATGTTTTTCTGCATGGCAAACATTCCTATACAAGGGGTCCTTGCTTTGGAACGGAAGGTGGCACTCCTGATACTCAAGCCACCAAAACCAAGGGGCAGGTTGTTCCAAGTAGAGATGGGCACGACTCAAAAAAATGGTCGTTTCGTTTAGGGGTCCGTTTCAGTCGTTTTCGTTTTTGGAAAAAAAATTAGGGTCCGTTTCGGTTTGCGTTTTCGTTTTTTTGACTTTTTTGCAAAAAAAAAAACACGGCAAATTCACTTTTCGTTTTGTTTTGTTTTTTAGTTTTCGTAACGAAATGAAAAAACGAAAACGAAAAAAACTGCTGTTTCGTGCCCATCTCTAGTTCTAGATTCTTTTTAGTTCAATGCATCTGCTGCAACTGAAAAGGACACCCAGAAAGCCAACTTGACCAATAAAAATTTGGTCGTTTCATTTTCAGTGTTTTCGTTTTTTGGACCAGAACTTTTTGTCATTGGAAAAAAAACTTCATGAGGGCTCATTTTAGTTTTTTATAGTTGCGTAACGAAATGAAAAAAGACAAAAAGGTGAAGTTAGGTAAAATATCGATAAAAGGTTAGCATCGGAGCCCCTCGGGGCTGTATGCCCCATCTCTAGTTCCAAGTTATTAAAAGCTAACATAGTTTTGCAGAAACACTACGGAAATTGATGTCACTGTGAACCTGTTGGCAAGAGATTGAACAGGGGGCACATGGAATGGGGTGGATGGAGGCTCAGTTGCATAGCTTGAGTCTATGGCTGGATTCCTCTCTGAGTTTGGAGGACACCCAGGTCTCAGCAGTAGCCAGAAATGTGCTTGACCAATAAACTTGAAGGGCTTTGTAGAGGAGAGTCACGGGAAACTTCCCAGGTGTCTCTCAGTGGTGGCAAACCTTCGATTCCACTCCAGAATGTTATCCTCAGGGCAACGTTTTACATTGCATTGGACCAGAACTCCCACAGTCCTTTGGCCAATAAAGATATTTATTGTTTTTTTGTGACTTGCTGGGCTTGACAAATCACAAATCAAAACGAAGTGATTTCAATAATCCTCAGAGAAATCAAAAATACTTCACACCTCCACCAGGAAGGCCAGGGCTAACAACTCATACTTTATGGGTAATGGGAAGTTTTTAACGGTGGGATTTTCACGCACCTTAGGCTACTGCCCACCTAAGGAGCCTATTGAGACTACTGTGCACCTAAGGAGCCTATTCAGGCCATTGTTCATCTTATGAGCCTATTTCAGACCAGGGTGGCATGAGGTCAAAGTGAACTATAAATGGAGGACTTGCAACTAGCTTTCCTCAGACTGATGAAGGTGTTTGGATGAGTAGCAAAATGTCTCACTCTCTCAAGAAAGGAAGTCCAGTTGCCATGACTCAGCTTCCCGATAAACTCATCTGGATGACTAAGAATCTTCACAGACAAAATGAATCATCATTTTTCTGATTCATCCCATCTCGTTAGGACACAGAGTCTTCCTCAACCTCATAGTTTTCACATTGGAATCACCACCCCAAGGTAACAATTGCATCACAAGATTTCTAATTCCAGATTGAAGAGGGCCATTTTAATGCATCTAAAAAAAGATCTTCTGAAGAAGTCGATGGCCGATGTATCAATATGGCTGAACAGTAAAGAAACCCTGTAAAATCCACTATTTATTTCAGAACTGACAGTTTCAGTAATTAGTTAATACTGCTAATTCAGCAAGTTAAATGTTTTCATTTTTAAAAACAGTAATAGCAGGTAATCAATTTTCCAGTTTCTAACAATTAACACTAACAAATGACTGAATTAATAGTTAAGCCAAATGTTCCATCCATGTCAGAATGGTGATCTGGTCACCTCTGCTCTGAAATCAATGATGTGAAAGATCTACACACTGTCTCTACCTCAAGGACTAGAGGCTCAGAGAACTTCATAAGCACTGAAAAGAGAACAAGAGAACTTTTTAAGTTAGATAAGCATGCTGCAACACTGTTCTCTGCCTGCCTGCCTGCCTGCCTGTCTGTCTAACAAAGTTACACAATAAGTGACACAATGAACTCAACAAAGGAGACATTCAATTCAGCACAAAACTATAGCAGAGGGAAGACCCGTCAACATATCTACAATTTTTTTTAAAAAAATAACTTCCACAAAGCTAGCACATCTACTGTATCTATCAGTAAACGTAAAGATCTCTCCTGAGAGAAGGGGCCACTATGTCAACAGACTTCATCTAATTCTCTTTCTTTTCTTTCTCTCCCTCCCTCTCGCACACAAATAGGCATTTACCTATGTTCTCCTTTCTGGCAAAGAAGCTCTTTCTCTACTCCAAGGCAAACTTTGATGTCCACTCAAGAATGTGAGCCAAGGTGTCTATGATTTGAGTCAATCACACTGATTCTCAGGATGCTTTTGTGTTATATTATTATTCTATATATATATATATATTATTTTTTTAAAGGCAGATTAGAAAAATAATAAAGAAAAGAAGTCATATGACAATACAAATGCATTGGGAAAGATAACTGATAAGTGTAGCAATCAAGAGAATAGGATAATTCTCATATTGGATTATCATAAATAGACAATCCAATATGAGAATATATAGTATAAATAGATGGACAGTGATAATGTGATTTATACACTCCTCTTAGTTGGGTTACTCCTGCTGCTGTGCAAGTTTTGCACCTTACTGAGTGCATCATTGTGTGCAAGTACATTACTTCATCTCTGGTAATAATCCAAAAGCCAGGAATGTATCTGTTCATATCTCTCTGGGCCCACTATTCCTTCAGCCTTAATCCTCTCCCTGTGACCACAGGGACAATATTAAGGACCTACTTTATAGGATTACTTCAGTAAAGCATATAAAGTTTTGAATTCCTGGAGTGTGTGACACAATATCATTGAGCTTCAGGTGGGACGCGGCCCCTTCCACAACCTGTGATCTCTTCAGATGGCCTTATATATAGTATCATCCACTATATAACTATAATTGTGTAGCGGTTTTCATTCAAAAATATGCACAGTATATGGCCAACTTCGTCACTTGTGGTAGAAAATCCAGCTATACACCCTGGGAATGTTCTGTTTACACAAACAGGTGTCTTCTACCCAGATTAAAGGCAACATCTGGGCCTACAGTCCTATGTAATCCCACATCTATGCAGTGGGGCCACGTGTTATTAGATGTTTGAATGGACTCTTCTTTGTTTTGCTTGTTCTGCCCATATTCCAGACCTGAGTTCTCTCACACACAAACATGTTATAATAAAGCACCACTATGGTTTATAATAGCCATCCTGTGCAAATCTCCACAAATATTTTCAAACTCAGATTTGAATCCATGAGGAATTGAGACGGAAGTAAAAAAAAGCTTGCTAGGTAGAACAGTGAGATAAGTGATGAGGCCACTCTAACCTCTGTCTTATAGACTTTTTAATACTATTTATATGGACAGATTTATTTAAACCTACTGCTTCAGACTAAACCCAATCTACATCTAACCCGGCTGGGGATCATGCATTTTTAAAAAAGTCTTAATATCAAATATAATATTTTAATGCAATATGAATTTGAGTCTGTATCTATTTGCTTGGAAATAGCTGAAGGTATCTGAATGGTATGGTTGCTATTTGATTTCTCCAGATTTTGAATCTTGAATCGTATTCAGTCTGCTGAGTCACTTGATTCCATCTCCCTGTGTTCTCTCTATAATCTCTAAAGTTAGTCCCAGAGGTCTAAGAGGTTAAGACTAAGAAACCTGTGTGATACTCCCATAGCTGTCTCTGAAGTGGACAAGTAGCCCATTAACATCTCCAACTGTATGCACTTCTCTGGGAAGGCACACTATTTGGGGTACCTTTAGGGTAAAAGCAGATATAAACATATAAACATACATGAGTGGCAACTCCAATGGAATAAATCACAGCAATGAACCACTGTGAACAAGTCTCCATTTATATTGCCCACTGATTGCCAGCTGCATGGCTTGGGATAACGCTCAGCGACTCTTTAATTGGGAGCAATTTACTGATATGATTTATGCCTCTGCATTTATGTCAGCATAAGAAATCAATGGATTCTGAGGATTTAGATACTTGGTTAAGAACATCTGTATACTGGTTTTGATTTAAATACCAAATGTAGTATCACATTCTGCGATACACAGAGGATTTGCTCTAAACATCTCTGTGTTCGAAATTTAAGATGCGCCTACAGGAGAGCTCAGTCATGTTCTCTTTCAGGAAGGCTCAACCATGTTTTTCATGGGGCTGTTTTGGGGATTTTTTTAAAAAAAATATATAGGTTTGGTGTATTATCCTATACATTTCTCCTAAATTTCAATGAAATTTCATATTTGATATCTCACCATGAGACATGTTCATCTTTATATTTAATCTTTAAATCCTTATTACCTAATTATTACTCACTTTGCAACAGAAGTAGAGAGCTACAATACATAATTTGTAGGAAAGTGTCAACTAGTTACATTAAAATATTTTAAAATGAGGAACAAGGTGCTCCAAAGTAATGTGGCAGATTTCTAAAATCCTGTTATTTCTGAATACAGGAATTTACACAAGCTGAAGGTGGCAGGCACCAGTTTAGAAGAGGTAATCCATCTGTTTCACAACATGTCAAAAATGATGTGTGTTTTGTTTCCTTCATAAGTATCATTTTATTTCTATGCAAATCTGTGAAGAGTTAATCTATTAAGTGACAAAACTGATAATTAATTTGAGATTTCTTTAATCAGATGAAAGACAAGGAAGGTTTTGCAAGCGTACAGAATGGAGGGCACAGACTACTGACATTACAGATTATATAACCTTTAAAAAAATTCAGCACTAACAAAGTCTGGAAAAACAAAAGCACACAATTTCTCATAGCTTCTACAGAATAACAGAAGTAATCAAAATTATCAAAGGTCATTAAGTAGGGTGGCCACTGCTTCATCCCCAAAAAGAAAAGACATCAGACATGAAGGACAAGGAAAATCAAAAAGAAAATTGCACCAAAAATGGGGGGAGGGGGCATTCTTGCATTTAAATTTCCATATGTTGCTTTAAACTAATATATGCAAATATAATAATTATGGAAATGCATTACACAATTACACATATATTGCAGAAGATTGTGACTGCATAACTGTCTCGGGGCACACGACTGAGAGAAAGATGGGACATCAAAGGAAGGAAGGAAGGAAGGAAGGAAGGAAGGAAGGAAGAAAGAAAGAAGAAAGAAAGAAAGAAAGAAAGAAAGAAAGAAAGAAAGAAAGAAAGAAAGAAAGAAAGAAAGAAAGAAAGAAAGAAAGAAAGAAAGAAAGAAAGAAAAGTGTTTAATAACTCCTGAAAGCTTCTGTACCTTCTTGCATAGTGAAAAAGAGTTCTGTGGAGTTCAAAATTTAGCCTGGTGGTGGTGGTGGTGGTGGTGTCGTCTAATAAAGGTATCACCTCATAGTGCACAGTATCAGATGCAGATTGGATTCAATTTCCTGATCGGCCAATAAAACTCACAGGGGTAGCAGTGCAGCTACAATTACTGCTGAGGTACCACCTATACCTCATAAAAGCTACTAAGGTTGCCACAGTTCAGAGGTGACCTGAAAACACAAAACAGGGAAGTACACACACACACACACACACACACACACACACACACACACACACACACACACACACACACACACACACTTCTGGACTTGAAACACACAGCCAGCTGACAAATTTCCTTTGGAGGCATGCCTTACCTCTCCCTAGATTCAAGGGCTGTGACATTTCAGAGGACTGAGAAAGAGAAGACCCTTGATCCTCTGATGGCATTCACTCCATATCCCTCAAAACCTCTCCTTCCTTCCTTTGTTCCACCCGTCTTTCCCCTTGCTAGTACAGGTTCTGGTTCTTTTCTTCTCAAAAAGCGCCAGTGCTCCTTTTTCTTTGCCTCACTGAACTTGCTGCCAGCATACACACTCTCTCTCATCTTGAGATCAACAGAAGGGGATGGAGTCAGAGCCACCCAAGGTGCAAGAGACAGCAAGGGACTCAGGGGTGGATGGGTGGGAAGCAATGGGGAAGAAATGAGAAGCGTTGAGGGGGGGGGGAAGCCTCCATGGAAAAGAAGCAGAAAAGGGAAAACACCAGCACTAGTGGGAAAGAGAAAGGGAAACCCATTTTCAGAATGAATGAAAGAAAACTAGTGGTACGGCTGCTAGTGGAGGAGGTCTGGGTCAAGAGGATGGGTCCTCAAGGAGAGGCGAGGAGGGATGGGAAGAAATATGGAGGCAGAAGCAGCACCAGGCTCTGTAAAGGGGAAATGGAAGGGGGAGCCACAGACTGTTGCTGTCCAGGACAGATTTTGCAAATTCTAAACCAATCGGAGGCTAAGGCCCCCAAACCTGGGCCATCTGGCCCAAATCCAGAGCCCTGCCTGTGCCAGTAGAAAGAATAGCAGGTCATCTTCTGCTCCTGTGGACCATTTCCACCTCCTTCTTGATTTATTCTGCAAGTTCCATATGATTGGATAAATATTATGCACTTAGCCTATTGTTCTTCTAATAGGCAAGATGAATGACTCTATTACCACCAGGTAGGAAAGGGTTTAGGATATGGGAATATATTACAATCAATTTTATTTAGGAGGCTGGTGGAGACACATTTCGTCCAAGATTGTGACCAATGTCATCAATGCGTGAACCTTGCATTTAGCAGACACTGAAACTTGGTGGGATGAAACTTATGATTGGAATGTAGTTAATTGGAGAGTATAATCTGTTTCAAAGGAACAGACCTAGTAAGAAAGGACATTTATACTGCTGAAGAAATACAGTACAAGATAAACAGCAGGGAAAACATGTTGAAAGTATTTGGGTGAAAATTAGGGCAGAGAAAACTGGGAGGGATGTCATTGTGGGGGTATATTATAGACCCCCCAAGCCAGCCGGAAGAGTGGGATGATGCCTTCTGTGAGCAGATGGCCCCACAGTCAAAAGGAAGAGACGTAGTACTAATATGTCTGTGAAGATTCTTGGTCATCCAGGTGAGTTTATCTGGAAGTTGAGTCATGGCTACTGGACTTCTGTTTTGAGAGATAGAAACATTTCGCTGTTCATCCTATCTCTCAAAAAAGAAGTCCAGTAGCCATGACTCAACTTCCAGACGTAGTACTAATGGGAGATTTTAACTATCTTGATATATGTTGGCAGTCCAACTTAGCTAAGAATGCAAGGTCTAACAAATTCCTTACTGCCCTGGCAGACAATTTCATGGTCCAGAAAGTAGAGGAGGCAACAAGAGGCACAACCATTTTATATCTGGTCTTAACCAACAAGGAGGACCTTATAAATGTGGTGGGATCTTTACGTAAAAGTGACCTTGCCCTCTTGGAATTTGTTATACAGTTGGAAGGTGAAGCTAAGCATAGTCAGACAAGAATCCTGGACTTTAAGAAAGCAAATTTTTGTAAACTTACGGAATTATTGGCTGTGATTCCATGGACTGAAACATTGAAAGAGAAGGGAGTCCATGATGGATGGGAGTTCCTAAAAAGCGAAATATTAAAGGCACAATCTAAAACGGTTCCAACAAGAAGAAGAAATGGGAGATGTCTAAACAAACCACAATGGTTTACTAAAGCACCTTCAACTCAGCTAACTATAAAGAAAAACAAGTACAGGAAATGGGAAAAATGGGGAATGCACCAAAGAGGAATATAAGCAAATAGCTAATATATGCAGGGGTGGATAGTAAAAAAGCTAAAGCGCAAAATGAACTTAGACTTGCCAGAGAGATTAAATATAGTAAAAAAGGGTTTCTTTACTTGTGTCCACAGCAAAAGGAAAAATAAGGAAATGATAGGCTCTCTGCCTGGCGATGATAACCAGTTACTAACAGGAGACAAGGAAAAGGCAGAACTACTCAACACCTTATTTGCCTCTGTTTTCTCCAAAAAGGAAGAAAGAGATCCACTGGGACAGAGAGTAGATGAGGTAGGATGGGGGTACCTACAAGTCAGGGGGTTGGACTGGATGGTCCTTGACGTCTCTTCCAACTCTATGATTCTATGAATCTATATTGGCAGTCTTTTTATTAAGCCTTACGTTCTTCTCCATACTTTTCACAGACCTATAATCGTCTACAAAATTAAAAGTACTTAATCAGCACAACGAGAACTCAGGACATTGGGGAAAGAGCACAAGACTCACACACTTATTTTGTCAGATTACACCTCACAGACAGATAAAATTGTTCCTGATCTGGAGACAGTTTGTACCACAACAGCCTGATTCTGTCCTGCCAATTTGTACCACATTGTTTTATATACAGTATCATCTACTGTAGTATATGTAATGAAGGATGTTGAGAAATAAATACTCCTAAATAGCAAGTACATGAATAGACTCAACCAGATTCTGGACTGCCAAAGCTCCCCTGGACAAAAGAGACCTCCTAGGGGGCCTTGGAACCTGAAAAGAGGGGAGATGAGGTGCTCAGTTAGTTTACACTAATTATTTTTGGCACCCAGATCCCATTTGCACTAGTATAACGACATCAACAGGATTTTGTATACTGTCCGAAGTTTAATTTGCTGCTGTCATCTCACAATACTGAATGAATGAGAAAACGCTTTTAATTTCCCAGTAGTTTGGTTTCATAATCACTAATCTGGTTGTTAGTAACTGCAGGTTTGTTTATATTTTCATTTCAATTACACCATTGGAACTAAAGCATAAGACCCTCATGGCGCAGTGGTTAAATGCCTGTACTGCAGGTAAAACTGTGCTCACGACCTGGGTTCAATCCCTGGTAGCAGGCTCAAGGTTCACTCAGCCTTCCATCCTTCCGAGGTCGGTAAAATGAGTACCCAGCTTGCCTGGGGGGGGGGCAATGTGAAGCCTGCACACTGTAATTAAAATTGTAAACCGCCCAGAGACTACTTGTAGTGGTATGGGGCGTTATATAAGCAGAACACTTTGCTTTTGCTTTGCTTTATAAAGATGTTTTAGTGTCCAGTGCACATATATGGCAGGAATAGGCAACAGTGGCCCTACAGATGATGCTGGACTGTAGCTCCTATCAGCCTTTCCCAGCATAGCCAATAGCGAGGGATGACGGAAACTCAAATTCAGTCTCTGGACAGCTACAGCTCTTTACCCGACGACAATGTAAAACTTAAAATCAGGCTGAGCAAAGTTCCAGCTCTGAGAGGATCACCAAGCAAAAAATCTTGCATTATTAATTTTGAACTCAAAATATTTTATTTAGTTAGTTATTTTATTTATTTACAAATTTTTTTTAGCTGCCTCACTACCAAAAGGGCTCTGGGTGGCATACAACAAGTATTAAAAACTATAAAACAATAAAATTATTAAAACATCTAAACAGGTGTAAAAACAAATGTGTATTTTTAGCTCTTACAACATTATTGCTTCAGGTGATGCAAATTTTCCAGTGTCATATACCTGAGATTTGCAAACCAAGCTCTGCTATCTCCCAGCTGATCACATGCAAAACCCAAGAAAGCTAATTTGACAGATGAGGCAAGACTGTGTTTGAATAAGTCTTTTGTTTATAAGGATACAATGTGCTTAGATGCAAAACCAACCTATTGTGCAGTTAAGCCCCGGGTCTTTGTTTTCCCTGGAACCAGATACTGGATCTTAGCTAACAAAAGATCCATGAAACCTCAGCCAAGTAAAATGAAATACAGTAGTACCCCCACATCCACTGATTCATTAGCCACTGATTCAGTTATCCACAGTTGGAAAAGGAAAAAAATTAAATAAATAATTCAGCAGCCACAAAGCAAGCTACTATCACAAACAGCAGCTGCAAAGTAAGCTGCTGTCACAAACAGCAGCTGTAAAGCAAGCTACTATCGTAAAACAGCAGCCATAAAGCAAGTTACAATCATAAACAGCAGCTGTAAAGCAAGCTACTGTTACAAAACAGCAGGGTTTTGGGGGGATGATGATGTTCTCTCTTATCCATGGTTTTCATTATCCATGGGAAGGCCTGGAACCAATCCCCAGCAGATAGCAGGGTCTTAGTGTAAAGAAAAAACTGTCTTCTTTTGTTAAGAGAACGTACTTCAAACAAGAATACTGTAACCAAATAGCATTCTGAGATGAGAAAATTAATGCAGGAAACATGAAAGTATAGCAATCAAAACTGACTGCATCACTTGCATTATGCCAAGATAAGAAGTGCTAAGAACTCCCACTATATTCCTCATATCTGCCGCTTTCAGAACTCCTGCTCACAGTCACAGCTCTGCAACTTCAGCAGCAGCAAATTGCCACTAATTGAAAGCTTCCGTTGGTGATTGAAGGGTGCATGCAGCTTTGCTGCACTGTGTATGAGTCACATGCTGTCTGAAGTCATCTCTACATAGCAGCGGTTAGCCTTTAATGAGCAGCAATTTGCTGTGACTGTTTCTACCATAGTAAGAATTGTGCACTCTGGGTGGCACAACAGGATTTTTAAGCCCCGTGAGATACCTTGCCTTCAGAAATACTTTGCCTTCACAGCAGAACAGACATAAAAATGTTTCCATGCAATTTGTACAAAATGCCTCTCCAGCAGTCTGCACAAAACAAACACGTTTTTAGAAGCAAAGCACACACACACACACACACACACACACACACACACACACACACACACACACACACACACACACACACACACACACACAAAGCAAGCCTTATTGTTTAGAAAGATACAAATAATCCATCTGATGCTTTTCATTTTATGAAATCCATACAGGAAGGGAACAGCTATTCTAGCTTTTGTACAAAACACAGAATTTGTACAAAAATCACTAAGTCAGAAAACATATTGTCTTCTTGGAATGTTGCAATTTCTTTTCCAAAGAGACAACCAAGGATTTTTGTAACTCAGTTATCTTTTGTAAACTATTAATGTAGCCTAAGATATTTGACCTAAAATACAGTAACAATACATTCACCTACTGTAGGCAAGCTACAATACTCGTCCCTGTCTTTTAGAACACAGTGGCAGAATGGCTGTGAATCTAATGATGAATTGTATAAGGGCATCATGAGCACAAAGTAAACGCATTGTGAACATCCACAGAAAATATAGAATAGTGAAGTGCCAACTGCTGAGAAAGAGGAGTAGCTCAAGATGCACCTCACCAATGCAAGGTTTAACCCAAGACATCTTTCCAACTGAGTCAGAAAATCCTCCTGGTCAAAGTGAATAATAAGTAGTTAAGTACCAAAGGCAGCCAAGTTATTTTAGTACCTGAGGTAGAAAATCTCATCGAGAGCTTTCTCCATTAAGAAGCTAGAAAAATACAATAGCAAATAAAACTAACAAGTTGCTGCCCTTCATGCTGTCCCAGATGTGCCACGTAGGGCTGCTGCTTCACACTACCTTATGGAAGGACTGGTCTTGATTAACACCACTGTATACATTTAGAGCCATTCAATCAGCTAAGTGCATCTTTACATGTGAAATGGAATCACTGTCAGCTACAAGTCTGAGGAAGGAACGAGGGGCTCGATGGGTCCATCCCTGGATGCGGTCCTATCTCCCTTGTTCCCATTGCTTCTTTCTGTTCCATCCAGGTTCATGCTGCACAAACACGAGATCACACAAAGGCTATTGTTCCCTTTCCTTCCTGTTGCCGCCACTCCCTCTCTTGAAGCCTCGTGGCGCAGTGGTTAAATGCCTGTACTGCAGGTTAAACTGTGCTCACGACCTGGGTTCAATCCCCGGTAGCAGGCTCAAGGTTCACTCAGCCTTCCATCCTTCCGAGGTCAGTAAAATGAGTACCCAGCTCACTGGGGGGGCAATGTGTAGCCTGCACACTGTAATTAAAATTGTAAACCGCCCAGAGACTACTTGTAGTGGTATGGGGTGGTATATAAGCAGAACACTTTGCTTTGCTTTTGCTTTGAAGTGAGCAGTAGAATAGAGAATGGATTGACAGGGCCAAGAGGCTCAGGATAGGTTGGATAACAGGTCCTTTCTGAGCAATGAGACTTCATAACTGAAGGGTGCCAGTTGTACAATTTAACTAGCTGCTTTAGAAGGGAGCAGGCTTGATATCTTGTGCCACAGGCAATCATCCTGCCTTTACAGCATAAAATATCTACCAAAAACATGTTCTGCACTGGTACATAGGCAGTTACTTCATGTCCTTCCTCGTTCTGAGATTACGTTCGTTTTGTGATAACGTCATTTGTGGTCACGTGGTCTTGTCCCGGTTCTGTCCCTGTTTCCATTTATCCACGGGCGATTGATGGTATCGTAATGACTGTTACTTCACATCCTTGTTTCATGACTATATCTGTACTTCCCTGCCTTTGTTTTCCCTTTTTTTTTTTGGTCTGACCTTCTGTTTTTCGATATTTCGATTCTCCGTAACTTTGCCTTTCATGCGTTAAGCAGCAAAGTTCGAGGTTTTATGCCTTCTTATCTCTCTGTGATGCATTGTTTACGCCATTGGGATTGTACTGGAGAATGCAACTTCGCACTCCTGCCACTAGATGGAGAATGCATACGTTTTGTTATGAGCCTTACTTCACGGGCACTTGTCTCGAAACAGGAACCGAGACAAGAGAATTTCTGAGGTCAGGGAAAGGTATGGCTCATCACGCTTAAATCCCAGTTCAGGGGGGCATGGTCGGGATCAGATTGCACTGTCACGGAATGGACGTGGAGTAACATTTTCTCATACCGGTCCCAAGCGGGACCGCAAACCATGATGAGAGGGACGTAAAGTAATCATCAGAGATTCTTCTATGAGGGACAACTGAGTGAGCCAAAGTTGTGTTGATCTAATATTAAATCGAAGCTTCAGGGATTTTCCAGAAGACTCACTACTGTTTCAGACTCATTGGCTGAACTTCTGTTGCTTAGTGTATAAGCTGCACTAGAGTAGGTCCATTGAATCAGTGAAGCAACTCCTTCCCAAGTTCCATTGATTTGATGGGCAACAATATTCCAAACAGTATTTCAATACATGATTGTATCTTTGAACTTTACTGGCATCTGGGTCACCACATCCCCCTTCTAAGCAGAATCATCCATGTTTCTTTTAATTATAGACACTATGTCCCAACAGTGGCTGATACCAGTAGCATTTCTCCTCTAGCCTCCTCCTCTGTCGATATTACTACCTATTTATCCATCCTTTACACTCCTTGGCACATCTTATTCATCCCTATCCACACCTGGTCTAAAGCACAAGTGAAAGTAAACAAAAAGTTTTGGAGATAAAAAATGTTTTGTTCTGAATGATTGTCATACTTCTGTTGCATATAGCTTGTAATTTAATGTCATTTAAAAAAAATCAAAACCATTATATTGCTTGAAATGATTTAGTCATATACAGCTCAAAACTTGTCTGCAAACTACTAGAGCACTTTCAGAATTTGTCAATTTTTGCTGTTGCTGTTGCCGGCAGAAAGAGAGATTGGTAAACCAATTCTCAATATTCTCTACCTAGAAGACCTTGGGAGGGTTGTCATAAGTTGAAATCAACTTTACAATTCACAATTATTTTAATTGATTGGCCAAAGTGGAGATTTGGTGAACCAACTCTTCAAATTTCACTGATTCAAAGTAGCTGTTCTAGATATTTATTGATTTATTTGACGCATTTATATACCGCTGCCATTTTCTGAACCGGAACTCAGGGCAGTTCACAAAGCACAGCTAAAATAGCTAAAAGGCTAAAAACACAGCAAACAATTAAAACAACAAGCGCGGTAGAAAAGGCAAGATAAGAATAAAAATGTTTAGCAATGAAGGAGCAAGTGAAGAAAAGGGGAGGAAGAAAAAAAAGTAAACAGAAAAAGAGATGAGGTCACCATATGCCTCCTTAAAAAGCAACGTTTTCAGTGCCTTTTTGAAGGCTGTCAGGGACTCTGCAAGGCACAGCTCACTCAGGAGTTGATTCCATAGAGAGGGGCCTACAACCGAGAAGGCGCAGTTACGAGTTGCCGACTTCCGCGCCTCTCTCGGAGTGGCCACCCTGAGTGAGCGCACCCGCGACGATCGAATGGGTCTGGCCTCAGCTGGTCTCTCACTTCCCTTGATCTAGACACTATGGTTCTGTTGATGCAACCAAGAATCACATTGGCTTTCCTGGCCGCCACATCACACTGCTGACTCATGTTCAACTTGTGGTCCATCAAGACTCCCAGATCCCTTTCACAGGTACTATTCTCCAGCCAAGTATCCCCCATCCTATATTTGTGCAATTCTTTTTTTTTTACCTTGATGTAGCACCCTACATTTCCCTCTGTTGAAATCCATTCCGTTAACTTTGGCCCAGCATTCTAATCTGTCAAGGTCCTTTTGGATTTTCATCCTATCCTCTAGGGAATTAGCAACCCCTCCAAATTTGGTATCATCTGCAAATTTAATTAGCATACTCTCTATTCGTTCCTCCAAGTCATTAATAAAGATATTGAACAGCACTGGACCCAGAACAGAACCCTGGGCACCCCACTGGTCACGTCTCTCCAAGCTGAAGAGAGGCTGTTTATGATCACCCTTTGGGTGCGATCAGTCAACCAATTGCAAATCCACCTGACAGTAGCACTATCTATCCCACTTTCTACTAACTTCTTAGCAAGAATACCATGGGGAACCTTATTGAAGGCCTTACTAAAGTCCAAATAAGCAATATCCACAGCATTCCCCTCATCCACCAGGCTTGTAATTCTATCAAAGAAAGAGATCAAATTAGTCAGGCATGACTTGTTTTTAAGAAACCTGTGTTTGTAGCCAGGCTCAACCCTGCTTAGCTTCCGAAATCATGCGAGATTGGATGTGCTTAGGGCATCTAGGCAGTGTATACATTAGCATAACAATCAACTAAGAATATATTTTGAGACAGGTGAAATCATAGTTTGCATGTGAAATCACAGCTTAAATCCTGCTGCTTCATTTACATGGAGACAACATATATTTTACTTTTTCCTCCATTCAACACAGCAGTACACTCCTGAAAACCAGGGTTGTTGACATAGATATACATATGCCACCACACCCTGAGACATATACATGCACGCATACTTTGGTTTATCTATCTATCTATCTATCTATCTATCTATCTATCTATCTATCTATCTATCTATCTATCTATCTATCTATCTATCTATCTATCTATCTATCTATCTATCTACAGCGGACCCTCGTATAACAAACGGTTTATATAACATAAAATCTGTCCAACATAAAAAATTCCGGAGATAGGGGAAATCTGCTTAACAGAATCACCTATGGGGGTGAATCCGTACAACATAAAAATGGTCGCAATTAGTGATTATTCTGTTTTCAATGCATTCCTATGGGAAGTTTGTATAAAGGAACATTTGCTTAACATAATTTCATTTGCAATGAATTAATTCCTTTATACAAGGTACCACTCTATCTATCTATCTATCTATCTATCTATCTATCTATCTATCTATCTATCTATCTATCTATCTATCTATCTATCTATCTATCTATCTATCTATCTATCTATCTGCATTTTTTACACTGAAGCTAAACTAAGCTGCAGTTGACCTTTCTTCCATTCTGCAGCTCTTGAGCAGTGGAAAGTGACTGTGACACTAGCAGGCCAATTTATTTTTAATTATTATTAATATAGGCAAATCCTGTTTTCCTTTGGGTCCATTTCCAGAAGCAGGATGAGAGCCGCAGCTTTGACACACGATCCACATAAGGCCATCCCATGCTGCCCAGATGCCAAGCTGTGGAGAATATTCCTCCCACAGCAGCAGCAGCAGCAGCATCTGGCTCCTCGGTGAGCTCCACAGGCCATGAAGCTGACAGCTCTGAAGTTGCCTGTGGCTCTGTCATGTCGTTCGGCTGCAAGCTGAGCTGACTTATTCTACTCACTGCCACTTTTCTTTGACTTATCTTTGATCCTGAAATATTTGCATCTCATTATGCAGCGGAGAAAGCTCCTTGCAAATCTAGTCTGAGGAACGGAAACTCTCTCTGCGTGTACGTGCATGGGCACACAAATCATCTGAACAATTTATATTCTCCTTTTTTTAAAAAAATAGGCAGGGTCTCTGCAAATCCAGCGGTGCACTTCCTGTTTGCATTTTGGTAGTGTCCTTCAGGGTAGCCAAGGGAAGAATTCTCCTCCCATTGCAGCTAAATAGTCCTCTGATTTTCCGATGGCATCCACAGGACTGGGAAGGGGACGGTTAAATTCTATTAAAAATATGCAGCTCCTGCAAGCACAGAAGGAGAATTGTTCCTCTATGCGCTCTATGTGGAACTACCGATGAAAAGCTTCAGGAAACTTCAACGGGTCCAAAATGCAGCAGCCAGACTGCTGATTGGGGTAGGGGTACAGAGATCACATTACACCCCTATTAAAGCAGCTCCACTGGCTGCCAGTCAGCTATTGGGCACAATTCAAAGTGCTGACCTTGACCTACAAAGCACTGTACGACCTACAAAGCACTGAACCAACTCCGGTGCTAAGGTCATCAGGAGAGGCCCTTCTCTCAATCCCACCACCCTCACAGGTACATCTCGTGGGAACCCATGAAAGGGCCTTCTCAACTGCTGTGCCCAGACTCTGGAATTCCCTCCCACTACAGGCCAGGGCTGCCTTATCTCTGTTGTCCTTCCAGAAACAGGCAAAGACCTTTCTCTTCAGGCAAGCTTTCCCTGAATGATGGACTACCATTATGTGTCTTTTATATGAATCTGACTATGTATTATCCCTCATTACTGTAAGCCACCTTGGGTCCTTTTCCAAGGGTAAAAATACTCTAAAATAAATAAAACAAATAAATAAATTCCCAATTCAGTGGAAAGAACTGTTCCTATTGCAAGAAATACACTGTTGGATCCTGGGCAGAATCTCCTTTCATGGTACCACTTGCAACCCCAACCAGAGGGCATACTTAATTGAAACGGACCCTTTCTAGTCACGTAATACAAGACCTGCTCTTCCAAGATATGATTGTGTTGTGATCTCCTACTTCTGAGAAGCTGTACCTTTCAGAAGGCATACCCTATTTCACTTGAGGCAGATTTTGGATTCCACTTTCCTTCTTTATCATGATTATGATTTCTACATGAAACCTACTCCTGCTTAGAGGGAAGATGGGACCTTATACAAAAGAGATTCCATTTGAACATTAGGAAGAACTTAATGACAGTTAGAGCTGTTTGGCAGTGGAATATGCTGCCACGGAGGGTGGTTGAGTCTCCTTCTTTGGAGGTTTTTAAGCAGAGACTGGATGGCCATCTGTCGGAAAGATTGTGATTGGGTTCCTGCATGCAGGGCCGGTGTTAGGGTTTTTTGCGCCCTAGGCAAGATCATCTTCTGGCACCCCCCCCATTTTTTTTTTCATCAAAATTTTTTCTTCTTCCCGTGGCTTCAAAATTTCCAGGAATTTTACATGCCCAAAGCAGGCAGGGCTCCCGCACCTGAGAGCATGTTGGAGCTAGGGACCACCTTTGACACTTCTCTTTGTCATCCGCTGCCACCTCAATGGGGCGGTCGGCAAGTAGGAGGAGACGCTCGCCCATACACTCTTCCAAGCGCAGAGGCTGCAGGGGTCCTTGCCCCGCAGTTTCTGGTCAGGAAGGACCCCTCCTTTTGCCCATCACAAGCGGTCCGGCTTTGGCTCCTGAGAAGCTCTTCTGTCTGCCTGTGACATCTGCTCGCTTCCCCCGCCTGCGCCTCCTTCCTGCTCCCTCCCTCGGCTTCTCTCCTTCTATAAGTGTGTGTATGTGCATGTGTGTGTACATGGGGACTCCTTTATGAGGTGACCCAGAGCGGGGAGGGCGCGAGAAAGACAGGAGAGGCCCTCTGGAGCAGGGGAAGGGGGGCAGCTCGTGGTTGGGCCCTCGCCCGCCCGCCTGTCCACCCATCACGGAGCGGCCTGTGTGGCAGAGGGGGCGAGGGAGTGCACGCGGGTGAGAGCGAGCGAACGAGCATGTGTTGAGGTGTCAGTCGGGCGGGCTGGCTCCGCCTCACAGCCACTCGGGCGCTGCACCATCAGACCTGACACAGACCCTCCGCTCCTGCCTCTCTGCCGAGCGAAGGGCGACCGCCGCGGCCGCCCCTTTCTCCAGCTGAAGCAGGCGCGCGAGGGTGAGGAAGGAAGCCTCGCGGCAACACCCACTCTCTCCAGCCCGCCGAGCCGGCGACGGGAAGCGGAAGGGACGGCGGGGGCGCTGCTGCCGCTGCCGCTATTACCGTGGCAACTGCCGCTCCTTGGGTCACCTTCGTCTCTTCAGCCGGAGTGAGCACGGAAAGCCACCCCGAGGAACAGCCTCACTTAGCGCTGCCTGGAGTCCACCTTCCCTTTCCTTCCTGGGCTCCTCCTCCTCCCCCCCCTTTTTTCCCCCTATGGGGAGGTGGTGGGGGGAACAGCCTGGCTCTGGGGAGCGCAGAAGCCGCTGGCGGCTGGAGGGGTGGCACTTGGAGAGCAACGGCGGGGTGCACCCCAGAAGGAGGCGAAGCGGCCGTGGCAGCCTAGCCGGTGAGCGGAGGAGAGTGAGCAGAGCCAAGGCAACAGGAGCGGAGTGTGGCCACCCTGCGGCCATCCAGGCCGGGCTGCTGCTCCTCCTCCGGCGCCCTCGGCGGCGCCCCGCTGCCTTCCCTTTGCCTGCACTCGTCCTGGAGCTTTTGCCACACACACACCGCCCCAAACACACACACACACACACACACACACACACACACACACACACCCCACCAGCCTCTTCCAGCCGGGCCCGGCCTCGCTTTGCCTGCCCAGTGTGCCTGCAGGCCCTGGGGAGGCCGCGGCAGAGCAAAGTGAGACGTGCCCCTGCTTGGACGACCCTGAGGTCCTGCGCACCAATGGAGGTGGCCGGGGGGTGGGGGGCGGCGGCGGCGGCAGGCTGGCTAGTGCCCCCTCTCCATTTCGGCACTCCAGGCAACTGCCAAGTTCGCCTTAATGGACAAGCCGGCCCTGCCTGCATGGCAGGGGGTTGGACTAGATGGCCCTTGAGGTCTCTTCCAACTCTATGATTCTATTCTATGATTCAGACCACCAAGCCACAGTCTTTCCCGTGTATATGGTGAGGAAACCAGAGGTCAAAAAGCAGAGGCAGATAGAAGGAAGGACCTTGTAGAAAACAATGGGGACAAAGAAAACAAGTTCAGTGTCAAACATGCACTACAGACAGATCCAGTCTTAAGCAATCTACGATGCAGCTAGCATGCAGCTGCTGATATATCTTATCAGGCCCGTAGACTTTCTAGATCTGTACTGCTAACTAGAGATGGGCACGAATAGAACAAATGGATTTTCGTTTGTCGTTTGTCGTTTAGAGGTCCGTTTCGGTTTGTTTCCGTTGTTCGCAATTTTTTTGCAAAAAAATTGTTTTTGTTTCGTTACCGTTTCATTACCATTTATTCTAATTTTTCATGATTTTTTTAGCATTTAAAGCCGCTCACTTCATTGCTGTAATGGAAATGAAACGCACAACAAAAATTCCCGCATTTCTGTTTGTTTTGTTTCATTTTAGAGACAAATTTCATTTGTCGTTTCGTTGCGTAATGAAACAAAATCCAAAAAATGAAAATGAAAACTTGTTCGTTCCGTGCCCATCTCTATTGCTAACACTGATTAACAGTACCTGTCCAGAATTTTAGGTGTTTTTCTCCCTCACTCCCCACACACATACAGTAGGACCCGCGTATCCACTAATTCATGAACCACTGATTCAGTTATCCATGGTTGGAAAAGGAAAAATATTAAATAAATAATTCAGCAGCCGCCAAGCAAGTTACAAAGCAGCTATAAAGAAAGCTACTGTTGTAAATCAGCAGCTGTAAAGGAAGCTACAGTACTGTCACAAACAGCAGCCATAAAGCAAGTTATTGTCACAAAACAGCAGCCTCAAAGCAGGCTACTGTCACAAAACAGCAGTTTTGGGAGTTTTTTGGTGTTCTCTCTTATTCACAGTTGTTGTTATCCGTGGGAAGGCCTGGAACCAATCCCCAGTGGATACTGGGGTCCTATTGTACCATCTTGTCTATTGATGCAAAAGATAAAAGTTGATACATTGGCTCAGCCACTATGACTGGCTATATATTGGCTCAGCCACTATGAGCTAGGACTGTCCCCCCACCCCACCCCACCGAAGATGGTGAAGAAATAGGAAAGTCCTGTAGAAAAGATGCTGCAGTTCTGAGCTATTTCAGGAGGTCATCTGTAAATGTGAGCAAGTTTGAAAGAAAACACATCCTCCCTTGCACAACAAAGCAGAGCTGCACTTAAGCTTTGGAAGAGCTGAATAAAAAGGTATCACTTGCCCCATTTTTTTTTAAGAGTGAGGTCTGCTTCAAGACAAGTTGCCCCTTGTTCCGTGCTAGGTCCTCTTTGTGCTGAGCTTAGACCAGCGCCAGGAAGAGTGCTACCAGGGAACCCCAATTGCATTGCATTGCACGGAAAATGGTTGCTTTGCTGACTATTATCTCTCGTACAGCAATTTTTCTGCGCACTCACCATCTGGTCCCCATCGCTCCCAACAAAAGCATAGCCCTGCTGCTACACATAAACACAAAAAATGTCTGGATTGGGCATTGGGCAGGGTCAAGGTGGTTAGCCATTCCCTGTACGCTATGTCATCGCTGGAACAAACCTGACCGTGCCGCAGGCAGTCCAAAATGCATGTTAAATCGCCACCTGATCACACCCTAATATATCTAGTTGACTTCTGCCAGCATAGCAGCCGCTTCATTTCTTGCCTTTCTTCCTTGCCACCTGGCTGAGACGATGCTTCTTTGACGCCTGTCAGTCATTAGAACCCTCCGCACACTCTATAATTGCTGAACTCATCATTTACAGACTGAGCTTCATAATGAACCCTAACCTTAAAATATCTTGTTTCCATAGGGATATTGTACACCCACTCTATTTTACTCAGCTCAACATTTGCCATAATCTGTGCTCCCCTTATCTGTGATTAAAATACGTGATCTTCCAAGTGCAGAAATCAAGGAAGAGGAACTATGAATAATTCCACCAAACCACCCTGCACAGGGTTGTGTGTGTGTGTGTGTGTCCCCCCCCTTCCTGCCAATAGGAAGACAAACCAGATTCTTCAAGGGCGGCTTAATCACTCCATTTGTGCAACATCTGATTTCATGAAACAAATGGATCTACAGTTCACTGCAGTTCTGGAAACTCGCTGCATGAAAGGAGATGCTGTTATGACAGAGGACTGGAAAAATACAAGGCTGTGGGTTTCCATTGGCACCTAAAATAATGTACTTGTTGGCTGGCAGCTTTCTCAAAAGCACAGAGATCTATTTTCTCTATGCACTTGGGAGGCTGATAAGATCCCGTCCTGATATGAGGGTTCATTTTGTGCAAGTATCTCCAGCACTTGGCCCCCAACCCCTTTCCTCCACGACTCCGCCAAGATAATGAGAACAAAACAAAGCATCTTGACTACTTCAAGTATTCTCTGGCCAGTTTACAGTTTAATTACAATATGCAGGCTACACATTGCCCTCCCCAGCAAGCTGGGTACTCATTTTACTGATCTCGGAAGGATGGAAGGCTGAATGAATCTTGAGCCGGCTACCTGGGATTGAACCCCAGGTTGTGAGTGCAGTTTTAGCTGCAGTATAGGCATTTAACCACTGGGCCACTGGGCAGAACAGGAGGATAAGTGCTGGCTCGTCTTGCTACAACATTGCTGAGAACAATCAGGGGCATCTGGAAATTACCTTTGGTTCCAAGACTGCCGCCCTGTCTAAAGAGACCTTTGGGTAGTGGGTGACATATAAGTTGTATAAAATAAATACAGTAGGACCCCAGTATCCACTGGGGATTGGTTCTAGGCCTTCCCGTGGATAATGAAAACCGTGGATAAGGGAGAACACCAAGGAAATCCCCCAAAACTGCTGTTTTATGACAGTAGCTTGCTTTATTGCTGCTGTTTGCTCATGACCTGGAGTTTAATCCTAGGTAGCAGGCTCATGGTTGACCCAGCCTTCCATCCTTCTGAGGTTGGTAAAATAAGTACCCAGCTTGCTGGGGTGGGGAAATGTGTAGCCTGCATACTGTAATTAAACTTTAAGCCGCCCAGAGACTACTTGAAGTGGTATAGGGTGGTACATAAGCGGAACTTTGCTTTTTACAGCTGCTGTTTTATGACAGTAGCTTGCTTTGCAGCTGCAGGATTATGTATTTATTTTTTCCTTTGCCAACCATGGATAATGAATCAGTGGATATGGGGGTCATACAGTAAATAAATAAAAATAATAAATAAATAAATAATATTCTTGGATTTTTATAAGATATCCAGCTTGTTTGCTCCCAAAGGTCATCTAATAAGCTCAAGAAAAGCAAACAAACACACTGCCTATCCAATTCCCGCCATCAATTCACTATAGCAATTCACCTTCCTCGCAATTCCCTGAAGGGCAGTTTCCTGAATAGCTCATGTCCCTCTCCTGGCTCAAGTTACCGCCTCCTCTGCCTTATTTCAGGCTACAGCCCTGTGTGAGAAATGCTACTATTGGGACCTCTGCTGGAGAGGTTTTTGGTTGTTGTTTTTGCCCCTGCTACAAAAAAAATGCTGCCATCTTGTCTACATCTGGGCCCAAGATATAACCAAAAATGGCAGTTTGAGCCTGTGTTGCTAGTTAATAGTGGTCGAGTAATTGGTGACTGCACAGTGTTCATCACTATGCCTGTGGAGATTCTCAATCATCCAGGTGAGGTTATCTGAGAGCTGAGTCATGGCAACTGGACTTGTTTTTCTTGAGAGATTGAAATGTTTCGCTACTCATCCAAGTAGCTTCTTCACTGTCCATCATTATTACCTTACTTTTCTTCAGTTTTAGTTTCTGTCAAAGCAGTTTTCTCAGAGAACACCCATGAATTATTGTGTGTGCTTTCAATATTGTTAATCAGGCCAAGTGTCTGATAACAAATTGTACAAACAAAGGTTCCGCAAAAACCTTCAGCATCCTTGGTGCTATAATGAAGCAATGCTCCATTTCTTACAGTGTAAAAGTATCACATCAACTAGCCCTACCCGAGTGAAGAGAAGTCTGTCCCACAATTCCTCTCCTTTACATTCACTTATACCTCTTGGATGCAGCTTTAGCCATGGATATTGCCAACAATGGCTATAGCAGATTTAGCAAAAAAAATAAATAAAAAAAATTAATTTTTTTTTTTAAAAAATTAAAAAAACTGACAGGAAGCACTATATTGTTCTGGTATATTACTCCTATCTCACATCTGTATTAAGACATGTGCAAAATTTTTTACCTGAAAGCACAATTCAGGCATATGGTCAGAAAATATATTTTACTCTCCTCAATAGAGCACTCATAAATTAAGTGGCCTCTGCTTCAAATTGGAAGTTGCCAATCTTATAAAGGAAAAACATGTACAGTAAATTAAATATGAATCATCTCACAAGGAACGAAAGACCAAGTGGTTATTTGCAGCTGTAAATTAACCATTGCAGTGGTCCCCCGCCGTTTCGCGGTTCATATACTGCGGTCCCGCCATATTGCGGGACCGTAGTATATGAAAAAAGCCCCCATGGGGTAAAGGGCAAAGGCTTTTCTTGGCCTCCCATACTTACCCTAGGACTGGGGCTGCCCAAACGGGCCTGCGAGGGCCTTCCCAGGGGCCTCCAGAAGGCCTGGGAAGGCCCTCGCAGGCCCGTTCAGGGCAGCGCCAGGCTGGGGGTACGTACGAGAGTCCCCAGTTAGGCCGCCCGGGCCCAACCTGACCTGCATCCGCATATCACGGATTTTCAATTATGACGAGTCGGGTCAGGTCCCTAACCCCTGTGATAGGCAGGGGGTCACTGTATACAGCAGAACTAACATCACAGAAAGAACTTTCACTTCATATCACCAGTTCTTCGCCGCGGACGCTGTTCACTGTAACTCATCGAAGGCTAATCAAGTAATGACATACTAGGTGATATAAATGCATGTGTGAACTTGCGTTTAAGTATTACTAGCTCATTAGGAAGCCAACATTCGGTGAATATTCATGGCTATTTTGTCATAAACATCACTTGTCATTTATCAGCAACGACATTCCGTTTTCTCCCTTTTTGACTGTTCTCGTAGTTTCAATCACTTAAGCACCAGCTGAGATACTAACCGCTATTTATCAACACAATATCTGACCATTACGAGCCAGCCAGACACCTGTAATATTGGGCATCATGTCTCAATGCCATTTTCAATTGGGGGCGGGGGTGCCATTGTAGCTCCCTGCAATCTAAAGGCCCAGATTGATTGGTTGGTGGATTGGAAACATTTTTACCCCATCTTTCTCAAAAAGAATTCATGGCAAAATGGCAGGATCACTCCGAGATTTAGATCTCTGGGTGCAGATCCAGAGGTTGGAAGTTTGATTCCCCCCCCCCGTTCCTTCGTGATGGATGGTGGACTTGACCATCCAAGGGATTCCTTCCAGCTTTGCTGTTCTAGAATTATATATTTACTTGGGAAGAACACTGGTTGCATAAAATACAACATTTAAAAGCTGATACTAATATTAAAAAAGAATTTAAATAAATATTATCTAAGATTCTTAGGGCTGTTGAGCTGGAAGGGACCCACTGGATATCAAGTCCAAGCCTTGTCAAGGAGACATACTTATATACTCGAATATAAGTCTAGTTTTTCAGTCCTAATTTTGGGCTGAAAAAAGGGGGGCCCTCGACTTATTTTCGGGTCAATACTTTTGGCCACTGAGGCAAGTGCTTGGCTCAGTGGCTAAAAGTTATTTTAAAAGTTATGTGACACTTCTCCTGACCCCCCCCTCTGCATCACAGGGGAACGGCGCACGATGTTTAAAATGACTTTTAGCCACCGAGGCAAGCGCTTGACTCGGTGGCTGAAAGTCATTTTAAACAGCGCGTGCCGCTCCCCCAGCTCACAAAGGCCCTGCTGCATTTCCCACCCTAGACTTACACTCGAGTCAATAAGTTTCCCCAGGTTTTTTGGGTTAAATTAGGGGCCTCGACTTATACTCGGGTCGACTTGTACTCGAGTATATACGGTAATTGATAATCGAACCCCTGACCTCTGGCTCTACAGCCAGATGCCTAAACCACTGGACTATTATTGCATTTGAGGCCTTGTCCTGCAATCACGCACCCTCCCACTGAGATATCCAGCAGTTATGTTAAAAATGATAAACAAGATCAATGCTAAAAACACATTCAAAGGGTGCAAGGCACAACAATCCATTTTAAAAAGCCACTGAGTCTACAGGAAAGACTGCCTGAAGAGAAAGGTCTTTCTCTCCTTGGAGAAGGAAAGCAAAGCTGGGGCTAGCCGGGCCTCCCGTGGGAAGGAGTTCCAGAGTACGGAAGCCATGGCCAAGGCGGCCCTCTCCTGTGTCCCCACCAAGTGCACCTGTGAGGTTGGTGGGACCAAGAAAAGGGCCTCTCTAAATGAACTTAATATCCAGCCGAGCTTATAATATCCAAGTAGTCTCCTCTAGGTAGGGGACACCATCTTTTAGCTGGGAACTTAATACAGTGGACCCTTTTATAACAAACAATTTGTATAACATAAAATTTGTACAACATAAAAAAATTCCGGAGATAGGGGAAATTTGCTTAACAGAATCGCCTATGGCAGGCATGTCCAAACTTTGGCCCTTCAGATGTTTTGGAACACAACTCCCACAGTCCTTTGCCATTGGAAATACAGGCTTGGAATACTGGGAGTTGTGGTCCAAAACATCAGGAGGGCCGAAGTTTAGACATGCCTGGCCTATGGGGCAAATCTGTACAACATAAAAATGGGATCACTCTGTTTTCAATGCATTCCTATGGGAAATTTGTATAAAGGAAAATTTGCTTAACATAATTTCATTTGGAATGAATTAATTCCTTTATACAAGGTACTACTGTATTTTTAGGGTCTGATAGGTCAAAAGCAGCACTTGGAATTATGCCTGAAAACAGGTCAGCAGCCAGTGGAGCTGGTATAACAGGGGGTTACGTGATCCTTGGAACCAGGCCTGATTAACAATCTAGCTACAGCGTTTTTGACCTGGTGAAGTTTCTGAGTACTTGCCAAAGGGAGCCCCATGTAGAGCACATTACAGCTGGGATGTGACAAAGGCAAGTGACACAGTGGCCTGAACAGACATCTGTAGGAATGGGTGCAGCTGGTGCGCTAGTTTTAACTGTGCTAAGGCTCTTCTGGCTATTGTCAAACTCTGGCCATTCAGGCTCAGAGATGAATCCAGAAGCACCCTCAAGCTCTGCACCTGTGCTTTCAGGGGCAGTGTAAACCCATCCAACATATCTCATATCTCAGATGAAGAACAGATCAGATTCTCTTTCATCTATATTTCTGCAACATTTATGTTACATTGGCAGAAGGAGGCACTAGCACAGAGTAAAAAAAAAGGCTACACAACCTCTTATATTCATGAAATGCCAGGTTCAATGAGAACTGAAATCTGAGAAAGTAGGTTATGTCTCTATGAATGCTCATGACGCAATCACAGAATCATAGAATAACTGGAAGGGGGCTATCACGACACTGAGTCCAACCCAACCCCACCTCTACTCCTCACTCCATGCAGGAATCCAAATCCAAGGATGTCTGCCAGGTGATTATCTAAATTTCTCTCGAATGCCTCCAGTATTGGAGCACTCAATACCTCCCAGTAGAGATGGGCACGAAACAGAAAAATGGTGTTTCGGTTTTTAGTTTGTCATTGAGAGGTCTGTTTCGGTTCGTTTCCGTTTGTCGGGAATTTTTTGAAAAATTTTGTTACCATTTTTCGTTTTTTCGTTTGTCGTTTCTACCCGCTTTTTGTGCAATTTTTAAAGCATTTCCGTGCGTGGGCATCCCCCAACGCCCCAGACCAGAGGGAAAACACTAAAAAAAATGGATGCTGGCAGAGACACAGTATAGACCAAGGTCGCAGGGAGGCTGCAAAGGCAGCGGCGGGCATTGCCCAGGGTGCAAGGCAGCCGCAGAGTGACTGCACTGCGGGGCAGGGGAGGGTACTCACCGAGAGGTACGCAGCACGCACACACACAGGGAAGCTGCAGGACTGAAGCTAGAGTCGCAGAGAGAGCAATCCCACCCTAACTCCCACCAGAGACTGCAAGGAGGACGGGAGCTGCCAGAGCTTTTTATGCCCTCTGTGGCTGCCAGACCTGCCCGCCCAGTCTGCAACCTGGGCATGCTATTGGTTGAACATGATCCCACAAAACGTGGCTTGCCTCCATTTTGTGGCTGGTGGCGACATCCATTTTAAAGGGAAAAGAAAAATACATCGCGATGGGAGAAGACAAAAACAAACGTTTTAATGACCCCCCCCCGGTAGGTATTATCAGACAATATAAATAATTATCGCTGCGTTTTTACAGATGTCCAGGGCGTTTTTTAACATTTAAAATCGGTCATTTCATTGCACGTCGCCATTAACGGAAACAAAATGTAACGACCACAATTTTAGTGGTTCTGTTCGTTTCATTTCATTTTCATCACAATTTTCATTTGTCATTTTGTTATGTAATGGAAACGACAAACGGTAACGGAAACGAAAAAATGTTCGTTCCGTGCCCATCTCTACCTCCCAGCAGAACAGGTTCCACTGTCATTCTGCTCTAGCACTTAGGAAGCGTTTCATGATATTTAACAGAAACACGGCTTCCTGTATGGGTCCTTTAAAATGTCTTTTTGCCACCAAGGAAACGCTTCCTCTGTGGCTGAAAGACATTTTAAACGACCCACAAGCAACATGTCCAAAGTGCAAGGAACACAGGCTGATGGTTGCTTTTAACATAAGAACATAAGAACATAAGAAGAGCCCTGCTGGATCAGGCCAAAGGCCCATCTAGTCCAGCTTCCTGGATCTCACAGTGGCCCCACCAGATGCGTCTGGGAGCACATGAGACTAGATATCTGTCTCTTCATACCACTCCCCTGCATCTGGCCCTTGAAGGACCCTGGTTTTAAGCCTGGAGATTACACATCTCCCTCATGGTTTGTAACCTGTGATGGACTTTTCCTCCAGGAATCTGTCCAATCCCCTTTTGAAGGCATCCAGGCCTGATGCCATCACCACATCCTGTGGCAAGGAGTTACACAGACTAACAACACGCTGGGTTAAAAAAAATTGAATTCGGAGCAAAACATTTCACATTAGAAAGCTTTCATACTGCAGTTAGCGCTATCTGATACTCTTATTAGCTACACCTAAGTCTCTGTACCAATTATAATGTGACCACTTTTTAAACCCACAAAGCAGTTAATCAATTTTTAGGTTAACTGCTATCTGGAGAACAAATGGACTCCTGGCAGGAAGAGCTACAATGCCTGGAGGTTCCAACTAACAATGTGCCTTCTATGCCAAGACTGGGGCACCTCTAATCCATCCAAAGTTACACACTGGAAGTCTGGCCTGAAGAAGACAGTGAGAATAAGCTTTTGAGAAATCCGGGCTCTTTCAACAGGCAAGATGTTACAAGTTATGACCACCCGGGGTGGGGTGGGACGGGTTGGGGCGGGGAGAAAAGCGTGGCTTGAGGTTAAAGTCACGATGTTTGTATGATCTCCTGAGACAATGGGTGCAGGTTGGTCAAGAAGGAGACAGTATCAAGTTCATAGCAACAGTTTCCAATACAGTATTTACAGAAATGGGCAACTCAATTTCTCTGGCCTTCTCGCTCCAGGTGAAACCTAAAAGGATTGCATCACTTGCTATAGCTCTGCATGAATGTCTGTAGATCCCTCCTCCCCCCACCACCTTTATTTATTTATTTATTTATTTATTTATTTATTTATTTATTTATTTATTTATTTATTGCATTTCTAGACCACCCGATTCCCCAAATTCTGCATTATGTAGAGAAACAAGTCGTCTTGTTCTGCTAGGAACAAAGATTTGTCATTTAAATACATGGTTTCTCAATAAACTCGTTTTTCAGTAACGTCAAGTGATGCCATACGCATTCCCAAATTTCCCAACTTCACAACATCTTCCAGGTGTCAGGTCAATCCACCACCCCATGACCTTCTCCTCCTTTCAAAAATCTTGTCTGGTGCAGATGCCTGCAGACCCTGTAATCTGGCCAACATATTTGTGCATTTTCCTACTGAGGTGGCAATTTTAAAAATGTGGGGCAGTAGTGGCATAAAAGGTGTGAAATTTGTTGAAACATGCATCTGTTGTTGTCCTTCCTGCTGCTTTCACACAAACATATTAACAGCTTCTTTAAAAAAAATATGACCCCAACATACAGGGTACTATTCAGCTCCGCTCCTTACTTTTAGGGCTGGACCTTCCTGGCCCTATTTTACTTCTGTTCCTTGTTGTCTTCTGGGGCATTGATCCTCCCTATTCCCATAATCTGCCTGTCTTCTTCCTTCCTTCCTTCCTTCCTTCCTTCCTTCCTTCCTTCCTTCCTTCCTTCCTTCCTTCCTTCCTTCCTTCCTTGAAAGTCAAGTACCTCTTTACTGGATTGATTAGAACTTACTTCAGTTACATAAGAAATTAATAAAGGATACAGCACATGGTAGTACTAAAACCACAACATATGGCATCACTTGACATTACTGGAAGAAAAAAAACAGTTTATTGAGAAGCCATGTCTTAAAAATGACGAATCTTTGTTCCTCGCAGAACAAGATGACTCGTTTCTTTACGTAATGCAAAATTTATTTGCTCAATCACTTTGACACCCAATGTAAGTGTTACCCTTCAAGAGACAGGTTTTCAAATTTCAAACTTTCACTTTCTTTCTGTGTGATGCCTCCTGAAAAAAACATGCTAAGATGGCCTTTATATTATCAACCAGAATCCACTATTTTCAATTCTGCTGCAGTGCCTGTCTATGATAAGCTAATTATTAGAGATGGGCACGAAACGAGCGATTTTTCGTTTTTGTTTTTTCATTTCGTTACGCAACGAAAACGAAACAAAAAATTTAAAAAAACAAAACGAAAACAAAATGACCAAATTTGCCGTGTTTTTTGTTTCATTGCAGCAGATGCATTGAACTAAAAAGAATGCTAATGAAACAGCAATTTTTTGTTTTTGTTTTTGTTTTTCGTTTCGTTACCTAACGAAACGAAAACAATTTTTTTTTGCAAAAAAGTCACAAAAACGAAAACGAACCAAAACGGACCCCTAAACGACCAAACGACAAACAAAACACCATTTTTGAGTCGTGCCCATCTCTACTAATTATACAAAAAGGAGACACTTCTCTCTCTCTCACTCACTCACTCACACACACACACACACACACACACACACACACACACACACACACACACACACACACACACACACACACACTACCCCCTCCTCCCCAAAAAATCTACTGGTAGGTAAAAGAAGTTGAATTAATTATTCCTGGTATCTGTGAGAACATAATAGGGTAGGAAGAAGGGTAGGCTGAGTGAATAGGAGACAGAGACGGTTACTTCACGTCCCTCTCATTGCTGTTCGCGTCCCGCTTGGGACCGGTATGAAAAAATGTTACTGCATGTCCATTGCGTGATGGCGGGAAGTTTGTCCCGACCACGCCCCCTGAACTGGGATTTAAGTGTGATGAGCCATACCTCTCCCTGACCTCAGGAATTCTCTTGTCTCAGTTCCTGTTTCGAGACAAGTGCCCGTGAAGTAAGGCTCATCACGCAACGTGCACATTCTCCATCTAGTGGCAGGAGTGCGAAGTTGCATCCTCCAGTACAATCCCAATGGCGTAAACAATGCATCGCAGACAGGGAAGAAGGCATAAAACCTCGAACTTTGCTGCTTAACGCATGAAAGCAAAGTTACAGATAATCGAAATATCGAAAAACGGAAAGTCGGACCAAAAAAGGGGAAACGAAGGCAGGGAAGTACAGATGTTGTCACGAAACAAGGACATGAAGTAACAGACGTCACGATACCATCAATCACACTTGTGGGTAAACAGAAACAGGGAAAGAACCGGGACAAGACCACGTGACCGCGAACAACGTTATCAGGAAACGAACGTAATCTCAGAACGAGGAAGGACGTGAAATAACCGTCAAAGAGAAGTACCAACAAGAATGAAAAAAGAATAGAAGCTGCAGTTTCCATACTGAGTGGCTGAGTTCTGTTGTTGTGCGCTGTCACTTAACCTCCGACTTAGGGTGACCTTATGAATGACTGATCTCCAGAAAGTCCTGTCCTCAACTACCCAGCTCAGCTCTTGCAAACTCAAGGCTGTGGCTTCTTTTTAGGGAGTCCATGTTTTTTGTATTTATTCTTCCTCTTTTCTTGCTGCCTTCCAACTCTCCTAGCATTATAGTCATTTCCAGGGAATCTGACCTTCCCAAGAGGTTCCCAGTTTACAAGATGACATGGTTTGAATTCCAAACTTTTAAAAAAGCACCTAGCCTTCTAGAAGTTGTTATAAGAAGCTAACTAACTAACTAACTAAATAAATAAATAAATAAATAAATAAATCAAACTTATTATTGCCCTACCATGATGTATTTAAACAGTGAACTAAATCACTGTCAGCATGTTTTCAGGTCTCAATCATGTTGTGACCCTTCTGTCTGCACTGCATATATCCACACTGTCCGCAGCCATAGTGAGTGGAATTGCTATTAAAGGGTTAAGGTATCTGCTCTCTAGCATATGTTAGATATGTCCAAGCATGTGCTGGAGAAGGGAAGATAGCAAAGGTTAGGACTTGGACACATCAGGTGTTTTGACGACAGGTCCCCTGAAACCTCCATCCAGTGGGGTTATGGGTCATGTGGTTTTTTTTTTAACTGCACCTTGCATTTTCCCTACTAGGAATCAATGGGGGGAGGGGTAAAGTGTATGTGTGACAGAGAGAGGGGGGGAAGGGAAGAAACAGCATGTGTACATCACTTAATCTTTTCAACTTCAGCATATTCTACCCTGATTTATTCTGGACTAAGTCTCTTTGAACCTAGTGGCATTTACATATAAGTACACATGAATAAGGCTGCAGGTCATAAGAAGCACTATATGTCAAAGCCAGGGAAGCCTTCTGCAGATATTCAGAGGCAAATGGTGCTCGGGTTCATTTCTGAAAACAGAATCAACTACCCAGCCATCTCCCGTATTCGCTACTCAGTAATCCTTACAGTACTCCATAACCTGGAATGAGGTCAGTTTTGCCATTTTGCAGATGGGAAGTGGGAATAAGATGAAGCTAGGAGATTTTAAACTCTGTTTAGTAGTCATTGGCTGAAATCCTGTTGACAGATCTGGGCCATGCAATGAGGGTAACACCTTCAACCAGAAAAAAATATATATGCTGCCATTGGTCCTGATGATTTTCCAGCTTTAAACCACCCTCTCTTCCATCCCATTCTGCAGCCTCAGAATGAAGAGGATGGCTGAGATACCCCGTGGGGGGAGGTTTTTATTGTTATTGCCCTGAAACTGCTGTGCCATAGCTGCGGCTGATGAAATCATCGTGCCTGCACAAATTAAAGTTGCACAACAGAAGTTCTGCCATTGTTGTTGTTGTTGTTGTTGTTTTAATTTATAAACTGCCCCGTAGTGCTATGGTACTCACTGGATGGTTTGGAAATACAGTAGTACCTTGTATACAGGAATTAATTCGTTCCAAATGAAATTATGTTAAGCAAATTTTCCTTTATACAAATTTCCCATAGCAATGCATTGAAAACAGAGGAATCCCTAATCGTGACCATTTTTATGTTGTATGGATTCACCCCATAGACGATTCTGCTAAGCAAATTTCCCTTATCTCTGGAAATTTTTACGTTGTACAGATTTTATGTTATACAAACCGCTTGTTATTCGAGGGTCCACTGTAATTAAATAAGCACCTTCCCCCCTCTTCCCCACCCATGAACTGGGCACTCCTTTTAACCTTCAACAGTGGAAGGACGGGAGGCTGAGTCAACCTAGAGCCGGGTGCTTGAACCCATCTGGGTTGAACTCATGTAAAGAGCTGAGGATTAACTGCAATCACAGTGCCAAAAAGGTCTCAATAAGGAATTAAATGTATTGTTGTAAATGGGTATTGCCTCACTCCATTGCTCTGAAACGGAAGTTTAAACCTTTAAAAAAAACACCCTAATTTTGTTACATATTTTGCTGGTGTTGATTGCGATGCCTGATTATGATTGTGGAATCTCCACCTCTGGGAAATCTCCGACTGTTCGAGATCTGCATCTCTTACAGCTCTTAAAGGCACAGGAGCGTAAGGAGAAAAGTTAATATAAAAGGTGGGTCATAGGGATAAACAACACACATTGGGCTTACAAATTGTACAGTCCTGTGTTACCGGTAAAGAATCTAAGAAAAACTCCCCTTTTCTTCCATGATCTATAAATTAACTCTGAAAGGAGTATGGGCGGGTGGGTAGCAGGATAAATTATTAGGCACCGCCGCTAGCAGGATAAATTATTAGAGTGTATATATGCACCGCTCATACATTTTGCAGCCTGAAACATGATATGCAGTTGCGAGGTAAAAACTGGACGACCATGAGTGAAAAAAAGAAAAAAATCTGTACAACATAAAAAAATTCCGGAGATAAGGGAAATTTGCTTAACAGAATTGTCTACGGGCAAATCTGTACAACATAGAAATGGTCCTGAAATTTGTATACAGGAAAATTTGCTTAACAGAATTTCATTTGGAACGAATTAATTCCTTTACACCAGGCACCGCTGTAGTTCTGGAAACTGGCAAAGAGTGTGAGCGATATTCAAATAGGAAGACCATGCATGAGTGCCGAATAGCAAAAGAAAAGGGCAAGTGAAAAGGGAAAAGACCAGCATGAAAGAAAAGGGGGAAAGGAGAGGGGAGCACACGTGGGTGCAACGAATGAGTTCTAACTTTCAACAAATCTCGGTGATTTTCAACTTTTTTCTTTTGAACTGGAATGCTACGTGATTTGGAATTTCACCACAAAAGCATGGCTCAATGTCACAGTGATACTCTGTGAAGAAAAGAGAAAAGCTGTGCCTATGAATGTCCACAATTTTGTTCTTCTCCTAAGTAGTATAAAACAAGATGTTTCCATTCAAATTAGACATTCTGGTGGCAGGATCCTGGCCTCGCTTCACTTTCTGTTTCCTGGAGGAAACCATTGAAATCAACCTTGCAGCTCCACAGTAACATCCTAATAATGCCTCGAAAAGATATTTTAACTTGTAAATAAATGCAGCTAGACCAGGTGACCTCCCCGACCAGTCAGTGACTGGCCACTGCTTGGAGCTCTTTCTTCCAAATGCCTTTGAAAAATCATCATCTGCAACCGTTCCAGCTGCCTTTGGCGATCCTTGCCTGCCTTCCAGGATCCCTCAATAAATGTTTCCTTTGAACCATGTGGCTTTTTCTACACCATGGCAACTGTCTATGAATTTGACCAGGTCTGCCCCAGATTATGCTGGTTGCTGCTGACATTGCTGAGCCCTGCTACCCGCACGCCAGGAATGTAATAAGGTTATTTTCATGATCAGTAATTAGAAAGCAGTGTGGCTCCTAAAAATGATAGGTCTCCCTCTGTGTTCTTCTAAGTTGCTTATTTGTCTAGAATATGTGACTTCCAAAGAAGAGGGAGACCTCCGTTCCAGATGGAAAAAAATACAGCAAGATAATTTTATTTTCCATAATTTGAATACTACCCTTTAATCTGTTGTGCTGGCATATATGAAAGAAGCACCACAAAGAAATATCTCAAAGCTTACAAAGCTTTTCCCTTGTCATAAATATAGATATAAAAACATAGGTCATAAAGCTTTGAAAACCTTGCTTTTCAGGGAGGCATATGGTGACCTTTTAATTTAATTTAATTTAATTTAATTTAATTTAATTAATTTTTTTTTGCTCACCAGTGATGCCTCTTGCTGAGGGTCTCTCCCTCTTTATTTATTAGTTTTTAATCTGTCATTTACTGTTGGTTTTATTCTCATTTGTAAACAGCCCAGAGTTCCTTTTCGAAGATGGGCGGTATAAAAATGCAACAAATAAATAAATCAGAAATAAATAAATAATAAATATGGAACATTAATTATTTGAAGAACAATTTTTTAAACAGACATACCAAAGTACACTGTGTGGGCATGCCATTTTGCAGAGTGATACACAGATAAACAGAAGGGGAGATGAACAAAACCTAGAGCATGGTTACACTATTGAACTAAATCAGGTGATGGATCAGGGGTCACATGGCTTTTGGGCTATGTGAGCATCTTCTTAGTACAACTTTTAATCCACTTTAAGATCTGATGCATATTAGCTCATCATCATCATCATCATCATCATCATCATCATCATCATCATCATCATCATCATCATCATCATCATCATCATCATCATCATTTTAGAACTGCAGAGCTGGATCACTGAGTCCTGCCTCTGTCAAGGAGGTATAGGGGGAATTGAACACCCAACCTCTGGCTCTTCAGGCAGATTCCGAAACCACTGAACTATAATTGCATTTGAGGCTCTGACCTGCACTCACAAACCCTCTTGATGGCACGTGTGTGTGACTGTGTGGAGTTTGTTAACTAATGGAATGCAAACCTCACAGGAGGTCAGGCTACAGGAAAACTTTCCCATTTGTGTTTGTCTTTTTCTTTTTTTGTCTGGAATATGGATCAGCACTATACTACATTGAAAGAAATGAAGAATAAAAATAACATGAATGGTGGTGGCAGCGAGGCACCATGAGAGGCAGTGAGCGTGAGGGGATGCAGGTGCCACGAACTCATTGCATTTGAGGCTTTTGTCCTGTGCCTGCCTGCCAACCTCTGTGCTGGGTGCCTCTCACAACACCCCACTGTTGTTTCAATATTTGGGCTTTTTATCTTTCAAACGTGGATAATGTTAGAACAGGATTATACATTGGGGGGTGGGGGGTGGGGGACAGATTGGCTTGCAAATTTTCCCTGCAGCGCATGACCTGTGATCTTGTCATCCATGATTTAACAAAATTCACATGCACAATCTGTTCTGATAAAGATGAGTAAACATTGCAGAAGGAATCAAAACAAACAGCATCCACAATCAAGATAAAACAAATAATTCCCACAGTCTGTTTAAAATACCTCTTCCCCTCCCCACTAAAAAACAGCACAATTGATTTTAAGCAGGCTAAACCCAATGTAAACCCATGAGTATTTTGATGTTTAAAAACAATCTTAAATTACTTCTCTAACAGCTTAACATATATTTTATTCTAAAAAATTTAAATATGTATGGATTATCATTGATATTCAAGATATTAGCTCATTTGCAGAATATCTTAGATGTCTTCCTATTCCCATTGATGCAAACAACAAGGCCAGTGGAGGTGACGGCATTCCAATTGAACTCTTTAAAATCTTAAAAGAGGATGCTGTAAAGGTGCTGCACGCGATATGCCAGCAACTTTGGAAAACTCAGAAGTGGCCAGAGGACTGGAAAAGATCGGTCTACATCCCAATCCCAAAGAAAGGAAACACTAAAGAATGCTCCAACTATCGCACAATTGCACTCATTTCTCACGCTAGCAAGGTTATGCTCAAAATTCTACAGGGGAAGTTTCAGCAGTATGTGGACAGAGAACTTCCAGAAGTTCCAGCTGGATTTCGAAGGGGCAGAGGAACTAGAGATCAAATCGCCAACATGCGCTGGATTATGGAGAAAGCCAGAGAGTTCCAGAAAAACATCTACTTCTGCTTCATTGACTATGCCAAAGCCTTTGACTGTGTGAACCACAACAAACTATGGCAAGTCCTTAAAGGAATGGGAGTGCCTGACCACCCTATCTCTCTCCTAAGAAATCTATATATGGGACAAGCAGAAACCATCAGAACTGGATATGGAACAACTGACTGGTTTAGAATTGGGAAAGGAGTACGACAAGGCTGTATACTGTCACCTTGCCTATTTAACTTATATGCAGAGTACATCATGCGAAAGGCAGGTCTGGATGAATCACAAGCCGGAATTAAGATTGCCGGAAGAAATATCAACAACCTCAGATACGCAGATGATACTACTCTGATAGCAATAAGTGAGGAGGAATTAAAGAACCTCTTAATGAGAGTGAAAGAGGAGAGTGAAAAAATGGGCTGAAGCTCAACATCAAAAAAACTAAGATCATGGCCACCAGTCCCATCACCTCCTGGCAAATAGAAGGGGAAGAAATGGAGGCAATGAGAGAGTTTATTTTCTTGGGCTCCTTGATCACTGCAGATGGCGACTGCAGCAACAAAATCAAAAGACGCCTGCTTCTTGGGAGGAAAGCAATGGCAAACCTAGATAGCATCCTAAAGAGCAGAGACATCACTTTGCCAACTAAGGTCAGGATAGTCAAAGCTATGGTTTTTCCAGTAGTGATGTATGGAAGTGAAAGCTCGACTATAAAGAAGGCTGATCGCCACAGAATCGATGCTTTTGAGCTGTGGTGCTGGAGGAGAGTCTTGAGAGTCCCCTGGACTGCAAGGAGATCAAACCCATCCATCCTGAAAGAAATCAACTCTGAATGTTCACTGGAAGGACAGATTTTGAAGCTGAGGCTCCAGTACTTTGGCCACCTCATGAGGAGAGAGAAGTCCTTGGAAAAGTCCCTGATGTTGGGAAAGATTGAAGGCAAAAGGAAAAGAGGACGGCAGAGAATGAGATGGTTGGATGGTGTCATCGATGCAACCAATATGGATTTGACCAAACTCCGGGAGGCAGTGGAAGATAGGAAGGCCTGGCGAGCCCTGGTCCATGGGGTCATGAAGAGTCGGACATGACTGAACAACTGAACAACAACATTCCCGTTGATAAACATACTCTAAATTAGTAATTGACAAAGGGCTGCCAGTGATACACACTGGACTCAGCGACCATAGTCACCACTACAGCCTTACTGTCTTTTTGGTTACTACCACAAAAATAAACATTTCAGGCAACTGAAAAGAGAGGAAGGAGGTAAGAAACAGAAGAGGAAGAAACTAGATAAGTACCTTGCTCACTTTTGAATGCTATTTTGAAATAGGCATACCATAATCCTATTGACAAACAAAACTCCCATCCAAACCATCCTACCGTAAGTTGTCATGGGGCTTTAAAGAGAGACACAGTTGTTTGTCAAATAGAATCATAGAATCATAGAATCATAGATTCATAGAGTTGGAAGAGACCTCAAGGGCCATCTAGTCCAACCCCCTGCCATGCAGGAACCCCCATCAGAATATTTCTGAGAGATGGCCATCCAGCCTCTGCTTAAAAACCTCCAAAGAAGGAGACTCCACCACCCTTTGTGGCAGCATATTCCACTGCCGAACAGATCTAACAGTTATAACTCTCTCTCTCTTATTAATTCTCTCTATTACATAAAAACACATGCAGACTATACAGTTTTAGTGTTGACTTTCTATCGATTTAAGA
The DNA here is from genome assembly GCA_037367245.1 of Phrynocephalus guinanensis. Classification (NCBI taxonomy): domain Eukaryota; kingdom Metazoa; phylum Chordata; class Lepidosauria; order Squamata; family Agamidae; genus Phrynocephalus; species Phrynocephalus guinanensis. Next base: position 167,845,016 of record CM074733.1, read on the forward strand.
TAGCAGAGCTGTTCCTGTAAGAACCAACTACAGTGACACTACAGTCTAGGTCAGTGTTGGCAAATCTATGCCTCAAGTGTCAAAGGTGTCACCAAACATTTGAATGTGGCTGATCCTCAATGAGAATCACTATAAAATGGACAACAGACAAACTGGACTCCTGGGAATGTAGTTTTATTTGCAGAGGATCCTTTCAGAATACAGTACCTTGTGCACAAGGGTGCCTGAACGCAGGGACAACTTCCTGTATGGAATGTCCAGTCTTAAATACTCTTCATCATACAGAAACAGATAAAGAACAAACTCAGGATTGGTTACATTTTGCCGCAGTGGAAAGCATGTGACTTCATTACATATATGTTCATTTTCCATAACGCAACCAAACTTATAGATCAGTGATACTTTCCCATCTGCATTACCAAGATTAAAGGTCACTAATTTCTTAATGTATTGTTATCTCTGTCTTAACAGTGAGTTTCAAAAGCTGAATACAAAGGTGCAAAACAAGATGTCTTAGCATGCGATTTGACATTTGCTATACACTTTTTGTGGTTTGGACACATCCTGTTGCCATTCAGTTTAGAAGCCCATGTCTGCAGAGGTAGGGGTGCTTTGCAGAAATACAGATATGATGCTTTCAGGACACAGAGTTTACAGAGATGATGGTTTTAGGATATCTATAAGGCAGAGGACAGAATGAAGAATTGAAGATAAACTCAAAACGTGAACCTTACTCTCACAATGGGGGCATGAAGAGCCCTTTCTGTTGGCACGCAACATCGCCCCCTCACAGCCACGGCAATTCCCCTTCCACTCAGAGCATGCCGCGGTGTTCTGCGTAGCGAGGTGGACGAAGGAGAGACAGTGATTTGTGGGCTCCTTCATAGCCCGAGTTTACTCTCCAGCCAAGCTGCTTTTGGAGTGCCCAGAGTGGTGTGGCTGGAGAGTAAAATGGGGCTACAAACGAGCCCACAAGCCTCCGTCACTCCCCCTGGCTTTCCTGAGGGTATAGCACCCCATCCGCCTTTCTTCCCAGGGCAGAGAGGCAGATGGGGTGCTACTCTTTGGGAAAGCGAGAAACAAAGAGCACGTTTTTGAATCTCCCGTGGCCACAGCGAGGGTGCTGTTGTCACGGGAAATTCAAAAGCCTGTTGTAGAGATTCAATTCTTGCTTCCCTGAAGGTTGCTACCACTTGGGAAAACAAGGATCGCAGTTTTTGAATTTCCTGTGGCCACAGCAAGGTTGAACAGTAGCACCTGAAGCATTTGTAAGCTGGGGTACCACACCACTATATTCAGGTTAAACTGCACTTTGAGAAAAATAAGTGGGTTTTAAATCACAGTTTGGGCACCTGGTCTCTAAAAGGCTCGCTATCACTGGCCTAGGTAGTGCAATTTTATGATTAACATGCTACCTTAATGAGTGAATTGTAACATTTTCTCAAGCATAGTTCTGAGTTGCAACATCACTAATTAGGAATTCTGTAAAAGTGAAGATAATTTACACCTTTTGGGCAGACAACTTAGCAGCATTAATTAGTTTCTATAAGTACAGTGGTACCTTGGATAACGAATTCTAATTCGTTCTCCGAGGCAATTCATTATCCGAGGCAATGCGTTATCCGAAGCACGGTTTTCCATTGAAATGAATGGGAAACCAATTAATCCATTCTGGAGGTCTGAAAAAAGGCAAAAAAGCTGGCGGGGGGCTTCAGACCTCTTTATAAAGTGCACTTTAAAGGCTTACAGGGATAGAACACACACACCCTGCAATGCAATGCAAACATGGACAAAAGAATCCAGCAAGACTAACCCAGCCTTTTCCTGACAATAGTGCAATGGAGAGCAGTTCAAAGATAAATAAAACCAAGCACAACACCCCCCCCCAAAAAAAACATCCAGTCATTTCCACCAAACACATAGAAAAAAGCCAGGATGATTGTCTGCAAACCCCTTCTCATCTCACCCTCCCTTTTACAATGGAAAACAATGGAAAGACGGAAAAAGCCAAGACAATTGTCTGCAAACCCCTCCTCAGCTCACTCCTCCATTTTACAATGGAAAGCAATGGAAAGACAGAAGGAAGCCAGGATGATTCTCTGCAAATCCCTCCTCAGCTCACCCCTCTGTTTTGCAATGGAAAGCAATGGAAAGCAACTGAAAGACAGAAGAAAGCAAGGAAACCTCAGCTCCCTACCTTTCCAAGTTCATAAGGTCCAATTTCCTCAGCAAAGAATGTCTGGAATGGCTTCAAAACACCATAAAAAACACTGTAACTCTTTCCATCCCTCCACAAACCATGGTGTATGTGTGCAATGCATCTTCGGTATACATTTTTTGCAAGGTATGCTGAAACATTCATTATCCAAGGCAACCCACAGAGAACATTCGTTAACTGAGGCAGTCATACACCCGGAAATTTCCATTCGCTATCCAAAACATTCATTATCCAGGGCATTCATTATCCGAGGTATTATTGTATTTCCTTGCCTGACCAGGCACCTCATCAACTGCTACCAATCCTTAAAGAGATTGTGTCTGTAATGCTACACATGGTTTTACAACCTATGTTCCCTCTTCTAAAACAAACAAACAAACAAACAAATTTGAAGCTTAAGCATAGGGAGCTCCCATATTGTTAAAAAAAAATCTCCAACCATTCAGATAGGAAATGCTTCATGTACTACAGAACACATAACACTGCCACTAATATGGACCTAGATACCTGAAGGACCGTCTCCTTCCATATGAACCTACCTGGCAATTAAGATCTAGCCAGAGGGCCCTCCTGGAAGAGCCATCCCTCAAGGAGGTGAAAGGGATGGCTTGTAGGAACAGGGCCTTTTCGGTAGTTGCCCCCAGATTATAGAATGCCCTCCCAAGTGAGACCCGCCTGGTGCCAACATTGATGTCATTCTGGCACTAGGTAAAAACACTGCTGTTCAAGAAGTCTTTTTAACTGAGTATTGTGGGTCCTGATGGTGATTTTAGTGCAGTGTTTTAATATATTGTATTTATTGTATTTAAATGTGTTATTGTTTTAATTTTACTGCAATTTGATGTTTTAATTGTCTAAATTGTTTACTTTGATTGTGAGCCACCCAGAGACCTTTGGGTAGTGGGCGGCATACAAGCTATATGAATAAATAAATAAATAAATAAATAAATAAATAAATAAATAAATAAATAAATAAATAAACTTAAAATAGGTTCCGTAGCTAAGCAGAAATAGAAAATGGGGGAGGAGGAATAATTTACAGCAAGGCAATAAAGTATTGATTTTAGATAGTACCATGACATTGTTCATGTAAAGATTTTAGTAACTGAGCTTTAGATGTGGCTAATTTTCACATATATAACGTGTAACAAGACACCACTGCTTCAGCTCATCCATATTTCTTTTCTTCACATGTTAAGCTTCCTGCGCCATACCTCAATAGGTAATATGATTAGAAAATCTTTTCCCATTATTTTAGCCCTAAATTTATATCTTTCTAGTGACAATACTGTTGCCTAGTAGGCCTGTGATCTTTTTCAGATATAATACTTCTATTCACAAGTGAAGCCCAAAGCTCATGAAATCAAAATGCAATTGCAAACCCACCTTCTTGCATAGAATTCAATTAAATTATAAATGGGAATCTTGCACATTCAAATATATACCAAAAGTTATTCACATTTGTGGCGTGTAAAGGACTTGGGAGATACAGACACAGAGGCCTCTTCTGAAAGAAAACGCTCCTCGGGTTCCTTATTTACAACTGGGTGGGCTAGAAAAGACACCTACTCAAAGTAAGTGATAAAGTGAAAGCAGTGAAGTAATCACAGGATTAAAAGGAAAGATACAGCTGGTCCTTATGTTATCTTACTAGAGAGGTGGCTGTACATCTACTGGCACCACTCCAGCAAAATTCATCAGCAAAATAGCTCAAGCTTTCGAGTTAAGCTTAGCAGTTTATAGGATAAAAGAACATGCAAACAACCCGATTACCTTGAGATGCATCACTGCCAGCCTCAAGGCAATCAGTGCTGCTGGCATAGAAACTCGGCACACATCTCCCAATACTATCTCAGTTTCTTGTTATGTACAGGGCCGGCGCTAGGGTTTCTTGCGCCCTAGGCGGCTGGCGGGGTGGCGGGGTGGCAGGGAGGCGACGGGGCGCCACAGGCAGGGGGGTGGTGGGGGGCGGCGGGGGGACAGGCGGGTGGTGACCAGTGGCAGGGGGTGGCGGGGAGGCAGCAGGCTAGCCAGCGGTGGCGGTGGGGGGTGGTGGCATCCCCTGTCCATTTTGGCGCCCCCTGTCCATTTTGGCGCCCTAGGCAACTGCCTAGTTCGCCTTAATGGACGCGCCGGCCCTGGTTATGTACATTACTACAATGCAGTGGAAAGCAACAAAGGAACCACGAGGAATTCTCCTTTCATAAGTATTCATTGGTCCTGTTCCAATTTTCTTTCCTCTGAAGAAGAAGGTGTTAAGGCACTGAATGGGTTAAAAGGACTATCCAGTACAGCAGTCTGTTCCCCAGTACCTAACCAGATGCCTGGCTAGCTGAATAATTCCATGAATTAGTCTGGGGAGTTTGATTCCTCACTGTACATCCCAGGAGAAGAGCCATCCTAAGTAGCCACGGGCATGCTGTACGGCAACCTAAGTAGCCACCGGCATGCTGTATGGTCCCAGAATGCACCTAGAAGAGTGGAATCGCAAACCACTTCAGAGAGCTATATACCTAGAAAAGCCTGGAATGTGTTTGGAAGTTGGAGTCTAATGGACAGCAACTATTATTAACCAGATCCCTGTGGGAAAGTAGAGCTTCATGGTGCAGTGGTCAAACTGCAATACTGCAGTCCAAACTCTAGTCATGACCTGGGGGTTCCATCTCAGGGAGCTGGCTCAAGGTTCACTCAGCCTTCCATCCTTCCAGGGTTGGTAAATTGAGTACTTGGGGCAATGCGTAGCTTGCATAATTAAAATTGTAAACCACTTAGGGAGTGATTCTTTCTTTCTTTCTTTCTTTCTTTCTTTCTTTCTTTCTTTCTTTCTTTCTTTCTTTCTTTCTTTCTTTCTTTCTTTCTTTCTTTCTTTCTTTCTTTCTTTCTTTCTTTCTTTCTTTCTTTCTTTCTTTCTTTCTTTTACAAGCTGGGATTGTGGACACATCCTTTGTCCTGCAAATCTGCACATCCATATAAACGCCTTGCAGCTGACATACACGATGGAAGGGAGACGAGACTGAACTGTTTTATTTCCCTCCATCGCAGGCATTTTCAGGAGCAACTGTAAATGGGGGGGAATGTTACGGGGGAAATGGTTTAAACACTCCCCAAGAGTAATGAAGCCCTTCAAAAAGATTCAGAGGAATCACATCTGCTTTGATTTCTAGAGATCACAGATGTTCCTGATCACATCCAGCTAGTTTACAAAACTAAATTTCTGGTATAGAGCATACTAACATAGGATGTGAGAGAAGTACTCTTGCAAAGTACTTCCAAATGTTGAACATTCAGCAGTAGAATTCCAATTGATTTCATTCTGATCCACGGGGTTAGTCCAATTTGTGGCCAGGTACCAAAGGTGAGAGCTGTTAGCATGAGCTGACCATGTGCATTAGTCTCAAATTGCTCCCAAGTGAATATAATTTTCTCAAAAGTGGAAGTCGAGCCACATAGCGGAAATGGTTTCTGGCAACTCCGCCAACACTCTCATTCTAAAATATATTATATTATATTTGCTACCCTAGCACCATGATGCATTGTTTAATCTACTAAGCTAAGGAGCAGAGACACTAGCAAGCAGAAGACAGCAGAAGCACACTGGGTTTTGTGTAGCTCTGAGGTTGTGCCATGGCCGGCTCATTCAGTTTCGTGTTCTTGTTGAGGTGTGCCTCGAAACATCACACGGTACTTAAACGTGTGCCAGGGGTCGCCAGAATAGGCATCGGCAATGACAATGACGACAACAACTGGCAGAACCCTTGAACAGAAGGCAAAACAGTAATAGAACAAAGGAATGTCTGGATAATTGTTACTGCATGCCAGTGGTGAAGATAAAGAATCGAAAAAATAATAATAGAATACAGAGACCTGACAATAGGATAAAAACCTGTGAATGAAACACATTTCACTGGTCCCCATAGTTATGATCATCACCACAGTATAACGAACATTTACCTGATTATTAGGGTTTTGGTTCTACCATACCAGTCAAAGACTTTATCTTGTATTTCTGAATAGAAATAATAATCTTAGAACTGCAGAACTGGAATCTACTCCATGTATCATCAAGACTGGCCCTTGTCAAGTTGTCAGGTTGGCACAGTAGGAAATCTTCTGTGCTCCAGGCAACAGAAGCTCCACAGCTGAGTGGCCCATTACCACCAGGATTGTTAAAAAGTGCCACAGAATACTGGAACACTTTCAGAAATATGGATCCAGGCCCTGTATTTATATACAGGGTAACTGGAACAATCCTAGCCAACTCATATTTTATTTTCCTCCACCTCAACCTGGTGATAAATTATCTCTGCAACTGCTGGCTTCTGGAAGCATTGTGAGCATTCTGCAATCGCAGCCATGGAGAAAGCCCATTTCTAGCTCAGTTAGCCCTGGCCCAAATCCACCAAAAACAATGGGAACACATTGCTTTTCTGCCATATAGGGGCACGCAGAGGCATAGCCAGGATTTGTAGCGCCTGGGGACAAAGTTTTTTTTTGGGGCCCTTTCTTCTGCCCCTACCCACATCGCACCCACCCAGCAAAGGGTGGGGGGCGGTCAAACCCTGCAGGCGTGGGGTGGGTGAGTGCATGATAGCACGTGCACCTTTCACCTCTCCCACCAAGGCGACAAAGAGGAGGATGAGGGCACTGTGGCCACCGTGCTCCTGCCTGCCTGCCTTCCTGCTTCACCGCTCGCCTGATACATGGCGGCGGAGGCAGTGGGGGTGCCCTCTCCAAGCCTTAGGGGAAAGGAGAACTGCTGGGCGGCAGGAGGGTGCAGGGCTTCTTCCTCCTGCTCCCCCTCCAGGCGCCCCCAGATTGCTGCACCCCAGGACAAATGCACCCTTCCAACCCCTAGATACGTCCCTGGATGCATGTGGGAGCACACATGTGCACACAACACTTGAACAGCGATTGCAAGCCAAGCCGTAAAACCCAGGCAGTCGCTGTTTGGGTGACGTGTTGTACACCACCCAGAGTTCCCTATAGGAAAATCGGGCAGTTCATAAGTAATAAAAATAATTATAAATAATTATAAATAATAATCACATGAACTTCATACAAGAGTTTACTGTGACAATTTTAAAATGAACACAACAGTTTTTACTGCATGGTACTATGGTACTCTGTTATTTTCCCATTCATCCTTACCAAGAAGAGTTGAAAAATAGTGAACTATTTTCAAGTTTCAAATTCTAATTTAATTGTGTAAGTGTTCTTCAGTAGCCACAAAACCTGTAGGTCAATGGCGACATCGCTATATCACTTCCTGTCCAGTGAACATAAGTGTTGACTCTACATGGAAGATGCGGAAATCCAAATTTCACTGGGTAAACTTTGCATTTCCAAGTTAAGAAACCCTCAGTGGTGGAAATCCAGTAGGAATTTGCACTATAGGGAACCTGTTGAATCAGTGGGGATGTTCTAAGTATGAGTTAAATTGATTTAACAGGCCTACCCTAGCTGCAACTTACTACAGTACTGGTGTCAGGCAGTATCTTTCTAACTACTGGAGAAAACAAGAAAATTAATAACTCATAAATATTCATATCTTAATACATGCCCATTAATTAAATACCCATATCCTTGTTTTCAACATACAAAGGTACCTTGAGATATGGGCACCTCGTGACTTGAAAAACTCATGATATGAAAGGGAAGTCCGTCCGGGGCACAATGCACCCTGGAAATGGAAGTCTTCTGCCAAAATTTGAGATAAGAAAATTTCCTATGCAATGTCCCGAGATATGAAAAATTTGCAGAAGACTTCCATTCCCAAGAGGCATTGCACCCCATTTGGATCAATGATACAAACATTTTCATGATACGAAGCATCCTGTGGAACAAATTAATTCACTGTACCACCAAACACCCCAATTCCTGAGAGAAAAATATGTTTAAAGACAAACCCACTATTCAATAAGCTGCCTCTTGAAACAAGCCTTCAAATGATGCTAGTAGCCCTGTAACTAGTAAATCATGATGAACTACTTTACCTAATGCTGCTTTATATTTCCAAATATTTTAACTATAATTGAGAGCTCCCCAGTTGCTTTAGCAGTTATGAAATTACGATCATGGTTTAGCTATATAAAAGCATTTGAGGTGCAACAACTCAGGTGAAACTTTCTTGACAAGAAGATAAAAAGGTAAAGGTTCCCCCGCACAGGTGTGCTAGTCATGTCCGACTCTAGGGGCGGTGCTCATCTCTGTATTCAAGCCGAAGAGTCAGTGTTGTACAAGTCCGTGGCCACGTGGACGGCATGGCTGCAAGGAAACACTGTTTTACCTTCCTGCCTTTTTACGGCAATACCTATTTATCTACTTGCATTTTATATGCTTTCAAACTGCTAGGTTGGCAGGAGCTGAGGTTATCAGCGGGAACTCACTCCACTGCATGGGATTTGAACCGCTGAGCTGCCCACTTTGCAGACAACAGTTTTCGTAGCCTTAGTCCGCTAAGCCACCATGCCCCATGGACAAGAAGATTAATGTAACACAATGCAAGAAAGAGTATACGCTGACTGCTACTTCTCAGCATTGGCAAAAGCACAATGTCTTCCATCACACCACCAGAGGTCAACAGGCCAGTTTAGGAGGCTCTGGGTAGAGGACACATACCGTAGCATCCAGGGCTCTGCCCACCAACAATTTCCCCCAGCATATTTGGTCCCCAGCACTTCCTGTAGTGTGAAAGAAGACACCACTGCAAGAATCTAAAGCTATTCAGTTCAAACTGGTACACAGTCACAGGATTAACCCTGCAGTCCCATGGAGTGAAAATCCTTCTCATAAATAGCAATGATGTCCCTGAGTTCCTGCCCTGGCGAACATTTGCACCAACGGTCTGGCTGCTTTGATCAAGATGATTTGTCACTATTTTAATCACATGGTTAACCACATTGTGGTTTTGAGACTTTCATTATAGCACATAGAGTTTTGAAATCTAGGGCTGTCATTCCTCTTTAGGTCAGGTTGACACAAAATTTAAGACCAAATACCATGGGGTTATGTGCGGCAAGAGGTGAAAAGGTGAACAGATTTTAATGAGCGCCTAGAGTTTAATTAACAGGAGCATCTGAAACCCACACCACATGTCACCTAACCCTGGCTTCCATCCATTCTGGAAATTGATGTCTGCCTTTAATCTGCCTTTGTACATCTGAAGGTGGGCCATCATGAATCATATCCCTTCCACCAGCCTATAGCTTTTCTATCCAAGAGTGACTTCAACACTGGGTACTCTTTGTTCCAGGTACGGGAAGGGAATTTCTTATGAACACCCACATAGCATGGCAAGGTTTTATTTTTGCTTTTTGACAGGCCATTCATCTTGGGGAATGGGGGTAGAGAGGAAGGGGAACACAGTCTGGAACTTTGGTGGCACTGTTTTCACACCAAAAGATGCACAAATCTGAAAGAGGTGTATATGGCCTTGTGAACAGACCACACCTCAATGGGAAATTCAACCCAACTATTTCAGTATATGGGAGTTCCTTTTGCTGTGGATTTCCTACTTCTGTCAGGAGACTGGAATCAAGAGACCTTGAGGTGCATTTGAGCCTTATTGTAGTAGGATTTTATGCTTGCTTTGTTTAGAATAGGCATGTCCAAAGTCCCTCCTACAAATTTCGAGTGGCTTGTGGCCTCTTCTCCTCACTGGCTCAGCCTGTCATGCATCCCCACCAGCTGGCCCTCCCCCATACCAGATGGAGGCATCATCTTGCAGTTTTAAGTTTTGCCTACCCTCCCTGCCTCTGTCCACCACCACCCAGCCACCTTCCCAGCCAACCTGCCCCCAGCTCCGTTGCTGCAGCATCCTCCCTTCCTCCTTGCATGTTATAGAGACTTGTCCAAAGTCTGGCCCGGGGGCCAAATGAGGCTGAATGGTCAGCCCCCACACATTTTCACCTCGCCAAATCTGGCCCTCCTTGCAAAAAGTTTGGACACCCCTGGTTTAGAACGTTGTTTGAAATGGCAAGGGAAGCTCACCTTCTCCCCTTGCTGATTCGGTTTCTGTCAAGTGTCATGCTTATATATTGCCCATAGTGCTTAAAGCACTCTCTCCAACTGAAGACTGAAGGCTGAGCCAACCTTGATCTGCTTGCCTGAGATCACTGAGGTTGAACTCAGGTCACGAGCAGAGTCTTGACTGCAGCACTGCAGCTTAACTAAGGCAGCATGATGCCCCTGCACCTGTACGTGTATACTTGCATCTCTGGCCTTCTAATGTTTGGGAGACCTCAAGCGAGGACACCCAGTCTTTTTGCCCATTGGCCAAGTCGATGATCAAGGATGGTGGAAGTTTTAGACTGTTAACTTCTGGGGAGCCACTGTTCCTTACTGCTGTTCTATGGTTAAATAGAAGGTGTCAGGTCAAAGATAATGCACTTTAAAATGAGGAAAGTGACATTCCCCAAATTTGCAGGGAATCATTCTCTGTGGGCATTTCCTGAGCCTGGCCCTTTCCAATAAAACATAGCCCATGGAGAAATGCCACAGATGCAGAAGTGACACAAACATTGTCCCATCGTCCAATAGGAATAATTTGCAATGCAAGTGATAAATGATGAATAGTCTTCAAGTCCAGAGAGACTCATTACACTCAAGATCAGAGAGGAGAAACATCTGCACCACAGGTAAACCCTAAAGATCTCAATCTCCTAAACTGAGGATGATTTCAGATGGCCCAAGGGCAGTATATTGAACAGTCTGGGGAATGATGTGACAATCCTGTCACCTCTGATGTAATTGCTGTGTTTTAATTAGCACTGAACTATGTATAATATGATTCGGCATTAATAATAACAACATGCCAAGCAATTATCACTTCTATTCTAAAGAGCCCTAGAGCTCTTTCCCTCAGAACACCTCATGAGGCACACATAGAGGAAGAAGTGGTTCCACCGGAGGATCTCTCCCTCATCACTATTGATGAGATACAAGATCAGGTACATGTTGATGACCAGGCTGCAGGAGAGAAGCTCATTGTGCTAGGGGATTCTATCATTAGAAATACGGAGGGATGGATTTGTGAGGAGCATGATAACCGGATGGTCACTTGCCTGCCGGGTGCAAAGGTTGCAGACATCACCAGAAATATAGATAGCTTGTTAGAGAGAACTGGGAAGGAGCCAGTGATCATGGTACACGTCGGTACCAACGATGTCGGGAAGGCCAAGCGGTCAGTCTTGGAAGCCAAATTCAGGTTGCTAGGTAGAAGATTGAAGTCCCGGGCTTCCAAGGTAGCATTTTCAGAAGTGCTACCTGTTCCTCGTGCAGGTCCCGCCAGGCAGGCAGAACTCAGAAGCCTCAATGCGTGGATGAGGCGATGGTGTCGAGAGGAGGGCTTTAGATTTGTCAGGAACTGGAGAACATATTGGGACAAGCCAAACCTGTTCAGGAGGGATGGGTTGCACTTGAATCATGATGGAACCAGATTGCTGGCACTCAACCTCAAAAAGGCAGCAGAGCAGCTTTTAAACTGATAACTGGGGGAAAGCCGACAGGAGCTGTGTGGCATCCGGTTCGGAACACCTCATCCTCGGGGAATGAGGTTGGAGAGGGTAGAGAATCACATAGAGATGACATAGCAAGTATTAACACTGGTAGAATAGCGGAATGTGACAGTTCGTCTACTGAAAATAAAAGCTGTGGGGGGAGAAGAACAAGGCAGCAGCTGTTGCGGGACCCACTGTACAAGTGCTTCTACGCCAATGCTCGAAGCCTCCGAGCAAAGATGGGAGAACTTGAACATCTGGCAGCTAGGGATAACATTGATATAATAGCCATAACAGAAACCTGGTGGAATGTGGAGAACCAGTGGGACACAGCAATCCCAGGCTATAAACTCTATAGAAGGGATAGAGAGGGGCGGGTTGGAGGAGGAGTGGCCATCTATGTCAAAGAAGGCATAAAATCCAGCAGAATGGAGATTGACAGAGGGTCTGACTCCGCCATAGAATCACTGTGGGTTAAACTACCAGGTCCAAAGAGTGATGTGATAGTTGGAGTATTCTATCGTCCACCAGATCAAAAACTTGAGGGGGACCTTGAAATGAGGAGAGAAATCATGGAGGTGGCTAAGAGGGATAGGATAGTAATCATGGGGGACTTTAATTATCCCCACATTGACTGGGCCAATGCGAGCTCTGGGCAAGAAAGAGAAACTGGGTTTCTCGACTTGCTGAATGACTGTGCCTTAGAGCAACTTGTCATGGAGCCCACCCGAGAACAGGCAACTCTAGATCTAATATTGTGTGATACTCAGGACCTCGTCAGGGATGTGAATGTCACTGAGCCTCTGGGGAACAGTGACCATGCTGCAATTACCTTTGCCATGCATGTCGGAGGAAGAGTGTCAACCAAATCAGACATAAAAACCCTTGATTTTCGAAGGGCAAACTTCCCTCAGATGAGGAAACTAGTTAGAGAGAAACTGAAGGGGAGGGTTAGAAGAATCCAATCTCTTCAGTGTGCATGGAGCCTGTTTAAAACAACAATAATAGAGGCCCAGCACAAGTGCATACCACAAAGAAAGAAGAGCTCATTTAAGTCCAAGAGGACACCGGCATGGTTAATGAGTGGAGTTAGAGAGGCTCTAAAGCACAAGGAGAGGTCCTTCTGTAAATGGAAATCCTCCCCAAATGAGGAAAATAAAAAGGAACACAAACTCTGGCAAAAGAAATGTAAAAAGATGATAAGGGAGGCAAAGAAAGACTTTGAGGAACGCATGGCTAGCAATATAAAGGGTAATAATAAAAGCTTCTTTAAATATGTTAGAAGTAGAAAACCTGCCAGAGAACCAATTGGGCCTCTGGATGGTGAGGGAGGAAAAGGGGAGGTTAAGGAGGACTTGGACATTGCAGAGAAATTGAACGAGTTCTTTGCGTCTGTCTTCACGACAGAGGACCTTGAGCGGATTCCGCTGCCTGAGCCGCCCCTCTTGACTAAAGAATTAAATCAAATACAGGTTAAAAGAGAGGAGGTTTTAGGACTAATTGATAAATTGAGGATTAACAAGTCACCGGGCCCAGATGGCATCCACCCAAGGGTTATTAGGGAACTGAGAAATGAAATTGCAGATCTCTTAACGGTTATATGCAACTTGTCTCTTAAAACGGCCACAGTGCCGGAGGACTGGAGGATAGCAGATGTCACACCAATTTTTAAAAAAGGAAGGCGGGGGGACCCAGGAAACTACAGGCCGGTTAGCCTTACATCTGTCCCAGGGAAGATGGTGGAAGGCCTCATCCAAGAGAAAATCTTAAAACACATAAAAAACACAAACCTTGCTGAGAGAAAATCAGCATGGCTTCTGTAAGGGTAAATCTTGTCTTACAAACCTTTTAGAATTTTTTGAAAAGGTCAACAGGCACGTGGATTTGGGTGAACCGGTGGATATAGTCTATCTGGATTTTCAAAAGGCTTTTGACACAGTCCCTCACCATAGGCTGCTGAGAAAATTGCATAGTCAGGGGATAAGAGGGCAGGTCCTCTTATGGATTGAGAACTGGTTGAGATCCCGGAAACAAAGAGTAGGTGTCAATGGGAAATTTTCACAATGGAGAGAAGTGAAAAGCGGTGTGCCCCAGGGCTCGGTCCTGGGACCGGTGCTTTTCAATCTGTTCATAAATGACCTGGAGACAGGGATAAACAGTGAGGTGGCCAAGTTTGCAGATGACACAAAACTTTTCCATGTGGTAAAAACCAGAGAAGATTGTGAAGAGCTCCAGAAGGATCTCTCCAAACTGGGGGAGTGGGCTGAGAAATGGCAAATGCGTTTTAATGTAACCAAATGTAAAGTAATGCATATTGGGGCAAAAAATCCAAACTTCATCTATCAACTCATGGGCTCTGAGTTATCCGTGATGGATCAGGAAAGAGATCTTGGTGTGTTGGTGGACAGCTCCATGAAGGTGTCTCCCCAATGTGTGGCAGCAGTGAAGAAGGCCAATTCCATGCTAGGGATTATCAAAAAGGGGATTGAAAATAAAACAGCCAACATTATAATGCCGTTATATAAAACAATAGTAAGGCCCCACCTGGAGTATTGTGTACAATTCTGGTCACCGCATCTCAAGAAAGACATAGTGGAACTGGAAAAGGTGCAGAAGAGAGCGACTAAAATGATTACTGGGCTGGGGCACCTCCCTTATGAAGAAAGGCTAAAACAATTGGGCCTCTTTAGTCTGGAAAAAAGGCGCTTGAGGGGGGATATGATTGAGACATACAAAATAATGCAGGGTATGAGTAAAGTGGATAGAGGGAAGCTCTTCTCCCTCTCTCAAAATACCAGAACTAGGGGACATACACTCAAATTGAGTGCTGGGAGAGTAAGAACTGACAAAAGAAAATATTTTTTCACCCAGCGTGTTGTAAGTCTATGGAACTCCCTGCCACAGGATGTGGTGATGGCATCTGGCCTGGATGCCTTCAAAAGGGGATTGGACAGATTCCTAGAGGAAAAGTCCATCACGGGTTACAAACCATGATGGAGATGTGTAATCTCTAGGCTTTAAACCAGGGTACTTCAAGGGCCAGATGCAGGGGAGTGGTATCAGGAGACAGATATCTAGTCTCATGCGCTCCCAAACGCATCTGGTGGGGCCGCTGTGAGATACAGGAAGCTGGACTAGATGGGCCTTTGGCCTGATCCAGCATGGCTCTTCTTATGTTCTTATGTAGATATTTTTATGGTGATGCATTCAGTATTTTATCTATTCTAAGTTTTTTTTAAATTAGAAAGGACATGTTAAAAGTAGTTGCCAATGTGTTCTAGGTCCTACATATATTTGTAAATTATCTACCATAAGCAAGTAGGGTTGTACATTAAGCTTTACAAATACCTTCTTTTTTTACTATATTTTATTCATTTTCTATGGGGGGGGAAAGAAGTATATGCGATATTTGTTACACATCGTGTTACATGGGTTTCAGTCATTATTATGTTACAACCAGCTTACTCTTATTCCTTGTTTCTTTTTCCTTGCCATTGATAAAACAGATTCCATATCTGGTAATATTGTGACTCCTCTTTTTCCTTTATTCTCATTGTTAATCTATCCATCTCGTAACTTTACCAATACTTTCTATTAATAAGCTTTGACAGAGCTCATTTGATTTGCCCTGATACGGTTTCTTTCAAAAGGAACTGCATGGAAGCATCACTTATACTGGCTTATTTTAACAAAGACAATACGATAAAAATGCACTGTTTCCCCCAGAATTCAGTGCTGAACTCTAAAGGCCCAGAATGCTCTACAGCTCTTTCACATCAGAGCAGCTAAGCCAATGTCAGCCAGATGAACGACATTTTTATCTGCCAAGTGACATCAGAATGGGAAATTTTAAATTTGTTTAAAATATGTCTTTGAAGATTCTCAGTCATCCAGGTTCGTTTAACTGGGAGTTGAGTCATGGCTACTGGACTTCTTTTTTGAGAGATAGAAACGTTTCGCTGTTTGCTTATTCAGGGTGTTTAAAATATGTTTCTCCTACCTTAGTCTCACCTGATCCTTAAGTCCTCGACAGGCCAGTTGCTCATTGCTAAAGGACAGATAATCAAACAACACCCTGAATAAGTATCTGATCATCTGTAATCACTTAACATAGCCTAATATCTGGAATGTTTACAAGTACAATAAACTGACTATGCATTTTTATTTAGTATCAAGAATAGAGATGGGCACGACACGGGAAAATGACGTTTTCGAGTTGTTGTGTGTCGGAGGCAGTCAGTTTCGGCTCGTTTCCGTTTTTCGCGAAATTTCGCAAAAATTAGTCGTTCGTTTTTTCGTTTTTTCGTTGTCGTTAGTACTGGTTGGGGGGGTAGCGGGCTCCTGGAGGGAGCTGCAGGAGTCAGCCAGAGCCACAAGTGACGGACTGGCAGACTCTTTGCACCCGCTGTGTCTCACGTACTTGCATGTAGTGCAATGCAAGTAGATCTGGCTTAGGGTTAAGATGTGTTAGCGCAAGCGCTAGGGTTAGGCTAGTTACGGGTGAGGTTAGGGTGAGTATTGGGGTGCATCTGGGTGCCTCTCTGACCCACTTAGAAGGACAGTGTACTGGCATATGGGTTAGGCTTAGGGTTCGGGTTTGGGCTACGATTAGTGGGCTGTTTATGCCCGATTGGCACATCCCAGAAGTCTCTGTGGTCAACCTGGCCAAGTGGCCATGCGATTGGTGGAAAATTTGCATGGTCCACTCCCATGGGCAAGCCCATCATTGCGAATGTGCAGGTGTAAAAAAATAAAATAAAATAAAATAAAATAAAATAAAATCAACGGAGACTTTTTTTTGCAAGAAAAACCCACTGCTGCTACTGTAAAAATTCAAGCATTTAAAATAGCTAATTTTCGCATGTTTCTGTGGTGCTTTGGTGGGGTTTTGGGCAACGATTTCAAAAAAAAATATTGCGGTCGCCATTTTGGATCCCCCGCACTGCATGGCAAATGGATGCGCCCTCCCAGCCTGGTACAGTCAGCAAAACCTGGCCATGCGATTGGTGGAATGGCTCCAAAACTTTGCATGGTCCACTCCCATGGGCGAGCCCATCATTGCAAATGCGCAGGTGTAAAAAAATAAAATAAAATAAAATAAAATCAAGGAGACTTTTTTTTGCAAGAAAAACCCACTGCTGCTACTGTAAAAATTCAAGCATTTAAAATAGCTAATTTTCGCATGTTTCTGTGGTGCTTTGGTGGGGTTTTGGGCAACGATTTCAAAAAAAAAATTGCGGTCACCATTTTGGATCCCCCGCACTGCATGGCAAATGGATGCGTCCTCCCAGCCTGGTACCAGCAGCGCAGCAGTAGCAATAGCCAAGGAGAGGGGGGGCGGGGAACCCCCCCCAAATAAAACACCCTTCTGGCCTGGTAGGTGCCCTCAGACAGTTTTCGCCTAGTTTTAGGGCCGGGAATCGGTTTTTTTTTTAACTTTTAAAAACTTTTTTTCTGTGCCGCTTGGCACTGCGCGGTCGCCGCGATGCAAGTAACGAGCACGACAAATCAGACCAAATTGTTCGTTCGTCGGTTCAAGCTCGAAGTCTGGTGGAGTAATTCCCGTTACCGTTTCCGTAGAGTAACGGAAACGAGTAACGGAAACGGAAACGGGAATACCGCTAAGTCGTGCCCATCTCTAATCAAGAACAACTCAGACTTCATTCAGGCCCAGGGAGATGAGGAGGAGGAGGAGGAGGAGGAGGAGGAGGAGGAGGAGGAGGAGGAGGAAGGTCACATATCACCTTTGGCCACATTATGTCAAGACTCTTCCTGAGCATTTCCTGTTATTGCAGGGAGAGAGGCAGCCCCTCCATTAAAAGAAGAAAGGAAGATTCCTTTGGAAAGCTTAGGTCCTGTTGGATCCCTATCCCAGCCAAGCAAAGAAACGGCAGTCCTTTCTGATGAAGAGCCTTTAGGAAAGGACAAATACACCTCATGTTTTGCAAGTGCCAGCAGGTCCCAGTGGTGAGCAGGAGGAATCATAGGCCCTCAAGGGCCATCTAGTCCAACCCCCTGCCATGCAGGAACCCCATCACAATATTTCCGACAGATGGCCATCCAGCCGCTGCTTAAAAACCTCCAAAGAAGGAGATTCCACCACCCTTTGTGGCAGCATATTCCACTGCCAAACAGCTCTAACTAATATGAAATTCTTCCTAATGTTCAAATGGAATCCCTTTTCCTGTAGTTTGAAACCATTGCCCCGAGTCCTAGTCTCTGAAGCCATGGAAAACAAGCCTGTTCCCTCTTCAATATGACATCCTTTCGAATATTTAAACATAGCTATCCTATCCCCCCATCAGCCTTCTTTTAGAGAGGCTAAACATTCCCAGTTCGGCCTAAGCCATTCCTCATAAGACATTTCCTCCAGACCCTCAACCATCCTGGTCGCCCTCCTCTGCACCCGCTCGCAGTTGTCAACATTCTTTTTAAACTGAGGCACACAGAACTAGACACAGAACTGGAGTAGGAGGGAATGATGATCTTAGGATCACCTGCACGACTGAGAAGTAATGTGGGATGGTGATGATTGTAAGAGGCAGTGATGAATTCTGTGACTCGGATGCCATCAGCGTGACAGCCTGGCCTCCAGCATAGAGCCTTCAAGGGAATTGTTCCTAAGGGGCAGGGAAAGAGATTGGCCACACTACTACACATTGCCAGGGATCCTTGGCTATTGCCACTACAACACATCCAGCTCGTTCCGTTTAATGCATTCTTTATGCTGCTTGGAAGCAGAACCAAAAGTGCTGGCATAATTAGCACCACAGTGATGACTCTCAATTCCATTGCACTAAACCCTTTGAATTTCAACCAAGTATCAACCAGTCTCTTCCTGCAGGCCAGTCCCATCAGAAAAGTGCTACACTTAACCATTCATAATGTTGGACTGCCAGAAATATAAAGACAGAACATTAGATCTTCTTTAAACGCAGTTCTTTTTCAAGGATGGACAAGCATTATTATTTAAGTTGATTTAAACACTAAATTCCCATTGATGCCGCTGAACACATCATGCTGATTCTGCATAACCTGCATTGGTTACCAGTTGTTGCCCAAGCCCAATTCAAAGTGCTTGTTTTGACATATAAACCGTAAATGGCTTAGGACCTAGATACCTGAAGGACTGCCTCCTTCCATATGAACCTACCCGGCAATTAAGATAAAGCCAGGGGGGCCTTTTGCAAGGAGGTGAGAGGGATGACTTGTACATAGGGCTTTCTCAGCAGCTGCCCCCAAGCTATGGAATGCCCCCCCCCCAGTTAGATCCACCTGGCACCAACATTAATTAATGTAAGGTTTTTATTATTGTTTTAATTATTTATTGATATTTTATATTTTAACTGTTTTAATTCTTTTGATTGTAAGCCGTCCAGAGACCTTTGGGCAGTGGGCGGCATATAAATTGTAAAAATAAATAAATAAATACTGCATTAGATTTCCCCACCACCACCAAATGGGACTGTTGATTCATATTTAGCTTTTGACGTACCAAAATAGTGAGTTTCTTTTTCTCACATATTGCTGGCATCTTTGAGAGGAAGCAGCTTGACAGAAATGAAAAAGGTTAATCCAAATATAACAAACCAGAGGCAAGAAGGCCACAATCTGACATTTGTTACAGATCATGCTTTAGGTGGGTTTTCTTCTTCTTAAGGAAACAGAAGAAACAAGCAGTAAAGCAGCTTCTCATACAGCATGCTGATTGGCTCTCCCTTCCTCCCTCCCTAGGCTTAAGCTAAACATTTCATATGTTACAAATTTATACAATAGAGGCATTTAACAGATGATGAAGCTGAAGTTGAGCTGACTCCAGGCAAGACAAGAACATACTACTGCAATTCCACAGATACTGGAAAATCTTAGTCAGTTTAAATATTTTCACATATTTTCACAGAGACTACCACATCCATAATCCCTTGCAGCTCCCATAGAATTTAGTCATGGCCACTTGTTTCTCCTGTCTTCTCCTCTGAACAAAAATAGTTGCTGGAATCTAAATTCATTAGCTTAGGGACTTGAAAAAAAACTGTTAGGAGCTTTATTTCTTAATTAAAGCCATCAGATGTCTGGTTGGGGGGGTATTCCTGCAGTCTTTTGTGGGCTGTATCCTGCAAATTCCAAAAATCCCAAGCCTAGATCCCTCCATTAATTGGACCCACATTTAGGCCTTTATAGGTCAAAACAAGCCCTCTAAATTGTGCCCAGAAATGGGCCAGTTGCTAGTGAAGATATTTTCCTAAGGAATAATTACAGTGGTGCCTTGTATAAAGGAATTAATTTGTTCCCAATGAAATTATGTTAATCAAATTTTCCTTTATACAAATTTCCCATAGGAATGCATTGAAAATGGAGTAATCTCATTTTTATGTTGTATGGCTTCTCCCCATAGGCGATTATGTTATGCAAATTTCCCCTATCTCTGGAATTGTTTATGTTGTACAGATTTTATGTTATACAAACTGTTATACAAGAGTCCACTGTATTATATTATGGCAAGTGGGAGCGCTGCCAAGAAACCATGTATCTAAAGGTCAGGGTCACCAAAATAGCCTTCTGATTAGGATACCATATTGTTCTTATTTCACATGTCTATCCAGTTATGCGGAGATCTCTGCATCAAGTACACAGTGTTCCTGGAAACCATGTGGCTGACGTTTAGGGGAGGTAAATTACAGGCGCAAAGGGCTTCCAGATTTTTTTTTTTTTTTTTAGAATACAGTCTCCAGAAAGCTGCAAGAATTCCCCAGCCATAATTTTGCTGGCTTTAGTCAAAAAGACCTCTTCATGTTTTTAATCACTTAAAAAAAATCAAGGCTATGTCATTGTCATGATGAGTCTTCATTAAGACTGAGGAAGGGACTGGGAGAGGCTAAACTCTATGCGAGCTGCAAGGTATTAGAGGTCCACAAATCTCCCTTCCCATTACACATGGTGCTTCTCAGGAAACTTCTCAGGAAACTTCCACACTTCTAATGCCTTGCAGCTTTCACAGAGCTTGCCCTGATAGCTACTTCCTCCATCTTCATGAAGAGTCACCTTGTTTGATATGGAGCTTTTATTTCTCAGTTCTAAGTAATTAAACATACCCAAGGGATTAGATATTTTTGGTCCAAGCCCCCATTGTTCTGACAGGGAATTTTTGCAGACTTCTGGGGGTGTACTCACAAAAATGTAAAAATCTCATATCTGAAATTTTGCATCAGTCTGTAGGAAGGCTGTATTCCCTCATCCCTACCCTTTGAGAATTATGAAGAATTAACTTCATGTCTCTGTGAATCCTCTTTTCATGCTTTCTTTTACATACTATGTAATCCCTAGATTAAAAACAAACAATCCTCATAGCTCAGTTCCCTGCTACAAAAAAATTGACTTCATTCCTTGTAGCTTTTTTGAAGTCACATGGGCCTTTTTTTATCCTTCCCACTTTTTTGTTGTTGGAACTGCTTGTATTTGTGCCTTTAGAATTTCCTTTTTTAAAAAACTCCCACCTTTTGGGGACTCCTTTTCTTGTTAGGATCTCCTGCCCTTGGACTTGATTAATTAATCCTTGTTATCTATTTATTAAAAATGGCTTTTTAAAAATCCAGCATACGTGTGTGGCTACGCTCTGCTTTGGTTTCCTTTGAAATCAAGATTTCTAATAGAACATGGGTCATTCTCGTCCCAAGTTCCCCCTACTAACACTCCTACTGGTTAGAATCAAGTCAGGAAGATGGCAACCCGAACAAAGAAAGAGGACTCTCCAAATCAAACAGCAAATTTAATGAGACTCATAGCCCAAGATCCATTTAAAAATGCTCTTCAAGACCTTCAAGCAAATATTGTGAAACAAATCTTAGATCAGATGCAAGAGGTTAAGACCGAGCTCAAAACTGGAATAGACAGTAACAATCTGAAAATAGATGCTTTCACATAGGCAGTCAAAGAGGTGGAACTTAAAGTTGATAAAATTGAAAAAGAATTAGAAATTATAAAGGAGGAAAAAACCAAGGATCAGGATAGGCTGATGTTGATAGAAATGGATAGGGCATCATACTTTTTGAGAATTCAAAATGTGGAAGAACATGAAGGAGAAGACTTAGAGCAATTAATAACTGAAGAATTGGCCACACAAATAGGATTAACTAAGGAAGAACTACAACAATCTATAGATGGAGTATACAGAGTAGGGAATGCATACACAAGGAAGAACAAACTGCCAAAAGAACATAAGAACATAAGAACATAAGAAGAGCCATGCTGGATCAGGCCAAAGGCCCATCTAGTCCAGCTTCCTGTATCTCACAGCGGCTCCACCAGATGCGTTTGGGAGCGCATGAGACTAGATATCTGTCTCCTGATACCACTCCCCTGCATCTGGCCCTTGAAGTACCCTGGTTTAAAGCCTGGAGATTACACATCTCCATCATGGTTTGTAACCTGTGATGGACTTTTCCTCCAGGAATCTGTCCAATCCCCTTTTGAAGGCATCCAGGCCAGATGCCATCACCACATCCTGTGGCAGGGAGTTCCATAGACTTACAACGCGCTGGGTGAAAAAAGAAGTGCACATAAAGTTTATAAAGAGATCAACAAAAGAGAAAAAATTGAAATTTAACCAAGAGAAAGATCTGACAATAAGTGGTGTTAAAGTCAGTATCTTGAAACAGGTACCATGGAGCATGCGGAAAAAAAGACAAGAATACTCTTTCCTCACAAAAGTGCTCATAGACAGGAAAATCCCCTTTAAATGGCTAACCCCAGAAGGCGTCTTATTTAATTGGGAGGCAAGAAGATTCAACCTAAATAGCAAAATGAATGCGCGAAACTTCCTGGAAGAGATGAGAGACAAATTGAAGCTAACTGAAGATTTGCAATTTTCCAGTGAAGACTCAGAAGGGGAGATAAAAGAAAAGGAGGACAGAGCACTGAAACCACAGAGTACCCTTGCGCCCCCTTCACCCAGAAAAACAAGAAACTGGAACAAAAACAAAGACAAAGCTGACAAATCAGACAGTAAAAACCTGTAAAATATCAAGAGAACCCAAGTTTTTAATCTGTTAACGTTAAAGGGATGAACTCACCCCAGAAGAGAAACTCAATCTCTAATAAACTGTACAAAACCAAAGCTGATGTCATATCAATCCAAGAAACTCTCATTAAAGAATCAGATAATAATATGCTAAAAATGACAAATTAGGTCAAGCCTTTATAGCAGCAGACAAACAAAAGAAAAGGGGTGTGGCAATGTATGTACAGAAAGACCTTAACCCCAAATTAATCCATGCTTCAACAGAAGGAATGTTTCACAGGTGGCATCTCACTCCGGTAAAACTAGCCAAAATGTCAAAAGGGTCAAATAATGTTTGTTGGAAATGGAGAAAGAACCCAGGGACTTACTATCACAGATTCCTGGAAGAAAGGTCCATCACAGGTTACAAACCATTATGAAGATGTGTAATCTCCAGGTTTAAAACCAGGGTACTTCAAGGACCAGATGCAGGGGAGTGGTATCAGGAGACAGATATCTAGTCTCATGCACTCCCAAAGGCATTTGGTGGAGCCACTGTGAGATACAGGAAGCTGGAATAGATGGGCCTTTGTCCTGATCCAGCATGGCTCTTCTTATGTTCTTATGTTGTTATGTTCAAGTATAGCTTAGTCCTCTAATTTCTTTCTCCACTTTACATAGGAGAAAATTATCAGCCACTCAAGGCAGGAATTTCTTCACATCCACATGTAAAACGAATTTCTATATCTAGAATTAAAGTTAAATTAGAGTACCAAAAAAAGGCATTGACATTGCTGGCTCCAAATCACTTAGTCAACAACCCTCTTAAGCACGAAAATTTGATTTCTATCCATGCAATCAGGCACAGGTTCAGCTGTTTTGTTACACATCCTGCTACGCTATGCTACATATATTGTCTAGAAAGCACCTAATTTATGAATGCACTAATTTCCTGTTTTTACCTTTCGATTCCCATTAGAACTGAAATTCTGGGGACGACTGATTACATTATGTAGGCAAAAGGACATTCAAAAACAACCAGGGAGTACACCATCCTTACTTGATTAAAAACATTGTCTTATAGTTTTAACATTCCTGATGCATACACAATTGTACTTGACCTTCTTTGGCCTTTTCTATGGGTTTTGTTTGCATCAGCGGTTTGGCATCAGAGGGAGTGAACCACATCCAGAGGTTTCAATAGCTCAGGCGTCTTCATGTTAGTGAAAGACCTAGACCGGATAGATACTGGGCTCAAGGCTACAACGATTTAGATGCAAGGGCTTCACCAGAGCAAAGCAAGGCCAGGCAGGCAAGCAACTGGAACCTAAACAAAACATGACCATTCAGGGCCCTGAAGAGGAATTGGATTTGAAGTTAAGTGGACAAAAGAAACTGACCAAGCAAGTACAGGACAAGGACTGTCTTAGACCTTGCTTATCCCAATTAATTTTCCAATCGTATACCTCTACTCTTTCCTTTGTTGTTTGAAAGGAAACCAGAACATACCAACTGCATTATTTTTCATACAAAGAGGTCCTAAGTGGTGATATTCAGAGTGTTTGTTCAAACCTAAAGAGCATCTAACACACTCTTCCTCTGCCTTTGAGGTGGGCATTAGCTATTTTTCACCATACAGGAGCTGCCAGAGCTGTTGATACTGAAAATCCAGTCCTGAAATAAAGCCCTTGCATGATGCAAAAGTACACAGAGAGATTATTATTATTATTATTATTATTATTATTATTATTATTATTATTATTATTATTATTATTATTATTATTATTATTATTATTATTATTATTATTATTATTATTAATGATGATGATGATGATGACGACGACGACGATGATGATGATGCACAGAACCTATAAGCTTCATGGCAGAGTGGTTAAACTGCTATACTGCAGCCAAAAAACTGTGCTCATGTTCATGACCTGGGGTTCAATCCCAGGTGGCTGGTTTGTGGTTGACTCAGCCTTCTGTCCTTAGGAGGTTGGTAAAACTGCACTATGGGGCAGTATATAACCAGAGCACTTTGTTGTTGCATTTTTTTTCTTTCCTTTTTCCTTTTTCCTTTTTCCTTCTTCTTTTCTTTCAATTTTTTGGCTATCACTAAGGGCTTCCAGAATGAGCAATTTAAAATACAGTGGACCCTTGTACAACAAATAGCTTGTATAACATAAAATTTGTACAACATAAAATATTCTGGAGAGAGGGGACATTTGCTTAACAGAATCGCCTATGGGCAAAATCCGTACAACATAAAATGGCATTACTCCATTTTCAATGCATTCCTATGGGAAATTTGTATAAAGGAAAATTTGCTTAACATAATTTCATCTGGAACGAATTAATTCCTTTATACAAGGTACCACTGTAGTTAGATCCAGTTACAATGGGGTTCCTGTTTATAAAGGGTTCCCCCCTTCAAGGGGGGGAACCAGGCACTTTCCTTATGCAATATGTCTACATTGTACTTGCTGCTGTTATACAATTTCTTCATTATATACTCAAGAACAAATTTTCAAGTACTAATATATATTAAGAGATTAGTACCTTTGCATTGGCCAGCCAGTGCATTTGGGAGCGCATCTGAACTGTACTGCCTTGCCACTGGAAAGCACCTGGTAAATGCATGACATGTATGAACAATGCTTTAAGCAGCATTATTTTAGACACTTCATTTCAAAGAAATCAAGCAACTCCATGCAGTTTCTAGATATTATGGCTGAGCACTAGGTTAACCTCTCCAGCCATGAGATTAAATCACAGGGGGGAAAAAAGACAGATTACTGCCATTGTCTGTCCCGTCCAAATGGCGCCAGCCTATTGTTTATTCAAGCCAATATATGAAAACATGCTCTGGAGGAAATGCAACATGCTTCCATTCATTCGCCACACAGGGCTCTGTGAATAATTGACACAGAGCTGAAATCTCCCAATTTGGGAACACCACAACCATTTCCTGGCATGGTCTGTTCGGATTGCCTGTAGCCTGTTGTTAAATATCATAATGTTCCCTTGGGAAGAGAAACATTAAACTTTATTTTGTCTGCTTTTCCTCCCAATAAAAGAAACTAATGCAATTAAGGGAGCATTCTAGAAACAGACCTCTCTTTATTCACACTATAAATCCAAACAACATGTTGCGTTGGAATTAATAACTGGACACAACAGCTCTTGGAGTCTTCCTCTGCCCCTTCTTATATTTCCTCCCTCTTTGGAGTGCTCTGGTCAGCATCTGCATGTTTGGTTCTCCTTCTTAAAATCCAACTGCTCTGACTGCAGGCAAGCGACTGAGATTCCAGGTCTAACTTTACATTGGAGCACACAAAACGCAGTTAACATAAAGGACTTTCACCAGTCCCAAACCTATCAGCTATGGAATGATGCCTCAGGCTGGACTGTATGCCAGTAATTTTTAAACACACACAGTTTTAAACACATCCCCATTAGCACTGTTGTCATTATTTATTAGTAAACTATAAATCACAAGACACCTGTGAGCTTATGAAGTCTACAACGCTTGCAAAATGTTTCCATTTAACACAGTCCAAGCATGAAAATAAAGTGACACACTCTACTCTTATCTACACAAGCCTATTCCATTTTTTTTTTGTCCAGAACCTTGATGCACAAGTAAGTTACTGCTCCAGAAGCATGCAGCAATAGATACTGTGCGTCAGGAGCATTCAACATCCCATAAGCCAACTCAAAAAAAGGGGTACCCCTAACAAAAAATGTATCTATGAATTGAATAATAGAATAGAATAACACTTTATTGTCATTGCAACTAGTGCATCGAAAGCACTAAAAGTGCTACCAAGACAGTGCATCATTCACTCTAGTATGCTTTTATTCCAAATGGAGAACAACACAGTAACAAATAGCAAATTTCAGCATCATCAGCTTCTAACAACATACATTCATGTTACCCAGATTTTGCCAGAAATTTAAGCTAGGCCTTATGATGCAAATTCTATCTGTGCAGAAGGAGGCAGAGACTCGTGACTTAAGGGGTTGCATCACTGTTTCCCATCATTCTTTTCTATAGGCAATGCTTCGGGGGCCCTCTGAGCTACTGTGATACTGTTGGTTTTTCTTTTCTGCGGATTAGTTTCTTGCCAGATCTAACTTTGCCATTGATTTTGTATTGGCTAATGGGCGTAATGCCTATTTTATTAGTTACTGTATGAGTGTTTTTGGAGTATTTTTATATTATTGTATTTTTATTAGGTTCTGATTGCATAGGCTGTGGGGATTTTTTTTGTATTTGGGGAGTCACCTTTGGGTGACGCTTGTACACTGCCCTGAGTTCTCCACAGGGAAAATCGGGTGGTTAATAAGTATAAGAAATAAATAAATAAATAAACAAATAATGCGAAAACCATAAATACCAAGGAAAATGACATAATGTCTTTTATTCTCAGCCCTCAGCACAACCCTCTCAAACATTTTATCAATTAATTACAGGCCACCCTTCACTTAGAACCTAAAGGCTGCCAGGGGAAGTGTCACTGTCAAATGTAAACTCCAATTGATATTCATTCATTCATTCATTGCGTTTATAAACCACCCAACTTTCCCCAGGGCAACTCGGGGTATTAAGTAGAGTAGACCTCTATTTACCAGTGATACCACTTGAAGCAATTGTTTCCTAGGAACAATGGTCCACTCAATGAGGTTACAACCAACAGGCCCAACTGGAGCACCAAACTCTGCACTTACATCTATCTTCTTATTAACATTACAGGGCCTAATCATGTCACCAACGGCGAAGTGTCAAGGTCGGTGACATAATTAGGAGTAGAGATGGGCACGACTTAGCGGTATTCCCGTTTCCATTTCCGTTACTCGGTTCCGTTACTCTATGGAAACGGTAACGGGAATTACTCCGCCAGACTTCGAGCTCGAACCGACGAACGAACAATTTTGGTCTGATTTGTTGTGCTCGTTCCTTGCATCGCGCGATCGCGCGATGCCACGCGGCACAGAAAAAAAGTTTTTAAAAGTTAAAAAAACCCGGTTCCCGGCCGAAAAGCAGGCGGAAAAATGCCTGCCGTGCCTCAGGGCACCTACCAGAGGGGTTGTTTCTGGAGGTCCCCGGCCTCCCCCCCATCCCCCGTCCTTGTGGGCTGCTCTGTGGGACACGCCGCAGGCTCGCAGCCAGCCAGCAAAAAGCCCAGTCTCGCCGGCCGCCGGCCGCCGCAATTAAAGCGCAAGCAAGCACAGGAAAAAACTCTCCCCCCACCCATTCCCGGGCCAAAAAAGCAGGTGGAAAAATGCCTGCTTGACTAAGGGCGCAGGGCACCTACCGGAGGGGTGGTTTCTGGAGGGGGGGTCCCGCCTCCCCCCCGTCCTGGGCAGCCGGACTCGCGAGTCGCCATCGCCATGCCATGCGGTGCGGGCGGGGGATCCAAAATGAGGCGGCGAACGCAATATTGTTTTTGAAATCGTGGTCCAAAAACACACAAGCACAACAGAAACACGCGAAAATTTATAAACTGCCAGATTTTTCACAGTAGCAGTGGGTTTTTTCTTGCAACAAAATGTCTCTCCTCTCCTCCTCTGTCCTCCATTTATTTATTTTTATTTTTTTTTACACCTGCGCAATGATGGGCTGGCCGAGTGGCCAGCCATGTGGGAGTGGACGACCATGCAAATTTTTGGAGCCATCCCACCAATCGCATGGCCACTTGGCCATGGAGACTTCTGGGATGTGCCAAAAAGCCCCCTAAAACCTGCCCTAGCCCCCCTAACCCTAACCCTAACCCTTGACTCCGTACCCATACGTCACAGACTGTCTTCTTAGTGGGTCAGAGAGGCACCCAGAGGTGCAACCCACTAGCCCACCGTAACCTTACCCGTCACTAGCCTAACCCTAGCCCTTGCACTAACCCACCTTAAAGCCAGATCTACTTGCTTGCATTGCACTACACGCAAGTACAATTCCCTTCTGTGTGAGACATGGTGGTGCGAGAGCCTTAGTTAGGCATCTCACTATGGCTCTGGGTTCAGTGCCATCCACTAGTCTTCACAGTCACTGTCTGCACATTATGTTATGCAATATCCATATGGCTATTGCATAGCATTTTGCAGCAGCAGCAGGTGAGGAGGGGAGACCCCCATGTTGAGGGGTCTCTTGGAGCCTGCTTCCCCTTCCTAGTGGGTGAGGATAGGAGGCACCCACGGGTGCCTCCAGGAGCCCACTTTCCCTTATAGCGGGCCAGAGGAGGCACCCAACCCACAGAGGTGCCTCCAGGAGCCCGCTCCCCCCCAAAAAAACCAGTACTAACGACAACGAAAAAATGAAAAAACGAACCGACTAATTTTTGCGAATTTTCGCGAAAAACGGAGACGACCCGAAACGGGACCGGCCCGACTAACGACAACTCGAAATTTTTTTTTTTCAAGTCGTGCCCATCTCTAATTAGGAGGACTTACTTCCTCAACACCATGATATATCCCATTTCCATTGTAATGTATCTCATCTTCTTGCATCCTTTAGAATTCTACATACAACCAGCAGGCCATCTTTATTTGAAGTAATGGACAGACACAAACTACCTATCACAAGTGATGGCATTCAAAATGAGGTAACCCTTGTCAGTGGCCTTAAATTGGTCACTGGGGATTGGGGAATAAGAAAAAAAAAATCAAAAGGAGATGAGAACAAGAGTTATTCAGTAACAGTTCACTGGGAGGTGCTATTCTATCTCCAGAGGTCTAAAGTGGGACAAAGGTTTCTTGTTGCATTCAAATTATTAATCAACTAACCTAGTGTCAAAGTGTTTTTATAATCAAAAACAGTGAACAACAGCTCACATTTTTCATGTGAAATCTCTTATAGAATTGAACAAGCTAGAAATTCATTCCAGAAGATGAGGAAAACCTTGACAAACTGAGTCTTTTCTATCAGACTTCGTACCTGAATACTTCAATCTTATGTATTTAATACGCTCCTCTAAGGTATTGAAGCTTGGACCCTTACAGACGCATTAGGCAGGAAGCAGGAAGAATTTGAAATGTGATGTACAGATGAATTCTGACAGTACTTTGGACAGCCAGAGTCATTAATGTGGCAGTATTACAGCACATGAATAAAAAGCTAGAAATTCTCAATATCCATCCAGGGACACAGGGGAGGGGCCCAAGGCTCATACCCATCTCTTATTGAAACCCATGATAGATCTATCCAAGTGTTGGCAAACCTATGGCATGGGTGCCAAAGGTGGCACTCAGAGCCCTTTTTGTGGGCACCTGACATTGCCCCTTCCCAGCCACCTGTATTTAGGTTAAATTGCTGTAATGGCACTTTGCGAAAAATAAGTTGGTTTTGCATTGCAGTTTGGGCACTAGTCTCTAAAAGGTTTGCCATCACTGATCTATGCCAACAGAAGCAGAAATGGCTCAGGATGGAACTACAATGGTACCTTGTATAAATGAATTAATTTGTTCCAAATGAAATTCTGTCAAACAAATTTTCCTTTATACAAATTTCCCTTAGGAATGCATTGAAAACGGAGTAATCCCTAATCGCGACCATTTTTATGATGTACGGATTCGCCCCATAGGCGATTCTGTTAAGCAAATTTCCTCTGTCTCTGGAATTTGTTATGTTGTACAGATTTTATGTTGTACAAATCAGTTGTTATACGAGGGTCCACTATATACATTACATTAGATAACGCTGCCTTCATTTATTTTTATAATCCAGGTCCCAATCTGGACTGCATGGAAACCTGCCATCTGGATTGGGAGGTTTAATATTTTTCCTCTTGGTATGAAGCCTCCCCAAAATCAGGCATGCAGGGATGCATGCTGCACACACACTCACACACACACACACACACACACACACACACACACACACACACACACGTAAACACAATGTTGTAGTTGTCGGCACTTGGCTCCCATCAGTTCCCAGTGTCAGAAAACCTATCATGGTGTGTGTGTGGAAAATTTCTGTGCAAGAAGTACAGATGACCATTTCACGTAAGAGGAGGACATTTGTAACTATTTATAAAGGTAAAGGTAAAGGCCCCCCCCCGCACCTGCATGCTAGGTACATGGCATCAAAATATAGATATTAAAGCACAGAGGTTGTGGCTGAAATAAGATTTAGGTTCTGTAATATAAGAAAAACCTATCAAACTAGCTCCTAACTGATAATTTTGAGCAGAGATAAATAACTGTTTGCATATATCAAAAAGAAGGATCTCTTTAGTTTTTACACAGTGCACTTATTTTACCAAATTTTATTGGTGTGATGACAGAGAGATATTTCTATTTCATCAAGCAACTACATCAGCATATTTTAAAAACTGTTTGTGGCAGTTATCCTGTCCTATTTGCTCTTTAATGCCATAGTCAACTTGTTTCTACAAATACTATCTCATCAAAATGACTGCTATTCAGTTTCCCACAAGAGGTTTTAAGGCTGTTTCAAGTTGATCATGTAACTTCAATAAAGAAACCCAAACTATACATAATACGTAAGTTAACTTAAGCATTCAAATTATTATACTGGTAAATAATCACTGTTAGCCATATATAGGGGATATTTTAAAACATCCAATATGATAATAGTCACTTTAGCACTGTAGAGCTGGGGAACACTCCATGAATTATTGAGCCTTGTCCCTGTCAAGGAGAGAAAGTGGGAAATCGAACTCTCTACCTCTGGTTGTGCAGCTAGACTCCTAAACCATTGAGCTATCCAGGAAAGTAGGCACATTTAATGACTTCTTACCATTATTCTGGCATGTCTACGTGGCAAACTGATTGACCTCATTTCCATCCCACATTACGATATTACCAAGATGTATCAACTTTTGGAAATTGTCCACAGCTATTACATTTTGAAAGCTTTGAGCACCAATGTTGCCAGTTCACACAAACGTCCAGTATTGGGCTTTCTTCATATACATTGACTTTTTTCAGACTGATTACAAAAATAAATAAATAAATAAATAAATAAATAAATAAATAAATAAATAAATAAATAAATAAATAGGGTATGAAAATGGAAAGCTTTTCATATTTGAATGATTTGCTACAGAAATATTATTTTGGCCTTCGTTTTATCTAGATAATTATTGAACAGAATAAAGACAGTAGGCAATCAACTATCCACTATTTGGTCATCACTTAGAGCAGTGTTGGTGAACCTGTGGCATGGGTGCCAAAGGTGGCACTTGGAGCCCTTTCTGTGGGCACCCGATATCACCCCTTCACAGCCACCTGTATTCAGGTTAAATGGCTGTATTGGCACTTAGAGAAAAATTAGTGGGTTTTGATTCGCAGTTTGGGCACTTGGTCTCTAAAAGGTTCGCCGTCACTGGCCTATGGTATGTGAAAATCTCATCTTTGCAACCCTTCCCAACACCCATTAAATATGGGTTGATTTAGCCTTGGCCTTCCTGGTGGAGGTGTGAAGAGCTTCTGATTTGCCCAGGAATCGATGGAAGGGCAGCTTGATAAATGACAGACAGGTTGTATCTGAGTCCCCAACCTCTGTTGAGAGAGGGGTTTTCTATACACAGATTAATGGCTTCCCTGACCCCTCTCTCAAACCACCTATCCTCTCTTTCTAAGATGTGTTGTACATCCTTGTATTTGAATGAGTGTCCTTTGTCCTTCATACGTAGATACACCGCTGACTCTGGTCCTGAGCTGTTACCCCTCCTGTGCTGGGCCATCCTCCTGATTAATGGCTGTTAAATTTCTCTAATATAGAGCACTCTAGCCACCTTGAATTCATTCCCTGGGAGAAAGGCAGGATATAAATAAAATAAAGCTATCATAAGGTCTTCAAACCCATTTCAGTATAAGAGTAATATGTTTTATTGTCACCTTGAACATTATAATGATATAGTTTATTGATCTAGTTTCCAACTCTGTACTAATTACAAGTACAACCCTATACACATTCCCCAAGAATATGTTCTACTGAATTCAGTGTGGATTACATCTCAATAGATATGTCCCAATCAGGAGGATGGGAAATCAGTATCCTTCTAGAGGTTACTGAACTACAACCCCAGTAATCCTGACCATTGACCATGCTGACTCAGGCTGATGGGACTTAGAATCCAACCCCAGGATGGGAAATCAGTATCCTTCTAGAGCAGGGGTCCTCAAAGTTTTCAAACAGCGGGCCGGTCCACCACCACCCAGACACCACTGGGGGCCGGATCACAGTCCAAAAGCAGCTGCGGAGGCTGGCTTGCTAACAAAACAGGGGATAGGTGGGGGGTTGCAATTGGTCCCAGGGGCCAGATTCAGGACCTTGGGGGCCGCATCCGGCCCTGGGGCCTTAGGTTGAGGACCCCTGTTCTAGAGGTTACTGAACTACAACCCCAGTAATCCTGACCATTGACCATGCTGACTCAGGCTGATGGGACTTAGAATCCAACCCCATGAAGAGTCCCACACGTTTGTCACCTCTGCAACAATACCAGCACAAGACAGCCACATGTAAGGGTGTGTAATGGGGTCATGTTACCTGCAGATGTGTCTTTTGGTGGATAAATAAAGCTCAATAGGCATCTACCTGATTTCCCGAAAATAAGACAGTGTCTTATATTAATTTGTGCTCCCAAAGATGCACTAGGTCTTATTTTCAGGGGATGTCATATTTTTCTATGATCATTTTAAGTGATACCCCCTCC
The DNA here is from genome assembly GCA_037367245.1 of Phrynocephalus guinanensis. Classification (NCBI taxonomy): domain Eukaryota; kingdom Metazoa; phylum Chordata; class Lepidosauria; order Squamata; family Agamidae; genus Phrynocephalus; species Phrynocephalus guinanensis. Next base: position 167,878,406 of record CM074733.1, read on the forward strand.
TCCCACCTTCACCAGACATCCCCCACCCCTTTATCAGACATCCCCCTCACCTCAGTCACCCCTGTGTGTCCACACAATCTGCCCAACTCCTGCCTGACGTAACTCACTGTCTAATTGTGAGTCAGCCAGACTCTGTCAGGGCAGAGCGAGCAGCAGGCAGCAGCTTGTCCTAACGGCGGCGCGGGCTCTCTGATTAAAAGAGACCTCTCACTTCCTGTCTGTTCCGGCTGTGCTGTGGCCAATAGTGAGCTGCGCGGTAGCACCGGCCACTATTGTCCAGAGTCCAGAGATACAGTAGCTTCAGTGGGCCTTATTATCAGGGAGGCCTTATGTTCAGGGGAGTCCTTATTATCGGGGAGGTCTTATTTTCAGGGGGAAGCCTTATATTTCAGCGAGAGGCAAAACTGTAAGTAGGTCTTATTCTCGGGGGATGTCTTATTTTCGGGGAAACAGGGTATATGCATATAGGAAAAACTACTGAGTTCAAATAGGAAAGGATGAACCTAGCATTTATTTGCTACATAGGTCTTGGTACCACTTCATTGTTCAGACTCTGTCCCAGGGAAGTTGTTCTTGAGTGCGATATTGATGACCACAAAATCTTTATTTCTTTTTTGTATGAACTAGAAACATCAGGAGAGTGACAGCGGAAGGCGGAAGAGGAATTTGTCCGAGGTCGGGGGCCGTACACTTCTACTAAGATCGTCAAGATTCTCCTGGAAGCACTCCAGAGCCAGAAAAATGTTCTATATTTCATTCCAAGAGGTGAAGAGAATCCAAGCGCTGCAGAGAACATAAATCCTAATAGTCATTCGCAGGCAAAATTCTACGTAGGCGGATGTAGCACCGACAGGCTTATGCAACTCCCTGTCGGGATGACGTATTCACAGCATCCTTCCAGAGCAGAAGCAGTTTTCTGTTTCCTCCACAGATCCTGAAATTTGCCCTTTGACTGATCTTCTCAGCTTGCATCAAGGCAGCAAAGTGCTTTATGCTTGAGAGGCTCCGTGCAAGGAAACACAATCCACTCAAGGTTCAAGGACATTTCGCCTCTAAATCCCCTTGTTCTGTGGCTGCTCGGTAGAGACCTGCATATTAAAATGGGAAACCTTTCCTATCAGGCGACTTTGCGACCCTCATCCATCAAAGAGCAGGAGGCAGTGGAGAGATTCACGGTTCCTGAAAGATCCATTTCAGAAAGAGTGCCCTCTCTAGAACTGCATATCTGACGTTGGATTAACAGTGCAACTTTCAAGTGGATTATTAAAGTGGATTTAGAAACATAAAAAGGAGAAAAGAAAGGAGGCTCTGCTTCACCCAGTTGTCCAATCTCATCCTTTGCTTCCTTTAAAAGCATTTAATTGCTTCCAGTCCATGTCAGGCCTTTACTTGCTTTTAACTTGGCTATTTTTACAACCCTATAATTTTTACACCTTGTTTCCTACACATAATATGGAATATTTCACCCATGCTTTACATTAGCTGTGTTGCAATGCCTTTGAGAGGGGCTGTTTCTTTCCTTTCCTTCTTTTTTTCAAAACCAGTCCGCTCATTTTTCAAAAACCTGTTTGCTCATTAAGTGCCATGTTATTAAAATAAAAGGGCTACCTGCTCATCCCAAATTTATAAATCGTAGAGACTCAAGATAACTAAACAGGAGCAAATTAAATTTACGTTCCACAAAAAGAAGCATTGCTTTCAAGATAGTAATCACATAATGCCTCGTGAATGACACTCAAGTGTTTTATATATGGGGGCCTAAATATATTTCAAACTAATAATGCTAAGATAGATTTCTTCACTCATAAATTACTAAGAACTGTTTTCGTAAGTCTACAGGCTTTTCACAATATCTTTAGAACTGGTTTATAGCAGGGTTCCCCCATTAGATCACTGTTCCAAATATGTTTTTGTCTTCTCACTTTACTCTCAGTACACACACACACACACACACACACACACACACACACACACACACACACACACACACACACACACACACACACACTTTAAATACATCTAGTTTGCAGACCAAAGTTTTATTTGACATACAGGCACCATCTAAATCAGCATCATACAGATACAATAAGACGAGGGAACAATACAATTGCTTGGAGTCACAAAACCCTCCAGAGGATCACTGAATCAACCCACAAGTATTAATTAATCTGCAGGCAAGCCAGTGATGACTAAACTAAGCAATGTACCGTGCCCTCTAATTTTCATCCCTGCTGTATGGGGCTCTTTTATATGTGGGTGCACGCATGTCAAAATCCCTCCCTCCCCATTGCAGTTCTTTTGCAACCATAACAAAAACTGTTGTGATGGGTGCACAGGGGTTTTCCATCCCTGCACAGAGGGGGAAGGAGGTGAACGAGCACGTGCACATCTTACAGGGAAACTTGGAATCAAGGTGCACCGAACCTTTCAGTATTTCACTTTCTTCAATGTCAACATCAAAGCCCTCTTCTGCAGTCACAATTTTTGTCTTCTTGATATTCAACTGCAAGACTGCTTTGGCACTTTTTTCTTTCACATTCACTAAAAGTCGTCTGATGGTATTCCTGCCTTCTACCTGTAAGATGGTATCCTCTACATATCTTAAATTACTGATGTTCCTTCCAACAAATTTCACTCGTCCTTCATCTGAAACTAATCTGTTCCTTGTACATACTGAACATACAAGGGGATAAAATGCACCTTTGTCAGACACTTTCACCTATAGGATACCATTCAGTCTCTCCATATTCTGTTCTAACATTCGCTTCTGGTCCGTGGTATAGAGTACACATCAGAACAATCAAGTGTGGAGGCACAACCATTTCTTTCAGAACAACCCAGTTTCTGATGAAGTATCTTTAATTTATGATCTTCATGCCCTGCTCTCTGAAAAACTCCGAACAGGATATACGTATGGGGCTCTAAGAAATCTCCCACAGATTCAGAGACAGTGAGCAAATGTTTCATATACTGGGCCTAAAAGCCCATCACAAGCACTATGATTATACTAAGAAGATCCTCATCAGCTGCACAATGCCTTCCCCAGTTTCTTATATAGGCAGGGCATTGTGGTACTGGAAACATGAGTGGCCCACACATACCTGTCACATTCCTAGATAAGTTTTTTTTAAGTCTTCTTGACAAATTACTGTATGTAAATAACCTTTGACCTTTGAGTTATATATACAGAAGAAAGGAACTAGGTTCCTGTTTATAACAATCCACATAGAACGGACATCATCATCATCACTATGAATGGACATCATCATCACTATGAAAGGGATGGTCTCACCCAATGGTGAAGAAGGGATATCACATAGTTCTAGGGATAGCATGTACTGTGTCTAGTGATGCTGCCTAGTGTTGTATTGCGGGTGCAAAGGCAACAACAAAACAAAAGGGGAGGAGAATGTGCTTTGTACCACAGACATTTAAAATGCTTTCTACAGCAACTACTGTAATAACAACAATTTTAATGGCATACGAAACAAGAGTAAATATAACAACAGCAAACTACCGGGGGTGGGGCTTGAAAATACAATGGCATTGAAATAGGTTTTTTTAACCAGGCTAAAACCTTTCATACCCATGGTTCTCCAGCTTGAATCCCTTTCTACTTAAAAATTCTCACTGGTCTGTACAGCAATTGGTTGCGCAACATTTTCATAGTGGAAGGGCAGTGGTTTCAATGTAGAAACAAGTTTTTTCAAAGAACTGTAGATTACTTTTCACATAGCTTTCTATTTGTCTAAAGAAAAGAAAAACATTAGGTATATACTACCAGGTGCCACTGTAAAGCATTAGATATATTAAGAGATCCATCAGATCCTGGTCATCACCTCTTTGAGATGCTGCCATCGGGACAGAGATATAGAGTACTGAGGGCAAGAAGAAATCATCTCAAAAATAGCTTCTTTTTTAGAGCAATATTGGCCTTAAATGGAAATTCTGGACTTTGAAGTCAGCTTATTTTATATGTCATATTTTATGTGTTGTAACTGTTTTTAAATCTATGTGGAATGTTCTATATGAGTTGAATATACTGGTAGCAACCGTGAAATTAAGTTGTTCCTGCAAGGGGGCAATGACAATAAAAATTCCTATTCCTATTCCTATTCCATTTCACCCTTCCCAGACCATGCTGATTTGTTAGTGACTTGTTAAAAAGATGTCTACTAGGCAAAGATCTATGCCATCATCGCAACAATCCAAGTGCTACTGGTATAGCACTACAGTCATGGGTGATATGCTGAACATAAGAACATAAGAAGAGCAATGCTGGATCAGGCCAAAGGCCCATCTAGTCCAGCTTCCTGTATCTCACAGTGGCCCCACCAGATGCTTTTGGAAGTGCATGAGACTAGATATCTGTCTCCTGATACCACTCCCCTGCATCTGGCCCTTGAAGTACCCCGGTTTTAAGCCTGGAGATTACACATCTCCATCATGGTTTGTAACCTGTGATGGACTTTTCCTCCAGGAATCTGTCCAATCCCTTTTTGAAGGCATCCAAGCCAGATGCCATCACCACATCCTGTGGCAGGGAGTTCCATAGACTAACAACGCGCTGGGTGAAAAAATATTTTCTTTTGTCTGTTCTCACTCTCCCAGCCCTCAATTTGAGTGCATGTCCCCTAGTTCTGGTATTTTGTGAGAGGGAAAAGAGCTTCCCTCTATCCACTTTACTCATGCCCTGCATTATTTTGTACGTCTCAATCATATCCCCCCTCAGGCGCCTTTTTTCCAGACTAAAGAGCCCCAAATGTTTTAGCCTTTCCTCATAAGGGAGGTGCCCCAGCCCAGTAATCATTTTGATCGCTCTCTGCTGCACCTTTTCCAGTTCCACTATGTCTTTCTTGAGATGTGGTGACCAGAATTGTACACAATACTCCAGATGCGGCCTTACTATTGTTTTGTATAATGGCATTATAATGTTGGCTGTTTTATTTTCAATCCCCTTTTTGATAATCCCTAGCATGGAATTGGCCTTCTTCACCGCTGTCACACATTGGGGAGACACCTTCATTGAGCTGTCCACCAACACACCAAGATCTCTTTCCTGATCTGTCACGGATAACTCAGAGCCCATAAGTTGATAGATAAAGTTTTGATTTTTCGCCCCAATATGCATTACTTTGCATTTGGCTACATTAAAACGCATTTGCCATTTCGTAGCCCATTCCCCCAGTTTGGAGAGATCCTTCTGGAGCTCTTCACAATCTTCTCTGGTTTTTACCACACGGAAAAGTTTTGTGTCATTTGCAAACTTGGCCACCTCACTGCTTATCCCTGTCACCAGGTCATTTATGAACAGATTGAAAAGCACCGGTCCCAGGACAGATCCCTGGGGCACACCGCTTTTCACCTCTCTCCAGTGTAAAAATTTCCCATTGAAACCTACTCTTTGTTTCCTGGATCTCAACCAGTTCTCAATCCATAAGAGGACCTGCCCTCTTATCCCCTGACTGTGCAATTTTCTCAGCAGCCTCTGGTGAGGGACTGTCAAAGTCCTTTTGAAAATCCAGATAGACTATATCCACCGGTTCACCCAAATCTACATGCCTGCTGACCTTTTCAAAAAATTCTACAAGATTTGTCAGACAAGACTTACCCTTGCAGAAGCCATGCTGATTTTCTCTCAACAAAGTTTGTTCTTCTATGTGTTTTAAGATTTTCTCTTGGATGAGGCTTTCCACCATCTTCCCTGGGACAGATGTAAGGCTAACTGGCCTGTAGTTTCCCGGGCCCCCCCTCCTTCCTTTTTTAAATCCCGCTGCTCAGTACTGTATAATAAGTCACATTAGACTAGGCCTAATTAGTTCACTCTTCTGTAAGTTCCACTAATTCAAATGGGCCTACTCTAATTGCAACAAGAATTCAGCCACCATATCGAAACAAATCCTCTCCTTCTTTGGCATTATGGAAAAATGATGGTATTTTCACCACCTCCCATAAAAATGGATTTATGCTAAAATCCATACAGTCCATTCATACAGAAATGAATTCTTAGGAGAAGCTAACCAGGTCCCACAGGTATCGTATATGTTTCTTTAATTTAGATACACATTTTGTAAGATTGAATGCAGACTCATCGGACTTTACTAATATGAACATAAATAGACACTGTTCAAGCAATGCCTGCAACTAACAATTCTAACTCTTTGCCCTTTAACATTTAAAATCCCACCATACCGGAAGTGTTCTGCCAAATACAAAGGTGGCAGAAGGGCCACATGGATATTTCAGATTCTCTTCGGTGCCAGGGGGCTGTCCCACTGTCGTTATCTCTCCTCGCAGCCCAGGCAGCTTCCTCAAGCCTGCTGCAGACCTCAGGCCCAGAGGATTTCATGGTAATTAATAACTTATTTGCATATGGCAAGGCTCTTTTGTGACAAGCTCCTAGCACCTGAACGAGCCAATGTGGTGAGGTATAACAATCACGGTCCCTTTAATTAATATTTGTGCTGCAGTGAAATTGTACCACATAGTAAAGTGTTTAAATATGGGTTAGGTATATTTTCATTGATTGCTGGGATATTGAAATCCTCTCTGTTCTACTACTGATCTAGTAGGGAGGGGTGAAGGAGTACAGAAAACCAAGAAAGACATTTGATTCTGGTGCTTCTTCAGAGAAAATTTTTCCAATACATGAGGACTGCACTGCCATCTTTAGGCTGAGCTCTATTTTATGCAGCTTCTTTGGAATACCAGAACAGTATTTCTTCTATTTCTCAAAAGGCAAGAACATCTGTTAAAAACAAACAGATTTTGAAAACCAGACTCACTAATATTAAACCTCAGTCTCAGTGAGATATTATCAACTGCAGAAACAACTTGAATCCTTCTGTATTGAATAAAATGCAACAAAAAAGAAGGCAGGAAATAAGACAATATTAACATGTAAAATATCAAGGGCATTTTAGCAGATCATTAAAAAAAACAGGGGAAGAGGGAAGAATGGGGGTGGGGAAACCAGGGAACAAATTAAGACTGTTTACCAACAGTCATAAGGTATAGCGCCATAAGAGGGTCCAAAGAAAGAGCTGAGAAAGGGGAATGACGCCGTGTGGCCCTAAACCCAACAACGCAGACACACAGCAAGGCAAACATTTGGACCAAATTTAGTCTGATTGCAGTCCACGGGCCTCAGCTGGCATATGTCCAAAACACACAAAACATAGGATTTCATAGCTAGCCTGCTAAACACACCAAAAACGGGGAAGGGGGAAGGGGGACTGAAATGAAAGGGAGCTTGGATGGCACGAGTAAGCGACCCTAAAGCAGGCCGAGAGAGAGAAAAAAGAATCAAGGAGAAAAGGAGACAGACAAAATGTCAACAGGGTACAGAAGAAAAAGTGCAGAAAACTTGGGATACAGAAAGGTACTGAATTTGATTTAAAGATGGAGAAAAAGGCATTGAACGCAGCAGAATATAAGATGCTATGGTCCTGCTTCCTGGGACAACCTGATGTCTAGCCATTAGAGATGGGCACGAATAAAAAAAATTGCATTTCGTTTGTCGTTTGTCGTTTGGGGGGTCCGTTTCGGTTCATTTCCATTTTTCGCGAATTTTTGAAAAAAAATCATTTTTGTTTTCGTTCGTTTCATTACCATTTCGTTACCATTTATTTCTTTTTTTGTGATTTTTAAAGGATTTTAAGCAATTCACTCATATTGCAGTAACGGAAACGAAGCGCACGATAAAATTTCCGGTGTTTCTGTTCGTTTCGTTTCATTTTAGAGACAAAATCTGTTTGTCGTTTCGCTACGTAACAAAATGAAAAAACAAAAACGGAAATGAAAAATTGTTCGTTTCATGCCCATCTCTACTAGCCATGCTAGTCTGGATATCTGGACAGGACACAGCCATGAATCCCTCATCAGTTAAAAGGAGAGCCCAGCAGAATACAGCAAAGTTCCCAGGCACTTTTCAGCTTTTCCGGCTTCCTAAAATAACTGTCAAAAAGAACGTAGGAAGAACTGGATATATTGGAAATGGACTGAAATACCAAATAGACAAGAACTTCTGGAAACATTCTTTGAAGGGGCTGAAATGGACCTAACATCGGAACTGATAAAGGATACAGAGCGACAGAAGGCAAGAGACAGCTGGAAATCACTCAACAATTATTATGAAAAAGAAATGTGTAGCTTAATAACTCCAACAGCATTATGAATTTTATAGCTATTAGTTCTAATATAGAGAGAAACACTGTAAACATGCTACTTGAGCTCTCCTGTTTTTATCCTTAGACTTCCCAACCCAACCACCCTTGTGTAGGGAATCCTTGTGGTATGAAAATAAAAATGATTTTTTTTTAAAAAAAAAGAAAGAACATAAGCGCAAAGCAGCAAACTCATTTGTTGATTGGTTTGCACTTGTACTCTCCCTTCCAATTTTACTGTCACAACAAGGCTATGAAACAGCACTCTTGTGTGGAGAAACAGTGATCGGCCAAGAATCACCCAGTGAGTTTAATGGCTCAGTGGGAATTTCAACCTGGATCTCCCAATTCCCTGACCAGGACTCCAAGTGCAACACCATATGGATAGCCTGCATACGTCTTTCTTTCTCAAAAGCAATCTTATTTGGGCATGTTTGCGATTTCCTCTGTTTTCCTCGGTGAAGGTGATGACCCTGGAAAACTACAACCACATGCCCATTTGGGAAGGGTGCCCGTTTTAATAAATGGCACTTGACTAGTCACTTGGAATTAATGGACTGATTTTGCCAAGTGTTTTGTCTGAATTTTATCTCCAGCTTTTCCGGCGAGGGAGATGCTATGTTTTGGGTGCTTCTTCTGCCTGCCAGCCCATGAGCCTTGTGCTTTGGAAAAAAAAACAATGAAGAGCTCCCTGAATAATTGACTGTGGCTGATAGAGATGGAGATTGTTTTAAAAAAAAAGGTTTCTACATCTACTGGAGCAAAACCTGAAACCCATCACACCTCCAACGGATCATTTAACCATGCAGTCTGGAAACTTTATTTTAGCCTGGGATGTCAATTTAAAGCTTGAACAGCTTTTGACTTTTCTGTTTTTTTGATTTCCATGTTCTGCCTAATGATGAGTCCTGGAGAATACAGAATCTTGCCTTTTTAATGGTACTCTAGTGGTTCAAGGTATTATCCCACGGTGATTCTGAATGTAAGCTTTCACATTCAAATAGTATACCAACATAGAAAATCCAATAGAAATGAAATGAAATGTTGTCTTAACAAAAGTTCTCCAAAATATGTTCTTATCACAACTTAAAGTTATAAAAAAAGTTTGTTGGCTTACAACAGGCTGGTTCCAGAAGTCTTTTAAAAAGGAGAGAGAAAGAGAGTTCAGAGTCTCTTTACTTACAACCAGAAGATCATAGTGAAGTCCATAGTTCTATGTTGGCTTTCTATGTTCAATTAGTACATTTTCTTAACTAGATGCTGGTGCCTCACACACACACCATAGCTTGCTAATGACCCATACTTTATGGGTTTCAATGCCATAGGCCACTGTACACCTAATGGCCTACTGAGACTATTGTCCACCTAAAGAGACTATTCAGGCCACTGTTCATCTTATGAGCCTATTTTGGACTAGGGTGACATGAGGTCAAAGTGAACTATAAAATGGAGGACTCGCAACTAGCTTTCCTCAGACTGACGAAGCTGTTTGGATGAGCAGCAAAACATTTCAATCTCTCAGGAAAAGAAGTCTAGTTGCCCTGACTCAACTTCCAGATAAATTGGATGACTAAGAATCTTCACAGCCATAGCTTGCATTATGTTTTCTTCCTGGTACAGTTCCTGGTACAGTTCCTATTATTTGAACCTCATGGCACAGTGGTTAAATGCCTGTACTGCTGTTAAAACTGTGCTCACGACCCGGGGTTCAATGCCAGGTAGCAGGCTCATGGTTGACTCAGCCTTCCATCCTTCCGAGGTCAGTGAAATGATTCCCCAGCTTGCTGGGGGCGGGGGAGCAATGTGTAGCCTAGCCTGCATACTGTAATTAAACTGTAAAACCACCCAGAGACTAATTGAAGTGGTATGGAGCGGTATATAAGCAGAACACTTTTATTGAATCATTCACATTTTGGATTATCAGTGAGAGAGGCCATAATTAAAAGACACCCATTTGGACAAAATTGGAGAAGACAGCATTTCACTTGTGTCCAAGTAGGAAGATATTGCTAAGATGTGGGGAAATATAACTACAAGGTATAGCTGGCTTTTGGCAAACTAGTTTAGTTTTGATATACTAATGAGTTGTGGCTTCTGGCATCATATCCAGTAAGGTTTAATGTTGCTGTTAAGTGAAGAGCCTAGCAGGGTGTTCAAGGTAAATGAGCTATTTAAACAGTAGCCTTACCATTGCCGTTCCCCAGTGGGTTATTTTGGTGGAGCAGGGATTTGAACCCACGTCTCCTAAGTACCAGTCAAACACTCCTGTCCGTGATGCCCAACTGGCCCTTATACAGTTAGCATACTGCTCCTTATTTTTAAACCAAATTTGATCACTATAAATCAAAGGAGTGGATGAATAATTATTTGACTAAGCTTTTAAAAGTAGACGCGACCTGAGCTGCTTTATCTAGTTCCTTTCATCTCAGCAGGGCACTGCATTAAACATCCAGACAGTTTCTCAAGTAAAAGCATTGCAAACAATAGTTATCCGTAATATTTGGCGACTCAAAGAATGGATTATATCAATAAACATTATTTTTCAGGCCATGCCTTTCTTACTACTTTCTGGCCAAAGCAAACATGATACCTGAGCAGTGCCACAGGCTGATAGCATCCAAGCCACGCCACATTGAGGCAGTAATTGATGTAAAAGGGGGCCAAATCAAGTACTGAGTACATAGGCATGCTTATACTTTTCAGAGGTCCAATATTGTTCTATTTCCAATATTTGTGTTATTGAGGTCATGTAATAGTCTGATTTTCTGGGATTGTGAATTTGGGGTTTTCATAAGCTGTACGCCAGAATTACAATTATACCAAAATAAGGCTTGACATATCTTGCTTAACATGTTATGAGTCTATCTCATATATTAGTTTCACCTTTTGAGTTGACTTACTGAAATAAATGAACATTTGCATGATATTCTAATTTTTCAAGTTTCACCTGTATACTTGTATCCTTCTGATGCAATTCTTACTGTTCCATGTTCCTCCTGTCTGTCTATCTATGTATCTTTGTCCTTCAATGTCCTGGACAGTTTTGCATCTATTTCCAGTACACTTTAATTTTCTGGCTAGGTAGTAACTGGGTTAATTAACATCTTTATTTAAAATGCTCAGTAATTCAAGCTATGATTTATAATAAAAAAAATTAGCAGAAGCAGTGACATTAAGGCAGAATTAGGAACATCCAGCAAAGTGGAGGGTCATATATGCAGATTTTATAGCAATCTGAGGGCTGTACTTCCTAATTTTATATGGTTAATTTGTTATTATTGTTTTTAAAAAATACTGCAGTGATATGTACAGGACAAGTTGCTACAAAAGGTTTCTGTTCACTTAAAAATAAAATATAATATAACAACAAAAACAATCATGTGCCATCAAGGCAATTTTGATTTATGACCATTCAGGGTTTTTCAGGTAGAGAATAGTCAGGAATGAATTACTATTCCCTTTTTCTGGAAAAAGTTTTGTTTCTTAAATCTATAAGAGCCCTCTCATGTCCTCTAGTGGCCAAAGAATTAATTTTCTTAACCTAGTGGCATGTAGGGCCCAGGCATACTGAGGGCCACTCAAAATATGGCAAAAGTGACCCATGTCCCACATAATGTGCAAATAAATGTTTTAATTTTATGGAAGAGCTAGTGGGAGGCATGGAGTTTTTGGAGCGGCCCCACACAACTTACATATAGCATTTTGCCCACCTCTAAGGAGGATGCATTTCAGGTACCCTTCTCAGAAAAAAAAAAGAGAGCAACAGACCATGCTTTTAATAGAACCAGGCCTCTTTCAAAACCTCAATAGATACCATTAAGATTAATGGGACAAGAACACCTCACGCCACGCAACTCACAAGTGAGCACAAAGTCTTATGGGAGGTCAAAGCTGACTGACTATAAGATGGAGGACTCGCATTAGCTGTATTCAGACTGATGAAGATGTTTGGATGAACAGCGAAACGTTTCTATCTCTCAAAAAGAAGTCCAGTAGCCATGACTCAACTTCCAGATAAACTCACCTGGACGACTGAGAATCTTCACAGTCTTATGGGAGCAATGCTGACAAAACAATTCATCACCACATTTCATTCTCACACAGATCCTGTTGCATACCAGGGAAGCAAGCCAGAGAAGTATGTCCTAGGTAGCCCAGTGAGTGCATTAAAAAGATGATGCAACAATGGACACGGTCTCACTAGAGTTTTCTGCGCATCTTAATTTGATGTGTAGGTTTTTTTGGGGGGGGCGGGTCACGTGGTATTTGATGCTCAGTTAGTGTCCTGTCGACAGGGTAGTATTTTACTGCTCTGTGCCTGTCTCTACTTGCTTACTGCACATCTTTTCCCTTTTTTCTGGGTTGATTTTCTAAGGGCCTTTTTACACAACCCCTAAGATCCGCTGGTCCCTTAAATTCGGACCAGAGATCTTGAGGGTTTGTTGCTGTTCCTCCATCCCCACCCGCTCCGCACTTCTTTGTTCTGTCTGTGTGAGGGGAGGGAGGGGGAAAAAGCCTTAGACAGGGACAAAAGAATAAAGCCTTACCTCCGGTGCCGGTGGAAGTTGCTCTGACCTCCGTTTACTTCCTGGTTTCTCTTTAAGGGGCGGAGGCAAAAGAAAAACAACAGAAAGAAGCGAGGAGAGCTCAGGCACTCTCCGCATCAAATAGTTTTCACCATCAAAGAGCAGGTACAAGAAAAGTGCGCTGGGTCGCGCTAAAGTGGGCAGGGTCGCACTTAATTGTCTGCAAACTCCGGAGCTGGTGGGGAAACATTTTTAAGGTCCGGAGCTTGCAGCCATTTGTGGCGGAGCTTAGGGGTCGTGTATAAACGCCCTAAGTCTCTGTTGCAGGAAGTGGTAGGAAAAGGGGTATGAAGCTAATTACTGCATATTTTCTGGGGTCGCACCTCGCTAGAGTAGCAAAGAACTGTGCATCTTTAAAGGGAAGTTTTTTAAACCAACCCCTAGCGGTAGTTTAAAAGACTTCTGTGAAAGTGCACTTCCAGGGGCGTGGTTGGTCGGGGCACCAAATTACTTCCTTTTGTGGTTAGGACACAATTTTTTACTATGCAGTTCGCTGCAGCAAAAATGCGCAGAAAATGCTGGTGAGACCACGGCAAATGTCTATTTGCCCTGGTCAGGACTTATGACACTTTCTCTGCTTAACTCACTTCTCCCACCCATCGCCTCGGACCGAGAGACCTCTTACCCAATGATTCCCTGGATTAGTCCCCTGCAGATCTTTTGGACTACAAATGTCTCTAGAATCTCCAGTCAATATGTTTAGAGTGGGAGTTGACGTTCAAAACACTTGGAGGGCATCAGGTTAAGGCAGGCTTTAATACTATTTGAAACTTGAATACCATTATTCAGCTGGGGAGGAAAGAGAACCTTTTAAAGTGCCCTTTGAATTGTGTCTCTAAACAAACAACATATAGTGGTAAAAGAAAATGTCCATTAGTAACTCTGATTAGGAATGCACTGATTGCTAATAACTAATGTGAAGCTACATGAAAAAAAATTAAGGAAATGGAAATGACTTTTTTTTAAAAGAAATCTGTCTTGTTTCTCCGCATTTATGGAATATATAGAAAAAACTTTATAGCTTATGGGCTTCTTCAGGGTACATGTTTTCCACAAACACCAGGTCACAGCAGGAACAAACAGCAAAAACTCTACTGTACACTGCAATGCAGCATCACAACACATGCATAGGAAGGGGCTAGCTACCCAAGAGGCACTATTTGGAACACAACTATTGGTTTTTGTCAAGAGGGCCAGGTATTCAGTGCAGGAAATGGCCCTTCCCAATTGGTTTTTCCCCCCACACCAATTAGTGAAAAACAGGACCAAGGAAATATAACACATAATTTTTGTAAGGAGGGCCAGATTTGGTGGCTGAAAATGTGTTAGGGTCCGGTTGCTCCCCGACCCTGCCACCCCACTGCAAGCCCCACCCACTGACCCATAAGCCCCACCCACTGACCCCTTACAACCCCACCCGCAGGAAGGAAGGCGGGGACCAAGGGAGGGAGGGAGGAAGGTGGAAACCAAGAGAGGAAGGAAGGAAGGTGGGGAACAAGGAAAGGAGGGAGAAAGGAAGGTGGGGACCAAAGGAAGCACAGGGAGCCTGTTTAAAAAAACATGGGGCGAAGGAGGGGGAGGGAGAGGTGGGCCAGCCAACCGCGGGCCACTCAGAATGGCTTGACGGGCCGGATTTGCCCCCCCCCCCAGGGCCAGACTTTGGGCAGGCCTGCCTTAAGTTGAGCAAAGGCTTGCTGTAGCTCAGTGGTTCCCAACCTGGGGGTCGGGACCCCTTTGGGGGTCGAACAACCATTTCACAGGGGGCGGGATGAGCCAGTGAAGAAAAAGGTACAAACGGCTTGGGTCTGGAGGAGGAGGGGAGGAAGGGGGGAAAGAGCGAATTGCAGCTTGATAGGGTGGAGGGGATGTCAGTCAATGGCACTGGAGGCTGTGATTTGGCTGAGGGTGCCTGTAGAGGGAAGTTCTCTATGGCCCCTGCAACAGTGGTCTAGCAAAGGGGGCTTGTGGCCTCTTCCAAGCAGGGCAAGGGGTCACCACCACTTGAGGAACTGTAAAGGGTCACGGCATTAGGAAGGTTGGGAACCACTGGTCTAGCTGGATCCCAACAGGTGTTTTGAATGCCAGGGTATATTGAAAATAAAAATATAAAATAAGGACCAGAAGTGACTGCCTCTAAGCATGCACAAAATGCCTCTTCTACTGCTTTGTCTGCTATTATGCGATGAGGGGAGGGGTGGGAAGAGGTCTGAAAGGTCGTTCTAAAGCAGGCATAAGCACCAGGACTTGTTTTTAAAATGAAATTGAGGCTTTAAGGATACTCTGTCCACTCACTAGAAATACAGCAGAACTCAGGTGGAGTTTCGCATGACTGTTTTTAAGTGTCAGACTAACCATCATTTTGTGTGGTATTAAGTGGTGAATGAGAGAAAGATGTTGCCTCAGATCCTGCTGCGTATCACAAATGAATATCAGGTGATCTTCTTTTCCTCTCCGACAAAACACCTCCTAGGTGTTGTGACACAAGTGGAACGCAAGATTGATTGGGAGGTTTAGAGACCACAGTATCTCTCAGACAACTTATAATACTGAAATATTCTGACTAGTATAACTATTTACAGCGGAAAGCTCATGCCTGGATAATCAGAGCTTGTTTGTCACTCAAGAAATCTCTGCTTCTACCACCTGTATCCTATGGCTCCGTCCTCCATACCTGAATATTCTGGCAATAACCTTCCTCTCTACAGTATTTTGCCAAGTGCTGTAGCTTGCTTTGTTTTGCCATCAGTAATATGTAGGTGGAAATCCAGTCAAGACTTCCTAGAGTCTTCATTCCACATTTCCCTCTACTCTGCTTCCAGCGTGGACATCTATGCACTCAAAATCTTCTTAATGGCTTTGTTCAAGGGACTGAGACATCATGTATGTTGGCGTGAGATATGCTTCTTCATTTGTAATCCAAAATTTCCACCCACTATTTTATCTTGCAGGCTGTAGCCTCTCATGTGGTTCATATTCCATAACATTGTCTGTTGAATTCACCACCTCTTTTCACACACAAACTAAATCCTATGGTTGCGGGCCAATTACGTAACTTCAGAAAGAAAGCCGTATCTCCTCTACCAGCAGTGAGCGGTTCCTCCCTATCTACATGACAGAATGCCCCCGAAGTGTTTTGAAGAATTAGTTATGTTTTGGGGTTCATACAACTTTTCTGCTATAGCTTTCCTGACTAAGAAATGCTTTTCTTAAGCCCCTGTGCAGAAAGAAACGATTTTGGATTTTAGTATGGGCCTGGAAAAATCCTGGGGGGGGGGGGGGGGGAGGAAAGAGAATGTCTGGGATCCAGACAACATTGAAACAAATACACACAGAGATCATGATACCATTCTGAGCTATGTCGTCCTAACTTTTCATCCCCACTGAGTTTTATATTGCTTCAAATTCTATAGCTGTTTATGCTCACTCCAGAAAGTTTTCAGTTTGATGCAATGCATATACAGTATGTAACTTAGTCTGTCTGTCTGTCTGTCTGTCTGTCTGTCTGTCTGTCTGTCTGTCTCTCTCTCTCTCTCTCTCTCTCTCTCTCTCTCTCTCTCTCTCTCTCTCTCTCTCTCTGCTTCTTCTTTTTTAAGTACTGTAAGCAAATTGAATGGGAAGAATACAGTGGCTGAAATCTGTGTTGTCCCCCCCCCACGCCCGAATCCGCATTTTAGCATAACAAAAGAGATAATGAACCTTTCACATAAAAACAAAATTATGGGCACCTGATTTGCAATCAAGAGATCTTAAGAGTAGGGCTTCATAATTTCAAATGGAAGAGTTTTTATGGAGAAACAGATTTTGCTCCTTTACTGTATTAGTATTTGCAGTAAAGTTCAGGAGGAGCACCAAATGCTTCAAAACTGGAGGCATTTAAGAGAAAACCTTATGTCAGGTCTGCTTTGATCTGGATTCCTACATGGAGCAGGGGATTGGAGTAGATGGCCTTATATCCCCCTTCCAACTCCATTATTCTATTCTATTCTATGAAAGTACTTTTTCCACACACAAAGCTCAAATAGCTAACTGCAATTCAGTTCCACTGCAAGATACGGAAAGTGGCCACATAGCTTTCATATGTTTTAATTAGAATTAGAAAACTCTGGCACAAACCTGGCAAATGGATGGGCCAGTCTACTTCTAAGTAGAGATGGGCACAAATAACTGGTTCAGCGGTTCATGCTGGTTTGGTTGTTAGCTACCCAGCTATTCTGCCATTCGCCACCCAGTTCCTCTGATGGGTCCTCGCTCAGAAGCAGCACCTGGACAAGGTGAGGCAAGGAAAAGAAGGTTTTGCTTCTAAGTGAGTACCTGCTAAAAAGGTACAGCCGGCTGCTGAACCACAGAGCAGCTGTGCAGCCATGAGCCAAACCTGCGGTTCGTGCTGCCCATCTCTGCTTCTGAACCATGTCATTTCTGCCACAGGCTCATCTATCAGCTTCCTCCATGTCAGCCTTAATTTTTAAAAATGCCTAAAACCAACCAACCACACTTCCTTCCTTGTAGCGTTTTCACTCTGCAAGCACAAAATCTAGTGTTTTATGAATAGATGTACAATCACGTGGTGGGTCAGCAGACTAAGGCTCTGAAAACTGTCAGCTGCAAAGTCAGCAGCTTGGTGGTTCGAATCCTGGGTGCCATGCAGCAGAGCGAGGTCCCGCTGATAACCCCAGTTCCTGCCAACCTAGCAGTTCGAAGCATGTAAATGCAAGTAGATAAATAGGTACCGCCGTAAAAAGCGGGAAGGTAAAACAGTATTTCCTTGCAGCCATGCCGGCCATGTGGCCATGGACTTGCACAACACTGGCTCTTCAGCTTGAATATGGAGATGATCACCACCCCTAGAGTCGGACACGACTCACACGCATGTGAGGAGGGAACTTTTACCTTTACAGTCACTAAATGGATTTCCCCCCGTTTCCTCCCATGCCCTGTCAAAATTCAGTGGGAAGAGACGTGCAGGCTTAAATGGCAGATTCTCAGGGTGTGCAGTAGGGAGACAGAATCATCAGTCTAAGTTCAAAGAGTTATGAGAATAATTAGCATTATAATTATAAGAATGAAGAAGATAACTGAATTTCACATAAGATATTTTTCTATTCAGATTTAAATATACATTTGGTTGGTTGGTTGGTTGGTTGGTTGGTTGGTTGGTTGGTAGACAGGCATGCAGGCAGGCAGGCAGACAGACAGACAGACATTTAGTCTTGCCTGAAACCATTCCTTATTTTTATTTTTAGAGGTAGCACTGGAATTTGTCCAGAGGAGGTCAACCAGAATGTTGAAAGACTGGGAAAGCAAGTCCTGTGAGTAACTGTTGAGGGAACTTGCAGGGAGAATCAGTTAATCAAATTTCAAGTTTATTGCGGTCATATGACCCGTATAAACAAAAAATACAGTAAATCATAAAAACAATGAAAAAGAATAAAACTACAAATAGGTAAAAACATCAGGAAGATGGATGAATGGTCGAGGTAATCTCTGCTCTCTTGTGTATGGCGGCCAGAAAAAACTTTGCTACCTGGGCTGTAACATGAAAATTCTTATCTATTAAACAGTATTGGACTAACCATCTAGAAGGGGGGAAGAGAAGAGTGAGAGATGATATAACCATCATCATGAAGTACTTGTGGAGAAATAGAGGAACGTTGTTTTTGCCCTTCAAGAGGATATTAGCAAAAGTAATGATTTCAGATTACAAGAAAGGAGATGCAGGCTAAACATTAGGAAGCACTTCCTAACAATGACAGATATTCTGAACAACTACTTATCAGGAATGCTTTAATTGTGGATTTCCTGCTCAATCATGTTGCCTGGAGATAGGAGATGGGCCACTGGTGACAAACTATTCAGGTCCTCAAAATCTAGGGCCAGCTTCTTTTGGAGTGAGTAGACCATAACCTCTTCTACAGATACTGGCTTCAGAGACTGAAAGGAATTTTTGGACATCCCACTTTGGGATTAGCTTTGGGAGGTTAGTACAAAAAGCCTAATTCACTAAGATTTCAGACTTTCTGTTCCTCTAATTAAAATATTAAATAATATGCTAACATTCCAGGCCCAAGTAATAATCTCTTAATGGGATGTCCCGACATATCTTTTGGGCTCTACTCTTAATTCATGTGCCATCTAATAGTTTCTGTCCTTGGATTCTGCCACTTTTAATTTAATCTATATTTTCTTGACTTTTGTTCTCTCTTTTCTTGTGATAATAGGTACTATTCATAACTAAGACTCATAACAAGGAAGACTCTTTTGTCTGCCTCTATCTCTAAGCAACTATATGAAGTGATTTTTCTTTTTCTCTTGGTCTTCATCTCCTGGGATTACAATCTGTTTTACATATGCTATACACGTAGCAAAAACTGAGTGGTTTGCTTACCATGATGTGGAACAGCATCCTGCTAAGGGCGTTTATACACGACCCCTAAGCTGCGCTGCAAATGGCTCCCAGCTCCGGAGCTTAGAAATGTTTTCCCACCAGCTCCGGAGTTTGGAGACAATTAAGTGCGACCCAACCCACTTTAGCGCGACCCAGCGCACTTTTCTTGTACCTTCTCTTTGCAGGTGAAAAAAATTTGATGCGGATAAGAGTGCCGGGCTCTCCTCGCTTGTCTGTTGTTTTTTTGCCTCCCGCCCCTTTAAGAGCCCCTTGAGAAGGAACCAGGAAATAACGGGGCTCGTGGCAACTTCGACCGGCACCAGCAGGTTAGTAAAGGCTTATTTTGTCCTTTTTTTCCCTTCCTCCCCCTCACGCCGACAGGAGCAGGAAGTGCTGAGGGGTGGGGACGCAGGAACAGAAACGAACCCCCAAGATCTCTGGTCCGAATTTAAGGGACCAGCGGATCTTAGGGGTCGTGTGAAAAGGCCCTAAGTGAAGCAAACCAAGTCTAGCACACACACACACACACACACACACACACACTGCTTGTCTCAGCATTAGCAAAACAGATCAACCAAAAACTATGACATTTTTAAGTTAACATTAAACTCATCAGGGGGCATTCTGTAGACTGAAAACAAGAAATATATATATAATCCCCAAGAAAGGAGATGCCAAAGAATGTAGTAACTATAGGACTATTGCATTAATCTCCCAAACAGGGGGAAAGCGATGCTCCAGGGTTTGCAACAAAGACTTTAACCATGTGTAGAGCCAGAAATGCTGCCCGGAGACCTCTTGGTAGTGGGGTGGCTAAAAAAAAAATCTTGTAAATAAGTAAATAAATAAATGCCTGACGTTCAAATAGAATCAAGGAAAGGAAAAGGTACAAAAGATCATATTGCAAATACACGCTGGCTATTGGAACATACCAAAACATTTCAGAACAATGGTTCCCAGCCTTGGATCCCCAGATGTTCTTGTAAAAATAAGCCTTGAACAAAGCACAGGTCATTGTTATTAATTAATTAATTAATTAATTAATTAGGTTTCTATACCACACCATCTAGCCCAAAAGCTACTCTGGGTGGTTTTTCTACCTGATCAGGAGACAAGGAAGCCAGCATGCTAGCTCCTACTTGGTTTAAGCATCATGCTTATAATATTTTTTCACCCAGCACGTTGTTAGTCTGTGGAACTCCCTGCCACAGGATGTGGTGATGACATCTGGCCTGGATGCCTTCAAAAGGGGATTGGACAGATTCCTGGAGGAAAAGTCCATCGCAGGTTGGTTGTGTAATCTCCAGGCTTAAAACCGGGGTTCTTCAAGAGCCAGATGCAGGGGAGTGGTATCAGGAGACAGAGATCTAGTCTCATGCACTCCCAAATGCATCTGGTGGGGCCACTGTGAGATAAAGGAAGCTGGACTAGATGGGCCTTTGGCCTGATCCAGCATGGCTCTTCTTGTGTTCTTATGTTCTTATGTTCCACTCTCCAACTTCTTCCGAATGACATGATGTGTCCAAAGCAGGGACAGAATCTGTGTGGTTCATTTAGCTGCTGCTCCTGCAAATGGGAGCAATTACCCAGTAGGCAAAACCATGCTACTTATCACCAGTAAAACCCTGGCTTCTATTGATTTCCAAATCATTGATGTTTAATCACGCTTTGGATCTATTGCAGCTCTCTAAACCACATTTATTGGAGTAGACACTCAGCATTTCTATCACAAAGCACCCATGTTTTAAGAGCATTCTTTTCATAGCAACTTCTGAGCATATTCTCTGCTAGACACACGCAAAAATGGCTATAGAGCAGACAGTCCATTATCTCATTTTTGAAAATGAACACTAATTCACACAGCCCTTTACACTACCAAGACTGTCATTTCTGTGACCTGCCATCAGTCTTTAAAGGAAGATGTATTGCATCAGCAGAAATCAACTCTGAAAACATGGCCATGGTAGGCTGCAATTGTGTTATGAAGAGGTTACTACACTGAATTATTCAGACTACCAGGATAAATCTCATAGAAGATATTTTGTTTAAATGCCAGGATTTAACTAGATGTTGCCCAAATTCTTGTAAATCTCTTTCACATTAGGATAAGGCCATTTTTCTAAGAAATAAATCAACAGATAGATAACATACGGCACTCATGATGTATAACCCTAACCTCTGAACTTTTCCAGTTGCATTGCAATCTTTGGGAATTTGGCTATTTAAATTCCTGCCCTGAGAGATTGACCATTTATTCCTATTTTATGCTTTCTGATGGTTAACCAACTACTAAGGGTCTGAAAGTTCCTATTTTTATTTCATTACTCTTAAGGCTGCTCAGGATAGAATCTCTGATGAAGGCAATGGGCTCTTGGAAGTCTGTGTAAATATGATCTACACTGGATCACTCCATCCACATATTGATTAACTCTCTCAAAGAACTTTTAAAAGTTTGTCAGAGAACACATGCCTTTGTAGAAGCCGTGTGTATGGAAATTAGCATGATGAGACATAGTGTCTTTTTACACGACCCCTAAGATCCGCTGGCCACTTAAATTCGGACCAGAGATCTTAGGGGTTCGTCGCTCTTCCTCTGTCCCCACCCCCCTCCGCACTTCCTGGTTGCTGGCTGCGTGAGGGGAGGGAGAAAAAGAGAAAGGAAAGCATGCCGCTCACCTCGTTCTGCCTTTCGTCTCTGTAAAAGTAGCTCTTAAAGGGGCGGGAGCCAAAAAACAACAAGCAAGGAGAGCCCCGCACTCACTATCCTTACACTGGATCAAATAATATTCACCTCCAAAAAGCAGGTACCTGAAAGCTGCGCTGGGATGCGCTAAAGTGGGAGGGGTCGCACTTAATTTCCTGTTAACTCCGGAGCTGGTGGGTAAACATTTTTAAGCTCCGGAGCTGGGAGCCATTTGCCCCGGAATTTAGGGGTCGTGTGTAAACGACCATAGTGTGAATTGCTAAGCTGAATATTAAAAACACATTTTGGTATGTATTAGACCTTATCTGAAGAATGTAGAGCAACAGACATAACAAGCTAGCAGCATGGACTATGGTCAGCTAATATTGGGCAATTATGTCATGTGACATCTGGAAGCTGTGGGAAGAAGTTGAGAAGGCAGAGAGAAGCCGTTGTTATTCTGATTAATTATTCTGATGATTGTGCTGATGATCTTAGGATCGCTTTGAGCAATGGAGCTCACTGTAGTTAGGTGGAATAGGAAAAGTTAACTTAGAAAAAACCTTAAATGTACTGTAATCAGTTAGATTTTATTATTTTAGGGGAAATAAGACTATGATTGAGATTTGCTAAGTTTTGCTGTTTTTGGTAGTTTTTGAATTCTTATTTTTGCATCTTAAGAATAGAAAATAAAGTACTATTTTTGGAAAGTAACATGGCCTCTTGTTTTGAAAAGAACCCAGAGTAAATCAGAAGGTGGATATGTTTTGGAATGTTTTGCCTCAGAGAAAAGGAATGCTCTTTACTTTTGAATTCGGCCAGTGCAACCCCCTTTTGATTTACCATGCACCATGTTTATTCTAGAATGTTTGTCCTATATATTTACTAACTTAAATTTTAACAATGCTTTCCACCAATTCACCCAGAATGGATGCCATATTAGCTGGTTTGTAACTTCTGGGTTTCTTTTTCAAAACTAGTTTTAAATTGCCCATTTTTCAGTTATCTGATAAAGAAGCTTAAAACACGTTACATCTTTTTTGTTTCAACATCAATAACTTCACACTAGTTCTTTAAGAACTCTTAAGATAGTTACAATTTGGGCACAGTGGTCTGTCTTTTTAATTTGTCAGCCAGTTCTAAAACTTTTTTGGGTTACTATTCCCCTAAATTCTTCCGATACCCTTCTTAAAAACAGTTCAAGCACTGATCTTGACCAATTTTGATGACAAAGATAGATGAAAATAGCTTCTACAATCTCATTGCCTTTTGGGCCGCAGTGGTCCAGTATCTATCCTAGCCAAATTCATGCTCCTAATGTGTTCGAAAGCCTCTTTATTACTAGTCTTAAAGCTACTTTAATCATTTACTGGCTGCATTACATTGCACCATTCCTCTAACTAGCCATCAGGTGACCTGTACGACTCTGCTTTCCCTTATTTTTCAGGGTAACAATCCTGCTTACAGGTATTGTGTTGTGAACCATCCAGAGTGGCCTTGGTAGCCAGGTGGGTGGGGGGAAAGTCAAATAAATAAATAATAAAAAGTGATAATCTGAATCAAGTCTTCATAGTACAACACTCTATGATTAGATGTACAACACTTGAACCCCTATCCTATACTATCATTAGGTGTTCCCCCAATTTTTTTTCCTGGTATCGCTTGTCTCTTTGTATTTCCTGTGGGAAAGCTCACACTCTCTGTTGTTCTCCTGACTTGCATCAAATGTCCTGTTCTTGAAAAATGCCTTTTTTTCTTCCTAACAACTTCCTTTACCTGCTTATTAACTATGTTGTTGACAGCTTCTCAGACTTTGTGCTACCTTTCCTGTCCTATGGCACAGAACATAAATTATTCTGGTTTTGACAACCGAAACACAATAAGGATGTTGATATTTTGACCCCCACCCCACCCCTTCCTTTTTCTTTCAATGTTACCAGTTTCCTTGTTTTAGCCCCCATATAGTCTTCTAAGGAGAAAGGCAGGGCAAAAATATTTGAAATAAATAAATATAAAATAAACTTTCTTCTTCTGAAATCAAGTATCACTGTGTTGGATTTCCATGGTACAATTCTACTTAGAAAATCTGATAGCACTGTGGTCAAAGTTGATTTCTTTATTTATATGTTTGTTTGTTTGTTTGTTTGTTTGTTTGTTGTAGACTATTTTTACCCTGCCTTTCTCCTTGGAAAAGGACCCAAGGTGGCTTACCGTAATGAGGGATAATACACAGTCCAGTACAATTAAGACATGTTCAAGTATTTGAGAACAAGGAATTGAAGGCCATCTTACAGGATTAATAGACAACATTACATTAAAGCAACACGGTTATAAGTAGTCATAAACACAAAGTCTATGTGAACCCATAGATTCATATAAAATACACATGGTAGTTTCCAGATCATTCAAAGATAGTCACATCCTGAACGAAATGCCTATGTCCTACAAAACAACATAGAATTAATAAAGCAATACTATAATTGTGTGATGTAAAGAATCATTGGAGGAGAGGTATTGAGCTTGTCCAAAAGTACAGTATATACATTCTGGTATGAAGTAAGCAATTGCTTAGAAAACAAACAAATCAAATATAATCCGAAACAAACCTCTATCACTGTTCTTTTTATTTAGTGAAGAGAATTAAAATTCATCCAGTAAAGAGTTGGTTGTGATTCTTATCCTCAAGATTAGAGATGGGCACGACTTGAAAAAAAAAATTTTCGAGTTGTCGTTAGTCGGGCCAGTTCCGTTTCGGGTCGTTTCCGTTTTTCGCGAAAATTCGCAAAAATTAGTCGGTTCATTTTTTTGTTTTTTGTTTTCGTTAGTACTGTTTTTTTTGGGGGGGAGCGGGCTCCTGGAGGCACCTCTGTGGGGTGGGTGCCTCCTCTGGCCCGCTATAAGGGAAAGTGGGCTCCTGGAGGCACCCGTGGGTGCCTCCTATCCTCACCCACTAGGAAGGGGAAGCAGGCTCCAAGAGACCCCTCAACATGGGGGTCTCCCCTCCTCACCTGCTGCTGCTGCAAAATGCTATGCAATAGCCATATGGATATTGCATAACAGTTGTGCAGACAGTGACTGTGAAGACTAGTGGATGGCACTGAACCCAGAGCCATAGTGAGATGCCTAACTAAGGCTCTCGCACCACCATGTCTCACACAGAAGGGAATTGTACTTGCGTGTAGTGCAATGCAAGTACATCTGGCTTAGGGTTAAGGTGGGTTAGGGTTAGGGCTAGGGTTAGGCTAGTGACGGGTAAGGTTACGGTGGGCTAGTGGGTTGCACCTCTGGGTGCCTCTCTGACCCACTAAGAAGACAGTCTGTGACGTATGGGTACGGAGTCAAGGGTTAGGGTTAGGGTTAGGGGGCTAGGGCAGGTTTTAGGGGGCTTTTTGGCACATCCCAGAAGTCTCCATGGCCAAGTGGCCATGCGATTGGTGGGATGGCTCCAAAAATTTGCATGGTCGTCCACTCCCACATGGCTGGCCACTCGGCCAGCCCATCATTGCGCAGGTGTAAATAAAATAAAATAAAATAAAATCAATGGAGGACAGAGGAGGAGAGGAGAGACATTTTGTTGCAAGAAAAAACCCACTGCTACTGTGAAAAATCTGGCAGTTTATAAATTTTCGCGTGTTTCTGTTGTGCTTGTGTGTTTTTGGACCACGATTTCAAAAAACATATTGCGTTCGCCGCCCCATTTTGGATCCCCCGCCCGCACCGCATGGCATGGCGACTCGAGTCCGGCTGCCCAGGACGGGGGGGAGGCAGGACCCCCCCTCCAGAAACCACCCCTCCGGTAGGTGCCCTGCGCCCTTAGTCAAGCAGGCATTTTTCCGCCTGCTTTTTTGGCCCGGGAATGGGTGGGGGGAGAG
Source organism: Phrynocephalus guinanensis (assembly GCA_037367245.1). NCBI lineage: Eukaryota > Metazoa > Chordata > Lepidosauria > Squamata > Agamidae > Phrynocephalus > Phrynocephalus guinanensis. The sequence continues at coordinate 167,904,094 of CM074733.1, forward strand.
TTTAAAAGTTTTTTCCTGTGCCGTCCGTGCCGCTTGCTTGCGCTTTAATTGCGGCGGCCGGCGGTCGGCGAGACTGGGCTTTTTGCTGGCTGGCTGCGAGCCTGCGGCGAGTCCCACCAGAGCAGCCCAGGATGGGGGATGGGGGGGGAGGCTGGGGACCTCCAGAAACAACCCCTCTGGTAGGTGCCCTGACGCACGGCAGGCATTTTTCCGCCTGCTTTTCGGCCGGGAACCTGGTTTTTTTAACTTTTAAAAACTTTTTTTCTGTGCCGCGTGGCATCGCGCGATCGCACGATGCAAGGAACGAGCACGACAAATCAGAACAAAATTGTTCATTCGTCGGTTCGAGCTCGAAGTCTGGCGGAGTAATTCCCGTTACCGTTTCCGTAGAGTAACGGAAACGAGTAACGGAAACGGAAACGGAAATACCGCTAAGTTGTGCCCATCTCTACTCAAGATCTTTCTTTGCAAGAATTCCTGAACAAAATACGGGTAGTTGCATTGATGGAGAAACTGACTCCTTGGGTTAGTCTATACACAGGAGAAATAAAACAAGAAAGATCATTTCATGTAGATATGGCACCCTCTGTTGCTCTCTGGTACTGAATAAAAAAATAAAGAAGACAAGTAGGAAATTGAATTGAATGTTGGTTACTAGCTTAAGTTTTGTATGTTAAATAATAAATATAAAATATAGAGAATGAGCCATGGAAGAGACTGAGTTAGTTAAAGAGATAGTGCTGTGCACACAGCATATAAATGTATAACAACATAAAATTAAGAAGATTACTGTGATTGAATTATAATTTATATGACACTGTTTTTATGGGCTATCAATTAAAAAAATAAAACATAAAAAATCCCACGTCCTGCACTAAATACTGGGTGGCGTAACAGGTCAAACTCTAGAATACCTTATCTCTGTTCTGTGTTCAGGATACCTAGAAATGTTACTTTGACATGGAAGGATCATATATGTGAGTCAATGTGAAGTTAGAGGCAACATTTTACTATAAAACATGTTTTCCTTAAGATGCCTCTCTGACGTAAAAGTAAACTGAGAATTTGATCAGGTGAAAAGTAGTACCTCCCAAATGTTAAATTATAGCTTGGCACAGCATTTTAAGTTAGATAGTATGCCCTCTCTGGCCTACAGAGCAACAACACTGCATCTCTGCGCACCCATAACAAAGAAACTGTAATACACGATATCTCCTTGAAAATGAACAGATGTATTTTCCACTTTGAACCATTAGATATCTTTACTGGATGTCATGCTTTACTGTATCCTGATTGTTTCCTTCCAAGCTCTCCACACATGGGCAATCAAAAACATTTTCAGCTAGTGATTATTCACTATAAAATAGATGCTCATGCTTTCCCCTTTCCTCAATTTAAAAGGTGCAATTCCACCCTTTTTTGTATCAAGTTACAGCAATCTGGTTCATCTCAGTTCCATGGAAGGCCATCCATTTTTGTACAAGGGTGGCTTATCCCAAACATTCCCTTTGTATCATCATATATTCTGCTATCCAATCTATTTCAATGTGATTAAATGGGCTGACATCCACGTGTATTCATTCGATCAACTTATACAGGGTTTGTTTTTATTGAACCCAATGTATAGTAAATTACAAGCTTTGGACAGAAACCTCTCAGACTGAACTTTGAATTCTGTAACATCTTCTCCAGCTATGGAACTTCAAACCAAGAAGTCCATCTCCACAATCATAATAGCTAAAACACCTTGACAAAACAAAGCAGGCTGTTCTATTGCCATGCACCTTTCTAATGATTAGTGCAAGTCTATCTAATGTCAACTTTATTTATTATGACTTTATTTGAAATGAATAGATACTACCCTGTAGTTGTCAAGGAAATGAGATAAGGTGCACTGAACACCATAACCTTTTAAATCCTGAAAATAAGTCATCCTAAGTGCAATGTACGTATTGTCAACCAAAAAAGCTTCTCAGATCACCAGCACTTTAATGATAAAGACTGGAGTGTTAAATTAGCTTGTTGGAACTAAGATAAATGAAGGTCCACACAACTGGGTGGTGGGTCAGCAGTACAGTACAATATTTGTAAGTTCCCTATAGTGGAAAAATATTGGAAGGCAAAGGAATTTAGGAAAGCTAAGGTTAAAGATACAGTCTGCACTATTCCACACTGTATCAACTGCCTTGGTCAAATATGGATGCAGATAAGAGGACTGCAATACTGACCTTTAGAAGTGTAACAATTCAAGGCATGCGAATGGCAGGGCACTACAAATGTCCTGGGTCATTAAAGATGGTCCACACCGAACCATTAGATTCTTTACATTAAAATCCCTTTTTAGTTTCGAGTAAGATCATATTCCTGTATATACTAATGATGATTGGTGGAACAGAACTCACCCACAGCAGGACTGATTCTGTAGAAACATTCTCCATTCCCAAATTTTGACTGTTAAATAAATGGCTCTTCGAGAACAACAGAGCAGCAATGAATATACTGTAAGTGATGCAATCCATTAAGGTTTATGAACACAATCCATAAAGTAGAGAGGTTTGAATTTCAATCTCCAAACATATCTTGGCTTTATAAATAGCCATTGGCAAATGAAAGGTTGTTTTTATACTGAATGATTACACTTGATTTCATCCTTCCTATAAGTAGCAATCTCTGAACAATATAAGCCTTCAAGGCAACAACAACAACTACAACAACAAAACTTAAGAGAAAAATTACCTATTTGAGGCTGTCATTTATCATGTGTATTTCCACTCCCTGGACATTTGCAATGGACCTTGACCTCTACAATACCCAAATTAGTCTACTATTATAGAAAGACAAAATACTAATATAGAAAGACACAATTAAGGAGCTTCTGCAGCATCATAGCTTTAAAAAAAAAACCATTTAAAAACTTCTGTTTGTCACAAACTGACCGGTGATCTTAAGTTAGCAGGAGCTACCTCCAATCAACCCATCTCTAGTATACCGATAATGCAAACCTATGTCACAAAGCAATATAATGAAAGAAATCCTGTTGCATAGTGTAGTAAGTTGCACCAGAGCAGGTCCATTGAATCACTAGGTACCTGTTGAGAACCCCTCTGTAGATCCCATTAATTCAAATAGGTGTTCTCTAGTTGTTGTGACTTTTAGGCTTAAAAAGCAGGATTTTCGCCATAGAGTTTTACAGCGAGAAAGTCTATAAAACTCTATTTTCACCTACCCTGCTTCCTCTGGGCACTGCCTCTGAATGCATGCCTGGCAGACAGGCCCTAAACACCTCTTCAAGTGATAAACAAAGTGGGCTGAACCAACAAATCATTGCAACTACCTTATAGTAGGCCTATTTGAAACAAGATAATTGATGGATGAATTTCCTCAATAGAACTCTATTGATTCAATAGGCCTACTTTAGTGCAATTTATTACACTAATCAACACAATTTCAGCCACTGTAAAAAAAATGAAACAACCTCTACAAACATATTAAAAGCAACATATTCCCGTATACTTTATCCTGCTGCAGTCAAACTAATGTCCAGAATAGCTTGCAATGTTAATTATGATTCAATTTGAAATCTACAATGAAATGTAAATGAAAGCAAACAACAGGAAAAGGAACAACCGAGTCTCCATGTTACTACTGTGGCAGATGCTATGTCATAAATCTTGTTGTAAAGAGAAAGTTCTTGATATTTTCCCTAAAAAATCCAAAATGAAAAGGACGAATCTTCAACTCCTTGGAGTGGAGTCACTCCACATGCACACACGTTCCTGAGAGCCACCCACTAAACCATTTGGTTTAGCATGCTGTGTCAAGGATATCCCATCATCAGCTCAAATAACCAAAATGCTATCTTGGAACTGGATAGCCCCTGGTGGCAGCAGACAGGTTAATCTAACTCCTGATTTTTCTGGTCATTGGGCAGTGATATAAAAAGGTTTGTGCAAATGAAGCTATAATGCAGCTGAAGGTATCTTGGTATATTTCAGAAGTTTAGCTACCAACCAATACATCCACACAAACTGAGAGTGTGGGAAGGCAGCTTTATGGTCATTTAACCCAACACTGTACTACAGATAAAACATTTTCAAGCAACTTTCTCTTTTGCCAATATAATATGACCCGAAGGGAGAGCACACAGACAAACATGGAAATAGCATAATATTATGATTCACTATTTTTTTAACTCTGAAAAGCTCAAATAATCTGATATTTTCTTTGTACACCTCATCAGAGACAGTAGGAAACCATTTACAGCAGAATAAGAAAAAACACTGGCTGTGAAATTCTCAAGCAGCTTTTTAAAAATGTTCTTCCAATACATCATCACCTCTAGGAAAATCAATTCATTTCCAAATCGTCCATATATATTTGAAAATAGCAACAATGATAAAGGTACTGTATATTGTAAGGTTATGAACTTAAACACATAGCAAATGTAGAAAAGATACATATAAATTTAAAAAGGTTTAAGAACTGAGGGTACAATATTGGATTATAGGCATTGTATATAACATAGTTACCAGCTAAACCAGGGGTCCTCAAACTACCGCCCAGGGGCCGGATACAGCCCCCAGGGTCCTGAATCCGGCCGGTGGGACTAATTGAAGACCCCTCACTCACCACCTGCCAATGGGGTTGGAGGAGGAGGCACAACAGAGGAATCCCAGTGGCGGCACCTCAGAGTGGTGATCTGGAGCAGGAGGCATCACTGGAGCTCTGGAGACATGCCAATCATGGGCCGACCACGAGGGGATGATCCCACCCACTTGCCCCTCCCTCTCCCATTTTTCCATGTCAGCCTTTTTTTGGACTTTGGTCCAGCCCTCAGCGGAGTATGGGGGGCAGTGGACAGGCCCGCTGTTTGAAATCTTTGAGGACCCCTGAGCTAAACTATGGTAGAAGAGAAAGTCAATTGTGTCACTATTATTTAGAAATAAGAAGCATATGGTCTAACACTGCTTCATTCAGGAGCACACTATCACTGCTATATACTGTTTTAAGTTCAGTGGTTTACTTATTTCACTGCAGAATCTTTGGTTGGGAATCTTCTGGGGGGAAAGCCAGCCTGTGCTGCCTTGTGCAAGCCGCACAGTTCCAAGATACCTCCAGAATAAACCACTTCTCAGTATTTGCTGTCTCAAAAACCCTGAAAAGAGTTGCTGTAAGTCAGAACTGACTTGATAGCATGTGTTTGTCTCTGTTGTGATGGTGCTTTCTCACACAAATGTCTCAGAGTAAGTTACTGAGACTTTAATTGCCAGTTAATGAGAAAAGGGCGGAGTCTAGGGAAACTGTGAATCTTTGACCTTCAATGTATACCAAGAAGAAAACTGAGCCAGAAATCCAAAACTCTATTTTCACTACGGAGGGCTGGAATACTGTATAGGGGCGTTTATACACGATCCCTAAACTCCGCCGCAAATGGCTCCCAGCTCCGGAGCTTAAAAATGTTTCCCCACCAGCTCCGGAGTTTACAGGAAATTAAGTGCGGCCATGCCCACTTTAGCGCGTCCCAGCACACCTTTCAAGTACCTGCTCTCTGGAGGTGAAAATTCTTTGATGCGGTGTAACGATAGTGAGTGTGGGGCTCTCCTCGCTTCTGTTTGTTGTTTTTTGGCTCCCACCCCTTTAAGAGCTACTTAAGAGACTGGAATGTTGCCGCGGCAAGAGCGAGAGGCAGAACGGAGGTGAGCCACGTCTCTTTTCTTCCTGTTTTTTCTCCCTCCCCTCACGCAGCCAGCAGCCAGGAGTGCAGAGGGGGTGGGAACGCAGGAACAGCGCCAAACCCCTAAGATCTCTGGTCTGAATTTAAGTGGCCAGCGGATCTTAGGGGTGCTGTGAAAAGGCCCAAAATGAACACCAGTGTTAGTGGAAACATCACCTTCAAAATGTTGTGCATTGTTCAAACATGAATGTTAGCCTTCCAATGAGAAAGAATATCCTCTTCTAAAATTATCACACTCATTGGGATATTTGATGTCAGTGTTGTTAAAGACATAAGCCACAATGATGGACATCATGTTGTCTACGGAAATGCATTCTACACTTACCTCAAAACTACAAAAGCAGCATGGGGGCAAGGGACAGACAACAGCAAATCCTCTTTTCCCCAAATAGACTGCATCTTAAGCATTGCAGAAATTGTTTTCCTTAAACTCGAGCACATGCTCAATACAGATCATATAGAACAGCACTAAACAATCATTTCATAACAATAACTCTGCAAATGTATTCTTGGGGTGAATCTTTACGCAGGCATACAGGATCTAGCTAGTACATTTATAAAGTGTTGAATTACAGAGCATAACTCATAAATTGTTATTTCCCCCCTTTAAATATCACTCTAATCCTTCCGAGTTTAGAAATCTCTGATTGACATTGTTTACCTAAAATTGAGGGGCAGAGAGAGTGAATCAGGAGATGAAGCAAATGGATTTTACCAGTCATCTCCTTTGTTTTATTTTGTAATTCAAGCATTGCATTCAGCCCAAACATTCAAATCTCTGCCTGGATTCCCAAAATAAATACTAATAGTTCTTTCACAAACAAGAACACTTTTGTTATTGGAGTGAAACCTACAAGATCATAGCTGTGTTCCTATTAGCTTAGGCACCTAAGATATGCAAGCCTTTCCCTGTTTAGTTAGCCAGAAGCAACAAGGAATGATAAGGAATGCATGGAATTCCATGTAGGTGTTTTACTGGACTGATGGAGAGGCGAGGGTATCCCTCTTGCATGGCAATGAAGCACAGAAATCAAGCTTGCTGGGGAAAGGACAACATTCTCCATTTATCCTCAGCCTGCCCAGCTCTGTTTGACAGGTTCGGCTGGGGGGGAGTGAGGGCAGCCCCCACTCTTCACAGCCGGCCCTGTACAAAAAAAAATAGCTGAGAGGCGTGGCAGCAAGGCAAAACAGAGCAAGCAGGGGGAAAATTGAAACAGCACTGCTTGCTCGGTTCTGCCTTGTCCCATGCCTCTCAGCTGTTTTTTATTTAGAGCTCGGGCTCTAAAGAGGTCCATGGCCGAAGCTCTAAAGAAAAAAACAGCTGAGAGGTGCAGGGCAAAGAAGAACCGAGCAAGCAGCTATGTTTGAATTTTCGCACTACTTGCCACCGTGCCTCTCAGCTATTTTTTTCTTTACAGGTGGGCCTGTCAAAAAAAGCAGCTGGGAGGCTGGGGGCAGCCCACAAACAAGCATACGCACACACTCTCCTCCTCTTCCTCCTCCTGACTCTGCGGGGGGGGGGGCTGCCTGTCGCAGCAGAATGCTCTTTGGGTTACCCCACCTTCTGTTGTGGCAGGCGCATGAAAGGGGAAAGGCAGCAGGGCTTGCAGCGAGCTCAAAAGCCCTGCTGCCTATCCCCTTTACTGTGCCCACCGCAGCAGAAGGTGGGGTAATCTAAAGATCCTTCTGCTGCAGCAGGCGCCCCACACACACACAAACACAAACAAACAAACACACTGCAGAGTTAGGAGGAGGGGGAGGAGATAGAGTGTGCACGTGCATGTGTGTGGGCTGCCACAGCAGAAGGCTCTTTGGGTTACCACACCTTCAGTTGTGGCAGGTGCACGAAAGGGGAAAGTCAGTGGCTGCCTTTCCCCTTTTGTGCACTCGACACAACAGAAGGTGGGATAACCCAAACACACACACACACACACCTGTGGGGGGGGGAAGCCCTGTAATCAACCAGCAGCCAAAGGCTGCTCCTCCCAGACCAACAGCCAAGTGATTTTGACAGCTGTCAAAATCAGCTGGTTGTCGGAGCAGCTTTCAGCTGCCGGATGATTGCGGGGCTTTCTCCCCAACCCAGCAAAGGGGGGGAAGCTTTTCCACTGGTTTGCTGGGGCAGGACAAGGCTTCCCTTAGGAATGCACTGAAAACCAGTTAATCTGTTCTCCTTTTTTGCCTTTTTTCCAACCTCCAGAATGGATTAATTGATTTTCAGTGCATTCCTACGGGAAAATGTGTTTTGACTCACGCAAATTTCAATTTCTGAAAATGCATTCAAAACAGATCAATTTCATAAGTCGAAGTACCACTGTATAGTAATTTGCAAGCTATTTAACTATCAGGGGCTTGTTGACTGGACTAGGGCATGGCCAAGGAGAAGTGGAGACCAACAGTCCACTTGAACACAACCAGAAGAGGGGTTCAACCATGCGAAAATCTTGTTGCTGCATACCTCCTCCTCCTCCTCCTCCTCCTCCTCCTCCTCCTCCTCCTCCTCCTCCTTAGAATGTGTCCCACTTGGTGGTGGAGTCCGTTATTCCATTGTCATTTCATTCCATTTTACTTAATTGATCAAAACATCCACATGCCACCTTTCACCATATACATCACCTATTATTATGAAAGAACAAAGGGGACATATTGGTGAGGACTGTAGAACTCACTGGCAATGTGAGTTCTTGGAATTTTAAACTAGAAATCCCATGTTTCTTCATTCTGGGAGTTCCACCTGGCAGAAAGGGCATACTCAACGTGTCTCACCTGGGTGCAAGACCTAAGCTTGAAGTCTTTTTTTAATTATTTAGCTCTGCCTCAAAGAATGTGTCCCTCCCTCTGGTATGGTCCCAGAACAACTGGAAACTTATTTCCATGAATGTTATATTGTGTGGTGTGGTGTGGTTGTTTGTTTGTTTGTTTGTTAGCACTTTGGGCATTTGCTGTTTTTACTGGCACCACGGATGCTGTCATTTCTGAGTACCTTCCTCTTGCTTTATTTATTTGTTTTTGTTTAATTTTAAATTTATACACCACACACCATTCGGCATTTCATTAGTAGCAGCACTCACAGGCTTTGTAAAACCTCTTTTACCATTCAATCCAGCGAAACTGGGGGCGGCGGGGGGGGGGGAGAAGGCTGTTGATTAACGGCAGAAGATATTGAAGCTTACCTCTATGTATTTTCCCAACCAGGAGCACTAACTTGTCCCATAAATCACTACAGAAACCTTTAGCTCTGCCCAAACCTCCTGTTTCAAAAGCAAGTTTTCTCAGTGGTAGCAGGGAATTGATTATTCAAATGTACAGGGGGAAAAATGCAAAAACTACATTTTCCAAAATTTTCATAAAATTCATAAAATGCCTAATGCTTTAAACAAGAACATTACCTATGAACTTACTCTTTATGAGTACAAATAACAGCAACATCTGTAATCACAAGGGCACCTGGCCACATTTGCTACCAGCTACGCAATCTAATTGAGTTTATATCCAGGGGTGTTCAAATACACCACCAGAAAAAAAAACGAACCAACCAAACAACTAAGCAAACAAACAAAAACAGACAAATGAAAAAGCAGAAAATATAAGAACTATCATCCCACTACCTGTCAGAGCACCTCCTCCCAATGAAAACTGCCTGTAATACTCAATCTTCCCAGGCGAGGAGTTAGAGGCAATTAACACCACAAGAAGGCCTTTTCTGCCATTGCCCCTCACCGGTGGAATAACCTTCCTCCAGATATAGGCCTCCCGCTTTGGATGTTTTTTTAAACTGAAAACTTGGTGGTTTAAGCAGAATTCCTGAGAGTAATATGAATCCATTGAACCCAATGAAATAACATGCATTATAATAACATCTATTACCATGATTTTGAGCTGATTTAGCCTACCCGTAATATCATGATTTCATGAAAATTACATGTTATTTTAATTTTATTTCAATTTTATTTTCACTTTACCTACTGAATCTTTATCTCGATTTAGTTTACTGTATGAATTATATGTTTTTATGTTTGTAATTGATCAATTGTTGTAAACTGCCCGGAGTTCCTCCGGGAAGACGGGTGGTATATAAGCTCTAAAATAAATAAATAAATAAATAAATAAATAAATAAATAAATAGTTGTTAACCACCCAGAGTGGCCTCACTGCCAGATGAGCAGTTCAAATACACACACACACACACACACACACACACAAGTATTGTGTATTGGATATACTGAACTAGAACTCAGGATTCTTGGGTTCAAATTCCTGTTCAGTCATAAAAAAATAACTGGAGGTGTGGAACTGGTAAAATCAAATCTTAACTATCTCACTTGACTTGAAAACTATAAGTTAGTTCCAACTTGATAGCACATAAAAATGAAAAATGACAATTATTAGTGTAAATCCATTTGAATGGCACCATATTAAAAACAAAGCAGTAGCCTTATCTCCTGTCAGTATTTTAAAAATATTATATGCCACTGAAATATATGTGTACATTCTATTGGAGTCCCAGGGCAAATTAAAATCAGAACTCTTGCTCTTTTCTTTGTTCATGTAGGTCATCTAACAATTAGAAGATGAGTGTGGATTGTGGAATTTTAGGAAAGTCTTTATCTCTTTTCTTTTTATTTATTTCATTTTGGAACACTGAAGAACAGAAAGATGCAGTGGATATATTGGACAAATATTTTTCTGCTCCAAAATCATGGATCTGAATTGGAAAGTATCTAGCAACTCTTATCAGTTAAATCTATACTCCAAACTGAAAAGATGCAGACTGAAGTTTGTATTTTTCATTTCATAAATACAACTGTTTAATTTCACTACTACATCAAAACATGTTTAGTCAGAGACACTCAGTGAAAACAGCAGAAATCTTGCACACAAATAGATGATAAATTCGCACATCTCCCTAAGAAGATATCTGCTCCAGAGAGTAATATAGTCTAATTTCAAACTAATTAGTACCTGTGTGTTTATACTGATAGGTTTAATCACTGTTGCTAGCTATGTATATTTTTTTAAGGAATTAATATTTGTTACATATTTTAAGCAACAACTAATCCAGTCTGACAGAAAGTGATGTTTCCCAGATATTAAAAATGCTGTTTTCCAGCAATTAGTAAACAGAAATGTATCACCTCTCACCTCTACAATCTGAATCCTGTATTATTTATTTATTGCTGGAATATTCTGTCCTTGGGGATAATCTACCAGACAAACATATTCATTTTATTAATATTAATTTTTAAAGTTTAAAACAATATATGATCCCTTTCCTACCACAAAAGTGATGCTCATTGTCAAGTAAATGTGTTGAGATTAGAACCGTTGAGCGAAAAACTCTATTTTATCCTTGTAATAGTAATGCTGTGATTCATATATGTTTAACATACCATAACACATGTGGTCAGGGTGTTTTTATAAATGTTAGTAAACAGGTTCTTTTTTTCTAAATGCAAAGGTGGGCAAGAGACTATGACTAAAATATAATTTTTCTAAAACTAAAATTTGCTATCTATCTGCCTATTTCTCTATACAGTGGTAGGTACCTTGTATAAAGGAATGAATTCGTTCCAATGAAATTATGTTAAGCAAATTATGTTATACAAATTTCCCATAGGAATGCATTGAAAACAGAGTAATTCTTAATCGCAACCATTTTTATGTTGTACAGATTCGCCCCATAGGCAATTCTGTTAAGCAAATTTCCCCTATCTCCGAAATTTTTTATGTTGTACAGATTTTGTATACAAACAGTTTGTTATACGAGGGTCCACTGTACATAAATTATAGTTTGGCTAAAATCCTGTTGGCACAGCTCCATGGGGGCAAGCCACAGATTTTTACCGCTAATTAAAAATCTTCAATCTTCCCCTTCTTAGGAGGCAAGGCCCCTTAGGGATCTCCTGTGGGGAACCCTACATGGAACACCATATGTGGGGAAAGTCTTTAACATTTGAAAATTGTCACCGCTGGCTTTCGTTTGTTCACACTGACTTACCTGGAGTGTAGAAGAAGTTCAAAACCTTGGCGAAAATCCTGTTGCTTAACTTTGTGCTGGTGTAACCCAGATCTGATGCCCAGTGTATTTGATTTAATCATCCGTCATCATCCTCATCATCTTAGAATTGCAGAGCGAGAAGGGACCCTATGGATCATGGGGTCTAGCCCTTGTCAAGGAGGCACAGAACTCCCAACCTCCAGCTCCACAGGATACCTAAGCCACTGACCTCGACGTTGAGTAGTCATGGCAAGTGGACTTCTTTTTCTTGAGAGACTGAATCGTTTCACTGCTCATCCAAACAGCTTTCCTCAGACTGAAGAAGCTGTTTGGATGAGCAGTGAAATGTTCTACAAGGACATGGCACCTAAAGAAGAACAAAAGCAAGGCATGCTGCTTATATACCAGCCCATAGTGTTTAAGGCACTCTCTGGGTGGTTTGCAATAATTATGCATTCTCCCCCAAGCAAGCTGGGTACTCACTTTACTGACCTCTTTAAGGATGGACTGAAATTCGGACCAGAGCTGAGTGCTCTTCCTCTGTCTTCCTCTGTGCCCACCCCCCTCGCACTTCCTGGTTACCTGCCTGAACCTGCCGGTAGTTTTGTTCCCGGAATTGAAAGGGGCCCAAACGGAAGCCAGGAGAGCCCCGTTGTGAGCACACTTCAAATATTTGTCACCATCAAAGATGGCTGAAGCTACTTAATTGTCAAAGTCTTAAACCACTGTGCCACGAGGCTTAGGGGTCGTGTGTGAGTGAACCTAACCTGCTAGCTGGAATTGAACCCTCACACTTATAGGTTCAGCTGGTGCCACGAGGCTCCCCTTTTGCCCCCCAGGAAGCCTTCGGGAGCTTTAGAAGGCTGGTAGGGGGTGGGGGGCATGGGAGATGAGACTTTGATAATAATTAAAAAAAATACTGCTGGATTGCCATTAGTGGAATCAGGATTTCTGGCAGCAATCCGGCAGCAGGCTTTACTACTGAAGGGTCCCCTCTAATCTGAAGCACCCAAAGGCTTCCCTATGTTGAAAGTGAGCCCCAGAAAACCTCAGAACCTAAATCCTAGGCCCTAAGGAATAGGATGCCTTTAGTTAGTTATGTGCCCTTCAATTGAAGCTATTCTATATAGTTTCCTATATAAGCCCTAACAGGGCTTTCAAGTCAGATATTTTTAAGGAGTGGTTTTACCTGTTCCCCAGTGGGTTTCCATTGTCAAGCAGGGGATTCAAGCACCAGTCACCTAGTCCATCATTCTGTTGACTACATCACACTGAGTATGGTAAGTCTTTAATTACCTTAAATTAAATGCTTCTGGTACCTCATCCAGATTACGCCATGCCAAATTACACCAACAGGATTTTACCCAATGAAATACTGTGGAGGCAATGCAGATTAAATGCTGGTCAAAGAAACCACTGCCCCCAAAAGACTAGTGCATAACCATTATGCAATATTGCCAAGATTTACCATTGTATATTGTTTTTCATTATGTTAAGGCCACTGCATATACATGAAGGGAGGTGAGTGGTGCAGAAGCATGAGTAAGGATCTGATGTTTGATGGGAATCCTTCTGTTTAGAGATGACGTACCCATGGTGAACTGGACTAAGCCCACATTATTTCAATATTTGTGTAATACCCATTTAACTCAGCAATAGAAACATTATTCAGTGATTAATAATTCTTCATATGCCACATCAACTAACCTTGTGCTACTTGTTTCAAAGGATAAATCCAAAAGCATTTTCACACTTGCCTTGCTATACACAATATTATTTTTAGACATCAGACCGATGAAGCTGTTTGGATGAACAGCGAAACGTTTCTATCTCTCAAAAAAGAAGTCCAGTAGCCATAACTCAACTTCCAGATACACCACCTGGATGACTGAGAATCTTCACAGACATCTGCAAACTTGTGTTTATAAGTTGCAGACCAATGTCACTGATCTGCAGACCTCTAGTGATTTGTATTCGTGACATGCACCAAGTCCTGTAATCTTAACTGCATTAAAAAAAAGTGAAGGGGTTGCACACAGGACGTGGCAGCAGACAGCAAAACTGCAAACCTCAGTGGTTTTCTCTTTTCAAGGAAGGTTATAAAAGTAATGAGAACCAGAAAACAACAACAACCCCAATGATAAACAGCCTGTGTCCAAGGGGATTTAAAAACAAACAAACATTTGGGGTGTGTGTGTGTTTTTTTTTTTTTTGGAAGGGTCCACAATCAACCCCAGTTGCTTCTCTGGCTAATCATGACTGCAAATGAAGAAACACCTGCAGATGAACAGTGTGAGTGAACAAGGCTGCCATTACCATTTCACAGCATTAATGGCGGCCTTGCCCTGGAATTTCTCTCTCTTCCTTGATGGCTGAAGGAACTGTAAAAGAACATGAAGGGTCACCACCAGCCTCTCTTCTGCTAACAGAGGCAGAAGCCACCATCTGAGAGACTTACTCCAGTGACAAAATAATAATAATAATTGTCAGTTGCCGGAACATATCAAAAGAGAAGAACAGCTTGACTTCTGAGGCATTCATGAGAAGAAATATATGAAGGGCACAAACTTGAGACTTCCTACTCCAAGGAAAAACTGCTGGCACTCCCTTGCTTCCTTAGTAATGTTGAATGCGATATAGTAAACAAAATCAAGGTTTCAGATAAGGCTGTCTTCAGGACTTGCGTCACAAAGGAAATAAGTGGGGGAGTGGGATGTTTTGCCTGATCGGTATAAGTTCCTGCATAGAGGTGTGAAAGCCCACAAAGATAGAATTTTCCCACTGATAATTTGAGAAAAAAATGAAATCAAAATCATTTTCCTGATACTTTTGGATGATAACATTTCAAATCTTTCAGTGGTAAACTGGAAGATTTGGGGAATGTTAAGGAGGGTGGCTCTGATAAAACATTTTCTCTTATGGGATGAATGAAAATCATCCTAAAGCAATGCTTTACTGTTATGTGCTGTCATGTTGCAACAGTACAGTTTTCCATGTATACCAGATATACCATTGCCGCTGACTTTTTATACAGTACTCAGAAATAATACACACAAAAAGCAAATGCCAGTCCACCACGCCACGTGCTTCCTAAACCTGCACCTCATTATCTGTGGTTTTGCTTCACTACTACATTATATTGGTACTGAGACTCATAACAGACCTCTTCAGTTCTAACATTTATTATTGCCTTATGCCTTGAAATCCCTAGGAAGGGTCACTGTAACTCTGATTCTGAATTGACTTGCACATTAGTATAAGCATTATTACAGTTGTATGGGCATGCAAAAGGCTTAAGGATATGACTAAAATAGTTAATAGATCCAAATACTGTACTGTACCCAGCTTATTGCCAGGACTAAGGTGGCAGAGCACAAGCAATTATGGGGACAAGGAGCAGAAATTTTAACATGGTCTCTTTCATGTACACATACAGTAGTACCTTGATGCCATCTTATGCACACAATATTAGGAATATGATAGCAGAATGAGGAGGAATTAAAGCACTTCTTAATGAGGGTGAAAGAGGAAAGGGAAAAAATGGACTGAAGCTCAACATCAAAAAACCCAAGATCATGGCCAGAAGGGGAAGAAATGGAGGCAATGACAGGGTTTATTTTCTTGGGCTCCTTGATCACTGCAGATGGCGACTGCAGCAATGAAATTAAAAGACGCCTACTTCTTGGGAGGAAAGCAATGGCAAACCTAGATAGCATCCTAAAGAGCAGAGACATCAGTTTGCCAACTAAGGTCAGGATAGTCAAAGCTATGGTTTTTCCAGTAGTGATGAATGGAAGTGAGAGCTGGACTAGAAAGAAGGCTGATTGCCGCAGAATCGATGCTTTTGAGCTGTGGTGCTGGAGGAGAGTCTTGAGAGTCCCCTGGACTGCAAGGAGATCAAACCTATCCATTCTGAAAGAAATCAGCCCTGAATGTTCACTGGAAGGACAGATTTTGAAGCTGAGGCTCCAGTACTTTGGCCACCTCATGAGGAGAGAGGAGTCCTTGGAAAAGTCCCTGATGCTGGGAAAAATCGAAGGCAAAAGGAAAAAAGGACGGCAGAGAATGAGATGGTTGGACGGTGTCAACGATGCAACCAATATGGATTTGACAAAATTCCGGGAGGCAGTGGAAGATAGGAAGGCCTGGCGAGCTCTGGTCCATGGGGTCACGAAGAGTTGGACACGACTGAACGACTGAACAACAATCAAGAATCATTAATGACTTTTTTCTGTTTTAATTCTCAAATTACATATTACACATTTCTGAAATTCCCATGGCCCACAGAGGGACCATCTTTTTCAGATATGCCTCATTCCCCCAGCCCAATATATTTATCGTAACATTCACCTGAAGCAGAGTCTAACAAAACTTCCTATTTGTATTGTTATGGTTGTTGCTAATGAAGTATTCTATTGATACTTTATTTTTAATAAAGAATCAGTAATCCTATTGATACTTTATTTTTAATAAAGAATCAATAATCCTATTGATACTTTATTTTTAAAATATTCTAATAGATGTATGCATATGCAAATATTTTATATGCATAAATACTGAGTCTATAATCCATTAGTAATCTGTAGCTACAGTAAACCCATTGAATCAGTGGGGAGTTGGCAAGTTAAAGTCCACTTATTCATTGGGCCTACTGTTGCCTCCGTGATTAAATAATCTGCACCGTTTTTTTTTGGTCATTTGTTTTTATAATTGCAATGGCCCGACTATAGAGAAAGGACCAAAAACTGCTTTGAAAAACTCTAGATTTTAATCCAGTGGTTCTCAGCCTTCCTAATACCGCAGCCCTTTAATACGGTTCCTCATGTGGTGGTGACCCCTTGCCCTGCTTGGAAGAGGCCACAAGCCCCCTTTGGCAGGCCACTATGCTGCAGGTGCCATTGAAAAATTCCCTCTCCAGGAACCCTCAGCCAATGGCAGCCTCCGGTGCCATTGACTGTCATCCCTTCTAACCTATCAAGCTGCAACTCACTCTTTCCCCCCCCCTTCCTCCTCCTCCTCCTCCAGACCCAAGCCCTTTGTGCCTTTTTCTTCCCTGGCTCATGGCGACCCCTGTGAAATGGTCGTTCGATCCCCAAAGGGGTCCCAACCCCCAGGTTCGGATCCACTGTTTTAATTCCTTTTGCTTGATTTCATTTTTCTGGCTGCTTGGTCCATACTCATAACTAGAGATGCTTTGCATGAAGCACCACTGCCCAGATGTGTCTAATCCTGCTCCCTCCTTCCCCCAGCCACCCAGACCACTTACCCAGCTCCACCCAGCACCTGGGTCCTTCTTTGTCAATGGCATGCCATTCAAGGAGCCCAGACAGTCTTTCCTCACCTCTCTCGACAGCTGACTATTCTGGCAAGAAGGCAGGAGGGGGAGAGAGACTCCCCATTCAGCTGATGTATGATCAGCTACCTGGGAAAACTGGGAAGGACTTGTGGGGCTCCAGTATTGATTGACTGTAGAGCCAGTAAGTGGACAGGGCAGCTAAGAGGGGTTTAGGGGGAGAACGATTAGAAAGAAACAGTTGAGCAGCAGCATTTCATATGAAGCACAAAGTTCCCATCTCATAGCTAAACATCACAATAGGTACAATATGTAGATAGACAAATACAGTACAGTATGTGTGTATGCCCAGACATACAGCATATGTACTCCCCAGTATGGATTCTCACTAACCGTGTATTCAATTTCCTTAACTTCTTGTACCTTCTTGTCACAACCCTTTTGGCATAAAGAACTCGGACTGGTAGTTCTCGAGAAAGCATGTCTCTTAGAGAAATTGGTGTTTCCGTGTCTTTCAAATTACTATTCTCAGTTCATCTGCGCCGGTCTATGTAATAAGGAAGGCCACAAATAAGGTCTGGAATCCAGGGTCATTGAAATAATCACTTCCAAGCATCCCTTCCCACAAAGTAAAGTCATATTGGCTCCCTGTCTTACCTGGGAGCTGGTGATAATGAAACAAGTAGGACGGTAATAGTGTCTGAAACCCTGGAGTGACTCCAACCAAAAATGGGCTAAGGCTGCCCTATGGCAGTGGCAGTAACAAATAAATGATTCTTCTCCGCCACCATTGTATCTGCCCAGAGTCATCCAATGGAGCTTTTTCAAGTGGACAAGGGGCTATTACCTCATGGCCTGAAGGAGAAGAATGCAGACCTTACTGCAGCCTGCTGTGGAGCATTTGCAAAACACTTTGCAGGCAAAATGTCTTGCATCTGCTCTGACTTGGAGGCTGAAGTTGATTTAACTGGGGCCACAGTCTTACCAGCATTTTCTGTGCAGCTTTGCTGTGGCGAACTGTGCAGTAAAAGATCACGCGCTAACCACGAAGGGAAGTGAATCGGTGTCCCGGTCGACCACACTGTGAGAACTGCACTTTCACCAAAGTTTCTTAAACCACCACTAGGGGTTGGTTTAAAAAAACTTCCCTTAAAAAATGCTCAATTATTTGCTTCTCTAATGAGGTGCAACCCGAGAAAATACGCAGTAATTAGCTTCGTACCCCTTTTCCTGCCACTTCCTGTGGGTCTGGCTTGCTCTTCCCCGTAAAAATCACCATTGAGAACACATGAAACATGTGGAAGGAAAGCGGCCAGTTTCGCACAATGAGAGCTGCAGTGGTTGAAAGATGGCTTACTGGTAAACACCCAGGGGGAATATATATATATAGACCCAGAAAAAATGGAAAAGATGTGCACTAGGCAAGTAGATACGGGCACAGAGCAGAAAAATACTACCCTGGCGACAGGACACTAACTGAACATCAAACACCACGTGACCGCCCGAAAAAGAACTACGCGGCCATAGTTAAAAGCTGCCAGAAAGGGGTTGGCTGAGGGAGTAGGAATGACAAAGGCCTCCCTGCAGCAGGATGGGATACCAGCGTGCTCAAAAGAGGCAGCAATAAGACCACTGCTGAAAAGGCTTTCTTGGATCTCATGGTATTGGATAAATACTGGTCAGCCTCTAATGTTCTACAGTCAGTTATTATTTGCTCTGACAAAACTTACAAGATCTGAATCCCATACACAGGCAGGGAAATGAGATTCTCAGAGGGGAAGTGCCTCTCCGATACTCACAAACATCATCTAAAATGTACTTTCCCCCTTCTAAAACAACTGTAGCCTGGGTAAGTTCTGGATCTCTTGGCCTAGGGGGAAACCCTAGAGGGGTGGAGAAAGAAGAAATCTGGATAATGTAGCCCTGAACAATTATTCTCTTGTTGTCTTAACTGTAATGGACGATATAGTCTCTCCTTACTGTAAGCCAACTTGGGTCCTTTTCCAAGGAAAAAGGCAGGGTAAAAATACAGTGGAGCCTCATATAACAAACGGTTTTTATAACATAAAATCTGTACAACATAAAACATTCTGGAGATAGGGGAAATTTGCTTAACAGAATCGCCTATGGGGCGAATCCGTACAACATAAAAATGGTCGCAAGTAGGGATTACTCTGTTTTCAATGCATTCCTATGGGAAATTTGTATAAAGGAAAATTTGCTTAACAGAATTTCATTTGGAACGAATTAATTCCTTTATACAAGGTACCACTGTACTGAAAAATATATAAAATAAGTCCTTGATTCTGGAGGGGAGACTCTCAAATTCAGCCAGTTTACGATTATTTTCGATCCACTGCACTCTTTCACTGTTGGAAGTGACTGTATGGAGACAGCAGTGGTCATTCTGATGAATGTCTTGTGGAGGGACATGGGTTCGGCGAGGGAGGGGAGAAAGCAACTCAATCAGCAGCACTATAGGGCCTCTTTCTCATGGTGTGGTCTTTAGATACTTCAGGATTTCCTCTTCCGCCTTATGGGGGTGGTGGTGGTGGTGGTGGTGGTGTGTGTGTGTGTGTGTGTGTGTGTGTGTGTGTGTGTGTGTTTACATTTATATAAAATCCCTGGGCAAAGTCACTCAAGAGTATAGTGTAGGCTCTAGTGTTATCAGTATGCAGATACAGCAACACTTAACTCTACCTCCTGTTTCTACCTATTAATCCCAGGGAGCCTGCTGAACAGGTGTCTGGAGTCAGTTTGGGGCTTATTTTAATTATTGCTCTTGTTTCATTTTGGAATTTTTGATTGGTTATTAGGAAGATGTTTTTTGTTGTTTTTTGTTCTTTTTAGCTGATCATATCTGAGGATAATTTTAATTAGTTAGAGTTATAATACAGTGTGCTTTACTGTGTACTTTATGCACATATTTGAAATAACCTCTTGTTTCCAGTCCTGAAACATAAACCCAGTCACTCTGAAGTGATTTAAATGCCAGCAAATAAGCTACTTTACTAGTTTCTGCAAAAGGAAGAAAGTAAATAAGCACACTCATCTTTGTCTTAGTGCCACGGTAAAAAGTGAATACCAAAAGTAATGGGTATTGGGGCTCAGCATACTTAAGAGACAATTGTCTTAGCTGAACCCCATTCTGTCTCACACAGGCCAAAATATCCCTTTTAACAAAACTATCCATTTTCAAGCTTCGGGGGGGGGGGGGGGAAACGTGAATACGTATCTTTAGTCAACAAAAACTATAGAAACTGTAGATTATACACCTAAAGACTTCTCTAGAGTACACTCAACGTGACCTGTTTTTAGGGTGCAGGGTTAAGCAACAGATTGGTTATAATTTAGACTGTACTAAACAAAACAGTCCTACTGAAAATCAGTATATGTTAATTTTCTATATCTGCCCTGAACATTTGGGGAAAGTCTGGGTAAACAAAGCATCTCCTAAGATGGTTCATTTTTAAATGCAGCTTTGTAATCTAGTGCTTTCAATTTACATGCATAATTTTAATGGTATTAGTGAACATTCTGTCAAGAATTCAAATGCAGTAACATGGGCATGACAGTCAAGAAATCTGCTATGAGGGGGGAATCCCATTCACTAATTAAGAGAGTTTTCTGTCCAGCAAACTGCAGCTGATTTTATTTATGTATTTTACAATTGTATAATCAAATCCTGTTTTCTATCAAAACTTCCATAATTTGATACCATTAAAAAAAAGGAAACAACTAGCATTTATTGATAGCCTGCAAGATCTCCCAACCTATTACTGTTTGGATAATTAGTGACTCTTTCTAAGTTGTAAACAGGTAAAGTAACTTGTCTCTGGAGGAAAAAAATGAGACGATTTATTAGCTTGTTCCACGTGTATAGTAATCCCGGAGGAAATTGTTGTTTTTCAACTTATCTAACACATAGGTCTCTAGAATGTTTTAGGCAACTAAATAGAGTATTTTAAATGGAAATAAATTGCCAGTATCTGCATTTCATTGCCAAATAAATCCAAGTTACAGAAAAGTATGTGTTAAATTTGAATATTATGTGAATTGTAAACTTTGTGATATTCAAAAATTGTAGAACTTGTTGGGAAATAGATTGGTTGTTATTAAGAACTGTTGTTGTTTCCATTAAATTCAGGAAGTTCGGAAAATCCAGACCCACTCTCCTGATAACTCTCTGAACTTCAGCTCCTTCTGCTTGTAAAGCACAACCATTGATACTCAATGGGCATACATGAATGAGTACAATCAAGTATCAGCCACATTTGCAGTATTAAAAACAATACCACAAAACCATAGACAGTGTGCTGAATTATACATGACTCTCAGGCATGTGCCTTTTAAAAACAACAACCCATCCTTCTCCTTCTGAGAATTCTACTTGGCAGTTGAAATTCTACTCACCAGGACAACACCCTTTTCTGACAGAAAGCTCGGCTGATATTCCTGGGGCATGACTCATCCAGCCTGACCTTTCTCCAGTTAAGGATACCTATCGGGAGTAGATCTGGTAGTTAGAGGTCTCGGAAGTGAGAAGTCTGGTATTTGTGAGAGAGGAGAACAACCCAGGTGGTACATCTCTAATGTATCTCATCTGACATGGCTCCTCTCTTATTCTTAGGTTGCAATGCTGGAGAAAACAGATGGGTTTTAATTAAATGTCCTATGAGAAGAATATACCCACTTTGCTTTGTACTGACTGCATGACAATAAAAGTGGGAAATTTGTAAAACTTACAGCAGCAGCCTCGCCCTTCTTGCTTTACATTGTTTTATGCATGCACAGCAACATTTATTTCAATGAGGTAAAATATTTTATATACAGTAAATTCCACATTACACCCTTTTCTTCTCCCCCCATCACCACCACCAGGAAGTATTTTTCCATACACATGGGCATACCAGTGCCAAATATACGGTGCCACTTTGTCATGTCATCTTGGAAAGCAGCTCTGCTTTTCCCATTGGGCAAATGCAGCATTTTGGTTGTTATCTGCGACCTAGGCACTTCCAACTTATGGCAACATAGTCATTTGAAATATTCAAGAAGTGTTTACCATCCAATCCTCCAATAGTTTTGTGTGGCCAAGTGAGAGTTTGAACCCATGTCTCTTGACTCCTAATTGGATATACACAGGGGTACTGAAAGTATATTATCTGGTGTCTGGCTTGCATAGGTTAAAAAAGCAGAAGCCACCACAATCTTAAAAAGGCAATCTCCATTTCCCAATATAGCCACCTTCACTCTCTCTCTCTCTCTCTCTCTCTCTCTCTCTCTCTCTCTCTCTCTCTCTCTCTCTCTCTCTCACACACACACACACACACACACACACACACACACACACACACACACACACACACACACACACACACACGGGGGGAGCAGTTAGGTTTTAAAGTATAGAATGCTTATAAATTATTATAATATTTGAGAAATTATTAGAAAAAAATATTATGCAGTGGTACCTTGTATAAAGGAATTAATTCGTTCCATATGAAATTATATTAAGCAAATATTCCTTTATACAAATTTCCCATAGGAATGCATTGAAAACAGTGCAATCCCTAATTGTGACCATACTTATGTTGTACGGATTCGCCCCATAGGTGATTCTGTTAAGCAAATTTCCCCTATCTGCAGAATGTTTTATGTTGTACAGATTTTATGTTATACAAACAGTTTGTTATACGAGGCTCCACTGTAAATTCTCTCTCTCTCTCTCTCTCTCTCTCTCTCTCTCTCTCTCTCTCTCTCTCTCTCTCATTCTCTTTCACACAGAGAGAGAGAGAGACAGAGAGACAGAGGCAGGGAGGGAAAACTCTAGGAAACTAAAAACTCAGGTAAATGTTTTATTGCATTGTTGTTCTAGTGCCAGAAAAAAATATTGGATTTAGGTCACAGTCACCTGTAGTACGGCGGACACCAGGTAGCTTAAAACAACATTAAAAATAATACATATAGGTTGAAATCCTTTTGTTTAGTAAGTTGCACTAGAGTGGGTCCCTTGAGTCAGCTGGGATTTAGTAATTCATCATCTCCACAAGTTCCATTGATTCAATTTCTCCATAAGTTCCATTGATTCCTACCATACATACTACAATCACCATTAGAGTTACATGAAACATAGCATGAACCATGAAGCACAGCATGAAACCAGGACTTTTTTATTGTGATGTTCATTTTCTACCATCTAAGCCACATCCCATAACTATAACAATTACAATCAGAGTGGATAAAATCACCTATTTAAAAAAATCAAACTTATTTGAATCATCATGATTAAAATCCAATTTTAAATTTTTAAAAAAATCAATTTTATTAAAATAATTTTAAAAATCCAATTTTTAAATAAATTAATTGAGATTTGAATTACAGTGGACCCTTGTATAACAAACAGCTTGTATAACATAAAATTTGTACAACATAAAAAATTCCGGAGATAGGGGAAATTTGCTTAACATAATCGCCTATGGGGAAGATCCGTACAACATAAAATTGGGATCACTCCGTTTTCAATGCATTCCTATGGGAATTTGTATAAAGGAAAATTTGCTTAACATAATTTCATTTGGAACGAATTAATTCCTTTATACAAGGTACCACTGTATGCTTTAAATCATTTAAAATCAAATCCACTCTGGTTACAACTGCCAGAAAAGAAGTATTAGTCATTAAATTGGAATTGTGGTGTACCTTATTTATCTGTTGAATAATGGAGGAAACCAATTAATTACAATTAACTCGTTATTTATAATTCGTTATTTCCCAGTTTCATCCTGTCCTTATTGCTATGTCTCAGGTACAGTTTATCTTGTTGTAGTGGAATTGTAAACTAAATCTGTGTGTTCTGAACGTAGAAGATCCTGGAAAGGGTCATCACGTCAGAATAGACTTGACAGCACATAATAATTTTTAGTTGGAGTCCTCCGAGATCACTGAACTCAGTGTGACTTACATCTGGTAAGCATATATATGATCTCATTATCAGCTATCACTTTTATACAGAAGTAAATAAAGGAAGAGAGAGTCCAACTGGGAAGGTCTGGAAGACACTGCCAAGTCCCCCCCCCAAGGGAGGCAGAGGAGCATGGAGAGTAAGTAAGGAAGAGGGCAGGCAGGGACTGTCTTTCAGAGGCCACTCAAATGTCCTGCTGTTTGGCCTGTGGGCCTCAGAGGAACATATCAACCACCTAGCTTTTTAAAGAGGGAAAATATGTTCTTGGTGGCTGTGAAGTCCTCTAAGTATGCAAAAACAAAACGGGTAGCTGATGCCATGCCTTTACTTGAGGTCCCCAAGGGGGGAAAGGCAGGAAGAAAGGTACACCTATCATGTGGTGTGTGTGTGTGTGTGTGTGTGTGTGTGTGTGTGTGTGTGTTGTGTTGTTACAGTCGCGACCCACCCTTTGGGACTCCATGTCCATGGAGTTTTCTTGGCAGGAATACTGGAGTGGTTTGCCAGTTCCTACTCCAGGCGCCTACAGCACCTGGTATTCCCTGGTGGTCTCCCATCCAAGTACTAACCAGGGCCGACCCTGCTTAGCTTCCGAAATCAGGCAAGATAGGGTGTGCTTAGGGCATCTAGGCAACTAGTGCGGGGTGAGGAGGAGCATTAGGGTAAGTTACAGCACAGCAGGATCAGCACACAGCAAAATTTAAACTTTTAAGGCATACAGGGCCAGGAGCCATTTGTACTCTTTGGTATCCAACAACAATGTTCCTTTCCTCTTCTTAGTGCAGTCCTACATGGTGCCAAAAAGTTTGCTCCAGGATCCCTCCAGTGGGATTTTTACAATATACAGGTGGCTAGGTGCAGGAATTGGGTTGATAATCCTTGAGGAAACAAGTGGGTCCAGAAAAAAAATTATACAGTGGAATTCTGATGTAAAAACCAAGTCTACGTCCTAAAAGTAGAAATAATATACAAATGATCTGTTTATTACTGTAAACCAGCTGGAGTTCTGTTTAGATGGGTGGTATATATAAATAAATAGATAGATAGATAAATAAATAAATAAATAAATAAATAAATAAATAAATAAATAAATAAATAATCATTTTGGACTGTATTATGCCACACAAGTGTGCCAGATGTTACAATGACCAGGAAACATACATTGCTCCCCGGTGTTTACAATACATCAGGAAGGGTTTTCTGACCCACCATTGTCTATGATCTCGCCTGATTTCGGAAGCTAAGCAGGGTCGGGCCTGGTTAGTACTTGGATGGGAGACCACCAAGGGATACCAGGTGCTGTAGGCGCCAGGCGTAGGAACTGGCAAACCACTCCAGTATTCCTGCCAAGGAAACTCCATGGACATGGGGTCACGAAGGGTCGGTCACGACGGTAATGATGCAACACACACACACCCGTTGTCTAGCAGCAGAAACAACTGAAAACTGTTTTTCTTCTAAACTAGGTTGCTGAAAAAGAACATGGACAAGGGAATGGGGTGGAGGTTTATGATTTTTTTTTAAAAAAAAAAGATGAGTTCCTAATCTGAGCAATTTATTCCTAAATTCTATGTCTACACCTGTTTTTCTGAAAAAAGTTTTGCATGTTGTTTTTGGCTGCTAGATTCCAAACTTCTGGGGGGGGTGGGATAAAGCAGATCCTGCAGTCCTGAGTTGCCTCTGTATTGAACTGAGAAAGAAACAATTGTAGTAATGTGAGCAGAGGTAGGGAACAGTGTCATTACCAACCCTTCATGACCCCACGTCCACGGAGTTTTCTTGGCAGGAATACTGGAGAGGTTTGACAATTCCTACTCTAGGTGCCTACAGCACCTGGTCTTCCCTGGTGGTCTCCCATCCAAGTACTAACCCTGCTTAGCGTCTGAAATCAGGCGAGATCGGATGTGCTTAGGGCACCTAGGCAGTAATCTTGCCTTTATCGTACATTTATCGGGTAATATGTGTCGAATATACCTCATGCATGCTACTAGTTACTGTGATAGTCGAGAAATCATGATATGTCGCGTGTACCATATCAGCCACATTCTCAGAAAGGGTGATGTGAATCTACTGCTTCTGCAGTAGGATGTGTCTCCCACACACAAATATCCACCTCTCTTTTCATCTGGCTACAATGAGAGATTTTCCTGACCCATTTATTTGTCTGCATAGCACCAATGTTATTTATATCAGAGACAAAAGACACATGAGTCAGGGTGAAGCAGGCTTCCCTTTCTGTTAGTATACATTCATAAAACAAGTGCGTTCCCCCATCCATGCTATTCTAAAAACATATCAGACTCTCAGTTCATTGTGGCACACCCCATTGCTTCTCAACATGCTTTGGAAGTATTGACACACCTAGTAATCCCTTCTTCAAAACGGTTGGAACAGCCTTTATTTTAGATGTATCTGGGGGTTTTTCTTTGTCACCTCAGATACGCCAGTCCCTCCAAAACACTCTTGTGTAAGATTTTTAAACTGTGATAGATCAAGCATGGCAGAATCGTTATGTATGCCATAGCACCAGAAATCACATCCCATCCAGTATTAAATTTGAGCCAGGATCCAAAAAGAAAGGCGGGGGGAAATCACTCTCCATAATTTCTTCAAATCTTAAGATGCCCTAGCCCACTACTGTACTTATTTTATCTGAGGACAGAAAATGTTTGGGAAGTGACAGAGATGGACAGAGTTAAATGCTGTTACATGGCACTTATTCACAGCACATTAAGCAGAAGAACACTAAAATTAGGCATAAAATTTTATTCCCTCGGTAATATTCTTCAGTCCTCACTAGAAAGAGAAGATGACAAAATTCTGTTTGGAAGCTAGCTGACTCCTTACTCGACATCTATCAGACAGCAAATATCCTTAAAGTACCTTAAATAAGTAAACAATATAAGGCAGCTGCTATACAGGTTCTTGGGCCCAGTTCTGAAAACTTTTGGAAATTTATCAACCTAAATTTATCAACCTGACCAGTCAAGGGGTTCTGCATCCCTACAAAGAGACAATAAAATCTAGAAAACACATGGTGTCCTCCAAAAATGGAAATAGAATGCTATCATGTCCAATTCTAGAACAATCATCAACAGTGAAGAATCCGTCTCTGAAGTCAACCATTTAGACTGTGTTACTTATAAACAGTATGTATAGACACACTGAAGTAAAAATAAAATATTTCAACAAACTTTGCTGTGTTTTTAAATCACAAAATAACCTTTTGCTCAAAAAGAAGTCATTTTTATACTAACAATTTTTTCTACAGTACCTTTCATAGTCCTCTCCTGCCAACAGCAACTAGCGGTGAAAAACAGAGTCTACACCCTTCCTGACATCCAGACAGCTGGGTCATTGCCAGATGAATACACAGTACTAGTAGTATATACTATGCAGCCTTTATAATCACCTTCCTACTTCAAGAACACCATACTGGCATGAGGTATGTCATGCTGTCATGAGGTATGAAGGAGACAGGCTTTTGAAAACAGCAGCCCCCCAACCCCTAATGCTGAATGGCTTTAAAAATCTCTGCAGTCTTACAGATGTTTATAGGTCTGACTAGTGCAGAGCTATAATCAATTTGTTTATGCCTGACCCTCAAGATGTATTAAATTTATCCTGAAGGAAACCGGTGTCTGAAACCAATTGCCCAGACTCATTAGACACGTGGGAGTTTCAGGGAACTGAAGGGCCTACTGGCAGATGCAACATTGATTTCTGCATGTTGACAATTTACCAGACTGCTCCATACTAGACTTGATTTGATGGCTCTCTATGGGGTGCCCTGCAGCCTTGATTATTTCACAACCAAGCTGGCTAGGATAGTTACATAGCAAATGTGTGTTTGCAGCTTCTTCTGAACAACTGTATTAAACTTTGCCATCCACTCCACATCCAGTGGATTTAAAAACAAGCATATTACTTCATTCCAGTCCATTGACCTTTTTCTGTGATACAAAATATGTGCCTTCTATTTTTCCTTTCAAACTATAACTCTAAAACAGTACTTTTAAAAATAGTGTTGGTTTCAATTAAAGGATGCAGGTGAAATTCAAATGGGAGAGAATAGCATGCACCAATATTCTACCTAGTGCTTAAAAGTATTTTGTTTGATATTGACCTCTGGATGAACATGCAACACAATCTACAATTCACCAGTGTGATGCTCTTTTGTGTGCCAAAGTTTTAATATCCATTCAAGGCCTTCCCTATTCTTCCACTAAAGTAAGGAGAAGCTTATGACACCAAAACAGTAAGTTTAGTAGAAATATTATGGCAAAAGCTAAATGACAGTTCTTCTGCTTGATACATATGTTAATCTAGGAACTGTTAGATACTAAATGTGATTAAGAAGTATAAGACATCTGAAATAAGTCATATTTTGAACTATCACTGTGTGAAGAAGTTTAAGACCAACTACTTCATGTATGTTTAAATTATTTCCAAAATATAAAACTGTTTATTAATAAACTGCAACAATAGTTATCACTGCATGATACCACTTCTTCATAATATTCAAAAGAGCACTTTCTGAATTCAACTTGCAATTTACCTCAAAATTTGTAGAAGAAAGTAATGAGTGTTTGTATCTTTTTTTGAAAAGACAAACTGGAGTCTTTTAAATGGAACAAAAATACTGTGAAATAAGAACAGTGAAATCAGATAATAACAACAAATGCTTTATCATAAAATTAGAAAGTCATACTATAAATTAATAACTTTATTGTGCAGCCTCAACCTAATTCAAGGGATCCACTTGGACAACACACTCAAACACAAAGGAACCAGAGTAGCTGGCAAGAAGCAAACTGTTTTACATGCTGTTTCTAAGACTGCAACCTAACATTGAATAATACATAGCCAGTGAGCCTTAAGTATAAACATAAAACATAAAGTAGTACTTTTAGTTGCACATCAAAATGTAATCTGGCATTAAATTCTAACCATTTTGTCTTTTTCTTTGTTTCAACTCACTAGTTATTACCCATTTTTTTCCTACACCTTTGTCATTTCGAAAGCTGTTAACTTATATTTTTACAGCATTTTCTTTTCCCTCAACTAGAATTCATTTTCCCCTTTCATTATAAGCTTGGTATATATATTTTTTAAAATTAAATGATAATAAATATGCATGACGTAATTTGCCATCACCATAACAAACAAGTTTTTAAAAGAGTATTCAAAACTTAAACAATAAGCTGAAGCAACTGTAAACTCTTTGATCTTAAGAGCTAACATTCTTCCAGTTCTTTGTCTGAAAATGTATTCCTTCTTTCTTCCTTTCCTTCCCATACTTTGTCTTTTTGCCTAGAATTTTATAAAAGGAAACTGGGACACAAATACAAAAAGCCAAAAAATTATAAGAATGGAGCTTTCTCCTAGATATACATCCCCCCCCAAAAAAGAACAAATTACAAGTTGTTATTTTTAAAATAAAGCAAAAAGATGGAATATTTCATTTCTAATGTTGAAAGAATTGAGTAAAAACAATTAAAGATTTTTTTTACTTAATTCCAGCATTATAACTAGATTTAATTGTCTTGGCTTTAAAAAAAATAAGTCAGTTAAAGTGAAAATCTGAATTTCTGAGGAGATTAAAAACCATTCTAATGGGGTGAAATACTTTCTAGATTATAAAATCAAGGAAGGTATATCCAGTTACACGTTACATAGCATTATATAATGAACATGTAAGTCAGTTACTGGCTTACTAGAAAACTGAATTATATTCAAATTGTTGTAGAAGAGTTTGAGTAACAGCAAGAAAACATGCTAGTGGCGACATAGCCATTTCAGCTGGTTTGATTTTGCTATGTCTATTATACTTTTCAACAGAGAAAATATTACAGCAGTATAAAAACAATACCGTACTTCACCTTTTACAGTCACTGCATCAGTGAGCTTTTTATCTATCTCTCTTCTATATGATTTCATATATGTGTGAAATCTTATATACAAAAGATCTTACATTTCCATACATGTATTTCACAAAGAATTAACCCCCATTTTGACTTTTTAAGTGACAAAGCATTAGAATGCTAACAGACTTCTGTTTTTGTAAAAAAAAAAAGTCTAGTAAATGGTTGCTATGTATTTCAGAAAACAAAATCCACTAAACTTTTGTTTGACCTAGGAACAAAATTAGGTTCCTTGATATATAGGAATTTTTCTCCCCATGCACACAATCTAGTCCTAAGGAAGAACAACAAATGCGCCCATTAGGTCTGTTCCTCCAGAAACAACTTGGACATTTGACTTTCTGAGCAACAGAATGTGCTCCTATAGGAGAGTCAGAATAGCAAGGTAAAAGAGGAGCATCCTTACCTGAATCGACTATCAGGTAGAAAGCTGAAAATTTGCAAAACAAAGTAGTGCCAATGAATTATCTATACATGCAGTCCAACTCTTCACTTTCTGGTAGGCCAGACTGTCAAGCTATCATTTCAGCTCCAGCCACTCTGCTTTCCATCTCAAGAGATTTGCCCAGAAAAGTGACAAACCTGCTTCACAGCAACAACAACAACAACAACAACAAAAATGCTTGCGCCGCCTTCCAGATGCCCACCGTGGGTTCACCTTTCATCCACTCAACTTTTTCCAGTGTACATCTTCACTCGGTGCCTTTCCAAGATACAAGAGATGGGAACTGCTCCTCCTCTGAATGCAAGTTATTTTGCCACCGAGATAAGAGGCATAATGTTTCCAAACACATGCACAATGGACATGCAGTCGATGGCAAGGAACGAATAAGTGGGCACTGCTAAACGATGGGGAAAGACATGCATGTGTGCAGCATCCGTCTGCCTGCTGGATCAGCAGCAGCCTCCGTTTGAAAGCAGCAGCGAGAGAGAGAGAGGCGGTGGGTTACAGAAAAGCCTAGCTGTGTGTAGTATATGCATCAAGCACAGGTTCCCTTAGAGACCACATTACTGCAGCAGAATAACATCAGTAGCATACTGCTGACGTTCCCTGCCTCATTCTGGTTTCCATTATGGAATACAAAACATATCCATTTCTTCCCCCCCCCAAAAAATTGAGCCTACCTGCTTTAACCTCAGCTCGGAGCTAGGCAGGGTTTCTCCTCCTTTACACCCACCTCTAGATCATACCATCAACGCGTAACAGCCTGTTTTATTAGGTTTGCAGGAAAGTCAGGCATCATTGGGAATGCATACTGTATGCTGCCTACATTGTTACCCACAGGCCGCTATATCTCTAGAGGAATAGAATGGGTATCATGTGCAATACTGTATTTAATGTAATAGATGGGAATGACAAATACCACTCAAGCTAGTAACAGCCACCCCAGAAAGTGATATATCTGTTTAAAATGGGGTCCCTTCTACGGCTGGTGCTATGGTAAAAGCAGGCGTTTATTACCATAATGCTAAGAAACCAGCAAGCTCACTAGCATTCTGACATCCTTCTTTTATAAAGAATCAAATTGAGCAACCCCAGATTATTCATGAAATAATCATGCAGCAGCTATAGTGTTAACTCCAAGTACATCTCTAACCTCATTTCGGTTCACAGCTATCTGTCTATGTTTTTGAAGAAGGAGGGAGGCAGGCAAACCTTTGGCACAGGAAAGCAGAAATATTCAGGACTGTGTTGCTGAAAACCACCAACAAAAACTACTGTCTGCTTCTGCTAGAGTTTAGTAAATACACTTTTGCTTTAGTCAGAGGAAAATTAAGTGAGGCCTGGTGTGCAAAAGGGTGCTAGAGCCTTTTCCTCAAATTCTGAGTGTAAATAAACGTTGTTCCTGCAGTACTTTTTTTCTTGAGACTATCAGAGAGGAATGTGATAAGCCATCTTTACTCATGCACACATCTGAATTAATTCATTTCAAACACATTATGAATACTTATATAAGTATTCAGAGTCTTATGGAAAGACAGGTGCTTTCCCTCACTTTACTTTCTTCCTTGCGTTGTTTCTGCTTGAAATATGACTCTTTCCTCTTGCAGTGCTCTGAGTGTGGTGACTGTGTCCCTATGCAAAAAGGTCAAGATATATATTGACTATTCTTGCTTGAAAACAAGAGGAAGCCTTTTAAAATAACTTTCCTTAATCCAAACATCAAACACAAGCGGACTGCACAACTTGCAGCAACCTTAACACAAAACAATAAAAGCCATTTTAAAAATAATAATTTGGGGCGGGGGGGTGCAGGGAGAGAACCCTCACATTGTTGGCAAATCTACCTCTTCAGTTATCCTTCCAGCTGCTATTCGTTTCCATTTCTAAGGAATATATATGGACCTTTAAGAAGAAAAAGAACCCACTTCGTTAACGAAAGCTACAAATATAGGACTGTATCTCTTAGGCTACAACTTTGTGGTCAAATACCGCAGGATTTGCTCTGCTTATAAAATAGGTAGATTCGAAATGATTTTTTTCTTATTAAACTGACCAAATGACGAAAAGACTTATTTGAATCAGTCCAGCCCTTTTTGCTTTCAAAGCGGCTTTTTTCTTTTCCTGTGCTGCTGGAGGGCTTCTAATTTTTTTCAAGCTGGAACAATTCAAACAGGCTTTTCCCCCATCTGGTTTACTTGTGATACGTTCTTATAAAGACAGGAGGTGTGTCTGTAGGTGGTGTTTGAGTGACGTAGGCAGTTGGGGCATAATGTTCAGGAGGACTGGGGGAACAAGCCCCCACATTCTTTCCTCTCCACCATCATCCTCTGAATTTTAATTAAATAATAATAAATCTTACATATATGACTTCGATGCTAGATTCCCCTATCCGCTTATTGTTGTTGTTATTATTTTCTGCATTTACACTCTGCTCTCCACACAAAGTTCGGCAGCAGAGGTGGAACTAAAGAAGGAAGGACCAGCAGAGGCAGGACCAGAGGAAGGAAGGAAGGAAAGGGAGGGCTTTGGGGTGGGAAACGAAATTGATCCCATCAAGTGTCAACACCAAACTTCTCCAATGTTTGGCCCTTGTGTGAGCACTGACAGTGATTTCAAACATAAGTGGTGAAGCAAGTCAGCATAGTTGCTACCCTCAGTCTAGTTCAACCTCTCCCCACACACCTTCATTCCATGACAGTTCTTGCCCATACAATACCCTCGAGTTTATGGGGCATGTGGGAACCCCACGCCAGCCAAGTGCCCCCTCCCAAGTTCTGCCTCATACAGGGAACCCCCTCAGTCACTTTCCCTCTCAACACTTCACACTCACAAACAATATTGTCTCTCAGAGGACACATCATGATCACCATCTTTACCTCAAAGACACACGTAGAATTAGCCATGCATTCCACCCAGTGGAATCCCAAGGCCCTCCATCATTCTCTTTTCCCTCCCACGGGCAGAAAAACCCGTCCTTCTCTCTCTAGCAACGCGTGTGTGCGTGCGTCCATGCACACACACACACACACACACACACACACACACACACACACACACACACACACACACACACACACACACACACGGCGCGTCTTTCTTTGGCGCTAAGGGAGTTCTGTCACACAAAACAACAGCACGCTCAAGCTCTCCCCATCATCCTCATCACCCTCGCCCTCACCCCTGGCACGGCAGGGGCGCGCGAGCGGGCAGGCGCGTGCATCCCCTCAGGGAGAGTTCTCGCCAGCCCAACGCGCGCGCGCACACACACACGCACACGCGCGCGCGCGCGAGAACTCGCAACACACCTTTCCAAACCTCTCTTCTCTCCCACCCCCTCCCCACGCCGCGCGCCTCACTCCACAGTCCCGCTCTCTTCCCAGCGTCCCCTTTCAGCCCCCGCCAGGTCCACGCCGCGCGCGCGCACACACACACACACACAAACACACACACAGAGGGAGAAGAGCGCGCGCGCGCGCGCGGAGGCGCGGGCACGGGGGCGAGCGCGCACCACCCCCTCCCCTCCCCTCCCCTCCCTTCGTCCAGCCGCAGCCGCCTTTGGGAAAGGAGGAGAACAATACTGACCGCGCTCTCGCTCTCTCTCTCTCTCTCTCTCGCGAGCCGCGCCACCGACGGCCGGGATGACCCCGGGAGCGGCCGGGTGGGTGGGGAGTCACCGGGCACACCTCCTTGCAGCCCGCCGAAAGTAATCCCGCTCTCAGGGCTGGCTGCCTGGCGCGTGCAGAGGCTGGGTCTGTCCGTCTGTCCGTCTGTCTGTCTGTGTGTGTGTGTGTGAGAGAGAGAGAGAGAGAGGGGGGGGGGGAGAGAGAGAAGACCAGAGCGGCGCAGGGAGGGAAGAAGAGCGAGGGAGAGACGCCGCCACGGCAGCTCCCACTGCAGTCTGAGGGGAAAGGAGAGAAAGGGAGAGAGAGAGAGAGAGAGAGAGAGAGAGAGAGAGAGAGAGAGAGAGAGAGAGAGGCAGAGAGCCTTGCTGGAGCCGAGCCCGCCCTTCTCTCTTTCCCTCCTGGGCTCTCCCGACAGCTCCACGCAGACAGCGAGACAGGAGACAGCCACGCTGAGGGCAAACTTTGCTGACAAATCCTGCCAACTGTTCGTGTGTGTGTGTGTGTGTGTGTGTGTGTGTGTGTGCACGCGCGTGTTTGTGGATGGATGGATGGATGGATGCGGGCGCGCGCGCGCCCTGCTGCTGCTGCTGCTGCTGCTGCTCAAGAGCGCGGCCTCCGCCGCTCTCTTTGGGCTGGTTTCAATGAAAGGCAAGAGGCTGAGGTGTTCCCCCAGGAAGCAAGAGGATTTTAGCTGCCCCCCCTCTCCTTCCCCTCACCCACCTGTATTCCCCTTCACTTCCCTCTTGTCTCTTACAAATCTAATAATAATACTAATACTAATACTAATACTAATACTAATAATAATAATAATAATAATAATAATAATAATAATAATAATAATAATAATAATAATAATAATAATAATAATAATAATAATAATGCAGTAGAAACGGCTCTACTTCCTTCTGGATGACACCCAAGCCTGAAAAGCACGCTGGAGCAGGGGAGACAAGCCCTTAGGAGATTGTCTGCTGTGAACCTCCTAGACTGAGATCCCAACCCTGTGCTTGCCTGCTCCGAAGTAGTACTCCGCAATACCACCTTTGCCTGCTGCTTACTTCCCAAGGCAGTGCCTGCAACTTGTTGGGAAGTCAAAAACATTCAAGTGCAGAGCATCCAGACGAGATCTGACAAGCTTGATTTTCTGTGTTTACTAAATATTGGGAGTTTCCAGAAGCATGCTTGAACCTGACAGATGCACTTGCCCTGGCCTAGAACCTCATCCCATTGGGGGGGGGGGGCTAATTTGAGAGGCAATCCACATTTGTTGCTGTCCAGGGTACTGAACTCTACTACTAGCCATCCTTATAGAAGGCTGGCTCAGAGGAACATTCCTGGTCCTCCTTTAACATAAAGTTTGGGCTTAAAGGATTTTGGCAGTTAAAAAGAAACAGGGCCAAGATTGCAAACCCTGATTCCACTCTTTGGGGACTCCTAATAACTGTATGGGACATACTTCTCAAAATACATGTACAGGGTAGAGCTGTATGTGGCTTGTGAACGGCAACCAGTCTTCTTTCTTCTATGGTGTTGTTACTGGTATTCAATTGAGGCCTTGTCCCAGTTACACAACTACAATACGTATTTAAAGAATGGATAGAGAAATCCATATTAACCAACCCTTTAATAATCTTGTGGCACAGTGGTTAAATGCCTGTACTGCAAGTTAAACTGTGCTCATGACCTGGGGTTCAATCCCAGGTAGCCAGCTCAAGGTTCACTCAGCCTTCCATCGTTCTGAGGTTGGTAAAATGAGTACCCAGCTTGCTGGATAGGGGGGGGCAATGTGTAGCCTGCATACTGTAATTAAACCGTAAACCGCTCAGAGATGACTTGAAGTGGTATGAGGTGGTATACAGTATAAGCAGAACACTTTGCTTTGTTTTTCTATGGTTTAAGAATGCTTCTTTATTTTTCTGAATTAGAACCTGGAATAAAATCAAAACATGTTCTGCTCATTTCCAGGAATTTTTTTTATGTTACATCTTCCCCCTCCCCCAAGGCAGCTATCAGAAGGAGGATTGCAGGATAAGAACCTCTGGGTGAAATCCAGTAATAAGTTAAATCTACAGTAGCCCGGTTGAGCCAATGAATCCGGTGAGTCAACTCCTCTTCCAGTTCCATTGACTGAGTGGACCGATGAAGCTGTTTGGATGAGCAGCAAAATGTTTCTATCTCTCAAGAAAAAGAAGTCCAGTAGCCATGACTCCACTTCCAGATAAACTCACCTGGATGCCTGAGAATCTTCACAGACATACTGGACATGCTCTAGTTCTAACTTGCTACTGGAGTTCACCCACTGTGCCTTTCACACTTCAGCATTCCTTCAGAATGTTATTATGTTCATGAGCAACCACTCTGAAGGTACAAAGAGGCACATGAATACCTTTAGGCACCCTGTGATAAATTCTAACCCCACTGCTTTGGTACTCTGGAGGCACTACAGGTGCCCAAAGGGCCTCTCACAGAAGGAGGCAAAAACTATTTACTAGAGGTACTTTGATAGCCTATGTCAGTGATGGCGAATCTTTTAGAGACCGAGTGCCCAAACTGCAATTCAAAACCCACTAATTTTTTTATTTTTATTTTTTGCAAAGTGCCAATACAGTAATTTAACCTGTATACAGGTGGCTATGAAGGGGCAATGTCGGGTGCCCACAGAAAAGGCTCCGAGTGCCACCTTTGGCACCCGTGCCATAGGTTCGCCATCACTGGCCTATGTAAACTGAAGGGCTAATATGGATTAGGCTCCTAAACAGATTGCACTGTGTGGGAAAATATGTTCTTTGGTCTCTGTTATTTTGAGCACGATGGGCTGTTCTCTCTGTCTCTCTCCACACAAATACCGCGATCTTTGAGTTGTATACTGGGGGGGGGCTGTTTGGATTCCATGCTCCCAATTTTCTGACGGCTTTCTGCAGTACTCGCCATCATCTACCAGGGAAAAAATTGGGGAGGGTGGCAGGCATGTGCGACTCACGCAGGAAGCATTCATAATGAGAAGGCAATGCATTCTTTTTAACACACGTGCGTGTGCGCGCATAATAAAGCAGTTTGCTCCCTTCAAGTCAGCCTTCACACTACAAAGCATAACATTTCATTTATTTTAACTGGCCAGAACGGCAGAGGGGCTGGATTTTAAAATAAAAGGGGAGGAGAACGGAGGGAGAGGGGGGGACAACAAAACCAGAGGTACAACTCACAACACTAAACGCAGGTTCATCACGTCTAGGCTGTGGTATGGAAAGGCCTGGCTAAAAAAAAGACACGTGGTAGCCACCGCCATAAACGCCTCTGCTCCACAATAGTGGTTCCCATCCTTGGGTAAACCGATGTTTTCTTGGATTGCAACCCCACCAAAACGCCCGCCAGCACAGCTGTTGATGAAGGCCTCCGAGACGTGCAGTCCAAGAACAACTGGGTTATCCAAAGTTGGGAGCCGCTGCCCTACACAAATCTTCCTTGCTCCCCCTTTTTTGGCTACTTTATCTTAAAACAATAGATCCGACCCCCCCACCCCCACCCCCTTTGTGCGCTTGTACTTGTAACTACAAGCAGAAACAAACACTACAATTCTACCAACAGTCACTAGGCAGTAAGCTCCGTGGTCGTGATGCGATTTGTTGGCCGGCAGACCTATAGAAGACTGCATCTCCGGATCGAAAGACTCATAAAGCCGGACACTTTAGTACCTGGCCTTAAATGTGCATGTTGGACAGAGTGGCTGCCCCGAATTATCTTAAGATACATTGATTCTGTACATTCAACTCAGGTCCATGCTAAGCCAATTCCTTTGGAAGCCAAGACTGCCTTCAGAAACGCATCTCGAAATACTTGCCAGTTGGACTGGGAGGAGGAGCGAAGAAACCTATCTAATTGCCTGAGAAAGCTCCGTCGAATTCAGAGGAAAACTCTGAACACAATGGAGTCTAATCATAAATCGGAATTTTCACCTTAGCGGCAGGCTTCCGGAAGACCGGAAAGAATATTCAAAACGGAATGGAAAAGTTGGTGCACATGCGCAGTAGCCGCGTCTCATGATAACAATGTAGCTTCAAATAATAATAAAGTCAAACAGAAGACAGCTCGGTTGCTCATGCGCGGAGGCTATGCAAAAGCATCGCATTTTAAACAATATTCCTTTGCATTTTGGTTCAGGAGGATGCGCACGGAATGTTTGGTGCATACAATGCAAAGGAAGCGACCTCTCAAAGGAGACAATTTCTGTGATTATTTTGCCCTTCACTTAAGAGGTTCATTTAAATGGGAGCTCTCAGAGTCAATCAAGGGATCTGTTTGGCGTAGGAGGGAGCTTAGGTGTAAGTGCGGGTGGAGCCGAAAGCAGCAGCTGCGTCGGCTCCAAAGAAAGGTAGTCGTGAAGAATTAAGAGCCATTCCAGCCAAACTATTCATGCACATAAGGGAGAGGTGTGTAATAGTGGTTCAAAATGGGCTCGCCTGAAGAAAGGCATAAGTCGAAGGAAAAGCCTCTTATGGCGACGATCTGCTCCTGAAATTATGGGATGGAAGCAGAAGACATCCCCGGAGTATTACCCACGCAGCCTTAACAGGCTAAAAGGGGGTGGGGAGCAAGCAAGGAAAACTTTTTAGGACCGAAGAGAACATAATTTGGTTTTCCCCCCCTTTTCAAACATTTGCATACTAGGCACAAAATATACCGCATGTTTGCCTCTCCTTTAATCTGCTCTTTGTAGCAGAGTTCTTACGAAAGTGAGGGTCCCCCGTCCCTCCGCGCTTGCTGGGAAGTTGAGGCTCCAAGTACTGCCGTAATATTCCTATCAGCAATGGACAGCTCCTGGTGCTGAAAGGAGAAGCCGCTTTGACAATGCAGCTCGCTCCAAACACCTTTGGGGGGGGGGGGAATCACAGCACAACTGAATGAGGTGGCAAGTACTCGGGCTGAATAACGCTGTCTGCGGAACAATGGCAGCCAAGTCCAAATCCCACCATAATCACATTAATGAGATTAATCAGTGAATTAGCAGCAGTCAAATGTCAGGGTGGCAAGGAGGAATCCAACCAAGCTTGGTAATTAACTTTTGTGGGGGCAGGGATAGAGAATCAAGTGCATTGTGTCTTTTGTAATGGGGGGTAGTGGTTACATGCAAGTTTTTTTTTAAATCTATTTTATTTCTCCCCTCCCTATCCTAAGGCCATAGAGCTTCCTTGTAACTTAAAGGGAATGAGGTACTAAACTGTATGGTGTTTTGTTTTTTAAATCAAGCAAGTCCTCAATTTACCAAAACTCTATAGCTGGTGTCTATTGAGGAAAACCAGCATATAATTTTTACATTATTACAATGGAAATCAATTGGGGAATCTCATAAGGGAGCAAGTCCCTTTGAATTTATAAGACTTACTTCTAAGGAAACCTCATAGGATTGCACAGTTGTACACTGATTAAATGAGGCTGTCTTGTTCACAGTTTCCCAGGATATCTGCAACTGATACCAAGGACAGGTGATATTTAAACTTTATTTTCTATAGTTTAACCAACCAACAATGCAAATCAGGGTTTCTTAAATGTTCCGTGCTCACTGGTTGTAGTAATTGCATGACAGTTCTTTATTTAGGTTAGTTCAGAGACATTAACTTCCCACTGCAGATGGCCTGAGAGCTACTAAGAGTTTCTTTTTTAATCTGAAGTTCAGCTTTTCAGTTGTATTTCAGTCTTTCAAAATTTACTTTGTATTGATGCATCTGGTAGGTTCTATACAGGGTAAAATCCTTGATTGAAGACGTACCTTACGATGTCTAGTAAAAGGCATTAAATATACTTATGTGAAGGAATACCAGTGTCAAAACCAGGAGGGGTTACTTTTTACTTTTTACCTAAATCTTTAAAACATTTATAATTACAGGGGTTGGATCCAAACATAATCATACTTGAATTAGACTGACTTAAATCATTGAGATTTAAATTTGTCACATGCCGGACAAAGAGATAGTCATACTTGGATTGGATCCAATGAAATCAATGGGTCTTGTTAATAAAAATCATTATTGTTTTTAAAATGACTGTTAAATCAATTAAATCCAACATTAGTGCTACAGGTAGGCACTGAAAGGAAAGGGTTTTTTAAAAGAGTAATTTAAATCTTGTTGATTTTAAGTAGTCTCATCTAAGTAGGATTAATCTTGGGTTTATCTTAATACAGTATATCTAAAAGAAATCAGACATGTCTACATTGGATCAAACTTTTTTTAGTAAACCATATTACAGTATATGGCATAAAACTATATTTACTACTGAATTATGTGCAAGTCCATTTGTTCTATGACATTTATTCCTTTTTGATTATAAAAATGGGTTCAGGAAAAGCATCATTTTGTTTTTAATAACTAACATATTTAACTTTTTTTCTATCAGTTAAGTAAACCCCCTTCCCTTAAAACGTTCAGGGACTTGCTCCCTTACGACATTCCCAATTGATTTCAATTAGAGTAGACTGAGTGTGGTAGTGTAAAAAAATCTGCTGGTATCCTCCCTTTCTCACACAACAATACTGACAGTGTCTAGCCTCTTACATATATGCAGTCCTTTCCTTATCTTGTTGCATAACATGCATATGACCAATTCTTTCCTCACCAGACTTTTAAGAGATATGCCTTTTTAATATTAAAAAATGCAAGGCGTGGATCTTATATCATTAAACAGTTCCCTTTTTTTTTGGTCAACCAAAATGACTTAGAATAAGTTTCAGAATATGAGCCTAGCCTATTACTTGAAAGGTATGCAGCTCTAATAAATATAGTATTCAAGTCACCTTTGGGTGTCTGTGAAGTTTCTGGCTCGGTTGGCATCCACCAACTTTAGATAAACAACGTGCCTCCTGCTGTGTACCTTCACCAGGGACCCCCACTCCCATAATTACTTGCGCCAGATCTCCATGCCGTTCTGATAGCGTGGCACAGAAAGCTGTCAAGAGCTGCGAGGGAAGGGTGTGTGTGTGTGTGTGTGTGTGTGTGTGTGTGTGTGTGTGTGTGTGTGTGTGTGTGTGTGTGTGTGTGTGTGTGTGTGTGTGTGTTTTGGGAATAGGAAGCCAACCATGGAAGCCGTGGGGAAGAGCTAAATCGCCGCGGAGAATCCGTTCCCCCCAACCGGACACCATCCATCCATCCAGAACCTGCCTTTATCTTCACGGAAGGGAACGTGTGAAAATGAAGTCCGTGAAAGAAGGGAAACGCAGGCGGGCGGCTGTGGGGGTGGGGGTGGGGGGGCGGTTGAACTTGACGCCTTATCGCAGAAACCTCCGGGGACCTTCCTCCGCCCCCCCACCTCCCCCTCATCAAGGTTTCCCCTTCTCGAAATATGGGGCGGTGGCAGGGCGGGCGGGCGGGGCGGCGGGAGTGGAACCCTAAAATTAAATGATCCTAAATTAAAAATACAGTGGACCCTTGTATAACAAACAGCTTGTATAACATAAAATCTGTACAACATAAAAAATTCCGGAGATAGGGGCAATTTGTTTAACATAATCGCCTCTGGGGAGAATCCATACAACATAAAAATGGGATTACTCCGTTTTCAATGCATTCCTATGGGAATTTGTATAAAGGAAAATTTGCTTAGCATAATTTCATTTGGAACCAATTAATTCCTTTATACAAGGTACCACTGTAAAATGAAAATATATACCCACCAACATTGAGCTTATAAACAGGAGGGGGAAGGGCTGAGAGGAGCCTGCAGGGAAAAACGGGTCTCTCTCTCTCTCTCTCTCTCTCTGTCTCTCCAGTGTGCAAGCTTTTGGGAGGCGAGAGGGGTGGGTGGGTTTTCTGCCTGGCAGGGAATGACAAATTCAGAACGAAAGGCTCCCAGGCCTAAGGGATCTGTTTTACCTCCACATGCACCCCCCCCAAAAAATGCACGCACTCCCACTCGTTCTCTCGATCCGCTTTCCCTCCTCCGCCTCGGTCCTTCCCCCCCCAACCCCGCTTTTCCCTCCTCCTCCTCCTCCTCCTCCTCCTCCTCCTGCTCCCCCCCCACCAGCTCCAAATCCCCGGCATATGACCTTCTGTTAAATAGATAAAAAAATTGCTTATCAGTCATGCAAATGAGGCTGAATTCATTTTCCACAACAGATGGCCTCATAGATAATGATGATGGAAGAGAGAAAATTGAATGTCTCTCACAAGGTGGCCATGGCAACCGAGAAGGGAATAATATCAATAATAAGCCTCCCTGCATAATAAGGTTGTCAATCCCACAAATCAAAGTCTCCGGCTAAATCAGGTAGCCCAACCCCCCCCAACCCCCGTCCCCCAACTAGTTATATCAGGTAGGAAGAAAAGGTGGAAGGAAGAAAGACGACACACGCCAGGAGATGGGGCGGGCCATGGGCAATTCCCGCGAGTTCAGAGACAAAGGATTGGATCCGATTTCTCTCTCTCTCTCTCTCTCTCTCTCTCTCTCTCTCTCTCTCTCTCTCTCTCTCTCTCTCTCTCTCTCTCTCTCTCTCTCTCTCGTTTTCCTCTCCCCCCCCCCAAAGTCTCTAATTGTGTTTTATTTAATTATTTGGGAGCGGTGGATCTTTCCCTTGCGGGATCCCCCCTTCCACTCTCCCTTTTCCAAAACAACAGCTCAGAGATGCTGCTGTGATTTGGTTGGAGGGGAGGGTTGTTGGGGGGTTGGAGGGGGGGAGGTGGAAGCTGCAGGCTGGAGCGAGTTTTGCTCCTTCTGTCTCGTCTCTGAAGTCGAGTGGCGCATTGATGCCACAGCCGCTCGCCTCAGGTTTCCACCTTGGCTCCTGGGGTGGGGGTGGGGAGGGGGTGGGGGTGGGGAGGCAGCCTGCAAAAATGAATCAGCAGCCATCCTCCTGAGCAGACTGATTAAAATGAGACTGGCAGGGCACATGTCTCGGGAGGAACGGGAAGGGACCGAGCGGGGCTGCTGGAAGCAAGGACGCTTGATACTAGCCCTTGCTAAGCACATCCGATCTGGCTTGATTTCGGAAGCTAAGCAGGGTCGGCCCTGGTTAGTACTTGGATGGGCGACCACCAGGGAATACCAGGTGCTGTAGCCTAGCCTGGAGTAGGAACTGGCAAGCCACTCCAGTACTCCTGCCAAGAAAACTCCATGGACATGGAGTCAGGAAGAGTCGGTCAGGACTGTAACAAGTTACAACACAACACACATAATCATCATGGCTTCCTGCTTTCTCCTTTCTCTCCAAACCCCCGTCTTTTTCCTCTTCTTAAAAGAACTTTAAAAAAAGGTCTTCGCCATTACCAAACCTCTCCCCCCCTTCCCCGCAACATAATGGCTCTGATTTCCTTCCTTCCTTCCTTCCTTCATCCCACCCACCCCCCACAGACACACACACGCCGCCCTTTAATTGTGTATTGTTTGCAGCTACGTCCTGTCGGGCTGACAAGCCTTGTTGTGAAAAGACAAGCTTTCTTTCCGGCGAGGCGACCAGATGGAACAGGCAGCCAGAAAGGAGGGTCTCGCGATCAGCTGGCTGGAACTCGCCGCCTCCCAAGGAAAAGACCCAGAGAGACCTCCGTCCGATTCATTTCATATCCATCTCGCCTTTGCCTCTGACAAGGAGGAGAGGAATGGAAGTGTGTGTGTGTGTGTGTGTGTGTGTGTGTGTGTGTGTGTGTGTGTGTGTGTGTGTGTGTGTGTGTGTGTGTGTGTGTTTTAAAACAGAAGATTGCCGTGCGTGCGACGGGGGGCTGGGGGGGGGGCTGGGGAGACTGCGGCTTTAACGTGGTCGATTATGCCTCATATACCGCTGCCGCCACTAATTGGCAAGGCATTGGGCCACTGCGACACTCTCGGTGTGTGTGTGTGTGTGTGTGTGTGTGTGTGTGTGTGTGTGTGTCCCTAATAGTCATTTAGGATGGGGGGGCGCCGAGGGATGTCCTAAAACCCGAGTACCTCATTGGATGAGAAGGCAGTGCGAAGGGGAGGGGGGAACCCGTCTACATTTTTAAACTCGCGATTCCATCGGTGTACACAACATTTTTTAAAAAAAATAGCTTGGGTTTTCTTTCTTTCTTTTTTTTTAAACTGCTTGAAACGTTCCCGTACTAAACACGCTCCTTCCTGTGGTTGATTTTCTTTCTTTTCTTTCAGGGATGAAAGAGACGGGCTTTTCCGATTCCGGTTCTGGGCTGTGCCGCTCTTTTGCCCCCACCAACCCCCGCCCCCTCAACCCCGTCCCGGCTGTTGCAAACAAACCTTAGAGGTGCCAGCCGCGTCTCTGCCAAAACGCTACCTGCACTGTGCGCCTGCGCTCCCGCGCCCCAAATCGCGCGCCCCCTCCCACCCCCGTCTCCCAGTAAGGAGGGCAGGATGTGTAGTAGGGCTATATATGTATGCACATACCCAGGATAGCTACGGTCCCTTAAGGGTATGTTGCGGAACATGTATGCATCTAAAAAAAAAGCCAACACACACACACACACACACACACACACACACACGGGACACACGGATCTGCTTTATTTCCACGCGGGCGCGGGCGAAGGACCAAGCTCAGGCGTCCGCCTTTCCGAGCCTCGCCCTCTCCTTTCCAAAATGCCCTCTGCGCAGATAGATTAATTTAGGGGACGGATCCCGTCTTTTGCACGACTTCCGCCTTCGGCGGCCCCCTTTCGCACGCCACCCACCTCCTCCCTCGCGCTCCGCCTCGGCGTCCCCCCCCCCTCCGTCCGGCAGCTGTTTTATTTTTTTTTTATTTTTCCAGCTGCAGCCCAAGTTGACTCCGGGAGAGCTCAATAAGCGTGGCTCTCGTGACGCTCGGGCGGCTGTTTCCGCTGATTGGGCACCGCATCGGATGTTCTGCGGAGCCGGCTAGAATAGCAAATTAGCAATCATTTACAGTCTGGTTCCAATTTCTTTTTTTTTTTTTTTTA
Source organism: Phrynocephalus guinanensis (assembly GCA_037367245.1). Lineage (NCBI taxonomy): Eukaryota > Metazoa > Chordata > Lepidosauria > Squamata > Agamidae > Phrynocephalus > Phrynocephalus guinanensis. Next base: position 167,948,958 of record CM074733.1, read on the forward strand.
TAATATTCGTTCATTCATTCAAACTAAAAGGATTGCCCGCATTTTTCCTGTCTCCAGGAGAGCCTAGGACTGGTTTCCCCTCGGCGTCAAGGAGCCAGGACAGGGAGCCCGGGCATTGGGGGGGGGGAGCAGAGAGAAGAGGGAGGGGGGGCGGCCGGATGCGTGGCGTCACGCCGAAGGAAATATTCTCCCCCCCCCCCCCAGGTGATGATCCCGTATAGACGGTCGTGACACCGAGCTCCGCAATTAACGGAGGGGTTTTTTTCCACCGTAGCCGACGTCGTGTGCGTAGTTCAGGATCAAGCCGGCGCATTTTATTTATGTATTTATTTTCAAACCACACGAGCCACCTCCGGCTCTCAGTTTTGCGTGGCTGCTGGGCGAGGAACCCTGCCATTTCTCCGTCCCTTCCTTACTACACTGCGATTCGCGTCGAGCGTCCCTTTGTTTCGTAATTCGTCCTTTCCGGCCCGCCTTTTGGCCCTACTGCGGCTGCTTTTGCCGTCCCTGCTGCCTTGCGCTCTTCAATCCAGCCCTCCAAGGGTGGCGGCGGTTGGGTGTTGGGGCTGTTTCCCTTACATGCAAGCGTCGGCTTCTGCAGCGGATGGGTGGTGGAGAGTCTGAAAATGCCGCGGATCGCCGCGTGTCAGAAATACCCCAGTGGCGAGGGTAGTTGGGGTTGTGGTGGGCGGCGGGGGGGGGGCGTTCAGGTGGAATGCAGTCACCCAGGCCACCTCAGCAACCCCTAGGGCTGGACCGGGCTTAAGAAAGCCCCGTGTTTGACGTCTGCCTCGACACCCTGCAGGGCTAACCCGTCTTTTTTATATACAGTGGTACTTTGTATAAAGGAATTAATTCCGTTCCAAATGAAATTATGTTAAGCAAATGTTCCTTTATACAAATTTCCCATAGGAATGCATTGAAAACAGAGTAATCCCATTGTACAGATTCGCCCCATAGGCGATTCTGTTAAGCACATTTCCCCTATCTCCGGAATGTTTTATGTTGTACAAATTTTATGTTATACAAACCCTTTGTTATACAAGGGTCCACTGTACTCTCCTTATTGAGGCAGATGCCAGGAGGAGGTATCCGCAGCAGGACTGCAGCAACACGACGCCTCACCCATCCATCCATCCATCCATCTTTCCCTCCCTCCCTCCCTCCCTCCTCTTTCCCCAGCCTTGCCAATGTATTTCACCTCCGGGATATTGACAGCTCCCGCCCTCGTCTCAGTCTGGCTCCACTGAAGCATTTATATATTCTTCCCTCCACCCTCTGTCCGCCGTCCGCCCCAAGCACGCACATACACACACACACACGCGCACGCACACACTCGCCAATCCACCCCTCCCGCGCCAGCCAGCCGCTGGTGTGCCTCTTCTTGCAAAGATGAAGAAGAAGGAACGCCAGCCCGGGCTCCGTTCTGGAGAGAAAGCAGAAATCCCGGGAAATGAATGAATCATGAGGCCATATTGCAATGCCAACACTCTCACTCCAGACTGCGGCGGGCGGCGTGTCTTTCTTATGCAAGCCCTCGCCCCTCCTCCTCCACGATCTGTCTGTCTTTTGGCACGCAAATCCGGCTTTGGGGGTGGGGGTGTAATGAGGAAGGGACGCGGTCCAGCGCGCAAGGTACTGCCGCAGGTCTTAGAAGAGAGGCCGGGGGAAGTCCCACCTCGTCTCCAGGGGAGCCCAGGCGCCTCCCCAGCACGGCTTCCCGTTCGTCAATCCCGGCTTCCCTCTACTTGGGCAAAGCTCTCTTTTTATTTTCTCTCAATTATTCATGGCTTCCTCCCCGCTTTGCCGGCTGCCCTTGGCACTCGCTTACCCGGAGAAAGGCTGTCTGCGCGCGCGCGCGCACACACACACACACACACACACACACACACACACAGAGAGAGAGAGAGAGAGAGAGAGAGAGAGAGAGAGAGAGAGAGAGACCCACACACACACCTCAGTTCTTCCAGGGCAAAGGAAGGGTTATTTTTATTTTATTTTTGGCTTGGCCGCCATTTTGCATGGCAACCTCCTAGAAGCGACTGTAGGCGGGGGAGAAGGTTTGGCAGTCGGAGGGCTTACTTACTCCCACGACAAAAGCGGAGTTCCTATTCTTCTCGCGTGAAACCAGTAAAATCATAACTTAATCTAGCAATGTCGCTGTGCGGAAATGATAAGTCAAATTTTGTCGCTGGAAAAATGTGGGGTCTTGTTCCTCCCTCCCTCCCTCCCTCCCGGTGTTCTTCAGATTCCTAGGCTGGTTGAACTATTTCAGCATCCTTCGTAGAGAACCTTGGATCAGGAATGGTAGTGCTCCAGCATATGGAGCAAATTAAATGTTAGGACATATCGTGGACCCTCCTAGAACAAGCGTTTTATTTAACAGAAAATCCCCTTAAAGGAAAGAAAATTCCGGAGATAGGGGGAAATCGCTTAACAGAATCGCCTATGAGGCAAATCCGTGCAACAGAAGAACAGTCGTGTTTAGGGATTAATCCATTTTCAATGCATTCCTATGTGAAATTTGTACAAAGGAAAAATTACTTAACATAATTTCATTTGGAACGAATTAATTCCTTTATACAAAGTACCACGGTACTGTACAATGTAGGGGAAGATTAGCCTTTAAAAAAATACAATTTTAAACATGACCAGGAAGACAGCTGTGAACTGTTATTCAACTGCTTGCAAAACAAATAGTTCCAAATATTGGCTTTGATTCACACAATTATTCTGTTTTAATATCCATCTAGTGCACAGAAGACATGGTTTTCTGAAAGTCCAATCTTTCTTCCTTGACTGGAAAATGCTTATGTTCAGTTTGGTGATGTAATCATTTTGTTGTGTTAATTTTCAAGGGGAGGTGTAATTTTGTGGTGAATGTTCCAAAACCAGACATGTGAACTATCCCATTTTCACATGGGCTTCTCTGCTCTTGAACCTTAAGTTTCACAGGAAGCAAGGGCTTTTGCAATCGGATTTATACAATCTATATTACAGAAAGCATTGCATTCACAATGCAGAATGCATTGCAGTTTAATCAAAATCAGGTTTGATTTCAAGTGCACAGGCTCTGCTTGCAATATTCATGTTTCTAGGACTTTTCAGTTTCTTGCAGTGACGTTCCTCTGTGTGCCACTGCTGGCAGATTTTTTGACATGCTCAGCCTGGAAGGAAATAGGGGGAAACACAGCACAGGAAAGAAAACCCATGGCTAAAAACTGGCAGGCGCATCCCAGCAGCACTAGAAACTGTGCCAAACAAACCACTTCTAGACAGTGATGAGGCAGGCCTCTTGAGGGGGGGGGGGAGAATAAACATAGCCATACAGACATACACATCCAGAAACATTCTTGCATCAGAACAGTGCAAAGTGGTTGCACAGTAATATAAATCCTTAGGTAGGTGAAACATCCATGCCATGGCTCTTAAGGTTTAAATCCAGGATCTAGCATTTACTCAGAAATCTGGGGAACCCCACCTCTGATGTACATAAACCAATTAGGAAGAATGCCACTTAGATAATGGCCTAACCCTTGCGTGGACCAACCAGTTCTTTTGGTACCATTTCTCTCATGAACCTATTTGGTCAAACCATCTCCATGAACCATCTCATGGAACCCTGTAGACATCATTGCCTCTTTCCATGATGGAAAACTACCCCATAAATTTTTTAAACAAAACACACAAAAAGCAAAGCATGCTGCTTATATACTTCCTCATAGGACTTGAAACACTCTCTGGGCAGTGTACATGTTCTGCAAGTTATATATTCCCCCCCCCCCAAGATGGGCACTCAATCATGAAGGATAGAAGGGATGAGTCAACTACTTGGACCCTCATATAACAAATGGTTTGTATAACATAAAATCTGTACAACATAAAAAATTCCGGAGATAGGGGAACTTTACTTAACAGAATTGCCTATGGGGCGAATCTGTAGAACATACAGTAAAAATGGTCGTGATTAGAGATTACTCCATTTTCAATGCATTCCTATGGGAAATTTGTATAAAGGAAAATTTGCTTCACAGAATTTCATTTGGAATGAATTAATTCCTTCATACAAGGTACCTCTGTACCTGGGATTGAACCCTGGGCCGTGAGCACAGTTTGGCTGCAGTATAACAATTTAATCACTGTGCCACGAAGTTCTTAACCTCAGCAAGAGCACGCCTCCCACTTGAGTGTCTTGAGAAGTGTCCCCTCTCACAGTTTACCATGGTCAGCAGGAATATTGCCAGGGAATAGCGTATCCTCATATTTGTATTTTAGTATAATCCACATGCATACCACGTGCTGTTGCAACACAATGAATTTGTCTGTGTGCATGATAATAAATATATTCAGGATTCCAGAGAGGTCAAGCACCTCCCCCCGCCCCCGCCCCCTGGGAAACAGAGTGCATGTTTATTGGAAAGCCCATCAAGCTCCTTCAGCCAGAGAAAGCCAGAACCTTGTGTCATTCCCCATCAACAAAGTGACAATGTGGATGGCAAAGTGTATTCAAGTTGGAGCAGATCATGAAAGAGAACTAGGCAGACACAGGTTTGCCAGCCATTTGCTTAAGCCAGGTCTGCCCAAAGTCCGGCCCGGGGGCCAAATCTGGCCCATCAGGCCATTCTGAGTGGCCCGCGGCTGGCTAGCATGCCCCTCCCTCCCCCTTCTTCGTCCCATTTTTTAAAAAAAAAAATCTTCCGCCAACACTGACACCACCGGGAAGCTTGTGGGGCTGGGCGGATGGGCCGGCCAGCCATTGCGTGGGCTGCTGCCCCAAGCACCGCCAGCAACCATGTGAGGCTGGGAGCGCACGCGGGGTGCTGCGCGGGCAGGCCGCCGCCACCGGCAACACTGGGAACCTTGTGAAGCTCGGCGCACGGGTGGGCCGCCACCACCGCCACCGCTGGGAACCTTGTGAAGCTCAGGAACACCGGCACTGCTGGGAAGCTTGGGCGGACAGGCGGATGGGCGGTCTGCCGCCACCTGCACCGCAGGGGAATGTGTGGGGGTGGGCAGGCCAGCGGGCCTCTGCCACCACCAAGGAGCTTTGGGGTGGGGTGGCGGATGAGCCGTCGCCACCACTGGGGAGCTTGGGGGCGTGCAAGGTCACAAAGATCGCCTCTTCCAAGGAGCGACCTGTGGCCACAGCTCCATGTGCTTCCTTTGGTCCCCACCTTCCTTCTTTCCTCCCTCCCTTGGTCCCCACCTCCCTCCCTCCCTCCCTTCCTTGTTCCCCACTTTCCTTCCTGTGGGTGGGGTTGCAAGGGGTCAGTGGGTGGGGCTTGCAGTGGGGTGGCAAGGTCAGGGAGCAACCGGCCCCTGACACATTCTCAGCCACCAAATCTGGCCCTCCTTACAAAAAGTTTGGGCACCCCTGGCTTAAGCACTGCACTATCCCTTCTTAGAACCAGATGTATACTAGGAACATTGTCACCTGGCACAAAATTGTCTATAGTGAGAGTACAAAGGTACAGGAGCCTGCCTGGAAGACGTAAATTGCTAATCCTATGGGGAACCTGAGAGCATCATGGTCACTTCTGCTAGTCCTTAGGAGGTAACCTAGTCCACATGATACAATGTGTAGGATAGATGCTGCATTTGTGAGATAAGTGCAGAGGAAGGGCACATAATGAAAATACAGCAATTAGCACGCACATGCTCCTTTGAAACTTATTCTCTGAAACACTGAGTGCCTTTGTGAGAGAAGAAAGAATGGTATCTACAAGTGAGACTGCAGTGTGGGTTGCAGCTGAGCTCTTGGAGAACAGGTGGAAAATTCTTCTTGCACTTAGGGTGGGCTTCTGCATGGTAACCATGCTCAGGAATGTTGGGTCAATATCAGCTATGGTTCATAGGGAGTATCTGGCCTCAGGGCCGGCACGTCCATTAAGGCAAACTAGGCAGTTGCCTAGGGCACCAAAATGGAGAGAGGGCGCTGGCCATCCTGCTGCCCCCTGCCGCCGCCCCCCGCCGCTGGCCACCGCCATCCGTCCCCCACTGCCCGCCAGCCACCCTCCCGCTACCCGCCTGCCGCCTCCCACGCCCATTGCCGCCCACCCCCCATGCCCATTGCCGCCCGCCCCCCATGTCCGTCGCTGTCCCCCTCCATCTGCTGCCCCCTGCCTCCCCGCCCCCTCCCCGCCGACGCCTGCCTGCCAGTCCGCCCCCCTGTCGCTGCCGCCGCCCGCCTGCCCGCCGCTGGCCACTGCCGTCCGTCCCCCTGCCCCATCCCCCCACCGCCCACCCCACCCCCCGCCTCGCCTAGGGCGCAAAAAACCTAGCGCCAGCCCTGTCTGGCCTTGGCTGACAGAGAGCTTACATGCCCATGGTGGTGATTGCCTCCCAGCACGCACAAGTCATTGCTGTCTACTGTTGGGGATGGGGAAAATATCAGAGCAACACAGTTCAGACAAACACACTGTTCAGATGCAGCAGAAGGATGGGAACACATTGGAGACAGTTGCCAATTCTATTTCACACTGATAGTTTCTTTTATTTATCTGTGCTTACCAGATTGGGTGGCATATCTTTGTACCCTCAATGGTTGGGAGTGGAATTTGGTATTTCAGAACATAGGCCCCAAGCTAGCTCTGCTGAGGATTTAACTACCATTTGGTTTCTCTCCTCCTTTCAACCTGGCTGTTCTATGAACAGCGGTGTCACTTTAAGGACAGATGGCCAAGTTTGCTTGGTCTCTTCCTCGCTTCCCTTGTCTCATGCCTTTTCAAGCCAGTAGTTAAGAGCCTTGTGGTGCAGTGATTAAACTGCTATACTGCAACTAGAACTGTGCTCATGTGTGGGGATTCCATACCCCACTAGGCTGAACCCCTAAATAATCTGGCAACACGGAGGGAGCCTTTTGGCCCTGGATTTCCAGAGACCAAGCAGGAACCCGGTGCTGAGCTGACCTGGAGCTGACCTTGCTCAGGAGGGCAAAAAAACAATGGCATTCCCGGATATTAGGGCACATCTGGTCTCTGACAAGCCCAAAGATCCTTCCTCTGTCCTTATCAATGATTCTCCATGAGCTAAGCATGTTCCTCCTAAGATAAGGGCGCATTCTCTCCCCCCCCACCATATATAAGCAAAAAACTTTGCTTTAGGTAGGTGTTGGCTTCTTTGTAAATACAGTAATACTTGGTTTACAAGCATAATCTGTTTTGGAAACATGCTTGTAAACCGATATCAAAGCAAATTTCCCCACAAGAATTAATGGAAACTCAAATGATTTGTTCTGGGGGCCCTAGACCACATACTGTGCACACAAAATGCCAAAACTCACAAAAGAAGTTGGCTAGAAGTCCACATCCACACCATGGTTTACGTACCTGGCTATGGCATCTGCTCTGCTTGGGACTAGAGATGGGCATGACCAGAAAAAAATGACGTTGCGATTTTTCATTTGTCAGAATGGGTCCGTTTCGTTCCGTTTCCATTTGTCGTGAATTTTTTCGAAAATTTGTCGTTTCGATGTTTCGTTCGTCGTTTGTTGTTTCTACCGCGATTTAGCGTGATTTGACTTTCCAGAGCATGGGGGCGTCCCACAATGACCCAGAGCAGGAGGAAAACACTTTAAACTGGGTGATGGAATAAGATATTTAATAAATATATCATAGCATAAGACTGCATCCTATGCAATAAAGCAAACAAAGTGGGCAGAATGCAATATTCTTTTTTTCTCTTGGTCAACGCTGATTGAACCGGTGGCCACCCTACTTGGTCTGGCTGCCTGTTATCCTTTTTTTGTTTGTTTGTTTTGAATTGAAGCCTTTAATCCATTCCATTTCCCCTCCACCTCTCAGAGGCAGCAGGAGACACAGTATTCCGTTCCTCCCCCAAATCTGGATGAGGGTCTACTCTACTCCTCTCAATGTCCCCTCCCCATGACACTCCTTGTAAAGCGGCAAATGCCACCCTGGTCAACTAGCGGTCAGAGATTCAGATGCTTCCCCTACACACACTCATCCGGATGAGTTCCCCTGAATCTCTCGGGGAATCATCGCCAGTTGGAGTGTCCCGAGGAGCCCGGTTCGCTCATGGAAGTGGTCTCGGTGTTGTCTCAGGCGGCGGCGGGCGGAGGCTTCCCTCCCACTCAGCATGATTCGGAGGACATGTGGGCCCACCTTCTGCTGCTCTTGTCTGCTTACAGCAAAGCCACGAAGCGAGAACGGCGGGGAATAACGGGGAGGGATTATTTCAGCCCCTACTTTGGAGGCCAGTTTTCACTACCCAGGAGACCACTTCCACCAACCCAGTGGAGACACAGAGTCCACGCATGCACGAGGCAAAGAAGCCACGAAGCCAGAATGGCAGGGAACAATGGGGAGGGATTCTTTCAGCCCCTACTTTGGAGGCCAGTTTTCACTACCCAGGAGACCACTTCCACCAACCCAGTGGAGACACAAAATCCACGCATGCATGCGGCAAAGAAGCCACGAAGCCAGAACAGCGGGGAACAACAGGGAGGGATTCTTTCAGCCCCTACTTTGGAGGCCAGTTTTCACTTCCCAGGAGACCACTTCCACCAACCCAGTGGAGACAGAGTCCACACATGCAGCAAAGAAGCCAGAACGGCAGGGAACAATGGGAAGGGATTCTTTCAGCCCCTACTTTGGAGGCCAGTTTTCATATCCAGGAGACCACTTCCACCAACCCAGTGGAGACACAGAGTCCATGTATGCACGCGGCAAAGAAGCCACGAAGCCAGAACGGTGGGGAACAACGGGGAGGGATTCTTTCAGCCCCTACTTTGGAGGCCAGTTTTCACTACCCAGGAGACCACTTTTACCAACCCAGTGGAGACACAGAGTCCACGCACACACGCGGCAAAGCCACGAAGCCAGAACGGCGGGGAACAACGGGGAGGGATTCTTTCAGCCTTCTACTTTTATCTGTAAGCGAAGCTTTCAGGGAGGAGACCAGTTCAAGTAACCCAGTGAGTGGATACACGAGTCCATGCATGCAGCAAAGAAGCCAGAACGGCGGGGAACAACGGGGAAGTATTGTTTCCAGCCTGGTACTTTTATCTCTCAGCGAGGTTCAGGGATGAGAAAGAGAAATAGAAAGTTGGAGGATAATAGGGTACTATAGGATAGATAGGGTACTAGAGGATAGGGTATTTGTTGAAATAGAAATAGATATGGGAATAGATATACAAATAGAAAGACAAATAGAAATAGGGGACTAGAAAGAGAAATAGAAGGTTCCAGGAAGGAGACCACTTCCACCAACCCAGGGGAGACACAGAGTCCACACATGCGGCAAAGAAGCCACTAGAGTAGACCTTCTCTCTCCTTGACCACAACCAGATTCCATATCTCGAGGCCCATCTCCAGGGCAGCGACACTCTGCTGCCCTCCACCCCGTCCAGCTTCCCTGTCGTGTCGCCGACAGTGGCCTAACCCTAACCCTAACCCTATCCCTAACCCTGTAATTTTTTTCATTTGGGCCCTAATTGCAAGAAGGTCTAGCTGGGAAGAAAAGGACCCCCCCCATGGGACTGCCAGCTAAAAAGGGACCATTCCTTTTTCAAGAACTGATTGGCAAAGGCAGCCATTCTGATAGCAGGAAGGACGGGTGGTGGCGGGGTTGGACATACTGCCTTGAATGGTTGGGGTGCAGGCAGCTGAGCCCGATTCGTGACAGTCCACCCAGGAAAGCCACGAAGCCAGAGTTTTGGAGGGCACAAACCCAGAGCTTTGGAGGCTACAAAGCCAGAGTTTTGGAGGCTACAAAGCCAGAGTTTTGGAGGCCACAAAGCCAGAGTTTTGGAGGCCACAAGGCCAGAGTTTTGCCTGCCCAGTGGAGACACAGCCCACCCAGGAAAGCCACGAAGCCAGAGTTTGGGAGGCCACAAGGCCAGAGTTTGGGAGGCCACAAAGCCAGAGTTTGGGAGATCACAAGGCCAGAGTTTGGGAGGCCACAAAGCCAGAGTTTGGGAGGCCACAAGGCCAGAGTTTGGGAGGCCACAAGGCCAGAGTTTGGGAAGCCACAAGGCCAGAGTTTTGCCTACTCAGTGGAGACACAGCCCACCCAGGAAAGCCACGAAGCCAGAGTTTTGGAGGCCACAAGGCCAGAGTTTGGGAGGCCACAAAGCCAGAGTTTGAGAGGCCACAAGGCCAGAGTTTTGCCTACCCAGTGGAGACACAGTCCACCCAGGAAAGCCACGAAGCCAGAATGCAAATGTTAGGGAGGGATTGTTTCTTCCGCCTTTGGAAGCCGGAATGCTGGAAGGAATCTACCCTCCTTCTGCAAAGGGATTTCCCAACCTAGACTGTAACTGGTGGGAGTGAACCCCCCCATGTTGGAGGACAGAGTACCCCAAATCTAAAAAAAAAAATAGTTGATGATGACTGTGCCTGTTAAAGTTGGTCTCCTCAAATGATGTTCCGCCTAGAGGCGGGGGCAGCCGGGGTTGCTGCCTGGGGAAGTCGAGGAGAGTGGCCGACAGGGCGCATTTCAGCTCGGAGGCTGAACCTGAAGCACTGAACCGCTGATAGGCTGAAGGAGAAGCACCTGGAAGGCCTCCTCCAAGACGGGAGTCCCGGGAGCAGGTAGGCAGAGGGGCGGGCAGGCAGCCAGGCAGGCAGGGAAGCAGGCAGTCTGGCTTACAGTTAGGAAGGCAGGCTTGCAGGGTACCCACCCAGGCTAGGGAAGGCACAAAGCCAAAGTGCCAGAAGGGAGGATTGTTTCTGCCTTTGGAGGCAGAGTTTCTCCACCCCAGGAGACCGAGTTTCGTCAACCCAGGAGACAGAGTGTATGCAGGAGAACAGGGCTATTTCTTTAAGGCTGTAAGGAGAGCTAGACCCCTGCTAATCAGTCTTTGAGGTAGGTTGTAAAGTGCATCCTGACCACCTAGTAAGCAGGTGGCTCCAAAACGCCAGGGAAGGGAGGAACGCATCGAGGAAGGCAGGTATTGGGGGGTACTACACTCAGACCAGCCATGGCCAACGGGGAAACATTGGGCCAACACTGACCCTAGAAAAAAATAGTCCTGGGCTGCTACAAAGACCAGGAAAGCCCTATAAAAACTGGGCTAGTTATGTAGCCCTTATTACATCCATACATGCAGCGGAATTACAGGCATTCAGGCAGACAAAGGTGGAAGGCAGGCAGATAGGCGAAGCATACAGGCAGGGCAGGCAGTCATATAGACAGAGCAGACAGCCAGGCATAACTGCGTTGCTCTGGTGGAATGTTAGGACGGGAGGCATACAGGCATTGTTTAGATTGGGTTAGGGTTAGGGGGTTAGGGGAAGTTGCAACCCCAACAGTCTTGTGCGGTTCAAAATTATAAACCTTGAGTGGTCCTCCCTGGTTCAGAGCCAGGCAAGGGCTAGAAAAATTGGGCCTACACAGACCCTTCCAAATGACACATTGAGTGGTCCTCCCTGGTTTGGAGCCAGGCAAGGGCTAGAAAAATTGGGCCTACAGATAGAGTATGATTCCCTTCAAATGACGCATTGAGTGGTCCTCCCTGGTTCGGAGCCAGGCAAGGCCTATAATAATTGGGCAGTAATCGAACCCTTCAAATTGAGTGGGAATGCAGGCAGGCAGGCAGGCAGGCAGGCAAGCAGGCAGGTAGGCAGGTAGGCACAGGGCTAGGCAGGCAGGTAGGCTGGTAGGCAAGCAGAAAGGCAGGCAGGCCGGCAGGCAGTTGGGCTTGCAGGGAGGAAGCCAAGCTGGGAGGCAGGCATAATTGCAGGCAGACAGGCATAAGTGTTGCTCTGGTAGTGCATGTTAGAGCAAGGGAGGCCTGTTTGGAAGGAACCGGTGGAAGAACGACTGTGGGCCTAGGTCTTGGAGTGTTGGGGTAATCCCAACGTGGAAAGGTTGAAGCGGATGAAAGTCAACCTTTCCACGGTCTCCGGGTCCAGATGAGAGCGGCGCGGCCTCAGGACATCTCCCATGTGGGAGAAGACACGCTCACTCTGGACACTGGTGGGTGGGATGGACAAGAAGTCCAACGCCAGAGTCGAAAGAGCGGGCCAGATGTCTGCCTTTCTGGCCCAGTAGTGGAGTGGGTCCAAGGTGAGGGGTTGGAGGGGCTTGGCCATGTACTCCCTAACCATGGTCAGAGCGGGGTCCGGTTCTTCTTTCTCCCTTGCCTCCACTGCGGAGGAGACTGCCATGGCTAGGGCAGAGGCCAGGTAGTTGGCTGCTGGTATGGAACCTGGTCTCTGGGTGTATGTTCCTGCAGTAGAGGAGGAAGAGGACCCTTGTGAGGATTCCTCTTCTGGATCGCTCTGGCTTCCGTGCGCCCTTGGGAACGCCTGGGCCTGATTTGAGGCAGCCCTGCGGACTTGATGGCATAGCTCTGTCTTCCAGGAGTTTAGGTCGGCAGCGCTGCCCGCCAGGGAACCCTTGACGCGAGGGTCGCAGAGGCATGCCATCTGGTACACCTTTTCCCTCCTCAGTGGGCTAAGATGGGTATCCACGCCGGTCAACAGCCTGTCTGCCAAGGCCCTGCACTTTGGGAGAAGATCACCTTCTTCCTGGATACTGGCCTCTAGGCGTTGGTGAAGGGCATTTACCAGGGGGAGTACGTGGCCCTGCCTGGTGTTGTAGTTGCTGAGGACGTGCGTGGTCTCCTCAAAAGGCTGCAGGATAGCCACCATCTGGGAGAGGGCGAGCCACTCGGTAGCACCAATGTCCAACACCGTTCCCTCAGGCAGGACGGGGGTGGTTGACATGACGTATTCCACCACTTGCCTCTGCTCCATCAGGCGCTTGACCATTTCCACCGGGTGGTCACGTCTTGGATCAGGACGTGCTCTGGTTGGCCCATCTCCGCCTCCCTCTCACACATCATCCTGGATGCCTTGACACTGCGTGAGAAGTGCACGACTATTTTCCTGCACTTGTCTAGCAAGGCCTTGGTCTCCAGGGTCCCCTCATCCCAGGAGTCCTTTGGTGCTCCCAGCCCAATGGCATCGCCCACCACTAGGTGCAGTTTGTGTGCTGCGCACACAATGCCATGTAGCCCTGCCCTATCAACCGCGTTGATCATGTTACGGCCTGTGTCAGTAACCATGAATCCGCGATTGACCTCCCCCTCGGGTGCCCACTCTCACAGTGCCGTCTTGAGGACCTCAGCAATGTGGATGCCTTTGGCACTATCCTCCATGCTTTGTGCCTGGAGAAGTACAACCCTGTACCCTCTTGGGGTGCTCCCTTGTGGCTCCCCCTACAGCTGTTATTGGGATGCCCTGGTGTCAAGGACCTCCTTGGGTTGCCACCAATGAGCCGTCAGAGAGAGGTATCCATGGTGCCCACCGGCCCAGAGGTCGGAGGTGAAGTGGATCTTCCTTCCTCTGGCCGCCTGCAGCAGGGCCCAGACCATGTCCCTGAGGGACTCAAAAAGGGAGGGAATCACCCGCCCGCTGAAGGTACAACGAGATGGAGGCTCGTACCATGGAGCCACGTGCTTCATCAGGTGCCTGAAGCCTGATGACTCCACAAAGGAGAGGGGCAACCCGTTCATGGCCACCATTTCACCCACCACACGAGTGGTGATCTCCTGTGCCTTGGCCCTATTTCGTTGGCTGACAAAACTCCCATACAGCAGCACCACTTCCTGCAGAGTGGCCTGCCTCTTCCCACTCTCAGCGGAGCTGTCTCTGGACTCCGTCCCCATGCCTGCTTCCCCTCTCTTCCTCCCTGAGGAACCAGGGCCTGACACTGTCCCAGGCAGAGTCCCAGGGTGCCTTCGCATGAGGTGGCTACACAAGGCACATGAGGAGAGGTGTTTGGGTCATTCCCCCCTGCGCACAACCACCCCGCATTTCTTGCAGACCGCAAGCCTTGAGTCTTCCGGGCTGTTATCAAAATGCTCACAGAGAGAGCCGCAAGGCTTATGGAAAGTACTGCCCCCTCTGTTACTGCCTGCCATTGCTGTGCTGGTGGTGGTGTGGCTTGTACCCTGTTGGGACAATTGACTGCTGCTGTCACTGGTGGTACTCTGGGTGGAAAGAGGGCTGCTCCTTCCATCACTGCCTGAAGCCTGCCTTTCGTCTGTTCCTGCCAACAGGTCCTCAGAATCTGGGATATGTAGATGCAAAGAGCCCGTTTCTGATTCCAAGTCCTCATCTTCCTCCTGATAAACGGGAGGTGTGTCCATGTCAAAGCCTGGTGGCGTTGGGGCTCGCATGTAGTCATCCATGCTTCCCTCAGTGACAGAAGATGGTACGGTCATGCTGGTTGTGCAGCTGCTGCTTGGAGAGGGAGTGGCAGCAATATCACTATCTGCATTACTACTTCCTGTGCCTTCCTTCAGAAATGTGCCCCTATTTATTTTAGTGGGGGTACCCCTGCCCTTCCCTCTGGCTCTGCCACCCCTCCTCATTTTTTTATTTCTCAAAAAGTATTAGGAATATGTTTTATTTTTATATTTGTGTTAAGTATAAGTAACAAACTATTCTAATAAACTTATCCTTTTGACCCACAAGCTTACTCTCACACTGTGTTCTTTTGTACAAGCTTTCAATGTTGCCCTGCTGGCCTTTGGTATAAGTTTCAAATTTCTGAATTCAACTTGATGCACTGAAATGGAATGTGCCTGCCTGTGTGTTCAAGTGCACACCCAGCACAACAGGTGTATGTATGTAAACAACAAACAAACACTGGATTACTGAATCAATAATATAATATTGTAAGGCTGATATCAAGCAGCAGCCTCCCAAAAGAGATATTTGGGTGTAAATAAAAACAATATAGTTTAGTTGCATTCACTCAGGGAATAAACTGAAAATAATTTTCTGAATTCAGCTTGATGCACTGAAGTGCAATGTGCCTGCCTGTGTGTTCAAGTGCACACCCAGCACAACAGGTGTATGTATGTAAACAACAAGCAAACACTAGAGTAATGAATCAATAATATTGTAAGGCTGATATCAGCAGCAGCAGCAGCCTCCCAAAAGAGATATTTGGGTGTAAATAAGAACAATATAGTTTAGTTGCAGTCACTCAGGGAATAAACTGAAAATAATTTTCTGAATTCAACTTGATGCACTGAAGTGCAATGTGCCTGCCTGTGTGTTCAAGTGCACACCCAGCACAACAGGTGTATGTATGTAAACAACAAACAAACACTGGAGTAATGAATCAATAATATTGTAAGGCTGATATCAAGCAGCGGCCTCCCAAAAGAGATATTGGGGTGTAAATAAAAAAACAATATAGTTTGGTAGTTGTAGTCAGGTAAACTGAAAATAATTCTCTGAATTCTTCTGTCCCACTTAAATGGAATGTGTCTGTGTGTTCAAGGGCACACACACAGCTCAACAAGTTTAAAAACAATTAAGTAAGTAATTAGTAAACTAAATAATATTGTGAAATATTCTCCACTAGGAGGATAGAGGTTCAACTTCTGTTCTTGCCTTGCACCCCAAATGTGTGTGTGCAAGCAAATTGAAGTTGGGAAAAATAGAAAATAAATGGTATAGTAGTATATATATTTTAAAATAAATCCACACCTCCCATTCCCAGTTGACCCTCCCCCTTTATCCAAGAAATATCCTCCTCTCCCCACAAACAGCCAGAGAAGAGGAGAAATAGAAAACCCTGCTTCCCTTCGCCAAAGCTGCAGGGAATCAAAGAAATTTTTCTAATAAAAAATCAATTCCCTCCCTCCCTGCCTAAAGCCTAAAGCCTCCAGGCCTCCCTCCTCGAATAATCTCCACTAGCACAGCACAGTCCTCCCTCAACCACATCCTAGAGCTGACTGCAACTTCTGGAAGGTGCCTCGGCTTTTTATGCCCTCTAGCACATCCAGAAGTGTCAGTCAAAACCTGGCCATGCCATTGGTGGAATTGTTCAAAAAAATTGCATGGTCCAGTCCCATGCCCAGCCCACAAGGGCAGGTCTAAAAAAATAAAAAATAAAATAAAATAAAATAAAATCAATGCGACGTTTTATTGCTATAAAAACCCACTGCTGCTACTATTAAAAATTAGGCATTTAAAATAAATAAATTTCACATGTTTCTGTGGTCATTTGGTGTGTTTTTTGACCACGATTTACAAAGAAAAATTGCGGTCGCCATTTTGGATCCCCCCCCACCGCATGGCATGGCGAGACAACGAGGATGATGCCCTCCCCCAGCCTGGTGCCAGCAGCCCAGGACAGGAGAGGAGGGGGGGAGGCCATGGACACCCCCCCTCCCCAGAAACCACCCCTCTGGTAGGTGGCAATTGGCAAAGCCTCAGGCAGGCATATTTTTGCCTGCTTTTTTGGCCGGGAGGGAGTCGTGTTTTTTTTTAACTTTTAAATACATTTTCTGAGCTTGCTTATGGAAACAAAAAACCAGACCTAATTTTTCTTTTTTCGGTTTGAGTTCGAGTGGTAACGGCTTAATTACCGTTACCATTACTGTTACCTATGGAACCGAAAAAATGGTAATGGAAACGAAAATTTCACCACTCCGTGCCCATGTCTACTTGGGACTAACAACTGGATTTTACTCTGTATTTTTAATGTGACAATAATAAAATGTAATTTGTAGCCCTATACTCACTTGACTAGCTGCCCCATGCCTTGGAATGGTTTGAAAAAATAAAAAAGAGTGTTGAAAATAAATTAAATAAAAATAAAAATAAAAATAAAAACTCTAACCTGCATGTCTTGAGTGGTTCAAGGGAGCCCTCTATTCCTCTCTCATCTGCTTTGGAGGTTGCGTGAGACTGAACGTTCCAGACAATCACCCACAATCCAGCAGGGGGAGGGAGGGGGAGAGAGCCAGCATTGGCTCACTTGTGATCATGTGACCTGCTCCAGTGCTTGCATATCAAGACATTGCTTTTTGATCAAGGCAAAACTTAGAAGAAATGTTTGTTTGTCTTGCAAAATGCTCTTAAACCAAGATATTTATTTATTTATTTATTTACGAGTATTTTTACCCTGCCTTTCTCCTTGGGGAAGGACCCAAGGCAGTATTACTGTATTTATGCAGCGCTTGACAACTTTCAAGCCCTTTATAGATTAACAACTACTGCTACTTCTTCTGACGGACATCATGGGACACGTCTTGCAGTTCCACTGCTCATTAAGACCTGTAGGGGTTTTTTTCTGGCTGAGATTTTAGCAAGAATAAGGATAGAAAACAAGGGCAGGAGTGTCAAAGGGTGGGCAGCCCATGTCTTTACATACAAAGACAATGAAGCACCAGCATTCCACTTGTGTACAAACGGGGAATGTAATGTATGCCAGACCTGGGCAGTGACGTAGCTCACGGCCTTCCCAGTTCACCTCTGGGATCAAACACAGTCAAAGTGGCACTGAAGAGGAGCACTGGTTCCTTAGACATCTGTCTGACAGTTTCCTGATACCTCAGCCTCTTCCCACTGGCATTAGGACACAGGCGGATAAACACAACAGGAAAAAAAATGGACAGTCAGACTTTGCTACGTATGAGTAGACCCTGCAGGAGGCAGATCTCACACAGACACTTTCTGTGCGCACACGTTCACAGCATAAGTAAGAGCCACCAAGTAACTTCCCCCTCATTAAAAATAATACCTATCTTAACAGATCCCGAAACACTGAACCTCATTCAAGTCAAGGAGGCTGCATCCATTTATATTCAAGGTAAAAGCCAGACTATTAACTGGTATGCATCATTCAAGGCACATAATGAGTCTGTTCTTCTTTCACTGATTGCCTATTTGCCTCTGGATTGATTTCAAGCGCTGAGTTGCACGTCCCATGTTGGTTTGGCACTAGTGGAAAGCCCTGTTTTTACCTCCTTTGCGACCATTGATATGTTGTAAAAGAAAACCATTTTTAAAAAAATAAAACCCTGCTTGATTAAAAAAAGGAAAAGAGTGAAACACTGCTTCAGCCCTCTGATTCCTGACCCTCCCCTCGTTGTTCTTGAAGTTTCAGAGAGGGTAGCCGTGTTAGTCTTTTCGAGAATTTCAGGCAAAAATCAAAGAAAAACAAAACAAAACAAAACAAAAGACACAAAAACATGTGGCACCTTAAAGACTGGCTTTCATATTTTAATGTAATGTTTCGTGGACTACACACCCACTTCTTCAGACATTGTTCTTGACTGTACCTGTCCTTAGGATCAGATGCGTAGCAAGGTTGGGTAGGTGTGGTAGGTAGAAGAGATCAGAGGAAATGGCATAAGAAGAAATGTTTTCTTCTAGTGAAATATCACTGTTTGATATAAGCAGCTGATCTTTATAACTTTAAGTGGCCATGTACCATGATATCTATGGGTGCTTTTACACGACCCCTAAAATCCGAGGCAAAGGGCTCCCACATCCGGAGCTTAAACATGTTTTCCCACCAGCTCCAGACTTTAAAAAAAATTAAGTACGACCATGCCCACCTAAGCACATCCCAGCGCACTTTTCAAGTACCTGGCCTCCAGGAGGTAAAAAATCTTCCGATGCAGATTGTAAAGCTGTGAATGCCAGGCTCCCTCGCCTTCTGTTTGTTTTTTTGTCCCCGCCACCCCTTTAAGAGACAGGAATCACGACTGGCAGACGGAGGTGAGCCTGCATTTTTTCTCCCTTTTTTTCTTCCCTCCCCTCACACAGACAGGAACAATGGAAGAGCGACAAACCCCCACGATATCTGGTCCAAATTTAAGTTGCCACCGGATTTTAAAGGTCATGTAAAAGCGCCCTATATCATGGTCACCTCCTCTGCCATGCAACTTCTCATGTACAGTACAGTATTTGGATTGACCGCCAGTGCCCAGGGCCCCATTTCTCTTGCCCGGTGGCATTTTGAGAGTTCTTCCACATGCAGAATCTTTCATGACAGTTCTAAAGGCATTACCTTCTGGGTGGTTCAGTCCTTCCTCAAAGGCTAAAGCAAAACCAAAGCACAGTGTGCAGCTTATATACCATCCTGTGAGCGCTGAAAGCACTTTCTAGGCAGTTTACAATATAATTATGCAGGCTACGCATTGCCCCTCCCCACCCCCAGCAAGCTGGGTAATCATTTTACCAACCTTGGAAGGATGGAAGGCTGAGTGAACTTGAGCGAGCTCCCTGGAACTGAACCCCACGTAATGAGCGTAGTTATAGTTGCAATATAGGAGTTTAGCCACTGTGCCAGAAGGCTGATTCCAGATGGTACAGCTTCAGGAACTGCTGTCCAGGGAAACTTCAATAGGTCTAAAATGTGGTGGCCAGACTGATTGCGGGTACAAAGAGTCCCAGTCTTGTGATGCCTTCATTGGCTCTCTGTTAGTTTCCCTGCTAGGTTTAAGGCACTGGTCATGACCATAGTCTAGAAAGGCCTTAATAATTCAGGACTAGAGATGGGCACGACTTAGCGGTATTCCCGTTTCCGTTTCCGTTACTCGTTTCCGTTACTCTACGGAAACGGTAACGGGAATCACTGCCCCAGACTTCGAGCTCGAACCGACGAACGAACAATTTGGTCTGATTTGTCGTCCTCGTTACTTGCATCGCGCAATGCCAAGCGGCACAGAAAAAAAGTTTTTAAAAGTTAAAAAAAACCCCGATTCCCGGCCCTAAAAGTAGGCGAAAACTGTCTGAGGGCACCTACCAGGCCAGAAGGGTGTTTTATTTTGGGGGGGGGGTTCCCCGCCCCCCTCTCCTTGGCTATTGCTACTGCTGCGCTGCTGGTACCAGGCTGGGAGGGCGCATCCATTTCCCATGCAGTGCGGGGGATCCAAAATGGCGACCGCAATATTTTTTTTGAAATCGTTGCCCAAAACCCCACCAAAGCACCACAGAAACATGCGAAAATTAGCTATTTTAAATGCTTGAATTTTTACAGTAGCAGCAGTGGGTTTTTCTTGCAAAAAAAGTCTCCGTTGATTTTATTTTATTTTATTTTATTTTATTTTTTTACACCTGCGCATTCGCAATGATGGGCTCGCCCATGGGAGTGGACCATGCAAAGTTTTGGAGCCATTCCTCCAATCGCATGGCCAGGTTTTGCTGACTGTACCAGGCTAGGAGGGCGCATCCATTTGCCATGCGGTGGGGGGGGATCCAAAATGGCGACCGCAATATTTTTTTTGAAATTGTTGCCCAAAACCCCACCAAAGCACCACAGAAACATGCGAAAATTAGCTATTTTAAATGCTTGATTTTTTACAGTAGCAGCAGTGGGTTTTTCTTGCAAAAAAAAGTCTCCGTTGATTTTATTTTATTTTATTTTATTTTATTTTTTTACACCTGCACGTTTGCAATGATGGGCTCTCCCATGGGAGTAGACCATGCAAATTTTCCACCAATCGCATGGCCACTTGGCCAGGTTGACCACAGAGACTCCTGGGATGTGCCAATCGGGCATAAACAGCCCACTAATCGTAGCCCAAACCCGAACCCTAAGCCTAACCCATACGCCAGTACACTGTCCTTCTAAGTGGGTCAGAGAGGCACCCAGATGCACCCCAATACTCACCGTAACCTCACCCGTAACTAGCCTAACCCTAGCCGTTGCGCTAAGCCGTCTTAACCCTAAGCCAGATCTACTTGCATTGCACTACATGCAAGTACGTGAGACACAGCGGGTGCAAAGAGTCTGCCAGTCCGTCACTTGTGGCTCTGGCTGACTCCTGCAGCTCCCTCCGGGAGCCTGCTACCCCCTCCCCAAACCAGTACTAACGACAACAAAAAAACGAAAAAACGAACCGACTAATTTTTGCAAATTTTCGCGAAAAACGGAAACGAGCCGAAACGGAACCGGCCCGACTAACGACAACTCGAAAAAAATTTTTTTCAAGTCGTGCCCATCTCTATTCAGGACCTCAATGTATGGTAGAATTTCTCTCCCACACACAGTCCTTGATGTTGAGATTTATAACACCCAAGGAGGAAAAACAAAGTCAACATAAGGAACCAAGCTTTCTTTGTCTTGGGTCCTTCCCTCTGGAAAAGCCTGGTGCTCTTCCAGAGGTTCTCTAGGCATCACTCCTCATAAGAACATAAGAACATAAGAACATAAGAAGAGCCATGCTGGATTAGGCCAAAGGCCCATCTAGTCCAGCTTCCTGTATCTCACAGCGGCCCCACCAGATGTGTTTGGGAGAGCATGAGACTAGATATCTGTCTCCTGATACCACTCACCTGCATCTGGCCCTTGAAGTACCCTGGTTTAAACCCTGGAGGTTACACATCTCCATCATGGTTTGTAACCTGTGATGGACTTTTCCTCCAGGAATCTGTCCAATCCCCTTTTGAAGGCATCCAGGTCAGATGCCATCACCACATTGTGTGGCAGGGAGTTCCATAGACTTACAACGCGCTGGGTGAAAAAATACTTTCTTTTGTCAGTTCTTACTCTCCAAGCCCCCAATTTGAGTGTATGTCCCCTAGTTCTAGTATTTTGGGAGAGGGAGAAGAGCTTCCCTCTATCCACTTTACTCATACCCTGCATTATTTTGTATGTCTCAATCATATCCCCCCTCAATCGCCTTTTTTCCAGACTAAAGAGGCCCAAATGTTTTAGCCTTTCTTCATAAGGGAGGTGCCCCAGCCCAGTAATCATTTTAGTCGCTCTCTTCTGCACCTTTTCCAGTTCCACTATGTCTTTCTTGAGATGCGGTGACCAGAATTGTACACAATACTCCAGGTGGGGCCTTACTATTGTTTTGTATAATGGCATTATAATGTTGGCTGTTTTATTTTCAATCCCCTTTTTGATAATCCCTAGCATGGAATTGGCCTTCTTCACCGCTGCCACACATTGGGGAGACACCTTCATGGAGCTGTCCACCAACACACCAAGATCTCTTTCCTGATCCGTCACGGATAACTCAGAGCCCATGAGTTGATAGATGAAGTTTGGATTTTTTGCCCCAATATGCATTACTTTACATTTGGTTACATTAAAACGCATTTGCCATTTCTCAGCCCATTCCCCCAGTTTGGAGAGATCCTTCTGGAGCTCTTCACAATCTTCTCTGGTTTTTACCACACGGAAAAGTTTTGTGTCATTGGCAAACTTGGCCACCTCACTGTTTATCCCTGTCTCCAGGTCATTTATGAACAGATTGAAAAGCACTGGTCCCAGCAGAGCAGCAGAGAGGAAGCAGGCAGTGAGAGGGGCAGAGAGCTAACTTCCTGTTCTTGCAGGAGCAAGGGGCGGAGTTTTAGCTTTAAATACTTGCTCCCAGCAGCCCCTCAGTCCTTTTCTGGCAGAGCAGCAGAGAGGAAGCAGGCGGTGAGAGGAGCACACGGCCAAAGGGCAGAGAGCTAACTTCCTGTTCTTGCAGGAGCAAGGGGCGGAGTTTTAGCTTTAAATACTTGCTCCCAGCAGCCCCTCAGTCCTTTTCTGGCAGAGCAGCAGAGAGGAAGCAGGCGGTGAGAGGAGCACACGGCCAAAGGGCAGCAGAGAGCTAACTTCCTGTTCTTGCAGGAACAAGGGGCGGAGTTTTAGCTTTAAATACTTGCTCCCAGCAGCCCCTCAGTCCTTTTCTGGCAGAGCAGCAGAGAGGAAGCAGGCGGTGAGAGGAGCACACGGCCAAAGGGCAGAGAGCTAACTTCCTGTTCTTGCAGGAGCAAGGGGCGGAGTTTTAGCTTTAAATACTTGCTCCCAGCAGCCCCTCAGTCCTTTTCTGGCAGAGCAGCAGAGAGGAAGCAGGCGGTGAGAGGAGCACACGGCCAAAGGGCAGAGAGCTAACTTCCTGTTCTTGCAGGAGCAAGGGGCGGAGTTTTAGCTTTAAATACTTGCTCCCAGCAGCCCCTCAGTCCTTTTCTGGCAGAGCAGCAGAGAGGAAGCAGGCGGTGAGAGGAGCACATGGCCAAAGGGCAGAGAGCTAACTTCCTGTTCTTGCAGGAGCAAGGGGCGGAGTTTTAGCTTTAAATACTTGCTCCCAGCAGCCCCTCAGTCCTTTTCTGGCAGAGCAGCAGAGAGGAAGCAGGCGGTGAGAGGAGCACACGGCCAAAGGGCAGAGAGCTAACTTCCTGTTCTTGCAGGAGCAAGGGGCGGAGTTTTAGCTTTAAATACTTGCTCCCAGCAGCCCCTCAGTCCTTTTCTGGCAGAGCAGCAGAGAGGAAGCAGGCGGTGCGAGGAGCACACGGCCAAAGGGCAGAGAGCTAACTTCCTGTTCTTGCAGGAGCAAGGGGCGGAGTTTTAGCTTTAAATACTTGCTCCCAGCAGCCCCTCAGTCCTTTTCTGGCAGAGCAGCAGAGAGGAAGCAGGCGGTGAGAGGAGCACACGGCCAAAGGGCAGAGAGCTAACTTCCTGTTCTTGCAGGAGCAAGGGGCGGAGTTTTAGCTTTAAATACTTGCTCCCAGCAGCCCCTCAGTCCTTTTCTGGCAGAGCAGCAGAGAGGAAGCAGGCGGTGCGAGGAGCACACGGCCAAAGGGCAGAGAGCTAACTTCCTGTTCTTGCAGGAGCAAGGGGCGGAGTTTTAGCTTTAAATACTTGCTCCCAGCAGCCCCTCAGTCCTTTTCTGGCAGAGCAGCAGAGAGGAAGCAGGCAGTGAGAGGAGCACACGGCCAAAGGGCAGAGAGCTAACTTCCTGTTCTTGCAGGAGCAAGGGGCGGAGTTTTAGCTTTAAATACTTGCTCCCAGCAGCCCCTCAGTCCTTTTCTGGCAGAGCAGCAGAGAGGAAGCAGGCGGTGAGAGGAGCACACGGCCAAAGGGCAGAGAGCTAACTTCCTGTTCTTGCAGGAGCAAGGGGCGGAGTTTTAGCTTTAAATACTTGCTCCCAGCAGCCCCTCAGTCCTTTTCTGGCAGAGCAGCAGAGAGGAAGCAGGCGGTGAGAGGAGCACACGGCCAAAGGGCAGAGAGCTAACTTCCTGTTCTTGCAGGAGCAAGGGGCGGAGTTTTAGCTTTAAATACTTGCTCCCAGCAGCCCCTCAGTCCTTTTCTGGCAGAGCAGCAGAGAGGAAGCAGGCGGTGAGAGGAGCACATGGCCAAAGGGCAGAGAGCTAACTTCCTGTTCTTGCAGGAGCAAGGGGCGGAGTTTTAGCTTTAAATACTTGCTCCCAGCAGCCCCTCAGTCCTTTTCTGGCAGAGCAGCAGAGAGGAAGCAGGCGGTGAGAGGAGCACACGGCCAAAGGGCAGAGAGCTAACTTCCTGTTCTTGCAGGAGCAAGGGGCGGAGTTTTAGCTTTAAATACTTGCTCCCAGCAGCCCCTCAGTCCTTTTCTGGCAGAGCAGCAGAGAGGAAGCAGGCGGTGAGAGGAGCACATGGCCAAAGGGCAGAGAGCTAACTTCCTGTTCTTGCAGGAGCAAGGGGCGGAGTTTTAGCTTTAAATACTTGCTCCCAGCAGCCCCTCAGTCCTTTTCTGGCAGAGCAGCAGAGAGGAAGCAGGCGGTGAGAGGAGCACACGGCCAAAGGGCAGAGAGCTAACTTCCTGTTCTTGCAGGAGCAAGGGGCGGAGTTTTAGCTTTAAATACTTGCTCCCAGCAGCCCCTCAGTCCTTTTCTGGCAGAGCAGCAGAGAGGAAGCAGGCGGTGAGAGGAGCACACGGCCAAAGGGCAGAGAGCTAACTTCCTGTTCTTGCAGGAGCAAGGGGCGGAGTTTTAGCTTTAAATACTTGCTCCCAGCAGCACGCGCCTGACGGCGCGTGCAAACTACAAAAAAAAAAACCCTTATAATTTCTTCTGGGTATAATTGAGTTCCTAAAGCCAAGCTACTCCTGAGGAAGTCCTACACACATTAGCAAGTTAGCACTGGAAACTTCCTGACGTGATTGCAGTTGGAGTAGAGGTGCTTTAGCAGCCCCTACACAGTTAGATTTTCAATAAACAACAAAAGAAGTAAAGAGTCTTCCTAGATTAAAAAAAATTAGTGCAAGTTTACATTTTTGAGACCTTCAATACATTTTATTGCACTTGTTAAAATGGAGTTGCAGGGAGCAGCTGTAGTTACCTGCAGTACTTGTGCCATGTTTGTTATCTTGACAGAGCGTGTGCAGAACTACATCTGCTGCAAGTGCAAGCTGGTGGCGCTATTGGAAGAGAAGGTCCAGCAGCTGGAGGCTCGCATATCCAACCAGCAACATATTAAGGAGCTTGAGCGGTTCCTGGACAGAGCGGAAAAGACTACTCAGGTCCAAGAGGAGACAGGGCAAACTTCAGAGGAGGAAGTCACTCCCGCAACTCAGGAGGTGGATGGGTGGAGGAATGTGACTCAAATGAGTAGAAGGCCAAGGCATCGCTCAGAGAGTCTCATCTTGCACAATCAGTTTGAAGCTCTTTCCCTCAGCACACCTCATGAGGCACACATAGAGGAAGAATTGGTTCCACCGGAGGATCTCTCCCTCATCACTATTGATGAGATACAAGATCAGGTACATGTTGATGACCAGGCTGCAGGAGAGAAGCTCATTGTACTAGGGGATTCTATAATTAGAAATACGGAGGGATGGATTTGTGAGGAGCATGATAACCGTATGGTCACTTGCCTGCCGGGTGCAAAGGTTGCAGACATCACCAGAAATATAGATAGCTTGTTAGAGAGAACTGGGAAGGAGCCAGTGGTCATGGTACACGTCGGTACCAATGATGTCGGGAAGGCCAAGCGGTCAGTCTTGGAAGCCAAATTCAGGTTGCTAGGTAGAAGATTGAAGACCCGGGCTTCCAAGGTAGCATTTTCATAAGTGCTACCTGTTCCTCGTGCAGGACCCGCCAGACAGGCAGAACTCAGAAGCCTCAATGCGTGGAAGAGGCGATGGTGTCGAGAGGAGGGCTTTAGATTTGTCAGGAACTGTAGAACATTTTGGGACAAGCCAAACCTGTTCAGGAGGGATGGGTTGCACTTGAATCATGATGGGACCAGATTGCTGGCACTCAACCTCAAAAAGGCAGCAGAGCAGCTTTTAAACTGATAACTGGGGGAAAGCCGACAGGAGCTGAGTGGCATCCGGTTCGGAACACCTCATCCTCGGGGAATGAGGTTGGAGAGGGTAGAGAATCACATAGAGATGACATAGCAAGTATTAACACTGGCAGAATAGCGGAATGTGACAGTTCGTCTACTGAAAATAAAAGCTGTGGGGGGAGAAGAACAAGGCAGCAGCTGTTGCGGGACCCACTGTACAAGTGCTTCTACGCCAATGCTCGAAGCCTCCGAGCAAAGATGGGAGAACTTGAACATCTGGCAGCTAGGGATAACATTGATATAATAGCCATAACAGAAACCTGGTGGAATGAGGAGAACCAGTGGGATACAGCAATCCCAGGCTATAAACTCTATAGAAGAGATAGAGGGGGGCGGGTTGGAGGAGGAGTGGCAATCTATGTCAAAGAAGGGGTAAAATCCAGCAGAATGGAGATTGACAGAGGGTCTGACTCCACCATAGAATCACTGTGGGTTAAACTACCAGGTCCAAGGAGTGATGTGATCGTTGGAGTATTCTATCGTCCACCAGATCAGAAACTTGAGGGGGACCTTGAAATGAGGAGAGAAATCATGGAAGTGGCTAAAAGGGATAGGATAGTAATCATGGGAGACTTCAATTATCCCCACATTGACTGGGCCAATGCGAGCTCCGGGCAAGAAAGAGAAACTGGGTTTCTCGACTTGCTGAATGACTGTGCCTTAGAGCAACTTGTCACGGAGCCCACCCGAGAGCAGGCAACTCTGGATCTAATATTGTGTGATACTCAGGACCTGGTCAGAGGTGTGAATGTCACTGAGCCTCTGGGGAACAGTGACCATGCTGCTATTACCGTTTTAAATTTTGTCCCGCCGGAGATGTTTGGAGAGGTTAGTTGGGGGGTTTTAAGGGGGTTTTAAGGGGATTTTAAGGGGGCTCAGTATCTTCCATCTGGGGAGACGGACCGTTGTTGTCCGGCTTACCTTGCTGGGCGTCCCCCCCCTTCCTTTTTCCTTTTCCTTGTTTTTTTTCTTTTATTCACCCCTCTCCCTTTTCCCCACTCATTTACGTGGGGTTTCCTGTTCTTTGAGGGGCTTGAGGGGTCTTCCCCGTGGCTCGGGGTGGACTTGCCGGTGGTGCGGGTCGCCCTCCCGACGGTCCTGAGGGCTCGGAATGGCCAGCTCGGCTACCTCCCGTCCGCCCCGGTCCCAAAGTGGGGAGTTCGGCGGATTTCCATCCCGCCTCCCCTTCGTTTGCGGCGGGTCCTTCCATCTGCCGCCTGGGGATCGGGCAGCAACTCGGCTGCCGGTGACTGCCTGGACGCCGCTTTGCGGGGGATCGACATGGCGGCGCTCAATGTTTTCCCTGGCCGCCTCCTGGAGTTGGAAAGGAGACTGCTGGCGGCTCCCCACCCCGCCTTTCCCTCGCTTGCGACGGGTTCTCCATTGCCCGCCTCGGTCTCGGGTGGCAATCCGGCCAGTGACTGCCTGGGCGCCGCTCTGCTCGGAGCTGACACGGCGGCGCCTGGTGCTTTCTTCCAGTTGCCACCCGGTCCTCGAGAGGAGATCTTTGGCGGCTCCCCACCCCGCCTCCCTCTCGTTTGCGGCGAGTTCTGTGCCTGCCTTGGTCTCGGGCAGCAATTCGGCTGCCGGTGATTGCCCGGGCCGTTTCGTTGGGAACCGACATGGCGGCGCTTGGCTTTCCCCTCGACCACCACCCGTCCGACTTGGACCTGGACCCGGAGTGGGGAGCTCTGGTGGTTCTTCATCCCGCCTTCCCCTCGTAGTGGCGGTTTTTCCACCTGCCGCCTTGTACTCGGGCAGTAACTCGGCTGCCGGCGATTGCCTGGGCGCCGCCTTGCTGGGAGCCGATATGGCGGCGCCCAGTGCTCTCTCCAGCCGCCACCTGTGTGCTCCGGACCTGGAGCGGGGGAGCGTTGCCGGCTTTCCATCTTGCGGCAGGCTAGCCGCGCTCCGTCTCGGGCGACGGTGTGCCGCCGTTGACCATATTTATGGGCGGTGGCCGGTCTTGCTGTGCTGCCCCCGGATCATTCGGGGGTGGCAGCCTGGTCCTGGGGATCGGCCGCCGGATACCAACTCGGGCGGCAGGCCGGCCGCCGGCGAGCAGTCGATCTGTCGCCGTCGTCCATCGATTGGCGACGCTTCTCCCGTTGGCTCCCCTTATCGATCACCAGCTTCGGGGGCCAGGAAAGACGGTCTGATAGACTATCCGGGCATGGCCTTCGGTGCTCCTTTCCGGGCGGCATTTCGGCCGTCGGGGTGCCACTGTCGTTTACCATCTGGGGTGGTAGATCGACGGAGTGCAATCATCGGAGACCATCTGAGATGGCAGGCCGGCTGCCAGAGTACTGCTGCCTTTGTCACCTGGGCGGCGGGCCATGCTGCGGGCTGTTGGGTGTCCCCTCTTTTCCCCTCTTTTTCCCTCCTTAGTCCTTTATGGTGTCCTTAGCCCTTTCCTCCTTCCTCCCCACCTGGTCTCTCCCAGGATTCCATCTTCCCTCTGGCGGTTATATATATATATATATATATATATTGTTTATATTTTTTTATTGTCATATATTATTTACTGTTGTTTGTTTACCTGTTACTCATTATTGTATTTGTTGTATTTTGGGTGCCTTATTGTAGGAGTGTTTTAGTTGTTGATTTTATATTGTAACTTAGAATTGCGTATTTCTGTTAGTTTTTTTTTTTTTAATTTAAGGGGCCGCCATGTCTGCAGGGACTCATATACCAACTGTGTCGGGCCGTGGGCGGTACGCTTGTAGCCGTGGGGTTAGTCGGTTGAGAAGAACACGGGTCAGGCAACTTGTGCCTGTCCCTCGTTCTGACCCCCCGGCTCTCTGTCACGTGTCCAGGAGTCACTCCCCCAGCGCCCCCGGCCTTTCCTGTCTCCTGTTGAATGCCAGGTCAGTCCACAATAAGATCCCATCATATATGATGCCATCTTTGACGGGCGGGCTGACCTGGCCTTTATTACCGAGACCTGGGTGGGTGATGATGGGGGGGCCTCGCTCTCCCAGCTTTGCCCGCCTGGGTATCTGGTTCAGGGGGTGGGAAGGTCGGGGGGTCAGAGGGGAGGGGGGGTCGCCATCGTCCATCGGGATTCTTTACATGTTAGCAGGACCTCGACATTGGTTAGCCAGGGTTTAGAATGCCTTCACTTGTCAGTGGGGCAGCGGGACAGATTTGGCATTGTGCTGGGCTACCGTGCTCCCCGCAACCCAGCTCAATCCCTACCAGAGCTCGCGGAGTTCATCGCGGCTGCACTTTTGAGGTCCCCGCGCCTTTTGGTGGCGGGTGACTTCAATGTGCATGTTGGCGGTGGACTTTCCGGTGCTGCTCTGGAATTCATGGAAACCATGGCTTCCATGGGTCTGTCCCAGCATGTTGAATGTCCCACTCACAGGTCAGGCCATACCCTGGATCTGGTGTTTTCCTCCATGTCGGGGACTTCGAGTCTGGAGGTGGGGGATTTTATCTCCTTACCCGTGTCATGGTCGGACCACCACCTGCTTTTTCCTTGGCGATCACGGCCCCCCCTCGCGGGGACCAGCGGCCTTCTGTTTTGGCCCGCCCCCGTAGACTGATGGACCCTCAGCGATTCCAGGAGGTCTTCGGGGAGCTCTCTGGCGGACTGACTGGCGCTCCGGAGGAGGTTGTGGCCAACCATTGGTTTGAAACAGCTGCCAACGCCATAGACCGGATCGCCCCTAAGCGCCTTCTCCGGTGCCGAGCCCGGCGCTCACCGTGGTTTACGGGGGAGCTCCGGGCAATGAAGCAGGTGAGGAGAAGGTTAGAGCGCAGCTGGAGAAAAACCCGGACGGCAAGTAGTAAGGCTGCTGTTGATTCCCAGACTAGTCGCTATTCCAACGCGATCACGGAAGCTAAGTCATCGTTTTTCTCCGTGAGAATTGGTGAGGCCTCTAACCACCAGGCGGAGCTCTTCCGGGTGGTTCGGGACCTCACCAATCCTAGTCTGGCTAGGCCTCCTCCTACTGATTTCAGTAGTGAGAATTTTGCAGCCTTTTTTAGATCTAAGATTGAGGCCATCCGTGCCGGCTTTGACTCCGGTTGCGGTAGCACTGCCCCGGCATCCCCGGTTGCTGGTCCGCCTTCGTCGCCTCGGTTGGAGGAGCTTGGGCCTGTTTCCGCTGTCGAGGCCATCGGGGCTATGGCGCACTGCCGGCCGGCGTCCACTCCTTTCGACCCTTGCCCCTCCTGGCTTATTAAAGCTGCCAGCGGGACCATGGCTGAATGGGCTTCTGCCATCGCCACCGCCTCTTTCAGCGAGGGGGTTTTTCCCTCTCGCTTGAAGGAGACGGTGGTTAAGCCCATCCTCAAGAAGCCGGGCCTTGCGGTGGACGATTTAGGCAACTATCGTCCGATCGCTAACGTCCCGTTTATGGGCAAGGTCATCGAGAGGGTGGCAGCGGTCCGGCTGCAGTCATACCTTGAGGATCGGCAGTGCCTCGATCCATGCCAGTCAGGGTTCAGGCCCCGTCGGGGGACCGAAACAGCTTTGGTCGCCCTGCAAGATGACCTGCTCCGGGCGGCCGACAGGGGTTGCTCTACCCTGTTGGTCCTCCTGGATCTGTCAGCGGCTTTTGATACCGTCGACCACGGTATCCTACTGGATCGGCTCTCTGAGGTTGGAATCGGGGGCACTGCTCGCAGTTGGCTCCGATCCTTCCTGGAGGGCCGTCCCCAGTATGTTCAGCATGGGGGGGAGCTGTCGGCCCCGTGGGTTCTCCCTTGTGGGGTCCCGCAGGGGTCGTCGCTCTCGCCGTTGCTGTTTAACATCTATGTAAGGCCGTTGGCTGGGGTCATTAGGAGTTTTGGAGTGTGCAGTCATCAGTACGCTGATGACACGCAGCTCTATCTCTCCTTTTCCACCTCTGCAGTGGAAGCTGTGAGGATCCTCGATGGGTGCCTGGATGCCGTGCTGGCTTGGACCGGGGCGAACAGGCTTAAGCTCAACCCCGGGAAGACGGAGGTCATGTTCTTTGGGGGCTCGCCGTCTGGGTACGGTGGCCCTTTTCCCTCTCTGGGGGGAGTCTCCCTCCAGCCTGTGGAAAGGGCGCGGAATCTGGGTGTGGTCCTGGACCCGGCGCTGACCATGGAGGCCCAGGTGGCGTCGGTTACCAGGGCCGCGTATTACCATCTTCGCCAGATCGCCCAGATCCGCCCGTACCTGGACGGTGACTCTCTGAGAACAGTGGTCCAGGCGCTGGTGATCTCGAGGCTGGACTACTGCAACGCCCTCTACATGGGGTTGCCCTTGACTCTTCTCCGGCATCTGCAGCGGGTGCAGAATGCGGCGGCCAGGCTGGTGGCTGGTGTGCGTCGTTACGACCACATCACCCCAGTCCTGGCTCGCCTGCACTGGTTGCCCGTTGCGGCCCGGATTAGATTCAAGGTCTTGGTTTTAGTTTATAAAACCCTCCATGGCTTGGGACCGGACTACCTGGCAGAGCGTATCGCTCAGCGATCCATCTCGGCCCGTCCAGTTCGGCAGGCGCGAGCGCACTCGCTGCGGGTTGCCACCCCTCGAGAGGCCCGGAAGTCGGTCACCCGGAACCGGGCTTTCTCGGTGGCAGCCCCGTCCTTATGGAACTCCATCCCTAGCGAAGTGCGCTCTGCAGAGTCCCTGCTGGCCTTTCGAAAAGCTGTAAAAACTTATTTATTTCGAGAGGCCTTTGGCGAGCCCTGAAATTTTTTATTTTTTATTTTTTTTTCCCTGTTAGGTCCCGCCATCTTTAATGCCCAAGCAACCATGTTAAGTGTTTTATGTTCATGTGTGTGCTTGGTTGATAGCTATTACGCTGCCGGGTCTTTGGATGCACCGGGTTTTTAATTGTTTACTTATTCTGTTGTATATTTGATAATTATTGTTTGTGTTTCTTGGCGCTTGCTCGCCCGTGTAAGCCGCTTAGAGTTTCGCACGAAAGATAAGCGGGGTATAAATACAATAATAAATAAATAAATAAATAAATACCTTTGCCATGCATGTCGGAGGAAGAGTGTCAACCAAATCAGACATAAAAACCCTTGATTTTCGAAGGGCAAACTTCCCTCAGATGAGGAAACTAGTTAGAGAGAAACTGAAGGGGAAGGTTAGAAGAATCCAATCTCTTCAGAGTGCATGGAGCCTGTTTAAAACAACAATAGAGGCCCAGCACAAGTGCATACCACAAAGAAAGAAGAGCTCATTTAAGTCCAAGAGGACACCGGCATGGTTAACGAGTGGAGTTAGAGAGGCTCTAAAGCGCAAGGAGAGGTCCTTCTGTAAATGGAAATCCTCCCCAAATGAGGAAAATAAAAAGGATCACAAACTCTGGCAAAAGAAATGTAAGAAGATGATAAGGGAGGCAAAGAAAGACTTTGAGGAACGAATGGCTAGCAATATAAAGGGTAATAATAAAAGCTTCTTTAAATATGTTAGAAGTAGAAAACCTGCCAGAGAACCAGTTGGCCATCTGGATGGTGAGGGAGGAAAAGGGGAGGTTAAGGAAGACTTGGACATTGCAGAGAAATTGAATGAGTTCTTTGCGTCTGTCTTCACGACAGAGGACCTTGAGCGGATTCCGCTGCCTGAGCCGCCCCTCTTGACTAAAGAATTAAATCAAATACAGGTTAAAAGAGAGGAGGTTTTAGGACTAATTGATAAATTGAGGATTAACAAGTCACCTGGCCCAGATGGCATCCACCCAAGGGTTATTAGGGAACTGAGAAATGAAATTGCAGATCTCTTAACGGTTATATGCAACTTGTCTCTTAAAACGGCCACAGTGCCGGAGGACTGGAGGATAGCAGATGTCACACCAATTTTTAAAAAAGGAAGGAGGGGGGACCCAGGAAACTCCTCTCTGTTTTTAGGAAGGCAAATGCCTTCTACAAATGTTAGATATTGTCCTGAGATGTTCAAATGAGTTTTACTGTGTATATCTTTCTTTATAGGTGTTTTTTTTTACTAACAACAAAATACAAAATACTGTACTGTATTTTGTATTTAATATATATTATTTTATGATTTTATTTTATATTGCGGAACACCCACAGACTGACAACACTAATGGGGCAGTATAGAAATGGAAGTGAATGAATGAATGAATGTCTACCCGAGAAGTGGAAAAATAAAGGCAGCTTTCATCACTATCAACAGATTAACTGTTGTTTTGTGCTTTCATGCCCTTTCTAACCTATGCTGGTCCTTATGAATTTATGACCTTCAAATGGAACCCTTTAGAGTCCTGCTTAGGTCTTGGAAATGAAAGACCAGGGTATCCTGTGTAGAGTCCATCCATCCAACCATCCACCAAGTCTTCCATTATATGTGTTGAGGGACATAGAATACACTGATGTTGCCTGATCTTTTACTAGCTACTAGAGATGGGCACGACTCAAAAAAATGGTGTTTTGTTTGTCGTTTGGTCATTTAGGGATCCGTTTCGGTTCGTTTTCGTTTTTGTGATGTTTTTTTGCAAAAAAATTTATTTTCGTTTTGTTAGGTAATGAAACAAAAAAACGAAAACGAAAAATTGCTGTTTCGTTAGCATTCTTTTTAGTTCAATGCATCTGCTGCAACGAAAACGAAAAACACGGCAAATTGGGTCGTTTCATTTTTGTTTTTGTTTTGTTTTTTTAAAAAATTCGTTTCGTTTTCGTTGCGTAACAAAACAAAAAAACAAAAATGAAAAATCGCTCGTTTCGTGCCCATCTCTACTAGCTACTAGTGAGAGTTCAGGTTTGATTTGAACTAAGCACCTCCTTATTTGTCTTTCTGGTAGTCTGTCACATCTATAAAGCTGTTATTTAGCCCCAATTTTTAAATATGTTGATTGTGGGTTTTTATGTGCTTTCTTCATTATTTTCTCTATCAGCTTCCTTCCTTCCTATCCATAGTAATCAGAAAGGTCATCCTTAAGAGCAAGGATGTGTCCCCCCCCTTTTTTTTCTTTGTTTGTTGGCTCATCTATTTCTTGGTATTGATTAGTATAATAGTTCCTATGTGCTGGTCACCGAAAGTTGCATTTCTGACTCTACTGATATCAGTTTTAGATTTTTCTTATTCTCTTAACAGCTTTATCTGTTATCCATTAGCCAGTGCCCTGTTCCACAGCTCTGGGCACATCAACCACAGATTGGCACCAATTTGGTTTCTGAATGTAAATGACTTAGCTTTATTGTATGTGAGTTATGTGAGAATCAAATCAAATCAAGTTTATTGTGGTCATATGACCCATATATAGGAATGTACAGTAAGGGCAAGGAGAAAAAAAAAACAATGAAGACTACTAATAAATAGGAACATCAGGGGAGTGGAAAGTTATGTGAGAAAGGAACTCTTTAATTAGTGGCAATCTGCTGCTGACATGCTTTCTATTGTGCAGGGGACGCTATACAACAGGACATTGGTCCTCAAGGCTTTTATTTTGAATACAGGAATAGTATTTTGCATTCTTCCTTGATAATTCTCAATTCTTGCAGGGGGAGAAGGGGAACTACCTCCAGTTTGTGAATGTGAGATATTGAGCATCTTTATCCATTCAAAACACCAGGAAATGGCCTGATTGGCAAGCTTTACAGTCAATGGCTCCTAGTCAAAAACGGAGCAGTGAGAATCCCTTTCCTGTCTCCTCAGTTGGAGTGGTCAGGTGCCAGAGGAGGCGGGGAAGGGAAGCCTGGGCTCCCTCTGAGACTGGAAAGCTGGAGGATGACCCAGGCAGTGTGCCAAGGCTTGTGAGTGGGCAGCCAGTGGGGGGAGAGGAGGGGATGTGCGGCACCTGTGGTGCTGACTGCACTGACACCTTTGTACGAAGTGGCATGAACCAGTTACTATAGCGCACCAAAGAATTTCAGAAGATCGGTCCGTACTTTATAGATTACATCAAAGCCATTGAAAGTGTGGGTCATGGGAAACTATGCGTTGTTCTGAAAGAACACTTGACTGTCCTGAGGCATATCTTGTTTTGTGGATAAAAAGCTGTCATTAGGACAGAATGTGGAGAGAGAGAACTGTTTCCAATAGGCAAATATGTCCGACAAAGTTACATTTGATCCTTTTACCTGTTCAGTCTGTACACAGGACATGCCGTATGAAAACCCAGAGTAGATTCGGGTGGTGGAGGAATGAAAATTGGTGGAAGGAAATATTAATAATTCAAGTTATGGAAAGGACACAATCTTATTGTGTCCTTAAGTTTTACTTTTGTTTTAACCCTTCTTTTGGCTTGGGTGATTTAGAGAGGGTTTAACTGCCTCCACAGTCCACAGTCAGTACCAATACTCCCATTCTGAGATATGCCTGATTGACAGCTGCAATTATTGTGTTAGGTGTTGCTAGAAAACCTAAATTGGGTGCTGCTGAATGTGTTTTTGGATATGTGTTTTATTTATGCCATTAAAGGTTTTTGATTGACTGATTGTGTAAGTCCAGGTGGAGAGTGCAGCCAAGAAATCAGAAGACTTAGATTTGGAAGGGCAACAATGAAGGAACTAGAAAAGATAATCAAGTGTAGTGATGTGTCACTGGAGGCAGTGACCAAGGTTGAATGCAGCAGGAAAAGAGGGAGACCAAATACACGATAGGTGGACTCCCTGAAGAAATTCACAATCTTGATTTCACAAGAGCTCAACAGAGCAGCTAAGGATAGGACATTTTGGAGGCCACTCATCCTTAGAGTCATCATGAGTCTTAGGTGACTTGGCGACACCCACCCACAAGCAGCAACAGCAACAGTTGCTGTGTGCCACACTGTCGATCCCGGTCTCACTACGATTTTGCTGCTCTTTTTGCTGCGAAAGACTGCGCAGCAAAAGATTGTGCCTTCACTCCGAAGAGCAGTATTTTGGTACCCCGGCTGACCATGTCCCCGGAAGTGTACTTTAACCGCAGCATTTTGCATTTTGTGTTAAAATGCTTCTGTTATTGATGCACAATTTTTAACACCTCAAATGAGGTATGACCCCAGAAAATTTGCACCAATTACATTTGTACCCCCTTTTCTTCCACTTCATGTAGTTCTGCCTTAGTAATCATTTATGCTACTGAATTGGTGGCATGCCGGCATGCCAGCACAATTTTTATCGCCTTTCCGCATGCAATTACAAACAACTTTAAGAATAAAAACTTCTACGTGGCTGCAACACAAGTATTCACCACAGGGGAAAAAAACAGGGAAAAGATGCGCAGTAAGCAAGTTGGGACAGACGCAGAGAAGTAAAATACTCCCCTGTCGTCGGGGTGCTAATTGTGCATCAAACGTCATGTGACCACCTGAAAAAATAGTACACATCATGTTAAGATGCTCAGATAACGGTAGTGAGCCCAGGGCTTTACAGTGGTCCTTTCCAGAGTTTTCTAAGTAGAGAGTACTCAGAAGGGATTCACCATTCCTTTCTCTTGGGGGGCTTTCTTTAGTTTGCCCAAGGCTACATAAGCTGACTCTTCTGGGGCACACAGTAAGGAATCAGACTCTTGTTCCTGCACCCCAGATAGAACACTTTGCCATTTAAGATGCTTGGGGGGGGGGAAGGGGATGTGCAAGATTATAGTCACGGTTCTTCACTGAAAGGAAAGGGTTATGGCAAGAACGGAGCAAGGGTGAGGATGACTTTAACCCACTTATTGAGTACCAGGTCAAACTTGCCTTTCATAGCGTGGATGTCAGTGTGCAGAAGCTGTAGCTAATCCACAGAATTGACCTCTGACTGAATTGGGGGATAAACGGAAGAGTTCCTCTAGGCACAGCACAAAAGCTAGTGTTGCACCAAAGCAAGACTTTTTCTCTCTCTTTGAACAGAGATCACAAGCTGTGTTTGAGTGTTTTTCTGGGTGGTTCACTGTGTCAGCACAGGAATCTATTCTTTTTTTTTTAAAAAAAAAACCTTCCAAGTTGAAGAAAGCCGTTTGCTCTTTGGTTGATCAAATAAACAAACATTTTTGTTGATCAACACATCGGGCAGTACAATTTACTCAGTAGGGTCACACAATTCAAAATCAAGAGTGTTATTTCTGAAGCTTGTGTTAATTTACACCCTGTTTTATTTGTGATAAAAATCAAATCCAAGGCAGTTTACAAATTTTAAAAAATGCACACCGTTCCAGTATTTTCCAGTGATAGAGAATAGAAAGGAAGAGACTTCAAAGACTGATGTGTCTGTTGAAAAAAGTGACAGCTTCTGTTGAATGAAATGCAGATAAAACTTAAAGGTCATTTTCACCATACCTAAACAAAAGTGCTGTGTTTCTGAATAGTAAATGCAAAATGCAAACAGAAAAAGATCGCTTTAATCCAGGGGTGGGCAACTGTTGTGCCTCCAGATGGTTTGGACCACAACTCCCAGAATTCCAATCGTAAATTGCCAATAACAAAGGACTGTGGGAGTTGTGGTCCAAAACATCTGGAGGGCCGACAGTTGACCAACCCTACTCAATCCATTCCTTTTGAATGGTGCATTTGAGTGGCCTGTGAATGGATACAAAATGCAGGAGTTGGCAAATCCTCTGTTGACAATTATCAAGCCAGTTCCTACATTTTAAGTTTGCACATCATTCAATGTTCTCAGCAAGAAAGGTGCATTGTGGTTTTAATACACATATTTATGTGCATTAATTAATTTACATAGAAATAAAAATTCCACCCTTCTACAGCCTATGTACCTCACAGAGTGTTTAAGAAAAAGTTACCAATAGAATCAAAGAGTTGGAAGAGACCTCAAGGGCCATCCAGTCCAACCTCCTGCCATGAAGGAACCCCCATCAAAGGACTTCCGACATTATGGCCAACTTCTGCTTTAAAATCTCCAAAGAATGAGACTCCACCACCCTCCGTGGCAGCATATTCCACTGCTGAACAGCTCTAACCATCAGGAAGTTCTTCCTAATGTTCAAATGGAATCTCTTTTCCTGTACAGTAAGACCTCGCTTTGAAAACGTCCCGTTTTATGTAATTTCCTCAAGATGTAAGGAAGTTCTTTGGAGTGGGTCACACCAGTGCCAGTGCCATCAAAATAAAGACATCCAAAGTGAGGACAACTGCACTTCACAAAGCATCGTGCTCCACCATAGTGGTACACCCACCAAGGAGACCCAGCCTCGCTTTGCTGTATGTTGTGGATACACACTAGATGGAACACCAAGGAAGAACCCTCCTCTTAGGGAGCAGCCAGGCTAATATGCTTGACTACTAGTTAATCAGTTAATCTAGTTAATCAGTCCACGTTAAAAAGAGACAACTGTGGACAGCACTAGTTTTAATCATAGCTAAGTACCAGTGTCTCGAGAACTCATTACAGCCGGCTAATTTTCAATTCCAATTCAATAGCATAGCATGATCTTGGCAATGCAGAGTCCAAGAAAGCTGCTTTACCATTAAGCCATCTGGGCACCAGTACCTATACCTACCCACTACTTCACTGGCCCATTTAGCTCAGAATTGACTTTACTAATTCAGTGCTGTTTTGCTGCACTTCAAAAAGACCTTTTCGCAAGAGTGCCCGCCTGCGACACCAGGGAACCTTCTGCACACAACGCATGTGCTGTAGTGCTGAGTGATAAGCATTCCTATGATTGATGAGCTTTCAAACGACCCCTGAAATCTGCTGCAAAACACTTGCAGATCCAGAGCATAAAATTGTTTTCCCACCAGCAGCGGACTTAAAAAAAAAAGTACGCCCACGCCCACTTAAGCGCGACCCAGCGCACTTTACAAGTACCTGGTCTCCAGAGGTAAAAAAGATTGTGATACGGATTGTAAAGTCGTGGATGCCGGGCTCTCCTCCACCTTCTGTTTGTTTTTGTTGGACCCTCCCCTTTAAAAGACTGGAATCCCTACAGGGCTTCTCTGACAGCAGAGGGAGGTGAGCCTGCATTTTTCTCTCTCCCTTTTTTCCTCCCTCCCCTCACTGTAGACAGAAGCAACAGAGTGCAGAAGGGTGGGAACACAGGAAGTGGAACAAACCCCACATGATATCTGGCTGGGGCACAATCCGAATTTAAGTTGCCAGCAGATTTTAGGGGTCGTTTGAAAGCAGCCTAGGAAACAACCAGATGGCATTCAGAAAGTCACCCTTTTCCACCTTGGTTCTTGCATTAGTTAGATCATTCTAGGATAGTTCTTTCATTTGTTAGATCCTTCTCCCTGTATGTTGTCCCAAGCTCTACGGAGGAAGGACGGGACACAATGTGACACATGAATAAATGTATGTAATTATAGGCAATCAATTCCTCAGGTGAACGAACTACAAATAAAGGGCAAATGCTCAGGGGCCTTTTGACATGTACAATCCATCTGCTTCTGCGTCCCAAGAAGTAAGAAGAACAAAAAAGTTTTGTGGTTTTTTGTGGTTTTTTTGGTCACACACACACACACACAAAGAGAGAGAGAGAGAGAGAGAGAGAGAGAGAGAGAGAGGTCCTCTTGCTTCCAGTTGCCTCTGGATCATTCTTTCTCTGTCTCCCAAAGACATTAATAAACAGGTAGGCATTCACACACACACACACACACACACACACACACACACACACAAAGAGAGAGGGAGAGAGAGAGAGGTCCTCTACATTTGGTAGGGGGCCCGGTTGATTTGCCTGGCCATGTAGTGATTTGAACCTCCATGTAACAAAACTCAGGGGTAGGAGCGTCTCTGGCTGAGAATTTACCTGAATTCCTGTGGGTTCTTTAAGAAAACAAATGGCTTGAGAGAATCAAATTAATGAAATTCCTTTATTCACTATTCTAAGTTACAAAAATGAAAAAACAACTCATAAAAATCAATGAAAAATATAAAAATGCTAATCAGATACAATCACAGAATATTGCCTGAAAATAATAAAGTCTATGATATTCTCACTATCTTAATACTATGAAAATTTCAATTCCTAGGCTGGCTAGGACTAAATTCTAGCTAACTACGTCTTGAAGCTGGATTCTTAGCAAATCTCTATGCCCCATCATCCTAATTCTGTTACACCCCACATGATCTAATGGACATGACACTACTAGAACACCATCCCACAATCTCCACCGCCATGCTGGTTATGGGGTCCTTGAGTTTTATCCCTGACAGGTAACTTTCCCTGTCTTTGCAGTTTCCACTGTGCAGCTTTGCTGAGAACCTACAAAAAAGGCCAGACACCCCATTTCAGCCCAGTAAGGGAAAAGAGACAATGCATAGATAGCACAAGAATACATGTTGTTCTGCAGTGGTTAAATAGAAGAAGAGGTATAGCACAGTGTTTATTACATTTCAGAAGGGCGCTACGGGTGAGTATGCCTGTCTCTGCACAGGATACATCTAGTAGGCGTTATTTTCTCCCGAGCCAGGTGGGCAGCAGGAATTTGATGGTTGAGTAGAGAGGTATGCATGCATGTGTATTTAGGCAGATCATGTGAGGAAAAGGAAAAAGGATGAAAGTTGGCCTGATATGCAACGGAGAGGCATGAAACAGGAAAACAGGACAAAAGAGAAAAGAGTGCAGAGGTTAAGGGTACACTTAATAGGAAAACAACAGCCTGCATGTGAGGAAGATGCATAGTAAAAGTGTTCTGCTTATATACCGCCTGATAGCACTTCAAGTAGTTTCTGGGTGGTTTACAGTTTTTAATTACAGTATGCAGGCTACACATTGCCCCCCCTCCTTCCAAGCAAGCTGGGTACTCATTTTACCAACCTTGGAAGGATGGAAGGCTGAGTCAAACATGAGCCGGCTACCGGGGATTGAACCCCAGGTTGTGAGCACAGTTCTACCTGCAGCACAGGCATTTAACCACTGCGCCACAGGGCTCCTGAGTAGGGAGAGACACCAGATTTCCCCCCCAAATGTTGGGGGGGGGAGGTTGATATAAAAAGAATATGAAATGGAATAAACCAAGAACTAGCAGAAATCTTGATTCAAAAATGGGGAACAATATTCTAACATTGAAAAATATTTTATGTGCCTTCCCCTCTCACACACACTGTGGCTCAATGTTCCTTTAGCTTTGTTGCTGGTATGGCAGTTAGCCTGAGAATACAGCAGTTGAAAGCCCTGAACCTGGAGGGTGTCCAAGCAGATGGTAGTCTCACATGTAAGACTCTGTGTCAACATTCTTCCAATGTTACTTACCGTTATTATCATGTGCTTCCCATATTGCAATTTCTACTTGCGCAGCTGTCCTTCTGTTGGAACAAAGCTAAAATATATGCAATATGTAGAACAAAAAGAAAAAAAATACCAAATACATATGGCATAGTAAAGAGCCAGGGTCCCTTAATTAGACTGTGTAGATCCCTCTAGACAAGTCTAAATAAAGGTATTGAGCATTGTAATTAATTTGAATATTGCAAGTCGGCATCCCCCCACCGCCACCCTATCTTATTTATTTATTTATTTATTTATTTATTTATTTATTTATTTATTTATTTATTTATTTATATACCACCTGATTTTCCCAAATGGGAACTCAGGGCGGTTAACAAGTATAACATACGACAATTCAAAAAAATAATAATTGGTTCCACAAACGACATATAAGAAAGTCAACAGCAAACAGCAGAACCCGCATTTTAAAAACTAAAAATTCAAGATTCAGCCTCCCGTTATCTGTTATCCAGCAGTGGGATAAGCGAGTGAGTCAGGGAGATTAATATCAAGCTCTGAGTGATGTGCATCCATTCCAGTCAATGGAATCAAATACATAGGGTATCTCCACACCAGCCAGAAGCATGGAATTTGCTACAAAGGTCCAAGCATTCTGATTACTGTACTAAAAAAGATCTAAGCCTTCGACATATTCACATTGTATACTACCCAGCTGCAGAGCCAGTGGTCGAGAGTTCAATTTCCCATCATGCCTTCCGAGAGAACAGCCAGATGCACCCCAATGGGAAACCCCAGCTGAGTACTTGTTGAAACCTAGAAAATCAAGGGGAAGATCACCAGAAGCTGGAATCAACTCCACAACATGGAAATGTTTTTAACCTTCAAAATCCAGGAAGTGAAATTTATTTTAGTGGAGAGAGTGGTGCTTCAGCACAATGGGAACCATACTAGGCATAGCATGGAATGTTGGCTTACACAATATCTGTTGCTTCTTGCTGGATTCCCCCCCCACACACACACACACATAGAGAGCCTTAGGTGAACTTCTAAGGGCCTTTATACACGACCCCTAAGCTCCGCTGCAAATGGCTGCAAGCTCCGGAGCTTTAAAATGTTTCCCCACCAGCTCCGGAGTTTGCAGACAATTAAGTGCGACCCCGCCCACTTTAGCGCGACCCAGCACACTTTTCTTGTACCTTCTCTTTGGAGGTGAAAAATCTTTGATGCGGTGCAACGATAGTGAGTGCGGGGCTCTCCTCGCTTCTGTTTGCTGCTTTTTGGCTCCCTCCCCTTAAGAGCTACTTTTACAGAGACGAGAGGCAGAACGAGGTGAGCGGCATGCTTTTCTTTCTCTTTTTCTCCCTCCCCCCAGGCAGCCAGCAACCAGGAAGTGCGGAGGAGGGTGGGGACAGAGGAAGAGCGACGAACCCCTAAGATCTCTGGTCCGAATTTAAGTGGCCAGCGGATCTTAGGGGTCGTGTAAAAAGGCCCTAAGAAGACTGAGAGACATGTACAGTAGCTAACAGACTGCAAGCATAATTAGTATACGAGAAAACAGCTGAACCTCAATTAGGAAATTCGGTCAAAGACCAACTTAAAGAAAGAATGTGAGTGGAAGTGAAAAAGAATAAGCTGGTCAAAGAGAAATAAAGACTCTTTTGGCTTGTTCTATCCTGGGGGGTGGGGATGAACCCATTATGAGCTTTGTGCAGAAATATCCCTTTGCCTTTTCCAGAAGAAAGTTATAAATGAAAACGACTCTCCTGCCCTTAACCACACAATAAATCTCTCTTCGCTTCTCCGGTCCTTTTGAGCCACAGACTGGGTAGCAACAGCAATGTGACAGTCAAATAAACCTGGTTATCAAACTAGTTCACTCATCCCTTCTTTGCCGACATCACTCAGAAGTTGTGTACAATCCCCCAGGAGGATTTGTACCTTGTCAGTGGTAATTTCCCCCGGAACGCAATATCTGAGATATGGAATGACTAAACTCAAGCAGCAGCTGAAGCCAAGCATGTACCTCTCCCCGCATCTGAGTTCTATTTATTTCACAGCTCCACTATCTACTGCTTCCGAAATGTTCTCTCTGTGCTCCAGAAATCCCATTTTTAAAAATAAATGGACACACAACTACCTGATTTACCGTCTCTTTGTGCCAACATTCGTGGATAAACGGAGGCATTTCCAGGGCAGTTTGAACA
Source organism: Phrynocephalus guinanensis (assembly GCA_037367245.1). Classification (NCBI taxonomy): domain Eukaryota; kingdom Metazoa; phylum Chordata; class Lepidosauria; order Squamata; family Agamidae; genus Phrynocephalus; species Phrynocephalus guinanensis. The sequence continues at coordinate 167,992,032 of CM074733.1, forward strand.
TCAGCACACCGACTCTGCAGCATCAGCAGAACAGCAGAGGCAATTAAACACTTGTCCTTCTACCTAATGCATTACTCCAAGGTAGCATAATGGGTGGTGGTAGTGGCTTCGTGTTGGAGTCAAAGAAGCCTACAGGGTTGAAACTGATGCTTGTTCCTTCCATAGATTAACCCTAGGTGGAGAGAAGAACAATGCCAACAACAACAGCGATGCACAGTGACACACACAGAGGCACACAGCCGTGCAACAGTAGCTCTCTTGAAAGACATCTGAGCACAGGAGGAAAGGGCAGACCCCCATCTCCAACAATGCTTTGAATTCTTAAGGATTGCCGTTTGGAACTTCTGTCCAGGTGGGGAAGAGCGATCGGCGTTCTCTCTCATCCTTCAATACCCAGGCAAGGCCAAGCCTATCTTTTACAAAGTTTTCAAGGCAACAGATGTTTTATTTCTGTTCATGTGTCAAAGTCCATGAACACTGCTGGCTTATACAGTGGTACCTTGTATAAAGGAATTAATTCGTTCCAAATGAAATTATGTTAAGCAAATTTTCCTTTATACAAATTTCCATAGGAATGCATTGAAAATGGAGTAATCCCATTTTTATGTTGTATGGATTCTCCCCATAGGCGATTATGTTAAGCAAATTTTCCCTATCTCCAGAATTTTTTATGTTGTACAGATTTTATGTTATACAAGTTGTTTGTTATGCAAGGGTCCGCTGTATATAAATGACAGTACAAATTCTGGGTGTGCTCAGATTTTGTTTCAATGGTGGGTGTTTTTATGCTAAGACATCACTTAACCCATTTTTGTGTTTACACCTGACATAACAAATAAACAAATATCTGACAGGTGGCACGCACCCTTATTCTATCCATATTTGCTTAAACATAAGCTTTCAGGTTTCCTCCTGGGACGTAGGTGCATATGTCTAGGTAGCAGTCACACTCACAACCATTTTTTAACACAAGAAAAGCATAAGCGTTCGGAATCTATAAACTAAAATGAACTTGGCTATCTTCCAATTGATGTGTTGTACCTTTTCCCTTTTTTAAAAAGCACACAATTATTTTATTATAGAATAAAACCCTAATAGTCCATTTATAGGAAGATGTACATAAACCAAAAGCACTTCACACATCCACCAAGGCAACCAGGGCTAACAACCGATACTTAATGGGTGTTGGAAAGGGTTGGATAGTTGAGACTTTCACATACCCAAGCCATTGTACATCTAACAAGCCTATTCAGGCTATCATCCACACAACAAGCCTATTCAGCACCTTTTCCCTTTTCATGACAACAACGACAATGTGCCATCAAATCAATTCAGACTTATGACAACTCTTTCTGGGGTTTTCTAGATAGTGTGTACTCAATAAGTGGCTTGCCATTCTCTTCTTCTTGGATTGAGTAACTGTGTTTCTGGTTTCGCAGCCAGACACCCAGACGCATAGCCAGGATTTGGAGTGCCTAGGGACAAATTTCTTTTTTGTGCCCTTCCTGCCCCTCCATCACACCCACCCAGCAATGGGGGGCCCGAAGCCTGCGGGTGTCAGGTGGATGTGTGCGCGTGGAGGGGTGGACGGGTGTGTGTGTGTGCATGTGTGTGTGGTAGCACGTGTGCCTTACACCTCTCCCACCCAGGTGAGGAAGAGGAGGAGGAGGAGAGTGCCACAGCCACTGTGCTCCTGCCTGCCTGCCTGCTTCACCGCTCGCCTGGCACACGGTGGGAGAGCAGGCGGAGGGGGTGCCATCGCCAAGTCTTAGGGGAAAGGAGGACTGCTGGGCGGCAGGATGGCTTCCTCCTCCTACTCCCCTTCCAAGCACCCCTAGATTGCTGCGCCTGGGGCAGATGTACCCTTCTGGCTCCCAAGATACTCCCCTGTAGACACCTAGCTCCCTGAAGAATCCAGTACTATTATTTTTTAAATACTATCTCATAAACAATTTACATGTGTCAGAATCCAACTGAAAAATTACATGGGCATTAGTCTGTTTCAGTGGTGGATTGCTGCTATTTAAGAAGTCAATGTATGCATTGTTTGTTGTGTACCAGGTTATGGGACAGGCATGTGACATCAAATGCATATGCTGTCCTCTTAACCAACAGTGGTTTACCACTTAGCTTTACTTCAGTGGACTTAAAATATTAGGATTCTGGCCATTAGTATTGAAATTTGAGATTATTCTCATTATTTTCATTCTCATTTTCATTTTTTAAATATTAATATTCTGATTTTTATTGTTCTTGAGTTTGACTGCTGTAAACCGCCTGGAGTGCCATTGGAAGACAGATGGTATAATAAATAAATAAATAAATAAATAAATAAATGAATGAATGAATGAATGAATGAATGAATGAATGAATGAATGAATAGATTAAAATATTTGTAGAAGACCCCTTGTCCCTGTTTTAAATATTTTTGCTAGGCTATTTATTTCAGTATGTTAAATTGTTGTAAATCACCCAGAGTGGCCTCGTCACCAGATGGGCAGTATATAAATAAAATAAAATAAAATAAATAACTGATATCACTGGACTTTAAGTATCCCATTTGTTCAAATGCAAGTAGACTGCTTCCAGGTGAAAAATAATAGATTTTCAGTCACCACAAAATATTTTTATTGTTCTTGTTGCAACGTGACTGCTCCCTTGAAAATGATTTCCCTCTTAAACAAATTGCATTTGGGAGAAATGAAGGATGATTAGAAAGAAGGACTCTCTCTAGTATTTTGTTTTTTATTCCGTCTTACTCTTTATACCAGAAATAAGTAGACAGCCTCAATAAATAAATGCATATTCTTAGTTCTCTGCTCTGTTGATTGAAATTTGTTCTTATTGCTTCAAATTGAGTCCTACTCATCAATTTAAAGATTCCTTTCATTGGCTCTATCAGGTAGAACACATTCAGATTTCAACCACTTTAGGATTTCCTATAAATTCCAGGACTGTGAATATGCAGATTCAATGGTAAATACCTACTGCAGTTACGACGCCCCTGTCGCCCCTGTCGTTGGAGGTAAAAACCAATAGCTTGAGGAGGGCTTTGTTCCGATCCCAAAATTTGTTAATCTCCTGCTGCTTCTGGGCCCAATGCCAACAGCACATCATGCGATCAAAAAGAGGCAATCAAAATCAAAACACTTCCATGGAACTTAACCAGGAGCCAAAATTTGCCGCACAACCCACCACCTCTGTTCATGCCGTAATAATGAAGTATAGGTGTCCCAGTGGTTGCGCACCCAAGCAGAGAGTATCGGCACCAGTATATCAACCCCCTGACAAGAAAAAGGCCAGTAGAATGATGATACATGATAGAACAGTCAGTAACAGCCTGTCTTGTTTTGATTTGTCAGTACACACAAGGAGAGGATTGGCTCTCGGGAACTTTGCTCAGTCTGTCTCCAAAGGAGGTAAAGCAACAGTTCTTAAGTGTTTTAGTGGTCGTGGCACCCCACTGAAACTCAAAACACATTCTCGCAGCCCATTGAAAAACGTGTTCCAATTTCTTTGTTGGAAAATTACATTTCTCATAAAACACTTTATGTACTGAAAAATACATAAACAAATATGAGTTGACACAAAGGTAAAATAATGTCTCGAGTTTTAGTGGCTGATTTGTTGTTTATTCATAATATTTTGACATTGGGTTCCTTTTTTGAAAGAATGATGCGTGCCATCACTTGCATTTAAGTGATGTCTAGGTTTTGTTTTTATGTGCAAAAGTGATGAAAACCCCATTTCACACTGATAGGTGGAAGAAAACAGTAGAGGTGCCTGTAATGCTGCCTTCACCAGTTGTGGAAATGTTTGTAGCTAAGCACACCAGGATCTTTCTAAACCCAATTTTTCAAATTCTATTTGAGTGCTTGCATTGGTCTGTATTTCAGTAAGATTATCTTTTATTAAATTATTATTGCCTATAGAATTATGGTTAAAAAAAGAAATGGATCCAGTATCCATGTCTGCTCTTTGCTGGTATCTCCTGAGGAGAAAAATGCACTCAGTTGTTGCATATGTATAACACATTTGGCTAAAATTGTGATTTTTCTCATTTTCTAGAACAATTTCATCAAGCAAGGGATAGTTTGCAAAATTACCATTTTAAATTTGATGCATCTAAATTTTTAATGTTTTCAATAAAAGCAGATAATTTTAATAGCTGTTATTATGTTCCTGCCATATGCTTAGACTGATGCATTTAACCTATTCATGTGAGTGAATATATCTTCTAAGTAGGCCAGTCAAAGTATTGCATCTCTTCTTTCAAGGTCTTTAACTAAATTACAATTTGGGTTAGTATGAAAATGAATAATACCCTCACATATTTCAAAAATCTTGCTTAGCATGCATCTCTTGGAGAACCACCTTACCGCATTGTGATAAAGAAGCAAAGAATGATCAGCACAATTTCTTATAAACAAGCATGAAAGATGAGATGATCAAGTTCCCATCCTTGGATATAATTTACTAAATTTATTGCAGTAGCTAAGAGTTGTTTTAAGGTCTCTGGGAAAGTTTTCGATGCAATGTGTCATTCTAACTTGTGGCACTTCTTCGCGTATGCAAAAAAGCTGGAATTTTTTGCCTAAAATTGTAGGGGGACCCTTGGTGCAAATTGTGCATTATATCTATTGGTATTTGATGTTTCAAAAAAATATGTGACTGAAAGCATCCATTCTTTTTGCCGTCAATTCCAGTGGCTCGCAAAATAAAAAATTCCTTCAAAATGGCCTTTTCCTTAATGTGTCAAACAAATATGAGGGTTGATTGAAAAGTAATGCCTCCATTTCCAAGGTGTTGTGCTCATTGATTTCTTGGAAAAGGGAACCACGATAAACTCTCAACACTACGTGAAAATGTTGGAGAAGCTCTGTGCATGGTTGCACTGCATGCAGAAGGATTTGGACCCTATACTGCAGCACGACAGTACCTGACCACACACAAATCGTGAAACACAAGAGTCGTTGCAGCGCCTGCAGCTCAAGGAGGTTCTACTGCACCTGCTATACAGCCCCTACCTTGCAGCTTGCGACTTTCACACAAAAACTCAAGGTATGAAAATTCTCTATGGGAAAATTCAAGATACGAAAATGTTGCGGAAGATTTCAATACCCAGGGTGCATTGTGCCCCATTTGGATCGAGATACAAAAATTTCCAAGCTACAAAGTGTCTCGAGGAACATATCGTATCTAGAGGTACCACTGTAATATTCACACATTATTTTAATTACACATTTTAAGTAAGTTATAAAATAGCTCCAGAGGCTCAGCCCAGGCCCACCGCACTTCTGGTTAGTGTTGGGCCCGGCTGGAGGCCCATTCCGGGCATCATTTGGCCTGTGGAGAGCCCTGGAGGCCACTTCCAGTCTGCCGGAAGTCACTTCCAGTCCGTGCTAAGGTCCAGGAAGCCTGGTGCAGGCCCACGGCACAAACTGGAGGCTTGTTCAAGGCAGCACCAGGCCTGGGATGAGCTCTGGAGGCCCTGCAGAGGCTTACTGCATGACCTGGAATGAGCTCCAGAAGCCCATTCTAGGCAGCACAGGGCCCGCACTGAGGTGAACCTTGCTCGCAAAGCAGAGCAATGCTTGCAAACCGAGGCAAATGTTTGCTAAAATTTTTGCTCAGTTTGCAAAATATTCGCAGTCCAAGGTACTTGTAAACCAAGGCACCACTGTACTGGTGAGTGTATGAACAGGGGGGAAAAGTAGAGTTAGCAGTAGTGGGGAATCATATAGTGTACTATCTGGTCATAGCACTTGCCAGTATCAACTGTGAGTACACAGTCCAGTTGGGTCAAATTTAACTAGAAACAGCTTTAAATTTTATATTATAAATCTAGAAGTTAAAAAAAAACCCAGTTGTTGCCACTCACATGCTTTCTCGCACCCCTAGTTAAGAACCGCTGAGGTATAGGAAGAAAAGAGAGGCAGTGCTTGTGGGTGTGTAAAATGAGGGGAAAGGAGAATATGGAATTAGAACCCAAGTCCTTAGAAACCATCTCCTCTGACTGGAAGAGTCTGTGCTCTTGTTGCCTGAACAGAAGAGATTTTTATCTGCCACTTTCTTTCGTTCCTGGCTGGCCTTGATGGGATTGGCACGTGGCTCCATGATTGTAGTCAGCACTGTTGCCATGGGTGCTGAGGAAGTATCTGTGTGCTATCCTCCCCCCCCCCCCGGTTCTGTTCTTTTCCCTTCCCTTTCCGTTCCTATTCAACCTTTCCCTTTTTAAAAAAAAGGAATTGCTGACATTTCCTTTTTGTGTCTTCTGTAAAAACATATGGTGACCCTCATCTAGTTCTTCATATCTTCGTGCTTCAAGAGTGCAGCTCTGTCTAGATTTGGATTGGGGGGGGCAGATAAATTGTGTTTTGTAATCCTGGCTTTTATCTGCAGTTACTAGTTGGAAGTTCACAACTTGTCAGTATACACAGATCTTCCAGAGTTCTAGCCATATCTCAGCCTGGATTTCTCTAAACCTGCAGCTTCTTCATAAAACATCTTGACAGCATGATCTCGCATATACAAGAAGCTAAATTTCAATTCCCCCAAAAAGTATTTTCTCACACAAATGTTGTGTTGCTAAAAAAGATCTGCATAAGTGTGTAAGAAGGGTGTAAGAAGTAGTATGGGTAATTACAGCAACAGCCAGTCTAGGTCAATATTCTGCTTTTAGAGGCCAACTGGGTGGTCACAGGCAGTACATAGGGGCAAACAGCACCCAACATTTTCTAGACACTGGAATTCACAGGGTTACTGCCTCTTATTGATTTGTTAGCCTCTGTGAATTTTGCCCCGTGAGTTTTGAACCCGCATATAATAAAGATACTCAACCCATTTGACCTGACCTCAAATCTAATTTCAAGCAGCCCTGCTGGTTTGAGCAATTGGCCTACAAAAACAAAACTACTACAACTGCTACTGCTACTGCTACTGCTACTGCTGCTGCTGCTGCTGCTGTTGTTGTTGCTGCTGTTGCTACTACTACTACTACTACCGACTCAGGATTGTTATTTTGGTGGGGGCTTCCTTGAAGTTATAGATCAAGTAAAGTAACTTCATCAAGTAGGGACTACACTATGTAGAATTGAGTTGGTGTGGGCAGATTACTTGACGGATTAAGGAAGATTTAAGATTCATTCATATGAGTCATGTGGTTCAGACTGAGATGAGTTGGAAGGGTGATCCCTTTCCCACAAAGAGCCAGAATGACTCACTCCAAGGTTCCATACATGTTTGAATGTTTTGTTGAATGTTTTGTTCCTCCTCCTTCAACCTCTTCTCCTCCTTCCCTCTTATGCTGTCCATATTATCTGCTCTTTCCACCCCCATGTCTCTTTTCCTCCCTCAGGAAGTGGTAGAAATACCAACAGAAGTGGTAGAAATAGCACCATAGACGACATCACAGCTAATGTAATCTGAGTTCTGAGTTCCCCTTAGGATCTGGGGATCTTTGTTCCGGACAAAGACAGGGCTGACACCAAGAATGATTTGAGCTGGAAAACAGAGCAAAGCAAAACAACAACAGTTCCCAAGTGAAGGGAAATAATCCCGAAGTAGAAGTGAAGTGGAAGGGATTAATTGAATTCTCCAGTAGGTTGTTATGTAGATATCTTCAATGAATCCAGATCAGTGTGTGCTGGAACCACTTGGTTAATAGAAGCAAATCGAGTACAAGTCATTGAGCCTTAGGCTAGTGTCTCCATTCAAGTGCTTATTTTTCATAAAACCTTGATCTAGTCCTTATGTGTTCAGCTACACTGAGGTGCCTTCTGCTCTGGAGTACATTAAGCAATTGTTTTTACCGTAGTAGTTTAAGAAATTCTACATACATTATTCACTTTATGCTAAAACAGACTGCTGATTCATTTGTGCTTAGCTGTTTGAGCCCCCTGTCACCCTGGTCCCTTTGAATAATATATTTATAACCGCTCTGTCAACAGATTCATTAGGATAAGAAATTCTTGAGGGTCAGGTCATTGACATCTTGTCTCCCCATAGGTGCCTCATCTGATGCTTATGATTAGAGATGGGCACGAAATGAACAATTTTTCGTTTCCGTTTTGATTTTTTGTTTCGTTACGTAACGAAACAACAAACAAATTTTGTCTCTAAAATGAAACAAAACGAACAGAAACACCGGAATTTTTGTCGTGCGTTTCATTTCCGTTAATGCAATATGAGTGAATTGCTTAAAATCCTTTAAAAAATCACAAACAATTGAAATAAATGGTAATGAAATGGTAACGAAACGAACGAAAACAAAAACGATTTTTTTCCCAAAAATTCACGAAAAATGGAAACGAAACGAAACGGACCCTCCAAACGACAAACGACAAACAAAATGCCATTTTTCTGATTTGTGCCCATCTTTACTTATGATAGTCTGATTTAGTGCTATTACATAAGAATACAATGGTTGCATCTAGAGATGGGCACGACTCGGGAAAATGACGTTTTTGAGTTGTCGTGTGTCGGAGGCAGTCCGTTTCGGCTCGTTTCCGTTTTTTGTGAAATTTCGCAAAAATTAGTCGGTTTGTTTTTTCGTTTTTTTCCGTTGTCGTTAGTACTGGTTTGGGGAGGGGTAGCGGGCTCCTGGAGGGAGCTGCAGGAGTCAGCCAGAGCCACAAGTGACGGACTGGCAGACTCTTTGCACCCGCTGTGTCTCACGTACTTGCATGTAGTGCAATGCAAGTAGATATGGCTTAGGGTTAAGACAGGTTAGCGCAAGGGCTAGGGTTAGGCTAGTTACGGGTGAGGTTAGGGTGAGTATTGGGGTGCATCTGGGTGCCTCTCTGACCGACTTAGAAGGACAATGTACTGGCGTATGGGTTAGGCTTAGGGTTCGGGTTTGGGCTACGATTAGTGGGCTGTTTATGCCCGATTGGCACATCCCAGAAGTCTCTGTGGTCAACCTGGCCAAGTGGCCATGCGATTGGTGGAAAATTTGATGTGCAGGTGTAAAAAATGTGCAGGTGTAAAAAAATGTGCAGGTGTAAAAAAATAAAATAAAATAAAATAAAATAAAATAAAATAATAAAATCAACGGAGACTTTTTTTTGCAAGAAAAACCCACTGCTGCTACTGTAAAAATTCAAGCATTTAAAATAGCTAATTTTCGCATGTTTCTGTGGTGCTTTGGTGGGGTTTTGGGCAACGATTTCAAAAAAAAAATATTGCGGTCGCCATTTTGGATCCCCCGCACTGCATGGCAAATGGATGCGCCCTCCCAGCCTGGTAGCAGCAGCGCAGCAGTAGCAATAGCCAAGGAGAGGGGGGCGGGGAAAACCCCCCCAAATAAAACACCCTTCTGGCCTGGTAGGTGCCCTCAGACAGTTTTCGCCTACTTTTAGGGCCGGGAATCGGTTTTTTTTTTAACTTTTAAAAACTTTTTTTCTGTGCCGCTTGGCATTGCGCGATCGCCGCGATGCAAGTAACGAGCACGACAAATCAGACCAAAATTGTTCGTTCGTTGGTTCGAGCTCGAAGTCTGGCGGAGTAATTCCCGTTACCGTTTCCGTAGAGTAACGGAACCGAGTAACGGAAACGGAAACGGGAATACCGCTAAGTCGTGCCCATCTCTAGTTGCATCTTATTGGGTTTTAAAATAATTCACCAACTGCCACTGCTCTTTCTCATTTTGTTTTTCCTTTGCCATAAGGCACTTGCATGAATTCTTTCCCTTTTTTGCCAAGAAAATCCTTTGAGCATTGCCGTTTCTGGTTAATGAGATGAGAAAAAAACTGGAAGGTGACTGTATTAGGCTAGTAAATTTTGAAGCCCCTAAACCTCTATGTTGTGCAGCATTTTAAAGGACTACATTCAAAACTATCCTTGTGGCATTCAGCCTGTCTCCTGCCTGCAGTCTACCTAGGACACCCACCCACACCCACAACACTCACTCACCCACCCACCAGTGTCCCTTAGAACATCCCCAAAACCACTCTTTGGAGCGGAGAGAGGAGGTGCAGGAAACGTCAGGTGGACAGAGAGATCCATTCCATCAGTCATTTTTATTCTGCTGGCAAGTAGACACCACTTGGTACAACCAAGATTAATTGCTAGATAAGCATCCCTCCACAGAGGGTGGTGGAGTCTCCTTCTTTGGAGGTTTATAAGCAAAGGCTGGATGGCCATGTGTTGGGAGCACTGTGATGGGGGTTCCTGCATGGCTGAGAGTTGGTCTAGATGGCCCTTGAGGTCTCTTCCAACTCTATGATTCTATGATTCTATGATTCTATGATTCATCTCTCACATTTTTCTTGTATAGATTTCCCCATTTTGAGTACATGTAAGATAAAGCAGCCATTACGTCGTTGCTACAAAAGCATAGGTTCACCATGTCAGAAGAAACTTGATGGCACATAATAATGACAAGAACAACGACCACAGGGGGAGCACCTTAAGCACGATTAAAGTATTGGGTTGTTGTCTAAAAGGAACCGGGCTTTCTCAGTGGCGGCCCCTTGCTTATGGAATCAGCTCCCTGCCGAGATTTGTCTGGCCCCTACACTGTTAATTTTCAAAACACATCTCAAGACATGGCTATATAGAAAGGCTTTCCCAGGCTATTAGTTCATCCTTTCTTATTCGCTGATCTTTAATCTGCCCTTTCTGTTGTAGTTATTCCTCTGTTCCTTGAGTGATTTTTATTATGTCATTGTTGATTTAGTTATGTTCATTTTGCTTATTAGCTTCATTTTTACATTTTACAGTCACCCCCGCCATTTCACGGTTCAGGTGCTGCGATCCCGCTATATTGCAGGATCGCAGTATTTGTGCCTTGAAGCCATGTGGGGGGGGGTGCGGCAGGGAGCGATCGCATCGCCCCCTGCCCCTCCGAAAGGCCATGGAGCCACACGGGGCATGCCGCGCCGCCCCCAGGTCCCACCCGACCTGCTTCCGCATATTGCAGATTTTCAAGCATCGCGGGTCAGGTGGGTCCCTAACCCCCGTGATAGGCGGGGGGGGGTTACTGTATACTGTTCCTGTTTTGTTTGTTGAATTATTTGTATATCACCCAGAGTGGCCTTGTTGCTAGATGGCATGGTCTAAATAATAATAATAATAATAATAATAATAATAATAATAATAATAATAATAATAATAATAATAATAATAATAATAATAATAATAATAATAATAATAATAATAATAATAATAAATCTCACAGCAGACAAGATAACTACCCTTGGGTGCAATCCCATCTGGAAACTCAGCATTGACAAGATCAACATTGGTCAACTACAAATGGCGACATTATTAGGAACAGCATATATTCTATGAAGATATCCCGAGTCATCCTAGGCTCTTGGAAAGAGCTCGATCATTGGAGAAGGCCAACTTCAGCATAACACCTGGCAGCTGTGTTAAGAAGAAGAAGAAGAAGAAGAAGAAGAAGAAGAAGAAGAAGAAGAAGATGATGATGATGATGATAATAATAATAATAATAATAATAATAATAATAATAATAATAATAATAATAATAATAATAATAATAATAATAATAATAAAGCATACAGGTCAAGTGGACAGAACAAAAGGCATGCCCATTTTAAGCATTTTTATGAGAGGGGGGTTCCTCTGATAAGCCATCTGTGGCATTATTGATTTTGGGGGTAGGGGGTGGTGTGGATGGGATGGTGGTGAAGAATAATTATACTGTTTGTCATAGGTTCCCTCTGCTGGCTGCAAAGACAAAGTACAGGGTGCAGGCTAGTTTTCTTGCAGGCAGCTTACCCAGGTGAATGGGCCACTTGCTCCCTGAACCTGGCTGCCTCTTTGGCCTTTTGCTTTCCTTTTACTGTCGCTACCTGCGTTGACCTCTGAATAATTTATAGAAGACAGCTGGGGAAACATCCCGGAAATGAAGTCATCGCATAAGCGTTTGACAGCCCATTTTAAAGAAGGTGATTATATAGTAATTGTCTCTTAGTACTTAGTATGAGAGAGAGGCCAGAGCATTGGCCCAGGTATTTGCCAATCTGGGTTCTAGCTAACACCAAGTCATGAAACCTACTGGGTAGCCTCGGGCCAGCCAGTCTCTTGCCTCACATGGAGAAGAGAGAGGTTTGTGTGCTGTTCTGAGCAGGATGAAGGAAAGGAGGGATAGAAATGTCATTATTAACGAGGTGGTTAATAATAACACCTGAACTACATCTCCACCTGAACCACTTCTCCACCTGAGCCATCTTCACTGTGGAAACTTTCTCCATGCCTTCTCAAATTACTATTTTTCTGAGCCAAATTACTTTTAATGGGTTCTTCGATTTCCTTTACTTTTCTTTTGGTATTTGTTTTCGTTACACTATTGCTTTGCAGCCTCATTTAGAGGTCTTGAATTCTATATCGAAAAAGATGGGATCCATATAACAAACAAACAAACAAACAAACAAACAAACAAGGAAGGAAGGAAGGAAGGAAGTCATAATAAATGGTTTTAAGGTATCCTTTATATAATGGCATAAAACCTTTTCCATTTCCTGCTCTCCACATCCCCTTGCGTTCCTGTCTTTGAAAAACTACAAGTGGCACAGTTACTACATCTTAAATAGGAATCTATTACTGCAGCTGAAAGATTTCCTTTAGACAGATACTACAGAGTTTTTCCTGATCATCCTGCCTGGTGAACTGTTTTTGGAATCTGCAGCTCTCGCGAGTGCAGGCTGTTGTTTTGACACAAGAGACCAAAGGTTCCCACTGCTTATATGGTAGAGGCAACCATGGAGTCCTCAAGGCCACAATAAAGTGATTCAAAATCAAGATACAGAAAGACAGATATACTCCCTCACCCACCCTCGTCCCAATTGTTGTGATAGTTGACATTGCATTCCGCTGATCACAACAGGAAGGCATAATCTACCATGCTTTTCAATTATAGATGAAATAAAATGGAGATTGTGGGACGGACTGTGCTTTATGAGTTTGATCCTAAATGGCTACAACAGACTGGTGGGATTTATAAATATTGTATGCAAAATGCTCTGAGCACTCCAAGGCTAAAGCTTTCTGCTCTAGAAAAGGATTAGTAGCTCAGCAATACAGTATCTGCTTCATGTTCACGCATTTCCATAGGTAGGTGAACGGGGCAGAGTGCTCCTGTCTTGTACAGGGCTTGGGAAGTTACGGTTAGGACTACAACTTCCATGCTGGGTGAGCCAGTAAGTGCTCCAGGCTCTGGTCCGGAAGCACATTTGCCATTTCCTTCAACCAGGATGAGGAGTTTTGCTGGTTTCAGGGACCTATTTTCTGCCTTAGGACCCTCTGGAGTCCGCACGAATCATCAAAATGGCGGAAGTGGAAAAACAACAGAAAGCAACAGCCAATAGCCGTGTCTAAAAGTCTGAGTTTTGGCAAATGGATATTTGGGGGGCTTAAACCATATAGGAGGGATGTGCAACCTATTTATAAAAAGGCTGCCAATTGAAAAAAGGGGCGGTCAAAGAAGGGCTGTGTCCCACTGAATACTAAGTACTGGAAGCCATATCCTGCTTGATTGGAGGAGATCTAAGACAGCTCTTTCAAGAGCATCCAAAGGATGTCTAAATGATTGTGCCAAGAGACCCTTGTTGCCACAAAACCCAGCGTTTCCATTCTTTTGGGCTTTTGTTCAGAAACTGCCAATGCAAGAAACTGCCTGCCATCTCCATTCAGAAGCAACAGCTGGACGAGACAAGGTGCCGTCCGTCGGACGCAAGTGGTAGTTATCAAGTCACTTGGCTACTCTGGTAGAAAGATGTCACTGCAATTGGTAGGATAAGTTGCTCCAAAGCGGACTGATTTGTCACACCTGCAGCTCTTTTATCTGCGGCACACGCTCGTGGTGTGGGTTAAGAGTGTGCGTGAGTCACTAACCTCAAGCACACACTGGAGGTGCGTGTGTGTGGGGGGGGGGAAGACTTAGCATTTAATAGCTTGTCTCATCAGCTGTCTTCCTGGCCCTCTGAACAGCTCGACACCCCTGCAGACTCGGCTGTTCTGACTGACACCCCTGGAATTGCTTCTGCCTCTTATAGATCCGCTGCTTTCAGGCAGAGGGAGATTGCCTCTGACATGCCCCCGAGTACAATTAGAAAGCCTCCGTGCTCAGAGTTTTGACTGGCTGTACCCTGCAGGGTGTGCCAATCACCGACTTGGCATGTCAGCCGTGCGCCGGGCAAAACTACTGCGTGCCGGTGGTCCTTCTTCATTTGCTGGGTGTCACCCAGAAATACAGAGCCGATTTACCTTGTGTGGATAGTGGCAAGCAGATTACGGCATCCCGCCCTCCCATTGGGTTTTCCCTTCTCTTGAGCGTTTAATTGCTGAGATCCATTTTCAAATCAAGCCTAGGCCATAGGGAAGTTCTGATAGAAGAATCAATGGAGTGGGGCTCTCTGGAAGTGTAATGGCTATTCTAGAATATCAGAATGTTGAGATGCGGTGACCAGAATTGTACACAATACTCCAGGTGCGGCCTTACTATTGTTTTGTATAATGGCATGATAATGTTGGCTATTTTATTTTCAATCCTCTTTTTGATAATCCCTAGCATGGAATTGTCCGTCTTCACCGCTGAATTACACGTACTGTATGTCTGATATTCTAGAATTGTGCTTGCTAAACACGGTTACATTTCCCATGCAATTATTAAATTATCACTAGAAATGAATTGGAGGAAAGAGTGAACAGCTAAGAGATCATTTCCAAATCTTGCCTTTCCAAGCATTTCACTGACCACAATCCTATTGTGAAACAGTGTTTGTAGGGCAAACCATGCAAGTAATTTTTGCAATTTTCTGGACACCTATTGCTCACCTGCCTGTGCATCCAAATGCACGATCAACTGCATCACCCAAGGTGCAAGTGTTGGCAGACTGATGAAAAGATTACAGACAATATTTACACTACACAATTGCACTTAGATTATGACCATTTATTTTTAAAAAGGGGAATTCTTCCAGATGTCCAGTTTTATCCCTTGAAAATTTAAAAAGAATGGGTAAGGAGAAAATGAGGAAAATCTTGACAAACTGAGTCTCTTCTATCAGACTTCGTACTCAAATACTTTGATCCTATGTATTCAGCATACAGTTGTACCTTGTATAAAGGAATTAATTCATTCCAAATGAAATTATGTTAAGCAAATTTTCCTTTATGCAAATTTCCCATAGGAATGCATTGAAAATGGAGTAATCCAATTTTTATGTTGTACGGATTTGGCCCATAGGCAATTCTGTTAAGCAAATTTCCCCTATCTGCACAAATTTGTTGTACAAATTTTATGTTATACAAGCTGTTTGTTATACAAGGGTCCACTGTACTTCTCTATGGTGTTGAAACTTGGACCCTTGCAGACACATTATGTAGGAAACTGGAAGCATTCGAAATGTGGACGTACAGACGAATTCTGAAGATACCTTGGACAGCCAGAATCACTAATGTGGCTGTATTACAGTACATGAATAAAAATTTAGAAATCCTCAATACTGTAAAGAGAAAACAACTGCAGTATTTCGGACACATAATGCGTAATAAGAAATACCATCTGCTGCAAGTTTTCCTTCAAGGAAAAATCGATGGGAAGTGTGGCTCAAGGCATAGAAGAACATTTTGGCTTAAGAA
Source organism: Phrynocephalus guinanensis (assembly GCA_037367245.1). NCBI lineage: Eukaryota > Metazoa > Chordata > Lepidosauria > Squamata > Agamidae > Phrynocephalus > Phrynocephalus guinanensis. The sequence continues at coordinate 168,007,641 of CM074733.1, forward strand.
CTTAAGCCAATGGTCCGCAGTGAGCACAGCTGCTCTGTTTAGAATAGCCTTAGATAGAAACTAGTTCAGGCTACTGATCGCCAGCGTTCTACGAGGACATGGCACTTGAAGAAGAAGGAGAAAATATATATATGAGAGCTCCTAATTCTCTACACATTTTTTCATTGCTCTCTTTCTTCGTACATTTGTAATGGAATCTATTTTCTCCTTCTCCTTTGAACTTCTCATTATGTAATATCATTTTGACACATCTGTCCATGGGAATTTGGCGGATCCAGGAGCAAAAGAGAAGTTATTGCACCTTTAGCTGTTATATGAATTTCAACCTAGGTCTGCTTTCTCCCCCCCCCCCACACACACAATGTAATCAGCTACATCCATGATAATTCTGTCTTCTATGCAGACATTACACTTAAAACAGCTGCCTTCTCATTTGTGTTGGTCCACCCTGGGGAGGAATACACATGAAAGCAGTAGTTATAGTTCATAATTTATAGGGAAGGAAGACTAAATAAATACATTAACTATATTTTAAAGAAAGTCCTCCTGCTCATGGGGGGCTAAATCAACGGTCAGTCTGAACTACAGTAGACTTATTGACTGAAGGGAAACAGTTGAGTCAACAATTATGAAGTTCTATTGATTCAGAGGCTTTTTTAATGATTGGTTTGGGAATAATAATTAGATTTAGCCACTTATCCTTCCTTTTTGACATCACATATTTTTCTAGATGTGTCACGAAGTCATGTTGGAGTCATGTCAACCCTACAAATTAATGTCTTCCAAAAGGTCTTGTCATTAATAGTCCTGCTCAGATCTTGCAAACAAAAGGTCAGGATGGACTTCCTTTACTGAGTCAATACATATATTAGGTCCTCCTGCCTTCAATAAAAATTCCTTTGCCAATTGGAAAACATTCTCTTTCTTCATATTTTTTCCTAACAGTGGCTTCTTCTGCAGAGCATAGGTTACATGTCAGGGCAATCAATTTATTTTGTACACTCAGTTTTTTAGAATGAAGCATAGATGTTCATGATCCATACAACTGGTTAGCACAAGCTGATAAAGTTCTTAAAATGTTTGATATCCTCCAGTTGTCCATATACATTTGCAATATGATAGCTAATACTTTTCTTTTTCTAAATCAGATTTACATATGTGACATTTCTCATTCCATTTAAGATAAAGTCTTGTAAAATTTCAAGCATCACTTTGCCTGCATAGGAAATGCATGTGATGGTCCTATAGTTATGTCTTCAGCATTTCCTTTCTTTGCTATTGGAATATATAATAAACATTTCTGATCTGGGATCTATTCTTTTGTTTTCCATTTTTGTTGGCATTGCTTTGTTAGGCTTTTGATAAATGAGAAAGTAAATATATCAATCTCTGGTGATATTCAGTAGGACCCCTGTATCCACTGGTTCATTAACCATAACCATTGATTCAGTTATCCATGGTTGGCAAAGGAAAAAAATTAAATAATCCAGCAGCTGCAAAGCAAGCTACTGTCACAAACAGCAGTTTTGGGGGTTGGTTTGGTGTTCTCTCTTATCTGTGGTGTTTGTTATCCACGAGAAAGCCTGGAACGGATCCCCAGCGGATTCTGGGTTCTACTGTATATCTTCTAAATGCTTTGAGGGCAGCTCTCTATCTAACATTGCAGATTTTTATATTACAAAAAAATAAATAAAATGAATAAATCTGTTGTCCTTGCTAGTTCTTCAGAAGCTAAAATTCTATTATTATTATTTAGCTTATTTCTGCTAAAGGACGAGGATGTCACTAGCAGGTTCTAATTGTTGATAATTAAAAACTTCTTTTTTGTGTTCTGCAGCATTTCTGGCTTCTCTCTAATCACTTTCATAATCTAGAAGTTGGGGGGGACCATGGGATGGAAACAAGAAGTCTTTAATTAAGAACAGTTTCTGCAGCTAGATATTAATAGCAGGAGGAGTTTTTTAGTAAAGGCTTCCATCCTCCAAGAAATAAACTAGGTTTAGGAATGTGTTCTATAGTGCTATATTGTCCTAGTTCTACCGTGCGACATTGAGTCACAAACTTTAAAACAGCTTGCTATAAAGAAGAAGAGATAAAAGTGTGTGAAATGTGGATATGCTGTAGGATGCAAAGAATTTCTTGGATTGCAAGGATGAGCGGGAAAGAAGCACTAGATTGAGGTAATCAAGAAATAATGAAACGCATACAATGAAGACAACTAGAATACTGTAGTTTGCTCAAGTAATGAGAAACCAAGAGTACAGATTGTTAAAACTGACTGATTCCAGTACAATAAAGGGGGGGGGGAGGAGGAGGAGGAGGAGGAGGAAGAAGAAGAAGAAGAAGAAGAAGAAGAAGAAGAAGAAGAAGAAGAAGAAGAAGAAGAAGAAGAAGAAGAAGAAGAAGACTTGTTCGGCTGAAAAACCTTAGAGAATGGTTTGGATGCAACACGGCATCATGGTTGTTTGTGCCTTACAGCTTTGAACATGTTTTAGTGTTGCTTGTGTTTTTCGGTACAGCTTTCTTTTGATCCTTTTTAGCATTTGTATATTCAGTGTTGTTAGCTTTAAAATTGTCTTTTAATGAAGTATGCCACCCGGGGTCCTTTTTTATGATAAAGGCGGGGTGAAAGTATTTTAATGAGATAAATAAATAAGCATTGCTTAAAGTTGCAATGTTCACAGACAGAATGATTATGATAATATCCAACCTCTGTAAGAAGAGGGACTCCAGCAACGATCAGAAGGAGTAAGGTGGTTCCGGTTCTGTTTTCTCAGTTTGCCTTTCTGCTGTCTGGTTTGGCATTCTTCTTTAGCAATGACCCAGACTGTGCTTTCAGTTGTTACTTCTTAAGGAGAAAGAGAAGATAGGATTATCTTCCAGCTCTACCCAGCTGAGTGAAAACTATGAAACCCACAAGAACACACCGGTATGAAGGATTATGTTAGGTTCAAGGACGTAATAATATTTTCAGAAAACCATTTTGAAGTAACCGTTTGGTCCATGAGTAGGCAATTGGGAACAACATTTGGGATAGGGTGAGCGGTGGGTTTTTTTTTTAATTAATAAAAAGTTCAGGAGCTCCAGCACTCATGCATAGCTATGATTGTTGTTGTGCGTTTATGGGCTGTTTGGCCGTGTTCTGGAAGAACACGACCAAACAGCCCAAAAAACTCACAACAGCTATCAGATCCCGGCTGTGAAAGCCTTTGAGAATACATAGCTATGATTGTTTGGAAGGCTGGAGGAGGAAGAAAAAGTTTTTTTCAAAAAGGACCTGCCTAGATGCAACACCCATAGTTCTTGAAGGCAGGTGGCTGCCACGTAGACATGGGCACGACCAGAAAAAATGACGTTTCGAGTTTTCGTTTGTCGGAACAGGTCCCTTTCGGGTCATTTCCGTTTGTCGTGAAATTTTTCAAAAATTTGTCATTTCCGTTTGTCGTTTGTCGTTTGTTGTTTCCACCGTGATTTAGCGCGATTTGACTTCCCAGAGCATAGGGGCCGACGCTAGGTGTTTTTGCGCCCTAGGCAGGGGGTGGGGCGGGGTGGGTGGGTGAGCGGGCAGCCAGCGGCCGCGGCCGGACAAGTGGGTGGGCGGCGGTGCGGGCGGGCGGGTGGGCGAGTGGGCAGTTAGGATATCACTTAGGATAGAGGTTCTGTTCTTGGCTTGCACCCCAAATGTGTGTGTGTGTGCAAGCAAATTGAAGTTGGGAAAATAGAAAATAAATGGTAGTGTATAATATATTTTTAAAATAAATCCACACCTCCCACTCCCAGTTGAACCTCCCCCTTTATCCAATATCAGAAAAAAATCCTCACAAACTGCCAGAGAAGAAATAAAGAATAAACTGCTATTCCCTTCAGCAGACAAAGCTGCAGGGAATCAAAGAAATTATTTTCTAAATTCAATTCCCTCCCTGCCTGCCTAACTTAAATCCTAAATCCTCCAGCCTCCCTCCTCAATCTCGATCAGATCACACCAGCACCAGCAGCCAGCCCTCCTCCCTCAACCACATCCATACACCCGACTGCGATTTCTGGAAGGTGCCTCGGCTTTTAATGCCCTCCGAGACATCCAGAAGTGTCAGCCAAAAACCTGGCGATGCCATTGGTGGAATGGTTCAAACAATTTACATGGTCCCATCCCATGGTCACAAATTCCGTGTAAGAAAGACAGGTGCCATGGTGTCCTTTCTCTAAACAAAAGCCTGGCCAGTGCCCTTGCAATCTGTTCATTGCTTTGAGCAAGGCACACAAGTACCTTGAGCAGAATACAGTGGACCCTCGTATAACAAATAGTTGTATAACATAAAATCCGTACAACATAAAAAATTCTGGAGATAGGGGAAATTTGCTTAACAGAATCACCTATGGGGTGAATCCATACAACAGAAAAACGGTCGCAATTAGGGATTGCTCCATTTTCAATGCATTCCTGTGGGAAATTTGTATAAAGGAAGATTTGCTTAACAACATTTCATTTGGAACAAATTAATTCCTTTAGACAAGGTACCACTGTATGTTGGGTTCAGGCAGAAAAACAGGAAGCAACAAGGGTTTCTTCTTGTCATCAGAAGAATAGGAAAACAAATTTGGATGTCCTCAATAGACTAAAAAGCCAAAGCCAGGTTTGTTGTCCTTCCTGACAGATGAATGAAATAGAATCCTTACTGAAGTGCAATCTCATAGAAAAACTTCTTCTGGGAGTAGAACTTGACACAAGTACCCAATGGTGGTGTTTGCAATGAATGAATGAATGAATGAATGAATGAATGAATGAATGAAGCAAACCATGTGATCTATCAGTAGAAATCAAATTCTAGGTTGCTTTATCACATAATTAAATAGTTACAAACAAGTTGAACTTTCATAACCTTCAGAAACATTCAGGCACAGATGTTACAATATCAGGAATAAAAAAGTCTTCAGCAAATCTTGTTGAATGTAAGAGACATTTTCCCTGAAGGCAGACTTCTGCCAGGCAAAGATGGAGATTACAGATTCAGTGTAAACCAAACGTATCAGTTTGGCTATACTAAAGTTTATGTTTAATGCGCTTTGCAAAACTTAGATGCTGCTGAGAATCCCAGAACCGGCACTTTCAGTTAGATTTGAAAAGAAACTGGGAAACAGCTAATGAAGACATTAAAGTAGTAAGTAGTAGGAGGTGCTTCTTATTATCAGATTTGTTACCACCCTGGCACCAGCATTTTGTATCAGACATTATTTCAATGAGCGATTAGTTGTAGAAGAAATATAAGGACTTACACCTGGTGAGTGCAAGGAAGAAGGAGAGAGATGTCCTTGAGATACAGGCCGAAGAGCAGTGAATTGTAAGCAGACCTCCCTGCAACGCACCAATATCCTAATTCAGCTACACTGCAATACAAAACAAGAGTTGTTCTTCTCAAGGTTGTAATTTATGTATCCCCCTATTATAAAATGCAACCATTCAGATGACAATTCTAGAAGTGTAGGCCGCCAACAGGTATGAAAGAGGCCTAGGAAGCGGCTGAATAAGACCACTGGTCCTAGTCACTCACTGTGTTATCTACCTACCTACTAAACTGGGAGTCCATCATGAGCATTTCTGCAGACAGAAATATACCTCAGCCCTGCCAGGAGATGCCGGACAAGGAACACAGCATTCAAAATATGTGCTGTGTTTCACTGAGAGATAAGTTAGGCATGGGTTGGAGTTTCTCAGTTTTAACCCAAGACACAGGAAAATGGGGGAAGTGACAAAAGCAAAGAAGGGAGCTCGTTCACTGGCAGATTATGATTGAAATGAAGCTGGGACATGGCTGACATTCAGAGATAGGCCCAAGGTGTAAGAATAGCAGAACAGAACATACCTTGGTTTCTTCTGCCCCAATTTAACATTACAGTGGACCCTTGTATAACAAACAGCTTGTATAACATAAAATTTGTACAACATAAAAATTCTGGAGATAGGGGAAATTTGCTTAACATAATCGCCTATGGGGAGAATCCGTACAACATAAAAATGGGATTACTCCGTTTTCAATGCATTCCTATGGGAAATTGTATAAAGGAAAATTTGCTTAACATAATTTCATTTGGAATGAATTAATTCCTTTATACAAGGTACCACTGTATATTAATTTATCTGCATGCAGGTGTTTTTTTCTTCTTCTTCAAAAGAGATCTGAGAGAAGTAGACCAACACTTCTAAATTCTTATCCCCACCAGCACAGGTTCCTTGCAGCCTTCATGGGTTGCAATTTAGAAGGCCCAGCCTTACAGTATTTTGTCTTGTTACTTCATCCATGCAATTTATTTTTTCACAGTCTGCTGCTGTCAACTGTTCACATTTCTTCTGTGATGCATTGGCTCTAATGGGTTCATTAACTGCTGTTCAGATTTTGTTATGAATACAGCTGAAGACTTGATCTATATAGAATCAGTGGGTGTGATTTTAGCTTCCTGGACAGAATCATAGCTCTGTATGTATTGATGCAGAAATAGGGACAGAGAATGTCACAGGTTGGCGGCTTGCTAAAAATGGTTTCTTAAAATTATTTTTTTTCTCAAACTATGTTAAACCATCTTCTGTCAATCTTGACTTTGCTTAGTCATTGTCAGAAGAGGATGAAGACCTCATGGAGCTGAGGGTGGCTCTTGTGGAAGGTTAATTCAGTGCTGTATGGGCAGTACTGTTACAAACCTTCGGGAAGCAGTATGGTTAACAGGCAAGTACTGAGGATGAAAAGAATGCAATAGATAAGAACATAAGAACATAAGAACATAAGAAGAGTCATGCTGGATCAGGCCAAAGGCCCATCTAGTCCAGCTTCCTGTATTTCACAGTGGCCCCACCAGATGCGTGTGGGAGCACACGAGACTAGGTATTTGTCTCCTGATACCACTCTCCTGCATCTGGCCCTTGAAGTACCCCGGTTTTAAGCCTGGAGATGACACATCTCCCTCATGGTTTGTAACCTGTGATGGACTTTCCCTCCAGGAATCTGTCCAATCACCTTTTGAAGGCATCCAGGCCAGTTTTGAAGGCATCCAGATCAGTTTGTGCCAGGAAGAGGTGTAGGTCCAAGTGATTACAGCAAAAGCACAGCCAGCATTTCAAGATTCTGAGGGCTAACTGGAAGCAGCTGGACACCATGGAAAGGCTGGTTAGGTCCTATAAATTTTGTTTGTGTGGCCAGCAGAGCTTTTGTGGGAGACCACATGGACATTCATTTCTTGTCAGCTGTCCATGCTGCTTGCCCTAAACTTGGAAACTTAGATGGACTGCCTGTAACCTTCTCTCCCTGCTCCCTGTTGTGAGGTGACTGGTCTATTTGGGCTAAACTAACAGCTTGACCTGTGGGGAATGATGGACTCCTGCTACCTGAATAAGGATTGGTTTAAGACAAGGAAGCCATGGTGCTTGTTGACTGACACATAAGGCTTCCAATAAAACCCCAGTCTCAGAGCTAGTACTGCCTCCTAGCAGCACAATCATGCTAGAAAATCTCTATATTAAGTAAGTTCTATAATGACATAAGAACTAGAACTTAGGAATTACAGCCAGTATCCTACTACAGGATAAAGTCTGATAAATTTGAATGAATTTTCTGTATCAGACCAAGATTCAACTTAGTTAACTTTTGATTTCTAGAAACAGCAGCTAGTAGAGATGGGCACGAATCGAAAAAATGGTGTTGCGGTTTTTCATTTTTCATTGAGGGGTCCGTTTTGGTTTGTTTTCGTTTTTTGCGAATTTTTGGAAAAAATCATTTTTGTTTTTTTGTTTTTCATTTTTGCCCGCTTTTTGCGCAATTTTTAAAGCATTTCCGTGCGTGGGCATCCCCCAACGCCCCAGACCAGAGGGAAACACTAAAAAAAATTGATGCTGGCAGAGACACAGTATAGACTAGGTACGCAGGGAGGCTGCAAAGGCAGCGGTGAGCATTGCCCAGGGTGCAAGGCAGCTGCAGAGTGACTACACTACGGGGCAAGGGAGGGTACTCACCGAGAGGTACGCACACACACACACAGGGAGGCTGCAAGACTGAAGCTAGACAGAAATATCTTCTTTCTCTCCCCTAAGAGCCAGGCTGCAGCCGGCAGGAACACAGAGACACACACCTGCCTGGCTGGCCTAAAGTGAAAATAACAAGTCACAGAGACAGCAATCCCACCCTAACTCCCACCGGAGACTGCAAGGAGGACGGGGGCTGCCAGAGCTTTTTATGCCCTCTGTGGCTGCCAGACCTGCCGAGTCTGCAACCTGGGCATGCTATTGGTTGAAGTTGTCCAAGAATTTACATGATCCCATCACATGGCTTGCATCCTTTTATGGCTGGAATCCATTTTGTGTCAAGGGGAAAAGAAAAAATACATTGCGATGGGAGAAAAACAAAAACAAAAGTTTTAAGGACCCCAGCCCCCTGGTAGGTAACAATTTCAAATAATTATTGCTGCATTTTTATGGATGTTCAGGGCGTTTTAATACCCAAGAAATCAATATTAGGCATCTGGGAGCCATTTTGGGTCGATGTCCCGTAACTCCCCTTAAAGGAAAAAAATACAGCGATCTGAGAAAGGATAGAAATGCACGTTTTAAGGACCCCAACCCAGGTATTATCAGGCAGAATAAATAATTATCGCTTGGTTTTTACAGATATGCAGGATGTTTTTTAACATTTAAAAACAGCTCATTTCATTGCGCGTCGGCGTTAACGAAAACGAAATGTAACGAACCTAATTTTCGTGGTTCTGTTCGGTTCATTCCAATTTCATCACAATTTTTGTTATTCGTTTCGTTATGTAATGAAATGAATAACGAATAACGAAAATGAAAAAAGTTCGTTTCATGCCCATCTCTAGTAGCTAGTGAGAAACTCTCACACACTCTCCCTTGATTGGTATGTATGTCAGAGATGCCAAAATATTGGCCCTTCAGAGGTTTTCAGCATTGAGTCCCAAATACCTAAGACAGCATATGCGATGAGAAAAGATTTATGTGAATTGTACTTCAATACATCTGAAGACCCAGAATTTCCTCAGCCCGTTATCAAGTACTGATGGCATACACTGTCTGAATATTTACCAACCAGGGCTAAATGCCATTGATAGACTTATCCTCCACACTAAGGCACAAGTCAGCATCTCAGCTTGGAAAAGCATCAATGGATCTCTGTTGGAGTCTAACAGCAAAATCCTATTGCAATGGTTCTCAGCCGTCAGTATGCTAAGAGTCATGAATTTCAATGTCCAGGAGTCTCGGCCACCACAGCTTCTGCCAAGAATTCTGGGAATGAACATCTTGCCGTACCCGGAGGACAGAAGGGTTGACAGCTACCGTCCTATCGAAAGATGTTCAGTTAAAGGAAGGTGTTAATCCAGCAGGTCAAAACACAAATCAATGAGAATGAATGGGCAAACGTACAACCACTTTGGCATCGGCTACGAAGAGGAGTGAATCTTTTTATATGCTGGCTTGCACAAATGTTTCTTGTGCAACCATATCCCTTTAGTTTCTCTCAGGCTCTGCTTCAACTTAAATCCTGCTCTACAGAGAGATGGAAAACCACTGCCTGTGGTGTTCCTGACTCAGTTGCTGTGCCGCACCATTGGAGAGAGCCTCATCACTGGAGAATTTTCTATCTGCTGTACATAGGAGGAAGATACTTTTTATTTTTTTTTAATTTTTTAAAAACTCACACAAACAATTAACCCCTGCAACTTTTCTCTCTCTCTGTGACGATGGTGTCTAAACAGGAACACCTGTAAAAAGAGGACAATCTGTTGTCAGAGGAGCAGAACAGCTGTGATGTCTTAATTGAAAACATGGGAGCTACGGAATGTAAATGTAGATTTGGGGCAAATTTGAAGAGGAGACTTGTGAGCTATGCTTCTGCAAGTGGATGGAAAGGCGCCTGTGTTGAAAACGTACTCAGACGGAAAGCAGAACATGGCATACTAGCATTGCAACAGTGCCATATGGTTCAGAATGCAGCTGGGTTGTAAAGTCCCATAATTAACTTTTAAAAATGGAAACCAATTGGATGATGGAGCGAGAGTGAATGATGAATTCAATTAACATTTTTTTAGCTTTTGCTATAAAATGTTTTGTGAGCTTTCCATGTTTACCCAAACTCCAAAATCATTGCTTTCTATGGTGCATGCAGCCTTAACAGACCTTATTAAGGTAATAGCTGCATGGTATAATACCCTATGCTGCAGCTATTTTAACCTGCACAACCACCACTGAACTGCATGAGTGCCAGAGTGCAGTGGGCTTGAGTCACAGATCTGTCTGTTCACTGGATCAGACAAGGGCGGTCTATGCAACTGAAGCTACCATACCACATTTCAGCATCCAACCAATACCATCAAAAAGAACAGACTGCCTGAGCCCAGAAGGAGGGACAGTTTTAAAGTCATACTAGCATGCTTTTAAATCACAATTTTCTACTGGCATGAACTTCTGATAGGTCTTTAATTTATGATCAGAAATAGTTATGCCCCTTTCTTATTCTCTCTTGCTTTCCGGTGCTTCCTCTCTTTCTTGTAATTTTTGTGCTGACTTCTCCGCAGAAACTGCCAGCATGATCTCATGAACTCTCCAGTTTATACAGTAGCTCTGAAGCTGAACTTGGAACAAGGGCAGTCCTGCCATTAGGTAGCATGATGCAGCTGCCTTGGGTGGCAGGTCCTGGTGGCGGCGAAATTAGAGGGTGTTGTTTGAAGTACCCTGCTGAAATCCAGCAACAGAAGCCAGCACTGAAGTAAGAGTCAACTGTCAGTTCATTGGCTTTTGCAAATGGATTTGGGGGTGTTTTATCCACTGGACACATCAAACATCGTGGGCAAATCCAGGTTTAAAATATGCAAGAACTCTGGCTCAGTTAGCAATTCACTCCTCATCTAGGAAATTAATCTCATTAATTGGAAAGGGATTTAGGAGGGTAGCATTTCTCCTCAATGTCATCTGCCTGACCTCTCAGATCCTCTATGTGGCCACTCTGAAGGAGGCCCAGAAGTCATCTACAAGGGGTTGCATCTTCTTTGTGGTGGCACCGTGACTCTGTGGAACCAACTCTCAGTGGAGCTCTGCCTGGTTCCATCCCTGCACATGTGGTGGCATCTTCTGAGCATCGTAAAATCAAAATACTCCTCTTCAGGGAGGTCTTCCACAATGAACCTCTTGCTCGGGTCTTATCGAGTTAATATGCATTGGTGCCATTGGTTTTAATTTTTTGATGGTTTTAGCTCTTTTCCCAGTTTAGTTATATGTTAGCTATATGTTTAAGGGGGGCACTTCCGGCCCACGACGAGATGGCTGGGTGATTCGGCAGCTCTGCTTAATGTGAAGAATAAAACTTGAAATACTGTCTTTAATGACACCAAAATCGTGAGTAAAAGATCATAAACCATTGGGGAGGACAGGCTGAAAACTGTGTATCTTTAAGGGGAGAGATAACAATGAATTACTGAAGCAGTGATTTACTTTCGCTTTCTGCCGAAGTCACGTCCCAGGCAGACGGGCTGTGAGAGACTGTGAGAGAAGTTGTTTTTCTTTGCTTTGAGGCTAGAAAGAAAGAAAAAAATTCTACTTACTTGGTTTTTCTGCATGCCACCCAAGAAAAAGGGTCCTACTGTGATAAAAAAGTGGGTACGTAAACCCTCAGACGCCTCGTATCAACGAGCTCGTCTTGAGAGAGCAGAAGCTGTTGCTGAAGCTGACACAATGGCGTCTGATTCTGGCAAAGTGCCAGCACATCAGCCAGATTTCTCAAGGGAGTTTAAAAACTTGAAAGCAGAAGTCAGCTCCCTTATTAAATCAGCTCTAAAAGATGTAACTTCTACTATCGAAGACCGTTTCCAGTCCTTATCATCACAGAATAAAGACCTAAGGAAGGACCTTTTACAAGAAATACAAACCCTGCAGTCACAGGTATCTAACAACGGTATTGAACTGAAAAAACTAGCAGGAGAAATCAATCAAGTTCAAACTCTAGCCTCCAAGAACGAAAGAGCTATCGCTGCACATGATGAAGAGATCGATGCCATACAGCGGAAGCTTATCTATATGGAGGATTATTCTCGAAGGTCTAATCTGAAATTAATTAATTTTGAACTCCAGGATAAAAAAAGAAATGAAGAAAGAAATCCTCATTTGGCTTAATTCTATCCTCCCCCAACATCTTGCTGAGACTGATATTGAAAGGATACACTTTATAGGTAGTGCTATGAAAGCTACCCCAAGACCAATTCTTATTAGATTTACTGCTTATGCCATCAAAGAACAACTGATGTCAACTCTTAGGGCAAAGCCTGACCTGCTGAAGCGTGAAGGAAGAGTTCTACAAGTTTATCAGGACATCTCCAGGGAGACTTTTGAATGGAGGAAAACCATGAGGCCTGTCACAAATGCTCTGAGAAACAACAACTATAGATACAACTGGGGATTCCCGATCTTTCTCAAGGTGTGGAAGGGTCCAACTCTACACAAAATCTATTCTTTGGAAGAAGGTGAACAACTTCTCAAGGCATGGAATATTCAAATCGAAGAAGAATAGAGAACTCCAAATTCAGCATCTGCAGTGAAGACACTGTCACCCTTTAACTCTTTAAATCTTTCAATGGGCAAACAAAATGGAGACCGATTTGAAGAGTATTGCACTACAGAAGACAGCCCTCCTTTTCTCTCTTTTCTCTCTTTTCCTGTCTCTCCCTTCCCTTCCCTCCCGTTTTTTTTTTTTTATATTCCCCCCCTTTTTTTTTTTTTTTCAGCCCATTTTGTTTTATTTTGGTTATATTTGGACTTGCCCGTCCCTTAATTCTCCTCTCTCCTCTCTCATCCTGTTCCTTATCCTTTATTCTTTCCCAGTATATTTTTCCTTTCCCCCCTTATTTTTTCTCTATTTTTTTTATTCTTATTTTTATTTTTATTTATTGTTTTTTTTTTTTTTTTGGGGGGGGGAGGGGGCTGAGGGAGGAAAGGAGGTGAATAGAAGGATCTTAAAATTTATATTATTATGTTATCTCTTTCAATACATTCTTTGTTTTCAACTTTTCACGTATATAACTGTAAACAAGATTAGACAGTGCTAACGCTAACTTAGAGCTTCTGAATCATTATTTAGCCATCGGGAAGTGTACGGGTGCTTTCCCCCTCCCTCCTATAAGGGCGCATACAGAATGTGTGTGAGAGCCAAGAGGATGGGAGAACAGAAAATAAATGTAGGTGGTAGGGTTTGGCTAATCATTGCTTTTTTTTTTATTATATGTAATGTTTGTTTGAATATGTGCACAAAGAGACCGTTCCAGATCGATAATAGAATGAAAATATGGGTAGACTGTTAAAATTGGTTACATTGAATGCCAAGGGTCTAGGAACTGTCACGAAGAGAAAAAGAATAGAGTCATTAATCAAGAAGAATAAACCGGACATCGTCTTTCTTCAAGAAACACACCAAGCGAAAGATGGCCAAAACGAACTGAAACTACCCAACATCAACATCTATGAAAAAAGTTTCGGTACATCTAAAGCAAGGGGGGTGGCAATCTTAATATCAAAGCACTGTGATTGTATTGTTGAAAAAACTGTGAAAGACTTGGAAGGTAGATATATTATTCTTCAGGCCACAATTGGACTAGAACAATATACATTGATAAATGTTTATGCACCAAATGCTAATCACAACCTGTTTTACAAAGAGGTATGGGAGCAGATAGAAAAGGTACAGAAAGGACATGTGATTTTGGCAGGAGATTTCAACATGGTTATGGACAAAATAAAAGATAAAACAATGACTAGGAAGGTAGACTTCAGGGCTAGACATACAATCTTAACAAAATTCATCGCAAATACAGGACTAAAGGATGTTTGGAGAGAATTAAAGGGCGATGAAAGAAAATTTACTTTTTATTCATCAGCCCATAAAGCTTATTCAAGAATAGATTTTATATTTATCTCACAAAGTTTGCTATCTAAAGTTGTAAATACAAATATAGAATTGATAAAAATTTCTGATCATGCTTTAATGTCTATTGAAATAGAAAATAAGAAGAATTATAAGGAAGCAAGAAGGTGGACAATAAACCCTAGAATTTTTCAAACCCCAGATACAGTACAAAAAATACAAAGAGAATGGCTAGAAACCTGGAATATCAATGAAGAAGGTGGTGGTCAAATAGGAGTTATCTGGGACACTCTGAAGGCAGCGGCTAGAGGTTACATAATAAAAGAAAGTGCTATTATTAAAAGTCGAGATCAGCAAAATAAAAAAAAATTGGAGGCTACTATAGCAGACCTTGAATCTCAATTTTTTCTAACCAAAGACAAAAATTTTTTAATTCAGGTTGAGGCCAGGAAAAGGGAATTAGAAGATATAGATCTACAACAAACCCAAAGAAATCTACTATATTTGAAAAGAAACTTTTTCGAATACAGTAATAAAAACTCCAAGATGCTAGCAAAATTAGCACAGAAAAGGAAAGAAAAAAGCATGATAGGAAGGATAAAGGATTTAAGCGGCAATATTTTTACTCAAATGAAAGAAAAATTTAAAAGCTATTCAAGAATTTTATCAAAACTTATATACAGCCAATAGAAGTAGTAAGGAAGTTATGGAACAATATATTGACAAAAATTTAAAAGTAAGACTAGCGGAAGAAGATAGGCTTGTAATGGAAAAAGCTATTAAAGAGGAGGAGATAGACGATGTTATAAACAAGCTAAAGAATGCCAAAACTCCAGGAGATGACGGATTGGGACCAGAATTTTACAAGGTATTCAAATCAATGTTAATTCCTAAGTTAAAGAAACTTTATAATGAGATACTGGAGGGCGAGCAAGTTCCTCCCTCCTGGAAACATACCTTAACTATTTTAATTCTCAAGCCTAATAAAGATCCAACAGATGTTGGATCCTATAGACCAATATCACTTATAAATCAAGATGCCAAGATTTTTACAGCAATTCTAGCCAAAAGAATGTACACATTTATAGACAAATATATTAAAGAAGACCAAACAGGCTTTATCAAAGGCAGACAAATGTCAGACACTGTAAGAAGAGTCTTGAATGTTCTTTATGAGATGGGAAGATCACAGGATAAAGCATGCATTTTGTCTCTAGATTTATTTAAAGCCTTTGATTGTGTCCAATGGCCTGCGTTAAAACTTTTATTAGTGAAATGGGGATTTGGCGAAAAATTTCTAAGTGTAATAAACCAACTCTATTCTCATAGTACCTCATCAATCATTGTCAATGATGGGATGACAGAAAAAATTACCCTAGGCCGAGGAACAAGACAGGGATGTCCTTTATCGCCAATTCTGTTTTGCATAGTGATCGAGCTACTAGCTAATGCAATAAGGGAGGACCAACTTATTAAAGGTATGGGTAAGGAAGGCAAGATAAAAATCAGTTTATTTGCGGATGACGCTTTGTTAACAATAAAAAATCCGGTAGAAAATATATTAAGAATAAAAGCACATCTAAAGGAATTTGGTGAAACAACCGGATTATGTGTCAACTGGCAGAAATCAGAAATCATGCTTTTCAATCAGGAAAATCGAGACATGGAAGAGATCTCCAATTACGAACTGAAAATTTGTAAATGTATAAAATACCTAGGCATACTTTTAGATAAAGACATTAGCAAAACGAAAGAACGAAATTACACAAAAATAAAGGAAGAGATTAGAAATAAATTACAAAATTACTCCAAATTAAACTTATCATGGTTTGGTAGAATAGCAATGGTAAAAATGAAAATACTTCCTAAAATTAATTTTCTTTTTAGAATGTTACCTATTCAATACACAGAAATTGAAATTAAAGTCTATCAAGATCTTATAAATAAATTCTGCAATGGTGGAAAAAAAGCAAGATTAAATAAAAGCTTATGGTACAGATCTCAAAAAGAGGGAGGTATAGGCATACCTAATCTTAGAATATATTACATAGCTAATCAGCTTAGTTCCCTGGGGGAAATACTATTTAAACCTCAGAAACTAATATGGTGGGAACTTCAATCAGAGGAACTAAATGAAGACATAAATAAATATGTGTTTAGTTTCCCCCCAAAAAGGAAAAGTTACCCAATTAAAAACCCTCTTCTAAGTTCCCTATTGCTCACTTGGAAAAAGTATGGAAAGAAATTGATACAGGAAGGCTCCCCACTTGGCGCGGTGATCGATCAGATAAATTTCCCCACGAACATGAAGAAATTGGGAGACTTATTTAAATTAAGGAAAGTGGCAAGACTAAAAGATTGGATTAAAAAGATGACATCAAAACAAGAAATTAAACGTATTCTGCAAACTCAGGAATTGTCCTGGTTGAATTACGCTCAGTTAGAAAGCTGGACGAAAGAATGGATTAGGAGAAATACACAACTTAGAGGATATACAAAATTTGAGCAATTTCTGTCAACATATGAATTAGAGAAAGGAAATACAGGGAAAGGAACAGTTGGTAAATTATATAAAATAATTCAAGATTCATTTGAGAATAGGGAACAGGACACAATAAGAGAGCTATGGAAACAAGACATAGAGAAAGAAATAAATAATGACGAGTGGAAAAGAATTTGGAATTTGAGGATTCTACGGTCATTATCAGTCAGAATAAAAGAAAACTACTTCAAACTAGTTTTAAGATGGTATATGACTCCAGTCAGAATGAATAGAATGAATCCCAAATATTCTAAGCTCTGCTGGAAATGCGAAAAAAAGACAGGTACTTATATTCATTTATGGTGGGAATGTGAAATAGTTCAAAAGTTTTGGCAAGAGATTATTGAGGAGATAAGAGAAATAATACAAACTGATATTAAATGTGTACCGGAAATTGCTTTGTTATCATTACCACCTATTAATGAATATGATGTGAAAACTAAAGAATTAATAGCAAATCTTATGACAGGAGCTAGACTGATTATTGCTAGGAACTGGAAATTGAAATCAGACCTAAAAATTGCTGAATGGTATAAGGAAGTGTGGGACATAGCGTTAAATGATAAACTATCTTGTAATATAAAAGTTTTGAGAGGTGAAATAAAAAAGGATATTTTCTATGATGTTTGGGGGAAATTTATAGATCATGTATTATTAAAAGGGAAAGGGATACAACCAACTTATAACCCAACACAGTTCTGGCGTAAAGGGCCTTAAGAAGCCTATTGGAAGAAGATGAAGAAGAAAGAGAAGATGCAAGAATACCGGACGGTTTCTTGGGGGTGGGGGGCACTTTGTATTGTTTATGTATTGTTTATGATTGTCTATTGTCTATTACTGTTTTTTTTTAATTGTTTATTATTGTTTTTTTGTCTTTAAAATTATAAATAAAATTTAAAAAAAAAAAAAAGCTATATGTTTATATATTTGTTGATTTTGATATGTTGTGAATCACCCAGACCAGTGCATTGTGATAGATAGATAGATAGATAGATAGATAGATAGATAGATAGATAGATAGATAGATAGATAGATAGATAGATAGATAGATAGATAGATAGAATCCTGAAACAGGGCATTTTAGAGATAGAGTGGAGATGGCTTTGGGTCTGGCAGCCACTTCATTTTCCAGAAGGCTCAGGGCTGGTTTTCTCTTCCTCATTAACCTACCTGAAGCTGGAGTAGCAATTACCTCCCCGTCTTGGTTAAATCTGCACCATCAAAGAAAGTGTGGTGGTGGTGGTATTCTCGCCACCTTCTACTGGTTGGAAGCAAGTAAGTAGGATTTTGGATGAGGTGCAAGATTGATAGGTTCACTCCTCCATCCTTGCTCCAACTATGAGCTGCACTATGAACTACTTTCTAGTCGAGGTGCGCACAATTGAATCCCTAGTTCCTAGAAGTCTCCAGGCTACGTGGTCAAAACCCACGGATGGACATCCAGTTATCTGCTTTCTAGTTATCTCGCCCAATCACAGCTCTTTGGAAACTTGCACTGTATGGCAGAGAGGTTGCTGCCTGTTGGCAATGAACAGCTGTGATTCATCTTACCTTTCAGCCTGGTATAAGAACAGGAACATTAAGGATACAGACTTGTTTAAAATCAAGAAATAGACAGAGCTACATTTATAAAGTTGCTTCAGGTACAGAATATTCAGTGATATTTGGGGCATTGTTAGGTTCTATCTATCTATCTATCTATCTATCTATCTATCTATCTATCTATCTATCTATCTATCTATCTATCTATCTATCTATCTATCTATCTATCTATCTATCTATCTATCTATCTATCTATCTATCTATCATCTAATTGTGATATGCAGATTCCCTTTCTAATTTAAATATCAGGTCTCCCATTCCCCCCTTTAACACACACACCTTACACATCTCCTTACGATGCTCAGGAGATGCCACCACTCCAGAGAGGCATGTAAATTTGGTACAGAATGGCTGGAGTGGATGCTGTTAAATTAACATAAACTGAACATGGGAGAACATAGTAAACATGCTGTGTGGGGGAAAGGGGGGGAGTAGAATATATACAGCATTGCCTTCAAAATTATGCACACTTCCAATCTATTCCATCCACCGACCCCATTATTTTCTTCAGCAGGACAGGAAGAATAGAATGAAGCATGGACACAACATCTTGTTAACGTCTTCTGGCACCAGTTTTACAGGAGTCCCTCGAATGCTGCTGTCAGCGAGGGCTTCCCGGAGCATCTGGCAGCAGACAGACCTTTATGGAAAACAAGCCCCTTTGTGACAAAGAGCAGAAAAAGAAAAGTAAGGTGCTGTTTGTGGATAAAAGAGAGGTGGGGGGAAATCCAGGTCACAGCATATCGGCCAGGCAGTTTTCTCAGTTTCTCTTGGATGCCTCCCGTGTTGAAGCACTTGCCACCTCCGGAGGCAACTGGTTCCATTGTTGTACTGCTATAATGTGGGAGGATTCTGAAGGAATAAGACTCGAGTCCAGTTGTCCGAGCAGCGGAGCGATCATGCCCCTTGCCATTGGCACGTTTTATTACATATCATTTACATTCCAGAGAAAGCACAACATCAGTGATTGGTTACAAGAGTAAAGGTGGCATATGCTGGTTGGATGCTCTATAGGGAATCGCCTCGTGAACAGAGCATGCTTTGCACAGTTATTGATTACAATAACACATGTCCTTGCTGTTTACAGATGGGAGGTGAGTTAATGAGAAGTAGACAAGAATAGATGAGGGGTAGACAAGAATAGGTAAAGGGAAATGGAAAGCAAACAGAATTAGAAATGGAATTAGTCCAGTAACCAAGAGTAAATAACTGAAAGATAAACAGAGCAGAGTCAGAGTGAGTAACCAAGGTGAGTAAATGAAAGTAAATAATAGGTAACCCAAGCTGGTTTAGAGGGATTCCAAGGTCTGGAATATGTGGATTGAGACAGAGTTCTTCAGGAGAGTTTTCTCTCTCATGAAATGCCCTCTAGGCCTCATCCCAACGGCCTGAATCAGACTCCATCACTCTAAACCTTAAGACATTTCCCCCTGATATTCATGCTAAATCTGGCTTCATATCACTTGAGCCCATTATGATCTGTACTGTGGGATGATCGAGAACAGATCCTGCCCTTCCTCTGTATAACAATCTTTCAAATCTTTGAAGGGTGGTATTAAATGTCCTTTTAGTTTTCTTTTCTCAAGGCTGAACAGGCTTCTTTCACTCTTTCCTCATAGGACTAATGTCTAGTTTTCACATAGTCGCTCTTGCCATCATCAGATTCTTCCCTTCTGTCTTTTCCTTGCACACAAGCAGGTTGCCTTTTTATGAGCTCTTTGGTTTCAGATTCTTTCAATTTTCACATCTTTTAAAATCTATTTCTGGTTGTGCAAAGATGCTGAAATGACTTCTCTGCACATTTGGGGGACTTAAATTGTGATTTCTTCCATCCTTTCCCCTTCTCACTGATAAATCACATGCATCGTTCCATGCGTTCCCCCTCATTATTTTTTATCCTTCTTTCACTCTTGACAAGCATTAACTCCTAGGACACTCTTGGTATTTTCAAGACTTGATGCAGGAGTGAGAAAGAAGCCTTGCTAAATTGCCTTGTAGTGCTTGATCTGTAGAGAGACAGAATCAGGAGAAGCTGGTCAATCTTCCTAGAGCTCCTACATGCTGTAGATGGACCTTACCGGAAACCCATATATAGAACCTCATATTGATGATAATGAAAGCTTAGGACCACCTGCAAGTACTTCCTGGAGCTCATCTCATTGATGAGCTGGCAGACTGGTAGAGGATGTTTCCTTAATGTATATGAGCAACATAGAAAGGAGCCACAGAACTGGAGATTCGATGTCATCAGCATTACACAGGATGGAGGGGCTGAGTATTGCGGGAAATAAGTTGAAGTAGTGTATAGAGATGTCCCCTTGGGGGAGATTACAGCACCCCAGCTGGTTTTATGGGTAAGGCTTTTGGGAATCATTAACCCTCCCCAGCTGCACGGGGAGGCCCCGGATGGAAGGAAATGAATTCTATGGGCCTCATACTTAGGAAGCCAGGCTTGGTCTTATCTCTTCCCCCAGATCAGACAGGAATGGTTTTTGTAGGGAAAACAAGCTTGCTACGTGACCAGCCCAAAGACACTGCCACAGTGAGATAAGCTTTCCCAGGAATTCACCAGCCTACACCATCCTGACATGTAGACCCTCGCTCCACCCTCTGATGCTCTGCCACTGTAACTAATAAAAAGAGCCTTGCCTCATGCTTGAAAAGAGAGCTGCTGCTGCATGAGGCCTGGGCTGCTGAAACTGACAATGTGTCCACGTGTCATCATTCCTACAGTAGTGTGTATCAGGTACAACAGGATATAGGGGGACATCAATGGAGCCTTCCCCAAGGAGCGTGAAAGCATTGGGAGTACACTCAGGCACCCGTTGGGCAACGCTGTGCAGCCAGCAAATCCTTCCTTATTGCATTGGAACAGGAACAAACCTACCTGTTTCATGGATGCCAACCACTTGGAAAAGGTTCTGCACATATCTCAAACTCTCAGTGATTTTGGTCAAAACTAGCCTGACTTGATTTTTGGCTTTGCCTATATTTCATGGGCATCCAAGATTTTAAATTGTGCACCTCTCTGACACAAATAAAAAAAAGTTGAAATAGTTTGATTTCACTGCAACAGCCATGGTTGCCTGCTAAGGAATCCCAAGTTTGCTGAAGGACTTCGCATTCTCTTCTCACGCACTCTAGTTTCCTTTTCTGAACTACATAAAAAATTATTAGTCCAGTGGTGATGTTTTGGACCACAACTCCCAGAATTCCAGGCTTGTATTGCCAATGACAAATGACTGTGGGATGTTTTATGGTCCAAAACATATGGAGTGCCAAAGGTTTGCCCCCACTGTCTTAGTCCCTCCCAAAACTACAATGTAGAGCAGGGGTGCCCAAACTTTTTGTAAGGAGGGCCAGATTTAGTGGCTGAGAATGTGTCAGGGGCCGGTTGCTCTCCAACCCTGCCACCCCACTGCAAGCCCCATCCACTGACTCATAAGCCCCACCCCACTGATCCCTTGCAACCCCACCCGCAGGAAGGAAGGCAGGAACCAAGGGAGGGAGGGAGGAAGGTGGAAACCAAGAGAGGAAGGAAGGAAAGTGGGGAACAAGGGAGGGAGGGAGGGAGGGGGGACCAAGGGAGGGAGCAAGGAAGGAAGGAAGGAAGGTGGGGACCAAGGGAGGGAGGAAAGAAGGTAGGTGGGGACCAAAGGAAGCACAGGGAGCCACGACCACAGGGAGCCCCTTGGAAAAGGCGATCTGTGTGACCTTGCATGCCCCCAAGCTCCTCAGCGGAGGCGACAGCTCACCCGCCCGCCCACCCCAAATCTCCTTGGCATTGGCAGAGGCCCGCTGGCCTGCCCACCCCCACACATTCCCCTGCAGTGCCGGTGGCGGCAGACCATGCGCCGAGCTTCACAAGGTTCCCGGTGTTGCCGGTGGCAGGGGCCTGCCCGTGTGCCACCCCTGCTTGCGCTCCCAGCCTCACATGGTTGCTAGGGGTGCCGGTGGCAGCAGCCCGTGCAATGGCTGGCTGGCCGGCCGGCCCAGCCCCACAAACGTCCTGGCGGTGTCAATGTTGGTGGAAGATTTGTTTTTTTTAAAAAACGGGGCGAAGGAGGGGGAGGGAGGGGTGGGCCAGCCAGCCACAGGCCACTCAGAATGGCCTGACGGGCTGGATTTGGCCCCCGGGCCGGACTTTGGGCAGGCCTGATGTAGAGTAATGTAGAGCACTCTAACTATAGAGAGACAGTGGTGGGGCAATGCATGGAGGATGCTGTTTCACAGCAAAAATTTCATCAGTAGCCTTTGAAGCCCACACATAGTCCACTGTGACCAATGTGTGGGGAAAGAACCCTGACATTTTTGAATGGGGTGCCCCTCCCCTGCTTTGTTCTCAAGCCGCCCTCCCAACCTCTGGTACACATGCATTTAAGGAGACTATGTAGGAGAAATAAGTTTATTTCACTGATGCCAATTCGATAGCTCCAGATCTTTCTTGTCACTGAAAGAAAAACTCTGTGTTTCCCATCATTTGCAGAACTTTTATGGGCCAGGAAAAACTTACATTCATTTGGCTATAAGGTTGCAGAAAAGGTTTTCATTAATAATAATAATAATAATTAATAAGACTTCAAAATGTATATTACTCGCCCTTATAATGTGTGCCCATTTCTTGCAAATCATTTTGGAAATAGTTGTTATGAGTTTTTCGGGCTGTTTAGCTGTGCTTCTGGAAGTTTTTCTTCCTAACGTTTTGCCAGACTCTGTGGCAAAACGTCCTCTCCAGGTTCCCTGAGCTCCTTGCCCTCTGAAGATGCCAGCCACAGAGTCTGGTGAAATGTCAGGAACAAAAACTTCCAGAACACGGCCAAACAGCCCGAAAAACTCACAACGACTCTCAGATCCCAGCCGTGAAAGCCTTCGAGAAGATATTTTGAAAATCTTTCTTTTTAGCTTTCTTTGTTTTGTTCTTCTAAAGCTTCTATTATTCTACTCCTAGTATGCTATGATCCCAGTTTGCATCAGAACTGTTCTCCTGCATCTTGGTGTGTTGCTGGACAGCTCCATGAAGGTGTCTACCCAATGTGTGGCAGCGGTGAAGAAGGCCAATTCCATGCTAGGGATTATCAAAAAAGGGGATTGAAAATAAAACAGCGAACATTATAATGCCTTTATACAAAACAATGGTAAGGCCACACCTGTTGTGTACAATTCTGGTCACCGCATCTCAAGAAAGACATAGTGGAACTGGAAAAGGTGCAGAGGAGAGTGACTAAAATGATTACTGGGCTGGGGCACCTCCCTTATGAGGAAAGGCTAAAACATTTGGGGCTCATTAGTCTGGAAAAAGGTGCCTGAGGAGGGATATGATTCAGATGTACAAAATAATGCAGGGCATGAGTAAAGTGGATAGAGGGAAGCTCTTCTCCCTCTCACAAAATACCAGAACTAGGGGACATACACTCAAATTGAGGGCTGGGAGATTAAGAACTGACAAAAGAAAATATTTTTTCACCCAGCGCATTGTTAGTCTATGGAACTCCCTGCCACAGGATGTGGTGATGGCATCTGGCCTGGATGCCTTCAAAAGGGGATTGGACAGATTTCTGGAGGAAAAGTCCATCACAGGTTGCAAACCATGATGGAGATGTGTAATCTCCAGGCTTAAACCCGGGGTTCTTCAAGAGCCAGATGCAGGGAGTGGTATCAGGAGACAGAGATCTAGTCTCATGCGCTCCCAAACGCATCTGGTGGGGCCGCTGGACTAGATGGGCCTTTGGCCTGATCCAGCATGGCTCTTCTTATGTTCTTATAAGGAAATGGATTTAGTTAGTCATACTTAACAGTAGACTCACTAAAATCTTCAGTTAATTTAGTTAGCCACAACTAACCCATCTCACAGTTTTCAGTGGCTCTCCTGCAAGCATGGCTAGGCCTGGATCCAACCCAAGGCATGTAGAATCAAGGAACTGGCCTTTGATGGGAGTAGCTTTCATACAAAGTTTCCTGAAGTGTGCTTGATGGCTAAATAACCCCGCACAAAGCGGACTCTGCAATACTGCCATTCTTGCTAGCAGTCAATCCTGGCTTCACACTGCTGCCTTCCATTCTCCACATTATCAGAAAATATTTGTTGGTTCTGCACATCATCCGTGTTTGTGATCAAGATGATAGATGATGCTGTGGGGGCTACTGTGAGTTGCAGAAACAGCACATTTGAGCACAATCTATCGACCCGGCTGGAGTCTCTGCTGCTAGTCTCACTTGGCTGCCAACTTCCCATCAACTTTTCCTGTTTTTATTCACCATCACTTATTTGGGCTATGCAGGGGAGCTGCCTCATCTTTTGACTGCAGGGAAGCCCCCCCCCCCAAAAAAAACCCCATCCTGGGATGCCCCTCTATGTCCTGGAGGTCAAGGGGGCTGCTGTCTACTTGGTATCTCCTGGCTTAAGGAGCTCAGGCACATTGCCACTAGTGGAGTCTTGCAGCAGGATTATGTCACCCTCCAAAACATGGAGGATGCCACAGCCACTTGGTGGGATCATGGTGGAGCGAGCAAGGCCACTGAGCAAAATCTTCCTCTTCCTCTCATGCATTTCTTTGGTGGGGCTTTGATCTACTGCAGGCATGTCCAAGCTTCGGCCCCCCAGATGTTTTGGACCACAACTTCCAGAATTCCAAGCTTGTATTTCCAATGGCAAAAGACTGTGGGAGTTGTGGTCCAAAACATCTGGAGGGCCGAAGTTTGGACATGCCTGGTCTACTGTATGCATGGAACTCCCATGTTAGCTGGTGCATCACCATTCACTCTGAAGTGTATCCCATATACAGTACATCGTTCAGTGTGACATTGTCCTCTCTATTACATTTAGTTCTTTCATAATTTCTTCCATTGGATCACTCACAGAAGGAACTGCCTCAGTGCCTCTCTTGCTACTGAACCCCATGGTGTTTACGGGCCTTCTGACACACCACAGAGGATGTCCTAGTTATTTCGGGGAATGATTCGCATATGCATGCAAAATGGAGCATTCATTAACATCTATCTCTTGGTTGAAACAGGGTTGGCTACTTTTTGCTTTTCATACAGTGAATCAGCAGTGTACCTCCATTTGAAGGACAAAGGGCACTCATTCAAAGATGAGGATATGCCCATATTAGACAGAGAAGACAGGTGATTCAAGAGATGGGTCAGGGAAGCCATTCATGTGTGTATTGAAAACCCCTCTCTCAAGAGATGGGGGGACTCAGGCACAATCTGTCTGCTACTTATCAAGCTGCCTTTTCATAAATCCCCAGACAAATCAGAAGCATTTCACACCTCCACCAGCAAGGCCATAGTTAAGGACCCATACTGAATGGGTGTTGGGAAAGGTTGCATAGGTGGGACTTTCACGCACCCTAGGCCATTGTCCACCTAACAAGCTTATTCAGGCCACTGTCCACCTAACGAGCCTATTCAGACCATTGCTCAACTTATGAGTCTGTTCAGACCAGGTGATGAGAAGTCAAGGTGAACTATATTTTGGAGGACTCGCCACTAACTTTTCTCAGACTGATGAAGTTGCTTGGATAAGGAGCGGAATGTTTTGATCTCTCAAGGAAAGAAGTCCAGTTGCCATGACTCAGTTTCCAGATAACCTCACCTGGATGACTGAGAATCTTCACAGACATACAATGACCATTGTATATGTTTACAAACAATAATAAAATCTAGTTGGATGACATTTTCTAGATTCTGAAATAAAAATTAATCGTTCCTCTACAGTTTATGAGCCCAGCAGTTCATTACCCATATCTGCCTGTACAAAACAGTACTCAAAAAGGACTATAATATAATATGAATGAAACATTTCGTATACATAAATCAAGACTTTCATACTTTTATCTTACAATCTTCCTGTAACTGCACTGGCCTGACATTGAAGGTAGCATGAATATCCTGGTCAGGGTTGAAAATAAGGATAATCTTCCTTTTTTCTAAATTTACTCTTTTTTTCCTTTAGAAATTCAAGTTCAAATACTGCTGTTATCAGCAAGCACTTCACTTACAGACTGATATGGATAACTTCATTCAAAGACAGAAAGAGATGTTAACTGTTCCATGAAACATCTAATGATGAGCTGTAAATTGTTGGCTTCAGAAGGAGTCATTCAATTAAAAAAATCTGCTCTGACACTTTTAAAAAAAAACCTACAATGATTCTTAACATGATGTTGCATCTCATGCCATTTATACCAGGAAGTGAGAAATCTAGACATGTGAATTTAGGCTGGATGGATTTCATTTCCTCTCCTCATTCTCTACCTTAATTTCAGTTATGAATAATTGGAAGAAAATCAAATGCCTACTCCGAACTCCTATAGTGGTGAGTGACACAAGAAGTAAACTAGGGAAGGGAAGTTATGGCAAGAAATTCCAGGAGCTCCAACAGTTTTCAGCAAGCAATCACATCTCCCTCTCAAATTCTTTGTACAGAGAAATAAATAAAAATATACAGCGGGTTCATCTGAAACAACCAGTCAGTTCTATGCTGTCATTATCTTGGACCAGCTGGAAAACATCAATGAGAAACATATGTTTGAAATTTAGCAGAATGTGGCACGTAAACATAGACTTCCATGCCCTAACCAGGTGATATCCGTAGGCACAAGCACGTTTTTGGAAAGTTAGCTCAAGCTGTAACATATCCTTTAGCCTGCAATGTATGACATAGGATACCCAGGATACTCGGGGTGTGTGGTGGTGTTCTTTACTACAACCCTACAGTAATTACCACAGAACACAAGTCAACATAAACCAGGAGAGACTATTTGCCCTTTCAAACTCAGTCTGCCCTGTTTGGAACAAAACTAGTTACCGCGGATTCCATAGCAGGGACAAGAAAGTTTGCCTTGCAACACCAAACTGAGCCATGATTGGCTGATGGAGAAATAAGGCGAGAACCAATCAGAGGGTGCCAGCAGAAGCTCTATAGGTGTGATGGAAGAAAAAGAAGGAATCTGATATTTATTTATGGAATTTTTGTAACGCCCATCTAGCAACTCTGGGTGGTTTACAAACCAATGATACCCAAAATGAAGAAACAATTTTAAAAACATATGAATGATAATAAACATTAAATAAATCACATTATAACTTGATAAATATCAAGGCAAAGGGAGAATCAATGCAGCAAAAGTGTTAGTGGCAGCATGTAAAAAAGTCATAGGCGGGTGGTGGTGGTGGTAGTGGAGCTTTCCTGAATTGCCACATTTGTTTAAAAACTCCTAGTGAAGGGGCTAGATTTATCACCGGGGGCAGCCGATTCCACAGACAGGGGGCTGCCACCGAGAAGGACCGGCCCCTCATTTCAGCCTTCAGAGTCTCCCTCAGTGTCGGCACCCTCAGACGCCCCACCTGAGAAGAACAAGTGACACGGGCCGCTTATCTGCAACAGGAGCCGTTCTTTCAAATTTATGAGAGTCGTTATGTGAAGTGCAATGTGAAGACTGGTACATGGGTCGAGTTATGCAGAAACAAGGTTTGAGCACAGAGAGAACTTCCAGTTCTCCTGAGCTCCTTGCCATCTGAAGATGCCGGCGATAGAGTCTGGTGAAACGTCAGGAAGAAAACTTCCAGAACACAGTCAAACAGCCTCAAAAACTCACAACAGCTATCAGATCCCAGCCATAAAAGCCTTCGAGAATACTTTGAGATATTTGCCTATAGCAGGCCTGCCCAAAGTCCGGCCCAGGGTCCAAATCCGGCCCGTCAGGCCATTCTGAGTGGCCCGCGGCTGGCTGGCCCGCCCCTCCTTCCCCCTCCTTCACCCCATTAAAAAAAAATGTTCTGTCAACACCGGCACCGCGGGGAAGCTTGGGTGGCTGGGCTGACAGGCGGTCTGCCACCACTGGCACCGCAGGGGAAAGTGTGGGGGTGGGGAGGCCAGCGGGCCTCTGCCACGGCCAAGGAGCTTTGGGGTGGGCTGGCGAGTGAGCCGTCTCCACCGCTGGGGAGCTTGGGGGGGGGTGCAAGGTCACACAGATTGCCTCTTCCAAGGGGCAACCTGTGGCCACGGCTCCCTGTGCTTCCTTTGGTCACCACCTTCCTTCCTTCCTTCCTTCCTTCCTTCCTCCCTCCCTCCCTTGGACCCCACCTTCCTTCCTTCCTTCCTCCCTCCCTTGGTCCCCACCTCCCTCCCTCCCTCCCTTCCTTGTTCCCCACCTTCCTTCCTTCCTCTCTTGGTTTCCACCTTCCTCCCTCCCTCCCTTGGTCCCTGCCTTCCTTCTTGTGGGTGGGGTTGCAAGGGGTCAGTGGGTGGAGCTTATGGGTCAGTGGGTGGGGCTTGCAGTGGGGTGGCAGGGTCAGGGAGCAACCGGCCCCTGACACATTCTCAGCCACCAAATCTGGCCCTCCTTACAAAAAGTTTGGGCACCCCTGGCCTATAGGTAGCAGTGGGTCAGATAGCGAGTTCCTGTAAAATGAGTTGTAACATCTTATCTTAAGAGCATCTGGCTGAATTAAGCTAAGCTGAAGAGAACTGTAACCGTATGCGTGTTGGCCTTTTGTGAAACCATTACGGTTATATTTTTTTAATTAAAGCTAAAATTTGTTGCACTTGAAAACCCGGCTTCATTTTTGTTTTAAAACCTTAAGGAAAACCAGGGGCATTTCAAAGGTTTTAGGTTAGCTATGCGGCTAGCCTGGATAGTGGTGGTCACGCTAGTTCTGCCAGGTTTCAAAAGAGAGAAAGATCTGTCCCGATATCACTTTTTGAAAAGCTGGAGACTCCAGAAGGTCAACTGGGGCATTTTTGCACTGAATGGACTTGTCTTACCAATTAGATTAGGCACATCCTCCACCCTGACCTATAGCCTGTTACTGGCTGGCTTCATCTTTCTGTGGTTGTTCAAATGGAATGCCTTAGAAATGCTTCATCATTGCCACCTCTGTGAGAAGTCCACCCACCCACTGCTTCAAGTAGAATTACAAGATTTCAGACTTTATTTCTGGTATACTCAGGATGGAGACTGTCCTTCACACCTTAGCGTACTACCACATTGTGTAACTTTCTTCATATACAGTGTACACTGGCACCCCCGACTTAAGAGCAGCTCGACTTAAGAGCAATTCGACTTAAGAGCAGAAAACTGTTGCCATTTTAGCTGCCACCGTACAAATTTTAGATATGGTCTGCTCGACTTACAATTTTTTTTCATTTTTTGATTTTTTAAAACTTGTTTTTTCAATTTTTTTTAGATCAGTACCCTGACTTAAGAGTAATTTGACTTAAGAGCATGCATTGGAATGGATGAAATTCGTAAATCAAGGTACCACTGTACAGTGGAACCTTGACTTACGTCATTAATCTGTTCCAGTGGTCTAGACTTAAGTCAAACATGACTTAAGTCAAACGAACGTTTCCCATAGAAAGTAATGGGAAAGCAGATTAATCTGTTCCAGATGATGAAAAAGACCCCCGAAAACAGCAATTTAACACAAATTTGACTGGGATAGGAGATTCCTTCTGGGGATGTAAATGAAATGTCTCTTCAAAGAGAGGAGGAGGCAGTGCAATTATAGTCCACAAGTTATATGCCTCACTTTTTAATATTCATAGCAACAATGTCTAACATTTAAGTTTTACTGATTTTTAACCTGACGTTCCAAGTTCTGAACAACTCTATGCTTACCATTAGAGTCGCACAACTGTACAGCTCCCCAACTAAAATGCTTCCATTGTGGACCAGACTTCTGCAGCCAGATTTTTTACAAGACTGAGCCGACTGTCTAACCAGCGAGGCCAGCCCTGAGCTCCCGGCCCTTCTTCTCCTCTGGCAGCAGCGGCGGCTTCGGTGAGGCTGAGGACCAGCTCCAGGTGCTCGGAGCTGGCCTCGCCGAAGCCGCCGCTGCCGGTGGAGGGGAAGAAGGCAGGAGCAGTTTGGAGGCGGCAGCTGCGATGCTGGGTTGTGGCTGCCGCCCCATTCCGGTGCCTTGCGCCGGGGCTCCGAGATGTAAGTCAAAGCCTGTGACTCAAGTCAAACAGGCCCCTTCTTGCTGCAAGTCAAATATGATGCAAGTCAAGCAGTATGTAAGTCAAGGTTCCACTGTATATACTGTTTGCTGTGAGTAAAGCCAGGCCGTGCAAGCCTTGGGTAAACTTCACAGTCCCAGGATACCCCCAGAAGAAGGGAATGGTACACCACCACTTATGA
The DNA here is from genome assembly GCA_037367245.1 of Phrynocephalus guinanensis. Taxonomy (NCBI): domain Eukaryota; kingdom Metazoa; phylum Chordata; class Lepidosauria; order Squamata; family Agamidae; genus Phrynocephalus; species Phrynocephalus guinanensis. The sequence continues at coordinate 168,037,832 of CM074733.1, forward strand.
GTATCCTTTTTCTGGAAACTCCTGAAAACAAGTCACCATAAGTCAGAATGATTGATTGAGTGTTCTTCTAGCCACCTTGGCATAATTGTGGGAGTGGTGGTAAGGCAATGGCCCAGAAATAACCCTCTGAGGATCAAATCGATACAGTTAGGGTGCTACCACATTAGGGGAAAGATGCAGGGAATGGGAACTCCGGCTTTTGTCTTTACCTGATCACGTGATTGAAGATGTGGGTTTCGAGTTCCCATGTTCCCTTGGGTTCCACTCCGCTTGTGTTATGTCCCCATGGCCCTAACCTAATTCAAGCAGGCACAGAGGAAATAAAAACAAAAAACAAAACAAAATGGCCGACCAGCCCCAGGGACAGCTACTGGGAACTAAGGGGAAATTAAAAAATAAAAAAAATGCCCCACCGGCATGTAGACCAGCTGACTGTCACGGGGGTGGGGGGGTAAGGTGGGGAATAAAAATAAAAAAATTAATAAAAAACCTCTGAACAGCCCCAGGGCTGGCTGGTGGGGGCTAAGGAAAAAAATTAAAAATTTTAAAAAAAATTAAAAATGCCTGACCGGCCCACAGGCCAGCTGACTGGCTCTTGGGGGGGGGGGGAAATAAAAATTAAAAATAAAAATAAAAAGCAGCACTGACCAGCCCCAGAACAGCTAGTGGGTGCTATGAAAAAGGAAAGAAAAGAAAAGAAAAGGAAGAAAACCGGATCATATACATGCTCGCACGGATTTCTGGCTCCAAAAAAATGTGTTTTTTTAAAGTGAGGCAAAAAAATTCCCAACTTCTCCAGTAGGTGTTGAAAAACTCACTAAAGGGGGAGCTACCGTTTTTTTAAAAAGCCCGGTGGCCATGGGACAAGATTTTTGGACATGGTTTATCTTGAAATTTAATCTGGATTTAAAGGGACGTGTGATAGAGCCCTTAGAATAATGTTGTGGTCTTCATGGAAAGATTGCTGGTGTATTTCCTTGATGCCAGAGAGCCACAAGACCTGAAAAGACTGTTGCCCCAGGTTTAAAAATTTGGCCCTCTGCTACCTTTGTGATGCAACAGGAGACATCATTAGGGAGGATGCATTAACCACATACCACAGTGTCTAAATAGTGGAGTCTGATAGCCACCACCTGTACATGTTGTTTCAGAACACTGACCCTTTTGTGAAATAACAGATTTTATTTCTCACATTACCAAATGGCTGTCATTGTAAAATAACCAAAAATTACCATCATTTCAGGAAATAACTGGAAACAGCAGGCTGGCAATACATTTGGTACTAAGTAAAATTGACACTATCCCTCGGCTGGAGTCCATTCCATATGTAGAACTCAAGAAGGGGCAAGCTCTTCCATTCATTTTTTTCTGTGTGGGGGGTGGGGAGGTGAGGGAGGGTCATTGCCAAACACACCATGGGGTGCAGAGGGCACAGGAACTTTCAGTGAAGTGAAAGGGGAATCTAACCTTCCTGGAAGCCGAGAACAGTCTGTCAATGAGTTGCAGCTTCTGTATTGTGCATATAATGAGGAAGAAATTCAGCTATATTTGACGTGTTATCAGGGATGCCCATGCCTTTGACTTATTACAGTTTTTGGTTAATGAATCTTTGCTGTCATTTCTAATGTGGCCTTTGTGGAGGGAAAGAATACCAAGCAAGTCTCTCATGAAATTGTGAAGGTACCATGCCACCAGAGAAGGTTTACCTGAGTATTTTTCGTAGTATTCTCAGTATTTGCCCCACCACTAGGTGGCTTCAGGTAGCACATCCTGGCAAGTAGAAATGGCTAATCATTGGAGGAATGTTGGCATGTCTTATGCTCCTAATGTAATCAAAGCTAGGAAACAATGATTTACAATGACTGGGTCCCTGTAATTGATTTCTTTGTGAGTAACAAGTGGATAGCTTTGTGATGGCAGGGTAGCTTTTTGCATGATTATTTCCCCTTGCCCTTGGTAGCTAAAAACAGAGAATGGGCCATTCGGAAGGGGGCTGCCTTATTTCTGATTTAAATTAAAATTAAATCAAGGCTGGAATCCTATACAAACCCTATATTTCACTGAACACAAGGAGTCTTTCTTATATGGAAGTAGGTAAGCTTATAGCTGACCTGCATATAGAAAGAAATTAAGGGAATTTCCATCTTAGAATTCATGTGAATTCAGTCTGTGGGATAATAGCCATTAGAGATGGGCACGACTTAGCGGTATTCCCATTTCTGTTTCCGTTACTCGTATCCGTTACTCTACGGAAACGGTAAAGGGAATTACTCTGCCAGAATTCGAGCTCGAACCGACGAACGAACAATTTGGTCTGATTTGTTGTGCTCGTTACTTGCATCGCGGCGATCGCGCAATGCCAAGCGGCACAGAAAAAAAGTTTTTAAAAGTTAAAAAAAAACCGATTCCCGCCCCTAAAAGTAGGCAAAAACTGTCTGAGGGCACCTACCAGGCCAGAAGGGTGTTTTATTTGGGGGGGGTTCCCCGCCCCCCTCTCCTTGGCTATTGCTACTGCTGCGCTGCTGGTACCAGGCTGGGAGGGCGCATCCATTTGCCATGCAGTGCGGGGGATCCAAAATGGCCACCGCAATATTTTTTTTGAAATCGTTGCCCAAAACCCCACCAAAGCACCACAGAAACATGCGAAAATTAGCTATTTTAAATGCTTGAATTTTTACAGTAGCAGCAGTGGGTTTTTCTTGCAAAAAAAAGTCTCCGTTGATTTTATTTTATTTTATTTTATTTTATTTTTTTACACCTACACATTCGCAATGATGGGCTCGCCCATGGGAGTGGACCATGCAAATTTTCCACCAATCGCATGGCCACTTGGCCAGGTTGACCACAGAGACTTCTGGGATGTGCCAATCGGGCATAAACAGCCCACTAATCGTAGCCCAAACCCGAACCCTAAGCCTAAGCCTAACCCATACGCCAGTACACTGTCCTTCTAAGTGGGTCAGAGAGGCACCCAGAGGTGCACTCCAATACTCACCCTAACCTCACCCGTATCTAGCCTAACCCTAGCCCTTGCGCTAACCCGTCTTAACCCTAAGCCAGATCTACTTGCATTGCACTACATGCAAGTACGTGAGACACAGCGGGTGCAAAGAGTCTGCCAGTCCGTCACTTGTGGCTCTGGCTGACTCCTGCAGCTCCCTCTAGGAGCCCACTACCCCCCAAAACCAGTACTAACGACAACGAAAAAACGAAAAAATGAACCGACTAATTTTTTGCGAAATTTCGCGAAAAACGGAAACGAGCCGAAACAGACTGCCTCCGACACACGACAACTCGAAAACGTCATTTTCCCTAGTCGTGCCCATCTCTAATAGCCATGTAATAGATGTGGCATGGTGGCTCAGTGGGGAAGAGCGCTGAAACTGTCGGTTGCAAAGTTATCAGCTCGGTGGTTTGAATCCCAGGTGCCACGCAGCGGAGTGAGCTCCTGCCAACCTAGCAGTTCGAAAGCATGTAAAATGCAAGAAGATAAATAGGTACCACTGAAAAAAGCAGGAAGGTAAACAGTGTTCTGTGGGCAGAAATGCATTCAGCTATGCTGGCCACATGGCCATGGATTTGCACAACACTGGCCCTTTGGCTTGGAAATGGAGATGAACACAACCCTTAAAGTCAGACCCAACTAGCACGCATGTGCGGTGGAACCTTTACCTTTACTAATAGAGGTCTAAATAGAGATTGCCTGGGGCATTTGTTTTTAAGACGGTGAATATAATATGTGACAAAACTTAAAACTGGCTTTGAGAATGCATACATGTGGTTTTGTGTTATTTTCTATTCTACTGTATGACATGTTATTCTGGACTTCAGCTCAAGCTACAGTAAGAAAGATAAAAGCCCTTGTAATGTGATTTTATTGCAGGATACTAAGATTTCTTGGAATTGAAGGAAGGCAACCAACACAGTTACTCAACTGGTTAATAAAGACGAAGAAAATGTACAACACATAAAAGCAGAAAGCAAGAAGAGTTGGGTCATTTACAGAAAATGAAAAATACATTTTTCCTATAGATAATCATTCAAGATAAAATGGAAGAGAACAGCTATGCAGGAAGGAGAATAACTTACTTCCTGTAGAACCTGCCATCTGATATGGATGTAACACATCATTTTCTAAACCTGCCACATCCATAATCAGGGTAATCATGAAGCTACCAAAGCTTCCGTAGAAGATTAAAAAAGAAAATGAAGAGGATTTGGGTTGGATGGTAATAAATTGAGTATTTCCAAACGGGAGCAGATTTGTTTCTGAACCATCATCATCACCTCCAATTTTTTAGAATTCTTTTCCATTTCTAATTGTTATAATCCCCAAATCTGCCTCACTTGCCTGGGAGGATTTCATGACCCATATCCTCCCAAACCAAATTAGTGGAGAGCTGGCACATGATAAAATGCCTGTTGGATTCTTTTCAGAGCACAGATCCATCTGGTTCTTCACCACCAATAAAAAAGACACTTCCCCTCTGGGAAAAGGGCATCGCAGCCATACTTCTCTGGCATACATAAAAAATAAGCTAAGACATTCAGCAGCAAGAGATCAAATGTAAATGCCTTTCACTAATTCAAGATTTTATTGGACGCTTGCATTCTATTACTTTTAGGATAGTGCAAAATGTAATCCTTTTTATAGGATGTTATGAAGGATACCTACCAAGGGCAAGGAGGATGCGTCACTAGAGACCAGGGCCAACTTCATCCACGCTATTGGAATCCTGATAATTTTGTATGGATTTGAAAGCTGGGCAGCAAAGAACGCTGGCCGTCAGAATTCGACTTCTTTGAAGCAGGGTGCAGGAGAGGAGTTTTGCAGAAACCCATGTGTGCCAGAAAGACAAACAAGTAGGACGCTAGAGCAACTCAAGCGTAAACCTTCTTTGGAGGTGAAAATAAATAAATAAATAAATAAATGATGAGACAGGCTAGCAAACTTTGGGCACACAATGAGGAGGCAACAGTCTCTGGAGAAGAAGAATGCTGGGGAAAGTTGGAGGCAGCAAGCAAAGGAAAAGACCAACTGCTACATGGGTTGGTTCCATAAGAGAAGCCTTGAGCTTGAGCTGGTTGTTGTTGTTGTTGTTGTTGTTGTTGTTGTTGTTGTTGTTGTTGTTGTTGTTGTTCAGTCGTTCAGTCGTTCAGTCGTTCAGTCGTGTTCGACTCTTCGTGACCCCATGGACCAGCATTCGCCAGGCCTTCCTATCCTCCAGTGCCTCCCGGAGTTTGGTCAAATCCATGTTGGTTGCATTGATGGCACTGTCCTACCATCTCATTCGCTGTCGTCCTCTTTTCCTTTTGCCTTCCATCTTTCCCAACATCAGGGAATTTTCCAAGGACTCCTCTCTCCTCGTGAAGGTGGCCAAAGTACTGGAGCCTCAGCTTCAAAATCTGTCCTGGGGTAGGAACTGGCAAGGCACTCCAGTATCTCTGCCAAGAAAATTCCATGGACAGAAACAGATGTCTTGAACTGATAAGAGCAGATAAAGGCTATTGAGAACATCATGTTTTAGAGATCACTCTTTCATGGGGTCACCACAAATTGGAGATGACTTGACAGCCTGTAACAGCAAGAACCACACATATCAAGTGTCAGCTCACAAGTTATAACTGTGGAAACAATAGAATTGGCCACTTATGGTAGAGACCTCATGCAAGGCGTGATAGTTATAGGCATTTATGTTGCAGACACATCAGCAGCATTTCATCTAGGCTAGTGCATTTTTTGTGTGATAGATTCTAAGTCAGGGGTGTCCAAACTTTTTGCAAAGAGGGCCAGATTTGGTGTGGTGAAAATGTGTGGGGGCCAACTGTTCAGCCTGAAAGGGGGGGGGGAGAAAGGGACCTGCATGCATATGGAGCAGCCAAAAATGCTCCGGTTTTAAGGCACCCAAGGGCCCGACGGCTGTTGCATGGCCTGGGAATTGGCCTGCACATACCCAAGATGCACCACTGCTCACATATGTTGCCCTGTCTCACAAGGAGGTGGTAAGGATACTGCAGCAACAGAGCCAGGGGTGGGTAGGAAGGCGGGTGGCTGGGGAAATAGAGGGAGGCACGGAGGGCAGGCAAACCATAAAACTGCCAGCTGACATTTCCAGATGGCACAGGGAGGGGCCGGCTGGTGAGGATAAGTGACGGGCTGAGCCAGCAGGGAGAAGAGGCAGAGGGCCACTCAAAATTTTAAAATGGACCGCATTTGGCCCCCCGGGCCGGACTTTGGACATGCCTGTTCTAAGTCGTTGGAAGCATAATAGTGAAGGGAGGGATTGAGGGAGGGATTGGAACAGTCAACAGAGTCAACAGTTTGAAACCTACTTAGACTTTTGAGAAAAGAGATATGAAAAGACAAATGTAAAAAGTATTTGATGTTTGTTTGAGGAGACGAAAAAGCAAAAAGACAGCATCTTTTAGCTTGCCTAAAGTGAATACTATGACATAAATCCAGAAACTAATAAGCCAAAGGAAATCCAGAGACAGTGTGGCATCTTTTGTTCTGTCTGGACAGAGCAAATAAGAAAATATCTCAGTACACAAAGAAAGCATTTGAGTTAAAGAATACACAGTGAAACTGATCCTCACAGAATTATGACGGGATCTTTCCAGATACTGTACTGAGACTTGCTTTGAAATGTCAAAAAGAAGAAAAGAAGAAAAAACACCCTTAAATTAAAGAATTTCCAGTAATTAAATACTTTCCAAGTCTAGAAACTGAACAGATTTTTTTTAACCTGCCATAAAGCAGCAGCAGCAACAACACCCAGAAGTTACATAGTTGAAGAAAAGTTAGCACGCACATCCATACCTGAGGGGTAATCGCAGGCTTTTGGGGGAACTGCAAAAACTGCATTTTGGTATGTGAGCATAATTTTTACACACTGCATGTACTATTAGAACACAGTGCCCTCAAGAGGAGTGACATACCCGTATATACTTGAGTATAAGTCGACCTGAGTATAAATCGAGGCCCATACTTTAACCCCCAAAAACTGGGGAAACTTTCGAGTATAAGTCTAGGGTGGCAAATGCAGCAGGGCGTGGCAGCAGGACCTCCTTTGTGAGTTGGGGGAGTGGTGTGTGTGATGGCTAAAGGTATTGACCCGAATATAAGTCGAGGGCCCCTTTTTTCAGCCCAAAATGAGGGCTGAAAAACTAGACGTGTATTCAAGTATATACAGTAAGTTGCCATAGCTACTTGTAGCTCATTAGTTTGGTATATGTCACATGTGGATTGGAAACATGACTGGATGAGTGACTGGCTGGCATTGGCCTGGTCTCTCATCAGATTGCTGCAGAAATGTATGTGTTCCCTCCTGTCTACACACAAGTTCCAGCAAAGGACTTGTACCAGTTTATCTGCATACATTTCACATTTCCACTCCTTGTCACTTCTTTTGAGTCTTAAGATATATGAAGAGCCATATTGGTCCAAACCAAAGTCCAGCATTCTGGACATGAGTTGTGCATGAGTTCTAAACATCCGGCTTATGATTCCTAATAACTGATACACAGAAACATCCTTCCACTTTATATAGTATTTTAGGGAGTATATCTATCTACCATAGCTAGTACCCACTGACAGCCCCAGCTCCCTTCCTCTCATAGAATACAAAGAAGAAATGGCAAGAAAAGGCTGATATTTCATTCACTGGCCATGTGAATATCAAAAGTCTAAAAACAGTAAAAGCAAAGTGTTCTGCTTATATACTGTCCCATACCATTTCAAGCAGTCTGTGGGTGGTTTGTAATGAAGGCTACACATTGCCCCCAACCCCAGCAAGCTGGGTACTCATTTTACTGACCTCAAAAGGATGGAAGGCTGAGTCAACCATGAGCCTGCTACCTGGGACTGAACCCCAGGTCATGAGCACAGTTTTACCTGCAGTACAGGCAATACGTATACAAAGATTTAAAATTAATCAAATACCACATTAGAAACTAAAAATAAAAAGGGGAAGACATGTGGCCATTGCAAAATGCAAATGCAAGACTAGGCTATAGTTCAGTGATGGCGAACCTATGGCACAGGTGCCAAAGGTGGAACTCGGAGCCCTTTCTGTGGGCACCCGACATCACCCCTTCATAGCCACCTGTATACAGGTTAAATTACTATATTGGCACTTTGCAAAAAAATTAGTGGGTTTTGAATTGCAGTTTGGGCACTCGGTCTCTAAAAGGTTCGCCATCCCTGCTATAGGGGATAACTTTATAGGCCACTAATTTAAAAATAATAATAAAAAATTGCAAGCTTTAGTGGGCAATACCCGTTTCTTTAAAGCTTGTGCCCAGTGTCCAAACATGGCAAAATATGTGATTTACCAGGAAATTATTCACAGATGTAAAGGTTATTGTTATTATAGTGTAGCAGCAATATTTCAACTAGCTCAAGCTAAAACAGTAGCATTCTGTATGAAAACTTCACGTCTAAATTACACAGAAATAAATGAAACTGGAGTTACCTTGACTTAGATTAATGTATACCCAATGCATTTGGCTTAAATATAATGGGACTAGGCATTGTGTTCTACTGCCCCAGAACAATGTGTGTGTGTGTTCTTTTTGAAACTTGAAAAATTAGTGTTGTGGGTTGTTCCCCATCAGCCAGAATATTGAAAAGATTAGAAGACACTATGAACTTGAGAGGAAAAGCAACCAGGTTTTGGCTTCCATTGTTGTAATTTTTTTAAAAATGCACCAGATACAGATTCAGTTTATTATCTCAGGGTTTATTAGGATGCCAGCTGTTGGCAAACGGCTCATCTTACTTGCAAGGGCATCAGCGGATGCATTGCTTCCACGGAAACATTTGCAAAAGCAACACTCCTCTTGCCAATGTCATGCTACATAAAAATCCCTGTTATACTTCAGACTATTAATTCTTTTACTCTACCATAACCCTAAATGAGTTTCTCCTTCCTGTTTATTAAAAGGATGATTATACTGCACACAAGCAGGGTGGGTTATAAACTGGCAGAGGGCGTTCTGAAATGTTAGGAAAGACCCCCCCCCCCCCGTGCTGGCCTCTGATCTGTCTGTGCACATGAGGAGCATCACACATGGTGTGTGATGAAGTTTCTCTTTCTCTAAGAAAGAGGCAGGGAAGCATCTCATAATATACAGTAGGACACCCATATCCACTGATTCATTATCCACTGATTCAGTTATACATGGATGGTGGAGGAAAAAAAATCAAATAAATAATTCAGCAGCCACAAAGCAAGCTACTGTCACAAACAGCAGCTGTAAAGCAAGCTACTGTCACAAACAGCAGCCGTAAAGCTAACTTCTATCAAAGAAGAGCGGCTGTAAAGCAAGCTACTGTCACAAACCAGCAGTTTTGGGGATTTTTGGTGTTCTTTCTTATCCATGATTTTCATTATCCATGGGAAGGTCTGGAACCAATCACCAGTGGATACTGGGGTCCTACTGTAAATTCTAAACAACAGCCTAAGAGCAACCATTGCAAAGTTGACATTCTGAAATGTTCTTGGACCGCACTTCCATTTGCAGCCACTGACAGGTCTGGCTGAAAATCAGTGAGGTAGTGGAATCATGGCGCGTGGAGACTCTGACGTCATCCATCGCATCCCTCAGGCTTTCTTAAGTTCCCTCTCAGATTAGCTGCAATTATAACAGAGAGTGGGAAAGAAATTGATTTCCTCCAGAACAGTACCGCATATGGTTGCACCCTGTGCCCTGCTATAATACAAAGTATGAGATGATGGTTTGGTTTTGAAAAGGTAATTACAAGCCATCCCATGGGGTTTACAGAAGAACCATGCCCTAATGCTGTTCCAGGTGGTGACACTTCTGGAGTGAGTTTGAGGGAGTGAGCACTGAATACCCGCGCCTGCTGGAGGTTATTGGAGCTTTTCTTCAGCAATATGGGAAGCCGTGCCTCTTAAGATGAATTGTTCGTAACATAAATTGACCCATGGAATGAATTAAATTCATCTTAGGGGGCAACACCATATTAGGAACAGTGTACGTGTTATACTGATATTTAACAGGTACTTAGGTTTTTGGTTAAAAGTTGTATATAATGCTAGTCAAAGACTGTGTCATGTATTTTTGAATAATAGTTATTAATTACTTCAGAACTGGGTTCCTTCCTTCCTTCCTTCCTTCCTTCCTTCCTTCCTTCCTTCCTTCCTTCCTTCCTTCCTTCCTTCACAAATACAAGAGGGAAATACAGTAGGACCTCAGTATCCGCTGGGAATTGGTTCCAGGCCTTCCCGTGGATAATGTAAACCGTGGATAAGAGAGAATGCCTGCCCACCCACCTCCAAACTGCTGTTTCCTGACAGTAGCTTGCTTTATGACTGCTGTTTTGAGACAGTAACTTGCTTTATGGCTGTTGTTTGTGACAGTAGCTTGCTTTACAGATGCTATTTGTGACAATAGCTTGCTTTACAGCTGCTGTTTGTGACAATATCTTGCTTTGTGGCTGCTGAATTACTTATTTATTTTTTCCTCTGCCAACCGTGGATAACTGAATCAGTGGATAATGAATCAGTGGGCTCAGGGGTCTTACTGTAGAGAGCACAGGCGATGCCATACACTTTGGAAACACTTGTGAAAATGCTCCCAGAAACAGTCTTAACTTTATTTTATTTTATATTTGCACTTATGAACTGCCTGATTTTCCCATGGGAAGTCTGGGCGGTGAACAACAAATTACAACATAAACAACTTATCCAAAAAAAAAAAAAGAAAAACAATCCAATAAAACAAAAATAAGAATAAAAACTTTGCAGTCCCTTCCTGGTCTTGATGGCCTAAAACAGAAAAGAAAGAGGCCTTCGATGAGTAGCCTGTACATCTCCTCCTAAACTATTGTTTGAATGATTCTGCACCGCGGTTTGTAGAATTATGGACTAATCCACATAGCTCTGTACCATGGTCCAGGAGGTAAACATCGGCTAGTTTATTGGAAAATATAAAGAAATATCATATTCCCATACCTGGCTTGATCTGATGCATCAGCAAGAGGTGGATAGCAGGGAACAATCCCCTTCGGTTTCTCTAGCCTGCATCACAAGACTTCAAAGGGAGTTTGAAATGACTTCTGAAGTTGGCCAAGAGAAACAGTCTTGCAGCAGGAGTGCTCTGCTGGCTAAGATCTCCCAGGACAACATGTGAAGGACAGGGGCAAAGAAAGGTCTGCCTGAGTGATGCCTGATCCAAACCATCTTCCAGCAAAGGGAGAGAAGAGACATGGCGTCTGCACCAAGTTAGGCCAGGAAGTTCTAACTTTTTTCTAACATCCTTAGGTTTTGGGAGAAAATTGATTCAGATTCAGTACAATTTCAGTGGCACTAGTGAAGGTTCAGCTGTTCTTCAACCATTTTGGTAGTTGCAGACCACTAGATGCTTATGGCTTCACACCCAACGTCACATCATGACATGTACTGAGAGATTCTAAGGCAGGGGTCCTAAACGTTTTCAAACAGCGGGCCGGTCCTCCACCACCACCCCCAGATGCCACTGGGGGCCAGACTACAGTCCACACAAAAAAGGCCGACATGGAAAAAAGGGGGGAGAGAGGGGCAAGTGGGCAGAGCCCCCCATGATCGACCTATGATCAATGCATCTCTGGGGCCCCAGCAATGCCTCCTGCTCCACATCGCAGCCCTGAGGTGCCACTGCTGGGATCCCTCTGCTGCACCTCTTCCTCCTCCTACAGTGGCAGCGGCTGGAGCAGCTCTCCTTCCTTCCTTCCTTCCTTCCATCCTTCCTTCCTTCCTTCCTTCATTGCGTCGGGAAGGAGGCAGCAGTCCAGGCAAGCTCAAGCCCCTCATCACCTTCTAGGTGGCCACTCAGGATGAGGAGCAGCAGCCACGGCAAGGGCTGTTGTTTGAGGACCCCTGTTCTAAGGTATATCAAGCATTAAAACATCCCCACAGCATTACCCAAATTTTTATATATATTTTTTCTATCGAGATCCCCTTCACAATCTGAGGGTGTACACTGGAGCTTACCTTTAGCGTTGGTGTGTAAATCTAGCAGTTCTCATTGTTATATTCATTCAGGAACATCTTTTGAGCCTCCACCTCTTTAAGTCTCCTTAGCAGCGTAGTTTTAATTGCTGGTTTTCAGTTACTTGCATAATTTTAAAGAGAAACCTGACTTCACTGTTGCTTTTAATTCATTATTTAATTTTTTAAAAATGCTATCAAAACCTCTCAGTATAGATGGCAGTTTCAAATAACAAAAATAGCATGGGTTCTTCAACTGCATGGATAAACACTTTATTAACATGTTGCTTCTACACACCTTGTCAAACACATAATTAACAAATGATTAACCATTCAGAATGTTAATCTGTAATTAATCAGTTAATCACACGTATTAATTAAACCAATATTTTCAAGCCTTGTTTTTGTTCCTTAGTGTTTCATATAAATAGCAGCCAATCTATATAGAAAATCAGAAAGATAGAGTTAAGATTCAAGGTGCAGAGAAGGAAATGATGAAGAGAAAGATAAGGTTCAAAAACATTTTACATCCAGTAATCAACGAGGAATCATTGAATGGTGGGAACAAAGGAAGCCAATTCATTTGCAGACCAGTCCTATGCATGTCTATTGAGAAATGTTGCCTATTGAGTTCAATTATATTTATCCCTGCCTGGATATATGCAATGCATATATTAAGGTATATACAAGTACCCAGTGTAGTGTGGTAGATTGAGTGACCTACTTAGGACTCTGAAAACCAGGGTTCATATCCTCACTTCCGACAATTTTATACCTAGAAAACCTTGGAAGGATATCAAACAAATAAAGGTGTAATATGGTTACAATGGGATCCCCTTGTAAGAGAGTGTTTATTGGTGAATAGTTGCCATAAAGATGAAATTAAAGTTAGTAGTACTGTACTAAAGAAATGGAAAAACTCATTTTCAATTAATGTGATTGAACTTTGTAAGGTCTATAGAAAAATAATAAGCTCACCAATTTCTCCATTAAGTCAGGTGGTGGAATTAAAGGATTTCGCACATGATATATAGATAGATAGATAGATAGATAGATAGATAGATAGATAGATAGATAGATAGATAGATAGATAGATAGATAGATAGATAGAATAGGGAATTATAAAAATAAAATATTGAATAAACAAACTGTACAACAGAGAGCAGATAAGAGATATGTTAGGAAAAGAGAGGTTATCTTGGTAAAAATGTTCTAAAATAAATAAATAATACAACTAGATAACTGGACAAAAAAATTTGAAGGCCAAAAACAGACTAGATAGACCATTGACTAAATTTGAATAATTAATTGAAACACTGGAGAATATTGTTGGTAATGAGAATGGAATGCAAGCTGTGAGTGTGATATATAAGATGCCCCAGACTGTTACTAAAACAACAGCTTTAAAGAAAGCATGATGAGAGAAATTAGCAACAGATCTTAAAGAGGAAGAATGGAATTCTATGTGAAACAAAAGGAAAATGAAAAATATGTTAATAAGGGTCAAAGAGAATTGTTGTAAAGTAGCATGGAGATAGTATCTAACGCTGATGAGAATGATTTTAATAAATGGATCAATTCTCTTACTGGGAATATAAAAAAGAAAAAGGGACCTATCGACACATGTGGTGGCTCTGTGAAAAGAGGAATTAAGAGTGCATTAGAGTATTTCAGAAAACAAAGAAAATATTCGGAAAGGAGATGCACATCTCTGCTAAGTCAGCCTTGTTGAACCTGGTTCATTAAAAACAACTAAATAAAGTAGAAAAAGATTTAATAATTATAATGGTAACAGTAGCAAGGCTAGTTATGGCAAAAAAGTAGCGTGCTAGTAGCCAATTTAAAATTGAAGATTGATGTAAAGAAATGTGGAATTTGACTATCAATAATGAATTAACTTGTGACTTGAAAATTAGCAAAGGGGTGTCCCGTACTAATGATTTTAACTATATGTGGAGGCCAAAATATTTTTAAAAAAAAGAAAGTCAAAGAAAATCCTGGAAGGTTATCCATAAGTCAGAATAGAGTTGATAGCATATACTGGTAATTGTTATTTATAAGATCCTTTAAAGTGTGAGAGGAGTAAATATCTTCTGCCTCAAAGCCTTGAAAAGCATTGGATGAACACTCTGGGGGCAGGGAGGAGGGGGACACATACATCAAATTTCCTCTGCAGAAGGTCTGCCCACATCTGCCTTCTTAAACTGGGTTCTTTCTGTCTGAAGTAGGATCAGCAAGTTGATGTCGGGAAGGCATCCTGTTGCTTCCTGGTGGTGATGGTGAGGCTATAGAAATAGTCTCAGAACCAGTTTCATGGAATCAAAGATCATATTCCAACAAAGAAGATCCACCAGTGAAACTGGTTTCCCTATGTATCAGACCACGTGCTTCTTACGAATCATGTATGTGCATCCAAACAGATGCTCTTCCTGTCTTGTCAGCTCTTTGGCACTTACTTCACATCCGTTTTGTCTCTGTTAGTGTTGCACTTAGGAGCAGTACAAAAAAAAAGTTACTTCATGTCCATCGTGCAACTACTGAAATTGGTCTCGACCACGACCCCGGAACGGGTGCTAAGCGTGACAATCCTGTACCTGGTGCTGGGGTAGGGTTTTCCCTTGTTGCTCTTTTTTCCTGCTTTCTATTATGAGACAAGACACTGTGTAGTAACGACTGTCATGCAACAAAATATTTGTTTCTCTCAGAAAACTGTGTCCGTTTTTTTCAGAAGCAAAATATCAAAAAAGAATTTTTAAGCCCAAAACAAAAGGGAAAAGGAAGCTAGACGAATTCAGTGTTTGTCACAGTACAAGACTGTGAGGTAACACTTGTCACGAGACAAGTTATCATGACCATGGGAACACTGAAACAGGGACAAAACCACGTGATCGCGACCAACGCTGTCACGGTACAACACTAGTTGTGGAACAAAGAAGGACGTGAAGCAACTGCCTTTAGGGTAAGGGCTGGTCCTTTTGTCCATTACCTTAGATGTCAAATACACCCTGACTTTCTTACTCTGTCTCTGATTTTGATGCCATGTATAAAATACTTGTCATGTTAAATCTATCCTATGTCCGATGAAGTGGACTTGTCCATGAAAGCTCACTATCTATCTATCTATCTATCTATCTATCTATCTATCTATCTATCTATCTATCTATCTATCTATCTATCTATCTATCTATCTATCTAAAGTTTTCCTTTAAGGTGCCACCAAGTTTTTGTATATATTTTTTAAAAAACTTCTAATTTCTATTTTGTTTTTACCTAAAATGCATGCACAGATTAACACAGCTATACATTCTTCATATATCTAGTGTTTTCCTTTATCACTATGTTTTCTTCCTTTTAATAGTACTTCCCTGTCTCTTAGTGAAAAAAAAACATGTGGGAAAGAGAACTTTTGACTTCAGGTGAATTGTAACTGGAGTAGGAACTGGCAAGCCACTGCAGTATTCCTGCCAAGAAAACTCCATGGACATGGCGTCACAAAGAGTTGATCATGGCTGTAATGATACGACAACAACATCCTGTTGTATTTCTTCCAGAAATTGTGGGTGACAAATCTTATCCTTCAAAATCCCTTATACCAGGCATGTCCAAAGTCCGGCCCGGGGGCCAAATTTGGCCCGATTTAAAATTTTGAGTGGCCCTCAGACTCTTCTCCCTGCTGGCTCAGCCTGTCACTCATCCCCACCAGCCGGCCCTTCCCTGTGATGGCTAGAGACATCAGCTTGCAGTTTTATAGTTTTCCTGTCCTCCCTGCCTCCGTCCATCCCCTCAGCCACCCGCCCTGCCTACCTGCTCCTGGCTCTGTTACTGCAGCATCTTCCCCACCTCCTTGCGAGGGAGGGCAGCATATGCGAGCAGTGGTGCATGGGCCGATTCCCGGGGTGTGCAGCAGCCGCTGGGCCCTTAGGCACCTTGAAACCGGAGCATTTGCGTTTGCTGCAGATGCGCATGGACCATGCCATTTCCCTTCCCTTCAGGCTGAATGGTCGGCCCCCACACATTTTCACCTCACCAAATCTGGCCCTCCTTGCAAAATGTTTGGACACCCCTGCCTTATACCCATTCAATACAATTCCCCATATTATTATTTGGCACCTCCATGGGTTTCCCCTGCCCCTTGGTGCCAACACTCCAGAAGACTTCTGAAATTTTAAGACGCATTCCTGCTTTTGCAGATATATTGTTGACATTTGTGGTAGTAGTTTTGCTTCAGAAAAGGAATGTAATAATAGACTGGGAAGGTAGGAAGGGTCACAGGATACAAATCCACCAAGGTAGTGGGGGGAAAGTCTGTGAGTAAAGGACTGTTTGTTTTTTGTTTCCTTTCTTGCTTGTTTTGATCTATCAGACTACAATGGAAGACAAAGTGCAACCAGAAGGGAAGAAATACAGGGGGAACTTGTCAACAAAGTTACCCACCCCCCAAACGACTGTGAATGTTAAATCAAATGGCTTGAAAAACCAATAACATCCCACAAACCCCTCCATAAAATCCATAGTCCTACAGAATTGCTAGTGCTACAGATCCAATACAGAATGTACTGTGTATAAATCTTGCAGTAATCTGGTATGACCTAGCATCTCCATGGAACTTCAGGAGTTTTGCTTACTGGAGAGACAACCTTTTTACTTGATGTTGCTCTCTCTCTCTCTCTCTCTCTCTCTCTCTCTCTCTCTCTCTCTCTCTCTCTGTGTGTGTGTGTGTGTGTGTGTGTGTGTGTGCTGAGTGCTGTTCCCTGGCAAAGAAATCAATAGAAAACTACAGACAGCAGTCTCTGTAGGGCGACTGCCGTTTGGGACTTCATCACAGCATCGTCTGATATTTCTGTTTCTATTGCTTGAGTGTTCTCTGTACTTCTTCACTTGTGCCAGGGGCCTGCCATAGGACTTCTCTCCAGAGAATGCAGCAAAGCTATACTTGACCCAAACATAGTACTACCTGAAATGTTCCTTTTTCTTTATTTCAGCACCATTAACATGGTCCTGGAGACATTCCTCCATCGAGCACACAGGTTCTTATGCCTTTTGGAGAGAGGCTTTTGTTGCTAATTCATCTGGCCTGGAGGCCTTCAAAAGGAGATTGGACAGATTCCTGGAGGAAAAGTCCATCACAGGTGACAAACCATTTATTCATTTATTTTTATACCACCCGTCTTCCCAGGGAACTCTCGGCGGTTAACAATGGAGTTAAAAGAACAATAAAACACAAGATGGAATCAATAAAATCATTTTAAAAATCCATGATGGAGATGTGTAATCTCCAGGCTTAAAACCAGGGTACTTCAAGGGCCAGATGCAGGGGAGTGGTATCAGGAGACAGTTTAGGCCACTGTGAGATACAGGAATCTGGACTAGATGGGCCTTTGGCCTGATCCAGCATGCCTCTTCTTATGTTCTTATGTTCTTATGTTCATGTCAAGGAGGCCTAGCGGGGCATTGAACTCCTAACCTCTGGCTCTGCAGGCAGATGCCTAAACCACTGAGCTAGATAGCATTCCTGATGCCAGAAAGGAAGGCATGTGAAAGTTCCACAGACGTGGTTTTCCCCCATGGCCATAAACCTGATCAGAGGGTAGGCCAAACCATCCATGAGGATATCTGGACGTTGAGTAATGACAACTAGACTTCTTTTCTTGAGAGATCGAAATATTATGCTACTCATCCAAGCAGCTTCATCAGTCTGAGGAAATGTATTCTCGAAGGCTTTCATGACTGGAATCTGATAGCTGTTGTGAGTTTTTTGGGCTGTTTGGCTGTGTTCTGGAAGTTTTGCTTCCTGATGTTTCGCCAGTCTCTGTGGCCGGCATCTTCAGAGGGCAAGGAGCTCAGGGAACTAGGAGTTCTCTCTGTGTTCTGGGGTATGGAGTGAGTGAGACTGTGTTGTTTTAAAGTTGTGAGAAAGAGGAAACTTGCCCTATGCAGGCGAATAGGTGTTAGTCATTGTATTGTGATGATCACCCTGGTCGGAATAGGCTCAGAAGTTGGACAATGGCCTGAATAGGCTAGTTAGGTGAACTATAAAATGGAGGACTTGCCACTAACTTCCCTCAGACTGACAAAGCTGCTTGGATGAGTAGTGAAACATTTCAATCTCTCAAGAAAAAGAAGTCCAGTTGCCATGACTCAGATAATCTCACCTGGATGACTGAGAATCTTCACAGACATCCATGAGGAGAAGTTTATAGTGTTTGGACTCAGAGCCTTTTAGCTTAGAAGAAGATATTCAGCTGAAATCTGTCTTCCGATACCTTGAACTCATTATAATGTGTCCTGCACTACAAGATGAATGAGAACAGATCCAGCCTCTCCTCTGTATCACAATCATTCAAGTATTTAACAATTGCTATCCTATTTCCCATCTCTCTCCTTTTCTCAAGACCAAACATGACTGTTTCTTTCAGACTTCCTTCATAGGGCTTGGTTTCAGTCCCCTGACCATTCCAATATGAAGTGGACATTTTCCTGCTGACTGAGAGTTTGGTATCCAATTGATCCATCCTTTTAATAGGATGGCTTTCAAAAGTGGAACAATTTAGGGATCTTCAAGAGAGGTTGGTGCCCGTGGTGGTTGAATAGGAGAAGAGAGACAGGGGAAGTCCTATAGTAGAAGCAGAGGTCTACTCGCTACTATTAATATTTGATTGATTGATTGATTGATTGATTGATTGATTGATTGATTGATTGATGATGATGATGATGATGATGATGATGATGCACTCTGTCTGGTCAATTTTAATTCATGGTGACCCTTGCCAGGGTTTTGTAGGAGCATGGTACTCCAAAACGGTTTACAGTTCCCTTCTTCTGTGGGAACTCTGGGACTGTGCTGTGGCCCAAGGCTGAACAGACTGGCTCTTCTCCTGGATACTTCAACCTATTGAGATGCCCAGCCCCCCCCCCTAGAAATTACACTTCACTCAATGTATTTCAAGTGTCTCTGCAAGTCATTTCTGTAAGAGCTGAACCTTGTGGACAGAGTCTGTATGAAAAACCTGTATTGTGGACAAAGTCTGTATGAAAAACCTGTATTGTGGAAACATCAACAGTGGATGCACAGTCAAGGAAGAACTTTCACATCTGCTTATCCATCCCTTCCATCTTTAAATATGGGTAAAGATGGGGGTGTTTCACTAGGCAAGACATGCCTGGGTTTTTCCTTTCCTTTTCATGCCAATCCCGTCTCTTTGCACCCATTAAAACAGCCTGTGATGTCTGTTGCATCCCATTTCCTTTTCAAATGTGCAAGTGGAAAGCAGATGGCGATAAAATTATACGGCTTGCAGGGGGTTTGTGGGGAGGGGTTTTGGTTGCTGTTGCTGTTGCTGTAATATCTTCTCAGGTAATGAAAAAAGTGGGAGTAAGCTCCCTGAAGTGAGTCATAAGATAATGCCACAATCCTGAGCCAGGAGCGTCTTTGTAGCTGAGCCGTTGAAAAGAAACCTTTCTCTAATTGATGGGAAGAGAGGCCCAGACAGTTCAGCTTTGCTCCTCCCAATTTCTTCCCTCTTCTGCCCTGCTGGAAGAGGCTATTAATCAGGGCTCCTCGCATGTCAAACCAGAGTGTTGCTTCTGTAATTTACCCAGGCCTTTGCAGAAGGGGAGAAGTGGAAGGCGGTGGGCAGGGGTGGGGGCGTGTGCCCTTTTGTGATTTATAATTTTTTAAATGGGTCATTTAAGATGTGCAATAAATGAAATAATTATTCGGGATGGCAATAATTCTCCTGAATGTGATGTTAATGCAATCAACCATTTATTGAAGTGATAACAGGCTAGGCTGTTAACTAGTAAACAGGTAATTAAGTGTCTAACTATGTGGTCAAAGCACAGTGTGAAAGAGATGGGTTTTCATTCCCCTCCCCCCAAGTGAAGGGCTTGTGGAATGGCACAGTTCAAGCTGAAGCAATTGTAATTTGCATACCCTTCTTCTTTCTATCCATCTCCTCTACCCCCATGTGCTTTACTGCAAGGATCTCAAAAGCTCTTTCATCCATAGTGGCTCAGCTCTGCAGGAAAGAAAGCCCCTGGGGAAACAGGATTGGTTTTACTACAAGGCAAGCTAAGATGGCTGTCTCAGGCAGCAAGTTTTAGGGCCATCATGGCTGGTTTCAGGTAAAAATTCACCTTGATCAATGTGGGTGAGATGGTATTACAAGACCTGCAACTGGATCAGATTACAGTAGATCTAAACAATCAATTGCCTGGAATGGGGGGGGGGGAAGAAAGAGAAGTCAGTGATCTTCCTAGGCCTAATGGCAAATCAGATTATGTATATAGATATGGGCACGAAATGCCAAAATGGCATTTTGTTTTTCATTTCGTTTATCTTCATTTTGTTTCATTTAGTTTGAAACAATTTTAAAAAAATGTTTTGTTTTTTGTTTTGTTTAGTTTTTCATTTGTATGTGTTTTATGTGTGTGTTTTATGTAACTACTGTGTATGCGTGTTTATGTGTTTTATGTTTTTTACCTTTGTTTTATGTGTTTCTGTGGTGGTGGGGAGGACTAAAAAGCCTGCACATTCCCCCACCTGATTGGCCAAGTTGGGGGAGAAAGCAGGGGCTTTTAAAACTTTTTAAAAATCTCCTAAGCAAGCCCTGCGTGCCAGCTGATAAGCACTTGCTTTGGGGACTGAAAAAAAGTTTTAAAAGCACACACTTTCCCCCACCCTATCAGGTGCATGGGGGAAGGGAAGCAGGGGCTTATATAACTGTTTTTACTCCCCTAAGCAGGCCCAGTGCACCAGCTGATCGGCGCTTGCTTCAGGGAGTAAAAAAATGTTTTAAAAGCCCATGCTTTCCCCCACCCAATCAGGCATGTTGGGGGCAGGGAAGCAGGGGCTTTTAAATTTTTTTTAGTCTCCTAAGATAGCCCCACACATCAGCTGATTGGCGCTTGCTTTGGGGAGTAAAAAAAGTTTTAAAAGCACACACATTCCCCCACCTGATTGGGCACTTTGGAGGGTGCAGGGGCTTTTATATTTTTTAGTCCCCTAAGCAAGCCCCACACATCAGCTGATTGGTGTTTGCTTCAGGAAGTAAAAAACAGTTTTAAAAGCCCGCGCTTTCGCCCACCTGATTGGGCACGTTGGGGGGAAAGTACGGACTTTTAAAACTTTTTGTTAGTCACTTAAGCAAGCCCTGTGCGCCAGCTGATCGGTGCTTGCTTTGGGGACTAAAAAAAGTTTTAAAAGCCCATGCTTCCCCCCCCCACCCATGTGGGTGCATTGGGGGAAATGGCACAGGCTTTTAAAATTCTTTTTTTGTTACCGAAGCAAGCGCCAATCAACTGGCACATGGGGCTTTGGCAACAAAAAAAGTTTTAAAAGCCTGCATCAAGGGAGCATGGGGGGGATGGCATGAGAGTTTCAAAGCAATTTCCCATAGGAATGCATTGCTTCAATGCATTCCTATGGGAAAATGAAAAATGAAATGGAAAAAACTGAAAATTTTCATTTTGTTTCATTTCATTTTTCTTTGAAGGGACAGTTCATTTTTCATGTAGTTAGGGAATGAAAAACAAAATGAAAAAATATGTTTCATGCCCATCTCTAGTTGTATATGTTCCCCTGAACATCAACTTCTTGTTTTTAATAAATGAAATAGAAGTGCACAGATTTGTGCTATGAACTACAATTCCCAGAATTCCACGGGCAGCATAGCCCAAATAAAACTCAGATCTGTGCACCTTCATAAACAGGTTTTCTGCTGTTTCTTGTAAGTTGAATTATTTTTATTCTGCTTAATAAATATCACTGGAACAGAAGGTACATTATACTCTACCAAAAACATAAACAAGGGAAGAAACCCTGTATGTTTGTTGCATTCACACATTAACGTCACTTACATTTTGTCCCTGAAGCCAGGTTTACATCTGGGGTGAAGACAAGACGTATGAAATACATTTGCTTACAAAGTCATAGCAGAGAGACATAGAGAGCGCCATTTCCCCAGAGCCTACCCTGCTATCTCATAGGAACAAGAAATATTGGTTGTGACTAAGTTGGTCTTTAAACAACCTAGGCTGATTGCCCAGTTGCACCCCCTACTAGGGATAGGCACGAAATAGAAAAGCGGTTTTGTTTCATTCCGTTTCATCGTTTCGTTTCATTTCGTATGAATTTTTACCAAAAATAAAATAAAATATCTGAAACAAAACATTAAATGAAATACTTCGTTACCTTTTGGGCTCCGGCAGCGGCTCTGGCGGTGGGCCTAGGCAGGCCTGCTGGGCCTCCTCCTGCGGCAGCAAGGGCAGTGGGAAGGCCGTGCTCGTCTTCGGCCATGGCCGCAGTGGTGGCAGTGGCGGTGCCGGAAAGGCCTCCCGCTGGGCTCGCTCACCCTCTCCTCTTTGGCTGCAGCAGCGGCAGGAAGCCCTCCCGCTGGGTCCACTCACTCTCTCCTCTTCGGCCATGATTGGACAGCCTCCCGCTGTGCCCACTCACCCTGTTCTCTTTGGTGACGGCAGCAGCAGGAAGGCCACCTGCAGGCCCTGCTCGCCCTCTCGTTTTTGGCCGCTGCCATGGTGGCTCCAGTGGCGGTGGCTCCGGTGGCAGGCCTAGGCTGGCATGCCAGGCCCACGTGCCAGCTGGCTGATGGGGTGCGGCAGTGGCAGTGGCGGCTCCAGCCGCAGTGGCAGCAGGGGAGGAGGAGGGACACAACCAAGCAGGTAAGGGAGATTTTACAAACAAACAAAACAGTTCATTTTAATGGGGAAAAAAACACCATTTTGTTTTGTCTATAACAAAATGTTGCTTCTTCGCTTCATTTAATTTAGTTTCGTTTCATTTCGTTATGCAATGGACCGATGAATCAGAATTTTGTTTTTCATTTTGTGCCAATCCCTACCCCCTACCTGAATGAACAGACCTTAATTTATGCTGCTGCATGCACTGGTGATTGGCCAGAGGACTCAGAAAAGAGTACCTGGCCCTCCTGGTAGAAGGAACGGAAAGGTTAGAATGTGTGACTACTAAGTGGAACTAGTGCTCAGGACTCTGCATGTAACCACTTATTATTTGTATTGACAGTCTGCGTTTCAGTAAACGCTGTTGTGTTTTATCCGGTGCCCACTCATTTTATGGAGCAGAGGAGGATAGGACAGGTGGAGCACATTCCCTGGGGTGCCATGCTGGGGTCTGTGTGTGCCGAAATGATCTCCTGTGAGGGAGGCACGAAAAGCAGAGGAGAAGGAGGGGAGGGGAACACATCCTGGCATCCTGCAGAGCTCTTCTCCCTGGCGCTGGGGGTATTGGCCAGCTTCTTTCCTTCCATCTGCTGGACCACCATCCGTCCCTCCCTCTCCCCATGTCTGTCTAGCCTTCCCCCCACCCCCAATGCATAGACAGCTGGCACTTAAGGGCAGGGATGGCTTTGTTGGAGGCAGTGGGAGTGGAGGACAGGAAAGGCTGACTTCACCTCAGCCAAGTACAGGAATGGCAGTGGTGGCAGCCCGGGCAGCCTGAGGGGCAGAGGAGGCAAGGCTGAGAAGACCCAGGGATGGCTGGGATAAGGAAGAAGTGATATGTGGGGAGGGGGGGAAGGAAGGGTCTATCTCTCGTAATCTCATCGGAGGCAGAAGAAGGGGAACACTGCTCATCTTAATGCTGCTGTGACTTTAAAATTGGGGATGGGGGGAGGTTGTGGTGACGCTGAAGTGGGGGATGAAAGGGGATGTGGTGAGATTAGGGGTGGGGTACAGGGAGCAGGAGGAAGTTCTTCACAAGTTGTGAGATTATGAACCGTCCACATCATTGAAATTCCTGGAAGAGGAAGTGGTCACGGAAGTACACCTGTGTAGAGTCTGGTGTTTCATGTTTAATTCATATGTGAATGTCCTTCCTTCCTTCTTTCTTTCCTTCCTTCCTTCCTTCCTTCCTTCCTTCCTTCCTTCCTTCCTTCCTTCCTTCCTTCCTTTGACATACATATTACCTTTCCTCTAAAAATCTCAAGATGGTGTGTGTGTGTGTGTGTGTGTGTGTGTGTGTGTGTGTGTGTGTATATACACACACACACACACACACACACACACACACACACACAGTAACACCCCCCGACTATTGCGGGGGTTAGGGACCCACCCGACCCACGATACATGAAAATCCGCAATATGCAGAAGCGGATCGGGTGGGGTGGGGGGTGATCAGAGGGGCCTGGGGGCAGCGGGGAGCGATGCGATCGCTCCCCGCTGCCCCCCTGTGCAGCTCCTAGGGCCCCCGGAAGGGCCTGGGGGCGGTGGGGAGCGATGCGATCACTCCCCGCCATGCCCCCCCCGCAGGTACTGCGATCCCGCAATATTGTGGGACCGCAGTACCTGAACCGCGAAATGGCAGGGGGTGACTGTGTGTGTGTGTGTGTGTGTGTGTGTGTGTGTGTGTGTGTGTGTGTGTGTGTGTGTGTGTGTGTGTGTGTACATATACACACACACACATATATATACACACACACACACACACACACATATATATATATATATATATATATATATATATATATATATATATATATATATATATATATATGTATGTATGTACAGTATATTCAGTTTTTCTCTTCACAACAGCTCTGTCAAATAGGCTAGGGGAGTCCAAGGTCACCCCACAAGCCATATGCAGTAGCATGGATCTGAACTTGCTATCTGAATTACACTAACAGCCAGCTGTAAAACCTAAGCATTAACACTAGAAATAAAAATTGAGGATTGAATTCCTTCCAGAAGATGAAGGTCTTAGCCTGGTGCCTAGGTGCTGCTAGTGAGAAGGCACTCCATGGCTGACCTTGTTAATTGGAAAGAAACATAAAGTATATCCTCCAGACAGACTTGTCCCAAGCCATTTAGGGCTTTAAAGGTTAGCAGCCACCTTTCAAACATAGAGTGCACTGCAATAAGTTAAGAAGAAGGTTACCAGTGCACGGTCAACTGAAGCCAAGCTACCTATGTGTCCAATTAGGGTCATCACTATTATATCAGGGGACACCGAGAGAAGATACTCCATGTCCTAAAGGACACTTAGGACCTCCATTGACAGAGGCAATTTAGGAGTGCCCATAAACTATAAAACTCTACCATTCAAGGAAGTGCAAGAGCAGAATGAACATCACTTAGCGTTACCTATTAGCAGTGCTCCCATTTGCCCAGACCAAGTCTCTGTTTATTGGATTTCCATTAGTAAGTCTAAGCAGCACTTTAGGATAGCCACTGCCTCACTTGCATTTGATGAAAAGCTGAGACGGAGCTAGGTATTTTCTGCATACTGATGGCACCTCTAGTGACCTCTCCGGTTGCTTTTCATGCAAAGAGAGAAAAACGTACGGGCAAGCTTTCAGTCATCGAAATATGAACATTGTACCGTGCTTTTAACCCAATTATGGGGTTTGGTTTTCTGGGCTTCATCATGCTGGTTTCACCTGTTTCTTTTGCTAATGTGTTCAAATATTAAACGGTGTAATGATTCTCTTTAGTTTTGGATTGGAGTAAAAACTCCAAAATGCAGTGATAAGGGTTATTGAAAATTATTGTACTTCCTTCATTTTTGGATTCTTTCAGGGGTGCCTCTTTCTTTTCTGAAAATGTAATATACGTCCTTTTGTTGACCATGAAACAGAAAGCCTCTTTTGTGGTGCTCTACTTGTTTTTCCCCATTCATGTTTCTAGCATTCCAAAAAGCATTAAAGAATTATTTAACTACTCCAAAAAATCAGAGGCAAGGCAACAGAGAATCAATCTACAGCGAGCAAGAGTGTATGGGAGAGAAAATCAACATCAGGCCTATGCAGGCACTAGTTTATATAATCAGTCACCAAATGAATACAGATTACATGAAATAAAGCCTGTTTTATGTTCTGAGTCTTTTAATTAGAAATGACCCTATACACTAGAAGTACTAAAAATAAATGCTTGATAAATCCACCATGGCCAAAGCAATGACATTAGAAGTGTTACAATGATTTCAGATATCAAAGCATATGGGTCAGCAGTGTGATGCGGCAGCCAGGAAAGTCAATGCAATTCTTGGTTGCATCAACAGAAGTGTCTAGATCAAGGGAAGTGATAATACCACTCTATTCTGCTCTGGTCAGACCCCACCTGGAGTACTGTGTCCAGTTCTGTGTGCCACTATTTAAAAAGGATGTTGACAACCTTGAGCAGGTACAGAGGAGGGCGACCAGGATGGTTGAAGGTCTGGAAGAAATGTCATATGAGGAATGGCTTAGGGAGCTTGGAATGTTTAGCCTTTCAAAAAAGAAGGCTGGGTGGATATGATAGCTATGTTTAAATATCTGAAAGGATGTCATATTGAAGAGGGAACAGGTTTGTTTTCCATGGCTTCAGAGACTAGGACTCAGGGAAAAGAGATTCCATTTGTACATCAGGAAGAACTTCATGATAGAGCTGTTCGGCAGTGGAATATGTTGCCACAAAGGGTGGTGGAGTCTCCTTCTTTGGCGGTATTTAAGCAGAGGCGGGATGGCCATCTGTCAGAAATACTGTAATCGGGTTCCTGCATGGCAGGGGGTTGGACTGGATGGCTCTCAAGGTCTCTTCCAACTCTATGATTCTATGATTCTATGATTCAAAGAATGAAGGCTGGCAAATCAGAGATTAGGACTAGAGATGGGCACAAAATGAAAATATAGTGTTTTGTTTTGTTTTGTTTCTTTAGTCGTTTCATTTCATTTCATTATTAACAAATTTTTAAGTAGTTGCATTACGAAACAAAACAAAAGAAAATCCTATATTATGGCTTCCCTGGGTCCTAGAGGCACCAAAATCATAGGGGAGCTTCTTCAAGCTCTTCCCTGTAAGCCCTCAAAATTTCAAGAGGTTTGAGTTTCATGGGGCTGAGGTATTATATTCCAAAGCTCCCACAGGAAATAATCATTCTAATTGAATCGGGAAACCACCATAGCCCCCCTTGCAGGTGAGTGATTACCCAGCTTCCCGACTCAATTAGAATGATTTTTTCCTAGGGCTGGCATGTCCAAACTTTGGCCCTCCAGATTTTTTGGACCCCCAACTTCCAGAATTCTAAGCTTAGATTGCCAGTGACAAAGGACTGTGGGAGTTGTGGTCCAAAACATCAGGAGGGCAAAAGTTTGGATATGCCTGTGGACCTAGGGGAACCCCCTTTGAAGTTTAATAACTCAGCCCCCTGAAACCCAAACTTCTCAAAATTTCAGGGGCTTACAGAGGAGAGTTTGAGAAAGCTCCCTGACCCCTGCCATTTTGGTTCCTCTAGGTCGGATCATTTCGTTCCTAGAGGAAAATGGCACTTTGTTTCATTTAATTAAAAATGCATTCTACCATTTCGTTTCGTAACGAAATGAAACAGTGTTTCATTTTTCATTTTGTGCCCATCTCTAGTTGGGACCTACTGATAGAACTGCTTCCACTAGTGAAAAGTCTCATTGAACTTTTAAAAATCCTTGTTGGGCTGTGTTGACAGGCTCAGACAGCCAGAACTAATGTGAACATGGAGTTTACTGAATATTCCTTACCTGTCTACAGCCAGAGATGCTTCTCTGGCCAAAATCCTGTTGTGTAGTTAGTTACACAAATGGTATAACATTTGGAGGTAAATTGCCCAACGTTAAGAAATCAACCGAGGCATTATTTCAGAAAAGAACTGAGGAAATATATGCTCTATAGTCAAGCAGATATTAGAAGTTAACGCAGGCTGGCAAATCCAGGCAGTGGTAGTCCTGAAATTTCTCACAGCTCCAGACTAGATGGGACCGTGTTCTGATTTAGAAAGCCCACTCATGGTGTCAAATGATCATTCGTCAGTCAAAGCATATCATGTTTATCTCATTCGACCATTCATAACAGGTATCTCTGGTGGGTTTAAAACTATGGGTAACCCCATCAAAAGACATTGTTGTAAAAAGACTATACCACCATATACTGTCTTTTAAAATACACGCTTAATATTGCAATCACTCCGATATTCTCCTCCAAATACATAAGATAAAGGAAAATTATTGTGTCTAAACCTGCATCTGTAGTCCTTATTCCACATGCCTCCATGTAAACAAAGGAGAAAATAGATAGCCCCCACCTTTTGTGACATACAGCCTTTTAATCCATTGATATTAGATATACTTTTGTCTACTTAACACTCTTCTACATTATTTTCTTCTTTAAGAAGAAGTTGATTCTAATTATAGCATTGGTCATCAAATCAGAAGAGTGGTTCTGCAGAAAACAGACAGCTTTGCTTTTTGATATGCTTTGGCCATTCTCTTTCACTGGAGCTCTTAAAGATTTGAACTTTCATGAGTCAAATAAAAAAAGGCATTCTTATTTTTTAAAAGTATATACAGTGGACCCTCATATAACAAACGGTTTGTATAACGTAAAATCTGTACAACATAAAAATTTTGGAGATAATAAGAATTGCCTATGGGGCGAATCCGTACAACATAAAAATGGTCGCAGTTAAATGTTAGAATATTCAAGTCTAAAACCCTCTTGGTTTGGGAAGATTGCACTGATGAAAATGAAAATTTTACCAAAGTTAATTTTTTTCTTTATGATGCTTCCAATACAGCTAAGTAAGGATGACCTTAAATTTTGGCAAGATTGAATTAATAACTAATGTAACAGTGGTAAAAAAGCTAGAATAAACAAAAAATATTGATATATGGCCCAAAATAAAGGTGGTATAGGGTTACTGAATGTTAAAAATTATTATTTAGCAAATCAAATAAGGTTTATTGGGGATATTGTGTTTAGTCCAGAAAGATTAATATGGTGGAAAATGGAACCATCGGAAATAAAGGAGGATATTGAAAAATACTTATTCGGCACTATTAAGAAATTAAAGATAAATGAGATTAATAACCCCTTTCTTAGATCTATGTTAAATGCATGGTACTTACATAAGAAAAAATTACGTCCCTCGGACTCACCATTGAGATCTGTAACTGAAATGGAGAATTTCCCTATAAATTTGAAAGTTTTCAAAAAAAGTATTTAGGGATAAACAAGTGATTAGATTGAAAGACTGGATAGGCAAGATGAGAGGGAAAGTACAAATGAAGGAAATTCTCCAAGGTAGGGATATATCTTGGTTTAATTTTATACAATTAAAGAAATGGACTGATACTTGTATAAAGAAAAATAATAAATGCAGAGAGTACACAAAATATGAACAACTCTTATTGTTGTATGAGGATACTCAGAAGGAAATAGCAGTAAAAGGTATTGTTAACAAACTATATAAAATTATTTCGGATTTAGATGAAAATAGGGGAGGATCTGGATCGAAATTAATGTGGGAACAAGATATTAAAAAAGAAATAAGAGAAGAAGACTGGGCTAAAATGTGGAGAATGAGAATACTTAGATCTATGTCTGTTAGAATAAAGGAAAATTTCTTTAAAATAAGTTTAAGATGGTATTTGACGCCAGTGAAACTGAATAAAATGAATGCAAATTTTTCTAAGCTTTGCTGGAAATGTGATAATGAGATTGGTACCTTTTATCATTTGTGGTGGGAATGTAAAAAGATACAGAAATTTTGGAAATGTATCTTTAAAGAATTAAGTGATATATTAGAAATGACTATAGAGCCCAAATCTGAAATTGCTTTGTTATCAATATTTGTGGACCATAATTATGATGTTAAAACTAAAGAGTTGATTACAAATTTGTTGACAGCAGCTAGATTAATAATTGCTAGAAATTGGAAATCTAAATATGAACTATGTTTGGAAGACTGGTATAATGAAGTATGGAATATTGCTTTAAATGATAAATGGACTTGTTCTCTCAAGGTTAAAAAAGGAGAGTTAAAAAGAGATATTTTATATGATATATGGGGTAGATTTATTGAATATGTGCTTGTACGGGTTAAGGGTAAGGTTTCCGCCCAACAATCGATTTTGTTCTGGAGGGGAGAATGACGAATGCAAATATGAAGAGTGATCCTGTTGGTGAAGGGGTGCACTGTTGTTGATGTTTGTCTTTTTTATGTAATTTGTATATGTTTTTAATTTAAAAAATGGTCGCAGTTAGGGATTACTCTGTTTTCAATGCACTCCTATGGGAAATCTGTATAAAGGAAAATTTGCTTAACATAATTTCATTTGGAACTAATTAATTCCTTTATACATGGTACCGCTGTAGTTTGCTTTCTTGAATAGTGTCATAGCATAATAAGACTGATGGTGAGAGTTAGGGATATATGCAGCAAAAAACTTTCATTATGATTTCTGTTTGATTTCAGGGGTTCCTTTAGTCCAGAGTTGGCGAACCTATGGCACGGGTGCCGAAGGTGGCACTCGGAGCCCTTTCTGTGGGGACCCGACATTGCCCCTTCACAGCTACCTGTATTCAGGTTATAATTGCTGTATTGGCACTTTACGAAAAAAAATAGTGGGTTTTGAATTGCAGTTTGGGCACTTGGTCTCTAAAAGGTTTGCCATCACTGCTTTAGTCCTTTCATTTATTTGGTGTGTTAGTCAGGATAAGGACCTCGTCTTTTGGGTCATTTTATTTTGTTTCCCCTTTTGTTTGCTGGAATTTTAATAGCTATTTTTTAATCCCAGCTCAGCAGGTCTGTGCTTCCCTCTCACAGTGTCATAGCCGGCCAGCCTCATTTCTTAATTGGTTGCTTCATTTTGCACACATGCACACAACGGCTGGGGATTGAGACAAAGCAAGGGATTGCTACAAAGAAACAGGAAGGCTTATAATTCTAACTGTCCCATGATTCACCCTCCCTTTGCCACCAGAAAAAAAACAACGCTAAGATCTCAGACACCAAACTCAGGAAGTTCTCCCTGTGATCCACTCTCTAAGGGATCTGTCTGGTTGGTTGGTGTTCTGGCTCTGTGGTGGTTCTGTGCTCATCTGGACCAGCAGTAACTTTTCGAGATCTTCACCCAGTGTGGTGTTCGTCTGTGGAACTCCCTGCCACAGGAGGTGGTGATGGCATCTGGCCTGGATGCCTTCAAAAGGGGATTGGACAGATTGCTGGAGGAAAAGTCCATCACAGGTTACAAACCATGATGATAATGTGTCATCTCCAGGCTTAAAACCGGAGTACATAAGAACATAAGAAGAGCCATGCTGAATTAGGCCAAAGGCCCATCTAGACCAGCTTCCTGTATCTCACAGTGGCCCCACCAGATGCGTTTGGGAGCGCAAGAGACTAGATATCTGTCTCCTGATACCACTCCCCTGCATCTGGTCCTTGAAGTACCCTGGTTTTAATCCTGGAGACTACACATCTCCATCATGGTTTGTAACCTGTGATGGACTTTTCCTCCAGGAATCTGTCCAATCCCCTTTTGAAGGCATCCAGGCCAGATGCCATCACCACATCCTGTGGCAGGGAGTTCCATAGACTAAAAACGCGCTGGGTGAAAAAAATATTTTCTTTTGTCTGTTCTTACTCTCCCAGCCCTCAATTTGAGTGTATGTCCCCTAGTTCTGGAATTTTGGGAGAGGGAGAAGAGCTTCCCTCTATCCACTTTACTCATGCCCTGCATTATTTTGTACATCTCAATCATATCCCCCCCCAGGCGCCTTTTTTTCCAGACTAAAGAGCCCCAAATGTTTTAGCCTTTCCTCATAAGGGTGGTGCCCCAGCCCAGTAATCATTTTAGTCGCTCTCTTCTGCACCTTTTCCAGTTCTACTATGTCTTTCTTGAGATGCGGTGATAAGAATTGTACACAATACTCCAGGTGCGGCCTTACTATTGTTTTGTATAATGGCATTATAATGTTGGCTGTTTTATTTTCAATCCCCTTTTTGATAATCCCTAGCATGGAATTGGCCTTCTTCACCGCTGCCACACATTGGGGAGACACCTTCATGGAGCTGTCCACCAACACACCAAGATCTCTTTCCTGATCTGTCACGGATAACTCAGAGCCCATGAGTTGATAGATAAAATTTTGAATTTTTTTTTGCCCCAATATGCATTACTTTACATTTGGCTACATTAAAACGCATTTGCCATTTCGTAGCCCATTCCCCCAGTTTGGAGAGATCCTTCTGGAGCTCTTCACAATCTTCTCTGGTTTTTACTACACGGAAAAGTTTTGTGTCATCTGCAAACTTGGCCACCTCACTGCTTATCCCTGTCTCCAGGTCATTTATGAACAGATTGAAAAGCACTGGTCCCAGGACAGATCCCTGGGGCACACCACTTTTCACCTCTCTCCATTGTGAAAATTTCCCATTGACATCTACTCTTTGTTTCCTGGATCTCAACCAGTTCTCAATCCATAAGAGGACCTGCCCTCTTATCCCCTGACTGTGCAATTTTCTCAGCAGCCTTTGGTGAGGGACTGTCAAAAGCCTTTTGAAAATCCAGATAGACTATATCCACCGGTTAACCCAAATCTACATGCCTGTTGACCTTTCCAAAAAATTCTAAAAGATTTGTCAGACAAGACTTACCCTTACAGAAGCCATGCTGATTTTCTCTCAGCAAGGTTTGTTCTTCTATGTGTTTTAAGATTTTCTCTTGGATGAGGCTTTCCACCATCTTCCCTGGAACAGATGTAAGGCTAACTGGCCTGTAGTTTCCCGGGTCCCCCCTCCTTCCTTTTTAAAAAATTGGTGTGACATCTGCTATCCTCCAGTCCCCCGGCACTGTTGCCGTTTTAAGAGACAAGTTGCATATTACCGTTAAGAGATCTGCAATTTCATTTCTCAGTTCCCTAATAACCCTTGGGTGGATGCCATCTGGGCCCGGGGACTTGTTAATCTTCAATTTATCAATTAGTCCTAAAACATCCTCTCTTTTAACCTGTATTTGATTTAATTCTTTAGTCAAGAGGGGCCATTCAGGCAGCGGAATCTGCTCAAGCTCTTCTGTCGTGAAGACAGAAGCAAAGAACTCATTTAATTTCTCTGCAATTTCCAAGTCCTCCTTAATCTCCCCTTTTCCTCCCTCACCATCCAGGGGGCCAACTGGTTCTCTGGCAGGTTTTCTACTTCTAACATATTTAAAGAAGATTTTATTATTACCCTTTATATTGCTAGCCATGCATTTCTCAAAATCTTTCTTTGCCTTTCTTATCATCTTACATTTCTTTTGCCAGAGTTTGTGTTCCTTTTTATTTTCCTCATTTGGGGAGGATTTCCATTTACAGAAAGACTTCTCTGTGCGCTTTAGAGCCTCTCTAACTCCACTCGTTAACCATGCCGGTGCCCTCTTGGACTTAAATGAGCTCTTCTTTCTTTGTGGTATGCACTTGTGCTGGGCCTCTGTTACCATTGTTTTAAACAGGCTCCATGCACTCTGAAGAGATTGGATTCTTCCAACCTTCCCCTTCAATTTCTTTCTAACTAGTTTCCTCATCTGAGGGAAGTTTGCCCTTCGAAAATCAAGGCTTTTTATGTCTGATTTGCTTGACACTCTTCCTCCAACATGCATGGCAAAGGAAATTGCAGCATGGTCACTGTTCCCCAGAGGGTCAGTGACATTCTCGTCCCTGACCAGGTCCTGAGTATCACACAGTATTAGATCCAGAGTTGCCTGTTTTCGGGTGGGCTCCATGACAAGTTGCTCTAAGGCACAGTCATTCAGCAAGTCGAGAAACCCAGTTTCTCTTTCTTGCCCGGAGCTCGCATTGACCCAGTCAATGTGGGGATAATTGAAGTCCCCCATGATTACTATCCTATCCTTCTGAGACACCTCCATGATTTCTCTCCTCATTTCAAGGTCCCCCTCAAGTTTTTGATCTGTTGGGCGATAGCATACCCCAACTATCACATCACTCCTTGGACCTGGTAGTTTAACCCACAGTGATTCTATGGTGGAGTCAGACCCTCTGTCAATCTCCATTCTGCTGGATTTTACCCCTTCTTTAACATAGAGGGCCACTCCCCCTCCAACCCGCCCCTCTCTATCCCTTCTGTAGAGTTTATAGCCTGGGATTGCTGCATCCCACTGGTTCTCTACATTCCACCAGGTTTCTTTTATGGCTATTATATCAATGTTATCCCTAGCTGCCAAATGTTCAAGTTCTCCCATTTTTGGTCGGAGGCTTCGAGCATTGGCGTAGAAGCACCTGTACAGTGTGTTCTGCAACAACAGCTGCTGCTTTGTTCTTCCCCCAACCCACAGCTATTATTTTCAGTAGACACACTATCACATTCCATTATTTTCCCAGTACTAGTACCTGCTATGTCATCTCTACCCTTTCCAACCTCATTCCCTGTGGATGAGGTGTTCCGAACCGGATGCCACTCAGCTCCTGTCGGCTTTCCCCCAGTTATCAGTTTAAAAGCTGCTCTGCAGCCTTTTTGAGGTTGAGTGCCAGCAATCTGGTCCCATCATGATTCAAGTGCAACCCGTCCTTCCTGAACAGGTTTGGCTTGTCCCAAAATGTTCTCCAGTTCCTGACAAATCTAAAGCCCTCCTCTCGACACCATTGCCTCATCCACGCATTGAGGCTTCTGAGTTCTGCCTGCCTGGCGGGTCCTGTATGAGGAACAGGTAGCACTTCTGAAAATGCTACCTTGGAAGTCCTGGACTTCAATCTTCTTCCTAACAACCTGAACTTGGCTTCCAAGACTGACCGCTTGGCCTTCCCGACATCATTGGTACCAACATGGACCATGACCACTGGCTCCTTCCCGGTTCTCTCTAACAAGCTATCTAGATTTCTCGTGATGTCTGCAACCTTTGCACCTGACAGGCAAGTGACCATACGGTTATCATGCTCATCACAAATCCATCCCTCCGTATTTCTAATTATAGAATCCCCTAGCAGAAGGAGCTTCTCTCCTACACCCTGTTCTTCTACATGTACCTGATCCTGTATCTCATCAATTGTGATGAGGGAGAGATCCTCAGGTGGAACCAGTTGTTCCTCTGTGTGTGCCTCATGAGGTGTGACGAGGGAAAGAGCCTCAAATTGATTGTGCAATAAGAGACTCTGAGCGATCCCTTGGCCTTCTACTCCTTTGAGTCACATTCCTCCACACATCTACCTCCTGGGTTGGGGAAGTGATTTCATCCTCAGAATTGTGACCTGTCTCTTCTTGTGCCTGGATAGTCTGTTCTGCTCTGTCCAAGAACCGCTCAAACTCCTTAATATGTTGCTGGTTCGATATGCGGGCCTCTAGCTCCTGGACCGTCTCTCCTAATAGTGCAACCAGCTTGCACTTGCAGCAAGTGTAGTTCTCTGTGCGTTTTGTCAAGATGACAAACATGGCACAAGTGTTACAGGTAACTACAGCTGCTCCCTCAGACTCCATTTTAATGAGTGCAGTATTCTGGATCTTGAAGATTTTACCGTGTTACTAGCTAATAATCTAGAAATAATAATCTAGTAGTACCAATGTTCCTCCTTTTATGTCAAATATAAAATCTAACGGCGCGCGGGCCGGTCAAACAGCCCTAGCTGAACTGCTCCAACCCAGAAACTTACCAGTGCTGTCTTCTTTCTCTTTTTCTCTCTCAGCAGTAGCTCTTCAAGTAGTACTTCAAGGACCAGATGCAGGGGAGTGGTATCAGGAGACAGAGATCTCGTCTTGTGCACTCCCAGATGCATCTGGTGGGGCCACTGTGAGATACAGGAAGCTGGACTCGATGGGCCTTTCGCCTCATCCAGCATGGCTCTTCTTATGTTCTTATGACTAAAAACTTTGACAATCCTTTGCAGTTGGAAATACAGGCTTGGAATTCTGGGAGTTGCGGTCCAAAACATCAGGAGGGCTGAAGTTTGGACATGACTGGACTAAGACAAAGACCTGGTTGGGGAGATCAGAATAAAAGCTGCTCCCTAGGAAGTCTTCTCTAAGGGCTGGGAGGGTGGGCTGCTGGTGGGAAGAGGATACATTTTGAGTGTGTCAACTGAGGTCTTCCCTGTTCTCCAGTCCCTGATGATATTCCTTGAGCAGTGGTGCTATGAGTGGCTGCTGGAAACCGCTTTCATGATGCTGCTTGAATAAATATTTGCCGGGTAATTTGACAGACAGACCTGAGTTGAAAGAACTAATTAAAAAGGAGAAACAAAAGCGACGCAAATGTTCATTCAACCTTGTTCGTTTGAATGATGCATTCATGATTAAGAAGATCTTTTCTGAAAACCCACAAAAAGCAGAAGATACAGCTTCTTTCGTGATTTTTAAAAATTCGTTTCCAAATGAAAGTCCCATTCTACTGAGAGTTTTCAGTCACCAATTATAGTTCTTAAATAGCCACATAATCTTCTCCCTCCTTTAATTTGTAGCCTTTCAGAGAACAGAGTATCCACCTTTTCTGCTGTTCATGGTGGATGGAAGATGTCACACATTCTGGATAATATAACTGCAATGCGTAATGAGTGGGAAGAGGAAACCATCTCCCCCCTCTTCAGAACTTAATAACTGACATCTATTTCCACAAAAACCTATTTGCAAAATCTAGACTTGAGGCTATTTATTTAGATTTTAACTCAATATGACTGCTTTTAAAATGCTTCTTAATTTCATTGTTATGCCATCTTGGCAGATTGTATTCTATCTGGCACAGGTGACAATATCTTGAAAATAATGTTAACATGTTTAAAATTTGGATCAAATAAACT
This sequence comes from Phrynocephalus guinanensis, assembly GCA_037367245.1. NCBI lineage: Eukaryota > Metazoa > Chordata > Lepidosauria > Squamata > Agamidae > Phrynocephalus > Phrynocephalus guinanensis. Next base: position 168,074,374 of record CM074733.1, read on the forward strand.
GTTGACTAGTCAGGAGGGATTAATTTAAATTTTAGGGAAATTTTCCATCTTGGAATTACAAACAGAAAAAGCTCCTTTCTGTTTTCAATCATTACAGGGTTTTTTTTGTCCTAGAGCATTTAAATAATTGAAGATGACATTTTATTTTACTAACCAATTATAGTTGTTTTCATACTTTAACATTACTGCGTGTTTTCTACAAAATCTGAAAAGAACGGATAACTTTACTGAGATTTAGGCTATACCCAGATTAGTGTAGAATCAGTAAATTAACTCAAAATTCTAAATGGTTAAAAATGCTGTAAGATACCCCTCAATCCCCTGTTTCTCCAACTGATTGTGTCTTAATTGTAATGGACTGTCTGTTGTCTCTCCTTACTCTAAGCCACCTTGCGTCTTTCTCCAAGGAGAAAGGTGGGGTTAACAAAAATACTCAAAAATAAAATAAATAGAAATAAATAACACATAAGATATGGGGCCATGAGGGACCGGGATACTCTGGGAATAGTGGTCTGAGAAACTAACTTTTCCAAGCCCACTAGAACTCCTCCTGACTGTTAAGAACTACAGACCTAGGCCTCCCAACGGAGCACTTTTTTTTGTTAGTTAATAATGTTATTTGGGTTAGTTATTTCAATTATTTCCCCAAAAAGCTTCCCGTGATTGTGGGTTTCCCATTCAGATCTAAAGAAAAGCTAACTCTCTTTGGGGTATTGTTTGTTTTGAGGAGAGAATTGCATTTCTATGCAACTTGCTACTATGGTTGATGCTCTGAATTACAATTCACACAATGCAGAGACTACATCACACTATAGCTTGATGTACACACACTGACTTGAGAAATAATTCCCAACCCCTATCCCCAGCATTTTGTTAAGAAACCTTGAAATTACTGAGCAAACTCTGAGTTTTCATCATCACTTGGAATGGTATTACCGTTACACTTTTAGAGTATATCCAGGCACTACTGTGCATGAATGGATTAAATCTAGTACACCTACCTTATGTTTGAAGAGGATGTGAACTGGCCTATATAAATCTCTTTGGGGTAATCCATGCAGATGCCACAAACTGCCTAGATGCCCTAAGCACATCCGATCTCGCTTGATTTTGGAAGCTAAGCAGGGTCAGCCCTGGTTAGTACTTGGATGGGCGACCACCAGGGAATACCAGGTGCTGTAGGCGCCTGGAGTAGGAACTGGCAAGCCACTCCAGTACTCCTGCCAAGAAAACTCCATGGACATGGGGTCACAAAGAGTCAGTCACGACTGTAATGACACAATGCACGCACGCACGCACGCACGCACGCACGCGTGCGCACACACACACACACACACACACACACACACACACACACACACACACACACACACACACACACACAGATGCCACAAAGCATTCTCTTCCTTTAACACAATCCCTAAATCTCTCGAAGCCTGCACCTCAATACCTCACGGGGCACAGAAAGGATGGATGGTTTTCTTGTAGATCTTAATCAACTTGCACACAGAGAAAGCATTATTACTGAAAAGAGTTTCTTCTGGGAAATGTCTTATTGAGGTATTTTGCTGATATCCCTGAAGAGATGGGTGACATTGACCATGTTTTCGTAACTTTTAGAGAGGATCTGTTCCTTTGTTCTGGAGTTCTACATCTTTAAAAAGAAAAGAAAAAAGGTAGTTTACAATAAGAAGTTCTTTGTGTGGGGGGTGGGGGGGTTTCCATGCTTCTAATGTCATATCATCTTCCAAAAGATGCTCATGACACCTGTACACCCTCTGACATGCACATCCTTCTCAGTGTTGCAGCGTAAATGTAAGTGTGACACTCATCATGGTCAAAGAGTGGCAGAGGCAATGGCCAAGGTTTTTTTTTGGGGGGGGGGAGATTTCCCAGCCACAAAATATTACTCAGGGTGGGCGGTCGGGGAAGGCATTATTTATTTTCCTTTAAAAAAAGAAAGAAACAGAAAGCAGAGCTGAGGCATAATTGAGCATCAAAAATGTAATTTAGCAACACCATGTAAAATTAAAGTCTAAACAGAAACGTCAGCCATTGGAGAAAACACTATTGAATTAAATCATGCATTACAGTTCTAGCAATCTAAATATTAAACACCATTCCAGTAACACAAAGGAAAACAAACACATTGAGGAAAATATGATACTCAGAGACATCCTAACCTGGCCAGGCCAAAAGCTTTACTACGCAACTTCCACTGCCTTCTGTCAACCCAAGGTGCCACGTAGGAGGTAGAGCGACAGTGTCTTGTATTTGCAGTTGGCTAGTCTTGGATCTCCCCATACAAGCCTGAAGCAGAGATGTTTTAAGGTGCAGATCCAGAGTCTCCATTAGGGAACAAAGACAATGCCATCCCCACCTTGCCTTGGAATATGCTGTTTCCAAGACTAGCAGCAGTTGCGTTGTGCCTGGAGAACTCCCAGAATGTGCAAATGGAATCTTGGGGCTAGAGATGGGCACGAATTAAAAAAAATGGTGTTTCATTTCGTTTTGTTTCATTGAGGAATTTGTTTCATTTTGTTTCATTTTTCATTAATTTTTGTGAAAAAAACATTTTGTTGTTTCATTATTCATTTTTATTTTTACCCGCTTTGCGCAATTAAAGCATTTCCTGCACGTGAGCATCCCCCAATGCCCCAGACCAGATGGAAAACACAAAAAATGAATAAAAAAATTGATATAACTGAACAAACTGCCTAGCCTAAAGTGAAAGTAACGATGCAGACAGCAATCCCACCACAACCTGACTCTACTCCACTCCACCACAAACAGCAAGGAGGGCTGGGGGGGAGCAAGAGCTTTTATGCCCTCTGGAGCTGCCAGACCGTCCCACTGCAACCTGGGCATGCTATTGGTTGAAGTTGTCCAACAATTTACATGATCCCATCACATGGCTAGCCCATGTGACTGTGCTCAATGCATGATATAGTAAAATAAGGATAAATAAAAAAATAAAAATAAATTCAAGGAAGCTATGAATCAACTCAAAAAAATACCAGAAAATAAAATAAAGTTAAGGCAATCTGAGAAAAGGCATAAATGCATGTTTTAAGCACCCTCACCCCCTTGCACATTTTTAATACCAAAGAAATATTAAGCATGTGGCTGGCATCCATTTTGTGTTGTCCTTAAAGGGAAAAAATACATCGCTATGTGAGAAAAGACGTAAATGAACGTTTTAAGGACCCCAAACCCCACTGGCAGGTATTATCAGGCAGAATAAATAATTTTTGCTGGGTTTTTACAGATGTCCAGGGCATTTTAATGCCCAAGAAATCAATATTAGGCATGTGGCAGCCATTCTGTGTGGATACCCTAACTCCCCTTAAAGGAAAAAAATATACTGCGATGTGAGAAAAGACATAAATGAACGTTTTAAGAAGCCCAAACCCCACTGGCAGGTATTATCAGGCAGAATAAATAATTATCGCTGGGTTTTTACAGATATCCAGGGCATTTTTATGCCCAAGAAATCAATATTAGGCATGTAGTAGCCATTTTGTGTGGATACCCTAACTCCCCTTAAAGGAAAAAAATACACTGCAATGTGAGAAATGAACATTTTAAGAACCCCAAACCCCACCGGCCAGGTATTATCAGGCAGAATAAATCATTATCGCTGGGTTTTTTTTATGAATATTCAGGTCACTTTTTAACATTTAAAACAGCTCATTTCATCGTGCGCTGCCATTAACGAAACGAAACATAACGAACCTAATTTTCTTGGTTCGGTTCGGTTTGTTCCTTTTCCAGTGCCAGGTTCGTTATTTGTTTCGTGATGTAACAAAACGAATAATGAAACGAAAAAAGTTTGTTTCATGCCCATCTCTACTTGGGGCAAAAAACCCTGTTCCGTTGCCTGGGAGGGCTGCCAGAGACCTGGTGATCTCACCACACAACCTGAGGTTTATAAGTGTATGCTGTAAACCTGTAATGGGAATCGGCCCTTCTGTGAACGGAGTGGGAGTTACTTCCACATCAGAATGCGTGCTGTTGCGCTGTACAAACATATCACATTACTAGGGAAGGAAGTTGCCACCTGCAAGGTTCTTAAATCTCCCTTGCTCAGGGCATAAGAGTTAAACTTTACAACAATGGAATGGAGAGTATAATGCAAGCAAGGGTGTACTTGAAAGTGAAACTCACGTCTGATTCATGTTCACTTCAGCCCAAACTGGTACTTAAAAGACAGAGGTTTATAATATGTGCCCACCTATTTCTTCTGAGCTTCAGCAGAGAAGGATCAGCTCTGAACAGCAATTTCCTTTTAATTAGTCAAAAGAAGAATTTTATTTTTTTGTAAATTGTGAGAGTTGAAACTTTCTGTGAAGACTTCTGAGCTACATACAGGGCAATGCTTGCTGAGGGGTGGTCAGAGGTGTAAAAAATGAGGGTTCCCTGCAACAGCTGAGTAACAACAACACTGTAGGAATGGTGTGCATGGCTGTCTCTTGCCAACAAATACAGCTGCATATTCTTTCACGATGATAAATTGTTATTGAAGGACATTCAGTAATATTATCCATTATTATTCAGTCAGTGCTGGGTTGAATGGTAAAGGACTCGCATTACTCAAAGCAGCAACAACTCTCTGTATCAATTATTTGGTAGGTACCCTAAGAGGAGGAGCTGGTGAGGGAATGTTCTCAAGAGGGAAGAGTGGGATTATAATGATGTGCTTGCGCAGGTGCTTACAGAGAGCTCATCCCATGAGAAAGAGTTCAAATTTCCAAAAATGAACCAAACAAGAAGCAAAAATAATCCTGGTGGCAGCAGATCAAATGAACTAGGAAAGGGTTCTGGAGTAGCAAAAGAGTATTGCTCTTTATTATTATTATTATTATTATTATTATTATTATTATTATTATTATTATTATTATTATTATTATTATTATTATTATTATTATTATTATTAAAAAGTCCCTTTAGACAAAATCCCTGGCTCATCCAAATGAGTGTCAAGAGGAGCAGATAAGATGGTTAACAAGACATCAAAGAGTTAGTTTTTGTAGACTGCTCTAAGCCCAACAACACAGATAATGGCATGATTCACTATTGTTACTTTAGGAGTTTTAATTAGGTGTGTTAGCCTAGATGCCCTAAGCCAGTTGTGACCAAACTTTGGCCCTCCACATGTTTTGGACCACAACTCCCACAGTCTTTGGCATTTGCAATACAGGCTTGGAATTCTGGGAGTTGTGGTCCAAAACATATGGAGGGCCGAAGTTTGACCACCACTGCCCTAAGCACATCGGCTCTCGCCTGATTTCAGAAGCTAAGCAGGGCTGGCCCTGGTCAGTATTTGGATGGGCGACCACCAGGGAATACCAGGTGCTGTAGGCGCAACTGGCAAGCCACTACAGTATTCCTGCTAAGAAAAACTCCATGGACATGGGGTCACAGAGAGTCGGTCACAACTGTAATGACGCAACACCCACACCCACCCACACACACACAGAGGCCCTTCTGCCCCCCCCCAAGCAATAGAGAACAGAAAGCAATTTCTCTGTAGAAATGTAGGAACTGAGGAAGCCATATTTAGCAAGTTAGTCTGTTTTCTTTCCCCACCTGGTCTTCCATCATCTCCCCTGAATGAGCAGGCCAGTCTTTGCCATCACCTGGTACTTCATCCTTCTAACAACAGGCAAAGCAGTAACACCCAAGAGGAATATGTGACCTGCTGTTCTGTTCTGTTATTGAACGAGATAGATCCATGGACCTATATCTCTCCTTTCTTGAATTTATAACTAAAATGTGTATAAATGAAACAGAGAAATAGGAAACGGACAAACGAGTGTGGGGGGGAGAGAGACAGCGGTGGAGAGACACTGATGTTTTCTTTGCATATAATTCAATCTACTTTAAAGTGTCCTGACTCTGGAGAGGCATACATTTCATGCTTCATTCACTCACTGTGAATTAGCATGAGAAAACAGTGCTGTGAATCCAGGGAAGTGGACGGAGTTCAGTGGATTGCAGAAAGGTAGACAGGTTTTTTGATGTGTTTTTTTTTCTTCAGTCACATCATAACCAATGTCTTTTGCGAGGTTAGTGAGAGAGGCCCTGTTTTTGACCTGACTCCTTCTCCCTTCCCCCAAGCTCAAGCGACACCCTTCAGGGGCCCTCTTCCTCCTTCTCGGTGTTTTTCACAAAGCCCAGGTTTGGAGAAGAGGGATGCTTCTCCTCTCTGAGGAATATCACCTCAGCTTTAGTGACCTTTTAAAAAACATTTCCTTCAGACCGGAAGATGTTTTAACGTGTATCACACTGTGCTCAGTTTCACGATACAGGGACTGAAGATGACTATTCCAGATGAAAGTTATCTTTTTCGTTTTTAATAAAGAATTGCATTACTGCATACGTTGAGAAGACCAAGCTGGCTACCTTGTTAAAAACACTTGAGGTAAAGGTACCTCTCTGGTTCAAGTACTGAATGGTACTACACATGATGGGTGGTTCTTTCTTTCTTTCTTTCTTTCTTTCTTTCTTTCTTTCTTTCTTTCTTTCTTTCTTTCTTTCTTTCTTTCTTTTCTTCTTCTTCTTCTTCTTCTTCTTCTTCTTCTTCTTCTTCTTCTTCTTCTTCTTCTTAATTGATGCTTGTAGGAGTCCTCCAGTGTGTACACGTTGCTCCCATTCATTCTCACATGTCCACACCCATTCAGTTCAATGATGGAGACTGCTTCTATTTATTATTATTATTATTTATTTGTTTGTTTCATTTCTATACCGCCCATCTTCCAACAGGAACTCTGGGCGGTTTACAGCAAGTTAAAACAACTTGGATTGTAGGCCTTGGCTGCTCAAGGCCTACAATCCTGTGGGAGAGCACTGTGGGAGAGCACATTTATAGCTTTCATCTGATAAGTTGAAATATACTCCCAATGGGAATAATAGCACCATCTTCTAGATTACTGTATAATGATATGGAATTGCTTTTCTGAATCTTCCCCACCAATCTTCCCTATCACAGAAAGGATCCTGAACAGGTCAGCCCAAGATAATTTGCTGCCTGTTGTGTAACAAGGGGTGCTGTAATCAAAGCCAGCAAAGACATTTTCTCATCTGAAGCACAAAATCCTGTGAGGCCCTCTTCTGCTTCCTGGTCATGAAAATGCAATGACAAGATCTTAAACAATTAGGGAGCAGTATCCTACTGCTACTCTCAACTAGCCTCGATGCATTAATTCAATAAGATGGCTATAAACATAGACTTATTATTTAACAATTAATTGAGTAGCTCTATGTGGTTGGGATTACTAACAGAATATTAATTGCCTTTTCATTATACGCAAAGAGTCTGCCAATAAAGTCCTTATTTCTATCTGTTAAATGAGAAATGGGGGCATCCATGGTAGGGCCTCCACAAGTATGGAATTCTCTCCCATTAGAAATGTGTCTTACATCAGTTTCAGGTAAGGATCTATTTGCTCAGATCTCTTAAGAGGTACTGATTTTTATAGCTTTACTATAGGTTTTTCATCTCTACACGTTGCATCATGATATGATTTTTCTACATTGTATGTATATTTGGTTTTTTTTAACCTTGAATGTTGTGAACCACTTTTTTTTAGTCTTCCTAAGGGAGCAGCCTTAGCCTCTTGGCCGATACGGCACTACAAACAGAAAGGGAAGCTTGTGGGTAAACCTTTCTCTGTTTTCCCATTATTGTGTCGCTGGCTTCACCTTGCCTGTAGTATTCTGTGAGAGGAGGTCCAAAACAGAGTGTTCTTGAAGGAACAATACGGAGGCCAAAGAGACTGAATATGCTCAGTGCCTTTATTCACCTTCTATCTTTCTCCCATATAAGACTGAACTGGTGTAGTAAATTCCCTCATGTACAGTACAGTTGTCCCCCGCTCTTTCGTGGTTCATCTACTGAGGTCCCGGTATATCACGGGTCCACAGTATATGAAAAAAAGGCCCCCTGGGGTAAGGAGGAAAGGCCTTCCCGGGCCCGTCGGAGGCCCCAATAGTGCTTCCCCGCAAACCGGAAGTGACTTCCGGTAAACCAGAAGTGACCTCCAGATCACTAGAAAGTACTTTTGGGGCCTCTGGGGGGTTGGAAAACCCCTTTCAGGTCCATTTGGGGCAGCGCCAGGCCTGGGGTAAGTACAAGAGCCCCCAGAGAGCCCGCCCAGTCCTGACCTGACCTAGCATCCACATATTGTGGATTTTCAATTATTGTGGGTCGGGTCGGGTCCCTAACTTCTGCAATAGGTGGGGGTTTACTGTACTCAGTTCATGTACCAGCTCAAAGACACGTGCAAACCTCTGAGAGTTGACAGATGTTTCAACAGAATGGAATGGGTGCAGTGCTTTATATACCCTATAACCAGGGTAATCATGCTTGCTTTGTCTGATCATATACCTGGTAAGTGGCAGAAAAGCAGTCAATACACAACAATCTGTCAATAACTTGGAGATAAAGACGGCAAAATATTTCCAGGTGTGGCTGGATTAGGTAAACAAAAGCTCCCCTCCCCCCAACCTGGTATAGGTCCCATGCAATTATGTTATGCACTTCCCTTCAGTAGCTTCAGACAAGCATTGGCATGCTGTTTTCTTAGCTGGTGGTCTGGATGGTGCTGACTATTGACCTATGAGCAGAAGCCAAGGTCCCTGCAGTCACTAACCTTTTCATTTCAGTAGTTTATTTTTTAAAATTCATTTTCCACAGCAGCTGAAGTCTACCCTAAGACTGCTCCTTAGAAAGCAGGGAGTGAGTACATTAAGATTCCAGGGAGTAGAGGAGTAATCTCCACAATTTATTGCAAGGGGGATTTTCATCATACCGTTATTGATGTGTTAAAAGAATAATGGTTGAGAGCCCTTAATGATCAATCTTTGACCTGAAATCTAAAACATCCACATCCAGCAGAGGGGGAGAGGTTTCTTAGTGAGCTGAAAAAGCAGCTTCATGGAAATTTAACCTCTGCCATCCTGATCTGTTCACGGTGTCTCCCAAAATAATAAAGTGGATGCACAGAAATGAGAAAGAGGACTAAGAGTTGCAACTTTAGAAACAGAATGGGTTGTGTAACGGTATTGCAAAATTATTGCTTGTTGTGGTTGTGACACTTAATCCACTGAGGAGCCAATCCTCATGTTGAACTAGAATCCCAAGGGGTTTTTTTCCTCCAATTTTTAAATTTTATTAACAAAAGGAAAAAGACAAGAGACAAGAGAAACATTAACATAACATAGTGACATATACAGTGGACCCTCATATAACAAACGGTTTGCATAACATAAAATATGTACAACATTAAAAATTCCTGAGATAGGGGAAATTTGCTTAACAGAATCACTTATGAGGCGAATCCATACAACATAAAATGGTCTCGATTAGGGATTACTCTGTTTTCAATGCATTCCTATGGGAAAATTGTATAAAGGAAAATTTGCTTAACAGAATTTAATTTGGAGCAAATTTACTCCTTTATACAAAGTATCACTGTATTTGTAAACTTATTCATTAATTAATTAACCACCTTAGGCACCTGCTATTTACATGTTTTAACAGGGGTTACATCTCCCATTTCCATCCTAAAACATAAGAGACCAACAATCCTAAAGGACGTTTCTTCTCAATTCCCAAGTAGCCTGGATTGTGAAACTAATGTGATTCAATAATATCAATATGCTTTACCCGTGTTTCCTTTCAATGTGCAACCTATGAAAATTAAACCTATACCCGTGCATGGCACTGTGGGTAGACCAGATAGAACCAATTTCCCAGTGTTTACTTGCAAATGTCCTATTCTTCAGATCTTCATGAAGGCCAGAGAAGACATTTTGGGGGCCAAATGTTAAAACATAGTACAGTAGAACCCCAGTATCCGCTGGGGATTGGTTCCAAGCCTTCCCGTGGATAATGAAAACCGTGGATAAGAGAGAATGCCAAAATGTCCCCAAAACTGCTGTTTTGTGATAGTAACTTGCTTTACAGCTGCTGTTTTGCAACAGTAGCTTGCTTTACAGCTGCTGTTTCTGACAGTAGCTTGCTTTACGGCTGCTGTTTTATGACAGTAGCTTGTTTTACAGCTGTTCTTTGTGACCGTAGCTTGCTTCGCAGCTGCTGAATTATTTTTTTTCCTCTGCCAACCGTGGATAACTGAATCAGTGGATAATGAAACAGTGGATACGGGGGTCCTACTGTACATCACTGCAGGATGCAGGGGCTCAACCAGCCAGCCACCCTGCCTGCCTACTGATGAAGCAACCAAGGCATGATCTATAGCTAATCAAGTAATTTTATCATCTGAGGCAAATCTTTTCGCTGGTAATAGAGATATCACATGAATGGTTGTTTTCAGGATTTGGGGCAGACAGCTGTCTGAGTTGAGCCAGGGGAAAAGAAATGGAAAACAAGGAGGTATCTGAAACAAGGAACATGCAAGAATATGATCCCCCTCCCTCTTCATTTGAACGCATCAGCCCAAGGAAGAACGTGGTTCAGAAGAGGCCCAATAGGGTACCCTTTTAATAGTTCTTCATAAGATGATATGAAGAGCCAGAGTGTAAACTCTCCACTCCTACGTCTGTGAAGATTCTCATCCAGGTGAGTTTCTTGGGAAGTTGAGTCATGGCAACTGATCTCTCAAGAAAAAGAAGCCCACTTGCCATGACTCAACATCCAGATCTCGACTCCTACCCATCTAGTAGTGGTTGCCTAGATAAACAGACCTGCAGGGCAGAATAACTCCTTGACTCCAGCATTCAGCTTCTTGCAGTGGCCAAGCAGATGCCTTAGGGATCCCCTTCCCCAGGATTTCAGGGCAATGAGCATCTGCTCTAGTTCATTCTCACCAAATGACATTTTGGAAGCAAGCTGCCACTGATCTTGAAGGCCATGCACGGCCTTCATGACTCATATCACCATCAAGATCCTCCATGGATATGTCTCAATTCCTTTTGATGCCATCAGAGTTGAGGGTCACCATTACATCCTGCAGTAGCAAATCCTCTGTCGTTACTTCACAAAGCGAAACCTATGAAGAGGTGTGACGTCTATACATTTTCCACACCATGCAGAGCCTTCAAAAAACAGGGTGCTGGCTTTAATGGATAGCCTCCACACTTAAAGAGACATCTCCTTTGCAGAAGCATCACTTTCTATGGGAGAAAATGTGGCAACAAAGGGGGTCAAGCCAAGCACAAGCCCTCCTCCCACGTGGAATAAATGGCAGTGAGGGACCTGAACTGACTCATTAAATTCAAGTTTTGAACAGGTCTTTAGCATAGTGATTGAAGTACCCAGCTGCATTTTAGAGAGGTCTAAAGAAACCGCAATGGTTTACTAAAGAACTTTCAACTCAGCTAACTATAAAGAAAAACAAGTACAAGGAATGGAAAAATTGGAAATGCACCAAAGAGGAACATAAGAACATAAGAAGAATATAAGCAAACAGCTAACACATGCAGGGTGGTGGTAAAAAAAAGCTAAAGCGCAAAACGAACTTAGACTTGCCCGAGAGATTAAAGATAGTAAAAAGGGTTTCTTTAGTTATGTCCGCAGCAAAAGGAAAAATAAGGAAATTGATAGACTCTCTGCGTGGCGATAATAACCAGTTACTAACAGGAGACAAGGAAAAGGCAGAACTACTCAACACCTTCTTTGCCTCCGTTTTCTCCAAAAAGGAAGAAAGAGATCTGCTGGGACAAAGAGTAGATGAGGTAGGATGGGAATTGCAACACAGAATAGGTCGAGAGCTAGTACTGGAACATCTGGAAGAATTAAATGAATTTAAGTCTCCTGGGCCACATGAATTACACCCAAAGATATTAAAAGAAACGAACTGGCAGAAGTAATTTCAGAACCATTGGCAATAATCTTTGAGAAGTCCTGGAGAACAGGGAAGTCCCCATCGACTGGAGAAGGGCTAATGTTGTCCCCATATTCAAAAATGGGGAAAAAGATGACCCAAATAATTACCGCCCAGTCAGCTTGACTTCAGTTCCTGGAAAGATCCTAGAGCAGATTATTAAACAGTCAGTCTGCAATTATTTAACAAACAATGCTGTCATTACAAGAAGTCAACACGGATTTCTTTTAAAAAGTCATGCCAAACTAAATTTGATCTCTTTCGTTGATAGAATTACAGGCCTAGTGGATGAGGAGAATGCTGTGGATATTGTTTATCTGGACTTTAGCAAGGCCTTTGATAAGGTTCCCCATGGTATTCTTGCTAAGAAGTTAGTTGAAAGTGGGATAGATAGTGCTACTGTTAGGTGGATTTGTAATTGGTTGACTGATCGCACCCAAAGGGTGACCATAAATGGCCTCTCTTCAGCTTGGAAAGATGTGACCAGTGGGGTGCCCCAGGGTTCTGTTCTGGGTCCAGTGCTGTTCAATATCTTTATTAATGACTTGGAGGAAGGAATAGAGAGTATGCTAATTCAATTTGCAGATGATACCAAATTGGGAGTGGTTGCTAATTCCCTAGAGGATAGAATGAAAATCCAAAAAGACCTTGACAGACTAGAGTGCTGGGCCAAAGCTAACGGAATGGATTTCAACAGAGGGAAATGTAGGGTGCTACATCTAGGTAAAAAAAATTGAATTGCACAGATATAGGATGGGGGATATTTGGCTGGAGAATAGTACCTGTGAAAGGGATCTGGGAGTCTTGGTGGGCCACAAATTGAACATGAGTCAGCAGTGTGATGCGGCGGCCAGGAAAGCCAATGCGATTCTTGGTTGCATCAACAGAAGCATAGTGTCTAGATCAAGGGAAGTGATAGTATCACTCTATTCAGCTCTTGTCAGACCCTACCTGGAGTACTGTGTCCAGTTCTGTGCACCTCAATTTAAAAAGGATGTTGACAACCTCGAGCGGGTGCAGAGGAAGGCGACCAGGATGTTTGAGGGTCTGGAGGAAATGTCTTATGAGGAACGGCTTACGGAACTGGGAATGTTTAGCCTTTCAAAAAGAAGACTGAGAGGGGATATGATAGCTATGTTTAAATATTTGAAAGGATATCATGTTGAAGAGGGAACAGGTTTGTTTTCCATAGCTTCAGAGGCTAGGACTCGGGGCAATGGTTTCAAACTACAGGAAAAGAGATTCCATTTGAACATTAGGAAGAACTTCATGACAGTCAGAGCCGTTCGGCAGTGGAATATGCTGCCACAAAGGGTGGTGGAATCTCCTTCCTTGGAGGTTTTTAAGCAGAGGCTGGATGGCCATCTGTCAGAAATATTGTGATGGGGGTTCCTGCATGGCAGGGGGTTGGACTAGATGGCCCTTGAGGTCTCTTCCAACTCTATGATTCTATGATTCTATGATTCAATACCAGCGGTTGGGAATTCAATTTCCCAGAATGACTTCTGGGAATGGTGAACCACATCTGAGTACACTCACTTTGAAAATAAGTGAGAATTGACTTGATAACACATCATCATCATCATCATCATCATCATCATCATCATCATCATCATCATCATCATCATCATCATCATCATCAGTGGACATTTTGCATGTCATTCTTTCATAGGGTTGTCATAAGTTGGAAATGACTTGAAGATGCATAATAGGGATGGGCATTTCGTTTCAGAACCGGTAGGTTGTGAAACGAACCACGTGAGCCCAGGTGGTGCTCGGAACTGGCTGATACATGTGGATCCAATTGCTTTATCTTTCTCTGGGCTTGCGTGTGGTTAAACTGCAACGAGGAAGCATGCTGCAACATCGTCTGTGCTTGTTTTGTGCTGCTGGCCAATCAGGAGCTGTGCAGGGACAGGTGTCATCCCGCCTCCCTGTCTGATTGGCCAGCAGCATGAAGGATGAAAGATGACATTGCAGCGTGCTTCCTCATTGCAGCTCATCTCTGTGCTGGCAGAGAGAAAGGTAAAGCAATTGGCTCCAAGTGTATCAGATGGTTCTGAGCACCACCTGGGCTCACGTGGTTTATTTCATAACCTACTGGTTCCTAAATGAAATGCTCATCCCTAGTGCATAACAACATTATCAGAATACAGTGAGAACTGCATTTTTCCATGCTTTTTTCCCAAGTGGATATTATCCTTTATGAAACACAGAAACCAACATTATCTATTGTATTACTTGTTGCACCTGAATTAGTTGTATAAAGATATTTTGATTACCATTTTTGCTGTTGTTCCCTGATGCTTAGCACAGACCTTACTCACCTTCTCTGCTGCTACGTTCTAGGCCAGTGGTGGCAAACCTTGGGAACTCCAGATGTTTTGGACCACAACTCCCAGAATTCCAAGCCTGCATTGCCAATGACAAAGGACTGTGGGAGTTGTGGTCCAAAACATCTGGAGTGCCGAAGGGTCACCACCACTGTTCTAGGCTGATATTTTCATTGAGCTATTGCCCATAACTCATCCCAGTCAGTCAATACAGCTCAGATCTCACTGGAGCAAATATGGCATTGGCCAGGATCCTAACCGTTACTTATTCCAGGGTGAGTGTCATGACATAAATCATCATGGCAACTGGCTAGTCAACAGGTTTCCACTAGAGATGGGCACGGAACGAACAAGTTTTCATTTTTGTTTTTCGGATTTTGTTTCGTTATGCAACAAAACGACAAACGGAATTTGTCTCTAAAATGAAATGAAACGAACAGAAATGCGGGGATTTTTGTAGTGCGTTTCGTTTCCATTATAGCAATGAAGTGAGCGGCTTTAAATGGTAAAAAAAGTCATGAAAAATTGGAATAAATGGTAGCGAAATGGTAATGGACCGGTAACGAAACGAAAACGATTTTTTTTGCAAAAAAAAATTGCGAACAACGGAAACGAAACAAAACGGACCTCTAAACGACAAATGAAACTCCATTTTTTTCTATTCGTGCCCATCTCTAGTTTCCACCACTATTCCTCTTCTCGTGCCAAGTCAAATCACTGGCATGTGATGAGGACAAGTGCTGACTCATAAATTGGTAGCAATCTGCTGCAATGGTTTATGCTCTTGTGCTTACAGCAGTATCAATAACCATCAGGATTCCAGTCATTAAGAAAACTGAGGCAACCTATATGATTTTACAATTATTTGTCTCACACTGCCTCTGTCTTTTTATTACCCATTTATTCACTGTGGGAAGAGCCTGTTCCAATGCCTTTTTGTTTTCACCATCCGGAATAAGTCAATGTTCTGCCACACAAGCCTCTTGGAGGTTTTTGAGAATATATGGGAACAGAAGTGGCCCAGTAGACTGGGCATGGTGCACTTGGAGTTGCAGAAGGCCTTGGACAAGTCTATCACCCAAGATGTATGAGTAAAAAGAGCATATGGGAGATTACAATAATCCATTTAGGGATGAATAGATTTGTCCCCTTTAATGGCCTTCCTTGGTTTCTTGTCCTCAAGATTGGCCAGTTTGGTTGAGTGGGCCTATCCTTTGGCTGAGGATGCTTTTAAATCTTCTACCCTGTAAGACAGGCATGTCCAAACTTTGCCCCTCCAGATGTTTTGGACCGCAACTCCCATAGTCCTTTGCCATTGGCATTCTAAGCTTAGAATTCTGGGAGTTGTGGTCCAAAACATCAGGAGGGCATGTCTGCTGTAAGATCTGTGAGATTCCAAGCCAAGTAGCCAGCACTGCAGTTCCTTGAGGCTTCAAAGCTAGAACGTGGGGTTGGGCATTCTGATAGCCAAGAGGCAACCAAGGAGGACACTGTGGAACCAGATCTGTTTCTAGGTCAGCTGGTTGTAGAAGGAAGAATGAGGAAAATCCAGGCACCAGTAAATGGGCCCAGAATCTGTGGAAACCCTCAACCAATCAAATTAATATGGCAACTCAGAGCCAGTGGGAAAAGTACACAGGTTTCAGGAGCTAACCAGGGAACAAAAATTTAAATTAAATTAAATTAAATTTAAAAATCCAAGTACAATAGTCACTAGAGATGGGCCCAAAATGAGAAATGACTTGCTGTTTCATCATTTTGTAAGGTTATGAAATGAAGTGAAACACAAGCAAGTGTTCCATCGAGTAACAAAATGAAATGCCATTTTCTGTTTCAGAAATGAAATGCTTCACCCTCCCTTACCAATGCCATGCTAGGGAGCCAGGACAATAGGCTGGAAATTGCAATTTGTATGCAGTGAGATGGGACCTAGGAATGGATGATGCACCAGTGAGATATTGTGGTCCGTCTATGGGAAGAGATGGATTGCCAGGTTGATCAGTGTGGAGGATGATATGATGCTGATTGGGAAAGATTCCACAAAGATTCGACATATGAAATCACAACGATACGGTAAGATCCGGCTTCTTTTACCCATAAACTTCATTTATTTAAAGAGAGAGGGTGTGTAGCCACCAGCCAATCCTCTCTCTATAAATTTAAATAAAAGAGGTTTATGGGTAAAAGAAGCCGGATCTTACCATATCCTCTTGATTTCATATGATTTTTGCATGGGATCTTCCCAATCACCATCAAATCATCCTCCACATTGATCTATGTGGCAGCCCACCTCTTCCCAGATGGATCACAATATCTTACTTGTATGTCATCCATTCTTAGGTTCCATCTCTCTACATATAAATTGCAATTTCTAATCTATTCCCCTCACTCTTGAGATATCCACAAAATTGGTGCCTCTAGGACAGGCATGTCCAAACTTTGGCCCTCCAGATGTTTTGGACCACAACTCCCACAGTCCTTTGTTATTGGCAATCTAAGCTTAGAGTTCTGGGAGTTGTGGTCCAAAGCATCAGGAGGGCCGAAGTTTGGACATGCCTGCTCTAGGACCTCGGGGAGCAGACCTATATAGTATAATGAATTGTTTTGTTTTGTTTTGTTTCAAAAAAATCAAAACAAAATGAAATGCTATTTTTCTGTTTTGTGCCCATCTATAGTTGCCATAATTCCTGTTAGGGTTTGGGTTGTTTGCTACTCATGAAACAGGAGGAGTGTTTCCAGGCATCAAATCAGGGATGGGGACTCACATCATGGGACTATCAAGTTGGACTTAAGTTGCTCTGGTGACATGACTTGGACCTAACTCATCCCCCCACTCCCAATGACTTGAACTCGATTCAGAACACACCCACATTCCTCTTTTTCTGTGGAAAATACTTATTTTTAATAGGGGCTTGGACTTGAGTCATGGATCGTGGGTCTTGGTACTAATAGAGACTAGACTCGCACTTGGAATTCAGATATAAAGACTTGCCAAGCGCTCTGCATTATACTTCTCTTCCAATTTCTTGAAAGTTCTCCCCAAGGAGAATGGCGCTATCTGAGAACGGATGGAAAATCAATGCCGAGGATTTAAAGCCACCTCTCACACAGAAATGTAATTTTTCTTCTCCAGAGCCAGTTGCTTTGAGATCCATCGGATGCAGAAAACCAAAATAATTATTGAAGACTATGCCCGAAGCCTCAAGAATATGTGGGCCTTTTGGGTCACAGCAGAAGAGGTTTGCACAGATCTGAAGGTTGCTCAACTCAACTCTCGAGAGCTACTACTGGTGGTGGTGCGGTAAAACACCCTAACCAGATTCCTTGGCTGATACTTCACGTCCATCTCGTCACTGTTCGTGGTTCCGCTTTGGACCGGTACGAAGAAATCTAACCGCACGTCCATTGCGTGACAATGGGAGTTCGTCTCGACCCCTGAACTGTGCTTTAAGTGGGATGAGAGATTCCCCTCGCTGGACTCGGGAATCTGCTCATCCCGCTTCTTGCTCCGATATGAGAGCCCGTGACGTCATGCTCCTCCCGCAAAGACTGATGTTTTTTATTTGTTGCAGTGATGCAAATAATTGTTTTTTGCCTTCTGACTGATGTATTTTGAAATTTCGAAAGTACGAGTCAAGGCATTGCTTCCATCACCCTTTGTCCCTTCTTCTCACTCGAAAAAGCGCACGAACATTGACGTCCCATTTCCAGGTCATCCGTGACCACCAGGTGGCTCCTCATTTGCCCTAATACCTATGAGGAAAACATGTCCCACTGGCAGCATCCATTTGGTGGCAATGTTGTAAGGATCAGTGTCGTGTTTTGTAGGACTTCCCTGTGGATTGTGCCTTCCAGCCACAAGACACGTCCTTGCCCTCTCTGTTTTGTCCTATCTCACCAGACACTGTATTGATTTACCTTCCTTTAAACTGTTTTAATGCTTCTCATTAGACTCCTTTCAGTCACTTCCACATCTTGGATTTTCCTCCCCACCACCATTAGATTTAGATATAAAGGATGCCTAGCACTTACGTATTTAGCATGCAAATGACAGCTCCCTCCTTCAGGAGGGACCATCAGCAAACTTTTTAATGCAAATGTACTTATCAAAAGAGAATGAAATATTAACCAGCCAGCTGAACATTTTTATTTTTAACAATATTTCTGCGCACAGATTTCCCCCCAGCCTTTCAGAAGAGGCACTGCAACAGTTTTTGCCACCGGTTGTAGCTTTTTGCACAATTTGAGTGCTTGGATGGAAAAAGAAATAGAAGGCAATTATGGTATAACTATCTATACTTCTTCCATATGCATGCAACCATATTTTTTTCCATAAAATGCCTTTACGTTACATACATGGTGCTGGTTTTCAAAGCAATCTTCACAAAATCAAGAAGGTAAAGGGGGGGAAAGTGTCAAGGTGCTAGGATAGCACAAGGGTCACAACAGAATGTGGCTGCTGAGAAGGAGCAATTTGGATTTTATGGCTAACAGTTAATTATTCCTTTGTTAGTTGGATTCTCTAGCAACTTCTCTGCTGTTCTTGCATGCATTGGAACAAAATATTAGACATCCTCCTAGTAACTGGGCATCCCTCTGTATTGCCTTCTAGGACAGAGGGATGTCCTAGAACAGTGGTGTCGTCCAAACTTCGGTCCTCCAGATGTTTTGGACCACACCTCCCACAGTCCTTTGTCATTGGCAATCTATGCTTAGAATTCTGGGAGTTGTGGTCCAAAACATCTGGAGGGCCGAAGTTTGGACACCCCTGTCCCTAGAATGTCTTTTTCTAAGCAGCCATTTGTCTGTTTGACAGAAGACCTTTGCAGAAGTAAGTAGTTTTGCAGTCGGAATGGCAGAGAAGGCACAGAGAGGAAGCGAGAGAGGGCAATCTATCAGCGAAAGGCTGAAACTATTGTGATTGACAACTAAGAGAGGCAGGTTGAATGCGTTGCTCACCGGGAATCAGCCATGAATGAAATAACGACTGACCACAAGAGATTCCTGGTTCACACTCTGAACAATTAAAAAAATTAAAAGAGTTGAGGTCCTTATAAAGGTACAAATGCATTGGGAAAGCATGGCCATTATGGGATCAGTCAAAGTACAGTGGTACCTTGTATAAAGGAATTAATTTGCTCCAAATGAAGTTATGTTAAGCAATTTTTTTCCTTCATACATATTTCCCATAGGAATGCATTGTAAACACAGTAATCCCTAATCATGACCATTTTTATGTTGTACGGATTTGCCCCATAGACGATTCTGTTAAGCAAATTTCCCCCACCTCCGGAATTTTTTATGTTGTACAGATTTTATGTTATAGAAACCATTTGTTATACGAGGGTCCACTGTATGTATTTTGGCACACTGGTTAGACATTTATTTATTTTATTATTTATTTATTGGTTTTTTATACTGTCCATCTGGCAGCGAGGTCACTCTGGGCGATATTGCAGTCAAGGAAAAGTACTGCAGTCAAGAAAAAGGAAGAAAGAAAAAGAAAGATGTGTACATCATCACGATTGCTTTTTTACTTTGTTATAATTGATATTGCTGTAAACCGTCTGGACTTCCTCCGGAAGACAGGCAGTATATAAATATTAAAATAAATAAATAAATAAATAATAAGAAAGAAAAAGAAAGGCCTATAGCAGGGGTCCTCAAGCTACAGCCCGGGGTGCGGATCAGGCCTGCCAGGGTCCTGAATTTGGCCCGCCGGCCACTACAGAACCCCCCCCCCCCGCTTGAGGCAAAAACTCACCGTGCAGCAGCAGCCGCCACCGCCTCAGCCACCAACACAGCTTTTGTGGGGTGCGGGAGGAAGGGAAGTGCCATTTTGTAGCATCCTTACCCACGCTAAGACTGTGATACCCCTCAACTTCCCTGGGCCTCCGTCCTTCTGCCCTCCTCATGCACGGTGTGTATCCTTCCGCCACAGTCACTGCACCCCACCGTCCTTGCTGAGCTTGTGTGATGGCCGCCAATAGTGAGTCATCAGATGAGAAACGGGCATGGTAATCAGAGCTTGGCTTCCAGAAGCTGGGGCAGCCAGCGGGAGGGAGAGACAGGATGCTCTTGGGCTCCTAGTGGGGTTGGGGAGCTGATCGGGTCCTTGGTGCTCTTTTTGGTGAGGTCAAAGCCCACTGTTGCTTGTAGTGTCTTGGGGGATGAGCAGGATGGGCCCTCCTCTACCCTCCTTGGAGCTGCAGGAGAAGCAAGGTTGCCAAACGGGCCAACAGGCAAGGAGAGCAGTGTTGGGCTGGGGGGGGGGGGGCAAAGCAAGTCAAGCCTTCCCTCTCTCTCCCTCTTGGAGCCACACCAGGGAGCTGCAGGGTGAAGGCCACCAGAGCTGCTGCTTGGGTCCGTTGGGATGGGCAGGCTGTGCTGGCATGGTGCGGAGGGTATCCAGTAGGCCCTCCCTTTCCCGCAACAGACAGACAAGACTGGATAAAGGGAAGCCACGGGATAGGTATGGGCTGCCAAGTGAGTGGCAGGGTCTAGGCTGGGCCTCTGGCTAGGCCTCCCAGGCCCAGTTAGGTCCGCTAGGCCTCAGGGCCACATGTTTTGGGGGAAACTACCCTGTGGGTGGGTGGCAGAGTGCTGCACCAGTGGCAGTTGGGTGCCCCCTCCGTGAGCAACGACCACCCTACCCGACCTGGCACAAGTAAAAGAAATGCAAGGGGGTGGGGGCAGGAGGGTCCATCTGACTTGCACAGGGGGGCTCAAAAAGTGGCAGAAGGCACCTGCTGGGGTTTTTGGAATGGTCCGGCCCTCAACATTGTCTGAGGGACAGTGAACCGGCCCCCTGTTTAAAAAGTTTGAGGACCCCTGGCCTATAGGCTTAACGTGCTCTCTGGGTCATTTACAATTTAATTATGCAGGTTGAATATTGCTCTATCATCTATCTATCTATCTATCTATCTATCTATCTATCTATCTATCTATCTATCTATCTATCTATCTATCTATCTATCTATCTATCTATCTATCTATCTATCTATCTATCTATTATGGAGCTCAGAAGAAGGGAAGGCTGTATGAACCTTGAACCAGTTACCTGCGATTGAACCTGGGTTGTGAGCAGAGTTTTGGCTGCAATATAGCAGCTTAACCACTGCACCATGAGGCTCCAGTCAAGCCTCTGCACATGACCTGAGTTTGATCCTGATGTGTTCGGGTAGCTGGCTCAAGGTAGACTTAGCCTTCCATCCTTTGGAGGTCCATAAAATGAGTACCCACAATGTGTAGCGTGCATAATTAAATTGTGAACTGCTCAGCGAGTTCAAAGGTCATTACTGATAAGCAAAGCACTTTTACTTTTAAACTTATCAATAGATTGATGCATTAAAACAAGTATTTTAATTTGAGCAACACTTATTTGATTAATGAGCCAGCCTTAATTATTGCAGTTCTCCCTCACTGTATGGAGGGGTGCATGAAATGTTTTTAGTGTCTTAGGCACCCAAATGGCTTGATGTAGCACACGTCTGCCATCAGGAGACGGAGACTTAAGGAGCCTTCTCTTGGTAAAGATGTTGCATATTTTTTCCGAGACAAAATTTGTTAAAATTGAGAGTCTTTTAGTCATCTCATGTGAGTTTGCTTGTCCTCTTTAAAACCCTAGATTACAATGCTCCTCTCCCAGTTTTGTGTTGCAATGGCATTCACAGCTGCACGCTGGAGAGGCAGAAGCTAGTGAAGGGAATCTTTATTTTATTTTATTTTATTTTATTTACAAGATTTTTTTAGCCACCCCGCTACCAAGAGTTCTCTCTTAATGTACTCACTCTCTACCTTCTGCAGGTATCAACGGAGATAGAGGGAAATTGTGTTTTTTTTTTTTTAAGGAAAGGGAAAAGAGAGAGAATAAATAGCTGAAGAGCTTCATGCTAGCCAAGACTGTAGATCTTAACAGTCAGCCCTGTTCAGAGCAGCAGGAAAGAAAACTCTGCTTCAGTGCTGGTCTTGCTCAAACTTGCTAAAGGATATAATGCAATTGTTCTGGATCTCTGGGCCTTTTCACACGACCCCTAAGATCCGCTGGCCACTTAAATTTGGACCAGAGATCTTAGGGGTTTGTCGCTGTTCCTGTGTTCCCACCCCCTCCGCACTCCTGGCTGCTGGCTGCGTGAGGGGAGGGAGAAAAAAAAGGAAGAAAAGAATGCCGCTCACCTCCGCTCTGCCCTCCCGGCACTGCATTCAGATCTCTTAAAGGGGCGGGGGGCAAAAAAAAGAACAAACAGAAGCAAGGAGAGCTGGGGAGTCACTACATTATATCCGCATCAGGAATTTTCACCTCCAGAGAGCAGGTACCTGAAAAGCGCGCTGGGACGCGCTTAGGTGGGCGTGGTCGCACTTAATTATCTGTGAACTCCGGAGCTGGTGGGGAAACAATTTTAAGCTCCGGAGCTGGGAGCCATTTGTGGCGGAGTTTAGGGGTCATGTACAAAGGGCCTTTGAAGAGCGCCTGCTGTTTTTAAAAAAAATGCTTCCACCAACCCAAAGAAAGCTTAGTATAGTGGAAGCTTTGCTCCCAAGTATTTTGAGAGCCAGTGTTTTGTATAGGGCTGCATTTTACAAAGAGGAAGAGGAAGCATGAAGAAAAATGGCAAATAGCACCTAAATGTTAACACGGCTGTTTTCTCACAAATGCAATAATAGCTATTTAAGCCAAAAGCAAGTAGAGCTACTTTGGTCACTTTGCTTGCACTGGGCTTTGGACAAAGCAGCCTCCTGTTGATAATCCTGTTGGTGATTATCTCATAGCTCACTGTGGTGACTTAACACAAACTGCTGAGGTGTTGGGTGCATTACGCTCCTGTTGGACCATCAGGCACACACCTTGGGATGTGACTGGCAACTCATTGGTTTGTGACAATTCACCTTGTCGAGTTATAAAATGCAACCTATGGCTGTGTAAATGACCAAAAGACATATGGCATTTAACTTTTAATAGACGTCCTTTCAAAGCAAGGAGGGCAGAATGTGGCCCTTTAATTATTTCATGTCTCAGTATTTTCCTCACAACTGGGACTGCAGAGGGTTGCACTCAATTACATGTGGAGGGATGCAATTTTCTCATCCCTGTTTTCACACACACACACACACACACACACACACACACACAGAGAGAGAGAGAGAGAGAGAGAGAGAGAGAGAGAGAGAGAGAAACATTTTCAAAAATTTCCCTCCCTCTGAAACTATTGCTGAATTCAAAACAGATCTTTTGCCTGGACTTGCTAAATTTGATTTTTGTGGAGGGTGCGGTGAGACTTTAGTTAGGGACAGGGTTTGTTGGACTTTGAAATGTGTAATTTCTGTTTCCCTTGCTTGTGGTACTGTGAAGGGACAGGAACTAAGGGTACCCTTGAGAGAGAGCAGCTGTTTTGAAGTGGAACCAGGCCGCTGCTGTGAGAGTACAAAGCCGGGTTCGAGAGAGTGTCTGACAGTTCAATGTGCTTTGCTTTTATTATGCCACACCTGCTGTTGGCCTGGATACATCTGTTGGAAGTCCCCAAAGAGATTTCCTTTTAATGAGGAAAATTATGAATCGAAGCTTCTTTACATTCCGAGTACCTGTTGGAGCACAAAGGTGTTGAAAGAGACCCGATAAATATGACATGCTTATCATTTTGTGGCATTTCCTCTGGAGAGCGGGGAGGCCCTGTTTGTGGGCAAAGGAGAGCACAATAGGATTCGGCGGAGGTAAAGCTGAGCCAGTGGCAAAGGCAGGACCTCCTGCACCTGGAAGAGCTTGATATTTACCTCTGGAACACCGCTCGTGGCAACGACTGCCCTTGTTCCGTGGCTGAGAAGGCAGAAGCCAACTGAGGCCTTCCAGATAAGGCATTGAGCATCCCTTCGGAAACACGGTTACAGCTTAAACTTTTCCGCACCTGAAAAACACCACAATCAGAAGGGCTTGCCAAGGGGTGGGTGGTGGAATCCCATAAAACTGATTATTTCTTTATTATTGTATTTGTATACCGCACCAATTTTCCACAATGGGAACTGTCAGACAATTCAAGATAGACAATGAAAATGTTTCTAGACACTGCCTGTATTTATTTATTTATTTATTTATTTATTTACCTCCAATTTAGCCAAAGGCCACTCTGGGCACTGAACAACAGTATAATAAACAAGACATAATACAATCAAAAAAACAAACAAACATCAAAACAATATTGAACATTAAGAAGAAATTAATAACAGCTTGAAAAACTCACAACAGCTAACAATTGAGATAACCTCCCCTTAGGAAACTGGAGCGCCCACCTGATGACCCGCAACCTTGGCCTGCCGCTTTTGGAGCGCTGGCTGAAGTCCCAAGGAAGGGCTATGTTTCCTTAGATCTCCAGACAAGGAGGCTGACTTAAAGGTGAGCATAAAAGAGCCAACATTATAATGCCATTATACAAAACGATAGTAAGGCCACACCTGGAGTATTGTGTACAATTCTGGTCACCGCCTCTCAAGAAAGACATAGTGGAAGTGGAAAAGGTGCAGAAGAGAGTGACTAAAATGATTACTGGGCTGGGGCACCTCCCTTATGAGGAAAGGCTAAAACATTTGGGGCTGGAAAAAAAGGCGCCTGAGGGGGGATAGGACTGAGACGTACAAAATAATGCAGGGTATGAGTAAAATGGATAGAGGGAAGCTCTTCTCCCTCTCACAAAATACCAGAACTAGGGGACATCCACTCAAATTGAGGGCTGGGAGAGTAAGAACAGGCAAAAGTAAATATTTTTTCACCCAGCACTTTGTTAGTCTGTGGAACTCCCTGCCACAGGATGTGGGGATGGCATCTGGCCTGGATGTCTTCAAAAGGAGATTGGACAGATTCCTGGAAGAAAAGTCCATCACAGGTTACAAACCATGATGGAGATGTGTAATCTTCAGTCTTAAAACCGGGGTACTTCAAGGGCCAGATGCAGGGGAGTGGTATCTAGTATCGTGCGCTCCCGGAGGCATCTGGTAGGGCCACTGTGAGATCCAGGAAGCTGGACTAGATGGGCCTTTGGCTTGATCCAGCATGGCTCTTCTTATGTTCTTATGAGCAGTCAAGGAGGAGGATAACGATTGGCCATTGCATATGTGGTGACTTTAAAGCCTGGGCACTAATGTTTATGCTCATCTCCTCATTCCATCTGGTGTCCAAGGGTCACTGGCTCTACGTGAAGGCATTTCTATGTTCATCATCATGCCTTCACTGTTTTGACACATCAAGAAGGCAGGGGGAGGGAACTGAGGAAAGACCCAGTGGGGTCCATCTTGTCATTCAGGGTCAGGCTTGGAGTGAAGCACCAGTGTTGCAACTTGCAAGTCTTGAGTTTATGATGATGCAAGCAGTGGAAAACAGGCATCCCGGGGGCTAACATGGAGCAATCCCTAAACCCCAGGTGCACTGTAGGCCTGGAAAAACAGCCATGCCATATAGGCTGCAGGTAGGCAGCACGGAATGTGGACCCTTGCCGGAGACTGGCACGTATTGGGCACATTTGGCACCTACACATCAGCCAATAACCCTGGTGACTCTGGGTTGCCTGGTTAATTTACTTTGTGCCTGTTTGTACAATTAGCTGGCCCAGAAGCAAGCCCCCCACAACACTTGTATGACCTGCCTCTGTAACATCACAAGGGCCCACACACTGGTCTCCTCTGAGTCCCCAAACTCCTCAAACTAAGTATCTGCAAGATGGCTAAAGGCTTTGTAGTACACTGGACAAAGGCAGGGCCATCTGGAACCCCCATGTTTCAGACTATACATTAGAGATGGGCACGAACCGAAAAAAATGGTGATATGTTTTGGTTCGGTTCATTGTAGGGTTTGGTTTGGTTCGTTTTATTTTTAACATTTTTTTAAAAAAAATTGTTTTGTTGGTTCGTTGGTTCGTTATTTGTTTTCCCCACTTTGCGTGATTTAATCCATTTGACAGCGTGCGGGCGGGGAAAAACATTAAAAATGTTGACGTTGACAACTACTGCACAAACTGGACTGGCAGCATCCTCATCCTCATCATCCACATCCTCATCCTCATCTTCAACATTCAACACATCATCTTTACTGGGTGGTGGCAGCGGCGGCAGCGGTAGTGGGGCGATTCTGGCCCCTGTGGCAGGGGCTTTTTGAGGCACTGGCTTGGGGCCAGTGCCTCTTTTTTCTTAAGCCCCCCCCTGCGCGCCCCCTGGGGCCAGGTCAGTGCTGGTTCTATTTTTATATTATTTTCTTGATTTTAGGGCACCATCCTGGCCACCCTCTGGCCAGGTCGACGCTCCTTTTTTGTTTATTTTTTTTAATTATTATTTTATTTTGTTTTTATTGGTTTTTTTAAAAAAACTGCTGACCATGTGGCCCGCGCGATAGCTGTAGCACGGGCCGGTCGGCTTTTTTTTTCTGGTTGCCACTCCCTGTAGCCAGGAAGACTGAAGGACCAGCACCAGGTGGGAGACATCTCCGGTGCTGCCATTAACGAAATGAACCGATCCGAACCATTTTTTTCCGGTTCGGTTAAATTCATTCTAAACCCACTCTGGGGTTTGTTATTTGTTTCGTTACTTGCCCATCTCTACCATACATGCCACAGCCTTTGATCATGGATCATGCTTGGTGGAATTGTTGTAGGGCACAACATCTGGTAAGTCAACATTTTGTCACTCCTGGTGCAGGCCAAGCAACTCCCAAGGAGAAAGGAGTTCCACACAATCAGTGCTGAATTGGAGTTAGAGCATTTAAGAAAGCCAATCCCTCTGGTACCCTCATATCTGCACATAGCAGACCTGTGATTCTTTTCTGAACTGTGCAAAGGCCTTCACTGAGACAAGAGGGGGTGATGGAGTGGTCGCCTGGTTCCCTGTGAGCAATTTCCTTCCTTCTGTTCTTTTTTTGAGCAGACAACACCCGCCAGTTTCATCGTGACTTAACTCTTAGCATTGGGGCAGGTCAGGCTGATGGAACTTAGACAATCACTTATCTTGTTGGCTGGGAAGCACTTGAACTTGTAGCTCTCAAAGATATGGACAGCTTTCCTTGACCTTAAGAAAACACTTGACCGAGTTCCACATGATGTCTGGTATGCATTGTGACTTCATGGAGTCCCATAGAAACTAGTCAGTTAGGTCAAACTCCTCTAAAGGAGGCCACTGCTGGCACATTGAAAGATTTTCAGATCACAGTTGGGGTCCACCAAGGATTGGCACTCTCCTCACTTTTCATTCTAGTTATGGATGCTTTCACTCGAGATATGCAGAATCCAGTGCCCTGGGCACTCCTTTATGCTGATGATGTCATGATTGCATCAGAGAGTAAGTCAAACCTTGAGTGCCAAGTCCAAATATGGAGTGACCATCTGACAATGTTTGGTCTGCACTGGAATGTGAGGAAGATGGGATATCTTACGACTCACCCTAATGAATATGGTATGATCCAAGTTGATGGCATTGACCAACCAAGAACTGAAGAGTTACATTGACCTTGGTTCCATGATCACAGCCGATGGGAGTCTGAGTTGTGAGGTGACATCAAGGATCAACAGTGCCTACTTAAAATGGTGTACAACATCAAACGTAATGTGCAACAAAAAGATCAACAACTATTTAAAGTCAAAGATCTATGGCACCATTGTACAACCTGTTGTGGTCTATAGTGCAGAGTGCTGGCCAGCGACTAAAGAATTTGAGTGTCACCTTGATGTCATGGGGATAAAGATGCTGCAATGGACCTCTGGCCTCACATGAAGGGATCATGTGCACAATGGTGACATCTATTTATTTATTTATTTATAGAGCTTCTGTACCGCCCATCTTCCCGTAGGAACTCTGGGCGGCTCACAACATTAAATCAAATACAAAATATGGCATTGCACCAATCGCTGACAGGATGCGAGAAGCCCGACTGTGTTGGTTTGGATGTGTCCTCCATGCCAATGAAGAAACTCTGGCCAAAAAGGGTCTCACCTTGCATGTCAGCGGATTCTGACCATGGGGACGACCACAACAGCACTGGATGAACACCCTTGAGAACGACATGAAGTTGCCCCGGGTTTACCAAAACCTAGCCCATTACTGCGTCAAGTGGAAGCTCAAAACAAGAATAACGGACCCCATCACCAAGTGGGAGAAACACTGAGAAAAAAAGAAAAAGGTTATTGTAGTATTGGGAAGACCTGGTTTGAACCACTCACATCTTAGTGTGCATCAAACATGGCCCCTGATTATGACCCAGTGTTATGATGGTTCATACTGGTGGCGGACTTATTTCAGATGCCTTAGGCTCTGATGGTGTTCAAATAAATAGAGGTGGGCACAAACCAGAAAACCCATGGTTTGGATTTGTCTGGTTTGGGCCCGCCCTTGGTTCAGTTTGGGTTTGGGTTCGAATGCATTTTTTTAAAAAATTGTATGAACCCGAACCAGTTTGGGTTCGGTTCTTTCCGGTGCTGGCGGCTCCTCGGTGGTGGTGGATCCTGCCCCCTGCGGCAGGGGCTTTTTGAGGCGCTGGCATGGGGCCAGCGCCTCTTTTTTTTAAGCGCCCACCGTGCGGCCCCTGGGGCCAGGTGGGTGCTTCTTTTATTTATTTATTTTTAAACTATTTAAGGTGCCAACCAGGCCACCCCTGGGACCTGGTCAGTGCTCCCCCCCCAAGGGCCCACCACGTAGCACCTGGGGCCAGGTGGGCGTTTCTTTTTTTATTTTTATTTTTACTATTTTAGGGTGCTCCTTTTTATTTTTTATTTTATTTGTATTTTATTTTGGGGTTTTTTTTAACTTCCGGGTTTCGCCCTGCGCTATAGCTGTAGCGCAGGGCTTTTTTTGTTTTCTTTCAGTGCTGACCGCGTGGCCCCTGGGGCCTGGTCAGTGCTGGTTTTTATATATATATATATACAGTGGTACCTTGTATAAAGGAATTAATTTGTTCCAAATGAAATTATGTTAAGCAAAATTTCCTTTATACAAATTCCCATAGGAATGCATTGAAAACAGAGTGATCCCATTTTTATGTTGTACGGATTCTCCCCATAGACAATTATGTTAAGCAAATTTCCCCCATCTCTGGAATTTTTTATGTTGTACAAATTTTATGTTATACAAGCTGTTTGTTATACAAGGTCCACTGTATATATTTTAAAGCTTTTAGGCCGCCGACCAGGCCACCCCTGGGGCCCGATCGGTGCTCCTTTTTTTAATTTTAATTTTAATTTTAATTTTAATGGGTTTTTTTACTGCCCACCACATGGCTGCGTTACAGCTTTAGTGCTGCCATCGGCTCCCCCCCCCCCACTGTTCGCCATCCTTGAAGGACCTCTGGACCAGCACCAGGTAGGAGACATCTCCCCCCCCCCAATTAAAATGAAACAAACCTAACCGAACCAATTTTTTTCATTTTGTTTCATTTCTTTATAAATCCATTCTGGGCTTCGTTATTTGTTTCCATACATAACGAAATGAATAACAAATAACGAAAAGAACTAAAAGTTCGTTTCGTGCCCATCTCTACTAATAAACCTTACAGTCTTTACTCCCTCAGAGAGATTTACAAACTTCCTCCAATTTTCTTTTCTTTCAGGTGGTGGTGTGTTGGGCACAGTGTTCGTTCCACGTTCCATTGTTGTTTCTGTTGTTGCTTCCAGTGCATCCAAACACTCAGAAAACACGCAAATCCTTTTCATCGCAATCCACGTTGAGCTTCCACATGCAACACGTGTTATGCCTTGAACAAAAGCATTTAAAGGATTTTTTCCAGCCAATAGCTTTTTTAAAAAAACTTCTCTTTATTTCACTTTGGATGATAATGACAGGCTCTGTGAATTTACTGAACAGTGATTGTTGACTAGATCAAAACACCACAGACTAGCTTTCAGAATATATAGTCTTCCCCCAACAGCTCTTTAATCCAAGGTTATCAAGGAATGAACTGCTTTCACGCAAAGAGCAGGTAACTAGTTTGTCTATTCCCCATTCCATGTGAATAATTCAGTGTGGGTGTTCGAGACACAGTGGAAGGGGGAAAGCTGCTGGCAGACACCTCTCAAGCATGTTGCCGCACTGCCGATCATATCAGCTACCACACACCAGAGCCCCTTGCTACCCCATGAAAGGATTAGCATTCTTCCCATCAACATCTTGGAGAACATCATAACCCAGAGCAGAAACACTTTCTTGGGGGGAGGGGGACAGAGTTGAGTGGACTGAAGTCCATGGAAACCAATGGACTTTAGAGCACTTCAGTCTGGTCTTGGACTAGGTTGTCCATTCTTGAGAAAGATATGTTAAACAGATGGGAACTGCTTCTGGTCTGGTCTCTTTTGCCTTAGACAAAGAAGATAGAATCATAGATCATAGAATCATAGGTAGGTGAGTAAGGGAAGCCTTTGCTTGCAAGAAAAGGGTCAGAAGGAGTCCATATTCTATACACACCAGTGCTTTAGGGAGTTTGTAAAAAAATGTTCAGTTCCTTTCTATAGACATCTTCCTGGCTCCTATGCTTGCTTTTCTGTATTTTGATGTGCAGTGTATTTTTTTAAAAAAAATTCCACTCTGATATTATAATCACATACAGTGGGATGTTATTGACTTCAAAGGGAAAAGATGATAAATATTAACGGAGGAGTTCATGTTGTGCTGATATTTTCCTCTTTCTAATACACCAGTGATAAACACGTGCCAGTCTTTCAGATTAAATAATTTATTTTTAGAGATTGTTTTTAACTGACGTTTCCCCCCCCACACACACACACACAGGTTTCCTCCGGGGAATCGAGTCATGAATATCCAAAACACAAAATATAAATCAGTCTAAGAAGTTGGGAAATTTTCACTGAGTCAAAATTGCAGGCAGTCTTATGGGGATTTCTGAAGAAATCAACCAATGATAGGCTTTGCATGAGTCTGGGGGGAATAAGTTTTAAAAGAAAACTGTTTCCTGTAATATATGTATCCTACTTGGGGACCAAGTCCATCCTAATGGGCTAGGGACAGGGAGTAATATTTCAGTGGATGTGTGAATACTTCACACACACACACACACACACACACACACACACACACACACACACACACACACACACACACACACACACACACACACACACACACACACACGTATTTACAGAAGAACATAAGAACATAAGAAGAGCCATGCAGGATCAGGCCAAAGGTCCATCTAGTCCAGCTACCTGTATCTCACAGTGGCCCCACCAGATGCGACTGGGAGCAGACGAAACTAGATATCTGTCTCCCCTGCATCTGGTCCTTGAGGTACCCCAGTTTTAAGCTTGGAGATGATATATCTTCCTCATGGTTTGTAACCTGTGATGGACTTTTCCTCCAGGAATCTGTCCAATCCCCTTTTGAAGGCATCCAGGCCAGATGCCATCACCACATCTTGTGGCAGGGAGTTCCACAGACTAACAACATGCTGGGTAAAAAATTATTTACTTTTGTCTGTTCTCACTCTCCCAATCCTCAATTTGAGTGGATGTCCCCTAGTTCTGGTATTTTTGATAGGAAGAAGAGCATCCCTCTATACACTTTACTCAAACCCTGCATTATTTTGTATGTCTCAATCATATCCCCCCTCAGATGCCTTTTTTCCAGACTAAAGAGCCCCAAATGTTTTAGCCTTTCCTCATAAGGGAGGTGCCCTAGCCCAGTAATCATTTTAGTCGCTCTCTTCTGCACCTTTTCCAGTTCCACTATGTCTTTCTTGAGATGCGGTGACCAGAACTGTACACAATACTCCAGGTGCGGCCTTACTATTGTTTTGTATAATGGCATTATAATGCTGGCTGTTTTATTTTCAATCCCCTTTTTGATAATCCCTAGCATGGAACTGGCCTTCTTCACAGCTGCCACACATGGACACCTTCATGGAGCTGTCCACCAACACACCAAGATCTCTTTCCTGATCTGTCACGGATAGCTTAGAGCCCATATTTAGGTATTTATGTATTCATTCATTCATACATACATACATACATACATACATACATACATACATACATACATACATACATACATACATACATACATACTCTGCCTTCCTCCTTCAAAGCACAATATTTGCTGGCTTCTTGAATGCTAAAGCAAAAGAAAAATCCCTATCCGTTGCTTGCATCAATTTAAATCGCTCTATTTTAATGCATGTGCATTAGGTTAAATCTAATAATGTTAAATAGGATGGCCAAGTATCCTATGACCTAAATGCGGAGCAGAAGGGCAATTCTGTAAGCATCTGGCAGGCTCCCCAGTGTGTGCCCAGGGCGTGAAGCCTGCCAGAACTGGAGGCGAGGGAGGTGTGTTCATGCAATTGGCCTTCTGCTCTGCACATAGGCAGCAGAATACTGGCCTATACTGTATGTTTCTTTGCTTTAAATCCAGCCTGTTCTCCCATGAGGAGAGAATGCTGCCACAGATCCAGACTTCAAATGTCCCCACCTCTTTTTTGGAACAAGGGACACTTTAGATTTGAAACGCCTTTTCCTTAAAGACAAATCGCCTTAAAAATCACTGTTTGCTTTTCAAATCACTGTTTCTGAAGAGCCCCCTTGGCCACGCCCATTTTTGACCTCTGTGTTGGTTTTTCTTACAACGACCACTGGGGGTGGTGTTTTTTTTAATTGGTTCCTGCACCCCCTTTTAAAGGATTTGGTTGTATTTGCGGACATACTATGCTGCCTTTTTCGGTCCCCCCCCCCCCGCTTCTACCATTTCCCTGTCGTAGTTTAAAGCGGTTCAGCCAAGTGCAAACAGGGAAGCCGATTGCTAAGCAACCGCTGAAGTGCGGACTGCTGAACTGCTGTAGCGACCATGTGACCACAGGAGGAGATAAGGCAATGCAAAATAGAAAGTGGCTGCTCAAGGAGGTGCGGTAGTGGCCAAAGTGGCTGCATCCTCCCCAATACCCACCCACCCCCACACACTCTCCAACACACACACTCTTGCAAATCCATGTGCAGACTGGGTTTGCAGACTTCAACAAAACCAAAACACACACATACCACTGGTTCCTCTAATTAAATTCCCAGCTCTTGGAATTCTTCAGCAAAGCAAAGAGAGCTCTTGGGTCTCTCCCAGCTGGATCGGGGATTTAATTTGCTATGACTGTTTGGCATTTTTCTACAACATATTTGGAGTGAAGGAAGCTGTGCTGTGCAATGCATGCATGGCTAGGCCTCACCACCACCTGGGGAATGTGTGTTGTCAGGTGTGGAGAGAATGAGGCAGGCCTCCACAGGAACCATTACCATCTTGGCCAGCACCACTTACTTCTTTAATTTAATAGCGCGATGACCCATCCTTTCCATTTTGAAACTTCAGCTCCTTTCTGTTGTGCTGAATACAGATGGCAAAACTGATTAAACCACAGGAAACCCTCCTAACGGAAAGACAAATAGCAGCCTAGGAGATATATACAGTGTATATTTAAGGTTCACTCATCACTAAAGGACAATCTGCTATTGTTACCTTGCCTGCCATGAAAATCAAGGACTTTTGAGATGCACAGGAGGCAGAGGGGGAAGAATGGTGGTCTAAAGACAGGCTATTCTTAAAGAAAAATATAGCTAAATTTCCCATTGCGTTGACCATTGTTGAGACCACAGCAAGCTAATCCTGCTGCAAGCTGTTGGATTTCACAAGACCCAATAAAAAAATCCAACACAGAGAGATCCAGGCAATATTACCAGTTTATTAGGCCTAATAAAGATGGTAAGGCGAACGGATCACTCAAGGCAGAAGTGAGGCGTTCAGCAACGTAAGACAAAAGGACCCCAACCTTTATTTCCTCCCTTCCCGCCCCACAGAGTGGTACCTCCTCCAGGGTTGGGCTAGGGGTGTTGTTGTGGGGGATCACCAATGAGGTGAGTCCATGAGTCTCTTGGGGGAAGGTCCTGGGTGTTCCACAGTCCATGGCCCGGACCCCTGCTTGGGTGGATTAGGCAAGAATTAATCCCTTAATGTGTGGCCAGGAGGTTTGACAATGAGAGGGGAGAAGTTAGTATTGTCCAAATGCCTGGGTAACCAGAAAACAATTAACAGGTAGATGGGGAGACAACAAACACAATGGGAGGTGAGGGAATCACAATGAAGGTGGAAAAGCTAATCCGGAAAGTCCTTTGCTGCCAGACTGTGTCTTGAATGGATGTGGAGATGAAACAATGATGTGCCTCAGGCTGTGATATCATCTTTGGCCCATCTGCCGGGTGTACTGCTGGCTCCGCTTGGAGCCAGCAGTCTCAATGGATAATTCCTCTTCAGCCATGCTGGTGCTCCTTTATTGCCCCAAAGGTGACTCGGGTCCAGGAAAGCGGAGGAATACAAGGACATGGCTTCAAGCATCTAGCCTTTAGTGAGACGGGGTGCAGAGGAATAGGAAAAAGCCAGGAGGAGATGGGGCAAAGGGGAGGGCAAGGGAAGAAGAGAGAGAGAGAGAGAGAGACGGGGAAGGGGGGTAAAGGGTGAAGAAGGGAAAACATGGTGAGGCGAGAGGTAAGGGGGGGGTGACCTAGCTTGAGGTGGCGGAAGAGAGGAAGATAGGAGAAAGAGAGGGGGTGGGTGGGTGGGTCAGCAAGCAACATCAATGGGTGAATGATGAGTCATCCATGATAAGAAATGGGGTGGGTATTGTCTTGAGGTAGAATAATGGCAGACCTTCCCATGGTCCAGAGGCAGATGAAGGGATTTGATGATGTCCAGGTGCTTGAGCTGGAAGCTGGAGGGCTAAGCAGGAAAAAAAGGTGCCCCATAGAGCCCATTGTCTCTGTGAAGGAAGGAGAAGATTCCTTCTGGCAAAATCCATTCAGAGGAATCAAGCAGTTTGAACTGGTTCTTCCATGTGGCGGGGTGGCCCTTGCATGAAGCCAACGTGTACCTTTGTCCAGGCCTTGAGATACGTGAAGGAAGAAGGAATTGGGAAAATGGAGGGGTCGGGGATATTACTGGAAGGCCGGGGGGGCACAGAGGGGATAGGTGGAGGAACCTTTATTTTGGGGAAGAGAGAGGGGGAGAGAGAGAGAGGAGGAGGGAAAGGGAAAGAGAAAATACTTCTTGGTGCCCTTTTGGCTGTGCAGGGAACGATGCAGTGATGAAAAGGGGGTTAATATGAGATGATCCCTCACCCACCGCCAAGTGTGTCAAGGTCTGATCTACTGAGGAGTAAGGGGTTGCCCCATTCCCCCTACTTTCCTGAGGCCGGGGCACATGTCCAGGGGAAACAACTTATCGAATCCACTGTCAATCACCTCCAACCTTTGTTCCCAAGCCTATTTGCTTGCAGGGAAAGAAACCGGGGCTTCTCAGCCATATCTTTTTGGGGAACGGCTGGGCCAATATGGACCAGGTTTGTTTGCATTGTGCTTGTGACGATATCAAGGATTGCAGCCAGATGCGGGGGTCTAATTTTGTCCTTGCCTAATTGACGTGTGCTCGTAGGAGCGGGTGCGGGCCTGCCTCCACAGACACGTGTCTGCTCCCAATTCACACACACAGTTTTTTGTGTGTCCTCTACATTTCCCCCCTTTTTTAACATGAGGGGTGCCTGGCATGCTGCCAGGCATCCCCTTACTTTGGTGCTGCGCCTGCCTTGCCTTTCCGGTTGGACTGGCCGCCTCATTTAACGAGGGAATAACGAGAGGTCACAAACATTACCGCACACCGGATCAGGCCACGAGTCACCACCAAAAGCACAAGAAAGCCAATTATTATTAGGAAAAGTTCCTTTATCCAATTGATATTAGGGAGCCAGCCGGTTAATATTTCCCACAAGAGGGGCCAGCGCTGGGGTAAGATTTCTGTATGTCCTAGGCCAGTGCTCCCCAACCTTTTTATCACCGTGGACCGGTAAATGCTTGATAATTTTTCCCTGGCCCGCTTGTTTTGATTTAATAAGATTAAAAATGTAAATGCCCCCCCCGCCGCTGACGCACATGCGTGCTAATTGTTTCCCACTCTAGGGGGCGGTGCTCATCTCCGTACTCAAGCCGAAGAGCCAGTGTTGTGCGATGAGTCCTTGGCATCGCTGCAAGGAAACACTGTTTTTACTTCCTCGCATTTCCCCCCCCCGGGGGCTACCCAGCCGCCTGAGGTCTTGGGACCCTTTGCCCTTCCTTGACATGAGGCCTCCCTCCCTCCCTCCTTACTTTCTTTCTTTCTTTCCCTTTTCTTTCTCCCTCCCTCCCCCTCTCCTTTCTTTTCTTTCTCTTTCTCCCTTCCTCCCTCTTTCTTTCTTTCCTCCCACTCTCCTTCCTTCCTTCCTTCCTCTTTCTCTCCCTTCTTTCTTTCTTTCTCTCCCTCCCTCTCCCTTCTTTCTTTTTTCTTTATTTCTCTCCCTCTCCCTCCCTCTCTTTCCTTCCTTCCTTCCCTCCCACTCTACCTCCTTTCTTCCCTTCTTTCTTTCCTTCCTTCCTCATTTTTTTCTGCTTTCTTTCTTTCTTTCTTTCTTTCTTCTTCTTTCTTTCTTCTCTTTCTTTCTTCTTTCTTTCTTTTTCTTTCTTTCTTTCTCTTTCTCCCTCCTCCTCTCTCTTCCTTCCCTCCCACTCTCCTTTCTTCTTCTTTTTCCCCCCTTTTTCTTTTTTCTTTCTTCCTCTCTCCTCTCCTCTCCTTTCTTTCTTTCTTTCTTTATTTCCTTCCTTCCCTCCCTCCCTTTCTTTTTCTTCCTTTCTTCCTCATTTTCTTTCTTTCTTCCTTCCTTCCCCTTCTTTCGTTCTTCCTCTCTCCGTCACTCCTTCTCCCCCTTTCTTTTTCTTTCCCTCCCTCCTTCCTTTACTTACTTACTTTCTTTCCCCTTCCTCCCTCTCCTCCTTCTCCCTCCTTCTTTCTTTCTTTCTTTCTTTCTATGTTCCTTCCTCTTCCTCTCCTTCCTCCCTTCCTTCCTTCCTTCCTTTCTCCCTTCTTTCTTTTTCTTTCTTTCTCTCTCTCTCTCCCTTCCTCCTTCTCCCCCTTTCTTTCTTTCTTTCTTTCTTTCTTTCTTTCTTTCTTTTTTCTTCCCCCCTCCCTCCCTCCCTCCCTCTTTCTTTCTTTCTTTTCTTTCTTTCTTTCTTTCTTTCTTTTTCTTTCTTTCTTTCTTTCTTTCTTTCTTTCTTTCTCCCTTTCTTTCCCTTTTTTTTCCCCCCCCCTCCCTCCCTCCCTCCCTCCTCCCTTTCCTTTCTTTCTTTCTTTCTTTCTTTCTTTCTTTCTTTCTTTCTTTCTTTCTTTTCTTTCTTTCTTTCTTTCTTTCTTTCTTTCTTTCTTTCTTTCTTTTCTTTCTTTCTTTCCTTTCTTCTCCCTCCCTCCCTCCTTTCTTTCTTTCTTTCTTTCTGGCGGGGCGGGGGCGATTGCGGGGCAGGGCGATTGCGGGGGCGATTGCGGGGGTCGCAGCGGCGGCGGCGATGGTGGGATGGGGGCGATTGCGGGGGGGATTGCGGCGGCAGGGGGGGTCGCGGCGGCGGGGGGGACGTGGGCGATTGCGGGGGGGATTGCGGCGGGGGTCGCGGCGGCGGCGGGACGGGGGGGCGATTGCGGCGGCGGCGGCGGGGTCGCGGCGGCGGCGGCGGGGCAGGGGCGATTGTGGCGGCGGGACGGGTCGCGGCGGCGGCGGCGGCAGGACGGGGGCGATTGCGGCGGCGTCGGCGGGGGGGGGTTGCAGCGGCGGGGCGGGGGCGATTGCGGTGGCAGAGGCGGGGACAATTGCAGGGGGGTCGCGGCGGCGGCAGTTTCGGCGGGACGGGGACAATTGCGGCGGCGGCGGCGGCGGCGGGGACGATTGCGGGGGGAGTCGCGGCGGCGGCAGTTTCGGCGGGACGGGGGCGATTGCAGCGGCGGCGGCGGCGGCGGCGGCGGGGACGATTGCGGGGGGTCGTGGTGGCGGCGGCGGGACGGGGGCGATTGCGTGGCGGCGTCGTGGCGGCGGGGGGGCGATTGCGGGGGGATGGCACGGCGGCGGCCCGGTGCCGATTCATCCACGGACCGGCACCGGTCCGCGGACCGGGGGTTGGGGAACACTGTCCTAGGCGACTTGGTGAATTTTTTTGACATTGGTCTATACTTGTTTGCTCATATTTACATAAAAACAGCAACGACTCAAGACTGTCTCGGTTGCTGAGCACAAAGTCGAAGGTGATTTTATGCTGAACCAAAGTGTCTGCCATGGATCCCACCTTCACTTGTAGGACAGATGCCGTGTCTGCTGTGTCATTAGCGAGGGCTTCAAGTTGGCAAGAGAGTCGCCTGATTTGTCTTACATTCAAAGCGACACCCCACGCAGGAAACATGATAGCCCCAAATCTCTGAGCCTCAGAAAGGCAGGTGTGTTCTGGGTCAAAGCCTTGGTCCTCATTAAGGCCTTGCATGGCTCGTCCCTGGTGAAGGGGGCCTGGCCAGGCAGAAGCTGGCTGGTTCTTAGGGTAAAATTGAATGCCAGCCGGGATCTCCCCAGTTGACAGAAGGGGAGCTGTACCAAGGGAGAGGCATAGGTCAGGGTCCTGTGCGTTGGCTGATTATGCCATGGCACACAGACGGGAGTCAGCGGCCAGTGCTGGTGGTAACCAAGGGGGAATTGGTCCAGATCCAAGACTCCCCCCTCTTGCTGTTCCCCAAGGGGCATGGAGTACAAGTGGGTAGCATTCCACTTCTTAGGGTCCAGACAGGCAGCTGGCACAACCGGCCACCCTTGTCTATGGTGGGTGGGGCCATGTGCATGAACCCAACAGTCAGTTACATTGAACATTTATGTAGTGTTGTGTACCAGCCTGCAGAGTGCATTTCTCCCTCATTCTGCAGAAATGGGGTGAAGGAAGTGTAGGAGGCTCCCTAGGAGACATAGGGAAAAGCATGTAGGAACACGATGGGGTGGGGAGGGACTAAAAACAGAGGGTGAAGGGACAGACAGAGATGGCCTGGAGGGGTACACTTGCCATTTGCAGAGGTTTTCTTGGGCTGGTGCAGGTTCCGTCTCAGGTCCAGTACACAAGAGTCAGCTCCTCGTCTCCCAGGGAAGAGAGCAGTGGCGCAATGATGTGGGCTCTGATCCAGGCGGCCGCTGGTCCTTCCGTCGTTGGATTCTCAAGCGCATGGGTCTCAACCGCTTACAAGCCCAGTCCTCTGTTGGTGGTCTCACGGCTTTAACCTTGGAAGGTGAACCCAGGATTTGAGTCCCTCAACTTTCACCATGGTGGGGGTGCTAAGGAGGACTTTGGTGTGGAGGTGACCATTTGGCTTCCAGGCGGCTGGGGTGCAGTTCTTTCAACAGGACCCAATCCCCTGGGTGGATCTCGATAGGGGGGCCTCTCTTGGGGGGAGCGGCCGCAGCAACCTGCTGAGAGAGAGGGAGAGAAAACCCCTTCCCGACTCCCTAAAATAGACGGCAGGGGCTGATCCCCTGAGTTAGGTTTTGGGGCTAGAGCGACAAAGGGATGACCATGGAGGGGCTCAAAAAGGGGGGCAGTCCTAGGCGGGCGGTGGGAGTGGCTCAGATGTGGGCCAGAGCAATGGGTAGGGCTTTTGGTCATTCGAGTCCTGTTTCTTGGCAAATTTTTAGCCAATTTCCGTGGTTTTTTTTTTTTGTTTTTTGTGATTGTTTTTTTAATTTTGAGCCTCTTAACTTTTCTGGAGGCTTGTGGCCAATAAGTCGAATGTAGGGAGGTAGATGGCCACCCAACCAGAAGATTCTACTTAGCCCCAGCCCTGGGCATTTCCATGAGATCAACGTGCCATGCCTCCCCTGGGTAACAGGTCTGTCTAAGAACCCCCTGGGGTATAGTTTTAGTTCCCCATGGGTTGTTCTGTAGGCAGATGAGGCAGGAAGCAACCATGCCTTTGCGAACTGATTGCAGCTCAGGGTGGAAGTATCGATGTCTTAGCCAATTATACAAAGTTTTCCCTGAGGAATGTGAGCCCCTCATGGAACCGTTTGACTTAATAGGACAGTATTGCTGAGAGGAACTGCCCAAGCCCATTGATCACCCACTAGCCATTCTCCCACTTCTCGCCAGACTGTAGGGAATTCAGAGAGGAGTACAGAGGAGCAGTTCTTTGTTCAGGAGGCGGGGGGCAGGCTCCCCCCTTTTCAGATATGACAGTGTGTACTGGGGTGGAAGGAACTGCATGATGATGGGGCTAAGAGTACAAGGGACTACGGAGGAGGGGGGGTTAGAAGGGAGGGGCTAAGAAGAAGGGGGTAGAAAAGAGAGGGGTTGCGAACCGGATGCCCCACCACATGGCTAGGACTATGATATTGGGGGGACAGGGCGAAAAAAACCAGAAACTGGGTGAAGGACCATGTGGGGCACCTGGGAAGGGGGACCCACAACACCATTTAAGCAGGGATTCATCCCAGCAACGGCCAAAACAAAAAGGGAAACAAAGAACGGGGCCCAGCAGTTGCAATGAGGTCCCCAGGCTGCTCGAATTAGGCCATATAGTGGGTCTGGAGGGGGGTAGCCTTCCCCCCTTTTCCACATCGGGGTTAGAATGTCCCCACCCCGGTGTAAAACCTTTAATCAGCGAAAAAGAGGGGGGTAGGCGGGGGGGGAAACACATGCCTTCTCTTCTGAAAATGGAGAAGGCAGAAACATTAGGGCCACTTTTTGGCCATGTTAAGGGGAAAAATTGGAATATTGAAACATAGAATACACACACGTCGGAAGGAGGGGGTCTCCCAATCACCCATGCACAGCTTAAGACCATCCAGCACACAGAGGGAGTGAGGGGGCATCTCGCATGGGCACACATACACACATATACACACACCTTGCTGCTCAGACAGAGAGCACACTCTGCAGAAGCTCAGAGGCACCCTCACTCTCTGCCCCCGGGGAGGAGGGGGGGGAAAGGGAAGAAAGGGGGAAGGTGTCAACCCCCCCCCTGGTTTCGGGAAGAGGAGGAGGGCGCATCCACATGGCCCTGCGCGCTCCCATGCGCTCTCCACACATACACACACAACAAAACGAGGGAGTATAACAGCCAAAGTAAGGGAGAGGGCAGAAACCACAGGCATACACTAGCACATGCAATAATTGCAAGACTACGTGACCCAGATTCAACGCCCCCCCCTCAAAGGGGAGGCAGGTAATGTGCCCCCTCCTTTTTTCTCTCAATAAGACAAAAACAGTGAAGGCAGCTTCTGAGCATCTCAACAAGCTACCCCAGGAAAAATTCAGCTAGGCAGGCATTGTGCCTCCCTTACTTTCATCAAATATAGGCGGGCAGATGGGTGGATAGATAGATAGATAGATAGATAGATAGATAGATAGATAGATAGATAGATAGATAGATAGATAGATAGATAGATAGATAGATAGATAGAATGGTACTTTGCACAAAGGAACCAATTTGCCCCAAATGAAACTATGTTAAGCAAATTCTCCTCTACACAAATTTCCATAGGAGTGCATCGAAAACAGAGCGATCCTATTTCTGTGTTGCACGGATGCTCCCATAGGCGACCACGTTGAGCCAATTTCCCTATCACCAGAACTTTTATGTTGTACAAATGTTTATGTTACACTAGCTGTTTGTCACACAAGGGTCCACTATAGATAAATAGATAGGTAGGCAGAGAGCAAGGGAGGGAGAGAGAGAGAGAGAAAGAGAGAGAGAGAGAGAAGGTGAAGAAACCTCACCTTCCCTTTTGGATTGGAGCTGAATGATTTTTCCTCTGTAGGAGAGGAAAATCAATCGAGCTCCACATGTGCTTGGGCAGGGGGGTTTGGATATTTTCAGAATAACCAGGTCCACATACTTTTGCTAGAGCCTCCTTGTAAGGAGGCCTCCCCTGGATTCAGTAATATGGACCCAAGGGGCAAGAAGGTTAGTTTATGTACATAAGTAGCCCCAGGGACCTGGCAGAGGAATATTGTCTTGTGGGGGGGGGTGTCCCCACGTGAAGGTGCCTGGGTTTCCTGGAAAGAGGGGCTTTTTGGCATTCCGACCATCTGGTCAGTTCTAAAGACAGAGAGTCTCCCCAAGGGGGCTAGCATTTGAATTCCCTTGGGACTGAGATATGAGGATGGAGAAGGCTGGTGCTCTACTAGCACCCCCTTCTAGAGATGATGGGGATGGGATCGGCTGATGATGAGTCAGCCATGAGGCTGGCACAGGAGAGGGTCAGACGGAGAAAGCCCTTCCCCATTCAAACAGGATCTGTTAGGTGGTTGGGCTTGCATTTGGTGGTGCTAAGGATGCAAGTTTTCCCAACCCTTGACAAACTGGGGTTTTGAGGCCGCCTTGCTGGCAAATGCCTGCCTCTCCACCCAGATTGTAAAAGAAGTCCCCTCCCGTGGCCATCGGGGTGGGGGGAATCCTGGCCAAGGTGGTACAGCGGCCAGTGTTTCTCTGCAGAGTTTTGCTAGCTTAGTCCGTTTTACCTTTTTTTCTTATTTTTTTTATATTTTAGTCTCTGGATCCACCAAGGCAGGGAAGTGGTCCAGGGCGCAACCAAGGGGAGTCTTTTGGACACCAGCGGAAGACAACTCGTTTCCCATCACGGCAGACACTAACACTGGGACTTCCCTACTTCCACTAAAAAAAATTGGATTTCCTAATTATCTCTTTTATCAACTTTTCCTTCGAATTCCCTTACCCTACTTCTTATAATTCCAGGCCTGGGGAGTTTTTCACCACACGCACTGCGACCCTAGTGGTCCAGATAGTGCCAGGAAGACGTCTCTTCCCCCCCCTTTTTGGCTCTGGCTTCTCCCCGCTCCCAATCACGCGAGTCCCACTGCCCTCTGGGACTCTCGACCCCACGGTCCAGGCCTCACCTCTACCTGGGGAGCACACTCAGGAGTTTGGAGTTACCGCAGGACAAGGTTTTTGTGGATCCCTACGCAAGGGGAGGGAGTTTTTTAATCCTCCGGCGGCATGGGTGGCTCGCTACACCCCTACCCCCCACTTGGGCCCCCGTTCCGGGAACCCTACAGAGACCCCCTTGTCCTACCCCCAAACACGCACTCTCTCGCTCGGATGGGGTAGCGCCGTCCCTCACTCACGCACACTCAGGTTCCAGGGCGTTTCGCAATTCTTACCACTCTTCTGGTCCCAGCTCCAGTTCTCGAACCCTCAGCTCGCCGTGATGGTCTTCCTTCCTGAACCCTAACAACTGGATGTCTCTTACTCCGTTCGTTGGGACTACAGGGGTCTGCCAGAGGGGGTCTAGCTCCCTCCTTCCAGCAATCAGGCCGGTGGCGCCAGGGAGAGAGCTGGGCTGCCTCTGGTTTTGTCCTGAGTCCCGCAGAAGGGAAGCTCCCAAAACGGGGCCAAAATAATTTTTGGAGCGGCCCCAGAGGTTTCAGGGAGAAGCAATACATTCGAGCCCACCCAGGGACACCAAATGTTGAGACCACAGCAAGCTAATCCTGCTGCAAGCTGTTGGATTTCACAAAACCCAATAAAAAATCCAACACAGAGAGATCCAGGCAATATTACCAGTTTATTAGGCCTAATAAAGATGGTAAGGCGAACGGATCACTCAAGGCAGAAGTGAGGCGTTCAGCAACGTAAGACAAAAGGACCCCAACCTTTATTTCCTCCCTTCCCGCCCCACAGAGTGGTACCTCCTCCAGGGTTGGGCTAGGGGTGGTGTTGTGGGGGATCACCAATGAGGTGAGTCCATGAGTCTCTTGGGGGAAGGTCCTGGGTGTTCCACAGTCCATGGCCCGGACCCCTGCTTGGGTGGATTAGGCAAGAATTAATCCCTTAATGTGTGGCCAGGAGGTTTGACAATGAGAGGGGAGAAGTTAGTATTGTCCAAATGCCTGGGTAACCAGAAAACAATTAACAGGTAGATGGGGAGACAACAAACACAATGGGAGGTGAGGGAATCACAATGAAGGTGGAAAAGCTAATCCGGAAAGTCCTTTGCTGCCAGACTGTGTCTTGAATGGATGTGGAGATGAAACAATGATGTGCCTCAGGCTGTGATATCATCTTTGGCCCATCTGCCGGGTGTACTGCTGGCTCCGCTTGGAGCCAGCAGTCTCAATGGATAATTCCTCTTCAGCCATGCTGGTGCTCCTTTATTGCCCCAAAGGTGACTCGGGTCCAGGAAAGCGGAGGAATACAAGGACATGGCTTCAAGCATCTAGCCTTTAGTGAGACGGGGTGCAGAGGAATAGGAAAAAGCCAGGAGGAGATGGGGCAAAGGGGAGGGCAAGGGAAGAAGAGAGAGAGAGAGAGAGAGACAGACGGGGAAGGGGGGTAAAGGGTGAAGAAGGGAAAACATGGTGAGGCGAGAGGTAAGGGGGGGGTGACCTAGCTTGAGGTGGCGGAAGAGAGGAAGATAGGAGAAAGAGAGGGGGTGGGTGGGTCAGCAAGCAACATCAATGGGTGAATGATGAGTCATCCATGATAAGAAATGGGGTGGGTATTGTCTTGAGGTAGAATAATGGCAGACCTTCCCATGGTCCAGAGGCAGATGAAGGGATTTGATGATGTCCAGGTGCTTGAGCTGGAAGCTGGAGGGCTAAGCAGGAAAAAAAGGTGCCCCATAGAGCCCATTGTCTCTGTGAAGGAAGGAGAAGATTCCTTCTGGCAAAATCCATTCAGAGGAATCAAGCAGTTTGAACTGGTTCTTCCATGTGGCGGGGTGACCCTTGCATGAAGCCAACGTGTACCTTTGTCCAGGCCTTGAGATACGTGAAGGAAGAAGGAATTGGGAAAATGGAGGGGTCGGGGATATTACTGGAAGGCCGGGGGGGCACAGAGG
Organism: Phrynocephalus guinanensis; assembly: GCA_037367245.1. NCBI lineage: Eukaryota > Metazoa > Chordata > Lepidosauria > Squamata > Agamidae > Phrynocephalus > Phrynocephalus guinanensis. The sequence goes on from CM074733.1 coordinate 168,119,232, forward strand.
GGATAGGTGGAGGAACCTTTATTTTGGGGAAGAGAGAGGGGGAGAGAGAGAGAGAGGAGGAGGGAAAGGGAAAGAGAAAATACTTCTTGGTGCCCTTTTGGCTGTGCAGGGAACGATGCAGTGATGAAAAGGGGGTTAATATGAGATGATCCCTCACCCACCGCCAAGTGTGTCAAGGTCTGATCTACTGAGGAGTAAGGGGTTGCCCCATTCCCCCTACTTTCCTGAGGCCGGGGCACATGTCCAGGGGAAACAACTTATCGAATCCACTGTCAATCACCTCCAACCTTTGTTCCCAAGCCTATTTGCTTGCAGGGAAAGAAACCGGGGCTTCTCAGCCATATCTTTTTGGGGAACGGCTGGGCCAATATGGACCAGGTTTGTTTGCATTGTGCTTGTGACGATATCAAGGATTGCAGCCGGATGCGGGGGTCTAATTTTGTCCTTGCCTAATTGACGTGTGCTCGTAGGAGCGGGTGCGGGCCTGCCTCCACAGACACGTGTCTGCTTCCAATTCACACACACAGTTTTTTGTGTGTCCTCTACACCATCATGACGAGATACAGATCTTAAACATCAGCAACTGTTATGTCTGGGGTGGAAAAATTTACCACCCCCCCACACACACAACAATTTACCCCCTGCCCATTGTAACTTTTCCATTGGTACCCTGTTTCCCTGAAAATAAGACCTACCCCAAAAATAAGCCCTAGCAGGATTTCTATGCATTTTTTAAATATAAGCCCTACCCCGATAATATGACCTAGTGATGTGCGTGGCTGTGCCTGCACACACACACACACACACACACACACACAGAGAGAGAGAGAGAGAGAGAGAGAGAGAGAGAGAGAGAGAGAGAGAGAGAGAGAGAGAGAGGAGAGAGAGAGCACATTGCCCCTCCCTTTCCATCCATGGTCCTTCCCCCCCCCTTCGCTTGGGCCACCAAAGTTACCATATTTTATAGCATGTTTGCTTGCAGTTCCCTGAAAATAAGACCCACCCCCCAAAATAAGCCCTAGTGTATCTTCTTGAGAAAAAATAAATATAAGACAGTGTCTTATTTTCGGGAAAACACGGGTATCAGTGATGCAGGCCTGCTTGTCTGTTTATACACAAGTACCATTGTGATAAGGCTAGAAAGACCGTGAACCCTAGAGCCGGATATTGGCTTTGTTGCTTGGTGTGGATGTGTGTGAGAGAGAATGTGAGTGTATGCCATGCCATTTCTCTTATAGGCTTCCTTAAGACCTCAATGACCTACAGTGGCTTGGTTCCTACTGGCATTTCCCATGCCAAGACCAGATGGGATGGGACAAGCCACATGGATGCAAGTCAGCTCCCAGAATTTTCCAAAGGAAGATGAGCCTGTCAAAATCCATCTTTGCCAAGAACTTTTGGACTCTTAAGTTCTTCACACTGGTTCTAGCCTGATGAAGTGGTGTTTTTATCCACGAAAGCTCGTGTGCTTTATGATGGATTTTTTTTAGTGGTCTATTGGCTATTTTTCTATTTGTACTGAATTATTCTATTATTGTGGAGAAATTCAATCAATGTACCACTTATGTGCATGCGATTTATGCCCCACCATGTGTACAAAAGTACTGTACTTCTAGTAAAGAGATGCTATTTAAGTAGCCCATTTCTGATCAAATTATCTTGACATTTTAATTTGTTTTTTTAATTTCAACCTCTACTTCATACATATCAATAATTTTAAATTGTGCAATACTCAGAAATAAATAAATAAATAAATAAATAAATAAATAAATAAATAAATAAAGAAAACCAAACCAGAATCAATCAGCTGAGAAATCTTAGAGCCTTGTAGTTGAAAGAAAGACCATTTCCAAGCTCTGGAAATAGTGACCTAAATCTCAGTGATAGGAAGAAATGTTGATAATAAGTGTGAGGAACCTTCTTCTCTCTTTCAGATGTTTTGGCTACACTTCCATCATTCCTTACTGTTGGCATTGCTGACCTGCATATCTGGGCACTGAAATCCCAAACACTTACAGGTCCAATATTTTCACAACTCTGGTCCATATGGCACTTGTACACAAATAATATGCATCCATTTAATGGTATCACTGAGCCCAAATTCAAAATGTGTTTATCTTGAAAGATTTGAGAACTCTGCAGCTCAAATGCGTGGAATCTCTTTTTCTACAGCTACCTACCTGTATCTTCAGATCTTCAAAGGAGTCTCGCAGTGGGGCAGTTTTTACCAAGGGCAGGTTGTTGTGAAAAAAATAAATAAGGGAAATGGACTCAACATGAGATTTCATAGCATTTTTCTGTCCTTGCATGAAATCCCTGAATATAAACGACAAGATGTGTTTCTGGGGCTTAATTAGAATACTTGCCCCAGGGTGCAAGTAAAAAATAATACAGCAGATTGACAACGTTTAAAATCTGAGTTCACATACCAATAAAGTGAATTAACAGTGCACGTTTTACAATGAAATCTGATAAACACCAGATGTCCCATTGAGTTCAATGGGCTTGCCCCAAGTAAGTGGCTATAGCAACTTGAGGTTCACTCCGCATATGATGAATATACAATCCTTTAACTCTGTTAATTCATATTAAAAACTTGGTTCAAATCCATACAATTTCAATAGAAAATGTATTTGCATTCACAGTCTACAATTCTATTCCCTTTCTTGTGGAACAAGTACCATCAAATTCAGCAAATTCAGTGAAATATTTCAAGTATCTAAGTATATATAAAAAGTTTTGCTTTGTTGTCAAGATTGCATCTCGAAAGACTATTTATTTATAAAAAAATAAAAAATGTCTTTAAAAATTGAAACATTGAACCAGAATATTTAATCCCACTCAAGAATCATGTGTTTATACGTCCCTCTGAGAACTAGTAAACATTCCTTCCAAGATTTGAGAATATTTTGAGTCTCTCAGAACTGGCCAGTGAATTTCATCTGACAAAACCGTTTACTTGTACGTTGAGCTAAAACTACACCTTACAGTTAGCAAATAACTAGAGAAGACTTCTTTTTCTTTTAAGTGCACTGGAGAGCTCTTCCTTTGGAGGTTCAGGAAATTCTAAAGGGCTTCCTTAAGCGTGGAAAGATGTGTGGTTTTCATAGTTAGAGCTTGCATTCACTATTTTGCCTTCTTTCTTTTGTATTGCCCACTGGATGGTAATTATCTTCTTCTTCTTCTTCTTCTTCTTCTTCTTCTTCGTCGTCGTCGTCATCTCGTCGTTATCATCTTAAAACTGCACAGCTGGAGGATTTGCTATGAAGGCACAAAGCCAATCTATACAGTGATAAGCAAGCACAGTTCCAGGGCCTCCTCAAAAGAAGAAAATAGGAAACCATTTCTGAGTATTTTATATTTAGGAGACCCTGAAACTGGTCACCATAAATCAGAATTGACTTGATAGCATCTCATTAACTAAGACTACATAATTTTGTGGCATTTTTAATTCTAAAAAAGGAAAGGGAGAATACCGGGGTCCTGAAACCAGGGACCTGGATGTTGATTTCTGATGCAGCTTGCACTCAAATTTTAGAGTGATAGCTCCATGCTACTTTTGAGAAGACTGTCTGACACAGGGCAGGGGTAATGTTATTATAAACCTAGTTTGCAGCCAGGGTAGACTATTTCAATAAGGTACTTATGTGTTCATCATAAACTGAGAACTGCCCGACACTTCATTTCATTAAAAAGACCAGGGGACAATTTTGATATTGGAGCCAAACTACAATGAATACAATTATGTAAATTAGACATTCCTCTGCTCCCAGCAATTCAATGTGAGCGAATGGTCTTTAAATTTTGGTCTTGGGCCTATTGATTATTCCTATAATTTGTTTGGAGGGAGGGGGAGGGATTGTTTACATATATTTCTAAAAAAAGTAATAACCATATATTACAGTAACTGTTGAATGTTATAACCGTACAGCCTTTTCAGTCTTATGAGGTTTAAATAGTCCATTGATGATGATGATGATGATGATGATGATAGTGAAAATTCATCTTGATTCATGACCCCAAACCAACCATTTTTTCCAGTCACCCTTATCTGAAACACCAAGTGCTACTCACATTCGCTCATCTTTATTCTCTTTCTGAAAAATGTTTTAGATAACAAATTGGCCACTCTTCTTATTTCTGTTAGTTTTCTTATAGACACTGTCCTGACTGCTTGTCATTTCCCATTCCTTTCAACTGCATCTGATAAGGGCCCTTTGTTTGATCTGGACTCACACAAGCCTATAAATGCCTACTCATTAAATAAATAGCTCCATACCTTGTAGAAATCATGCCACTTCAGTGAATTAAAGTGGTGTCTTACACCTTACCGTAGTAAAGGATAGTTAATTATCTTTTAAAAGGGGGGGATTCCTGCAAGTTGAATTCTTTTTGGTCTTAATCAGACATTCAAGAACTGAGAGGATACAAGGAGGAGGATCACCATAGCCTCTTTCCCCCTCCCACATCCCTGTTGTTCTCTCCCTCACATTAAGGGCAAGTTTGTGAAGAAGACAGTCTTCTCTAAATCAGGGAGCACTTTGGATCATTCAAGACACCTCCCCATATCACGAGGACTCTTCTCTAGAACATTCCCTTCCATGTTAGGAGAGGTAATGGAAAGGGGCTAGCACATGCTCCTTCCTCACTTGTTCAGTTTAGCTAGATTTATAACTCCCTAGATGGATGAACATCATACAGATGTTCTACATCTTTACATCTCAGATTCTGAAATTTCTTCTTCTTCTTCTTCTTCTTCTTCTTCTTCTTCTTCTTCTTCTTCTTCTTCTTCTTCTTCTTCTTCTTCTTCTTCTTCTTCGTCCCACTTGGTGGTGAGGTCCACTACTCTCATTTCCCCTTCGATTTGACATGTTCTGAACCTGAATCTGAAATGACTGTTCTTCATATATTTGGGAGAACATACCCTCCAAGCTGTGCTTTACATGTCCCCAATATTTTTGGGTGGTGGGGGTGGTTGTGAGCAGCATTGGTTTGTTGTCATTCCGATCTGAGTCCCATCCCTCCCACCAGAAAGACAGGAGAAATTTGCAGAGCCAAAGAGAGAAGAACCCCAGGTCGTCTCAGCTAAAGAAAGCACAACAATCAAAGTGGAAAGGGAAGGAACAAACGACACAGGAGAAAAGGCAGGGGAATTTGAGTTAGGGCAAAAAGAGGTGGTAGGAAACCTTGGTGAGAGAGGAGCAAAACAATCAGAAGAGAGGGAGGGAGGATGAAAAGAGGGAGTAGAGACGGGAAGACAGAGGAGATGAGGATGGGGTGAATATAAGAGGGAAAGGGGGAGAGGGAAAAGAAATAGAAGTAGGATGGGCAGAGATCAGGAGGAGGAGAGGTCCTTCCCCCACGTCACCTGGGAGTGGCTGTGGATGGAAAATCCATGGACCAGAAAGTAGAGAAAGCTGATGGATCTGCATGAGAAAGCAGAGAGGAGGAGGAGGAGGAGGAGAGAGGAAGGCAGACAAAGAGAAGGACAAGACACTCAAGAGTGGGGGCAGATCAGGAGAGAAAGAGAGAACTAAATTGGTTCGGTAAGGGCAGGAGAAGGAGAGATGGCGTGGTTCAGTGGAGAAGGGGAACCCTTCCGGTTGAAAAACACAGGTGACAAGAGAGAAACCCCAGACCCCAAGCCCCTCCTCACGACCCCACTGCCCTTGTTGCAAGCACCACCTGGACTGTCTGTGAAGGAGGACCTGCCAAACCTTGGAGATGTCCTGTTTAAGAACTTGGGTGAACACTCCACTGTGGGTCAAGACACTAACCTCTTCCTCATTGCATTGTGGGGGGAGGGACAGTTGAACCTTGTTGCAGACATTAATAGTTTATTTTATATATTCCCAAAATAAATGTTGATGTTTTGGATCCAGTATAATGTTTGTCTTTATTCGAGCTGAAGGAGAAAGGCAATGGAAGAGAGTGTGTAAAAGCAAGCCAGTTGAACCCTTGCAGTGGTCAACTTTGCAGCAAATGACACTCTGCCTTTAAAGAATGATTTTATGGACTGGAGCACTTTAGAACAGAACCCTCTGAAAAGTCCAGTGAATATGGTGATATGTTTCTTTGTGAGCAGTAAAAAGTAAGCGTTCATTTTTTCGGCATCTATTATGATGAGTTGGACTAGGTGATCAATAGGTTAAGGGTAATCTAAAGTGGTCTGGGGGGCGGCAAATAATTCTGAGCACTTGCAATAAAAGTATTGAAATTATTGAAATTCTAGAATCTACAAGCAAGGTCTTACAAACTCAAGGAAAGCCTCTGTAGCCTTTATCAATTCAGTGGTTCAAATAATAAACCCCCACCCCCAAATTGATAATTTTCATGAAAGCCTCAAGAGAGCTGAGAAAATGTAGGAACCTGGGGAACAAAGGCCGTTACTTCACATCCCTTTGATCACAGTTCGCTGTCCCACTTGGGACCCGTATGAAGAAATGTTACTTCACGTCCATTGCATGATGACGGGAGTTCATCCCGACCACACACCCTGAACTGCGATTTAAGTGGGATGATAGTTCCCTTCCCTGGGCTCGGGAATCTGCTCATCTTGGTTCTCGTTCCGAGATGAGTGCCTGTGAGGTAAGGCTTGTCACACAACGTGCATTCTTCATCTAGTGGCAGGAGTGCGAAGTGCCATTCACCAGTACATTCCCTATGGAGTCAGCAACGCAGTGCAGAGATATTAAAAGACAAATACCTCAAACTTAGCTCCATAACGCATTGAAGGCAAAGTTGAGGAGATCGAAAGATCAAAAAACAGAAGATGGGACCAACGAAAAAACCAAGAACGAAGACTGAGAAGTTCAGATGTTGTCACAAAACAAGGACATGCAGTAACAGTTGTCACGGTACCATCAATCACACCTGTGGGTACACGGGAACAGGGACAGTACCGGGATAAGACCACGTGACCGTGAGCGACGTGATCTTGAAACGAACGTCACCTTGGAACGAGGAAGGACGTGAAGTAACCCTCAAGCTCAGCCTAAAAAGACTCCAGAACAACAACAACAAAGGACAGCACTAACACAATGTGTTTTTACAGAGAAGACGGGGACAAAACTAACACTGCTAGTAAGCGAGAGGAAAGGGCCTAGGCCCAGAATGACCCAATTGTCTCAGACCTGTGTCACTGCAAGCTGACTTTTGCTACTTCACATGATGGAGGCCTCACAGAGCTTTAATATGGTGCACCATGGGCACTGCTGTAGCATTATTAATTACGCATAAACAGAGTTTTGGGACACAATCATCTCCTTGTCCCAGGCTGCATCTCTCTGTGTGTGGGTGTCTGTGGGTGTGTGCGTGTGTGACAGAGTGAGTGTGTGGGAGTGCCTTTCTGAGCTGCGCCTGGGACCCAAGGCTCTTGACTGGTAACAGTAAACAAGTACACAAGGGGTGGAGAGAAGCACTGACAATAGGACAGAGGAAGGGAGAGGAAGGATGGTCTTTGGTCACATATGCATTCCATTGGTGGGGGAGTGTGCACCCTTATCTAGGAGGAAATGCTGGCTAGTGAGGACTCATTGATAAGGGAGAGAGGAAGGAGCTTTGGGCTGGTCACAGACCAGGTGTGCCTGATATCTGATATCTGGGATTGCCATCTGGGCTATGCCAGGTCCAGGTCATCTTAATCACACTGGGTTTCCTGCTTGCTCTCTGGACATGTTTGTCCGGGGCCTAAGGCTGCCTCAGTGCTGCCAGGTTATTTCGGGGTTCAGAGCCTATTGGGGTATGGAATCCCCACACACTGCTTTAAAGCACAATAAGGCTTCGTGCACCAATGAGAGTCCTCCCCTTTCTGCAGACGTGCTTGTCCGGCAGGTGACTGGCTGAGCAGTGGTGGCAACCGGGGAGCGTGCTGGCATGCAGCAGTGGCAGGGATGCCTTCGAGTGCCAGGGAGGCCTTGCCCGTCACTGCCATTGCAGCTAACATGTGCTCCCCAGCTGTTGACCATCCACTCTGCTTCCACTGGCCAAGCACATCCCACTGAGGAAGAAAGGCTCCTTGCCCCATGGATGTCAAAAGTTGACTCCCTGGGCAAACCACCACCACCCCACCTTTGCTGAGCTGCCAGTGCTGGAGAGCTACCATTGCTCTCGCCTTGCAGAGGGCAGCCCGCAGCTCCGTTTCTACAGTGTTAAAAACATGCACGCGAGAGGAGCGTTTTCACTCCAGATTGTAGATAACCTGCAGTGAAAAGCTTACTGTGGGTTATCTGCAATGCGTAGTTCTAGCCCGAGTGTGAAATCATTGATACTGTTCTTATTGAAATGAACAAGAGATCTTTTTGAAAATGATGAAAGAATAACCGCAGTCGCTCCGACTGATAACCTGAATTATGAGCAACTAAATCCTCTTAGCTTCCCAGGAATCACAGTTCTGACAAAATAAGATGTTTTTGTGGCAAAATTTACCCCCTCCCCCTTAGGACAGTGTAGCAACCCACATGTGTTTAAAAAATGAGTGGTCTTTGCAGATATCCATTAAGGGCTAACATAGTTACCCCCACCCTTGCAACAAAGCCATTTGTGAATTGTAATTTTCAGTTCTACTATAGATCACTCAAGCCACAGATGTGTTTTAAAAAAAATTTTGGCTTTGAAAAAGAAAGGATTGTGTATGAACCTCATTTTTTAATTTTCCCCATCATGTTAATTGTAGGAAAAACCAAACCCCAAAACTATTGCCTAGTATGATTTTTAGGTATTATACATTTTTTCCTAGCTGAAAATGTATGTTTTTTTAGCTAAAAAAGAAAAAAATATGCTTTTGAACTGTTTTTATAAGTTTACCAAAGTCTGTTGTGCAGTAAACATTACACAAAGTGGAGGACTCAGCACCATTCCTGTCCACAACAAACGTATGCCTATTTCTTTTCCGCACCACTCTCCCTAAATGCTTGTTTGTTTGGATTGTAATGGGCTGTTACTATGGGTCTGAACCTGATCTACTTTTAGTTTTGTATTTGTGCTATGATGCAAGATTAAAATAGATTGTCTGAGAAACAAACTTCACAGCATTGTAAACTTCTCGGTAGTAGAATTAACTGTATTGTTTGTTTGACATCTTTTAGTAACCTTTGACCTCCTTTTTGAAGAAATGAAACACTACCACCTCTGTGACTAAAATCCTGTTCATTCAGCTACTCCGTGTAAGGCCGGTGACATCTTCCCTCTTTTGTTATTTGTGCTCTGAATTGGTCTTAGGTCTGGCGCAGACCGAATGAGAAGCTAAAATTCTTGAAGCCTGGCATGTGTCTTAAATGCTATCATTTTCCCCCTATACCATGAGTTTATTAATCTTATTATGTGCACATTTATTAATAATTTAATCTGTTTACAATACAGATAATGAGAAATATGAGCATAACTGTCCCTATCTGGCTGTTTTAAAATGATTTGAAATATATATCCATCTTTTTATTATGCTTAGTCCCTGAAGAAGGCTGTGGGCGTAGCTAAAACACGCTGAGCCCTAGCTTTGTCAAATATGAGTCTAAGTTGACAATATCTTGAGACTCTGTATCTCCCACTCACTTTTTTGCCACCAGTGGATGTAACAGTTCCCTCTGCTTTGGTAACATCTTCAGCCACTGTGGTAAATTTGCAGGGCATGAGTAAAGTGGATAGAGGGAAGCTCTTCTCCCTCTCACAAAATACCAGAACTAGGGGACATACACTCAAATTGAGGGCTGGGAGAGTAAGAACAGACAAAAGAAAATATTTTTTCACGCAGCACGTTGTTAGTCTGTGGAACTCCCTGCCACAGGATGTGGGGATGGCATCTGGCCTGGATGCCTTCAAAAGGGGATTGGACAGATTCCTGGAGGAAAAGTCCATCACAGGTTACAAACCATGATGGAGATGTGTAATCGCCAGGCTTAAAACTGGGGTACCTCAAGGACCAGATGCAGGGGAGTGGTATCAGGACACAGAGATCTAGTCTCGTGTGCTCCCAGAGGCATTTGGTTGGGCCACTGTGAGATACAGGAAGCTGGACTAGATGGGCCGTTGGCCTGATCCAGCATGGCTCTTCTTATGTTCTTATGGAACAAAAGCATTTCTGATTATCACCGACCCCTTGGCATCCCATTCATCATAGGGAAGATGCTGGGGGGGGGGGGCAAAGGATAGGGGGGAGGTCTTTTATGTCCCAAAACTGCTGCTGTGGGAATGTCTTTGCCCTTGCCAGTTATTCTTCAGAAATTATAGACTCCACCCCCCCTAAAAAAAACACCCCTTGCCCTCCAGTTGCACCCCCAGTACAAAAGGGGACCTGGAGATCTTGGAGCAGGGAATTACAAATGCTGTATTTCTGGAAAAGTGCCATGCCTGGTGATGTCATCAGCCTCCGAAGAGGATTTCATCCAATGCCAACTATTTAACTCCTGGTGTTTATACTAGATTTTCTGTTATCCGATTCCTGAACTTTATGTAGCCCAGTGGTTCCCAACCTAGAATCATAGAATCATAGAATCATAGAGTTGGAAGAGACCTCAAGGGTCATCCAGTCCAACCCCCTGCCATGCAGGAACCCCCATCACAATATTTCCGACAGATGGCCATCCAGCCTCTGCTTAAAAACCTCCACATAAGAAGACTCCACCACCCTCCGTGGCAGCATATTCCACTGCCGAACAGCTCTAACTGTCATGAAGTTCTTCCTAATGTTCAAATGGAATCTCTTTTCCTGTAGTTTGAAACCATTGCCCCAAGTCCTTGTCTCTGAAGCTATGGAAAGAAAACAAACCTGTTCCCTCTTCAATATGACATCCTTTCAAATATTTAAACATAGCTATCATATCCCCCCTCAGCCTTCTTTTAGAGAGGCTAAACATTCCCAGTTCCCTAGGCCGTTCCTCATAAGACATTTCCTTCAGACCCTCAACCTTCCTGGTCGCCCTCATCTGCACCCGCTCGAGGTTGTCAACATCCTTTTTAAGCTGAGGTGCACAGAACTGGACATAGTACTCCAGGGGGTTGGGACCCCTTTGGGGGTTGAACGACCATTTCAAATGGGTGGTCATGAAGCAGTGAAGAAAAAGGCACAAACGGCTTGGGTCTGGAGAAGGAGAGGGAGGAGGGGGAAATAGTGAGTTACAGCTTGTTAGGTCGGAGGGGATGTTGATCAATGGTACCGGAGGCTGCGATTGGCTGAGGGTGCCTGTAGAGGGAAGTTCTCTATGGCCCCTGCGGCCATGGTCTGCCAAAGGTGGCTTGTGGCCTCTTCCAAGCAGGGCAAGGGGTCACCACAACATGAGGAACTGCATTAAGGGGTCGCAGCATTAGGAAGGTTGAGAACCACTTATGTAGCCCATTGAGTAAACCAAGACATATTGACTTGCTGCCAGATGGGCAATATATAAATCCAATGAATGAGTGAGTGAGTGAGTGAGTGAATGAATGAATGAATGAATGAATGAATGAATGAATATTGTGCCAGGAGGAGGAGGAAGAGAGAGGGAAGGACAGTGCCTGCTCTGATTGCCACACATAAATTCCCTAGGATTTAGAGGTGGGCACAACCTTGGTTCAGTTCAGTTTGGGTTCGTACAATTTTTTTAAAAAATGGCCAGGGTGTCAAACAGGATCAGAAACACTGTACCTCCAGGAAAGCACCCTGGGAGCATACATCAGTCAATGACATCAAAAGCTGTTGAGAGGCCCAATAGAACCAACAGAAACACATAATCCTTGTCCAGTTCCTGGTATAGATCATCCATCAAGACTTAGAAGGCCATCTCTAATCCAGAACCAGGCCTGAAGCAAGACTGAGATGGATCTAGATAAGCCACCTAATTCAGGAATCTCTGGAGCTGGTTCCCATAAGAATCTAATCCTCTGTGAATTGCAAAACCCGTGGAGGACCTACAGAATTAGGCATTATATGATGTTGCTTTATGAAAGGTTGTAAACAGCATCGCTGAGTTTCAGCTGCTTGTCATGTTCAGTTGGTGGGGTTTTTTATTTGTTTATTTGTTTAATGTTTTTATTTTGCTAGTTATGGATGCTGTCACTTGGAATATCTACATATAATCCAGTGCTCTGGACACTACTTTATGCTGATGAGTGATGATGTCATGATTGCATCAGAGAATAAGGCAGATCTTGAGTGCTGAGCCCAAGCATGGAGTGACTGTCTGACAAGGTTTGGCCTGCGATTGAATGTGAAGATGATGGAATATCTTGTGACAACCGAACAAATGAATGTGGTACCATCCAAATCGATGGTATTTCACTACCGAGAACTGAGGAGTTCAAATATCTTGGTATTTAACCAATGGGAGTCTGAACCACGAAGTCACATCAAGGATCCAAGGATCAACAGTGCCTGGCTAAAATGGCGTACGACATCAAGCGTCATGTGTGACAAAAAGATCAGAGACCTTTTAAAGCCCAAGACCTATCATGCCATTGTATGATCTGCCATGCTGTATGGTGCAGAATGCTGACCAGCAACTAAACCTGGACATCACCTTGGTGTCATGGAGACAAAGATGCTGTGATGGACCTTCAGCCTCACACAAAAGGATCATGCATGCAGTGATGACATCCGATCAAAATACGGCATTGCACCAGTCGCTGAAAAGATGTGCAAAGCCTGACTGCGCTAGCATGGACACATCTTGTGTCATGATGACGAAACTCTGGCCAGAAAGGGTCTCACCCTGGAGGTCAGCATAAACTGACCGAGGAGGATGATCAAAACAGAGCTGGATGAACACCCTTGAGAACAACATGAAGTTGTCCCAGGTTCACCCAGACCTATTCCACAACCGTGCCAAGTGGAAGCCCAAAACAAGAATACCAGACCCCACCACCAAGTGGGACAAGCACTAAGAAAAAGAAGACGTTTTTATTTTGCTTAGCGACAGAAGCTATTTAGGACAAAATATTCCAATAACTCTATTTTTTTTTATCATTGGGGTATTTTGCTAACCCCTGCCATTGGTTGGCAAGCCAGGCCACTGAGAACTCTGGTTCTTTGGTTGTCACCAGATCATTTCCTTCTGAGGAGGAACACTGAAGTTCTCAGTGGCTTCAGACAACCTAAGCAATATAATGAAACCCAAACCCTGCTCAGTAGATTTGGATTCTCACTGGGAAAGGCAGCAGCTCTGTGTGGGGACCAAAGATTTCATTATCTGGGTGACAAGGGATTAGAATTAGATTAGATTAGGATAAACAACATTGGGGTGGGGTGCGGGTTGGATGACGGTATATTTGCATTTGAGATTGTTTTCAGCCATAACCTGGAAATACTGCCATTAAATATTTGAATATTTTAAATATTTGAATATTTAAATATTTGAATATTAAATATTTGAAAGGATGTCATATTGAAGAGGGAACCCGTTTGTTTTCCATGGCTTCAGAGACTAGGACTCGAGGCAATGGTTTCAAACTACAGGAAAAGAGATTCCATTTGAACATTAGGAAGAACTTCATGACAGTTAGAGCTGTTCGGCAGTGGAATATGCGGCCACAAAGGGTGGTGGAGTCTCCTTCTTTGGAGGTTTTTAAGCAGAGGCTGGATGGCCATCTGTTGGAAATATTGTGATGGGTTCCTGCATGCCAGGGGGTTGGACTAGATAGCCCTTGAGGTCTTTTGCAACTTTATGATTCTATGATTCAATGATAAATCTGCCAGATTAAAATCTGAAAATCCACCCAGGATACCTTTCAGTTCCTTGAGCAACTGATCCTCCCATGCTGGGTGCCTTGTGATCCTGCTTATTACTGATGGCAGCGGGGAAGACAGGGAGCGGACGTGAGGAGGGAGAGAAATGGACAGGAAACACCCCCGCTGCTTTTTCTCCTGTGACACGGGAGGATTTAAAGCTGCAGCATGAGTCTTCAGGTTGCAAACGAGCAACCTTAAATCACCACGAAAACCTCAACACTCCCACAGGACCTGTTTTATGCTGAATGGTACAGAGAAGCTGCATTTAACAAAAATGGGGCCCGTGGGCTTCTCCAAGGAAGTACGATTACTGCCTGAGAGCCGAGTTGCCAATGCTTAATACAAGATGTTGAGGATTAGGGTGTGCAACTAGAAATAACAAGTTGAAACCCCTCATATAAGCTGAAATCCCAATAATAAGTAAGCCTGGAGGTCAACAGCGGGATGAATGGAAGGACAGGTGTGAATGATGGAACACTTGGATGATGATGATGATGCGTTCTTGTGGGCAAGCGCATCAGCCCAACCCCTTATCATCGACACCAAGGGCACGGTTTCCATTCCAAACATGACTGAACAATAGATATAAAACTGGGTTTTAGAAAAGAAAGTAAACGTTTAGATATTTTAAAGCTGATCTTTAAAATCAGACCACCCCACCCCACCCTGCCACATGCGCCTAAGAAAGACACTGCTTGATAAATTGTTTCTAGGAGAGATGAGTATCCAGAGGCAGGATAAGTTGTGCGAAAGGCACAAACATAATCCCATTGCAACAGCAGAATTCGATCAAAAAAGGTCCTATAGGAGAGACCCTGATGCGCGCATAGCTCCGCTCCCAATCCTGCGGTGCATTGGCCCAAACACCTGATGATTAGATTATCCCAGCCAACAGCCAACATTGATTTCTTTCTTACCCTCCCCATTCGAGAAACTACTTTCCCAACCTCGAATCTCATGCAACTTCTGCTACCCAGACAATATTCACTAGAGAGTTACTGTGGGCATCTGACAAGGAAAATGGTCCCGTTACTGTCAACACAATTTTCACAGGCTCCCGGCATTAATTAGGTAAAGTCCACGAATCATTTTAAACGAGGCTGGTGACTGGGAGCCAATGTATATATACCCCTAGGCAGAGACTGCAACTGGAGGGAAGCTTTTGTCATCTGTTCCCTGACAAGCTTCACCGTGTCTGAGATTGCAGTCTGGGAGTGAATAATGTCCCCGGTATGCGAGTGAATTTTTGAGCACTACGTACATGCGAGACAGAGAAAATGATAGATACCATTACGAAGGAGAAAGGCGAATACCTAGAGGAGTCATAGAGCTGAAGAGATAACCTAAAGGCAGTCTACATACAGGATTTGACAAAATGCTGTTACGCCTGCATAAATGCACCAGGCGTTACACCCAGCACCAAGGAATGGTGCAATTCAGTTGTGCAATTGGTCACATATCATAAGAACATAAGAACATAAGAAGAGCCATGCTGGATCAGGCCAAAGGCCCATCTAGTCCAGCTTCCTCTATCTCACAGTGGCCCCACCAGATGCCTATGAGAGCGCATGAGACTAGATATCTCTCTCCTACAACCACTCCCCTGCATCTGGCCCTTGAAGTACCCTGGTTGTAAACCTGGAGATTACACATCTCCATCATGGTTTGTAACCTGTGATGGACTTTTCCTCCAGGAATCGGTCCAATCCCCTTTGGAAGGCATCCAGGCCAGATGCCATCACCACATCCAGTGGCAGGGAGTTCCACAGACCAATAACATGTTGGGCAAAAAAACTTTCTTTTGTCTGTTCTCACTCTCCCAACCCACAGTTTGAGTGGATGTCCCCTAGATGCCCTAAGCATATCCGATCTTGCCTGATTTCGGAAGCTAAGCAGTGTCGGCCCTGGTTAGTACTTGGATGGGCGACCACCAGGAAATACCAGGTGCTGTAGGTGCCTGGAGTAGGAACTGGCAAACCACTCCAGTATTCCTGCCAAGCAAACTCCATGGATATGGGGTCACGAAGAGTCGGTCACGACTGTAACGACACAACACCCCCCCCTAGTTTTGGTATTTTGTGAGAGGGACAAGAGTGTCCCTCTATCCACTTGACTCATGCCCTGCATTATTTTGTACGTCTCAGTCATATTCCCCCCTCAGGCGCCTTTTTTCCAAAATAAAGAGCCCCAAATGTTTTAGTCTTTATCATAAGGGAGGTGCCCCAGCCCAGTAATCATTTTTGTCGCTCTCCTCTGCACCTTTTCCAGTTCCACTATGTCTTTTTTGAGATGTGGTGACCAGAATTGTACACAATACTCCAGGTGCGGCCTTACTATTGTTTTGTATAATGGCATTATAATGTTGGCTGTTTTATTTTCTATCCCCTTTTTAATAATCGCTAGCATGGAATTAGCCTTCTTCACTGCTGCCATACATTGGGGAGACACCTTCATGGAGCTGTCCACCAACACACCAATACACCCTAGTGCTTTATGGAAAGCAGCTCCTCTGCCTTGGCTTCATTATAGCTACTGTGGCTGCAGTGTAGAGCTGTGTCTGCAAAGTTATGCAAGAGCAGTAGAGATAGGCACGAAATGCCAAAATGGTATTTCATGTTCATTATTTGGGCCCTGGGGCCCACTTTGCTTCTGTTTCTTTGTTTTTCGGGTGCGGCAAGCTGCGGCTTCAGGGAGCCCTCCCAGGGCTGGGCGCCACCAGAGCTGGAGGCATGCGGGCCGGGAGAGCGTTTCCGTGGCCTCGGGGAGTCCACCCAGGGCCAGGGCAAGCCTCCTGGGAGAGTCATCCTGCAACCATGAGGAGCCCTCCTGGGGCCGGGCGCCGCCAGAGCCAGTGGCAAGCCTGCCAGGAGAGCGATCCCATGGCCACGGGGAGCCCTCCCGGAGCCGGGCGCTGCTCCGGTCACCACCCACAACAGGCCGCCACCCCCGAAGCACCGCCGAGTGCCGCCCTCCCTTGGGCCCCCTCCCCAAGGATTGATCCGCCGCTCCGTCAGCCACCCCCATCGGGTCACTACCCCGGAGCCCCACACAGCCCTGCCCTAACTGGGGCCCTTCTCCCTGGGAACCACTCCACCCTGGGAGCCGCCGTCCCAGCAGACCGCCGCCCCGCACCCCCCCCAGGCCTAGAGCCAGGAAACCTGTGGGGGGTGCCGCTGCACTCCCCCCGTGCTCCAACGACAACCTCCACTCCTGCTTCTGAGCCGGCTGCACTGTCGCCGCTTCGCCATGTGGCCAAGATGGCGCCGGGCGCAGCCGAGCTCCAACATCCTCCCCTCCAAAGCCTGCCCAGTGCCAATGAAGAGGCCAAGATCCCGGAGCCCAGCCCTCATAACGGCTCGGATCCCGCCTTTCCTCGTGAGACCGGCAAAGTCTCGCATCAGCTCCAGCGGGGAGGGGGCAAAGAGGCTCTGCCAGGCCCAGGCCCCTCTTGCCACCCTCCACTTGTTGAATGACAGCCCAGCGGGCTGTCATTTACCAATCAGAGATGGCTGGACAGGGGGCTGGGATCCCGCCTCCGCACGCGGAGGCGGGATCCCAGACCCCACTTGCCGCCCTCTGCTGCTCCATTTTTCATTGCATGAGCAGCGCGATGATAGTAACAGAAACGAACAGAAACAAAATTTTCTTGGTTCTGTTCGGTTCAAACCTGCCCCATTGCAAAGATCGTTATTCGTACCGTTACGTAACAGAACGAATAACGGAGGACGGTAATGAAAAAAATGGTCATTTCGTGCCCACCTCTAAACAGCAGGCGTTGACCATTGTACAAATTCAGGACATGGGAAAACTTAGTTGCTCTGCTTTGCTACCAGACTTAATTCAAACACAACCCCAAAAATCATTTTGGGTGAAATGTTTTGCACAAAATCTTACATGGATAACATACAATTGAATCTATAGGGAGTTATATTTGGAGTGGATATCCTGAAATCAGTAGGATGGGTCAAGAATATTATTTGATTTCATTGGGTCTTTCACGTGACAAAGTCTGGGTCCAGTGCACAGGAGGAGGGGGGCCTTTCTAGTTACTTTCAAAAGTTACAATTAAAGCATTTTAAAGACATTTCTTGGGGGAAAGTCACATTTTATGCCCTTTTTAAATCACTCTTAAGTAGCAAAATATTCCTCGGCTGGTTTTGTTGTTTGTATTATCATGTTTATCAAGCTACAGCCTCAGAACCGGCCCTCAGTATTTTGCTATATTTTTCTGCCATGCTGGTAGCAACAACGCCAAAGGGGTACAATGCAAGAAGCAACTCTTGCAAATGGAGTATTTATTTATTTATTCATATTGGCAACCATTGCAAATGCTGACAGCTGTCAACAATGACAATGGGGGACACCAGGGAGTGTCAGCAGGGACTCTAAGCTGCACCTAGGATCACCTACTCCTCCGTTTGCCTACAAATCAAGTTTCTCTTTCAGTCTCTCCTTGGTGTTTTTTTTCTCCCTCCCCAGTTTCAGAAATAAAAATTGCGCATTACAAGTGAAATCATGCTCCTCAAGAAGAGCCTCTGGAAAAAGAGACTATCAAATGCAAGACCCCGAAATCTTGTGGCAACCTCTGCCCTTCTGAAGCAAAGATGTAGAGCTTCTTTTTAGAGTCCATAGATCTAATCCTAACAGTTGGCGATTCCCATGGGGATGCTTAGAAAGCCCTGTAGTCACCTTGGCGTGTGTGGTGATGAGTTACAGGACAGAACTGTCAAGATCACAGCTGGGCTGGTGTTTCCAAACCTCTGCTAAGGCGATTATTACGCTGTTAATGGCTCATATCTGAAAGCTGTTTTGTGCTGAGAAAGAAACAAAAAAAAACCTGACTGAACAAAGCCTGCTCTGTTTTATTTGTTTATTTGGCTGTCAAGCAGATTTTGCAATTGCTAAGGGGAATTCCACTGCAAAGGAACCAACTGACACATTTTCTGCTGCTTTCTGAGTTCCCTCAAAAGCTGGTTTTAGACAGGTGAGGACCTCACCAGGACTGAATCCAGCATTAAAGTGTGTAAAAAGGAAAGCGAAGGTTTTGTTTTAAAAACAAGTCATGCCAGGCTAAATTGATCTCTTTCTTTGATAGAATTACAGACCTAGTGGATGAGGGGAATGCTGTGGATATTGTTTTTCTGGACTTTAGTAAGGCCTTTGATAAGGTTCCTCATGGTATTCTTGCTAAGAAGTTAGTAGAAATTGGGATGGATAGTGATACTGTCAGGTGGATTTGTAATTGGTTGACTGATCGCACCCAAAGGGTGACTATAAATGGCCTCTCTTCAGCTTGGAGAGACGTGACCAGTGGGGTTCTGTTCTGGGTCCAGTGCTGTTCAATATCTTTATTAATGACTTGGAGGAATGAATAGAGAGCATGCTAATTAAATTTGCAGATGATACCAAATTGGAAGGGGTTGCTAATTCCCTAGATGATAGGATGAAAATCCAAAAGGACCTTGACAGATTAGAGTGCTGGGCCAAAGCTAGCGGAATGGATTTCAACAGAGGGAAATGTAGGGTGCTACATCTAGGGAAAAAGAATGAATTGCACAGATATAAGATGGGGGACACTTGGCTGAAGAATAGTACCTGTGAAAGGGATCTGGGAGTCTTGGTGGACCACAAATTGAACATGAGTCAGCAGTGTGATGCAGCAGCCAAGAAAGCCAATGTGATTCTTGGTTGCATCAACAGAAGCAGTGTCTAGATCAAGGGAAGTGATAGTACCACTCTATTCTGCTCTGGTCAGACCCCACCTGGAGTACTGTGTCCAGTTCTGTGCACCTCAATTTAAAAAGGATGTTGACAACCTCGAGCGGGTGCAGAGGAGGGTGACCAGGAAGGTTGAGGGTCTGAAGGAAATGTCTTATGAGGAATGGCATAGGGAACTGGGAATGTTTATTTATTTATTTATTTATTTGTTAAATTTATACCCCGCTTATCTACTATGTACTCTAAGCGGCTTACACAAGGCTACAATAGCCAACGGAATTACAATGAGTGATAAAACAAGACAAATAAATCACGCGATACAAAGTTAAAATGATGGAGGATAAAACAAGTTACGATGGCGGGAAAAAGAACAAAAAAAAGGCAAATTAAGCGTCGCCAAAGGCCTCCCGAAAAAGATGGGTTTTTAGGGTTTAGCCTTTCAAAAAGAAGACTGAGAGGGGATATGATAGCTATGTTTAAATATTTGAAAGGATATCATGTTGAAGAGGGAACAGGTTTGTTTTCCATGGCTTCAGAGACAAGGACTCGAGGCAATGGTTTCAAACTACAGGAAAAGAGATTCCATTTGAACATTAGGAACAACTTCATGCCAGTTAGAGCTGTTCAGCAGTGGAATATGCTTCCACAAAGGGTGGTGGAGTCTCCTTCTTTGGAGGTTTTTAAGCAGAGGCTGGATGGCTGTCTGTCGGAAATATTGTGATGGGGTTCCTGCATGGCAGGGGGTTTGACTAGATGGCCCTTGAGGTCTCTTCCAACTCTATGATTCTATGATTCTGTGATTCTAGGTTGATGATAAAGAGGAGCAGATCAAACTGTGTGTAATTAAAATGCAAAATCACAAACCAAGGTGGAAAATATATTTAAATTACCTGAAACTGGGCAGTTGGATAGGAGGAACATCCTGAAATTTCCTCTACGGAGGCCTGTCGTATTCACACATGAGCAACAACTGAAAACCATGGCTCAGATCCTATTGCTATTCCTACCATAAGTAGTCCCACCAAATCAATTGTTAATAGTGAGACAACACTTACCTAAATCATTCATTCAACGTATCCATTCTAATTGGGATTGCTAGTAGGATTGTGGCCCAATTGTTCATTCTTTTTAAATTTTTATTTAATAGCTATAGTTATGCTTTTATCTTTCACCTAATGAGCCTGATGCCACTTTCATCCCATTTTCCTGCCCCATGATAGTCACACAACAAAGTGCTGCAGAATTTGGAATTACCTGTTAGATTCTTCTGGTTGTGCATCTGAAGTGCAGAGACCTGTAGAATAGAATAGTTTCAAGTTCCCAGATTAGTCCACCCCTTCTTCTCTTTTAACTGGCACTTGCTGTCCCAATAGCTCACAGTGAGACACTGGTCACAGAACGAATAGGAAAAAATGAAATACGGTAGTCCCCCATTTATCGCAGGGATTAGATACTTTAACCACTGGTGATAAATGAAAATCTGTGATATGTGGACGCTGTCCCCACAAGGGCAGTAATGGTGTCTGCATATTGAATTGGGTCGGGAGGCCTCTGCTGGGGCCACAGCCGGATCAGGAGGCCGCCGTCACCAAAGTGGTACATGGTGGTGGGTCACACAATATACTGGGACCACGATATTTAGGGCACGATGTGGTGGGGGAGTACTGTACTTTAAAATGGACCGATCAAACAACAAATGGACAAACATGGCTGGCTGACTTTTAGCAATGTGCCTTGGCTGACTGACTTCCATCAGACTCGAGAGATGGGTGAAAGGAGAACAGAATCAGAAGCAGGAGGGAACTGTTGGCTACGGCTGGATAGAGTGACAATCACTCCAGCCCAGAAGGGTATCTCGCAACCTAACCTACTCGAGGCAGTGTGTGAGGCTGATAAAATGACAACAGCAGCAATAAAAATAACAATATCAAGTGACAACAACCATAAAACCCATGGAACATTAGAAACATAGACTGTCCACCACACAAAACTTGACATATTTGCCAGAAAGGAAGAACATCAAGAGACCAGAGAAAAATTTAATAATGAAACTAAATGGTGGAAATACAACCCAAGCCATAAATACATGGGGAGTTCCAGTTTTTAAGTCTCCAGCTGGAATAATAGACTGGATCCAATGTGAATTAGAAAAATTGGATGTAAAAGCACAGACATTACTGAACATGCATTGTGCATTACACCCCCCAAAATGATGTAGATAGATTATATTTAATGTGGAAAATTGGAGGTGGTGGAATTCTACAAATACAGCAGATAGGAGAGAGGGGGAGAAAATAAAAGCCTAAATGGTCATAGTAATAGTAGTAGAGGAAAAAGTACTTAATGCCTTGCAAATGGAGAACATCTTGAAAAATACAGAAATGAATGCTGAAAGAACAATTTGAAAATAAATTAAAGAGCTGGAAAAACAAACCACTGCATGGACAATATCTGAGAAATATTGGCGGATTTGGAAACATGATAGTAATAATTCAACTTGAGCTAAAACTGGCAACCATCAAGAAAGAAACCGAAGGATTGATCTTTGCTGCAGAAGAACCAGCAACCCAAACTAATGTCGCTTAATATTTAATTGATACTTTGATCTTTGTATCACAGTCAATACTGTGTATTCTTGTATTTTATAATAAATTAGTGTAAACAGTGTCAACACTGCAAAGAAAACAATGAAATGGTGTCACACCTAATTTGTGAATGTTCAAAGCCTGCACACATGATAGAGTTGCAAAATTAATACACTGATCATTATGTAAAAATATATAATCTGCCAGCATCCAAGAATCATGGAAACATCACCAGGTAGAGAAGGTGGCAGAAAATGATGAAGTCAAGGCCATTTATGACTTTTGGACAGATACTTTGAGCATAATGCACGAGACATAGCAGTGACAGAATGAAGAAATATCTGGATAATTGACGTTTTAATGCCAAGGGATGCATGCTAGAGTTAAAGAACTGGAAAAATTAATATATACCTGGCAATGGGAATATCTTATTTGTGGATGAAACACATTTCAGTGGTCCCCCATAGTCATCAGGACAGTGGGAACAATACCATGGAATTTTATAACATTTTATAATCCGAAGGTCTCTGAAATGACATCCTAAGGGCTTCAAAACATGATACTGGGAACAGCATACATATTACACTGATATTTAATTGATACTTAGCTTTTTGGTTAAACCTTGTATCATTCTATAATACCAGTCAAAGATGACAACAACAACTTGTTGACCACAAGAATCTTTATCTATGTCAAACAGTCATACTTCACAACTACTTCCATAGGAGCACAGTCCCACTTCATCAGATGATAGTTGTAAGACCTAGAGCAGTGTTGTCGAACCTGTGGCACGGGTGCCAAAGGTGGCCCTCAGAGCCCTTTCTGTGGGGCACCTGGCATCGCACCTTCACAGCCACCTGGATTCAGGTTAAATTACCAAATTGGCACTTAGTGGGGAAAAAAGTGGGTTTTGAATTTGCAGTTGGGGCACTAGGTCTCTAAAAGGTTCGCCTATCACTGTCCTAGAGCACCAGGGATGCATGGCTTCAGAAACTATTCCACAGGCAGGAGCCCGGTTACCTTCTAGATGATAATGTTGATGAGTAACAATTGGATCTGTTGCTTAATTTAGGATGCCTTCAGGCTGAACTAAGGGATTTATATGTGCAAGCCAATACAAAGTAATTTGCACTATCTCTGCTGTCTTTCCGGAAACAGGCAAAGGCCTTTTTCTTCAGGCAAGCTTTACCTGAATGATGGACTACCTACTGTGACTTTTTATGAATCTACCATACACGGCTATTACCAGGGCTGGAGCTACCACTAGGCAACACAGACCTGAGAGGGGAGCAGAACTCACCTGGAAAAAAAATTGGTGTTGGGGGGGGGGAGACAAGTAGGGCACAAAAAAGCCTGGGACAGAGTTTTTAGGACCTCGTTGTTAATTTTTAGGCTTTTTAGACTCTAGCAATGCTGAGAAATAAGCATAATAATAAAAGTTTAGCGTGCAGGGTTTATTTAGCCGGTAGTGTTTCAGAGTGACCTTTGACCCCTGCCATCCAATCTGCTCAGTTATTAGTTGCCTGGTTAATCCAAAATCATACCTTTGTCAGTCCGAAAGAATGCTTTTTGTCGTCCAACGCGGCAGCTCATTAGATGTCAGGGCATTTCAAGCCAAGAGCTGTGCACAATTACAGCCTCCTCAGCATTACCGTTGAGAAACCAGACCTCGAATCTCGCCGCAAAAAATATTTGTCCAATTTGATGAAATACTTCGATGTTGTTCCCTAGTAGTGCTGGCCAGTCTCTTTGTGGTCGCTAGCTGCTGGTTCCCCTCCTCCCCCCTGCCATGTTCTTCCTTAACAAACCTTTACCATTATAAAGCATCATTAGCTCTTGTCTCCTGCAAAGGCATGTTTGCCGACCATATTGGATGTCACCTTATACCACACAATACAAAAGCTCCATTGTCTAACTGTGCTTGGGGGCACATTGATCTGGAGAAATTCATCAGTTATGAAGCCCTTATGAAGTCCTCCTTCTTTATTACTGCCAGTGTAGACAACATGCTTGCGTCACTGAATCTCAACCCCCATCTCCTGCTGCCCCTCACTCTTTAACTAGTTCTGCTACTTTAGAACATAAGAAGATCCATGATCAGGCCAAAGGCCGATCTAGTCCAGCTTCCTGTATTTCACAGCAGTCCTGCCAAATGCATCTGGGAGTGCACAAGACTAGATATCTGTCTCCTGATACCACTCCCCTGCACCTGGCCCTTGAAGTACCCTGGTTTTAAGCCTGGAGATTACACCTCTCCATCATGGTTTGTAACCTGTGGTGGACTTTTCCTCCAGGAATCTGTCCAATCCCCTTTTGAAGGCATCCAGGCCAGATGCTATCACCACATCCTGTGGCAGGGAGTTCCACAGCCTAACAACATACTTGGTAAAAACATATTTTCTTTTGTCTGTTCTCACTCTCCCAACCCTCACTTTGAGTGGATGTTCCCTAGTTCTGGTATTTTGTGAGAGGGAGACAAGCATCCCTCTATCCACATTCTTCAGAAATGCTTGTCTTCCAATGTCAGTTTCCATTCTCGGGCTAAAAGGAGAGGCTCTGTTTGCAACTGTGTTACCAGAAAGTTCAGATGCAGAACCTTTCATCTTCTACCTTTTGGGATAATTGCTTTCCTTGTATCAAAATAGTGCCATTTCTGCTGAAAGATCACTGCTTGGACATCCCGCCGACTCTTCCCCACAGTCTCTAAACTTTGTCAGTGCTTTCTTAAGCGCACCTTTCATTTAACAGAGAATTCAGCGGACTAGAGCGCTGAAACTGTTGGCTGGAAAGTCAGCAGCATGGCACTTCAAATCCCAGGTATCATGCAGTGGAGTGAGCTCCGGTTGTTAACCCCCGCTCCTGCCAACCTAGCAGTTCCTGTACATGCAAGAAGATAAATAGGTACCACCATAAAATGTGGGAAGGTAAACAGTGTTCCATGTGCAGAAATGCATTCAGCCATGCCGGCCACATGGCCATGGACTTGCACAGCACTGGCTCTTGGGCTTGAAAACGGAGATGAGCCCATCCCCTAAAGTTGGACACAACTAGCACACATGTGCAGGAAGAACCTTTACCTTTACTAAAATGACACTAAAAACCTATCTATCTATCTATCTATCTATCTATCTATCTATCTATCTATCTATCTATCTATCTATCTATCTATCTATCTATCTATCTATGTTGTTTATATACCACCTGATTAGTGAATGCATACTCTACTGGGTGGTATAAAAGTTAAAATACAAACCACTGAAGAACCAAGACCCCCAGCTCCACTCCCAGATGTGCTGTTAGGTGAGTTATGATGACTGTAACTAGAAATGGGCACGACTCAAAAAAATGGTGTTTCGTTTGTTGTTTGTCGTTTAGGGGGTCTGTTTTGGTTCGTTTTCGTTTTTCGTGAATTTTTTGCAAAAAAATTCATTTTCATTTCGTTACGTAACGAAATGAAAAAACAAAAACGAAAATGAAAAATTGCTGTTTCGTTAGCATTCATTACAGTTCAATGTATTTGCCACAACGAAAACGAAACACACGACAAAATTTCTGTTGTTTCAGTTCGTTTCGTTTCATTTTGGAGACAAAATTCGTTTTTCGTTTCGTTACGTTAAATTTCAAGCTGTTTAACTTTACTACCAGTAGCTCCATCCTAATTTTCCTGATGGTGGGTTTTTACATACTGTAAAAACTATTTGGTTTTTCTGCTGTTTTCACATGTAGCTTTCCTGCCCTGGTAGTGGCTTTATTAGGATGTTACCATATGGCTATTCTACTTTGATATGCTTTAATTGTGACTTCACCTTTCTTGGTTTTTATTGCATGTTTACTCTGTGTGTCTGTTGTGTACAGGCAAAATTATGCATAAGCATATATTTATTCACCAGACTTTATACTATCACATCCAAGTCCAATACGCAGAATCTGCAGTTGTGTGGAGTGGTGGAACAAAGAGACAACCCATTCTCCTGCAGCTTGAGTGGTACACTTCTACTTGCCATACCTTCGTCATATTTGTTTTAACTTACAAAACCAGATAATTTCAGAATCAAATTAGATTCTTCATTCTCATAGTAGCATTTTCAACCACTTATTTGTGTTGAGCAGAAGATAGTTCCTATTTCCTCTTCCACCTGCAGCTTTCTTTGTCCATCCCCACCCCACCCCCGGCCCTTAAAATTCACTCCTGAACTTTTTGGAACAATTTAGGACTGCAGGTTACCTCTTCCAAAATACCAGAACTAGGGGACATCCACTCAAATTGAGGGCTGGGAGAGTAAGAACAGACAAAAGAAAATAATTTTTCACCCAGCACGTTGTTAGTCTGTGGAACTCCCTGCCACAGGATGTGGTGATGGCATCTTGCCTGGATGCCTTCAAAAGGGGATTGGACAGATTCTTGGAGGAAAAGTCCTTCACAGGTTACAAACCATGATGGAGATGTGTAACCTCCAGGCTTAGAACCAGGGTCCTTCAAGGGCCAGATGCAGGAGAATGGTATCAGCAGGAGACAGATATCTAGTCTCGTGTGCTCCCAGACGCATCTGGTGAGGCCACTGTGAGATACAGAAAGCTGGACTAGATGGGCCTTTGGCCTGATCCAGCATGGCTCTTCTTATGTTCTTGTGAGGGGACAGCCCTTTGTGGGGACTATCGCTCCTAGAATCAGTCAACCAGTATGGCTTTGGTAGCTGGTTAATTCAGTCCCCAAAACTGAATTTTCTAAGCCCTGTTACCAGAGGACAATTTGGCAAACTGTAGTTGAGTCACTTTGCAGTCACTCCAGCTGGTTCCTCTCCCATGTGCAAGTCCACAATTTCTAGCACGATAGAAATAATAGAAGATAGCCCTGAAATTCTCATACCTCCCTAGTGCCCTTTCGCTATCGCCCTGCACCCCTTTCCTAAAATAGCAACGAGGGATGGGCATTTTGTTTCGGAACCAGTAGGTTACGCAACAAACCACATGAGCCCAGGTGGTCCTCGGAACCGGCTGATACACGCAGATCCAATTGCTTTACCTTTCTCTTTCTTGCACAGGGTTAAAATCCAACAAGGAAGCATGCTACAACGCTTGATCTGTGATGCTGACCAATCAGGAGCTGTGCAGGGGCAGGCATCATCCCACCTCCCTCTCTGATTGGCCAGCAGCACAGAGCAGGAAAGATGATGTTGCAGCGTGCTTCCTCATTGCAGCTCAGCTCCGTGCCAGCAGAAAGATAAAGCAAATGGATCCACGTGTATCAGCCGGTTCCGAGCACCACCTGGGCTCACGTGGTTCATTTCGTAACCTACTGGGTTCTGAAACAAAATGCCCATCCCTAATAGCAACAACACGGTAAATCCAAACTCATCCATACAATCGATCCCAAAGAAAAAGAGGAGCTATTTAGGAAGACTATATAATATTGGTTTGGATTGGATATACAGTTCCCTCTATTAAAACCGCTGCTTTTCATCCTGAAAGCCATAAATAGGATGGAGTCAGGCTGTTGAATAGGACACCCAGTGTGCTTTGGAAAAAGCTCAGCTGGTGATGGTCTCTCAGTTACGGAAGAGGAGAAACAGCCGTGGAACGCCAGTTCTTCTCAAGGCCAACTTTCATCTTGCCAAGGCTATCGCTGTGAAGAGGATTCACCTGCATGCACAAGCCACCCTCCACCATTTCCATCCTGCCCATCTTTTGTTAACACCAGGAAGGTCTGAGCGGGATTTCTGTTTGTATTGACTTGGTGACCATAAATATTTGGAATTAAATTTGGAAGCCTGAGAAGAACATGAGAAGTTATGTTATACTGAGTCATGCGCTCCTCTCTAACCCTGTATTGCCAATTGGGTCTGGCATCCTAGTTCTACTTGGAAGCCCCTGATACTTCCTGGCAGTCTCTCCTCCAAGTAATAACTAGAACGGAGTCCTACTTTCCTTAACTTACAAAACCAGATAATTTCAGAAGCATTCCCAGTGGTGTAGGTGATGAAGCAGGTTTCCCAATGGCATGGGCACTTCAACGTGCATTCAAGCAGACTGAGCAGAACATCCTTTAAGGCCTTTGTCCTGTTACACAGGAAGCTTGGTCACTGAGTACATGGGGACCCTTGGGGACAAGGCATGCGCACGCCTTCTGGTTTTCCATGGCTTCAGAGATTAGGACATGAGGAAATGGTTTCAAACTACAGGAAAAGAGATTCAATTTAAACATTAGGAAGAATTTCATGACAGTCAGAGCTGTTCGGCAATGGAATATACTGCCACGGAGGGTGGTGGAGTCTCCTTCTTTGGAGGTTTTTAAGCAGAGGCTGGATGGTCATCTGTCAGGAGCACTGTGATGGGGCTTCCTGCATGGCAGGGGGTTGGACTAGATGGCCTCTTCCAACTCTAGGGTTTTATGATTCTCCTGTGAAGTGACTCAGCGTCTCAGCAGTACGCACCTCGGTCCCAAGGCTTGATTATCTCTCCAGCAAGAGTGGATTCTAAAAACCATTGTTGGCTTTGAAGAGAAAGCTCACTCCTATGGAGAAGCAACAGACAGCAAGGAGAGACTCCAGGCAGAAGGAAAACAGTGTGAGCTACAGTGTAAATGCTTAGTGTCATGGTATACAATATTTGCATACTGTAAACAAGCACAAACTAGGTCTTTTGTTCTACTAGAAATCCAGAATTTACTTCCTTTGGCGAGTGCAAGAACATCATAATGTTTTAGCCAAGTAACAAGACTCTCCAGGAAAGCCTTTAGCGTATAAATCATTGAGTTATAAAATCTAAGGCATCGTCCCATTTTAGTCTTACAACAATAAACATCGATTTTACCCACTTTAGATATTTATTCCAAATGTTTTATTTATCTGGTCTAATACCCTATTATATCAAACATGTTTATTTATTTATTTATTTATTTATTTATTTATTTATTTATTTATTTAAATACTTATATACTGCTCGTCTTCCAGAGGAACTCCGGGCGGTGTACAGAAGAGAAACAATAACAGTAATAACATATTGCCTTTGAGAGCCTCAGTATATCTGGAGGTTGTAAAAAATATGTGAACAAACTATGCAAGGGATTAAAAAAACCAGCCATGCTTCATTTTAAAGCATATGTGTTGTTGACTTTAATTAAAAGTTCTTTGAAATGCAGTTGTCTTGACCTACCTTCAACAAGCCAATGAAAAGGACGACAGGCATCCTGCCTGGGGCAATGAGTTCCATGGCAAGGGCATCGCTATCAAGAAAGCTCTGTGTCTTGTTGCGATCTGCCATATGTTAGATCACAAGGGCACATGCAAAAGAACTTCTCTGGCTGATCTCTGCCTGTGAAAGACTATATGGAAGTTGACATCTTTCACATCACCCAATTGTCCGAGCAATTTCAACTGCAAGCTTTTGGAAAGAGGATCATGCATCCGTTCAGAAAGCACACCAAACAGATTTTGGTTGCCATAGATTGAAGATGCATTGCCTTAGCATCATACACCAAAGTTCTGCATAATGAGACATACACAGAATGTCCCCAGGTTTAAGGTGGTCACATTCCAAACAGGATGCACAGTCAAACCACCTGTTTTAAAAGATTTGAGTCCAGAAAGAGGGTAGAAGAACCCTTCTCCATTCTAGTGGCGTCCATATTTTGTTGGGAGCAGGGAAGGTCTCAAGTAGGAACTTTGCTCACATTACACAAGATTATAAACCATGGGACCAGAGACTGAGCTCCTTCAGTTACACCTGCTTCCCAGGGTAGAGGTAATAGAGACAGAGCTGGCACAGAGAGGTCCCACTCTGTCCTTTACATAGATGGTTACGTCAAGTCCTTCTTTGTTCCATGACTAGTTTTGTACCGTGATAGCGTTGACCGCGATCACATGGTTTTGTCCCTGTTTAGTCCTTGTTTCCGTTTTCTCACGTTCGTGATAACTTGTCTCATGACAACTATTACTTCACAGTCTTGTTCTGTGACAAATTCTGAATTTGTCTTGCTTTCTTAACCCTTTTTAAAAAATATCGTAAATAAATCTTTTTCAATATTTCAATTTACTGGTCTTCCGGGATTTACACATAATGCTACAGAATTTTCAGTATTTTGTTTAATAAACATTTGCGCTGCATGGTGTTTCCCATAGGGAAACTAATGTCAAATGTCGGTTCGGCTGCTGACCACTAGGTGGACACTGGTTGTTGCATGACAATTGTTACTACACGGTCCCTTATCTTGGAACAGGAACCAGGAACAAACCATGACAAGAGACTACCCCAACCCAGCGCCAGGTACAGTATTGTCACACTCTGATCCTGCTCCGGGGGCCTGGTCGAGACAAATTTCAGCTGTTGCCCCACAGATGTGAAGTAAGATTTTTTTGTACCGGTCTGAAGCGCAACACTTACAGAGACACACCGGACGTGAAGTAACCGCCATAATGGGACAACACTTGCATGAGGTATGCTGAGAGGTGAAATTCGGCCAAAGATCGCTTCTCCAAGAAATTCCTGGCTTGTGTGGCTGATTATTTTCTTCTAGGAGAAGAAAATAAGTAGGAGAGATGACTTAGTGGGGGAAGTGGCAGTAAGGGGAAAGCCGGGAGAGAGTTACCATATTCTACTAGAATACTTGATTTCAAAGGAAACAAAAACACATTTGGTGGGGCCACTGTGAGAATCAGGAAGCTGGACTACATGAGCCTTTGGCCTGATCCAGGGCCACTGTGAGAATCAGGAAGCTGGACTACATGAGCCTTTGGCCTGATCCAGGGCCACTGTGAGAATCAGGAAGCTGGACTCCATGAGCCTTTGGCCTGATCCAGGGCCACTGTGAGAATCAGGAAGCTGGACTACATGAGCCTTTGGCCTGATCCAGGGCCACTGTGAGAATCAGGAAGCTGGACTACACGAGCCTTTGGCCTGATCCAGGGCCACTGTGAGAATCAGGAAGCTGGACTGCATGAGCCTTTGGCCTGATCCAGGGCCACTGTGAGAATCAGGAAGCTGGACTACATGAGCCTTTGGCCTGATCCAGGGCCACTGTGAGAATCAGGAAGCTGGACTACATGAGCCTTTGGCCTGATCCAGCATGGCTCTTCTTATGTTCTTATGTTCTTATGTGCTCATTTTGAGAAATGTATAACCAGGGCCAGTCTGACGGTGTATGATTTAGAAGCAGGTCCAGGGCTGGTAAATGCCAGAACATGAAGCTGTTTAGAAATCCAGTGAATGTTGCCTTGGGGATAAAAGGAACATCCATGAATAACATCCAAAAACTATCAGCAGCCTTTAGAAGGGTAGGATGTAGCTCTCTGCACTGCCTACACAGTCAGGTACTTTTAGATTACTGTCACTTCTCTCCTGTTTTTTTTTGGGGGGGGGGGAGTAGAGTCTAATAGCTTTGTGAGCATCAGACAGGATGTCAAGGGAAATACGTATGATTAATCTGTTCTGTTTCCTTCCCACAACAGGGTTTTCTCAGAGATGACTGGCTCAGCCATCATGTTTACTATCCAGCTATCAATGACAAACCAAAACATGCTAAATGCAAAATCTATAGGTACCAATAGGGAAAATCAAGAGCTATAACAAATGTGTTTCACCACTTGGGGGGACACCTCTTCCAAAAACGTGCTTAACATACCATCTTGTTTGGAAGGTGAGTCATGGCAATGGGACTTCTTTTCTTATGAGACTGAAACGTTTCGCTGCTCATCCAAGCAGCTTCGTCACTCTGAGGAAAGCTGGTGGCGAGTCCTCCATTTTTATAGTTCACTTTGGACCCGTAACTAGCTTTCCTCAGACAGACAAAGCCACTTGGATGAGCAGTGAAACATATTGATCTCTCAATAAAAGAAGTCCAGTTGCCATGACTCAACTTCCAGATAAACTCACCTGGATGACTGAGAATCTTCACAGACACGACATCTTGTTTGATGCCTGATGCTGCTGATCTACATGCTAATTAGACTATTATCAAGGAAGACAAGACCAGTTGAAAGTTGAAATGTGTCTCTGCACAACTGTAAACATGCAAATAAGATCACTTGATTACTGTTCTGAGCCAATTCAGGTTCGAGGGACTGCATTGATGAATAAATGGTTATGCTACCAATGTAAAGGAAAAACCACTATTCAGGGCAGATCAAAACTAAGTAAAAGAGCACCTCATCCAACCCAATACCAACCAAGAAGAACAGAAGAACATACAGTATATCTAATAACAAAAAGGGAAAAAGTCCTGATGGTGTCAGCTAAAAAAGCTTCTGTTCTGTTAGTAATTAGTTAGCTAGATCTAGATATTCTATCACTTTTCCCATCCCGAGTGTGTTAATAAACACAAACTCTTTTATCCTCTCAGAAAGAAGCATGGCTATACGATTTCTTTATAGACAGTAGCCCTTCCACATTTCACAAAGCTGAATCCACTAGTTAACACACTTTCCAACATGTTCCAATGGTACATCAGCTCCTGTGTCAAACGAGCACAAACCAATTTGTTCAACAGTTTCCGCCTTCACTTGCCCATCCGTTTCATTCTGTGGGGTCCCCAAACTCTTTGGTGCAAATGTTTTGGGCTTGAGAGGGCAAGCCATCAGGGTTAAGTGAATTCATTACTCTCTATGTTCCACAGATGAAATTAGGACTCTCAGTGGATGGACCTACTCTATATGGATTCCATCCATTGTTACTTCTAGTTAGGCTTAAAACAATCCGTTTAATTGGAAAATATTACAGTGCACTGACACTAATCTTCAGGTGTCTTATGGCCATTATCCTTGATAAAAATTAGATATATTCATAGGTATACATTTCTTTTCAGAAAACGAAAAGTACACCTGAGGCTTCCCCACCACCTCTATGGGAGCATTATGTTATAGCATCATCAACATGAACATCAGACTGACAAAGCTGCTTGGATGAGTAGTGAAACATTTCAATTTCTCAAGAAAAGAAGTCCAGTTGCCATGACTCATCTTCCAGATAACCTCACCTGGATGACCAAGAATCTTCACAGACAAACAGAAACTGTTCCCCCCCCATTCTGATGGGAGTTCAAGATAAGGCAACCCTGCAGTACATTTTTGTTGTTTTATGAGATTTTTAGAATAGGGCAGCCCTAGATCTCCCACTGGTATGTGCTGGACATGCGGTGCTGCCCCTCTGCATAGCTGCTTCCCACACTTCACCATCACACATCACATCACCAGCTGCTGATATGCTGCCCAGCTTGAGAACAGATGGCAGTTCCTCACTGGAGGAGGCAGCACCCCCATATGCTTCTCTGCACACTGTCGCCAGGGAAGGCAGTGCACCATGGCAACTAGCTTTCATTAGGGTTGAACAGAAGAAGAAGAAGAAGAAGAAGAAGAAGAAGAAGAAGAAGAAGAAGAAGAAGAAGAAGAAGAAGAAGAAGAAGAAGAAGAAGAAGAAGAAGAAGAAAACAAAGTTCGAATAATCGATGTGTCAATACCAGGAGACGCGAGAGTCAGTGATAAAGAGCTAGAAAAGACAACCAAATATCAGGACTTAGAAATAGAAATAAAAAAGCTATGGAATAAGAAAGCAAGAACAACACCAGTAATAATAGGCACTTTTGGTGCAGTCCCAAAAGACCTGGGTCAACATCTGAAAACCACTGGCATTGACAAGATCAATATTGGTCAACTACAAATGGTGAGTGACATTAGAAACAGCATATATTCTATGAAGATATCTCCAGTCATCCTAGGCTCTTGGAAAGAGCTTGATCATTGGAGAAGGCCAACTCCAGCTTAACACCTGGCAGCTGTGTTCACTAGGTGGTGGTGGTGGTGGTGGTGGTGACAGTGGCGTAGCAAGGTTTTGGGGCACCTGGGGACAAAGTTGTTTTTGCGCCCCTCTGGCCCTCCCCAACCCCATCGCATCCACCCAGCGGGGTGGGGGGAATCCGGCGGGCAGGCACGCAGGTGGGCATTTGTGTGTGCGCACATGTGCATGCCTTACCTCTCCTGCAATGGACCAGAGAAAGGCTAGGAAGAGTTGGAGGAGGATGGGCACTGCAGCCACCGTACTTGCACACCTGCCTGCCTGCTTGCTTCACTGCTCGCCTGGTGTGCGGCGACGGAGGAGGTGGCTGCGACGGAGTGGGTCCCATCACCAAGCCCGAGGACTGCTGGTGGGAGGGCGCCAGGCTTCCTCCTCCCCCTCCCCCTCTAGGCACCCCCTGATTGCTGCACCTGGGACAGATGCACCCTTCTGCACCACCACCACCCCCAGATATTCCCCTGGATGATGCTGGTGATGCTGGTGGTGGGGTTATGATGATGCCTGGCTGTGAGACATGCTCTTAGTCCAGGCATGTCCAAACTTTGGCCCTCCAGATGTTTTGGACTACAACTCCCAAAGTTCTTTGCCATTGGCAATCTAAGCTTAGCTGGGAGTTATGGTCCAAAACATCAGGAGGGCCAATGTTTGGCCATGCCTATGACTTAGTCCAAAGGCAGACAGGAAGACTGTCAAGAGAAACGGCCTGTGCTGCTGTTTATGATACCGGCTGGATGTAAGACAGCTCTGCTTGCCTTTCTTCTCCAGCGACCATGTGCGAGAAGGAATATGGAGGTGCTGCTGCTTCCCATGGTGAGAGTTTAAATGCATCTTTCCATCTCGAGAGCTACATAGGAGGGCCATTGTCCCAGAGAGAGGGACTGCTGCTGGGTAGCAGCAACAGTAGGGAGAGGGAACAGTGCAGCAGCTGCCTGTACTGCCCTACTGCCTCAGTGAACCTAATGACAGGACCGGCCCTGAAGTCTGTTCTTACTTAAGAGACTAGCAAATGTACAACTAAAATTACGCATATACAGTATTTGGGTCTATGCTGTCTCCCACACCACCACCACCACCACCAGCAATTAGAAAGGCTACTTCTGTTGGTGGAGGGGACAGAGATCCAGAGGGTACTACTGGGAATCCAACCTATGTACAAAATCCCTGCAGGTCAGGGTGAAACCTTAATAGAAAAGAGGTGTGTTAGACCAATTGTTTCTGTTATGACCTTGTTATGCCCATATATTCAGTCCAATAGCCCTAGGAGAACTGCTTAACTTTATCAAAAGTGTAATTGGCCAGCCACATTTTAGTAATTTTCAATATTAAAATTAATAGGCTCTTATAATTAGCTAATGAATAAAGGATAATCACGCTGAAACTATTCAAAGTAATGAATTTAGGTCTGTTCTGAATGGTTGCAGAAGCAATGACAGTTTTTAAAAAAAAGGAAATTCTTATCCAAAGAATTAAAACATATTCAAAGATGGGAAGAACTGAAAAGAAATTCTACATATTCTTTCTTTGCTGTTGATTGTGTCTGTAAGTAATGCATCCGTGTTGTAAAGGCCAGCTTACGGCAAGGTGCGGAACATGTGTCCATCCAGATGTTATTGGGCTGCAATCCCCATTAGCCTTAACCAGCATAACTACAGGGGAGGAGCAAGGGGGAATTTAAGTCCAACAACATCTGGTCAGCCATACGCTTTCCATCCTTGGTTCGCAGTGAAGTATCTTGAATTCATTCTGTCCTCTGAAAATCTAACCATGTTGCTTCTCTAAGGGTGGCAAAGGAGTACCTTCTTTTGGAATTCCAATTTTTGAAGAAGGTGACAATATTACCATTGTGATTCTAGGGCTTGTCAACAACCAGCAAGAGATATATTTATCACTGAGAGGTTACTCATAATTTCATTGAGGGAAGCCAACCCTCTCCTGCAACAGTGGACCAAAAGGCAATTTCAGGTGGCACAAGGAGCGGAGGAATATGTGAAGCACAGCCATGTCCCCTTTGATGGAAAGAAAGGCGTGTAAATACAAGAAATGTATGCAACCAACAGAGAGGGGATAAAGGGAACAATTATACATGTTTATGCTCCTATCTCAAATTTCAATATGATTTAGAATATAATAAAGATATTTTAAAAATCGTGCATGGAAGGAAATCATTCCATTTTAAGTTTAGCCATGGATAATCAACATGAGTTGAGGATCTCTCTCCTTGAGATGTTGGGATGAAGCCTTACATGCCTTCCCACCCTCTGACTTCAGCCAATTTCTTTTTTCTAAGATAGTTCTCTTTTTGTTTTCCTTTATTCCCCCCTCCTGCACCCAATGCTACCATTTCTATCACCTCTGGGTGATCGCAGATTTAAAAAACATGGTGGCACCTTAAATATGCCCATTAAAACATCCCAGTGGTGGCTTGTGACAAGAACAGCTGTGAAATCTGTCCTGGGTACAAGTCAGAGACAACAGCTGAGAAACACTTGTGGGGGAAGTGGAAGACTATGTGTCATTTGTATTCCGCAGAGGTCAGAATCAAGTCCTCAAACTGGTCAGGGTCTGATCTTACCCAAAGCTGAAAGTACTGCCAAAATCAATAATATTCAACGAGACCCTATAGACATTGCAATGGTTTTTCTGTACAATAGATATAATCCCCTCCAAGATGGGGTCATAGGCTCCATCACTGGGTTTCTTGCTGGTGTGTATTTACAGAACCATGCAACTTGCAGTTTTTCAGGCTCTTGCTTCAAGGAACATCAGGATTGTGCAGAATATATAGAGAAATACTGAACTTCTCTTGGGGGACGGGAGGGTATAATGAGGACAGCTTGACAGTGAGTAATAATGCTGAAATTCTGAGGTTTGAAGGTCATTCCAACATCTGCAGTGCCACTCTTGAATACAAAAAATGTTCAAGGGGGCTTTAAATTTGCTCATGCATATTATTACCCCCAACCAGGAGATTTTTCAAAACTCCCTCGACTAGTGTCTTCTCCCCCCCCCCCTTCATAGCTGAGAGCAGCAGGGGCTGGTTAACTTCAGTTTCAGGGGTGCTATAAATCCATTCCAGATTTTACCCTCCACTTTACAGGAGAGCTATCCAAGGTGCTAAACCCCCTCTTCCAAGATAAATTCAGCATTTTGTTGGATAGTGCTTGGAGGCAATCCACCTCCAAAAACTCTGCCTTCTGTGTAGTTGTGCTCAATTTCATCCCATGTGTTACACTGTATTTTCCCATTTGTCTTTAAGCTCTGCAAATAGGTTCATGTGGGATTCAACCATATGTTTGGTTGTGCAAGAGGAGATCATAAACATGCATGCTAACTTTAATGATTATACAGTAGGACCCCGGTACCTGCTGGGGATTGGTTCCAGGCCTACCCGTGGATAATGAAATCCGTGGATAAGAGAGAACACCAAAACCTTCCCCCGAAACTGCTGTTTCATGACAGTAGCTTGCTTTCTGGCTGCAGGTTTGAGACAGTAGCCTACTTTCTGGCTGCTGTTTGTGACAGTAGCGTGCTTTACACTGCTGTTTTATGAGAGCAGTTTGCTTTACAGCTTCTGTCTGTGACAGTAGTTTGCTTTGCGTCTGCTGAATTATTTAATTTATTTTTTTCTGCAAACGTGGATAACTGAATCAGTGGATAATGAATCAGTGGATACGGGGGTCCTACTGTATGTCAGGATACCTGCCATCTGTAAAACTGGCATGGAAAAGAGATGGACAAATGTATTTTGCTTCTTAAAGCTTTCAAATTATTGGAAACACATATTTGCTCCAATTTTTGTGTCAGTTTGTAATTTCTTTTAAAATTGCGCCCAAGTTGTATACATTTTCACATGCATTTCTTCAAACAGACAATTTCATGTGTGAGCAGAGAGAGAACAGAAGCCAGTTCACTTCCAGATTTTTCTCCTGGTGTCTCTGCTTGTTTCAGCTGGTGAAATCACGGTAGCTGTCCAGAACAGTGTGAATACTGTGTTGCAGGAGTCCCCGGAGCAGCAGAAGAAAACTGCGAATGAGAAGGGGGGGGGGAACAGCCATTTTTGCTTAGATCCGTTTGTCCTCTTTTTATTTATTTATGTTTTAATTTGTCCAAAGTGACCTGGTGCTTATTTAATGGACCATTTCCTTTGGCAAGCATGATAAAAGAAATAGAAAGCTTGTTGGGAGGATGGGAGGCATCAGGTGCTCAGTTGAGGGCAGCTGATGCATTCTCTCTGCCACCCCTGCAGCCTCCGCTTTGCATCGGCCCAAGTAATCACATGTGCCAGAAAGTGTAGGGGCGTCATGCCAGCTCAGCTGGAACAAAATAAACTACCCATTGCTGGCTGAATAGGGAGGGACAAGCTTTACCACGGAAAAACGCCAGGCTTTCCCACACTTAAACTGCCACCACACTTCTGATTTAAAACGCCTTTTCCTTTAGAACAAGGCGCCTTAAAAATCACTGTCCGGTTTTCAAAACGATTTATTTCCAAAAACAAAAACAAAAAAACCCTCAGCCATGTCCATTTTTGGCCACTGTGGCACTTTTTCTTGCAATGGCCACTGGGATAGGTGTTTTTTTTTCCATCACTTCCTGCGCTCCCTTTGAAGCAATTTGGTGTTATTTGCACACATAGTAAGTCACTTTTTCCTTCATTGTCCCCAATTCCTAGCCATTTTCCTTTTGTAAAACAGCAGTTTAATCAAGTGGGAACTGGAAAGCCAACCGCGAGGTAGTCGCTCAAGTGCGAACTGCAGAATCGCTATTACAACCACGTGACCCTTGGAGGAGAAAAGGCAACCCAAAATAAAAAGCAGCTGCTCATGGAAGTGTGGTAGCGGTATTAGTGTTAAATCATGTAGTCACTGTTTTTTTACTTTGAATTTTCCCATGCCAAACACAAACTGTGGGATAAACAGCAAGGGTAGTTGCACCCTATTGCAAGCTAGTTGCCCAGTGCTTGCCTCTACTACTGGCTGTTTCACCTAACATGTATGATTTGTGATCAGCAAACTACAGGAGAATATATTTTTAAAACTGCAAAATAAATATTAAAAACCCAACCAAAGGGCCCTCAAAATAGAGATATGTTCTCATGTATGTGTTAGTTTGGACAGTGTGAACATTCCCCAAGTCCTCCCTGTTCTAGGCCACTCCGTTAATCCTTATACGGCATCGCCAATCAAAACCAGAGGCAGGGAAAGCCCCCTAACATGTGATTGGTCTGCAGGCAGAAATTCAGTGAGCAGAAATTCCATTTGCAAGATGATCAATTGGAAAAAGGGACAAAGTATCATTTCCACCAGTTCTTCTGTCCTTGCTGTGGAACGCAGGGGACTCTATGGGACAACATGGGCGTGGGTGCAATAGGTTACAGGAAATCTAAAGGAGAAGGCCAAAAACGGACACCTTCTCTCCTTCTTTCAGTCTGTGCTTTCAGTAATGAAAATCTCCCCCTTCTGCAGACGAAACCCTCTGCATATACTATGTGTTAAATGCTCTTCTTAAATACATTAGAAAGATAAGGTCATTGATCTCAGTGGGACAAATTTATGTATGGGTATGCAATGCTGGGATCAAAGCCTCTTCCATGATGACCAGAACGGTTCAGTTAAATATTATCTACGCCTTTCCATTTTTGTTTTTAACACACCCAAAGGTATTTAACATAGAATTATGTTTAATTTCAATATT
Organism: Phrynocephalus guinanensis; assembly: GCA_037367245.1. NCBI lineage: Eukaryota > Metazoa > Chordata > Lepidosauria > Squamata > Agamidae > Phrynocephalus > Phrynocephalus guinanensis. Next base: position 168,158,706 of record CM074733.1, read on the forward strand.
ATACTCTGAATTCAACGAAGCCAAACCATTAAAAATGTGTTTGAATATTTTATCATATTCTCAACATTGCGTTAAAGAAAGCATTAAAGGGAATTATCGCCCTAGAAATGTTCCTTTTTAAAAAAAAAAAATCTAAATGTCAACATTTTCATTATATTCCATTTGCTTGAGTGCTTTTGTAGAATACAATTATCTCCCCACCCCCTTTAAACGGCATGTTTACCAAGCTATTTTTGGTATGATAAAATGCCTTTGACAAGGGTAAAATGTTATAGTGTGGACATTTGATGTAGGCATTGCATTTTTCTATACATATTTCAGACAAGTTCGTGTGGCAAAAGAAAAGTTGGTGGATGAACTGATTTAGGATGGAATACTCGACTTTCGAATTTCAGCTTGGCTGTTACCAATGTCTACGTTTTAGGAACAATGGAACGTGAATGGTGTTAGTATCAGAAAATTAAATTTTGAATGTGAGAGTCACTAGGATACAAAATGGAAGCTTGTGTGTTGCATCGTTACAGTCGTGACCGACCCTTCGTGACCCCACGTCTATGGAGTTTTCTTGGCACGAATACTGGAGTGGCTTGCCAGTTCCTCCTCCAGGCGCCTACAGCACCTGGTATTCCCTAATGCAAAATGATGATTAGCGAGCCTCCCACACCCACTAGCAATACTGCAGGCCTTCACTCCAGTATCTCACCAATACCCAAGGTAAATATAGAGGTCAACGTGTACCATGTACCTGAGCAGAGGGGAAGGAATGTTTTGGACCTGAACGTATCCAAGGCATCACCACAATTTATTATATGCAGTTGATCGAGTCTAGTATACCATCTGGTAGGAATTCATAGTTACACGACTCATTGATTCTGACATGGAATGAAGTATCTCATCTTAGAGCGTTAACGCTGCAAGCTTTAATTTGCCCTCCCAGAATAACTGCATTATCCCTTGTGCAACAGCAGAGGTTTTCAACAAAATGCTACCTGTTAGCTAAACAAACACATGTGAATGTTTTTTGTTCTTCTTAAGGCCACAAATGACAGGATCTACCACACGTAGATTCTTTAAACATCTTAACGCTTATTTATGCATATTTATTTACAGAGTGTAGTTTTGTCTTCAGATTATTTTAGTGAATTTTTTAAAGGCCATACATTTCTAAGTATGCTTCTGAAAAGAAATTAAAAGCTTTGCTCGAAAGTAAAGCCTTAAAAAAGAGGATTTGTTTGAAAGTGACACGTTTTTCTAAAACCAAGAATTTATCAAATTCCACCATCTTGTCCCAACAATAAGGAATTTTTTTTCAAGTACAGAAGAAACCACTGACTCTAAATGTTCAGTTCTGCTGTAGAAAGGTGACACAGGCAGCATCATTTTGGAAAGCCAAGGGGCTAAAATGTATTTTTGCAAATTGACAGCATGCCCCCTCGCTAATTCATACTCCAAAAATCTAGAATTCATGCATGCCCCTCATGGAATTGCAATGACCCAATTTATGCAGACAAGTCACGCCCCCATGTTTTTGTGATCTGATGTTTTGTGCACCCATCTGACAGAAGCACTACAGAAGTACCATCGGACATCTGGCTTCTCCACAATCTATCGGTGAGCTGTAACTGTCATAAGGATTGTTTCATGCGAGATAGGAGGGACATCTGTAGAAATACTCTATTCTAGCAACTGATGTTATTATTCACTCTCTCTCTCTCTACACGCGCGTGCGCACACACTCACGCACACACACACACACACACACACACACACACAAATATACCAAATTGAAATAGCACTCAGTGGCATAAACTGTCCTAATTCCAGGATGCCAAATTATCCAGACATTATTATTATTATTATTTTGCCGCCCATCTGTGTGAAGGATTTAATTGGCCAAATATCACAGGGTCATAGTGTTATAGAAGGCCACAACTGATGAATATTTTCAAGAGCTCATTGGGAATGACCATTGGTGGAATAGCTCTGCTGGACTTTTCCTGATGTAGGTGGTCGTGACGATTTATTTATTTTATTGATTGATTTATTGTTATATTTGTATCCCACTTATCTTCAATCAGAACTCTAAGCAGCGTACAATCGGCGAACAAGCGCCGGACAAGACAATAATAATTTTACAGTACAAAACAATAACGACAAATGAACAGAACAATATAAAAGGAAGATATTAATATATTAAAACCCTATTACATCCCAGATTGCCAATAAAGGCATAATCCCTAAACTTTAACTATCAGATGAACATTAGTAAACACCAATGATCACTAGAGACGGCGGAAAAAAAAAATTAAGTTAGGGCTCGCCAAAGGCCTCTTGAAATAAAAATGTTTTTAAAGCTTTCCGAAAGGCCTGCAGGGACTCTCCAGAGCACACTTCGCTGGGGATGGAATTCCACAAGGAGGGGGCTGCCACTGAGAAAGCCCGGTTCTGGGTGACCGTCTTCCGGGCCTCTCATGGAGTGGCAACCCGCAGTGAGTGCGCTCGCGGCTGCCGAACAGGTCGGGCCGAGGAGGATCGCTGGATGATACACTCTGTCAGGTAGTCTGGTCCCAAGCCATGGAGGGTTTTATAAACTAAAACCATGACCTTGAATCTATTCCGGGCTGCAACGGGCAACCAATGCAGGTAGACCAGGACTGGGGTGATGTGGTCATGACGACGCACACCAGCCACCAGCCTGGCCACCGCATTCTGTACCCACTGCAGATGCTGGAGAAGAGTCAAGGGCAACCCCATGTAGAGGGCGTTGCAGTAGTCCAGCCTCGAGATCACCAGCGATTATGTATTTGGACTTCCACACTTTAATAGCTCTGCACCAGGAAATATAGGGCTAAACCCCATTGTTAGTCTCATGAGAGCAGGGGTTCCAAAACTGTTTTGAGTTGTGACCTCCTTATATAATAGCCAAGTACTGTAACATGTTAACACACCCACCCCACCAGGTTTGCATTAAAAGGCATTCTGATGGGATAAAGTCCTCCCTCCTCAGAGCACAGAGGCTTTTTTTTAATCTCCCAAAGGATCTGCTTCTCATACATACACATGCATATTAACTTTAAATACTAGCTCCAAAAGGATAAGGGAGAAATTATTTGACAAAGGCTACAACACCTATAAGGCAACCTGCGGTTCTCCAGAAAACATTTAGCAACCTCCAGGTTGAGATCTGCTGCACTGGAAAAGGGGGCTATGAATGAATGAATGAGGCTTCTTAAATCCACCCTTATGTGAGATGTAATTTAGGATTAACAGTTGGGTTTAGCCATCACAGAAAGAGCCTCTCTTTTACCTGGGCATATTTTCCCCCCCAGAGACAGTATTGCCCTTGGTGTCAGCTCCTTCTTAGGAAGTATGACAAAATGCTTTGTGCCAAATCTCTAGCATGGCTTAAACTCCCCCTCTCCCCCCCCCACAACAGGGAGGCCCACTCACCTTTGTCAGTGCACCGCCAGAGTCCTCCAGCGCCACACCACCAGGGTCCTCGGACAACTCAGCACCAGAGTCTTCTCGACCAGTAGCACACCACACCAGTGCAGGAAGGAGCTAGTTACTGTATTAGAGTATTAGTGGGCTGTATTTGTAGTTTGTGCGGATGCTGGCTTTGCTGAATAAAAACTTTGCTTAGCCTGGTGTCAGCCATTTCAAGCCAGGCATGCTCCACTCCAAAACGGGGCAAAGTATGAATTTCCTGGGAGAGGACTCAAAACGGTTGCATGAGGTTGCATTGCACATACACACACCAACACAAAAACCACATGATGTTGAATTGATTGGTTATATTCTTCCATACATCAACCTTCTTCACATGAAGGCCAAAGTGCCTCTATCAGGGGATATGAACAGAAAATGTATCATGTCAAATCTATTGGGAGAAATTCTCCCCCTGTCCCCCAATACACATAGGCATACATGTACACATACCCATTTGGTCATGACATACTTGAGGATGGTTGAGGGTCTGGAGGAAATGTCTTATGAGGAACGGCTAAGGCAACTGGGAATGTTTAGCCTTTCAAAAAGAAGGCTGAGGGGGAATATGATAGCTATGTTTAAATATTTGAAAGGATGTCATATTGAAGAGGGAACAGGTTTGTTTTCCATGGCTTCAGAGACTAGGACTCGGGGCAATGGTTTCAAACTACAGGAAAAGAGATTCCATTTGAATATTAGGAAGAACTTCATGATGGTCGGTTAGAGCTGTTTGGCAGTGGAATATGCTGCCACAAAGGGTGGTGGAGTTTCCTTCTGTGGAGGTTTTTAAGCAGAGGCTGGATGGCCACCTGTCAGAAATATTGTGATTGGGGTTCCTGCACGGCAGGGGGTTGGACTGGATGGCCCTTGAGGTCTCTTCCAACTCTATGATTCTATGATTCTATGATTAACAACACTCCCATCATCAGTGGTCATTGCTAAGGTATCTTCATCTTGGAACAGCACAGCTGAAAGGGACCCTGTGGATCATGTCCAGTCCCCGTGAGGAAGACACATTAGGGAATCAAATTCTTGACTTCTGACTCTGCAGCCAGAGCCCTAAAATGATCAGTTGATCCAGCAGCAAAGATTTAAGCTCCACAAGAAAAAGACCATTGTGGGGTTAAAATAGAATAGCTTGCATATACACATAAGAACATAAAACATAAGAGCCATGCTGGATCAGGCGAAAGGCCCATCTGGTCCAGCTTCCTGTATCTTACAGTGGTTCCACCAGATGTGTCTGGGAGCGCACAAGACTAGATATCTGTCTCCTGATGCCACTCCCCTGCATCTGGCCCTTGAAATACCCTGTTTTTTTAAGCCTGGAGATTACAGGGTTTGTAACCTGTGATGGACTTTCCCTCCAGGAATCTGTCCAATCCCCTTTTGAAGGCATCCAGGCCAGATGCCATCACCACATCCTGTGGCAGGGAGTTCCACAGACTAACAACGCGCTGGGTGAAAAAAAATTCTTTTGTTTGTTCTCACTCTCCCAACCCTCAATTTAAGTGGATGTCCCCTAGTTCTGGTATTCTGTTAGAGGGAGAAGAGCGTCCCTCTATCCACTTTACTTATGTCCTGCATTATTTTGTACCATTCCTGGCTTCTAAAACAAAAGGTAGAATACAAATGCTTTACAGTAATTGTGCTAAAACATTTCATCGATGTAGAACTTTGATAACTTTGGAGGTTAGTTCTGTTCCTGAGAGCTGGCCATTCCAGATGGACCTTCAAAACCTTAAGACAAAGACATACAAACAAACAGAAAACCAAACATTTCCCATTTCTGCTTTACGCTATCTGTATATAATATTTGCCATGAGGAGAGCGAATACAGTAATACCTCGGATAAAGAACGTTTTGGATAACAGATATTTCGGATAACAAATGGAAATTTCCAGGTATAGGGCTGCCTTGGATAGCGAATGTTCGCTATGGGCTACTTCGGATAGCAAATGCTTCATAATGCCTTGCAAAAAATGTGTACCCTGCATGCATTTCAGGATGCATAGTTTGAGGAGGGGTGGGAGGAGTTAGAGTGTTGTTTTTTCCCCATGGTGTTTTGGAGCCATTCTGTTTTGCTGAGGGATTTGGACCTCTTGAACTTGGTAAGATAGGGAGCTAGCTTTTATTAATCTTTGCACTGCTTTTCTTTGCGTTTTGGCTGGAAGAGGCTGGGGTAGTCTTGCTGGTCTGATTTCTCCATGTTTGCAATCTTTTTTCATTGCTCTGCAGACAAAAATGGGCTGGATTTTTCTTCCTGCTTATGTTTGTTTATTTGCATTTTCCCCCATTGCACTTTGGCTGCGAACAGGCTGGGGTAGTCTTGCTGGTTTCTCTTGTCCATGTTTGCATTGCACTGCAGGGGAGGTGTTCTGGAGGGGGTGTTCCAGCACTGCAGGCCTTTAAAGTGCATTTTATAAAGAGGTTTGGAAAAAACCCCAGCTTTCTTGCTTTTTTCGGACCTCCCAAACGGATTAATCAGTTTCTCATTCATTTCAATGGGAAACCACATTTCAGATAACAAATTTTTCGAATAACAAATTGCCTCTGAGAACAAATTAAATTCGTTATCAGAGGTACCACTGTACTTTATAGTCTGGAACAGTGCTGTACTATACAGAGAGTGGCAGTTTACAGAAAGTTAGCGCTAGACCTGTGGTGGTGAACCTTCAGCACTCAGATGTTTTGGACCACAACACTCAGAATTCCAAGCCAAGATAGCCAATGACAAAGGACTGTGGGAGTTGTGGTCCAAAACATCTGGAGTGCCGAAGGTTCACCACCACCACTGCCCTCAACTGCTTTGCACATCTGTAGAGGAAGCATTCAAAAAGAAATTTAAGACAATGAAAAGCTTTCTATCCCCCACTCTTTCACAATATTTTCCTCTGGCCTCCCAGCTGAGGTAAAGAACTGTTGTTGTTGTTGTTGTTGTTGTTTTTTAAGGTGTGTGTGGCTTGGTGGTTCCTTATCAACTTTCCCCCCTGAATCCCTGTGCTTCCCCCTGAGGGAAACGTCTGTCTGTCTGTCCCACCAGTGCCTGGAACAGACTCTGCTGTCTGTCACATGCCATTCATGCGGTCAATCACCGAAGCCAAGTGTTGGGTGGCAAAAAGCCAGCCCAGGATAATGCCACAGTGGGGCTGGCAGAATGACACAGGCAGAGGCAACACAGAGGCAGAAATTAAAACCTGAGCCTTGTTAAAAGGGAAGCTCTTGTCTACACCCAGCCACAACTCCCAATATGGAACAGCGTTCGCCGGAGGCAGGAAGGAATTTGATTGGAGATGAGGTGAAGAGATAGTATATTTCCATGGTCTCATATATATATTCCTTCCAGGGAATGGCTAGAGCTAACCTCTACGTTTGATAGTTTTTCAGCAAAGATGCAGGGGGAGGGGGTGTTTGTGTGCAGAAAAGGGAAAGAAACAGAAGCATGATTTGAAGCCTGGCACAAAATAATATCCTAAAATACCTTCAAGGAGCTAATGGTTTTAAAGTAGCGAATAACATAGGGATTTTCTCTCAGCCTGCTCTTGGCAAAGGGCCTTCTCTTCTCACTTACTTGGTACTGACGCAGCTGCCCCTGCTTCACCCTTTCAGCTCAACAACAATGGAGAAAATCTCCTTTTATCTAACAAATGGCGAGATTTCTGTTGTGAGGTATCTGCTTCCCTCCCTGGAGATAGGAGACCCATGCAGACGGGTCTCCCGCTTTATGAACAGGCAGGCCTCAACGATGGTCTCTGTTACCCAGGGGAAGCATGGAATCTGGCCACCCACCCGGAAGAATAGTACAAATATTATTTTGTTGCTTTGGCACACCCTTCAGCAATTGGGGGGGGCACATACCCCTCCACGTCCACCTAGTTGTGGCTCTGTGAACGGGGGACATCCTGGAATGTGTGTAGAATGGTTGAGAGACTGAGAAACCCTGCCCCCCCAAGGGGTTAAGCTTTCTTACATACACGTGTGCCACAAGTCCTCCATGGGAACAGGGAGTGGTGGTGGTCAAAGGGCCCTGCAGGTCCTGCATGAAACCTGGAGTCTGAAACACTGTTCAACTGAACATGTTCCATTCAACTTTATTACCAAATTGACAGTATAATGTAACACCATCTCAACTGTTTGTGAATGCCCTATTCTCTTCTGGGCTGTGCCAGATTCATACCAACTCCAAGGTTTCAAGTTGAGGGGGTAATTAGTTTGCCCTGCGTAATGTCTATCAAGTGCATGGGTCTTCAGTGTTTCTTCACTGCTGTCTTGACCATGGTATGAAGTCAATAGGCTGCCAAAGGAAAATGCTTCCGCTTCTAGTTCTTGAAGGCTTTTGATTGCTTCTGTTTTCTCCACCCACCCACCCCCAGTTGCACCAGAGTAAGGGTCATTGACTGAATTTCTCCAGGAGGTTGATTGCACTATGCTGTCCCTCAACCATCTAAAGCACAGGGTTGGCAGACTTCTTTGGGTAGCTCGTGTTGGGACCACACCAGAGCCTCCATCCAGGTTTTTCCCATCTTTCTTCTCCTCCTCTTCCTGCGCCACCACTTGGTCATAACAGTCCTCAACATGTATTGGTAATAAATGGTTTGCTTCACATTTCTGCCACTGCCCTTTTAAAGCTGATTACCTTCTATGGTGTCAGGGTGGTGTGCTAGCACAGGTAGCCACCCTCAAAGCATTGATTTAATATTTCCTTATATCAGCTCCATGGTTTGATAAGCTGGGTGCCAACGAACTAACATTTGAAAACAACACCTTAAATGAATTTGCTACATCAGGAATCCCTGAAGCATTCAAAATCAGGGAAGCAGCTGGCCTGGATGAAGTATATCCTGAATTCCCGAAGCACTGGGGACTATACACTTATAAAAGTGGTCTGCTTATATACTGCCCCATACCACTTCAAGTAGTCTCTGGGTGGTTTGCAGTTTTAATTACAGTATGCAGGCTACACATTGCCCCCCCCCAGCAAGCTGGGTACTCATTTTACTGACCTCAGGAGGATGGAAGGCTGAGTCAACTATGGGCGCTTTTACACGGCCCCTAAGATCCGCTGGTCACTTAAATTCGGACCAGAGATCTTAGGGGTTTGTTGTTCTTCGTGCATCCCCACCCCTCCGCACTTCCTGGCTGCTGGCTGGGTGAGGGGAGGGAGAAAAAAAGGGACAAAAGAATAAAGGCTTACCTCCCCGGTGGAAGCTGCCGGGAGCCCCGTCACTTCCTGGTTCCTTCTCTTAAAGAGGCGGAAGGCAAAAAAACAACAACAAAAAGAAGCGAGGAGAGCCCGGCACATCCGCATCAAGATTTTTCACCCTTGGAGAGCAGGTACAAGAAAAGTGCGCTGGGATCCGCTTAGGTGGGCGTGGTCGAACTTAATTTTCAGTAAACTCCGGAGCTGGTGGGTAAACAATTTTAAGCTCCGTAGCTGGGAGCCATTTGCGGTGGAGTTTAGGGGTCGTGTAAAAAGGCCCTATGAGCCTGCTACCTGGAATTGAACCCCAGATCGTGAGCACAGCTTTACTTGCAGTACAGGCATTTAACCACTGTGCCACAAGGCTCTATGACACTATGCAGAGAGAAGGGATAATCTTAAATGGCTACTTAACTCAAAAACATGCTTTTAAACAGATGCATTGAAGTACATCTAGATGGTCGAACCAGCTGGAAGTATAGTTTAAATGATGGCCTGCCACAAAACCATGATAAAATGAAAACCAGGAACAATGTCACAGACAAACTCTCTGGCACCAGCTGAGGAACAAGAGCCACAGTTCTTAGGATGTCAGCTCTTCCATTGGTATATTCAGGGGCTTGGTATTGCAGTAATGTATGGCTAAATAGTGCACACAGATACAAATTCTGTGTGAATGTGAAAATGTGGGCACAGCTCTGTCCCCTTAATCAAGAAAGGCAAAGATGAGTTGTAGATTTCAAAACAGGTTGCAAAACTTGTTTCTTCTCTCAGAGCTAAAATACCTGCACAATGTAAATACGGGGCAGTTGTGATGGAACTGGGGGAAATCCTTAATCCTTGAGACCAAGGAAAGATAATCCATAACATGATGCAATGTAATACTATGGATACCATGAAACACCCAAAATAAATAGGTTCCAGATTGGATAAAATTTATAGTCTAGACCAGGGGTGTCCAAACCTTTTGCAAGGAGGACCAGATTTGGTGAGGTGAAAATGTGTGGGAGCTGACCATTCAGCTGCATTTGGCCCCCACACCAGACATTGTACAAGCCTCTAGTACATGCAAGGAGGCGGGGAGGATGCTGCAGTAACAGGGCTGGGGTGGGTAGGCTGGACAGGTGGCTGGGGGGATGGACAGAGGCAGGGAGGGCAGAAAAACTGTAAAACTGCAGGCTGATGTCTCCATCCGGTATGGGGAGGGGCCAGCTGGCGGAGATGCATGATAGGCTGAGCCGGTGGAGAGAAGAGGCCGTGGGCCACTCAAAATTTGAAAATGGGCCACATTTGGCCCCCGGGCCTGACTTTGGGCATGCCTGGCCTAGATCAAGAACATCTCAGGAGAGTGGTTTGAGCACTAAAAGGCAGAATTAAATAAACTGAGTCTGTTATGCAATGATCATTGAACAAGACTCATTGAGCAAGATATTAATGCTAGTAAAACTTGAAGGCTGTAGGAAAAGAAGACCAAATGTAAAACAGTTTCACATTTCACTCAAGAAAGGAAATCATGACCTCGGATCTGCTATAGCCACACAGGACTATTAATGGGAAGACATTTTGGAGGGTACTCACTTTGGAGGGTCACCATAAGTTGAAGGTCATATCAGGGGGCATACAACAACACAATACTGGCAGGCTTTTTGACTCCACCAGGGTTATATTGTAACGCAGTCTTGCAGCCTGGGAGCCAGGTCCCAATATACTTATTAAAACGGAATTCTAGTTCCAAAGATATATTAGCACACATATGGAAGAAAGTGCCACTTGGTGTTTCTGAGGACTACTTGAATGGAAGGAAGAAATGATGAAATGCCATAGAGTTTATTGCACTCTGGCCGTCAGGGAAATTCTTTGAACCCTAAATATCTGTACATTTTTTAACAGCATTCTTCCACAGTCTATGTTCCCCTGACTGATCACAGAGTGACAGTGCATGAAATTAAGTCATGTTAAAATGTTATTCTTGGCAATGAGTTCTCTGTGAACCTATAACTTTTTCAGACAGGTTTTATTCCTCTCAACTGGTCAAACTGACTTTATTCAGGTTTCGTAAAATAACTCAGACTCTGGCAGTCACATTTATCTGCCATAATTCAGCCCAGAGCCAATATTTTATGGTTGGGAATTAATCCACAGTTTGCAAAATGGTCCTGTAAAATCTGCCTCCTGCTAGTTGTGGACTAGAAACAGAAACATAACATTAATAAGAAACAAACACCGCATTAACAGAGCTTAGGAAGTTTTCCCCATCAGAGTACTTTCAACATGGCAGAGATAATTTAGGTGCCCCTTCCTTGTCAGCCAAGCAGCCAGGATTTATAAATATTTGGTTATGTTCCACCATTATGAGTATGCTTCTCCCATTTTGTCAGAAATTTGAATACCAACTAATGCACAGAAAGGACAGCCATTCTATGTAGTGGATTAGAAAGAAAGTTTGAGTTTATGAAATTCTACTAGTAGTCTATTTGTGGTCTACAATTTATAGTCAGGAGGCAAAACACTGAAACATCATTTCTTTGGAAAAGAAATGTTGAGGAAATATTTCAAGACCCCTGACATTTCTGTAACTCCACAGATACCAGGTTAACTTCTGATACAAAAAAGAAAGAAAGAAAGAAAGAAAGAAAGAAAGAAAGAAAGAAAGAAAGAAAGAAAGAAAGAAAGAAAGAAAGAAAGAAAGAAAGAAAGGCACATGGTCCTTATATACAATCAGAAGACATAGGTGGACAATACCTTATTAGACCACTCAGGAAACATTTATCACAGATTAGAATGAGACTGGGTTTGGGGAAATTATATCTGAAAATAATAAATATAAGGGTAGCCTGAAGCCATCCATAACTGAGCCATACTCTGGGACTCACAGCTGCCCACAGTGTCAGGATTATCTATCTATCTATCTATCTATCTATCTATCTATCTATCTATCTATCTATCTATCTATCTATCTATCTATCTATCTATCTATATCTATGTGTTCTTCAGAAGTGATTCATGCAGAAGGGGATTTGCTCTTGGAAACATTCCTTGGCTTTCTCCATTTTTATATTACAGTATTTTGCAACCAAGACTCATTCCGGTCCTGAAGCAAAGAAGAATGCTACTCACCTTGGCATACGGATTTTCTCCTCCATGGAAACATCTTCCTGGATATGTGGAAGATTTCATGTCAAGATGTAAATTGCTAAAACAAGGCAAAGCTTGGGAATTTGGTCTTTAAAAGTAATTACTTGCAGCCATAGCCCCAAGGCCCCTTCTGCCAAAATAGTTTGCTGCCATTATAACTGCAATTTTAAAAGAGCAAAAGAGTTAACGATTCCCTATTAACTTTTACAAAAGTGGCTAGAATAGTTACAAATATCTGGATTCCACAAGCCTCCCCCCCCCAACTTTATTATTGCTTTAGCACCAGAACATGGCAGAAGGTTACACTTGAACCATGTTGCATTTCTAAGATTTTCTGAGGCCACCAGAATGTAACTATAAGCACAACCAATACGTTACAATGTAGACAGAGTGAGAATAGCCCTAATAAGCTACAATTAAGGGACATGATTACCCCAATTCAATGTTAAGGCTAATTTAATTTTGGATTGTACCTAGAGATGAGGAAGAACTGCCAAAATTCATTGGTTTGTCATTGCAGGGTAGAGAAATTAGACAAACTGGCCTTGTGGTGGTTTATCCACATTTTTAGTTACAATCCCAAACTAAATTAACCCCTACATTGGATTAGGGTATTCATGCACAGCCTTAATTGTAGCTTCATTAGGGCTACTCTCACTTCCTCTGCACTGTAACTTATTGGTTCGTCAATTCATTGGTTTCATTGGTTCATCATCATCTCTCTCTCTCTCTCTCTCTCTCTCTCTCTCTCTCTCTCTCTGACAGCCCCTGAGCTCCTACCTCCACACCCTGTACTGGACAACACTACTAATCACTATGTCAGACTACACAGGGAAGCCATTGAAATCCACAAACATAAGCACAGTTTCAACAAAAAAGAAGAAAGTTTAAAAATTGACAAAGCCTGGCTTCTAGTACTAAAAGCTGCAGAGTGCAAAAGGTCAAAACTCAATGATTCCCACCCAGCCACAAGCAACATTGATCCGTTCACACAATAGAACAGGTAACAACACCCATCAACTACACAGAAGGATCGTTGCTACCCCTGATTGCATTGAAACTTCTTAATCCCTTCATCACAATACAATGACTAACACCTATTCTCCTGCATAGGACAAGTTTCCTCTTTCTCACAACTTAAAAAAACCCAGTCTCACTCACTCTATAGCACAGAGCACAGAGAGAACTCCTAGTTTCCTGAGCTCCTTACCCTTTGAAGATGCCAGTCACAGATTCTAGTGAAACGTCAGGAAGAAAAACTTCCAGAACACGGCCAAACAGCCCGGAAAACTCACAACAACTATAAAAAATAATAATAATCTTTGCTCTGTATTTGTCAGGGTCTGCAGATAATGAATACCAAGCAATGAATATTAGAAGAATCAGGGATTTCTGTTGAATATCTCATTTTTAAAAAACCTTTCCGATCTCTAATTGTAACCGAATACAGCGCAACATGAACCAGATTTCCTCCAATCCAGTTTGGGCCTGGATGTGGGCCACTCCTCAGATTTCTGAATATCCAGAACAACTGCCACACCAATTTATCTCTTTCTTCTCCATTTTTGAAATGGAAAAAGAAATGAATCCATTACGGAGCACAATGCTTTAATAATGAACCAGTTGTAGTTGTTTGTAGCAATTACTCATTTTTAGCAATGATACAGTGGCAGCAGTTATCCTGGCCTCCTCTGCAGGACTCTTCAAAAACTGAGATGACATATGTTTTTGTGTGCTGCAGCCCCTTAACCTGTTTTACGTATAACAAGCGGTTTGTTTAATCCGCTTAAAGGAAAAAAATTTCGGAGATAGGGGGAACTCGCTTAACAGAATTGCCTACAGGGTGAATCTGTACAACAGGAAAATGGTCCCAATTAAGGATGAATCCATTTTCAATGCATTCTTCTGGGAAATTTGTACAAAGGAAAATTTGCTTAATTTCATTTGGAACGAATTAATTCTTTTATACATCAGTGCTCCCCAACCTTTTTACCACCGGGGACCGGTAAATGTGTGATAATTTTTCCCTGGCCCACTTGCGGGGGGGGGGGGGGGGTTCGCGGCGGCGGCGATGGCGGGGGGGCGATGGCGGGGGGTTCGCGGCGGCGGCGGCGATTGCGGGGGGGGCAATGGCGGGGGGTTCGCGGTGGCGGCGGCGGCGCGATTGTGGGCGGGGGCGATGGCGGGGGGTTCGCGGCGGCGGCGGCGGCGCGATTGCGGGGGGGGGCGATGGCGGGGGGTTCGCGGTGGCAGCGGCGGCAATTGCGGGCGGGCGATGGCGGGGGGTTTCGCGGCGGCGCGATGGCGGGGGGGCGATGGCGGGGGTTCGCGGCGGCGGCGGCGATTGCGGGGGGCGATGGCGGGGGGTTCGCGGCGGCGGCGGCGCGATTGCGGGGGGTTCGCGGCGGCGGCGGCGGCGATGGCGGGGCGGGGGGCGATGGCGAGGGGGTCGCGGCGGCGGCGGCGCGATTGTGGGGGGGGTCGCGGCGGCAGCGGCGGCGGCGATTGTGGCGGCGATGGCGGGGCAGGGTGGGCGCGATGGCGGGGGGGTCACGGCGGCGGCGGCGGCGCGCGATTGCTGGTGGGGTCGCAGCGGCGGCGGCGATGGCGGAGCGGGGGCGATTGGAGGGGGGTTGCGGCGGCGGCGGCGGCGAAAAGACCTCCCCCCCTCAAAAGAGGCACACACGCACGGCGCCGGCCGGCCAAAGCCCAGCCCGGCCCGGCCTGAGTCTCCCCCCTCCCCCCCAAAAAAGAGGCACGCGCGGCGCCGGCCGGCCAAAGCCCGGCCCGGCCTGTGATGCCCCCCTCCTCCCTCCCCCCCAAAAAGGAGGCAGGCACGCGCGCGCGCCGGTGGCCAAAGCCCGGCCCGGCCTGAGACGCCCCCCCCTCCCCCTCCCCTCCCCTCCCCTCCCCTCCCCTCACCTCAAAACAGGCACGGCCTGCCTGCCTCGCGGCCGCCAGCCAAGATCCCGAGGGGTTCGGGAGTCGCCGGGAGAAAGCGGCCCTTCCGAGCAGGGCCCCTTTCTCTCTCTCTCTCGCTCGCTCGCTCGGCCCCGGAGACGTGCTCTCCTGGGGCTGCTTTTGGGCGCGCTGGGCAGCTTCACCAAGGAGGCAAGCACCAGCCTTGGGATAAAAGCAGCGCGCGCGCCTCGGCTACCTCCCGCCCGTCCTCCCAGCGCATGCGCTCAGCTTAAGCAGGTGAAGAAGGGGCGGCGGCATGTGTGTGCCTCTCTCTCTCTCTCTCTCTCATTTCCGGGAGCCGGGCCGCCGCCACAGGGGAATGATTGGAAGTTCCTCGGGCGGCGGCCCGGCGTAGATTGCTCCACGGACCGGCACCGGTCCGCGGCCCGGGGGTTGAGGACCACTGTTATACATGGTACCACTGTACTTATCATATACTCTTTGGGAAATATTCCAACTCAGTCCCTTCCTGGGTCTGTGACCTTATCTGTATGTTTCTGTATCTCTGTTTAAACACACACACACACACACAAAACAGAGAGGGAAGGCACAAATTGTTGTAACCTGTTTAATAAGAATATAAACAACAATCGGTAATGAAAAGGTCAAGTATTCAGTCCGTTGAGGCCGAGTGAAGGTTGAGTGAATTGGCTGTCTCAGGCAACAGATTTTGGGTGCCATGAGAAGTAATCAGTTACAGTATTTGCTTTGCCCAGGATGCAACAAGACACTTAGGGGATTGTCTGCCCCATGTAGAATAAAAAAATCATAGAGTTGGAAGAGACCTCAAGGGCCATCTAGTCCAACCTCCTGCCATGCAGGAACCCCCCATCACAGGACTCCCGGCAGATGGCCATCCAGCCTCTGCTTAAAAACCTCCAAAGAAGGAGACTCCACCACCCTTTGTGGAAGCATATTACACTGCTGAACAGCTCTAACTGTCATGAAGTTCTTCCTAAAGTTCAAATGAAATCTCTTTTCCTGTAGTTTGAAACCATTGCCCCGAGTCCTAGTCTCTGAAGCCATGGAAAACAAACCTGTTCCCTCTTCAATATGACATCCTTTCAAATATTTAAACATAGCTATCATATCCCCCCTCAGCCTTATTTTTGAAAGGCTAAACATTCCCAGTTCCCTAAGCCATTCCTCATAAGACATTTCCTCCAGACCCTCAACCATCCTGGTTGCCCTCCTCTGCACCTGCTCGAGGTTGTCATATACCAAGCTAGTTTGCTCAGCTTCAGGTATTGTGCACCTGGATAGATGGGACTGCTAGTTCCCTCTGCCACAGGAAGCAAGATGCATTGGTCCAACCCTGCCTCTGTTCCTGATACAGTGGCCACCTGTTCAACAACAGGATTTTACATGGAAATGCAGTGTAAATGCAATGAACTTGGTTCTAGTATTTGACATTGATTTGTTAAGACAATTGTTTCATTAGCCTCCTGGTACTGAAGTAGTACACAAAAGCAAGAAAGATTGTACAGCATTACTGTCCATTATCAACACTGTCCATAGCTCCTGGGCTTACATATACCACTTCCATAAAATTGTCACAAGCTTTACTCCTCGGCTTTCAAGGTCATTTGATAGCTTTGTTTGTAGATGAATGTCACAAATCAGAGGAAGCAAGCTTTATCTATGCCAGAAGAAATCTATTCGTCTTCAAGCCGCTAGAAGTCTCTTCTTAGACATTGACCAGTTGCTTCTGTTTCTTGTCTTGCCATTGGTGTGTGCGATACATGAACTATATATTGCACAGAATCATCCATCCCTATTACTCGTTAAAGGATATGAACACAGTCCATGCAGACCAGATTAGGTGTTTATAAATTCCAGTACTTCTCATACTTAAGATGTGAATTGTCACAAACAATGTAAACATTCCTCATAATAACCAAGGATCTTGAAGACAGCAATCAACTGTGTGAGGAAGAACTGCCCTTTTGTAGTTTTAGAAGTCCGTAGGCTGTAAATAAAGAGCTGCATTATGAAGTGTCTCCAGATTATTCTCCAGTTCTGTGAAGTTTAGCAATGAGTCGAAGACTGCTAGAAAGGAGAAAGAATCCTTTAACAGAGAATTCATTTCTTATTTCCTGGTGCCTCCCTACATAAGCTTATGCGCATCTCTTCAGATGTAAGTCCCATGTATCCGCATGCAGCAGGATTGATAAACCAGAGTAGAGATTGTAGATGTACAGCCTTAGGCAGAGAGATAAAGGACTGCACCTTCTGTGATCAGGGTTCTTTCCATTCCCAGGTGACACCAAAATCCCGTGGAGAAAAGCCTCCAAGAAGGTGATGGAGATCCAATTCTCTGGTTTCCTCTTTTTTTCTCCCTATAGACATCAGTGTTGCCTGTGATGATCTTCCAGAGCCCCCTTTTCCCATCCTGATGCTCTCCCAGTGTCTTAGACTGCAACAGCCTAGGCACCCGAGAATTGGCCTTATTGGCTGGGGCTGATGGGCTTTGAGATCCAGAACATCTGGAAGACAACAGGTTGAAAACTGTTGTTCCATAGAGTCTCCGGTGCGCTAAAGCCAGAGGACCCCAACCAACACAGCCAGGAAGGGTCCCTGTAAGACACACGTGCAAGCAGTTATGTGTACTTCCCTCCCCCCCACACACATGCTTTCCCTCCCTTGTGTATTCATTGTTACCCTTTTTGTTTTTGTCATGGTGGAGCCAGTGTGTGTGTGTGTGTGTGTGTGTGTGTGTGTGTGGAGGGAGTTGTGTCCATACGTCTTGCACATGTCCAAGAACACTCCCCCCCCCCCACATGCCTCCATGCGCTGGAAAAGAAGCCCCGTCCAGTGACAAAAAGTGGTCCCCAATGCTAAAAAGGTGGGGACTTCTGCTCTAAAGATCGTCTAATGGGGGCAGCTGAGGGTTGTAGAGGAAAGGAGGAATTAGCCAAGAGGTCTGTGGAAGTGGAAATCTGTGAGAGTTTATTACCCAGGTTGCACAGAGGAGCACCTCTCACCACTCAGTCACATTGCCTTTCTTCTGCCTAGATGGGTAGAAGAACCCAGGAGGTAGTCAACATGCTGATGGTTGGAAAATGCTGCCTGTGTCCTGTTCTTCCCTAGTGCACTCTAAGTTACTTAGTCCGGGGTGCTCAGGGAAAACACAACTAAGCAGGTTGTTGCTCCAAGCTGCAAACCAACCCTATGACAGCCCAAAATGTTTCAAAATGTCTGAACATCCTAAAACACTAGGTCTAGTACCTTCAGCCCCTCACAGCTGTCTGAATAAACCACAGCTTGAATAAAACATTACAAGTTTATTAAAAAGTAGCAACATGTAACAAAAGTTCCAGTAATTCCCCAGTGATTACAAAAACCATCATCAGGGAGTTGAAAAAACAATCTGGGAGTTGAGTCATGGTAACTAGACTTCTTTTCTTGTGGCACAAACTCTTCACTGCTCATCCAAGGAGCTTCTTCAAGTCTGAGAAAAGTTGGTGCAAGAAATTGAGTTGCCATGACTCAGCTCCCAGATCACCTCACCCGGATGACTGAGAAACCCCACTTCAATCAGCAGGTAATGTTAGCAGACTTTGCAGAGCCCAAGGCATGACAAAGCTGTTCCTACAGAAAATAAGGGCACTTTTACATGACCCCTAAGATCTGCTGGCAACTTAAATTCGGGCCAGAGATCTTGGGGGTTTGCTCCTCTTGCTGTGTTCCCACCCCTCCGCACTCCCTTGCTCCTGTCTGCGTGAGGGGAGGGAGGGAAAAAGGGAGAAAAGAATGCAGGCTCACCTCCGCTCTGCTGTCCGGAGCTGCCCCGGGAAGCATTCCAGTCTCTTAAAGGGGCGGGGGCAAAAAACAAACAAGCAGAAGGCGAGGAGAGCCCGGCACTCACTGCTTTGCAATCCGCATCAGAACTTTTTCACCTTCAGAGACCAGGTACTTGGAAAATGCGCTGGGGTGCACTTAGGTGGGTGTGGTCGTACTTAATTTTTTTAAAGTCCGGAGCTTGTGGGAAAACAATTTTAAGCTCCGCATCTGGGAGCCCTTTGCCTCGGATTTTAGGGGTCGTGTAAAAGTGCCCTAAGAAAGCTGATCTGGCTAACTTTACTCATGAGCACATACAGAGCTCACCATAACAGGCAGCATAAAGCAGAGTGTAAACATGTGATGATCATTCTATGATGACGATGACCCATGATGGAAAGATGTAATTCCAACTAGCTATGTCTCTTAAATCTCATCATCTCGCAGACCAGAGTTCTAAGAGCCCACCAATCACAGTGCTGCCTTTAATTGGCTCTAGCTGTACCAGGTAAGTTTTTTTTAATTAGCTTCCTTCCAGGAGCAACCACTCTTCATCAGCAAGGTTCCCAACCCTCCCTACTTCAAGGACACCCTGCCCCCTCTTCAACACTGTGATTTCAAGACTGGGGTTGCAGGTATTACACACGTCTCAAAATATGGTTTTAGCATTTCGCAGCTTTTCAAGACATTATGTTAACCCTCTAACCACGTTGCAGGTGAAGGGCTTCTGTGGACTCCGTAGCCCATCATCGCTTCACAGACTGCAAAGGACTACCCTGGTGGCTGGCTAGTCACTGGGGCTGCAGAACAGGTCAAGAGCAATAACCCTCTTCTCAGTAGGAGCAAGACCGAATCCCCTCAGAAGATGATAAGCAGGGCATGAACTGTGGAGCCCAAACTGCGGCTGAGACTGCTTTTACACGAGCCCTAAAATCCGCTGGCAACTTAAACGCAGATACCCCCAACGTGGTTTTTGTTCTGCTTCCTGTGTTCCCACCTCCCGCACTCTGATTCTATTGTTTCTGTCAGTACGGGGAGAGAGAGAAAATGCAGGCTCACCTCCACCTGCCGTCCGCAGCAGCTAATTGTTCCAGCCCATTAGGATTCCTGTCTGTTAAAGGGGGGGGGGGCAACAAAAACAAACAAAAAGCGGAGGAGGGCCAGACATTCAATGCTTTAAAACAGCAACAAGGAACAGCAACAAGGATTTTACCTCCTCCAGACCAGGTACTTGTATAATGTGCTGGGGCGCGCTTAAGTGTGCGTGGTTGTACTTTATTATTTTTTAAGTCCGCTGCTGGTGGGAAAACAATTTTATGCTCCGCATCTGTGAGCATTTTGCAGCGGATTTTAAGGGTCGTGTAAAAGCAGCCTGAGAAGTGTTAGCTTCCATGGCTCCCAGAACCGGAAACCACCTGTAAATTGGTACAAACATCCAAAACCAGTGAATTCTCACCAAATGTAACTCTAATAAAAACAATCCATTCACATTAATATTTCCTTTCCTAACCAGTGGCCTAACCGGTGCTGAATAGAGGGGGGAGAAGCACCTCACAGGATTTTGGAAATTCTGTTAATGCCTTAAAGGAGCATTTGACTTTTTTGTGGCCACGTCACACGGTTGGTTATGTTCAGCTTATGATCTATGAAGATTCCAAGATCCTTCTCACATGCAGTATTGCTGAGCCCGGTGTCCCCCACCTTGTAACTGTGCATTAGGTTTCTTTTTCCTAGGTGCAGTACTTTGTATGTATCCCTGTTAGACATGGGCACGACCAGAAAAAATGACGTTTCGAGTTTTTGTTTGTCGGAACGGGTCCGTTTCGGGTCGTTTCCATTTGTCGCGAAATTTTTCAAAAATTTGTCATTTCCGTTTCTCGTTTGTACCGCGATTTAGCACGATTTGACTTTCCAGAGCATAGGGGCGTCCCGCAATCAGGGCCGGTGCTAGGTGTTTTTGCGCCCTAGGCGGCGGGCGGGGCAGGGTGGCGGGCGGGTGGGCGGCAGCCACGGGCGGGCGAGTGGGCGGGCTGCAGCGCGGGCCGCAGGTGGGTGGCGGCGCGGGCGGGCGGGCGAGTGGGCAGTTAGGATATCACTTAGGATAGAGGTTCTGTTCTTGGCTTGCACCCCAAATGTGTGTGTGTGCAAGCAAATTGAAGTGGGGAAAATAGAAAATAAATGGTAGTATATAATATATTTTTAAAATAAATCCACACCTCCCACTCCCAGTCGAACCTCCCCCTTTATCCAATATCAGAAAAAAAATCCTCACAAACTGCCAGAGAAGAAATAAAGAATAAACTGATATTCCCTTCAGCAGACAAAACTGCAGGGAATCAAAGAAATTATTTTCTAAATTCAATTCCCTTCCTGCCTGCCTAACTTAAATCCTAAAGCCTCCAACCTCCCTCCTCAATCTCGATCGGATCACACCAGCACCAGCAGCCAGCCCTCCTCCCTCAACCACATCCATACACCCGACTGCGATTTCTGGAAGGTGCCTCGGCTTTTTATGCCCTCTGAGACATCCGGAAGTGTCAGTCCAAAACCTGGTGATGCCATTGGTGGAATGGTTCAAAAAATTTGCATGGTCCCATCCCATGCCCAGCCCAAATGGGCAGGTCTAAAGCAATAAAAAATAAAATAAAATAAAATAAATACGACATTTTATTGCTATAAAAAACCTACTTCTGCTACTATTAAAATTCAGGCATTTAAAATAAATAAATTTCACATGTTTCTGTGGTGATTTGGTGTGTTTTTTGACCACGATTTCAAAAGAAAATTGCGGTCACCATTTTGGATCCCCCCCACCGCATGGCATGGCGAGACGACGAGGATGACCCCCCCCCAGCCTGGTGCAAGCAGCCCAGGACAGGAGAAGAGGGGGAGAAAGGCCGGGGACCCCCCAGAAACCACCCCTCTGGTAGGTGGCAAAGCCTCAGGCAGGCATATTTTCGCCTGCTTTTTTGGCCGGGAGTCGGTTTTTTAAAAAAAAAAACTTTTAAAAACTTTTTCTGTGCTTCGCATTGCACGATCACCGCGATGCCACAAACGGAAATGAAAAACCCGACCAAATTTTTCTTTTCAGTTCAAGTTCGAGTTCTGACGGCTTAATTATCGTTACCGTTTCCATTACGTAACGGAAACGATAACCGAAAACGGAAACGACAATTTCGCTGAGTCGTGCCCATGTCCTCTTTGTGATGCTAAAAATACACTTAGCAAACACAATAGGGCAGGCTGACTGATTGCAATGAAGCAAGCAACTTATCCAAAGTTACTACATTTTCTAGTTTCTATGAGAAGGCAAGAAGGGGAAGAAATGGAGGCAATGACAGAGTTTATTTTCTTGGCTCCTTGATCACTGCAGATGGCGACTGCAGCAATGAAATTAGAAGATGCCTGCTTCTTGGGAGGAAAGCAATGGCAAACCTAGGTAGCATCCTAAAGAGCAGAGACATCACTTTGTTAACTACGGTCAGGATAGTCAAAGCTATGGTTTTTCCAGTAGTGATGTATGGAAGTGAAAGCTGGACTATAAAGAAGGCTGATCACCGCAGAATCGATGCTTTTGAGCTGTGGTGCTGGAGGAGAGTCTTGAGAGTCCCCTGGACTGCAAGGAGATCCAACCTATCCTTCCTGAAAGAAATCAACTCCGAATGTTCACTGGAAGGACAGATTTTGAAGCTGAGACTCCCGTACTTTGGCCAGCTCATGAGGAGAGAGGACTCCTTGAAAAAGTCCCTGATGTTGGGAAAGATGGAAGGCAAAAGGAAAAGAGGACGGCAGAGAATGAGATGGTTGGACGGTGTCATCGATGCAACCAATATGGATTTGACAAAACTCCGGGAGGCAGTGGAAGATAGGAAGGCCTGGCGAGCTCTGGTCCATGGGGTCACGAAGAGTCGGAAGCGACTGAACGACTGAACAACAACAACAATGAGCAGGCAACAACTCATATTTTCTTATACTGTACTATGTATTTCAGCTGCCTAGATGCCCTAAGCACATCCGATCTCGGCTGATTTTGGAAGCTAAGCAGGGTCAGCCCTGGTTAGTACTTGGATGGGTGACCACCAAGTAATACCAGGTGCTGTAGGCACCTGGAGTAGGAACTGGCAAGCCACTCCTGCCAAGTAAACTCCATGAACATGGGGTCACGAAGAGTCGGACTGTAATGACACAACACACACACACACAGAGAGAGAGAGAGAGAGAGAGAGAGAGAGAGAGAGACAGAGAGAGAGAGAGAGAGAGAGAGAGAGAGAGAGAGAGAGAGAGAGAGAGAGAGAGAGAGAGAGAGAGAGAGAGAGAGAGAGAGAGAGTATTTTATAGACATGCACACTCCCCCTGAAAAACACACAAAAATATCTTGGAGGCTAACAAAACATGATATACTTTGCCATGTCACAATGGGGAAAATAGATTTTTGCTCTTTTCATTTACTGTGTGAGCACAAACTAAGTCTGGATTTTCCTAGCTACTAGCTCCGCCTTTAAGTAACATATAAATCATCATCATCCTTGGAACTTCAGAGATGGAAGAGACCCCATGGATCATCAAATCTGGTCCCTGTCAAGGAGACACTGTGAGGAATCAAACGCTCTACCTGGGGCATCACAGCCACATCCCTAAACCAACTGAGCTATCCAGCAGTTCTCATTTGACCCCATCTAGTAATTTGCACATGGCAGCAAGACGTTTGCCCAACATGTATCTACATCACCTAGTAGAGTGTTGGCCAACCTAGGGCATGGGTGCCAAAGGTGGCGCTCAGAGCCCTTTCTGTGGGTCCCCCAGCATCGCCCCTTCACAGCCACCTGTATTCAGGTTAAATGGCTGTATTGGCACGTAATGAAAAATTAGTGGGTTTTGAATCGCAGTTCGGACCCTCAGCCTCTAAAAGGTTCGCCATCACTGCCTTTGTCTTTTCCAGACTCAAGCACTCACAAAACGACAAGTCTTTATTATGGTCATTGATTGACCAGTGTATGGACTCAAGGACTCGCATAGTATCTGCAATAAGTCACAATATGAAGCAGATGGTGTTCTGGACTGACGTCTGCTCCGTCTTGACACTAACCAACACTTTGGGGACCTTCACATTCCCTGAAGATGACCGACAGAGATCTGAACAAGTCACAGATTGTTTTGAAATGAATCCCACCTCTGGAGAAAAATCTCACCACAGGGAAGCATCGAGTATCATTACCTAACACACCTGGGATTTGGACAGAGCCATAATAAGCTCATAGAAATTATACATGCTGTTTTCAAATACATGGTTTACAGGCTGTTGTCCTTGTGACCATCACAGGGGAAGATGTCCCAGAAACAAGAGGTTGACAATGAATACACATGGAGGAAGGTTTAAGCTTCTCTCAGAGTTAAGGCAGACTAAGGCCCAAAGGTGTCAAATTCTGCAACAGAACAGTTAAATTGTGCAGAAAGTAAAGATTGTATTGGTTATTCATGAAAAAAGTGAGCTGGAAAGTGCAGACATGTGAGCATTCCTCCAAAAAGCAGCAATTGCTTTTTGTTCCAATGTGACATTCCTACTTTTCCTTTCTCCTCATTCCTAAAATTTAGTTCCCTGTTGATAGGCAAATTGCAGGGAAAGTGCATTGTACTGTCTTTCTTTATAACCCAGAAACTAGATAATCTCTTTATCCTGAACTATCGGAATACACTCTGGGCATGAAGTCATTAAAATGAGCCGGTTTTGAAGCACATCTATTGTCTTTCTGCTTGGCCAAAGCCTTGTCGCCACAGCAATCATGCGTCTGACTTTTTTGCTCATTTCATCCTGAAAAAGTCTAAGGGCCTTTATACACGACCCCTAAGCTCCGCAGGAAATGGCTGCAAGGTCCGGACCTTACAAGTGTTTTCCCACCAGCTCCAGACTTTGCAGGAAATTAAGTGCGACCCCGCCCACCTAAGCGTGACCCAGCTGCACTTTCTTGTACCTGCTTGAGGTGGGTGAAAATCCCCAGGTCCGGATTTAATCTGGTCAGTGCGGGGCTCTCCTGGCTTCTGCTTGTGTTTTTTTGCCTCCTGCCCCTTTAAGAGAAGAGGTGGGAGGAAAAAAAGCAAGCAGAAGAGAAACGGAAGAGAAACGGAGCTCCGGGAAGCTCCTCCAGGTGAGCTGCATTTCCCCCCCTCTTTCTCTGGTGGGGAGGAAGGAAGAGCAACGAACCCCTAAGATCTTTGGTCCGAAATTAAGGGGCCAGCGGATCTTAGGGGTCGTGTGAAAAGGCCCTAAGCTGAGACAAAACCTCCCGTCCTCTTTGCCCACCGGGGTGGGAGGCAGGGTGGGGGTGGGCTGGGGTGTGTGTCAATCATGCTGTTGACTAAATAAATGCAAGATTTTCTTCATTCCATTCCATAAGGAGGGCATTTCATTTCTTGGGTTGGCAGGCCATCCCCATAGGCCAGGCCTACCCAACCCATCGACCGTGGGTGACCAGTCACCTGCGGTCCATTCAGAAGTCGCCCACCATGTCCGTGCTGGGGAAAATCCCCCCCCCCACCCACACACTCATACAGTGGCGAAGCACCTGGAAGCCCGGTGGTGGTGGCAGGCCCAGGCTGGCCTGCTGGCCTGTTGGGTGTGTTTGGGTTTGGGGTTTTGTTTGGGTTTTCAGGTGGTGCCTGGTGCAGTTCTGGCGGTGTGAACGGCAGCCACAGAGGCGGGCCCAGGCCTGCTTGCTGGGCCCGCTTGCCAGAAACACCGAACGGGCCCAGAAAGCCCGCCTGTACCTGCCTCCATGGCCGCACGTGCGCCACCGGAACCACTGCTGGAGAAAATGAGTGACCCCAGCAGGCCAGCCTGGGCCTGCCACAGTCGCTGGAGCCGCTGCCACCGCAATTGCCACTGCTGCCAAACTCACCCCTGATGCCAACGCCATTCCTCCACCGATGACATCACCGCCAATGTCACCCCCGACGCTGACATCGTCCCTACCATCCCTGCCACCCCCTGGACAAGAAGTGTGTCCAGACTGCATCATCCTCATGTGAGAAGTTTACTCATATTTCTCATGGAGCAAATATAAGTGGCCATTTTGTGGCAACAATAGTAGAAACATAAATGTGCCTACATCATTCATAACATCATCCTCCCTTTTTTTCTACATGGAAATGATACATGTGAAATGGTGGTGGGTGGGGTGGGGACCGGTGGGGACCCAGCTAAAGCTCACCAAAATCAAGGGAACCAGCCTACAAGCAATGATGGCTTAGGAGAGA
Organism: Phrynocephalus guinanensis; assembly: GCA_037367245.1. Classification (NCBI taxonomy): domain Eukaryota; kingdom Metazoa; phylum Chordata; class Lepidosauria; order Squamata; family Agamidae; genus Phrynocephalus; species Phrynocephalus guinanensis. Next base: position 168,184,522 of record CM074733.1, read on the forward strand.
GGTAATGTATGTAACTTTATTTCTGATTTGTTTTTCCAGTCATAACATGCGTGTCTATGCATTACTTGGATTTACATTTCACTTTGTCGGGAAAGTACCTCACAAGGTGAACAGCAAAAAGATGCAAATAAAAGCTAAAGAAGTTATAATGCTAAAACACAATTTAAACAAATTATAATAGGAGAACAGAACGGTATTAAAAGCAATTTAAATGTGTGCCAGCAAATGCAGTGCAGCCTTTAAAATCCCCTTCCGCTTGAGGACCAAGCCAATCTACCCCCTTCCTGAAAGGGAGCTCCACGGTATAGAGGAAGATCTTGTGATGCCATTAAATGAGAGAGACTCTGAGGATGTTGGAAGGGCCTTCTCCAGAGATCTAAAAGCCCAGGCAGGGCTTGCATGGGAAAACACCCGCAGCATGGCTCGTTTTAAGAAATATTCCTCCTATCCTATATTCTCCTATTTTGCATGTTCAACACATTAGGCTCTGTGTCAAGCGATTAGGCGAGACGTTTCTCTGACCCAAGTGGTTACGGGAACTCATTGGCTAGGAGCCAAACCAATTGCTTGATTTCTCTAGCCGTTCAGGACGGCAAGATAAAATTCCCAGCCCTTTGGCTGTATTTGGCTTCTGGTTAACTCTGATCTTCTTCGGCTGTTTATTTTCTTATCAGGGGTCTGCACCTGAATTCTGAGGTTTCCTTCAAACCCTGGGAGATAGTAGCAGGCCTTCAGGACAACACACGAAATAGAAAGAGCAAAGGCAAGCCGTTCTTGAGAAATTACCCATGGGGTTGGTGGGGGGAAGACTCCAGAAGTCCTGCAGCACCTAGAAGATTGACGCTGCAGCTTAATTCCTTTTAATACTTTGGAATTTCCTCTGAAATTAGCATGAATGAATTCAAAATATTTCTCCATTATCACACAACACAAATACTAAAAGCAAATCACACCAGCTCTGTTTGGTTGCCATTCAGCGTTTCCTCCCCTGCCACCACGGGGCTTGTTTGAAGCCACAACAATTCAACATGTGTTTCCCTGGTGAGACTGTTTGCTTTGTTCTACAAAAGTATGGGTGGTGTGACTCCAGGTGGAGATAATAGTAATGCATTAATTTGGGGCATTAGGAGACAAACAGCATGCCTTTCGGGTCAAACCAGAAGCAGAGCTGCTGAATTTCAGATTACCTGTTCTCCAGCAGATTTGTCACTTCTAGTGGATGAGTTTCTGATGAATAGCGCTATCCCTGTGCCCTGCATTGGTTGCAGCAATTACTTCCTGTCTCTGTGTTCTTGGTCCTCTCACGGAATGTGTTCTCTCATTTTAAACCTTTCCTTCCTCAATAGCAATTTATTTCAGTATATTTCCTTTTTCTTTTCCTCTTAAGTAGCAGCTGAATGTTAGCATAATCAGGATGGGTATATGGGTTAAGATGCTGGGCCTCTTCACTCTTGAATGACTGCGCCTAAGAGGTGACCTGATTGAAGATTTTTTTTAAAAAGCATACACAGTGTGGACAAAGTAAATAAGGAAAAGCTGTTTTCCCTATTGCACAACACTAGGGTGCTAGATCTCAAACAAATAAGAGGAAGTAATTTTTCACCCAGAGGATCACTGGTCTGTGGAACTCCCTGCCAGAAGAAGTGGTGACAGCTGTCAGCCTTGGCAGCTTTAAGAAAGGATTAGACAAGTTAATGGAGAACAAGGAGTATACTTATGGCTATCATGATGGATGCCTAAGAACAAACTCTGGGTTTTAGAGAAATAGGCAGGATCTCTCTCAGTGCTGTTTGCAGGGAGTCTTAAGCAGGTGAAGACATCTGCTTGGGAATACCCTGAAGCAAATAGTGAGCCACTGTGTGAGACAGAATGCTGGACTGGATGGGCTGTGGCCTGTTCCGGCAAGGCTGTTCTTATGTTCTTTTGTTTCCATGGTCTGAATGGTAATCCCTTTGGAACTGGGACAGGAAGGACTGCCCACCCAACCTTTACGACGGAAGGAGAGGAAGATACCTCTGGCTCTCAGATAAGGTATCACAGAAACCTCAAGAGGAATGGAAATAAAATTTGATACATTGTCACGTTTATGAAGAGTGAGGAAGGAAGGCATTTCAGAAAAGTCATTCTATGGGAGATTCAAGCACTATTTACCTTCCTGTATTTTTTTTTCTTTTTTAAAACATCAGCAAGTTGGAAACACAGGCCAGAAAAGAAGTACAGTAGGACCCCCATATCCATGGATTCACTATCCACTGATTCAGTTATCCACGGTTGGCAGAGGAATAAATAAATAAATAATTCAGCAAGCTGCTATCACAAATAGACACTCTAAAGCAAGCTACTGTCATAAAACAGCATCTGTAAAGCAAGCTACTGTTGCAAAACAGCAGATGTAAGGCAAGTTACTATCACAAAACAGCAGTTTGGGGGACATTTTGGTGTTCTCTCTTATCCACGGTTTTCATTATCCACGGGAAGGCTTGGAACCAATCCCCAGCGGACACTGGGGGCCTACTGTATTTGTTTTAACTAGAATTTGCTAGGTGAACATTCACATGGCAACATGTGTTATTCTGTGCTAATGGAGGTGAGATCCAGAGTTAGTGTATCATTCAGAATTCTATATATAGTATAATTGCTAAGGCATATGAATATTTTTAATGTATTATTATTATAATATTATGGGGAAGATAAGAGCCAGCATGGAATACTGGATAGACTAGGATTCAGGAAACCTGAGTTTGAATCAGCTCTCAGCTATGGGGATCATAGCAAAGTGAAACTGATAAAACCACTCCATAAAAGCCCCACTTACTTGAAAACCCTATAACGGCCACAAAAGTCCAATCTGACAGTACATAACATAGAAAAAATCACTTGATTGTTTTATTGTTGCAAACACTAGATGGACTGGTTATCATTAATGAATGATTCTATGGTTGCAAAATGTGAGTTTGACATTTTATGTTATTTAAAGGATATAGGAGTGGGTGGGGACAAGAACTACCTCTTTTAAGGGGAGAGAAAGATCATATATGGCACAGATTGCTAATACACAAGATTTTGAATAATAATATAAATGGAATATCCAAGTAACAAGTAAAAAAGGAGGAGGATTGTTGTAGAACAGTGGAATGAATTTATTCAGCACTGGGTGTGGGGGAAGAAAAATTACAGGAATGTAAGGAAGGAAGAAATGGTTTAAGATTGAATAAATAGATGAGATTTAAATAGATGATTGTTATTAGAGATGGGCACGACTCATCGAAATTTTCGTTTTTGTTTTCGTTTTTTCATTTCGTTTTGCAACGAAAACGAAAACGAAAAATTTTTCAGCAGCAAAACGGCAACGGAAACGAAACGAAAAATTTTGCCGTGTTTTTCGTTTTCGTTACGGCAGACACATTGCATTGAAAAGAATGCTAACGAAACAAAAAAATTTCATTTTCGTTTATGTTTTCCGTTTCGTTTCGTACGAAAACGAAAACGAAAAATGTGCAAGAAAACCCCCGAAAAATGAAAACGAACCAAACCGGACCCCCTAAACGAAAAACGAAAAACGAAAAATTATTTTTTTGAGTCGTGCCCATCTCTAATTGTTATAAGAAAGAGGACATGATTGAATTAAGTACGAGGAACACAAGGAACAAAAAGGAAATTTGAATATAATTAATACATTGTGTTGAAAACGAATAATCAAAATACTTAAATTGATACAAAGAATTTGTATTTCACTTTCACCCTCTCAGAATTTGAATGGAATATGTGCATACACACTAATCTATCTACCTATCCAGCCCCCCCCCCCAAACTTGCATTTGCACCTCTCTGGCTCTAAAGAAATGCATCCTCCTGGGCCAACATGCTGTCAATGACTCTACAGTAGGAGCCCAGTATAAGAGAAAACACCAAAATGTTCCCTAAAACTGGTGTTTTGTGATAGTAGCTTGCTTTACAGTTGCTGTTTATGACAGTAGCTTGCTTTACAGCTGCTCTTTGTGACAGTAGCTTGCTTTGCGGCGGCTGAATTATTTATTTATTTTTCCTCTGCCAACCGTGGATAACTGAATCAGTGGATAATGAATCAGTGGATATAGGGGTCGTACTGTATTTCTGCAGACTACATTCCACTGCAATCAGTGGCGCTTACTCTGTTGCAGGCATGTATGCACAGAACTGCCATCACAATGAATTCCCCTTGCTATATTAGAAAAGGTTGCCCAAATTCATTCCAAATTCTAGCCGTCTTCAGAAATGATTCCCAATCCTAGCTGCCTTCAGAAATAATTAATCTCCCAAGACCATTGGGAGATTAATCCTTGCTCCTCCAGTTCTCATGTTCAGGAACAACATCCCCGTGCCATTGTTTGGGGGAGGGTTGTCAAGTTCGGAAGGATTGGTCTCAATAAGAATCGTTTGCTTGGCTTTGAACTGAGTTTAAATTGTTGCACAATCGGTGGTTATGCTAACTGCTAGATTAGGGTTTTTTTGTGTGCAAAGTGCCCTATGACATGGCCTTTTAGGAAGTAAAAACATTAGACGGGTCATTCTGCACCTTTCAGATCATTCAGCGAATCTTGTGATTGCTGTGTGTGCTTAGCTTCTCAAAAGGAAATTATACGGATTTTGCGCAAACATTTAAAGCAAAATGTGCAAAACTCAATGGAAAACAAATACTTGCCTCATTTTCCTATTGGAGGCAAGAAATCATAGGTGATGGAGTGTAACAGATTTTTCACCTGTCTCTACATGTCAAGAGGGCCTGTCTCATTGAATCATTTCTTCACATTACTGCACAGAACATAGGGCGTTTATACACGACCCCTAAGCTCTGCCGCAAATGGCTGCAAGGTCCGGACCTTAAAAATGTTTACCCACCAGCTCCGGACTTTGCAGACAATTAAGTGCGACCCCGCCCACTTTAGCAAGACCAAACAGCAGTTTTCTTGTACCTGCTTTTTGGAGGTGACAAATATTTGATCCGGTGTAAGGATAGTGAGTGCGGGGCTCTCCTGGCTTCCGTTTGTTCTTTTTTTGCGCCCTGCCCCTTTCAGAGATCTGAATGCTGCCCGGAACAAAACGGAGGTAAACGGGAATTCTTTTCTTTCTTTTTTCTCCGTCCCTCAGGCAGCCAGCAACCAGGAAGTGCGGAGGGGGGTGGGGACAGAGGAAGAGCGAGGAACCCCTAAGATCTCTGGTCCGAATTTAAGTGGCCAGCGGATCTTAGGGGTCGTGTAAAAAGGCCCATAGAGGACAGACAACAGGACCACGCTGCTGACTATAACCCCTAACGTTAGGAAGTTGGGTTCAACTGGAACATGGATGTGTAGATTGGACCATCCCACCAATAGTGGCTCCTTTCGTAGATGTCCACATCTGAATGTCGAGGTGAGCAGCCAACTGCCTTCCGTAGAAGGAACGGGTGAAGAGGGTCCCTATCGGTGGTGAAATCTCATGATAATGCAAATAAAAGGGAAATAACCATGTTGGTGGAAGATCTCACCTAGGTTGTAAAGAAAAGACATCTGCATGGGTTAGCAAACCCATGCAGCTCCACTTGCTAAAGAGACAAGTCGCCTTTTAAATTAAAAAAAAAAAGGCTCATCTCATCAGGAGTCAAAAGCACCCTAGGAAAAGGGCAATCGAAACACTGGCTGAAAAACTAGGGAAAGGGCCATTAAATTACAGGCAGCGTGCAATTATTTTGTCTATATGGAAATTCCTCATCTTCGGGGGCCTCACACATTTCGCAATGATCACCAGCGGAGGTCTTCTGGAAAACAAGCCCCCCAAAGCCTCTAGCCATGTTTTCCCAGTAATTGGTGGAAGATTATACATTTCCCCAAATAACAGAACAGCTTGCTTGACGGCAACAGAAATATTCAACCAAGCAACAGAACACCGTGCTTTTTCAACAGACATCTCTACAGTATATCATTTTAATTTGGAAATTATTGGAAATAAATTAGAGTAGTTATCAGCTGAGACTTCTCCTTATTGACTATGAAAGAGATTTGGGGGAAGCTGAGGAAACCTAAATACGGAAAAAATATAATATACAATGTGTTGTCACATGCTGTCGAATCAAAATCAACTTATATTATTAGTACAGTGGTACCTTGTATAAAGGAATTAATTTGTTCCAAATGGAATTATGTTAATCAAATTTTTCCTTTATACAAATTTCCCATAGGAATGCATTGAAAACAGAGTGATCCCATTTTTATGTTGTATGGATTCTCCCCATAGGATTATGTTAAGCAAATTTCCCCTATCTCTGGAATTTTTTATGTTGTACAAATTTTATGTTATACAAGCTGTTTGTTATACAAGGGTCCACTGCTACTCTAAAAGGTTTATTTAAGGAGTGGTTTTACCACAACACCAAAAGAGGACCTGATCCTAGAGCAGTGTTAGCGATCCTATGGCACGGGTGCCAAAAGTGGCACTCGGAGCCCTTTCTGTGGGCACCTGACATCGCCCCTTCACAGCCATATGTATTTTGGGTTAAATTGCTGTATTGGCACTTTGAGAAAAATTAGTGGGTTTTGAATCACAGTTTGGGAACTTGGCCTCTAAAAGGTTCTTCATCACTGGCCTAGAGGAAGGAGAGGGGGCCTGAGGAGATGTTCAAGAAGACCTATGGGAAGTCTTCCAGGTGGAGGTGTAGAGGAGAGCAATTAAAATGATTACTGGGCTGGTAGACCTCCCTTATGAGGAAAGGCTACAGCATTTGGGACTCTTTAGTCCGGAAAAAAAGGTCCCTGAAGGGGGATATAATTGAGATATAAATAATGCAGGGCATGAGTAAAGTGGATAGAGGGACGCTCTTCTCCCTTTCACAAAATACCAGAACTAGGGGACATCCACTCTAATGGATGGTTGGGAGAGTGAGAACAGCCAAAAGAATTTTTTTTTTAATCCAGCACGTTGTTAGACTGTGGAACTCCCTGCCACAGGATGTGGTGATGGCATCTGGCCTGGATGCCTTCAAAAGGGGTTGCACAGATTCCTGGAAGAAAAGTCCTTTGCAGCTTACAAACCACAATTGGGGATGTGCAATCTGCAGCCTTTAAAAAAAAGATACTTCAAGGGCCAGATGCAGGGGAGTGGTATCAGGAGATAGATACCTAGTTTCTGGCACTCCCAGAGGCATTTCTCCCCACTCCAAAGGCGACATAAAGAGGCAACACTCAAGGGTGGGGTTTTAACCAGGCCACACTTTATTAACTTATGGCATGCATTAATAAAATAGTAACTCTAAGAGGGGCCTGCCATAGTGCAGATCAATTGTTGAGGTCTACTGGGACCCCTCCAACCAGCCAGCTTTTGGGCGAGTCACTACCCCCTGGTAGCGCAGTCTGTAAGACAACGCCATCACGGCTGGTAAACTTGTGTACCACTCCCTGGGTCCTCAAACCTTGCTAGTAGAGATGGACACGAAACAGAAAAATGGCATTTCGGTTTTTCGTTTGTCGTTGAGAGGTCTGTTTCGGTTCGTTTTCGTTTGTCGGGAAATTTTTGAAAAATTTCGGTACCGTTTTTTCGTTTTTTTCGTTTGTCGTTTCTACCCGCTTTTGGCACGATTTTTAAAGCATTTCCGTGCGCAGGCATCCCCCAACGCCCCAGACCAGAGGGAAAACACTAAAAAAAATGGATGCTGGCAGAGACACAGTATAGACTAGGTTCGCAGGGAGGCTGCAAAGGCAGCGGCGGGCGTTGCCCAGGGTGCAAGGCAGCTGCAGAGTGACTGCACTGCGGGGCAAGGGAGGGTACTCACCGAGAGTTACGCAGCACGCACGCACACAGGGAGGCTGCAGGACTGAAGCTAGAGGTGCAGCATAGACAGCAATCCCACCCTAACTCCCACCAGAGACTGCAAGGAGGACGGGGGCTGCCAGAGCTTTTTATGCCCTCTGTGGCTGCCAGACCTGCCCACCCAGCCTGCAACCTGGGCATGCTATTTGTTGAACATGATCCCATTACATGGCTTGGCTCCATTTTGTGGCTGGTGGCGACATCCATTTTAAAGGGAAAAGAAACATACATCGCGATGGGAGAAGACTAAAACAAACATTTTAAGGACCCCAACCCCCCCTGGTAGGTATTATTAGACAATATAAATAATTATCACTGTGTTTTTACGGATGTCCAGGGCGTTTTTTTAACATTTAAAACAGCTCATTTCATTGCGCGTTGCCATTAACGGAAACGAAACGTAACGCCCACAATTTTCGTGGTTCTGTTCGTTTCGTTGCATTTTCATCACAATTTTCGTTTGTCCTTTCGTTGCGTAACGGAAACGACAAACAGTAACGGAAACGAAAAAATGTTCATTCCGTGCCCATCTCTACTTGCTAGTGATGGCTCAATGCCCAGGGAGGCATCTGAGCGCTTCCTCCCCTCGACACTGTAATCTCCACAGCGCCCTGAGGTTGGATGGGCTAAGAGCGGATATTTCCATTTCTGACTCACCGATTGCCCTTTAACTTCCGCACTACTGCCCAGTGTGACCAGGGCTGAGGACAACCTAACTGCATGCTACTGAGGACCAGTGTGGGATAGGCGAAAAATACCTGCTCTTGGCAGGCCAATCTCAAAAACAGGTCAAAAATTCCTATCTGGCTTCCCAAAGGGCAACCAGTCAGACTCACGCTAGTACCAATAACCATGATGGGTAGATGGGGAACATCCAACGTGACAAGAGGCTCCTGCCCAGGGAGAAGTCTTATTTTATACATTCTTCCTCCTCCCTCCCATCCAAGACTGAGAGTTCTTGCAGCCAGTCTCTTGCTCCTTCGCCCTGAGAGGCAAAATGGCCCCTCCCATTGGACATTCCACCCCAGAGGAGCCAAATCTTGGTGCGACCGCTATAAGATACAGGTAACTGGATTTGATGGGCCCTTGGCCTGATCCAGCATGGCTCTTCTTATGTTCTTAACTAAAGGAACAACCATCAGAGCCCCCAGGGAATGGGATTACATAGTACAGAGGATCCCCAGACTGGGGAGTAGGTTGCATTGGAAGTCCTTAAAGGTGAGAGGCCAAATGCCAGGAGGGCTTCAGTAGCAGTCTCTTGCCATTCTGTCCTAGCGATTAGTCCTGGGCTTCCAGCCATTTCTGCCTTGTGAAGGACAGAGTTGTGTGTGGCATCAAGTGTACCGTAGCAGCACCAAATCTAGCCCTAGCCTGCCTCCCCCCGTTGATACCACAGAGCCCTAACTCACTGTCAGCATTTAAGTCAGGCATGTCCAAACATTGGCCCTCCTGATCTTTTGGACCACAACTCCCAGAATTCTAAGCTTAGATTGCCAAAGGCAAAGGACTGTGGGAGTTGTGGTCCAAAACATCTGGAGGGCCAAAGTTTGGATATGCCTGATTTAAGTAAACCACTACAGGCCAGTTGACTTCTTCTGTCTGTGGAATGCCAGGAGGTGCCATCTTGCCCTTGGGCTCAGCAACAAAATATCTTGGGTTTGTCCTGCATCCATAAATGGAGTATACAATCTGGATCCTTCCCAGTCTTCCCATTCTTCAGGGAAGATGCACGGGAGAGAAGGAAGAAAGCCATCGCTGGTGGAACCCATGTGGCTCCTCTCTGTGGTTGAAGAGTTTTAGATATCACAGTTTGGAAAGAAGCTGTCTGGCTCACCTTCTACAGCCGTTAAGTTATGTCTTGCCTTAAATATCCATTCTGCTCAGAGAAACTTCCCTTTAATGTTCATCTCCCTTTGTTTATCGATATATTTTTTGCCTCTCTCAGGCTTTAGCAAAAAGTTCACACTTGGAGGATACCAGATTATAATAGCAGAAAATGGCACAAGGAAGTGGAAATATGGGACAATTTTGTTCCACTTGCATGTTAGTGACTCATCCCCTGTTCACCTTGCATTTCAAAGACGACAGAGGTTCTTAAACAAAACGGATGCCCTGCAGCAGAGAAAGATCACAAGGGTTGTTCTTGTATTTTTGCTTTGATATCAGGTATGTACATTTGCAATAATCAAAATGTGTTTGCCTGATGAAATGTAGTGGGTTTCTGCAAAAGTTAGTAACATCATACAGATTAACTAAGGAGTGGGGAATGCTAATGCAGCATAAACATCTTTTACTGCAAGGAGGGAAAATGTGCTTCCTTCCAGGTATTGCCAGTTTGTGGTGCCCGTTGTTCCTCATCCTGTCCTATGCTGGTTGGAGCTGAAGGGACAACAACATCTGGTGGACTCAAAGGTGGTTACTTCACGCCCTTCTTTGTCCTGCAATTAGTTTTGTGCAGTGAACCCCCACCTATTGCGGGGTAAGGGACCGACCTAACCCGTGATAATTGAAAATCCGTGATATGCAGATGCACATTGGGTCGGGCCTGGTGGAGCCTAACTGGGGGCTCGGAGGCCTCAGAAATGATTTTTGACGACCCAGAAGTGACTTCCGATTCACAGGGAGGCCCTTTTTTTGGCCCCCAGAAGGCCTGGGAAGACCCTCGCAGGCCTCTTTGAGGCAGCCCCAGTCCTTGGATAAGTATGGGAGGCCTGAAACAGGCATTTGGCCCTTACACCAGGGGGGCTTTTTTCATATACTGCGGTCCCGCAATATAGTGGGATCACAGTATATGAACCACGAAAGGGCAGGGGACCACTGTACCGTGACAGCGTTGGTCGTGATCACATGGTTTTGTCCGTATTTCAGTGTTCCCGTGGTCATGATAACTTGTCTCGTGACAAGTGTTACCTCAAGGTCTTGTACTGTGAGAAACACTGAATTTGTCTAGTTTCCTTTTTCCTTGGGGGGGCGGGGCTTTAAAAAATTCTTTTTCAATATTTTGCTTCTGAAAAGTCAACATTAAAACAACAAAACCCAGACACAGTTTTCTGAGAGAAACGAATGTTTTGTTGCTTGACAGTCGTTACTACATGGTGTCTTGTCTCGGAACAGAAAGCGGGAACCAAGAGTGACAAGGGAAAACTCTACCTCAGCACCAGGTACAGTATTGTCGTGCTTAGCACCCATTCCGGGAGCATGGTCGAGACAAATTTCAGTAGTTGCACAATGGGCATGAAGTAACATTTTTGTACCACTCTTAAGTGCAACACTAACAGAGACAAAACGGACGTGAAGTAACTGCCAAAGTGTCCTGTCTGCCTCCATGATTCAGTGGAAACAGATCTGCTTGAGATAACAAACAGCAGGTTACATGGGACTGCGTCTCAAAGAATCCCCTACAAAATGGATTAGAAGGTAGTCATGTGGGTGGGTGGTCTGGGCCATTAAATTGGAACCAACTAATAGCAACCCTAATAGGCCTTTCAAGGTAAGTGAGATGTTTAATGAGTCGTTTTACCAGTTCCACTCTCCCAGTGTCTGTGAAGATTCTCAGTCATTCAGGTGAGTTTATCTGGAAGTTGAGTCATGGCAACTGGACTTCTTTTTCTTGAGAGATTGAAACATTTTGCTACTCTTCCAAACAGCTTCATCAGTCTGAAGACGGCTGGTTGTGAGTCCTCCATCTTATACTTCACTTTGACCTCTTGTCACCCTGGTCTGAAATAGGCTCATAAGATGAACAATGGCCTGAATAGGCTCATTAGGTGGACAAGAGTCTCAATATCCTTAAGGTGAACAATGGTCTAAGGTGCTGAAACCCATAAAGTATGGGTTGTTAGCTATGGCCTTGGTGGTGAAGGCTTGGTGGTGAAGGGTGAAGTATTTTTTCAAAGAATCAAAAATACTTCACACCTCCAACACCAAGGACATAGCTAACAACCCATACTTTATGGGTTTCAGCCCCTTAAGGCTATTGAGGCGGTTGCCTACCTAACGAGCCTAGTCAGACCATTGTTCATCTTATGAGCCTATTTCAGACCAGGGTGACAGGAGGTCAAAGTGAACTATAAAATGGAGGACTTGCAACTAGCTTTCTTTAGACTGACGAAGCTGTTTGGATGAGCAGTGAAACATTTCAATCTCTCAGAAGTCCAGTTGCCATGACAACTCCCAGAGACGCTCTCCCAGTGAGCTTCCATGGCTGAGTGGGGATTTGAACCCAGGCTTCCTGAGCCCTAGTCCATCACTCTTTCCACTATACCACACTGGGAATAATGGTCATATTTATAACATAAAGCCCAGTCCTCTTTAGCTTAGTAGATGGTGCGGCAGAACACCCTAGGGGTATTCTCTTAGCTCAATTTCCTATAAGCTGGGATTCAATTCACTGTCGATTTCCCACTGTCGGTCAGCCTTGTGCAATGCCCCCCCCCATTTTCTCATCATGGTCTCCTTCTTTTGCAACCCCCCAGTGATATCAAAAGGGTTTACGCCCAGGTAAGTAGGAGCCCTGAGCACATCCGATCTTGCCTGAACTAGGAAGCTAAGCAAGGTTGGCCCTGGCTAGTACTTGGATGTGTGACCACCAGGAAATACCAGGTGCTGTAGGTGCCTGGAGTAGGAACTGGCAAACCATTCCAGTATTCCTGCCAAGAAAAACTCCATGGACATGGGGGTCACGAAGAGTTGGTCACGACTGTAATGAAACAACAGCAGCAGCAGCAGTAACCACCACCACCACCACCACCACCACCACCACCAAAGGAGGTATAGGATTGTGGCTACAATGCTTCTTTCCCTCTGCTCTACTTTTCTGTTGGAATTCTGCTCCTCCCTCCAGTCGACTTTCAGATGCCTGTTTCTCAGCCCACAACCTCTTTAGTCTTCTTTTGTTCAGGAACCCCACTTCATGATGCCTTTTACTCCTCCAGTTCAGTAGCTCTCTTCCTGCTTGGTTTCTTATCCACTCTGCTTACACTGACTTTTCCTTTTCCTCCCCCCCCCCGTGCCCCCATCTCACCCTAGCCAGTTTATGCCCTGACAGCTGTTCCTGTCACTAGACATTATGTGAATGTTTCTCTCAAATCTGAACTGAACTTTTCCTTCCCCTCGCGGAATGCGCGCCGCTTGTCTGTATTCTGCGGCTGACACCTTTGCCTGACAAGTTAGAATGTTTGTAAAAATTTCATGAAACCAAGCCACCGGCTCACCCAATCAGAGAGGAGCAGCATTGTGTCTTGGGTGACAAAAAAAATGGTCAGCAACCACAGTTTTAGTCTATTTTGAGATTCCCTGTACAGTCCTAGCCAACCTGAATGCCAAATTGTGTCGTATGTAGCACCTCTTTTTGTTTCATGGTTCAAAAGAGAAGCAGCTGCAGCATATTGGTGTTGTTAAACATCTGGCAGGTATTCCCTCTTTCAAAATGACACCCTTCTCGATTCTGAAGGCACACGTGGCTTACAAAGCAGCCTGGTTTCCCTGCAGATCAAAAGTCACCGTTTAAGTGCACAAGTGATATGATCTGTTTGTATTGCAAGGTTCCTGAGAGAGGCACGGTAGATAATAATTCCCTATAATAATAGGCACAGGTGATGTTATTCTATGACAGCTAGCTACTCTCAACCTGCCAGCTCCAAGACAACACACACACACACACACACACACACACACACACACACACAGCCAGCTTGACTCCCTAGAAACTTGGGTCAGGGCTCATGAGTTCATTAAAGGGACCTGAAGGGAGAAAGCAGAACACCTCACTGTTACAAAAGCCTTATCTAAATGCATTCTATTCTGCATGCCTTGTGGGAATTGCAAGCAATCTGAAATAAACCAGGGAAGGATATTTTTCCCCAGCGAACATATGACGAGCTTGGCAGTAGAGAAACTCCTACAGCCACACTGGAGCTAATTTTGCTGTCACATCTCTGAGAAAAAAATTACTCTGACATTAAAGAAGAACCCAGCCCGCTCATGTTCGTGCATTGTGAAAAGAGACATCGGCAATAAGGCATGCATTAAAATGTCTCTCGGGTGACTTGATGGAGCGACCAGAAATACCAAGTACTTGAGCTACTGGAGGTTCGGAACAATAGAGCCCTGAAAGAAGCAAACAAGCCTCAGCAATTGAACTTGGAGAGTGGGTTCACCCAAAGCAGTCAGAAATGGAGACAGGGCAGCCTAAGGTGGTGTTTAGAGAGAGAAACAAGGGCAGGTGCTAACAGGTGAGCAACAACCTGCACACCACAGTGCTGTTGAAGCACAAACAGTCACACCTCCTTTTCCTTCCAGCTGTGCAAAGGAGTCGGGGTGTGTGGCACAATAAACACAAATGTTATTTGCACATAGGAAAGACATGTACTTGACTCGGAGAGAAAGCGAGGGATCTACAAAAATCCACCTTAACCAAAGAGAAGAAAACACATGTTGGGTCTCCTTGGCCATCATCCTATGTGTGCAACTCTGTGAGTGGAAGGTGGATGATATCATCTTGGATCTAATCTTTAGTCAAACATTTCTTAAGCACCCTGAAACTCCCTAGGGACTCCTTTCAACTGGGGGAAGTTGGGAGCCCTCATGATAGAATAAAGGTTTTAATTCCCTAAAATAATCACGTCCCATGAGGCCCCTAAATGAGGCCGCTGGCTGAGGTCATTAGGGGATTTAGAGTCTGCTGTCATCAGTATCCTGATGACATGCAGCTCTATCTCTCCTTTTCCACCTCTGCAGTGGAGGTGGTGCAGACCCTTGACGTGGCTGGATGCAGTCATGGAATGGACCAGGACCAACAGACTTAAGTTCAATCCGGAGAAGACTGAGTTTATGTTCTTCGGGGTGCCTTCCTCCAGATACGGTGGCCCTCCCCCCAGTTTGGGGGGGGGGTACTACCCTCCTGCTGGCAGATAGAGTCAGGAAGCTGGGTGTGGTCCTGCATCCAGCGCTATCCATGGAAGCCCAGGTGGCTGCCGTTCCCAGGACTGCCTTTTTCCACCTTCAACAGATCATTCAGATTCGCCTGTATCTGGATGGGGAGTGCCTGAGAACAGTTGTGCAGGCTCTTGTGATCTCGAGGATAGATTATTGCAATGCTCTTTATGTGAGGTAGCCCTTGACTCTTATTCAGAGACTTCAAAGGGTACAAAATGCTGCGGCCAGACTGGTGGTTAGTGTGGGTCGATATGACCACATCACCCCAGTTCTGGCTCGCTTGCATTGGTTGCCCGTTGTGTCCCGAATAAGATTCAAGGGGCTGGTTTTGATTTACAAAACCCTTCACGGTTTGGGACCTGAATACCTGGCGGAGCTGATCTTCCATAGATCAACTGAGGCCCGACCTACTAGAATGCTGCAGGCGCTCTCACTCCGGGTGGCCATGTCCAGGGAGGCTAGGAAAGCGGCATCCCACAATTGAGCCTTCTCTGTGGCTGGCCCCACACTTTGGAACCATCCCCCGAGTGAGCTGCGCCTAGCACAGACCCTGCCTGTCTTTAAAAAGGGCTGGAAGACGTGGCTTTTTCGTGAGGCATTTGGCAACCGTTAATTTTATTTTTTATTATTATTATTCTATTCCGCCATCTTGCCAAGTATTGTATTGTATTTTATTTTATTTTTGTTTATCAGTTCTGGCATAGTCAATTCATTTTATATACATTTTTTCTAAAGATATCGCTGTTGTTTTTTTAATTGTTCTTTGACTGTTGTTGTTAACTGCCCGGAGTTCCCTTGGAAAATGGGCAGTATATAAATAAATAAATAAATAAATAAATAAATAAATAAATAAATAAATAAATAAAATTGTAGTGTAAATGAAGTCAATCACTAGTTGAGCCCAGATTTCTGTGTAGCTAGTTAAATATCCTAAAGCTACTGCTATGTAGTAGATCGACATTAGATGGTGTGCTGCAAAGTAGCGCTTACATGACAATTTCCCCAATGCACATAAACAAAGGGACTACGATCATATTTTCCCCATGGCACGATCTCAGGGCTGATACAATGACTCATAACCATATAAGGAGGGTGCAAAGGGCATGTTCAGCCAGCCCTGCTGTTAGTTAAAGCAGACACTCATATCTCAGGAAAGATGCACCTATGCATGCAAACAGGGAGAATGGCTCAGCCATCACTGGCAGAATCATGGATTGCCCACCTGAAAAGTGATGAAGGGACTCTTTGGCTTCAGAATTCTATTTCCCTGCTAACTTTGGGTGGAACGCACTTATCTTGCTACCTGCTATGTATATATGGACCTAAGATACACACAAACTAAACATATTTAATTAAGAAGTCTTTTATACCATTCTATCCAAAGAATTCCTAGGACAGGTTACCTACATATACCTTTCTGCCAAAGAATTCTAGTAAACTGCAGAACATTCCCCCATCCCAATCTAAAAAAAACACACAAGGGCAAACAAGAACTTGATTGGAGGCTACAAGATTCATGTTCATAACTGATAGATCTACTTCAGCCTCAGTTGTAGAAAACTTGCATTCAACAACTATTTAGCAGAAAGACATCCAACAGGTTTACTGAATACTGGAAGGAGTCACCAAACAGGAATAAAATTAAGTACATAAATTTAAGATTAATAAAATTAAGTTCCTCAGGGTCTATCCAGTAATATTTTTCATCGATTGGGTGCTTATAATATGTAAAGTCTGCCTCAGTCTGGAATATCTTATAAATGGGGCACATTTCTACTTTTGTGTCCCAGTTGATCAGTGAGGCTACAAAATAAAACAGGCTGAACTGTGCTTTCATCATTGTAAGGCTAATTACCACTGCTGACAATGAGGCCTGTAATAAGACTTCCTGGGGTAGGAACTGGCAAGCCACCCCGGTATCCCTGCCAAGAACATCCCATGGTCAGAAACAAAAGGCTAAAAGATATGACGCTGGAAGATGAGCCCCTCAGGTCGGAAGGTGTCCAACACGCTACTGAGGAAGAGCGGAGGACAAGTACAAGTAGCTCCAGAGCTAATGAAGTGGCTGGGCCAAAGCCGAAAGGACGCTCAGCTGCAGACGTGCCTGGAAGAGAAAGGAAAGTCCAATGCTGCAAAGAAATATACTGCATAGGAACCTGGAATGTGAGATCTATGAACCAGGGTAAGCTGGATGTGGTCAAACGTGAGATGGAAAGAATAAACATTGACATCCTGGGTATCAGTGAACTTAAATGGACAGGAATGGGTGAATTCAGTTCAGATGACTATCACATCTACTACTGTGGGCAAGAATCCCATAGAAGAAATGGAGTAGCCTTCATAGTCAACAATAGAGTGAGAAAAGCAGTGCTGGGATGCAACCTAAAAATGATAGAATGATCTCGGTACGATTCCAAGGCAGCCCTTTGAACATCACAGTAATCCAAGTTTATGCACCAACTACCGGTGCTGAAGAGTCTGAGATTGACCAATTTTACGAAGACTTACAAGAACTTCTAGAACTGACACCAAAGAAAGATGTTCTTCTCATCATAGGGGATTGTAATGCTAAAGTAGGGAGTCAAGTGATAAAAGGAATAACTGGCAAGTTTGGCCTTGGAGTTCCAAATGAAGCAGGGCAAAGGCTAATTGAGTTTTGTCAAGAGAACAAGCTGGTCATTGCAAACACTCTTTTCCAACAACACAAAAGGCGACTCTACACATGGACATCACCAGATGGACAATACCGGAATCAGATTGACTATGTTCTCTGCAGCCAAAGATGGAGGAGCTCTATACTGTCAGCAAAAACAAGACCTGGTGCTGACTGTGGCTCAGATCATCAGCTTCTTATTTCAAAATTCAAACTTAAACTGAAGAAAGTAGGGAAGATAACTGGGCCAGTTAGGTATAACTTAAGTCAAATCCCATATGAATACACAGTGGAAGTGAAGAATAGATTCAAGGAACTAGATTTGGTGGACATAACACCTGAAGAATTATGGATGGAGGCTTGTAACATTGTACAGGAGGCTGCAATGAAAAATATTCCAAAGAAAAGAAAATGCAAGAAAGCAAAGTGGTTGTCCAACGAGGCCCTACAAATAGCGGAGGAGAGAAGGGATGCAAAATGCAAGGGAGAAAGGGAAAGATACAGAAAATTGAATGCAGACTTCCAAAGAATAGCAAGGAGAGACAGGGCGGCCTTCTTGAATGAACAGTGCAAAGAAATAGAGGAAAACAACAGAAAAGGAAAAACCAGAGATCTGTTCAAGAAAATTGGAGATATTAAAGGGGCATTTCGTGCAAAGATGGATATGATAAAGGACAAAAATGGTAGGGACCTAACTGAAGCAGAAGAGATCAAGAAGAGATGGCAAGAATATACAGAAGAATTATATCAGAAAGATCTGGATGTCCCTGATAACCAAGATAGCATAATTGCTGACCTGGAGCCAGACATCCTGGAAAGTGAAGTCAAGTGGGCCTTAGAAAGCATTGCAAACAACAAGGCCAGTGGAGGTGACGGCATTCCAATTGAACTCTTTAAAAATCTTAAAAGAGGATGCTGTAAAGGTGCTGCATAAGATATGCCAGCAAATTTGAAAAACCCAGCAGTGGCCAGAGGACTGGAAAAGATCGGTCTACATCCCAATCCCAAAGAAAGGAAACGCCAAAGAATGCTCCAACTAGATATGGATATGGAACAACTGACTGGTTTAGAATTGGGAAAGGAGTACGACAAGGCTGTATACTGTCACCTTGCCTATTTAACTTATATGCAGAGTACAAGCAGCAACCATCATGGATATGAGAAAGGCCGGTCTGGATGAATCACAAGCCGAGAATTAAGATTGCCGGAAGAAATATCAACAACCTCAGATACGCAGATGATACTACTCTAATAGCAGAGAGTGAGGAAGAATTAAAGAACCTCTTAATGAGGGTGAAAGAGGAGAGTGAAAAAAATGGGCTGAAGCTCAACATCAAAAAAACTAAGATCATGGCCACTGGTCCCATCACCTCCTAGCAAATAGAAGGGGAAGAAATGGAGGCAATGACAGTTTATTTTCTTGGGCTCCTTGATCACTGCAGATGGCGACTGCAGCAACGAAATAAAAAGACGCCTGCTTCTTGGGAAGAAAGCAATGGCAAACCTAGATAGCATACTAAAGAGCAGAGACATCAGTTTGCCAACTAAGGTCAGGATGGTTAAAGCTATGGTTTTTCCAGTAGTGATGTATGGAAGTGAGAGCTGGACTATAAAGAAGGCTGATCGCCGCAGAATTGATGCTTTTGAGCTGTGGTGCTGCAGGAGAGTCTTGAGAGTCCCCTGGACTGCAAAGAGATCAAACCCATCCATCCTGAAAGAAATCAACCCCGAATGTTCACTGGAAGGACAGATTTTGAAGCTGAGGCTCCAGTACTTTGGCCACCTCATGAGAAGGGAGGACTCCCTGGAAAAGTCCCTGATGCTGGGAAAAATCGAAGGCAAAAGGAAAAGAGGACGACAGAGAATGAGATGGTTGGACGGTGTCATCGATGCAACCAAAATGAATTTGACAAAACTCCGGGAGGCAGTGGAGGATAGGAAGGCCTGGCGAGCTCTGGTCCATGGGGTCACGAAGAGTCGGACACGACTGAACGACTGAACAACAACAACAACAATATGTAAAGTAAACATGGGTACGAAACGAAAAATGAAGTGCTGTTTTGTCATTTCATTAAATAACAAAATGAAATGAAATGAGGGAGCATCATTTCATTACAGACAAAATGAAATGGTTGGGGTTTTTTTTGTTAAAACTAACAGTTTTGTTCCATCTGTAAAAGGGGTCCCTTACCTGCTGGGCTCGCAATGAGCCGCTGCCACCACTGGAACCCAGGAAAGAGAAGAAGAGGGAATCACCTGGTGGCGATTGGGCCAGTTTTAAAGGGGTACAGCCAATGGCAGCTTAGCTGGACCCTTTTAAAATGGCTCCCAGGCACCAAATCTGGTGCCTTTAGGACCCAGGGGGGCCATTTCATTTTGTTTCATTTTGTTTCATATGATTTAAAAAATTATACAAAAAGAAACAATGAAACAGGGTGGGCTGGGCACGAAACAAAACAAGACAAAATATTATTTTTCCATTTTGTGCCCATCTCTAAGTTCCTCTTACAATTTAATTTTGAAGATATTCAAGATCAGGCCTTTGTACCTTGAGATAATTGTCATTCCTTGCCCCCATCCCCATAACCCCCCCTCTCTCTCCCTCCCTCAGCAAATCTCCTTATCTGTCTTTCTCTATCAAGTATAAAAACCTGAGACAAGTCTATACATACACACATCAACAACTCAACTGCTAGAATTGCTTTAATCCTTTTTTTTAAAAAAAGAAATCCTGAAATTGAAAATTCATACAGCAACGGATGAAAATATTTCAGGACTAGGAGCTGCCAACTGCCTTCTGAAACACTTCAGATGTTCATGTTTGAACTATAATTTTTGTTCATTACAGCGGAAATCAAGTTTACGGAGAGGGCCGGCCCCAGCTTGGTCCTCGTGTGATATGTCAGTGAGAGCAGCAGTCTTCCCATGTGTTTTTATTTCCATAAGTGAATCATAGCAGGTGGCAAGCAACTCTGAATGCCACAGACTCTGATATCTTCTGTCACTTGCACATGCCATGAGATGGGTGAGCCACGGATTCTTCCAGAGACCCAGGCATGCATACGAATAAGCAGAAACCATCTCCGTCTGATGAAATGATGCCAGAACTATAGAGGCAGCTATTCATATTTCTACCACCACCGGATTGATAGGAGATTTGAGTCTCTGAAGTAGAGATGGGCACGAATCAAAAAAATGACATTTCGTTTGTCGTTTGTCATTTGGAGGGTTCATTTCGGTTCGTTTCCGTTTTTTGTGAATTTTTGCAAAAAATTGTTTTCATTTTCGTTCGTTTCGTTACCGTTTTGTTACCATTTATTTCAATTTTTTGTGATTTTTTTTAAGCATTTAAAGCAGTTCACTGTATTGCAGTAACGAAAACGAAATGCACGACAAAATTTCCGGTGTTTCTGTTCGTTTCATTTCATTTTGGAGACAAAATTCGTTTGTCGTTTCGTTGCGTAACGAAACAAAAAATGAAAACGGAAACGAAAAATTGTTCGTTTCGTGCCCATCTCTACTCTGAAGGGTTCGAGGTCTTACTACTTCTTTTCTTAAAGAGGAAAGACTAAGCGTTCACAAAATGTCAGGGAAGCTCCAGTGAATTCTTGGTTTTGTTCACAAACAAGTTACTAGGCAATTGTTAAATATCACTTCATGAGAGCGCAGTGATAACACTGGGCAGCAGAGCAAATCAACAGACAAGGCAAATCTAAAACTGGGGGCATCGCAAACAAAAATGTCTAACCTTGAAACTGGAATTTGGATCAGCACCAAATTTGATACAGATGTAGCAGACAGACAGTTCTTGCTCTATACCAAAATAGTGGGAACTTGGACAAAAGATTTTTGAGGTGTAACTTTTTTTTAGTTAAAAAAGTTTGAGCTCCTAACATTTTAATATACAGTGGTACCTTGTACAAAGGAATTAATTTGTTCCAAATGAAAATATGTTGAGCAAATTTTCCTTTATACATATTTCCCATAGGAATGCATTGAAAACACAGTAATCCCTAATCATGACAATTTTTTGCCCCATAGATAATTCTGTTAAGCAAATTTCCCCTATCTCCAAATTTTTTAATGTTGTACAGATTTTATGTTATACAAACGGTTTGTTATACGAGGGACCACTGTATACTATGGGCAACCCTAGCAACGTGAAGGCTTCCCCACCCACCGCCCCCACCGCCCCCCACTGCCCTGCTTCTGGCCTATTGCAAGTCCAAAACAGTCTGTTCACTCTTTTTTTTTTAAAAAAAAAGCAGAAACAGAAGATGGCTGACTCTTGGCTTTGCTCCATGCCCCACTGTACTCAGAACCACTTGTTAAATGGGCCACATTTCCTGTATTCTTCCACAGTGACTGCAGCGTTAAGGGTTCCTCGGTTTAAACAACACAGAGAAGCATGTTTATTATTGGCTGACATCACCTTTCAATGTGTTACATGGGAAAACGGGGAAATCGAACCCTGTTCAAACAGAGCTAACTGATCTGTATCACTCAGAAGGGCTGACAATGCGACTACAATGCTGATGAAAACTCGGTCTTCCCAGCAGAAAAGCTGTAACAAGGATCCGGCTGAAAGTTCTTTGGTATGGCATATATTTCTAAACTCCCTATTGTTAGTGTAGCAATAAACTGGGATTTATTGACTTTACAGCAATCATCCTCAAGAAACCTAACAAGAAGACTTACACATCTCTCTCTCTCTCTCTCTCTCTCTCACACACACACACACACACACACACACACACAAAATCATACGGGAATAAAATGGATGAAATTCTGCTGCCTAGTGTAGTAAGTCACACTAGAGCAGTCCCATTCAACCAGTGATGATATGGTGAGTCAACTCTTCCATTAAGTTCCAATCGTTCAAATAGGCGTACTCTAGTTGCCCTTGACTTGAGCACAGTGTGAACCAATAGGATTTATAAAGGGGCTGACTAACCAAATCCCCACCGGGGTCCATAGGTCTTCTCTGGTGGAGCATACTGCGCCAAGCATCAGGATTTCAGCCATTGTCTAAAAGTTCTATGTAAACCAGCGGTTCTCAACCTGTGGGTCCCTAGATGTTCCTGGACTGCAACTCCCAGAAATCCTGGCCAGCTCAGCTAGTGAGGAAGACCTCTGGGAGTTGCAGTCCAGGAACATCTGGGGACCTACCAGGTTGAGAAACATTGATGTAAATGATAAGGAAGCTGTATAGGGCAGTGATGGCGAACCTATGGCACGGGAGCCAAAGGTGGCACTCGGAGCCCTTTCTGTGGACACCTGACATTGTCCCTTCATAGCCACCTGTATACAAGTTCAATTACTGTATTGGCACTTTGCAAAAAAATTAGTGGGTTCTGAATTGCAGTTTGGGCACTCGGTCTCTAAAAGGTTCGCCATCACTGGTATAGGATAATGTGCAATGTGTGTCACCGTTCTTCCTTTGGCATCTGAACTACCAGTCTGCAATGCAATAACTATTACAGAGAGGAAAGACCAGGGAGGAAGTTGAGCATGTGTGAGATGGAGAAGACGCAGTTTGGAAATCTTGGGAGGTCTCTCCCATTTAAGATGGAATGATCTTGTTTTCTGCTGCTCCAGGGGGCAGGATGCAACCAGTATACTCAGTGAAAGGGTGGGAAGATTTTTTTGGTGCTGAGCACTGTTCAACAGCAAAACAGACAGCTGTAGAATATGATGGTGAACTCACACTCAGTAGAAGCTTTCCAGCAGAGGCAGGAAGTCCATTTGCCGGTGATATTTCAGCTGTGGATTTCTCATATGGACATAGGTTTGGAGTAAACATTTGCAATCTATAGGTCTGTGATTCTACAAAAACTGTAACTCAAATGAAATTATACTCAATGTTTCCCTAATGCAAGGAATAATCTGTGAGTATATCGTGAACATTCTAGTCGGGAACCTGCTGTCCATCAGTTTCCCACGGATATCCAGCAAACAGATACTTGCAAGATTTTTCTGTCTCCATCATTCGAAGCGGACTGGGATCCAAAGTGTACCATATGACCTCATTTATTACTGTTTTCTTACTAACAAATACAGTGGTACCTTGACTTATGAATTTAATCCATTCCGAAGGCATGCTCTTAAGTCGAACTACTCTTAAGTCGGGGTGCCTATCTAAAAAATTGAAAAAATATTTTTAAAAAATCAAAAAAATGGAAAAAATATTTGTAAGTTGAGCACACCATATCTAAAATTTGTAAGGCAGCAGTTACAATGCCAGCAGTATTCCGCTCTTAAGTCGAGCTGCTCTTAAGTTGAGCTGCTCTTAAGTCAGGGTACCACTGTATTTATAGATAGTTTCACTCTAAAAATTGCAAAGTGATATATAACAGCAATGAAACATGTAATACACACAATACTCAGAAGTAAAATTGGATATGTTCTAAGGCTTGACATATACAATTTATATAGTTAAGGCTACTAGTTAAGGCATCATTTGTTGTTGTGTCAAAAACCTTCCCCCCCCCCCATTGTGACATGGCAAAGTATATTATGCTTTGTCAGCCTCCAAGATATTTGTGTGTGTGTGTTTCAGGGGAGTGTGCATGTCTATGAAATACACTCGTGTGTGTGTGTGTGTGTGTGTGTGTGTGTGTGTTGTGTCATTACAGTCGTGACAGACTCTTCATGGTCCCATGTCCATGGAGTCTTTCTTGGCAGGAATACTGGAGTGGCTTGCCAGTTCCTACTCCAGGCGCCTACAGCACCTAATATTCCCTGATGGGCGCCCATCCAAATACTAGCCAGGCCTGACCCTGCTTAGCTTCCGAAATCGGTCAAGATCGGATGTGAATAGGTAGTCAGTGATAAATTGGTACTTTTTAATGTAGATTATGTTGTTTTCCGAACATAAGTGACGTTCTTGTATTTATATATAGTTAAAGCTACAGGCATTCCAGAAAAATATAGTCTTTTCTGATTTTTGCCACCAGCAATGAAGACACACACACAGAGGGGTTGGTTGGTTAGCAGAACTGTCATTAGAAATTCTCACTGAATTGATTTAGGTCACAGGCACTGAGCAACAATAACATTCAAATATTACAGAGATGACCCTTGTTCGAACTAGTCAGCTCAAGTGCTGGGAAACTCAGTCCCTTGGCCACTGGGGATGTGTCTGTGAGGAGTTATCTAAGGGCGTTTATACACGACCCCTAAACTCCGGGGCAAATGGCTCCCAGCTCCGGAGATTAAAAATGTTTACCCACCAGCTCCGGAGTTAACAGGAAATTAAGTGCGACCCCGCCCACTTTAACGCGTCCCAGCGCAGCTTTCAGGTACCTGCTTTTTGGATGTGAAAAATATTTGATCCGGTGTAAGGATAGTGAGTGCGGGGCTCTCCTGGCTTCTGTTTGTTCTGTTTGCGCCCCGCCCCTTTAAGAGATCTGAATGCTGCCGGGAACAGAACGGAGGTAAACCGGCATTCTTTTCTTTCTTTTTTCTCCCTCCCTCATGCAGACAGCAACCAGGAAGTGCGGAGGGGGGTGGGGACAGAGGAAGAGCAACGAACCCCTAAGATCTCTGGTCCGAATTTAAGTGGCCAGCAGATCTTAGGGGTCGTGTAAAAAGGCCCTAAGAAACCTGTGTGAGGGAAGGGGCAGAGTCATTAAGATTTTATACATTAAAAAAGTGAAATGCTAGAAGAGAAAAGAAAAGCAGCTGCTGTGAAGGATCCCAGGTCACCACAGAGAGGATCTACTGACCATTCAGTCGCACTACCCTTGCTTAACCTGGGCTGGGTACTTGCCTGGGTTCAAACCCTGCTTGACCATGCAAACTCAATGGGGAAAGATACTGATGTCTCACTGACCCTAAAAACCCCATTAGGGCTGCTCTGTGTTGGATCTGACTTAGTGGCACCTAACATCAACAACAAAGAGACTGCTCCTGTCCGCTTATTGAAGAGGACAGAGGAAGACAATGGAACAGTAATCAGTGATAAACGGGAAGATCTTAATATAATTATAGCCTTTTCTGAAGATACATTAAGTAGTTAACTCGGTGCATATGTGTACTCTGAGTTGCGACTGTGGAATTGTGCTTGTTGACCTTTAGCAATAAGTTCTACCCCCCCACCCCACCCCAGAGGTCAACAATATTCTCCACAGCCTTGCACTTTACGTATTCATTTATGCCTATGGAAAGAAGGTGTGAAATGCTCTTAGAATAGAGACTTTACATCCACTTTGCACTTCCATGCGTGATGCAGCGAAGTTCAGGAAAGTTGAGAAAGAGGCCCAGCAGGAAGTCTAAGTGAGAAAGAGCCACAGATGGCCAGACGGAAATTCTTCTTTCTTGTAAGAACTTCATTCGAATTCTGGTTTAGCCACAATTGGCCTGATGTTGCACAAGGACCATGTTTACAACTGTAGCTAGAGCCGATTTGTTATACAAATGATCATTCGCAAAAAACATCCCTGTATACAGTAATCATCCACCATTTTCAGGTACCGCTATACTGCAGGATTGCAGTACCTGCCCAACGCCGCCTGCCCGTGCTGCTCCGAGAAGTGTCGGGGCAGCGCCAGCGGGCGGCGGCGGGGGATTAGATTCCCCAATGCCACCGGCCTGTGCTCCTCCGAGAAGGCTCAGGGCAGTGTGTGCGGGCGGCAGCGGGGGATCAGATTGCCCCCACCCCCAGGCCCCACCCAACCCGCATCCGCATAGCATGGATTTTCAGTCATTGCAGGTCAGGGGGGGCCTAACCCCCACAATAGCCGGCGGGTTACTGTATTCATTTTGAGAGGTTGCTAGATATTTTTCTGCTCGTTGCAATGGTTCGCATTTCTCTTGTCTTTGTTGTAGGGAAGCAGACTTGCAAAGGAAGCATTTCTCCGTGAAGAAATCACACTCTGCTTGGAGTGTTCCGTGAACCATGCCCGAGCCTGGCCATTTGTGAATCACCAAAAAAGGAGGACATGCAAGAAAAGATTTGCACTGAATTTGTATATGCTAATTGAAACTGATGGTCAATAGCTTGTCACACAGCTCCACCTGGACAACAGGCATGGCATCAGCATCAGCAGCAAATTGCTAAGTAGACTTCATTTTTATGTGTTTAGGGTGCACAGAGCAGCTGAAATCCAGTAGTGAGCCATAACTAAAAGAGGACCATTGAGCCAGTGGGGGTTTGGTGAGTCACCTACTCTATAAGCTTTGTGGCACAGTGGTTAAATGCCTGTACTGCAGCCATAGCTGTGCTCACGACCTGGGGTTCAATCCCAGGTAGCAGGCTCAAGGTTGACTCAGCCTTCCATCCTTCCGAGGTCAGTAAAATGAGTACCCAGCTTGCTGGAGGGGGGGCAAGGGTGTAGCCTGCACAATTAAATTGTAAACCGCTAAGGGACTTCTTTAAAGCACTAGGGGGTGGTATATAAGGAGAAGCAGAACACTTCCATTGATTCAATGCGGCTATTTCAGTTGAGCCATAGTGTTAGATTTCACCCAATGTACACAAAGTTCTGCAAAAAAAAATCTCATTTGCATCAATCTGCCACTGGCAACAATGTCATTCCTGGGGCACAAACAGAAATGTGTAAAAGAGTATTAGTCGACATAGTCATAAGTATAATGACCAGAATTCTGTTACATACTTATGCCAGGATAAGACTAATGGCATAAATCTCAGAGGTTAATTGGCCCCATGTCATGGCTTGTCATGTGACGGTTGTGCCATGAGAAACAAAAGCGTCCACTGAATAGCTAGGTGCAATTTGCCGCTGAGATTTATGCAGTTGAACTTAATCTCTAAGAGATCTGGACAATTACAATAATTTAAGTACAAACATAATGCAATGCACCACGAGTGGAAGGCACTTGATTAGTTATGATTGTACAAGCAAAGAAGGAGGGAAGGAAGGAAGGCAACATAATATTTGCCCTGGTAATAGCACCGGTGGGAGTTCTGGAAGGACTTGGTCTCAGTGGGAAAGACAGGATGAGAAGAACAGGAAGTAGAAGACAGAGAGCCACCCCACATTCACAGTAGCAACAGAGGCTGACAATATGAACGAAGGAAGGAAGCCAGCAAGCTATGCTGTTCCATTATACATTGCCCAGGCCATAGTGTACAGAGTATGGATCATTGATTAGGATTAAGGCTGAAATGCTTCACGTTTCAGCACAACTCCAGATCAACAACAACTATACATGAGCAGAGATGGGCACAAAATGAAAATACAGCATTTTGTTTTGTTTCTGTAGTACTTTTGTTTCATTTCGTTACTAACAAAATTTAAAAGAATTTTCAGAATGAAATGAAACAAAAATATTCATTAATGGCTCGTAGAAGCAGCAAAATCACAGGGTAGCTTCTTTGGACTCTTCCTTGTACCCCCCCCAAATGTGGAGAGGTTTTGTTTTTAGGGGGCTGAGTTATTAAACTCCAAAGGGGGTCCCCCTAGGAGAAAATATTTGTAACTGAGTAGGGGGAGCGATTAGCTGTATCCCAACTCAATTAGAAATGATTTTCTCCTAGGGCAGTGATGGCGAACCTATGGCACGGGTGCCAAAGGTGGCACTCGAAGCCCTTTCTGTGGGCACCCGGCATCGCCCCTTCATAGCCACCTGTATACGGGTTAAATTACTGTATTGGCACTTTGCAAAAAAAAAATAGTGGTTTTTGAATTGCAGTTTGGGCACTCAGTCTCTAAAAGGTTCGCCATCACTGTCCTAGGGGGACCCCCTTTGGATTTCAATAACTCAGACCCCAGAACCCTAAAGTTCTCCAAATTTAGGGGGTTATAGGGAAGAGCTTGAGGAAGCTCTCCCGTTTCACTTCCTAAACCAAAAGAAAAAAGATGACTTGGTTCGGTTCATCACAAATCGGAGGATTGAACATCATTTTGAGAGCTCTGATCCTCGTCAGGTATGGCAAGGTCTGCGACAAATCACGGGGCAGAATATTAAAACTAATCTGTGTAGCAGCAGTGAGTCTTTGGCTGATCAACTGAATCAATTCTTCAGCCGTTTTGAGGTGGAAACTGGAACCACTATCACTACAGCATCAACCATCAATAGCACACCATTAGAATCTACTAGTACCGATAGACAACCACTTCTACTGCAGATTTCTGATGTGCAACGCGCTTTCCAGAATATTAATGCTAGGAAGGCAGCTGGACCGGATGGAATCATGGGACGAGTTGTTAGGGACTGTGCTGCAGAATTAGCTGGAGTATTTACAGACATTTTTAATCTATCTTTGTTGCAGTGCTCTGTCCCTACTTGCCTGAAGACATCTATTATAGTGCCAGTCCTAAAGCAGTCAGTAGTGGCATCTCTCAATGACTATAGACCAATAGCTTTAACATCTGTTATTATGAAATGTTTTGAGAGATTGGTGCTAGATGATATTAAGGCTAGACTTCCATCTACTCTGGACCCGTTTCAATTTGCATACAGGAGTAACAGATCCACTGATGATGCTATATCCATTGTTGTCCATACTTTACTGAGCCATTTAGAACAACAGGGAACATATGCAAGGCTGTTATTTTGTGGATTATAGCTCTGCTTTTAATACAATTCTACCTAATAGGTTGTTTTTCAAAATGGCCAATTTGGGTATACATCAGAAGATTTGTTTGTGGGTAGGAATTTTCTGACTGATAGGCCACAGTCAGTAAGGATGGGATCCCACCATTCTTCTACTCTTGTATTAAGTACAGGAGCTCCTCAGGGTTGTGTGCTAAGCCCCTTCCTCTACTCCTTGTACACACATGATTGCACTCCACTGTATAACACCAACACAATCATCAAATTTGCAGATGATACAACAGTGGTGGGGCTCATTAGTAAGAACGATGAGTCTGCTTATAGGAAAGAAGTACAAGGGTTGACTCTGGTGTAAAGAAAATAATCTTACACTTAACACCAAAAAAACTAAAGAATTTATAATTGATTTTAGGAGAAAGAAAGATGTACATTTACCATTGTACATAAATGGTGAAGAGGTGGAGAGGGTTGGTAGCTTTAAATATCTGGGCACTTACATCTCAGAGGGCCTCTCATGGACTGCAAACACCAATATGGTTGTGAAGAAGGCACAGAAGAGGCTGTATTTCCTGAGAATGCTCAGGAAGATGAATTTATCTCAGCATCTACTTCAGTTTTACTATCACAGCACCATTGAGAGTGTCCTAACTTATGGCATGCTATCATGGTATGGGAGCAGCTCTGTAGCGGACAAAAAAGCTCTACAGAGAATTATTAAAATTGCCTAGAATGTTACCGGGCTCCAGCTACCAACCGTGGATGACATCTTCACATCTCGCTGTTTGAGGAAGTCACACAACATTCTGAGGGACTCTACTCATCCTGCTCACAATTTCTTCGAACTGTTGCCTTCTGGCAGAAAATAAAGAACAATTAAAACTCGGACCACACGTCTTCTGAACAGTTTTTATCCCAGAGCTATAATTGCACTTAATAATGAACTCAAGGGCCACCAGCAGTGAGCACTTTGGACAGGATTACCTAGCCTGTTGTGTAGATACTTGTGTTTTTAGGGGGTGGGTGGGGGTGGGTGTTTGGGGATTTTTTATGTGTGTGTGTTGAAGGGTTTTTTTAATGTGTGTGAGAGAGTTTGGAGATTTGTGTGTGTGTGTGTGTGTGTGTGTGTGTGTGTGTGTGTGTGAAATCTGGTCTCTGGGTGTCTGAATTTTGTTGTATGTGTATACTGTGTATATACACACAATGACAATAAATTATTATTATTATTATTATTATTATTATTATTAGTAGTAGTAGTAGTAGTAGTAGTAGTAGTAGTAGTAGTAGTAGTAGTAGTAGTAGTAGTATAAAACGGTTTCTATCATTTCATTTTGTAATGAAACAATTTGTTACAAAAAAACCACCCAATGAAACAGTGTTTCATTTTTTGTTTGGTGCCCATCTCTATACATGACACATCACCTTAAGTCGAACAGATGATTTGCAAAGACACCACTGGATATGGTTGAAGAAGGCTGAAATGTGTTTCCTTCTCCAATATGATCATTTATTGTGCTAGTCATGATGGCCAGATTACCTCCTGCTTCATTTAAATGTTTGCCCATTCTAATCCATCATCCCTCTCTCTTCTGTTCCCATGTTGCTACTATTTCCAACTGCACTTTAGTCGAAGGGAAAAGGAATCTCACACTTCTTGTGTCAGTCACTTTCTTTCTCCCCCCCCCCCCCCCGTGTTGATGTTATACAGATCAGTTCCCTCCTTTTTGATGGACACTGATGGCACAAAGAACGGTGTCATTACAGCAAGATGAAGGAAATAAAAATCTCACTTTTAACTTATGCCAAGAGTGACAGAGATTTCTAGTATTAAAGTAAGTTATGGAATTTCACACATAAACTTTTAAAATTGATTGCACTATGGTAGATTAAAATGAGGTAATCCATTAACCTGCCATGCAGGCATATGTTTTTAATCCACATCACCACCGTCCCCTACACACACACACACACACACACAGAGAGAGAGAGAGAGAGAGAGAGAGAGAGAGAGAGAGAGAGAGAGAGAGAGAGAGAGAACCCTTCTCATGGATCTTTGCCATCAAAGGGTTTCTAACCCCCATAGTTTGACTTACACTGATAACCTCTTCCTCTCAGCTTTCATTTGAGTTGTTTTTTAGGGGCAAAGGAATATCAAGCAAAATTATGGAGCCTTTGAGAGAAATAGGAATACAAATAAAAGATGTTCCCTGCGCAGGATGACCTGCTGTGTAGGTACTTGCCGCTAACCCTAAGTAATCACATTAGCAGCCTCAGAGACAAGCCTGGCTTGTATGGATTCAATGGGAGCTTTTAGTCTCAGGGTTTGGACAGGGGAAGGAGAAGAAAGAGACCTCTCTCTCTCTCTCTCTCTCTCTCTCTCTCTCTCACACACACACACACACACACACACACACACACACGATTAAAAGTAATGTAACATTTGAACTGCAGAGCAGGAAGGGGATCCTATGGGTCATCAAGTCCATCCCCTGTCAAGGAGGCACAGTGGGAAATTGAACTCTCAACCTCTGGCTCCATTGCCAGATGCCTCAACCACTGAGCCCACGTCCAGCAGCAGTCCATGTTTCTGCCCCTGGGAGAGCACCCTAGAAATTCCGGGGTAACTCAGCTGAAAAATAAGGAGGTGTTTTTCACTTCTCAGGTGGAGCAACACCGCAACATATCGTTTGTATCACAATCACTATTGATAAGGGGGGTGGCATGTCAAAGCAGGGCCTTCTCGGCGGTTGCCCCCCAACTCTGGGATGCCCTCCCTAGGGAGATCCGCCTGGCGCCAACATTTTGGCTTTTCGGCGCCAGGCAAAGACTTTCCTGTTTGGCCAGCATTTTAATTAGATTACTCAGTTGGACACATTAGCAGCAGAGTTGTACAATTTAAAAATTGGTATTGTATGTTATTTTAATTGTGTTGTATTTTATAGTTTTAATAATTTTATTGTTTTATAGTTTTTAATACTTGTTGTGTGCCGCCCAGAGACCTCTTGGTAGTGGGGTGGCTAAAAATCTGGTAAATAAATAAATAATAAATAATAAATAAAAGATGGGTAGCAACTAGGGATGAGCATGGCATGAAAAAGTTGTGTTTCCTTTCCTTTCATTCCCCCATGATTTCTTTCATTTTGTTAGAAATGATTTTTTTAAAATTGTATGAAATGAAACAGTAATGAACCAATTCATTACTCTATAAAATGGGTCACCTGGGTCCTAGAGGCATCAATTGTGACGGATACCTTCCTTGGACACTCCCCTTTAAGCCCTCCAAATTTGGAGAGATTTGGGGTTCAGGGGGCCAAGTTATTCAACTTCAAAGGGGGTGCCCCAAGAAAGAAAATAGTGATTGTTGTGTATTGATCTGTAATTGCTGGTTGAAGTAACTGCCTCCCTGTTCAAAAGGGAACAGGCCTATTGGTTGATTATAGTTGCTGCATTTGGATCTTCAATCCTATTGGTTCCCGCCAAAAGGCAGCCTTGTGATTGGTTGTAATTGTTCCCTCCAAAATGTATCTTTTCCTAGCCAGTCCTGGCCCCTATAAATGTAACCTCCTCTCCCCAGTCCCCAGTCTTGTCTCTCCCTGATTAAAGAGCTGTTCACTAGAAGCTGTCTCCAGCCTGCTTTGTCTCTGAGCTGAAATCACTGCTGAATCACTAACCCCACGCTACAATACTGGCGACGAGGATGGGATCCGGAATGCTGAGTAGCAGAGGCCCATCACGCTGCTTCAGAGACCGGATCGCAACAGAGACAAGACTCACCTGCTGTCTAGAAGACGACCCTGCCCGCCTGGAGAATGGAAAGTCCACAGGTCTTGGAGCCCTTCCAGCTGTCCGAGCCTCACACTTGGGAGGACTATGTTGAGCGTTTCGAGTTCTTCGCGGTGGCTCAAGGAATCACAGATGCCAGCAAAAGAAGGGCCATGTTCCTGAGTTGCTGTGGGCGGGAGACCTTCATGTTGGCCAAGGCACTGCTCGCCCCAGCAAAGCTGAGTGAGACAGCACTCACAGACATTTTCGCCGGGCTGACAAGCCACTTGGCACCTACCAAAACCCAGATGGCCTGGCGGATGGAGTTCCAGAAAAGGCAGCAGCAAGCCGGAGAATCTGTGGCTGCATTCCTGGCAGGACTCCGGGAGCTTGCTCAGCACTGTGGCTTCCCAAATCTTGAAGACACTCTCTTGAATCGATTTGTTGGGGGGCTCTGCAGCAAAAAAAGCTGACATAAGAACATAAGAAGAGCCATGCTGGATCAGGCCAAAGGCCCATCTAGTCCAGCTTCCTGTATCTCACAGCAGCTCCACCACATGCGTTTGGGAGCGCATGAGACTAGATATCTGTCTCCTGATACCACTCCCCTGCATCTGGCCCTTGAAGTACCCTGGTTTAAAGCCTGGAGATTACACATCTCCATCATGGTTTGTAACCTGTGATGGACTTTTCCTCCAGGAATCTGTCCAATCCCCTTTTGAAGGCATCCAGGCCAGATGCCATCACCACATCCTGTAGCAGGGAGTTCCATAGACTTACAACGCGCTGGGTGAAAAAATATTTTCTTTTGTCAGTTCTTACTCTCCCAGCCCTCAATTTGAGTGTATGTCCCCTAGTTCTGGCATTTTGGGAGAGAGAGAAGAGCTTCCCTCTATCCACTTTACTCATACCCTGCATTATTTTGTATGTCTCAGTCATATCCCCCCTCAAGCCCCTTTTTTCCAGACTAAAGAGGCCCAAATATTTTAGCCTTTCTTCATAAGGGAGGTGCCCCAGGCCAGTAATCATTTTAGTCACTCTCTTCTGCACCTTTTCCAGTTCAACCATGTCTTTCTTGAGATGCGGTGACCAGAATTGTACACAATACTCCAGGTGGGGCCTTACTATTGTTTTCTATAAAGGCATTATAATGTTCGCTGTTTTATTTTCAATCCCCTTTTTGATAATCCCTAGCATGGAATTCGCCTTCTTCACCGCTGCCACACATTGGGGAGACACCTTCATGGAGCTGTCCACCAACACACCAAGATCTCTTTCCTGATCCATCACGGATAACTCAGAGCCCATGAGTTGATAGATGAAGTTTGGATTTTTTTGCCCCAATATGCATTACTTTACATTTAGTTACATTAAAACGCATTTGCCATTTCTCAGCCCATTCCCCCAGTTTGGAGAGATCCTTCTGGAGCTCTTCACAATCTTCTCTGGTTTTTACCACACGGAAAAGTTTTGTGTCATCTGCAAACTTGGCCACCTCACTGTTTATCCCTGTCTCCAGGTCATTTATGAACAGATTGAAAAGCACCGGTCCCAGGACAGAGCCCTGGGGCACACCGCTTTTCACCTCTCTCCATTGTGAAAATTTCCCATTGACACCTACTCTTTGTTTCCGGGATCTCAAACAGTTCTCAATCCATAAGAGGACCTGCCCTCTTATCCCCTGACTGTGCAATTTTCTCAGCAGCCTTTGGTGAGGGACTGTGTCAAAAGCCTTTTGAAAATCCAGATAGACTATATCCACCGGTTCACCCAAATCCACGTGCCTGTTGACCTTTTCAAAAAATTCTAAGAGGTTTGTCAGACAAGATTTACCCTTACAGAAGCCGTGCTGATTTTCTCTCAGCAAGGTTTGTTCTTTTATGTGTTTTAAGATTTTCTCTTGGATGAGGCTTTCCACCATCTTCCCTGGGACAGATGTAAGGCTAACTGGCCTGTAGTTTCCCGGTCCCCCCTCCTTCCTTTTTTTTTAAAAATTGGTGTGACATCTGCTATCCTCCAGTCCTCCGGCACTGTGGCTGTTTTAAGAGACAAGTTGCATATAACCGTTAAGAGATCTGCAATTTCGTTTCTCAGTTCCCTAATAACCCTTGGGTGGATGCCATCTGGGCCCGGTGACTTGTTAATCCTCAATTTATCAATTAGTCCTAAAACCTCCTCTCTTTTAACCTGTATTTGATTTAATTCTTTAGTCAAGAGGGGCGGCTCAGGCAGCGGAATCCGCTCAAGGTCCTCTGTCGTGAAGACAGACGCAAAGAACTCATTCAATTTCTCTGCAATGTCCAAGTCCTCCTTAACCTCTCCTTTTCCTCCCTCACCATCCAGAGGGCCAACTGGTTCTCTGGCAGGTTTTCTACTTCTAACATATTTAAAGAAGCTTTTATTATTACCCTTTATATTGCTAGCCATGCGTTCCTCAAAATCTTTCTTTGCCTCCCTTATCATCTTCTTACATTTCTTTTGCCGGAGTTTGTGTTCCTTTTTATTTTCCTCATTTGGGGAGGATTTCCATTTACAGAAAGACCTCTCCTTGTGCTTTAGAGCCTAACTAACTCCACTCGTTAACCATGCCGGTGTCCTCTTGGACTTAAATGAGCTCTTCTTTCTTTGTGGTATGCACTTGTGCTGGGCCTCTATTATTGTTGTTTTAAAGAGGCTCCATGCACTCTGAAGAGATTGGATTCTTCTAACCTTCCCCTTCAATTTCTCTCTAACTAGTTTCCTCATCTGAGGGAAGTTTGCCCTTCGAAAATCAAGGGTTTTTATGTCTGATTTGGTTGACACTCTTACTCCGACATGCATGGCAAAGGAAATTGCAGCATGGTCACTGTTCCCCAGAGGCTCAGTGACATTCACATCCCTGACCAGGTCCTGAGTATCGCACAGTATTAGATCCAGAGTTGCCTGTTCTCGGGTGGGCTCCATGACAAGTTGCTCTAAGGCACAGTCATTCAGCAAGTCGAGAAACCCAGTTTCTCTTTCTTGCCCGGAGCTCACATTGACTCAGTCAATGTGGGGATAACTGAAGTCCCCCATGATTACTATCCTATCCCTCTTAGCCACCTCCATGATTTCTCTCCTCATTTCAAGGTCCCCCTCAAGTTTTTGATCTGGTGGACGATAGAATACTCCAACTATCACATCACTCCTTGGACCTGGTAGTTTAACCCAAAGTGATTCTATGGTGGAGTCAGACCCTCTGTCCATCTCCATTCTGCTGGATTTTACCCCTTCTTTGACATAGATGGCCACTCCTCCTCCAACCCGCCCCTCTCTATCCCTTCTATAGAGTTTATAGCCTGGGATTGCTGTATCCCACTGGTTCTCCTCATTCCACCAGGTTTCTGTTATGGCTATTATATCTATGCTATTCCTAGCTGCCAAATGTTCAAGTTCTCCCATCTTTGCTCGGAGGCTTCGAGCATTGGCGTAGAAGCACCTGTACAGTGGGTCCCGCAACAACAGCTGCTGCTTTGTTCTCCCCCCCCCCACAGGTATTATTTTCAGTAGGCAAACTATCACATTCCGTTATTCTCCCAGTGCTAATACCTGCTATGTCTTCTCTATGTGATTCTCTACCCTCTCCAACCTCATTCCCCGAGGATGAGGTGTTCCGAACCGGATGCCACTCAGCTCCTGTCGGCTTTCCCCCAGTTATCAGTTTAAAAGCTGCTCTGCTGCCTTTTTGAGGTTGAGTGCCAGCAATCTGGTCCCATCATGATTCAAGTGCAACCCATCCCTCCTGAACAGGTTTGGCTTGTCCCAAAATGTTCTCCAGTTCCTGACAAATCTAAAGCCCTCCTCTTGACACCATCGCCTCATCCACGCATTGAGGCTTCTGAGTTCTGCCTGCCTTGCAGGTCCTGCACGAGGAACAGGTAGCACTTCTGAAAATGCTACCTTGGAAGCCCGGGACTTCAATCTTCTACCTAACAACCTGAATTTGGCTTCCAAGACTGACCGCTTGGCCTTCCCGACATCATTGGTACCAACGTGTACCATGACCACTGGCTCCTTCCCGGTTCTCTCTAACAAGCTATCTAGATTTCTCGTGATGTCTGCAACCTTTGCACCTGGCAGGCAAGCGACCATACGGTTATCATGCTCGTCACAAATCCATCCCTCTGTATTTCTAATGATAGAATCCCCTAGTACAAGAAGCTTCTCTCCTGCAGCCTGCTCATCTACATGTACCTGATCTTGTATCTCATCAACAGTGATGAGGGAGAGATCCTCCGGTGAAACCAAATCTTCCTCTGTGTGAGCCTCATGAGGTGTGCTGAGGGAAAGAGCCTCAAACTGATTGTGCAATATGAGACTCTCTGAGCGATCCCTTGGCCTTCTACTCCTTGAGTCACATTCCTCCACCCATCTACCTCCTGAGTTGGGGAAGTGACTTCATCCTCAGAAGTGTGCCCTGTCTCTTCTTGGACCTGGATAGTCCGTTCCGCTCTGTCCAAGAACCGCTCAAGCTCCTTAATATGTTGCTGGTCTGATATGCGAGCCTCTAGCTGCTGGACCTTCTCTTCCAATAGCGCAACCAGCTTGCACTTGCAGCAGATGTAGTTCTGCACACGCTCGGTCAAGATGACAAACATGGCACAAGTACTGTAGGTAACTACAGCTGCTCCCTCCAACTCCATTTTAACGAGTGCAATAAAATGTATTCAAGGTCTCAAAAATGTAAACTTACACTAATTTTTTTTGTGGCAAAGAAAGATGTCACCCTTGCCTCTGCCTTGAGAGAGGCCTCTTCCTCAGAGAATTATGAGCAGTTGCAAGACCACAAAGCTGCGGGTAGAGGGTGCCCATGCCATGGATGAGCCAGAGCCCAGTCCGTGGTGTCGAGTTGGTGCGTCAGGCGGATGCACGGCCCAAAGATCGCCAAGGCGCTTGTACAGGCTGTGGCGGACACTATGAGCGGAAAAGCTGCCGTTTTCGTGATGCTACGTGCAGGGCTTGCGGTAAGACAGGACACATCGCCCGGGTCTGTCGGTCAGTGGCAGCTGCAACAACGGAATCACCTAGATCAACGCGTCGCAGATCATCCACCACAACTCATTTCCTAGACGACTGCAATTATCTCACAGAGATCAACGGAGAGATCGTGCAGTTTCTGGCGCAGGGCAAACCATCCATCAGAGTGAAGATCGAAGGTCGACCGTGCGACATGGAGGTGGATTCCGGATCTGGATTCACCATTGTCTCAGACCAGACTGCAAGGGGGCTCTTTCCTGGGGGTAAGTTCCCCTCTCTGGAGCCATTCCCAGCAACCTTGCAATCATACACAGCTGGCCGCATCCACATTCTAGGAATGTGTGCTGTGAGGGTACAATTCCGGGAGAAACAGGCCGTGCTTAAATTGGTGATTGCACAGGGGAGTCGCCCCAGTCTTTTGGGTACTGACTGGTTTCCTGCCTTGGGGCTGAGTATATCAGGGCTCAACTCAGTCCAAACTGCCCCTGAGTTGGGCGAGGTATTAGGCCAAGAATTTGCTGAACTCTTCAGTGGAAAGCTGGGTTGTTATAAAGGGCCTCCAATTGACTTTGAGCTGGACCCCAGGGTGGCTCCAATCCGACTCAAGCCATGGCGAGTGCCTTTTGCGCTGCAACCCAAAATTGAGGCGGAACTGGACAAATTGGTCAAACAGGGAGTTCTTTCACCTGTGGACTCTTCGAGGTGGGAGACTCCTATCGTCACACCCCTTAAGGCGAATGGGGAAGTGAGGATTTGTGCAGACTACAAATGTACCATCAACAAGGCACTCAAGGGAAATTCATACCCCATTCCAGTCATCTCACAGCTGTTGGCAAAATTGGCTGGGGGGAAAAATTTCACCAAACTTGATCTGGCTCAAGCTTACCAACAGCGGCCAGTGACTCCACAATCTGCAGAAGCACAAACGATCATAACGCACAAAGGGGCTTTCAGAGTGAACAGGTTACAGTTTGGAATTTGTGTGGCTCCAGGAATTTTTCAAGGGCTAATGGAGCGCCTGTTAAGGGGTCTGCCAGGGGTCTTGCCATTTTTTGATGATGTTCTGATTGCTGGGAAAGACTCCCAGGAACTAGTGGGGCATATCCGTGCTGTGTTACTCAAATTTAAGGAGGTGGGGCTGCAGCTGAAAAAGGAAAAATGCAGTTTTGGGGTGCCATCTGTGGATTTTTTGGGGTTTAAAATTGATGCAACGGGCATCCACCCCACAGACTCTAAAATTAAAGCCATTACTGAGGCACCATGCCCACGAAACAAGACGGAGTTACAGTCATTCCTGGGACTTATTAACTTTTACCATTCATTCCTACCTCAAAAAGCTTTAATAGCGGAACCGTTGCATAAACTATTGAAGAAAAAGAGTGTGTGGCGTTGGGCTCAGGCACAGCAGAAGGCTTTTGACACCTTGCGGGGCATGCTGACTAGCAGGAGCGTCCTTGCTCATTATGATGAGTCGAAACCTCTTGTTCTGGCATGCGATGCTTCTCAGTATGGGTTGGGAGTTGTGCTGAGTGATAGGGAAGCGGATGGGTCAGAAAAGCCCATTTTGTTCTATTCTCGTACGTTGTCGCCAACGGAGCGCAACTACGCACAAATTGACAAGGAAGCCCTGGCAATAGTGGCAGGGATTAAAAAGTTTCATGACTATTTATACGGTCGCCACTTCTTCCTTGAAACTGACCACAAGCCTCTGTTAGGATTGTTCCACCCAAACAAACAGACACCGCAGATTCTCTCCCCCAGAATGCTGCGATGGTCTATATTCCTGAATGGGTTCCAGTACACCCTGACCCATGTTCCAGGGAAAAGGTTGTGCCACGCTGATGCACTAAGTCGCTTGCCCCTTCCTGGTGTGTGCGATGCAGATCCTGCCCCAGCTGAACGAGTGATGATGCTGGAAACACTTCCGGGGGGGCCTGTAACTGCCACTGAAATAGCTGAGAGAACAAGGAAAGATCCCGCTGTCTCCCGTGTGCTCACTTGGGTGGGGAGGGGATGGCCAGGTGGCCCGCATGAGGAAAAATTTAGACCGTACACAACAAGGCAACATGAGCTATCCCTGCATAAGTGCTGTCTCCTATGGGGAGACATGGTAATCATCCCAGCACCACTGAGAAACAGGGTTCTGGATACACTGCACTTGGGGCATCCAGGAATGGTCAGGATGAAGTCGCTGGCCCGGTGCTATGTATGGTGGCCTGGGATGGACCAAGAGGTTGAACGATGGGTACGGACGTGCAAGGCATGTCAGGAAGTTCGCCCAGAAGTGGCCAGAGCACCAGTCCACTGGTGGGAGCAGACCCGGACTCCCTGGAGCTGGCTGCACTTAGATTTTGCTGGGCCATTCCAAGGAAAGGTTTTTTTGGTTATCGTTGATGCGTATTCTAAATGGTTAGAGGTGGCTATGGTTCCCAGCATGTCGTCAGCTGCAGTCATCAAGGTGCTGAGACAGCTGTTTGCAACCCATGGGTTGCCCGAGACCATTGTCTCAGACAATGGAGCAGCCTTTGTATCCCAAGAATTCAGGGCATTTCTGGCTGATAATTTCATAAGAGGGGTCACCTCAGCTCCTTTTCATCCCTCATCCAATGGACAGGCTGAGCGCATAGTGCAGACAGCCAAAGGATCCCTTGCATGCTTGATGGAGGGTGACTGGTCAACGCGCATTGCCCGAATGTTGTTCTTGCAGAATGCGACGCCGTGTACTACTACGGGCAAGTCGCCAGCAGAGCTGCTTCTAGGTAGAAGACTGGTGACGGTGCTGGACTATGTCCACCCAGACAAAATGCCAAACCGCAAGGCTAGAGCACCTCCACAGGCAGAGAGCAACTCTACAAGGTATTTTGCTCCTGAAGATTTGGTCTGGGTGAGGAATTATGCCAGACGTCCCCTGTGGGTGCCAGGGGTGATTACCAGAGCATCTGGGCCAGTCTCTTATTACGTGACCATTGAAGATGGCAGGGTCTGGCGAAGGCACGTGGACCAACTGAGGCACAGAGCGCCCAGTAGAGTTGGTACTGGTATGGGTGAATTGCAGCCTGAGAGTGACACTACCCCCCATTAATGAGTCCCAGCTGCAAGACCAGAGCGGAGATGCCCCAGGAATGCAGGTACCAGTGGCGTCAGCAAATGAATCTACTCCTGCAGGTCCTCATGGTGCTGAGGAACAGATCAGGGACACTGAGCTGTCTGAAACCCCCTCCGTGTCAGACGAAACGATTACAGTAGACTCTCCACCACAGACACTGCCTGCTGAAGCCCCTGCAACACCCGTAGTCAGGAGATCAACTAGAAGTCGCAGGCCCCCACAATATCTAAAGGATTACGTGTGCTGTGCCCACCAGGGGGGGAGGGGTGTTGTGCATTGATCTGTAATTGCTGGTTGAAGTAACTGCCTCCCTGTTCAAAAGGGAACAGGCCTATTGGTTGATTATAGTTGCTGCATTTGGATCTTCAATCCTATTGGTTCCCGCCAAAAGGCAGCCTTGTGATTGGTTGTAATTGTTCCCTCCAAAATGTATCTTTTCCTAGCCAGTCCTGGCCCCTATAAATGTAACCTCCTCTCCCCAGTCCCCAGTCTTGTCTCTCCCTGATTAAAGAGCTGTTCACTAGAAGCTGTCTCCAGCCTGCTTTGTCTCTGAGCTGAAATCACTGCTGAATCACTAACCCCACCTACAATAGTGATCATCTCCCTCATGGTTTGTAACCTGTGATGGACTTTTCCTCCCGGAATCTGTCCAATCCCCTTTTGAAGGCATCCAGGCCAGATGCCATCACCACATCCTGTGGCAGGGAGTTCCACAGACTAACAACGCGCTGGGTGAAAAAATATTTTCTTTTGTCTGTTCTTACTCTCCCAGCCCACAATTTGAGTGTATGTCCCCTAGTTCTGGTATTTTGTGAGAGGGAGAAGAGCTTCCCTCTATCCACTTTACTCCTGCCCTGCATTATTTTGTACCTCTCAATCATATCCCCCCTCAGGCGCCTTTTTTCCAGACTAAAGAGCCCCAAATGTTTTAGCCTTTCCTCATAAGGGAGGTGCCCAGTAATCATTTTAGTCACTTACTTGGTCACAGCCGGTGACTAAGGTCCTAACAATAGCATTCCATGCAATGCCCAAAGCAGATCAACAGCACTGCACCTCAAATAAAAAAAAGACCAAATTAAGTCTCCTGTAGATGCTCTTTGAAAAATTATATAATTTTGAGGAAAAAACTCACAAACCAGCAGCCTCTGGGACAGGTGAAGATGCGGTGATGTGTATATTCCCTGCCCTATGAGTCTCTGTATATAACAAAGGAAGACTGGTTAAATGTTGGATGCAGCTAGAGCCTGTACAGTACTAAGTTTTCTTAAGAAACTGTTTTTGAGCTCTTAATACAAGCATCCTTTTAAATACTATTTCTTCTTTTGGAAAAAAAGACTATCATTTGCCTGGAGTTATTTGCTAGGGCATCCCCGGAAAACAAAGGTCGTGGTGGAGAAGGAAAAATACAGGAAACATGAGACAGATGCATTTCTCCGTAGCGTTAGATTGCTTCCAAGCAGAAGCTGAGCATCTATTTTCAAAGGGCTCCCTGCAGAGCTGGGCTTTGTGTCCTCTGAACTCAGATCCATATAGCGTAGAGAAGAGAACAGTGTCAGTCTTGTTTTTGCTACCATCTTGCTTTTTTTTAAAAAATCTATCAGGCAATGCATCCTAGATCACACTGCTGGAAAAGGACCGACTGACATGACAATACGTCCCTCTCATCTTCACTTGCAGTTCATTAGGATAAAAACAACTCCCTAAATGGAGGGTTATATTAATGGTCTTCTGCTCCTCCTTCCTTTGGTCTCTCATCAGCCTCCTGTTAATCCAGATAACCTCGGGATTTTTATGGCCTTGTTTTTGTAATTAAGCACCGTCATGCTTGCCTAAGGATTCACTGCAAAAGGATGATCAAACACTTTTTCTTTAGCTCAGAAGGCCATAATGATTTATCAGCCATAAGAGTCCTTGAAGGAGAATAAGTCATCTCTAACTATAGATGCTGTAATAGCGGAAATAAATAATACAGCACACAGTAAAAGACCAACTTTAAGAAAGCAGATTACACAGGTGTAAAAGCCAAGTACAATTTGGCAGTGGGGTGCCACAGGATAACAAGTGAAACACACAAAAATTATGAAGTACATATAAGACTGTCGGTTTCCAAATGAACAGTTCAAAAATACTGTAGATTCATTCCAACTAAATTAATCCTGTGGAACCTGTTGGTTAGTTATAACGCACTAGCATAGT
The DNA here is from genome assembly GCA_037367245.1 of Phrynocephalus guinanensis. Lineage (NCBI taxonomy): Eukaryota > Metazoa > Chordata > Lepidosauria > Squamata > Agamidae > Phrynocephalus > Phrynocephalus guinanensis. The sequence continues at coordinate 168,227,505 of CM074733.1, forward strand.
TGCAGTTACACAAACCACACAATCAATCTGCTTTTCGTTAACCAATCACCACCTTCATCCTTAGTTGTGTGAGTTGGTTTATGACAAGTGTCTGCCAGTAACATGTTAACTAGCAGCAATTCAAGGCTGCAATTTATGCCACTGCATTTATGCCAGTGTAAGTAACCAACAAGATTCTGCCCTTCTCTCTTTCTTTTTTTAAAAGACAGAAAACAGCTTCTAATTCATACCAATGTCAGTGGAAATGCTACCAAATAGACATCTAGTGGCTGATGTGCATATAAGAGAAAAGAAGGTCTTAAGCTCTACAACACATACCATTGGAACACGGAATGTGAGAAGTAGGAATCGAAATAAACTAGAAACCATAAAGCAATAAGCAGAACATATAAATATTGCAGTGCCTGGTGTCAGCAAACTAATGTGCTCTGGAATGGGACACTTTCAGTCATAAAACTACAAAGTGTTCTACTCTGACAAAATCAGAAGAAATGGAGTGGCTCTAATGCTGAGGCAAGACATACTTAGGAGCTATAGTTCAAGATCTGACTGAATAATGTGAATCATGGAAAAGCATATCAACATAAACATAATTCAAGCCTATGCTCTAACTACCAGTGCTGATGAAGATAACATCAAAAGCTTTTATGCAAAGATCCCAGAGAAAACAGATCACACACCAAAGCAAGGCATTCTTGCGAGCATCATGTAGGGAACAAAGCAGAACCAAATGTTGCTGGAAAATTCAGCTTAGGGAACAGTAATGAAGCAGGAGAATAGGTGTTAGTCATTGTATTGTGGTCAAGGGATTAAGAAGTTTCAATGCAATCAGGGGTAGCAAGGATCCTAGATGGGTGTCGTTAGCTGTTCTATTGTGAGAACTGATCACTGTTGCTTGTTCCTGGGTGGGAATCCTTGAGCTTTGAGCTTTTGCATTCTGCAGCTTTTAGTACTGGAAGCCAGGCTTTGTAGATTTTTAGACTTTCTTCTTTTTGTTGAAACTGCTTATGTTTGTGGATTTCAGTGGCTTCTCTGTGTAGTCAGACATAGTGATTGGTAGTGTTGTCCAGTACCTCTGTGTCCTAGAATAGGATTTCATGTCCAGTTTGTTTCAGGGTGTGTTCAGCTACTGCTGATTTTTCAGGTTGTTGGCCGGCTTCAGTGTGGAATGGCACCATAGAACATCTGGTCATGAAACTGGGGTCCCAGTGCTTACCCAGAGTTTCTTGCTGGCTATAGAAGCAAGGAAATGCTGAGCAAGGAATGATAACTGTTTCCCTTTGAATGCCCCTCCCTATAGAAGCATCATTTTTACCCATTGCCTGCTCTAACCATCTTATAGTGCACGGACATCTGGAATATTTATTCCTGCAAAGTGCAGTCGACAAGCTTTTTCACACTTGTTGCTTTCGGTTCTGGCAGGCCTGCCCCCCCCCGAGTTCATTAGCCATTAGACACCAGGCCTGAAGCCTTATTTTGTAGTATCGATCCGCCTCTGGAACCACAAATCAACTTGCCCAGCTGAAATCTTTCAACTGCCTCCCGACAAGGCGTCCAGCAAATAAAGAAGGAATCCCCAGTCCCCATCTACTTGCCTGTCATTGCCACTCTCTTAACGATCCCTCTGTATTGCGGACTGACGAATTTAAGGCACCTTTCGTTTGCCGCCCGCCCACGATCAGAGCTGAGAAGGCAATTGTAATCAATTAGGTCCTTGCCAACCCACTCTTGGCCCTTCTGGGCCCTTGCAGTCTGGCTTTGCAGCATATTACTTCGTTAAGGAAGGTTGAGCCAGTTGCTGATGTCTTCCCCTTCTGGGGAATGCTCCCGAGCGGCTGCTATTTGCAGCTTTTCATCTGTGAATGAACCTTTCATCTCAGCTTGCTCATTTCTGACTTATTTCCCATTAGTGCACAGATGCCCCCTTTTTTCTTGATGCCGAGAAAGCAAGGAACTGGCAAGGGCAGAAGCTCTTTACTACAGGCTATTAGACCTAGGAGTGGGTGATAGGAGAGCTTTCATTCTGACATCAGGGGGTGTGCCACAGTACCGAGACCACTGAAAGACTGATTTCAAACTAAAATCCCCATGTATCTCCCAGACAGATCTTCCTTCAGTTCTGCAGATCTGTGATATTTACCGACTCACTTAAAGGAGCCAGTTGGCAGAGAACAGCCTTGCTGGAACAGGCCACAGCCCATCCAGTCCAGCCTTCTGGCTCACCATTTCCTTCAGGGTATTCCCAAACAGATGTCTTCACTTGCTTATGATTCCCTGCAAATGGTATTGAGAGATATCCTGCCTCTCTCTCTCCAACCCGGCGGATGTCCTTAGGCATCCATAATGATAGCCATTTATACCCTTGTTCTCCACGAACTTGTCCAATCCTTTCTTAAAGCTGTCATAAGAACATAACAACAGCCTTGCTGGAACAGGCCACAGCCTATCCAGTCCAGCATTCTGTCTCACACAGCGGCTTGCCATTTGCTTCAGGGTATTCCCAAGCAGATATCTTCACTTGTTTACGATTCCCCACAAAGGGCATTGAGAGATATTCTGCCTATCTCTCCAACTCAGAGGTTGTCTGTAGGCATCCATACTGATAGCCATTGATACGCTTGTTCGATGGGTTTATCTTAGACTAGAGACCACCTGGTAGTGGGGCAGCTAAAAAAATCTTGTGAATAAATAAATAGTGTGATTAAAAATGATAAGATGTTTATCAGGGTGTTTTAGTCATGCTTACTTACACAGTCCCATTTTATTTTCTCAAAGTATAAGATTCTGTTCTTCCGCTATATGAACATATTCAGTATACAGTAGGCTTTTAGGTAGCCAAAATCGTAGGAGTCACACATAACAGGGGGCACCAAGGAACCTAGGATAAGTTCCAGTATGTATGGAGCATCCTTCTATTTAGGGATGCACATCTTGGCACATTATTCACACCTGGTGAACAGCATTCTAGCTTGGCCCATCATCCATGACAGTTCTCACACTGGCAAGAAAGAGTTTTGCACACATTTCACAAATTGAAGCAGTGCAGACTAGAGATGGGCACGACTTAGCGGTATTCCCGTTTCCGTTTCCGTTACTCGGTTCCGTTACTCTACGGAAACGGTAACGGGAATTACTCCGCCAGACTTCGAGCTCGAACCGATGAACGAATAATTTTGGTCTGATTTGTTGTGCTAGTTCCTTGCATCGCGCAATCGCGCGATGCCACGTGGCACAGAAAAAAAGTTTTTAAAAGTTAAAAAAACCCGGTTCCCGGCCAAAAAGCAGGCGGAAAAATGCCTGCCGTGCCTCAGGGCACCTACCAGAGGGGTTGTTTCTGGAGGTCCCCGGCCTCCCCCCCCCATCCCCCGTCCTGGGCTGCTCTGGTGGGACTCGCCGCAGGCTCGCAGCCAGTAAAAAGCCCAGTCTCGCCGCCAGCCGCCGCAATTAAAGCGGAAGCAAGCGGCACGGACGGCACAGGAAAAAACTTTTAAACTCTCCCCCACCCATTCCCAGGCCAAAAAAGCAGGCGGAAAAATGCCTGCTTGACTAAGGGCGCAGGGCACCTACCGGAGGGGTGGTTTCTGGAGGGGGGGTCCCGCCTCCCCCCCGTCCTGGGCAGCCGGACTCGCCATGCCATACGGTGCGGGCGGGGGATCCAAAATGGGGCGGCGAACGCAATATTGTTTTTGAAATCGTGGTCCAAAAACACACAAGCACAACAGAAACACGCGAAAAATTATAAACTGCCAGATTTTTCACAGTAGCAGTGGGTTTTTTCTTGCAACAAAATGTCTCTCCTCTCCTCCTCTGTCCTCCATTGATTTTTTTTTACACCTGCGCAATGATGGGCTGGCTGAGTGACCAGCCATGTGGGAGTGGACGACATGCAAATTTTTGTAGCCATCCCACCAATCGCATGGCCACTTGGCCATGGAGACTTCTGGGATGTGCCAAAAAGCCCCCTAAAACCTGCCCTAGCCCCCTAACCCTAACCCTTGACTCCTTACCCATACGTCACAGACTGTCTTCTTAGTGGGTCAGAGAGGCACCCAGAGGTGCAACTCACTAGCCCACCGTAACCTTACCCGTCACTAGCCTAACCCTAGCCCTTGCACTAACCCACCTTAACCCTAAGCCAGATCTACTTGCATTGCACTACACGCAAGTACGATTCCCTTCTTTGTGAGACATGGCGGTGCGAGAGCCTTAGGCATCACCCTATGGCTCTGGGTTCACTCACTGGTCTCACTGTCTGCAACTAGTATGCATATCCATATGGCTATGCATGCCATTTTGCAGCAGCAGGTGAGGAGGGGAGACCCCCATGTTGAGGGGTCTCTTGGAGCCTGCTTCCCCTTCCTAGTGGGTGAGGATAGGAGGCACCCACGGGTGCCTCCAGGAGCCCGCTTTCCCTTTATAGCGGGCCAGAGGAGGCACCCACCCCACAGAGGTGCCTCCAGGAGCCCGCTACCCCCCCAAAAAAACCCAGTACTAACGAAAACAAAAAAACAAAAAAAAACAAACCGACTAATTTTTGCGAATTTTCGCGAAAAACGGAAACGACCCAAAACAGAACCGGCCCAACTAACGACAACTCGAAAAAAAATTTTTGCAAGTCGTGCCCATCTCTAGTGCAGACAATGAAAATCAAGCTTGGCTTGATGCCTGGGCTTTTAAAAACCAGAACAACAGGTGGATTGTTTGCATTTGAAAAAAAAAAATAACCCTGCTCTTCTTGGTGTGTACCTGGCTTCACAAAAGGAGAAGACACTAGTTTTGCACTGAGATATTTGGCACAAAGTGTGTACTATACGTGGGGGAAAGCCCACGCCTTTTTTTCCCCCTCACGATGGAGATAAGGAATCCCATGAGTGCCAGCAAAGAGTAATTTTGCAAGAATTCATCCCATCCTTAATTTGTTCAGACATCCAGTCTGCCTGCAGCTTTGCATTTCAGACAACACATGAGAACAAACTTAAGGAGAACAAGGAAGTGTTTGATTTTTAGTAAACTGTTGGTTGCAAAGTCAGCAGCTCGGCGGTTCGAATCCCGGATGCCACCCAGCGGAGTGAGCTCCTGCGGTTAACCCCAGCTCCTGCCAACCTAGCTGTTCGAGAGCATGTAAAATGCAAGTAGATAAACAGGTATCGCCATTAAAAGGCAGGAAGGTAAAACAGTGTTTCCTTGCAGCCATGTGGGCCACGTGGCTATGGACTTGCACAACACTGGCTCTTTGGCTTGAATACAGAGATGAGCACTGCCCCTAGAGTCGGACATAACTATCACACATGTGCGTGGGGAACCTTTACCTTTTTTTCTTTTTTTTTTGAATGCAAGTGGTTTCCTAACTTGCTCTTTAAGGAGAGGCAAAGAAAAAATTCTCAGCAGTTTTTAATTGATTTAGCACATCAGCAATAGTCTACATGCAGTCAAACATTTTCCCCATTTTTCCTGCCCTCTGCTGGGCAAAGGAAGTTGTTATTTTCCCAGTAACCTGAAGTACAGTGGTATCTTGTATAAAGGAATTAATTTGTTCCAAATGAAATTATGTTAAGCAAATTTTCCTTTATCCAAATTTCCCATAGGAATGCATTGAAAACAGAGTAATCCCTAATCGCAACTATTTTTATGTTGTACAGATTCACCCCATAGGCAATTCTGTTAAGCAAATTTCCCCTGTCTCTGGATTTTTTTTTTATGTTGCACAGATTTTATGTTATACAAGCCATTTGTTGTAAGAGAGTCCACTGTAGTTTGTTTATTAAGCCACTTCACTATGTTGGTAAATTGAAAGAGGAACGCCTGCTTTGGATTGGTTCGATCTGCTTTGGAACAAATATAGAGTCATCCTGCCTACACTAGAAAAATAGAAGCCCTTTGACAGAAGATGGAAAGGTGGGGGTAAGAACATTCTGGAAACAGGCTAGTGAGCTCCAGCAATAATACTCTCTAATTGCCACCTCTAAGAGCATATCAGCATGTTCCTGTAGCCCTCCAAACTGGCTAAATAGATCAAGTCAGGGAAATATTCATTTTTCATGAAAATATTTCTAATCCACCTCACCATAAAGCAAAGTGTTCTGCTTATATACCGCCCCATACCACTTCAAGAAATCTCTGGGCGGTTTACAATTTTAATTACAGTGTGAAGGCTACACATTGCCCCCCCCACCCCAGCAAGCTGGGTACTCATTTTACCGGCCTCGGAAGGATGGAAGGCTGAGTGAACCTTGAGCCTGCTACCTGGGATTGAACCCCAGGTCGTGAGCACAGTTTCACTTGCAGTACAGGCATTTAACCAATGAGCCACGAGGGGCTCAGAGTGTAACAAAATGTGTTCGGCTCTAAAATGAGTACCCAGCTTGCTGGGGGGGGGGCAATGTGTAGCCTGCACACTGTAATTAAAAAGTAAATAAATTGTAAACCGCCCAGAGACTACTTGTAGTGGTATGGGGCGGTATATAAGCAGAACACTTTGCTTTCTCTTCTTCAAATTTGTCCTGGAGAACAAAGAACAGAGAGTAACCCAAAATTCGGCAAGTCCAGAAGCAGAAAATTTTATCAAGTACGGCTTCTTGCATCATTTGTAGAATCCTCTGGAAACAAAACACAATCAGCAACAAGCAGAAGGCAAAACTCATCACCCAGGCTGACAATTTCCAGCTTTGTGTACAACATCAGTAATTTCCAAGTGAAGTTTTTAATGTTCATTAAGGGACTAAATAAAGTGTAATTACTTTTATTGAGTCTTCTTTGCTGGATTTAATCAGTCAATTGACATCTAAGAGCTTGTTTACATGATCATTTATTCTGAGGTAGCCACCCCTTAATGTGTCTGATTTGATTTAAGAGTCCTGCTGAGAGAATTTTTTTAAAAAAAGTTGAAAGTAAAGGAAGCAGGGCAGGAAGGATGCCAGAACTATGTCATAATGCTAAACTTTGTTTTCTCTCAGGTATGTGGCCTTCTCAATGCTGTTAAAATGCCTGCATGTAGACAATTGTATGCAGTACAGTAGGACCCCTGTATCCATGGATTCATTATCCACTGATTCAGTTATCCATGGCTGGCAGAGGAAATAAATAAATAAATAAATCAGCAGCTGCAAATCAAGCTACTGTCACAAACAGCAGCTGTAAAGCAAACTAATGTTGTCAAACAGCAGCCGTAAAGCAAGCTACTATTACAAAACAGATGTTTGGAGGATTTTTTGGTGTTCTCTCTTATCCACGGTTTTCATTATCCATGGGAAGGCCTGAAACCAATTCCCAATGGATACCGGGGTCCTACTGTAGTATGTTATCATGTGTGACATACACACTTTTTCCTAATTATGCCTTAGAAACCTGTAAGTAAAGGTAAAGTTTCCTCCTGCTCATGCATGCTAGATGTGTCCAATTCCAGGGGCGGCGCTCATCTCCATTTCTAAGCCAAAGAGCCACTGTTGTGCAAGTCAGTGGCCATGTGGTCGGCAGGCCTGAAAGCATTTTTGCACATGGAACACTGCCTATTTGTCTGCTTTCTTCAACAGGACTTATTTATCTGCTTGCATTTACCTGCTTTCGGACTGCTAGATTGGCAGGAGCTGGGTTAACAGCGGGAGCTCACTCCTCCACGTGGCACCCGGGATTCGAACCACCGAGCGGCTGACTTTGCAGCCGACAGTTTCAGTGCTCTGAGCCACCATGACCCTGAGAAGCCTTTATCAAGCTCTTATTATTCCAGGGAACATCCTCAGTCCTCAAGGCAAATTTCTTCTCTCACATCCTCTTCCTCCACCTCTGCCTTCAGTTTCTCCCTTTAAAAATCTAGCCAGGTCTCCAGATGCTGCTGTTCAACTACCTGCACCTCATTAAATGATTAATTAGGCTGGCTGCCCTTGCCTAGGCTCCGTTAACCCTTCCACTCCATGTGATTGATTTGCTGCATCAGAAACACTTATAAAACAATGAGAAAATTAATACTCTGTACATTCTATAAGGTTCATTGTGTCTTTCAAAATATTCTTCAAAGACAAAGCTGAAGATAATTAATCTCGAAGTTCATAGACGGATCACTGATACTGAATATAGTGGACATATTTGGGTCATAATCAGCAGTCAGATTATATTGCTATATACAAAAGGATCATTTTACATATTAATGCTGCAGTCTCATATAACTACATACTCAGAGGTAAGTCCCAATGGATTCAGTAGGAATTACTCCCTGGTGAATACAGCATTGCGGCTGAAATCATTAAGATGCAATTTGTCAGGACCCTGCCTGTCACAGAACCTGACTCTGAGGGGTTAAATGGTGAAGAGCTGTTGGAGGAGCCTTGCAGCTCAAATCAGCAAGCAGCTGGGTCTGATGACTCAGCTGAAAACATATCTTCACCTCCTAGAAGGGCCATGAGCAGGATTCTGCAAAGACGTGCTACCAGGAGAGCTAGGGAAAGGGTCTTTGATGCTAGATGGGGAATCAGGTTGGGAAGCCCTGAGTACTAGCAGAAGCCTTTCCAGAAGTAAGGGTGTGTTCCCTGTTTTGGGATAAAGCTGGCAAGCTCACCTTGAGCTCTCTGTGGGAGCAATGCATCATTTGAACTTGCAACCACGTTCCTGTCTGTGACCTTGGCTCTGTTTCCTGACTTTGGACTGGCTTGATCTGTTCCCTTGGGTTTGGCATCTGGTTCCCGTGAGATACTCTGGTTTTGACTTGGACTGGTAATTGCTGAGAGTTGGATTCTGTTATTTATCTGGCACTTGATTGTTAGCAAAGGACTTGAACTTGCCTGGCTTTCCACTAAATATCTTGGCAAAGAACTGAACCCTGTTTGTGTGTGTGCTCTGTGTGTGGGGCTTGACACAATTGCAGAACATTGTAGGTTTACATATAAAACATAGTTTAACTTTAAAGCATCAACAAATGGAAATATAACACACTTGTTTCTGTGAAATGTTTCTAAACTTTATCCAGAAAGGATATATGGAAATTTACATAAAAATTAAGCTACATGTAAACATTGCAAAAAAAAAATAGTTGTTTTACAATGACTTGGCAAATAAGGACAATTTTACTTTGCATCAAAAATAAAACAGAATATGTGCCAGGTTTTACTCCTTTAGGGAGGAGGACTTGCCATTAACTTCCCTCAGACTGATGAAGAACATAAGAAGAGCCATGCTGGATCAGGCCAAAGGCCCATCTAGTTCCTGTTATCTCACAGTGGCCCCACCAGATGTGTCTGGGAGTGCACGAGACTAGATATCTGTCTCCTGATACCACTCCCCTGCATCTGGCCCTTGAAGTACCCTGGTTTTAAGCCTGGAGATGACACATCTCCATCATGGTTTATAACCTGTGAAGAATTTTTCCTACAGGTGCTGTTATACACACCTGCTACTTGATTTATATTCTTGTACATGTTAAATGAACATTTTGAAGGCATCCAGGCCAGATGCCATCATCACATTCTGTGGCAGGCAGTTCCACAGACTAACAACGCACTGGGTGAAGCTGTTTGGATGAGCAGCGAAATGTTTTAATGTCTCAAGAAAAGAAGTCCAGTTGCCATGACTCAATTTCCAGACTCCTTTAGGGATGTTTTTCTGAGCCAGGTTGCCACCACAGGTAAGGGGCTTCCTCCCCTCCCCCCAACAAATGCATGCTGTACTTTCTAACAGTAAAACTCCCAAAAAGCATGGGGAGGTGACTCTAATGTACTACAAGAAGACGTGTGTGCTTTCATATATTTGGGCATAGTGCTATTTAGACTTTCAACCTGAGCTCCAGACCTTTATATTGGGCTTCTAGCAAATAGAAAGCCAAAACAATTATTTTGGAACTGGTGATATATTATTTCACCAGAAAAAGCAGTCAGAATTTCTGCAGCCAAGTGTCATATCAATTAGTGTTTGAGAACAATGCTCAGCAGAAACTGTACATAAAACATTATCATGGTATTGCTGTCAGGAGATTAGAACATGGATAAATGAAATCGGAGCTGAATTCTTTTTCTTCACGTGCTATGTCCTCGTAGAACATTGGCAATCAGTAGCATGAACTGGTTTCTATCTAAAGCAGTTGTTCCCAACCTAGGGATCAGGACCCCTTTGGGGGTCGAATGACCATTTCACCGGGGTTGCCATGAGCCAGTGAAGAAAAAGGCACAAATGGCTTGGGTCTGGAGAAGGAAGGGGAGGAAGACTGAGTTACAGCTTGATAGGTTGGAGGGGATGTCAGTCAATGGCACCAGAGGCTGCGATTGGCTGAGGGTGCCTGTAGAGGGAAGTTCTCTATGGCCCCTGCTGCAGTGGCCTGCCAAAGGGGGCTTGTGACCTCTTCCAAGCAGGGCAAGGGGTCACCACAGCATGAGGAAGTGTATTAAAGGCTCCCAGCATTAGGAAGGTTGAGAACCACTGATCTAAAGCTATTCTAAACAGAGCAGCTGTGCTTACTGAGGACCATTGGCTTAAGCTCTTAAGCCCAGATGTACTTCTATGCCCCGGGCCATGCTTCCTGTCTATTGCTCCTTGATGGATAACTTGCAGCGGATGGTATTTCTTATTGCGCATTATGTGTCTAAAATACTGCAATTTTCTTCTCTTTACAGTATTGAGGGCTTCTAACTTTTTATTAGTGTGCTGTAATACAGCCATGTTAGTGACTCTGGCTGTCCAAGGTATCTTCAAAATTCTTCTGTATGTCCACATTTCAAATACTTCCATCTTCCTGCATAATGTGTCTGTAAGGGTCCAAGTTTCAACACCATAGAGAAGCATGCTGAATAGATAGGATTGAAGTATTCGAGTAGGAAGTCTGACAGATAAGTCCTGGTTTGTCAAGACTTTCCACATTTTCTGCAAAGAATTTCTAGCTTGTTCAATATTGCAGCGAATTTCAAATGAAGGATCCCAGTTATCTTTGACAAACCACCCCCAAGTATTTATAAGATGATACTCTCTCAAATACATCAAAGCTATCTTGAGAAGGTTCTGTGAACCATTAGGATTTTGCTGATCACCATTGATTTTGTCTTCTTCACATTAAGTCACAGTCCCATGACACTGCTTTCTGCAGCAACAGAATCCAAAAATCCTCACAAATCTGCCAGACCTGTTGCAGTGTGGTCAGCATCTCTTATGTTATTAACAAGAACTCCATTCACTTTCACACTTTGCTTCTTTCCTTCAAGAGCCTCCCGGAAAATTCTTTCTGAATATATATATTAAAAAGTAGAGGTGAGAGAATACAACCTCGATGAACACCTTTTGTAATTGACACCTCTTCTGATATCTGACCATTTATCTGGACACCATGCTGATTCCAATACAAATTCCCAATCAATCTGATATCACGATTGTCCGAGCCCAGTTCTTTAAGAATATTAATAAGTTTATCATGTTTAACTGAGGCAAATGCTTTTTCATAATCAATGGAGCAAACAAAAACATCAACATTGACATCGGGACATCACTGAACTAGTATTTGAATGCCTCCAGAGATCCAAATCCATTCCTGAATCCAAATTGGGTATCTCCAATGCTCTCTTCACACTTCCGATATATTCTTAAATGCAGGGCTTTTAAAAACAACTTTGACTCATCAAACTGCTTGTCCAGTATTCATTACAACTTTTTGCACTAGCTTTCTTTGGAAGTCGTATAAAAGGGGATTTGAGACAGTCCTGTTGGAGATTCCACTTCTATCGATGCTGTTGTACAAATCGACCAGAGGGGAAAGTGATTGTTCTCCCTAAAGCAATTTCAAACATTCCATATATATTTCATTAAGGTTTGTGGCTTTGCCACACTTCGATAATTTAATGGTATGTTCTCTCTCTTCCCTCATGATATCTATACCATCATCTAACTTGACACCATGGTCAATACTTTTTTTATCCTTAAAGACATGTTCTATATATACCTTTCACTCCTGTAGTTTCTCCTCAGTGCTTACCAAGGCATTACCATTCTTGCCAATAAGAGATTCACTTCCTCTACTGTTATACACACCTGCTGTTTGCCCTATTTTCTCATACATGTTAAATGAATCATGCTTAGCATCCAATTCTTCAATTTTGCTACATTCCTTTGAACATTTTTCTTCCTTTGCCATTCTTATTTTCCACCATACAGTATTTCTTTCTGCAGTTGTTTATATATTACAGGATCTCGATTTTTCATCTCTTCTATGATCTATGAGGTTCAGAATTTCAACTGATCCAAGGTTTGATCATCTTTCTCTCAACCATCTTTAATTTGTCTTGGCACACTTAATTCACAGCAGCTTTAGTTTGGCTCCAGGTGTTCTCAACTTCATTTACATCTGCTGTCTCCTTGATGGTTTTGAATTTTGTACTCAGGATTGATTGAACTTCAATTCTTACTGCTGTGTCCTGAAGCTTAGAAATCACAGTTCGACTATTTGTCACCTTTGACTGACATTTCTTCAATTTAAGGTTCACTGTTGCTAACAAAAGATTATGATCTAAATTAGAGATGGGCACAAAACGAAAAATTTTTCGTTTCCATTTTCATTTTTTTGTTTCGTTACGCAACGAAACGACAAACAAATTTTGTCTCCAAAATGAAATGAAACAAACAGAAACACCGGAAATTTTGCTGTGTGTTTCATTTTCATTACTGCAATATAGTGAACTGCTTCAAATGCTAAAAAAAAAAATCACAAAAAATTGAAATAAATGGTAACGAGACGGTAACAAAACGAACAAAAACAAAAACGATTTTTTGCAAAAATTCTCGAAAAACGGAAACGAACCAAAACAGAACCTCCAAACGACAAACGACAAACGAAACGTCATTTTTTTATTCATGCCCATCTCTAATCTAAATTAATATTTGCACTAGGGTATGTTTTTACACATCTAATTGAATTCCTAAAACATTTATTAATCAAGACGTAATCAATCTGAATTCTGATATTCCTGTTAGCATTTGAAGTCTGTGTGTAAAGGTGGTGCAGTGACATCTGGAAATACGCATTTGCTATTATAAATTCCTCTTGTTGACATAACTGAATTAGTCGGTCCCCTCGCGCATTGCCAATTCCTAATACAATTCCTAATCCATACTACTTCAGACTGTTGGCTTTGTCCTACCTTTGCATTGAAATCATCCATAACTATGGTAACTTCCATTGATTTGGTAAATGATAAAGCAGTCTTTCATTGAATATAAGATTCTTCTATATCACCATCTGAGGCATCACATGTTGATGCATACACCTGGATAATAGTTAACAAAACAGGTTGCACATTAAGTTGGAGAAAAATGACTCTGGAACAAACTTTCTGACAGTCTTACTAGTGTTTGAATGAACTACGAATCCCACTCCATTAAAGTGATGAGGTTTGTAGTTACCGGCGCGTCCATTAAGGCGAACTAGGCAGTTGCCTAGGGCAGTGTTCCCCAACCCCCGGTCCGCGGACCGGTGCCGGTCCGTGGATGAATCGGCACCGGGCCGCCGCCGCGCCATCCCCCCCGCAATCGCCCCCCCCCGCCGCCACGACGCCCCCACGCAATCGCCCCCGTCCCGCCGCCGCCACCACGACCCCCCGCAATCGTCCCCGCCGCCGCCGCCGCCGCCGCTGCAATCGCCCCCGTCCCGCCGAAACTGCCGCCGCCGCGACTCCCCCCACAATCGTCCCCGCCGCCGCCGCCGCCGCAATTGTCCCCGTCCCGCCGAAACTGCCGCCGCCGCCAGCGACCCCCCTGCAATTGTCCCCGCCTCCGCCACCGCAATCGCCCCCGCCCCGCCGCTGCAACCCCCCCGCCCGCCGCCGCAATCGCCCCCCGCAATCGCCCCCGTCCCGCCGCCGCCGCCGCCGCGACCCGTCCCGCCGACACAATCGCCCCTGCCCCGCCGCCGCCGCCGCGACCCCGCCGCCGCCGCCGCAATCGCCCCCGTCCCGCCGCCGCCGCGACCCCCCGCCGCAATCCCCCCCGCAATCGCCCACGTCCCCCCGCCGCCGCGACCCCCCTGCCGCCGCAATCCCCCCCGCAATCGCCCCCATCCCACCATCGCCGCCGCCGCTGCGACCCCCGCAATCGCCCCCGCAATCGCCCTGCCCCGCAATCGCCCCCGCCCCGCCAGAAAGAAAGAAAGAAAGAAAGGAGGGAGGGAGGGAGAAAGAAAGAAAGAAAGAAAGAAAGAAAGAAAGAAAGAAAGAAGGGAGGGAGGGAGGGAGGGAGGGAGGGGGGAAAGAAAAGGGAAAGAAAGAAAGAAAGAAAGAAAGAAAGAAAAGAAAGAAAGAAAGAAAGAAAGAAAGAAAGAAAGAAAGAAAGAAAGAAAGAGAAGGGAGGGAGGGAGGGAGGGGGGAAGAAAACGGAAAGAGAGAAAGAAAGAAGGGAGGGAGGGAGAAAGAAAGAAAGAAAGAAAGAAAGAAAGAAAGAAAGAAAGAAAGAAAGGGGGAGAAGGAGGAAGGGAGAGAGAGAGAGAAAGAAAGAAAAAGAAAGAAGGGAGAAAGGAAGGAAGGAAGGAAGGGAGGAAGGAGAGGAAGAGGAAGGAACATAGAAAGAAAGAAAGAAAGAAAGAAAGAAAGAAGGAGGGAGAAGGAGGAAGGGAGGAAGAAAGTAAGTAAGTAAAGGAAGGAGGGAGGGAAAGAAAAAGAAAGGGGGAGAAGGAGTGACGGAGAGAGGAAGAATGAAAGAAGGGGAAGGAAGGAAGAAAGAAAGAAAATGAGGAAGAAAGGAAGAAAAAGAAAGGGAGGGAGGGAAGGAAGGAAATAAAGAAAGAAAGAAAGAAAGGAGAGGAGAGGAGAGAGGAAGAAAGAAAAAAGAAAAGGGGGGGAAAGAAGAAGAAAGGAGAGTGGGAGGGAAGGAAGAAGAGGAGGAGGGAGGGAGAAAGAAAGAAAGAAAGAAAGAAAGAAAGAAAGAAAGAAAGAAAGAAAGAAAGAAAGAAAGAAAGAAAGAAAGAAAGAAAGCAGAAAAAAATGAGGAAGGAAGGAAAGAAAGAAGGGAAGAAAGGAGGTAGAGTGGGAGGGAAGGAAGGAAGGAAAGAGAGGGAGGGAGAGGGAGAGAAATAAAGAAAAAAGAAAGAAGGGAGAGGGAGGGAGAGAAAGAAAGAAAGAAGGGAGAGAAAGAGGAAGGAAGGAAGGAAGGAGAGTGGGAGGAAAGAAAGAAAGAGGGAGGAAGGGAGAGAGAGAAAGAAAAGAAAGGAGAGGGGGAGGGAGGGAGAAAGAAAAGGGAAAGAAAGAAAGAAAGTAAGGAGGGAGGGAGGGAGGCCTCATGTCAAGGAAGGGCAAAGGGTCCCAAGACCTCAGGCGGCTGGGTAGCCCCCGGGGGGGGGGAATGCGAGGAAGTAAAAACAGTGTTTCCTTGCAGCGATGCCAAGGACTCATCGCACAACACTGGCTCTTCGGCTTGAGTACGGAGATGAGCACCGCCCCCTAGAGTGGGAAACAATTAGCACGCATGTGCGTCAGCGGCGGGGGGGGCATTTACATTTTTAATCTTATTAAATCAAAACAAGCGGGCCAGGGAAAAATTATCAAGCATTTACCGGTCCACGGTGATAAAAAGGTTGGGGAGCACTGGCCTAGGGTGTCAAAATGGAGAGGCCGTCCGCGCCCATCGCCGCCCACCCCCAACTCCCGTCGCCGTCCCCCGTCATCCCCCGCCCCCCGCCGCCCCACCGCCGCCACCCACTGCCCCACCCCACCCCACCCCTTGCCTAGGGCATAAAAAAAACTAGCGCCGGCCCTGAGTACACTTGATATTCATCTACTACACACTTTCCTGAATTAGGCCAACACATCTCACTAATACCCAGGATATCAATATAAAGTCTTTCCATTTCCCTGATGCCGTTGTGGGTTTTTCTACTTTGAAATAAGCTGTGAACATTCCAGGTAGCTATCCTTCTCATGGCTGGCCCAGAGATTCTTAGCACTCCCTGTGCACTGAAGGGCTGCCGGGGACTGGGCTTTAGGTTTTGCCGTCATGCTAAAGATTTGCCTGGGGAAGTTAGCTTAAGTGGAGTGGTTTCCCTCTTGCCTCCTTCACTGCCATTACTGTCCATTATGTCAGCTGCCCCTTATGGATCATATGTTGTTTGAAGCCGCCCACTCTGGATCAGATGCTTTGGGGGTGGACAGTCTGGTTTCTCCACCGAGACCTGTGTGGCTTGGGAGACCCTTCTGGTAGCAGTGCTACCGCCAGCATAGCTCTCAGTTTCACTGAAGCATGCAAGCCCCTCCACCTTGTCAAGGCTTGTGTCCATGGAGGAGCTGAATTACTCATCATCATCATCATCATCATCATCATCATCATCATCTTCTTCTTCTTCTTCTTCTTCTTCTTCATTTACCTGAACCCTCTCTCAGAGTATCTGGGAAAGCAAAGACTGGAACTCCTTAATCTCATGGGAGCCAAGACTGTTATTATGTGCTGTCAAATTATAGTGACTCTAATAGGGTTTTCAAGATGAGTGAGATATTTAAAACGTCGTTCTAACAACACCTCCCCCTCAAATGAGTTTCCATGGCTGAGAGGGAAATTCGAAATCATCTCTCCTGAGTCCTTGTCCGCCATGCTATCCACTACACAACACATAGTTGTGATTCCAGGGGTTTTTGTTAGTTCTTTCTCTCTCTCACTCACCCTTGAAAATGATATTGACCCTAGCATGAAAAAATGGAGGCAATATATGTTGTATCTTTTAGATCAGGGAAATGATGCGGGATGGGGAGAGCTGAACATATATGCTCACTGCCATTTCTCTATCAATGAATTGCCCCTCTCGTTGTGCCCCAAAGTCGTTCATGGGGAGGGATACCAAAGCATAGCTGTCAAGTGTCCCGTTTTAGCCGGGACATTACCGTTTTTCAGCCTTTGTCCTGCCGTCTTCCCAGAAGATTTATTTTCACAGAAATGTCCCAGGAGGGGGTGGTTGATGGGGAGGCTTTTTCGCTGGGGACTGGGTAGAGGGAGGGGTCGATCTGGTGTGGCTGAAGCTCAACATGGTGGGAGGGGCAAAGTGCACACCTGCTCTCTCTTCCTCTGCCTCCCATGACAATGAAAGCAGCAGGAGGAGGAGGAGGGCAGGCACCCGGCACTGAGCTTTCGCTGATTTTTTTTTTGGGGGGGGGAATCATATGAAATGAAATGAAAAAAAAGTTTGGGGGGGACACAAAATGAAACAAAATGAAACATAATTTTTCCGTTTCGTGCCCATCCCTAATCATGACCAATAGCCACTGATAGCCTTTTCAGGAAATAATCTGTGACTCTGCCCCTTTAAAGCCATCACTACATCAAGTGTGGGAGTGAATTGCATCGTTTCACTCTCTGTTGCATGACAAAATGCTTCCTTTTGTTGTTATTGTGAATCTCCCACCAGTCAAAGCAGGAGAGGATCCACTGGGATTCCGCTGTTGTGAATCTGAAGGGGGAGGGTGCTCTGTGACCATTTCCTCCATACCATGCTTAATTTCATACATCTCCCTGGAGTTCCTTTATCGAGCGATCATCTTTCTTCCTAACTGCAAATGATTGCTCTGTTGTAAACCTCCTCTCGCAAGACAGTTCCTTGATGATTTTGACTGCCTGTTTCTGATTCTCTCCCACATTTACAGGATTTTCTGAAGGAAGGGGGGAGAAAGCAAAACTGTGTGCAGGATTCAAAGTGTTAGAGCAGAGCACTGAGCCCCAGACTGGTGTGAAAAGAACTGTGATGGTTACAGATTTATTTTTATAGTTTTCTTTAAGATCCCCAACATGGAATTTGCTTTGTTTGCAAAAGCCAAACACAAGGCAGACATTTTCATCTGGTGATCCACCCCAGCCCCCTAGCAACTCAACCACGTGTGTTTACTCAGAAATAATCCCCTGAAGTCATGTGCTTGATACAATTACATTGCATTGCACACAGCACACAAAAGACAAAAAGAGGCTTCAGTCACATGAGAAACTAAAAATACATTGTGTTACAGCTGATTACATCAAGTGAAACAAGTGGCAGGATGAAGAACCAGAAGGAAAATAACTTAAAGGTATTCCTCACTTAGGCTGCTTTCACATGACCCCTAAAATCCGCTGCAAAATGCTCACAGATGCGGAGCATAAAATTGTGTTCCCACCAGCAGCGGACTTTTTAAAAAAAATATGACCACACCCGCTTAAGCGTGCCCCAGCGCATTTTACAAGTACCTGGTCTCAAGGAGGTAAAAAAATTTCCGATGCGGATTTTAAAGCTGTGAATGCCTGGCTCTACTCCGCCTTCTGTTTGTTTGTCCCCCCCTCCTTTTAACAGACAGAAATCCCTAACAGGCTTCCTGTCCTACTACAATTAGCTGCTGCTGAGGCAGGCGGAGGTGAGCCTGCATTTTTTTCTCCATCCCCTCACAGCAGACAGAAGCAATAGAATCAGAGTGCAGGAGGGTGGGAACACTGCAACTAGGACAAAAACCAAATGATCTCTGGTTGGGGGGATCCGAATTTAAGTTGCCAGAGATTTTAGGGGTCATGTGAAAGCAGTCTTAATGACTGAACTGCATTCCTATCACTACGCTGTGAAGTGAATTGGTTGTTAAGTGAGTAGCCTAAACACAGATGTTTGTGTTGTGTTGACTCTGACCTCTTTGCAGGCAGGCCAGCGAAGGGAGGCTCTCTAGGAGGCCACAGGAGAAGTACCGTATATACTTGAGTATAAGTCAACCCGAGTATAAGCCGGGGGCCCTAATTTAAACCCCAAAAAACTGGGAAAATTTATTGACTCAAGTATAAGCCTAGGGTGGGAAATGCAGCAGGGCCTGGCAACTCCTCCTTTGTGAGCTGGGTGTGTGTGTGATGTTTAAAATGACTTTTAGCCACCGAGTCAAGTGCTTGAGTTGGTGGCTAAAAGTCATTATAAACATTGTTTTAAAATGACTTTTTAAAAAGTCATTTTAAACATGGGGGGGTCAGGAGAAGTGGCACACTATGTTTAAAATGATTTTTAGCCACCGACCCAAACTTGCCTCAATGGCTAAAATATTGACCCGAATATAAGCCGAGGACCCCTTTTTTCAGCCCAAAATTAGGGCTGAAAAACTAGGGTTATATTCGAGTATATACAGTAGAACAAAAAGGAGGGGGGAAAACAGAGATGGAGGGGAAAGACACTCTGCTCCACCTAGGCCATTCTCTGAGCGGCTGACAGGATAGGTGCAGGCAAGCCGAACCAGGCTGGGAATGAAGGTTCTTCCTGAAGCAGCATTAAGGTGACAGCTGCGGCTAGGGCTGGAGGTTGTCAGTGTGAGCAGTCATTAAGCAGGTAGGTTGTTAAGTGAGGAGTGGCTTTATTGGATGAAGGCCTTTGAAGGACGCAACATAATGGCATTGTTTAGAACTGCCACATCCAAAGTCGAGAGAGCCCTGATGATGTCCATAATCAGACAGAAGAGGATTTGCACGCTTGGGGGGTTTTGTTATATATGTTTTGTTTGTTTATATTTCACACTTAGCCTTGATTATGCAAAAAACGGTACACTTGTGCAATCCCAAGGATTTTTTTTGCAATGTGCAACAACAACAACAACAACAACAACAACAACAACAACAACAACAACAACAACAACAACAACAACAACAACAACAACAACAACAACAAAAGAGGGGAGCGAAAATGGGATTGAGCAACAGCAGGGCCTCAGCATGCTAGCATTTGCTAACAGGTGAAATGTGCACAGGAAGCCTGTGTTCCGTTACCAACTCCTGGAGAAAGAAACTGGCCAGCCCCCTCTTTTCTTAGGACCATAAGAAAGCCGATGATGCGCAAGGGCTGGGAACGAAGCAGAAGCAGCAGGCTACGAAAGCCACGGTACAAACACCCGCCCTCGTAAATAGCTCTTGCGTGGAAGGGCTCCGGGGACCCTGAGCATGATTAATGATGAGTGTCTGCTGGGCACTGTCTGTGTTGAGGGGAGATAATTGAGTCTCTATTTTGAGGTGATGGAATTACTGATTGGATTGCAAAATTAATTGGTGTTGTTTGAGCGGGAGAAGAATTGATTTGGGAGAGCTGATAGAGGAGCAGAGAGAGCACAGAGGAAAGATTAGGGCTATCTCTCGCCTACCATCTCTCACGATGACGCCTCTTTCAGGAACTATACACAAACAATTTGCTGCTTCAAATAACTACAAATTGCACAGGTCCTGCTTCAGACACAAAAAGGGAAATCTCCTAAGTACCACATCTGGCTGGAGTTGCCCGCCAGTCCAACGCTTTCCAGCATCAAGGGAAAAGGAAGAGTCAAAAACAACATCTTTTGAGCTTGACAAGCCCAGGTTCCCAATGAGAACCAGGTAAAGCCATTGGATATCTAAGAAGTTGGAAGGCAGGGATGAAGATTTGAGAGGTACCAACCTTTAGGAGCCAGGAAGATGAGCTCGGCTTAGGAAAACAAAAGATTAACATCAAAACAAGACCTTTGAGGCATTCTCAGTCTTCATATAATATGGTTCCACCCTTCACTATCAATGTGTTCTTCAAGGTCTAAATACATATTATTTGTTTACCGATTCATACAAACAGGACTATATATATCCTGTTTGTATGAATCTGTAAAGAAACAAGAGCTACCTTATAATGTTATTGTGAGGAAATAATATTGTTCCATGGCAACATTTAACCAAAACAAAACAAAACAAAACACTCGCTATGATGTTGTTGTGGCATCCCATGCTTCAGTCAAAACAATATGAAAATTTGAAACCAAGCTGTTCTGTTAGACAAGCTGGAAATCTTATCCATCGAGGACTGGCACCAGTATTTCACTTTCGTTGTTGATAGTGCTTTTGGATTGAGATGATGACTACACTGACAAATACTTTGGAATTTGCCTCTCCATTAGCATGGGTGCATTTGAAGGTATTTTCCAGTGATCAGACAATGCAAAGGGCAATATGTATCGGTCTGACCCCTTTTTTTCCCTTACCATTGACAGTTTCCCCCTCTGGGTCACTGGACTCAACTACTGTACTTTTAAAAGCTGGAACAATTCTAATGGTGTTTTGCCTGTATTACTGTTTGTTTCGTTCAACATAATAGAGAGCAGCATGACTCTAGGTGGTGGTATGGTAACATATTCATGTTTTGGGGTTGTGGGAACACCTGCTTCCATAATGTTTCTCCCTAGGCTCCCCAATTTATCTTATACCTGGGCAAGATGGAAGTCTTCCGGGTGGGGCCACCTAGTGTTGGCAGTTTGGGAAACTCCCTCAGTTTTGGGGGAGGGGATAACTCTTCCCATATGGGATGAGGTGCACAGTCTTGGCATAGTTCTTGACCCAGTGCTCACTATGGAGGCCCAGGTGGCATCAGTGGTTTTTTTAAAAAAAATTATATATTTTATTTATATAAGAACAGATAAAGCAGCAAAATAACATAAGGATAGAAAATAACAAAATAACAATATAACAAAATTATAACAATGTACAGACATAAACCCAGTGCAACCCACCCCCCTCGGGACTTAAACAAAATTACAACTTTCATGGTATTGACCAGCCCATTTGCCGAGCCAGGTTGAAAGAAAGAGGCGACACACATTCCGCTTGGGTTAAATAAGGGCCACAACTTTATTAACTACAGTAACGAATTTTAAATTACTTATCAATGAGCAATAACTTTAGGAGGGCCTGAGCCGTAGCGCATCATCAAATGGTAACAACAAATTGATTAGGTCCCGCTACTCCACCAATTTCCTGCGGCCCGTTGAACTGCCGCAGTGAGGATGCCAATGAGATCTTTTGGCATCAACGCTTGATTAAAGGTTGGCAGCCCTCCTAGGGTTTGGGGTTATTATTATTATTTGCTCCCTAACTAAATCCTATTGGGTTATTAATGGAAGGCTGCCGAAGACGTGAAGATGTAATTAGATTCGGGACCTAAATGGTTAACTTTTATGCGCTACCCGCCAGTCGTGACCGGGGTTATTACCTACAACACCCACCGCCAATATGTGAATGGTGGGATGGGCAAAAACACCACCGCTCAAGGCCAATCAGAGAAGTGGTCAAAAATTCCCATCCGGCCCCGAAGCGACCAGCAAAGCATCACCAGCACATCGTAAACAGTGGCGGGAGGGCGGGGAAACCGGCGGTTGCGGAGGCAGGCTGAGGGGAGCGCGCCAAGGACTTATAAAGGGCGCGCTCCCCTGCCGTAGGCTACGCTAATAGCGGAGCCAATAGCCGCCTCCATCAACCGGACGGCAAAGGTGCCCCTGCTCGGCACGAGGCCGGGCGGAGCAGCCATTGCCGAGCCAGGTTGAAAGAAAGAGGCGACACGGGGCTTCCGGTTTAATGGCCGACTGAACAAGACGCTAGGGGAGCTCCTCCGTGGAATCCCCAGAGCGCACAGGAGGTTTAAAGAGGTTCGCGAAGACTACGCGGCCTCCATTAACCTCAGGGGGGGGCCCTGAGGGATTGGGTATCAGCTGTTGCCTTTTGCGACTCTCCTTTCACCCCGATCTGGAGGGATTGGGGGGAAGGGATCGAGTTGCGGCACTTTACAATCGCTACTCCTGTGTCTGCGAAGTCTCAGAGTCTTGGCAGAAGAGCCATTAGCCTCCAAGGACTTTACAAATCGTTTCGATCGGAGGGAGAATCAACAGGCTGTTAAAAGGCTAATTAGAAGATAAAGATCACACCCGAAAGAAACGTGAGTTTGCTTGTTAGTTTCGGGATCTGTTCGGGGCGTGGTGGAGAGCAGCCGTAACTTTCCTTCGTGAATGCAAATCGAAACTAAGCGGTGGGGGCGGAAGAGATACCCCTTCATTTGCAAAGTGAGTTTAATTTAATACTTAAATTGAAGTGGAACAATATTGGGACCTGGAGAAGCCTGATCGTGAAGTCTGTAGTTCAGACTGGCGTTTTGAAGTCACCCCCCATTTTTTCTTTGTGAAGAGACGGAGTGAATAGTGAATAGAGGAGCGCGTGGGGGTGGAAGGGGGATATTTTTTTTAAAAAAAAAGAACTCTGGTGTTTGAAGTTATTCTCCCCCTTACTTGACTCTATACTTCCAAAGATTTTTGATTAACGAATTCCCCCTCCCCTTTTTTTTTTGGTGGAGGACTGGATATTTAGAGGGATTTGAGTGGCGGACAAGGTGGTGTGATTTTACATTTCAAAGGATTTCATCAGAGCCGGCTGGAAAGCCAGCCCCCCTTTGAGAGGAATGCTTTGGAGTTGTTTTTTGGGAACAGCTTAGGAGTTATTGCAAATTGGAGCTATTGCTATTTACTTTTCCCTAATTGGAGTAGACCTTTTGAAGAGGTTGAAGATTTATATATCTTTTGGATGGGCAAAAACTTTGTTAAACAACTCTTTGTTACAGAAAAGTAAACATTTGGATTAAGCTGTGAAGAAGCTGAAGAATTGTTCCAATTTTTCTCCCTACTCTTAATTTTCAAAGGTTTTTCTTTTGGTGGGTCTCATTTTGTCTATTCGATTGCAGTGAAAACGAATTTAAGTTGCTGCGTGTCTTCCTTTGAGGCTCCCTCCCGTCTCAAGGACATAAGAGAGTCATAATAACAAGATAAGGTTCGTGTTGAGAATTGGATTGAGAATCCCATTCCTGAGGTTGGAGCGCCATCTGGTGGATTTTAAAAATTATTGTACTGGACACTGGTTAGAAAATTCATTTCTTATGTTAGAGCGCCATCTGGTGGATTTGGAAAATTATTGCATATAAAATTCAATTTGAATGCTATATTGAATGGGAAAGTGTTTGACTATATAGAAAATTTCTGTTATAATTTTATAATCTTGTTATAAATTTGATATATGGATAATTTAAAGTTAGAGAGGTCAAAATGAAGTTAGAATAAGTAAATTTAACATCACTGATGGTAATTGTGTGAATATTAATCAACATCAATTAAGGGAGTATTAAGAGATTAACTCGATTGGTTGAAGGTTATTGTGGTTTATTGAATGAATTAATTTTAATACGTGGTTAAATTGTGTCCTGTTGGAACAGAAGTTAATAAAATTGTGATGGCAGAAAAAAAAAAGATGGTGACACCTGTAACACAGAGGAGAGATTCTAGACAAGAAGAGGGTAAAGAATGGGAAGGATTAATGATACATATAAGGAAAGAATTTGAAAAAAGTGAACAAAGTATGGATCAGAAGTTGTCAGAACTAAAGGAAGACATGCAGAAACAAATTAAAGAGGCAGTAGGGGAGCTCTCAGCCCAAGTGAAAGACTTAACGGTGAAAACAAAGAATATAGAAGCCAAAGTGAAGAAAGTGCAGACAGAGGTTAAACAATGCAGAGAAGAAACAGAGAAGAATAGAACAGGAGTGTCAGAAGTAGAAAATACGCAAAGGAGAATGGTTGAAGAGCTTGCTTTTCTTGAAATGAGACAAAGGCAACAGAACCTTCGTTTCCGCTTGATTCCATGGGAGGAAGGAGAAGATATCAAGGCCAAAGTAATAACAGAACTGGCGAAGTGGCTTGGATGGCAAGAACAGGAAGTAGCTGATGCAATCTCTCAAGTGCTCAGAATTGCAGTTAGATCAAAGAAATTGAGAGTGAAGAAGATACCAGGCGATGTTATTGTATCATTGACATCTATGGCCGTGCGAGACAGAATCTTGAAACATAGCTATGATAACCGGTTTGTGATTGATGGACAACAGATTCTGATATATAAGGAGATTCCTCTCCATTTTTTGAGAAGAAGAGGAAGTTATAAATCGCTGGCAGAAACGCTGAGAAGAAATGGTTTGAGATTTCGCTGGGAGTTCCCAGAAGGCCTATCCTTTACTTACAAGATGAAAAGATTTAAAATAATATCTGAGTCGGAAATAGGTAAATTTCTGAGAAAATATGGAGAAGAGCTTGGGTACAGGAAACCATCGAAAGAGGGTGATAAACCACCTGAAGAAGAAGAAGAGGTAGAAGAGGAGGAGTTAGAACTCTCTGAGGAGGAAGAAGATAAAGCGGATTTAGCTATGGCCAATATTTGAATAGAGATTGATAAAAATATATTTAATTTCAAATTTACAATGGCGCTGAGAGTACTGACTTGGAATGTTAATGGTCTGAATGAAAAGGCCAAGAGAAACAGGATTACGCACTTATCGAAGAAAGAAAATCTGGACTTGATTTGTCTACAAGAAACTCATGTTGCAATGAAACATATGAAGATTCTAAAAAACAAAATTTTGGGACAAGAATTTGCATCGTCTGATAAATTGAAGAAAAGAGGAGTGGTGATATATGCAAAACATAAATTGGAACCTAAGTTGATTATGAAAGATGAAGAGGGAAGATTTCTGATGGTACAAATCACTTGGCAATCTGAAAAATTTTTTATTGTAGGCATTTATGCGCCAAATGAAAGGAAATCTGAATTTTACAGAGAGGTAGAACAAAAATTGTTAGATTATATGGATGAAAAACTCTTTCTGATGGGTGACTGTAATGGTGTAATGATGCCAGATTTGGATAGGTCTCAGAAAAAAAAAGGTTCAGAAGGGAAATTACCAAAATCTTTTTATGACTTAGTTGAAAATTTTGGATGGACCGATATTTGGAGACTGAGACATCCAATGGAAAAACAGTTTACCTTTTTTTTCTGAACCGAACCAGAGTTGGGGGAGAATTGATTATATATTTGTTCCTAATGATATCTCATATAGAGTGACAAAAGTGGAAATTTTACCTAAAACGATCTCAGATCATAATGCAATGGTGATGGAAATTAAAACAAAAATGCAAGGATTACACCGTTGGAGGTTGAATGAAAGTTTACTGGATGAGACTGAGACATTGCAGATAGCGAAAAAAACCTTCAGAGACTATTTGAAAAATAACTGGAGAAGAGAAACACCAATAAATGTGGTATGGGATGCTAGTAAGGCTGTTATGCGAGGCCTCTTTATTCAAAGAAATGCGTATCAGAAGAAGCAGAAAGAAAAGAAGCAAAATGAGATTTTAAAAGAATTGGTAGAGATAGAGAAGAAATTGGTGGAGAAGCCAAAGGAACAGAAATGGATTCAAAAATTAAAGATGCTTCAAACTCAGTTGTCGATGATTATTAACCAAGAAATTGAGTGGAAGGTAAAGATGATGAGACAAAGAAATTTTGAATCGGCAAATAAAGTAGGGAAGTTATTGGCTTGGCAGCTGAAATGGAAGCAAAAACAAAAGGTTGTGAACAAATTAGTAGTAGACCAAAAATTAGTGGAAGATCCAAGAGAAATTGTAAAGGTGTTTCGGAATTTCTATAGAAATTTATACACGAAGAAAAAAGAGAATCCGGAACAGATTGATAGATATTTGAAAAAGAATGGATTGAAAAAAATCTCAACAAACCAAGTGTCAATACTGAGTGAGAAAATTACCCCACATGAAGTACAAAGTGCAATAGAGAGGGCGAAAACTGGAAAATCACCGGGCCCAGACGGTCTGACTGCAAAATATTATAAAAAATTGTCAGAAGAAATGTTACCAATAATGGTGGAGGTTATGAATGAAGTTCTAGAAAAAGGAGTCATACCCAACACCTGGAAGGAGGCGTATATAACACTGATTCCAAAGGAGAACGCAGATACAACAGATGTTAAAAATTATAGGCCCATTTCCCTTTTGAATGGAGACTACAAATTATTTGCCGATGTTTTGGCTAATAGATTAAAAAGGGTTTTAAATGAGCTATTACACAAAGATCAAGCGGGGTTTCTCCCTGGCAGACAGATGAAAGATAACATGAGAAATATAATTGATATAATAGAGTATCTAGAAGTCAGGAAAGAGAAACAAGCTGCCTTGATATTTATTGATGCTGAAAAAGCCTTTGATAATGTCTCTTGGCAATTTATGAAGAAGAATTTGGAATATATGGGAGTGGGAATAAAGTTTTGGAACGGTGTTAATGCAATATATAAGGAACAGAAAGCAAGTTTATTGATTAATAATGTGATAACAGAAAGTTTTCCGATTGGGCAAGGTACGAGACAAGGGTGTCCATTGTCTCCATTGTTATTTATTACTGTATTGGAAGTATTGCTAGTCAAACTGAGGGATACGGGGACAATTAAAGGTATATGTGTGGGGGATAAGGAATATAAATTAAAAGCGTTTGCCGATGATTTAGTTCTGACGTTAGAGAATCCAAAAGAAAGTATTACTGAGATGATGAAAATAATTGAGGAATTTGGTAATCTAGCCGGTTTTAAAACTAAATAAGAATAAAACGAAGGTTTTACTGAAAAATGTAACAAAGAAAGATTGCGAAGAATTTGAAAAATTGTCCGCCCTCTCAGTGGTGAAAAAAGTTAAATATCTGGGAATCAACTTATCTCTTACGAATTTAAATCTCTTTGAGGATAACTATAATACGGTATGGAACTTGATTAAGAGAGATCTGGAAACATGGAATAGATTGAATTTGTCGTTGATGGGAAGAATTTCGGTGATAAAGATGAACGTGCTACCAAGGTTGTTATTTCTATTCCAAATGATCCCAATAGTTAGAGGAATAGGCCACTTTAAGGAATGGCAGAAGACATTGTCCAAATTCGTCTGGCAAGGTAAAAGACCCAGAATAAGATTTAAATTACTAACAGATGCCAAGGAAAGGGGAGGATTTGCCATGCCAGACCTGAGATTGTATTACGAAGTGGCCTGCCTAGGTTGGATAAAAGATTGGATTACTTTAGCTGATGAGGATCTATTGGATCTAGAAGGTCATGATAACAGATTTGGTTGGCACGCCTATCTTTGGTATGACAAAGTGAAAGTACACAAAAGCTTTATGAATCATGTAATTAGAAAGTCATTACTTCAGGTCTGGGAACGGTTGAAACCTCTTTTAGAGAGACATACACCGAGATGGTTATCCCCGATTGAGGCATTGGTGATCAAGAGGAAAGATAAAGAAGGGCTGGGGATCACCTATGGTGATGTGTTATTCTTTTCAGAAAAAGGTCCTAGACTGAAGTCTTATGATATGTTGAAAGAGAAGTTAACAGGTTGGTTTCAGTACCATCAACTAAATGACATTTTTCAGAAAGATAGAAAGATGTCTGGGTTTGGAGAGAAGGAATCTAAGTTCCAGACCATAATTATGGGCCCAAAAAAGAAATTGTTGACCAGATTATATAATTTTTTGTTGGAGTTGAATTTAAAAGATGAACAAGTTAAAGAATGTATGGTAAAATGGGCTATGGATCTGGGTCATAATATTGGGTTAGATGTGTGGGAAAGATTGTGGAAAAAAGAATATGAAGTTTACCGCATGTACTTTGATAAAAGAAAACCTGTTGAAAATGATGTATAGGTGGTATATTACTCCAACGAAGTTAGCAAAGATGTATAGGATGAAAGATGACCACTGCTGGAAATGTAAAGAGAAACAAGGTGATTTTTATCATATGTGGTGGACGTGTGAGAAAGTGAAAGAGTATTGGGCATTGATATATGATGAACTCAAAAAGATGTTAAAGTGTACATTCCCAAAACGACCTGAATTTTTTCTGTTAGGGTTGGTGGATAATGAAATTAAAGGAGCAGATAGGACTCTATTTCTATATGCAACAGCAGCGGCAAGAATGCTCCTGGCACAGAATTGGAAGACAACGTATATACCATCTTTGGATGAATGGAGGGCGAAAATATTGGACTTTGCAGAGATGGCCAGACTGACGTGCAGACTGAGGGATCAGGACAACCAGAAGTTCCAAAAAGATTGGCAAAAATTTAAGAACTACATGGAGATTTATTGCAAGGAATTAAAGACTCTTACCGGATTAGGATAGAGCTCGAAGGATTACTACTTATTTTTCAAATCTTTTTTTATAAACATATAAAGGGGTTTGCCTGAAAGGAAGGCTAGGAGATGAATAACGCTAAAACCACGGGATGAACAGAGGGAAGCCAAATTTCAGTAGAATGATTTTGTATTACTAATGTTTTGAACTTGACTTTTTTTGTATACTAAAATTCTTTAATAAAAACGTATTTAAAAAAAAAAAGAAAGAAAGAGGCGACACACATTCCGCTTGGGTTAAATAAGGGCCACAACTTTATTAACTACAGTAACGAATTTTAAATTACTTATCAATGAGCAATAACTTTAGGAGGGCCTGAGCCGTAGCGCATCATCAAATGGTAACAACAAATTGATTAGGTCCCGCTACTCCACCAATTTCCTGCGGCCCGTTGAACTGCCGCAGTGAGGATGCCAATGAGATCTTTTGGCATCAACGCTTGATTAAAGGTTGGCAGCCCTCCTAGGGTTTGGGGTTATTATTATTATTTGCTCCCTAACTAAATCCTATTGGGTTATTAATGGAAGGCTGCCGAAGACGTGAAGATGTAATTAGATTCGGGACCTAAATGGTTAACTTTTATGCGCTACCCGCCACCAAAGAGGCGCACTGCGGCTCTTTACCCCACAGCCGAACAAATCGGCCCTCAGGCCCTCCTTAAGTTTCTGAGTAAGGATATCCAGGCCCTTATCCAATAAATGCACACCATCCGGACGAATTAAGGTGGTTTCCCAGCAGGGATGTTGGAGTGCCAACGGACAGCTCCCACTTCGGCCTACACAACGCGGGCAACTAACGCAACGGATAAGGTTTATCAGGTCCACTCCTGAAGTAATTTATTGCAGCCAGTTATGCATGCAATGAGGATGCCAGAGTGTTGTGGGCATCCCCCATTCCCAATTTCTAGGCAGGCCACTTGATCACATTGGGGTCATTATTACTGAAGCCTACCAGCTACCAAACTGGTTATTACGATAGGACTGCCGAGGACCTTGATTATTTTACAGAGATCTGCGTGATGTTTTTATTAAATTGCGCTACCCACGGTGGCGCGAACCCCCGTTCAGCCGGGGAAAGATCACAGACTAAACAACACAAACCAATGAGCGAGTACGCTGGAACGCTCTCAGATCCACGAGGATCTTGAGAATGAGAGACTTGACCACCGTGCGAGTCGCCAATAGGCGAGCATGATGTAGCGCTCTCAGATCCTCGAAGATCTTGAGAATGAGGGACTTGCCCGAGTTACAGGTCAAGTCAATTCCTCCCAACATGGGCAACCACGATGCTCGGCAAGGTGGCAAGGGGGGAGGTCACTGGGAGCCACAGTAAGAAAGGCGTGTCAAGGCATCACCTTCTTGCCCTTCCACAGGAAATCGGCCCATTGGCCAAGGCCGAAAGCGCGGCCACGTCCCAGGCTGAAAGCGCGGCCACGTCCCAGGCCGGATCGCAGCCACGTCCAAGGCCGAAAGCGCGGCCACGTCCAAAGCCGAAAGCGTGGCCACATCCAAGTCCGAAAGCGCGGCCACGTCCAAGACCGAAAGCGCGGCCACGTCCAGACCGGGTAGCAACTCGAAGTCCCAGTAAACAAAAGACAGAGGCCGTAAACCAACGCTCGAACCCGGCTCCCGGGGGGTAGAAGCTGTAATGGAAAGAAAAGAACAACTGGCCCGGTGGTACCGGTCCATTAGTAAACGTACACAAGATTTAAAGTCTCCGGATCTCCATCATCCAGTCCGTTGGTTGCCACCCAATCGGCGCCAAAGGCAGCTGCTGCGGAAACAGCGCCTATCCGGAGCGAATGACGCCCGAAATGCCAGCCCGATACGCCAGCGACCTGCAGTGCCCTCAGTGCAATTGTCCAATATTGGCCACTTGTCAAATGCGACCCCTCTTTGCGCAGGAATAGGTACCCACGATAATTGTAAGCGAGCAGGGCGGACCTATATAACGCTAGGACCGGGCAAATTTGAAGCACAGAACACCTACGAAGGTGTATCGTGCCGGCCTTACCGCCGATCAGTCTTCAATCTACAAATATGCTGAGAAACCAGATCCTGCGCAGACCATACATGACCAACGTAATGCATAAGCTAGGAGTTGGTTTCTTGGATTGGGGAAGCAGCTCACTGACGTGTGGGGGGGCGAACAAAGGGGGTACCAAATCGGCGGCTTGAAACAAGGCAACCTCATAACTGGCAGAACAAACTCAAGGCTATGCATTAGCCAGCCTACATAACCTATGAGGAGAGATCGGAATCTTCAGGAAAACTCGAAAATTGGATTAGGTCCGGGTAATACCACTGCACCGCCACCCCAGGGGGCACGAGGCAGCACACTAAATTTCGGCTGAAATGCGGCGCGTACGATGAGTACTACGAAGTCCCACAATACTATAGCACCATCTGCGCCAAAATGGACGACCAGGCGCCGCAACTCCATGAAGGGTAGATGCTGAACTGCTGGAGCCGACTTACCACGCGAATACACAGCCCAGGCCGAAACCAGGGCCGGAAGCGATGACTCGTCAGCGGCAGGCGGGAACATGACTACGTTGGGAGACACAGCAACTGGGGGGGGAGTCTGAGCGGAGCATGCGAGACGCGGCTACTTCTGTAGTCACCGATGGCGTGCCTAAAGAAACGATACTGGCAGATCCTGTTAAAACGGACTCAAGAGAAGAATTGCATGTCACCATTAACCATTATTAGTGTACGCTCCGCCCCCTCTGAGACTTAGCCCCGCTCATAGAAAGCCTTCTCCCATAAGACACGGCCGTCCCCTGCCTCTCAGCGTGCTCGCGCTCAAACGAGGCCGCTTCTACCCAGCTGCCAAGAGACTAGGTGACTCCTCACCTGATGAAGAGGATGGATAAGTAAGGGGCTGCTGACTAGGCCTCTTCCTGGCAGGGCTTTACCTTTCCCCTTCCCATTAGAACCTGCCTCCTCAAACAGCGTAGCTGAATCTACGGGGCCAACAGGTGAAAAGTAACCCATAGCGTGTGCGTGGTACAAACCAAAAACGGATTCAGGAGAATGGGAAGGGTGGCCCTGGTATGTAACAGCCAACCCAGATTGTGGTGTGTAACAGCCCCACGATTCATGGCGCCTGACTTCATAACAGAGGACCATGAGTGGAGTCCGCTGCCTGAGCCGCCCCTCTAGGTTAAAGAATCAAATCAAATACAGGTTGAAAGAGAGGGGGTCTGAGGACCAGTCGGTAGATTAAAGATAACAAGCATAAATGAGCTGGAGACAGGGATAAACAGTGAGGGGGGGGCACGGTTGCAGAGGACCCAAAATTGTTCTGTGCGGTGGAAACCAGAGAGGATTGTGAAGAGCGCCAGAAGGATCTCCCCAAACTGTGGAAATGCTGAGAAATGGCAAATATGTGTAAATGTAACCAAATGTAAAGCAATGCATATTGGGGCCAAAAATTGCAAACTTCATCTATCAACTCATGGGCTCTGACCTATCCGTGTCGGACCAGGAAAGAAGTCCTGGTGTGTTGGTGGACAGCGCCTTGGAGGTGTCTCCCCAATGTGTGGCAGCAGCAAAGAAAGCCCGTTCGTTGCTATGGATTATCAAAAAGGGGGTTGAAAATAAGACAGCCAACATTATAATGCCATATACAAAACAATAGCAAGGCCCCCCACCTGGAGTATTGTGTACAATTCTGGTCACTGCATCTCAATAGAGACCCAGTGGAACTGAAAAGGTGCAGAAGAGAGCAACCAAAATGATCACTGGGCTGGGGCGCCTCCCCCATGCAAAAAGGCAAAGAACATTTGGGCCTCTTTCGTCTGGAAAAAAGGCGCTTGAGGGGAAGGGGCCATGATTGCGACGTACAAAATAATGCAGGGCATGAATAAAGTAGCTAAAGTGGGGCTCTTCTCTCCCTCCCAAAATATCAGAACTAGAGAGGGGGGGGCTGGGCAGACTCCTGGGGAAACAGTCGAGCACAGGTTACAAACCATGACGAAAAACCAGGGTCCTTCAAGGGCCAGATGCAGGTGAGTGGTATCGCGAGATAGACATCTAGTCTCATGCGCACCCAAACACATCTGGTGAGGCCCAGACGGCATAGCCGAACAGAAGGGCGAACAGGCGACAAGAAACTCAGCCACGTGGGTGCGGCACGGGGCCAAAATGGGTTCAAAGGGTAGCCGAAGGATGGCCCTATTATGTGACCGCCAAAACAAATCGTGGCATGGGTAGAACAACAATGAATAAAGAGGATGGATGCAGATTACACCAACCCCCCCATACCCACTGACAGATGATGTGCACAGAATGGCTGAACGGGTGGGCGGGCATGCCACCAGCGAAGCTGAAAAATTACCGCTAATTAACTTTGGGTGAACAATCCAAGTACGCTAGACCCCCCTAATAAGTCAACCAAGAGAGAGGGGTTCAGGGCCACTCGGAGTGTTCAGTCGGGCAGATAGACGTAGATCGATGCCTAAGGGGTGAGCCAATGAGGCATGGCCAAAATGGCCACCGATTGCCAAGCCAACGTAGCCCCCCTGAGTCACCCCCGCTAGAAGGGTGTAATATCCCCTAAACAAAGCTAAAAGCCTACAGCCCAGGATAACTGGAGGTAGATAGAGCCGCCCAGTGTGCCCAGCCCAGCGGATGGGCATGGATTTAGGAGCTAAGAGTAGGCCCAGAACGTCGAACCAAAATGGCCGCCGAGTGGCAAAGCAGAAAATGGCCGCCCAACCCAAAGGCACAGGTTACAAACCAAGCGGGAGATATGTAATCTGCAGGCTTAAGAACCAGGGTACTTCAAGGGCCAGATGCAGGGGAGTGGTATCAGGAGACAGAGATCTAGTCTCATGCACTCCCAAATGCATCCAGTGGCGCCGATGTGAGATACAGGAAGCTGGACTGGATGGGCCTTTGGCCTGATCCAGCATGGCTCTTCTTATGTGCATATGTTCGCATGTCCACTGGCCCAATCCACCTTACCCAACTAAGGTGATAATACAAGAAATTCGGGCGGCCAGAAGGAACCCCAAAAGATGACCCCCCTGGCAAGGGCAACCAACTACCCCCACGGGACTAAGCTCGCAAGTTCAGTCTCCCCAACCGCCCCACCAAGCCAGTAACTCCAGCCGGCCAGGAGCCGGGGGTTCCCGGCTCAGCCGGCACTCGGCAATCCTGCATGCTTGACACAGCCGAAGAAGCCAGGTGCACCACTTCCCTAGGGATAAAGGGAGCCAGGAATGCTCCGACTGCTCGCTTCCGCCCGCCCCCGCACGCTAAACCACCCATCACCCGAAACACCCCGGAGTGACCACCCCTGGAGCGTAGGATATCCGGGAAGCAAAGGGACAGCTGCTCCCGACAATCAGACATTGTCAGGAGCCGAAGGGGGAGCGGCAGCCCGAACCCGAGCGCAAGCTGCTCCGGGAGGCTGCAAGGCAGCCCATGCAAGACAGCTGCAGACAAGGAGCTGAAAAAGCTCCGCAGCGGCTCCGGCGTACCCATCCCCGTAGCGAAGCCCCAGCCGCCCGTCGGAACCACCGACAAGCGGCTGAGCAAAAGGGGGACGCAGAGAGTTCCCGCTCGCCGCTCCCGGGGCGCCCCGCAACCGCACAGGCTCGAAAGAGCCCGGCCAGCCGACCCACCAGCCTCCCGGAGCCCCCCTCGGAAGAACTCGTCTGTCACCGAGGCTCCGGGAGGCGCGGAGCAAAAGCCCTCTGTGCCGTAGCTTGAAAACAGCTCCTCCCGACAATCAGCTGATTGTCGGGAGAACGTGGCCAGCGGCGCTGGTTCTTCAGAGGGAGCCCGACGGAGCTTCCAGCAACCGCTCCGTCGGACCCTGCCTGAAACCGGCGGTTGCGGAGGCAGGCTGAGGGGAGCGCGCCAAGGACTTATAAAGGGCGCGCTCCCCTGCCGTAGGCTACGCTAATAGCGGAGCCAATAGCCGCCTCCATCAACCGGACGGCAAAGGTGCCCCTGCTCGGCACGAGGCCGGGCGGAGCAGCCATTCTCTCCAGAAGTACATTGAGTCTTCTCCAGGTATATATCCCGTGCCTTTTTGAAATGCATATACCAATAATTTATCCCATATTCCATTTAAATAATTAGACTTGCTCAGCCCTTTCCTAATTTTAACTTCACAAGTCAATTTATCAGTGGTTCATGCTGCACATTACCAACTTAGGCATATTGTGCAGCCGTGTGCCTTCCTCGACCCCGGTGCTCTCACTATGTTTGTCTAGGGACTGGTAGTCTTGAGATTAGACTATTGTAGTGCTCTCTGCGTGGAGCTGCCTTGGAAATTATTGTGAAAGCTTCAGCTAGTGCAGAATACAGCAGCCAGACTAGTATTGGGTACTAAAAGATTCCATCAGATTGCCCTGTTTTGTTACCGCATTGACTTCAAGTTCTTAATGTTGACAAACAAAGCCCTAAATGGTTTGGGACATTCCCATCTGTCAGAACGGCTCCTACCCCAGAGTTCTGCCTGTGACATTGGTTTGTCACAGGCAGGTCATCTGAGGGTGCCAACACCGAGGGAGGCCCACAAGTCAACAACAAGGAACCGAGCCTTCTCGGTGGGGCAGCTCCTAGATTCTGGAATCAACTGCACTCAGAGACCTGCCTGGCTCCCTCGTTGTTGATCTTCAAGAAAAGATTGAAGACTTAGTTACTTCAATCTGCTTTTCCTTAACTGTTATGTGTCCTCACTGATTTAGTGATCTAATCTCGTCCGCCATTAATTTATCTTATTTACCTCTGATTTTTATAAATGTTGTTCCTTCAGTTCTTCTTCTTCTTCATTGTCATCATCATCATCATCATCATCATCATCACTCGTGGCGCAGTGGTTAAATGCCTGTACCGCAGGTAAAACTGTGCTCACGACCTGGGGTTCAATCCCAGGTAGCAGGCTCAAGGTTCACTCAGCCTTCCATCCTTCCGAGGTCGGTAAAATGAGTACCCAGCTTGCTGGGGGGGCAATGTGTAGCCTGCACACTGTAATTAAAATTTGTAAACCGTCCAGAGACTACTTAAAGTGGTATTGGGCGGTATATAAGCAGAACACTTTGCTTTCATCATCATCATCATCATCATCATCATCATCATCATCATTATTATTATTATTATTATTATTATTATTATTATTATTATTATTATTATTATTATTATTATTATTATAAATAAATTACTAGTTTAATGCTAGATTAGACTTGCACAGGTAGGAAAAGCGTAAGAAAGGAAAGCCATGGATCACTAGGTAAGTTGTTACAATCTGGCAACTCAGTAGCTGGTGCTAGATCAGGCATGACCAAAATTCGGCCCTCTTGGTGTTTTGGACCACAACTCCCAGAATTCCAAGCCTGTATTTCCAATGGCAAAGGACTGTGGGAGTTGTGGTCCAAAACATCTGGAGGGCCAAAGTTTGGGCATGCCTGTGCTAGATTGTAACCAAATAGTAGATGCCAGATTTCCTCTGGCCTGTACTGTACTTTCAGTCACATATTTGTATTGTGTTACACTAAAGAAGTGCAATTACCTCTTCTTTATAGAGCAGTGGCTTTTAATCCTGGATCTCCAAAAAATCCTGATAAATTTCCTAGACTCTTGGCAATTGTAATGAGAGCTTTTTCAATATTATAGTCCAAATCATTTTATAGTACCATAGTTATGAACATCAGTGTTGATAAAATTAAAGAAAAGACTAAAATTACAGGGGATAGAAAAGTTGCAGCATCTCATAAATTAATACAGGCCTGCACAACAGGTAGACCATGGATTGTTGGTAGCCCGTGAAGAGTTCAAAAGTAGCCCATCGGCCACCAATTAAAAAAACTGACGGGATAACTTCTTCACCCCTCCCTCCCCCATACCAAGGACCACCACTGTCCCAGCAAAGTTCTGGGTCTGTCAACCCACTGTCCCAGCTGCTCGGGACAGTTCAAGGGCCATGGTATGGTCCCCTACTCCCCCTACTGGCCAGATAATCGAGCGGGTGCAAGGGAAGTGTGTGCATGGTCAGCCTTCCCATAGGAATGCATTGAAAATCAATTAATCCATTCCGGGGGGAACAGATTTCAATGCATTCCTATGGGAAACCACTGCTCTACTTACCATTTTTTTTACTTACGAGCATGTGCTTGGAATGGATAAAATTCGTAAGTAGAGGAATTAGTGTAGTAGCCCTCAGGCACTATGGGCCAGAAAAAGTAGACCTCGGCCTGTTCAAAGTTGGACAGCCCTGAATTAACAGAATTATGTCACTGCAAGATTTCACATATCAAAGCAATTTTCTCTGGCAAACCGAGTGCTCATACTATGCCATTGGTGTGTATAAATATCGCTATAGTGTTGGGAAGTCATGACCAGGTGAGGATACAGACAAATGACAAAGTGATAATGGCTGAAATCCTCTTATTAGGTATGCTGGCATAGCATATATAATACAGTGGTACCTTGTATAAAGGAATTAATTCGTTCCAAATGAAATTATGTTAAGCAAATTTTCCTTTATACAAATTCCCATAGGAATGCATTGAAAACGGTGTAATCCCATTTTATGTTGTACAGATTCTCCCCATAGGCAATTCTGTTAAGCAAATTTCCCCTATGTCCGGAATTTTTATGTTGTACACATTTTATGTTATACAAGCTGTTTGTTATACAAGGGTCCACTGTATAGGCAAACTGCTGCTAGTTAAGAAATGACTGTAGACATTATCGGTTGCACACTGCATTGTATAACTCTGTGTGTAATGAATAATGTCTATGGTATTAATTTTGGACAATTTGACTCTAAAGTTATGCCATTTGTGTGGCTACACAAAAGGATTTTGGCCAAAGGTTACAACTGAGATCCATAATTATGCAAAATTGCAGACCATTACCTGGGTGATTAGCTGCCTGACAGGTAGGTTTGCCTGTCATGGGAATTGTTTTTATGGCAGAATATGTCAAGAGAGACAACTGCTTTATACACACAAGCTGTTATAGAAAATAATAAATGTAGTGTGGTAAGAAAACCTTGATTTTTATTTAAGTCCTTAGGTATACCATAGAATTTGTATGTGTAACTTATTTCCACTCTTGATCCTTATTACTGTGCAATTATTTCTCCCCTGTGTGATTACTTTTTTTTATAACAGCGACTTTGGGATCCATAGCTAGCATCCAGGGACGCTGAAGTGTTCTGAAATGGCTGGGAGTTGAGTCGTGGCTACTGGACTTCTTTTTTTTTGAGAGATAGAAACGTTTCGCTGTTCATCCAAACAGCTTCATCGGTCTGGATGAACAGCGAAACATTTCTATCTCTCAAAAAAAGAAGTCCAGTAGCCATGACTCAACTCCCAGTTAAACGAACCTGGATGACTGAGAATCTTCACAGATGTTCTGAAATGGGTTTCTCTCTGTTGCCACTCCTGATTCCTATCAAATGTGTATCATTTCATTCACTTGAGTAAAGATTTCACTGTTTGTCCTATTCTACTGTAATGCAGAAGCTCGCATAAATCCCTACCCACTCTCTAAATGCAATGGAATGTTTTTGGGCACATTCCATCGCATTTATAGAGTGCAATGTTACTACTCTCCCCGCCCCCCATTTTGTGTAGAATGATGATTGCTAATCTGACAAAAGTGTCAGACACAAGACTCCAGCATAAAACGTCACTGCATTTGTAAAACGCCACAGTGATGAATTCCACACCCACACAGACAAGAAACCAAAAAGGATCGGGAGGGGTGAATAGGTGAAATAACTCTTGGGACGAGGGGGGGGGGACACAAAAGGGGGTAAAAAAAAGAATAAAGGAAATATCATCTGGATGTCATGGAAAGATCAGCAACTGGTCACGCTTTAAAGGGGATCAAATGCTGTGTCTGGAACATCCTCTGGTTTACTGTAGTAGGCTCTATGGACTTAGCTCTGAAGACTCAAAATTCGCTGAGTTCAGACAGCTGTGGTCCAAGTGTAGGCAGAGGCCTGTGGCAGGTATCACAGAATCACAGAATAGTGAATTTGGAAGGGGCCTACAAAGCCATCAAGCCCAACCCCCCCACTCCACACAGGAATACAAATCAAAAGATACTTGCCAGGTGGTTGTCCAGATCTCTCTTCAATGCCTCCAGTGTTTGGGGCACTCCCCACCTCTTGAGTTGGGTTCTGTTGCTCTACTGCTCTAACAGTTAGGAAGTTCTTCCTGATACAGTGGTCCTCTTTTGCAGTTTATATACTGCGGTCCTGCTATATTGCGGGACCGTAGTATATGAAAAAAGCCCCCATGGGGTAAGGGGCAAAGGCTGTTTCTGGCCTCCTATACTTACTCCAGGACTGGCGCTGCCCCGAACGGGCCTGCAAGGGCCTTCCCAGGGGCCTCCAGAAGGCCTGGGAAAGCCCTCGCAGGCCCGTTCGGGGCAGCACCAGGCTGGGAGTAAGTACAGGAGCCCCCAGTTAGGCTCCCACAGGCCTGACCTGACCTGCATCCACATATCGCGGATTTTCAATTATCACAGGGTGGGATAGGCGGGGGATCACTGCATTCAGCCAAAAGCTGGGTTCTCTTAACCTGAGCCCATTGTTGTGTCTCCTGCACTCTGGGATGATCGAGAACAGAGCCTGCCCCTCCTCTCTAGGACAGCCCTTCAAATATTGGAAAAGGGGTATCAGATCACCCCCCTGTTTTCTTTTTTTCTAGGCTAAACTTGCCCAATTCTTTCAGTCTTTCCTCGTGGGGCTCAGTTTCCAGCCCCCTGGTCATCCTTGTCATTCTCCTCTGAACTTGTTCCAGTTTGTCAGCATCTTTCTTGAAGTGTGTTGTTCAGAACTGGACACGGTACTCAAGGGGAGGCCTAACTACTGCAGAAGAGA
The DNA here is from genome assembly GCA_037367245.1 of Phrynocephalus guinanensis. Classification (NCBI taxonomy): domain Eukaryota; kingdom Metazoa; phylum Chordata; class Lepidosauria; order Squamata; family Agamidae; genus Phrynocephalus; species Phrynocephalus guinanensis. The sequence continues at coordinate 168,267,123 of CM074733.1, forward strand.
GGGGGGATGAGCACCTCACAGGATTTAGAAATTACATGTCTTTTAATGCAGCCTTAAATAGCATTTGCTCTTTTTGTGGCCACCTGACACTGTTGGCTCATATTCAATTTATGATCTACCTGAATTGCAAGATCCTTCTCACGTGCACTATTGCCATATTACCCCATCTTGTAACCATCTGTGAGCGACCCCTGACCCCCCTTCATAATGAGGCATTCAAAAGTGGTGCAAGATCCTTTATTAGGTCCACTAGAGTTCAGAACAGATGAAAACACTTCAGCACAGGTCAGTGATGCTCTGCCTCCTCTGGGAATTGAGAAGGCTTGTTCTTCTCTAGAGCTGGCCCTGCCAGAAGTCTGCCTAGCTGGTGGTAGCACCTGGCTAGGGTTTCTTTATCCCCACAGCTCAAAGTCCCTGTGGTTCTCCCAAAGTCCCAGGCTACAGCCCATAAATCCGGTCTCTCACTTCTTACTTTCCTATGGGCCTTACTCCATGCCCATGCAATTCCCAAAGAGTAGGGAGTTACCTCACTCTCTCACTCCAGAAACCAGAGAATGTCCTTGCCGGTGAAACAACACAGTCTTAATAAGGCCAGCCCGTGGCGTATCCCTTTATCTTTGATCTCCAAACGCCGGGCTGCCTCCGGGAGGGGCTGAACCCATGAGCTGACTTCTGTCTCTCTGCTCCTTGGCTGCACAGAAGAGGCTTTATCTTGTATCCTCCTTGGCCCTGGCTTTCAGTCCTCACCTCTTCAGTGCTTTTCGATGTGCCAGGTGTTCTGCTCCAGAATTTCCACAGCGTCGTGCCAAACATCCATCTCTGTTTCCTCCTCCTCTACCCAGATGTTATTTCTCCCTCTTATTTCTAGGCCTGCCACAGCTCTCTCCTCCCCCGAGACAGGCTTTCAGCTGTCTCACACTGTCCATTCGGTTTCTTCTTCCTAGGTGCAGCACTTTGCACATACCTCTGTTAAATTTCATTCTGTTGGTTTCAGCCCAGTGTTCCAGCCTATCAAGATCATTTTGAATTTTGTTTCTGTCTTCCAGGATATTTGCTATTCCATCCCCTTTTGTGCTATCTGCGAATTTGACAAGCATTCCATCCCTTGTCCAAGTCATTAATAAAAATGTTGAAGAGCACTGGACCCAGGGCTGTGCCTTAGGGTAACCCACTTGTTACCTTCCCCCACTTAGAAAATGATATTTTAATCATCACTCTCTGAGTACAGTTCTGGAGGCAATTATCCCTTACAGAAGTTTTATCCCTACACCTGGAAGTACAGTGCTACCCCGACTTAAGAGCAGCTCGACTTAAGAGCAATTTGACTTAAGAGCGGAAAACTGTTGGCAGTGTAACTGCCGCCTTACAAATTTTAAATATGGTCTGCTCGACTTACACATTTTTTCCATTTTTTTAATTTTTTTAACTTTTTTTTTTCAATTTTTCGATAGGTGCCCCAACTTAAGAGTAGTTCGACTTAAGAGCATGCATTCAGAACGGATTAAATTTGTAAGTCGAAGTACCACTGTATATGGTTACCCAGTTTACTATACTTACACTGGCTGCCAATCTGCTTTTGACGCCATCCAAAAGTGGAGCTTATAATATGCAAAGCTCAAAGTGGCTTAGAAGTGAGTTATCTGAAATGCCACCTGATCAAGCCTACTGGGTATGCAGATTTTCCAGACTTCTTATTTTAAATATTTTAACCAAAAACAATGCCTTTTCTGGGGGCCCTCAAGGCCTTCATTGACACAAAAAAAGTTTCCTCAAATAAGCCTTTGACTGACTGTGGCCATCATCCCATGTTTACTTTTGGGTGCTTTTTCCCACAGCTATAGGCACACCTTTTTATGTCCTAATGTTTAGTCTTTTGTTTCTGTCCATGGAATTTTCTTGGCAGGGATACTGGGGTGGCTTGCCAGTTCCTACTCCAGGAAGTCTTATTACAGGCCTCATTGTCACCATTGTAATTAGCCTTACAATGTTCCTGGAAGGACATATTTTGAAGCTGAGGCTCCAGTACTTTGGCCACCTCATGAGGAGAGAGGACTCCTTGGAAAAGTCCCTGATGTTGGGAAAGATTGAAGGCAAAAGGAAAAGAGGACGGCAGAGAATGAGATGGTTGGATGGTGTCATCGATGCAACCAATATGGATTTGACCAAACTCCGGGAGGCAGTGGAAGATAGGAAGGCCTGGCAAGCTCTGGCCCATGGGATCATGAAGAGTCGGACACGACTGAACGACTGAACAACAAACAATGGTTAGTCGCCTTTTCATTCAGAAAGAGGTGACCACACCCCCTTTCACTTGTCTGAGCACTTTTTCTTGGAACCACCGCTGGGGGCTGTACTTTTCTCCAAGGCTTACAGAGGTACCTTTAAACAGCGACTCTTCTTTGCTGTGGACATTAAAGGGCGCTAAAGAGATGACAGGTAAAGCGCCTTTTTGGGCATGCTACCACGTGAGCTGAAAAAGATGCCTTTTCAAAATAAACGCTTCAAATCTGCTATGAGATAGCGGTCTGTGTCTGATATGCCTTTACTGCTGCTCTGAGTTTTATTCTGTTTTAATTGCCTGATGATGTTATAACAGTGATTGGACACATGCCCAGGAATACAGCCAGCACCTTGATAATGAGTGGAAATTTGCTGCCAAAGACCAAGTATCAGTAATGTCCTTACACACGTGTAAATTACCAATAGGATTCTGGCTATTGATGTGTGTGTGTGTGTGTGTGTTTTTGATTTTGCCAAGTTCATATTTGTTATTGTTGTTGTTACACTGCTTTTTTACATTTTAATTGTGGATTTCTATTGTTACTCATTTTCTGTCTCTCTTATGGAAATGAAGGGTACAAATGTAGCTAAATAAAACATGAGATGAACTGTTCCACGGTGCATCCGCCTTGCCTTAGCACATCCCATTAAGTTAAATGCTACAAACATCTTAGCAACTGACCCTTGATGTTGGACAGGTTGATTTATAGTAATGCCAGCACTCCTGACAATAGGCACGGTGGGCCTCGTAACACCAGGTCATTTTTCAAATCTCTTTGCAGTCTCCCAGGCAGCTCTGTGGCAAAACACTAATTTAGCACCTTCATCCTGTCGCCTTGTTCTTTCAAAACATCGGAAATCTGAAGCAAGGCATTCTCTGAAGAGGAACAATTAGGTGGGCCGCAGATTCCTGCTATATACTATAGGAAGGAATGCATGCCTGTAAGATAGTTTCCAGCATTTTTGGTTAGCCCACTGGAGGGAAGGGAACACACACACACACACACACACACACACACACACACACACACAGACCATCCAGGACACAGATCGCACCACCGGTGTTAGTCCCACACTGAAACCACTAAGCCATGGAGCCCGGCTGACAAGACAAGCCCTTGTTGTCATAATCCACGTGGGGTGGGTTGCAGCCTTGGAAGAGAAGCATACTGTCAACACATAACACCCACCCACACACACACACAAGATGGCTGCCTTTCTCATTTTGTTGATGCTTTTTCCTTGGGGTTGATAGTGGCCTCCTTGACACCAATCAATGACACAGCCTTAAAAACGGCCTTAGCGCCTTGACCATTAGGGTTGGATGGAGGCGTGAAGTGATCCCTGTGGATCTGAGTTGCAGGGGAAACTGGTGTTACCTGAGAAGAACAGCGTGTGAGGCAAAAGGCTATTTTCCTCTCCATTTCTCACACTATTAAGAATGCTACTGACAACTTCAACCATTCTCCTTAACCGTTCTTGTGGGCTGCCATAGTTCTTAGCTAGCCAGGTATTGCCTGGATTCCACGGCTCCTTTGGCCCTTCAGCGGGCCCAGAGTCCCACCTTACTTTTATTTATCCGCTATCCTGTTTTAAGGGAACCTATGAGAGAAACCTCAGCTATAGCATTTAGGGGGAAAGGAGATGATGGGGTGGAGGGCAGCATGAAACGCCTCTTGTTTTCTGCAGCTCAGTTCATAAATTGGCAATCTTTTTTTGTTTTGTTCTGTTTTGGGGGGAAATCTTTCCTGTAACAAAAATAATTGCTACCCACAGGAAACAACAGTCTCATGATATAAGCAGGATGTGCCAATAAACAACCAGTAGCAGAAAGACAGATATTAATTTGTGTTTCAATTTAAATTAGGGTTATTATTTTTAGAATGCAAATAGGGGGAAATGAATGAACTGCTTAAGGCAAAAAATGACGCCCTTTTCTCTTATCAGCACGAAGCGTGTATACACTGTGTAGGAGTGGTACAAGAGAGTGGCACTTACAGTAGCCATAGAAAATAACAGAGTATTGTGATGCCCATATTAACAGAGAAGTGGGGCAGAATATAGAGCAGAGCACATGACAACCTGCTTCCCTGGCATTTTGGCACTTTTGAGTGAAATGCACTCAGTGGTCTCTGTCTGACCACCTCCGCCAAAAAAGCCATCCCAGTCAGCAGACCCACCTCGCCATGAGTAGATACGATAATCCTCTTAAATGTAGCACAATGTATAATTGATATCTTTGGAAGGCACCTGTTTGCAAAAAAAGACGAAACAGAATCTAGAATAAAATGCTGGAATATAGTAGCCAGAATACAGCTGGTAGTTCTTTGTTGAGGTGAACCCAATCAAGCCAGTTGGATTTACATGAATATTGTCTCTCTTTTCAACAGGTGATCCAATGAATCTATTCAGAATAGGAGCTTGCAACAAGGTTCAGTTCATTATGACCTAACACTTCCACTTCCTGTCAAGAACTGATTTATACTACAGATGGGCACAAAGTGCTTTCTCGTGTTTTAACCCAATTTCCTGGCATGACAGCAGAGATGTGTTGGGGCACTCTTAAAGTGTATATATTGTACAAGACCCTCCCCCTTTGTATTCTCCGTATAGTCCATGTGTCCATGACCTGACCCTCCAACAGCACACATCACGGAGCTGGATAAAACTACTCCGTTGGATGGTCCAATTATTTCTGTTATAACTGCTACTTCTAGATAGATAAGAACCTGGGAAGTATAAAGGAGTAGACAGCCATACGTCAATGCTTGCTTCCTCTCCCCACATTCTGGTCTGTTACTTTGAAGTAAGATAGGGGATGGATAAGGGTGGAGCATATTTCCTTTGAAGATGGAAAAGACAGGAATGTATTGATCAAGTGAACTCTGACTAAAGCAGTGGTTCTTAACCTTCCTAATGCCGCGACCCTTTAATACAGTTCCTCATGTTGAGGTGACCCCCTTGCCCTGCTTGGAAGAGGCCACAAGGCCCCTTTGGCAGGCCATGGCCGCAGGGGCCATAGAGAACTTCCCTCTACAGTAGGCATGTCCAAACTTTGGCCTTCCTGATGTTTTGGATCACAACTCCCAGAATTTCAAGCCTGTATTTCCAATGGCAAAGGACTGTGGGAGTTGTGGTCTAAAACATCTGCAGGGCCAAAGTTTGGACATGCCTGCTCTACAGGCACCCTCACCCAATCACAGACTCCGGTGCCATTGAGTGACATTCCCTCCAACCTATCAAGCTGTGAAATGGTCATTCGACCCCCCCCCCCCAAAAGGGGTCCCGACCCTCAGGACTAAAGTGATGCATTCCTTGTAACTAAAACAAACTGATACGTAACTATATAATGTATTACCCTATGTTCCAGCCTGGCCCTTTCCTAACTCTTTTGGGAATGGTCAGTCTACTGTTATTTGTCTCCAGCTGAAAATAAATTGCATTTGATCACCCTTTGAATAACTGCTTCACTGGAAATCTAAAGTACTTGCAAAGCCATAAAAAGTAACAGGTTAGCTGTGTCTCATCACCTGCCATGCACGTCTTCTCCCCACCACCACCACCCATTCCCACTTTACCAACATCTCTGCTCACCCACCTTCATGCACCAGCTGGCTCTTTCCCCAGGGCTGGCTACCCAGTCTAGGCCGGAAACCAGGCTTCTTTACTCCACCTCCCCTAGCAGCCAACCAATCACAGAAGGAGGCAGAATGGGGTAGGCGTCATGCATGTCCATTCATTGGCTGGCTGCTGGAGGGGGTGGGGAAGCAAAGCCCGCCCCCTGCCCAGATTGGGCAGCCATTCATGGAGAACGAGCCAGCTGGCACGTGAAGGTGGGTGAGTGGAGGTGCCAAGGCGGGGCCGGGGGCTGGAGGGAAAGGACCATGCAGCAGCTATGCCGCCACATTGACAAACTGGGCTAAAGCACAACAAAGTGATCCATGCTTATCTCTAGTTTATATGTCCAGCTATGGACTGGGCACAATCTACAGCTGTCCTCTCCAGTTTACATCTGTGGCCCCATGCTCTGTTCACTTGTGAACAGGTCCACTACATTTTTCCATTGTAAGGACATTTCCTGTCAAAACCAGAATAAATTTTGCATTATTCGCAATCTATTTGCATAATATGAAAATTAGGCTGCCCAGATTTCAAGAACTGGAAGGCGGCAATCCTATTGTGAATAGACTTCTGAACGATACTCGTACAGAATCTTAATAAAGGGTCACAGGCAGTTCATGCCACCTGAATCCCCTTATCTCATCCCAAAAAGAATAAGTTATTATCTGGTGGTATAATCCCCCCCCTCAGCAATCTTCTTTCATTCTTATTAGATTAGCCCTAAATTCTGCAAAACAGAAAATACTTCTAAAAGGTTCAGACTGCAGTCAAACAAGTGATAAATTATCTTCAAAATAATGGTGCTGGTGATTGACAGAAGTTAAAAGGTTTCTTTCCTTGGGGAATAAAAACCTTAGTAAGTGAGACAAAGTGCAGACACCGGAGAAGGCGCAAATGTTGCTCAAGATCCTTAGCTGGAGCTTCGATGTCGTTCTTCATTTCATTATAAATTGCCGCTCTAAATATGGCTATTAATATGTCTTATTTAGCATCCGTATGTTAACAGATACATGCAATGAAATTTATTCTCTAATAACCACACATCCAGTTAATTTTTCAATACAACTTGAATTATATCCTGTACGAATTAGCAGGATAGCCACCCAAAATTAACTGTATGCAAAGAACTGGGTTTCCCTTGGGGGTGCTTTTATCGTTCCTACATCATGTGGAGGATATATATTTTGACCTAGTATCTGCTGCATTCCCTCTGGTACATATGCATACAGTTAACATACCCCCCCAAACAGCCGCCTGAGTCTGTCTGTCTATCTCTTGCCTTTTCCTTTTGTTTCTCCCTCTCTTTTTCTCTGTGTGTACCTTTAATGGCATTACCGCATTTTTCTGTGTATACCACATTACTTATTTCTAAAATCATGACTCCAAAAACCTAAGGGGCGTGGTATACACTGAAGTAAGCTTTTTGGGATGGGTGGGTGGAGGAGAACCCAAACTCACCTTGCTTTTCCCCCTCCATCGTTTGTCTTTTGCATGTTCAGCTCTATATTTCCTTGAGTTCTTCACCCCGACCACCCCTGCTGTTTCCTTTCATTTCCCCATTGTAAACGATCATCTCGGCTTTGTTGAGTTTGTTTTTTTGCAGGATCAGGCTCTGTTGGGCTTGAGCATCCTATCAAGAAATGTCCAAGGCAGGCATGTCCAAACTTCGGCCCTCCAGATGTTTTGCACCACAACTCCCAGAATTCCAAGCATGCATTTCCAATGGCAAAGGACTGTGGGAGCTGTGGTCCAAAATATCTGGAGGGCCAAATTTTGGACAAGCCTGTCTTAAGGTGTGGCTTTTTTTTCATTTGGTGCAGATTTCTTAATGGGCTGCTGAAGCCGAACAGAGCCCGAACCTGCAAAAAACAAACCCACCAAAGCCAAGAGGAGTGTTTAGAATGGGGAAATGAAAGGTAACAGTGGGGGTGGAGGAGACCTCAAGGAGGATTTATTTATTTTATTTATTTGGGGGGTCTAAAAAGTGGGGGGGGGGTGTCTAATAAAAGGCGATGTCTTATAGATGGAAAAATACAATATATGGAGGAAGAGTCAGTATATACTGCAAGACTGAAAAGTAACATAGACATTACTATGAAACAAGATCCCAAATGAATAATGGCCAGAATCCTCTTGGTTGTATGCTGTGACCTACACTGCCCAACAACCATTGTGCACCCATTTATCTGTGTCATCACAGTCAGACAGCAAGGTATGTTTAGTCTAACGCATCCACATTTTTCCAATAGGATTTTGGGATATAGGAATGCTTTACAAGATTCTGCTGAAATGAAATCTGGATCTGCAATATAAAACAAACCATGCAGATGTTCTATAGAAATCTTGATTTTGGGGGGGGGGGTTTAAAATCCTTTAAAAATATTTCTGATCAATCAATAACAGAGTTCATTACTGTTATATTTTTATGGTCTTTTTTTGGGACAGTGGTAAAATAGCCAAGAAATGATGTAACCTTGTTGGATCCTCAAAACAAATAATTTGATCCTCTGAAGTCATTGGCTGAAATCCTGTTGCACAACCCTACCTGCTCACTACCATTCACAAAGAGACAAGGGAAACTGACTCCTTTCATCAGTCAACTGCTTCTTACCCACACACAACGTAATTGCTAGGACTGGTTTTTTTTAACATGTTGTGAATGGTAGTGCGCACAAGAGAGTATCTTGTAGAGTAGACCATCTTGATTGTTGCTGTTGTGAACGTTCAGATTGCCCTTTGCTATGTAAAGTTTGGTGCTCCTTTTCTTGCTGGGAACATAGACACAATGTTGTAAAGCAATATCAAGCCATTCCCTGGCATTTTGAATAGCGAATTTGGAAGTGCAATATCTCATATTCATAACCAGAACTGTGTTTTGGGTGTTTTTGTTTGTTTGTTTGTTTTGAAGAATTTAGTTTGCTGACTTTTTAAAACAGATGCTTAAGTATACATACACTACACACAAATTCCAACAAACACTCCCCTCGTGTTGATTTACACAGTTCCAGAGAATCCCAAAACAATAATCACATGATCTGTGCTATGGTTGCTGGTAGGATGGAAGAAAGAGCAGCTGGGGTGTATCTGTAGTCCCTCTACAACAAAATATGTTCAATGGTGGTTTTGGATTCAATGGAATAATGAAACAAAAGTGTGAGTGAGTGCAACACACATATAAGGAAGTAAATACACAGCCTTTAGCAAGATTCATCGAGTGGCTGAAACTATGACAGGATATAGGCACCAACGCTCTGCTAACATAAAGGAAAACTGACCCTAGCCACAACACTAAAAACCAATAATCCCAGAGCTTAAATGAGTGAGCTTCTAAATATTTGTTTTCTATATTTTGAAATGTTTTTAGAACCAGACATAGACTCTCTTTCCCAGCACCGATGCCTGCTTGGACAGGAAGAAGTCAAAAAGTTCTCCTCCTCGGAGACAGTTAAAGGGGTCCTCCTGATTGACAGAGCCAAAAATTAGATTGTCTCAGATCTCGTCCTGACTTCCCCTTTTAAGACTGGTGTCAGGAGTCTAGTTGCAGAAATCCTGAAAGAGTACCGAAAACACTCAGGGCTGTGATAAACACAACTGGTCTGTGCTTTTAAATGAAGACATACTCTGAATATACCTTACAAAAGTGCATGTTGGAAATACATGGCAAAATGTTCTCCTTTGTGGAAGACTCCATTACTCCATTACTTTATTTAAATGGAGACTGTTCCCCTCCGCCAACTGTTCAAAGAAAACCTGTTCACTGTTTCTGTGTGCCATGATCAGGGCAACAACAGAGACTTCTCTGCATCACTGCCCTGGTGTTGCAGGGTCAGGGTCAGCTTGGTCCCAGGAGACACCCTGTGTTTTCAGGATGACACCTTTCTGAGACATGATCCTCTCAGGGCTCTCATGAGGTTCATTGGAGATCCCTTAGGGAAGTCTCTGCCTGTAGGGAGCTGCCTCAGCAAACATAGGTTTCATCCAGTATCTTCTTAACCCTCTACAGTACTGAACTTTCTCATGCCATTTGAAAAACCTCATGCTGCACTCAGAATCAAGGCCCCTGTGTTCAATGTACTAGTAACCGTGCAGATCAGTGGAAGGCAAGTGCAGTGGACCCTCGTATAACAAATGGTTTGTATAACATAAAAATCTGTACAACATAAAAAATTCCGAAGATAGGGGAAATTTGCTTAACAGAATAGCCTATGAGGCAAATCCATACAACATTAAAATAGTTGTGATTAGGGATTACAGTAGGACCCCGTATCCACTGATTCATTATCCACGGTTGGCAGAGGAAAAATAAATAAATAATTCAGCAGCCGCAAAGCAAGCTACTGTCACAAAGAGCAGCTGTAAAGCAAGCTACTGTCATAAAACAGCAGCCGTAAAGCAAGCTCCTGTCACAAACAGCAGCTGTAAAGCAAGCTTATATTGCAAAACAGCAGCTGTAAAGCAAGTTACTATCACAAACCACCAGTTTTGGGGAACATTTTGGCATTCTCTCTTATCCACGGTTTTCATTATCCATGGGAAGGTTTGGAACCAATCCCCAGCGGATACTGGGGTCCTACTGTACTCTGTTTTCAATTCATTCCTGTGGGAAATTTGTATAAAGGAAAATTTACTTAACATAATTTCATTTGGAATGAAGTAATTCCTTAATACAAGGTACCACTGTATTGTGATACTTTTCCCAGAGGTGGCATCAAGTTTTATGATTTTTTTTTAAAAAGGATCGTTTATTTTGGCACATGGAGAATGGGGTTTCTTTTTTTAAAAAAATCCTTGTGATCTTTAAACAGGAATAACTTTAATTGACACTATCTAATTCTGCATTTAAACCCTAATGGGAGCCAGACTCACTGAAATCATTTCTCTGTCATTATCTTGACACTGTAATGGCTTCATAATGGCATTCTTTGAAGGTTCTTACATCCTTGCTAAGAAGCACATTTTCCCCCCAGAATTACATACCAGAATGATATTTGGCTGCATTATATTATCGGGGGTTGGGGTGGGGGGGGGCCACAGGCCAACATGGAGTTCTTTTTATTATTACAACTATACAACACATTAAGATAGGAAGGCCTGGCGAGCTCTGGTCCATGGGGTCACGAAGAGTCGGACACGACTGAATGACTGAACAACAACAACACATTATTTACAGCTATCACCACCAAAATTTCTGTAAGGTCTCCGCTGGCTAGCAGCACTGCCATTTTCTTTATAACCACTGTCTGCCTGTTTCTGACATATTACCAAACACCCATGTGCCCAGGTCTTGGAAGACTTTGGCATAGAAGTTAAGAGGAACCGGAAAGTGTGCATCTCATGTTTGTTATTTCATTCAGTAAGCAGCAAAAACACGAGGATCCTCAGGAGTTTTTTGGGCTCCTTAGAACAAATAGCGTGTCCAAAGAAGAGGGTTTTTCTCAAGAGCAGGAGGCCTTAACATTTGGCTGAAATGCTGGCAGCCCTGGCCACTTCTTTTCTGGATTTTGTTCACTTCTAGAAGAACGCTTGTACCACTTCTCCACTACCATGTGAAACTTGCTTTCCTCCAAGTATAGACATGTCTGTCCATGTCTAGAGAGGAGAAAGAATCTGCTTGCTTGGTTGCTTTCACACAAATCTCTGTACAGCATCCCCTAGTACCGACATGCACTTTAGAAATCACAAGGCAATATTCTGAAACTTAATAGGGAACACAATGAAAAGGACATGTATTCTTTTTTTTAAATGTTTTTTATTAAATTTTAAACTACATACAACATAAGAAAATGAAAGTAAAAAAAAAACTACAACAAACAATATAAGTGCACCCCCATCCCACGGGGCCATCCATACATTCTTATTCGTTGCTCCATCTTCTATTCTTCTAGTAGTCTTCTTAAAGTTCTCTTCTCCAGAATTGTTGTGAGATATTCGTGGACTCTTTCCCTTTTCCTTCGACTAGTACATAATCTAAAAATTTACCCCAGATATCGTAGAAAATGTCTTTTTTCATTTCTCCTCGTTTAACCTTTAAACTGCAGGACAGTTTATCGTTTATAGCTATATCCCAAAGTTCATTATACCAGTCTTCCATCTTGAATTCTAGTTTTGACTTCCAGTTTTTTGCTATAATTAATCTAGCAGCTGTCATAAAATTTGCTATTAGTTCCTTTGTTGTAACAACATAATCTTTACTTGTTAACAATGATAATAATGCTATCTCTGGATTACAATCTATATCCATCTTAATCATATTACTTAGCTCTAAAAACACTTTTTTCCAGAACCTTTGGACTATTTCACATTCCCACCAAAGATGCAAGTAAGTACCAAGCTCTTTTTCACATTTCCAACATATCTTAGAGTAAGCAGGATTCATTCTATTTAGTCTTACTGGGGTTAAATACCATCTAGAAACCAATTTGAAGTAGTTTTCTTTTATCCTGACCGATAATGATCTCAAAATTCTCATGTTCCAAATTTTCTTCCAGTCTTCTTTCTCTATCTGTACATTAAGGTCTTGGTTCCAAACTTCTCTCAAGGTGTTTAACTCGTTCATTTCTGATAATTCCCCTAATATTTTATATATTTTACGTGTTATTCCTTTCTCTGAATTTTCCTGTTCAGACTCAAGCGATAATAGGAAATGTTCAAATTTTGTGCATTCTCTGATTTGATTATTCCTCTTTCCCCAGTCCTTCATCCATTTTCCTAGTTGAATATAATTTAACCATGTTAAATCACTGGGTTGCAAAATATTTTTTATATCCTGAATTGTTTTAATCTTGAGCATCCAATCCTTTAGTCTAGCTATTTTCTTAATTTTAAATAACTCCAAATAATGCTTCAAGTTGTCTGGAAAGCTTTCCAAGTCAGTAACTAAAGCCAGTGGGGATCCCTTCGGAGACAAGATTTTCCTATATGTTCTCCATGTAACAATTAAACTATTCAATAGGGGGTTGTCAATCTTTACTTTGTTTTTAACTTCCGTGAATAAAAATGTGTTTATTTCCCCCTTTATATCCAAAGACTCTTGCTCCCACCATATTAGCTTCTGTGGTTTAAAAAGAATTTCCCCCAAAGAACTAAGTTGATTGGCTATATAATAATTTTTTATATTGGGTATACCTATTCCTCCTCCTTTCTGAGATCTATACCATAGTCTTTTATTTATTCTTGATTTTTTCCCTGCATTACAATACCTATTTATCATGTCTTGGAGAGTTTTAATTTCCTTTTCTAAAAACTGAACCGCTAACATTTTAAAAATAAAGTTAATTTTTGGAAGTATTTTCATTTTTATCAATGCAATTCTGCCAAACCACGATAATTTTAGTTTAGAGTAGGATAATAATTTGTTTTTCATCTCTTCTAATTTCGAAATATTTCTTTCTTTAGTTTTAGTAAATTCTTTATGGAGTTCCAATCCTAGATATTTAATGCTTTTTCCCGGTTTAAGTCCAGATTTTTCAATCATCTTTAAGTCATGTTTTCCATAATTGAACAACAAACTCTCTGATTTTTGCCAGTTTACACATAATCCTGTTATTTCTCCAAATTTTTCTAAATGAGTTTTTACTCTTTGAATATTCTCTATTGGGTTTACAATAGTCAAAAGAGCATCGTCCGCGAATAAACTGATTTTAGTTGCCCCATCTTTCCCTATACCTTTAATAGATTTATCGTCCCTTATGGCATTTGCCATGAGCTCTATAACAATACAAAAAAGGACTGGAGAAAGAGGACATCCTTGTCTAGTTCCTCGGCCTAGGGTGATTTGTTCAGTCAATCCATCATTAACTATTATTGAGGAAGTGCCCGTTGAATATAGTTGATTTATTACTCCCAAAAAGGATTTCCCAAATCCCCATTTTTTTAACAATATTTTTAATGTGGGCCATTGAACACAATCAAAAGCTTTAAAAAGATCTAGAGATAACATCCCAGCTTTAGTAGTACTCTTTCCCATTTCATAAAGAACATTCAAATTTCTTCTAATAATATTTGCCATTTGTCTACCTTTGATAAAACCACATTGATCCTCTTTAATATATTTAGCTATAAATTTATTCATTCTTTTAGCCAAAATTGCTGTGAAAATCTTAGCATCTTGATTTAATAAGGATATTGGTCTGTATGACCCAATATCCATTAAATTTTTATTAGGTTTTGGAATTAAAATAGTTAAAGAATGGGTCCAAGATCTCGGAATTTGTTCTCCATCCAAAATTTCATTATATAGCTTCTTTAATTTAGGTATTAATACTGCTTTAAAAAGTTTGTAAAATTCAGGTCCCAGAGCGTCCACTCCGGGCGTTTTATTATTCTTTAGTTTGTCTATTACCTCGCTTATCTCTTGGTCTGTAATAGGCTTTTCCATTTCCAGCATATCTTCCTGTTCCAAGACCCTCTTTAAATTCTTAGTGATGTACCTTTCTATATCCTCCTTAGGTTTATTTTTTGCAGTGTATAACAACTGATAAAACTCTTGTATAGCTAACAACTTTTCCTTCATTTGTGTGCATGTCTTACCTGAGGAGTCTTTTATAATCCCTATTGTATTCTTGTCTTGTCTTTTCTGTGCTAATCTGGCTAAAAGTTTTGAGTTCTTGTTGCTGTATTCAAAAAAATTTCTTTTTAGGTACAGAAGATTCCTTTGTGTTTGTTGTAAATCTAGATCTTCTAACTCTTTTTTCCTTGCTTCAATCAACCTCAGTATCTTATTATCCTTAGTAAGAAAGAATTGGGATTCTAAATCTGCTATTAATTTTTCTAATTTTCTTTTATTGAGTTCTTCCTGTTTTTTAGCTTTAATATTTTCTTTTATGATAAGGCCTCTAGCTACCGCTTTCAGGGTGTCCCATATGATTGGCGTTTGGCTACCTGCCTTTTCGTTTATATCCCAAGTTTCCAACCAATCTTTTTTAACCTTTTCCAGCACTTCTGGATGTTGAAATATTTTTAAATTCATTCTCCACCTTTTAGCTTCTCTATAATTTTTATTTGTTGCTAAATCAATCGACATTAAAGCATGATCAGATGTTTTTATGATCTCAATTTCGGTATTATTTATCTTGGGTATTAGGCTTTGTGAAACAAACACAAAATCTATCCTAGAATAGGTTTTGTGCACTGGTGAGTAGAAGGTGTATTTTATTTCATCTCCTTTCAGTTCTCTCCAGACATCCTTCAATCCTGTTGTATTTATAAACTTTGCTAGGGTTGTATGTCTTGTCCTCCACTCTTCCTTTTTACATACCGATTTATCTTTAATTTTATCTAAAACCATATTGAAATCCCCTGCCATTATTAAATACCCCTTTTTAACCAATTCAATCTGATCCCAAAGGAGATTGTAAAAGCGGCCTTGGTTAACGTTTGGTGCATACAGATTAACCAAAGTATAATGATCTTTCCCCATTAGAACTTGCAATATTATATATCTACCTTCTGAATCTTTTACCACATTTTCAACAACACATTCACAATTCCTTGAGATTATAATGGCAACCCCTCTTGCTTTAGATGTGCCAAAGCTTTTTTCATAAATATCAACATTTGGAATTTTTAATTCATTAATACCATCTCTTATTTGATGAGTCTCTTGCAAAAAGGCAATATCTATTTTGTGCCTTTTGATCATCGCTTCGATTCTATTTCTCTTCTAAAATGACCCCAGACCTTTTACATTCAACGTTGCTAATTTTATAAACTTTCCCATAACCTATTTCTTTTAGTTTCAATATTCTGGAATGGTCCCGTTGTGCATACAAAAGTAAAAACACCATCAATTAATAAAAAATAAACTAAAATAAATCTAATCCTCCACCCTAAAAAACTATTCTTTTCTCCCACCCCACCAGCTATCATACTGTTTAGCATGTGCATCAAGGGGATGGGAGGGAGGAGGTCATCCACAGACATTAGCCAGCCTAGATCTCATTAGCTCTTAAGTAGCGTGTTACTGTAAATTCTATAAGTTTATTCTACCCCCTTCTAAACCACCCTCTCACCACCACCACCACCCTCAAAAACAAACAAACAAACAAACAAACAAACAAGAACAAAAAAGAGAAGGGAGGAGAGGAGGGGGGAAGGGAAGAAAAGGGATAATGAAAAAGAAAAAAGAAAAAAAACACCCCAAAAACAAAAATTAAAATTGGAAAAAGAAAGAAAAAAAAACAAAAAGGGGGGGAGAGGGGGGAAGGGAAGTGGAAGGGAAAGGGGGGAAAGAGTAAAAGAAGAAAAACAAAGGGGATGATAGGAGGTGAGAGAGGGGGAAAGAGAGAGGAGTAAGTTAAATGAGTTTCAAATATTCTTCATCTTCATCGAAGATTCCTGGAGTCGGAGTAAAAAGAGAGAAATTCACTGTCCTGATGTTGCCACTGAAGTTCCCGGGGGAGAACAGGCAGAACCTGAGTCGTCTTGTATGTTCCATGCTTCAAGAAGATGCTGGCCTTCTTCTAGAGAGTGAATAGTATGTTGAACAGAGCCTTTCCAAACTTTCAAAAATAGGGGGTGGCCCCAAGAATAGCGATAGTTGTTCTTCCTTAATATGATTGTGACTGGTCTCATCGATTTACGCCAATCAGCAGTTTCTTTAGAAAAATCTTGAAAAACTTGCACAGTGGCATCTCCTCTCTTCAGAATATTAGGATTGGCTCTAATTGAAGACATAAGACGCTCTTTATTTACATAAGAAGCAAATCTTACTATCACTGGTTTTGGGGCCCCATCTCTTGACTTGCCCAGATAATGAACTCTCTCCAAATCGTCGTCGTCTAGTTGTTTGGGCAGAAAGGAGTTAAACCAGGTTAAAACTTCCTGTTTTAATGATGCCCCCTTCTTTTGAATAACAAAATTAATCAGTTTGGCATTCTGCCTCCGGGAATAATCTTCAATATAAGTCAGTTTCATATTAGTTTTAAGTAAAGCCTGCTTCTGAGAGTTAATTTGAGTTTCAATCTCCGTTACACGTATCTCCAGATTTTTAAATTCTCCTGCCAAATTATCAAGCCGCTGTCCATTTAACTTTATTTCATGTGATAAATCTTGTTTAGCGCTTTGGAGATCCTTTGAAAGGCCATCCATTCTATGTATCACGTCCTGTTGATTAACACTCATGATGCTAGCTAGCTCCGTCCTCATTAAACGCAGTTCCTTCATGAAGTCTTGATCTGTGGGAGGAGGAGTAGTCTCCCTCTTTCCCTTCTCAGATCCTGACGCCATTTTTACCCCTCCGTCGTCTGGGGGCTGCTCGACACGCTGTAGAGCTGGGCGATTGTGTGTTGTATCAGATAATTTCCTAGTCCAACCTATTGGCTGGAGTTTCTTTTTTGCTCTCTTACCCAGCATATAATTAGACAAAGGCAGGCATCAGAAAGTCTAACTGTTTGGAATCATCTGGTAACTTTCCAAGCCACTGGGATGCAGTTTTCTAAACAGGCAGCGGCCAGCAGAATCAAGCAGGCAAAACCGAAAGTAGCTCCTTTTGCTTATAAATCAAGCTTATCTTGTCTAGAAAAACACATATATTGCTTCTCCCGACACCCGAGTAATTTATTGATGCATTACTCACGGCACCACGGCATTTAAACAGTAGTTTTAAAGCTCTTTTTAGATCGCGGCACAGAGCTCTAAGATCAGGCTGCCGGCATGTCTTGGTGGGCGGGACTTCCAAGGACATGTATTCTAGTGACACGGGGTCAGCCACATAAGGAACAACTTTTCTTGAATTCCTTATTGTCAGTCATCCCTTGACTATGCAGACATCCTGAACCAAAGTCCAATTAGACAAAGAAGTAGGGTGATATCAAGAAAATACCAGAATAAATGCCATTATGCCCAAACATCTTAATAAGAACAATCCACTGACTTCAGTGAAACTCCGGAAAAGTTCATCAAACAGAAATGGTATGTAGAGATGGGCACGACTCAAAAAAATAATTTTTTGTTTTTCGTTTAGGGGTCCGTTTCAGTTCGTTTTTGTTTTTTGGGGGGGGTTTTGCACATTTTTCATTTTCGTTACGAAACAAAACAAAAAAATGAAAATGAAAATTTTTTGTTTCATTAGCATTCTTTTCAATGCAATGTGTCTGCCATAACGAAAACGAAAAATACGGCAAAATTTTTCGTTTTGTTTCCGTTGTCGTTTAGCTTCTGAAAATTTTTTCGTTTTCGTTTTCGTTGTGAAACGAAACGAAAAAACGAAAACGAAAACAAAAATTTCGCTGAGTCGTGCCCATCTCTAATGGTATGTATGGAA
Organism: Phrynocephalus guinanensis; assembly: GCA_037367245.1. Classification (NCBI taxonomy): domain Eukaryota; kingdom Metazoa; phylum Chordata; class Lepidosauria; order Squamata; family Agamidae; genus Phrynocephalus; species Phrynocephalus guinanensis. Next base: position 168,285,286 of record CM074733.1, read on the forward strand.
CTCAAGGTAAGGTAAACCATTCAAAACCTGTGCTAGAACCGGCGGCCTTGGCTTATAAATAAACAAATAAATAAATAAATCTAGACTGCCAACAAAGCAAAATGGAGCTTGGATTCCACATGAGATGGAGGTGACAAAGAAAACAATTTGCAGTTTTTCCCTCCTCTGCACACCAAGGCCTGACCCCTTCCCAACAGACTTGCCTATTGCCTTAGAAAAAGAATGGAGCTGCTAAATTGTTGCCATTGTCACCTCTACATTTTCATTCTGTATTTCTGAATATAATTAAATCAAGTAAAAATGAGAACATTAATCCAACTAAAATTGGAAAATGCATATACAGTAGCTTTATGTTGGGTTTCAGCCAGACACAAGGAGACATGCTAAGATTAACTGAACAGAGCAATCCTAATTGAACTAGTGGGAAGCAGAAATGTGGCCCTACAGGCATGTCCAAATTTCAGCGTTCCAGATGTTTTGGACCACAACTCCCACAGCCCTATGTCATTGGCAAGATAAGCTTAGAATTAGAGATGGGCACGACTTAGCGGTATTCCCGTTTCCGTTTCCGTTACTCGGTTCCGTTACTCTACGGAAACGGTAACGGGAATTACTCCGCCAGACTTCGAGCTCGAACCGACGAACGAACAATTTTGGTCTGATTTGTCGTGCTCGTTCCTTGCATCGTGCGATTGCGCGATGCCACGCGGCACAGAAAAAAAGTTTTTAAAAGTTAAAAAAACCCGGTTCCCGGCCAAAAAGCAGGCGGAAAAATGCCTGCCGTGCCTCAGGGCACCTACCAGAGGGGTTGTTTCTGGAGGTCCCCGGCCTCCCCCCTCATCCCCCGTCCTGGGCTGCTCTGGTGGGACTCGCCGCAGGCTCGCAGCCAGCAAAAAGCCCAGTCTCGCCGCCGGCCGCCCGCAATTAAAGCGCAAGCAAGCGGCACGGACGGCACAGGAAAAAACTTTTAAACTCTCCCCCCACCCATTCCCGGGCCAAAAAAGCAGGCGGAAAAATGCCTGCTTGACTAAGGGCACAGGGCACCTACCGGAGGGGTGGTTTCTGGAGGGGGGGGGTCCCGCCTCCCCCCCGTCCTGGGCAGCCGGACTCGAGTTGCCATTTCTCCATGCCATGCGGTGCGGGCGGGGGATCCAAAATGGGGCGGCAAACGCAATATTGTTTTTGAAATCGTGGTCCAAAAACACACAAGCACAACAGAAACACGCGAAAATTTATAAACTGCCAGATTTTTCACAGTAGCAGTGGGTTTTTTCTTGCAACAAAATGTCTCTCCTCTCCCTCCTCTGTCCTCCATTGATTTTATTTTTTTTATTTTTTTTTACACCTGCGCAATGATGGGCTGGCCGAGTGGCCAGCCATGTGGGAGTGGACAACCATGCAAATTTTTGGAGCCATCCCACCAGTCGCATGGCCACTTGGCCATGGAGACTTCTGGGATGTGCCAAAAAGCCCCCTAAAACCTGCCCTAGCCCTAACCCTAACCCTTGACTCCTTACCCATACGTCACAGACTGTCTTCTTAGTGGGTCAGAGAGGCACCCAGAGGTGCAACCCACTAGCCCACCGTAACCTTACCCGTCACTAGCCTAACCCTAGCCATTGCACTAAGCCACCTTAAAGCCAGATCTACTTGCTTGCATTGCACTACACGCAGCAAGTACAATTCCCTTCTGTGTGAGACATGGTGGTGCGAGAGCCTTGTGAAGGGCGGGCATGACGCTATCACTCACTGGTCTCACTGTCTGCACATTCTGTTATGCAATATCCATATGGCTATTGCATAGCATTTTGCAGCAGCAGGAGGGGAGACCCCCATGTAGAGGGGTCTCTTGGAGCCTGCTTCGATAGGAGGCACCCACGGGTGCCTCCAGGAGCCCACTTTCCCTTTATAGCGGGCCAGAGGAGGCACCCACCCCAGAGAGGTGCCTCCAGGAGCCCGCTCCCCAAACCAGTACTAACGACAACGAAAAAACCGAAAAAACGAACCGACTAATTTTTGCGAATTTTCGCGAAAACCGGAAACGAGCCGAAACGGGACCGGCCCGACTAACGACAACTTGAAAAATTTTTTTTTCAAGTCGTGCCCATCTCTACTTAGAATTCTGGGATTTGTAGTCCAAAACATCAGAAAACATCATACCACCCACTGTAGCTGGGGAATTTCATTCCATTCCAGCACTGCGCCTCCTCACCGGCAGATAACAACAGAGAGGAACTGACCAGCAGTATGAACTCCCTTCTGCCATCAGGTGATGGTGAGGCTTGCAGTCTTAAGTTTAAGACCAAATGCAATTGATTGGCACCACTCAAAACAGCTCTTATTTCCTCTGAATTTCACAGCTTCAAGGCACTCAGGCCGATTTGGTCATTCTCATCTGCTTTATTCAATGCAGTCAATTTATATGAGCCTTGTGGCGCAGTGGTTAAATGCCTGTACTGCAAGTAAAACTGTGCTCACGACCTGGGTTCAATCCCCGGTAGCAGGCTCAAGGTTCACTCAGCCTTCCATCCTTCGGAGGTCAGTAAAATGAGTACCCAGCTTGCTGGGGGGGCAATGTGTAGCCTGCACTCTGTAATTAAAAATTGTAAACCGCCCAGAGACTACTTGTAGTAGTATGGGGCGGTATATAAGCAGAACACTTTGCTTTGCTTTTATATGAAGCACCAATTGTTATATTCAGACATTATTCATTTCACCACAGTCAATTTATATGGGATACAAATTGTTATACAAAATCATTGTTTATTTGTTGTTATAACTGGCATTCATAAGTGCATACTACAGCCAAGAGCAAAGACGTAAAGTCACATGATCGAGCTAGACCAGGCACAGACCAAAGGCATGCCTAGTCCAGCATCTCCCTATGGGCAGTATATCTGTAAATCTGATTCTTCCCATCTAAATAAGAACATTCTTAAATTCCAGGCAAAATTCAAAGAAAAACAAAACAAAGGACAGAAAACATGAGGCATCTTAAAGACTAACTTTCATATTTTAATGTTACGTTTCATGGACGCATCCACTTCTTCAGACATATAGCAGCAGCATGAGGTGTGCAATATAAAATGGAATGGAATATACATTTCATACCAAATATTCATTGGCTGTTGTACATAGGTGTATTTGCATGCAAGCCCTGTTCTAAAAATTCCTATAGAGACAGAGCTACATGGCTACCTTCTCCAAAACATTCTTAAACTTGCCAAAATGTTTAAACCATTTGTAATCCCCTTCTTTTGTCTCTCTTCTCCAGTTTGTTAAGATCCTCTGAATCCTGATTCGGCCTTCTCAGGTAGCAGCCGCTCCTCTTACTTGGGCATCATCTGCAGATTTCAGACTCAAGTGGTAAGAACATAAGAAGAGCCATGCTGGATCAGGCCAAAGGCCCATCTAAGTCCAGCTTCCTGTATCTCACAGTGGCCCCACCAGATGCGTCTAGGAGCACACAAGACTATATATCTGTCTCCTGATACCACTCCCCTGCATCTGGTCCTTGAGGTACCCCAGTTTTAAGCTTGGAGATGATACATCTCCATCATGGTTTGTAACCTGTGATGGACTTTTCCTCTAGGAATCTGTCCAATCCCCCTTTGAAGGCATCCAGGCCAGATGCCATCACCACATCCTGTGGCAGGGAATTCCACAGACTAACAACGCGCTGGGTGAAAAAAATATTTTCTTTTGTCTGTTCTTACTCTCCCAACTCTCAATTGGAGTGGATGTCCCCTAGTTCTGGTATTTTGTGAGAGGGAGAAGAGCATCCCTCTATCCACTTTACTCATGCCCTGCATTATTTTAGAACATAGGAACATAAGAAGAGCCATGCTGGATCAGGCCAAAGGCCCATCTAGTCCAGCTTCCTGTATCTCACAGCGGCTCCACCAGATGCGTTTGGGAGCGCATGAGACTAGATATCTGTCTCCTGATACCACTCCCCTGCTCCCCTTTCTTTGCTGCTCTGCAAGAAAAGGACTGAGAGGCAGCTGGGAGCAGCTATTTAAAGATAAAACTCCACCCCTTACCTCCTGCAAAAACAGGAAGCAATCTCTATCCCCTCTGGCCGTGTGCTTCCTCTATAGCCGTGTGCTTCTCCTCACCACCTCCTTCCTCTTTGCTGCTCTGCAAGAAAAGGACTGAGAGGCAGCTGGGAGCAGCAATTTAAAGATAAAACTCCGCCCCTTACCTCCTGCAAAAACAGGAAGCAATCTCTATGCCCTCTGGCCGTGTGCTTCCTCTATAGCCGTGTGCTTCTCCTCACCACCTCCTTCCTCTTTGCTGCTCTGCAAGAAAAGGACTGAGAGGCAGCTGGGAGCAGCTATTTAAAGATAAAACTCCGCCCCTTACCTCCTGCAAAAACAGGAAGCAATCTCTATGCCCTCTGTCCGTGTGCTTCCTCTATAGCCGTGTGCTTCTCCTCACCACCTCCTTCCTCTTTGCTGCTCTGCAAGAAAAGGACTGAGAGGCAGCTGGGAGCAGCTATTTAAAGATAAAACTCCGCCCCTTACCTCCTGCAAAAACTGGAAGCAATCTCTATGCCCTCTGGCTGTGTGCTTCCTCTATAGCCGTGTGCTTCTCCTCACCACCTCCTTCCTCTTTGCTGCTCTGCAAGAACAGTATGTCTCAATCATATCCCCCCTCAGGCGCCTTTTTTCCAGACTAAAGAGTATCACAGGGGAACTAAATGAAACAAAATGAAACACAATTTTTCCATTTCGTGCCCATCCCTAGTACTGAGTACACAACTGCGGCCTGCCTAAAATTTTCAGACTTTATCTTTTTTCATAAGAACGGTGATGTTACTTGCTTATCCTATAGCAGTGACACGTATATATATATTCAAAGGTAAGTACAATAGATAACGGCTCGTTTGGGAGTTAATGTCCCATCCAGAGGGGGTTGCTGCTGCTGTTACAACTCACAGCAAGCAATTAATGGCACCCAACATACCTTAAAAAAAATTAACAGCAGCAACACAGTTGACTGACTATTGGAAAATTGGTCATTCCTCAGAGATTAATGAGCAATTTTCTGTCAGAGTACAGAGTGCAGTCTGGTAGAAAACTGACAAAAACTGCTCTGGATTCTGAGGATTTTTTTTAACAATCCATTTTGTTGTGCGTATTTAAAAGGAAACTTGTGGATATCACCACTAGCCCAGAAGTATATTCTCATTATTTTTCCCTTTAAACATCAGAAGCCAATAAAAGAGAAGATACACTGGACTGGCTATCTAGAATCTAAAACAGCCAATTATAGTTGAATAACCAACAAGGTGTAAAACATTAAATAAGGGATTTTCCCCTCTTTTCAATTGCTTTCATTTAGGTTTGTTAGACAAATAAGTGCCAGCAAGGTAGGCAATTAAGCTCCATTTAAATCAGTCACAACTGATTAATGTGAATTGTTTCACCATTATGGCTTAAGTGTCTCCAAATAGGTATTCCCTTAAAAAGCATAAAGTTTTGGAAGGCGACTGCCTGATTAAAGAAATGTAATTATACATATCACAAAATGTAACTCATTTCAGAGACTGGATGTGAAGTGCTCCGTACAGAACAAGGCTCTCATTTCCCTCTTCAGAAAGTGGCTGCGGTTTAAAACTGGATGGGATTCTCAGGAACCAAACAAATCGTTACAAAGGTCTAGCCGTCCACTACAGTCTGGTTGGTGGCTGAAATATTTGGGAGTCTAGAATGCCAGTCGAAAGTCACATGCTAAACACAAGACAACGCTTTGGGGGTCCAGCCAAATGGGGCCCTTTATTCCTTCTTGTCCTGTTCAGAAGAGAGGGCCCCTTTGCTGAGTTTTGCTGTGCACAACCGCCTTCTGACAGTACTCCTTCACCATAGAGAACCTGGACAACTGACACCAAAGTGGTTGATGCCTTCGTTGCCCTGACTGATGACCTGTTCCATGTTAAAGACAAGGGGAGTGTGACCCTGTTGATTCTCCTGGAGCTCTTGGTGGCTTTTGGTACCACTGATAATGGTATATATTCTTGGCATTGTTGGTATTTTTATTTATTTATTTATTTATTTATTTATTTATTTATTTATTTAACTTATATGCCGCCCACTACAAAAGGTCTCTGGGCGGCTTACAATCCAAAGAATAAAACAATTTAAAATAGTTAAAAGTAAAATATCAATAAATCAATAAAAAAACCTTACACTAAAATCATTATTCTAAAATTGTCATCAGCGGACCCACAATCTATATTATATCAATTAAAAACCTTCTGGAACAGGAAGGTTTTTACCTGGTGCCGGAATGTAATCAGTGTTGGCGCCAGGCGGATCTCGATCGGGAGGGCATTCCATAGCTTGGGAGCAGCTGTCGAGAAGGCCCTGTGTCTACAGGCCATCCCTCTCACCTCCTTGAGGGATGGCTCTTTCAAAAGGGCCCCCTGGCTCGATCTTAATTGCCGGGTAGGTTCGTATGGAAGGATGTTGTTGTTGTTGTTTTAAATCTTATATACTGTTTATACTTATATTGTCTCTTATCTTTGTATTTTACCTTGTTTTGTTGGCTTTGTTGTTGTTCATTGCCTTGAGTTGCCTTTGTGTAAGCTGTGTGTAAGCTGGTGGTATATAAGTCATAACTAAACAAAACTTCTGCTCAGCCCCATGGCAATTAACCTGTAGGTGCTATGGATTGCCATTCTATTCTCATGCTGTTTAAGGGCCACAGGGAGAGGTCATTCGGAGTTTTGGGGTTGGGTGCCATCAATATGCTGATGACACTCATCTCTGCTTCTCCTTATTATCAGGGACTTACATAGCCTCAGCTGTCCAGTGTTATAACAGGCTGGATGAGGGTCTATAAACTGAGGCTGAACCCCAACAAGATGGATGCTCTGTGGTTCAGTGGTTTCCATGTCTGGGAGCCGGGGGAGAGACCTGGGTGGAGTCACAATCCCCTGAAAGAAAAAGTATGCATAGTTTTAGGATACTCCTGCATTCATTAGAGGGTCACGTGAGCTTAGTAGCTCACAGTATCTGACGCTAGCTTCAACTGGGCTGCTAGCTACAACTATTTCTGGACAAAGCAAACATGGCCCTGGTAACCCTCCATTTAGACTACTGCCATGCCCTCTATGTGGTGCTACTTCTGAAAATGGCATGGGCATTGCAGCAGTTGCAGTATGCAGAAGCTAACAGGAACACCCTTCAGAACCCACATAACAGTAATTGTGGCTGCCAATACACTTCTAGTTTGAATTCAAGGTGTTGATGATGATTTATGAAGCCCTAAGACTGGGACAGGGAGATTTGAAGGAGCTCCTAAACCTGACCAATTACTAAGACCTCCTGGGGAGACCCTCCTCCATACCCCGCCATTGGGAACAGTTAATTATGTGGAAAACATGGGGGAGGGCTTTCTCTAGTGTAACACCCCTATTATAGAATATCCTCCCCTTGGAGGCTTAACAGGCACTGGCGCTGGCATCCTTTGGGTGCCCAGTCAAAACATGCACAGTTATGAAAGCCTTGAGGATTGTATGGGTTTTAATGTTTTAATTTTGTGTTTTAAACTGTTTGCTTTTAAAATTGTATTGAACATTATATGCCTTATTTTTCCATGTAGATGATGCTACTTTTTTCCTAAAATCATGACACAAAAAATTAAGGGGCATTGTATAGATGGAAGTAAGCCTTTCCTGGGGCTGCGGGGTGGGGGAGAATCCAAACTCACCATGATGATTCCCTCCATGGTTTGTTTTTTTGCAGGATTTCTTTGATTTCTCCTCCACCCCACCCCACCCCACCCCCACCACTGTTTCCTTTAATTTCCCCATTATAAACACTCCTATCTGCTTTGGTGAGCTTGGTTTTTGTTTTTTGTTTTTGTTTTGTTTTGTTTTTTGTTTTTGTGTTTTTTGTGTTTTGTTTGTGTGTGTGTTGTTTTTGTTTTTGTTTTTGTTTTGTTTTGTTTTGTTTGCAGGGTGAGACTCTGTTGGGCTTGAGCAGCCCATTAAGAAATGCACTGCTGGAAAGAAAGAAAAAAGCCACACTTTTTTAAAGCTTGAAATGGCATTTCTTAAAGGGCTGCTCAAGCCTGACAGAGTCTGATCCTGCAAAAAAAAACAACAAAAAAAAAACCACAAGCCCACCAAAGCAGAGAGGAGTATTTAGAACAGAGAAATTAAAGGAAACAGAAGGGTGCTGGGGGTGGAGGAGGACTCAAGGAGGATTTATTATTTTATTTATTTGGGGGTCTAAAAAGTGTGGGGGTGTCTAATAAATGGCAGTGTCTTATAGATGGAAAAATATGGTATTCTAAAATAACTGTGTATGGTTCTGTAACCCAGTCTGAGATCTTGTGATATACGGTGAACTATAAGTACTACAGATAGATAGATAGATAGATAGATAGATAGATAGATAGATAGATAGATAGATAGATAGATAGATAGATAGATAGATAGATAGATAGATAGATAGATAGATAGATAGATAGATAGAGATGATAATCCTGACACTGTGGGCAGCTGTGAGTTCCAGAGTATGGCTCAGTTATGGATGGCTTATTTTTATATTACCCTTATATTTATTCTTTTCATATATAATTTCCCAAACTCAGTTTCATTCTAATCTGTGATAAATCTGTTTCCTGAGTTGCTTTTCCAATTCCTGCTTTCATTCTCCACTATCTGAAGCAAATCAGAGAATTAATTATGAAGTAAACAACTGTTCCTAAATAATCCCAGAGGAGAATCTAGTAACTTTAAATAAAAATAAGAAATTTGATCACATTACACTGATGTGTGTAACAGTGTCTTAACAGAGCTTTTCAAAATTAAGCTCCTAGGGAAGTGGTTTGGTGGGGAGAAATGATGGACAGAGAAAAGATTAAATTCTTCTTCCAGCTCCAATCATGTAGGATAGATGATACGTGCTGTTTCCCTATCTTAGAATCCCACCATCGTTCAAAAATAAGAACATATAAGTCTCAGGTTATGAGCTGAACTTTCTAAGAACTGCTGGGTAGAGATGGGCACGACTTGAAAAAAAATTTTTTCAAGTTGTCGTTAGTCGGGCCGGTTCCGTTTCGGCTCGTTTCCGTTTTTCGCGAAAATTTGCAAAAATTAGTCGGTTCGTTTTTTTTGTTTTTTCGTTGTCGTTAGTACTGGTTTGGGGAGGGGGTAGCGGGCTCCTGGAGGGAGCTGCAGGAGTCAGCCAGAGCCACAAGTGACGGACTGGCAGACTCTTTGCACCCGCTGTGTCTCACGTACTTGCATGTAGTGCAATGCAAGTAGATCTGGCTTAGGGTTAAGACGGCTTAGCGCAACGGCTAGGGTTAGGCTAGTTACGGGTGAGGTTACGGTGAGTATTGGGGTGCATCCGGGTGCCTCTCTGACCCACTTAGAAGGACAGTGTACTGGCGTATGGGTTAGGCTTAGGGTTCGGGTTTGGGCTACAATTAGTGGGCTGTTTATGCCCGATTGGCACATCCCAGAAGTCTCTGTGGTCAACCTGGCCAAGTGGCCATGCGATTGGTGGAAAATTTGCATGGTCTACTCCCATGGGCGAGCCCATCATTGCAAATGTGCAGGTGTAAAAAAATAAAATAAAATAAAATAAAATAAAATCAATGGAGACTTTTTTTTGCAAGAAAAACCCACTGCTGCTACTGTAAAAATTCAAGCATTTAAAATAGCTAATTTTCGCATGTTTCTGTGGTGCTTTGGTGGGGTTTTGGGCAACGATTTCAAAAAAAATATTGCGGTCGCCATTTTGGATCCCCCCCCACCGCATGGCAAATGGATGCGCCCTCCCAGCCTGGTACAGTCAGCAAAACCTGGCCATGCAATTGGTGGAATGGCTCCAAAACTTTGCATGGTCCACTCCCATGGGCGAGCCCATCATTGCGAATGCGCAGGTGTAAAAAAATAAAATAAAATAAAATAAAATAAAATCAACGGAGACTTTTTTTGCAAGAAAAACCCACTGCTGCTACTGTAAAAATTCAAGCATTTAAAATAGCTAATTTCCGCATGTTTCTGTGGTGCTTTGGTGGGGTTTTGGGCAACAATTTCAAAAAAAATATTGCGGTCGCCATTTTGGATCCCCCGCACTGCATGGCAAATGGATGCGCCCTCCCAGCCTGGTACCAGCAGCGCAGCAGTAGCAATAGCCAAGGAGAGGGGGGCGGGGAAACCCCCCCCCCAAATAAAACACCCTTCTGGCCTGGTAGGTGCCCTCAGACAGTTTTCGCCTACTTTTAGGGCCGGGAATCGGTTTTTTTTTTAACTTTTAAAAACTTTTTTTCTGTGCCGCTTGGCATTGCGCGATGCAAGTAACGAGCACGACAAATCAGACCAAATTGTTCGTTCGTCGGTTCGAGCTCGAAGTCTGGCGGAGTAATTCCCGTTTCCGTTTCCGTAGAGTAACGGATACGAGTAACGGAAACGGAAACGGGAATACCGCTAAGTCGTGCCCATCTCTACTGCTGGGGTATCCTGCCCAAGAGAGAGAGAGAGAGAGAGAGAGAGAGAGAGAGAGAGAGAGAGAGAGAGAGAGAGACTCTCTATTTGTGCATCATAACCAAGGTTTCCTCTATGACAGTGATGGTGAACCTTTTAGAGACCGAGTGCCCAAACTGCAATTCAAAACGTACTAACTGTTTTTGCAAAGTGCCAATACAGCAATTTAACCTGTATACAGGTGGCTGTGAAGGGGCGATGTCAGGTGCCCACAGAAAGGGCTCGGAGTGCCACCTTTGGCACCCGTGCCATAGGTTCGCCATCTATGATGTGTGCCTGCCTGTGTGTGACTCTGTCTCCCTCTACACATGACTCCTCTTCCCTCACACACCAACAACAGTTGTTCTCAGTCCTTTTGGTTCTGGTCGTGATGGAACCCATGGGGAGGGAGGGAGGCACACATCAAAGGATGGAAGCTACAGGGAATAAGGTTTCAAATAAGCATTGGGGGGGATGTCCCAGTGGTAAGAACTTTTATCATGAAATCAGAGCTACCAGCTTTGTCCGCTTTAAGCAGAATGGCTATCTGTCAGGGATAGATACATGGCAGATCTTGCAAATACTGGGGGGTGAACTAGATGATCACCATGGTTCAAAGCTTACAGTTCCATCATCCTACTAGAGAGGTTTACTAGAGAGCTTAGATGAGATAGTCAGGCTACCACATTCACACTCGCATCATCAATGAAATTACTCGCTCTTCATTTAGGTGCATGTAATGGGGATACCAAAATGCTCTTTATTGTCATGCAGCAAGAAAATCAGATCTGGTTCTAAGTGAATGCATGTGAGATGCTGCAGTCAATAATAACTCCATAGTGAACAAGTGTTTGCAAACCTATGCTTCCCCAACTCACATTTTATTTTTTTAGGGCATTCTACATAGGCCATGTGTGTGATGCACTGGACACATCCATGGGGGCTGTTAACCAACATAGGCTAAATCAGGCATGACCAAACTTTGGCCCTCCTGATGTTTTGGACCACAACTCGCAGAATTCCAAGCCTATATTTCCTATGGCAAAGGGCTGTGGGAGTTGTGGTCCAAAACATCTGGAGGGCTGAAGTTTGGACATGCCTGGGATAAACTATCTCTGACTATTATGATTCTGAACTGCTAGAGAAGATTAGTAGCCATGGCAAGATGTTTTTTAAACAAACTTACATCCGATAACTGGTCATTTCACTGAATGGCACTAGGGCAACATGGATCACTGCCTCCAAACTACTGCTGTAGCCAACTCCAAGAGGTGGTATAACGTTTTGAACAAATAACTGCAAAATGTCTGTGAAATACCATTATAAGTCTCCAAAACGTTCAGTTCTACTGAATCAATAAACAGTGTCTGAATCACAATATTGCTTAAATTATACCTCATTCTTGCATTTTCCAACCGTGGCCAATTTTTCTTTGCTGAATCAGGCAGGATTATTCTCGTTTTATTGCAAGTCAAATAAGCCATACCTGGCCAACCTAGGGTTGATTAGTTCTGTTACAGTCAGGCTTGTGATCTGGGGGGAATTTCAAGGGACCATTAAGGTTCACCTTTTTATACCTCTTGGCCACGGATAGTCTTCTCAGGCTCTACATTTCCCTATAAGGTGGGGAGCCTGCAAGGGACAGACATGTCTAACACACACATTTTCTCATTGCTGGAACCGATACACTGGTTTCTAGGCATCAAATAACTCTTGGGAAAGGGTGTTCTGTCCGAATTCTGGACGTGGGCACACACACCTGGCTGGGGCTGGTCCTGCCTCACATGTCTCCAGTACTTGAGGTCTCAAGCTCAGGAAGTCATAGCTTGTCCAATCATGCCTGAGCATGGCATGGCACTCTCTCTGCAGACACTACTGGCTCCTCAGCTTTTGAACCTTTATCTCAGTCACTGCCGGAATCATGGATCATGTCAGTGCCTCCTTCAGTTTTTCCCCTCAGTAAGTGCACATAGTCCAACCTCTTTGTGATTTGAGTTACTGTTCTGAGTTGACTTTTAGATAGCTTTAACTATCCTGACACAAGTGTATCAGACCTCAAAGTGATGCACTTTGTACCACGCATTAATTCATTTTCAGGCCATTAAAATTACAAGATTTCCCTCCAAATTTGGAACAATGATGATGGTGGTGGTGGTGGTGGTGGTGAAGAAGAAGAAGAAGAAGAAGAAGAAGAAGAAGAAGAAGAAGAAGAAGAAGAAGAAGAAGAAGAAGAAGAAGAAGAAGAAGAAGAAGAAGAAGAAGAAGAAGAAGAATCTTTAAATAGACTATTATGGGGAGATTGAAATTTATTCTTCTACTAATTTACAAAAGCCAATGAGAAGAAGAAGAAGAAGAAGAAGAAGAAGAAGAAGAAGAAGAAGAAGAAGAAGAAGAAGAAGAAGAAGAAGAAGAAGAAGAAGAAGAAGAAGAAGAAGAAGAAGAAGAATCTTTAAATAGACTATTATGGGGAGATTGAAATTTATTCTTCTACTAATTTACAAAAGCCAATGAGAAGAAGAAGAAGAAGAAGAAGAAGACGACGACGATGATGATGATGATGATGACGACAACAACAACAACAACGATGACAACAACAACAACAATGTTGACTGTGACAACAATGACAACAACGACTTGTGACCTCTTTACTTCAGTAGACAGTCCCCAATACCGACTCATTTAAAGGTAAGAAACCAAAACAACAAATTAAAATGTGTGACAAAGAAATTGCAGGACCTGTCAGCCAAAGAAGCAGGTTTCATCTGCAAGATTCACATTACCGAAATAATTGTAAGACTGGAGGAGGTACAGGTCTTTCCTTTCTTCTTTAGAACAGGTAAATTAGCCTTTCCATGTCATCTAGATGTGTCGAATTAAAGCTTCCATCATCTCCAGGCATGATCTGGTGAGATGAGTAATTCTGTGTATCTGGAGGATAGTACAGTACACTAGAGATGGGCATGAAATGAAAAATGAAACACTGTTTCATCATTTCATAAAATAACAAATTGTTTCATTATGAAATGAAGTGGTAGGACCCGTTTTGTTACGAAATGAAACGAAACACCATTTTCCGTTTAGAAATGAAACAATTCATCCTAGAGGAACCCCATTTGGTGGGTAGCCTTTATGGACTCTTTGCTTTACCCCCCCCCAATTTGGTGAGGTTTGGGGTTTAGGGAACTGAGTTATTAAATTCCAAAAGGGGTCCCCCCAGGAAAATTATTAAGGAAACCGCTTGAGGAAGCTCCCCTGGTGGGGGGGGCTATTAAGCGCTTCCCTCAATTACAAATGATTTTGTCCTAGGGGTATCCATTTGAAGTTTAATAACTCAGCCCCCTGAACCCCAAACCTCTCCAAATTTGGGGGGGGTTAAAGGAATGGGACCAAAGAAGCTACCCCCAAATTTTGGTGCCTCTAGGACCCAGGGGAGCCATTATATAGAATAACAATTTGTTTCATTTTGTTCTGAAAATTCTTTCAAAAATTCATTAGTAGAGAAACAAAACAAAAAAGGAGAAAAAAATGAAATGAAATGGTATATTTCCATTTCATGCCCCTCTAAAGTACACTGAGGGAAGCTCAGAATGTATCTACATCTATTAAGCTAAGAAGCTTAATTTCTTCTGATTTTATGCAACAGGTGTCAGTAAATACCTACCAGACTAATGCTTCATGGTTTTATGAACCATTTTTATGAAAAGAAACAGGAGTCCGGATGAGATGGTATTTACTCTTAATCCATCAAGGTTGTCCCTATATTATTTCAGAGACATAATTTCAGTTGCTAATTTTTGCTTATCTTGCGATCTCATACCTTACACCATTATACCTGGGAAACCTGCCGAATTCTATGCAAAGTTACTTCTTTCTGACAGGTCCCAGCAGATTTCAAATTGTGTCACTAGATTTTGTACCGCTGCAGTAGTTGTACGTAGGCTTATGACTGCCAGTAATTCTAGTTCTTGATGGTCATATAGAGTGTGGTCTCAGGGGTTTGATATCGACCTGATCTTCAATATGTTATTTTATTTATCTCTCTAATGTTGACTATTTATATAAGTCCTGTTTGTATATTGTGGCTTTTCTCAAAAGTTTTACAATGTTTTTAAAAAATGTTTTATTCTGGCAAATTCAATGTTTTATTCTGGCAAATCGATTTATTCTGTCAAACCATTTTATTCTGGCAAATTGATATTTTGGTATTTCTTGATTTGGATAATGACCGTTAATAAAGATTCATTCATTCTTGCGCCATTATATAAGAGTTCCGGTTGGACAGGCAATATGTGACCAGCCACTTATTTGGAGCAATCTTAACATTTATGCTGCAGGCGGTAAATCATCAAATGTTAAGGAGGTGCCAATAGATATCAAGGCCGAGATCATCCACGCTCTAGTATTTCCAGTCACCATGTATAGGTTTGAAAGCTGAACAGCCGGGAAAGCTGGCAGGAGGGGGAGGGGGAAGTGATTTGTTTGAAACGTAGTGCTGGAGGAGAGCTTTATGGATACCCCGAACTGACGGCAAGACAAACCAAGTGGATCCTAGATCAAATCAAGCCTGAACTGTCTCTGGAGGCAAAAAGGATGAGGTCGAGACTGTCCTATGGGCACATCATGAGAAGGCAGGATTCTCCGGAAAAGACAGTAATGCTGGGAGAGGTGGAAGGCAGCAGGAAAAGAGGAAGCCCAAACAGGAGATGGATTGAATATAAGAAGCCACAGGTCCCGAGCTTGCAGGAGCTGAGGAGGCCAGCTGAAGACATGGAGATTGCTCATTCATGTGGTTGCCATTAGTTTGAGGCAGCTGGAGAGTAGAGATGGGCACGGAACGAACATTTTTTCGTTTCCATTATCGTTTGTCGTTTCCGTTACGTAATGAAACAACAAACGAAAATTGTGATGAAAATGAAACGAAACGAACAGAACCACGAAATTTTTTCAAAAAATTCCTGACAAACGGAAACAAACCGAAGCAGACGTCTCAACGACAAACGAAAAACTGAAACGCCATTTTTCTGTTTCGTGCCCATCTCTACTGGAGAGAACATAACAACAGCAGCAGCAGCAGCAGCAACATTTATAGATCCACATCTGATCTTGTTCCGAGGCCAAAGGGAAAATTCTCAAGCTACAAAATTGACAATAATATAAATTACTGTTTACTCAGGTGGTGTTTCTTTGGAGGGGTAAATAAAAGGAAAGGCACTGGGGACCATGCTGCAAATATATGTTATTACCAGAGTGTACCAAAGAACTTCATTAAGAAGATCACTCTATGCTTTATAGATCACAGCACTGCCTTTGACTGCAAGGATGGTGGAAAGCTGTAGGTCGTTTTAAATGAAATGGGTTTGCAGGAATGCTTGATTGTCTTGGCGTATCAACTGTACTGTACTCTGGGAGTCTGCGAAGATTCCCAGTCATCCACGTGAGTTTATCTGGAAGATGAGTCATGGCAAGTGGACTTCTTTTCTTGAGAGATCGAAGTGTTTCGCTGCTCATCCAAACAGCTTTGTCCGTCTGAGGGAAGTTAGTGGTGAGTCCTTCATTTTATGGTCAGACGAGGGTGATGTGAAATGAAGTTGAACTATAAAATGGAGGACTTGCCACTAACTTTCCTCAGACTGACAATACTGCTTGGATGAGCAGCGAAACATTTCGATCTCTCATGAAAAGATGTCCAGCTGCCATGACTCAACTTCCAGATACTGTATACTATGGGAGGAGACGACTATTAGGACAGAATACAGCGGTACCTCAACTTACGGATTTAATCTGTTCCGAATGCACGTTCTTAAGTCGAAGTACCCTTAAGTTGGCGTACCTACCTAAAAATTGAGAAAATAAGTTTAAAAATGAAAAAATGAAAAAAATGTAAGTCGAGCAGATCATATCTAAAATTTGTAAGGTGGCAGTTAAAATGCCAACAGTTTTCTGCTCTTAAGTCGAATTGCTCTTAAGTCGAGCTGCTCTTAAGTCGGGGGACCACTGTGTGGGGAAACAAAATGGCTTTCCATTGCCAAGGTGTCTGGCTAGAGTGAAAGCAGAAAAGATCCTTAAATGCAAGAATGTATCACTGCAGATCAAGACAGCCATACTATAGTATTCCCAATTGTTCTCCATGGATGCAAAAGCTGGATGGTAACTGGGTGGTGGTGGTGGTGGAAATGGTCCGCTTCAAATGCAGTGTTGGGGGAGAAATTTACAAACACCATGTAGTGCCAGAAAGGCAAATAAATGGAAGCCCGAACAAATCAAGCCCAAACTCTAAAGAAGAGAGAAAACTGAAGGTACTGTAATTTTGGTATACCACGAGAAGACAAGACTCAGTGGAAAAGACAATAATCCTTGGAAAAACTGAGGGCAGCAGGAAAAGAGGAGAAACAAAGGTGAAATGGATTTATCCAATAAAAGAAGCCACCATCCTTTAGCTTGCAAGTTGCAAGCAAAAGGAATTAATCAAGTTCTCGGCAACCTGGGTACTCGGCTTAGCAAAGAATGCAATGTTGAGTCAGCTCTGAGCCAGGTGCCTGAGCTTCGGATCAAACTAAGGTCATGAGCAGAGTCTTCACTGCAGTAATGTAGTTTAACCACTGCAGCAAGAGGCTCTTACTCTTAGCACGCGCGCGCGTGCATGCACACGCACACACACACACACACACACACACACACACACACACAATGAATTGAGTTTACAAAGCAATATAAAATATTTTTGCACATTTGTTGACAGAAGTAAAATTATATTTTGAAATAGCACAGACATTGGGCTCTGGGCTGTGCAGACATGCATGGGTGATGGTGGCGGGGGGCGGGGGAGATGCATACATACACACGCACACTCAAACCTGAATGCCAAAGAGCTGAGCATGCTTTAGACGTCCATTTATTCCATGATACACGATGGCTCTTTTAGTTAGCTGCACATTTATTAAATTATGCAACTACATGTTTTAATTATATAATTGCATGTATTCAATCCAGTTCCATCATAAGCATATATACTGTAATTAAGGCTGATAAATGATTGCAAACAAATCAGTGTTAGGCATTTTCTTCCACATACATCAAGTTAATTCTTACAAACGATGCAGCCCAAAACTGATGCTAAGATATAGTGAAAGGAAAAGGGTGCATTCAAAGAGCAAACAACCCATTCATTTCGTCTGTGAAGATTCTCAGTCATCCAGGTTCGTTTAACTGGGAGTTGAGTCATGGCTACTGGACTTCTTTTTTGAGAGATAGAAACGTTTCGCTGTTCATCCAAACAGCTTCATCCAAGACCGATGAAGCTGTTTGGATGAACAGCGAAACGTTTCTATCTCTCAAAAAAGAAGTCCAGTAGCCATGACTCAACTCCCAGTTAACCCATTCATTTGTGCTTCCTTATCATGTGGGTGGGCAATTTGCTTCCCCTCCAGTTGTAGTAAAAGCTGCATCACCCATGACTTCTCATCTGTGGCTAAGCTGGAAAGAGCTGACAGGAGTTAGTCCAGCATCTTACCCATTCATGCCCTGCTGTGCATGTGTCAAAATGGAAAAGCACCCCTGAAACTTCACCAAAAATGGAATAAAGTCTGTTCTTTAAAAAAAAAAATCTCAAAGAGATACACCATCATCAACAATAACATAAAAGACTTCAGTGGTACAGTGACTATACCACAAAACTGCCCTTACATGTCTACTCATAACTAGCATTTCATTTTGTTTTCTTTGTTACGGCATTTCATTACTGACAATTTTTTTTAAAAAAATTATAACAAAACAAAATGATTCATTATACTATATAGGTCTACTCCCCTAGGTCCTAAAGGCACCCAATTTTGTGGGTAGCTCAAGAATCAGGGGAGCAGGTTAGAAATTGCAATTTGTATGTAGAGATATGGGACCTAAGAATGGATGATATACACGTAAGATATTGTGATCCATCTGGGAAGAGGTGGGCCACCAGATATATCAGTGTGGAGGATGATTTCATGGTGATTGGGAAAGATCCTATGCAACCATCATATGAAATCAAGAGGATACAGTAAGATCTGGCTTCTTTTACCCATAAACCTCTTTTATTTAAATTTAAAGAGAAAGGGTGTGTAGCCACCAGCCAATCCTCTCTCTATAAATTTAAATAAAAGAGGTTTATGGGTAAAAGAAGCCGGATCTTACTGTATCTTCTTGATTTCATTCATATGATTTTTGCATGGGATCTTTTCCAATCACCATCAAATCGTCCTCTGCACTGAAATACTTGGTGGTCCATCTCTTCCCAGATGGATCACAATATCTTACGTGTATATCATCCATTCTTAGGTCCCATCTCTCTACATACAAATTGCAATTTCTAACCTGCTCCCCATCTCTTCCCAAACAGACCACAATATCTTACTGGTACTTCATCCATTCCCAGGTCCCAACTCTTTTTATACACATTGTAATCTCCAGCCTAGTTTACATTTTTTGAGACCTTCAATACATTTTATTGCACTCGTTAAAATGGAGTTGCAGGGAGCAGCTGTAGTTACCTGCAGTACTTGTGCCATGTTTGTTATCTTGACAGAGCGTGTGCAGAACTACATCTGCTGCAAGTGCAAGCTGGTGGCGCTATTGGAAGAGAAGGTCCAGCAGCTGGAGGCTCGCATATCCGACCAGCAACATATTAAGGAGCTTGAGCGGTTCCTGGACAGAGCGGAACAGACTACTCAGGTCCAAGAGGAGACAGGGAAAACTTCAGAGGAGGAAGTCACTCCCGCAACTCAGGAGGTGGATGGGTGGAGGAATGTGACTCAAAGGAGTAGAAGGCCAAGGCATCGCTCAGAGAGTCTCATCTTGCACAATCAGTTTGAAGCTCTTTCCCTCAGCACACCTCATGAGGCACACATAGAGGAAGAATTGGTTCCACCGGAGGATCTCTCCCTCATCACTATTGATGAGATGCAAGATCAGGTACATGTTGATGACCAGGCTGCAGGAGAGAAGCTCATTGTACTAGGGGATTCTATAATTAGAAATACGGAGGGATGGATTTGTGAGGAGCATGATAACCGTATGGTCACTTGCCTGCCGGGTGCAAAGGTTGCAGACATCACCAGAAATATAGATAGCTTGTTAGAGAGAACTGGGAAGGAGCCAGTGGTCATGGTACACGTCGGTACCAATGATGTCGGGAAGGCCAAGCGGTCAGTCTTGGAAGCCAAATTCAGGTTGCTAGGGAGAAGATTGAAGACCCGGGCTTCCAAGGTAGCATTTTCAGAAGTGCTACCTGTTCCTCGTGCAGGTCCCGCCAGGCAGGCAGAACTCAGAAGCCTCAATGCGTGGATGAGGCGATGGTGTCGAGAGGAGGGCTTTAGATTTGTCAGGAACTGGAGAACATTTTGGGACAAGCCAAACCTGTTCAGGAGCGATGGGTTGCACTTGAATCATGATGGGACCAGATTGCTGGCACTCAACCTCAAAAAGGCAGCAGAGCAGATTTTAAACTGATAACTGGGGGAAAGCCGACAGGAGCTGAGTGGCATCCGTTTCGGAACACCTCATCCTCGGGGAATGAGGTTGGAGAGGGTAGAGAATCACATAGAGAAGACATAGCAGGTATAGGTATTAGCACCGGGAGAATAACGGAATGTGACAGTTCATCTACTGAAAATAAAAGCTGTGGGGCGAATAGAACAAGGCAGCAGCTGTTGTTGCGGGACCCACTGTACAGGTGCTTCTACGCCAATGCTCGAAGCCTCCAAGCAAAGATGGGAGAACTTGAACATTTGGCAGCTAGGGATAACATTGATATAATAGCCATAACAGAAACCTGGTGGAATGCGGAGAACCAGTGGGATACAGCAATCCCAGGATATAAACTCTATAGAAGAGATAGAGGGGGCGGGTTGGAGGAGGAGTGGCCATCTATGTCAAAGAAAGGGTAAAATCCAGCAGAATGGAGATTGACAGAGGGTCTGACTCCACCATAGAATCACTGTGGGTTAAACTACCAGGTCCAAGGAGTGATGTGATTGTTGGAGTATTCTATCGTCCACCAGATCAGAAACTTGAGGGGGACCTTGAAATGAGGAGAGAAATCATGGAAGTGGCCAAAAGGGATAGGATAGTAATCATGGGGGACTTCAATTATCCCCACATTGACTGGGCCAATGCGAGCTCCTGGCAAGAAAGAGAAACTGGGTTTCTCGACTTGCTGAATGACTGTGCCTTAGAGCAACTTGTCACGGAGCCCACCCGAGAACAGGCAACTCTGGATCTAATATTGTGTGATACTCAGGACCTGGTCAGAGGTGTGAATGTCACTGAGCCTCTGGGGAACAGTGACCATGCTGCTATTACCTTTGCCATGCATGTCGGAGGAAGAGTGTCAACCAAATCAGACATAAAAACCCTTGATTTTCGAAGGGCAAACTTCCCTCAGATGAGGAAACTAGTTAGAGAGAAACTGAAGGGGAAGGTTAGAAGAATCCAATCTCTTCAGAGTGCATGGAGCCTGTTTAAAACAACAATAATAGAGGCCCAGCACAAGTGCATACCACAAAGAGAGAAGAGCTCATTTAAGTCCAAGAGGACACCGGCATGGTTAACGAGTGGAGTTAGAGAGGCTCTAAAGCGCAAGGAGAGGTCCTTCTGTAAATGGAAATCCTCCCCAAATGAGGAAAATAAAAAGGATCACAAACTCTGGCAAAAGAAATGTAAGAAGATGATAAGGGAGGCAAAGAAAGACTTTGAGGAACGAATGGCTAGCAATATAAAGGGTAATAATAAAAGCTTCTTTAAATATGTTAGAAGTAGAAAACCTGCCAGAGAACCAGTTGGCCCTCTGGATGGTGAGGGAGGAAAAGGGGAGGTTAAGGAAGACTTGGACATTGCAGAGAAATTGAATGAGTTCTTTGCGTCTGTCTTCACGACAGAGGACCTTGAGCAGATTCTGCTGCCTGAGCCGCCCCTCTTGACTAAAGAATTAAATCAAATACAGGTTAAAAGAGAGGAGGTTTTAGGACTAATTGATAAATTGAGGATTAACAAGTCACCTGGCCCGGATGGCATCCACCCAAGGGTTATTAGGGAACTGAGAAATGAAATTGCAGATCTCTTAACGGTTGTATGCAACTTGTCTCTTAAAACGGCCACAGTGCCGGAGGACTGGAGGATAGCAGATGTCACACCAATTTTTAAAAAAGGAAGGAGGGGGGACCCAGGAAACTACAGGCCGGTTAGCCTTACATCTTTCCCAGGGAAGATGGTGGAAAGCCTCATCCAAGAGAAAATCTTAAAACACATAAAAGAACAAACCTTGCTGAGAGAAAATCAGCATGGCTTCTGTAAGGGTAAATCTTGTCTGACAAACCTTTTAGAATTTTTTGAAAAGGTCAACAGGCACGTGGATTTGGGTGAACCGGTGGATATAGTCTATCTGGATTTTCAAAAGGCTTTTGACACAGTCCCTCACCAAAGGCTGCTGAGAAAATTGCACAGTCAGGGGATAAGAGGGCAGGTCCTCTTATGGATTGAGAACTGGTTGAGATCCCGGAAACAAAGAGTAGGTGTCAATGGGAAATTTTCACAATGGAGAGAAGTGAAAAGCGGTGTGCCCCAGGGCTCTGTCCTGGGACCGGTGCTTTTCAATCTGTTCATAAATGACCTGGAGATAGGGATAAACAGTGAGGTGGCCAAGTTTGCCGATGACACAAAACTTTTCCATGTGGTAAAAACCAGAGAAGATTGTGAAGAGCTCCAGAAGGATCTCTCCAAACTGGGGGAATGCGCTGAGAAATGGCAAATGCGTTTTAATGTAACCAAATGTAAAGTAATGCATATTGGGGCAAAAAATCCAAACTTCATCTATCAACTCATGGGCTCTGAGTTATCCGTGACGGATCAGGAAAGAGATCTTGGTGTGTTGGTGGACAGCTCCATGAAGGTGTCTCCCCAATGTGTGGCAGCGGTGAAGAAGGCCAATTCCATGCTAGGGATTATCAAAAAGGGGATTGAAAATAAAACAGCCAACATTATAATGCCATTATACAAAACAATAGTAAGGCCCCACCTGGAGTATTGTGTACAATTCTGCTCACCGCATCTCAAGAAAGACATCGTGGAACTGGAAAAGGTGCAGAAGAGAGCGACTAAAATGATTACTGGGCTGGGGCACCTCCCTTATGAAGAAAGGCTAAAACATTTGGGCCTCTTTAGTCTGGAAAAAAGGCGATTGAGGGGGAATATGATTGAGACATACAAAATAATGCAGGGTATGAGTAAAGTGGATAGAGGGAAGCTCTTCTCCCTCTCCCAAAATACCAGAACTAGGGGACATACACTCAAATTGAGGGCTGGGAGAGTAAGAACAGACAAAAGAAAATATTTTTTCACCCAGCGCGTTGTAAGTCTATGGAACTCCCTGCCACACAATGTGGTGATGGCATCTGACCTGGATGCCTTCAAAAGGGGATTGGACAGATTCCTGGAGGAAAAGTCCATCACAGGTTACAAACCATGATGGAGATGTGTAACCTCCAGGGTTTAAACCAGGGTACTTCAAGGGCCAGATGCAGGAGAGTGGTATCAGGAGACAGATATCTAGTCTCATGCGCTCCCAAACACATCTGGTGGGGCCGCTGTGAGATACAGGAAGCTGGACTAGATGGGCCTTTGGCCTGATCCAGCATGGCTCTTCTTATGTCTTATGTTATGTTATTGTGATTCCCTAGGATGGTGTTGGTATGTTCTTTCTACCAAGGAAGGATTAAATATTTTCTGGGACACACAATGGTGTTTCATTTTGTTACTTGACAGAACACTTGCTTGTGTTTTATTTTATAATCTTATGAAATGCTGAAGTAGCATGTTGTTTTTCATTTGGTGCCCATCTCCACTCACAATCTGAATCTGATCCCAATGGGTCCAAAAAGCTGACTCATGGTTGGCTCAGCTTTCTAGCCTTTTAAGTTGGTAGAAACACTGGGCAGTAAAGTGTTTCTTCCATAATTATGTTGTAAACTGACTAGAGAGTGCTCTAGCACTATGGAGTGGCAAATTAGTCAACCACTACCACCACAACACAATGAGACTTTTATACAAACATAAATTGCTATATGGCTGTTGCGGGTTTTGGGGGCTGTTTTGCTCCAAAAACCCGCAACAGTCATCAGATCCGAGCCGACAAAGCCTTCAAGAGTACTGTACATACCTTACTATGTTTTCTCGCTGTAATGAAGCATTCAGTGTCTTCCTTTTTCTGCTGAGGCATGGATCGGGTGGAAGATAGGAGTGGACCTCAAGAAGCAAGTTGGTCACAGGAGGAATTGTGTTGTGTGACAAATCTTCCTAAGTTTAAGATAGAGATGTAAAATTTCTGGAAATTTTGAGGCTTGGAAAAAAACTGGTTTTTTCTCAATCTCTTTCCAGGGGAAATGGAAATTTTCAGAAAAATTGGAAAAAAATGCTACATTAGCAAAATAAACCTTTTTTTTTTGCTTGAAAGCCATTCTGTTACTTTAGAAACATAAAATATGACTATGGACAATTTGACTTGGCATAAAATTATCACAACTAGCATACTAAAATATAGTGTATGCATACAATGATTACAAACAGAATTTACTTTTAAAATGTACTGTAATATTTATTTGTAATTGTAAGTAACAAATGGAGTATCAGTCTCCTGAATTATTTACTGGGCACAGCAGTCGAGAAGGCCCTTTCATGGGTTCCCACAAGAATTACCTGTGAGGGTGGTGGGATGGAGAGAAGGGCCTCAGTTGTACAGTGTAATATTTGAGTTCTCCAGGTTCTGGCTCTAAATTGTATGCACTCCCAGGAAGACCAACAAATTTGCTGATGTGTTTTCTTTACCCTATTAGAAATGCCTTTTTATGCAAATACAGTGGCGGCTGTAGGTCCCTTGGCTCTTATAAAACAGGGGGTGGGGGGAGGTCAGGACTCAAAAATGGTTGGGAATTATGAATCTAATTCAAAACTATTGACACAGGCTGGGAATGGCCCTCCAGAGTTTCAGGCAAGTCTCCAGTGCTTCCTGCAACTGACCTAGTGATCCTGGCTGGGAAATAACCCTCAAGTGCACTCAGTCGTTCAGTCATGTCTGACTCTTCGTGACACCATAGACCAGAGCTTGCCAGGCCTTCCTATCCTCCACTGCCTCCCGGAGTTTTGTCAAATCCATATTGGTTGCATCGATGACACCGTCCAACCAGCTTATTCTCTGCCATCCTCTTTTCCTTTTGCCTTCAATCTTTCCCAAGATCAGGGACTTTTCCAAGGACTCCTCTCTCCTCATGAGGTGGCCAAAGTACTGGAGCCTCAGCTTCAAAATCTGTCCTTCCAGTGATTGCCTCAATCTGGAATATCTTATAAATGGGGCACATTTCTACTTTTGTGTCCCAGTTGATCAGTGAGGCTACAAAATAAAACAGGCTGAACTGTGCTTTCATCATTGTAAGGCTAATTACACAGGTGACAATGAGGCCTGTAATAAGACTTCCTGGGGTAGGAAGTGGCAAGCCACCCCAGTATCCCTGCCAGGAACATTCCATGGACAGAGACAAAAGGCTAAAACTGCACTCTGGCCCCTCCTAAATAACTACATTCCAAATCTGCACATGTGGACAGTTTCCATTCCACAACAAATATGAATTCCTGCACTCTGTATTCAGAGAAACCTTTTGCAAAGACTTAGCGTTGAGCAAGTGGGGGGTCTGATGAAAATTCCAAGATGGTAGAGGAGCACATCAGAAAACTCTACTGCAGGTTCTCAGGAGCAATTGAAAGGGCTTATTTATTGTGTGTGAGCCACATAAGAAAACACTCTCCAGTTCAAACAGCACTATTAGCATCCATGACACTAAATACACACTCCCCCGTGCCTTGCTCGGCTGGTCTCCTTGCATTTTATCAGCTAAGCCACAGAAGCCTCTCCTCCTTGCTATATTTAAGTGAAATGTGAGCCTTTAAGCTGTCGGGAATATTTGTGCCATTTGCTCCAACCTTCATCTTTTACAAATGTCAACGGGGCTTTTGTAATAGGAACAGGCAGACAAGATCCCTGCCTCTCCAGGAGTCTCTCCAGCCAAATCACTTGCTAATGACGCCTGTCTGGCTTATACATACAAGGTCACCGAGCTACCTTGTTTGCAAAATTTGAGTTGTCCAAAGGGCATCTCACTCCCAGGAACAAAACCTGGGCAGTTGTCAGATCAGCCGTTCAACCCACAAGGCAGAATCATAGAGCTTTGGGAGAAAAAGACATAGTGGAACTGGAAAAGATGCTGAAGAGAGCGACTAAAATGATTACTGGGCTGGGGCACCTCCCTTATGAGGAAAGGCTAAAACATTTGGGCCTCTTTAGTCTGGAAAAAAGGCGCCTGAGGGGGGATATGATTGAGACATACAAAATTATGCAGGGCATGAGTCAAGTGGATAGAGGGAAGCTCTTCTCCCTCTCACAAAATACCAGAACTAGGGGACATCCACTCAAACTGAGGGCTGGGAGAGTAAGAACAGACAAAAGAAAATATTTTTTCACCCAGCGCGTTGTTAGTCTGTGGAATTCCCTGCCACAGGATGTGATGATGGCACCTGGCCTGGATGCCTTCAAAAGGGGATTGGACAGATTCCTGGAGGAAAAGTCCATCACAGGTTACAAACCATGATGGAGATGTGTAATCTCCAGGCTTAGAACCGGGGTACTTCAAGGGCCAGATGCAGGGGAGTGGTATCAGGAGACAGATATCTAGTCTCATGCGCTCCCAAACGCATCTGGTGGGGCCACTGTGAGATACAGGAAGCTGGACTCGATGGGGCTTTGGCCTGATCCAGCATGGCTCTTCTTATGTTCTTATGTTCATAAAAAGGGAGATGATAAAAGCCTTCAAATAAAATTGCTCTTCAAAATATATGAAGATATTTGTTGAGCTTTAATAATACACCTCCTGAATCTTAAAAATTATGACTAATTCATTCTTAAACACTCAATATCCAAGTCTGGAAGAAAATGAAAAGCCACCGTCTGTATATCCTCTTGGCGTTTCTTTAACAAGCAACCGTTAAAAATTGGGCAACATGTTTTTATTCACTGAACAATTAACTGAAAATATGCTTACCTCTTCTTCGCTCAAACACTTAATTGTGACCTGCTGTTGATCAGATAAATCAAAACACTTTGAAAATGGAACTATATAAAATGAGAACAGCAGAGTAAAAACAGCAGTCTAGAGCAGCCAATTAAAGAACATATAGTAGCGTTGCTGTCCAATCCAACACCTGTGAGTTCAGAAGTAAGCCCAACTGAGGTCAGCAGGATTTACACCTCTTAAGTAAGTGTGTATGAGCTTGCAGGCTTAAAGAAGTAAAATACAACGGGCTTCCTTTAAAAAGAAGAGAAGGATTTACAGATATGGCAAAAGCCTCTTTGTGATGAGTCTGGCTTCCATCGGGAGGGATTTTTAAGCTCTGAATGCTGAAAGTACTGTACTACCAATCACATTATGTCAGGGTTCCCCATCACATGCAAGAGGGCCACTATTGTATTAGTTGAACAGCTAATGCATGAATGAGTCCAAAAACTGAAGGCTTAGTGAAACACACACCTTGGTTAGCTATTGCTAAAGCTTGACACTGTTGAAGACTGACTGTCTGAATAAAGAAGTTAGGGGCAAACAAAACCCCTCCACTCTGCATCCTAAGCTCCTCGTAGTTGGGTTTGACCATTCTTCCAGATTTAAAAACACATTCATCCGTGAATCGCCTGCTGCCACCAATCCCAACTACCCCTTTCAAACTCAGTCAGAAATATCGGGGACCCTCTTTTTAGAAGATGTCTCTCAAACTCTGCCCCATATCCCTGAGAATGGATATATTTCTCAGCTTGTCAAGTTTCTCCAGGACTCAGTCTTGTGAGTTTCCTTGACTCGGCAGTCATGGATTATGTATGTAAACCTCCCTCCTTAGAAGGTGAAGAAAGCCCTCCCAGATATAAAAAAGGGAATACTGTATAAAAGAAGATTACATTTGGAGTGGTACAGCTTTCTTCCTTACTGCTATAAGAAACTATAACACCTAAAAAAAACAACCCCACAGTAAATTGTTTCTCAATCATAACTTTACAGCACATTGAGAAACGCATCTGCCTGCACAGCCTACTTAAAACAAAGGGATAAAGAAAAATGACTCTGTATCCTGATAAGCATCCTGTCTACTCACATCTCAAGAGGATTGGCTGTAGCAATGATGGGCTCAAGATTGCTCTTAACCACAAGGGGAGACCTCATGGTAAGGTGTCCCCTACTGAAACAGATAAAGAGCACATGCAGGAGGGAGAAGTTTTATTCACGCAACTATCCTTTGACTCTGGCCTTGTCACTTCCTGTTCCTCTCTCGCCTCATTCTCAAGCTGTGGGTCCCCAGATGTTCCTGGACTGGAACTCCCAGAAGTCTTCATCACTCTCTGAGCTGGCCAGGGTTTCTGGGAGTTGCAGTCCAAGAACATCTGGGGACTCGCAGGTTGATGCTACATGAAGATTCTGGCCAGTTGACTCGTTTCGAAGCATAACCAAAATAAGTGTTGTTCTTTCTCTTATTTTATTACAGCTATGCAGGCAAACCTTGTGTAGAGCAGAATGTTCGTTGATTTAAGATGATTACAGTTGAATGAGAAGCCAATTTAGCAGAGATGGAGACTTGATTCAAGGGACCTACTGTCAGGCTGGACTGAAGTCACACCATTGACTTGACTTGAACACAACTTTGATTTCCCCCCCAATGACTCAGACTCCACTGACAACTAGGATCCCATCCAACCCCCCTTTTTCTGGGGGGAAAGAGCTTGTTTTTAATAGGGACTTGAGATGTGAGATTCAAGATGGCTAGACACCAAGTGTCTAATTCAGGCATGTCCAAACTTCGGCCCTCCAGATGTTTTGGACCACAACTCCCACAGTCCTTTGTCATTGGCAATCTAAGCTTAGAATTATGGAAGTTATGGTCCAAAATATCAGGAGGGCTGAAGTCTGGACATGCCTGGTCTAATTGCTCCTCCCTTTTATTTTCCTTTTATTTTTTTCTTCCTTTCTTTCTTTCTTTCTTTTTCGAGTGCATTTCATATCTGAAGACATTTAACTCTATTTTCATCTGTTACATCTGTTTAACATCAACTGTTTGTCCATTATTGGCTCTTAAAACCACTAGTGTTTTTGTTCACAACAGCCACCTGGCATTGACTGCTGCAGCATTCTATTACAACTGCCATTGGGAGCTGACTACTGTTGAGTTTTATCACGCCACCATGTACTGTGAAACTTTTTTGCGTAATACCATGTGCTAGCGTGTATCTGGGGACGTTGTACAACAGATGCTGGGTTTTCAGTTCCCTGATGAGAACCAAGGGTGCTAGGAAAACACAGGATACAACCCACCTTTTTTTAAAATGGCATGTACTAATTCATACATCAATCAAATATCAGGGGCATGGCATGGGGAGGGCAAGGGGGCGGGGCACCCCAGGCACAGCAATTAGGGGGCGCCAAATCACCTACTGCCCCCTGCCCCCCCACCCGCCCGCCATCTCTGAGTCCGGCTGCGGGCAGGCAGGCGTGGGAGAGCGGTGGTTACATCTTCATTGCCATGCATGGGAGACACCCACCCCGCCTGCCTGCAGGATGTGGGTGATGGGATGGAGTTGGGGAGGGCCAGAGGGGCGCAAAAAACAACTTTGGCCCCAGGCACCCCAAAACCTTGCTACGCCACCGTCAACTATGCTCCTTAGTCACTCCTTTCTGTACATGAAAGAGTGCTCATTGGAAGGGCACAGTATTTCCCATACAGACCCCGTACAGACCAAATACAAACTTTGTGCTTAAGCACTGATCTTCAAAATGGTTCTGTTACTTTACAGATTTCCTTCAAAGGTGACATGAACCTAATGCGCTTAACGCTTTGAAAAACCAGGCACTCCCTCACCCCCCAAATATCTTCTTTGGTCTCATTTCTGAAACAGAATCAGAGGAAGAGAACAAATTGAGTTGAGTGAAGGATGAGTTTGTTGTTGTTGTTGTTGTTGTTGTTGTTGTTTTATGGAGGTTCTCCAGTCATTAGGCTTCACTGGAGCCTTTATGACACAGATGAATTATAGCTTTTATTTATTTGACTTTTCTGTAGCACAACAGTATTTGGTTGTGACTGTGAGGGGAAGGCAGCTTTGAGACCTATTTGTGTATTATTTTACAATGTTTTCTTTCTCTCATAATTTGATCTTTTTTCCCCTCACTGATTTTTCCTTGCAATTAAAAGATGTATATTTCTTTTGCGTGAACACAAGAGTGTTACTATATGTTCCCATGATAGTCAATTAGAGGCACCAACCTTTGAATTTCAGAACGTCAACTCAAGACCAATTCAGAGTAGACATGTTCATGGAGAACAAGGGTGTCAATGGCTATCATTATAGATGCCGAAGGACAACCTCCGGGTTGGAGAGATAGGCAGGATATCTCTCAATGCCATGTGCATGGAATCGTAAGCAGGTGAAGACATCTAGTTGGGAAGACCCTGAAGCAAATGGTGAGCTGCGACGTGAGACAGAATGCTGGATTGGATGGGCTGTGGCTTGTTCCAGCAAGGCTCTTCTTATATTCTTATGTTCTTATGACCAAGACAAATCCCACTGTCTCCAGACAATTCCAAGACAAACAGTTCTGTTTTCCTCAACCAATTTCCAAACCAGATCCAAACCAATTTCTGTGCCCACCCAAACTGTTCACCGGCTATTCATACACACACTAGAAAGGAACTCTCGTCTCCAACACAGAAATATAGGCTGCATATAAGATCAACAAAAAAAATCCAACTGTGTTTGGGTGTAAGGAGGGGATGCTACCTTCAGAGTGACAACAACCATCCCCCAAAAGGGAAGGATATTACATCTGTGAAGATTCTCAGTCGTCCAGGTGAGTTTATCTGGAAGTTGAGTCATGGCTACTGGACTTCTTTTTTGAGAGATAGAAACGTTTCGCTGTTCATCCAAACAGCTTCATCGGTCTGAATACAGCTAGTGCAAATCCTCCATCTTATTGGGAGCTTTGACCTCTTGTCACCCTGGCCTGAATTAGGCTCATAAGATGAACAGTGGCCTAAATAGGCTCGTTAGGGAGACAATAGTATCCTTAGCCTTAAGGTGAACAATGGCCTAAGGTGCTGAAACCTATCAAGAATGGGTCGTTAGCTATGGCCTTGGTGGTGAAGGCTTTTTGATTTGCCTGGGGACTTTGGAAAGCACAGCCTGATAAGTAGCAGATAGACTATGCCGGAGCCCACCACCTCTGTTGAGGGAGGGAATATTCAATGCTCACATGAATGGCTTCCCTTACTCCTCTCTCAAACCACCTCTCTTCTTTGTCTAATATGTGTACATCCTCATCTTTGAAAGAGTGCCCTTTGTCCTTCAAATGGAGGTGTACTGCTGATTCTGGTCCTGACCTGTTGCCCCTCCTATGTTGGGCCATCCTTCTGTTTAATGGCTGTTTAGTTTCTCAAATGTAGAGGTCTGAACACTCCTCACTGCATTGGACCGCATATACTATATTGCTCCTTTTATGGTTTGGTATTGGATCCTTTGGGTGGACAAGTCTCTGCCTTAGTGTGTTAGTGGGTTTGAAATAAACAGGGATGTGGTGTTTGCCAAAAATCCTTTTAAGCTTCTCCGACACTCCAGCCATGTAAGGAATGACCAGGTTCTTCCGTCGGGTCTGGGTCTCAGACTGATCCCTTGTTCTTCTGGGATGGCCCACTGCTTTGTTGAAGGCCCACTTTGGATATCCACAGGCCTTAAGTGCTGTCTTCAGGTGCCTGTCTTCCTTCTTCTTGGCTTCTGTGGAGGTGGGGATGCTCTCTGTTCTGTGGCTTAGGGTCCTGATGACTCCTAGTTTGTGCTGTAGTGGATGGTGGGAGTCAAACAGTAAGTATTGATCTGTGTGGGTGGGTTTCCTGTAAACTTCTACTCCTAGGCCACGGTCAGGTCTGATGATGACTGCACAATCCAGGAAAGCCAGCCTGTTGTCTTGGGTGTCTTCCCTAGTGAACCTAATATTAGGGTCCACCGCATTGATGTGGTCTGTAAAGGCCTGTACTTCCTGAGTCTTGATTTTCACCCAGGTATCATCTACATACCTGAACCAGTGGGATGGTGTTGTCCCTGGGAAGGTGTTGAGTGCCTTCTTCTCCACTTCTTCCATGTATAGGTTTACAACAATTGGTGACACTGGGGAACCCATGGCACAGCCAAGCTTCTGTCTGTAGAAGTCCCCTCTGTACATGAAATATGTGGTGTTCAGACACAGGACCAGGAGCAGGCATATCTGGTCTGGGTTGAGGCGGCTTCTGGAGGTGAGGGTGCTGTCTTCTCTTAGTCTTCTCTTTACCATTGTTAGGGCATCAGTGGTGGGGATGCTTGTAAAGAGCGATGTAACATCAAAGGATACCATGGTTTCATCTGTATCCAGTTTCAGCTCCCTGACTTTAGAAACAAACTCTTCTGAATTGTGTACGTGGTGGTCCGTGAGTCCAACCAGTGGGGCTAGAATTGTCGACAGGTATTTTGCGATGTTGTAAGTCACTGAATTTATACTGCTGACAATAGGTCTGAGGGGAATTCCTTGCTTGTGGATCTTGGGAAGTCCATAAAAGCAGGGGACAGTCTCTTCGGGATATAACTGGTGGTAGGTGACCCTGTCAATTGTGTTTTCTTGCTCCAAGAGATTTAAGCATTCTATTACTTTCTTCCTGTAATTGCTGGTGGGGTCTCTTTTTAGTTTTTCATATGTGTGTTGGTCATCTAAAAGTGTAATAACCTTCTTGTGGTAGTCCACAGTATCGAGGACGACAGTGCACCTTCCTTTGTCTGCAGGCAGAATTGTGATGCTCTCATCCCTGCTGAGGGATGTCAGAGCACTTCTCTCTTGGCTAGTGAGGTTGGATGGTGGTGGTTGAGCACTGGAGAGTGCAGCAGAGACTTTTATCCTGAGTAGTTCTGCTTCTTCTGCTGGCAGATTGTTGCTGTGGATGGCCGATTCTGTAGCTGTGATGAAATCCACAACAGGAACCTGCTTGGGTGTGATGGCAAAATTTAGGCCTTTGGCTAGGACCTCTCTCTCTGTCTGGGTGAGTTCCCTGTTTGAGAGGTTCTTCACCCATTTGTACACATATTAGACAAAGAAGAGAGGTGGTTTGAAAGAGGAGTAAGGGAGGCCATTCATGTGAGCATTGAAAACCCCTCCCTCGACAGAGGTGGTGGGCTCCGGCATAGTCTATCTGCTACTTATCAGGCTGTGCTTTCCAAAGTCCCCAGGCAAATCAAAAAGCCTTCACCACCAAGGCCATAGCTAACGACCCATTCTTGATAGGTTTCAGCACCTTAGGCCATTGTTC
Source organism: Phrynocephalus guinanensis (assembly GCA_037367245.1). Lineage (NCBI taxonomy): Eukaryota > Metazoa > Chordata > Lepidosauria > Squamata > Agamidae > Phrynocephalus > Phrynocephalus guinanensis. Next base: position 168,318,203 of record CM074733.1, read on the forward strand.
ACCTTAAGGTTTCTAGTCCGCTGTGAGGAAAGACCGAACAAACGCGGCATGTTTGGCCTTGAGAAAAGGAGACAGAGGGGGAGATATATGATGGCCCGTTTTCAAATACTTGAAAGGCAGTCATGAAGATGAGGGTGACGATCTGTTCTCAATCATCCCAGAGTGCAGGCATATTGTATATTGATTTTTTTAAAACTTGTAAACCGCCCAGAGTTCCTGTTGGAAGATGAGCGGTATAAAAATGAAACAAATAAATAAATAAATAAATAACCATAACCGTAACCATAACCATAACCATAACCATAACCATAACCATAACCATAACCACCACCACCACCTTTGAATGGCTGAGCTGGACTCTTGCTCTACCCGCAAATCCCATTTATAAATTAAAAAGAGAACAACTTGGAAATAATCCTGCTGAGCCATTTGGTCCTGTTTGGCAGGGGTTAAAGGATTCCTTCTTCTATTGGCGACTTATCTGTAATAATGTGTCATTTTACCCCAGGGGGTTGGGGCTGGAACATGGGTGGCCTCCTTCTTCTTCCCACATGTGACTCTAACCACAGGGGAAAACATTCCCAGGCGGAATGTTTGTGTCAGGAGACCAGAAGAGCCTCCCATTTTATATGGCTCGCCTCCCTTCCAAAGCCCTATATTCCAAATGAACAAAGCCCTGTTCTTGCCAAGGGAGTAAATTATGTGGCGTAATCTGATTTCCAAGCACTTATTCCAATTCTGTATGCTTTGTTCCCCACACGAATATAAGTGGAGCTGCTTTTGGATGCAAAAAAAATAATCTAAATAATTTCAGGGATTTTTTTTCTTAAAAAATCTCGTGCTAATCTGAAGCAAACTTCCTCCCTTGAATTTCTCTGTAAAGTTCAAGCCCTAGTATATATTTTTTCTGTAGAGGTCATTAGTCTTCCTCTCCTATCTTTAGGATTTCTCTCCAGCTGATCTGCCAGTGATCAATACGGTACCATACTGTGCTACAATCAGTGTTCTGTCTCCTCTTTGCCTCTGCAAAAAAGACCTCTCTCACACTCCTTAAATTTTTTATTACCAAGATCAATAATATCAGAGTTCTATTTCTGTCTAGCCTCCACTCTCCAGAGCCAGTGGGAACCTGCTGGTCTCTTAGCAATAGTCGTGTCAAGGGGGTGATTCTCTTCCTTTCTCCCCTGTGTATTATAATTACCTCCTCTGAGATTATAGAAAGAGTCTCTCTCCATCCATTCCCCGCGCCTCTCCTAACTCACCTGGTTTTATGGTTTTTTTCTCCCCCTCCTAAGCTTCAAATCACCTTTTATGCATAGACAGTGAATGTTGCATTCATCTTAAAGACTGATCCTCCCAAGAAAGTTGTAAATTTTGTTACTTTCAGAGAGATATGAATGTGGTTAGATGTTTTTGAGAGAGAGAGAGAGAGAGAGAGAGAGAGAGAGAGAGAGAGAGAGAGAGAGAGAGAGAGAGAGAGAGAGAGAGAGACCTTATATGGCATTATTTTTAACCTACCCCTGCTAGATAGTATTGTGGAAAAAGCCATGCCCGTTTTAATTCAGTCTCACTGATATAACATATTTTATACTGTTGACAAGATACTTTTATTTCAATTTGCCTTTTTATCTCTTTGTCGCCCAACTCAGAAATCTCACCAAAGTACCAACAGTTCTGGACAGTACAGTACTGCAATTTCTGCCACTGCATTTGCGGTCTTATTTAATGCCACATTCTTAAGGAACTACTTAGTGTAGACTCTGTGGCCGGCATCTTCAGAGGGCAAGAAGTGCTGCACTGTGACTAAGGCCCCTATCCCACGTCCCTTTAAATGCAGATTAAATTTGTAGATAAACCGTGTCCAAAAATGCCATCCCCACAGCCACCGGGCTTTTTGAAAAAAAAAAAAGAAAATCCAGTAACGCCCCCTTAAGCGGTTTCCAAGACTTACTGGAGAGGTAGGGAATTTTTTGCCTCACTTAAAAATTCCACCTTTTAAGGAGGCAGATGTTGTGGGACCATGTAGATGATCTGTTTTTCTTCTTTTTTTCCCTCATAGCTCCGACCGGCTGTTCCTTGGGCCGATCTGGTGCTGTTGTGGTTTTTTTTTCACTTCCACCCACCCCTAGCGCCAGTCAGCTGGTCCTCTGGCTGGTCTGGTGCTATTTTTTTATTTTTTAACATTTTCCCCCACCCTCCTAGCGCCAGGCAGCTGGCCCATCGGGTGCTTTTTTAAATTTCCCCCACCCCTAGCGCCAGTCAGCTGGTCCTTTTTTTAAAAAATCCTAGTGCCACCTGCTGGCCATGGGGCTGAACTGCACATATTCAGTCATGTGATAGGAGGAAGAGGGAAAGCCGGAACTTCCGAAGATCAGGATCTTCCCCAGGTGAGATAGCAGCCTAAGAAACTAAAGGTATGACTACACTGCTGAGTTGAATTGGGAGCTAGGCTAGGGTTTTGAGTTAATGTGTGAACTCTGACGCAAGCTCGCTTTCTCCAATTGCCAGGAACTCCATGAACCCTAGACGGAAGGTGCGAGCCTATATATTCCAGTGAAGGGGATTGGCTTCAGTTCAGGGAGGAGAGCAGGGCATGGTCCCACCAAGATACGGAGGGCCCCCACACTCCATGGGAGAAGAGGCCGTGTAAGGCTCCATTTGCTGGTGAAACTGAGAGGGCCCACAGGAGCAAGAACGGTGACTTTTAGCACAGCCAAGGGAGTGATAGAGCCAGCAGTAGCCAGTCCCAAATCTACTTGCCCGTTTTAATATTGAAAATTTTACAACATAATTTTTGAAGTGGCATAGTGATAGAGTGATGCAGTGCAAAAAGAGAAATTGAATTTTTGAAGTGGCATAGTGATAGAGTGATGCAGTGCAAAAAGAGAAATTGGGTGGGCAGGGAGAAGAGTTAGGGCTATTCTACAGTCCAGTCCTCTTTGTACTTGGCACCTGTTTCGGCAAACACCACAGCCCCCCCCAACAAACAATATTTACTCTAATGCAGGCATTTTACACATGTCACAATGAGTTTTAAAAAGCCAGACCAGAATCATTTTAAAATAAACAACCCCCCTCCTTGTGGGTGTTTTAAAAAAAACACCAATTTTCTCCCCCCAAAAATGCACACTTAGTTGTATTTTGTGTAGCTGGCTATTTTTAAATCGATTTCACACCTGGCAAACCCAATGCAAAACCGGAACTATTGTGGCATGTAGTTGCACCCTGTGCTAATTCTCCAATTTTAAAACCAGTGGTGTTTTAGGGAGCCCTGATCATGATAGCTGCCACCACAACCACAGCGTTAGGGAGAAAATGGAGAGGATCATGTGTAATATTCCAGCAGGGCTGTCTGTTCAGTAGAAGTTCCATTAATCACCTGTGGGGCAGAAGGAAACTGCAGGGTCATCCTGGGATTGAAATCCACACCTCCATTTTAAAAACAGCACTTCTCCCTGAGGAAATATTTGAAACCCTTTCGAAAACATGTAAGAAACCCACTTTGCTGCCAGAGCTTCTCTTCTGGGGTCTGTGTGCCTAGGTGTGTATTTTATACCTAATTAAAAATCTACCTGGAAGGCTTCCAGTTGAGATGCTTTCACTGTGGAAATGAACTTCCACAGAAAGCACTATAACACTAAACCCCATTCCCCCCCAACCAACGTGAGGAAAAAGTAATAATAATAATAATAATAATAATAATAATAATAATAATAATAATAATAATAATAATAATAATAATAATAATACATGCCTCCAGGAGGGAAGCCCACTGTCACCTGAAGAGTTGTAAATAACATTCCTGAATTTGAGCCAGTTACCATGTTTTGTCAAGTGCCAACATGGCTATTTCTTATTTATTTATTATGGCCACTTCTATACTGCCCCAGTAGTGCAAAAACACTCTGGCCAATTCAGAGAGAGTACAATAAAAGCACACCATTTTTTCAAAAAAAATTCCAAAGTGTACAATAAATGCAGTAAAAATACAATAAAGCTAAACCTTTAAACCTACCTTTAAGCAGAATTACGCAGATTCAACACATGTAAACATCTCGGGTCAGTGTTTCAAAGGTAGGAGAAGGCCGCTTTATCCAATTCTGTCTTGATTGGATTCTGAAAAACTGAGAGGGCTAGTGAACCTCCCTAGGAAGCTAATGGCAGAGGGAAAGGGCCACAACAAAGCAAGGCTCGTTACTCTTGTTGGCTTTTTTTTTTTTTTTGCATCCTTGGCCTGATTTTTAAACATTTTAGCATATTTTTTAATTTCAAAGACATATAAAGAGTGGACTGCACCTAGAACATAAGATTATAAGAACAGCTTTGCTGGAACAGGCCACAGCCCATCCAGTCCAGCATTCTGTCTCACAAAGCGGCTCACCATTTGCTTCAAGGTATTCCCAAGCAGATGGCTTCACCTGCTTACGATTCCCTGCAAATGGCATTGAGAGTTATCTTGTCTATCTCTCCAACCCGGAGGTTGTCCTTAGGCATCCACAATGATAGCCATTGATATCCTTGTTCTGCATGAACTTGTCTAATCTGAACTGGTCTTGAGTTGAAGTTCCGAAATTCAAAGGTTGGTGCCTCCAAATAAAAGCTGTGGGGGGAGAAGAACAAGGCAGCAGCTGTTGCGGGACTCACTGTACAAGTGCTTCTACGCCAATGCTCGAAGCCTCCGAGCAAAGATGGGAGAACTTGAACATCTGGCAGCTAGGGATAACATTGATATAATAGCCATAACAGAAACCTGGTGGAATGTGGAGAACCAGTGGGACACAGCAATCCCAGGCTATAAACTCTATAGAAGGGATAGAGAGGGGCGGGTTGGAGGAGGAGTGGCCATCTATGTCAAAGAAGGCATAAAATCCAGCAGAATGGAGATTGACAGAGGGTCTGACTCCGCCATAGAATCACTGTGGGTTAAACTACCAGGTCCAAAGAGTGATGTGATAGTTGGAGTATTCTATCGTCCACCAGATCAAAAACTTGAGGGGGACCTTGAAATGAGGAGAGAAATCATGGAGGTGGCTAAGAGGGATAGGATAGTAATCATGGGGGACTTTAATTATCCCCACATTGACTGGGCCAATGCGAGCTCTGGGCAAGAAAGAGAAACTGGGTTTCTCGACTTGCTGAATGACTGTGCCTTAGAGCAACTTGTCATGGAGCCCACCCGAGAACAGGCAACTCTAGATCTAATATTGTGTGATACTCAGGACCTCGTCAGGGATGTGAATGTCACTGAGCCTCTGGGGAACAGTGACCATGCTGCAATTACCTTTGCCATGCATGTCGGAGGAAGAGTGTCAACCAAATCAGACATAAAAACCCTTGATTTTCGAAGGGCAAACTTCCCTCAGATGAGGAAACTAGTTAGAGAGAAACTGAAGGGGAGGGTTAGAAGAATCCAATCTCTTCAGTGTGCATGGAGCCTGTTTAAAACAACAATAATAGAGGCCCAGCACAAGTGCATACCACAAAGAAAGAAGAGCTCATTTAAGTCCAAGAGGACACCGGCATGGTTAACGAGTGGAGTTAGAGAGGCTCTAAAGCACAAGGAGAGGTCCTTCTGTAAATGGATATCCTCCCCAAATGAGGAAAATAAAAAGGAACACAAACTCTGGCAAAAGAAATGTAAAAAGATGATAAGGGAGGCAAAGAAAGACTTTGAGGAACGCATGGCTAGCAATATAAAGGGTAATAATAAAAGCTTCTTTAAATATGTTAGAAGTAGAAAACCTGCCAGAGAACCAATTGGGCCTCTGGATGGTGAGGGAGGAAAAGGGGAGGTTAAGGAGGACTTGGACATTGCAGAGAAATTGAACGAGTTCTTTGCGTCTGTCTTCACGACAGAGGACCTTGAGCAGATTCCGCTGCCTGAGCCGCCCCTCTTGACTAAAGAATTAAATCAAATACAGGTTAAAAGAGAGGAGGTTTTAGGACTAATTGATAAATTGAGGATTAACAAGTCACCGGGCCCAGATGGCATCCACCCAAGGGTTATTAGGGAACTGAGAAATGAAATTGCAGATCTCTTAACGGTTATATGCAACTTGTCTCTTAAAACGGCCACAGTGCCGGAGGACTGGAGGATAGCAGATGTCACACCAATTTTTAAAAAAGGAAGGAGGGGGGACCCAGGAAACTACAGGCCGGTTAGCCTTACATCTGTCCCAGGGAAGATGGTGGAAGGCCTCATCCAAGAGAAAATCTTAAAACACATAAAAGAGAACAAACCTTGCTGAGAGAAAATCAGCATGGCTTCTGTAAGGGTAAATCTTGTCTTACAAACCTTTTAGAATTTTTTGAAAAGGTCAACAGGCACGTGGATTTGGGTGAACCGGTGGATATAGTCTATCTGGATTTTCAAAAGGCTTTTGACACAGTCCCTCACCAAAGGCTGCTGAGAAAATTGCATAGTCAGGGGATAAGAGGGCAGGTCCTCTTATGGATTGAGAACTGGTTGAGATCCCGGAAACAAAGAGTAGGTGTCAATGGGAAATTTTCACAATGGAGAGAAGTGAAAAGCGGTGTGCCCCAGGGCTCGGTCCTGGGACCGGTGCTTTTCAATCTGTTCATAAATGACCTGGAGACAGGGATAAACAGTGAGGTGGCCAAGTTTGCAGATGACACAAAACTTTTCCATGTGGTAAAAACCAGAGAAGATTGTGAAGAGCTCCAGAAGGATCTCTCCAAACTGGGGGAGTGGGCTGAGAAATGGCAAATGCGTTTTAATGTAACCAAATGTAACGTAATGCATATTGGGGCAAAAAATCCAAACTTCATCTATCAACTCATGGGCTCTGAGTTATCCGTGACGGATCAGGAAAGAGATCTTGGTGTGTTGGTGGACAGCTCCATGAAGGTGTCTCCCCAATGTGTGGCAGCAGTGAAGAAGGCCAATTCCATGCTAGGGATTATCAAAAAGGGGATTGAAAATAAAACAGCCAACATTATAATGCCGTTATATAAAACAATAGTAAGGCCCCACCTGGAGTATTGTGTACAATTCTGGTCACCGCATCTCAAGAAAGACATAGTGGAACTGGAAAAGGTGCAGAAGAGAGCGACTAAAATGATTACTGGGCTGGGGCACCTCCCTTATGAAGAAAGGCTAAAACAATTGGGCCTCTTTAGTCTGGAAAAAAGGCGCTTGAGGGGGGATATGATTGAGACATACAAAATAATGCAGGGTATGAGTAAAGTGGATAGAGGGAAGCTCTTCTCCCTCTCTCAAAATACCAGAACTAGGGGACATACACTCAAATTGAGTGCTGGGAGAGTAAGAACTGACAAAAGAAAATATTTTTTCACCCAGCGTGTTGTAAGTCTATGGAACTCCCTGCCACAGGATGTGGTGATGGCATCTGGCCTGGATGCCTTCAAAAGGGGATTGGACAGATTCCGAGAGGAAAAGTCCATCACGGGTTACAAACCATGATGGAGATGTGTAATCTCTAGGCTTTAAACCAGGGTACTTCAAGGGCCAGATGCAGGGGAGTTGTATCAGGAGACAGATATCTAGTCTCATGCGCTCCCAAACGCATCTGGTGGGGCCGCTGTGAGATACAGGAAGCTGGACTAGATGGGCCTTTGGCCTGATCCAGCATGGCTCTTCTTATGTTCTTATGTTCTTATGTTCTAACTGACTATCATGGGAAAATATGGCAACAGTCCTGCGTTTACACGTGAACTTGTTGAATCCCATCTTAAAGCTGTCAAGGTTGAATGCTGTCACCGCTTCTTCTGGCAGGGAATTCCAGAGACCAGTGATCCTCTGGTTGAAAAAGTACTTCCTCTTATTTGTTTGAGATCTAGCACCCAAAAGTTTCGTGGAGTGCCCCCTTGATCATCCATAGGTTCCCTCCAGCTCTGCAGTCCTACGATGATAACGCAATGTTGATCCTGGAAGCTTGAACACTTTCTCGAGTCCCCCACGACACCCCCTGGGCTAATAAAAAACAATCACCTTCCTAAGGGCAATACACAGTTCTAAGCTTCCCCCAGAAGAAGGGAATGGCAAACCATTTCTTAATACATTATATCTAGGAAACTCGATCAAGGGTAATCATAAGTTGGAATTAACTTGATATGACATGTATTACAGTAGGACCCCCTTGTCCATGGGATCAGCACCAACTTATTCACTTTATCTATGGTCCGAAAATCTTGAAAATCTTCTTTTTCTTAGCATTTGTCCCACTTGGTCGTGGGGTCTGCTATTCTGTTTTTGCCTTCCACTTAGCACGGCCATGGGTTAGGTCTGGGTGAAACTGGGACAACTTCATGCTGCTGTCGAGGGTTGTTCATCCAGTGCTGTTTTAGTCATTCTCTCAGTCGGGATCCGGTGACCTCCAGGGTGAGACCCTTTTTGGCCAGAATTTCCTCATCAGCACACAAGATGTGCCCGTACCAATGTAGTCGGTTTTCACACATCTTGTCGGCGATTGGCACAGTGCCGTTTGTGAGGCTTCGGGTTTTGCCCAGGCGTCCCGCCCTTCCAACTTCAAAGAAGGCATCTCACGTAACAAAGAAACAGAACTTTTATTTTGTTCATCAACAGCAAACGGAGTTTTTCTTCTAACAACAGTGTCAACTTCTCTAAAATCAGATATAAACGGGTTCTTCCCTCCGTAGGTTGGGGTTTCTAGAAAGTGATCAAATTCCCCACCACCACCTGTGGGTATTCGGCTCCACCACGGTTCTCTTCCTCCCTCTCCGCAAGCCTCAGCCCTTCCACCTGTGTCCCAATCTCCCTCGTGGAGGTTTGGGGGGTCCCCACTTGTATCCCAACTTCCAAAGTGTATCTGGGACCACGTGGTCTCGGCTTGGGTGTACACAAGGGGTAATCGGGCCTCTTGCTCAGCTCCTCCTGCAGGTCCAAGGTCCTGGCCTCGATCTCCTGCCGAATCTTTACCAGCCATCTCTCTAGCTCCAGGTCCTTACGGATCTCTTTCAGCTTACGGTTGTACTCTCGGTATTCTCTCTCACCCCAATAAGAACACTTCTGGCGATGTGCTCTGTGCCGATAGATCTCAGCTTCTTTGTGTAGCATCATCATCTGTTCCCAATCTCCCGTCCATGGGTTCTCCATCCACACCCATTCCCATCCTTCTGGGAGCTCTCTCTTCCCTCCCTTTTTACAGGCTGCAAACCCCACCTCCATGGGAGCAGATTGGTTCCCTTTTCCAGCCAAATCCTTCTTTTTACTTTCCTCCGCCCTACGGTTTTCCTCTTTCTCTTTATCTCTAAGGGCATCATAATACCCCTTCAGAGCCATGAACCTCTCCACAGGTGAAAGGCTCATCAGATTCTCAGGTGTCTTGGGTTCCTCCATCACCTCAGCTGGGCGTGCAGGGGTCCCTCTCTTCCCATCAGAGAAGTTCCCCTCCCACCGTTATTTAGATCAGATTTCATTGTTGCATACACATTTGTTTCGTGTGAGGCTGGAGGTCCATCACAGCATCTTTGTCTCTGTTGCCATCAAGCATTTCGTGCCACAGAGTGCAAGAGGTCGTACTAGGACGTGACAGATCTTTGACTCTGGTTGCTGATCCGTTTGCTGCGCATGATGGTTAATGTCATATGTTCTTTTAGCCAGGCACCATTAATCTTTGATGGGACTTCACAATTCAGACTCCCGTCAGCTGTGATCGTGGAACCAAGGTATTTGGACTCCCCTTAAAAATATCAAAAGAAAATAAATCCAAGACAAAACTATTTTCACATGTATTACCAGAACCAGCCACTAGAGAGAGCCAGAGACTGTGCAATGAATACTTGTTAGTGACAAATACATACTGCCGTGCATCTGAAAAGTTTTTTTGTTTGTTTTGGTTTTTTGTTTTTGTTTTTTGCTTTTCTCTCTTTTACTAGTGTTGGCTATTACCCACAGTTTTCAGTATCTGTAGTGGTGGAAGTAATCCCCAGTGGATGTGTGTGTGTGTGTGTGTGTGTGTGTGTGTGTTTGTTTGTTTTACTGTATTGATAAAGACATTGCCTATGTTGAAGGGGGTGGTGGATTAAGGAATTTGTTTTGTGCCATAATGGCACAAATTATGTTTTTGTTAGGCCTGTACAGTTGGGGGAGGGGAGAGAGAAAAAGAATCAGGGATAAAACTTTTATTTTAAAAGTTTCCTTTTTCCATTGGGGTGATTTTGTCTCCTAGTCATTATTACAGAGTAGGACCGAAAAGGCTTTGTGTCATATTTCAGCACATTACGATGTAATGTAAGTCATTGGTAGGCTTGCCCCACCTGGGGGCTTGGTGGAGTTCTTATAGGAAATGCACGATGAATACATTTAACCCTGACTATAGCCATTAACCCTCAATATACTGACATTCTTATGCAGTCAGAAAATACCTCACAACTCACTCGGTTTAAGCCTGACGGTACTGGTGGATAAAGGGTCAACACCGTTGAATGAATTGTAAGTATTTTATTCCACTTTAGAACCATATGGTTAAATAGGAGGAGTTATGTTTCAAAACACCAGGAATGAGTCCTGCATTTTTCCTGAAAAAAAGAAAGAAACAAAAATAGAAGGAAGGAAGGAAGGAAGGAAGGAAGGAAGGAAGGAAGGAAGGAAGGAAGGAAGGAAGGAAGGAAGGAAGGAAGGAAGGAAGGAAGGAAGGTTGGTTCTTGAGAGCAATAATGTGTTGCTTCCTTCTGACTTGTTTCAAATGTGTCCTTACATTTCCCTTTTATCATCAGATTGTTAATATGTCCATCAAAGGAAGGACTCAACTTAAGCCACAACTTAATTTTTTTTAAAAACTGAGCATTTTGTAATTTTTTTTAATTTGTTGTAAGCTGCCTTTGGGGAGAAAGGTGGCATAAAAATAAAGTTATTATTAGTTGTTATTTATTATTATGCTCAGGAAGGACATTGATTGGTTCTCCAGAAAGGAGAGGGCCTAATAAGTGCTGGGTACAGATTTATTTGCCACTCCAGAGGAGGGAGGCATACCCAATTAATTACCGGAGAAAATCCTTCTCTGAAGTAAACAGGGAAAATTGTTTCATAAATCAGTTTTACAGTAACCCATTAAACAAAAAAGAACCCACTATACATTGAAGCCATTAATGGCCTTCTGCCGTGAAGAAAGAGGTGGCTTGGTATTCAAGAGGAAATGGGTAGATGGCTGCTCATTGTTTTCGACATTCTGTGTGACAATCCACTATTGGAAAAGTTATAATTTATAAGCTTGAAGAGTCAAGTCATGTTCTTGGCTATTGCACTTTTTTAAAAGCACTGCGTGTGGAAGCCTGCACACGTACACATATAGACACATACATACCCATAGAGTCTTTCTTACCTAGCTTTCGCTTTCGATATGAAAGATGTGGCCATCAGTCTACCTACAGCTTTATCTCATTGTCTCAGTTTGTCTACACAGGTGAAAGTGCGCTTTCTTTGACTCAACAGCTTTGAGGACCTTCAGAACGTTTGTGTGAAGGGATTTATTATTATTTCACCCTTTGACTGCAGACATGATAAATGTTATCTGTCGCCAATACACCTCCATTTTCTAGCCTTCTCCTCAGGGGAAGATGACCTTTTGAAATGGCTCAATCCTAAATGTACTGATTAGCACTAAAGAGTATAGTATCCGGAATCCTATTCGTGTTTGTGTAAGGCTCGTGTAACTTGCTGAGGCTAATTGCAGCTGACAAGAGGCTAGGGCACATCTCAGTTGCGCAGTTGGGCGCATGAATATAGGCACCTAGGAGATAGGCATGAAGCACTGATGCCCTGCCATGTGTGGCATGGAAATTGGGTTTCTGTCTCTGAGTGGGCCCCTGCCAGAGGTGGCAATGCTTCAATTCAAACTGGCGGTTCATTTATCTTTGGCCGTTATGTCACGTCCCTCTCGTCCCTCTTTGCTGTCCTGCTTGGGACTGGTATGAAAAAAGGTTACTTCACATCCATAGCATGACAGCAGAATCTCGTCCCGACCATGCCCCCTGAATCAGGAACAGAGCATGATGAGCCGTACCTGCCTCTGGGCTGGGGAATTTTGTTGTCACGCTTTGTTCCCAGTTCCTATTCCGAGACAAGGGACGTGAAGTAATGGCAATGGCTGTTTCCCCCTTTTGCTCTAGGAATACGCCAGCAACCAAGAAAGCCGACTGGAACTCCTGCGCCAGGCCAGGCTCGGCTGCCTGCCTGTCCCTGCAGGAGAAGGTAGCTCTTAAAGGGACAGGTGAAGAGCCACTGTCAGGCGTAGCTCCATCATCCTCAGGTCTCGGAGGCGGGGCTGAGCTCTCCTTGCCTGCCTGCTTGCCAGCCCACAGACTGCTGAGTTCAGGGCAAGGGTGTCTCACCCACCGCCCACGCCGCTGCCGCCCGCTCACCCGCAGCAAGTGGTGAGGGCTCACCTGGCTCCTCCTACCGGGCTTCCCGAGACAGCCTGTGTGCCCATGGCTGGGATTCTAAATATCGAAAAAACGGAAGCCTGACAATTAAAAAAAGGCTAAACGAAGCCAGGGAAATCCAGTAGTTGTCACAAAACAAGGACGTGAAGTAACAGTTGTCACGAGACAAGTAATCACGCCTGTGGGTAAACGAAAAGAGGGATTGAACAGGGACAAAACCATGAGCAATGGTGTCATGGAATGAATGTAATTGCGGAACAAAGTAGGATGTGAAGTAACTGCCTTTGACTACATTGCAAGCCAAACAACCAAGTCTCTATAAGCAACCAAAACATGCCGTAGTGCCTTATCAAGCAAAAGCAACTGGCTTCAGCAAGTTACACAAATCTTGTGTAAAGCACCCATAAGATTCTGGTCAATGGGAGTCCACACACATGTAAGGGTGCACTGGAGGGCTTGGAAAATCTACTTTTCCAGCTATGGCTTCCAGAAATCACCAGTGAAGATTGGCAATTGTGGCTAGAGTATTCTGACATGTGCATCTTCCTTCTTAGATAAACAAGATAAGAAAGCATTACTAGTGACAAGGCATATTCCTGTAGTCACATTTCTATTGCAGCCCATGTTATTCTTTGGAGGATGCCATACAGTCCCCTTATTGCCCTTTAGCCCATTGTAAGGGCTTTCCCAAACTTTTGTAATAGTCACATTTCCTCTTGTATCTTCTTGTGTTTGGGTTCCAAACACTTGAATTACATCACCAGAAATATGAATGGAAAGTGGAAATCTGATCACTATGGAATTGAAAACAGACTACCTGACTATACTGCAATCCAGATGTTTTCGACCACAAATCCCAGAATTCCAAACCTGTATTGCCAATGACAAAGAACTGTGGGAGTTGTGGTCCAAAACATCTGGAGTGCCAAAGGTTCGCCATCACTGGGCTATTTGCTTACTTAGATATTTACTGATGTCTTTGGGAACATAATTACACAAAATGAAATTATGTGTGTGTCCAGTGCCGCACCCCCTTGGTCTCCCCGGTTTGTTGAGTTCGGGCCTGTTACTCCATCTGAGGCCTCCAGGGCCCTGGGACACTGCAGGGCAGCGGATTCTCCGTTCGACCCTTGCCCTTCTTGGCTGATTAAGACCGCCGGAGGGAGCATGCCAGAATGGGCTGCATTAATTGCCACTGTGTCCTTCAGGGATGGAATTTTTCCCCATCGGCTGAAGGAGACGGTGGTGAAGCCCATTCTCAAAAGACTAGGCTTGGCTGTAGACATTATGTCCAACTATCGTCTTATAGCCAATGTTCCCTTCTTGGGCAAGGTGATCGAGGGGGTCACTGCCCTGCGTCTCCAGTCATTCCTGGAGGAGAACCATGTCCTGAATCCTTTCCAGTCTGGGTTTAGGCCGCGTCATGGGACTGAGACTGCCCTGGTCGCACTGCAGGATGACCTGTTGAGGAAGGCTGACAGGGGTTGCTCTACCCTGTTGGTCCTTCTCGACCTGTCAGCGGCCTTCGATACCGTTGACCACGGTATCCTCCTGGGCCGGCTCGCTGAGGTAGGGATTGGGGGTCTGGCCTTTGGCTGGCTCCGTTCCTTCCTGGAGGGCTGCACTCAGCATGTAGCTTGGGGGGTGGTTTGTCATCACCCAGGACACTCTCTTGTGGGGTGCCTCAGGAGTTGGCTCTCCCCCCAATGCTCTTTAACATCTACATGAGGCCGCTGGCTGAGGTCATCCGGAGTTTTGGAGCTTGCTGTCATCAGTACGCTGATGACATGCAGCTCTATATCTCCTTCTCCACCTCTGCAGTGGAGGCCGTCCAGACCCTTGATCGCTGCCTGGCTGCAGTATTGGATTGGACCAGGACTAACAGGCTCAGGCTTAACCCTGGGAAGACTGAGATTCTGTTCTTCGGGGGTGGCCCGGACGGGTACAGTGGCCCTCTTCCCAGTCTGGGTGGGTCTGCCCTCTGGCTGGTGGAAAGAGTGAGGAGTCTGGGCGTCGTCCTGGATCCGGATCTGTCCCTGGATTTCCAAGTGGCAGCCGTGACCAGGTCGGCCTTCTACCATCTTAGACTGATCGCCCAGATTCGCCCGTACCTTGATGGGGACTCCCTGAGGACAGTGGTGCAGGCACTGGTCATGTCGAGGATAGATTATTATAGCGCTCTCTACATGGGGCTCCCCTTGAACCTTGTTTGGCGACTGCAGTGGGTACAGAATGCGGCGGCCAGGTTGGTGCGGGCAGGTTTGACCGCATCACCCCCATTCTGGCTCATCTACACTGGTTTGCCCGTTGCCTCCCGAATAAGGTTCAAGGTGTTGGTTCTGGTTTACAAAACCCTCCATGGCCTGGGTCTTGATTATCTGGCAGAGTGTATCTCCCTACGATCAGAGCTGGCCCGACCCACCCGATCCTCCATGGCTCTCTGGCTCCGGGTGGCCACCCCTAGGGAGGCCTGTAGGGTAGCAACTCATAAACGGGCCTTCTCGGTGGCCGGCCCAGTGCTTTGGAATAAACTTCCCAGCGAGATACGCCAGGCTCCCTCACTGGCATTCTTCAAGAAAGCCGTTAAAACCTGGCTGTTTAGGGATGCCTTTGGCAACTGCTAGGGTAGTACCAAAGTGTTTCTTTTTTTTTTTACTGTTAAGTTTTATGCCTCTTGCCTAATACCTTTTTATATTCTTTTATTGATGTCTTGTTTTTAATCTTTTTGTGTGAACCGCCCAGAGTTCCCTTTGGGAAATGGGAGCGGTATACAAATGCAAAAATAAACAAATAAACAAATAAACAAATAAATGTTTTCTTATTCACAATTATCTAACAAACAGCATGAGAAACTAGAACAAGAGTTGCGCACCCAAGTCTGAGATGGCAGTACCAGTACAGAAATTACTTGCTGAATTGCAAAAATTGGGAGTGTCCCTTTGAATTCAAATGCAGATAAAAATTCAATACATCTTTCTCAACTGGGTTGAGGATCCAGTATATAGAAGAATCAACTCCACGTGTGAAATATTCAAAGCCCTGAAATAAAATATCAGTTCAATTGATGGATTCACTACTAAGTGGATTCATCCCTCTAACACAAATATATAGAAATCATGCCTTTAAAAGTTGGTAAGAGTCTTAACAGTGTAAGTGGCAAGAGCACTACTGGCCTCTTCAGTTCTCCCACTCCTTCTGATTCAAATCTCTTACTCAGCCCTGCTCTCTCTTGAGCCCACCCCTTTGGGCTGCACCAATATTTCATAGGGATTACATACACAAGCATATAAAACAGGTTAAGGAGCAGTGTGTGTTAGGGCTGTACAATGTGCGTGTGGTTGTTTTGGATTATGACACCTACAATTGTTCAATAATTCCCCAGGGAGAATACTAGGAGTTTTGGCCCACAGACAAAAACCTAAATTTCAAGTACATAGAACAGGGCTTATCTTGAAGGCTTCTGAAGTCTGTGTTTCCTATTGCCAATTTATTTTTAAAAATTAATTGATACATACAAATGTACAGAAAATGTACATATACAAATGTACATATTATTATTAATTATGTCCCCCTCTTTTCTTTATTCTTCCTTCCTTTTTAATCAACCATGCTCCAGTTCTTTCCAAAATAAAAAGAAGTCTTAGGCTGGAGTTAGTCCTTTACCTTGTACAAAATATACTACTCAACATATGCATCCTAAAAACATCCTTACGATAATTAACATTTAATAATTCATTTTTAAACTTTCACTTCACTTTTTATTTTATCCTCAACTGCTCAAGTCCACATTTCTTTATACAGTTCTTCTACATAAAAAAAAACAATCTTCCAATATTTTGCAATAATTAATACTGCAGCCATCACCAGAGTACAGTGACCCCCCACAATTTCGCAGTTCCGGTATTGCGGTCCCCACTCCATCGCGGGACCACTGTACCGGAACCGTGGGGGGACGCACTCTGGAAAAGCCTCGGCCGCCGCCCCCCAGGCCCCTCTGGGAGGCCTCCGAGCCGGTCAGGGGTGCCGCCAGGAGCAATCTGATCGCTCTCTGTGCCCCCCGCCCCTTCTGGGAGGCCGCGGAGCTGCGTGGGGGGTGGCAGGGAGCGATCCAGTCGCTCCGTGTGACCCTCCCACACACCCCGGAGAAGCCTCGGGGCCGCGTGGGTGGGCGGCGTGGTAGTGGCAGGAGGTAAGATCCCCCTGCCGCCGTGGCATGCCGCGCAATCACCCCTGCCCCCGCCCTCGCCCCCACACCACCCACTTCTGCATATCGCGGATTTTTGTGCATCGCGGGTGGGGTGGGTACATAACCCCCACGATCAGCAGGGGGTTACTGTAGTAATTCTTTCCCCACATCACTCTAGCTGCAGATTAAAAAATATAGTTTGCAAAGCTTACAAATTTAATCCATTCTGGATGCATGTCCTTAAGTCGAACTACTCTTAAGTCGGGGTACCTACCTAAAAAATTGGAAAAATCAGTTTAAAAAATCAAAGCAATGTAAAAAAAATGTAAGTTGAACGGACAGTATCTAAAATTTGTAAAGCGGCAGTTAAAACGCCAACAGTTTTCCATTCTTAAGTCAAATTGCTCTTAAGTCAAGCTGCTCTTAAGTCAGGGTACCACTGTATATTCTTTCTGAAACTTCCTGAATCCTCTGATATTCTCACCACATGTGGAAATATGTACTGGGGCCCTTTCTACATCAGATGAAAACTTCAGAATTCATACAACTTTACCAGAGTTAACTATCCTCACCTGGGATGCATAATATATCTTAGACGGTATAGTCTTGCTACCCGTTAGGCGTTACAGAAGTATAGTTGCAAAGGCTGAGAGTACCCAGAAAGTACCTGCACGGTTTCCTTTTCTTTTTCTTTTTTTAGATTAACAACAGGAAACCTAGGCCTCAGAGAATTCTTGGAGTTGGATTTTAATCTCCCCTCGCCTGGCGGCACACCAACACCAACCAGTGGGCCTGCCGGGCAAGGGGGTGGTTAAGTCCCCCACACCCATGGTGCTGGGCCAGAGATTCGGTACAAAGCTCTTTGTCATGCTTCGCGCCCAGCTCTAATAAACACCTGTTTTAAGGTAGAACCAGAATGAGAAGGCCCCATGCCAGCCACAGGAAAGAACAGACAAGAAATTCACCCTTTCAAAGTTCAGAAACCTCACGCCTGTCTCTAGTCCTATGTACATTTGACTCACCCTCCTCAGCTGGAGGCTCTTGTCTGTTTTCTCTCTTTGGTTTGTCTTCCCTTTTCTCCTTTATTGTCAGTTTGCATGAGATGGGCCTCACATGTCTACAACGGAGACACGAGGCCACAAAAAGGTCTTGCTTGAGCTTTTAATGTTAACCTGTTCTCCACACCTCAAGACAAATATGGAGGGAATTCACCAGTCACTTTCTGGACAGTACCTCATTAACCCTTATAACATCCCAGTCACAGATTTAAGGATATACTGTGTGATGAGGGCAGGAATTATTAAAAAGTGACAGATTCAAGTGAACCCAAGTGATGCCATGCTGATTCCTCTGTATGCCTTCTATCTGTACCTTATTGTGCTTTCAAGCTGTCTGAAACTTTGGCTGTGGTTACACCTGGGTTTCGATCCTGATCTTCTGAAGGTCCGGCTTTTCCTCTTCGTCCCATCATGTGATTTAATATGTGGGACAAGAGTTCTCACGTCAAACGCTGTTTTTTTTAGTTTAAAGTGCAGTTCAGCCCCCTTGGCCAGCAGGTGGCGATAGCATTCGGGGAAAAACGGACCACTTTGCTGGGGGAAATTAATGCTTGTAGGACCAGATGGAGGAAGGTGAAAATAAATAAAAAAAACCACAGCCCATCGGCCCCAGGAATAGCCAAAAAAAGAAAGAAAAAGAAACCCGGATCATCAGCGTGGTCCCACGGCATCTGCCTCCTTAAAAGCTGGATTTTCAAAGCGAGGCAAAAAATTCTCCAACTTCATATGTGAGTCACAGAAACCTCGCTTAAGGGATCATTACCGGGTTTTCTTTTTTCTTTTTTTTTCAAAAAGCCCGGTGGCCGTGGGGACGGCATTTTTGGACTTGTTTATTTAGTAATTTAAACTGCTTTTAAAGGGACGTAGGACCGAGCCTTTTTTTTGGTCAACTTTTCTGGAATGGCTGTGCCTCAGCAAGGCTCAAGGACATTGATGTGTGTGTGTGTGTGTGTGTGTGTGTGTGTGTGTGTGTGTGTGTGTGTGTGTGTGTGTGTGTGTGTGTGTGTGTGTGTGTGCAAGGAGGATGGAATAGAAATGGCTCTAACAAAGAGTTACAGCTTGCCCAAAGAATGTTGTGGATTGGTGATGGGCATTTCATGCTTTCTGTACTTAAATGTGTACCCTGCCTATGTTAGTGCCAATTTTTTCCTTCTGCTTCAGTGGAAAAGGTCACACACCCCGTTCCTTTATCCAGCTGAAAAAAATGAATGGTGATTTGGATCTCTGCTTGTCTCAGACGTTTTTGGCTAAATTTTTCTGATAGAAGGAATGTTTGGAATTACCCCAGCCAGACTCAACAATATCAGGAATGAGAATACCTTCCTGATATTCCTTCCTCTTTTTTGCTTTATTGTAATTCATAGAATAATGAAGTTGGAAGGAGGCTCTAAGGCCATTAGGTCCATGATAATGGTTAATGTCAGACTCAGAATTAATAATAGGGCATTCTTTTGTCCTGAGAAGGTATACAAAACATCACATGTTGCATTGTCTTGAGTGCTGGTCGGTTTTGTGCTTCCTTGAGCGCAAACTAGCCTTTGGCTGAAGGCTACAGACCTTCCCCACATACTAGGATGTGTTTTGTATTCACACTAAAATATCTGTCTTTTCATAATACTACCTTAATTCACAGAGAAGAGCTTCAAAAGGATCTCTGTCCCTTAAATGATAAGGGAGTTTTTAAAAAAGCAATACAAACCAAGTACGAAATGTATTCTCTGAGAAACCTGGCAGTTCATTCTCAGTGTTACTTGGATCTGAGGTGGTGACTCGCTGAGATTCGCATCTACAAATTAGAGTGAAGCTTCTGATTCATGCCCGGTCTTGCTCTAAAAACAGTAAGGTTTCTCTGAAATCGCAGCCTTCTTCCTTTCCCTTCCTCCTTTGCTACGGCAGCTTGCGCTTCGCGACTGAATATGCCTGCACAGTGACAAACTCATGCAGCCACTGCGCATTTCTGCAGGAGGCCATGCATTGTAATGCACGCCTTCAATTCTCTGCAGGACTCTGCAGACCGCAAATCTGTCAGGACATGTTTAGCAGGCAAGCTGTGTGCCTTTGAGCTCTCTGCTGCACAGAAGCATCCACTACAGAAGGCAATATGAGGCATCCCTGTGCGTCAAATTAGACTAGCACTTCCCACACACACATACACACACACACACACACACACACACACACACACACACACACACTCCCACCAACACCCCATGTTATCTCTTGGCACAAGTAATTCTGCGCCAGATATCTTCAGGAGGGAGAGATTTGCAAATTGTGTTTCCACCTGCTGTAGTCCCCGGGATGCCTAAGCACTCTGAGAACGAAAAACAGTTATCTCATATTATCCCAGAGCGGGAAAGACAGTGAATTTCACAGAGGGAGTAACCAATCCCTTTGAATCTTACCACCGCAGCCTCCACTTCTCTCGAGGCCAGAAAGATGGGCTTATGGGAAAACCTGACAACTGACAGAGAGACTATTTTGGCCATGGTTTGCTTACTCCTGGCTTCGGTTATAGAGCGTTATCCCATGGCTGGAAGAACAGGCTCCTGAGAGAAGGCGGATTCGCTCCTCCAGCGATCACGTGATTCAGAACGGGAGGGTTTCTGTATCCTCACGGACACTGCTGTATACTCCGCCTAAGTTTTGTCCCCACTACTGTGATGTGCATCAAAATGCCAGATTCTGTGATGTTTCCCTGCTTTTCCGTTGCAACTCCCTGTGGCACACCCCACAACAGTTTTTTTAAAAATAACAAAAGGGGGGGGGAGAGAAATACAGGCCAGTGCATATGGCATAGGTTTGCCGAAACCACAAATTTAAAACAAACAAACATGGGAAATAAGCACAACAGGGAACAAAAGAAGATTCAAGGTCCTGGTTTTAATTTATAAAACCCTCCATGGCCTGGGACCTGATTACCTGGCAGAGCAGATCTCCCAGCGGTCAAATTCGGCCCGACCAACTAGAGTGTTGCGGGTGCACTCGCTGCGGGTGGCCATGCCCAGGGAGGCACAGAAAACGTCTACTCGTGGCCGAGCCTTCTCTGTGGCTGGCCCTACACTTTGAAACCACCTCCCTAGTGAATTGCGCCTTGCACAGTCCCTGCCAGCCTTCAGGAAAGCATTAAAGACCTTGCTGTTCTGGGAGGAGTTCAGTGACTCCTATTTATTTATTTATTTATTTATTTATTTATTTGTTTGTTTGTTTATTCTCTTGGTCCGCCATCTGTCTACATGCACCTTTTTATTGTGTTTTAATTGATTTCATTGTTGTTCATATGCTGTATTTAATTGTTACAATTTGCGTGTTGTGAACCGCCCGGACTTCCTTCAGGAAGATGGGTGGTATATAAGCCTTAAAATAAATAAATAAGTAAATAAATAAACAACGATGTTTCAGAGTCCCCACTTAAGTTTGTGTCGGCTTAAAAGACACATCAAAAGCAGCTCCCAAAAACAGTGCCCCCAGAGGTGGTTGCTGGAAGACCTGCTGGATGCACTTAAGGGGGCGTGGTCAGTTTAAAATACATAGCTGCTCATGGAGACATGATTTTTGAAGATGGTTTTTCCTGCATTTACAAGCGCTTTTTAACCGTTGTGGGATAAGGCTCATGGTTTGTGCTGCTGCCATGTCTCACGGTTTGGTTATTGTGGTTATTTGTGTTTCTTCTTCCCTTCATGGCATTTAATTTAATTTTAATATGAAGGAGAAGATAGGTGTGTGTGCACACATGATCAACTCTGCCATTAAGGAGAGGGAAGCTGCTACGTCAGCCTGTGGACTTGGGTGACAAGGAGATGCAGCAAACTGTAAAGAATTCCCTTTAGAACTTGACCAGCAGGTTATGGTGAGGAGTGCTGGTGCATGTTTATGACATATGTCAAAATAATTCATTGGTTTGGGGTAGATACGCACCTTGACCTGAAAGAGCACAGACTCCATTTGTCCTCTACCTCAGCCTGTAAAATGTATTGTGCCAGCTCAATATCCAGTCTTTGCTGCATAATTTCATAATGATGTTAACACATTGCATGTTAACAGGAAAATCCAAGAAAAATAAAATAAAATAAATACATATTGATTGATGATTGATTTCTGGCTTTAATAATTCTCAGTCTTTCCTTTTATGGTTTTACTAACTTGTCGTGCCAAATGTCAAGTTGATTTTATTTTCTAACAATCTCATGTGATTTCAAATTATCAATAAATGATTTGTTTACATTTTGTTGGCCATTTCCCTCTCCATTGACAGAAAGCTACAAGTTGTACAAAGATGTGTGCTTCCCCCTCCTCTCTTTGGGAACAGTTCCGCATTCTTCTGCAACATGACCAAGTGCGATCAAAATTATTTGCATGATGAACATACCCGGTATAATGAAGTCATGACGAGTCGTAAGACAATTTTTGTTCCATGGTTGCTTGAGTGATTTCATTTGCAATTTATACCTACCTCCGTGTGAAAATAGCAATAGAATGATGCCACTGGATACCCAACATAAGAAATCCAACCAAAAACAATCTCCCATTGTGGTACACAAACACAGGGGCAGGCAATCCCCTGTAGTTAGACTATATCATGCATGCCACAGTGAGGGCAGAAAACTAAGCTGCATGGTGGACCCAACTGACATGGTTCATCCCAATCCTCAAATGAAATGCATGGGCCTTCAGGGGCTTTTGGCCTCGACAAGTCACATTGAGGAGAGGTGTGAATGTGTGTACATGAGAGCCGTGATATGCCTTTGGAAGGACTGGGACAATTAAAATACCTCCCTCCCTGCAATTCGGATGCAGCCTAAGAACATCCAAGCTCCAAGCCTATGCTAAGAAAACTGCCTGGCTTTTTTTCCTTCTTGCCAAGGACTCTACATCTAAGAAATAACTCCTGGCAAATCCATCTTTTGCCATGCTAAAACCTATTTGTACTGCTCTGATGAAGAGGGTTTTGCCCCTAAAATATTGGCAATGCTTTGTTATTTTTATAGTAGCCTAAAGGTATCACCCGTCCCACTTTTGTACTGAATAAGTGGTCTTTGGAAGAAAGGTGGGGAAAACAGATAAAGAACCAACTGTTGTAAAGACCACCTTGGGGGATACTGATCTCCATGGCAAATGGGCTGCATTTGAATCATGTGTGGATGGGAGAAAGGAGGAAACGCTCAGGAAGCTGCACCAACTTCACTGTCCAGACTTTGTGGAATTGTATTTGGCAAACCATGGGCGAACGGCAGAACTGGCCACCGCTGTGGCTTAGCTGGTGTGGTTGAGACTGTAGAGCCAGAGGTTGGGAGCTTGATTCCTCGCTGCCCCGTCTGTGAGGAGATCCAGCCTGTGTGGCCTTGGGCAAAACTACACAGTCCCAGGATGCCACCAGAAGCAGGGAAGGGTAAATCACTCCTGAGTGTTGTTCACTATCTATGAAACCCTAGAGAGAGTCACCATAAGTTATAACTGACTCGGCTGCACTTGATGATGATGATGATGATGATGATGATGATGATGATGATGATGATGATGATGATGATGATGATGATGATGATGGCATAATAGCTCCGTTTTATTCAGTTCCTATCCAAAATTTTACTCTGATAGCAGAAAGTGAGGCGGAATTAAAGAACCTCTTAATGATGGTGAAAGAGAAGAGTGAAAAAATGGGCTGAAGCTCAACATCAAAAAAACTAAGATCATGGCCACCGGTACCATCACCTCCTGGCAAATAGAAGGGGAAGAAATGGAGGCAATGACAGAGTTTATTTTCTTGGGCTCCTTGATCACTGCAGATGGCGACTGCAGCAACGAAATAAAAAGACGCCTGCTTCTTGGGAGGAAAGCAATGGCAAACCTAGGTAGCATCCTAAAGAGCAGAGACATCACTTTGCCAACTAAGGTCAGGATAGTCAAAGTTATGGTTTTTCCAGTAGTGATGAGCTGGATTATAAAGAAGGCTGATCGCCACAGAATCGATGTTTTTGAGTTGTGGTGCTGGAGGAGAGTCTTGAGAGTCCCCTGGACTGCAAGGAGACCAAACCTATCCATTCTGAAAGAAATCAACCTCGAATGTTCACAGGAAGGACAGATTTTGAAGCTGAAGCTCCAGTACTTTGGCCACCTCATGAGGAGAGAGGAGTCCTTGGAAAAGTCCCTGATGTTGGGAAAGATGGAAGGCAAAAGGAAAAGAGGACGGCAGAGAATGAGATGGTTGGACGGTGTCATCGATGCAACCAATATGGATTTGACCAAACTCTGGAAGGCAGTGGAAGACAGGAAGGCCTGGTGAGCTCTGGTCCATGGGGTCACGAAGAGTTGGACACGACTGAACGACTGAACAACAAACAACAACAAAAATCCAAAATTTAAGACGGCAAGAAAGAAAGAGAGAGAGAGAGAGAGAGCAACCCTTGCTTGTTGTTGCCCCTGGCTGTCCCACCTGGTTCTGCCCACTGTTGGCTACTGTGACTTCCATCCCACCAGCCCCAATGGACAGTGGCCGCCTTGAGATGGATGCAATATCATTTCCATGTTGCCTTCCTGCATTCTCTCTCTGCGGTTTTGAGTGTAGTCTAAAAGCACCCTCAGCTTTCTCAAAGAAAAGCAAAATTAACGAGCACTAAGGGTTACACGTTATATGTATTTATTTTTGGTGGAGAGAAAATATGAGTTACAGCCATGGTCCGACTTTTATCAGCATAACACAAATAATACAGTAATTGACTACTGAGCAGGGGGCTTGATCACATGGGCGTGCTGCCTGAGATTTTATGTCATCTCATAAATCTCATTAAGATAGACGGCTGGTGGTAGGAGTGGGCTGGAGGAATTTATGATGCTAGCACCTTCCTTCTGCACTGTTTTGTTTACAACCTGGCCTTT
The DNA here is from genome assembly GCA_037367245.1 of Phrynocephalus guinanensis. Lineage (NCBI taxonomy): Eukaryota > Metazoa > Chordata > Lepidosauria > Squamata > Agamidae > Phrynocephalus > Phrynocephalus guinanensis. Next base: position 168,342,704 of record CM074733.1, read on the forward strand.
TCAGCTGGCGATTCTGCTGCAGCCTCTCTCTCTGTTACAAAACCTCCAGCAGAGAGCAAGAACATTTCTGTTGAGATCAAGTGAAATGAATCAAAACTGAAAATGGTTTTCTGTTCTGTTCAGTTACTTTTTACTGAAGAATCACTGCAGAGATGTAAATCGTCTTCCACACATTGCTTCATTTCTTTAGGGCATTTTCACAGATTCTTCCACTTTAGCTTCTTTTTATCTCCTTATGTTCGATTCGATGTTCTTCTCTTGGTCAGTTGGATATTAAAAGGCCTAGTGGAAGCTGGAGGGAGGGGGAGGATGTAGAAGGCAGTATCAGTAATGGTGACATGGGAGGAGAAACGGGATATCCCATAATGAAAAATATTGATTAGGTTACAGAAGTCAAAGAAATGGGTTGAATTTTCCCAGCTACAGAGCGCTGCGGCTCAACGATCATAAAAGCTGCACTGAAGCAAAAGAAGGAAGGGTGCATTTACCCATTAGAACAAGAGCAACAATGACATGTTGTTGTTGTTAGTCGCTGTTGCATGTTGTTAGTCTGTGGAACTCCCTGCCACAAGATGTGGTGATGGCATCTAGCCTGGATGCCTTCAAAAGGGCATTGGACAGATTCCTGGAGGAAAATTCCATCACAGGTTACAAATCATGACTGAGATGTGTCATCTCCAGGCTTAAAAACCAGGGTACTTCAAGGGCCAGGTGCAGGGGAGTTGTAGCAGGAGAGGGATATCTAATTTCATGCACTCCAAGAGGTATTTGGTGGGGCCACTGTGAGATATAGGAAGCTGGACTAGATTGGCCTTTGGCCTGATCCAGCATGGCTCTTCTTATGTTCTTATGTTCTTATGACAACAAAATGCAAATATAGGAGTGTAAAAACATTTGTAGAGGTCGTGTTGTGCAGGGAACACAGAAAAGGGGATCCTCTGGCCCATGGTCAATTTCACATGTATTCAATCCAGAGTTTGAGGGGTGGAATTAAATACTTTACACATACTGTGTCATAATCCCCTAGCCAGAATGAGAGCTGTAAATAGAGAGTCTGGAAGTTGAGTCATGGCTACTGGACTTCTTTTTTTGAGAGAAACGTTTCGCTGTTCATCCAAACCGCTGACCGATGAAGCTGTTTGGATGAACAGCGAAACGTTTCTATCTCTCAAAAAAAGGAAATCCAGTAGCCATGACTCAAGAGGTTAATGCCAGCTTGTGCTCATGGTACTACAGGTGCCATGTGTCCCCTTCCTCCACCTCCCCAGCCAATGACCCACTCACCAGTTGGAGTGTGGTCCTTTCTTCCTCCACTTCGGCTTGTCTGTGAAGATTCTCAGTCATCCAGGTGAGTTTATCTGGAAGTTGAGTCATGGCTACTGGACTTCTTTTTTGAGAGATAGAATCGCTGCTCATCCAAACAGCTTCATCAGTCTGAATACAGCTAGTGCGAGTCCTCCATCTTATAGTCAGTCAGCTTTGACCTTTTGTCACCCTGGTCTTAATTAGGCTCATAAGATGAACAATGGCCTGAATAGGCTCATTAGGGAGACAATAGTATCCATAGCCTTAAGGTGAACAATGGCCTAAGGTGCTGAAACCTATCAAGAATGGGTCGTTAGCTATGGCCTTGGTGGTGAAAGCTTTTTGATTTGTCTGAGTACTTTGGAAAGAACAGCCTGGTAAGTAGCAGATAGACTATGCCGGAGCCCACCACCTCTGCTGAGGGAGGGGTTTTCAATACTCACATGAATGGCTTCCCTTACTCGGCTGTTTGACCAGGAGCACAAGGTTGATCGTCCTGCCTCCCTCCTTGTTCGAATGAACAATCAACCAAGTAGGTGAGGCAGGTAAGCCCACAAGTCTGCTAGAAATGGCTCAAAAAGCCAAAGGGGGGGGGAGGAGCACATGCTGGCGGGTGAGTGGCGGATCTAGGCAGGGAGGCATGGAGTAGTGCCATGCATGCAAACTAATATGAATGAACCTCAGATTCATGTCCATCTCTAGTTGCAATTCAAAGAAAGCAAACTTTCTAATCTCATACACATCCGTTGTGTCAGATTCCCACATCAACCGGTGTTTTATTTACAGCACTTTTTAATCACCCATGCACAGAGCTGTAATTTGAGTGCTGCAAAAGTGTGTTTTATGCAGGATTCCAAAATTCAAAGGGTGCAAAAAAATTGCTGCTAGCAGGGTCTCAACCTGGCTGTTGATGTTTCCTGCTGGACAGGCATTCACCTGGTGCCTTCCAAACACATACATCGCTTGCAGATCCTCCTCTTTGGATAAGAAGAACCAGAACAGATATTCTCACCATTGAACTACTATAGACAATTTAGCCTTAGGAGGTCAAATGAAGGCAGCCAGTCCCCTATCTTCTTCCTGTACATGCCACTCTCACATGATGCACACGTAACCAGTAGGAACAAAAGCTCCAGCTGAGTGTATATATATGAGCTGAGAAAAACAGCACAGAATTCATGGACTTGCCCAGTCTGGTGGATAGCTGTGTTTCCATCTACATCAGGCATGTCCAAACTTTGGCCCTCCTGATGTTTTGGACCACGACTCCCAGAATTCTAAGTTTGGATTGGCAATGGCAAAGGACTGTGGGAGTTGCAGTCCAAAACATCTGGAGGACCGAAGTTTGGACATGCCTGATCTACATATTACCCCATTTAGTGCAAATTTTGATTAAATGAATAATTCCTGAGCATGAATAGTTGGACAGTTTCTGTGTTGCATGTTATTCAAAATAATCCTGATGGAATAACATGGGGAGGGGGGACAGAAAAAATGGTGAGAAAATAACAGACAGCCAGAATGTTTCCAATAACTGTGACACTGCTCACCAATCAAGGAAGTCATCCTGATTCTTTTCCCATTTCTTTTTCGCAGGTTGCAATTAAATACGGTGTGTTCGACGAAAGCTTTTTCTACTTCAGAGTGTGATCCCACAAAGCAAAAATATTCACCCACCAGTGTTTGGCAACCAGCGGGATCCTCGGAAGCTGAGGTCCTGGTCTTTACCAAGTGGGGGTCTTCTTGGGTGTAAGAGTATATGCTTCCTCATGTGTGTGAGCCACTGGTCTAGCAGTGGTGGTGAACCTTCAGCACTTCAGATGATTTTTTTTTAGCCGACAGGCCTTTTATTTTATACAAAATACAAAAAAATACAAAATACAAATACAGGTGTTTTGGACCACCACTCCCACAGTCCTTTGTCATTGGAATTACAGGCTTGGAATTCTGGGAGTGGTGGTCCAAAACATCTGGAGTGCCAAAGATTTGTCACCACTGTAGGGTCATGCTTATTGAAGCTACAAAGAGCATATTATCACTATTGAGTTATATTATTCTGTGATTATTTTAAAATTTGTCTTTAAATCCACCACCACATATAAAGAACAGCAAGCAAAGGCATAAAATATTCTTCCACAAGAAGGAAACAATAGGCAGAAAGGCAAGTTCATGAAATAACGTGAAAACAGTCACTTCTTCTGTGCTTGTCTTTCAAAAATATTCACCCCCTTTTTTTGCTAAAAGCTGCTTCCTCAGAAGGAAAGGTTTTCCAGATACCATGGAGGAGCTTTGCATAGAAAGAGATAGAAGCATTTTACTCACGACATGCCAAATATTTACAGCTTTTAATGTCCAGCACCAACAGCTCCACCTTCGGTCTTCCCCCAGTGGGAGATAAAGCATTTTCCTGCTTCCACAAAGTTCGCCGCCATCCCCTTCTTCTTCGTTTCCCCTCCAAGGAAACTTTACACTTATTAGGGTCCCTTTATCTGGATGAACTCAACTTGATAAGCTGAAGCACTTATCAAGTTGTCTTGCTGCGGTGTAGTCAGAACCGGAAGTCTATATTATTCTGATCCCACTTAAACTATCTTGGTTCCATCCATCCTACAGGATCTTGTGATGTGTACATTGGATAAGGGACTTAGAATTCTGTGCTCCGGTTCAGAAAATGTTTGCTGAAGCTCCCTTGCAGGCAATTCCACGTAGACCGCTAACAAACTGTTATAACTGCATGGAGTGGATTCACTGAGTGTTCAAATAAGAGTCAATAGTTACACAGGACAAAGGAGTCCAAGAGTGATGCAGTAAGTTAATATTGCCATGTGCATCTCCCTTCACTGGAACAAAACTGGATAGTTATATTCCCAGCTGCTCCATAAATTCTGGAGGATGCAGATCCCCAACACACAGTCTGCAGGTTGTGTGCAGTTGTGTCATGAAAAGGGGTATCACTGTAGTGAGAAGGGGTGTAGGGTAGGATGTGATGGTTCTCTTCCCCTGTGCTGTTTACGGCTGTCCTTGACTCTATATCCCCTTTCATCCACTATGCCAGCATGTTTACCAGAGAATCAAGGGCTGCAAAAATCCACACCAATTTTTTTTTAAATCCTCTGTAAACATTCCCACCCCCACCAAATCATTGCCCAAACCCTGGAGACCAAAGTCAATTCCATGTTCAAAACTCTATTCATGTCTTAAGTTTGGTTTGTTTTAATGTCAGTGAAACACGAGAGTGAGACTAGGGCCAGATCACTGGGCAGAATCGAACCCTCTCCTGATTAATTCCATTCCGACCACTCAGAGAACAACTTGCCCCACAGAGCAAACTATTCAGGCAACAAAGTAATCCACAGTTTAGTGGTACCGGGTGTCATGTTGTGTTGTGTGTTGTGTTGTTACAGCTGTGACCGACTCTTTGTGACCCCATGTCCATGGAATTTTCTTGGCAGGAATACTGGAGTGGGTTTTCCAGTTCCTACTCCAGGCGCCTACAGCACCTGGTATTCCCTGGTGGTCTCCCATCCAAGTACTAACCAGGCCCGACCCTGCTTAGCTTTTAAAATCAAGTGAGATGGTGTGTGCTTAGGGCATCTATTTGGCAGTAATTGCTTTCCCTTTTGAGCTGGATGGCTGTATTACAGCTCACTGTTTTTTCTTGCTTTACCCTGTTTCCCTGAAAATAAGACATCCCCTGAAAATAAGACCTACTTACAGTTTTGCTTCTTGCTGAAATATAAGGCATCCCCCGGAAAATACGATAATAAATGTGTACCGTATTCTTCTTCATGGAAAAATATGACATCCCCTGAAAATAAGACCTAGCGCATCTTTGGGACCAAAAATTAATATAAGACACTCTTATTTTCGGGAAAACATGGTATTTGTTTAATCCACAGCTTCAACCGGGGGCCTTTTTATTGCATTATTTTAGATTCTATTGATTTTGTCAGCCATCTTGGGACTTAAGGTGGCGAGAGGGAAGATACACGGAGGAGAGTCTGGTGGGGCATTAGTTTTGTAAGTTCAATCCTCGGCGTCAACAGGTGCGGCCGGGAAAGATTCCCACCTAAAGGTTTGGTGGAGGCCTTGTACGCCCCTTTGGATAGTACAGGCTAGTTGCATCAAAGATCTGACTCAGTGACCAGAATCTTCTGGCCTAGCTATACAAATATCATACATTTTGGATACAAATTGGAAATCACTGTAGACATTACCAACTCCACTGAGTCACAAAACCCCATATGAAACAAATAATGATTCGATGCTTTAATTTTGTACTGAAAACGGCTTAAATTTAAATTGTTTTAAAGATATTTTAAGGGCCTTTTCACACGACCCCTCAGATCCGCTGGTCCCTTAAATTCGGACCAGCGATCTTGAGGGTTCCTTGCTGTTCCTCCGTCCCCACCCCCTCCGCACTTCCTTGTTCTGTCTGCGGGAGGGGAGGGAGGGGGAAAAAGCCTTAGACACGGACAAAAGAAGAAACCCTTACCTCCCGTGCGTGGAAGCTTGCTCCGAGCCCCGGTTTTACTTCCTGGTTGCTCTTAAAGGGGCGGAGGCGAAAGAAAAACAACAAAAACTTCAAGGAGAGCCCAGGCAGGCTCCGCATCAAATATTTTTCACCTCCCAAAAGCAAGTACAAGAAAGTGCAGCTGGGTCGCGCTTAGGTGGGCGGGGTCGCACTTAATTGTCTGCAAACTCCGGACCTGGTGGGAAAACATTTTTAAGGTCCGGAGCTTGCAGCCCTTTGCCGCGGAGCTTAGGGGTCGTGTATAAACGCCCTAAGTTATTTTATACAGCTTTGTAATTTGCCCTGAGATCCTGTGATATAGAGTGGGCTATGAAAGAAAAGAAAGAAAGAAAGAAAGAAAGAAAGAAAGAAAGAAAGAAAGAAAGAAAGAAAGAAAGAAAGAAAGAAAGAAAGAAAGTTTCCTTATCTTCAGGCAGACTACCTTTAAAAATTACAGCATTTGTGTTAATCTCAACATCAATAGACAAGAGGATTTGGACAAGTACGGCAGTTCTCTCTGTTCCCTCCTTTATTGCAAATATATAAAATAGTTTTTCGGTTAGGAAAAAAACCTTTGTAGGCCTGGGCTGGTCCTGTTCGATGTAACAAAACAGGAATTTAGTGTTTCTTCTCACATTGCTTTGTGGAGGCTTTTCAGTTCTGAGGACTAAGTAATCTTCATTCATGCATAATGAATACAACACAAATAAAACTCACTGGCTGAAATCCTGTTGTGGAGCTTTTGCAAAAGGTGTAACATTTGGAGCTGGCATGTACCTTGCAGAAGGCTGGTTTAGAGAGATTATGGATGTAAGCCAGAGGGAGGTGCCCATACCATGCTGCTCTTTGTTTGAACTGGCCTGTAAAGTCCAGCCCCATCGGACCATGCTGCTCCGTGCCTTCCAAGAAGAAGCCTGGCAGCCATCTTGCCAAGGGAACGTTTAAGAACTCTGTCCTGGCAAATTACATCCCTTGCCATGTTTGGACTTCTATACCTGCTTTGAAAAAGAGAGCTTGCTCTCAAAAGCTCAGCAACTTTTTAATTTTTATTCTAGCTGGCTATGAAGGTATCACCCATAGTCTAGTTTTGCAGAATGCATGTGATCAGATGGCACTGGGTGCAGATCTGTCCTTGAGGAAGACGTGCAACCCAGAGGTGTTCCTGATAAGGAGAATTGGGCGTGGATGAGGAAGTCCCCGATTCTTCTGAAACCCTTCCGACCATCTTTGCTAGGCCAGGGAGAGAGGCTGTTGAACAGCAGATTGGGAAATATTCCATATAATTGCTGTTCTCTTCCATGCATGCATTTTGGCTACAGGTACCAAACTGGCAAAATTCTATCTCTCTCAGTACTTTGGGTCCTTTATTATTTCCGCCACACACATACCCAGTGCCAATTGGACTGAAATTTTGGATTTATTCTATTTAAATCAGAGACGAAGAAGCTGCATTTCATACAACACACACCTTCAGGGCTGCACTACTAGGAGTATTCTGAGAGCTGTAGTCCAAAAAATGTAACTTTCCCCAACTCTGATTAAATGCTTGGCTACTTTTTCAATAAACCCTCTGTGCTAATTATGCAGTGTGCTGTTGTGTGTGTGTGTGTGTGTGGGAGTGTTAGTTGAAAAATTGCTGCTAGAGAAGGGGGCGGTTCATGATGTCATCGTCATCCATTAAGAAAATGGAGTGGGAGTGCAGTCTCTCTGTATCAGCTTTCATCCATACCTTCTCGGAAGCGCCTGTATATTCTAATTTTAGGCAATTTTCCAATTTTCTCAGAACAGCAGGAAAACCGCAGCATAGACGCTGGAACATATGGCATCCATGTGTCCTCTCTTGATCTCCAGAACCTTTTTGTAAATGAGATCTTGCGGGATGGTGAGTTTTTGTTGTCGCCACAGTATGTCGCTTAAATGAACAGACCACGTTTAAACTACTCCTGAGGAAGAAGCAATTTAAGAAGAGTCACGCAGGAATTCGCTGCAAATGAATTGTTGTCTCTCCGAAGACTCTTTCCCTCAGCATAGCAAGGTATCAAGTGCGGGTTTAGACATTGAAACTGACTTTGAAGGATTTGAATGTCTGTTCATTATGAGTCCGTACAAGTCTGTCTAAATGTAAGGAAAGAGAGTTCAGTGGGCTACCAGTTGACAAGTCAAAGGAGTGAGACCGGAGATTTCAAGCTCAAAATATCCAGTATTTTCCCAAAACTAGCTCCCACGGTTCTTCAGGAGAAGGTCTGTCAGGGTAACCAGTTTAGACTTAATTAAAGTATGTGTGCAGGATCTACTGCCCAAACGTAAATTTATCTTTAAATAACAAGTAAGGCCTAGGTAACCCTCAGGAGGAAAAGGGTGCCCGTTATCTTCTTGGTGCCTCAGTGGTCACTATCCTAGATGGAATTAGTTCCTGGTGTGGTATAACAGGTATTGTTTTTACCCAGGACCAGGAATATCAAGGTTCAAATCCCCATCTGGCCGTTCTGTCCAAGTGTATCTATCCTCTTACCACTCACTGCTCATCAACAAATGATGTACAGTGTTAACTGGGGACAAGCTTACTGAGTGTGAACTTGCTCCCTCCTTTTGCAAACGGCTTGCTTTTGTTTTTATTGATTGGCGACCAGAAGATAAACACGGGCTTCCCATGAAAATCTGCTTGTGCTTTGAATAAACCTCATGCCTTTAAAGGAAAACATTGCAAAAGCTGGAAATATACATTTCCCTTAGTGTGTGATCCGATGGTTAGACCAACTGAACTGGCAGGGTTGTGCAGGGATGAAATCAAGTGAAGGAAAAACAAACAAACACATGTATATACCTTGAAGGAAAGATGGGATAAGAATAGAACCATCCAATTTTGAATATAATAATTTGCAAAAGAGGTATTTCAGCTTCCAGGCAAAGGGGCAGAAAATCAGCACCAAATGGACCAGAGAAACCAGGAAGAGCCTTGCTGTCTCTCCCCAAACACCACACACCCCATGCAGTCATTTGGCTGACCTTTCTTGTCTCCTTTATAATGTCACACAAGTCAGTGAACTGAAGAATCAAGTTCAGCCAAATCTGAATTAGTGCAGGGAGGGAGACAAGACTCGCACAGTGTTTCCTTCAATTTGGGGGGTTTTCTTTCCCTTCCTGCTGAGCGTGGCAAACGGCTTCAGAGCTGGCCGAAATTCATTGTTGCAAAACATTTCGCTCGGGTGTGCCTCCAGATTCAAATGAGCCACCTTGGGAAAATTTTTATTTATTTATTTATTTATTTATTTATTTATTTATTTATTTATTTATTTATTTATTTATTTATATAGCTTGTATGCTGCCCACTACCCAAACGTCTCTGGGCAACTCACAATCAAAGTAAACAATTCAGATAATTAAAACATCAAATTGCAATAAAATTAAAACAATAAAACATTTAAATACAATAAATACAATATATTAAAATACAACACTAAAATCACCATCAGGACCCACAATAATCATTTAAAAGACTTCTGGAACAGGGATGTTTTTACCTGGCGCCGGAATGTCATCAATGTTGGCGCCAGGCGGGTCTCGCCTGGGAGGGCATTCCACAATCTGGGGGCAGCTGTAACAGTAAAAACCTGGTTGTGAGCAACATTCGGGTGTGAGGGAAACTGAATTTGCTTTGTTTTACCTCTTCGCAAGGGTGGAAAGGGAAAGCCCTTTGGAGGCCTGCTTCTATCCCTAGTCACCGGCAACCCATTTACTCATGGCTCAGCAGAGGAGCATCTCTTTTGCAGGCAGACAGCCCCAGGTGTCTCCAGGTGGGGCTAGGAAAGAGAATTGTCTTCTGCTCCAAAGAGCCATGGCTAGTCTATGTTGCCAGCCCTTGGCTAAATGGAGCCATGGACTGACCCTGGATACGGCAATTCCTGTGCTTCGAGATAGGTCACTGCAGGCGCATCTCCTCTGAAACCGACAGACAGACTCACACAACCCAAAAAGCCTCTAGCTAGAAATGTTGGGTGGTTGTAGTCACATTTTCTGAGCAGGTTAAACATAGGTGTCCGCCATTCTGCACATGTTGTACATTTGCCCCTTTCCCATTGCTCTCCTTCCCCATGGCTTCCAGATGGCTTGAGTTGCTCTACTATTGTTCGTTTAAAACAAGCTTTTGCTGATAGGTTGGGGGGGGAATACTTTTCTGGACTACAGAAAATGTGGGTTATAGTAAAAAAAAAAAAAGAACTTTTCATCCGAGGCATAGGGCTCCCAGATGCGGAGCTTAAAATTTTTTTCCCACCAGCAGCAGACTTTTCAAAAAATAAAGTACGACCACACCCACCTAAGTGCGTCCCAGCGCACTTTATAACTCCCTGATCTCCAGAAGTAAAAAAAATTCTGATGCGGATTGTAAAGCAGTGAGTGCCAGGCTGTCCTCACCTCCTGTTTGGTTTTTTTTTTGCCCCCCGCGCCTTTAAGAGACTGGAATGCTTCCGGGGCTGCTCCTGAGGCAGAACGGAAGTGAGCCTGCATTTTTTTTCTCCCTTTTTTTCTCCCCCCCCCTCGCCCCAGACAGGAGCAATGACGTGCGGAGTAGAGATGGGCACAACTCAAAAAAATATTTTTTCGTTTTTCGTTTAGGGGTCCGTTTCGGTTCGTTTTTCGGGGGGGGTTCCCCTTTTTCTGAAAGGAAATGAAACGAAAAAACAAAAACAAAAACGAAAAATTTTCGTTTCGTTAGCATTCTTTTCAATGCAATGTGTCTGCCGTAATGAAAACGAAAAACATGGCAAAATTTTTTGTTTCATTTCCGTTGTCGTTTTGCTTCTGAAAAAATTTTCGTTTTCGTTTTCGTTGCGAAACGAAATGAAAAAACGAAAACGAAAACAAAAATTTCGCTGAGTCGTGCCCATCTCTAGTACGGAGGGGTGGGGGACACAGAAAGCAGAACAAACCCCCAAGATCTCTGGTCTAAATTTAAGTTGCCAGTGGATCTTAAGGGTCGTGTAAAAGCGCCCTGAGTGTCCCTTCATTGTCTGCCAGCACATTCTCCATGCTGAACACAAAACAAAGCCCCAGCCCTAACAAGAGTGTGTTGCTGCTACTGCTGCCTCTCTCTCTCTCTCTCTCTCTCTCTCTCTCTCTCTCTCCCCCCTCTCTCTCTCCCTCTCTTTGTAATCATTCAGGTCATAAGAGTATCTGTTCAATTTCAGCTGAAGCATAGCACTCCACAACTACAGATCCCACGGATTTGCATAACTTTCAAAAAGGTCTGCTCTTCTCCCTTGTTCCCTTGACCTCAGTGCCAGTTCAGGTACTTCATTCTGAATGGCCCATAAACCATCAAGTGCAACTATTATTATTGGCTTTCCGCTCATGGTGAGTCCTTTCCAACATCCTTCACCTTATTGCTGCTAAATATTCGTAGAGTAGTAACTGAGAAAAACAATAGAGAACCCTTGGTCTAAAAAAGTCTGAGAACTTGTATCTGCCAGATGAGCTTAGAAATCTCATGCTCTCAAACCAGCTTGGCCAGCAGGGATAATGGGGGGGGGGGTTGGACCAATGCATTTGAACCACGTTAGACTGGAGAAGGCTGGACACTAACCAAACGACTGAAATAGGCTCTAGGTTAGAGGTGATTCTGAGGGGCATGTCCCTTTAGTGGGCTTGATCATGATCTCCACTCAACACATCTCCATATATAGTTTCCTTCAGTATCCCAAAACAAGCCTTCATGAGCGGCACTGTGGGACATTTCATGTGTCATTAGATCTGCCCTGTTTCCCCGAAAGTAAGGCCTCCCCCAAAAATAAACCCTAGCAGGATTTCTTTGCATTTGTTAAATATAAGCCCTACCCTGATAATAAGAACTAGTGATGGGTGTGGCTATGCAGATCCGCTGCATAGCCACGCCATGCATTTCGGCGTGGAGGGGTAAGGAAGACTAGAATACCTTTTATCTGCCACAGCTCCTTTCTCCTAGCCGTTCGTGCATACGTGGGTGCACATGAGGTAACCATGGTCGCAGGCAGCCTATTGCGCATGTGCGAACGGCTAGGGGAAAGGAGTTTGCGCATCACTAGCGACAGCCCCACCTATCAGCAACAGTCTGTGGGCCTAATTTTCCTGAGTATTTGTACCCGCAGAGAAGGTGAGTGCAAAAAGAAAGAGCTATTCGGTTGAGCACAAGAAAGGAATTGTTCCAGGGCAAGAATCTTACGGCTTTCTGCAAAGAGAAGAAGTTGGATATCCAAATAGTCCGAAAATGGCGGGCAGTCTACATGTGGACAGAGGAAATGCTAAGAAGTGCAAGTGTGGTTCAGGTTGGCAACCTTTATTTCCTGATCTGGAAAACATAATCTGAGAACGGATTGCCGCCAGGAGAGCAAAGGCTTTGGTTGTGTGCAGGGCTGACATTCAAGCATATTATACTTAATAAAAGTAAGACATCTCCTGAAAATAAGCCTTAGTGAGTCTTCGTAAGAAAAAAATAAAATATAAGACAGTGTCTTATTTTCGGGGAAACACAGTAGCTCTCTGCCACTGCTTGGAATGTTTATCTGGAGAACAGGGGGATGATTCCCATGTCAGCAGTCAAGGTGGTCTTCATTCTACAGGATACCCTCTTTTGCTCACTACCATTTCTTCTGGGCATTTTCATACCTAGAGGATAGGTTGAAAAGCAGCCCTGACAGTTGCTTTGTTTTGACAAAAACAACTGAACAAGAAACACTAGATAAAAAGGGAGCTGGATAAAAGCCAGGAGCAATTGAAGGAGCTTTTACACGACCCCTAAGATCTGTTGGCAACTTAAATTCGGACCAGGGATCTTGGGGGTTTATCGCTCTTCCTGTATCCCCACCCCTACGCACCCCCTGGCTCCTGTCTGTGTGAGGGGAGGGAGGAAAAAAGGGAGAAAAAAATGCAGGCTCACCTCCACTCTGCCGTGGGGAGCTGCCCTGGGAAGCATTCCAATCTCTTCCAGTCTCTCAAAGGGGCGGGGGGCAAAAAAAAACCCAAACACAAGGCGAGGAGAGCCCGGCACTCACTGCTTTACATCCGCATCAGAAATTTTTCACCTTCGGAGACCTGGTACTTGGAAAATGTGCTGGGACGCGCTTAGGTGGGCGTGGTCGTACTTAATTTTTTAAATCCGGAGCTGGTGGGAAAACAATTTTAAGCTCCGGTTCTGAGAGCCCTTTGCCTTGGATTTTAGCGGTCGTGTAAAAGCGCCCTGAGTAGCAAAAAGGAAACGCTGCTACCACGCCCTTGGTGCTTAGTGAGAAGTGGTTCACTGAAGAAGAACAAAAGGAGCTAAAGGATTTCCTTCTGCTTAGGGTCCCATTTTGAACAATAAAGCAAAGCAAAGTGTTCTGCTTATGTACTGCCCCATACCACTTCAAGTACTCTCTGGGCGGTTTACAGTTTTTAATTAACAGTGAACTCGTAAAGGGTATTCTGTGGTGGTGAACCTTGGTACTCCCGATGTTTTGGTATACAACTCCCAGAATTCCGAGCCTAGATTGCCAATGACAAAGGACTGTGGGAGTTGTGGTCCAAAACATCTGGAATGCCAAAGGTTCACCACCACTGTTGTAGACTATCTTGACTGCTGGTGGTGGTGTTGTCAATATATATTCAGTCGGCCCTTTCCTATGTAAAGTTTGGTATCCACTTCCCTGCTGGCAATGCTGGAATGATGTTCCACAGTAATATTGGGGCGCTTTCTGGTATTTTGAATTCTAGATAGAAAAGCACGATACAGTATTGATACACGATACAGCACGATACACATTTATCAACTAGAGGGCTTTGTGTTTGTTTCTTGAAGAACTGCATTTCCTGACTTTTAAAAATTGACGTTTAAGTGTTGTTGCTGCTGCTGCTGCTGTTGCTGTTTCTTTGTTGTTTTGATTTATATACTGATCTGAAGTGCTAGAGCACTCCCTGGGCAGTTTACAATATAATAACACAAGGAACACTTTGCCCAAGCTGGGTATTCATTTTACTGATCTTGGAAGGCTGGAAGGCTGGATCAACCTTGGGCCAAGTACCTGAACCTGTCAGGATCAAACTCAGGTCACGAGCAGAGGCTTGACAGCAGTACTGCTGTTTAAGCATCGTCCCATAGGATATTATACAGAAACTACACACACATTTCAAACAGTAATACGTCTGTGAAGATTCTCAGTCATCCAGGTTTGTTTAACTGGGAGTTGAGTCATGGCTACTGGACTTCTTTTTTGAGAGATAGAAACGTTTCGCTGTTCATCCAAACAGATGAAGCTGTTTGGATGAACAGCGAAACGTTTCTATCTCTCAAAAAAGAACTCCAGTAGCCATGACTCAACTCCCAGTTATTTCAAACAGTAACTTCTCTCATATAGAAGCACCCTGTGCTAGGGGATCCCAAAAGATAATTACATAGTTGATGGCAGGGGAGGGGAACCAAGAGCAGCTGGGATATTTCTGCAGTCTCTCTAAACCAAAATATTTGGAAGGGACATTTTGGATTTCATGTTTCATGGGTGCAAAGGAGGTGCTGCTTGGGGGGGGAAATCCCATCACCTGCTTCCCTCTCCTCCTTTCCCCCAGCTAACAATCACCAAGCCTTAGCTAGGGGAAAGGAGGAGGGGGAAGCGTGTTACAGAGGTGGTGCTTGAAAAAAAAAACTCCTTCTTGGCACTATCCACACACTGTGCGGTTTGCACAGGAGAGCCTTAACTGGAAACGAGACCCCAGGATCTCCCCCCCCCCCCCTGGGGGGGTGAGACATGGTTGGGAGAGGAGAGGGCGTGAAAACTGACTTTGTCCCTGGGTGCACTACATCCAAAGGCAGCCCCACGTAAAGTGCATTGCAGTAATCTAATTTGGAGACTACCAAGGCATAGGTCAAAGTCTTTAGACCAGGGGTGCCCAAACTTTTTGTAATGAGGGCCAGATTTGGTGGCTGAGAATGTATCAGGGGCCGGTTGCTCCCCGAACCTGCCACCCCACTGCAAGCCCCACCCACTGACCCATAAGCCCCACCCACTGACCCCTTGCATGTGCCCAGCCTCACATGGTTGCCGGTGGCAGCAGCCAGCTTCCCAGCAGTACTGGTGGTGGTGGCGGCCCACCCCCTCGCCCGCCCAGCCAGCCCCACAAGCTTCTGCTCACTGACCAGCCGGCCAGCCCAGCCCCTCAAGGTTCCCGGCGGTGTCAGTGTTATGTGGTGATGGCATCTGGCCTGGATGCCTTCAAAAGGGGATTGGACAGATTCCTAGAGGAAAAGTCCATCACGGGTTACAAACCATGATGGTGATGTGTAATCTCTAGGCTTTAAACCAGGGTACTTCAAGGGCCAGATGTATGGGAGTGGTATCAGGAGACAGATATCTAGTCTCATGTGCTTCCAAAAGCATCTGGTGGGGCCACTGTGAGATACAGGAAGCTGGACTAGATGGGCCTTTGGCCTGATCCAGCATGGCTCTTCTTATGTTCTTATGTAGTGAAAGATTTAAAAAAAAATGGGGCAAAGGAGGGGGAGGGAGCGGTGGGCAGCCAGCTGCGGGCCACTCAGAATGGCCTGACGGGCCGGATTTGCCCCCCCCCCCCCGGGGCCGGACTTTGGGCAGGCCTGCTTTAGACCAAATAGTGTCAGAGCTGAGCAATCCAATAATAAACTGCTTTTAATTGTTTTTATTATTATTTCCTGGTTTTCTCTTATGTTGTTTTATGTAAACCACCGAGAGTTTCCTTTGGGAAAATCGGCTGCAGCATACAAATTAAATAAATAAATAAATAAATAAATAAATAAATAAATAAATAAATAAATAAATAAATAAAAGGCAGACTTGACCACAACATCCAACTGTTGTTTCAGGATGAGTGCTGCGTCAAGAAGGACTCCCAGACTCCAAACCTGATCTTTAAAAGGTAGAGGTGTACCCCCCAGGAGGAGCCGAGGAAGGAACAGAACCAGGCTAACACCTGGCCTCCAATTCCTATCCCTGCCAGCTGGTCTAGGAAGATACCGTGGTCGACGGTATCAAAGGCAGCTGAGAGGTCTAGGAAAACCAAAAAGATAGAACGACCCTGATTAGCCTCCTGGAATAGGTCATCCAGCAGTGCAACTAGCGCTGTTTCGGTACTGCGGAATGGCCTGAAGCCAGACTGCAATGGGCCAAGGCTGCCTGATTCTGCTAGGAAAGTCTGCAGCTGCTCTGCCTCCACCCTCTCAATCAGCTTGCCCAGAAAAGGGATTTTGCAACTGGCTGATAGTTGGCGAGATCGGTGGTTGCAAGGTTAGGCTTCTTCAGGATGGGTCTGATTGTTTTCCCCTTCAAACAGGAGGGCAAAATACCTTCCTGTAAAGAAGCAGACACAATCTGCCAAAGCCATCCTGAAGATGCCTCTGTGCCTGATTTAATAAGCCAATCGGGGCAAGGATCAGAGAAGGTTGTGGTGGCGTTACAGCGAGACAGAGCTCTGGCGATCTGGTCTGATTGATCCCAGCAATGGGACAAAGACGGTGCATTGGATGTCTCCATTTGATTAACTGCATCAAAACTGGAATCGAGGTCCCTACAGATGGCCTCAACCTTGTTCTTAAAGTGCGTAGCAAACTCATTACAGGCTGCCGCATCTGGTTGAGGGCCATTAGGCTGCATAGTATCCAGCAACTCATAAGTTCTGTGAAACAGCTCTGACTGATTATTTTTTGATTGCCAGATTCTTGAAGTCAAGTATGGCCCCCTTACAGATTTTAACCGGTTGGCATACTTAGCAGAGCATGGCTTTCACAGCAGCCAGATTTCCAGCCGAGGGAGCTCGCTTCCACCTGATCTCCAGCTGTCTCCTTAGGCCAGGCACGTCCAAACTTCGGTCCTCCAGGTGTTTTGGACCACAACTCCCAGAATTCCAAGCCTCTATTTCCAATGGCAAAGGACTGTGGGAGTTGTGGCCCAAAACATCTGGAGGGCCGAAGTTTGGACGTGCCTGCCTTAGGCCTTCAGATCCCACTGGAAAACCAAGGTGAAGGTCAGGGTCGCAGCCGGAGGGGATACTTGGGTACAATCATATCTCTTGCCCTGGTCACTTCCGAATACCACTTGTCGACCAGAACAGAGACAGGAGCATCAGTCTGTTCAACCGGTTACCCTCCCAAGGCTGTCTGGAAACCAAATAGATCCATAAGCCTGCGAGGGCGGACCATCCTAATCAGTCCTGTCTCCACAGAAGGGGGTGGAGCCAGAGTGACCTTGCACTGCAGCAGTGATATGTCCGTGACAGTGGGCTAAAGAATAGGTTGGAGTAGTTTGGAATATTGCCTTAAATGACAAATTGAGGTGTAATTTAAAGATTAAGAAGGGAGAGTTTAAAAAAAGATGTTTTTAATGATATATGGGGTAAATTTATTGAATATGTGCTTGTAAGAAATAAGGGTGAAGTTCCAGTGCAACAATCAATTCTGTTATGGAAGGGAGGATAATAAGGGATGATATTGATTAAAAGGTCCCACTGGTAGAGGGGAGCCCTGTTGTTTAGTCTTATGTTAATCTTTTTATGTGTATTTTTATTTTCTATATAAATTAATAAATATACAGTAGACCCTCGTATAACAAATGGTTTGTATAACATAAAATCTGTACATCATAAAAAATTCCAGAGATAGGGGAAATTTGCTCAACAGAATTGTCTATGGGGTGAATCCATACAACATATTAGGGATTACTATTTTCAATTCATTCCTATGGGAAATTTGTATAAAGGAAAATTTGCTGAACAGAATTTCATTTGGAACGAATTAATTCCTTTACGCAAGGATATCTGGTGGAGTGGATCCCCCAGAGATCAATCTCGTCCCGACCAACCAGAGCTTCGTCCTCCCTCTCTCTCAGAGTGCCAACACCGAGAGAGGCCCATAGGGCTTTGACCTGGAGCCCGGCCTTTTTGGTGGTGGGCCCGGCCTATTGGAACAAGCTGCCAGCTGAGATTAGGCAGGCGGAGTCGTTGCTGGCCTTTAGAAGGGCCTTAAAGACCTGGCTCTTCAGGCAATGCTTTGAGGGGCTCTGAGCACTCAGTTTTTCATTTTTAAAAATCCCCCCCCCCGCTGCTGGCACCAGTTTCTCAGTCGTCTTGACGGACCTGGCTTTGACTTTGATTTGTCTTGGTCAGTGGTGCTCTGTTTATTTTATCTGTTATCTTTTTAGTATTTTTATATGGTATTGGATGCTGGTTTGTATCTGTTAGGTTTGTTCTGTGGTTGTGTTGGGCAGTCACTGTTGGGTGACGTGTTGTACACCGCCCAGAGTTCCCTTTGGGAAAATTGGGCGGCCAATAAGTGTAAGAAATAAATAAATAAGGTACCACTGTATTTAAAAAAATAAGCTTGTCCACCACCATATCACTCCTCTGACTTGTTGTAAAGATGAAGTCAAGAGTGTGCCAGGCTATGTGCCTGGGACTCTTAACCCACTGGAGCAGGCTCATAGATGTCATGGTGTCCATGAAATTTGCCGCTAGCCCTGACAGCTCTTCCTCAGCATGGATGTTGATATCACCAAGAAGCAACATTCTTGGCGTTTTCAGCAGCGCAGCCGAGACTAGAAACAGAGAAATCCTCAGTGGCTGGCTGGAAGTCATCTCCTTGTGGCACAAGCCACCGGCCAATTTGCCTCTACAAGATGAACTGCAGATGAACCAAAGTTATGCACAACGGCCCAGGTTGCGACCATCAAGGCTCCAAAATAAAGGGTAAGGATGATACGTATAACCAGCATCAGAGTGGCAGCATCACCTTCCGTGCCATGAATAGAATCTCAAAAGGGTAAAGACCGGGTGCCTATTTGCAATTGTATCAACGTGCAAAAAGCCTGAGCTGGCCAGAGAGGGTGCTTTGAAGCCCTTGCTCTTTATAGAAAGAGCAGGCGATCCTACAGAATTCTAGAAAATGACAAGTAAACAGCCAAACGGCCAAAGCAATATGTTCATGTCAAGCTGCCAAGAAACTACATGTTCACCTTTCCCTGACCTGGCAATTAGGTTCTACTGGGAGATGCTCTGCTCTTAAGAACAGAGGAAGAGAAGAACAAACACACAAACCAGCAGCCGTGTGCTAATAGTGTCATTTAAAACCGCCGAGAAGGTACACCTAGGAAAACCTGGGCATCTCCTCTTAACTAATAAAGGCTTCAGTTTCTTCATCTTTTTTTTTAACAAAATAAAGTTTGGAAATAAATACACGGTGCGATGGGGAAACTGTCGTAATGTTTACCCTTACCTCCCAAAGGGATGGAATAGAAAATAAAAGGGGATTTTGAAATGCATAGATAATAATTAGCTTAGGTCAAAAAAAATCGTAGGGAAGAATATGATGCCCAAAAATAATAAATCTAGCTAAAGTGACAAAGCTGCTTTTTCTTGGTTCATGTCCGGCTGTTGTGGGACTCAATGTTTTCTTTCCACCTGGAAACACCATCATTTTTCACAACATGTAGGTTTTTGTGCTGACTTCCCCCATTAGATAAAGTGTCTGTAGAGATGGGCACGAAACCAAAATATAGTGTTGTGTTTTATTTCATTTTGTTTCTCCTTTTCTTTTGTTTCGTTATTAACACATTTTTAAAAGAATTTTCTGAACAAGATGAAACAAAACAAAATGATTTGTTACACTGTAAAATGGCTCCCCTGGGTCCTAGAGGCACCAAGTTTGGTGGAAAAATTCATTTCGTGCCGATCTCTAATGGGGACTATCCTTAAACAGACATCCCTTTGGACCAACCATGTAGTAGAACTGTTTGCCTTTTCTTCTCTGTACGACACGGAGTCTGCATTACACTAAGCATTCGTCATAACAATTACGCATGCACTGGTAACATCCCGTATTGATTACTGCAATGCGCTCTACATGGGGCTGCCTTTGAAGACGGTTCGGCGATTACAACTGGTTCAGAATCGTGCGGCGCGGCTAGTAAGTGGTGGAGCCGCTAGGGATCACATCACGCCGATTCTACGTAGCCTACATTGGTTACCAGTTGCTGCCCGAGCCCAATTCAAAGTGCTTGTTTTGACATATAAAGCCCTAAATGGCTTAGGACCTGGATACCTGAAGGACCGCCTCATTCCATATGAACCTACCCGGCAATTAAGATCAAGCCAGGGGGCCCTCTTGAAAGAGCCATCCCTCAAGGAGGTAAGAGGGATGGCTTGCAGACACAGGGCCTTCTCGGCAGCTGCCCCCAAGCTATGGAATGCCCTCCCAAGTGAGATCCGCCTGGCGCCAACACTGATGACATTTCGGCGCCAGGTAAAAACCTTCCTGTTCCAGAAGTTTTTTAATTGATACAATTTAGATTGTGGGTCTTCTGATGGCAATTTTAGTGTGATGTTTTAGTATAAGGTTTTTATTGTTTTAATTATTTATTGCTGTTTGATGTTTTTAACTGTTTTAATTCCTTGATTGTAAGCCGCCCAGAGACCTTTGGGTAGTGGGCGGCATATAAGTTGTAAAAATAAATAAATACATAAAATAAATGTGTGGAGGTGGGATGGATGATATCTCTTGTGCAGGCTCAATCGGTGTGTCAAAATAGAGCCAGAGACTCATTTTATCCTGCATCCAACACAATTGTTTTCTGCCTTTTTATATATTTTAATACCTCTTGCTGCCCTCTATTGTCAGACCTGATTTTTTTTCTAACTTGGTGTTCCTAAATACAGTGGTACCGTGTATAAAGGAATTAATTCATTCCAAATGAAATTATGTTAAGCAAATTTTCCTTTATACAAATTCCCATAGGATTGCATTGAAAATAGAGTAATCCCATTTTTATGTTGTACGGATTTTC
The DNA here is from genome assembly GCA_037367245.1 of Phrynocephalus guinanensis. Classification (NCBI taxonomy): domain Eukaryota; kingdom Metazoa; phylum Chordata; class Lepidosauria; order Squamata; family Agamidae; genus Phrynocephalus; species Phrynocephalus guinanensis. The sequence goes on from CM074733.1 coordinate 168,363,329, forward strand.
CCCATAGGCGATTATGTTAAGCAAATTTCCCCCATCTCCGGAATTTTTTATGTTGTACAGATTTTATGTTATACAAGCTGTTTGTTATACAAGGGTCCACTGTATGTGTTCCAGAGCAAGGTCCAGCACTCTCTTTTGGACTAGAAAGTGAATGGGTGACCATGGACAGGGCAGGCTACAGATCAAGGAGAGGGAAGGGCAATTTCTATACCAGTGGTGGCAAACCTTTGGCACTCCAGATGTTTTGGACCACAACTCCCACAGTCCCTTGTCATTGACAATACAGGATTGGAATTCTGGGAGTTGTGGTCCAAAACATCGGGAGTGCCGAAGGTTCACCACCACTGCTCTATACTGTAAATGCATGTGCTCACTGGGTGGGGGGAGGGAAGAAAGGGGTTGTGCCTATAAACCGACCCTACATGACCTTGTAAAAGTTAGGGGCTTACTGATGCGCTTTGTGACGGAGAAATGCCAATCCACCCCAAATCCAAGATTTACAAAAAGATTGTTTGCTATGTCGTACTGTATAGCACAAAGTACTGGGTTAGCAACAATGGGCATAGAGAGCTGTCTCCGTGCCATAGAAATGTGTCAGCTGCACTGAATATCAGGTTTTTCTCTACTCAAACACATTAAAATGAAACTACACCTAACAGCAAATAGGTGTGATATCAATAACAGAAAGGATGAGAGAAAGATGGCTCAGAGTGGCACCTTCCGCCGTTGCCTAAACTGCTTACCACCTGAACCTCGATGGTTGGTGGCCATGCAGGCAACCAAAGAGAGATGGCAGGACACTGTCAGTAAGGACATGTGAACCGTCAAACTGCGCCCGGAAGACATCAGTCGGAACAAGTGGTGTTTCAGGATCCAAAGAGTGGGCCCAACACCTGCAAGAAAACACCAGGAAGAAGAAGGAACTACCTTCCTAAAGTTGAGATTACTATAGTGTATAGTCCTCCACATCCCATCAGAAACTGTACTTATGCAATTCACAAGTATCACTCGTGGGCCTCTCGGCCAAAGAGGCTGTGTACATATTTTCAAACTGAGAGACTTACAGGCCAAACAGGCAGGTGATCTTTCATCGCTTGCAACTCATGAGAAGAAACTTCATCTCCACTTAGGACTCTCAATGGCCCTCTCCTTCCTTGGTTTTTCATGAATCTACAGCCTCTTGCAGCAAAGGGGTTCAAAGGCCGTTACTTCACGAACCTCTCGCTGCGCGGCGAGCCGTGATTTCTGCGCGAATCGGTCGGTTTTGTCCGCACGATCCTCCATTTTGGATGCGGCGCCACCCCGACCACGCCCCGACCACGCCCCTAAACCGTGCTCCAAGCGGGGCGAGAGATTCCCCTGCCGGAGGCCGGGAATCTCCCTCGCTTCGCATCCCGCTTCGTATCCAAATTCACGTGTGGCCAGTTAAAAAGTATATTTATTTATTTTTTAACTTACTTTTTCTCCGAAATGCCGATGCATAGATATTTCGGTTAACGCGTTCTTTTGATCTTGCCTTCTGTAAACGGGGCAGGGCAACAGAGGGGGGGCAAGCGTCCCCGGGTGACGTGAGCAGAGCCCCTCCGCTGGCAAGGGATGGCGAAGGGCTGCGCAGAGGGAGGGGGGATGGGGTGTCGGTGCCGCCGCCGCAAGACACCCCCGCGCGCGCCCACCCAGAGAGCGGCGGCGGGGCACACAGGGCGATGAAGCTGAGAGAAGCCTCTCCCCGACCCGCCCCCCCCAAAAAAAACCAACCCAGCAGCTCTGCTTCAGGGAAACATGATGGCCGCCCACAAGTCCTCTGACCGCAAATGACAGCCAGGTATTGATGCATCGATACGCCGTGGTAATTTTCTTAAAAAAATAAAAGAAAGCAGAAACCGGACGTTGCAAGTAAGCTTCCGAATGCGAAGGGAGCACGTGAAGTACTACTGGATTCGACCCTAAAACCTCGCCCGGTGAGGACACGGAAAGAGGGGTGGGGGCGAATGGAGACCACGTGACTACCACGTGACCGCCTTCGAATTCATAGCGAAGGCAATCACGCTGCGAAGAGAAGTTCTTCGTGAAGTGACGGCCAAAGCAACACTAGGGTGGAGAACCCAAGTTCACTTCAACCTCAGCCTTTTGCCTGTGGTTGCCGATTTTGTTCCTCTTTCTACACTCCACCCCCCCCCGCACAGCAGTCCAGTCTGAGCTCCATTTTATCATGCTTTCTGCTGTTTTTAATTAATCTGAGAGAATACGTCTGTGAAGATTCTCAGTCATCCAGGTGCGTTTATCTGGGAGTTGAGTCATGGCTACTGGACTTCTTTTTTGAGAGATAGAAACGTTTCGCTGTTCATCCAAACAGCTTCATCGGTCTGAATGCAGCTGGTGCAAACCCTGACTCTTATAGGCAGCTTTGACCTCTAGTCACCCTGGCCTCACTTAGGCTCATCAGATGAACTAAATAGGCTCGTTAGGGAGACAATGGTATCCTTAGCCTTGAGGTGAACCATGGCTTAAGGTGCTGAAACCTATCAAGAAAGGGTCGTTAATGGGTCGTTAGCTGTGGCCTTGGTGGTAAAGGCTTTTTTTGATTTGTCTTGGTAGTGTGGAAAGCACAGCTTGATAAGTAGCAGATAAACTATGCCGGAGGCCACCACCTCTGTTGAGGGAGGGATTTTCAATGCTCACATGAATGGCCTCCCTTACTCCTCTTTCAAACCACCTCTCTTCTTTGTCTAATATGTGTACATCCTCATCTTTGAAAGAGTGCCCTTTCTCCTTCAAATGGAGGTGTACTGCTGATTCTGGACCTGAGCTGTTACCCCTCCTGTGTTGGGCCATCCTTCTGTTTAATGGCTGTTTGGTTTCCCCAATGTAGAGGTCTGAACACTCCTCACTGCATTGGACCGCATATACTATATTGCTCCTTTTATGGTTGGGTACTGGATCCTTTGGGTGGACAAGTCTCTGCCTTAGTGTGTTTGTGGGTTTGAAATAAACAGGGATGTGGTGTTTGCCAAAAATCCTTTTAAGCTTCTCTGACACTCCAGCCATGTAAGGAATGACCAGGTTCTTCCGCTGGGTCTGGGTCTCAGACTGATCCCTTGTTCTTCTGGGATGGCCCACTGCTTTGTTGAAGGCCCACTTTGGATATCCACAGGCCTTAAGTGCTGTCTTCAGGTGCCTGTCTTCCTTCTTCTTGGCTTCTGTGAAGGTGGGGATGCTCTCTGCTCTGTGGCTTAGGGTCCTGATGACTCCTAGTTTGTGCTGTAATGGATGGTGGGAGTCGAACAGTAAGTATTGATCTGTGTGGGTGGGTTTCCTGTAAACTTCTACTTCCAGGCCACGGTCAGGTCTGATGATGACTGCACAATCCAGGAAAGCCAGCCTGTTGTCTTGGGTGTCTTCTCTAGTGAACCTAATATTAGGGTCCACTGCATTGATGTGGTCTGTAAAGGCCTGTACTTCCCGAGTCTTGATTTTCACCCAGGTATCATCTACATACCTGAACCAGTGAGATGGTGTTGTCCCTGGGAAGGTGTTGAGTGCCTTCTTCTCCACTTCTTCCATGTATAGGTTTGCAACAATTGGTGACACTGGAGAACCCATGGCACAACCATGCTTCTGTCTGTAGAAGTCCCCTCTGTACATGAAATATGTGGTATTCAGACACAGGTCCAGGAGCAGGCATATCTGGTCTGGGTTGAGTCGGCATCTGGAGGTGAGGGTGCTGTCTTCTCTTAGTCTTCTCTTTACCATCGTTAGGGCATCAGTGGTGGGGATGCTTGTAAAGAGCGATGTGACATCAAAGGATACCATGGTTTCCTCTGTATCCAGTTTGAGCTCCCTGACTTTAGAAACAAACTCTTCTGAGTTGTGTACGTGGTGGTCCGTGTGTCCAACCAGTGGGGCTAGGATAGTTGCCAGGTATTTTGCGATGTTATAAGTCACTGAATTTATACTGCTGACAATAGGTCTGAGGGGGATTCCTTGCTTGTGGATCTTGGGAAGTCCATAAAAGCAGGGGACTGTCTCTCCGGGATATAACCGGTGGTAGGTCACCCTGTCAATTGCGTTTTCCTGCTCCAAGAGTTTTAAGCATTCTATTACTTTCTTCTTGTAATTGCTGGTGGGGTCTCTTCTTAGTTTTTCATATGTATGCTGATCATCTAAAAGTGTGATAACCTTCTCGTGGTAGTCCACCGTATTGAGGACGACCGTGCACCTTCCTTTGTCCGCAGGCAGAATTGTGATGCTCTCATCCCTGCTGAGGGATGTCACAGCACTTCTCTCTTGGCTGGTGAGGTTGGATGGTGGTGGTTGAGCACTGGATAATGCAGCAGAGACTTTTATCCTGAGTAGTTCTGCTTCTGCTGCTGGCAGATTGTTGCTGTGGATGGCTGATTCTGTCGCTGTGATGAAATCCACAACAGGAACCTGTTTGGGTGTGATGGCAAAATTTAGGCCTTTGGATAGGACCTCTCTCTCTGTCTGGGTGAGTTCCCTGTTTGAGAGGTTCTTCACCCATTTGTCCTTTACATCTCCTGTCATGGTCCCTTCATCCTTCTTCCTCCTGCCAAGCTCTTTAACTGCCTCTTTCCGGCAGAGGAGAAGATCGAACTTCTTCATTTGCCTCTCTTTCCACACTACCAAGACAAATCAAAAAAAGCCTTTACCACCAAGGCCACAGCTAACGACCCATTAACGACCCTTTCTTGATAGGTTTCAGCACCTTAAGCCATGGTTCACCTCAAGGCTAAGGATACCATTGTCTCCCTAACGAGCCTATTTAGTTCATCTGATGAGCCTAAGTGAGGCCAGGGTGACTAGAGGTCAAAGCTGCCTATAAGAGTCAGGGTTTGCACCAGCTGCATTCAGACCGATGAAGCTGTTTGGATGAACAGCGAAACGTTTCTATCTCTCAAAAAAGAAGTCCAGTAGCCATGACTCAACTCCCAAATCTGAGAGAATGCACAGCCTTGTGTTTTCCCTCCAAGGTTCCCTCCAAAAGCATTTATATAATGTAAAGTCTTCAGGAGCCTGTGGGGCTCTGCTTGCCTGTGGCTCCCCACTAGTCGCTCTCCAAGCAGCCCTGACAGCTTGGCACAGAAGATAAACTGTAGTGAAGACTACACAACACATGGGTGGGGTTCAAGCAGCATGCTCTCACACCGCCCTTCCGAGTGGCTGAGCTTTTTATTAGGTACAGTAAACAAAGCCATAAATCATTGACAGTGAGAGGAAGGGTGTCTGATCACGTAGGCTCCCAGGCCTGGGGTTGCCTGATACCTGGGTGGTAAAACCTGTTCTCCCTGGCTTCCACCTGAGCCATGCATGCTGGAGGCTGGCCTTTGCCTGTGCTCGAGGTCATCTAAGGTTCCCTATGGCCTAGCATGCCACACTGGGTCATGCCCTTACTTGTGACTCTAGTCCATGAGCTAATGACTTACTCAGTGCTTGCGAGGTGCCTTAGGGTTTGGGGTGCTGAGCCCTCAAAGTGGGCTTCTCTACAACAAACGCTTGACATCATGTAATCCTGTAGACCAGTGGTTTTCAACCTCTGGGTCTCCAGATGTTCCTGGACTACAACTCCCAGAAGCCTCTACCACTCGCTGTGCTGGAAAGGATTTCTGGGAGTTGCATTTCAGGAACATCTGGGGACCCACAGGTTGAGAACCACTGCTGTAGACGACATAGTCCTGCTGGCTGGAGAATTCTGGGTACTGGAGTCCAAAGCAGTACATTTTCCAAGGAAATCGCTAGGTCCTGCTAAAGATGGCACATTCCCTTCCTTCCTCATAGGGCAGGGAACACTTATAGAGTGGTCCCCTGCCATTTCGCGGTTCATACACTGTGGTCCTAGTATATCACGGGACCGCAGTATATGAAAGGCAAGGCCCCCTAGGGTAAGCTGCTTGGGCCTGTTTAGGCCTCCTGCATTTACCCGAAGTCTGGCGCTGCCCTGAATGGGCCTACAATGAGCTTCCCAGGCCTGTTGGAGGGCCCAGAAGTGGTTTCTGGCAAACTGGAAGTGACTTCAGGATCATCAGAAACCACTTCTGGGGCCTCTGACAGGCCCGGGAAGCCCACCACCAGGCCTCAGATAAGTGTAGGAGTCCCCAGAGAGGCACCCCCAGTCCCAACCCGACCCAAGCATCCACATATTATAGATTTTCCATTATCACAGGTTGAGCTGGGTCCCTAACCCCCACGATAGGCGGGGGATAGGGATGGACACCAAACAAAAAATAAAACGCTGATTCATTTGGTTCATTATGTAATGAAACAAAAAGAACAGGGGAACCAGCATTTGAACCAGTGGCTTTTTAGTTTAAAATGAACCAATTTGTTTCTCTGTAAAACGGCTCCCCTGGGTCCTACAGGCACCAGGTTTGGTGTGAAGCTTCCCCATTTAAGCCCTTCAAATTTGGAGAAGATTTTGGGGTTCAGGGGGTCGCGTTATTCAATTTCAAAGGGGGTGCACCAGGAAAAAACATTTCTAATTGCAATGTTATGTGCCTGAAAATAGTGATCCCAGGCAGCTAGCAGTGTGGAAATTACAGTGGAGCTTCCTCAAGCTCTCCCCTTGAAGCACCCCAAATTTGGAGAGGTTTTGGGTACAGGGAACTGAGTTACTGACCTCCAAAGGAGCTGAAGGGGGTACTTAATTGAAGGAGTGTGGAAGCTGTGAATTAACCCTTTCAGTGGCTTCCCTGTGTAGTCTAACATAGTGGTTGGTAGTGTTGTCCAGTACCTCTGTGTCCTGGAAGAGGATTTCATGTCCAATTTGTTTCAGGGTGTGTTCAGCTACTGTTGGTTTTTCAGGTTGTTTTAGCCTGCAGTGTCTTTCACGTTCTTTGATTCTGATCTGGATGCTGCACTTTGTAGATATATTACTCTGGGCAGTTTACAAATTTAAAACTCAGAACCCCACATGACTCCAATGATGATCCATCAATATGATGGTTCAACAACTTACATCTAAAATTAAAAGAAAGACAAGCACAAGAAGAGAAAAAAATTAAACATGATTCAACCATGAGAGAAGTCATTTCAGGCAGCATTGTATAGTTCTATCTTCAATATTTTCCTGATTGCCAGGAGGGAAGCAACCTGGTGTTCCTCACTGAGAAATTTAATTCGCATATTGGGGGCCACCACCAGGAAGGCCACCATGATTCCTTGTTGTTGCTCTTCTGGCCTCCCTCAGTGTGCTCATTTTCAGGAACCTGGATTGAGAAGAGCAGGTGGAACAGGTAGCTGTTTTCTAAGAGAGACGGTCTGACAACTCTTGACATCTTCAGGCTAGGTGTTAACCTCACAGCCTCTCACTCTTGGGGGGAATCCAAGAGGAGCTGAAAAATCCCTCCAGTCTCTTTGCTGTATGATTTCTGTGCATGAATTCTTTGTGTTTGTTTGTTTTGAACTAGGAAATGTTGCAGAATTTCTTGGATTTTCTGTCCTATTTTTTTTTCCTGAGGAAAAAACGGCCTCTGCAGAATAAACCCAATTCCTGTGTAAAATGGCATCCTTCCTGCACAAAATTCTTTGAAATTTTCAGTTTGCCACTTTCCTGCACTAAAGAACACACACACACACACACACACACACACACACACACACACACACACACACACACACACACACACACACATGGCAGAGAGAGGTAGGAAGTTAAAATGAGACCTAGGGAGCCCAGAAATCTTGCTTTGACCAGGAAAAGTCATGGGAAGAAGTCAACCCATGGCAAAAGTGAGAGAATTGCGAAGAACGAGAATTTCTTTCAGTATTCTTCACGCCCCTAATTTAATGCACACCTATGACTGCATGATCTCTGAATAAATGTCTTGTGAGGAAAGTAATGGAAGGCAATTGGAAATAGCTGTGTAAATGCCAAGGCAATCTTAGCAAAGTGCACCGTGCATGACGCAAAGTGCCATTTCAATAATCTCTACCACTGTAAGAACCACAGCCCATCTCCCATCTTTGCCGGACCAGGTCCACAAATCTAAACAAGTTCATTTCAAAGTGGCTGTTGGCAGAGTTCAGTTCATAGCTGGGGGAGAAAACACCGAAGGAGAATTCCTTCATGATGACCCACATGTTGCTGTTCACGCTGGTCACCATTAGCCGTGGTCTAGTGCCATCTGGAGTGTGTGTGAGAGAGAGGGGGGGGAGCAAAGAAGAAACAGTTCAAAATCAAGAGATTCAAAATTCAGGCAGTGGTGCAAAAACATAAAAATAAATATACGTATACTTTTGTTTGCTTTGAGGTTTCTTTAATAAAAGTATATTGCTACCCAGACTGAAGAGTTATAATGGAAAAATAAATTTTAATAAATAATAATTGGAGCAGTTGTGAGAGCCATCAGAACCGCCCAAATACACTCTACACCGTCACAAGCACGACACTCTTTACCCAGTCCCAAAATTCCACTCCGTTCCCGAGATATCGGGAAGAATACAAAAACCGCCACTTTTGCCGGCTGAGAGGCCTTGCAAGCAGGAGCTCGGCAAGCAGAAAGCTTCAATTTGCACCTAAATTTGTCAGTTTACATTGTATCTAGATAGCCGCGGCAGTTCATTTCCGCGGAGACTCCATAAACCAGCAGGGGTGAGAAAGATAAACCCGTCTGTGCGTCTTAACCAATCAGCGCCCCCACCATCAATCAATGTCTTGTTAATTATGGCCGGACGGGGGCGCGCGACGGGGGACCCGATTACGTTGAATTGGCTGAGTAGACCACCCCAATCAAAAAGAACCAGAGCCCTTCCCGGGGAAATTCGAAAACTCCAACCGTTCAGAGTTCCAGAGAGACGGCCAAACCTCCAACAGTGCCAGTGGTACAAATCCACCCCCCACTACCTGACTCCTAGTTCCAGAGACACGGGTAAGGTAGCCACAAGGCAGCGACTCATAATCACTGTCTCTACCCGAGCCGCAGTTCCATGAAAACTCCACCTTCCCTTGGCCATTCATTCCAATGGCGGTAGCCATCCCCTTCTTGCGGAAACCCCTGGAAATCCGTTTTCCCCGGTTCCTGGGGTTCCCGCCAAGGAATAGGAGATGTCTCTTGCTAGTATATTAGTTAGCCCCTTCCTAGCTCCTTCTTCCATCATTCCCCAACCCTGCAAAGCTAGCCAGAGACACAGCTCAGGAGATTCTTCCTGGACTGATGAATTATTTCCTTCATGCTCTTGGCTTGCAAGGGAATGATTCTGAACAATCATTCCTAAGGACCAGGGACCTCCTTACCCTCAGAAACTTGGTTTTCCTGCCTCTGCCTAAATGGACCCAAAACCCTTGACCCAATGTGGCTCTCCCCATCTCTCTTTCTCTCTCTCTTTCTCTTTCTCTCTCTCTCTCTCTCTCTCTCTTTCTCTCTCTCTCTTTCTCTCTCTCTCTTCTCTCTCCTCCCACTCCTTCTTCCCTGGGTGTGCTTTGAACGTGTTCTTACTCTACCTAATGGCTCCTATACCTGCAAACTGGGACAAGAGGGTTATGGCACAAGAAGAAAGACATCATGGCAGCTTCACGAGGCAGAGACATCTTCCAGAAGCAGAAACCATATTCCACAAAGATCCTGGCACGTCTTCCACAGATACTCTCTGGATTAGGCCACAGCCTGGGGCTCTCCATTGTCACATCTCCGCATTCACAAAGGACTGTCTGACTACCTCCGGCTAATCTCATCAGCTTTCTGGCTCCCCCATTGACTTCTGTATTGACCTTCCCCAACCTTCTATTGACTTTCCAATTTCCCAAGTTTACCTGGACTCAAGGACAATACATTGGTTCCCCTTTCCCATTGTCACACCCTGATGGCCCAATTAAAGGACAGATTGGCTTAAGGGACACCTGGGCAGGTATCCGGTTCCAGCTTGCCAGGGACACCCCCTGACCGCCCAGGAACACCACCGGACAGCCCCCTGGACCACACCGATTGGACCACCTGAAAGACCGTCCCCTTGCCCACCCCTGGGCGGTGCCACTCGGGGGAGGGAAGAGGGGGAACTAATAAAAATGTGGTTTTCTTTGTCCTCGGGGTCGGAGATCTTAGCTCTGTCTTCAGCTTGTGTCCACCTGCTGTCCTTTATTAGGCCTAATAAACGCAGTATTTTCTTCGGGATCTCTCTCCTGTTGGATTCTTCATTGGGTCTCTGGGGTCCAGCAGAACTCAGCGGGATTAGCCTAGCTGAAATTTAATTTTAAACTCATTTTGAATTCAACAAGACTTGGAAAGACTCCATTTTCCAAGGCATAGAACATGGAAAATCTTCCCCAAGGCCGGCTGGCCCTTTAGTTGTGTTGCACTCATTTCAGACAGCAGGCACTAAATCCCGATTGATCCGGTGATCACTACAAATTATGGGTGAGCTCTGCATTAAACCAGGCTGCTGTAAATTGAAGTCGACAGTGTTGATAACGCAAAAGGAAAGAGCAGACAGTGAGTTTGGCAGGCGGTGGCACAGCAGGTAAGTTCAAGTTGTACAGTAGCATGACTTCAAAACCAGGCTGCCCTTCAAAACCCTGCATGATTTCTTCCCTCGGGACCAATGACTCCCAAAGAAGGCTGTTTGTTCATGTTTCTACAGATCAGCAGAGATAAAGCAGGCAAAAGAGATTAGTGTATGTTCGTGTGTGTAGATAGAGGGAAAGGAACTTAGGTATATTGATATAAACCCTGAGCTGCCCCTGGGATAATTAGCTCAAGCTTTAACCCAACGCTCAAGTGATTTTTATTGATTTTTGGCATGATAATAATTTTTATTCTGCCCAGAGTAGCCGCACTGCCAAATCAAATCAAATCAAAACAATCAATCAATTTCTGTTTTGAGATGTCTACTATGCAATGACCAATTTATTTGGGAGAATACACATTATGCTGTTCTGGGAGTGCCCAGCCCATATGGTTCCACGCAAGGGACAACACTTGATGGAATACAGTTGTTTTTTTGAGCCTCAGCATTTGAGCCTGGGTGTGAATCCAAGCAGAGCTACTGCTGAGAGAGAGAAAAAGAAGACAGCACGGGTAAGTTTCTGGGTTTGAACAGTTCAGCTAGGGCTGTTTGACCTCTGTTTTACCTCTGCCTCTGCTAACCTTAACTGCTCATTTAAATACAAAGAGCCATTAATCAGCTAAACAAAGGAAGTTGCTAGGAAGCAGGGCTGGTGCCAGGCTAAGCCTTCCACTGAGCTTAGGGGCGGAGTTACACTAAGTGTTTTCCCCCTGAAGAAGCATTTGAGCCTCAGCATTTGAGCCTGGGTGTGAATCCAAGCAGAGCTACTGCTGAGAGAGAGAAAAAGAAGACAGCACTGGTAAGTTTCTGGGTTTGAACAGTTCAGCTGTTTGACCGGCCCGCGCGCTGTTTTCACTTAAAAAGAGGAACATTGGTACTAGATTATTATTTCTAGAGTAGTAGCTAGTAACACTAAAAATATTCAAGGCCCAGAATACTGCACTCATTAAAATGGAGTCTGAGGGAGCAGCTGTAGTTACCTGTATCACTTGTGCCATGTTTGTCATCTTGACAAATCACACCGAGAACTACACTTGCTGCAAGTGCAAGCTGGTTGCACTATTAGAAGAGAAGGTCCAGGAGCTAGAGGCCCGCATATTGAACCAGCAACATATTAAGGAGCTTGAGCGGTTCTTGGACAGAGCAGAACAGACTATCCAGGTCCAAGAAGAGACAGAGCACACTTTTGAGGATGTAATCACTTCCCCAACCCAGGAGGTAGATGTGTGGAGGAATGTGACTCAAAGGAGTAGAAGGCCAAGGGATCGCTCAGAGAGTCTCATATTGCACAATCAATTTGAGGCTCTTTCCCTCATCACACCTCATGAGGCACACACCGAGGAACAACTGGTTCCACCTGAGGATCTCTCCCTCATCACAATTGATGAGATACAGGATCAGGTATATGTAGAAGAACAGGCTGCAGGAGAGAAGCTCCTTCTGCTAGGGGATTCTATAATTAGAAATACGGAGGGATGGATTTGTGATGAGCATGATAACCGTATGGTCACTTGCCTGCCAGGTGCAAAGGTTGCAGACATCACGAGAAATCTAGATAGCTTGTTAGAGAGAACCGGGAAGGAACCAGTGGTCATGGTACATGTTGGTACCAATGATGTCGGGAAGGCCAAGCGGTCAGTCTTGGAAGCCAAGTTCAGGTTGTTAGGAAGAAGATTGAAGTCCAGGACTTCCAAGGTAGCATTTTCAGAAGTGCTACCTGTTCCTCGTGCAGGACCCGCCAGGCAGGCAGAGCTTAGAAGCCTCAATGCATGGATGAGGCGATGGTGTCGAGAGGACGGCTTTAGATTTGTCAGGAACTGGAGAACATTTTGGGACAAGCCAAACGTGTTCAGGAGGGATGGGTTGCACTTGAATCATGATGGGACCAGATTGTTGGCACTCAACCTCAAAAAGGCTGCGGAGCAGCTTTTAAACTGATAACTGGGGGAAAGCCGACAGGAGCTGTGTGGCATCCGGTTCGGAACACCTCATCCACAGGGAATGAGGTTGGAGAGGGTAGAGAATCACATAGAGAAGACATAGCAGGTATTAGCACTGGGAGAATAACGGAATGTGACAATTTGTCTACTGAAAATAAAAGCTGTCGGGGGAAAAGAACAAGGCAGCAGCTTTTGTTGCGGGACCCACTGTACAGGTGCTTCTACGCCAATGCTCGAAGCCTCCGAGCAAAGATGGGAGAACTTGAACATTTGGCAGCTAGGGATAACATAGATATAATAGCCATAACAGAAACCTGGTGGAATGAGGAGAACCAGTGGGATACAGCAATCCCAGGCTATAAACTCTATAGAAGGGATAGAGAGGGGCGGGTTGGAGGGGGAGTGGCCATCTACGTTAAAGAAGGGGTAAAATCCAGCAGAATGGAGATTGACAGAGGGTCTGACTCCACCATAGAATCACTGTGGGTTAAACTACCAGGTCCAAGGAGTGATGTGATAGTTGGGGTATGCTATCGCCCACCAGATCAAAAACTTGAGGGGGACCTTGAAATGAGGAGACAAATCATGGAGGTGTCTCAGAAGCACAGGATAGTAATCGTGGGGGACTTCAATTATCCCCACATCGACTGGGCCAATGCGAGCTCAGGGCAAGAAAGAGAAACTGGGTTTCTCGACTTGCTGAATGACTGTGCCTTAGAGCAACTTGTCATGGAGCCCACCCGAGAACAGGCAACTCTGGATCTAATACTGTCTGATGCTCAGGATCTGGTCAGGGATGTGAATGTCACTGAGCCTCTGGGGAACAGTGACCATGCTGCAATCTCCTTTGCCATGCATGTTGGAGGAAGAGTGTCAAGCAAATCAGACATAAAAATCCTTGATTTTTGAAGGGCAAACTTCTCTCAGATGAGGAAACTAGTTAGAAAGAAATTGAAGGGGAAGGTTGGAAGAATCCAATCTCTTCAGAGTGCATGGAACCTGTTTAAAATAACGGTAACAGAGGCCCAGCACAAGTGCATACCACAAAGAAAGAAGAGCTCATTTAAGTCCAAGAGAGCACCAGCATGGTTAACAAGTGGAGTTAGAGAGACTCTAAAGCGCAAGGAGAGGTCTTTCTGTAAATGGAAATCCTCCCCAAATGAGGAAAATAAAAAGGAACACAAACTCTGGCAAAAGAAATGTAAGAAGATGATAAGAGAGGCAAAGAAAGATTTTGAGGAACGCATGGCTAGCAATATAAAGGGTAATAATAAAAGCTTCTTTAAATATGTTAGAAGTAGAAAACCTGCCAGAGAACCAGTTGGCCCTCTGGATGGTGAGGGAGGAAAAGGGGAGATTAAGGAGGACTTGGAAATTGCAGAGAAATTAAATGAGTTCTTTGCATCTGTCTTCACGACAGAAGACCTTGAGCAGATTCCGCTGCCTTGACTAAAGAATTAAATCAAATACAGGTTAAAAGAGAAGATGTTTTAGGACTAATTGATAAATTGAAGATGAACAAGTCCCTGGGCCCAGATGGCATCCACCCAAGTGTTATTAGGAAACTGAGAAATGAAATTGCAGATCTCTTAACGGTAATATGCAACTTGTCTCTTAAAACGGCCACAGTACCGGAGGACTGGAGGATAGCAGATGTCACACCAATTTTTAAAAAAGGAAGGAGGGGGGACCTGGGAAACTACAGGCCAGTTAGCCTTACATCTGTCCCAGGGAAGATGGTGGAAAGGCTCATCCAAGAGAAAATCTTAAAACACACAGAAGAACAAACCTTGCTGAGAGAAAATCAGCATGGCTTCTGCAAGGGTAAGTCTTGTCTGACAAATCTTGTAGAATTTTTTGAAAAGGTCAACAGGCATGTGGATTTGGGTGAACCGGTGGATATAGTCTATCGGGCATGTCCTCTTATAGATTGAGAACTGGTTGAGATCCAGGAAACAAAGAGTAGGTGTCAATGGGAAATTTTCACAATGGAGAGAGGTGAAAAGCGGTGTGCCCCAGGGCTCTGTCCTGGGACCGGTGCTTTTCAATCTGTTCATAAATGACCTGGAGACAGTGATAAGCAGTGAGGTGGCCAAGTTTGCAGATGACACAAAACTTTTCCGTGTAGTAAAAACCAGAGAAGATTGTGAAGAGCTCCAGAAGGATCTCTCCAAACTGGGGGAATGGGCTACGAAATGGCAAATGCGTTTTAATGTAGCCAAATGTAAAGTAATGCATATTGGGGCGAAAAATCAAAACTTTATCTATCAACTCATGGGCTCTGAGTTATCCGTGATGGATCAGGAAAGAGATCTTGGTGTGTTGGTGGACAGCTCCATGAAGGTATCTACCCAATGTGTGGCAGCGGTGAAGAAGGCGAATTCCATGCTAGGGATTATCAAAAAGGGGATTGAAAATAAAAACAGCCAACATTATAATGCCATTATACAAAACAATAGTAAGGCCGCATCTGGAGTATTGTGTACAATTCTGGTCACCGCATCTCAAGAAAGACATAGTGGAACTGGAAAAGGTGCAGAAGAGAGTGACCAAAATGATTACTGGGCTGGGGCACCTCCCTTATGAGGAAAGGCTAAAACATTTGGGGCTCTTTAGTCTGGAAAAAAGATGCCTGAGGGGGGATATGATTGAGACGTACAAAATAATGCAGGGCATGAGTAAAGTGGATAGAGGGAAGCTCTTTTCCCTCTCACAAAATACCAGAACTAGGGGACATGCACTCAAATTGAGGGCTGGGAAAGTAAGAACAGACAAAAGAAAATATTTTTCACCCAGCGTGTTATTTGTCTATGGAACTCCCTGCCACAGGATGTGGTGATGGCATCTGGCCTGGATGCCTTCAAAAGGGGATTGGACAGATTCCTGGAGGAAAAGTCCATCACAGGTTACAAACCATGATGGAGATGTGTAATCTCCAGGCTTAAAACCAGGGTACTTCAAGGGCCAGATGCAGGGGAGTGGTATCAGGAGACAGATATCTAGTCTCATGCGCTTCCAAAAGCATCTGGTGGGGCCACTGTGAGATACAGGAAGCTGGACTAGATGGGCCTTTGGCCTGATCCAGCATGGCTCTTCTTATGTTCTTTTGTTCTTTTGTAAGTCAGCATGAGATCTGTCCGGAATGGGGTGCATGGCTGGACTCAGCAGGTCTCAAGGCACTGGGGATTGCTCTGCTTCCCCAGGTCTCCAAATGGGCAGACCAATCTTAGAGTGAGCAATGTTGGAGGTGGAGAATATTTGAATGCTCTATGTCAGGGGTGTCCAAACGTTTTGCAAGAAGGGCCAGATTTGGTGAGGTGAAAATGTGTGGGAAGCGACCATTCAGCTGCATTGAGCCCCAGGACTCGACTTTGGACAAGTCTCTATAACATGCAAGGAGGGCAGGGAGGATGCTGCAGCAACGTAACTGGGGGTGGGTAGGCTGGGCAGGTGGCTGGGGGGACGGACAGAGGCAGGGAGGGCAAGCAAGCCATAAAACTGCAAGTTGACGTCTCCATCCAGTATGGGGAGGGGCCAGCTGGCAGGGATGCGTGACTGAGTCAGTGAGTCAGTGGGGGGAAGAGGCTGCGGGCTGCTTGAAATTTGAAAATGGGCCACATTTGTGTTGGGATATATTAATGGATTGGTGGGAGATTGGTGTATTATTTGATATTATGTGCTGCGGTCTGATTAAGGAGGAGTCGTAGACACAAATGTATATGAAAATATACTTTATCTCTATGTTCTAAAGGGGAAAAGGTAAACGGGATGGTCTATGAAAATAATAAAACACTCATTGAATATCTGTACAGATAAATATACAAAATAGAAAATAAGGCAACAGCAGTTGTGTTAGAGCTCATAAAAGAAAATATAAGGAGCTATACACATATATACTGCCTTGCTTATTAAAATACAAAAGAGTAAGATACAAGCTTACATAACAATAAAATAGTAGTAATTCTCCAACTCTCTCTATCCCTCTGGAGACAAACGTCAGGCAGGTCAGGGCGTGGCCGAGGAGAGAGTGTGTTTGAGGCTAGCACCATTACTTAAATAGTGAGGTCTTAAAGAGATATACAAACTGCTGACTCATACTGAGATTAGTTTGCCATATGTTTGGATGTAGGCCTTGCTATGCCAACACCCCTTCTCAAGGTCTAACATACAAAACATTATGGCATCAAAATTCATCTATGGTCAATTCCGTTTGAGTCCAGGTTCAAAACATTTAACATATCTCGCAAGTACAAAAGTATCCATTTATTCCTTTCTAAAGCAGGTAACTTACTGATTTCTTTAAAGTTTGCTGGTTCAGTTATGGTTTGAAGGTTTTCACAGAAACCATACCTCTCTGGAGGTTTACCTTTGTTGCTTCTCTCAGATCGTCTCACAGTGGTTGTTACATCTGTTTCACATGGTCCAGTTCCTGTTTCCCCTTCTGTTCTGGTAAATTCATTTGAAGGTGGACTTGCCATCTGACTGGCAGTCTCTACAGGTAACCAACTGACCATTTCTTGTGAAACATCCTCTCTATTTTGGGGATCAATGGCCACTGTACTCTGAGACATCTGTTTTCTTTAAATTGCTCTCATCTATATACACCACATTGCAACATTTTACTTCCAGTGTCTCTGGGTTAAAGATTTTATACCCTTTACCTCCAATAGGATACCGAATAACAACGCCAATTTCAGCGCGGGGATCCAGCTTTCCTCTCTTTTCCTTTGGGATATAGGAATATGCTTTGGCTCCAAAACCCCGTATATGTTTTAAGCCAGGTTTCTTTCCAAACCATAGTTCAAAAGGTGTTTTACCTGTTACTCTACTAGGGACTCTGTTATGCAAATAAGTTGCAGTAACAGCTGCTTCGGCCCACAAGGTGTTGGGCAATTCTGCTTGCATCAGCATAGATCTAATCATTTCTTGCAAAATACGATTTAATTTTTCAGAACATCCATTCTGTTGTGGCGAATGGGATATAGTTACTTTATGCTCTATTCCTTCTTGTTCTAAAAATCTCTTAAACTCTACATTACAATACTCTCCTCCACCATCAGTACGTAATGTCAAAGGTGCCTGACCAAAACGGTTCTTAATTGCAGCTACATAAGTTTTAAATTTCTCAAGAGTCTCATCTTTACTTTTAAGGATATATATGTAACTATACTTGCTCTTGGATTCAGTAAAGGTAAGGAAATATCTATTTCTACCTGCGGATAAGGGCATAGGACCCACTAAGTCTGAATAAACCTCTTCTAAAAATTCTTTGTCCTGTAAACTAGCTTTTCCTGTATAACTAGGAGCAGTTCCCTTTGCTTTTATACAAATTTCACATCTCTCTTTCATCTTATCACATTTAGGAGCATTGATCCCACATTCTAATAACAGTTTTTCAATGCTTTGCATATTTCTGTGTCCCAATTTTACATGCCAAGAATAAATACAGTTTTTATGATCACAAGTGCCTTGCCTAGTTTGACATATAGGATTTCTTTGATGTAGTTCAGTATGCTCCTTATCACTAACATCAATGATATAATGAAATCCATCCTCTTCTTCAACCTTTAATATGAGGCCAGTCCTGTTGTTAATAATCTTTCCTGTATCACCTTTAAGTATAACTGTATAATCATTATTCACAATCCTTTTAGTACTTAGTAAATTATTTGATGCTTCAGGAACATAGGCTACATTTGTCAAGGTGAGATTCACAACTTCATTTCTAGATGTAAGGACCTTTAAAGGTACTGTTCCTGTTCCAAGCACATTTAACCTCTGCTGGTTTGCTTGCAATATCTTTGGTCTATTCTCAGTGTCAAGCTCACTAAAGCTTTCTCTGTATTTGCAAACATGTATGAAACTACCACTATCAATGAGGAAATGTCTCTTATCATTTGCACTTTCATCATTAGATATCTGGAACAATTGATTACCTTTGTTTTGAGTACCTCTATTACCATTAAAACTTTGGTCACACCTTGCATTGAATTTACCATGAGATAGGTTACAATTTCTATGGTTGTTAAAATGTCCCTTCCTACTAGGTAACATTGTCACTTTGGGAGCATTTCTAGGTGTTTGAGCTTCCGTGCTCTTAAATCTACAATATTTGGCTACATGACCAGTTCTTGAACACAAATAACATCTTATTTCCCTTGAATCAGGTCTCATAGTTAATACAGGCATTTCAGAATTGTTACTCACTGCCCTTTTAAGTCCAGAGTCTCTTAAATAAGCTATTGTATATTCCACATCCACCTTTGCAGTGCACTCTAGCATAGCCTTTTGGTTTGCAAAAGATTGTGGTAGGCTTAGCAATATACAAGTATTAAACTCTGAATCAGTTATTTCTGCACCTGCAGATTGAAGCTCAGATACAATTTTTAACATTTCATCTAAATGTGCATCAATACTAGCTCCTTCCTTCATTCTCATGCTATACAATTTCTCCTTTAAGAATATAACATTTTTACTTGACCTAGTGAAATATTTCTTCCTTAAAGCATCATAGAGTCCTTTAGCTGTTCTATACTTGGTAACCAAAGGTGTCTCATGATCTTCTATACAGGAGTACAGCAACATTAAAGCTTTGGCATCTCTCATTTTAAATTGAATCTGTCCTTGCTGGCTTTCAGGCATGTGTTCTTGTTCTATAGCAGCTAAACAATCTTGTACATGGAGGGAAACTCTCAATCTGGCGTCCCACATTTGGAAATTCTGATAGCTCAGCTTGGGAATTGGGAACACGCCAGCACCATTAATCACATGCAGCTGAGGTTGGCTTGAAGCATGCGGCTGGTCCAAAGCTGTGTCTTTGGGCGTAGTCATCTTAAAATGCTGTCAAATGCTGTCCTTAAGTAATGGCAAAAATTCCTTTTAGCTCTTCAGTAAAAACTCCAAATAGCAATAAATGAGAAGGCTTTATCAGATAAAGTCTTACAGTCTCTCAGCCAACTCAAAACATTGACTCCCTTTTGTCCGTCAACCTTATCAGAGGCAAGCAATGCAGTTCAAAGAATGAAAAGAACGTTTGCAGAGAAAAAGGCTTCCGTCTTCAAAAGAAAAGTCAAAAATCCAAAACAATCTCGGCGTCTTCTCCAAAACAACTTATCAGTCCGCAGCCTACAAAAATAACACCAAACTTAAAAAATCCCAACCATCCTCTGCTACCATATTTTGTTGAGATATATTAATGGATTGGTGGGAGATTGGTGTATTATTTGATATTATGTGCTGCGGTCTGATTAAGGAGGAGTCGTAGACACAAATGTATATGAAAATATACTTTATCTCTATGTTCTAAAGGGGAAAAGGTAAACGGGATGGTCTATGAAAATAATAAAACACTCACTGAATATCTGTACAGATAAATATACAAAATAGAAAATAAGGCAACAGCAGTTGTGTTAGAGCTCATAAAAGAAAATATAAGGAGCTATACACATATATACTGCCTTGCTTATTAAAATACAAAAGAGTAAGATACAAGCTTACATAACAATAAAATAGTAGTAATTCTCCAACTCTCTCTATCCCTCTGGAGACAAACGTCAGGCAGGTCAGGGCGTGGCCGAGGAGAGAGTGTGTTTGAGGCTAGCACCATTACTTAAATAGTGAGGTCTTAAAGAGATATACAAACTGCTGACTCATACTGAGATTAGTTTGCCATATGTTTGGATGTAGGCCTTGCTATGCCAACAATTTGCACATGCCTGCTCCATGTGAGGGATCCCGCGGTCATTAGCTTAGTGTGAAAGCATTTGTCTGCCTTTCACCTGCACAGCCTCAGCACACCAAGAAGCCGATGGAAACAAGGGAGGGAGTTGGTAGGTGCAAACATTTGGGTACCATTTGAAGTATACCGCAGAGTGGAGCACCCACGTTGAAGTTCCTGAGCCTTCCTGTTGCAGAAACCATGGTATTAACGGCACAGGACTTGGGGAGGAAAAACTCCCCCTGTACTTACATGTTCTGTATGTAAGACCTAGTGGAAATGGTGACAGCCACTATGGCAGAGGGAGACATTTTGCTATCTGGCAGAATCATTACCCACTGTTCACTCAGCAATGGCTTGTCATATTACCTAGTTAGATGGGTTTAGAGACATTTTTCAACCCATTTACCTGGATTCTAATCTTGCCAGTTCCCAGAACAAGCTGGACCAGATGAAGCTCTTGCTTTTCTCCCAACCATTTCTTGAACTACCTCTGTGACATCAGAAAGACCTGCACCCAGTCTCCTATTTATTTTTTATCTTGAAATCTCAGGGTGGTGGGATGCTGCTAATCTGTCTATAATTTTTCCCCCACACCGTCTCCAGAAACAAAATTATGCAAATAAAATTTATTTCATTTTACATTTTTTTGCTTCATTTACGATACAGTATAATAATTTTGTTCCACAGCCAGCAAGCTAGCCACCTCTAGATTAAAGCAAAAAAAAAAATCATCCTGGACCAAGACAGAGTCCAAATGGAGGATCCAAACAAAAATGCCCAGGGCTGACTGAGAAAATGTTAATAGCAATTCCGTCGCAGCAAATCATTTTGGAGCTTTGTCTAATCTGTGTCCCTTTTTAATAGACTTTAAAAATCTCATCCCCCTCTTCAAACTGTCTCTCCCAGTAATGCTATTTGAATTTCAAAGTGCCGTAATGAAAAATAAATAAAAGGGCTTGTATGTTTAGAAACAATGTGCAATGAGGCACACGATGGGATCATACAGGAAACTGTTACAATGCATGATTATTCCCCTCTCCTGTCCTCCCCCCAAGAAATTGTATCATAGTAGTGAATGTGCTTTTTCGAGCTACTGTGGTACCTTGTATAAAAGAATTAATTTGTTCCCAATGAAATTCTGTTAAGCAAATTTTCCTTTATACACATTTCCAACAGGAATGCATTGAAAATTGAGTAATCCCGAATCATGGCCATTTTTCTCTTGTACGGATTCGCCCCATAGACGATTCTGTTAAGCAAATTTCCCCTATCTCTGGAAATTTTTATGTTGTACAGGTTTTATGTTATACAAACCGTTAGTTATATGAGGGTCCACTGTACACATGTATCCCCTTAAATAAATCATCATCTCAGAACTGTCGAACTGGAAGAGACCCAGTGGACCATCAAGTCCATCTCCTGTCAAGTGGAGATCTGAACTGCCAACTTCTGGCTCCACGACCAGATGTCTAAATCATTGAGCTATCCAGAAGCCCAACAGACTCCCATGGATGGGGTACATTTCTTGACTGACCATCAACTCTGTACTTGTATATGGTAGGTCATTGTGTATCCATTTTCCACATAGACTTCATATGACTAATTCTTGAGGGAGGAAACATCTAGGTGTTCTTCCTTGGAGGTGTTCTAGAAGAACTCTGTGTAAACTGAGATATCAAGGGATCCAAAGTCTCTAGGATTTTACACTCAGCTGATACGATCTTAAATGTGTGGATGTAAAAAGAAATGGTTTCTCCTTGTGAGATCAGGATTGATTACCAGATGTATCAAATCTGTTTAGCTCCTTGTGGGTATAGAAGAGCAATGTCAACCTCTTTTATGCTTCCAAGGTCAACGAGAGCTACCAAAAGCATATCACAATGGACTCAGACACCTTTTCTTTACAATTTCCACTTGTGGTGCCAAATCCAGCCCATATCTTACAGGCTAAGACGGTTGTTTTGAAGAACATTGTGAATTGAAACAGAAAGGGACAGGTCCAAAGTCACACAACCGTAATTGCATGGTATAAATATTTCAAACAATACATACATATTTCCTACATGTCAACAGCAGATGGCACTCTTTATTTTTACTGATCGTTTATATGCAAACATGTAAAGCAATTCAATTAACCGGGGGGTGGGGAGGAGAGGTTCGGTGTCTTATTTCATTCAGGTTTTGCAGTGGCTGGAAATGGTGCCACTTAATGGTTGTGCTGGTAGGAGATACCTAGTTAAAGCAATATGGGTTCAGCATGATAGAAATGGGGAACATCTGGCCCTGCTGATGTCTTAGCGCTGCATCTTCCATCTGCCTTAGCCTTCATAACCAATGCTGAGAAGGATAATAAGAGTGATAGCCGGACAACCCTTTCTGTGCTCCATAAAGATGTTTCCAAAGTATGGCAACAGGTAAGTGGAATGTTAAAGGAGGGGTCTACTTGTGGCCACTCCCCGTTGAGTTGTTATGGCTCAACAGCCATGTGAACCCAATCCTCCTGAGTCCTTGTATGATACTCTGATCTACTACACCAGGCTGACTGTCATGAAGCAACATCTGGAGTGGGGTGGGGTGGGTGACCTATTGTTCATCTCTGGTTTGGTACCCTGCGTTATGCCTCTTCGCCATGTTGTTGTTGTTCAGTCATGTCCGACTTCGCCATATTGTTGTTGTTCAGTCATGTCCGACTCTTCATGACCCCATGGACCAGAGTTTGCCAGGCCTTCCTATCTTCCACTGCCTCCCGGAGTTTGGTCAAATCCATATTGGTTGCATCGATGACACCGTCCAACCATCTCATTCTCTGCCGTCCCCTTTTCCATTTGCCTTTCATCTTTCCCAACATCAGGGGACTTTTCCAAGGACTCCTCTCTCCTCATGAGGTGGGCAAAGTACTGGAGCCTCAGCTTCAAAATCTGTCCTTCCAGTGAACTTTCGAGGTTGATTTCTTTCAGGATGGATAGGTTTGATCTCCTTGCAGTCCAGGGGACTCTCAAGACTCTCCTCCAGCACCACAGCTCAACAGCCTCTTCGCCATAGCTTAGTGTAATGACATTCCACCAACCTCAGGAATGTCATTACACGAAGAGGCTGTTCCTGAGTTTCTCATTTCCTTTCTTCCCCCTTCCCTATTTCTTTTGCGCTGGACCCCCCCTTCCCCCCCTTTTCTTTTAAAGAGAGTAAACCTGATGTCAGGAACTGCCTTGACTTTTCTTGATTGATAATAAAATGTGTTGAGAACCCTCCCAGCTGTAACACACGGTATAAATGTGCTGCAAGTCCATCACTTCAACAGCATGGATAGACTCTCTATAAATACTGATCACAAATATTGATCGTATGCTGAGACCAATTTCATCGCATGATGTCCTGTCTTCTGGTAACAAGCCTCTCTCTTATCATTGGACTGATTCAAGGACAACAAACAGCTGTGCTATCTGTCATGAAGGCTGTATTGATAGTTCTACTAGCTTGATAGAAAGTAAAGCAAAAGCAAAGTGGTCTGCTTATATACCGCCCCATGCCACTTCAAGTAGTCTTTGGGTGGTTTACAGTGTTTTTAATTACAGCATGCAGGCTACACATTGCCCACCCACCTATTAGCAAGCTAGGTATTCATTTTATCAACCTCGGAAGGATGGAAGGCTGAGTCAACCATGAGCCTGCTACCTGGGATTGAACCCCAGGTCGTGAGCACAGTTTTACCTGCAATACACGCATTTAACCACTGTGCCACAGGGCTCCTATACCAACCTGGGGTTTCATTCCACTGGCACAGCCTTCAAAAAAAAACTCCATGTCGTTATAAGACAGCTGGTAGGACAGTGTGCAGGCCATAAAGCTTGTGTGGGCAACATGGGACCTCCAGGGGCCAAATAGATCCCCCAACATTCCTATACCATCAAAAAAAATTGAAAAAGAATTGAGGGCTTAGGAATTTGCCTTGAGCCCTCTAGGGACGTGGGGCACAATTTTGCCATACTGTGAGGATCCCTCAGCTCACCTGCCTCCCTAGCCCACCAAAACTAACACCGTCTTAAAAATTGTAGGGATATTTTCAGGATCAATGAATTTCCAGCCCCTTTATTCAGGAATATGCTGCTTCTAGAAATTGCCCACTCCCACAAACAATACTTTGTGTAGACTAGAAAATAAGTTATTGAAGGAATTATTGAAGGAAGGTTGCATCTTATCTAGAGAAGTCTCAAACACGTCTGTCACATTTGAATCCCCATATTGTGGAACCCTTTAATGCCTCTTAATTTTTTCCTACCGTTCTTCACTATTAATTGGATACTCTATGTCTTCCATCATAGGAAGTTGCCAAGGTTGACTTTTATTGTGGAAAGTGGACATTACTCCTTGTGGGGAATTAGCTGCGATATACTGTACGCCTTACTTCATGGAGCCATGAGTTGAGTCTCTTAAAGAAAACCAGGAGTCTTCTCAGACTTGGTATTCCTGAGCTCAGAGGTGTGGAGCTATTCAG
Organism: Phrynocephalus guinanensis; assembly: GCA_037367245.1. Taxonomy (NCBI): domain Eukaryota; kingdom Metazoa; phylum Chordata; class Lepidosauria; order Squamata; family Agamidae; genus Phrynocephalus; species Phrynocephalus guinanensis. The sequence continues at coordinate 168,387,993 of CM074733.1, forward strand.
GTGTGCTGGGACGAGGCTCAAAACTGAGGTCAAACTCTCCACTCCAACAGATCCTGGAAATTGTCCTGCAGTACCGTACTCAGTTATTATCACCATCTTAGGAATGAAGGGTCAGCCTTAGATTTCAGAATCAGGAAGTTGTATATGATGGCAGGATCTTGACAAAAAGTGTTTGTAGGATCAGGTCTTCATGGAGTGCAACTTGTTGTAGGATTGTGACTCAGAAGGGAGCAGACAACAGCAGAGTCAATAGAATTGCTTGCTCCAAAAGCAGACAAGTAGAATGGATAAATGAGACAGTAGATCTGTAGAAGACGGAATGCCAATAAGTAGCTAAAGTATATGGCCGAAGGGCAAGGAAGGTCAGTTGTTCTGAATGAGGAGGCAGCAGATGAAATGAGTCAACTCTTTGACTAGGCACATTCCCCACTGGTGTTTCTGGCCCGCTAGCACCAGCAAAGCCTTTGCTCCCTCCCTGGCTCTCTGAAAGGCCACCAGCTCCAATACTCTCCCTCCCTGCAGTGGCTTTGTTCTGAACTGCTAGGGTCTCTGCCTTCCAGTTCACAGATTTGTCTTGCAGCCTGGAGGTGGTCCTGCCCCATTGGCCAGCTGTGACTCTAGTGTTGCCACATTGGCAGCCAAGCAGATGGCACAGGGTGGTGACATGAATCATGGTGGTCACTGTAGGGATATAATAGGAATATTAATATGCACAGATATTAATGATCCAGCAAGCTTCCTGCAAAGGATTCTGGGAGGTGATATTTGACTCTCTCTCCTGCACGGGAAAGCCCTGGGAGAAGGGAAATAGAGTCCCTAAGATTAACGTGCAGGAAGCAGATGGCTTACTATCTCATCCTTCCATCCTGACATGGTATGGCCATAAGGAACAAACAAGACCATTCATCATTACCTGGAATGGGATGTAAGGAAATAAGCTGCTGGGGTTATCCATCATCCAGTCCCTCACTAGGTGACATGTCCACGTCACAGAAAGCCCTCCCCGGGAGTCCATCAAGCCAATGACAGGCTGACACATAGGATACCACACGATATCTGTAACTCCACCTCTTACAGCTAATAAAGATGCGCCTTGCAGCCTGCTCAGAGGGAGAGAAGAGCATGGCGGTCTGACACTTGAACCCAACCCTACGTGTCCGTGTAGGTTATTTCCCTACAGGTCACCTCAGCCAATCACCCAAAGCACCTCTTAAGCACAGGGCAGAAAATGAGGACTCCCAACACTCAGCTAGTCTGCCTTAATGGCTTTTGCTTCTGTCTCTCTACTTGGGAAATAAAAAATAATCCGAAAGCAAAGAAGTTACATCTAAATTACTCAGTCTCGATTTACTCTCTTGGAAGTCTCAGACAGTACAAACGAAGACATTTAATGACATATTCCATGAATGTACTAATATAATCTCTCAATCCTTAAATGCCAAGACTGAATATATTAGGTATAGGATTGAATGACAGCAAGTCACCAGTACAGAATTCTTCTTCTTCTTCTTCTTCTTCTTCTTCTTCTTCTTCTTCTTCTTCTTCTTCTTCTTCTTCTTCTTCTTCTTCTTCTTCTTCTTCTTCTTCTTCTTCTTCTTCTTCTGCTTCTGCTTCTGCTTCTGCTTCTTCTTCTTCTTCTTCTTCTCCACTTTGTGATGGGGTCTGCTACCGGTACAGAATGCAACATGGACTCTATATTAGAAAAGGAATCTAAAACCCCCTGTATTATGGGAACAATTTGTAGGGTTCCTGTAGGAGGCATCTGTCTTACATACAGTTTTGATGCTCTTTGTTTTAAGCATTTCAGAAGGGATTTTTAGAGTACACCATGTGGAAGAAAGGTGTCTAGAGCAAAGATGGGCAAAGTTAAGTGCTCCATATATTATGAGATGGCAACTTCCATCAATTCTAGCCAGTGTAGGTAGTGCTGAAGAATAATGGGAGTTGCAGCAAGCAAGCCACCAAGCAGAGAAGCCAGCAAATAAATGCAGTTGCCATCCTCCACTCTACAGCTCTTTCTGTAGTCCAAGGAACAGTATCTATGGTAGAATGAGAAATCTTTCTAGTATTGTAAAGGAAAAATGGTTTGTCTTATCTGTATAACCTGTGCAAATTGAGAGGGTTTAGGACCAGTGGTCTCATTAAGAAGCATGAGATGCCTGCCTTGCCTGCCTTAGGAATGGGAATCAGCACCTCTCCACAAGGAAAGCTCCCAGCAATGCTTTGAAGACCTTTACTGGCAAGATAAAATTGCAGGCAATCTCCCAGCACCCCTGCCCAGAGTGCCTGACTCAGAGGAAGGATGTGACTCTTGGAGTAATACAAGAACAGGTGGGCATTTCCCCAACTTCAGGCAGTGAAGGGGTTGGTGCTGCTATGCAGGAAGCCACATGTCTTCCCCTATCCCATGTCCCTTTACATGCAGATTAAATCTGTAGATAAACCGTGTCCGAAAATGCCATCCGCATGGCCACCGGGCTTTTTGAAGAAGAACAAAAGAAGAAACCCCCCTTAAGGGAGGTTTCCAAGACTTACCGGAGAGGTGGGGATTTTTTTGCCTCACCTAAAAAATCCACCTTTTAAAGAGGCAGACATTGTGGGACCGCATAGATGATCCGGTTTTCTTTCTTTTCCCCCTTCATAGCGCGACTGGCTGTTCCTGGGGCCGATCGGCACTGGTTTTTTATTTTTTTAACTTCCCCAAGCTCTACTGCCAGCCAGTTGGTCCTTTTTTAAAAATCCTAGCACCACCTGCTGGCCATGGGGTGAACTGCACTTAAAAAAAATAAACACTTTTGTATGTAGGAACTGCTATCTCACATCTTCAGTCATGTGATGGGAGGAAAAGGAAAAGCTGGACCTTCAGAAGATCAGGATCTTTCCCAGGTGAGATAGCAGCCTAACAGTTTCTGGGTGCCATAAGACTGCAGCTTACATGTAGCGGCCAAACCTATCTCTTTAACACTTAATGTGCTGGTGTCATTTGGAAATAATTCCAGAGACGCCATTTAGAAATAATAATTAAATAATTATAGAGCCTGAAGGTGCAGTGTTTAAACTGCTGTGCTGCAGCCCAAACTCTGCTCACAACCTGGGGTTCATTGCCAAGTTCCAGGTTCACTCAGCCTTCTATCCTTCCAAAATCAGTAAAATGAGTACCCATCTAGCTGAGGGTTGTGTAGCCTGCATAATTAAATTGTAAACCCCCCAGATAGTGCGTTAAGCGCTATGGGCCACGGCTGTGGCCAGGAGCGCATTTGCACAATTAAGGCTAGTACACAAGTTACATCCCTCTCTTGAGAAACCAGCTCTGACCATGTTGACACATGCCCTAGTGACGTCTCGGCTAGACTACTGTAATGTGCTCTATGTGGCGCTACCGATGAAAAGTCTCAGGGAAATTCAAAGGGTCCAAAATGCAGCAGCCAGACTGCTGATTGGGGTGGGGTACAGAGATCACATTACACCCCTATTAAAACAGCTCCACTGGCGGCCAATAAGTTATCGAGCACAATTCAAGGTGCTGACCTTCACATACAAAGCACTATACGACCCAGGTCCTAGCTACCTCAAAGATCAAATCTCACAATATGAATCAACTCGGGTGTTAAGGTCATCAGGAGAGGCCCTTCTCTCCATCCCGCCACCTTCACAGGTACATCTCGTGGGAACCCATGAAAGGGCCTTCTCGACTGCTGCGCCCAGACTCTGGATCTCCCTCCCACTAGAGACCAGGACTGCCTCATCTCTGTTGTCCTTCCGGAAACAGGCAAGCTTTCCCTGAATGATGGACTATGTATTTCATATGAATCTATGGGTTCACATAGACGTTGTGTTTATAAGTACTTATAACCTTGTAGCTTTAAGGTAATGTTGTCTATTAATGCTGTCCCTCAATTCCTTGTTCTCAAATACTTGAACATGTCTTAATTGCACTGGACTGTATATTATCCCTCATTACTGTAAGCCGCCTTGGGTCCTTTTCCAAGGAGAAAGGCGGGGTAAAAATACTCTAAAATAAAATAAAGATAAGCAGCATACTTTGCTTTTCTTTGTTTTCTGAACCCAATTGAATTTGAAAAAAATCACCAAAGAATGTGCACAGTATGTCCCTCTTTTGATTTCTGCCCTTTATTGTATCTGCACTTTCTGAATACCTCTAGACATGAGCTGAGGGAGAACACATATGCCTTTGAGTTGTTTTTCTGATTCCTGCAAGGTAATGTTCTTCTAAATGGGTTGCTGAGATCCTAAAACACATTGTTGGCTGACAGCTATGAAGCTGCTTCCCTTCACTGTCACTATAGCGAACTATAAAGCACTATACTGCAGTAAAATGGGCAGTATGGTGTCCAACACCTGCCATCCTGCCATTAATGGCAGCACAAGCAAAACCACCTTTCTACATTAATTAATTTGGACAGGTGCACCCCACCGTCTACAGACTTCGCACCCATTCAGACAGCTGGGGCTTGGCTCCATCATTATCAATCTTATGCTGGAACACCTAGAGAGATTTTAACACATCCATCTTTGGCCATGACATACCAGGGAGGAAGCTGCAGGGGGCGGCCCTGAAGTAAAAAAATAATACTTCTGTTCCTCAGGAAAAAAGTAACCCCAGAGCCAGAGCACAACGTGAGAAGTATATTTCTTAAATTCACAGAATAAAATATAAGCTTAAAAGAGAAATGAAGAATGTTTCTCAAACATGTCGTACATCGTCTGTGAAAGTAATTTTGTGTCTTGAGAGTCTTCCGGGGATGGATTTTATCATTTGGGCCTCTGAGCCAGATATTGGTTTACTGAGAAGGGCAGTCACCACAATGATACCATTAGATGGGGCAGATTATCCCCACAAACACACACAATTGCATCATAGTGCTACGATACTACAGGGCAGAGCACCTTATTGCCTTCTGCCCCTACAAAGAAGTGACAGAAAGGGGGAAGCAACCAGCAAGTCACACAGATGACAGGGGCAAGGTGTTGTGGGAGCTACGGAGAAGGAGTACAAAGGACCGCATTTGGCCAGCCTGACTGCATAGGTAGCTTGGATGGAAGAAGACAGACATTCCTTCCAGTGTTAGATTTCAGCACAAACAATATAATCCACATTTGTGAGCCTGAAGACTCTATCAAACGACCTTTAAAATGCTGATTAAATTTCAAGATAAAGTGTTTCCAAAAATCTTGTCCCTATGGCCACTAGGCATTTAAAAAAAAATGGTTATGCCCCCTTTAGCGAGTTTTCTAAAACCTACCAGAGAACTTGAGAATTTTTTGCTCCGGTAAAAAATGCAAGCCAGAAGTCCATGGGAGTTCGCATATGATCCGGTTTTCTGCTCCCCCCCCAGCCCCAACCAGCTCATCCTGGGGCTTGTCAGCTCTTTAAAAAAATCCCCCTCCCCCCAGCGCTGATCAGCTGGCTTCGGGCTGGCAGAACTGTTTTATTTTATTTTATTATTTTTATTTTTTTCTAGCGCCAACTAGCTCGTCCTGGGACTCATCAGCATTTTTAAAAATATTTTTTAAATACCCACCCCCCAGCAGTGATCAGCTGGCCTTCAGGCTGTCAGAGCTGTTTTTGTTTTTTTCCTAGCAGCACCGGCTGGCCCTGGGGCTAGTCTGCACTTAAAAAAAAAATCCTTGTACGTGGGAACGGAGATCCCACATCTTCAGTCATGTGACCAAGAAAGAAAAAAAGCCGGACTTTCACAATATCCGAATCTTCCCCCAGGTGAGATAGCAGCCTAAAAAGCAAAGCAAAGTGTGCCTTTTATATACCACCCAATAGCACTTAAAGCACTCTTTGGGTGGTTTATAAGTAATTATCCAGGGCTACACAGTGCACACCCCACCCCGCCCCAGCAAGCCACGAGGCTCTTCTATCTTATGTGTCTATCCACCATTCAGGAAAGGAAGACACCACACATAGCACTGACTGAGTCTCCTCTCTCTTTGCTGATATATGCTGACGATGGGTCTTAGGGGACTAAGAATGGACGGGGACTCACTGGTGCTCTCCTTGTCAGGTGTGTGTGGGGAGGACCTCAAAATCACCATTCTTGCTCAGGAAACACCATCTTCAGCTGAGACTAGCACAATAAATAGTGAGGAACTCCAAGGCCTATTTATTCTGCCTCATTCTTTTAATGGGTGCGTGCGAGTGGCTGTTTGTTTTCTCTCCTAGTGCCTTTTTTTCTTTTTCTTTTTAAATTTTATTTATTTATTTATTTATTTATTTGAGTTTTATACCACCCATCGGTCAGCGAGGTCACTCTGGGCGAGGTCACTCTGAACATTTTATCTTGTAGATTTCTCCTAACTTGACATGGCCTTTTAAAAAACCAATTTCTAAGCCAATACACACACACACACACACACACACACACACACACACACACACACACACACACACACACACACACACACACACACGCACACACACACACACACACACACGCGCACGCACGCACGCACACACACACACACACACACACACACACACACAGAGAGAGAGAGAGAGAGAGAGAGAGAGAGATCATTGCTCTACATCGAATAATTCCAAGTCTTTTCTGTGACCAGTGGTTCTCCATTCCTGCCTGACATATCCAGTTTTTGATTCTTCTGTGTGTGTTTTTTGACACAAGTCTCCAAAATGTTCAGATATTCTGCTGTCCTCCTAAAGAAACCATTAATGGTGTTCCCCTGTCCCTGAACTTTCTTGATGAGAACATGTTGCTATGAAAGTCAACCCTTTTCAGTAAATCTCCAGGAAAGCCGCCCTATGCTATTAACACGGCACTAATGAAAGGAAGTTCATAACCTCTTCATGTTGATAAATTGGAACTGTGCACGAATAATGTTTTACACCAAGTTTTAATCAGAAAAATTGTTTCCTCAAAAGTGTGGGGGCCCAATTCAATCCTGCCAACAGGTAAACTATCCAAATATTAAAGCATAAACTGGAAAGTACAAAGGATTAATAGAAGAACTTGGTTTTTTTCCTATTGTGTTAGCATCCATCGATCGCTAAGGAACATCTGCGTAAAACATTAAAAAGACCAATAGCTGGGATATTGTTCTGAATCCTGACATCATAAGATACCTAACTGTACTTTCTGACCTAAATGTCTATTGGCAACCATACCAAGTAGGTCTTCTACTCGCCATTAAGAATGATCATCCAACTTATTTAAGCTGGTTAAAATGGACTTTATGACCCATATCATGCTTTATTTCATGACTTCCAGCAGTTATCGGATCCCTTAAAATCCATGGATTTTTAAAAATAGGCCTGCTCTGTAATGTGACACTCAGAAGATATGAGATTTGATCTGTCTCACTGTTTTCCTTCCAGTGTCCTTTACTAGCTCCTTAAATATCTCTGCACTATTGTTAAAATCTGGACTCACGTTGTCTACACCTTATCAAATAATTCTTTCTCAAGGGAAAGGGAAAATTGGCAGTAATAAAATCGCCATATCTTCTTCTGGTATCCATTTTAGAGATGACCACAAACTGCCAAAACAGCCGTTTGTCTTGGTTCGTCAAAGTTAATGAACCACGAATCATGAATTGTTCAAGGTTTTCAAAATGGACCCATGAATTAGTCTTTTCAGTTTTTCAGCACTTTTTAAGACAGTGCCCTGCCCTTTCCCACTGGACCTGTCTCCTCCCTAACTTGTCCTCCTCCTACCTCTACCACTGCTGCTGCCGCCGCCATCTTTGTACACAGCACTGGCTTTCCTTCTAGGAGCCTGGCTGTCCCTCTCTGCCCTTGCGCTCCCCTATCAGCAGAGAGGTGGACACCTGTGCAGAGGCCGCTGCAAGCTGCACCTTTAACAAAAATGTATTTCCCCCTTCCTCTTACAGACAGGCTTTGGCGGTCTTTAAAAGGAAGGGGAAAAGAGGACCAAACTCTATGGTAGTGGATTGGACTGACTTGTGTCAGCACAGGTTGGAGAGCCCACTAAAGTACTGTCTACCATGTTGTTTACTATGCCCAAGTGTGGCTTTCTCAATGTTCAGATGGCTGATATGCCCCGCATCCCTTACCATTGGGTTGTGTTTGTTAGGGCTGCTGCAAAGTTGCTTTCCAACAATAGCTGTAAAGTAGCATTTTGATCCTGGATTTTTTGGTCCTTGAAATCTCCATACCAGATTACGGTTATGTGTCACAAACCAGGCTGCCTTAAAGTTGGTCCACACATTTCTCAACTGATGAAAAAATATTTATTTTTATTATTTAATAATTTACCCTGCTTTTCTCCTTGGAGAAGGACCCAAGGCAGCTGTTCCTTAGACGCTGGTTGAGGAGAGGCAATGTAAATATGTGGCATCAATACCAATACATTTCCAGAACCAATGTCATTTAATTTTTGCCATTTTTTGGAAATCCAACAATCAAACAGCAATGGAGAGATGGTACAGTATAGGGAATTTGGGAATATGGCTATTAATGATTAACTGATGTGTGAAATTAGAATTAGGAAAGGCTGAAAAAAGTAATGATTTTAAATTAACATGGGAGAAATTCTTGGTACGTGTATTTCAAAAAGGTAAAAAGTCAATGTATTTCTCGAGTGAAATTGGAAGGTTGACATCTTAAGGATTTTGAATATGGATTAAATCCTGAGTGGGAGGTGGGTAGTACAGGGTTGGTTAGGAAGATTGTTTTGTTGTTATACATTGTAGTGTTACATATTTTTAAAAAAATCTAAAAAAATAAAAAATAAAAATTGTGGTGTTAAAATACAAAGGGTTTGGTGTTAGAATATATGATTACACAACCCAGCGGGTATATATGTGTGTGTGTGTGTGTTGTGTTGTGTTGTGTTGTGTCGTTATAGTCGTGACCGACCCTTCGTGACCCCATGTCCATGGAGTTTTCTTGGCAGGAATACTGGAGTGGTTTGCCAGTTCCTACTCCAAGCGCCTACAGCACCTGGTATTCCCTGGTGGTCTCCCATCCAAGTACTGACCAGGGTCGACCCTGCTTAGCTTCCGAAATCAGGCGAGATCAGATGTGCTTAGGGCATCTATGCACATATATGTGTATCTATGACTATAAAATTGAACGAAATGTATTATTTGCATAAGAGAATATAGGACTTGGGGGCACTCTAGTGGCTTAAAGTCTTTCTGGAGAACACACGAAGATGGTACAGGGGATTCATGGTCAGCACCTTGACCTCTGACCTATGGGGCTCCTCAGAGCTCTGTTTTATCTTCACATTATTTCACATCTACATGAAACCATTGGGAGAGGGTGTCTGGAGTTTGGGGGTATGTGGATGAGACTCAACTCTACCTTTCTGGCAGTGGAGTCATGGCGACTAGACTTCTTTTCTTGAGAGATTGAAACGTTTCACTGCTCATCCAAACAGCTTCGTCAGTCTGAACTCTACCTCTTCTTGCCACCTAAATCAGAGGAAGCAACTTTGGCTTTACCTGTAGGTCAGTATCAGAAACTATCTGGAAGAAGGTGAATAAATTGAAACTTCTGGTGTGTTGAGAGGGAGTCCAAGGAATAGGGATGTAGCCTGTAATGGATGGGATTGCTCTCCCATTGAAAAAAGAGGTGGAGGTGCTCTAGGATTCATCCTTATCATTGACCAGAAATCCATGAATGAAGCTTCTCTGTTGACATGTAGGTGTTCAGCTAGGACTGTTTGCTGCTCGGTGCTGTCTGATAAGTTTCTGTTATGAAACTGATATAAGTCTGTCAAGCACAAACCAATATCTATATCAAGTTCAAGCACTGTTAGTTTATTCTTCAACATGTTATACAATAAACATTCTTCACGTTTCCTATGAATACATTATTATTTACTGGCGCGCACACACACATGTATCAAGAGAGACTATTATTCATGATCTGAGTGGGTTTTTAATACTTATGCTTGGTCCACTGTGTGTAAACTCACAATATTGTCAACATTTGAGACTAGCTTACCTGTTCCCTATTGGAACCTGTTCATCCCATGCAATCAACCATAAGATATATTTATTGCATGCCAAATGTTGTTGGCATGGATTAGACGGGCAACTGTGATGACGCCAAAATGCCCACAATGCTACCACCAGGTTACTGGACACTTATATATTAAAGAGGGAGTCAGACACCAAGTTTTATGGTTTCAAAAATTAAAAAAAGAAAGGTTTATTGTAATACAATCAGATGTTCAATGTTGTTGTTACAGCATTGGCTGACGTAATCACGTTCTTTAATAAAATGTCAGTACTCATTAAAACAGTTTCTCATTAATAACACGTCTTATATTAAGCAGACCCTAGCCAGTCACTGGGCTTGACACCAGACCAACTGACACTCAGATGTGTCCCAGCTGACAACCACTCCTCACTCACAACAAGGATCTCTCTCTCTCTCTCTCTCTCTCTCTCTCTATCTATCTATCTATCTATCTATCTATCTATCTATCTATCTATCTATCTATCTATCTATCAGATGGTGGTGGAGTCTCCTTCTTTGGAGGTTTTTAAGAAAAGGCTGGATGGCCATCTGTTGGGGGTACTTGGATTGAGGTTCCTGCATGGCAAGGGGTTGGACTGGATGGCCTTTGATGTATCTTCCAACTCTATGATTCTATGATTCTATATAGTCACTAGCCCCTCCCACAAGCTTAGTGATTGGCTAAGCTATACACATTAATAAATATTCATAAACACATCCCTTTTCGTTACAGCAACCACTAACGGTAGAGGAACTCTATTACTGGAACGTTGTGTAGGGTCCTTTCATTTCAAGCTAAAGATGGGTGTAAATCAGAAAAATTGTGATTAAGTTTTCTTCATGATACATCAAAGTCAATGAATAACGAAAGTGAATTTACAGGTTTTTTCCCTGCCATATCAATAAATCCATTTGTAATTTTTTTACTTTAAACCTATATAAAATAAATCCATTTGTAATTTTTTTACTTTAAACCTATATAAAATGGCCCCCAAGGCATCTGAAGCAGTTTTCCCATGACTTCTCTATACAAGGCCTGCAAATTTGGTGAAGTTTGGGTTCTCCACATCTGGGTTGTGCATCGCCAAAGAGGACCCCTAAAAATCTGCTCCCAGGTACCTCAAGACATCAAAATTGTGAAGATGCTTCTCAATTTTCTCTTCTACAAGTCCTCCAAGTTTGGTAGAGATTGGATTTCAGACGTCTGAGTTATACACCCACAAATGGGGTCCCCCAGCAAAGTGGCCTTTAGCAACTGGTTTGGGGAGACCTAGTCTTCCCCAGATGTGAGGGGATTGTACAGAAGTGTCAGGGTAGGCCTTCCTGTAACTTTTGTGTCTCCAGATACCCTGAAAAGCATTTTAAAGCCCTAAAAATCAATGGATTGAAAATTGCTAACAATTTATCAGTTTGTATTCATTAGGGGTATTGATTATCATGAACACAAATAGATAAATTAGCAATTTTTGAATGAATTTGTTAACTTTTTAATTTTTGGTCATCTCTATCACAAGCCTTTATGTGGACTCCAAGGTCCTTTTACCCCGGGTTGTATTTTTTTTAAAAAAGAAGATACAAAGAAACTATTTGCATGAATGTAATGCTTGGATGTTGGTGTGTGTGTATATATATACGGTCTCATCCTGTCTGAAATCCCTCTATAGGTGAGGACTGCCTCTTCTCTGATGTCTTTCCAGAAACAGGCAAAGACCTTTCTCTTCAGACAAGCTTTCCCTGAATGATGGACTACCTATTAAGTGAGTTTTATATGAATATACTGTACAGCATCACATAGACTTTGTGTTTATAGATTTTTGTGATTGCATTGACAATACATTTTCAATGTTAGTTTCCCTCACGCATAACTTTTACACTCTCTTTTTAACTGCTTTGTTCTCTTGTAGCTCTAATGTAATGTTGTCTTTTAATGCTGTAAGATGTCCCACAATTCCCTGCTCTCAATTACTTGAATATGTCTTAATTGTATTGGACTGTATATTGTCCCTCATTACTGTAAGCCGCCTTGGGTCCTTTTCCAAGGAGAAAGGAGGGGAAAAATACTCTAAAATAAATAAAGTAAATAAAATTTTACAGAATACTGAAAGTACAAGCTTTTGTTATATTTTTGCGATTATGTTTCCTTACATTTTACTGTTTCCCTTTTGAAGTTTGTACCTTGCTTCTGTATATTGCAGGAAGTACCTTCTGAGAGTTAGGCCTTGAAATATCAATTAAAGAAAGAAATATTGGTTGCTGAAAGTACTATGAGACTTTTTCTCCTCAGCATCTGCTTTTAAGGGTTTATTTTAATTTTTGAATTGCAAGCTGCCCAGAGACCTTTGGTTCACGAGCAGCATATAAGCTGTACAAATAAATAAATAAAATTAATGTAGAAGAAATAATTGAGGACATGGAATGAAGGGTGAAGGAAGGTGCATCGTAGCCCACGCATTGGCATTAAGAACAGGTTGAACACAAAGCATCGTTGATGAAAAGGGTAAAAAGCTTGCTTTGGCCAAGAAGAAACAAAACATGATAGGTATTTTGTAAATTTAAAAAGTGGGGACAGGGGAAAACATAACCAGAATCAAAAAAGTACAATTAGTATTATTTATTTATTTATTTATTTATTTATTTATTTATTTAGCTTGTGTGCCGCCCACTACCCAAAGGCCCAAAATAGACAATTAAAAACATCAACATTACAATAAAATTATAGGTATCATGCAGTAAGATCTTTCTGCACGTGTTATAATCCAGCAAACCTAGTGCCTTTCCCTCCTTAATCAATCACCTTAATTATCCAGTCACTTTCGTCAAGGTTTAATTGCACTCTGTTTCTTAATTAATGACAGAGGATGCACAAAAGTTAATTTTGTCCATCCCTTTTAAGAATGTTTACTACTTCTGTACTCTTTAGAATGATAAACACCCTCACAGCTTGCATCTTTTGATAAGATGCTGGGATCAAACCCCTGCAAACTTAGATGAATGTGCGCCTAGCCCTGCCTGTTTGTGCTCAGATGCTCTGGACTCCCGCAAATTTAACACTAAACCAGGCCAGGAACTGCCAGGCCTCCAGATGTTGTCAGACTACAACTCCAGTCAACCTTGGCTACATGCAAAGGATGGGAGTCATGGTCCAAAACATAGAAAGAAACACAAGTTTGGATTTCAAAACTAGAAGAGGAAGGAGGTGGAAAACAGGTCAAGTGCTTATTCCTTTACCTCACCTTAATTCATTCTCTGAAGAGCTTCGAAACCCCTGCTGTTCAACCAAGTTTGTACCTGAGTTTTGCCTCCCTAATTGTTCCCAATTACTGCTCTCTGTTTTGAAACAGATTAAGCCTGCCTGTGCTGGAAGCTTATTAGTATGGCTACCTCCAACAGAGGGAAAAGATTGCAGTGAGGCAACCTTTAAAACATGGCATTGTAGCATTGCCCTGGTTTTAGGTTGAATACACTCTCTCCGACTATCCTCTTGGCAAAGATATGAGCCAGAGACCTCTTCCAGAAAATGTAGTGATATGTTGTTTAGGTTTGTTCAGCCATTGCCCGTGTTTTGCCTCATATTTAACCTGTCTTCCCATCCTATTCTTTGTTTGTAGCAGGCAATGAAATTTTAGCCTTGTGGGTTCTTCTTTCTGAATTTGCAGGGAAGAAATGGTTGGATATATTGCAACCTGCATTAGATACGGAGAAGGGCTTTTATGGACTGGAGATGAAAGCTCTTCTCCCTCTCACAAAATACCAGAACTAGGGGACATACACTCAAATTGTGGGCTGGGAGAGTAAGAACAGACAAAAGAAAATATTTTTTCACCCAGTGCGTTGTCTGTAGAACTCCCTGCCACAGGATGTGGTGATGGCATCTGGCCTGGATGTCTTCAAAGGGGGATTGGACAGATTCCTGGAGGAAAAGTCCACCACAGGTTACAAACCATGATGGAGATGTGTCATCTCCAGGCTTAAAACCGGGGTACTTCAAGGGCCAGATGCAGGGGAGTGGTATCAGGAGACAGATATCTAGTCTCATGCACTCCCAAACGCAACTGGTGGGGCCACTGTGAGATACAGGAAGCTGGACTAGATCCAGCATAGCTCTTCTTATGTTCTTATGCCAGTCAGTCTAGTTCCTCTCTACCTTAGATTCCTTCCCCCAGCTTTTCCAGTCAGTGTTCTATCTGTGTTAGCAGTGGAGTCTGTTGGAAGTGGACAATTAGAATGATGTGTTCTGCCAGTGAGGTAACCAGTCTGTTAGTCAACAATAAAGCTAGTTAACCAGTTAAGCTCAGTGGTGTAGCAAGCTAACATTTTACACAATATGTTTGTTTTTATCTATGAAGAACTGTATAGGGGAAATAATTATTTAACTGAATAAATGTATTAAGACAGTAAGTGCCAGTTGAAGAAAATTAATAAATAATGGGTGGTCCACGGAGGAACATTTGTAGCTCAATCTGCTCTGTAGTTTGCTGACTGAACCATCGTATCCTCTGAGTAATTAGAGGAAGTTTACTGAAGCTTATTTAAAGCCACACTTAATTTCCTCACACACACTGCCCCCAAGAGAAACAGGTGAGTCAGAAAAGTGTACTAGCCTCACCTCCTCCACTGTCATTTATGGTCCACACACAGGAGGCCACTGATTTTTCCAACACCTCCTGTTTGGTGAGAACCTCTGGAGATAACGGAGGGTCTCCCATTCACAGGAAGGCAGAACTAGTAAACGTTCCTCAATTATTTATTCCCCATGGAATCAGAACTCCTGAAGAAGGTTTTGGCTCTGCTCTTTCCTTATGGAGAATGCTGCACATTTTTATATTCATTATGAATAACACATGCACTTGCAAGAGTTGCACACTTCTTGGTACACATTTTCTCCAAACAACTAAAGTAGGTTTGTGTGTATTTTTCAATTGTACATATTTTTGTTCCACCCATTTTAAAAAATACAGACGAGATTTTATATCTACAAAGTGTTCAGAGATCTGAACCTCTGAGGCAAGGTGCATTTTGTCTTCCAAAGAATCCTGGATGTGCAAAATGAATATTTGGGGAGACTATTTGAAAAGCAGCAAAATGCATTACCCTCTCTAGCCCAAACGTGCCTGTGACATCACACTGAGGCAATGCCATGGAAGTAACCAGAAAGCAAGAGCACCATATAGCTTCTAGGGGTGTGCAATCCGGTCTCCACAGCTATCTTGGGTCCTTTTCCAAGGAGAAAGGCGGGGTAAAAATACTCAAAAATAAATAAATATACACCTGAGAACATGCCCCACTGAAAACAGCAAGAGTTACTTCTGAGTAGAGATGAGCCAGTTACTTTGCCGACTTGTAGTCAACAAACACAATTGACTCCCAATAAATACGAATCAACAAACAATGAGCAATTTTTGATTCTGTCAGTTTCTCAACCCCTTTTGGGGGCCCTTACCATCTGCAGCCTCTGTTACTTTCGGTGGGTTGAGGTGGTCTCTGGCACTGCATAACTTGCATGTCCGAAATCCTTACTTCACCAAACTTTCAGGGATTGTAGAAGAGAGTCAGGAGAGGCTTCACAATGACATGGGTTTATCTAGGTGCCTAGGGGGCATTGTATGGGGATTTTATTAAAATAAGAACAATAAATGAATTGATTCAATGATTCATAGATTGGTTCGTTTGAGAGAAAAATTCATATATTCATGATTTGTCAATATTGAGAAATTATGAATTGTGACAAATTTCCATTTTTCTGATTTGTCCCCATTTCTGTTCCTGAGCATATATGCCTAGGCTTGTACTGCAGGAGTGAGAGCCAAGAGGACTTTGGTCATGACAAGCAACCATGTCTTCTGTTCTGGCTCCCCTAAATATGGGGAAAGCAATTGCAAAGCTGTTATCAGGACAGCTGAGGAAGGATGAGTAGCACTTTGAACAATGATAATACATGTCTGAGAAATGTCCTAGTACGTTTGTCTCTTCTTAGTTTAAAAGCAACACACACAAGACTGTAATTGTGGAAACAGCAATTTATGAAAAGACTCCTCAGTCAGATGTGCATTTGCATAAGAACATAAGAACATAAGAAGAGCCATGCTGGATCAGGCCAACGGCCCATCTAGTCCAGCTTCCTGTATCTCACAGTGGCCCCACCAGATGCGTCTGGGAGCACACGAGACTAGATATCTGTCTCCTGATACCACTCCCCTGCATCTGGCCCTTGAAGTACCCCGGTTTTAAGCCTGGAGATTACACATCATGGTTTGTAACCTGTGATGGACTTTTCCTCCAGGAATCTGTCCAATCCCCTTTTGAAGGCATCCAGGCCAGATGCCATCACCACATCCTGTGGCAGGGAGTTCCACAGACTAACAACGCGCTGGGTGAAAAAATATTTTCTTTGGTCTGTTCTTACTCTCCCAGCCCACAATTTGAGTGTATGTCCCCTAGTTCTGGTATTTTGTGAGAGGGAGAAGAGCTTCCCTCTATCCACTTTACTCATGCCCTGCATTATTTTGTACGTCTCAATCATATCCCCCCTCAGGCGCCTTTTTTCCAGACTAAAGAGCCCCAAATGTTTTAGACTTTCCTCATAAGGGAGGTGCCCCAGCCCAGTAATCATTTTAGTCGCTCTATTCTGCACCTTTTCCAGTTCCACTATGTCTTTCTTGAGATGCGGTGACCAGAATTGCACACAATACTCCAGGTGGGGCCTTACTATTGTTTTGTATAATGGCATTATAATGTTGGCTGTTTTATTTTCAATCCCCTTTTTGATAATCCCTAGCATGGAATTGGCCTTCTTCACCGCTGCCATACATTGGGTAGACACCTTCATGGAGCTGTCCACCAACACACCAAGATCTCTTTCCTGATCTGTCACGGATAACTCAGAGCCCATGAGTTGATAGATAAAGTTTTGATTTTTCGCCCCAATATGCATTACTTTACATTTGGCTACATTAAATAGCTTTTGCCATTTTGCAGCCCATTCTCCCAGTTTGGAGAGATCCTTCTGGAGTTCTTCACAATCTTCTCTGGTTTTTACCACACAGAAAAGTTTTGTGTCATCCGCAAACTTTGCCACCTCACTGTTTATCCCTGTCTCCAGGTCATTTATGAACCTGGGGCACACCGCTTTTCACTTCTCTCCATTGTGAAAATTTCCCGTTGACACCTACTCTTTGTTTCCTGGATCTCAACCAGTTCTCAATCCATAAGAGGACCTGCCCTCTTATCCCCTGACTGTGCAATTTTCTCAGCAGCCTTTGGTGAGGGACTGTGTCAAAAGCCTTTTGAAAATTCTGATAGACTATATCCACCGGTTCACCCAAATCCACATGCCTGTTGACCTTTTCAAAAAATTCTAAAAGATTTGTCAGACAAGACTTACCCTTACAGAAGCCATGCTGATTTTCTCTCACCAAGGTTTGTTCTTCTATGTGTTTTAAGATTTTCTCTTGGATGAGGCTTTCCACCATCTTCCCTGGGACACATGTAAGGCTAACTGGCCTGTAGTTTCCCGGGTCCCCCCTCCTTCCTTTTTAAAAAATTGGTGTGACATCTGCTATCCTCCAGTCCTCCGGCACTGTGGCTGTTTTAAGAGACAAGTTGCATATTACCGTTAAGAGATCTGCAATTTCATTTCTCAGTTCCCTAATAACCCTTGGGTGGATGCCATCTGGGCCTGGTGACTTGTTAATCTTCAATTTATCAATTAGTCCTAAACATCCTCCTTTTTAACCTGTATTTAATTTAGTTATTTAGTCAAGAGGGGCTGTTCAGGCAGCGGAATCTGCTCACAGTCCTCTGTCGTGAAGACAGATGCAAAGAACTCATTTAATTTCTCTGCAATTTCCAAATCCTCCTTAACCTCCCCTTTTCCTCCCTCACCATCCAGAGGGCCAACTGGTTCTCTGGGAGGTTTTCTACTTCTAACATATTTAAAGAAGCTTTTATTATTACCCTTTATATTGCTAGCCATGCGTTCCTCAAAATCTTTCTTTGCCTCTCTTATCATCTTCTTACATTTCTTTTGCCAGAGTTTGTGTTCCTTTTTATTTTCCCTCATTTGGGGAGGATTTCCATTTATAGAAAGACCTCTCCTTGCGCTTTAGAGCCTCTCTAACTCCACTCGTTAACCATGCTGGTGCCCTCTTGGACTTAAATGAGCTCTTCTTTCTTTGTGGTATGCACTTGTGCTGGGCCTCTATTATTGTTGTTTTAAACAGGCTCCATGCACTCTGAAGAGATTGGATTCTTCTAACCTTCCCCTTCAGTTTCTTGAGCCACAGAGATTTAAGAAGAACCACTAGGACTAAAAGGGAGTGAAAGACTAGCAGCTTGTTGGGCCAGCTGTTTCTAGCATGGTAGCAAAGCTGCACACAAAGACACCATTGCTGTGCCATCAAGGTGCTTCTGTCCGATTGCAACCCTGTGAACCCATGATCTCCAAAAGGTCTTGTCCTTAAGATCCCAACCCAGACCTTGCAAATTGGGGGCTACTGAAAACATGAGCCAATTTGTCTCAGGCTAGATCTTAGTAAAGGTAAAGGTTTCCCCTGCACATGCATTCTAGTTGTGTCCGACTCTAGGGGCGGCACTCATCTCCATTTCCAAGCCAAAGAGCCAGTATTGTTCAAGTCTGTGGCCAGTATGGCTGAACACATTTCTGCACACGGAACACTGTTTATCTTCCTGCTTTTTACAGCAGTAGCTATTTATCTACTTGCATTTACATGCTTTCTGTTAGGTTGGCAGGAGCTGGGGTTAACAGCAGGAGCTCACTCCGCTGCATGGCACCCGTGATACAAACCGCTGAGCTGCCGACTTTGCAGCCGACAGTTTCAGCGCTCTAGCCCGCTGAGCCACCACAAGCCCAGGCTAGATCTTACTTTTTTTTTCCAAATGCTCTCCACCTGTCCTAGCATTGTTGTCTTCTCCATGGAAACTTGCCCTCTCCTGATATTAAGAGTGGTACCTGAGCAAGATGATCAGGTGGTCTGTTTTTTGTTTTTTTTGTAATGTCACTGGGTACAGACTGAGTACCTTTTCAAAGCTATTCAAGGTCTGCAGTGAGGACCCAGATGAGAGCTTCTGAGAAGCAGAAAGCTCTCAAGGGGAACGTATCAAATGTTACCAATCAGCTTTTACAAACTTGCATACAGTATTGCTTTACGTTAACAAAGGTTGGCCATTAACCTAAACAATATGTTTAAGACATTTTTAGAAGAAATATTTCCTTAAATGGTGGAAGATGTCTATATGTGAGAGCCTATGAGGTTCGTTATCCACACATTTTGGTGCAATGTATGTAGGTTCTTGCTTTACTGAAGAATGCTTTATCTTGTGATAGATCACGGAATGTCTGACCACTGACATACATATCTCTGAGGAAATCCCATTGTGGGAATGAAGATTGACTGTCTATGCATTCCTCTTCAGTCTGCTTTATTTATTTATTTATTTATTTATTTATTTATTTATTTATTTGTTTATTTATTTATTTTCAAATTTATGTACCGCTCCTACTTCCCGAGCGGGAACTCATAAGGGAGATCTTTTTCCCATTTTTAATCTTTACTTGCTTTTAATTATTCAACTGTATTTTAAGTAGCATATAGTTTAATTTCTTTTTAAAATGTTTAATGTATTATGTTTTTAATTCTATTCTTTAAATATTGTGAGCTGCCTTATCATTAAAAAGATGGCCTGAGAGAGAGAGAGAGAGAGAGAGAGAGAGAGAGAGAGAGAGAGAGAGAGAGAGATGATGATGATGATGATGATGATGATGATGATGATGATGATGATGATGATGATGATGATGATGATATTGGGCCAGGTAGACCACTTATCTCCTCAGCATTGTCACATCCACACATTACTGAAGTGAACTGGGAGGGGATTATTGGTCCTGTTGGCAACTTCAGAGATGATGCTCCATGAAAGTGATGATGCTGGCATGAAGCATCTTCTCAAGGTTTCATTCAGGTCCTCACTCAACAGCCCATCTTCCTGAAGAAATTCCATCAAGGGCACCAGGAGACAATCATGGTCTCACTGTGGTGCGCTTCTATCAGATCAGAACGCACAAGAGCTTGATTTATTGCCACAAGTGACTGACTTGGGCTCCATTTGCATATTACTCCTGGGAACGCAGGAATCTTGAGAAATGGGGCAGCTGTACTCTAAGCCCTGCTCCTCCCAAGGTGCTCTTTTCATCACCAACACTATCATCTTATAAGTAATGAGGCACTGAGGAGGGGGAAACTCCTGCAGTCATGGGGTTGCCCCTCCCTATGAGGACCCGGCATCTGAAGTGGAACACATGTCACACAATAACAGCAACGGTGGGGGCAGAAGCAGCCCCTTTCATGCTGATTGTATCAGCAAGGACTGTGGCTGGAGTGCAGAATATTTTATCTTCCAAGGATTTTTTGTTTGTTTTTGTTTTCAAACCTCCACTGATGGAGTCTGATTCAGACAGTTGGGATGAGGCCTAGGGGACATTTCCATTTCATGAGAGGGAAAACCCTCCTGATGGAAATCTGGCTAAATCCACAAATGACAGACCTGGTAATCCCTCGGGTAAATTTCGTTCTCTTATTATTTACTATTTAACTAAAGCCTCATTTACTTTTCATTTACGCAGCTTGTTTACTCACTCTGACTCTGCTCTGTTCATCTTTCATTTATTTACTCTTGGTTACTGGGCTAATTCTGTTTCTAATTCTGTTTGCTTTTCATTTCCCTTTACCTATTCTTGTCTACTTCTCATTAACTAACCTCCCATCTGTAGACAACAAGGACATGTGTTATTATAATCAATAACTGTGCAAAGCATGCTCTGTTCACGAGATGACTGCCTATGGTTTGCCCAACCAGCATATGCCACCTTTACTCTTGTAACCAATCACTGATGTTGTGCATATTCTGGGATGTAAACCATATGTAATAAAACGTGCCAATGGCAAGGGGCCTGATCACTCCACTGGATGGACAACTGAACTTGAGTCTTTTTTCTTCAGGATCCTCCAACATTCTATGATTCCAATTCTACATGTTCAATACTCAAGAGATTATGGGAACTGTCAACTCAAACATCTGGAGACCCAAGCCTGTCCTAATCCTGGGCTATGAAAAGATCTTCAACTGGGGTCCTGTATTTTTTATGTTTTTTGGGGGAGATGTTCAGTGTTCTTGCTTCGTTCAGCTCGCATAAGTGGCTTTCCACATGTTTCCTCTTCCTCTTCCATGGAGGGAAAACATCACATCAGCACCGACCGAGTGACCCTCAGAGAAAACTATTTTAAGCATCAGAACACAAGCTCCACATGCTTCTGGAATGATGCCCAAGGGAATGAGTATCTTTCACACACCAGTGCATATGCCATTGCAGGATGTCTGGGCTGTGCAAGGCATGGCAATCTTCTTTAAAAAAAACACCCTCCACCATTTCCCGCTCCCCAATTTTAAAACAATTATGTAAGTCTGAGGTGAGTGGATGTAAACCAACAAGGTAACATTTGTGGAAATAATAGGGCAGGCAAATTACTTGCCTTGTTTCCTTTTCCATCATATTTCAGGTTGTCTCTGTCTCCTTTTAGGATGCATTAGATTCATTTTCTAAAATTGCACTTCATAATAACAAGCTAACTGGAAGCAGGATTTTAAAAAAATCCTACCCTCCCATTAGTGCCTCTACAGCTAGTCAAGGTGCAAACGATGGCCACTGAGCCCATCGTGGGATGCTGATGAAAACTTACAAAGACAGTTTAAAACAGTTGAGCTTCTTAGTTTAGGCAAAATACTGTACCCGGCATGACTAGGGGATGAAAAATGATCCATGACATAGAGCAGGTGGATAGGGAAATGTATCCCCCCTCCCAACCACCTAGAAGTCAGTGGTGAGAAAGCAGGGACTGATGAGAGAAAATATTTTCTTCAGGTAGCCCCTAGTTGCATGGTGGAATCCACTCACAGAGGAAGCGGTGGGGGCCGTCAGTCCCGGGATGAAAGTGGGGCTGAAGATGAGGTTATCAGGGGCAACTAGTCATGGTCCCTGACTGTCTCTTGTCTTTGCATCAGTGGGACACCTGCCCAGCAGTACTGCTTGATAATAGTTTTGGGCACATCCTATTTCCTGCAAATCCATACACACTAACAACCATAGCAGCCCATTCTCCCACCCCGCAGACCCAGCTGGGCCCCTCACTGGGCTCCGTGCACCACAGGGCTCCAATCCTGCCTTTCCCTGCCTCCCTATGCAGCCGACCACCCGTTGGCTGAGCAGGGAGACTCTCCATCCTGCCTCCTTGCCCGTGGTGCTGTGGTTCGTATTTCGTACCAATTTGTGTCAAGTACTAAGAGCCCATCACTGGCTGCTAAGGCAATAGGAGTCCGATGGTGCTCTTACACACCTGTCATGCTTGTGGTCTTCCTGTGATCATTTGTCTCGACAGGGTGGGAACAGACGGCTGAACTATGTTAGGCCTTTGGCCTACCATTTCATCTCTCCTTTCCTTGGCTCTTCTCTCTTTATCCGTACATGACAGAACAAGTTATCAACCATATCATCGTTTGCTCGGCGGTGAAATTACGTTGAAAACAAGACAATTAGCAATCTCTGTAAGGTCAAGAACTAATGGCTGTATGTGAGAATGAGTCTGGTTAGAAGTTCAGCGGTTTGAAAGACCTAGATACAACAAGCATACTGATGCAGCTAATAAAGTAAAGGGCGGCCATTCGTAGTTGGCTTTTTTCTTACGTCTTGCCACGAGCAAGTACCCTTGAAGTCCTGTTGCTCTGGCAGACAGATGGTGCTTGCTTTTCATTACCTTACAGGATATACATGACCTCCCGGAGCATTGCCGAGCTGAATGCTTAGATGTGCGCGGCTTGATAGAGCAGATTTGTTTACCCAGCTCCGATAACAGTCTGAGCCATTTTATAGGCTCATGGAGGGTAAGCTGTCCATAGGGCTGATCTCTTTCAATCTGACTTTTTGTTCTGGTTTTGCAAAGATAAGACCCAAAAACTATGACATGCCCCTTTTGAAGACAGAATGTGCTGCTGTACTTTCCATCTTGTGTGTTTACTATGATTATTTGCAAATATCAGTTCCTATTTATTTTTCAGCGCCCAGGGACATAACATTTTGGTGTCCAAGCAGTCATTGGCAATGAGATTAAAGTTACATAATTATATCAAGAAAGGAAGAGGGAGGGAGGGAGAGGAAGATAAAATATTGTGGCACCTTAAAGACGAACAGATTATTTTTCTTTGCATACTTTCATGGAAGACTTCTTGATGTTTCTGAAGAAATGGATTTTGGTCCATGAAAGGTCACACTTAAGAACATAAGAACATATAAGAACATAAGAAGAGCCATGCTGCATCAGGTCAACGGCCCATCTAGTCCAGCTTCCTGTATCTCACAGTGGCCCCACCAGATGCATTTGGGAGCGCATGAGATTAGATATCTGTCTCCTGATAGCACTCCCCTGCATCTGGCCCTTGAAGTACCCCGGTTTTAAGACTGGAGATTACAAATCTCCCTCATGGTTTGTAACCTGTGATGGATTTTTCCTCCAGGAATCTGTCCAATCCCCTTTTGAAGGCATCCAGGCCAGATGCCATCACCACATCATGTGGCAGGGAGTTCCACAGACTAACAACACGCTGGTGAAAAATATTTTCTTTGGTCTGCTCTTACTCTCCCAGCCCACAATTAGAGTGTATGTCCCCTAGTTCTGGTATTTTGTGAGAGGGAGAAGAGCTTCTCTCTATCCACTTTACTCATGCCCTGCATTATTTTGTACGTCTCAATCATATCCCCCCTCAGGCGCCTTTTTTCCAGACTAAAGAGCCCCAAATGTTTTAGCCTTAACTTAGGCTTAACTTGTGGGATGTTTTAGATGGCAATCTGGGTAAACTGTCAGTTTACATCTTGGTCCAGAAATTGCAGGATTGCTTTCTTCTGTACTGGAAGAAATTGGCACAGTATTTGCCCTTTGTTTTGTTTTTTAAAAATTGGGTCCCTTCCTACTTTCTTTCTTTTAATTTCACAAAAAAAACACCACTTGAAGAATGTAAATTTAATCTAGAATAGTTCCCCCACCTGGCTTTCTCCAGATATTTTGGACTACAACATCTATCAGGCATAGCAAACATGCCCAGGGAGTCCTGGGAGCTGATGTCTCAGACAACATGAGGGCAGCAAGATGGGGGGAAACCCTGCTTTTGTTGCAGCACAGGATTTTTGTTGTTATTTTTAATAGTATTATCCAATCAAGAAGTTTTTTTTCCAATTAACAAAGAAATGAATGAGTCATGTTTAGCGAAGAATACGGCATTGACAACTTTGTGAGGCTCTTTGATCAATTAAGCTAACACAGACACCATCTTTCTTCAGTGATTCTGATGAATGCGACATAGATCCAAGCCTTAACATAAATCTCATTTTATATATCTATATCTATATGTACTGTATGTATGTATGTATGTATGTATGTATGTATGTATGTATGTATGTATCTATCTATCTATCTATCTATACATACATACATACATACATACATACATACATACATACATACATACACATATTATATATTTATATTATATTATATTATATATTTTTATTATATTATATATTTTTAAAACTACAACTGGCTTAACTTGTGGGATGTTTTAGATGGCAATCTGGGTAAACTGTCAGTTTACATCTTGATCCAGTAATTGCAGGATTGCTTTCGTCTGTACTGGATTTTTCCCCCTTGTTGAAAACAAACCAAAACACCAGAGAACATCAGGTATGGTAACAGAGAACTGCTGCATAGCTCACTGGTTTAGGCCTTCTGGCTGTTGAGCCAGAGGTCAGGAGTTCGAGTCCTCTCTGTTGTCTCCCTGACAGGGGCTGAACTTGATTATCCATAGGGAGGGACTATTTATTATGTGACTTTTAGATGGATTACCATACATGATTGCACTGCCTGATTTCATAAGAAAACCAGTGTTTTCCATGTTAGTTTCCGCCCTTCAAAATGGATTCCCCTTCCCATTTTGTGTGCTCGTAGCTTGAATGTTACATTTAGAGATGGGCACGACCAGGAAAAATGACGTTTCGAGTTGTCGTGTGTCGGAGCCAGCCCGTTTCAGCTCGTTTCCGTTTGTCGCGAAATTTTTCAAAAATTTGTCGTTTTGTCGTTTCGTTTGTCGTTTGTCGTTAGTACTGGTTTAGGGGGGGTAGGGTAACGGTCTCCTGGAGGCACCTCTCTGGGGTGGGTGCCTCCTCTGGCCCCCTACAAAGGGAAAAGGAAGGGTACATGACCGTGTAGCCATTGCGTACCAAGTGGCACTGGCAGAGGCACCTCTCTTTTGGGTGCCTCTAGCTCACCAAGAAGGACAGCATACTGGCGTACAGGTTTGGAGTTTTTTGGACTGTGAGCGAGGCGAGAGAAGAATGCCTCTGCAGGGCGCCCGCTGGCTCACTAAGAAGGGAAATGTACTTGCGTGTAGTGCAATGCGAGTACAGATCTGGCTTAGGGTTGGGGTTAGGGCAAGGGCTAGGTTTAGGATTATTACAGGTAAGGTTAGGGTGAGTTAGTGGGCTGCACCTCTGGGTGCCTCTGACCCACTAAGAAGGACAGTGTACTGGCATATGGGTTAGGGTTAGGGTTAGGGTTAGGGCTAGGGTTATAGTGGGCTTTTTATGCCCGACTGGCACATCCCAGAAGTCTCAGTCAAAACCTGGCCAAGTGGCCATGCGATTGGTGGAATGGCTCCAAAAATTTGCATGGTCCCATCCCATGGCCGGCCCATCATTGCGCAGGTGTAAAAAATAAAAATAAAAATAAAATAAAATAAAACCAATGGAGACATTTTATTGCAAGAAAAACCTACTGCTGCTACTGTAAAAATTCAGGCAGTTAAAATATCTAATTTTCGCATGTTTCTGTGTGGTGCTTTGGTGGGTTTTTGGACCACGATTTCAAAAAAAATATTGCGGTCGCCATTTTGGATCCCCACACACCGCATAGCATGGCGAGATGACAAGGATGCCCCCCAACAGAGCAGCCCAGGACAGGAGAGGGGGGGAGGCCGGGGACACCCCCCCAGAAACCACTCCTCTGGTAGGTGCCCTCACTCAGGCAGGCATATTTTCGCCTGCTTTTTTGCCCGGGAATCGGGGTTTTTTTGTAAACTTTTTTTCTGTGCCGCTTGGCATCGCGCGATCGCCGCGATGCCATGAACGACCACGACGAATCAGACCCAATTTTCCTTTTTTCGGTTCGAGTTCGAGTTCTGGCAGAGTAATTGTCGTTACTGTTTCCGTTGCGTAACGGAAACAAGGAACGGAAACGGAAACGAGAATTTTGCCAAGTCGTGCCCATGTCTAGTTACATTTTAATGTTCTAGGATGCCTCTCTTAATTCCCTGTTCTTAATTTGAATATGTCTTAAATATTCTGGGCTGCATATTGTCCCTCATGATTGTAAGCTGCCTTAGGTCCTTTTCCAAGGAGAAAAGTGGGGTTAAAAATATTGAAATAAAAATAAATAAATAAATAAATAAATAAATAAATAAATAAATAGGCTCCCTTCAAGCTCTGCAGTTCTAAGATGGTGGTGGTGGTGGTGGTCTAGGAAAATGAAGCCACTGTTGTATTTTCACACTGAGGCTTTCTAAATCCAAATTTGGTGGTGACTTCTTGTCTGTTGTGTCTCTGTTAGTGTTGCGTTTAGGAGAGGTAAAAAAAATGTTACTTCACGTCTGTTGCACAACTACTGAAATTTGTCTCGACCACAGCCCCGGAACGGGTGCTAAGCATGACAATCCTGTACCTGGTGCTGGGGTAGGGTTTTCCCTTGTCACTCTTTGTTCCCACTTTCTGTTCTGAGACAAGACACCGTGTAGTAATAACTGTCACGCAACAAAACATTTGTTTCTCTCTGAAAACTGTGTCCATTTTTTAATTTTGACTTTTTAGAAGCGAAATATCGAAAAATAATTTTTAAGCCCCCCCCCCCAAAGGAAGCTAGACAAATTCAGTGTTTGTCATGGTACAAAACTGTGAGGTAACACTTGTCACGAGACAACTTATCACTGAAACAGGGACAAAACCACGTGATTGTGACCAGCGCTGTCACGGTACAAAACTAGTCGTGGAACAAAGGACATGAAGTAACCGCCTTAGTAATTGGTTAGTAGGACCACAGTCACCAAAACAAAGGGTGTGTGTTCAAAAAACATTTGTTTCATAACAGAGAGCAAGTGTGGTTCTAAAACACAGAGCATTCGCTATCTTCTACTGAACTCTAGAGGGGGAAACAATATCTTTTAGGGCTTTGTTTTGAACCAACCCTTCAAAGTTAATAGGGTATTAGGCAACCTTGGGCAAACAGAGCTACCAAATCATAAAACGAATCTCCAAGACAATTTCATTCATTTATGGCTCCAGCAGCAAGTGGCAACCTGCATGTGTGAACTTGAAATCACAGTGCAAACCTGACACCTTCCCTCCACTCCCCACACCCAAAAATAGGGGCTTTAAATAAAAGTAGTAGTGAGACAGAGAAGAAGAGAGCCAGACAGGAGTAGTAGTGTGGGATGACAAAGAGGCGAAGAAAATGTGAGAAGGGTCAGTCCCAATCTCTTCTGACCCTCCCCATAAATTGCTCCCCCATCCATCCCAAAATTGATTTGCTGACCAAGGCCTCACATTTTACTGACCAAGATTTATGCATCGGCTAGAAGGTACCTTATATTATGTTCTAATGAAAGCCTTTCACCTTGGCCAAGGTATAATTATATCGGTCCTGTTAGATAATGTGACATAAAAAGAGGACAATAAAATACTTGCTTTACTGGGAAAGCCAGGCTAGCATGGCAACTGTGGACAATTAGGATACCTAATTTATGGTTCAGAACTCATCTGAATTCCTTAGGTATTCTTGCTGCAGTTGTAACAGGCAGTTGCTTATAAATCGTTACGAAAGGCAAGCCTTTTTTCAGCGTTGGCACCTGGGGGACTTGATTCATCCAGTCTGCAGCTTAAAAGAACACACTCTGTGGCCCAAGGATGGTAGAAGTCTATTTTTTTTAAATCTGCTGGGTTCTTATAGTTAAAAAGAGCAAGTACAGTAGGACCCCTGTATCCACTGACTCATTATCCACTGATTCAGTTATCCATGGTTGGCAGAGGAAAAAAATTAAATAATTCAGCAGCCACAAAGCAAGCTGTAAGGCAAGCTGTTGTCACAAACAGCATCTGTAAAGCAAGCTACTATCACAAACAGCGGCCATAAAGCAAGCTACTGTCTCAAAACATGGGTCATAAAGCAAGCTACTGTCAGGAAACAGCAGTTTGGGGGTGGGTGGGCAGGCGTTCTCTCTTATCCACAGTTTTCATTATCCACGGGAAGACCTGGAACCAATCCCGAACGGATACCAGGGTCCTACTGTACACAGTTTAACAGTAACTACCAAGCAGTAGTGTGGCATACGGAAAACATCCCTACACATATATTTCATGCACCTAAATTTCAATACAAAGGAGGTTAAGTTTCATATGGTGCCATGAATTCCCTAGTTCCACTTTCTTCATCTTTTTTTAAAAATGAACCTTGCCCAGAATATAATCTCTACTACAAAGCACTTGAGAGAAATTTTTTTGTGGAGAGAAGGACTGGCCCCATTTTTAAAAAGAGCTGGAGGAAAAGAAACCCACATCCTCGCCTTCCATCTTGCTTTTCTGAAAGTGGCGGGAATTCTAACAGCAGTGAAGCAGAATCCCTCAACTTGATGTGAGGGAATTGTTCATTGCTCTTTCCAGGCAATCACTGCAATCCAGTTATTAGCATTCAGGCTGTCAAGAGGTGCTCGACTGTTCTTTTAGGCTCTCTGATTATAAATTAAATAAAATTAATGTTTTTCCCCTCATTGCCAGGTGCAGAAGGAGGTTGTTGGGGGGAGGGAGTTGAACAAGATACAGACCTGTAGCTGTTGGAAGTCTATAATTCTGTGGTAAAATCAGTCATCTCTTTTCCAGTCTTGTCTATGGCATATTTTAAAATAAAAACAACACCCATGTGCATGGGCATGCACGCACACACACACACACAAACACTCCATTATAGGAAGAAAAACTTCCAGAACATGGCCAAACAGCCCGAAAAACTCATAAGAGCTAACTCCATTATAGGTTGGAAGACATGATGTTGTTGTAAGAAACCTCAGGGCTTCATTTATGCATCTTCTTTTAGCATGTGTGGAAAATGAAGAAACAAATTAAATGTCAGAAAATAATATGGATATTGTAGTGTTTTTGCACAGCATTCCCCAAAAAACCCTGACAGACTATAGCTTAGTCTTATAAAAATATTGTGTACTGGAAAAAACTCTGAGACCTAGCAGAACTCAGTGCTACTCAGGAACATTAGAAAAAACTCTTGCAGACACTTTTTGGAAAAATAATGTATATACAGTGGAACCTTGACTTACGTCATTAATCCGTTCCAGTGGTCTAAACTTAAGTCAAACATGACTTAAGTCAAACGAACGTTTCCCATAGAAAGTAATGGGAAAGCAGCTTAATCCGTTCCAGATGATGAAAAAGACCCCCGAAAACAGCAATTTAACACAAAATTGACTGGGATAAGAGATTCCTTCTGGGGATGTAACTGGAATGTCTCTTCAAAGAGAGGAGGAGGCAGTGGAATTATAGTCCACAAGTTATATGCCTCCACTTTTTAATGTTCATAGCAACAATGTCTAACATTTAAGTTTACTGATTTTTAACCTGACGTTCCAAGTTCTGAACAACTCTATGCTTACCATTAGAGTCCCACAACTGTACAGCTCCCCAACTAAAATGCTTCCATTGTGAACCAGACTTCTGCAGCCAGATTTTTTACAAGACTGAGCCGACTGTCTAACCAGCGAGGCCAGCCCCGAGCTCCCGGCCCTTCTTCTCCTCCGGTGGCAGCGGCGGCTTCGGTGAGGCCGAGGACCAGCTCCAGGTGCTCTGAGCTGGCCTCGCCGAAGCCGCCGCTGCCGGAGGAGGGGAAGAAGGCAGGAGCAGTTTGAAGGCGGCAGCCAGGATCCTGGGTTGTGGCTGCCGCCCAATAACGGTGCTCCGAGATGTAAGTCAAAGCCTGTGACTCAAGTCAAACAGGCCCCTTCTTGCTGCAAGTCAAATATGATGCAAGTCAAGCAGTATGCAAGTCAAGGTTCCACTGTATTTACATTTAACTCAGAAAGCTTTTCTTCAGCATAAAAACATATATTGTAATAAACATATCAAACAATAATTAAGGGATTATGAAAAATGTTAACACACACATGTGTATAGCAGAGAAAAAATATGAGCTTAGCAGCAGCAGCATATAGATAAAGTGTAGTTAATTGTTATAAGTATTATCAGAACCCAGAAACGGAGAGACAAAGAAACATGACTTAGAATAAAACTCTTATATTGAATATATACAGCAAATATACAGCAAATAACAACAGCATAACACCAAGCAATATCACATATACAACTCAACAGAGCGTGGGGTACTGTTTTCTCACCATAAACAGTCCCAATTTAACATTATACAAGCCAGTTCTTATATACACATTTAGACCTCATCAGACATGATTTTAACCAATCACATTCTGACGCACCATGATGTCATTAACTATTGCACCTGTGCTAAATCACTTAACCTGCTGGTGATTTCTAATTCCTTGCACTTGTGGCTAACATCATGACACTGCATTTTTGACTGACTCCATTTTACAATTCTCTTTTCACTCTGTTAAATATACAATACATACATTTTGTCAATTCTACATATTATGACAAAACATTACCTTTGACCAGCAAAAAACACAGCAACTAACCTTACACAGGAGCATTGTGACTGGCTTTGAGTAAAAACCAGCAAACAGTGATTCTTGCTTGTTACATTTATACAGATTTCAAGCACTAACTACCTGCAGCTGCCCATTGCTGCTGCAGCCTCAAAGTTTGTTCCTAAAACCCTTCACACCGGTGTGTGCTCTACCCACACACAAACTCTGTGTATTTACACTCCTCTGTGTAAAAAGGTTTGTTTAATATTTCATTTATGTTTTTATATCTTTATAAAAACTTGACATTAACATGGTCCTACAGAATAACGGAGTTGAAAGGGACCTCTAAGGATATCAAGCCCAAAACCAAAGGCTATCTGACAGATGGTTTTCTAATTTTCTCTTGAATGCCTCCAGCATTAGAGCACTATTGGTTCCATTGCTGTACTGTTCTAGCAGTTAAGAAATGTTCCCTGATATTCACCCTTAACTCGGTTTGAGACCATTAATACATGCCCCGCACATACAGATGACTGAGAAGAGATCCTGCCCCTCCTTTGTATTTGAAAAGGGCTATCATGTCTCCCCTCTATGCTCCTCCCGCGGGTTTCCTCAGATGACTCCACAGATGATAGATTTTGCAGAGCAAGTACTGGCTTCTTTCACTTGGCACTGAATTCGACTGCCTACTAAGACAAGGGGATCAACCTCCCTTAAGGGCCAGGTTACACGTGGAAGCTCATTTCCAACCGCAGATCTCCCCATACCTGAAGGCCTAACCCAGGGGTGTCCAAACTTTTTGCAAGGAGGGCCAGATTTGGTGAGGTGAAAATGTTTGTGGGTTGACTATTCAGCCTGAAGGGAGGAGAAAGGGCATGGACGTGCGCACATGTGCAGCAGCCGCAAACGCTCTAGTTTCAAGGCACCCAAGGGCCCAACGGCTGTTGCATGGCCTGGGAATTGGACTGCACACACCCAAGATGCACCGCTGCTTGCATATGCCGCCCTCCCTGGCAAGGAAGTGGTGAGGACACTGCAGCAACAGAGCCAGGGGTCGGTAGGCAGGTGGCTGGGGGACAGAGGGAGGCAGGGAAGGCAGGCAAACCATAAAACTGCAAAGTGACCTTTCCAGATGGCACAGGGAGGGGGCAGCTGGTGGGGATGAGTGACAGGCTGAGCCGGCTGGAGAAGAGGCTGAGGGCCACTCAAAATTTTAAAATGGGCCGCATTTTGCCCCCAGGCCGGACTTTGGACATGCCTGGCCTGACCTCTTGAGAACATATTTATTGACGCATTTTTTCCTAATGATAATTATCCATCTGTTTTCTTATTATTATTTTGTATAGCTGTTGAAGTGTTAGGTGTTATTCTTGTTTTTTAGAATGGCCTTTACAAACAGCTATAGAGGTGCTTCTATAGCATATTGCGTAAATATTTCAATGGATACATCTTAGGGTTCTTCCAGATACCGCATTTGTGTGTTTTAAAAATTTCCCAGGTTCTGCACTGATGTTAGCAACACATTTCTTATCCACTGCATGGTGACCGTCTTGTTTTGCACTGACGATCCTTTTTTTCCTTGTGAGTTTCCATTCCTTTCAGTCACTCCTGAAAATGTGGGCTACTTTCATTTCTGTTTGGTTCCAGGGGCAACAGTACTGTGTTAACGCTGTGGCATTTTCCCATTCAGGTTGACACCCCGAGTGTGACATTCTAAGTGGGAAGCCTTCAATTTGCACTCAAACAACACAAAAGGCTCCAACAGAGAAGTTTCAGCAGGGAAATGGAGGCCATAAAGATTTCTTAAAGCTTTGCGGCAGATTTCTTGAAAAGAAGCACCCTCTTAAAGAGAAGATAAAGATATAAAGAGAAGACTAGATGCAAATCATGTTGCAGAGTTTTGAATCCTGGTAAAATTCCTTTTTGATATGCAATGTATATGTAGGAAAAAAGATTAAAAACTTTTCTTTACTTACAGCTGCTTGAAATTACAGACTTGTGTATGCTGCTTTCTCTACTGCACACATACTTAGCAGCCAACTGAACTGATCCACAGCAAATAAACATAGTGGTCCCCTGCCCTTTCATGGTTCATATACTGCAGTCCTGCTCTATCGTGGGACCACAGTACAGTGGTACCCTCTCCCCCACCCCAGCGCCAATCAGCTGGAGCCCGGGGCTTGAGGGATGGGGAAAAAGGCTTTTTAAACCTTTTCCCCCTGCTTGCCCAATCCCCGGGCTCCAGCTGATTGACGCTGGGGTGGGGAAATAAAGGTTTTCCTCCACCACCCCAGCGCCCATCATCTGGCACCCGGGGCTTGCCTCCATGGAAGCATCAGGTGCCGCTCCCCTGCCCCCCCCCCAACGATAGACAGGCGGGGGGTTACTGTAACCAACAACAACAGAAGGAAGAAGGAAGGAGAGCTCAGCAGAGACAGAATTCAAAGGCTGGAAGGAACTATTGGTTAGTCCTGTATAAGTGGACAATCACCCTGCCCCATGAAAACAAAGTGTTCCCATGAAAGTCCCTTAAAGTCACACAAACCACAAACAGCATGCAAGGTTCCAAATTAAACTCCAAAAAAATGACAGTAAGTGTAATTTCAGCGGCAAGCTGTGGGAAGCTGGAAAAACAGATTCTCTAAGTTGAAGAATCCTGAAAGATGCTATGAAATATAGGGACAAAATAAGGGAGTTGCAGTAGGGAAATGAAAGGAGGGCACCGAGGGTCAGCATCTCCACTGCAGAGCTCGGTAGAGTTCCCTGCTTGGCCTCCAACTTCCAGAATCCCACAGGCCACCTCACCTGTGGCGGTGCTGGCAGGTTCATTCTAGATATGTCATTGGCAATACAGGCTTGGAATTCTGGGCGTTGTGATCCAAAACATTGGGAGTGTCGAAGGTTCGCCACCACCAAAGCTCTCACTGTGGTACCTTGTATAAAGGCATTAAATCGTTCCAAATGAAATTCTGTTAAATAATTTTTCCTTTATACAAATTTCCCACAGGAATGCATTGAAAACGGAGTAATCCCTAACCATTAACCATTTTTATGTTGTACGGATTCGTCCCACAGGCGATTCTGTTAAGCAAATTTCCCCTATCTCCCTAATTTTTTATGTTGTACAGATTTTATGTTATACAAACCATTTGCTATACGAGGGTCCACTGTATATCCAAAATGCCACATTGATTCTGGGGTTTAATCCTCTGTAAAGATACATTGAACTGCTTGGAAGCTCAGTGGTATACGTCTCTGGATGGCAGTGGGGGGGTGGGGGTAGCCAAAAGTTGAGAGTTCAATTCCCCACGGTGCCTCCTCATTCGGAGCTCTAGTCCATAACCAGCTCTGAAGTTCTAAGACTGACCATCTTTCTTTCTTTCTTTCTTTCTTTCTTTCTTTCTTTCTTTCTTTCTTTCTTTCTTTCTTTCTTTCTTTCTAGATAATTTGAACAATTCTAACACTTTGGGCTGGGTGGGAAGCCCACAACATGAGCCCTAGGATGTTCTGTGTATTCCTGTTGCAATTTCTCTGTGCTCGCTAGGATGGGCCCAGTCTATCTGATGCTGCTGAGAGCTATTCCATTTTGATGTCCATCCAAGGACACTTGAGAGCAATCTACCAGAGAGCACGGGGGAAGAGCCGGCACAACTTTGTAATACTTCAACGCACGGGGCAGCGTTTTGAGCTCAGCTGCCTTAACAAGAGCGCCGAGAGAGTGTCAAAAAGTCTGCCATCTTTTAGCCGGGGAGCTGAGAGCAATAAAATGCTATCATCTCTCCAGAGTCTCACGTGTCCCAGAGCTAAAAGCTTCCGCCGAGCCAGACCTCTTGACAAATGAATTGCAGAAGCTCTGAATTGTAGCAAAGGGCACCTCTCAGGCAGTGCCATTCGTCACCAATTACACCTACGGTTTCTCCATATTGCATTATAAAGGAAACTGCCCGTCTAGGCAGGAAGAACTAAGATATATTAGCCTGGCTCGATCTTAAATCATTAGAGCGGTGACAAGCATTCCTATGCGAGAGGCATGAGTCGCAGCAAATAAGGTCATAGCATTGTTCTCCTTCACCATTAAACACTGCAAATCAGACTTGGGTGCCTTGCACCCGGTCCAGATGATATTCTCTCTGAAATTAAGCCTCCTCTGACTGCATTAAGACCTGTTGTCAGGTAATTATGCTTGGAATGGCAGCCAGCCAGAAACCTTTATCCTCTGCATGCTTACCCAGGAGGTAAAACTGCTTGGCTATTTAAATCAGAGGACACGTGGCCTTAACTATTCTTGGATCTATAACACCTCTCTTTACCCCAAAGTAACTTTTCCCATCGCTGATTTAAATTCAAGGATCTATCAGCTGCAAAAAACTTGTATAGGTGCCAGACTGGCATCATATCCATTTCTCGGTCTGTTTAAAACAACAATATCGGCACAGTGCTCAGTCATTAAATTAGTCTTTCTTCAAGAGGTTAAGAAGATGGTAACACCGGGAAGAGCAGACTAAATGCCCTCAGCACATCCAATTCCACCTGATCTTGGAAGCTAAGCAGGGTCGGCCCTGGTTAGTACTTGGATGGGAGACCACCAGGGAATACCAGGTGCTGTAGGCACCTGGAGGAGGAACTGGCAAGCCACTCCAGTATTCTTGCCAAGAATACTGGACATGAATACTGGACATGGAATATATGGACATGGAGTCACAAAGAGTCAGTCAGGACTGTTATGACACAACAACAACACAGGAGAGAGCCTGACCAACTCTTGTCAATGACCCCTGCCTAGCAGTGAAAGCACCAACAATGGGGACATGAGCATCACAACTGAGCCATAGAGCAATGGAAGAAGGCTGTTGGATGAATCATATCTTCTTTTAGATCAGGTGGATGGCTAAGTGCAGGTGCAGTGCTTACCTTGGGAAGTGGGATGCACTACGGGAAGAAGGCTGGCCAGTGGAGGCAGTCTGAACCTCTGGACAATGTTCTGCGGGGAAACCATGTGTCCTAGTATTCATGTAAATGTCACTCTGACACATACCACCTACCTAGAGATCGTTGCAGACCACGTACATCCCTTAGTGGCAGTGGTGTTCCCTTATGGCAGGGCTGCTCAACTCTGAATAGGCCGAGGTCTACTTTTCCGGCCCAAAGTGCCTGAGGGCTACTACTTACGAATTTTATCCGTTCTGAGTACATGCTCATAAGTAAAAAAAAAATTGTAAGTAGAGCAGCAGTTTCCCATAGGAATGCATTGAACATCAATTAATCTGTTCTAGAGGGAACCGATTTCAATGTGCCATGGCCCTTGAATTGCCCCTCTCAGCTGAGACAGTGGCCTGGCAGACCCAGAACTTTGCTGGGATAGTGGTGGTCCTTGGGATGTGAGAAGGAGGGGTGGAGAACTTATCCCCTCACTTTTTTTATTGATGGCCGGTGGGCTGCTTTAGTAGCCCGTGGTCTACCTGCTGTGCAGGCCTGCCTTCTGGCAATGCCCTCTTTCAGCTGCGTAATACACCGTGCCACACTGAAAAATCTGAGTAGCATATCATTGTTACACTCGTGATTTATTATCTTAAACCTGAATTCACTATGCATTTTGTGTCACATTGCAGTTGTGTTGTAAGCAACCTTGAGTATGTTATGTAGAAATGTAGCATATAAATTTGAAACTGAATGGGACGGAACATAACTTTTACTAGGACTACCACCTTACATTTCTAAATTTATTGTTAAGAGTCTCCCTATAATTTTGTCCACCCTGCAAAGCTTTATTTGCATTTCCATATAAAAATGATAGGTCATGTATCCAATGGGATGGAGAGTAACAGAGATAAAGCTGTCTGCCTGTGACCTGTTAATAGGCATAATATTCTCCCAGTGGTTCCTTATTCATAGCTGGGCCCCTCAGCCGTTACATTACAGCATGCTGTGTAGATCAGAGGTCCCCCACTTTTGGTCACCAGATGTCCTTGGACTACAACTCCCAGTCAGCACAGCTAGTGGTGAAGGCTTCTGGGAGGTTTAGCACAAGAACATCTGGAGATCCAAGGCTGGTAACCATTAATCCCACAGCCCGTTGTCATTGGCAATACAGGCTTGGAATTCTGGGAGTTGTAGTCCAAAACATCTGGTGTGTTGAAGGTTCGCTGCCACAGCTCTAGAGAATACAACATATAACATCAGGTTCTCCAAAATCATGACGAGGCCAACAAGCTAGAAAAAGATAGATAATGCCCTCTATATGTTGGGATACCCCAGAATGAAGTCAAACTTGATTATATGTAGATATGGCAGAGATTGCCTAGTCATAAAAGTCTCAATGTACCAAAGTCTTAATGCTTTGGCAGGTCTTGTTTCAACAGGCCTAAATCTAAAGAAAATGTGCACGGTAGATACAAACAACTCTTTAAAAAAAACTTGGACTGGAGCTCTCAAAACCAGATAAACAGGGTATCAGATGTGCATTCAAGTCCACATTCAGCAGCAGCAACAAGACCTGTCTCTTGCATGCGCGTGGCTATTAACATGAAAGGGGGTTCACTCCAGAGAATTTTCTGATTTCAGAAAAGGGCACTAATAGCTTTCGTTCAGCTTTCCTTCCATTTTCTAAAGAGCCCTTTCAAGAAAAGCTATTTGCACTACACACCCTTCAGAAGCAATGTTTGAAGAATTATCAGCAGCGGCCAAGACCCTGTTGAAGATTAGCTGTGGAGGAGGGAAGGCAACGCTTGCACCTCCACAAAGGCAGGAGGGAAAGTTCAGGGAGGCTCAACTGTGCCTAACAAGAATCCCAGAACACCATGTGAAGGGAATAGTCACTGCCTTTCGAAAGCAGGAGTTCCAGTTATTATGGACACCCCGCAAAGAGTGTCTTCTTTAAACCAACCAACCAACCAACCAATAAAAAAACACATTGTCCCCTAGCTAATGAACTGCATTAAGAGTATGGTGACGAGCGGTTGATGCTAATTTTGAAAATTTCTTCAACTCCCTTTTCAAACTTCACTCTTTCCGTGGAGAGTTTCTTTGGTTCCCTTGTGAACCAAACTTTTAAGTCACTGAAGGAATGTTTAACTGAAGTAATTGAGTGGTATGCCTTTGCTTACCCATGGCTACGATCACTCCCAGACACCCATCCTAGCTCTTTTGCTTCCTGGCCATCTTGTTTTTCAAAACAAAGCAAAGGACACAAGGAAAGAAAACTAAATAATGTAACATCTCAAGTACCCAACAAGCCTGATTTGCTTCCCCCCTGTTCCATGGCTTCCAGGCTTGGATTGGAGTAGAACCATAGAATTAGAGAATACAGTAATACCTCGGATAACGAATGTCCCTGATAACAAATTTTTTGGATAACGAAACACAATTTCTATGTATAGGGCTGCCTCGGATAACGACTTTTTCCTATGGGCTGCCTCAGATAATGAATTTTCCCTATGGGCTGCCTTGGATAACAAATCACAATTTCCAAGTATAGGGCTGCCTCGGATAATGAATTTTCCTATGGGCTGTCTCGGATAACAAATTTTCCCTATGGGCTGCTCATATAACGAATTTTCCTTGTGGGCTGCCTTGGATAACAAATCACAATTTCCAAGTAAAGGGCTACCTCGGATAACGAATTTTCTTTATGGGCTGCCTCAGATAACGAATTTTCCTATGGGCTGCCTCGGATAACGAATTATCCCTATGGGCTGCCGCAGATAATGAATTTTCCCTATGGGCTGCCTCAGATAATGAATCACAATTTCCAAGTATAGGGCTGCCTTGGATAATGAATTTTCCTATGGGCTGCCTCGGATAATGAATTTTCCTATGAGCTGCCTCGGATAACGAATTTTTCCTATGGGCTGCCTCGGATAATGAATTTCCAGCATGCATTGGTAAAAAAAGAGTTATCCCAGGCTGCATCGCACCTGTACCTTTAATGTGCACTTTATAAATAGTTTGAGCAAAAAAACAGGTGTCTGTGTCATTTTCCTAGGCTCTGGAATGGATTAATTGGTTTTCCATTCATTCCTATGGGAAACCGTGTTTCGGATAATATTTTTTTTCAGATAACAAATAGCCTCAGAGAACGAATTAAATTCATTATCTGAGGCACCACTGTACATTGAAAGGGGCCTATACAGGGTCAAGTCCAACCCCCTGCCCAAGGCAGGGATCCAAGTCAAAGCAGCTCTGACAGAGGGTTGTCCAATATTCTCTTGAATGCCTCCAGCGCTGGGGCGCGTAGCACCTCCCAAGGTGATTGGTTCCAATGTCATACTGCTCAGTCAGTGAATATGATTTTCCTGATATTCAGCTGAAATTGGCTTCTTATTATTTTAGCCCTTTATTGTGTGTCCCGCACTCTGGAACAGATCCTGCCCTTCCTCTGTACAATTACTACCTTTCAAGAATTTGGCAATTGCTATCCTATCTCCCCTCAAGTCTTCTTTCCTCAAGGCTAACCATGCCCACCGCCTAGATGCCCTAAGCACATCCGATCTCGGAAGCTAAGCAGGGTCGGCCCTGGTTAGTACTTGGATGGGAGACCACCAGGGAATACCAGGTGCTGTAACCGCCTGGAGTAGGAACTGGCAAGCCACTCCAGTATTCCTGCCAAGAAAACTCCATGGACATGGAGTCATGAAGAGTCGGTCACAACTGTAATGACTAGAGATGGGCACGGAACGAACATTTTTTCGTTTCCGTTACCGTTTGTCGTTTCCATTACGTAACGAAACGACAAATGAAAATTGTGATGAAAATGCAACAAAACGAACAGAACCACGAAAATTGTGGTCGTTACGTTTCGTTTCCGTTAATGGCGACGCGCAATGAAATGGATGTCACACCAGCCACAAAATGGAGGCAAGCCATGTGATGGGATCATGTTCAACCAATAGCATGCCCAGGTTGCAGACTGGGTGGGCAGGTCTGGCAGCCACAGAGGGCATAAAAAGGTCTGGCAGCCCCCATCCTCCTTGCAGTCTCTGGTGGGAGTTAGGGTGGGTTTGCTGTCTCTGCGACTCTAGCTCCAGTCCTGCAGCCTCCCTGTGTGCGTGCGTGCTGCGTACCTCTCGGTGAGTACCCTCCCTTGCCCCGCAGTGCAGTCACTCTGCTGCTGCCTTGCACCCTGGGCAACGCCCGCCACTGCCTTTGCAGCCTCCCTGCATACCTAGTCTATACTGTGTCTCTGCCAGCATCCATTTTTTTTAGTGTTTTCCCTCTGGTCTGGGGCGTTGGGAGATGCCTGCGCACGGAAATGCTTTAAAAATCGCGCAAAAGGCGGGTAGAAATGACAAACGAAAAAATGAAAAATAATAACGAAATTTTTCCAAAAATTCACGACAAACGGAAACGAACTGAAACAGACCTCTCAATGAAAAAACGAAACACCATATTTTTGTTTCGTGACCATCTCTAGTAATGACACAACACACACACACAACCATGCCCAGTTCTTTCAGTCTTTTCTCGGAGGTCTT
This sequence comes from Phrynocephalus guinanensis, assembly GCA_037367245.1. Lineage (NCBI taxonomy): Eukaryota > Metazoa > Chordata > Lepidosauria > Squamata > Agamidae > Phrynocephalus > Phrynocephalus guinanensis. The sequence goes on from CM074733.1 coordinate 168,428,271, forward strand.
GGGCTCCCAGTCCCCTGAACATTCCTGTTGCCCTCCTCTGATTTTGCTTGAGTCTGTCAATATCTTTCTCAAAGTGTAGTGATCAGCACAAAAGATAATACTCAAGACATGGCTTAACCAATGCCAAATAAAAGGGGGACTAGTACTTCTTGGAATTAATGAAGTCTAAAATAGTACTTCCTTTTTTGGCAGTCAAATCACATTGTTGGCTCATATTCAGCTTGTGATTTACAACAATTTCAATATCCTTCTCACATGTATTATTACTGAGCCAAGTATCCCCTATCTTGTAATTGTGCATTTGGTTTCTTTTTCGGTATGATCCTGTCAAATTTAAACTGCTCACTTTTTTCTCCATAAGAACATAAGAACAGCCATGCTGGATCAGGCCAAAGGCCCATCTAGTCCAGCTTCCTGTATCTCACAGTGGCCCCACCAAATGCGTCTGAGAGTGCACAAGACTAGATGTCTGTCTCTTCATACTACTCCCCTGCATCTGGCCCTTGAAGTACCCCGGTTTAAAGCCTGGAGATTACACATATCCATTAGAGATGGGCACGAAACGGAAAAAATTCATTCCATTATTCATTATTCGTTTCGTTACATAACGAAATGAACAACGAAAATGGCAATAAAATTGGAACGAACCGAACAGAACGAAGAAAATTAGGGTCGTTACGTTTTGTTTTCGTTAATGGCGACGCGCAATGAAATGAGCTGTTTTAAATGTTAAAAAATGTCCTGAATATCTGTAAAAACCCAGCGATAATTATTTATTCTGCCTGATAATACCTACCAGGGGGGTAGGTATTAAAACGTGCATTTATGTATTTTTTCAGATCGCTGTATTTTTTTCCTTTAACGGGAGTTAGGGGACATCAACCCAAAATGGCTCCCAGATGCCTAATATTGATTTATTGGGTATTAAAATGCCCTGGACATCCATAAAAATGCAGCGACAATTATTTGAAATTATTACCTACCAGGGGGTTGCGTTCCTTAAAACATTTGTTTTTGTCCTTCTCCCATCGCTATGTATTTTTCTTTTCCCTTTAAGGATGACCCAAAATGGATTCCAGCCACAAAATGGATGCAAGCCATGTGATGGGCTCACGTAAATTATTGGACAATTTTAACTAATAGCATGCCCAGGTTTCAGACTGGGTAGGTGTGGCAGCCACAGAGGGCATAAAAAGCTCTGGTAGCCCCCATCCTCCTTGCAGTCTGCGGTGGGAGTTAGGGTGGGATTGCTGTCTCTGCGACTCGTTACTTTAGGCCAGCCAGGCAGGTGTGTGTTTCTGTGTTCCTGCTGGCTGCAGCCTGGCTCTTAGGGGAGAGAAAGATTTCTCTTGCAGCCTCCCTGTGTGTGTGCGTACCTCTCGGTGAGTACCTTCCCCTGCCCCCCCCAGTGCAGTCATTCTGTGGCTGCCTTGCGCCCTGGGCAATGCCCGCCACTGGCTTTGCAGCCTCCCTGCATACCTAGTCTATACTGTGTCTCTGCCAGCATCATTTTTTTAGTGTTTTCTCTCTGGCCTGGGACGTTGGGGGACGCCCGCACGCGGAAATGCTTTAAATTGCGCAAAAAGCGGGTAAAAACAAAAAACAAACCAACGAAAATAATTTTTTCAAAAAATTCATGAAAAACAAAAATGAACCGAAATTGGACCCGCAATGAAAAATGAAAAACCGAAATGTCATTTTTTCAATTCATGATCATCTCTAATCTCCATCATGGTTTGTAAACTGTGATGGACTTTTCCTCCAGGAATCTGTCCAATCCCCTTTTGAAGGCATCCAGGCCAGATGCCATCACCACATCCTGTGGCAGGGAGTGCCACAGACTAACAACATGCTGGGTAAAAAAATTTTTTCTTTTGTCTGTTCTCCCTCTCCCAATCCTCAGTTTGAGTGGATGTCCCCTAGTTCTGGTATTTTGTGGGAGGGAGAAGAGCGTCCCTCTATCCACTTGACTCATGCCCTGCATTATTTTGTACGTCTCAATCATATCCCCCCTCAGGTGCCTTTTTTCCAGACTAATTAGCCCCAAATGTGTCAACCTTTCCTCATAAGGGAGGTCCCCCAGCCCAGTAATCATTTTAGTTGCTCTCTTTTGCATCTTTCCCAGTTCCACTATGTCTTTGTTGAGATGCGGTGACCAGAACTGTACACAATACTCCAGGTATGGCCTTACTATGTTCTTGTACAATGGCATTATAATGTTGGCTGTTTTATTTTCAGTGCCCTTTCTGATAATCCCTAGCATGGAATTGGCCTTCTTCACTGTTGCCACACATTGGGTAGACACCTTTATTGATCTGTCCACCAGCATACCAAGGTCTCTTTCCTGATCTGTCATGGAAAGCTCAGAGCCCATGAGTTGATAGATAAAGTTTGGATTTTTGGCCCAATATGCATTACTTTACGTTTTTCTATATTGAAACACATTTGCCATTTGGCAGACCATTCCCCCAGTTTGGAGAGATCCTTCTTCACAATCTTCTCTGGTTTTTACCTCACAGAAAGGTTTCGTGCCATCCACATCAAGGGAACTGATCTTCAAGAACAAAAGATGAAGTATATTTTAGATAGCAAGTCCTTTGAGACAGGGGCCTGATTTACCTTCATTGTTGTCAATTAAAGGACACAGATAATGCTATCATGGCCATTTCAACCATCACCACTGTAGTATTACTCAATTACCTAATTCCTTCACTACCTTGCCATGGCAAAGGGGCTGTAGTAACTCAGAGAAGCTATGAGCGATCCCACTGATCATAGTGGAGTTTGACTAAGACGGTTACTTCACGTCCATTCTCGTTCCGGGAGGAAGTTCATTGCGCATTGATGTAGGTCACGGTCATGTGGTCTTCTCCCACTTCTGTCCCTGTTCCCATGTACCCATGGGTGTGATTGATGATACTGGGACGACTGTTACCACATGTCCTCGCTCCGTGATGAGATGTGAAATTCTATGCCTTCGTTCTCTTTTTTTTCGGTCCGACCTTCTGTTTTTCGATGTTTCGTTTCTCCAAAGCCTTGCTTTCAATGCATTATGGAGTAAACTTCGAGGCATTTGTCTTGAAATCTCAGCACTGCATTGCTAACGCCATAGGGAATTTACTGGCAAATGTCACTTTGCACTTCTGCCACTAGATGGCAACAAGCTACAATCGGCACTCGTTCTGCGACGAGGCTTACCTCATGGGCTCTCTTCTCGGAATGAGAAGCGAGACGAGCAGATTCCCGAGGCCAGGGAGGGGAATCGCTCATCCTGCTTAAATAGCACTTCAGGGGGCGTGGTCGGGATGAACTCCCGTTGTCACGCAGTACTTTGTACTGGTACCAAGCGGGACCGTGAACCGCGATGAAAGGGACGTGAAGTAATGGCCTAAATGTGGTCCACCTGGGGTAGAAACTGGCAAGCCACTCCAGTATCCCTGCTAAGAAAACCCCATGAACCGAAACAAAAGGCTAAAAGATATGATGCAGGAAGATGAGCCCCTTAGGTTGGAAAGTGCCTAAGATGCTACTGAGGAAGAGCAGAGGACAAGTACAAGTAGTTTCAGAGCTAATGAAGCGACTGGGGCAAAGCCAAAAGGCTGTTCAGCTGCAGACATGCCTGGAAGAGAAAGGAAAATCCAATCCTGCAAAGAAACATACTGCACAGGAACCTGGAATGTGAGATCTATGAACCAGGGTAAGCTGGATGTGGTCAAACGTGAGATGGAAAGAATAAACATTGACATCTTGGGCATCAGCGAACTTAAATGGACGGGAATGGGTGAATTCAGTTCAGATGACTATCACATCTACTGCTGTGGGCAAGAATCCCAGAGAAGAAATGGAATAGCCCTCATAGTCAACAATAGAGTGGGAAAAGCAGTGCTGGGATACAACCTAAAAATGATAGAATGATTTCAGTATGATTCCAAGGCAGCCATTTCAACATCACAGTAATCCAGGTTTATGCTCCAACTACCGGTGCTGAAGAGTCTGAGACTAACCAATTCTATGAAGACTTACAACTCCTTTAGAACTGACACCAAAGAAAGATGTTCTTCTCAGCATAGGGGATTGGAATGCTAAAGTAGGGAGTCAAGTGATAAAAGGAATAACTGCAAGTTTGACTTTGGAGTTCCAAACAAAGCAGGGCAAAGGCTTATAGAGTTTTGTCAAGAGAACAAACTAGTCATTGTAAACACTCTTTTCTAGCAACACAAAACGCTACTCTACACATGGACATCACCAGATGGACAATACCGGGATCAGTTTGATTATGTTCTCTGCAGCCAAAGATGGAGGAGCTCTATACAGTCAGCAAAAACGAGACCTGGTGCTGACTGCGGCTCAGATCATCAGCTTCTTATAGCAACATTCAAACTTAAACTGAAGAAAGTAGGGAAGGCCACTGGGCCAGTCAGGTACAATCTAAGTCAAATACTTTATGAATACACAATGGATGTGAAGAACAGATTTAAGGAACTAGATTTGGTGGACAGAGTGCCCGAAGTACTATGGATGGAGGCTTGTAACATTGTACAGGAGGCTGCAATGAAAACCATCCCAAAGAAAAGAAAATGCAAGAAAGCAAAGTGGCTGTCCAACAAGGCCGGAGGAGAGAAGGGAAGCAAAATGCAAGGGAGAAAGGGAAAGATACAGAAAACTGAATGCAGGCTTCCAAAGAATAGCGAGTTGAGACAGGACGTCCTTCTTGAATGAACAGTGCAAAGCAATAGAGGAAAATAACCAAAAAGGAAAAACCAGAGATCTATTCAAGAAAAATGGAAATATTAAATGGGCATTTCATGCAAAGATGGATATGATAAAGGACAAAAATGGTAGGGACCTAACAGAAGCAACAGATGGCAAGAATACACAGAAGAATTATATCAGAAAGATCTGGATGTCCCTGATGACCAAGATAGTGTAGTTGCTGACCTGGAGCCAGACATCCTGGAAAGTGAAGTCAAGTGGGCCTTAGAAAGCATTGCAAATAACAAGGCCAGTGGAAGTGATGGCATTCCAGTTGAACTATTTAAAATCTTAAAAGAGGATGTTGCAAAGGTGCTACATGCAATATGCCAGCAAATTTGGAAAACTCAGCAGTGGCCACAGGGCTGGAAAGGATCGGTCTACATCCCAATCCCAAAGAAGGGCAATGCCAAAGATTGTTCCAACTATCGCACAATTGCACTTATTTCACATGCTAGCAAGGTTATCCTCAAAATTCTACAAGGCAGGCTTCAGCAGTCTGTGGACAGAGAACTCCCAGAAGTGCAAGCTGGATTTCGAAGGGGCAGAGGAACTAGAGATCAAATTGCCAACATACGCTGGATTACGGAGAAAACTAGAGAGTTCCAGAAAAAAATAATTCACATGTGCCTAGTCACAAAAAAGGGACATCCAATGAAAGCCAGCTCTCCCTCCCTCCTGCTGCATTCTGGTTGTGGACTCAAGGAAGATATCAATTGGTGGTGGTGGTGGTGGTGGGGAGAGATAAATCTCCCCACATTCTAGTTACTTTAGTTTAGAGAGGGCTTCGGCCCTTATTTATAGGGGGTATACTGTAGTTTCTTTTTTCACATTTAATTTTTAATATCTAAATTTTATTGGATTTTAAATTTTTTTCACCTAAACTCTATTATTTTATCTATTCTCTATTATCTATTTTTTCTTTCTCACTTTACCCTTTTTGTGCACCTACCCTTCTTGCTTGTTTTTTTTATATTGGGAGCTGTGTAACAAGTAAATTTCCCCAATGTGGGATTAATAAAGATTTATCTATCATTTATCTATCTATTTGCTTCCTTTTTTTACACACACACACACACACACACACTGCACCCTCATATAACAAATGGTTTGTATAATATAAAATCTGTACAACATAAAAAAATTCCGGAGATAGGGGAAATTTGCTTAATAGAATCATCTATGGGGCGAATCCGTGCAACATAAAAAAGGTCGTGATAGGGGATTACACTGTTTTCAGTGCATTCCTGTGGGGAATTTGTACAAAGGACAATTTGCTTAACATAATTTCATTTGGCACGAATCAATTCCTTTATACAAGGTACCACTCTCTCTCTCTCTCTCTCTCTCTCTCTCTCTCTCTCTGTGTGTGTGTGTGTGTGTGTGTGTAAAAGATACACCATACTGTACATACTGTCCCTCCACCAGAAATATATATATATATATCTTTTAGAATGGCTTTCTTAAAACTCTACAGTTAATTTACTGCAGATTGCTTGGTTTGCCCCTGTAATTTCAATGGTTCCTTGGGGCTTCTGAATTGCTTCTTTCCTGTCTGTTTCACCCTTATAATTTAAGAGTAGTTTAGGAAGGGCTCCTTGAGGATTCTTTTTTGGATGAGCTGTCGACGGAAACCAATTGGGAAAATCTGAAACACGCACAAAAAAACCGAAAGAGCCAGCGTCTTTGAAGTTTAACAAAAGATCCAGTATCGAAAGACCCCGAAACACTCGAGACAACCCCCATACACAAACAAAGGAATCCAAAACAAACAAAATCCAAATGTTTTCTCTGTGCAGAGTGCTCGCGCCTGCTTTGCAGAGGCATGTAACAGAGGCTACATGATCCCGTTTCCTCCCTTTCGCCAAGTCTTGCCCAAATACTCCAGGATATCTCTTAAGGCTGGAATTATAAAGACATCCTAGCAGAAAAGCCCTGAAAGTCCAAGAAATGCCCTGCGTTGACCTCTTAAAAACAGCTTCCAGAAAGGAACGCAGTCGCTTAGCAATTCTAGAATAGCTGGCTGTGGCCCGTTTGCTTAGCAATCAATCTCTCCCAGGAGCCCACGTTTATCCTTGGGCGTTTATACACGACCCCTAAGCTCCGCCGCAAATGGCTGCAAGGTCCGGACCTTAAAAATGTTTACCCACTAGCTCCGGACTTTGCAGACAATTAAGTGCGACCCCGCCCACTTTAGCAAGACCAAACAGCAGTTTTCTTGTACCTGGTCTTTGATGGTGAGAAATATTTGATCCGGTGTAAGGATAGTGAGTGCGGGGCTCTCCTGGCTTCTGTTTGTTCTTTTTTTTGCGCCCCGCCCCTTTAAGAGATCTGAATGCTGCCCGGAACAAAACGGGCAGTCTTTGCTTTCTTTTTTCTCCGTCCCTCAGGCAGCCAGCAACCAGGAAGTGCCGAGGGGGGTGGGGACAGAGGAAGACAGAGGAAGAGCGACGAACCCCTAAGATCTCTGGTCCGAATTTAAGTGGCCAGCGGATCTTAGGGGTCGTGTAAAAAGGCCCCTTCTGTAAGAAAACCTGTGAGTCCTTTCACACTTTCTTTCTCACAGAATTTCACTCCCTGCCTTCATTTCCCTTTTGCCTTTTCAAGCACCACTCTCCATCTATTCCTCCTGTTTCCCATTTTCACTCCTCAAACTGATCTTTCCCCGATCTTGTCGTTTCCAATTCCCTTCCCCTTCTGTATTTGTCAGTCTCCTTTTCCCCTTCTGTCTTTTTCTCATTTTCCAGAACTCCTCTGTGTCACTCTCTTCTCACTTCATTAGTTCCCTCCCTGACTAAAGCGGCAGGCGGAATGAGCAGGAGTGGCGTGTAAATTGATATGGAAAGTATCAGTGGCTCACAGTTCAGGTGCCCTGTCTGGTGGCAGACGGTGGCTTTTGTGCTAATCAGTAGGTACGCCTGACCTTTCAAGTCCACATTTTTCTTTAAGCCCTAATAAAAACGTTTTCATCTAGCGAAGTCTCTTCAGCCTATTACTCTTAATAGAATAAGATGGGCAGACTAAACTGCTTACCTGGAACAAAAGATGACTGCTGTTGTCTACATGGTAAACCAGGTCAGGTCTCTTGGCAGTCACTTGCATCTTAAAGAAATTGCCTTTTCTGGACAAAGCCCAGATGTACCCAATAAATGTGGCTATGAGATTCTGGAAGTTGTAGTCCGAAAATGTCACTTTTCCAAGTGTTGTGCCCATCTATGGGCGCAAAACCATTATGGTTGCCTCGCTCTTCAGAAGTCCTAACAAATTTTAAGCAATGTGTGATTTATGCGAATGAGGTGGGGGAAAACAGGATCAGAATTTTACCACTAAAGAAAGCAAACAATGCATCTAAGGCCAGGCCATATGTACCAGCATCTTGTGTATGTTCTGGAAATAATTATACTGGACATCTGTACCTGCTGTATTAGTGCAAACACATTCAGCAAAAGAATTGGTTGCCATTCGCAGGGCTCTTCTCCCTAAAACTGGACCAAATGGCCTAGCCTGCTTGCATTTGTAGGGCAAGGGAAAGCAACAACCTACCACTGAGGACAGCTGGTATCCTTCCCCCTTAGGAAGTGAGTACACCCCTAAGTGACAATGTCCAAATTGGGCACAAAGTGCCAATGTTTTGTGTGGCCACCATTATTTTCCAGCACTGCCTTAACCTTCTGGGGCATAGGGTTCAACAGAGTTTCATAGGTTCCTACTGGAGTCCTCTTCCACTCCTCCATGATGACATCACAGAACTGGTGAGTATTAGAGACCTTATGCACATCCACCTTCCATTTCAGGATGCCCCACAGATGCTCAATAGGGTTTAGGTCCAGAGACATGCTTGGCCAGTCCATCACCTTTACCTTCAGCTTCTTTAGAAAGGCAGTGGTCATTTGGGGTGTGTGTGTTTGGCGTCGTTATCATGTCGTAACACTGCCCTGTGGCCCAGTCTCCCAAGGGAGAGGATCATGCTGTGCTTCTGTGTGTCACGGTACATGTTGGCATTCATGGTTCCCTCAATGAACTGTAGCTCCCCCCAGTGCTGGTAGCACTCATGCAGCCCCACCACCAGGCTTGACTGTAGGCGCGACACACTTGTCTTTGTATGCCTCACCTGGTTGTCTGCAGACAAGCAGACTAAGGAAATGGTTCCAAAAATCCGTGTCCTTAGTCTGCTGGTCTGCAGCAAACTGTATGTGGGCTTTCTTGTGCATCATCTTTAGAAGAGGCTTCCTTCTGGGACCAATTTGATACAGTGTGCACACAGCATATGGTCTGAGCACTGACAGGCTGATCCCCCACCCCTTCAACCTCTGCAGCAATGCTGACAGCACTCATACATCTGTTTCCCCAAATCAACCTCTAGCTATCACGCTGAGGGGCACTCCACTTCATTGGTTGACCATGGCGAGGCCTGCTCTGAGTGGAACCTGTCCTGTTAAACCACTACATAGTCTTGGCCACTGTGCTGCAGCTCAGTTTCAGGATCTTAGCAATCTGCTTATATCCTAGGTAGGCCATTTTATAGAGCAACAGTTCGTTTTTTCAGATCCTCAGATAGTTCATTACCATGAGGTGCCATGTGGAACTTCCCGTGACTAGTATGAGAGAGTGAGAACAATAACACCAAATGTGAGAGTGAATGCGATAACACCTGCTCCCCCCTTCTCATCTGAGACCTTGTGACACTAAGAGGTCTCATGACACCAGGGAAGGAAAACGGCTACCTGGGCCCAATTTGGACATTGTCACTTAGGGGTGTACTGACCTTTGTTGCTAGCGGTTCAGACATGAATGGCTATGTCTTGCATTATTTTGAGGGGACAGCACATTTACACTGTTAGACAAGCTGTATACTCACTGCTTGACATTGTAGCCAAGTGTCATTTCTTCGGTGATGTCACATGAAAATATATACTTAAATATTCACGAAATGTGAGGGGGGTATAATCACTTCTGTGATATACAGTACTATATCTCTAACCATATTTTAAACATAATTTTGAAACTACAAAAAAGTAACTTTAGAAACTAGACAATCAGAGACACACACGGCAATCATTTCTCTCAAGTTGATTCCTCTGAAATGTCATTCAGTCGTGTTCCTGTAACAAAATAATTGTTAAAGGAAACTATGACTACTGTACAGTGAATCTGGAAGGTGAGTCATGGCTACTGGACTTCTTTTTGAGAGATAGAAACGTTTCACTGCTCATCCAAACAGCTACTGTACAGTGGTACCTCGACTTACAAATTTAATCCGTTCCGAATGCATGCTCTTAAGTCAAGCTACTCTTAAGTCGGGGTACCTATCCAAAAAGTGAAAAAATAAGTTAAAAATGAAAAAAATTGTAAGTCGAGCAGACCATATCTAAAATTTGTAAGGAGGCAATTAAAATGCCAAGTTTTCTTCTCTTAAGTCGAATTGCTCTTAAGTCGAGCTGCTCTTAAGTCGGGGTACCACTGTAGTTGCTTATTCCCAGGTCCCAGGTTCTGTGGCCCGTATCCTGTTCAGTATTTATAAGTGTGCAGATTTCCAATGGTGGAAGCTGCCACAGAAACCTGATGAGATTCTAGTTGTTCAGTGATGACACACACAACTGCCACATTATTAAATTGCTACGGTACCTTCTGCTGAGTCAAGAGGGCGTGTCAAAATCAAACAGGATACTGTGTTTAAAAAAAAAACAAGGTCTAGGGCTCTGCATCTTGGGTAGAAGTTGCTGCAGGCAGGCTATTCATTTGCTGATGATGCTCAAATGTCAAGGTAGCTCTCTGCTTCAGCAGACTCGTGGACTGCATTGTCCCCTCCCTCCATCAGAAACTAGTCAGGACCAAGAGCATGAGCGGCCTTCATGGTCGAACGGTGCAAAAGAACTGAGGCTGTCAAGGGCCCGGGGAAGGAGTGGTAAGCAAGGACAGGTTGGAGGTTAGACTGCAGGTGAAGGAAGCAATGGCCAGGGAGAGAAGCAAGTGAGACTGACGTCAATGGTGTGGGTATCTGACCCGGTCAGCAGATGGGAAGAAGAGGGCCAGCCCAGAGAAACTGTCGTGTGACTCAGTGGAACAATCTTGCGTCAAGTAAAGCCACAGCTTAGATGAAAATGTTCCATTCGTCGGACCCCGTGTCCTCTATGTTCATGATCGGCCCATGGTGGTACTTAGGCCACAATTGCAGCCTTGATGCACTGGGACAGAGGAGGCAGGTATCTGCTGTCACATGAAGCACTGGAGAATGTCTTTTGGAGGGACCCTGGTTCCATCCATAAGCAAACCACTTGTTTCTCTCACCTGGTTCTTGTCTGCTTGAGCCAGGTCTAAACTCTTGCCCGTCACTGACAAGAAACCAGATCTCTGGCCCTTCTGTTGATTCTCTACCAATGCTGGAATTGGCTCCCAAGTGCAACCTGCCTCTGCCTCGAGCCCATAGATCCCACACCTTATCAAGGCTGGAACTGGACTTTTCTGTACAGCGAGCCAGGGGAGCATTAGTCAGCAGGCTAATTCAATGTTCATTTGAAACACGGACGTCGTCTTGGTGTCTTTGAATGACCACAAAAATAACTGTGTGATGTGTCACACAGTCAGAAATGACGTCACAATCCTGATGGCACTTTCAAGGGAGGTAAGCTATTACCCTTGCCAAATCCCTCCACTGTGGTCTTCCATGGTTGGGCAAAGATTTGAACCCGGGTCTCCTAAATGCCCTAAGCACATCCGATCTCGTCTGATTTCGGAAGCTAAGCAGGGTCAGCCCTGGCAAGTACTTGGATGGGAGACCACCAGGAAATACCAGGTGCTGTAGGCTCCTGGAGTAGGAACTGGCAAGCCACTCCAGTATCTCTGCCAAGAAAAACTCCATGGACATGGAGTCACGAAAAGTTGGTCACAACTGTAAAGACACAACACACACACACTCCTAATCAACAGTCAGTCCATTAGACCACACTGAGTGCCACACAAATAAGTACTGTATTCCAATTGATTTCAGGAAACCAAATACAGTATGCTGTATCTCTTTCAAATAAAATAAAATAAAATAACTATTGTTCTTTCCTTTCTTTATTCATTATGTGTTGGTTTGGAAAGCAAACATTACACTATGATTTCAAGTGTTTTATAATTATATACTGTAGCTTGCAGCCCTAACTTATAGAGAGGGAGCAGTAAATGTCAAGTTAGGACCTGACAGTATGACAAATGTTTAATGTATATATATAGTAATTGAAGGCAACAACTGAAAACCTGAATGTATTTACTAGTTATTCATTTTAAAAGGAACAAAACGTATGAGACTCCATGATTTTAAGTGATGCACTCAGTCCATATAGGTGTTAATTTAAATGGTGGCAGCATAATTACCTGTGTGCGCAGCATACACAATAGGCTCAGTTAATGGCTCAGGGGTTGAAAAACCTGCCTAGACCTGAATCCCTTCATTGTTGCCTGCATACCATTCTTTCCCTTGCTGTACTATAAAAGCATCTGAAAAGCAAAGGCAAATATTGCAAGGACTTTCTCTAGAGAAAGAGTGAAGGCACTTGATTCCAAACACAGCCATTTGCACATCCCAAGGCCTTTGATAAGAAAAGGACTCTTCCCTGCATAGTTAGGCAGCTTCAGTGGCACTGAAATGCCTCAAGGCTACTGCGCTTTCACAACCTGAATAAGAAATGCCCATGGCTTTAAGAGAGGTCTGGGTAGTGCCACCAGGAGTCATAGATACCCCCTTCCTATGAGGCCCCTGAAGGTGGTGCCCAACCAAATCATCATCATCATCATCATCATCATCATCATCATCATCATCATCATCATCATCATCATCATCATCATCATCATCTGGCTGAGTATGCCAAAACTGACAAAAAGGCAAGGCTCTTTAATTAACAGTATAATTTAAAACAGTGAATAGCTTTGCCTCACTAGATATACGGGTAATTCACAGCCAATACATTTTTGCCCAAGATGACTTGGCCGCTGAGGTCCTGTCTAGTCACAATGGCAGCGGCTCTATAAGCACTCTGATAAGGACTGTATCTTTTTCTTTGACTGTTACTTCACGTCCTTCCTCGAGCCGAGGTGAACTTGCCTCCGTGTTGAAATCGGTTTTAGTCACGTGACCTAATGCCGGTTCTGCCCGTTTCTCTGTACTCATGGGCATGCTGATTGAAACTGGCAGTACTTTAACCGCACGTCCTCGATCCTTACTTGGCGGTAAGGAACAAACACAAACCAGGGTGAACTGTTTGAGGAAGAATCTTGGTCAATAAGCGGGGGAAATGGATTCATAAGGAGTTATAATTCCTGTTGTTCGATACATCGAAATACCGATGTTCCTCCCTCCTTTTCAACCCCCCAAAAAGTAATCGCACTAAGCATTTTCTCAATGCAGGTTAATAGGAACCGCACATCCCCTGGGGGGCGGATTGAGAAGCGGATTGAAAAGATTCCCGAGCTCCAGGATGGAAATCTCTCACCCCGCTTGGAGCGCAGTTCAGGGGGTGTGGTCGGGGTGAACTCGGATTGACCCCACAAGGACGTGAGGTTCTGTTCCTTCGAACCGGTCTCCAGTGGGGCCACGAACTGCAGCGAGAGGGACATGAAGTATCAGCCTTTGTCTGCTGTCAGCAACTACTACTAGCTAAATGGGCTGCTGGGAGCAAGGTCATGATCGAAGCCCTTGGCCAAGGTTTGATGGGACTGTAGGATGATAGTGGAATTTGAGGTCCATCTATCATGAAATCTCACAAGCTTTGTGTGCAGCTCAACTGGAGTATGAGTTCCAGGTCACACTGATTGCTTATTTGGATTATTTTTTAAAAAACAATGGATTAAATACTGTAATTATTTAATTTAAAAATAGGTTTTTTTTGGATTTAAATAGTTTAAATTATTTTTGATTTAAATTGATTTGATCTAAATCAAATCCACCCTGTTTTAGTTGTTACAGATAAACTAATCAACGCAGATAAATCAAATACATTATATAGACCTAAATCCAGTTAGGAGTTCCAGCTGCAGAAGACCCTATAGATCTATGAGAACTTAGTAATATTTTACATTTTAATCTAAGCATCACTTATTCAATGGATCTACTCTAGAATAACATTATGAATACAGGTCATAATGTGCAAGTCCTTTAAAGAAAAAAGTTCTTTAAAGAAAAGTATAAATCAACCATTAAAATAAGAGGAAAAACTTGTTCTTTTTCAAAGCATATTAGCCAAGCTTTACCGCTCCAGCCAAGAAGAGCTCCAACGGTTTGCTCACACAGAGTGTCAATTCGATCTGGTTTGAGATGAATGAGATACTGACCCTCAAAAGAAAAGTCTTTAGGGCAAAGCTAATTATTGAAGAAATGTGAGCTAAGTTGAAAATGCAGAAAAAGAAAAGAAAAGAAACATGTTGTAGGGTGCCATACATGTAGATTTGGAGTTTACTGTACTTGCATAATAAGATGAAAACTCAGCTTTTCAGGTTTCTATTTGTTTCTTTTCTTGTTTTTTAAAATTAGCTTCTGAATCCAATTCCCTAAAATGGTCATATACTTAAAATTTCATCCCATGTCATTACATAATGTGTGCATAAATGAAAAATCACACTTCGGTGTGTCTCAATCCAGTTGCCAGGTAGAGACAAACAAAGGTTAGAAACAGGCTGACCCTTTAACAGGAACTCCAACAGTTGCTATAGGAACAGCAGAAATAATAGGAGGAAGTCTGTATTGATCTCCCCATTCCCTATTCTATCTGCCGTTTCTCGCAGGTTATTCGGACCCATGCTGCCTGTTGCGCAATTGCCAAAGCACGCTTCCATAACCAAAAAGTGATGGGCTCTCCAATGGAAGGAGTTTGCCGACAAACAGAAGTGTGCCAATGTCCAGGGGATGTATGTGCCACCCACGCCTGTGCAAAGAAAACATGGCGGTCCGTGCTAGCCTTCTTTCAGGCCCACTTGAATGAAATCCAACTGCCCTGAAATCAATGCATAGATAGCATGTTTGCCCTGCAAGGGAAGAAGGCTGAGGCAGCATTTAACCAGCTAGCTTTTGGGAACCGCCATTCTGGAATCTGGTTTTGGAGTGTTGCTGAAAAGGGAATATTGAGATGTTCAAGTACTGTGCTGTGGTATTTTGAAAAAGCAGGATTGTAGATCAGGAGGATGCTTACCTAGATTTTCAGGCTCAAAGAATCTTCCAGAACATCATCATGGATCTCCAACACAATTGCCAAACATTGAACATGAGTCAGCAGTGTGATGCGGCGGCCAGGAAAGCCAATGCAATTCTTGGTTGCATCAACAGAAGCATAGTGTCTAGATCAGGGGTCCTCAAACTTTTCAAACAGCGGGCCGGTCCACCACCACCCAGACACCACTGGGGGCCGGATCACAGTCCAAAAGCAGCTGCAGAGGTTGGCTTGCTCACAAAACAGGGGGTAGGTGGGGGGGAATTGGTCCCAGGGGCCGGATTCAGGACCTTGGGGGGGGCGCATCCGGCCCCGGGGCCTTAGGTTGAGGACCCCTGGTCTAGATAAAGGGAAGTGATAGCACCACTCTATTCTGCTCTGGTCAGACCCCACCTGGAGTACTGTGTCCAGTTCTGTGCGCCTCAATTTAAAAAGGATGTTGACAACCTCGAACGGGTGCAGAGGAGGGCTACCAGGATAGTTGAAGGTCTGGAAGAAATGTCTTATGAGGAACGGCTTAGGGAACTGGGAATGTTTAGCTTTCAAAAAGAAGACTGAGAGGGGATATGATAGCTATATTTGAAAGGATGTCATATTGAAGAGGGAACAGGTTTGTTTTCCATGGCTTCAGAGGCTACGACTCGGGGCAATGGTTTCAAACTACAGGAAAAGAGATTCCATTTGAACATTAGGAAGAACTTCATGACAGTTATAGCTGTTCGGCAGTGGAATATGCTGCCACAAAGGGTGGTGGAGTCTCCTTCCTTGGAGGTTTTTAAGCAGAGGCTGGATGGCCACCTGTTGGAAATATTGTGATGAGGTTCCTGCACGGCAGGGGGTTGGAATGGATGGCCCTTGAGATCTCTTCCAATTCTATGATTCTATGACAACAGTGTCATTCCAGAAGCAAGAGTAAATCCAAAAGCAAAATACAGTAATACCTCAGATAAAGAATGCCTCTGATAACAAATTTTCGGATAACAAATGGAAATTTCTGGGTATAGGGCTGTCTCGGATAACAAATGTTCCCTATCGACTGCCTTGGATATGTTTTATAATGCCTTGCAAAAAAATGTACCCAGGATGTATTGCAACCCTTGTAGTTTGTGGAGGGGTGGGGGGAGTTAGAGTGGGGTTTTTCATGTTTTTTGAGCCATTCTGGAAGTGTTTTACTGAGGGATTTGGACCTTTTGAACTTGGAAAGAAAGGCAGGGAGCTAACTTTTCTTCATCTTTCCACTGTTTTTCTTTGCATTTTTGGAAGGAAAACGCTGGGGTAGTCATGCTGCTTTCTTCTGTCCATGTTTGCAATCTTTCCCATTACTCTGCAGGCAAGAACTGGAGGGGGTGTTCCAGCACTGCAGGCCTTTAAAGTGTGCTTTATAAAGAGGTCTAGAACCCACCCAGCCCAGCTTTTTTGCCTTTTCTTGCACCTCTGGAACGGATTAATCGGTTTCCCAATCATTTCAATGGGGAACCACATTTTGGATAACAAATTTTTCGGATAACAAATTGCCTCTGACAACGAATTAAATTCGTTATCCGAGGCACCACTGTATGCTCTTTATATACTGACTCATTGTGCTCCCACGTACTCACACTATCAGGTGAACATTTATATTCTCCCAAGCCTACCCAGATAAACTAAGTTGTCCCATACTTTGCAAAGCCCCTATGCTAACCAGTGACACTAAAACTCCGCATCGTCCCCAATCTAATCCAGTGGTACCTTGTATAGAGGAATTAATTGGTTCCAAATGAAATTATGTTAAGCAGATTTTCCTTTTTACAAATTTCCCATAGGAATGCATTGAAAACAGAGTAATCCCTAATCACGACCATTTTTATGTTGTACTACGGATTTGCCCCATAGGTGATTCTGTTAAGCAAATTTCCCCTATCTCTGGAATTTTTTTTATATTCTACAGAGTTCATGTTATACAAACCGTTTGTTATATGAGGGCCCACTGTACGTGCAACAGAAAGCAACATTTAATAGTATATTTCCCCATGGATGGCAGCCATGCCGACTGATTGTGGAGAAAGGTTCTAAGGGCCTGCTTGGTTCAACCACCTGTCTGGATATCCATTCTCTACAAAAAACAGCAAACTCAGATGGCCATACATTACTCTTAACATAAGAATGCAATATATGCCCCCAAATATATAGCTAGTATATAGTATGACCTCCAGATGAAATATCTAATGCAGGCATGTCCAAAGTCAGGCCCAGGGGCCAAATGCAGCCCATTTTCAAATTTCAATTTCATCTTGTCAATCATCCCCGCCAGCTGGCCCCTCCCCATACTGGATGGAGACATCAGCTTGCAGTTTTACAGTTTGCCTGACCTCCCTGCCTCTGTTCCTTCCCCCCAGCCACCTGCCCAGCCTATCCACCCCCGGCTCTGTTGCTACAGCGTCCTCCCTGCCTCCTTGCACGTTGTAGAGACTTGTCCAAAGTCTGGCCCGGGGGCCAAAAGTAGCTGAATGGTTGGCCCCCACATTTTTGCACCTCACCAAATCTGGCCCTCCTTGCAAAAAGTTTGGACACCCCTGATCTAATGTCACACAAGTAGAAGGCAACCTCACTGAACCAATTCCCCGCTCCCTTCGTACCTATCCCAAGGACTCCTGGAGAAGGTTTGGGAGAACCTCTATAGAACATGATGAACTGTGTCCTTCTGAGCTACAGCAACAGAGGGGAACTGCCCAAGTCATGAGCCATGCCTGGGCAGTAGAAAATTCCTCTGCCTAGCTTCAGGCCCTTCGCACCTTCCCAAATTTGATTACGATACAGTTCCCAGTCTTCAACAGTCTCTTAGCCCCCAGTCTCCTACCAAGACTTTTGGAAGAGGTGCAGAGAGCTACAGAGTGCGGGGATGGTGGTATGATTTATTTAGTGCCATACAGTTGCTTTTTTTATCACGTTTCACACTCAAAAGAGTTTGGTTATTTTATATAGCACAACAATCAAAATGGATAGTATAACAGTCTCCTCACAACGAGGATTTTATAAAACCAAATGTATCTTCTGATCAACAGAAAACAGCAAAAAAAAATGTGACTTTTCATCACAGTTATTTAATTTTCAAATATTTACACTAGAGAGGAAAGGGCCTGATATTCTGTTTATGACACTTAATTGAGAAAGAGGAGCCTTTCCAATTATCAGCCAATATTGAGAGGATGACACTCAACAAAACGGGAACAGATTTATAACAGTATGTGGTATTTAAGAGCTCTGGGAACTCTGTTAATAACAAGCCGTCCATCATAACTTAACGAGGCAAATAGCCACGGGTCGGCTGAAGACCATTCCACGGCATAGACACTATCTTCATGTTCCTCGTAGGTGGCTATTATGCTGTCTTGAAGAGGCTCTTTAATCCTGGAGATTTAAAAGAAAAGGAGAAAGGAAAAGGCAGGGAAACGAGTGATTGAAGCAACTCTTCATTCATAAACCATTGAAATGTCAAGTTCCCCCCTTAAATATGCTGGTTCTGGTGGTCTGCGGAGTGAGAGAAAGTGGAAATAATGCGGTACTCATTAACACTCGAGGAATTTGCAAAATATATCACAAACACCCTCTGGCGTCTCTCCCCGGAGTCTCAGGTGGATTCCTGAAGGTACCCTGAAGGGGAAAGAGTCTGACAAAGCTTTCCCAACCATCTGGATCGCACCGATGGGCCTGATTTTTTTCACCGGAAATAAGCACAAAACACGAACAACCACTGGAGTCTCTCAAAAATCACCCTATGATGAAACCACTCAAATTAGGAACCAGTTGGCATATTTATTAAAGCAGCTCCCTGGCAAATGAAATGATTTTTGAAGAGGTTATCTAGAGGTGATTATAAACACCTACGCAGACACTGTGGCCACTAGATAAGTGTGAATTAGTGGTGAAGAGGTGAATGCCACCTCTTTCTCATTGACAGCTAAGAGAGACACTAGAGGTGGTCAACAGGTCAATGTTAGGTCTTATGACATAACATTGGCTCTGTGTCACTAACAGTATGCAAATTAATGGATATAAGTATTTTCAGCATGGGTTTCAGAAAAATAGGAAGAAGTTGCTATTAGGGCAGAATGTCAAAGACACTCCCAGCTAGTCAGACGTGCCACTATCTGGAGAACGGAAGAGTGGTGTTTCTCATTCCTTTTTTTTTAAAAACAAAGGCTGCTTTTACACGACCCCTAAAATCCGAGGCAAAGGGCTCCCAGATGCGGAGCTTAAAATTGTTTTCCCACCAGCTGCGGACTTTAAAAAAATTAAGTACAACCACGCCCACCTAAGTGCGCCCCAGCACATTTTACAAGTACCTGGTCTCCGGAGTTAAAACATTTCCGATGCAGATTCTAAAGCTGTGGATGCCAGGCTCTCCTCGCCTTCTGTTTGTTTTTGTTGTCCTCCCGCCCCTTTAACAGCCTGGAATCCCTACAGGGCTGCTCTGATGGCAGACGGAGGTGAGCGGAGGTGAGCCTGCATTCTTTTCTCCCTTTTTTTCTCCCTCCCCTCACTGCAGACAGGAGCAATGGAGTACGGAAGGGTGGGAACACAGGAAGCAGAACAAACCCCCCACGATCTCTGGTCCGAATTTAAGTTGCCAGCGGATTTTAGAGGTCGTGCAAAAGTGTCCATAGATACAAAGGGAAGTGTCCAACAGGTGTCCTAGTAGGTGAAACATGTGGACCTTCTACACAAAGCACCGAGTGATATGTTGTACACTGACAATCTGCGACAAATAAACTCATCAGGGTCAAGAGCTTATTACTAAAGCCTTAATTAAATATCTCTTTTATGCATCCTGCCGAGTGTGAACTGGCAAACACAAGTGTCAGATCATTAGTGGGGAAACCAGTTTTGGAATTCTGACACAATCATAAAACTGTCAGGGTAACCTTGGGTCACTCCCTGCTTTTTAGCCCTGCATACCTGAGTTTGATGATGATTCAAAAAGGAAGGAAACATGGAAACCATACTCCATGGAAGAAGGGGACATCTCCTATCTCTTGTGTTGCAGATGCCACGGGGGGGGGTATTGGGGAGATTTTGAGGAACGCATGGCTAGCAATATAAAGGGTAATAATAAAAGCTTCTTTAAATATGTTAGAAGTAGAAAACCTGCCAGAGAACCAGTTGGCCCTCTGGATGGTGAGGAAGGTAAAGGGGAGATTAAGGAGGACTTGGAAATTGCAGAGAAATTAAATGAGTTCTTTGCTTCTGTCTTCACGACAGAAGACCTTGAGCAGATTCCGCTGCCTGAACTAAAGAACTCTTGACTAAAGAATTAAATCAAATACAGGTTAAAAGAGAGGATGTTTTAGGACTAATTGATAAATTGAAGATTAACAAGTCACCGGGCCCAGATGGCATCCACCCAAGGGTTATTAGGGAACTGAGAAATGAAATTGCAGATCTCTTAACGGTAATATGCAGCTTGTCTCTTAAAACGGCCACAGTGCCGTGGGACTGGAGGATAGCAGATGTCATACCAATTTTTAAAAAAGGAAGGAGGGGGGACCCCGGGAAACTACAGGCCAGTTAGCCTTACATCTGTCCCAGGGAAGATGGTGGAAAGCCTCATCCAAGAGAAAATCTTAAAACACATAGAAGAACAAACCTTGCTGAGAGAAAATCAGCATGGCTTCTGCAAGGGTAAGTCTTGTCTGACAAATCTTTTAGAATTTTTTGAAAAGGTCAACAGGCATGTAGATTTGGGTGAACCGGTGGATATAGTCTATCTGGATTTTCAAAAGGCTTTTGACACAGTCCCTCACCAAAGGCTGCTGAGAAAATTGCACAGTCAGGGGATAAGAGGGCAGGTCCTCTTATGAATTGAGAACTGGTTGAGATCCAGGAAACAAAGAGTAGGTGTCAATGGGAAATTTTCACAATGGAGAGAGGTGAAAAGCGGTGTGCCCCAGGGATCTGTCCTGGGACCAGTGCTTTTCAATCTGTTCATAAATGACCTGGAGATAGGGATAAGCAGTGAGGTGGCCAAGTTTGCAGATGACACAAAACTTTTCCGTGTGGTAAAAACCAGAGAAGATTGTGAAGAGCTCCAGAAGGATCTCTCCAAACTGGGGGAATGGGCTACGAAATGGCAAATGCGTTTTAATGTAGTCAAATGTAAAGTAATGCATATTGGGGCAAAAAATCAAAATTTTATCTATCAACTCATGGCCTCTGAGTTATCCGTGACAGATCAGGAAAGAGATCTTGGGGTGTTGGTGGACAGCTCCATGAAGGTGTCTCCCCAATGTGTGGCAGCGGTGAAGAAGGCCAATTCCATGCTAGGGATTATCAAAAAGGGGATTGAAAATAAAACAGCCAACATTATAATGCCATTATACAAAACAATAGTAAGGCCGCACCTGGAGTATTGTGTACAATTCTGGTCACCGCATCTCAAGAAAGACATAGTGGAACTGGAAAAGGTGCAGAAGAGAGCGACTAAAATGATTACTGGGTTGGGGCACCTCCCTTATGAGGAAAGGCTAAAACATTTGGGGCTCTTTAGTCTGGAAAAAAGGCGCCTGAGGGGGGATATGATTGAGACGTACAAAATAATGCAGGGCATGAGTAAAGTGGATAGAGGGAAGCTCTTCTCCCTCTCACAAAATACCAGAACTAGGGGACATACACTCAAATTGAGGGCTGGGAGAGTAAGAACAGACAAAAGAAAATATTTTTTTCACCCAGCGCGTTGTTAGTCTATGGAACTCCCTGCCACAGGATGTGGTGATGGCATCTGGCCTGGATGCCTTCAAAAGGGGATTGGACAGATTCCTGGAGGAAAAGTCCATCACAGGTTACAAACCATGATGAAGTGTAATCTCCAGGCTTAAAACCAGGGTACTTTAAGGGCCAGATGTATGGGAGTGGTATCAGGAGACAGATATCTAGTCTCATGCGCTCCCAAACGCATCTGGTGGGGCCACTGTGAGATACAGGAAGCTGGACTAGATGGGCCTTTGGCCTGATCCAGCATGGCTCTTCTTATGTTCTTATGTTATGTTCTTAAGCTGCAGCCATTTTGTGAAGTGATCTGGACCTTGCAGTGATTGATAATAAAGTGCTGACATGTAAACTGAAAATGCACGCTGAGTGCCACCTGTTGTGAACAACCACTGTGGCTTTCTGAAGAAACTCAGAAGGGCCTCCCATCTTTCACAAGCCGATTATCCCGATTCCTTGTGGAGTGAAACCCTGCCATCCCCAATCTGTAGCACCGAGGGTCATTTTAACTCAATATGCATGAAGTGCGTTAAGGGGTAGTGGAGGGAGAGAAAGAGTTGCACTGAAATGGGATTCCAAGGATGTTCGAGATTGGAAATAAAATAAATATATGTAAACCTCTTATCAACATCCTTATTCAGTTCTGACTGGTTTCTGCCTATTCACTCGACAGCCGGCCTGTTAGTGTGCAATCTTACAGGCCCACGCATCACGCCCTCTAGTGGTCAAATATATATTACATTAAAAATTGGAGGCAATAAGCCCCCAGCCATCGAAATCATGGCCAAAGGACCTCATGCATCCTTTAGAGCAGTGACTCTCCATCTTGTCTTCCCAGATGTTCTTGAACCAAGATCCCCAGAAGCCTTCATCACTAGCGGTACTCCAGGATTGTAGTCCAAGACCACCTGGGGAACTGCTGCTCTAGAGGCACAAGCTGAGAGAGAGCGAGAGAGAGAGAGAGAGATTGGATCTTGGGGGCTGCAAAGGTACTAGTAGTGTCAATTATGGTTCCTTCAGCTCCTTTTTCCACCACTGGTTTAGGTAAACAAGGCAGGAATGTTGGCAAAATTAGAGGAGGAAAAGAAGAAATGGAGCAAGAATAAAGTGTGGCACTTAAAAAATAGCAGATCAGTCTATCTGTGGCATTTCATGGCTCAAAATCCACTTCTTTGGACACACGGCATTGGTTATACTATCTCTTCTATACTGATACATAATTCCATGGTAGTGGAAAGGTGATGCCAAGGTGAAGGTGTAGATTTGAAGCAGGTACGTTTTGCTAAGCAAGTGTTGAGCAACTTGTGGTCCTCCGGATGTTGCCGGACTTCTAGAAGGCAAAATGTTCCTGCAGATTCCCACCCACCCAAGCTGACCTAGATTTAATCTAATTACAGTTCAGTTTTGGAGATAACAAGCAATTGCGGTGAACCGAGAACATGTTTTGGAGATAGAAGTGGGTGTGGTAAACTGAGAAGATGAAGTTGACATATGTGTGTGTGTGTGTTGCATTGTTACAGTCGTGAGCGACTCTTCGTGACTCCATATCCATGGGGTTTTCTTGGCAGGAATACTGGAGGGGCTTGCCAGTTCCTACTCCAGGCACCTACAGCACCTAGTTTTCCCTGGTGGTTGCCCATCCAAGTACTAACCAGGGCCGATCCTGCTTAGCTTCCAAAATCAGGCGAGATCAGATGTGCTAAGAAATATCTCTTTATAAATAAGCTGGAGGAGAAGTATGTGTGTCTGCCTGGAGCTTTCTGCCGGTAATTCATTACTCTCGTTTGCCAATGATAAAATGCAGGATTCTAAAATGGGGCTTGCTTCCCTGCGACTCTTGTATCCATGAAACAATTTAAAAATAACTATGTCAATGATCCACTTTTGGACAAAGCGAGGTTCCTAACCTGAAGTCTTCTCTGTGCTGCAGTAGGGACTTTTGAGATGCAATGACGGTTCCTTCCACCAGAAGAGCCAATTGCAAATAGAAAGCTATAATTAAAACATTTCCCCTGTTCTTGAATGCTGACCTAAAACAATAATGTCTCACTAAGGTTTTTGCTATTTGACCTGAAGGAGCATCAAATAAGACTGTGATACGGCAACAAAAGATAGCTGAGATAGCAACCTGTATGTGGGCTAAGGGAATTCTCTGAGTTGTAATCCAAAAACACAATCTGCACACCTGGAAGGGGGACGCAAGTAGGTGGAAGAGAAAGCGGTTACGATTATTTGTACCATTTTCCTGACGGCAACACCTATTTATCTTCCCACACATTCTTTACAGCTTTGTTTCCTCCTCCCCCTTAAACTGACATACCTGGCTTGCATGAAAAGTTGGCCAGGTCCCCCGAGGGCCGTGTGCCTTGTGCAAAGCTCACCCACTTATCTGAGACTCCATTATCCTGAAGATTTCAGATGTCACCGAATAAGCAGGGGAGCCATGCACGGCACATGGCTGCTGTCAAGGGACATGGCCGACTTTCCACTAACTGGGGGTGGGTGTGAGTTAACCAGGAGTTCAATACGTAAGCATGAAGAAGCTGCTAGCTGCCACCACTGCCTCCCTGGCTGGAGGCTGTGCGGAACGATCCGGTCCATAATTAAACTTACGGCGTGGGGGAAGGTACGCCAAAGAGCCGTGCGCCGCATTAAACGGAGGCACCACGGCTGTGCATTGCTGCCCCCCTTTTGCTATTTTTGGTTCTCTTAAACTGTCGTGTCTGCCACTGGGTCTCCCTTTGGGGGGATTAAGCTAAGATGGGAGTGTGCCAAATGGAGAAGCTTGCCTCCCCCACCCCCCACCCCGTTTCTGAAGTGCAGACTGGACAGGCTCGCACTTCAGGGCGATGCAAAGAGCTGCTTCGCTCATAAATGCTGCCTCTGCCGCCGCCACAGCTCACTGATGAAGGAACAGAATGACCCCTTGGAATGGTCTCTAAGCAACTCTGAGCGTGAGCAAATGCTCCTAAGAGAAATTAAGCAGGGGATGACATGACACACTTCAGCACAGGCTGGGCATCCCCCCCCCCCCGGGCTTACGAAGGAATGTCTAATTTTCTCACTGGAGCTCTTCAGTGATCCAGGCAGAGCTACTTTCCTCGTCTGAAAGAAAAGACCCTTCTTCACCTCCAAGACAGTCCTCGGAAAAGGTCCCTTTTTGGCAAACTACAACTCCCAGAATCCCCCACCCACCGCCCCCGGCATGGCCACATTCTGGTAGTCGTCGTCCGAAACAGTAGCTGTTCCATGTGTGTCCATAGGCGATGATGGAAGGGAAGAGGCAATGGGGGAATCAAAGATGATGTATGCATAATAGGCATAGTTATTCATGAGATGGTGTTATATTTATCTCAGCCAAATTAAGAATTGCTAAATAAAGACTTAACAAGCTAATGACATTTTATTATTATTATTATTATTATTATTATTATTATTATTATTATTATTATTATTATTATTATTATTATTATTATCATCATCATCACACAGCAGACAAGATAACTACGCTGGAGTTTGTATTGCAAATCACTAGTCAAACGCTTCCCAAGCATTTAGGACTACGTGATATATCAGCAAATTATGCGAGCAGATCCCAGTAAGGTGGCTTTATGCAGCTGACTGATGGTGCCTTTGTCAACTCCGTTATTGTTGTTGTTGTTGTTGTTGTTGTTGTTAAATTTCACCAGGCACACTTAACCAAAATTATAAAAACATTGACTGGTATCATATAACAGATACAAGTATTAACACAGTATCTGTTAAATATCGGCGCAGTATTTATGCTATTCCTAAAGCTGCTGGGGTTTTTTGTGGCTCTAATGATGTTATTTCTGGAA
Organism: Phrynocephalus guinanensis; assembly: GCA_037367245.1. NCBI lineage: Eukaryota > Metazoa > Chordata > Lepidosauria > Squamata > Agamidae > Phrynocephalus > Phrynocephalus guinanensis. Next base: position 168,453,787 of record CM074733.1, read on the forward strand.
TCTGGAACTGGTTATAATACTGTGTGAAATTTCTTGATATTGTTCCCAAAACCCTGATGATGATGGGGATCACTGAGCTATATTTAATCCACAAGTGAGATGTTTTGATTGCCAGATCTCTGTATTTTGTTAATGTTTCTAATTCTTTAGCTTCAACTCTGGCATCCCTTGGAATTGCAATGCCAATTATCTAGACATTTCTTCATTCTATTACTACTGTGTCTGATGTGGTAAGTTGTTGTTGTTGTTAGAAAATATGCAGATGGTTGGCAATATTCATTTTAGTAATCCAGCTGAAATGCTCTTAAAGGGAAAATGGAGGTCAGTATCCTATTAGAGATGGGCATGAAATGAAAATAAAGTGTTTCATTTCTTTAGTAGTTTCATTTCATTTTGTTAGTAATAAAGTTTAAAAGTAGTTTTGTAATGAAAAGGAAAAGAACAATTTGTTATTGGCTCCCCTGGGCCCTAGAAGGCACCAAAATCGCAGGGTAGCTTATTTGGATTCTTCCCTGTAAGCCCCTGAAATTTGGACAGTTTTGGGTTTCGGGGGCAGAACCCCATGGGAGGGGGGCTATTGTCTTCCAATTCAATTAGAAATGATTTTTCCTAGGAGGATACACTTTGGAGTTTAATAACTCAGCCCCCTGAACCCAAAACATCTCCAAATTTCGGGGGCTTATGGGGAAGAGTCTAAAGAAGATCCCCTGCGATTTTGGTTCCTCTAGGACAAATCGTTTCATTCCTGGAGGGAAAATCGTGTTTCATTTTGTAACAAAATGTGTCCTACCGTTTCATTACATAACGAAGTAATTCGTTACGTAACAAAATGACTAAACAGTGTTTCATTTTTCATTTTGTGCCCATCTCTAGTGCCTATTTGTACTGTCCAAAGGGCATATTATATGTTAGGGATTTGGATAGGTGGTTTTTGGTCTATTCTAATAAATAACAGTCTACCTGGACAGATAAAAGCACTACAGAGATCTTGAACTACATGCCAATTTGCAGTTGATTGTTCCCGCATACCTTACAGAGTAAGGCTTACTCTGTCATCTGCCTTGAACACTTGTTGTGAAAAGGCAATGCAGACATGTTTCAAAATAAAAATAAATAAATAAATGACAAGAAAATCATACGATCCATTTTATGTGGTTTATGACCTTTTAGACAGACAACAGGCTCCGATTTTCCTTCTGTCGTCTACATACACCACATGAGATATAGGTTGCATATAACCTCACCAAAAGCTCCTCACACAGAGTTTAATTGAGCTGCATAGCTTGAAGGCAAATGATATTCCAGACTAGCGAGAGAGGCATGATTCTTTCTCAATAATTACTTCAGTGTAGAGTTCTCATGTTTTGAGTTATTGTTCATGCCAACAGAGTACGGAATTTCACAGCACCTATGGCTTCACACAGTAATCACCAAATGGGGTTTATTAAACCTCCAGAAACCACCAAGCTTTTAAGCGCTATCAACTGTTTAGCCTTAAATGTTAAATTAAAATGAATGGTTTCATTCAAGAAGCAATATAATATTGTTCAGGACCTCATATGGCAGCCTGAGGGCCATGAGCAACAGCTGATCAACATCAGCATTTTTAAATCAAGTCAGGAAGCAGATGAATCTTTCCAACCAGAATGTGAACCAATAACAAGGACTGCATCCTTGATGTTATATAAAACAAAACAAAAAGTTCTTTAATAAGTTTTAGCCTTTTGTAGTTTGAATAACAATGTTCCACTCACGCAAAATGGTTTGCAAACCATTTTTACTTAGGAAAGGTGTATTGATCCATCCAAGCAACAGGCAACACTGATATTAGTTTAATATAGTTTTAAGTGAGAGCTGGCTCCTAGCAATGGAAGTAATTAATAATATCCTGAACCAAACAGTATGTACGCATACAAACACATGTACACAACCAGGCATCCCCATGCTGCCCACACACATATGGCAGAGAGATGCCACATCAGTTTCTCTTAAATTCATTTAAAGACAAATATGTAAAGATACCTCAATGTTTACATGTGCTTTCTGAGAAGAATTCACGTCACTTGCTGGGTCAGGGCAAAGGACATTGAATGCCTAGCTGACTGTTCTGTTTCTGATCATGACCAACCCACAAGCTCTGCCCACACAGGGTCAAAATCCAGTTGCTAATCTCAATGAGAGAAGACTGAAAGAATATCATGTAGTGGGTCTGACGGAACCAGACGACGCCCAAAGTGATAATTCAGCTCTTTATTTCATCACACACAGAGATTGCAGAGGAATAAAAACAACAACTAAAATGGCCCAAGGGCCTGTTTATATACACGCCCAAGATTTCCCCGTCGCCAGCCATTGGATGGTTTAAACAGTCTGCTGCCTCCCGATTGGATAGGCCAGAATCCTACCCTTCTGTTATTCTCCAGCTTCAAGCTCCCACATCCTGCACCTGTCTCCAATTGACTGTGCCTGGGAGCTTGATCGGTTTGGAGCTTGATCTGCTTTGGGTGGGGCTTGGCTGGAGCTAAGGTAAGTTTGGATCCTTCCTCTCTATTATTCATATGCTCCAAAACTCAGGCAGTTCAAAGATTACTCTAAGAACACAACACAGAATGAATGGGATTTGTTAACACAACCTTTACATAAATATCACTGATTCAAGGGGTCAGCTCTCATTGAGACAACCAACTAGATTCAGAATAATGGAATTGGACGAGGGCCTATAAGGTCATCCATCACAACCCCCTGCTCAGTATAGGAATGTTGAAACGGATCTGACAGATCTGTCTAACGTTAGCCTGATGGTAACAATCCTCCGTCTCTGTTGACACACCAAGAGCTTATTCAGAAAAATCCTCTCTCAGAACTGGAATGGTGGTGATGCTGCATTATCATGGGTATTGAACAACTGTTGTTAGCTAATTCCCATGATTCCATTTTGTGGCAGTGAACCCTCCAGGTTTTGCATGTTCACAGTATGAAGAATTACTTCTGTGCTAGGAACGGTAACGATAATTAAGCCGTCAGAACTCGAACTTGAACTGAAAAAAGAAAAATTTGGTCGGGTTTTTCGTTTCCGTTTGTGGCATCGTGGCGATCACGCAATGCGAAGCACAGAAAAAGTTTTTAAAAGTTTTTTTTAAAAAACCCCGACTCCCGGCCAAAAAAGCAGGCGAAAATATGCCTGCCTGAGGCTTTGCCACCTACCAGAGGGGTGGTTTCTGGGGGGTCCCCGTCCTTTCCCCCCCCTCTTCTCCTGTCCTGGGCTGCTTGCACCAGGCTGGGGCGGGGTTCATCCTCGTCGTCTCGCCATGCCATGCGGGGGGGGGATCCAAAATGGTGACAGCAATTTTTCTTTTTAAATCGTGGTAAAAAAACACACCAAATCACCACAGAAACATGTGAAATTTATTTATTTTAAATGCCTGAATTTTAATAGTAGCAGCAGTGGGTTTTTAATAGCAATAAAACGTATTGATTTTATTTTATTTTATTTTATTTTTTATTTTTTTAGACCTGCCCATTTGGGCTGGGCATGGGATGGGACCATGCAAATTGTTTGAACCATTCCACCAATGGCATCGCCAGGTTTTTGACTGACACTTCTGGATGCCTCGGAGGGCATAAAAAGCCGAGGCACCTTCCAGAAATCGCAGTCGGGTGTATGGATGTGGTTGAGGGAGGAGGGCTGGCTGCTGGTGCTGGTGTGATCCGATCGAGATTGAGGAGGGAGGCTGGAGGTTTTAGGATTTAAGTAGGCAGGCAGGGAGGGAATTGAATTTAGAAAATAATTTCTTTGATTCCCTGCAGCTTTGTCTGCTGAAGGGAATAGCAGTTTATTCTTTATTTCTTCTCTGGCAGTTTGTGATGATTTTTTTCTGATATTGGATAAAGGGGGAGGTTCGACTGGGAGTGGGAGGTGTGGATTTATTTTAAAAATATATTATATACTACCATTTATTTTCTATTTTCCCAACTTCAATTTGCTTGCACACACACACATTTGGGGTGCAAGCCAAGAACAGAACCTCTATCCTAAGTGATATCCTAACTGCCCACTCGCCTGTCCGCCCGCGCCGCCACCCGCCTGCAGCCCGCGCTGCCACCCGCCCACTCGCCCGCCTGCCGCCGCCGCCCGCCCATGGCCCCCCGCCACCACCGCCCGCCTGCACCTCCCCCGCCCCGCCCCCCGCCTAGGGCGCAAAAACACCTAGCACCGGCCCTTATTGCAGGACGCCCCTATGCTCTCGGAAGTCAAATTGTGCTAAATCGCGGTGGAAACGACAAACGACAAACGGAAACGACACATTTTTGAAAAATTTCGCGACAAACGGAAACGACCCGAAACGGACCCATTCCGACAAACAAAAACTCGAAACGTCATTTTTTCTGGTCATGCCCATGTCTAGTAACAACACAACACAACACAACACAACACAACACAACACAACACACACACACACACACCTATTGCTAAGCACAGTAAGCACATGTTGTAGTGTTGCAAGGGAGATAAATGTCTCTATTGCCTTTCTCCACACCTTCAGCCATTTTACAAATCTCCATCAAGAGAATGCCTCTTTCTTTCATTTTTAAAACAGGGCTGTAAAACTGAAAACACTAACTATTCCTCTTATAGAAGATGCATGAGAGCCTTGGCCCAACTGGACAGCAGGTGAAGACAGCCCGTGAGAGGGGCCAGTTACAATAGTGATGATGGAAAGGCACCCCAGAGAAATAACAAGAGCCTGTGTAGAACTCCTGATCTAGTAGCACCAGAAAACGTTAAGCCAAAATGGAGGATACTAAGCCAAGATGGAGGATAGATGGAGGTTTGGTTTTGAAGGACAACGAAAGCATATGTGCAATGGACACAATCAAAAATGGCAGAGGCATGAAAGGTAATGGTTGCATACATAGACAGTGTTCCTCTCCTGGATTGGACGCAGGCACATGACGGCACTGATGATGTGCACACCCAGATTGTCACAAGAGTCTCCTTTGCTGCAGTGCTATAACTCTGGAGGCCTCTGGATGCTTTTGGTTGCGTTTCTCTGCTCCTCCCTGTCCTGTTGCCTGGAACTGCAGGCCACACTCTTACTGCGCTGAGGTACAAGGCCCAGGAAGTCCGGCCAAGGCCAAGGGTGTGTCATGTGTGTCAGGTAACCAGAAGTTTACCAAAGAAGCAAGCAGAGCAGAGGGATCCAATACGGCAGTCAAAAGGCAGATAAGAATACAGTCCTGACCACAAACAGTGAGAGTCTAAGAAGCAGACACAAGCCCTGCCAGCCCTATGCAGGTGAAAAGTCATCAACCTCATTATTTCTCATGTTAGATCATGATACTTGTTAGGATTAAATCCACCATGATTGTTTCTCTGATTGGTTCTGTCAAGAAATCTAAATTCAACAATCTAAGAGTCAATCAAATTCGGAGCTGGCTCCTTCTTTTATGTATTGATTAATAAAGGGTGCACACAGACAGTTACGGTCGCTGAACCTGTGAAGAGTCTTGCCTTCCCCAATTCTTCTAGAATTTCACCAAACAATGTTCAATTGACATTGCCCTAAAGTCTAGGTGCTAGAAGTCTAGCAGTACCCATTTATATGTGACAAAAAGTGTCACTACTGGGCAGGTGCAAGAGAACATCTGTAGGCCAGTGGTTCTCAACCTGTGTCTCCCCAGATGTTCTTGGACTGCAACTCCCAAAAGCCCCCACCACTTGCTGTACTCGAAGGGGTTTCTGGGAGTTGCAGACCAGGAACATCTGGGGACCCACAGGTTGAGAACCACTGTTCCAGGAGTTATAGTCCAAGGACTTCTGGTGAGCCAAAATTCTTCACAGCTGGCCGTATTGGTTGTGGACTCTGGAAGTTGCTGTCCAAAGCATTCACGAAAGGTCAAAAGGCCTTTGACCTGGAATTATGCTAGTCAGGGACATGTTGGATAACAGAGAGGCAGATTTGATTCAAGCAGGTGGCTATTTTCGGAGCAGAGGTTAGAAATTGTAGCTCAAGGGTGGAGGAGGCAGAGACAGAATGATACTGGACTCACACCTATGTCTTGTTACACATCCTTCACTGAAACAGTGTTGGCCTATGCAGGTGTGTTTCACATCTCATGCTATGCCATGTCATTAAGTGCACACATAGGGATAATATTTGACTCTCCATTTATTAATAATAAAAATATTAGATGGAAGGCTTGCAAATCCCCTAGAACACTTGGGGGGGGGGGAGAGTCGAAACTCTCTCAATACAAGTGAAAAGCCAAAAAGGCAACAATAAAGCACTCCGCATGTTCACAACTGTATACTCATCCCAAGTGGGCAAGAAAAAAGAAGTAAAGTAGCAACACTTTTAAGAAAGATGTAAGACTTATACTGAACATAGCATAATGTAATGCTGGAGCATAAAATACCAATGTTTATATTTCTCTAACAAGATATTGTTTTTCCGACTAATAACCGTTCCCTGTTATGCAGTGGTAAAACACTTTCTTGAATACTGCACTTCAATGTAGACGACATTTCACAAAAAGTTGCTAAAATCTGGAAAACATCCAGAAGAAAGCTATAAGGGCAAGAAAGTATATGTATGTGGAAAGCTTAAATGAGCTGGACATGTTTAGTGCAAAAAAGGAAGAAAAGAAAATTACTCTCTGGGAGGAGGTGCTGGATATTTAAAAGTGTACACGATGGAACAAGTGTTTGCTACACTCACTGGTTGAGACGAATGAAGCAAGCACATGTAAAATTACTTGAGCTAAACGAGATCACACATAGTAACAAACTGATTTTCCTGTGATATAAAAAGCTCACCTAAGCAACAAACTGCTTTTGGGGGGTGCGTAATTTCCTCCCATATCTATTAATGCTTTTAAGCGTGTGGCTTTAAAATGACACTGCTCTAACCAGCAAATGTTACATCCATAGGCTTACATTTAGAAGGGGGGGTCCTCATTTAATTTAATTTTTGTTTTGTTTAAAGGAGCAAGTGCAACAAAGTGTTGGTGGGGGAGGCTGTACCCTTGTGAATGGCACCTGTTTTCTACCGTCCTCTCCATCTAGCACTGGAAATGCTCAAAGGGAGAGAAGAATGACAGTCCAGCTCATGGAGAGCCACAGGCAGGTGGGGAGGAGCGGATAATCTGTACCGATCCCTACTTCCCATCCACCCAGCTTAACTGGCCTACATTACACCTCCTTCACTGAAACAGTGTTGGCCTATGCATGTGTGTTTCACATCTCATGCTATGCCATGTACATGACTACCAGCTTAACCGGTCTTCTGACCTTGTCCTCCTGCAGATGAATGCCCAGTCCGCTAAAAAACACCTTAGGACATCATTGAGTAGGAGAATTCTGAGCCTTCTCAGTGGTGGCTCCAATGTTATGGAACCAGCTCCTGAGGGAACTTTGTCTAGCTCCCTCCTGGACAGCCTTTCATAGCCAATTAAAGACCTTGTTGTTTAATGAGGCTTTGGAGACCGGCCACAGGTGATAACTTCCTAAATTTAACTAGTATACTTTCTTCATTTTGGTGGCACCATATTATCTTTCTTATCTTTTTTTGTCTTGTTATATTTTATCTTGACTCTTGTTTTGTTTTGCATTTTGGTCTGTTAAGGGCTTTCCCCCATCTTCCTTCCTCAGGCCACCTCAAAAGCACGTTTGAGTCCACAAAGCAATGCAAAATGGAACCTCAGAACCCCAAGTGCTTTGGTAGAAGTAGCAGCATCACAGAAACATTAAGCTGTAAGTGGCCTAATAAAGCCAACCCCCTGCTCAAGACAGGAACACAAATTAAAGGATTATCTGCCAGGTGGTTGTATAAATTTCTCTTGGAGGCCTCCAATGCCTGAGCGCCCCCTCCCTCTCGAGTTAATTGGTTCCACGGTTGTACTGTTCTAACAGTTAAGAAGTTTTTCCTGATATTCAAAGGAAATAGGGTTTCCTGTAAACATCAGCCCACTATTGCGTTTCCCGCATTCCGGGTTGAGAACAGATCCTGCCCCTCCTCTGTACAACACAGCCTTTCAAAAATGTGAAAAGTACCCTCCTATCTCTCCTCAATCTTTGTTTCTCAAGGCTAAATATACCCAGCTCTTTTGGTCTTTCCTCATAGGGCTTAATTATGATTGTAATAAAAATATTGGAGTGTGACGGTGCTCTAAGAGTTTAATGAGAACAAAAATTCTAATTTGTGGTTTTGTGACCCCCAGCTTGCCCAAGACATGCCACTAAGAAACAGCTCACCTAAGACATCTCACTAAGAAAGAGTATAAAACCTTTCCACCTTTCATGCAGTATAAAGAACCGTGAAAGTGAATAACCTCCTTCCGCAGGCCAGTGGTACCATCCCAGTGACACCATGTGAATTCTGGTATATAAAGGGTAGATATACAATCACTGAAACTAGGATAAGTGCCACTTTTTATAGCAAGGCAAAGGTACTTACCTATATGGTGCATATACAAAAATTCTAAAAGCCAATAGAGATCATCTCATTAGCTGACATAACCAGATTTTAATCCAATGTTAACTTGGCTAATTAACAACAAACAAAATTCTTACTTGTCTTCCTGATGGTGGTCTTCCTGGTCACTGAGTTCATCATCATCTACAAGGTGACCAAAAGGCTCGGAAGAAATGGATACCATGTTGGAAAGAATGACCCGGCTGTCGCTGCTGGCAGTAAGCACTAACTGGTCATGGGAATGGTTGTAACGGACGTTCCAAACCCTGTAATCATTAAGAAAACAACAACAAAAAGTCAGCTGGTGGAACCGCTACATGTAAACTGACAACAATCTTCATCTGCTAGGAGAACATTTACCAGGTGATCATGCTACAGACCAGGGATAAGGACTTGGGTTGCAGGAATCACTGTCAAGTCAGTCTTAAGTGACTCAACTTGGACTTGATTCTTGATTTGGAGTTCCCTTCCTCAAACCACCCCAGTGACTTAGACTTGATTAATGATTTGGACTCAAACTACCCCTCCTTTTTTCTGGGAGAAAAAGCTTGTTATTAACAGGAACTTAGTATTGGAGCTTGGGACCTGTCACTTAGTGCTAACGATTCAGATTTGAACATGGCGGAATACTATTTTCATGGATTCCTTCTTCCAGAAGCCATCACTATCTAGTTTGGAAGGTAGGCAGCCCCTCCTGCGTGGTTTATGAAACACTATGATGGCTCCAACCTAATATATTCTACCAGACCAGTGAAATGATAATACAGTGACACTCCAACTTAAGAGCAGCTCACTTAAGAGCGGAAAACTGCTGGTGTTTTAACTGCTGCCTTACAAATTTTAGATATGGTCTGCTCGACTTACAAATAATTTTGTTTCATTTTAAACTTATTTTTTCAATTTTTTAGATAGGTACCTCAACTTAAGAGTAGTTCGACTTAAGAGCATGCATTCAGAACGGATTAAATTCGTAAATTGAGGTACCACTGTACTTTATTCCTTTCCCTGAATGGATAGCCTACCACAAGATTGCCTCAACTGCTTTTCCTGAACATATGAGTAAGCATCTCTGTAGCAGTACTCCATTCTTTGCATCTAGGTTAAGCCAAGCAGTCTTCACATGTCAGGCGATAGCAAACTAAAATCTTGACTGAGTATGAGGAGAATTACCAAAAACATTCCTTCTTAGTCTGCCTATTATGGTAGTAATGGCCTTAAATGTTATTTCTTTTTGGTAAGGCCTTTGTTATGAAAGTAACCAACAGGTTATATTGAGGGGGAAGTCAAACGCGATAGAGATCTTACAATATGAATGTTTGCCTATTGTTTAAGACATCACACACACTTTCTGAAAAGAAAACATTTCCCCCAAAGCGAAACATGGATTAGTTATATTAACTTGATAAATTAAAGCCAAATTTACCTCAAATCCTTACTGTGCACAGTTAAAATGGTCCATAAAACAAAGGGAGGATTAACACTACTAATTGTGTTTTCAAATTTATGTACAGTGGTACCTTGTATAAAGTAATTAATTCGTTCCAAATGAAATTATGTTAAGCAAATTTTCCTTTATACAATTTCCCATAGGAATGCATTGAAAATGGAGTAATCCCATTTTCTGTTGTACAGATTTTCCCCATAGGCGATTATGTTAAGCAAATTTCCCCTATCTCCGAAACTTTTTATGTTGTACAAATTTTATGTTATACAAGCTGTTTGTTATACAAGGGTCCACTGTATCATGTTAATACCAAATGTCTCCAGATTTTCTGCTCCTATGGCAGCTTAATAATAATCTCAATAAATAACAATGTTTCTATGAAGCTGAATCTTCAGTAGCAGTCCGGAAGTAGCTTCAGGGTGAAGAATTATTTCTCCACAGATGCTGCTACCCCAAAAATCTCTGAAGTATGAACAAAGTTCTGTCTCTTGGCTATGCAAAAAAATATTTGTACATAAATCTTCACCAAAAGGGAGTTGTTAGTCTCCGCTGTAAAAACAGTTTTAAAACAACTTTACAATATGGACAATACCTTCCCAAACATAAATAAGTGTGCATAAACTCTATTATAATTTCAAAACCATATTCGGGGGTGGGGGTGTCAGGGAGAGAAACCACATGATCTGCAACACCAGCTAAACTTGATATGGTTTTCAAAACAGGTTATTAAGGTGAATAGAAGAAATCCTCCATTCAGAGGAATTCACTTTACCAGTGTGAATGCTCTTCAAGCGTCTTGACCGGCTCATTGACATTTCTGGTGTCCCAGAACTTCACTTTGCAGTCATCCCCACAACTAGCCAAATAGTATTGTTTGTTGGGATTAAAATCCAGGTCGCGCACCAGCTGTCCATGGGCATTTTCTATACAATATATTTGGCTGCAGTGAGAACAGAACATAACACATTTAGGGGGGGGGACACACACACACACGTGTGTCTAAAGCAAAACCAAATCACTTCACTCACAGAAAAGAAGGTCTGCAGAAGATATTAATTTACTGTGGTTCAGGTCAATGATAAATCATAGTGTTTGCCTGGGTAGTGACTGCCCTTGCCTGTACTTTTAAAACTGCTTCTGTGTTTCAATGAAACGCGTTTTGATTTTTGTGATCCATGCTGAAACAGGGCAACATGGCTACGCCTATGAAAACTGGTTATATACGTCACGCTTGGCAAGGAGGGTTCAGGGCAACCAAGTACACAAATAACACATGGTTGAAGGGGTATTTCAATCTCTGTCTTTCCCACGCACAGCATATCACAAACACCCGCACCTCCTTGACGACACAGGTGGCTCACAGGCTGTGAGCATCTATCTTTGCCACGAGAACCCAGTTGCCATCTTGTCCTCCACTGAAATGGCAGCACTACTCACTCAACACAACCTCTCGTGTGAGACAGGGCTGCAGGATACACACAATACACATTCCAACCAATTTTTCCTTTCTGCAAAGTCAATCAAAGTTCATCTCACATTCCCCACCTTCCAAGTGCTGCACCAGAACCTTAACTTTCCCCTCCTTCTTTGTTCTTCAAAAACAGATGTGGCCTACTTATTTTATTTTATTGATTTATTTTTGAGCCTTTCTCCTTGGAAAAGGATCCAAGGCGGCTTACAGTAATGAGGAACAATATACAATCTGCTACAAATACACAGTCTGGTACCAATGCCCTCCCAAGTGAGACCCGCCTGGCACCGACGCTGATAACATTTCAGCGGCAGGTAAAAACCTTCCTGTTCCAGAAGTTTTTTAACTGATAATTGTGGGTCCTGATGGCAATTTTAGTGTTGTGTTTTAATGTATTATATTTATTGTATTTATATGTTTTATTGTTCTAATTTTATTGTAATTTTGATGTTTTAATTGTTTATTTTGATTGTGAGCCGCCCAGAGACCTTTCGGTGGTGGGCGGCATACAAGCTATATAAATAAAATAAAATAATAAAATAAAATAAAATAAAATAAAATAAACTTCAACTTATAGAGCAACCAGAAGTTAGTTAACAACATGCATACATCTTACTAGTGATGAAAGCAGGACTCAAGTGGAGGAGGGGTAAGTTACTGCTCTGCTGTGGTTGCCTCTGAGGGCGAGGAGAGAATGTAGAAGTACCCTACCTCTCACACATGAAAGACTAAGTAGGTAGTGCGATCACGACCTTACAGACTACCGTGTAGATATGTCACCGCTATAAAATACAGATAGGAGTGTGCCATAGTGCATTAGTGGCATATCTCATAGACGTTAGAGACACCTGTAGTGGACTATCCCATTGTGAACACACACTTGCTTGTTTTACTACCAACTTGGTTAATTATTTCACCATGAACATGCAGAAACTCATGACACTTTCTGAGATCATGTGCCTGGAAGACAGACAGACGTGTCAGAAGCATAAACAATTGTTGTAGGCGCTACAGCTTCACAGGTATGCTACTTTGCCTCTGTTATGAGAATTAAGGCTACTGCTATGATTGCACCAATAAATGACTGGCGTCCTTAATTATTTTTCATTCTGCTTTCCAATGGTTAAAAAAAAAAGCACAGGGCTTTAAACCAAGAATTTTTAAAAAGACTTTCCTATGCTGTAAATTCATTCATCTCTGCCAGCTTTGTAATATCATTCACAAACCACTTTCTACTTACACTTGATTTACAGCTAACCTGTGGACCTGCTATTTTTGAACCTCTCCTGCCTATTCTAGGCAAGGTCTAGCATTCTTCAATAGGACAGCACCAGATATACAAACGCAAGAGCCAAAAATCTATTATCACAGCCACACAGCTTTGGCCTGCCTGCCATGGTTTGTTTAAACAGCATTTGTTCCAATGGCTTTCTTTGCTATCAAGATGTGAGAGGAGAAGGGTGCCCCTTTGCTGCCGTGCCATCATTATAAAACCCACAACCAACAGTTCGGTGCCTGTTACGGGGCAGAGAAATAAGATGACTTACAGACTTAGTGGCCAATTCTCCACACAGAAGGGCAAAACACTCATTTCAAATTTAAAAAAGGAACGACCCCTTGGCCCACCTTTTGAGCCTCAAAATTGTGAGGTACAAACACGATTCAGCCCCTAATATATTACAGAACCTTAAGAGGACTGTGGGAAATTCAGAACCCCAATACACACAATCCTGCCCCCAGTCCAAACTGATGAGATCTTTTCAGGACCCCCTCCCCTTTAAACTAACAGAATCCAGGGGAGGGAGATCAGGAATGATGAGCAAAAATGCACTTCCTCAGTTTCTAACTTCCTTTCCTCTCCAAGATGCTTTAGTTGGGAGGAGCAAGGGGCTTTCCCCCTCAGCGCCAGTGAGGAAAAAGCCTAGCCTTGCTCCTCTTGGTACGGTACATCTCTGACGAAGCTGCTTGGATGAGGAGCGAAATGTTTCGGTCTATCAAGAAAAGAAGTCCAGTTGCAGCCAAGAGTCATGATGTGGGGGGTTGCTACAACATTCCCTCTAGAGATGGGCACGAAATGAAAATATTATGTTTCATTACGTTTCATTTCCTCCCCCCCCACACACACATTTTTTGTTTTGTTTCATATGAATTTTTTTTTTTAAAAAAATCATACGAAACGAACCACTAACAAAATTGTTCAGGGGGGGGGCTGGAAAGTGGCGGAGGGACAAAACTTTTTTTTAAAAGCCCTGGGATTTTTAAAAACTTTCCCCCCTCCCTCCAAGTCCTGCCTGCCAGCTGTTAGATGCTGGGGTGGTGGTGGGAAACCTTTTCTCCCCACCCTAGCGCCGATCAGCTGGTGGCTTGGGGGAGGGAAAAAGTTTTTTTTTTAAAGCCCGGAGCTTTTTAAAAAAACCTTTCCCCCCTCCCCCAAGCGGCTTACAGACAGAACAGAATGGTTCGTTTCAGCAACAAAAAAACCCCACACCATTTCGTTTTGTCTGTAACGACATGCTTCCTCGTGTCGTTTCATTTCATTTCACTACGTAATCACACGACGAAACAGCATTTCATTTTTCGCTTTGTGCCCATCCCTAATTTCCTCTAACCTTCTGCCCCTCTTGGTGGGGCTCCATCTCTCATACAGGTGATTCTGCCCCCGCAACACAGTTCCACTGTGACCAGAACCAAAGTAGCTGGAAACATTTGCTATGGGAGTGCAGAAGAGGAGGATTAGGTGTTCCACACACTCACACAGTTGTGCAGCTCTGAGGGAACCTTGGGCGTGCAACAACTTGTGCAAGGAAAATCAAAGGAGTGGATCTGACATGAACATAGGAATGAAAATGGGGTTTCTGCAAGGCGTAGAAGCGCTGTACCAGTGGTAAAACCGTGTTGGAGTCCACCCAACGGTCTTGATAAGTCAAACTATCCTGGAACATAAGGTGTAAACGTAACTGAGAGGCACGAGGGCCCCCCAAATTCTCAGTAGAACAGCACAGAGAAGAGATGGTAAGAATACCATTCTCCCAGTACACACACGTACACAATATCACTCTAAGTGAAAAGGATGCTATTCATCCAAACCTGGAGCTCAGTAGAAGTGCAACTCATATGTTCCTCCACATACCACTTCAAGGACTCTAACTTGAATAAGTAGATAATTAAGAATAAAAAGATAAAAAGAAAAAGAAAAAGGACAAATCATGGTTAGCAGGCTCAGTGTCCTCCTGGATCTACCAAAATACGGAAGCTGTTGAAGATAAGGGCGGGCAATGAGTTGAGAGGGGCTGGCCTGACAGAGCTGCCCCCCACCTCACCAGCAGTTCTAATAATGGTGCAGATATGAGGCAAAAGGGTCAGTGGATATGCCTGCCTTTTCCTCCCCACCAGAGATACAGTTTTGCCCAGTGGTTTGCATTCAAGCCAGGAAGTAGCAGGTACGTCGGCCATGGAGCAGCAGCAACAGCAGCTGAGACTTCCTCATTTCTGCTGTTGTGAGCCTCCTTTGACAAGTGGCCTGCAGCCTGAGGAATTGCTTAATTCTTTGCATTGTTAGGAAAATTGCCCACTTTATTTTCCACGGTGATATCAAAGGAGGAGAAGGGGAGAAGAGTGTCGGTTTGGTCCAAGGCTGCTCTGGCTTCCCACAACAGCCTTGATCAACCACATTTCTTGGTTACGTAAAATGTCTGCAACTAAGGTCCTATCGACTTTGGGCTCCCATTTTGGGCTCTTCCATACACAGTCCAGAGCCTTATGCTCTGTGTCATTTGCTTCTCTTCTACTCTACCAGAAGCTGCGGGTGTAACTCAATTGAAAGAGGCCGCTTTGGACACAGCCAGTCAACTCTTCCTTGGCTTGCGGGGAAAACTCAAGTCTCCCCACCCACCCCATTGGCCACCATAGGGTTTGCTAAGCCCCTGGGGAGCAAGATTCGTTTTAAAGCTCAGTTGAGGACAGCATGACAACAAAGGATGAACTGTTCCTGATGGAACAAACGAACTGATTCCATATTAGCGAAGCATTAAAAGCAATAGCAAGGTGGGAGAAAAACAGATAAATGTAGTTGTGTTTGTTCATTGACTTTGCGGCAGGCACACAACTCTGGGGCAGGCACACAGACTGAGGAGCAGAGCAGTTCACTAAAGATACCTCCTGAAATTAATCACTGCCAAGGCTTTTTTATTCCATGAGAGCTGTATTGTGTGTGGGAGACTGTTCACAGATACATAACAATAAGTGAGGGTTAATGAGAAAGGAGCCCAGACAAAGACTCGATTTTGTAACTTCATTTTTCCTCCTGTTCCTCTTATACAGCTGGGTCAAGGAATCAACCAGATACAGCGGTACATCGACTTACGACATTAATCTGTTCCAACTGCACATTCGGAAGTCGAATTAGAATCATAGAATCATAGAGTTGCAAGAGACATCAAGGGCCATCCAGTTCAACCCCCTGCCATGCAGGAACCCCAATCAAAGTTCTCCCAACAGATGGCCATCCAGCCTCTGATTAAAAACCTCCAAAGAAGGAGACTCAACCACCCTCCTTTGTGGCAGCATATTCCACTGCCGAATATCTCTAACTGTCATGAAGTTCTTCCTAATGTTCAAATGGAATCTCTTTTCCTGTAGTTTGAAACCATTGCCCTGAGTCCTAGTCTCTGAAGCCATGGAAAACAAACCTGTTCCCTCTTCAATATGACATCCTTTCAAATATTTAAACATAGCTATCATATCCCCTCTCAGCCTTCTTTTAGAGAGGCTAAACATTCCCAGGTCCCTAAGCCGTTCCTCATAAGATATTTCTTCCAGACCATCAACCATCCTGGTCGCCCTCCTCTGCACCCGCTCGAGGTTGTCAACATCGTTTTTAAATTGAGGAGTACAGAACTGCACACAGGACTCCAGGTGGGGTCTGACCAGAGCAGAATAGAGTGGTACTATCACTTCCCTTGATCTAGGCACTATGGTTCTGTTGATACAACCAAGAATCGCATTGGCTTTCCTGGCTGCCGCATCACACTGATGACCCATGTTCAATTTGTGGTCCACTCAGACTCCCAGATCCCTTTCACAGGTACTATTTTCCAGCCAGGTATCTCCCATCCTATATCTGTGCAATTCATTATTCAGAAGTCAAACAGCAGTTTCTCATAGGAATGTATCGAAAATCAATTAATACATTCCCGAGGTTGGAAAAAGGCAAAAAAGGCAAAAAAATCCCAACCCCCCTCAATCAAGGGCAGCCGAAGACTGCTTTCCGCAGCCCTGCCAGACAGCTGAATTTCACAGGTCGCCCGAAGATCAATGGGTCTGTGCTGGGCAGAGCATGGCTGAGCAGCACTGGGCAGAGCAGGGAACAATGGATCTTTGGCCAGCCCAGGCAGTTTGGAAGCGCACTTCTCTTCCAAATTGCCCAAGGTAGGAACAGATGCATCGGTTCCTGCTCTGCTCAACATTGAACATAAGAACATATAAGAACATAAGAAGAGCCAAAGGCCCATCTAGTCCAGTTTCCTGTATCTCACATTGGCCCCACCAAATGTCTTTGGGAGCGCATGAGACTAGATATCTGTCTCCTGATACCAAAACCCCTGCATCTGCTCCTTGACGTACCCTGGTTTTAAGCCTGGTGGTTACACACCTCCACCATGGTTTGTAACCTGTGATGGACTTTTCCTCAAGGAATCTGTCCAGTCCCCTTTTGAAGGCATCCAGGCCAGATGTGGCAGGGAGTGGGTGGGAACAGCAGGAACCAATGCATCTTTGGCCAGCCCACATGCCTTGCAAGCCAGGCGGCGGCAGCAGATCACCACTGCCACTTGCCGTACAAGGCACCCAGGGTTGACCGAAGATCCATTGTTTCCTGCTCTGCCCAACAAAGTGATGCACTGGTCTTTGGCCAGCCTGGGCGCCTTGCAAGGCAAGCGCTTATCTCCGGGCTGGGCTGATCGATCTTCGGTCAGAGCGGAGGTAAGCAAAGGGAAGCGCTTCCCTTGCATGGCGCTCGGGCTGGCCGAAGATCAATGGGTCTGTGAGCAGAGCAGGGACTCATTGATCTTCACCCAGCCCGGGCATCATGGAAGGGAAGCGAGGAAGGAGTGGGGGAGGCGACGGAGGCAGAGATCGTCAACTCCTCCTTGGTGCTTCAATCTCTTTTGCAGAGATCAAAGCAACCAAGAAGAAGGAGGTGGCAATGGGCAGTGAACACTGCAATCTGCTCCGCACAACAAGTGACTTTGACAGGTCGGACCAGCCAATATCAGCAGTCATGCGGAGCAGAGAGCAGAGTTCGTAAGTCGAATTATTCAGTTGTTAAAGCAACTGTAAGTCAAGGTACCACTGTATCTGTCTCCCATTAGGCATTTCCCCAAGGCCTCTAATAACAGAAGATCAAAGAAACATGATTTAAATTTAAAAAAAACAAGCAAGCAAGCGTAGAAGAGGCCAACTCAAAGCCTGAGTGGTTTCACAGACCTTTTTAATAAAACAAATTTAAATAAACAAATAAATAAACATATTTATTTCAAGCCATGTAATGACTAACCAAGAACTGGTTCAAGCAAAACTGAATCGAGGTTTATTTCTCGTTCAACTTGCACAGAGAAGGAAATGGAAGTGTTCAGCGTGGAGAATCATGATAGGCTACATTCTGCCCATGCATGCAGTGCTATGTTGTGGTTCTGCACGAAGAGCCTCGTGGCGCAGTGGTTAAATGCCTGTACTACAAGTAAAACTGTGCTCACGACCTGGGTTCAATCCCCGGTAGCAGGCTCAAGGTTCACTCAGCCTTCCATCCTTCCGAGGTCGGTAAAATGAGTACCCAGCTTGCTGGGGGGGCAATGTGTAGCCTACACACTGTAATTAAAATTGTAAACCGCCCAGAGACTACTTGTAGTAGTATGGGGCAGTATATAAGCAGAACACTTTGCTTTGCTTTGCTTTGATGCAGAATGCTGCCACTCTGTTCTGCATGCCCTCTATGATACCATAGCAATAACCTAGTAACTCATAACATGGGGATGCTGCACATAACAAGTAGTATTTTAAATAGGTTTACCATTTATTAAGGGAATGCATGAGTTTTTTAAAAATTAAGAATCATAATTGAAAGCAATGGAAATACAGATATTTACTCATGAGTGTGCAAGGGACAACCCCCCCTCCAAACAAATTTAAAGTGCTCTCCCCTTTAAGGCAGCAGAAGTTATTACAAGACATCCGTCTTTGGAGGCTAGTGATAAATTACTGTGTGCTAAGGGGATAAGCTGTATCTTAAAAAAGCTTGCACAGACTTCTGTTGTCACGGCAACGGATGTGCACAAAATCACTCCTTTGCTTATCAAACTCACAACTAGAGCAGGAAACCCCCCTGTATTTCTCATAAGAAGGTATTTAGGATTGATGGCATCCAAAACTTGGTGTGTGGATGCCCTACACAAAATAAATTTTGTACCAAGCTGCTGGTTCCTAATGAAGGGGATACCTCCTTTGTATAATCTTAAAAGATCCTGTCAAAATCAAGCAGGCACCGGGAGTTCATTCATCCAACCACTCAAAATAGAAACCCAGCCAAAACAACAACAAAAAACTACAATTTTGTCAAAAGCAGGTAATTGGTACATCTGGGTCTGTTGACTTCAAAAGACCAATCTAGAATGGTAACTTGATTCATTCCATTCCAGACTGGAGTCCACACAGCGTAACCAAACTAATGGGAGTTGCATCACTAATTGCAGTTAAGAATAGGTCTGCACTTATGCTTGAGAATGAAGACTAGGAGAAAGATCTGTCAGATTTCTGCAATTGTCATGAAACCCATGGAGCAAGATCTGTGGAATGGAACTTTTAAGAAATTACCTCTATCTATTTTTAAGTTGCTGCCCAAAGATGCCCTAAGCACATCCGATCTCGCTTGATTTCGGAAGCTAAGCAGGGTCGGCCCTGGTTAGTACTTGGATGGGAGACCACCAGGGAATACCAGGTGTTGTAGGCGCCTGGAGTAGGAACTGGCAAGCCACTCCAGTACTCCTGCCAAGAAAACTCCATGGACATAGAGTCACGTAGAGTCGGTCACGACTGTAACGACACAACACACACATACATTTTTAAGTTGGAAACTCCCTGACGAAAAAAATGTTTTTTTTTTTTCAGAATAAGCAATGCATTATTTCTTTCCTGCCCCCACCTCTGGTTTTTTTTAAATTTGACCAAAGAAAGGAATGTCTTACTTCATCGTTCGTATATCCCATCCTCGAATTGCTGTGTCATTTGCTGTGGCCACCTGAGTACAGTTATGGTGAGGGCTCCATCGTCCTGAGGTAAATTTTAACTGTCCTCTTCCTTCCAATGAGGCTGAGTTCGACAGCTGTGCATTAAGAGATAGTATTTATTCGTCAGCAACCAATACAACTCTAACCCCAAAAGATCCAAATATATAGGAAATGCATCTCCATCTATTCAAAGTAAATTACTTAAGACGTAAGAAGAACAACTTGACGTACGAAATGTAAAACATGGAATTATTCATGTGTCAGGCAGTAATTCTTCCCTTGTATGGCATTCATTGTTGATGTGTTGGCAAGTTACAAGTTTCATCTGCTACAAAAATAACACACTTCATGTATATATTAAAAGGTAAATCAATACAATATTTTTCTTATTTTCTTTCAAGTTTTTTTTAGCTTTTTTTAAAAAGCAGCCCATTATCAAAAAAGAAAAGAAGGGAAAGAAAAATACTGTTCTCAGCACGCTGGTGGTGGTTGTAGAAGAAACATAACCTGTCATATTTCTGAGCAGTGAAACTGTCAGACATGATGTGACCGTGGGGGTGAAATTGGGTTTGACTTTGGACTCATGCACGTGTGCACTCACAACATAGATGGGGTAAAAGCAGTGGTTAAATGCCTGTACTGCAGGTAAAACTGTGCTCACGGCCTGGGGTTCAATCCCAGGTAGCCAGCTCATGGTTGACTCGGCCTTCCATCCTTCCACGGTCGGTAAAATGAGTACCCAGGTTGCTGGAGTTGGGGGCAATATGTCGCCTGCGTACTGTAATTAAACTGTAAACCACCCAGAGACTACTTGAAGTGGTATGGGGCGGTATATAAGCAGAATGTTTTGCTTTGCTTTTGCTTTGTTTTTAGACTACAACTTTCAGAATACCCCAGGCAACTAGAGGTATGGAAACTAGCAGGTTTTTACAAAACCCTTAAAACATCACCAACTTCATGTGCAACCTTATAATTATTGGCTTTTTGTTCCCCCTCATGCGTTTCCTTAACATTTGTTGCATGACTGTGTTTTTATGTGCTGATCTTCGTTAACCAAGCACACAGCGTTCTCGTTACCTTCAGCAGCAAGCATACTTAGACCACTGTTGAATGCCTCTTAGGAAACTCTGGGATTTGCAATGCGAAAAACACAAATCTGTTACACCTCTAACAACGTCCATCTAGATCACCGTTTCCCAACTAGGGGGCCGTAACCTCTAAGATCCCAAAGTATCTTCCGGGGAGGCCGCCCTGTTTTTTTCATTCAATTCTTTTTACAGTACACCAGTGCCCCGACTTAAGAGCAGGTCGACGTAAGAGCAGGTCGACTTAAGAGCGGAAAACTGTTGGCATTTTAACTGATGCCTTACAAATTTTAGATATGGTCTATTTGATCCATTTTTTGATTTTTTTAGACTTATTTTTTCAATTTTTAGATAGGTACCCCGACTTAAGAGTAGTTCGACTTAAGAGCATGCATTCAGAACAGATTAAATTCGTAAGTCAAGGTACCACTGTACATTTATTGGATCAAATATGATATACACAATGCGATTTTCTTTTAATCCTCTTGACCCACAAAGGCAACCTAGGTTTCTCAGCTATTTCTGTCCCCCTCTTGGTGGATTTTCCTTTTATGCCCGTGCATCTTTCCTATCCCATCTGAAAGAACCCCTCTCCCTCGCTTCTCTCTGCACCTCCCAACACACACACACACACACACACACACACACACACACACACACACACACACACATACACACTGCTGTGATAATAACACAACGGAGGCGCCTCTGGGCTCCACCTGAGTCATGGAAGATGAAGGCAAAGAGGGATATAAAAGGTGACGGAAGAGAACTGCCACAGGGCCGGGGCCATGGAGGAGGTGTTTATTTGGGCTTGAGGGGGAGAGGCATATCCCTGAGGGGGCTTTTTGAGGGGAAGAAACATTAAAGGAGGGTCATTTCCACTCCCCCAAAACTAAATTAAACTCAGAGTCTACTGACATTTTTTCCCCTTTTCGATTTTTATCTGGCCAAGGCACATTTACACACACACACACCCTATATATTACATTCCTGTTAATATATTAGGCCAGAATTACAGTAGGACCCCCGTATCCACTGATTCATTATTCACGGATTCATTATCCACTGATTCAGTTATCCACGGTTGGCAGAGGAAAAAAAATTAAACAATTCAGCAGCCACAAAGCAAGCAGTAAAGCAAGCTGTTGTCACAAATAGCATCTGTAAAGCAAGCTACTGTCAGGAAACAGCAGTTTGGGGGTGGGCGGGCAGGCGTTCTCTCTTATCCATGGTTTTCATTATCCACAGGAATGCCTGGAACCAATCCCCAGCAGATACCAGGGTCCTACTGTATATGCTGAATAATCTATTTCAATGTATTTTCTTTGCTCTATTTAAATACCTTCTGATACATGTGTGGTGGGAAGGCTGCATGGTACCTGGTTTTTATAAACTGGGGGCATGTCTTGAAAATTATTAGGAAACATTGATTTAGAGCACTTTTGAGAAGGATCAATTCTGCAAACTCAGGAGGATCCCACATGCAGATATACGAGATACTTTCCAGTCTCATCTATGCCTTCCTGCATCCAAAAAAAAAAAAGGAAAGATACAAGCCCAGTTTTAACCTGCCACTTCATAAAATATGAGGGTTTACTGAAATGTCTGAACAGGTCCAGAAATATGAAAAATGACTAATGGAGTCCACTAAACAAATTAGGCAAGGTGCTTCCAATAGAGGCACTGACCTACAAATGGAAGAAAACGCGGTAAGCTTATTGTTCAGATACATTTCCTTTGACACAACAGCACCTGAAATGCCAATATTCCATTAAGGAATATGAGGCTATACGCCATGCAGTCACCTTGACCTTCTCTATAACTGCATCTTCTAATAAACATGATCTATGACATTTGCCTTCAAGGTAATTGGCTGGCACATCCCTACAATAAAATGGATGTGTACTTGATTCGGTAACATTCCAAGGGGTTCTGTAACATTCCAAACCGCTATGTTTCAAGATACTCTATTATTATGGGTAATTATTTCAATGATTGCATGTCTCCCACTCTTGCTTTAAAACTTTTTTTAAAAAAAGGAGCAGCCTCATTCTCTTGAATGGGGTCAATGAGGACAACATTTTGTGCTTCGTTGTACATTTTCTAAACATATACTGGTATATACTGACAGGGATATTAACTCTTGGCTTCATTTCCATATATGTTAATGGGATAGGAAGGAAGGGGGAGGAGAAGGATGGAGAGGATGAAAGAGAGAAACAAGTATCTTGGGACCCTTAGTTCTTCAACGCAGTGGCAATAGTTATTTGGAGATATGTGGTCTGACCATAGCGACACAGTGCTTGGTCAATTCCCATTTGGAATACTATAACAAGCTCTATGCTGAGCTGCCTTTGCCAAGTGCTCGGAGCCTCAGTGAGTCCAAGATGCTGCTGACAGGAGCTGCGAGGAATAAGAACAGAAATTCCTTCTCATGACAACTTCACTGACCATCATTTTACTTCTCGGCATGATTCAACGTGCTGACTATAACATTTGAAGACCTAAACCTTCTTCACATATGAGCCTAATGTGTCTTTGTTTTAAAGGATGGGATTGATCTGTGCTCCAAACATCTTTGGTGGGGAAGGGGCACACCTTCAACCATAACTTTCTGCTTTGAACTTAAGGCTTGTATGAAGAATTTCCCAGATTTAGAAACACAGGAGCACAAAAAATTTAATGTGGATGGATGGACAGATGGATGGAGAAAGAAAAAGAAAGAAAGAAAGAAAGAAAGAAAAAGAAAGAAAGAAAGAAAGAAAGAAAGAAAGAAAGAAAGAAAGAAAGAAAGAATTTATTTAGCATCTGAAAGGAAAAAATAAAAGTGCTACTGTATAAACAAACAAAAATCAGCATAAAATCTCAGACTAGCTTCTGGAAGATGTGCACATAAACTTAGTCTATTGCATGGTGATATAACGGCAAACATGTTTCTGATCTCAGAAATCCCACATTCCAGTCACAGGGCTAAGATCCCACATTGGCATTAACATTAGTGTCTGACACAGTGGTTAGGGAACAGGAGGGTTTTTTGCAGGAAGCAGATAATAACTTTGCCAACACAGGGGACAGGGGTAATCTCAATCAGGACGAGGGCATTTCACAAATACAGGAGACAGACACTTGGAAGAATGTCACAGTCAAAAAGGGAAGAACTAGGAAACAGACAGAAAGTTTGCAGTTGCAAAATAGATTCCAACCTCTCTCCCTTATCGACCAGGAGAAGGAACTGCACCAAGAGCAGCCTCAAGACCTTGCACAAAGGAATCTGAACCCTACAGTGCACCAGGGGGCATCTACCAAGCCTCGGAGGAGGCGGGTGGTGGTGGTTGGGGATTCCTTGCTTAGAGGAACAGAAGCGGTCAGTCATCTGCAGGCCGGACAAAATGAACAGGGAGGTCTGCTGTCTCCCTGGAGCCAAGATTCAGGGTGTAACTGAGAGACTGATGAGACTCATCAAGCCCTCTGATTCTAACCCCTTTCTCTTGGTCCATGTAGGAACTAATGATACTTTCAAATGCAGCCTTCAGGATATCGCAGAAGCGTACAAAGAAATGGGTAGGAAGCTGAAGGACCTGGTTGGGCAGGTGGTAATCTCATCTCTCCTCCCTGTAGGACGTGGCCCACGAAGGCAAAGAACAATAGTGGAAGTGAACAATTGGCTTCGGAGATGGTGCCGGCAGATACAATTCGGATTCTTGGACCATGGTTTGCTTTTTCATTCAGATGGGATATTGGGCCAGGATGGGGTGCACCTCGCCAATGCTTGTAGGAATCTTTTTGCCAAGAGGATTGCAGATTTAATAAGGAGAGCTTTAAACTGAGTTTGCAGGGGGAGGGAGAAAATTCTCTTGACGGTAGAGATCCAGAAGGGGTTGTGGAGACTAGCCCAAATGTTGCAATAGGAACAGGACAAGAAGTAGTGCAGACCATCAGTGTGAGGAAAAACAGGTTAAGCAAAGGGCATGTAAGAAGCACACACAGCCTCAAATGTCTCTACACCAATGCACAGAGCATGGGGAACAAACAAGAGGAGATGGAACTCCTAATACAGCAAAATAAATATGACATAATTGGCATCACTGAAACATGGTGGGATGAGACATATGATTGGAATGTAGTCATTGGAGGGTATAACCTGTTTCAAAGAAATAGGACAAGTAAGAAAGGAGGAGGCGTAGCTTTATATATTAAGGACATTTATACTGCTGAAGAAATACAAGATAAACAGCAGAGGAACCATGTTGAGAGTATCTGGGTGAAAATCAGGGGTGAAAAAACCAGGAGGGATGTCACTGTGGGGGTATATTATAGACCCCCAAGCCAGTCGGAGGAGTGGGATGATGCCTTCTTTGAGCAGATGGCCACACAGTCAAAAGGGAGGGATGTAGTACTAATGGGAGATTTTAACTATCCTGATATATGCTGGCAATCCAACTCAGCTAAGAATGCAAGGTCTAACAAATTCCTTACTGCCCTTGCAGACAATTTCATGGCCCAGAAGGTAGAGGAGGCAACAAGAGGCAAAACCATTTTAGATCTGGTCATAACCAATAAGGAGGACCTCGTAAATGGGGTCGAAGTGGTGGGATCATTGGGTAAAAGTGATCATGCCCTCTTGGAATTTGTTATACAGTTGGAAGGTGAAGTTAAGCATAGTCAGACAAGAATCCTGGACTTTAAGAAAGCTAATTTTTGTAAACTTAGGGAATTACTGGCTGTGATTCCATGGACCGACACACTGAAAGAGAAGGGAGTCCAAGATGGATGGGAGTTCCTTAAAAGCAAGATATTAAAGGCACACTTTAAAACTGTTCCAACAAGAAGAAAATATAGGAGAGGTCTAAAGAAACCGCAATGGTTTACTAAAGAACTTTCAACTCAGCTAACTATAAAGAAAAACAAGTACAAGGAATGGAAAAATGGGAAATGCACCAAAGAGGAATATAAGCAAACAGCTAATATATGCAGGGGGGTGGTAAAAAAAGCTAAAGTGCAAAACGAACTTAGACTTGCCAGAGACATTAAAGATAATAAAAAGGGTTTCTTTAGTTATTTCCGCAGCAAAAGGAAAAATAAGGAAATGATAGGTTCTCTGCGTGGCGATAATAACCAGTTACTAACAGGAGACAAGGAAAAGGCAGAACTATTCAACACCTTCTTTGCCTCTGTTTTCTCCAAAAAGGAAGAAAGAGATCCACTGGGACAAAGACTAGATGAGGTAGGATGGGAATTACAACAGAATAGGTAGAGAGCTGGTACAAGAACACCTGGAAACATTAAATGAATTTAAGTCTCCTGGGCCAGATGAATTACACCCAAGGATATTAAAAGAACTGGCGGAAGTAATTTCAGAACCATTGGCAATAATATTTGAGAAGTCCTGGAGAACAGGGGAAGTCCCCATCGACTGGAGGAGGGCTAATATTGTCCCCATCTTCAAAAAGGGGGGAAAAGAGGACCCAAATAATTACCGCCCAGTCAGCATGACTTCAATTCCTGGAAAGATCCTACAGCAGATTATTAAACAGGCAGTCTGCAAATATTTAACAAACAATGCTGTCATTACAAGAAGTCAACACGGGTTTCTTAAAAACAAGTCATGCCAGACTAATTTGATCTCTTTCTTTGATAGAATTACAGGCCTAGTGGATGAGGGGAATGCTGTGGATATTGTTTATCTGGACTTTAGTAAGGCTTTTGATACGGTTCCCCATGGTATTCTTGCTAAGAAATTAGAAGAAAGTGGGATAAATAGTGCTACTGTTAGGTGGATTTGTAATTGGTTGACTAATCACACCCAAAGGGTGACCATAAATGGCCTCTCTTCAGCTTGGAGAGATGTGACCAGTGGGGTGTCCCAGGGTTCTGTTCTGGGTCCAGTGCTGTTCAATATCTTTATTAATGACTTGGAGGAAGGAATAGAGAGTATGCTAATTAAATTTGCAGATGATACCAAATTGGGAGGGGCTAATTCCCTAGAGGATAGGATGAAAATCCAAAAAGACTTTGACAGACTAGAGTGCTGGACCAAAGCTAACGAAATGGATTTCAACAGAGGGAAATGTAGGGTACTACATTTAGGTAAAAAAAATGAGTTGTACAAATATAAGATGGGGGATACTTGGATGGAGGATAGTACCTGTGAAAGGGATCTGGGAGTCTTGGTGGACCACAAATTGAACAGGACTCAGCAGTGTGATGCGGTGGCCAGGAAAGCCAATGCGATTCTTGGTTGTATTAACAGAACCATAGTGCCTAGATCAAGGGAAGTGATAGTACCACTCTATTCTGCTCTGGTCAGACCCCACCTGGAGTACTGTGTCCAGTTCTGTGCGCCTCAATAAGCGGGTGCAGAGGAGGGCTACCAGGATGGTTCAGGGTCTGGAGGAAATGTCTTATGAGGAACAGCTTAGGGAACTGGGAATGTTTAACCTCTCTAAAAGAAGACTGAGAGGGGATATGATAGCTATGTTTAAATATTTGAAAGGATGTTATATTGAAGAGGGAACAGGTTTGTTTTCCATGGCTTCAGAGACTAGGACTCGGGGCAATGGTTTCAAACTATAGGAAAAGAGATTCCATTTGAACATTAGGAAGAACTTCATGACAGTTAGAGCTATTCAGCAGTGGAATATGCTGCCGCGGAGGGTGGTTGAGTCTCCTTCTTTGGAGGTTTTTAAGCAGAGGCTGGATGGCCATCTGTCGGAAATATTGTGATGGGGGTTCCTGCATGGCAGGGGGTTCCTGCATGGCAGGGGGTTGGACCAGATGGCCCTTGAGGTCTCTTCCAACTCTATGATTCTATGATTCTATGAAAAGAGATTCCATTTGAACATTAGGAAGAACTTCATGACAGTTAGAGCTATTCGGCAGTGGAATATGCTGCCGCGGAGGGTGGTTGAGTCTCCTTCTCTGGAGGTTTTTAAATAGAGGCTGGATGGTCATCTGTCAGGGGTATTGTGGTGGGGGTTCCTGCATAGCAGGGGGTTGGACTAGATGGCCCTTGAGGTCTCTTCCAACTCTATGATTCTATGATTCTATGGTTCTGTTATACTACACCTCTCCCACAAAATCTTGTTCTTCTTCGAGGTATACTATTTTGGAAGCTCCTCTTTCTTTCATGTATAGTTTTACAGTGTACCGTGGAGTGCAGTGGAAGGAGAGAGACAGGAAGCTCGTGTTCTCTGAATGTACTTGTTATGGAAGTTACAATCAAAAGCAGTATTCAGCATCCTAAGTCTCAGTCTCCCCATTTCTCTTTAATCAGCTTAATCTGCTGAATTAGTTCAGATCACAGAACTCAGCTGTCCAGTGTGTCGAACCTGTGTTACTTTGGAGCAATCTGCTGCTTTGATCAAGGGCATAGCCCACAGAGATTTACGGAAAGAGGCAAGACCCTTGACGTGCAGCAATGCAGCCCAGGGATGGGTTAATTTTGACCATGTTTATTTGGGGAAAAAATAGCAGCCAAAGGAAGGCATGTGACAGTGATAAGTTTCTGCAAATGCTAGGAGAGTAAATAAGAAAGCTCAAGAACTTGAATGTTGAGCTGAAAATTCTCTTTCTGTTCAGCGGTACGGCTTATGAGAGACTGGAGAACATCCCAAAGGACACGGTTGCATTTGATACAGGCTGGAATTAAGGAGAAATGTGGTAACTTTGAGATTATGAGCAAAAGAAACTGCCTCGGACAGTGAAAGCCTAATTAACATGCGAAGAACCTTAAAGCTCCCAGGGGGAGCATGAGCATGTCAGGCAAGAGTGTTGATCACAGCAGACAAGCCGACTTGACGGGAGGAAAAGGAGTTGGCCAACAGTTGGCGAGGGAGACAGGGAGTAGCAGACTGGACAATCCCACAGAACATTGGCAGTCATTAGAAAGTACCAAAGAAAGGCGAGTTGATCAACTCAGGGGAAGGCGGAGAGGGAAGCCAAGAGAAACAAACCAAAGTTTCATGTGGGAAGAACTGTGACCGCTCTACTACTACGGAGGCGAGGAAAACATGAATTCTTGAGTAAAGCATGATTCTGAGAGAAGATTTTGCCCTATCAGTTTTTAAATGCGCTACTTCTTCTTGAAGGTAATCCACATATAAAAACAACCAATTTGGGACAGAAAAAGTAAAAAAAAAGTGTGTGTGTGTGTGTGTGTGTGTCTGTCTGTCTGTCTGTCTACAGGTAGAATGATGCTCTGGTGCAATTTCCTGCATTTCTTACCACAGCCTTGCTGGAACTTTCTTGCAGATCCCATAGAAGCAAATGGTTATCAGCCAGAGAAAGCAACTTTTTCCCATCTCCCATTGGCTCCCAAGTGACACTATATGTAAAAGAAAGAAAGAGAGGGAGAGGGAGGGAGGGAAAGAAAGAAAGAAAGAAAGAAAGAAAGAAAGAAAGAAAGAAAGAAAGAAAGAAAGAAAGAAAGAAAGAAAGAAAGAAAGAAAGAAAGAAAGAAGTCATGTAAATTTGAGAATTCCAAAAACATGCACACATTAATGCTGTTTTTCTTAGGGTCATTTATACCTCGTGCATAACCACATCTTCATAAAACACTGTTGGTTGATTGGCTCCATGACTATACTGCTGTATGCATACATTAATAATAATGTTAAATAATAAAATTAATAATAATGTTTAATAATGTTAAATAATTTACACATTAATAATGTTTCATAGTGCAGAATATTACTTTTTGTTTCAACACCTATATCCTACTATCCAACAAGAGCTCTAAAACAGCTTATAGATCAAGTACCTGAATGAAACTAAAATGAACATACTATTATATGTATAGAATATTATATGTACTAGAAAAGAACATAAAATGGACCGACATGTTACTTCTAACCCACAGACTGCTTTGGGTGTGTGTTTTAACAAACTTAAGGGATCAATCCATTCTGAAGAGATGAAGCAGAAATGGTCAAGCAAGGTTACTTGAGATATTTTTCTAAGTCATTTTTCAGCTCCTCTCTCCCCCCCCCCTTTGTCTTAATTCAGTTGCACAGCCTGACTTCTTGATGTCTATTCATTTGGCTTATCTTCATAAACAACCAGTATCAGAATCTGAAGGAAGAAGGAAGCGAGTGGGAAGACTCACTAAATAATCAAAGGCTTCTTGTCTTGTTTTCATCTCAAGACAACAGCTGAGTTCTCTTGCTGAAAAAAGTGGGTCAGTGGAAACTGGGGTGGGGAGGGTACATTCCTCACCATCGTAAGCTATTTCGTCTGCTGACCATTGAGTGACCATGCAAAGCAGATGTTCAAGGAGCACGGTGAAGCCAAGAGAAGGAGAAAGTTATCTGGTTAATCTCATCTCCATTCACACAATACTGGGTTTCGCCCAGAAATTGCTATACATGGTAGCAACTTGGTCTCAAAACTAAAACATTTCTTTCCTTCAAAGGAGAACACTGAAGCAATTTAGTCTCCGAGTCAATACAAAATTTTGAATTATCACAACGGGGAAGTTCCAAAACACTTGACAGCATATGTAGAAACTAACCCCATTTGAGATTTACTGCCCAAGCATGATGGCAAAAGTAAGTTGAAACATCAATCATTGGGTTTGTTCTACCTGGTTTATTGATACTGGAATCTATGTTCAAAGACCATGTTCAAATCCATGTTCAAAGAAGAGGAACATCCCCCTCAGAATTATATAAAAAAAGAACATTGTTGTAGCTTTTTTTTAAAAAAAAATCTGAACTGTAAAAAGGTGTTAATAGCCTGACAGAAACGACGCTAACTAGAAATAAGTATAACTCTACCAATACACCTTTAAAAGATCTAAGACTATTCTTGACATGAATGACATTTTATTTCACTGCTAATTTATTTTATTGAATCTCATAGTTCACTCGTTTATGGGTGCAACTGTAGCAGCCTTTTAGGATTTATGCTGGAAAGGAAGGTTACTTTCTTTTTCTCTCTCTCTCTCTCTCTCTCTCTCTCTCTTTCTTTCTTTCTTTCTTTCTTTCTTTCTTTCTTTCTTTCTTTCTTTCTCTTTTTTTTCTTTCTTTCTTTCTCCTTTTTTAATTAAAAAGTCCTGTAAGACAGCTACCTATGCCTGGAAATTATGATAGCACAATGGTGAAGACCAAAGCCTGTAAAATACACATTAACTTAATGCTAGCACGTTTACTTTCAGAGAAGAGAGCCCCCAAAAGGCTTTTTTTTTTAAAGTGTATCCTTTTTTGTTTCTTTTAATCTTCAGAAATGTCCTTGTTATCTAATTATAAAACCTCAAGATGTCAAAGAGGCAAGTGGCTCAACCACCATCAAAAAGAGCAATTCCAAACTGGGATTTCCGTCTGCCTTGATTATGAAGTAGTACTCCCACTTTGGATTCAATTTCCTGATCTGCTTTTCTCCTTGTTTGTAGCGTGGCGCTTAAATTTGACCTCCAGATGTTCTGATATAGCGACTGCCAAATGTCTTGGTGCTTCTGCTTCTGCGCCAAAGCCAGGAGCTGTGTACAAAAGAGAGTGGACAGCAACCCTGAGTGGCTGGCAGCCCTTTGCCTACTAAATGATAGCTATGTTTAAATATTTGAAAGGATGTCCTATTGAAGAGGGAACAGGTTTGTTTTCCATGGCTTCAGAGACTAGGACTCGGGGCAATGGTTTCAAACTACAGGAAAAGAGATTCCATTTGAACATTAGGAAGAACTTCATGACAGTTAGAGCTGTTCGGCAATGGAATATGCTGCCACAAAGGGTGGTGGAGTCTCCCTCTTTGGAGGTTTTTAAACAGAGGCTGGATGGCCATCTGTCGGAAATATTGTGATGGGGGTTCCTGCATGGCAGGGGGTTGGACTAGATGGCCCTTGAGGTCTCTTCCAACTCTATGATTCTATGATTCTATGATTCTATGAAAAGAGAGACAGAGAGAGAGAGATAATTGATCAAGATGGATAACTGCCATCTCCATCTTGAAAGTCCAATTTCATGTTAGAAGATCCTGTGACTTCAACATCTGGCCACTGATGCATAGACTGGGGAAGATGAATGATCAGTGAAAGCTTGCTGCCATTTTTGTTGTTGTTGTTTTTTGGCCTTATTTTCTTAATGGTCTAATACAAAATTTCTCCTATTCAAGAAGCATCAGTGAACCATTCGAGTGTACGCATATATCTTTCTGTATGGCTGAGGAGCTAAAACAAAAAGCAAAACAGAATGCCCAAGCGATCTAGACTATCACTATAGATATACAGTGGTACCTTGTATAAAGGAATTAATTCATTCCCAATGAAATTACCCCCGTATTTATTGGCGTATAACATGCACAGGCGTATAACACGCACCCTCATTTTAAGAGGGAAATTTTAGGGGGGGGGGGAAAAAAATTTTTGGCGCCCACCTGCCCGGGTCCCTGACTAACTAAAATTCAGGATGCACAGGAAAGTTTAAAAACCCAAAGACCCAAAGTTCAGAGCAGCTTGATTTGGAGAAGTAAAAGGACAGGAAGCAGGGAAGGGACATTTTTGAGTTCATTTATAAGGGAAATAGGAGAACCCACAAAAAAAAGGCACTGCTCCCTTCTTTCTGGAGGCGAAAAAGGACG
This sequence comes from Phrynocephalus guinanensis, assembly GCA_037367245.1. Lineage (NCBI taxonomy): Eukaryota > Metazoa > Chordata > Lepidosauria > Squamata > Agamidae > Phrynocephalus > Phrynocephalus guinanensis. The sequence continues at coordinate 168,486,111 of CM074733.1, forward strand.
CTCTCGCCCTTCTGCTCAGAAGCACCTCCTCCAGCTTTGCTGCCAGAGCCTGGTGTGCAAGAGGTGGAAGGACGGACGGCCCGCCCGCCGGCCCGCGGTCTCCACATTGCAGGCCTCGCAGCCGCTTCCTCCTCTTTCTTCAATGACAGCCGGCAATTGGGGGAGGAAAAGTGGGGGCGGGCGGACCGATGGCGCGGGCGAGGGAAGGAGGCGTGCAAGAGACCGGCCCGGGGACGGCGCGCCGCGCGAGGACGGGGTCGGGGCAGAGCAGCGGCTAGATCCTGCGAGGAGCAGGCGGTGGGTCCTGGTGGGGGCGCTTCCAGGGGTGGGTGGGTGGGGGTGAGGGTGGGGGGTTTCCATAGCCGGCTTTACCTGCTCCTTGTTGGTGCAATGGCACTGCAGAGGGCGGCTCAGCCTCCCCTCCTCCCTGCCTGCGTCCCTCCCTCATTCCAGAGAAGCCAATGACCCGCAGAGGAGAAGGCGGACGGGGCGGGAATGGCGGCGGAAGGGGGGGCAAGAGAGAGAGAGAGAGAGAGAGAGAGAGAGAGAGAGAGAGAGAGAGAGGCCGGGGAGCAACTGCCCTCCCTCCTCCGCCTCTCCCCCCCCCCCACGCCGTGCTTCTCGCCGCCGCCTCTTGCACGCAAGCGCCCGAGGTACAAATGCGAAGCGGAAGCCGCCCGCTTTCCCCCACCACCACCTCCCAGAGCCACGGCAAAGCTTCCAAAGAAGCATCCCCCATAACCCACCCCCACCCACGGAGTCCCTGAGGCAACCTGGCGGCCCGGCTGAAGCTCGGGCCGCCGAAGAGCTGGCGCCTCCGCGCCCCGGGAACAAAGGCCGCCGCCGCCGCCGGACGCCTCGCTGCAGCAGAGCCGACGGAGGGAGCCGAGAGCAGCACGACCGGAGCTGCTGTCAGACTGGCCGAAGGCGCTGTCACATTATATCGGCGTATAACACGCATACATCATTTGCCCCCTATTTTCAGGGGGGGGAGTGCGTGTTATACGCCAATAAATACGGTATGTTAAGCAAATTTTCCTTTATACAAATTCCCCATAGGAATGCATTGAAAACAGAGTAATCCCTAATTGCGACCATCTTTATGTTGTACGGATTTGCCCCATAGATGATTCTGTTAAGCAAATTTCCTCTATCTCTGGAATTTTTTATGCTGTACAGATTTTAAGTTATACAAACCGTTTGTTCTACGAGGGTCCACTGTACTATTACTTGCGTGCAACACAAAATACACACCCATCCTCACAGGAAAAGGCACAGCAGAACCACAGACAAGATGGCTAGTAGTGGGTGTTCACAGGTTTATTGTTCTAAATTCCTGACACTGTTGGAAATATTTGCAGTCAAAACGACCTCCTCCTCTGTTGTGTGTATGTGAACACACACTCTTATATTTCTAGTGTGCACCTTTACCTGCAAAATCCATATTTCATATCAACCTGTGCTGAAGAGCACAGGTCTATCTTTTACGTTCCCCCCCCCCTCAACCCTGAGAATATAAAATATGCAGCATCCTACCCGGCCATATTGCCATAGGCGGTGTTGTCAAGGTGACAGAGTAGCTCCAGGGTTTGAGCGTTGCTTGATGAATCATCAGGGGATTCATGACTGCCTGATTCCAATTCCTTTGGCATTCTCCAAACCGCCGCACATGTCATGACTTTACTGTCTGAAGCTAAGGAACAGAGGATAATGTCAACAGATCACAGCGTGGGGAGGTGGGGAGATCATCTGGAATACAGGAGCCTCGGTGTTTTCGAAACCACAGGCAAAGCACAGCACATCTGCCATTTAAAATATTTAAATAATTCCCATCGAGCGTGGCTCTGACAGTACAGCACACACAGACACAACGACTGGTAAGCAAGCCAGCCATTAGCGCACACAGCCCATAAGGTTCTTCCACGTGTCTCAAATGCTGAAGATAAATATTGAGTAGCTGATAAAATTTCACTGGAAGGACAGTGTTTTCTCTATGTTCATTTCTATTAACACTATAAATTACAGAATTCCCTTGGTACTCTGGGCACCATTCCTTCCCACCCCATCCCAAGTACTAATAATATAGGTAGAGTTTTAAGGTCTCCCACTCTGGCTATGCTTTGATAAATTTGTGGTTGGTTTAAAAATAGCATTGTCACACATTGGTTCAAGAGCTAAAAGCAAGTTTTTTATTACAGAATACAAAGAGGACAACACGGACAATCAAAGGGATAGATATCTAGGGACCTGAGTCTGGGAACCATCAATGGTGCTCCAAAGAGCCAGGACAACAAAATGGAGCTGAGCACTTGTTTATATACCTTCTTCACCACCACACCCAGAGTCCTGAATCTTCTTAGGATGGTTCCGCTTCTTGTTCAGACCAGTTAAAACCACCCAAACCCAGTTCATCTCTGGTGCTTTCATATTCCAGCTTGACCTTTCGTTCAGAGTCCTAGTTACTAGCAAGACCAGGCCTGCCCAAAGTCCGGCCCGGGGGCCAAATCCGGCCCTTCAGGCCATTCTGAGTGGCCTGCGGCTGGCTGGCCCACCCCTCCCTCCCCCTTCTTCGCCCCATGTCCGCTAACAGTGACACTTGCAGTGGGGTCGCAGGGTCGGGGAGCAACCGGCCCCTGACACATTCTCAGCCACCAAATCTGGCCCTCCTTACAAAAAGTTTGGGCACCCCTGAGCAAGACCATCTGCAAACATTTCTTCTTTCAGGTTCTTCTCCTACAGGAAGCTGCTTGCAGTTAGGCCTCTGTGGTTAGGGCTCAACAGATGTTACGGAAGTTACCTAACTCCTTATCTTGCCAGCTCTGTGAGCTCTCAGCAAATGCAGCTTTCAACTTTGCAAAGACCCAGCCCTTACGCGTGTTCAAGCTTTTTGATTATTCATTACAGAATATCAATACAAATTCAATCTTATCACCTTTAATATGCATTTATGGCACAAAATCGCCTCTTTTGCAGAGCCCACTTTCAAAACTCCACGCCACACCAGGTTCGGTTTTCGCCATGATAGTCAGACAATCCAAAGGCAAACTCTTTCTTACGGACAGCTCCCCCTACCCAGACTGTAATAAGAAAGGTCCCTGCCCGCTCCAGACTTTCCAACAGATGTATAAAACGGAATACCCACAAAGACTGCTACTGCAGAGGGCATGTAAAACAATATGAGTAAAGAATACTGGTTCTTGGAAGGTGGTGGCGGCGGCAGTAAGGAGGAGTGAAAAAAGCCATCCTTTGCAGCTCTAGATTCTTGAGAGTTCTTCATATAATCTTTATGTTGTTTTGAGCATGCTCAAGCGCATATGAGCTGGTCCCATGTGTGCAAATCAATACCTTAAATGCCCCTTAACTTAAGCAGCGTAAATATAGATTGTAAACCTCTATTTAAATACAGGAACAGTACTATGCACCTGCAGCAGCAACTGTACAGTGCCCCCCTGCCCTTTCACCGTTCATATACTGCGGTCCGGCTATATTGCAAGACCATGGTATATGAAAAAGGCCCCCTGGGGTAAGGGGCAAAGGTCTGTTTCAGGCCTCCCTATACTTACCCCAGGACTGGGACTACCCCAAACGGGCCTGTGAGGGCCTTCCCAGGCCTTCTGGCGGCCCCAAAAGGGCCTCCCTGCAAACCGGAAGTGACTTCCGAGTCACCAAAAATCATTTCTGAGGCCTCCGAGATGCTTTCTAGGAAGTGTCGGAGGCCTCAGAAATGATTTTCGGTGACCCAGAAGTCGCTTCTGGTTCGTAGGGGGCCCCTTTTGGGGCCTCCAGAAGGCCTGGGAAGGCCCTCGCAGGCCTGTTCGGGGCAGCCCCAGCCCTGGGGATAAGTACAAGAGCCCCCAGTTAGGGCCCTCCAGGCCCAACCCGACCTGCATTCACATATTGCAAATTTTCAATTATTGCTGGGCGGGGGGGGGGCGTCACTGTATGCACATACTGCAAGGGAGAACGACATTTGTTCAGGATCCAGTCCACCTAAAAAGTGATCCACACTAAGTTCCTTTGAACACTATAGGGTTTCAGACATTAGGGAAATTATTTCAAAGAACAAAACTTGACTTGATCAGGCCAACAGATTTTCTCAAGCCTATGTTTTAGTGTTGATACACTCTTTGTCTTCCTGATAAGCTGCCAGAGTGCACTAAACTACTTTTAAGCAGCGAGAAGTCAATCTTGCAAGCTGCTATATTTCTTCACACCCTAATATTTTATGTAACATCTAACCAGAGCTGAGCCTCTGCAAGGAAATTAATCTAAGCTTTATGAAAACACAAAGTCGTCCTTACACACACGAACACAGCACACACACACACACACACACACACACACACACACACACACACACACACACACACACACACACACACACACACACAAAGATGAAGCTCTGGTGAAGCTACACCTTTGAAGCCATCTGCTGTATATTTTTTAAGTCAAATGATTAAGCACACCAACATCTTGTTGGCAACATACGTTACCGAAATGCTTCTTCCAGGCACATCACAGAAGAACTCTGAAGGAGTTCACCTATTGCCTTGCACAGTTTTAGAAGGTCGTTAGTTCTGCAACTCCTAAAAAGCTCTGAAGTACTTTCATGTCCCATCTCAGCAATAACAAAGATGCCTTTGCTTCTAAACAAATCTGAACCTGAGGTGGCTATTAGGCCCGAGCATATGGCGCTTCCCTCTCTCATAGGCATGGAAGGTAACTTAGACAAAAATTATAATCATTTATGTACCGTGTGTGGCAACTGGTAGAGAATGAAGTGCCTCCAATCAGCAGAACTTCCTTGATGAACGGACAGTTCTTCAGTTCAGGGAACAGTAAGGCTCCTTTAAGCACTCACAACCAAATTACTTTTTTTTTGAGAACTTTTCAAGATTATAGAAATTGGTTCAAACATTGAAGTTGGAATCTTCAAAAGGCACACTGTTGAGCTGGCAATCCATTGTCATTTTGTCACCTGACCCACAGTGAGTGTGTGTGTGGGGGGGGGGGAGGGGGTTGGAACCATCAACTCCTACACAAGATCAAAGGTCTGGTGGAAACTACACAGCCACTCACAACCTACAGTGGTCCTGCAGCAGATACAGGTCTTCAACACTTTTACCATAACAGCACTGAAAACTTCTTGAGGAAGGGGGGGGGGACACTTGATTCCCCAGGTGTCTCGTTTGGTAATTCAGTAATTCTGACAGTGTCATGACCTCAGCTGGCCATATGACTGGAACTGAGCAGCAGCTCATCTATTTAAACCACTAGCTCCCTATCTTGGGGTCCCAGATGTTCTTAGACTGCAAATCCCAGAAGCCTTCACAACTAGCTGTGCTGGCAAGGGCGTCTGGGTTGCAGTCTAAGAACATCTGGGGACCCCAAGGTTGGGACCAAGAGTTGGAACCACTGATTTCAACATTAGGCTGCGACTAGGATTTATCTGAAGGCACTGTTTCTTGTTTCTTCAAGCTACCCCTGCACTCAACTTTTAATGCTGGTTCCCTGCTGATTATGACTTCTGGACTGTTTGACTGCACTTTTTGGACTCTCTAGTCTGTCCCGCTGCGCCCCATTTTACCAGCCTAGCTCTCCTCGTTCCCCCCACTTGCCCCCTAAATTGGCTGTCCGACAAGACGTGAACTTTTAAGAACTCTCTACGGGCAAATTACATCTCTTGCCATGTTTGGACTTTCATGCCTGCTTTGAAAAAGCGGGCTTGTGCTCTTGAAAGCTCAGCAAATTTTTAATTTTTCTACTTAGCAGGCTATGAAGGTATCACCCCTAGTCTAGTTTTGATTTTGCTTGTTTTAATGCCTGCACGGCTCTAAACCTGTTTTTACTACATTGTTACAGATGCCCTGGTCTGCATCGACTTTGCTCTGGGGACACTTTATCTGGGAACAGGATATTTTTAACCTGACGGTCAAGGCAGCCTGACATCTGCATAAACACTCCCTAAATGTTCCTAACCAATGGACAGATCTATGTAAACAGACCACCCAAAGTGTAATTCTTGAACATCATTATATATTAAGTTCCAGCATATTGATAAACTCTAAGTGCAGCTTCACACTCTATACCAGTGTTGGCCAACCTATGGTATGGATGCCAAAGGTGGCACCCGGAGCCCTTTCTGTGGGCTCCCAGCATCGCCCCTTCACAGCCACCTGTATTCAGGTTAAATGGCTGTATTGGCACTCTGCAGAAAATGAGTGGGTTCTGAATCGCAGTTTGGGCACTCGGTCTCTAAAAGGTCCGCCATCACTGCTCTAAACCAACCCTACAGCAGAAAGTGAACAAAATAAAGCCCTCCAGATTTTATTTTATTGCTACAGTAGGACCCCGGTATCCACTGGGGATTGGTTCCAGGCCTACCTGTGGATAACGAAATCCGTGGATAAGAGAGAACGCCAACAACCCCCCCCACACACACACACACTGCTGTTTCTGGCTGCGGTTTTGAGACAGTAGCTTGCTTTGCAGCGGCTGAATTATTTATTTAATTTTTTCCTGTAAACCATGGATAACTGAATCAGTGGATATGGGGGTCTTACTCTACTTCCATCATCCATAGCCAACAGACATCACTGTGTGAGGCACGATGAAAGCAGTACCTCAACAATATCTTCAGGACTGCACCCCCAAATTATATATAGACTATATCTTCATTTTTTTCTTCTTCTATTTTTATTGCATGCTAGGCAGAGGGCTGCAAAACTTCACAGGCTGGTAAGGAGTTTCCGACTCCTGTGGGCCCATGTCTGCCACACTGACCCCAAAACACATCTAGATACGGTCAATGTGCTAGTTTTGTCTTCCCAGAATTACCCTGAAGCTGAGGGCAGGCGATAGAAGTTAAATAAGTCCCCATCGTTTAATATGAATCCTTTATTTAAATATTTATCCACATTCTCACCAATGCTTGTTTTTAATTACGGTAAGCTGCTTTGAAGAGTTTAAGTATCGCAATAAATAACAGAGCAGCAGCAGCAAGATAACTAAACCGGGACCAAAGAGGAGCTTTTTTTCAGGGGTCACCATAGACAATGGTGAAGAAGCAACAGTGAGAACATCAGAATCATGACCACACTGTTTAGGGGATGGACTGTTTTGCCTGTCCACGTTCAGGAGGCTGCTGTGCCCGTGAAGTATCAGGAAAAGCAATATCACCGTCAAAACAAGCTGCATGAGGCATGTCATCCATATGCAGCATTATACCAGTGGAACCTTGACTTACATACTGCTTGACTTATATCATATTTGACTTGCATCAAGAAGGGGCCTGTTTGACTTGAGTCGCAGGCTTTGACTTACATCTTGGACCCCCGGCGCAAGGCACCAGAATTGGGTGGCAGCCACAACCCAGCATCGCGGCTGCCACCTCCAAACTGCTCCTGCCTTCTTCCCCTCCTCCAGCAGCGGCGGCTTCGGCGAGGCCAGCTCAGAGCACCTGGAGCTGGTCCTCGGCCTCACCGAAGCCGCCACTGCTGCCGGATGAGAAGAAGGGCCGGGAGCTCGGGGCTGGCCTCGCTGGTTAGACAGTCGGCTCAGTCTTGTAAAAAATCTGGCTGCAGAATTCTGGTCCACAATGGAAGCATTTTAGTTGGGGAGCTGTAAAGTTGTGGGACTCTAATGGTAAGCATAGAGTTGTTCAGAACTTGGAACGTCAGGTTAAAAATAAGTAAAAGTTAAATGTTAGACATTGTTGCTATGAACATTAAAAAGTGGAGGCATATAACTTGTGGACTATAATTCAACTGCCTCCTCCTCTCTTTGAAGAGACATTTCCCGGAAGGAATCTCCTATCCCATTCAAATTTGTGTTAAATTGCTGTTTTCGGGGTTTTTTTTCATCATCTGGAACGGATTAATCCGCTTTCCCATTTCTATGGGAAAAGTTCATTTGACTTAAGTCATGTTTGACTTAAGTCTAGACCACTGGAACGGATTAATGACGTAAGTCAAGGTTCCACTGTACAGTGGTACCTTGCATAAAGGAATTAATGTGTTCCAAATGGAATTATATTAAGCAAATTTTCCTTTATACAAATATCCCATAGGAATGCATTGGAAACGGAATAATCCCTAATCGCAACCATTTTATGTTGTATGGATTCACCCCATAGGTGAGTCTGTTAAGCAAATTTCCCCTATCTCTGGAATTTTTTATTTTGTACACATTTTGTGTTATACAAACCATTTGTTATACGCGGGTTCACTGTACTTTTAGGGACTAAGGCCTCCATTTAGGTTACAATTAAAGAGGTCCACGTTTCTGCAATGCCCTTGCTTGCCGCTACCTAAATATTAATGTGCTCTTAAGTGACAAAAATTAACTTATTCAATAAATATGGAATTATAAACACATCCTGCTAAAAGTAACGCTTTGCAAGTAATCTTGGTTATTAAACATCATTATTTACAGGCCTACCCTCTGTAGAAGGCATATTTCTTGGCACGCTGCAAAGGAAATACCCACACACCTTCGTAAAGAATCGCTTTAGCAACAATTCTTAATTCATAACAGAGTCATGATGAATTGAATATTATGGAGGTACAGCAGACCCTTGTATAACAGTTTGTATAACAAATCTGTACAACATAAAAAATTCCGGAGATAGGGGAAATTTGCTTAACAGAACTGCCGATGGGGCAAATCTGTGCAACATAAAAATGGTCGCAAATAGGTATTACTCTCTTTTCAATGCATTCCTATGGGAAAATTGTATAAAGGAGAATTTGCTTAACATAATTTCATTTGGAACGAATTAATTCCTTTATACAAGGTACCACTGTATATGAAAGATAAGGAAAATTTAAAACAAATCAAAATGTTATTAAGAGCATTTTTAATCAGAGCTGGGTTTCTTCAACAACATTATCTCAATCAGTTGCTAGGCCAGTGTTGGCAAAACTATGGCACGGGTGCCAAAGATGGGCACACGACATTGCCCCTTCACAGCCACAACATTTCCCCCTCCTCTCGCAGCACACCACTGTGCTCCGTGCAGAGATCCAGGCGAAGGGGAGGCAGCGGTTTGTGGGCTCCTTTGTAGCCCCAAGATACCCTGCAGCCACACCCCTTTTGGGATGCCCAGAGTGGCGTGGCCAGAGAGTAAACTGGGGCTACAAATGAGCCCACAAGCCACCACCACTCCCCCCTGGCTTTCCCAAGAGGGTAGCACCCCATAAGAACATAAGAAGAGCCATGCTGGATCAGGCCAACGGCCATCTAGTCCAGCTTCCTGTATCTCACAGTAGCCCCACCAGATGCATCTGGGAGCGCATGAGACTAGATCTCTGTCTCCTGGTACCACTCCCCTGCCTCTGGTCCTTGAAGTACCCCAGTTTTAAGCCTGGAGATGACACATCTCCCTCATGGTTTGTAACCTCTGATGGACTTTTCCTCCAGGAATCTGTCCAGTCCCCTTTTGAAGGCATCCAGGCCAGATGCCATCACCACATCCTGTGGCAGGGAGTTCCACAGGCTAACAACGCGCTGGGTGAAAAAAATATGTTCTTTTGTCTGTTCTTACTCTCCCAGCCCACAATTTGAGTGGATGTCCGCTAGTTCTGGTATTTTGTGAGAGGGAGAAGAGCTTCCCTCTATCCACTTGACTCATGCCCTGCATTATTTTGTACGTCTCAATCATATTCCCCCTCAGGCGCCTTTTTTCCATACTAAAGAGCCCCAGATGTTTTAGCCTTTCCTCATAAGGGAGGTGCCCCAGCCCAGTAATCATTTTAGTTGCTCTCTTTTACACCTCTTCCTGTCTTTCCAGGGCAGAGAGGTGGATGGGGGAAAGTGAGGATCCAAGGGCTGGTTTTCCAAGTAAAGGAGTTTTAACTTCCTTGGCTCCAAAATGAATCAAAATGGTAACAGCAGCCCAGAGATCAGAAGATGTATAGTGCTTGGAAGAACAACAAAAATCAGTATGAATAACATTTAGGAAAAATAAAGACATCCGCCTCCCAATCCATTTTGGTTTTCGTTCTTGATTCCAAGCAGAGCACCACTGAGGGATTAAAGCTGAGGCAGAGCCAGGGAGCGACCGACCAGGGAGAGGAAACAGGAGTTTCCCAGGGGAGTTCACCAGGGCGGCCAAGGGGAAGCCCCTAACAAATTTTTAACCAAGTATATTTAGTTGTTTGTTTTATTCAAAGGGCAGAGGTAGGTGCTAAGGAAGATAATAAAAGCCAGGCCTCCTTGAAGCCAGGCCCCCATATACGACACCTTCCCCTACAAAGAGGGCTCCCAAACCTCTCAATAACCTCCAGCGTGCAATCAGACAGCCAGCAGGGGTGTGGGGGGGATATCCAGTGTTTTGCAAAACAAGCACATTCAAAAAAGTCTAAAAGACATATCCTAACATAAGAACATCAGAAGAGCCCTGCTGGAGCAGGCCAAAGGCCCATCTAGTCCAGCTTCCTGTATCTCACAGTGGCCCTACCAGATGCATTTGGGAGCGCATGAGACTAGATATCTGTCTCCTGATACCACTCCCCTGCATCTGGCCCTTGAAGTACCCCGGTTTTAAGCCTGGAGATTACACATCTCCAGTGCTAAGGAAGAACTATTGAACTACAGTGTTACCTCAACTTATGAATTTAGTCCTTTCCAAATGCATGCTCTTAAGTCGAACTACTCTTACGTTGGGGTACCTATCTAAAAAATTTGGGGGGGGGAGTTTAAAATTTTTTTAAAATGAACAAAAATATTTTTAAGTCGAGCAGACCATATTTAAAATTTGTAAGGCAGCAGTTAAAACGGCAACAGTTTTCCGCTCTTAAGTCGAATTGCCCTTAAGTCAAGCTGCTCTTAAGTTGGGGTACCACTGTATTCATAAATATACTGGGTTTTTAAAATGTTTTTTAAGCTGAAAGAGGAAATGAGGGCAGGAAGAGGAGACATCAAATAGATCCGCATTGGTTTGAGAACAGAAGACTGCTAGTATCTCCTGTTGAGAGGGGTATATGCCCCTGAGTCAAATGAACAGAAGTGAGTGTCCTCCTGGCCATGGTTGCATTCCATTCCCGAGTGGCTTCCACACGCACGCACGCACGCACACATCCAACCGAAAGGCGCTGTCTGCAGAAATCCATGCTGGCGTTCGCTGAGCCAAGCCTTCGGTGGCTGACAGGACCTGCTCTTTGATGCGCTCAGGTGGTGCAACGCCAGCTGGCTGCCATTACTCTGTTGCCCTGGGAACCACCATTGAAGTGCACTTCTGAATCGGCGCAGGAGGTACTTCTGCCCCATTGCCACCGCAGCTCTCGCTGTGCAACGTTAAAGTCGCGGAGCCGCTATAGCTACAGCCCAGCTGGTGCCCATTAATGCTCTCCCTGTCTGACAGGAGCAGGCGGCTCATCTTAAGATGCCTCATTCTTACCGCTGACAAAACAGAAGGATTTATCACTCCTTTTAATGGAGATGAAACACACTTCCGCCCGCCTGAATAGGAGGGAGCTCACAAAGGGAACAACGGCTTTTCAGCCCTGCTACCTTTCAGTTCCGCTTGCCATTATTAAGGTGCAAAATGCATCGTTTTCAGCAAAAAAATACCCCAGTTCCTCAGGTCTGCCACTGAACTCACCACTGAGTAAATCCTGCAGAAGTGGTCGGCTAATTTTAAGACAGCCCTGACGGGCTGACAGACAGAGGCCTAGTAAATAAATGCATACGTAGAAAATCTGAGCAAGTTTAATGGAGAAAAGATCAGATGTTTTCTGAAAGCATTCCACTCTTCATTTACAGAAAGCTTTTCATTACAGGATAACAACAACAACAAGGAAGTCGCCATTTCACAGAATTAGATAAATTAGTCAATGTCAATAAGCTAGGCTATTTTCAAAGACGGAATTTCGTTCTTTAAAATCATCCTTTCAGCTCTTCTCTTGTCCCTTCAAGAGCCCAATTTAGAGCTCTTTTTAAAATCACAACAAATAATATACTTAAGAACCACTTACGCAGTGACAAACATTAACATAATGTGAGGGAAAGTATAGAGGCCATGTAGTCAAAATAAACCAAGTTGGTAACTGATCAGTTAAACAAATTTTGGCAGAATCTCCGTGAAGACTTGAGAGAAAGTTTGTGTATGAGCATTAGTGTCTAGATACATGGGTACCATATTCCACAAAATTGAGAAGCATAAATTTCCTGTTTAATAGCGCCATATCTAGTTTGACCATGGACACCTGCTAAACATTAGTATGTCAAATGGATAAGTTAAAGAAAACTATCCACCAAACAGCAATTACCCATATAGCGGGCAAAGAATTACCGTATGTAAGATTTATGCAGCAACCTCAAATTTTTGTTAACAACTACAATTAGTGCTGGACATAAAAGAAATCTGCTGAACTGTCGTTTTGCCAAATTTCTTGTAAGAATCATTTCACACAAGGTATGTAATCTTACCTGGAGTATTGTGTACAATTTTGGTCACCGCATATCAAAAAAGACATAGTGGAACACGAAAAGGTGCAAAGGAGAGCGACCAAAATGATTACTGGGCTGGGGGAACCTCCCTTATGAGGAAAGGCTACAGCATTTGGGGCTCTTTAGTCTGGAAAAAAGGCGCCTGAGGGGGGATATGATTGAGACGTACAAAATAATGCAGGGCATGAGTCAAGTGGATAGAGGGACGCTCTTCTCCCTCTCACAAAATACCAGAACTAGGGGACATCCACTCAAACTGTGGGTTGGGAGAGTGAGAACAGACAAAAGAAAATACATATTTTACCCAATTTGGTGATGGCATCTGGCCTGGATGCCTTCAAAAGGGGATTGGACAGATTCCTGGAGGAAAAGTCCATCACAGGTTACAAACCATGATTGAGATGTGTAATCTCCAGGCTTAAAACCGGGGTACTTCAAGGGTCAGATGCAGGGGAGTGGTATCAGGAGATAGATATCTAGTCTCGTGCATTCCCAGATGCATTTGGTGGGGCCACTGTGGGATACAGGAAGCTGGACTAGATGGGCCTTTGGCCTCATCCAGCATGGCTCTTCTTATGTTCTTATGTAGTACATGCTCACCTACTAAGGCCATGTTTTTTCTGGCCTCCAAATATCAGAATTCTGGAGTTTCACTTGCCAGCCCCTAAATGGTGCACAGCTCTGGTGGGGAATATAGGGGCTGGGATCCTCATGGCTTAGAATAGGTTGAGCTTTGATCTAGCTGCCTGTGAGATAAGAAAGTTGTCCCTGCACTTGCTTAACAACCTTCTAAGAAGCCAAACTGGTCTTTGTCTATACCTGTGCCTGCTAAAAGACCTGATTTTGTAGCCAAAATGTAGACAGAGCTTGGCAGCATGATTTAATCAAGCGGTAGAAATCTGGATTAATAGGATCTTTAGCGGGGCATTAATGAATAAGAGTGAATTAAATGCTGAGAGTAAAAAGCGGGGAAGGTTCTGTTCAAAACCTTCATACAAAACACCTAGGAAACCTTCTACAACTATAGTTTTGTTGTATTTTAACTGTTCAAGTTGCATCATGCAATTTGGATGGAGCGATTAGCTGATTCAGAAAACTTCTATGAGCACTCTAAAGATGCTTTAAGTTAACTGAGTCCTCTCAAACTTCAACAGCTTTTTCTTCTAGGTTAATGCACTTCTTTTTGAGTAGGAAGAATATGTATTTATTTAGAATATTTTTAGCCTGCCTTTCTACTTTAAAAGGACCCAAGAGAGCTTCCATCCATAAAAGCCAATATTTAAAACCTTAAAAAGTAAGCACTGTATACAAATATTTAAAAAGAATTCAACAAATGTATTAAAGATGCTAAATAAAGTCTGTACCAGAAACACGTTCAAATGCAAAAAGGCAAAACAATCCATTTTTAAAAGCTGTCTCAGACAGTTGGTCACTAAGGGAAAGTCTGTCTGAAGAGAAAGGTCCTTGTCTTCAACTAGATATACTGTCCTTCAATGTTGTAATCTGTCTTAGCTCCTTTTCAAGGAGAAAGGTAGGGCAAAAATATCTTAACTAAAATAAATTCCCCAGATTGTGGAATGCCCTTCCAAGCGAGACCCGCCTGGCGCCAACATTGATGACATTCTGGCGGCAGGTAAAAACATTCCTGTTCCAGAAGTCTTTTAACTGATTATTGTGGGTCCTGCTGGCGATTGTAGTGTTGTATTTTAATATATGTATTTATTGTATTTAAATGTTTTATTGTTTTAATTTTATTGCAATTTGATGTTTTAATTATCTGAATTGTTTACTTTGATTGTGAGCCGCCCAGAGACCTTTGGGTAGTGGGCGGCATACAAGCTAAATAAATAAATAAATAAATAAATAAATAAATAAATAAAATGTGTCTCCTTGTGGTAGGACAGCAAGGATATGTAAAGGGAGAAGGCAAGAAGGCACACATGTCCTGCAAATGTTGTTCATGTGTTGTGGGTAAACTACCACACCAAGGTCCCGTTCGGAAAGTGGCTTTCTGCCAGATAGGCGATATATGCATTTAATTTATGGGACCTGAAAACTTTTGGGTCAAGAGCCCAAGCTGTAGATCCGTGCCCTTGCTGTCGTTACCACCAGAGGCAGTGTTAATGGACTGGCAAGGGACAGAGAGATGTGACATTCTGGGACAACGGTTACTGACAACAGGGTTTTGGTTCATGACGAGAACCCCTTCTTGGCCCCGTTGGCAGAGGAAAAGATTTCTAACCTGAAGATTGATGTATTTATGTTTCATGGATGTTCCAGAAATAAATGTCAATTTACAATCCAAGCCTGAGATTCAAATGACTGGTGCTAAAACAGAACTACAGTGGTACCCCGACTTACAGACATCTCGACTTAAAAAAACTTTGAATTAAGAATAGAAATCCGTGGGTATAGGAAAATTCGAAGTTACAGGGGGGAAAGCGTGTTTTTTTGAGTTACAAAAGAGAAATGGAAAGGAAAGATTCCTTTTCAAAACAGCTCCTGCATACGTCTGTGAAGATTCTCAGTCATCCAGGTGCGTTTATCTGGGAGTTGAGTCATGGCTACTGGACTTCTTTTTTGAGAGATAGAAACGTTTCGCTGTTCATCCAAACAGCTTCATCGGTCTGCATGTTTGCAATAGCAATACTGCCATCTTGTGGCCATCTGACTCCAGTGGCGCAATTAGGACGAAGAAAGAGCCATTTTGAACAGGAAAGCTGAGAACCGGGGCTTCTCTTTTTTTAAAAAAATAGCCTTTTAAAAACTGCCTGTTTTGGATATATTTGGCATCGTTTGGGGGCCTTTTCGAAACTTTTGAGTGGATTTCTCAAGCGGTTGAAAGGTAGGGAGTTGAGCTTCTGTCGCTTCCATGCCTGCAAATGTGTTTTTCCCCCTATCCTGGGGGGAGGTGATATCCCACTTGGAACAGATTAATCTGTTTCCAATGCATTTCCATGGGAAACTCTGTTTTGACTTAAGAAATTTTTGACTTAAGAGAATGCATTTGGTACGGATTAATTTCGTAAATAGAGGTACTACTGTAGGAGGAGGAAATGAAGCAGAGAAACACAAACCCTAACAAACATTTGGTCTCAACACTGAGCATCCAAGTTGGTAAAAAAAAAAGCTGGCTGTTTGCCCCACTTAACAGAAGACGGGCTACATACACTCCTCAGCCTAGAAGTTCTAAAAGTCTGCTATATTTGGGGAACCCCTGCTATTGGCCTACCCTTCTCAGAAATATGTAGAAATGTTACAATAAAACTAAACTTCCAGGTACTTAGAATGCATCTGAATATGACATTTAAAACTATATTAAAGATACTACGTTGAATACTTATCTCACAAAATATTTCAGTAGAGCTATTTCTGGCTAATCTTAATCGTCATCATCGTCACAGAACTGCAGAGCTGGAAGTGGAGGAGGTCCTCAACAAACTTTTACAGCATGTAAAAGAAACCCGGTATGCAGTTCGGGTCATGAAAGTGAAGTCAGTCAAACCAACACATTGAAACAGTTCACAATACAGTGGACCCTTGTATAACAAATGGTTTGTATAACATAAAATCTGTACAACATAAAAAATTCCAGAGATGGGGGAAATTTGCTTGGCAGAATTGCCTATGGGACAAAACTGTACAACATAAAAATGGTCGCGATTGGGGATTATTTATTTATTTATTTATTTATTTATTTATTTATTTATTTATTTATACAGTTTATATACCGCCCGTCTTCCCAAGGGAACTCCGGGCGGCTTACAACAATTATAAAACACAGCAAAATACAAAACAGAAAAATAAATAGTAACTAACTAATAAAAGCAAATATAAGCAACAACTTACTCTGTTTTCAATGCATTCCTAAGGGAAATTAGAATAAAGGAAAATTTGCTTAACAGAATTTCATTTGGAACGAATTAATTCCTTTATGCAAGGTACCACTGTACATTTAGAGTATGGGATTTCCCCACCCCCAGGGAAGTCTTAATGCTGCTAAAAAGGCTTCCTTACCCAAGAAGGCATAGAACAGCAGTTCCCAACCTTGGGTAACCCAGGTTTTCTTGGACTGCGACTCCCAGAAACCCTGGCCAACACAGATAGTGCTAAAGGCTTCTGGGAGTTGCAGTCCAAGAACACCTGGGTTACCCAAGGTTGGGAACTACTGGTGTAAAGGATAGAGTACAAAACAAATGCAAGGATTAGGAATTAATCATGGGCTCGGAGCTATCCATGACGGATCAGAAAAGAGATCTTGGTGTGTTGGTGGACAGCTCCATGAAGGTGTCTACCCTATGTGTGGCAGCGGTGAAGAAGGCCAAATAAAACAGCCAACATTATAATGCCATTATACAAAACGATAGTAAGACCGCACCTGGAGTCTTGTGTACAATTCTGGTCATCGCATCTCAAAAAAGACACAGTGGAACTCGAAAAGGTGCAGAAGAGAGCGACTAAAATGATTCCTGGGCTGGTGCACCTCCCTTATGAGGAAAGGCTAAAACATTTGGGGCTCTTTAGTCTGGAAAAAAGGCGCGCCTGAGGGGGGGATATGATTGAGACGTACAAAATAATGCAGGGCATGAGTAAAGTGGATAGAGGGACACTCTTCTCCCTCTTACAAAATACCAGAACTAGGGGACATCCACTCAAATTGAGGGCTGGGAGAGTAAGAACAGACAAAAGAAAATATCTTTGAACCCAGCACGTTGTTAGTCTGTGGACCTCCATGCAACAGGATATAGTGATGGCATCTGGACTGGATGCTTTCAAAAGGGGATTGGACAGATTCCTGGAGGAAAAGTCCATCACAGGTTACAAACCATGATGGAGATGTGTAATCTCCAGGCTTAAAACTGGGGTACTTCAAGGACCAAATGCAGGAGAGTGGTATCAGGAGACAGATATCTAGTCTCATGCACTCCAAGACGCATCTGGTGGGGCCACTGTGAGATACAGGAAGCTGGACTAGATGGGCCTTTGGCCTGATCCAGCATGGCTCTTCTTATGTTCTTAAAACTGAGTTGTGGCACCTGCACATTTCTATCAGATCATTTTTATAATAGACAAAGTGAGCCAGAGAAATGTTGCTAATTAGATGCTGAACAGCAAATAGAGCTGAAGTCCCTTTGCCTTCCACATCTGGGTCCAGCAAAGCTTGGCTAACTTATTTTGGTCTTCAGGCAGCAGCAACTAAAACCCTGGAAAATGCCTCCCTTAGTAGCAAAAATATACTAACGATGACTTAAGTATGTAGCAACATGTCAACTCTACATTACAACCTATATTTGCTGCCTGAGACATCTGTTCCCCTTTGCCTGATGACAGGACTGTCCCGAAAACAAAAAATAGAAAAACAAGACATTTCTAAATGTACAAAGGGAAAAGGTTCTGGCTCTGGAACAAATTTAATTCAGTTTGCTAAGCAAGGATTCTATAGCTCTACGTAACCATTTACTTGGCTTACTCTGTGTAAGAACAGGGTACAACAGGTTCTAATGCAGTGGTGGCCAAACTTTGGCCCTCCGGATGTTTTGGACCACAACTCCCACAGTCCTTTGCCATTGGCAACACAGGCTTGGAATTCTGGGAGTTGTAGTCCAAAACATCTGGAAGGCTGAATTTTGGGCAAAAACTGATCTGGGAGCCTTTTTAGCTGACAAATGTAATAAGAAAGTTAAGAATCCAGATTATGACAAGTACCCCCCCCCCAAGACAGAAATGCCGTTGTGTTAAGTATAACATGTCACAAATATTTTGGATTTTAAAAAAATCAATAGTTGGTTTTATATGGAAAGCAAGTGATAGCAGCATTGAAAGATCTTTGTCAGTTTAGGATAGGCTGTGCTGCACGCCATGTTAACTTCCTAACCAATGTTAATGCCTGTTCAGCTCGACATTCTCAATATCTGGGCTGTTTTAGCAAGGGCTGCATCATAGCATATACGGAGAAGATGATCAACCGTAATGGAGAAGTCTGGTAGTTTTCCCTCCCCCAATGCACAGCAATCTGGGGGAGGAAAGGCCAAGTGTTGTAGGAATAACAGCCTTTGGGAAGGAGAGTTTTGTTAATGCTATGCTAAGTTGTGCTATCCCAGAATGTTTTAGGCCCTGAGAGGACAGGGTGCTTTAATGACTGAATAGTTTTGAAAGAAAAGAAAAGAAAAGAAAAGAAAAGAAAGAAAGAAAGAAAGAAAGAAAGAAAGAAAGAAAGAAAGAAAGAAAGAAAGAAAGAAAGAAAGAAAGAAAGAAAGAAAGAAAGGAGGGAGGGAGGAAGGAAGGAAGGAAGGAGGGAAGGAATCATATCTTTAACTCCCCCACGAAAAAGCTTATTTTTTATCAAATCTTCAAAAAGCCTCTTACCAGCAGGGTAAGATACCGTAGTAACTTGTATAAAGGAATTAATTCGTTCCAAATGAAATTCTGTTAAGGCAAATTTTCCTTTATACAAATTTTGCATAGGAATGCATTGAAAATGGAGTAATCCCTCATCACGACCATTTTTATGTCGAACAGATTCGGCCCATAGACAATTCTGTTAAGCAAATTTCCCCTATCTCCGGAATTTTTTTATGTTGTACAGATTTTATGTTACACAAACTGTTTGTTATACGAGGGTCCGTTGTATTGTGTTCACATGCAGCAGACAAAGAGAGACCGTCACCCACAGTTATGGGACTTTTGCCCTCTGCTGGCTGCTTCCATCATTACATCAAGATCCGCTATTGTGTAGCCCTCTTGCGCTCTCTCTCTCTCTCTCTCTCTCTCTCTCTCACACACACACACACACACACACACACACACAGAGAGAGAGAGAGAGAGAGAGAGAGAGAGAGAGAGAGAGTCCCCCCCCCTCCACACACCCTGCAAAAGCATGTCACTGTAAGCGTGCTTTCTAGTGAAGCCTTCGCTTTCACAAGGGAGGAACTTTGAACAGAGCGACTCTGGCAGGCACAGACTTAAAATATATATGACAGATGCCTTTGATTCCTCATCACTTCTCTCCTGCCAGCCAAGGCGCACCCGGGCTCTCAGAAAGAAAGAGCCCTGACTTCTGTGAGCAAATGTGCTCTCTCCGGCTTGGCTGGAGATAAGCTGTCCTTTAATCAAATTGAACCCCCACTCGGAGCAACCCCCCCCCACGATCCGCCCCAGTCAATGCCAAGGAATGACACTGCCCTCTTTCCCCCTCGCATTTCCATAAAGAATTAGAATGCGGCTCTTTTAAATCCAAATTAGAGGATGTTCCCACCAAATGTGCTGCTTTTCTCTCTTCTTCTTCTTCTTCTTCTCCTCCTCCTCCTCCTCTCTCTCTCCTCCTCCTCCTCTCTCTCTCTCTCTCTGCCCGATATCCAAGGTACAGAATGTATACGCTGAAGTCTTAATGAAATGCGAGACCACACGTTGCCTCTTCTTCCCCCTTCCAATAAAGTCAAGTAATGCAAATGTGAGATTCCCTACAGTATTATTAATTCAGCTACTACTTCCCACATGGGAGCCAGGGATGCTGGGGCAGAGAGGTATCCATTACATATCTATTGTGCCAGCTCATCCCTCTCTCTCTCTCTCTCTCTCTCTCTCTCTCTCTCTCTCTCTCTCTCTCTCTCTCTCTCTCTCTCTCTCTCGGGGACAAAGGCTTCTCACCCTGAAGGAGAGGGCAGGTGGCCACGCCAGTCTCTCTCACTGTGTGTGTGTCTTCCAAGGATCTTCCACAGAAGGAAAAGGTGAAAAAGCGGGGTGGGGTGGGAGATGGGGGTGGGGTGAGGAGCACAGATTTAATTTCCTCCAGCTGTCAAGCTGATGTGATAAATCGGCCTCTCTACAGCTACTAGTGTCAGACCTCATGAAACTGTCCTGGTTTTCAAAATGACAGGATCTTGGCATCTCACAGATTTGTTTTTAGAAGTGGCTTGATTGTGATCTTTATGCCTCCTTGGAATCAAGCGATTTCCCTGCCCCTCCCCAGTCCCACCCCGAGGATTCATGATATTATGATAATCGGTATTTTAGAGAACAATTTAAGAGAGGTTTGTTTATTCATTTGTTACATTTATAACCTTATAAACAAGATCCAGAGGGCTCCTAGGAGTCTTCTCTGCTATATCCTCACAGCGCGAGAGGAAGCTGAGTGAAAGAGTGACCATTCCAAAGACTCCTGGTGGGTAGAGGTGAGCACGAAACAGAAAACTGATGGTTCGGTTCGTTCTGTTTGGGGGGGGGAACCTCAGTTTGTTTTGTTTCATTTCACACGAATGTTTAAAACAAAAATTCGTACAAAACAAAACAAAACAAACTGGTTCGGCTTACCTGGATGGTGGTGGCAGCGGCGATCCCGGAGGCGGCGACCCCAACAGTGGTGGCGGCCCAGAAGGCCCTGGCAGCAGCTGCGCCGGACGGTGGGAGGCCTCGCTGAGCAGCAGTAGGCCTTGCCGCGCCCTCCGGAGCCCCAGACATCAGGTAAGAGACACCAGTGGGGTGGGAGAAACGAAAAATGAATGGAACGAAATGGAAATTTCCATTTCATTTTGTTTCATTTTTCTTAGAGGGGGCTGTTCGTTATTCATTTCGTTACCTAACAAACGAATAACGAAATGAATTTTTTTATTTGTTTCGTGCCCATCTCTACTGGTGGGTTTCATAGCTCAGCGGGGACTTAAAACACAGACTTTCCATGTCTCAAGGTTTAACCACTATGCTACAATGGCCACAGAGAAAAGTATTCATTAAAGGTCCCTTGCACAAGCTGAAGCTGCACATTCAGAACAAGTGACACATGCTTTGGCCATTGCAGTCACGCCACTTTCAGGTGGACAATCCTAGTCCCCTTTCAACGTCACTCCAAAAGTATTTTTGGTACGCTACTCTGCCTTTTTAGGAGTGGTCAGTCCGCTTGTTTACGCACTGAAGGGAGGGAAGCTGGATCTTGCCCCTACTGGCATGAATGATGGTATTCGAGAGAAGGAGACATACCAAACTGAACACCGAGTTTATATATTTAATCCCCTCTGCCCGAAAGGCTTGTGTCATTTTGCAACACCAGAATATGCCTACAATGTGCCCTTTTTGCTATATTTTATCTAACCATTAGATGAATCGTTTGGATTTCCGGAAGCAATCTTTGTGATACCTAATTCCCTCAATAAAGGTTGAGGACATCTATGTGGCACTATCTATGGCACATTCTCTTCAGCATTGTTGAGCCACTCTGTCTCGTGTTGTAGGGGAATAGCAGCAACTCCAAACTAGAAGCATGCGGAACGTTACGAGGCATATTTTGGTGATGCCTGAGGATATTGTGGCTTATTATCCTTATTGTGTGTGTGTTGTGTCATTACAGTCGCGTCCGACTCTTTGTGACCCCATGTCCATGGAGTTTTCTTGGCAGGAGTACTGGAGTGGTTTGCCAGTTCCTACTCCAGGGCATCTACAGCACCTGGTGTTCCCTGGTGGTCTCCCATCCAAGTACTAACCAGTAAACAGTCAATGTATTTCTCGAGAGAAATTGGAAGGTTGACATCTTAAGGATTTTGAATATGGATTAAGTCCTGAGTGGGAGGTGGGTAGTACAGGGTTGGTTAGGAAGATTGTTTTGTTGTTATACATCGTAGTGTTACATAATTTTTTAAAAAATCTAAAAAAATAAAAACTAAAAATTGTGGTGTTAAAATACAAAGGGTTTGGTGTTAGAATATATGAATACACAACCCAGCAGGTATGTGTGTGTGTGTGTGTGTGTGTGTGTGTGTGTGTGTGTGTGTGTGTGTGTGTGTGTGTGTGTGTGTGTGTGTTGTGTCATTATAGTCGTGACCGACCCTTCATGACCCGATGTCCATGGAGTTTTCTTGGCAGGAATACTGGAGTGGTTTGCCAGTTCCTACTCCAGGCGCCTACAGCACCTGGTATTCCCTGGTGGTCGCCCATCCAAGTACTAACCAGTAAACAGTCAATGTATTTCTCGAGAGAAATTGGAAGGTTGACATCTTAAGGATTTTGAATATGGATTAAGTCCTGAGTGGGAGGTGGGTAGTACAGGGTTGGTTAGGAAGATTGTTTTGTTGTTATACATCGTAGTGTTACATAATTTTTTAAAAAATCTAAAAAAATAAAAACTAAAAATTGTGGTGTTAAAATACAAAGGGTTTGGTGTTAGAATATATGAATACACAACCCAGCAGGTATATGTGTGTGTGTGTGTGTGTGTGTGTGTGTGTGTGTGTGTGTGTGTGTTGTGTCATTATAGTCGTGACCGACCCTTCGTGACCCCATGTCCATGGAGTTTTCTTGGCAGGAATACTGGAGTGGTTTGCCAGTTCCTACTCCAGGCGCCTACAGCACCTGGTATTCCCTGGTGGTCGCCCATCCAAGTACTAACCAGGGCCAACCCTTGCTTAGCTTCCAAAATCAGGCAAGATTGGATGTGCTTACTTATTATCTGCACTAAAAAGCAACACCATCAGGTACCCAAAACTATTTACCACAAGCTGTCTCCCTTGTATCTCACACTGTTAAAGAGAGCAGAGGGCAAAACGACGCAAACAAGAGATACTTGGATGGTGCTTTCATTTTCTTTCATACCTTCTGCCACTTGCATCCTAACTCTTAGTAGCCGTTGATTTTTAGTGCTCTGTATCACACGCACATCCCCCCCCAAAAAAAATACACCAAGATAGAAGTGTAACTTTTAAAGTACCTATGCATATGTATTAAAAACTACTGGATGTATTTTGGAAAATCATAATCCTTTGCAAGCAGCAAACTGCAAATATTATTTATTTATTATTTATTTATTTGTTATATTTCTAGATCTTCCGAACAGAACTCTGGGCGGTTTACAATTAAGACAAGGTAACAAGGAAAAAAATACAAGGGCAAAAGTACTAGTAAAATAAGGAGGGACAAGACCCTCCACAAAAGACGGCGCGGGCGCAAAAGAATAATAATTAAAAAATTTTTAAAAAAAGGTCGCCATATGCCTCTTTGAAAAGGCGGGTTTTCAGAGCCTTTTTAAAGGCGGGCAAGGACTGTGCTAGGTGGAGCTCACTAGGAAGATGATTCCACAATGTGGGGCCCACCACAGAGAAGGTGCGGTTACGCGTGAGCAACTTCGGCACCTCCCTGGGTGTGGCCACCCTAAGTGAGCGCGCCTGCGCCATTCTCGTGGGCCTGACCCCAGTTGACCTCTGGGAGATGTGGTCCCACAGGTACTCTGGTCCCAAGCCGTGGAGGGTTTTGAAAATCAAAACCAGGACCTTGAACGTTATCCGGAGGACAACGGGTAGCCAATGCACGCGGAATAAAGATGGAATACACAGGAATTCAATTACAAGGAGTACCTCCCCACCCCGGTTCCTTCTCTTTGTGACAAATACTGAAAAATTGTCATGTTACTTTCACTGCCACTCCAGCCCACCCACCAGATTCCTGTGTTTCTCCTGCATAATGAGACATGATAAGTTTCTTTTCTGTTCATAAAGGATCGCTGGAAACTATCTTCTAATATTTAATGCATGCCAAGATCTATGACTATTAAATCTCTCCTGCATCAGTGACTTTCTGTCACCGGGATACAGGAGAGATTTAATAGTTATTGCAAGGTACAGACGTAGGAGCTGCACATGTGGGGCGTCAATTTGAGTTGCTTTGTCCTCTTTTCCACAGTACTAATTAGAATCCCTGCTTCAGACATCCCGTTGTATTTAATGTGCTCTCTTTCCCGGGAACACCAGTGCAGGGGCTCAGGCAACAGATGAATGTAAAACCTATAAGCAATCTCACAAAAAATACAGCCTTCAACTTATCGGCTACTATCCAACCAACTGCAAATAAGACTGCTGTCATGGATTCCTAGTTCAAAACTGTGCACCAAGGATGAGCTTCCAGTTGCATGACTGATAGCAGAAGCGCCGACAAATCTTGGAATGGCAATGGTCAATTTACTATCACTAGTGATCCTATCTCCATCCTGCCGCCATCACAGGTAAGTCTTGTAAAACCCATGAAAGGGCCTTCTCGACTGCTGCGCCCAGACTCTGGAATTCCCTCCCACTACAGGCCAGGGCTGCCTCATCTCTGTTGTCCTTCCGGAAACAGGCAAAGACTTTTCTCTTCAGGCAAGCTTTCCCTGAAGGATGGACTACCTATTATGCGTCTTTTATATGAATCTACAGAATCACATAGACTTTGTGTTTATGACTACTAATAACCATGTTGCTTTAATGTACTGTTGTCTATTAATGCTGCAAGATGTCCTTTAATTCCTTGTTCTCAAATATTTTAATATGTCTTAATTGTACTGGACTGTATATTATCCCACATTACTGTAAGCAGCCTTGAGTCCTTTTCCAAGGAGAAAGGTGGGGTAAAAATACTCTAAAATAAAAATAAAATAAAATAAAATAAAATAAAATACATACATACATACATACATACATACATACATACATACATACATACATACATACATACATACATACATACACTTGCATGTTGTTTTTGCCTGTGAATTGAAATCGGCTTTAGGCTACTCTGTTCAAGTTGTCTGCATCACTCTTGATTCCCAGTCTCAGGAGAAACGTGTCTGCTTCAAAGAGAAACCAATTGGAGAGGCGACGTGTGTGTGTGTGTGTGTGTGTGTGTGTGTGTGTGTGTGTGGCATGCACACCCTGAGCCCCTTTGTTTGAAGAACTGGCATGCGAAAGGCAACCAGCAGCTGTCTCAACTGTAACTATAAAACAACCATCTTATTGCTTCCTGCCTCACCTAAGACAAGAGCACCTGGTGAAATTCATCCTGCCAAGAACTTGACATCTAATGCCAACCGCCTGGCAAACTCCATCTTGCCATGAACATTTGGACTTTTGGTCCTTGCTTTGGAGAAGCAGGATTTACAAAAAGCTGGCATAGTCCATGTTTTTATTAGTGCCCTATAAAGGTATCACCTTTTGCCTATTCCGTTAAAAGAGAACATCTGACAAAACCTGAAAAGGGGACACTCCATGGATTAAATTAAACACGGTCTCCCTTTGCTCAGTGAATAACCTCCATGGGAAATGTACAATTACAAATCGCTTTCTTTGTTTTTTTGCTGTCAGCGCCACCCGTCAAAGGCAACGACAAGCCATCTCAGTTCACGCTGGCAAGGAGGAAAAGGGTTTTTTGTCAATACACTTTCCTCTGAAGCCTCTCCCTATAAAATGAACCCAGAGGTCAGACCCAGCTCTGGAGTTGATTGACCATTCCAATGAGCCATTAAAACTGAGGCACAATGAAAGAAGTAATTTCTTAGGTTTCTGAATTCTGCCTTTCCGGCAGTGATTTTTTAAGCCCCTGAAAAGCTATAGAAGCTTCTGGCCTGCTGATTTATAGCTGCAACCCTGCCCTTTCGGCTTGGATGTTCACACGCCTGGTGTCATCCTCCTGAGGCCAAGGGAGGGTTAAGCAGAGCTGGGTGAAATGAACACGCAGGCAGACAGGAAGGAAGGAAGGTAAGCAGAAATCAATGTTAGTTGCGCCTTTTTTTATGCCTATAGTGTCTGCTCCACAATGAAACTAACCACTGGCTTTATGAACATGTTGTTGCGTCGTTACAGTCGTGACCAGCTCTTCATGACTCCATGTCTCTGAAGTTTTCTGGGCAGGAATACTGGAGTGGCTTGCCAGTTCCTACTACAGGCGCCTACAGCACCTGGTATTCCCTGGTGGTCTCCCATCCAAGTACTAACCAGGGCCGACCCTGCTTAGCTTCCGAAATCAGGTGAGATCGAATGTGCTCAGGGCATCTAGGCAGCTACTCCTCTCCTAAGGGTATCTTTCCATAGCTCACTGATGTCTTGCATCTGTATTTCGTAATGGCCATACGGCTCACCCCTTTTTTACTTCAATGGAACTATTAAAGCAAAGCAAAGCGTTCTGCTTATATACCACCCCATACCACTTCAAGTAGTCTCTGGGCGGTTTACAGTTTAATTACAGTACGCAGGCTACATATTGCCGCCCCGCCCCCCACCCCATACCACTTCAAGTAGTCTCTGGGTGGTTTACAGTTTAATTACAGTACGCAGGCTACATATTGCCGCCCCGCCCCCGCCGCCCCCAGCAAGCTGGGTACTCATTTTACCGACCTCGGAAGGATGGAAGGCTGAGTCAACCATGAGCTGGCTACCTGGGATTGAACCCCAGGTCGTGAGAACAGTTCTACCTGCAGTACAGGCATTTAACAGAGCCACCGCCCCTCCATGTACAGTAAACCCCCACCTATTGCAGGGGTTAGGGCCCCGACCCGCAATAATTGAAAATCCACAATATGCAGATGCTGGGTCAGGTCGGGACTGGCCGGGCTCTCTGGGGGCTCTTGTACTTACCCCAAGCCTGGCGATGCCACAAACGGGCCTGCAAAGGGCTTTCCAGTCCCCCAGAGGCCCCAAAAGTTCTTTTTAGGGTTTTGAAAGTCACTTCTGATTTACCGAAAGTCACTTCCAGTTTGCGGGGAAGCACTTTCGGGGCCTCCAATGGGCCTGGGAAAGCCTTTCCTCCTTACCCCAGGGGGCCTTTTTTTCATAAATTACGGACCCACAATATACCAGGACTGCAATATATGAACCGCGAAAGGGCGGGGGAAACACTGTACCAAGAAGGCACATGGACTCTCAACAGCCACAGGACAAGACTGCAACCACTAGGTAATATCCCTTTTCTTTAATCTGGTCCCAATTGGCTACACCTAGTGGGTTTACTTATCCCAATCCCCAAATGGAGCACATGGGTTTTCTGCATCAACCCTTCTCCCCTGCCGCCCCCCCACCCCAAAAAACAGGGACTTTTATGTCAAATGGAGAGAGAGGGGTGGGTGGGTGCGTGTGCTTTCTTTGAAGACCTGGAGCGTGGAACCCAATCCTTGACTTCAGATGCAGCTTTAACAACAGCTCTTCTGATTCTTGCCTCATCTAAGAAGACTCCCTGGCAAAAATCATCTTGCCAAGAACTTTACACCTAAGAATGATCTCCTAACAAACCACATCTTTTGCCATGTTTGAACTTTTGGTACATGCTTTGGAAAAAAAGAGGGTATTGCCCTTGAAAGCTTGCAATGATTTTTGTTATTTTTTTAGTGGCCTATAAAGGTATCACCTATAGCCTAGTCTTTCCATATAGCTCAGTGTTCTTAGGATTATTAATTTCCCATTTTAACAAATAATTTTATCTTAATCTATCATACAACTAATAATCTTAGGCAGGAAATTTCAGAAGGACCTGTAAAGTCTCTTTACACGTTTTTGTTTCATACCCAAAAAGAGGAAGCAAAAGGTTAGTGTTTTGCATTTTACCCTGCTAAGTCTATGGCATTCTCAGAGTTCCTGGGACTTTAATGAGGTCTGTGAAAATTAAGTAAGGCAGAATATCCATAGATTGTATTTCATCTCAGCTCAGTGCTTTGTCAGCTGTTCACTGTTCTAATTCTGTCAGCTACTCGGGTACTAAAATGATCTACTTTATTTTTTGCCTTTTCACCTTCTCAAAGTGAGAGGATTTATTGAAATTCAAGGTATCATGATCTAGTCTTTCCATGAAGGTACCAACTGCGACTCACTCACCATCATTCATATACCTGTATTGTTCTTTACAATATATAAACTGGAACCACTTGCCTCCTATTTGAATACAAGTTTCTCTTCCTTCCTGTGTAATTTATTCAAGAACATTTTAACTTCTTAACAGGACTGTATCACTGCTATTATATTTTTCATTCAATAAATATAAAGGTAAAGTGGGTTTTTTTTTATCCTTCAGAATAAGTATTTGCCTCAATCTGGCATTTTTTTTATAAAAAGGATTTCACCTCATTCATCTTGACAATCTACTTTATTTATTTATTTATTTGATTTTTTTATACCACCCATCTGGCAGCGCGGTCACTCTGGGCAGTTAACAACAATTGATGAATACAATACAGTGCAAATAAACTCAATTCATACAATACAACAAACATACAATACGGTAATATAACAAAAATAAATATAACAAAATAACACTGTGGCACTGTGGTTAGATGCCTGTACTGCAGCTAAAACTGTGCTCATGACCTGGAGTTTAATCCCAGGTAGCCGGCTCATGGTTGACTCATCCTTCCATGCTTCCAAAGTCGTAAAATGAGCACCCAGCTTGCTGGGGGGGATGTGTAGCCTGCATACTGTTATTAATAAACTGTTAACCACCAAGAGATTACTTGAAGTGGTATGGGAAGGTATATAAGCAGAACACTTTGCTTTTAAAGTGACATAAAATAGTCTATATGCATTGTTATTGGTGGGCAAATCAGTTAAAACCATGTTTTAGTGGGTGAACACTTCTCTTCCTTGGACCTTCATCTCAATTATGATAAATAATAAATGTGCAAATGGGTAGTGAGTCCATTTATTCAACAAGCATGGGCTGGTAGCGCATGGTCTTTCAGAAGTGCATAGATTTGGCATGTTACTGGTGTTTAGAAAACTGAATACAGAAAATATAGATTCAAGGCCTTGTTGTTGTTCAGTCGTGTCCAACTCTTCGTGACCCCATGGTCCAGAGCTCACCAGGCCTTCCTGTCTTCCACTGCCTCCTGGAATTTGGTCAAATCCATGTTGGTTGCATCGATGACACCGTCCAACCATCTCATTCTCTGTTGTCCTCTTTTCCTTTTGCCTTCAGTCTTTCCCAACATCAGGGACTTTTCCAAGGACTCCTCTCTCCTCATGAGGTGGCCAAAGTACTGGAGCCTCAGCTTCAAAATCTGTCCTTCCAGTGAACATTTGGGGTTGATTTCTTTCAGGATGGATAGGTTTGATCTCCTTGCAGTGCAGGGGACTCTCAAGACTCTCCTCCAGCACCACAGCTCAAAAGCATCGATTCTGCAGCGATCAGCCTTCTTTATAGTCCAGCTTTCACTTCCATACATCACTACTGGAAAAACCATAGCTTTGACTATCCTGACCTTAGTTGGCAAAGTGATGTCTCTGCTCTTTAGGATGCTACCTAGGTTTGCCATTGCTTTTCTCCCAAGAAGCAGGCATCTTTTTATTTCGTTGCTGCAGTCGCCATCTGCAGTGATCAAGGAGCCCACGAAAATAAACTCTGTCATTGCCTCCATTTCTTCCCCTTCTATTTGCCAGGAGGTGATGGGACCGGTCATGATCTTAGGTTTTTTATGTTGAGCTTCAGCCCATTTTTTTCATTCTCCTCTTTCACCCTCATTAAGAGGTTCTTTAATTCCTCCTCACTTTCTGCTATCAGAGTAGTATCATCTGCGTATCTGAGGTTGTTGATATTTCTTCCGGCAATCTTAATTCCGGCTTGTGATTCATCCAGACCTGCCTTTCGCATTCAAGGCCTAGAACGTATTAATCACAACCGAGTTCCATTAATTACTGAATCTACTCAAAGCAGTTCTGATTTTGGATTTGGCATCGAAATATAGTCCTTTCCTGTAAGGACTCAGTATAGAAACATACAGTAGAATGAATGGATGAGGTTTGTTTTTTAATGTACTAAGAATAAATATTGTGGTAAACATAATCTTCAAAACCCGGCCATATCTACAAGAATAAGGCTGTGAAGACCCATCAATGACACAGTGTCTTTATCTACTATGCTGCATTTATTTTCATGATTGTTTAAAAAGCATGGCACAAAAAGATAAACCATATTCCACATTTATTTTGAGCCCTTTTAAAGAGGCATTGTCCAAGAATATAATATTTTTGTCCAAGAAATGAGGTTTAAAAACATAGCAGATCATTAGAAATTATAAGTGAAATCCACAGTCAATCAACAGAACAAGTTCAGAAGAGGGCGACAAGGATGATGGGGGAAGGAGTGAAGGAATAGCAGGGTTGGGCATGTTTCGTCCAGAGAAAAGGAGACTGGGGGGGGGGCGTTATGATAGCACTTTTCAAATATCTGAAGGGCTATCATGCAGAGGAGGGGCAGGATCTGATCTCAGTCATCCCAGACTGCAGGAGACGCGACAACAGGCTCAAGTCACAAGAACTCAGCTTTCGGCTGAATACCAGGAAAAACTTCCTAACTGTTAGAGCAGTATGGCAATAGAACCCATTAACTCAAGAGGTTGTGAGTGCTCCAACACTGGAGGCCTTCAAGAGAACTTTGGCCAACCACCTGGCAGATCTCCTTTGATTTGTATTCCTGTCTGGAGTGGGGAGTTGGATTTGATGACCTTAGAGACCCCTTCCAACTTCCCTATCCTATGATCCTATAACCCTCTAATTTTTGTGGGGGGGTGGGGGGGTGGGATGCTGTGCGAAGCTTCAACCTGGCCAGAACCAAAGGGGCCGGAAATGATCACTGTGGGTGAACAGAGAAATGCAACCGCATAACTTGGGTGCAATCCTATCCGAACATAGAATCATAGAGTTGGAAGAGACCTCAAGGGCCATCTAGTCCAACCCCCTGCCATGCAGGAAGCCCATCACAGTATTCCGACAGATGGCCATCCAGCCTCTGCTTAAAAACCTCCACAGAAGGAGACTCCACCACCCTCCGCGGCAGCATATTCCACTGCCGAACAGCTCTGTCATGAAGTGTTCAAACGGAATCTCTTTTCCTGTAGTTTGAAACCACTGCCCCGAGTCCTAGTCTCTGAAGTCATGGAAAACAAACCTGTTCCCTCTTCAATAGGACATCCTTTCAAATATTTAAACACAGCTATCATATCCCCCCTCAGCCTTCTTTTAGAGAGGCTAAACATTCCCAGTTCCCTAAGCCATTCCTCATAAGACATTTCCTCCAGACCCTCAACCATCCTGGTCGCCCTCCTCTGCACCCGCTTGAGGTTGTCACCATCCTTTTTAAACTGAGGCGCACAGAACTGGACACAGTACTCCAGGTGGGGTCTGACCAGAGCAGAATAGAGTGGCACTATCACTTCCCTTGATCTAGACACGATGGTTCTGTTGATGCAACCAAGAATCGCATTGGCTTTCCTGGCTGCCGCATCACACTGCTGACTCATGTTCAATTTGTGGTCCACCAAAACTCCCAGATCCCTTTCACAGGTACTATTCTCCAGCCAAGTGTCCCCCATCCATACTTGGAATTAAACTCAAAAGAGTTCAGTGGGATTCTACACGTGTCATTCCCGACCACACCTCCCACTTGGTTTGGGCCCGTGGAGTCTTTTTGCTTTTCTTTCCAAAGCAGGAAGTAACCAGACAAAACAAGTTTTCTCAAATCCCCCGACTCATGGAGAGTGCTTTAGGGTTGCTGCAAAAACTGTACGCGGTCCAGAGGCCATACTTTAACCATGAATGGTGCAAAGCAAAGTTGCTTGGAAAAGGATGACATAGGAACAGGGTCCTTGGTGAGGAGCACATGCAGTACATTAACCCCACGCCTATTGCGGTGGTTAGGAACCCAGCTGACCCACGATCACTGAAAATCTGCGAGATGTGGGTGCAGGTTGGGGGGGCACAATTCGAAACATTGAGCGCTGCTCCCGGGGTGTGTGTGCAGGCAAGCGGTGCATGATCTTTAGAAAGGGCTCCTGGCCGCGGAGCCAAGTGCTTGGCCCAACGGCCGAAAGCCCTTTAAACATTGTGCGCCGCTCGCCCACACCCGGGGGGGGGTGCGGGTGAGTGGTGAGTGGTCTTTAAAAATGGCTCTCGGCCGCGGAGCCAAAACCTTCCCCCCCTTTCCCTCAAGCCCTATTGGGGTACTGCGATCCCACGATATAGTGGGACAGCAGTATATGAACCGCGAAAAGGCGGGGGACCACTGTATGCCCAAGTACTGCTCCTGTGCTGAGTAAGGCAGCTAGATGCCTTTATTCCAGATGTAGTCCACACAGCACACCAAAAAGCACATTAAAGATGCACCAGAACCCACATTGGTTCCCTGCTCTGTTTCTATCTGTGGCAGCTGTGAATACGAAGGGAGAAAATTGTCCCGGGGGAGGGGGGATTGTTTGGCATTGTTACTAGAATTTGACTACATTTAGTTAATGAAATTTCAGCAGGATTTTAGAACTCAAAAGATCTGAGGAGCTCTTATCTGTACAAGCATGTTGATATCATATACACCCTGCAAAAGGGGTTAGGGTTATTAGTATGGTAAGGGAACTATTACCGCACACAATAACAGTCAAGATTGCACTTACTTTTATTATAGCAAGTTGCCAGCACACCCTTATCAGCTGGGCTGGCACTTATGTGCCAAATTTCGCCAACTTGATGCAGAAGAACATTTTTGTTTATAATGTTATTTTCGTCATCAAAGTCAATGATGTGTATCTACAAACACAAGAAAGGAACAATTAAGACTTCATGTACTTTTCGGAGGCGCTTTGATTATACAGAATTATTGCACGCAATATAACGTACGAGTTTCATTTTGTTAAAAATCAAAAGCACAGAAGGGACTGAAACAGTAGGTCAGAGTGTTGACTCAGAAACGTATAATGCACACTTTCAACAGAAAGACAAGGAAACAAGAAATGAGGAACAGCAAAGAAATACAAAGTTCAGGGTGCAAACTTCTAGTCACCTTGTATTGACTTTCCACAGACAAAATTACTACTGAAGAAACGAAGATCAAAATTGAATTCCATGCAAAAGACTCTTGCCACTGAAGATTCTAGCAAATCCATCTTTTGCCCTGTTATAACCTATTGGTTCTACTCTGAGGAAGAGGGTTTTGCCCTCGAAATATTAGCAATGTTTTTGTTATTTTTCTAGTAGCCTAAAGGTATCACCTGTTCTACTTTTGTATTTAGTTGTTGTGATGGCTCCACAGCTCCTCAACTTGTTTTGCTTCAATTGGAAATACTGAGATACCAGGAATGAGCTGCACCCACCCTAAGTACCAAGGAAGAGTTAAATGGAACCATCAACTGAGACATGACAAGACTGCAACACTGGGTAATCTCTTTCCTTTTTATTTGTTCCAATTGGCTACACTCAGTGGACTTTTCCCAATTTTATCCCAATCCTCAAATGAAATGCATGGGCCTTCTGCACCCAACCCCCCTCTCCCTTCGATGGCAAGGCAGGGGCCATTGGCATCAATGAGCCACATTGAGGAGAGATGTGAATGTGTGTATGTGAGTCGGGACATGTCTTTGGAAGGACTGGGGCAATTAAAACACCTCCCTCGGATGCAGCATAAGAACATCCAAGCTCCAAGCCTCAAGTAATAAACTCCCTGGCTTTTTTCCCCATCTTGCCAAGGACCTTACATCCAAGAAATAACTCCTGGCAAATCCAACTCTTGCCATGTTATAACCTATTCGTACTGCTCTGAGGAAGAGGGTTTCACCCTCGAAATATTAGCAATGTTTTTGTCATTTTTCAAGTAGCCTAAAGCTATCACCTGTTCCACGTTTGTATTTGATTTTTGTGATGGCTACATGGCTACTCAACTTGTTTTGCTTTAAAACCAAATCATGTATTCCATCATCATAAAAAAAATAAGAAGATAAGAAGAGCCATGCTGGATCAGGCCAAAGGCCCATCTAGTCCAGCTTCCTGTATCTCACAGTGGCCCCACCAAATGCCTCTGGGGGTGCACGAGACTAGATATCTGTCTCCTGATACCACTCCCCTGCATCTGGCCGTGAGATTGATTGTGATGGACTTTTCCTCCAGGAATCTGTCCAATCCCCTTTTGAAGGCATCCGGGGCCAGATGTCGTCACCACATCCTGTGGCAGGGAGTTCCACAGACTAACAGCGTGCTGGGTGAAAACATATTTTTTGTCTGTTCTTACTCTCCCAGCCCTCAGTTTCAGTGTATGTCCCCTAGTTCTGGTATTTTGTGAGAGGGAGAAGAGCTTCCCTCTATCCACTTGACTCATGGCCTGCATTATTTTGTACGTCTCAATCCTATCCCCCCTCAGGCGCCTTTTTTCCATACTAAAGAGCCCCAAATGCTTTAATCTTTCCACATAAGGGACCCCCCAGCCCAGTAATCATTTTAGTCGCTCTCTTCTGCACCTTTTCCAGTTCCACTATGTCTTTTTTCAGATGCAGTGACCAGAATTGTACACAAGACTCCAGGTGTGGCCAGCTTCTTCCCAAATTTGCTCCTTTTGCCCACTGCATACCATCTAAGAGGCATGAAAGGAACATCCGTCTAGCTGCTCTGCTGCCCTGCTACAGGAGTGCTTGTCAAGTTCTCACCCGAGTTGGAAAGCCACACCTTAAAAGCACCTACAATGTACTGCCCATCACTTTTTGAGTAATGAGAAGCCACACTCTTCTTCTAATAGTCACTCAACGTTCTAAGGAGAATATGGATATTATCATGGCTGAAATCTGGTTCTGCCACAGGAGGTGGTGATGGCATCTGGCCTGGATGCCTTCAGAAGGGGATTGGACAGATTCCTGGAGGAAAAGTCCATCACAGGTTAAAAACCATGATGGAGATGTGTCATCTCCAGGCTGAAAACTGGGGTACTTCAAGGGCCAGATGCAGGGGAGTGGTATCAGGAGACAGAGATCTAGTCTCATGTGCTCCAAGACGCATCTGGTGGGGCCACTGTGAGATCCAGGAAGCTGGACTAGATGGGCCTTTGGCCTGATCCAGCAGGGCTCTTCTTATGTTCTTATCAAGCGGCAGAAGCAATAGGAAAATAATTGTGGCAGGGAGGAACTAGATCCATGAAGCACTTCTGCAGGCACACTGTGTGACAGTCCCCACATAAACCTCACCTCTGACGCCGCAACCAGCCGCTGCATCGACTACACAACCACCTGCACAACCGTGATGTGAATTCCACGTTCAGGAGCAGTGCAACTCGTTTCCCAAAATGTAATGGGGACTATGCTGTCGACAGTGCAAGACTGGTTGCCTAAGCATAAGGCACGGTGCACTTTCGTTAAGTGTATCCTTATGTTATATCAACATGAAAAAGATTTTTCAGTCAATTTTAGTACGATCAGTAACGTTTACTTACTACGGCAGAAACTGTACTTTGCGGGCATAGGAAGGTTCACCATTTAGGGACATTGTGGTAAACCAACAGCCAGATTCCTATTGAGTTGTTACAAAATAAACTCAAACTTGCATAACTAGAGCTCCCAATCATTTTAGATGTCTACCGTGCACCTTAAACATACATAAAGAATTTGAGCAAACAGATGTCCAGAAAAAAAAATCAATGAACCTGCTAGCACAATTTCCCTTATGTGCAAAGTATTTCTACCCAGTAATATCAAAGAACCATGTTAACAATGTGTTACGTTTTTCGTTACACAAGAGTAACATTATCCAGGAAGAGTAACAGCAGATACCTAATACAGTATGTTATTTATCCATTTCATAACACTTGCTTTCTCCCAATATTCTTCAGCATTTATTTTTGGGTGTACTTCATATGTCCGATTGCTTTGAAACACATCTGGGCTCACACACCTCTCAATTTATTATTCTTTAAATTTTTCCACTTGTAATTTGCTGTTGCCTCACAGTTTGTCAGTGAACTGGCGCTGTAGCACAAGAACAAAAGGAGGAGGTGAAAAATCCATTTCCCCCAGGCAACTATCCTATTGACAAGGCCTGAAATGCTTAACTATTCCTGGCTTTTCTTGGGGGGGGGGTGCGCTAGGCCACATGGGATTTGTTTATGCAATCAACTGCCCTCAGATAAACCCCTTAACTTATTTTCCTCTCCAATTTGCGTACTAATAAGAAAGCCAGTCTCAGGTCGAAGCAAGCGGGATTCAAGAGAAGCACCCAGAATCAAATTTTCTTCCACACGTGTTGTACAATATCTAAGCAGGATGCGTTCAAAACACACACACACACACACACACACACACACACACACACACACCAGTGTTTACAATGTTAACAAATCCTCTGCTAAAATAAGGCAGAGCAGACTGATCCAAACTACCCGCCTGCTTCGTCTACATGTTCTCCACAGCCTTCTCTAAAAAAACGGGAAGCCTTGTGTTGAGATTATGAAGTAGTCTCCTTGGCGGTGAAATTGATTCCCTAAAGGTGAGCCACAAATCAAAATTCAATTTGCTCTCCCAACATGTATTATATGCCCCTACTAACCATATAAAGAGGGTCATTCAGCCCATAAACTAGAACTGCCTCCTGCCCCATCTTGGGTCCCTCAAAGTCAGACATAACGGCTCTTCCCTCTCCGGTGAGATGATTCAGAATGGCATGAGGCCCTAAGGACAAGTGTTATCGAAGACAGCGTGTCATCGTTTCCAGGGAATTTTTTATTTTTATTATTATTTGTACCCTTTTGGTAAGGAAACATGGAAAGCATTCGAGATGAAACTAGATGAGGCGCCACAACAAAAGGTCTTCAAGGTTCGCCAGCGATATTCCGAGGGACGAAAGGCCATTATTTTTATTTCCCGGAACAAAGTTTTCTTCCTGAACCACTACAAGCCATGCAGGCCACCTCTGGCTCATAAATGCCCCACAGGGCAGCTCTTCCCAAGGCCCTCAGTGAAGGGCACACCAAACTTACTGCAGGGAGGCTAACGGGGGGGGGGGGAGAGAAGAGAGGTGGACCAAATTGGGGGAGGGAAGTTTTAATTTCTGAAAACCATTGCCGACAGGATGGTTTTACCATCAGTGGCAATTTTCAGAAATTAAAGGTGCCTTCGTATTCTGGAGTCCTCCATGGCTTCCCCGTGACAATGGGGATCGCAAGGAATCTTTGGGGGTGGGGTTGGAGTGATGTTGGAAATTTTTTAATTTCCATAGAGCAGTTGCAAAATCAGCCCTTTGTGGTGTAACTTCTGGCAACAGGACCTCAGCCAACTTCACATGCAATGTGGATGTAATCGGGGTAAAAACCTTACTAGCAGTAAATTGCCCAAGATCTATGGCTTACGAGGAGAACGGTACTTTTTAAAGTGACCATTTAGTTGCATGCAGCAAGATAAGCCCAATGGTGTGTTTAAACCAGAGTAAAATACCTGATACAGCAGGACCCCCATCTCCACTGATTCATTATCCAGATTCAGTTATCCACGGTTGGCAGAGGAAAAAAATAAACAATTCAGCAGCTGCAAAGCAAGCTGCTGTCCCAAACAGCAGCCGTAAAGCAAGCTACTGTCACAAAACAACAGTATTGGGGGGTATTTTGACGTTCTCTCTTATCCACAGTTTTTGTTATCCATGGGAAGACCTGGAACCAATCCCCAGTGGATACTGGGGTCCTACTGTATTAAGTCATTTCCTGAGTACTGAGTACACAGAGGTACAGTAGTCTTCAAATTCAATTCTGCTTGGAAGTAGTAGAACGCAAAGGTAGTCTTCTCATTCAATCCTGCTTGGAGGGCTCTGGAATTATAGCTTGCCCAAGGCTCTACAGACTGGCTTTTCTCCTATAAGGCACATTAGGAATCAAGCTCCTCATTCCTTGGATCCACAGCTAAATACTCTAATGCACTGAGCTATGCAGCCAGAGCAACGGGTGTACCACAACTCTGACCAAGTTGGGATGACTAAACTCTACAGCTTGTTGTCGACAAGCAGAAAAAGTGTTTGTGCTGTCTGAGAAGGTCCTTCCACACATGGAGAAGACCTTCTGTGAGCAAAATGGTACAACTGACAGCACCTCCTTCTATGGTCAGTTGCCGGTTTTACTTTGGAAAAATAATAACTACTTCCCGTCTAGACATGTGCTGGAACAGGACTGAGGAGGTTGCTCTCTTGCAAAAAGTTACTCCGTAAGATATTTCCCAAAATACAGTAATACCTTAGATAAAGAATGCCTCTGATAACAATTTTTTATATAACAAATGGACATTTCTGGGTACAGGGCTGCCTCGGATAACAAATGTTTTATAATGCCTTGCAAAAAAAAAAGTACTCAGAATGTATTGTACCCGCTGTAGTTTGTGTAGGGGGTGGGAGGATTTAGATCATTTTTCATGGTTTCTGAGCCATTATGGACATGTTTTGCTGAGCGATTTGGACCTTTTAAACTTGGAAATGAAGGCAGCTAGCTTTTATTAATCTTTGTAGTGCCTTTGTTTGCATTTTTGGCAGGAACAGGCTGGGGTAGTCATGCTGCTTTCTTCTGTCCTCGTTTCCAATCTTTTCCATTGTTCTGTAGGCAAAAAAATGGCTGGATTTTTCTTCTTGAGGAGCCTCGTGGCGCAGTGGTTAAATGCCTGTACTGCAGGTAAAACTGTGCTCACGACCTGGGTTCAATCCCAGGTAGCAGGCTCAAGGTTCACTCATCCTTCCGAGGTCGGTAAAATGAGTACCCAGCTTGCTGGGGGGGCAATGTGTAGCCTGCGCACTGTAATTAAAATTGTAAACCGCCCAGAGACTACTTGTAGTGGTATGGGGCGGTATATAAGCAGAACACTTACTTCTTGCTTATGATCATCTGTTTGCATTTTCCCCATTGAATCTTCGGTGGGAATAGGCTGGGGTAGTCTTGCTGGTTCCTCTTGTCCATGTTTGCATTGCACTGCAGGGGAGGTGTTCTGGAGGGGGTGTTCCAGCCCTGCAGGCCTTTAAAGAGCACTTTATAAAGAGGTCTGGACACACACCCCCCATCTTTTTTCCCTTTTCTTGGACCTCTGGAACAGATTAATCGGTTTCCCATTCATTTCAATGGGAAACTCCGTTTTGGATAACAATTTTTTTCGGGTAACGAATTTAATTCGTTCTCAGAGGCACCACTGTATATATTTCCAGAAAGAAATTTGTTCTCCTCTATCTCAAATGCTTGAAAGGTAAACACTGTTTTAACCGAAGGATGAGATTGTGCTTGCAAGTCCCTGTAACTCTCGTTTTCCACTGTATTTGGTGGTATCCCATGAAGTGTTCTGTTTTTCTCACTAGTCAGTGAATCCCACTGAAGCAGAACTTTCAGTCTGGCTCATCGTGACATTACCATCACCATTACTATCAAATTCCCTCCATTTTCACTAACAAATGTTCTGTTAGGCTGTGCATTTGCTTATGGCAGGGGTGCCCAAACCTTTTGTAAGGAGGGCCAGATTTGGTGGCTGAGAATGTGTCAGGGGCCAGTTTTCCCCCGACCCTGCCACCCCACTGCAAGCCCCACCCACTGACCCATAAGCCCCACCCACTGACCCCTTGCAACACCACCCGCAGCTTCACAAGGTTCCTGGTGATGCCGGTGGCGGTGGCCCACCCGTGCGCCACCCCCGCACGAATGCTCAGCCTCACATGGTTGCCGGCGGTGCAGGCAGCAGTAGCAGACGTGATGGCCGGCCAGCCGGCCGGCCCAGCCCCACAAGCTTCCCGGCGGTGTCAGTGTTAGCAGAAGATTTAAAAAAAAAAAAAACACATGGGGCGAAGGAGGGGGAGGGAGGGGCGGGCCAGCTAGCCGCGGGCCACTCAGAATGGCCTGACGGGCCGGATTTGCCCCCCCCCAGGCCGGACTTTGGTCAGGCCTGGCTTATGGTATCTGAATATTCGTAAGGTAAATGCATCCCTATGCTTCTCGTGTCTTAGGACTTAAGTTTTTTTTTATTGAGGGGTTTCACCCACTGCCTGAGAGATGAAACCTAGTTAAG
Organism: Phrynocephalus guinanensis; assembly: GCA_037367245.1. NCBI lineage: Eukaryota > Metazoa > Chordata > Lepidosauria > Squamata > Agamidae > Phrynocephalus > Phrynocephalus guinanensis. Next base: position 168,526,087 of record CM074733.1, read on the forward strand.
CGGCAAAACCTGAAATGTCAAGCTACCATCTGCCAGAAAGTGTTCACAGAGTCATCATTACCTGACCTATGGTAGAGACCAGTGTCTCTAAATTACGCGGTAACAATAGAGAGGCTCATGACACTTCTTATGGATTAATCACCAACCACTGAGCTGATCGCTCCAAGCGCTGCTAACGGCCATTAACCCTATCGGCTCATTAACACCTAGTGAAACTACCCCGTACCTCAATTATTAATGCTGGCGTGGAAGGGAAGGGAGAAGACATTGGCAGACTTACTACCCAGACACAATTAAATTGTCTGAATTCCGGCTGTGTTTTGCTTATGCTCCACTACAAATTATTCTAAAATAAACAAAAGACACACTAAAAGAGAACTGCTGACAGGACAAAGAAAATTTGTTCATTCAAGAGCATTTCTTGGGGAAAGATCTAAATGTTTTTCAAGACATCAAGGTTCTTTTTTGGGGTTTTTTTCTCTTTTTTTTAATAAAACATTATACAAATTACCAAAAAGACAAACATCAACAACAGTGCATCCCTTCACCCACAGGATCACTCTTCTTATTTACAGTCATTATCCTCCCCTCCAGAACAAAATCGATTGTTGCGCAGAAGCCTTACCCTTATCTCGTAAAAGTACATATTCAATAAATCTACCCCATATATCATAGAAAATATCTCTTTTTAACTCTTTTTTATCTTTAAAGAACATGTCAATTTATCATATAAAGTAATATTCCATATTTCATTGTACCATTCATCTAAGCATAGTTCGTATTTAGATTTCCATTTTCTAGCAATTATTAATCTCGCCGCAGTCAACAAATTTGTAATCAACTCTTTAGTTTTAGAATCATAACTATGATCTACAAATATTGATAACAAAGCAATAGACATCAAGTTTCAGTCAACAGAGGTACCCCTACTTCTGCGTATTAAAGAGCTGAGGGGCTGCACTTTAAGCCCATATTCATTAATATGACCATAACTTGAATTTATTTTGATAAACAGGCAAAATGACAAAACTTGTGTCAGTGTACAATTATTTCCGGACCTAACTGCATATTCAAACTAGGCATATTTGGCCTTGAGTAAAGAAGACTGAGGAGAGAAAAAAAGCTCTCTTCATTCCCAGGGTATAGGATATCTGAAAAATGGATTCAAGTTACAGGAAACCAGATTTTGGTTGAAACGCAAGGAACACTTCCCAGCTGTTAGAGCAGTAGGACAATGAAACCAGTTGCCTTGGGAGATAATAAGCACCCCAGAATTGGAGGCATTCAAGAGAAAATTAGAAAACAGTGTGTCAAATGTATAGTGATACCTTGAATTACAAAATTAATCCATTCCCATGGAATTTTCATATTTCAAAACACAGTTTTCCATAGATAATAGATTGAAAACCACTTAATCCATTCCAGAAGTCCGAAAAAATGCAAAAAAGGGGGTGATTAATTGGCTTTCAATGCATTCCTATGGGAAACCTGCCCCGATCCAGCAAAGCAGGGGAAAAGCTCCCCCCACCCTTTGCTGGGTTGGTGGAAAACTGCCTCAGTCAACCCGCAGCCAAGGCTACCAAGCTGTCAAAATCAGCTGGCTGTCGGTGCACCTCCAAAAGCAGCTGATTTTGACAGCTCTACAGCCTTCACTGGCAGTTGAGGGAGCAGGTTTACCCCCAAGCCAGCAAAGGGGGGGAAGATTTTCCCCTACTTTGCTGGGTTGGGACAGCCTCCCCAACTCAGTGACCCACCCTAACCCCCACCCCTACTCTGGGGTTCCCCAGTTATGTCAGGTCCCCTTTCCTGCTCTTCGTCTGGGAAGACAAAGCAGCCGACTCCCAGTCAAAGAGGAGGGAAGGTCATCCTGGGTCTAACGTAGTTGAGGAAGCTCAGAGTGGCTCCCTCCTTTTCACACAACCAAAGAGCTGAACGGAGAAGGGTGCCAGAGAGGTGAAGCATAGAATCATAGAATCCTAGAGTTGGAAGAGACCTCAAGGGCCATCTAGTCCAACCCCCTGCCATGCAGGAACCCCCATCACAATATTTCCGACAGATGTCCATCCAGCCTCTGCTTAAAAACCTCCACAGAAGGAGACTCCACCACCCTTTGTGGCAGCATATTCCACTGACGAAGAGCTCTAACTGTCATGAAGTTCTTCCTGATGTTCAAATGGAATCTCTTTTCCTGTAGTTTGAAACCATTGCCCCGAGTCCTAGTCTCTGAAGCCATGGAAAACAAACCTGTTCCCTCTTCAACAGGACATCCTTTCAAATATTTAAACATAGCTACCACATCCCCTCTCAGTCTTCTTTTTGAAAGGCTAAACATTCCCAGTTCCCTAAGCCGTTCCTCATAAGACATTTCCTCCAGACCTTCAACCATCCTGGTAGCCCTCCTCTGCACCCGCTCGCGTATGGGGGAAAGACACAACCTTGAATGTCTTCATCAAATACAGTACTTCAAAAAAAAATCCCCAGGTTCAATATTTTTTAAATTCACTTTATACTTTAAAATGCAATTTGGCAAAGAAAAATCTTTATCCCAATTAAGGGTTTAAAAAAACTTCTTATTCTATTTTCATACAACTTTTATATAAGCTTACCTGATTATCATATTTAAGAGACTGTGTTCCAACCAGGAACCGTATTGCATCTGTTTCAGCGGTCTGGGGTGTTAAAGCTCGTGCCTAAGTGGTAGGGGGAAAGAAAGGGAAGTATAAACATACTGTTATACGCAACACATTAAAGTTGTACCTTGGTTTATGAGCATAATTCATTCCAGAAATGTGTGTAAACCAAAACACTCTTATATCAAAGCAAATTTTCGCATAAGAAATAGTGGAAACTCAGATTATTTGTTCTGTGGCCCCACAGACCACAAACTGTACACATAAAATGCCAAAACTCACAATGGAAGTTGGCGAGAAGTCCATGTCCACACCATGGTTTAGGTACCTGAATCTGCGGAATCTGCTCTGCTTTAAACTAACAACTGGATTTTACTCTCTGTTTTTCATGTAACAATAATGAAGTGCAGTTCGTAGCCCTATACACTCTTGACTAGCTGCCCAGGACTAGAAATGGTTTGGAAAAATAAGAATGGTGAAAACAATTCAAATAAAAATATAAATACAGTGGTACCTTGTATAAAGGAATTAATACGTTCCAAATGAAAGTATGTTAAGCAAATTTTCCTTTATACAAATTCCCATAGGAATACATTGAAAATGGAGTAATCCCATGTTTATGTTGTACGGATTTTCCCCATAGGCGATTATGTTAAGCAAATTTCCCCTATCTCTGGAATTTTTTATGTTGTACAAATTTTATGTTATACAAGCTGTTTGTTATACAAGGGTCCACTGTATAAAGAAAAAGAAAACCCTAACTTGCATTCTCCTTCAAAAATGTCCGTGCCCAGCACAAGATATACCTCCATTCCTCTCTCCTCCCTCTGCTTTGGAGGCTTGCCTGAGATGGAAGGTTCCAGACAATCCCTTATAATCCAGCAGGGAGAGAGAGCCACCATTGCCTCACTTGTGATCATGTGACCTCTCCAGTACTTGTATTGCAAGACTTTTATAAGAAATGTTTGCTCGTCTTGCAAAATACTCATAAACCAAGGTATTACTCTTTCTGTATTTTGCATTTTTCTTTTAAAATGCAAGCTCTTTCTTGCATACATTGACTTCTACCTTCTTTGCATCACATTTGGTCAAAGAGTCTGGCTATCCCACCATTTCAAGTGCCATGTTTCAAGACTAAGGTGTGTATCCCAACTAAGTGCTAAACAGTAACCTCGCTTGGGGAAAATGTGCAAAGACTGTAAGAGAAACTGCACACTGTGCTTAGGATAGAACATTTTGTGAAGTTAAATATAATAAACAAAGAAATACCTCCAATATGCTGGAGGTGCAAAAAAGGAAAAAGGGACATACTTGTATATGTGGTGAGATAAGAAGGAATGGATGTTGATTTTTAAAGAAACACAAGAAATAATAGGAAAAGGGATTCAAATGTCCCCACAAATGTTATTGGTAAATATGGTTGTAAACACACAGTTGAAAAAAGAAGAGATGGAATTGGTAATTATAATGATAATGGTGGCAAGGTTAATTTTTGCAAAACATTGGAAATCTATAACATCTATAACCAAATAACATTGGAGGAATGGTATAGGGACTTATGGAATATGGCTATTAATGATAGACTGACTTGTGAAATTAAAATTAGGAAGACATTGAAAAAATTAGGAAGGGATACTCCTTTGGTATTAATTTTGTTTTTGTATTGTAGTTTTATGTTAATAAATGATGATGATGATGATGATGATGATGATGATGATGATGATGATGATGATGATGATGATGATGATGATAGAACATTTTGTGAAAAGGAAAAACTGAGTTAAGTGTCCCTAATCAAATTACTGAAAATGTGCATCCATTTTAAATATAATTCCTCCATGAGAAAAATGATCAATGATCATGCCATTTGACATGAAATTTTACATGTATAAGTTTAAATATTTTCATAACTCCTGTTTTGATGATTGAGATCCAAACTAAGTTGGCCACAGTAGGTTCTCTGTGAAATAAATGGGAACAGTTAGCATTAGAGATGGGCATTTCACTTCGGAAGGGGACTGGTTCTGAAACGAAACACTCCAGCACAGCTGGCGCTCGGAATCCAGTCCCACCCTCTGGAACAAAATCAATCACTGTCTTATGTTGCTTTAGCTCACATGGGGTGAAACTCCAACCAGGAAGTAGCCTTCGATGCATCATCTTTCCCTCTCCCTGGCACTGGCCAATCAGACAAGGAGGTGGGATGATGCATGTCGTCACACAGCTCCTGATTGGCCAGTGTCAGGGAGAGGGACAGCAAGGTAAGACAGTAGTTGATTTTGTTCTGGAGGGTGAGACTGGGCTCTGAATGCCAGCTGTGGTGGCCTGTTTTGTTTCGGAACCAGTCCCCTCCTGAAATAAAACACCCGTCTCTAGTTACCATCAACTCAGAGAAGATTAACAGGGGAACATATAAAGCTGCCATGTAATCAGCCACATCATTGGTCCCTCTGATTCGATACTGGCCCCAACAACTAAGAGCAACTCTCCAGGGTCTCATTTCTGAGCCTTCCTGACTGAATCTGGAAGCTTTCTGATCACAATACATTTGCTTTACTACTGAGCTACAGCCAAGCAAAACATCTATTTTTATAAAGTAAAAGGGAACAAGAAAAACATTCAACTGCAAATGACTGTGTGAATATGCAGATACACACACACACACACACACACACACACACATTATATATATATATATATATATATATATATATATATATATATATATATATATATATATATATATATATATATATATATATATATATATATATATATATATATATATATATATATATATTGGTTTTCGTAGATTTTCACGGGTATAGGTATGCATGTTAGGGTGGATTCGGGTTTCTTCCCGTGTAGAAATCTGGTTGTTTTGGCGACGTTTCGACAAGGTCTCACTCGTCATCTTCAGGCTGGTGTTCTGGCTTCTTTCTTCTTGAAGCAAAGCGTGATCTCAGTTGAAGTCCTTCTATAAATACTGCTGGGGGGGTGTGGTTTGCTTGCTCTGTTGCTGATTGTAGGTTCCTTTGTTCTTTTGTGATCTGCTGTGTGGCTGAGGCGATCGTTAAGGGCTTAACTGCTGGTGGGTTAGATGGCTGTTTAGAGACATCATGTGTGGGTGAGGTGCTGGATGTGTGTCTATTAGCCTTTTGTTTCTTAACGACCTTGGTGATGGGTGTTCTGGCAGCATCCTGGGCTTTGGTGGAGTGGGGTCCTGTGT